>CM077115.1:91828959-94528974 GCA_039619475.1 Icerya purchasi
TCCTCTTATTCAGAAAATACTCAACTTATACAACATCTTATTCCAATCACAAATAAAAATCAGCTTCATGTATATCCCGAGTCACATTGGCATCTCCGGTAACGAAAATGTTGATGATCTTGCAAAAACCGCACACCGTTCTTCTCCGCTCCTTCCCTTTATACCACAAGACCTCCAATCATATATATGTGTACAAACTCAAAACAAATGGCAATTAGAATGGTCCCAACAACACACCAATAAACTTCATACTTTCAAAAAATCAATTGTCCCTTGGAAACATTTATCAAGCCTCAATAGGACCGACGAAATTATTATTACTAGAATTCGTATTGGTCACACGAAAATTACCCACGGTCACCTATATCAAGGAATTCGACAAAATCCCAAATTGTACCTCTACTGATCCTCAGATATCATGACAATAAAACACCTTCTTTCCTCCTGCCCTTCCTTCTCTGCCCAACGATTACAACATAAAATAACCCCTCAGTCAATATCTGATGATCCAGAACAACTAAATTCATTGATCACCTTTCTCAAAAAAACCCACCTTTACTCCCTAATCTAAAACCTATTCGATGGGCGCAATAATCCTCGCAATTAAAAGCGTCCCAAAAAAAAAAAAAAAAAAAAACAAAAAAAAAACACGTTTCCCCGGTAAAATAGCGGAGAAAGGATTTCTTAGAATACATTTGCTTTTTGATGTTTATGTTATTCCATAAAAAGTAATCTGCTTCTATAACAAGGGAACAATAAATAGAAATGATTGTTGTTTTTGAATTATTATATTAGGGACTGTTTAATGATGATTATTAATTGGGTAAATTTTTATTTTCTTTTGTAAAAAAAATTATTATATAATAAGCGCGTATTTGAATTTTATTTTAAAAAAAACAAAACAAAAGTTTATACTGTAGTTAAAACAATTATAAAAAAAGTTTCGGTTTCGGCCAAAACTAGAAAAAAAAAAAAAACAAAAAAAAAAATCGAAATTCGGTTTCAGTTTCGACTGAAAATTTTGTTTCGGTCGGACATTAGTTGTAATAGCTTGTTGCTTTGCGCACCAGTACACGCAATCGCTGAAAAACAAATATTAAATGAAGTAAAGTAAATTAATAAAAATGTTTTACTATAAATTTTAGAAAATCGTCGAATTCATTGAACGAATTTACATTGTTAGAGATTTAGTTTAGAAATTTTCAACCTCTGTAAAAAATTAAGAATGTAATTAGCACACATTTTTTATTAATTCGTTATTTACCCGTTTTTTTTTTTGAACACCTCTAGCTCTATTTTTGCAATTTTCAAAAGAAAAGATGACGGTCAGAACAAAACGATGCGATGAAAAAGTAAAATAGAATGTAAGATACCGTTTATTGGACATATTTAGTAAATGAAATAATAGCGTATACATTTATAGACAAGGAAATTGATGATCGGTGGAGGGTTTTTTTTTTTTTTTTGTTGATCCGAAACAATTCATTAAGCAAACCTCAAAAACTATATAGATAGTTAAGTAAAAAGTATACTAACTAGGGAAGTCGGACTAAAATTTTCTTTTAAAAACAACTAGAAGTCAGAATGAAAGAAAGTAGCCATTATTATTATACTCGAGTAGTTTTGAAGAGAGTGCAACAAAAATAAACATAGTAAAATAAGTGCGAATAAGAACAACCGCGAACAAACACAATATTTATAAGGTATTACAAAATGAGTCCCATACCAAAGTGTTGGGAATAGCGAAGTTGCTTAATGAGAGACGGAGGCAACTCCTTTTTTCACCTGCCCCCAGATTTCTCAACTGCTTAATTATCTCAGGCCGGATAAGCCTGGGAGCGACTTGCGTCCGAAACAAGACAAGTCTCGAACTTGTTTTACTTCCGATTTGATATAGTTAGGCATTTTAACCACTAGACTACCACGCGCTGCCTTGGCAACATTTATTATAACTATTTTGCTTTGAACTTATAAACTTAAAAAGAAAAGAGCTCAAAAAAAACCTCGGAACGAAGATTATTAATAATGCGGAGAATAAATATCACGAAATACCAGTTTTCCAGGAACAGTTTTTATTATGTTTTTCACGACGCGCGCGGTTAAAACAACCATTAATTATTATCACTAACAGAAATTGTTTTCAGCGAAGGGGGGTGTCGTAAGAATGTACAAGAGATTCGGGACTATCGAAATTTAAGGTGATTTTTCAATTTTCAAATGATCGTAGCAAATTTCTGCATTGCATTTTCAGCATTAGAATAGAGAGGATTTGATAACAGTTTAGAAAGAAGGTTAAACTGTGAGCATCTATTATCTAGACTCAGAGCTAGAAGGTTTACCCTCAACATGTTCTACCATTAGCTGCGACTACCCCGTCGGAATGCAAGGAAACGTATTTTTTCATTATCGACTCTATATGGCAATCTGCTGCGATGTTTCGCAATTTATTTTCCATTTCACAAGTTAATATTTAAATTAACATTGTCGCAGAGCTAACGCTTAAACTATCCGAATATATTAAGCAATGTGAACATCGCTTATAACCGCTTAATTACAGTTATAACGACGAATATTGCTGGAACTACCGGCGAAATTTCATCGAACTATATGCAATAAGGGCGTTCGGTATAGCGAAATACTGTAGTCAATATGATCGACATTTTAGTACGCGAACGAAAAGTTACCACTTATAACATAAATTTTGAACGATTCTTGCGGATAAGTTCAAACAAAGAAAAAGAAGCGATTTATAACGGTTTAGGTTTTATTTTTTTGATCATCCTACTTTCTCGTGTAAAGCAGAAAAAAATTCGGTGTTTGCGATTTATTGAAAACTACGCGTGTCGATGATCACAAATGACTGTTTAATCAGTGAAAAGTTTTGATATTGCACTGCAGTTTTATAACGGAATAACTGTTTACTAACAGTGTAAATCTCGAACATTTAAAAATTACGATACTCTAATATCGCATGCAAAATCGGTTATTATAACGAATATTCATCTTCTTCACTGTTGTTATAACCAATTTTTTACTGTCCACCGGGATTTAGAATTTTTAGAATACACTGACAGTTTTTTTTTTTTTTTTTGTTTTTATATTTTTAGCTGTCAGTCTAGTAATTCGGACGGTGAATTTCGCAGTAATATTTGCCATCATTTTTTTTTTTTTTTTTTTTTTTTTTTTGGCATACATAGAATGCATTATTACCTCTGAAAAGTAGACTGTATAATTTACTATTTGGCCTTCATTTAGGTTTCCGAATGAGTTCATGTTTATGTTATGATGTCATAACGCTGAAATAAATGGAAAGAAATATTCGGCTAAGACCCAAGCTGTAAATGCGGTATTTGTCCATTCTTTTAACGAATTGAAAAACATTTTTTTATGGCTTTACAGTAATTACAAAATTTCGAAATGAGTTTGTGGTACACTTTTTCTAAATGAAAAAGATGGAATTTCGGTTTTCTCTTGAAGACCAATGTACGGAAAACATCTAATGCCTTGTCGGTAATAAAACTTAGGCTACGGATCCGGTATTTTCAGACAGCTCGATTATCTAGCTTGGTTTTTGTCAAACACAATAATCTTAACGTCATCATAGGATCGTGGTCGTACGAAGGAGCGTTACTCTGACCACAGTTTTTTAAATGGCCGAGCAACGAATATATGCAAAGAACAAGTAAGTTTCTGTGGAAATACTAACGTGAGAAAGATTTTACCGAGAAAGGTGCATCCTTATTATACTCTGAAGTATTTCGTAGCATTAGTTGGGAAACATTTGGTTTTGATGAGCGTATAATCCGTGTTTTTTTGTGTGTGACAAAATTTCTGTAAGAAGATGTGTACAGGAATTAAGCATGTCGCATTGAAACCCTTAACGGCTACAGGACACTCCATCTCGTAAGAAACCAGGATTAAAAATCGTACAATTT
Source organism: Icerya purchasi (assembly GCA_039619475.1). Lineage (NCBI taxonomy): Eukaryota > Metazoa > Arthropoda > Insecta > Hemiptera > Monophlebidae > Icerya > Icerya purchasi. The sequence continues at coordinate 91,832,895 of CM077115.1, forward strand.
TAATAATTAACGAATTACGTGAAAGATCAGCTATTGAATTTTGAAGCTTTTAATGAGCCGCGAAAATTCTAACGTTATCAACGTCTTTTTTTTCCATTGTACACGTATTTTCCATTAACGAGTAATAAATATTATTCAAAAGATAAAAACATAATCTATGGGGAGCCTTAATCAGGGCTAAAGTTGAATAATACGTTCCTTGGAAGAATACATTACTATTTTCTCAATGTATCACCAACTGAAACGCCTTTCTCAGGTAAGATGCTATTTGTACGCGGTCTGTTAGCAGAACAAATGTGAACCATCATCGATTTATCATTACTTGGTACGTTGCAGAGACATTTGTGACAATCAAAGATCCCCGATGATTATTTTCGGTGATAGTACCCGCTACCAACTTGTATAAATTTTTTATCCGGCAATAACAATCGTGTTGTTCGATAAAAATCTATACTTCTCTCGTTTCCGGATTTAAAATTCGAAGGGGATGTGCAATGTTTTTTTTTGCATTCGCGCTACAAAAATTTAAAGATACATCAGATTTTTAAATATGATAATATTCTCCAACGTCGAAGGGAAAGACGAACCACTCAAATTACGTTCGTCGAGCAATGATTTATTTGCAAGTATACGTTTTCTTACATATTGAGACAACATGTCACATTTAAAACAGCAGCATTCTTAGACGTTGTACACCGGATGACGCGGAATATAATATGAGACGCTCAAGACAGAACCTTGCGATAGTTTATTATTTTGGAAGTGGTCCATTCCGTTCGAGTGTTTACATACTACAGTGACGAAATAAAATTGTTCAAAAGATTTATTTCAATCATCAGTGAATAAAAATGAATTAAACCATAAATTTATTTAATGATTTTTAACGTTCAATAAAGATAGGCGGGCGAATAATAGCGCTATAAAATAAAAACTAACCGGAATAAGTTTTGAAAATAGTATCTTAAGCGGTGATATTATCGTAATTTTTATACAACATTAATACCTATTAGAGAGTAGCCACTAAATTCAAATAATAATAATAATTAAAAACTGCATTAAATATTCATTTATTTAGAAAATAGCAAACTTCGAAACTGAAATCACAACTCTCGGTATTCAGCGAAATAAACAGGAACATTCATTATTTGTGCCATATTTTGTTTTTGTAACAAACGAAAAAATCATTAGGAATTGTACCGTATATATATATATAAAAATATGTGTATATAATGTATGTGTATGTGTGTGAGCGTGTGTACGCATATTTGTACAGAAACGAGAGAACAAAGCAGCAAGGTATCTATTTCATAACGTTAAAGCTCTATTTGGACGCTTTCGTTGGTCTTTTATTAAAGTTTCGACTTAACGGAGCCAGAGCTAAAGTAAACAATGTGGCCAAACCTTTCTGTGTGTATATAGAAGCCGGGAGTTCATTAATCAAGCAGACTATTTAATTTATAAATATACACACATATAGCTCTGAGGTAATCAATGGTTAAATTTGGGAAATTCCAGTATTCCAGTGTATCTGTGTTGGTGTTGGTTTTCGAATTCGAATAGCATATCTGTCTGTGATCCGGTCATTTACACACATACATCACACCACGCTGTGCTAAATTTTTATGCACGACGATTTGTATTTTTTAACATTGCTTAAATTGTGTGAATGTTTTCGCTGCGAAGCTTGTTTGTGATTCGAGTCAATAAAAATGAAGCGGCAATATTGTATACAGTAAAATTTAGGCGCTGCAAAATAATAGTAAGATAAAAATTCTCTGCCGTAACGGCAGAGAGAATAAGCTGTAGTTCGATTTCTAATATATTTGTTCGCGACACGTAAATTAAATTACAAGTAATTGAATAAGACGAATAGGAACGATATTAATTTAATTTATATAAATTAAATTAAACCTCAACTAGCCTTTCTCTCTCTCCTATTCTTTCTTCTTTAAATGTAATGTTTTTTATTAACAATGTTTGCCACGTACGAAATTAAATTAAAATTGGTTCCATTTATTGTTCTCGTCTAATAAAATTTTTCTTTTTCTTTTTTTTTTTTGAAGTGAAACTTCTTTAAGCGCGCGCATATATATATATATAAATAAAAATATGTGCGCGAAAATACCTTTAATATATCTAAAAATTCGTCATAGACACGTAGCTAGTAATATATCGAATTAAAATTTATGTTGCATGTTATTGCATTTTGTACCACTTTGAGATATATATGGAAAAAAAATGAACATAAATTTATTATAACTTGAAATATCAAAAATTAATCAAAAATATAAAAAATGGATATAAAGAATCGGAAAAAGAAAGGCATCGGGTAAAAGAAAAAGTACAGTGGCAGGAAGTTTCCGAATATTGAACAAGCTTTTTACACCGGACGGGTAACTGTGTAAGTCGTTTTCGAGGTTTTCAATGTCGCGCAAAAAGTTTAATAGAAGCGATTAGAATGTGAAAAATGGTGTCCGACCCGCTTGTGCGTGTTAAAAATAAAAAACGTTAAAAAAACCTTCATAAAAGCGAATCGACTAACGTTTGACTTTTAAATCTTGGCCGAGCTATGTGGAAAACTCTGACGTAATAAAATTCGAAAGAAAAAAGTAAATTTCTACTCGGGGACAACAATAAAAAAGTACAATAATGGTCGAATAACATTTTTCTGAAGTTATAAAAAAGTGAATTACGCGATTCGGATTTTTAAAACACACATAATCGCTCGAACTGGAATTTGATTTCGAATGAAATCCTACAATACGTAATTAATGCACCAGCTACTGGAAGAGTTTGAATTTTTATATAAAAAGGAAAGAACAAGCAAATCAAAAGTCAAAGTCGCATGGTTACTCGAATCGTAATCGTAATCGTAATCAAATCGACATAAGAGGATTCAAATTTTTCTAATTCCTGCTATTACATCGAAAATTTTCCAATATTTAAGTCTGTCGCATGTTGAATCCGGCACACGCGCAGTACACGCAGAGTTTATTCTTTAAGACATGTACTTAAATAGACTATCGCATATTGAACACGAAAAAATTAAAATAGATATTCTCTAAAAAAGTTGACTAATGTAGAAGCAAAAATCAGGAAAATGATAAAAAAATTGAAGGAGCAAAGGATTCCCAGCACACACGTTGGAGTAAACGAAATAGTTGATTCCTTGACAAGGTCTGAGAATTATATAGTGAAGCAAATAAAGGTTAATTGAGAGGGAAATTTGGTAGTTGAAAAAGAACATCTATTAAGACAGTGGGAGACAATATACAGAGTCCATTCAGTATGAAAGCACAAGTCGTATGGTAATTTCAATAAATTAATTGATAGGCGTCCGTCGTTCGGATATAATGCCGATAGAGACTAATGTACATTTTTATATGAAGTAAATAGTAAAAACGTAGAGTAGATATTGTAGAAAACTGTAAAATGGAAATTAATATAATACCCGAAATAATTAATTGGATGGGTTATATTAATTCCATTATTGTAATAAATCGATATTTCAGTAAACAAACGTATCCTAGCCGAAGTTTCGGGAATGGGGGAAAAAAAATATAGAGACTATATAATAACAATATGCATATATTGCACGTTTGGAAATGATAAATAGCAACGGGTGTGATTTTTGTGGTTTGGAAGGATCGTTAGAACATACCGTTTTTGGGCAATGCTTGGATAGAGAAGAACAACTTTTTATTGAAAGCAATCCTAATAGACCTAAAAAGCTTTACCTTTAACAGCACAGCAAATGTTAGCTCAACCAAATAGACAATTATATGAATTTTTAAAAGAGATAGCTGGGCAAAAGGTGAAAAACTAGGGTAAAAAAAAAAAAAACTTAGCCCATCGCTACGCGTGGGTCGCTTGCGCGAAGAATACAGTTTTCGTGAGTTGCGTGTGTTGGTTTAAACTTTTTAGTTGTTAACAATTTTGTGTTATTCGTTACGTTTCACATGATTTGTATACAAAAAAAAACAAAACGTGCCTATGGACTATGAGTGGGTTGGGTTTAAAAAACGACGAGCTTTAGAGAAACGAATGTGGAAGGAAAAGGAGAGATTTTTTGAAAAATAAAATTACATTTCACATCAAAGTGCAAATCGTAATGTTTTTTTTTTTTTCTGATGAATAAATTCTGGCGGATGATAATACTATTTTACACTTGGATGATATTATCTAAGAAATTTATCATCGATTAAATCGAACCGTTAACGGCAGCGAATGAGAAAATGATGTCCATTCTCTGTAAAGCCTAGCAGAAGAGCTACACACACAGTACTACTTCGGTCAGTGTAAAATGTGGATGGTACTTCCTTCTCGTAAATAACTTATATTTTTTAAAGATATACTCATTATTCTATAGCTACTTCTTATATGCACGTTTAGAGATCAATATTTTGTCGTCCGCGTTGTTGTGTCTCTCCGTGATCCCACTAAACATGATTTTTCACCTTGACTAGCTTTTGTGTGATATCTCAGAAATATGATTATCGAGTCCTTCTGCGATAAAAATGACTTCCACAAATACAACACGAACAACATGCCCGTAAATAATGTCAAAAAGTTAATTTTCTTCTAGCATGTAAAATTTTATCCAAAGAATCTAAAAAAGTGAGTACAACCTGAAATAGTCAAGAGTATATTATCGTTTCCGTCGATCTCCATTGTTCCCATCCATAGTTCTTTTATCTTATCAATATTCGACACCGACTATACATTTAACTGATCTTTCTCCATCATGTCGTTTCTCGGCGAAGATCCTTTGTTGGCATGCCCAAAGGGAGGGTTCAAAAAAAAAAAGTACGAAATACCACGATTACTACTGACGCGCTAGATCGCCGGATCCACGGTAATTGGAATATTAAGTCCACCGCATACTGAACGCAATACACGCACAGTCCACGCCCACGTTTTTGTATGAAGCATAACGAATAAATCAAAATTTTTAACAACTAAAAAGTTTAAACTGATCCGTGCGACCAACGCATCCACGAAAAAATGTGTTCTTTACACAGATGGACGTGAGCTGTTCAATATGCGGTAGTCCATTTAAATACACATTTTACAGAATAAACTGTGCATATGTTGCGCGGGTTTCAGTATGCGTCGGGGTTCTTTTTCTTTTTTTTTTTTCTTTTCGTGGGCGCGCCGGCGGCATTGATGACACTCAACAACAGGAAAAGCTAAGCTAAAAAACTAAATAGCTAAGCAATCCGAAATGGACGCAACAAAGGACAGCAGTGCAAGCACCACAGAAGATGAAGGAATGGAGAGGATAAAGGAAGCGTTATAGGGAGTAGGGAGACCTAATGGCAAGAGCTGGCCGTATAAAAGGGAGCGTTCATTACGAAGAGCAGAACGCTCGAAGAGAAAATATGATCAGCATCATATATACGGGAGGAGAATCACAATCGTGAAGAGAACACAATAAGGGGAGATGGCGACAGAGTAAATGGATAGTGAGAGGAGGGGAATAGACAATGATTTGGAGACGAATTAGGGGGAGACAATGGAAGAGCGACAGCCGAAAGGAATAGAATGGAACCAAGACAGGGAATAACGAGGAATTGGTTGAATAAAATACGAATGACGATTAGAAAATAGGGAGGGATAAATATTCCGCGAAAGTCTGGCGTGGAGGGCTTTATACACGCGAATATTTTATTTCATTGTAAACTGGAGATTACTGAAGCGCTGTGTATTGCTGTGTTATCTTCGTTGCATTACTTGTTATTGAGAAGTAGAATTATTGTCGTTCGAGTGGTATTTGACTTTTTTTCTTTTTATTTTTTCATTGACGCTAATATTCTATCCGCTAATCTAAACAAATGCATTTTATTTTTACACACATCATGCCTTATTTATAATATATGGAATTACATTATTTACTCCTTTATTTTTCGTAGGATAAAATTAATTATTAATAGTCGTAATAATTTTTAAATTTCGTTTATTCCGATTTGCTATTTTTTACGGTGTCGTGTTGTCGTAGCGACCGTGTCCGTAGTGACCCACCGATAATGGTGTTCATAGCGACCATCGGATTTTTTTTTTTTTTATTATTATTATATTCGACTTTGACGACCGCGTTCAAAACGACCCGCAGACATTTTTATTACTATTATTACATAGATGTGAACTAGAGCGACCAAGTTGTTAAAACTGCTAGAACTTATAAGCACATGATTAGAAACGTACTTATAATAGTCAGTTTAATCATTAATATTTTATTTTTAACTAAAACTATTGAGCATTTACACAACAGTGCGTTTTGTTAGAAAAATTAAACCGAACGTGTTTATTATAATTTTACATTATCAAAAATTATATACATTGCCTAGGGATATTTTCCATTAAATTACGTTTTTATAATATTGTATACTTTAATGTTAATATTAATATAGAAATATCAAGTTTAAAGTAAATAATAACGAAAATTTAGATATTACATAATTTATAAGAGAACCGTAACGGAAAATGATTGCAGTTCATTGTAGTAGTATATCAGAGATTTCCAGGAAATTACCTTCGCGGTCTCTTTTGGTCGCTCTGAACACGTAACCATTTTTTACATTTAGCTAAAATCCACAATACTCAGTTAAACGCGAAATACGTATTAATAAACTACATTGGTCTCCAGATTAGGTCAGAGGACAGAATTGAATGTAACTCTTATCACGTATCCTAATTATCGTAATTTGATCGGTTTACCTGTTCCGCACTATGCTGATTACAGAGTATAGTGTAGATCGATCTATACAAATCACGTAGCAGGTAAACTTTATTTAAACCTTAAACCACAAGTTGTATAACTAGCCTAGTTGGTTAGACAATGGTCCTTCGACCAAGTAGGATACGGTCCAAAACCCGATTATGTAAATTAAGAATACAGAAAAATTTCTAGTTGACACAGGATCAAAAAAAAAACATTGCCGCGCTTATTCATCCTGCTCCTTATAATTCTTCCTTTGTCCTTTCCTTTCCATTTCCACATATAATAATAATTCCTGTACTTCAATATTTCCTAAGCTCTATTTCTAATCGTCTCTTTATTTAACCTTTTTCATAATTTCTGTAGTTGTTGGGTCAAAGCCGTTGCCGCCCCCAAAACAAAATATATAAAATAATATTATTATTTTATATTAATAAAAAAATAAAAAATTATTCGTTGTTACATAAATTTTAGAAATGAAAATTATCGATTTATTACAATATTTAATAATAATTTGGAATTAACTTTTTATTTAAGGTTTCTTAAATCTTACTGAAGTCGAAACTAGAACACATTACCCGTTCTGTTTATTCGGTTTATTCGTTTTATTTTTAATGTATTTCTAAACAATTCGTAAAATGGCATCAATTACCGAAATTTTGTCAATGTAAATATATACACATGTACATATATATATATATATATATATATATGCGCTACTTTTCAACAATTAGATAGTAAATTTAATATCGGGCCCGCTGTTATGAAATAATATCTTCAGAGTTAGTAAAAAAGAATTAACAAAAACTTTCATTTTTTAAAATTTGTGCCAAACGTTTCATAACGAAGCCGTAGTAAATTAAAGCATTAAAAAAAAAAGAAAAAAAGGAAAAACGAAGAAAAACGACAATGGGCGCGCTAATTAACGTGTTTTGCTAAGTTTTCTTAAGAGGGCAATTAAAAAAAATGCTAATTCGACCTTAAAAAGAGGAAATGCATTGGGAATAGTCGATGAGAAAGAAAGGCAAATAAGCGTATCTATTTTAGGAATTTTTAATTTTTCTTTTGAATATTATTTCGCGAAGATTAAGGACTTTTGATTTTCTTAATTTCTTTATTCATCGGTTATTTCACTTTTTCTACAGCTTAAAGTATTCTTATTTTTCCTAGTTTAATTTAAATTCTTTTTTCTTTTTTAAATGAAGTAATATTTTGAATATTGTAAAGAAACCAATAAAAAAAAAAAAAAAAAAAAAAAAAAAAGAAATAAAAAAGGGGAAAATAGGATTAAAAATAATCGTTCCGGTCCATTATTTTTTATTATCTTATTTAATTTTTCTTTCTTAAATGTAAAAAGTTTTTTTTAAAGAACGCTCTTTTAACGAATAATAGAGTGCACGTAGCCGGAAAGTAGCTTTTACTACTTTTTTATCCGTTGCTTAGTTGTAAAAATAAGCAAATCCTTTTTTTGCATAAGTAGTAAATAATATTTGAATTCTTTCTGCGTTACCCGAAAAAAATCATAATCATATTTGAATTTTCCGACTGTCAAACATGCGGTTTCGGGAGCTTCGTTTCGATACCGTTCGGAGCATTTTCGCATTTCAGTGTCGAAATATAAAAGCCAAATGAAAAAAGCAGAAAACTGCACAATTCGTAAAAAATAATATCTTCACCATTTTGTGTAAAGCGGAAAAATATATTTCTATAATTTCTCTTATTTTTGAGCGAGAGACAGCGACAGAAAACAGAGAGAAAGACGGGGAGAGTTTGCGGGAAAAAAGAAATAGTAATAATGAAAAAATGACCGTGACGACAAAAACAGAGGTTGCAAAATTGTTATGAAACACATTAAAATCTCGATCCGATGTGAAATTAAAGATAATATTTGAACAAAAATTTGGAAAAAAACAAACGTGTTATATACAGAATTCTATTAGTTATTTTACAATTAAATTTTTTATCGATAAAAGAAAAATAATAGTTATAAAATGGCACATCATAAATATACATTATTATTAACTCTGGTTGATATAGCAATATTATTAGGAATTCCGCACAGAGTTGTAGTCTGCGAATATGTTTCAGAAATGCAAAAAAAAGATAAAAATTTAATAAAACTTAATAATTCTGGAAACATAACTTGCAACACAAACCAAAAAATATATATAGGACAAACTAGAAGAAATTTCAAAATAAGATACAAAGATAGGTATACGCTATAAAATACGGACTTATAGATAAATCAACAATAGCTAAACACATTATCATTAATAAACATAAATTAACAAATAACATCGAAATAGACTTAGAAATTTTAAAATACATAAATAATCATAACATGCTAAATTTTGCTGAAAATTATTATATTAATAAATTCAAAAATAAACTGTATAAACCGTAATTTCCCAAATATAGATAACCCATTATTTAACCTCTAAATAATATTTTAATACAGTTCATTTCCTTATGTACATACATATTATTACTATACAGACGACCATATTACATCATTTAACCTTACTTATATTTATTTATTTTTGACATTAATTTTTGAAATTTGAAATTTTCATTTTAAATTGTTACCTTTTTATGTCGTTAAATTTTATTAGTCATTTTTATATTTTTTATATTTTTAAAATTTTCATACATTTTATATTTATTCAATAATCGATTTTTAATATCGATCTTTATCAGTTTAATTTAAATGTAATCATCGTCTTCATTATATCTATATTTACAATTACTCCCGTGAACATGTTAGCTTCGAAACGCTTCCGGGATAAAAATTATATATACTCGTAATTGTTTTAATTAGATGTTAAAAATTTATTTGTTGTGAATTCCGGAAAACTATTAAATTGTAATTGATAAAATATTTTTCAAAAAGTATATGACCTCTTCGCGACAACCAAATTGCCCGAGCGTTCAAAACCAAAGAAGACCAAATTAAGAACTAAAATTTTGAACGACCTAAAAAGCTACTTAAAAACTTGATCTTCCAGCCTTCTTTTATTGCACTTCCTACACGAAACAGCCTTTTTTTCCTACGTAAAGTCTCACGTATTTCAGTCACAGTTTTACCTCGCAACTGGTAAAAATTTCGAGTTCAGAAATTATAAAATATCATTTATATTTCATATTATAAAGAGATACGTTTTTTTTTAATTTTTTTTTTTTTTTATAAAATGTTATTCAATATGTGAAATTAATAGGTGTATGGAGGAATACGTAAAAATACTATTTTCCATAAGCAGCTACTTTAAATGACAAATAAACAATGATATTTTTATACTGACGATTTAATGCAGTTGTTCAGGAATATGCACCTCGTATGCTCCTAAAGTTAATGCGTTTTACCAATGGAGGCAACGTTATGGATAATATTTGAGTTGTAAGTGTTGACTGAAACCAGCGGCTGAGCAGGTGAATCGGATAAATTAGCATTTAAGTGTCTGATCATTCTCTCCAGTTGCCTCCTTTATTTGTTCGACTCACCGATTCGTCAGTTAAAGGCTAAGTAAATCAGTCAGATTCGTTCGCGACACGCGGTTCATGGATGCGAGCTTAAAAAGGCTAACCTAATTAACATTAAAAATACGCGAAGTAAACGAAAACGATTTACACAAACAATAAGAAAGGATCATTTATGTGTATAATAATAAGCATTTTTACACCAATCAAGACTTAATGGGAAACAAGCTAAAAAAACACCGAAACCGTAAATAAATAGGGACAAGTCGATCATTTCACATAAAATGCCGAGATGTGGGGGACATCCATTAATTACATAAGCTGTTTTTCTTTTAATTTGGAGCCCTACCGGGGTTTAATGAGATTTAGTGAGATTTGGTGGGACCTCTTTCCCCTCACGTAAGATTTACATACATAGCTGTTAAAGCACTAAATTTTCTTTTCATATAATATAACGTTAACACGTACTATAACGAATTTATTTAAATTTAGTAAAATTAAAAGTAAAAACAGACAACATCATCTTCCCTAATTTTTCATTCACTCCATGCGCGAGATATTCACCCCACACTCTCGTTGAGAGTTTATCGTGTTTGTTTCTCGCGTTAATATTTTGTTTTATCCGAATTCCGTTTTGCTGAATATTCGATGAGTATTCCATCTACGGTAAACGCTTATCAGCTTAGCGACGGCCGGGAGATGTTTCGTTCCCCTACCCGTCAACACAATCCACCGTTGCAGACACATGCAGTTGGCATCATCTCCGCAGGTGATAACAATCTAAATTATTCTAATACTAACAATTATGCTATAAAGACGACGTTACTAACAACGCATGCGGTAGTAATTCCGTCTCACCTACAGAATCCGGGATCGGCTATAGTTAACACAAGTGAACACGTTTATGTATCAGTTCTTTCTCCACAGTCTGTCAAAAATACGTCAGTTGGTACGAATAATGATTCAAATAATACATCAAATAAGCATCCTCGGCATGTAGTTAAAAGACCGAAACAATGTAAAGAACGAGCAGTTCCTCCGATAATTCTGTAAACAACCAAATTAAAACCCCGAAACAGATTTGCACCTCTATAGCCTTTTTTCCGACGAAAACAAAAATCAACGTACCGGAATGACAAATAATTACCCTCAAACTGAACGTAATCCGCCTATAATAACAGTTTACGGCGTGACTAATTACTCCCAAATGCTAAATGATATTAAATAAATTGTATCTTTAAGTTTGGTTAGTCTGTGTAAATCTCTATACAACAGGGTACAAATTAATGACAGCTGTAGATTCTTAGTCAAATATTTCCGTGACGAACGTATAGAACGCCACACTTACCAATTAAAATCTGAACGAAGCTTTCGTAATTCGGCATTTGCATCATTCCATCGACATTATTAATGAAATTAAGGCCGCTATTGAAGGACATTGCAAACGTCAAACATAGAATAAGTAAATTGCCTCTTTCGTTGTTCTTTGTAGACTTGGAGCCGCAAAAGAATAATGCTGAAATGTATAAACTTCCGGCGCTACTTCAAATGAGAATAAAAGTGGAAGCACTACGAACTCAGTGCTTCAGATGCCAAGCATGTGGTCAAACCAAAAAAATGACTGTAGTAGGTGTATGTGTTAAGTGTGATAATGCCATTCGATGCAGTAAGAAACGTGAAGAACCATCCGCTTGCGCTAACTGTCAGGGAAATCATCCTTCCAACTACAAAGGCTGTAAAATATATAGAAAACTCCGACACAAGCGCATGATAATAAATCGGTAAAAATGTCTAACGATAATACTAGAACAAATAACCAAACACTGCCTACCTATTGGGCCAAAATGAGGCAATCAGAATCAAACAGTCGATTTTAACCGCAAAACCGAACATATTCAGAGACATTAAAACGACAAAAAACAAATAACCTAGCTAACACAGTGATATGGCTAGCATGCCGATGAAATATATGCTACAAACATTTATGGCAGAAATAAAAAATATGCTCAAAGATATAACGAATGAACAATTTCAATTATTTCACGATGTACTTCAAACCATATATAATTAATAATAATTTACAAACTTAAACATTGCTACGTGGAATGCTAATGGAATTTTAATAAACCTAATTAGAAATATGTTGCGCAAAATAACGTTGATATATTTTTTATTATCAGAGAGACACTTAACTGTGACAATAAATAAGTGCATTTTACGGGATGCAATTCTTACTTCACAAATCATCCGGATGAGACTGCGCATGGTGGCACGGGTATTATAATTTAAAAAAAGTATAAAACATCGTCACTTCCTTTTTATTCTGGAAATAAAAGTTTTTAATAGCCCCGCGTTTTTTTCAGCGGGCAAAACGGGACACTCCAAAAAAAAATTAAAAGAAAAATGTTATCATTTTTTTTTATTCTATTATCCGTATTATATTCTTTAAAAGTTGATGCGGGATTTTCAATTCCCCATTTATTTAAATAAGATTTAACGAGATATTGCTGGACTTCCCCCGATTTTAAGTTTACGTAATTTTATCGGCTCAACAAACGAATACACCTTTAAATTGTAGACCATTCCTCACAGTTTAGACTCTTCACTGTCGGTTGCTATGCATTCTACCCCTTTGAAGGTTCCTGGTCTCTTCTTTTTCTTGGCTGAATCTTACTTTTGTTGTTGGCTAATCGTTCGTTGTTGACAAGTCTAAAAAAAGGGGAAAAAATCCTCTTTCAGAGAACTTGTTGCTGCTCACTACTAAATTTCGTGTTTAATATGATAGGGCAATCTCATGGCAGCTGAACACACACGTTTACGATGATCCATAGTGTCAAAAAACCGACGATGAAGAAGAAGATTTCTAATAAATCCATGAACATATCTGTACTATTACACACGGGTTTAATACAATATTAAAAAAAAAGAAAAAAAAAAGATACCTATATTTAAAAGACATTTGAAAAGCTTACGAAATTTGTGGAAACATATTTCCGTCATTATGTGGCATTATAGTAGAAACGAAAAGTATCATCCGGTATGACAGAATTTGCATTGTTTTATTTTTTTTAAATTAAACTCTACTCTTTATAATTCTTTATAATTCTTTAGCCCGAAACAGGCTAGAAACCGAATTATTTCGAAGAAAAATTTAATAGAATGCGCACGAATATATAATTATCATCTATAATTACTCGCCGGGTAAGTATATTTAATTTGTCTCTTATTAATTCAGTTTCTTTTTTTTGCTTCTTTCATTTGTGTGTGTGTGTGTAACTTGCGTGTTTCTAACTACCACGGTTATAACGACCACACGGGAACGATTACTTATGCAGTGAAAAATTGTTGGAAATGAGACCCGCATAAATCCAGGTGTGTGCATTGTTATCGGTTATAACGACAAATTGGTACACGAGAGTAAAGCAACATTTTAATTTCAAAAGTTTTTACAGATGAATTTTAAAAAATCGTCTTTTGAAAAAATCTGAATAGAACGAAAACAAAATGATCTCTCTCTCTATCGCACGAGCAATACATGTACGAGTAATTTACAGCTGATCTGTTGTACGTACACTACTGCAATGTTAGTCATCTTGCGGTACTTAATTTTTTACTTCGCCGCGTTATCGGCGACTCCGCTCCTTTACCCGATTAACGAGAGATTGAAAACGGTTATAACTCGCTGTATTAATAATGAAAGAAACAAAATTGTAGTAGTATATACATATACCGGTTTTTTTTATGTCTTTTTTTTTTTTTTTTTTTTAAACGGTATACTATATTTTTTCGTTTCTTTCATTAAAAATACTGTGAGTTTTTTTTTTTTCTTGGTCTCGTCAACCAAGGACCTTCACCCAAATTCCGTGAAAAATGTAAAATTCTTTTTACTCGGCAGAATATTAAATTTCATATTAAGCGAACTTTTCAGGTTCCTTTTGTTTTTAATAATTGCAAAAAAAAAAAACCGTATACGAACATTCAGTTCCAGATTAAATTTACATTTTGTATTAAGCAGTTTCCACTAAACTTTTTCGTTTTATTGTGAAAATTAAAACATGATTTATTTTCGATTTTTTTATTCGAACATGTTAGCCCGTTTTTTTGTTTTAAGTTCGTTTCGTAAATGATGCGTCCTTCAAGGCCTATCCTCTCCTCCTTCACATTTCTCTGATAATATTATTCTCTCAATTCGTTCTCTTATCTCCACTCTGCAGTCATCCCGTTCTATTCTCATTAATTTTTTATGGGTCCCCAGTCATTCCGGAATTGATGCAATGATGCAGCCGATTCTTTAGCTCGTTCTGCTGGTCGCCTTGATTCATTCCTCAACCATTTCCCTTCTTCAGATATCCTTTCCTTATCCACCTCCAATTACGCCAGACTTTGGCAGGATATTTATCCCTCCATATTTTCTAATCGTCATTTTCATTACCGTTTCATTCAGCCAATTCCTCGTTCCCTGTCTTGGTTCCATTCTATTCCTTTCAGTCGTCGCTCTTCTATTGTCTCCCTAATTCGTCTCCGGATCAATCATTCTCTCCTTCCCTCCTCTCACTTTCGATTTGCTCTATCGCCTTCTCCTGATTGTTCTCTTCACGATTGTGATCCTCCTCGTACATCTGATGCTAATCACATTTTCGTTGAGTGTCCTGCTCTTCGTAACGAACGTTCCCTTTTATACAGTCAGCTCCTGTCATTAGGTCTTCCTACTCCATATAACTCTTCCTTTATCCTCTCCTTTCCTTCATCTTCTGTGGTGTCCGCACTGCTTTCCTTTGTTGCGTCCATTTCGAACCGCTTAGTTATTTAATTTCTTAGCTTAGTTTTCTTGTTGTTGGGTCAATCAAAAAAAAAAAAAAAACAAAAAAAAAAACGATATATCTTTTACATATATGCCTAAACGTAAGATACTAATAATTCAATCTTATCTCGTCTCTCTTTAGTCCCGTTTCCTTATTGTCCCCTATATCCTAACGAAGAAGTTGTCTGCGATGCTAATCACATTTTTTTTTGAGTGTTTTGCTCATTCTACTGAGCTTCCTTATTCACTCGTCTTAAAGTTAAGGATTTCTGCTCCCTATTGTACTTTGGTTCCTTTCGTTTCTTCTTGTCGGAGGTCTCTGGTTGACGAGCCCAAGAAAAAAAAAAAAAAAAAAAGGGATTAGGGAATGAAGAAAAAAAGTGTGGCAAAAAGATGATTAAGACAAAGAGAGCAGTGTGTTGAGAAAACGGGATAATAGATCATTTACAGTGTATGGTAGTATTCGGAGGGAAAGCAGTTTTAGAAAAAGGAGTGTGAAAGGAATGTAAAGAAAGAAAAGCGGAAGAGAATGGAGATGTTAGGCGATCTGAATGAAAAAAGGGAGTGTAGATGTAAAGAAAAAGAACAGAATGGATAGGGAAAAAAGAATTAAATTAAATTTTTGATACTAGCGTGCGATGGTGTGTGTAGAGTTTGTGAACGATAACTACGGATCGAGACACGGCGAACAAGTTTTGGTCATAAAAAGCGTAATGGATGGGGTAGTTCATTTGACATGTGCAATAAACGGTACTGCAACGATAACGAAAGATTAAAAGTTTAAACGAATTTATAAATTATCAATCAGACGCAGAGAACACGGATGAAACAGGGAAGGGTGAATTTTTCAGGACGGCGATAATTTACAAAAAGAAGGTTGACGTTGATTTTAATGAAATCCAACAGACACGCTAAAAACGACAAATAAATTACTAGCAGCGTGAAATAATACGAGTATTTTATAACAACAACATAGTTCTCCGTTGAAATCGGAAGTATCCTTGAAAGCAATTTGTACCTCGGGGGAGGATGCCGCCGAACCTTTTTTAATATTTTCCCCCTTCATACCGTCGCTCAAGATTTTTCCATCATCATCAGTAAAATCATACTTCCGTATCGATTACTGCTCCATCCTGGGCAATTTTGTTTCGCATTATAAATCGCCCATAGTCGTCTGTCGTCTTTTGGGACCAATTTATACACGATCGCTTCTTGTTTCTTGTATAAATTTGCACTGCGCTCATCTAACTCCATTTATTACATTCTTTTATACGAAAACAATTGTTCTACTAGCGCCTGAATGTGTTAAGTCCCATACTTTAACGTACACCTGTAATCTTTTTTAATTTTTATTGTTATGTATGTAAGATTTTAATAGATAAACTGCAAAGCTGTAATTATGCTATTTCGTGTTTTATTTTATTAATAATTTGGACCCATGTGCTACGTAGAGAAATAAGATTTTTTTTTTTTTTTTTCTTTACCCCCCCTTGGGTTTGCTAGCAAAAAGCATTAGCCCAGCAAAAAGGAATAGATACATGGAATAGAATAGAAATTATATTTTTATTCTGTCGACAATGGAATCAAGGAACACCCCTAGGACAGGAACAACAGAGATAGTAGGTAGAGAAAGAACATAAGAGGCGTTGAAAGGAGCAGGAAGACCGAGCTTTAAAAGATGACAATAAAGTAACTCACGCTCGCGAGATAAACCGGAGCACTCGAAGAGCACGTGATTCGCATCACAAACATATACTGAGAACCTTCAGGATCCAATGGATAATTAGGAGATGCAGCCAAGGAAAAGCGATTTAAAGAAGAAAGGAGACTGTGCGAGAAACGGAGGCGAAATAATTTAGTAATTATGGACCGACGCAAACTGGGAAAATCATAGAACCAAGGACGAAAAGAAGAAACAGGGGATTAATCAAGAGATAAAAGGAATTAGGATTAGCGAAAAGAGAAACATAAACAGAGTGCCTAAGATGGCAGGATTTAGTTGGAAGAAGAATATTGTGTGCTGGAACCCTACTAATAAAATTCCCATTGGAAACAGCAGCTTTAGCAAGGAGGTCGACGGCTACATTTCCATCAATGCCTGCATGTCCTGGAATCCAAAGAAAGTCAATCTGGGTACACGTCGATGAGGATAGATCATGAAGAAGAGAACGAATAGAAAGGATAATAGCATCAGTGGAAGGAGAAAGGGAAGGTGGAGATAGCGCTAGAAGAACACTTAAAGAATCAGAAACAATAAGGAATTTGGAAGAACTTGCAGAAGAGGAAATATAAATAATGGCTTGTAGAATGGCAACAGATTCTGCAGTAAAGACAGAACAAAAGGACGGAAGTCTAAAAGACCGAGAATGAAAGAACTGAGGGCACAAGAATGCCGCCCCAACTCCGATCGGGCTCTTCGATCCGTCAGTAAAAATTAAAGAGTGACCACGGAATAGAGAGTTTATTGTATTATTAAATTCCATACTGACGATATGAGAGGGAGAGGATTTAAGGAAGCATGGCATGAAGATGATATTTGGCGGCTTTAACAATTTGGAATAGACGTAAGAAAAAAAAGGAAGCTTGTGATGAGGAATGACAAAAGGGGAAAATTTAGAAAGGCGAAACGATATATGAGATAGTATAGGAATTTTATTGGAGGAAAAACGCCAGTGACGAAGGATAAAAGAATAAGAGGTACTGATATTTGACGAGGAAGTGGAAAAACGTTTAATGAGAAAGCGACAACCCAAATAAGATCTTCGGATGAACAGAGGACAGATATTGGATTCAGATAGAATGACTGGGATAGGAGATGACCTCAGAGCTCCGAGACAAAGCCGAAGGCAACTGTTTTGGAGACGATCTAATTTGTAGAGAACGGATTTGGAAGCGTTGCCATATAAGAAGCTGCAATAATCCAATCTAGAGCGTATGAGAGATTTACACAACATTATTAACACAGAAGGATCGCCTCCCCATCTCGTAGGTGAGAGAGCTTTGACTGATTTTGAAATTATTTCGGTAAGTGCTCCAGCTAATTGTAATTTTTATATCAGATTAATCATTATTATTATTATTTTTTTTAAACGGGATAAAGCAGAATAATATATATACACATACATGTATACCATATAATGCTATGCCGAAGGAAAAAGGGGGAGGATTATTAAAGGAAATCGTGTATCGCTGAAATTAATTAAGATGAAGAGAAATAAGAGATAAGATAAGAATTTTGCTGGGAGCAAAATGCTAGTTTTTAGAAATTGAGAGGAAAAAGTGAATGAGAGTAGAAGACGCGAGTAAAAGACGTTTAGCAAGGAAACGATAGCCTAGATAACAGCAGCAAATAAGTAAGAGGTTGCGTATTAGATTCAGTAGGAACCGTTGGAATTAGACAGGATTTAAAGACGTAATCGAAGTCAAGCGTTGTGGATTAAAATCTAATTGAAATTGTTGGCACTTGGGGTCACAGCCGCAGGGTCAGATTTAGAGCGAATAATGAATGTATACAAAAAGAAATAAAAATGTCGGAATCATCACACTCCATTTATTTAGCAACAGGACTTTTATCAATAAAATATATTTAGATGTTCAACTAGACTAGAAATTGTTCTGGTATAAACATCCATTTTATTTAGGAAACTAAATTATATATTTTATTACTTAAGAAAATTTTTTAATAATACATCAGCGCGTAAACTATATGTTGCACTATATTAGCCGTTATTAAGCTACGGTATCAAGCGTTAAGGAAAATCCGTTGTCTGTCACTTGAAATACTTGACACGATTAGAGAAAAATGTTATAAAATTACCGCTAAAAACAATAATATTTTACACTTGCCAAAACATTATGAATTGTAATCACTCACTTTTGTTCTTAAGAAGTAAAACACAATATTTTTCATTTTTGTTGCTGAAGGACTACTGGATCAGCTGGTGAAGATTTAATTCATAAACGGCGGTAATTCGTTAGAATTATTATTATATTGCTATTACCATTATTATTAATTAATACGGGAAGCAGTGGGTTTGATAAACTGGGCTTGAGAGAGCCTGATCTCTTTCATCTGATTGGAGGGAATGTGCGAAGAGAGATCCGCTGATTTACGTTTCGAGTTGTTATCCGCATTCATATTTATGAGTAAGTTTGACAGTGATTTCATAGGTTTAGTTTCGACTAGAGGAGAAAGTCGTAAAACGGCTTCCTTTAGATATAAGTTTATCTAACCAAGGTATATAAAAATACAAATAAAAAAAAATAAAAAATAAACATACATAATAATTAGGCGAAATAGAACTAAGGATAGACCGCTAAAATAAGTTTTAAAATAGTTACAGAAAAACGAAATAACGTAAAGAAATTTGAAATAATCTGATATATCGCGGAAATTATGAAAAGCGCATAGCATGACAGTACATCACAACAAAACTGTTCGGATTGTAAATTTTTTACATATTTTACTGGCCTCTTCAACGAATCGAGTCAGTTGAATTTTATAAGTGTTTTCCTACGGATATTTCTGGTAAAGAACTTCAATTGAACCATGAAATATACAGAAGTAGCCGAGGTATCTTTAAGAACTTCAAAAACCTTCTCGAAAATCTGGCAACCAGTGTTTAGTCGCCGCGAAAAATATTAATTACAATACCCTGGGCAAGGTATAATTTTTAGGCTGGTGTAAAAATTAGGATACCGAAACGACTTAGCGACCGTTCCGGTATAAAACCACGTTAGCGGGGTTTGCGCGGTATTTCAAAAATCCGCAACGTCCGTCACTTGCTACAAAATACGGTATTAACAAAACCGGTTTTTCGGACAAACTTTAAAGAATTTAAATTTCTTCTGCTAATTGCTGCGATTATTAAAACTGCTGCGCAAGGTTATAAATAAGTTGTCGGTGGTGTAGAGAAAAGCTTGCTTTGCTTAGGGGCAAATGTAAATACGGGAATTTAATGAAAATAAAGTAGAATAGTAGAGAAAATTTGGTAGCCATTGCAGACGACTCGAGAAATCGCCAATTTCTCGTTTAGGAACGACAAAAAGCAGGACTATTTGGTCACGGCAGGTTCCGTTGAAGTGTCGCTGAAGCCCAGCGGACCGAGCTTTTTCATTATACGAAGTAGCGTGAGTTTAATTTAAACAGAAGCGTGCCTGCTCACAGATAAAACGACGAAAGATTTCGCCGTATGTTAAAATTCTGCAGGCAGACGTGTAATTCCGGTATTAACATTTTAATTTGCCGCCATTCGGTGTGTCACGTGCCGTGGTTATTGTGTTTTCAGTTTAGTTTTTCGGGCCAACTACAAAAGGGATCAAAGCGACCGAACGTATTACACCTGCGATCCGCATTATCGCTGGATAAGTAGAGAAAGCCTTTGTTTACAGAATTAGCGCTGTTGATTACTTTGTGGCGAAATTTAATTACAGTAAGCGGCTCGACGCTACAGTAGTGTCTCCTTCTTGAGGCCTATGTAACTTTTCCCCTCTGCGATAGTTTTATTTTCTTCTTCTTTTGACTTTCGATATAGAAATCAGGTTCTTCGGTAACTGTCAGACGAGAAATAATTACAATCAATTCGTTAGAACCGAGAATTGAAATATATCGTTTGGCGCGTAATTATTAATCAATACAAAAAGCTGCAAAATAAATTTTTCATTCTAGTCTTTATTATTATTATTATTATTATCAGTTTTATTCTTATTCTTATTCTTCTTCTTCTTATTATTATTATTATTAAAGTGGCAGTAAAGAGCTCACCGAAAAGAACAGACCGACCTGCATACTCTCAACAATTTCCAAAATATTTGAAAAATGTATGAAGATTAAAATGTTAAATTATTTACTTGGGTTAAATTTTTTTTTAGTGAAAATCAATTTGGGTTTTTACCTGAAAGTGGTATGGATTTGTCATTGTTTGAGCATATCTCTTACATTACGGATAACCTAGAAGTTGGGAGGCCCACAGCAGTTATACATTTCGGTTTGAAAAAAACATTTGGTACTGTGAATCGTGAGTTGTTGTTAATAAAATTAAAAAGAGCTGGTCCCCATGGGTTTGTTTTAGACTGGTTTAAGTCTTATCTACTTGACAGACGATATGTTACTAAAATAAATAATGTATATAGTTCCGAACAGATACAGAATATTGGAGTTCCCCTCAGAAAATATTTGATTCACAATTTTATTTTTAATATTTATAAATGATCTGTGTCCATTAAAAGTCGTCGCGATAGCCTAGTTGCTAGAGCGCCTAACTTCCGATATGAAGGTCACGGGTTCGATCCCGAGCGACGACGAACTTATTACAAGAATTTAAATAAATAAATAAATAATCGCTAATAATCACGTGGAAGGCAATGGCAAATCACCACGTGTAATATGCGCGCTAGGTCAGTACACAGCAGACCCACATCGGACGGACTGCACTTGTAGCGCGATAAATCAAACGATTACTAATCAGTTCCAAATGTAGTCTTGCGTATGTACACTTGCGTTGCATATAATAATTGCCTGGTACACAACCTACATCTGTACAGCTAAAAATGTACGAATAGGTTGCGCCAATGCGCTATGTAGCGTACGGCACCTTAAGAAGAAGTCTATTAAAACCTATCGGAAAACTTTTGGTTTATGCTGATGATACGGTACTGTTAGTGAGTGCACGCGACCCACATATTTTACAAAAATTGACGCAAGATGGAATAAATTTAATAGAGAAATGGGTAAATACTAAATAGATTAGTGCTGAATTTATTTAAATCCAAATATGTCGTATATAGTATGTGCTTTCACCCACTTTTAAATAACATTAAACTTTATTTAGGCAATAATAATGAAATACAAAATGTTCCAGAAATTAAATATCTTGGTCTTATGTTCGATTGTAGAATAAATTGGTCATCACATACTGTGTATGTTTCTCAAAAATTGAGAAAGCTAAATTATTTGTTTTACTATGTATCGCAATATTTTCCATCAACATATTCAGTTCGGATTTATTTAGCTCTTTATCAACCAAAATTGGCTTATGGTATAATTTCCGTGGGGAGGGGGGGGGGAGCTGCACACTACCACGTTAATAGAATAAAACTTTTACAAAAATCGGTAATAAAAACTATTAGTTCTAAAGGTACGTCTGGGTCGGAAAAGTGTGTACTAGATTTTAAAACAATTTATGATCTTTTTTTTTTCTGGTGGCGCCCATGCACCATTTTTAACTGCAATGGTCATTATAGCACATGGGCCGCCAGGGTAAAAAGGCTATTTCATAGTTTAGTTATTAAGTTGTTAGTCCTAAGAAAACCGAGTAGCATTTGTATGCGCGTTGATTCATTTGATAGTATAGTTGACAGAGGAATACCAGCAAAAGCGGAGCGGGCGAACGCCGTACATTGTTGGAGCAGGTGTTCCACCGAAGGATAAGAATAGCCGGAACAGAAAGGGCACGTGGGTGGGAGAAGGGTACCTTCAAGTATATAATTGTGTGAGACCGCCGTATGCTCATCTCGCAACTGATTTAACACAGCATATTCTCGACGCGTAAAATAACGAAAAGGAAACCATGGGTCAGCTGTAAATTTTATGCTTTTCATAAAGGATCGTTCCTTTTGCCACTGCCTGATCCACTCAGCTATCATACGTTCATGGAAATAAATCTTCACTTTGCAGATTGGTGGCGCTGCAAAGGGCATTGGTGCGAGCAGAGCTGACTTAGACACCACGTCAACTCGCTCGTTGCCTTGAATTCCCATATGACTTGGCACTCACAAGACCGTTACCTGATTTTTTGCGTGATGGAGCAGTTTCAACGAATAGAGAGGGGTCTCTATCATTTCGGTCTCAACGATTCGACTTTAACTATTCGGCCTCGTTATGTTTCAACCTCGTCTTTTTCCAAGTAGACCTAGTGTAGCGAGACAGATACTCATCACATGAGTAATAAAAATTTTTAATAATTTTTTTTATAATGAAAATAAAAATTCAATAATATGTACATATATATACATATATATTAAATCATTAGTCTATGCCAATCACATCTGAGACAATGATGATCGAAAAATGTGGTTTTGAAGTTAGAAGATAGTTTTAAAATGATGATGAACGGTTAATGAAGAACGAAGTAAAAAAAAAGAAGAAAATAATTGTGCTAAATTTAATAATATTTTTAACAGTAAAAATAGTGAAAATTATGTATCACTAAAACACAGAAAGTGTAGTTGGATGTACCCAGGATGTTTCGAGGGAATTTAAAATTTAATTATTGGCGTGAAAAAACCAAAAATAAAATTGCTCCCATCACGGAATTTCCGCAATTATTTGAGGATCAGGGCATGGTGTTCAACTGCATTAAGGAATTCCGCGTCAGGGATTACTTAGTTGTCCTCACTAAAGTCATCATAGATCCCAAAATTATAGTAGCAGCTTCTAAGGTTAGCAAAAATCGGATGATTGTTCACCTCAAATTGAAGGATCTGATAGACGATTTCTTCATCAACCATGGTGGATTAGAGATAGAATCAAACTTCATAAAATGTCGTAGATTGGTCACTCCTATGAAAAAAGTCATCATGTCCCATGTTAACCCCCTCATACGAAATGACGTTCTTGAAGAATGTATCAAGACGGAATTAAAGCTTGAATTGGGCTCCAAAGTAACGTACTTGAGATTAAACCCCCGCGACCAAATTTACGGCCATATAGTTAGTTGGCGTTGCCAATTCTTTACTAATACAGGCATCTCTCTCTTCATCAACTCTATCCAAGGCATCTGAAGCCCATAATTCACAGCTTTTTCGGCCTGCAAGCAACAGTATCGATACTGACTCTTTCCCTCCTCTCCGAATCAATGCAGCAAAGCGGCCCCTATCGGAAAGCTTGTTTTCCTCGTCCAACTCTCATCCTAAGAAGATAATCCCGATAGATCTTTCCGATGGGTACAGGAAATCCGCAAAAAAGAAACACAAAATTGACGTTTCAGGAAATAATCAATCAGACAATGAAACCGACGGGACAGGAAAGACGAATAAGTCAGATTCAGAATCGGATGATGCCTCCCTTGGGGAACAAGCAACATCACTCAAGACAATTTTCGCTCCACTCAAAAATCACATCTGCTTAAATTCGCACAGATATCCACTCAGTTTAACAAATTTTAGGTCATTCATTGAATTGGTAGGAGGACCAAACGCTCAAAATGCCATACAAGTAATGGAAGATTTCAAGGTCACAAACACGCGGGCCCTCATCGAGATGCTTCAGGAAAATTACTCCCTTTTAGATCATAAAAGAACGAAAATAAAGTTTATGAAAATCATGAACAAGCTGCAAGCCAGCCTGGACCAAAACGACCTGTAATAGATACAACTGAAAATCTAATTAGATTATGAAAGTTATAAATTGGAACCTCAATAGTATTCGCAGCAAACTGTCAGAACTGCAATCGATCGTTGGTCAAAACAACCCCGATGTAATTCTCCTCCAGGAAACTAAGCTCAAACCACTAGAAAAATTTAGTCTGAAACACTATACGCTATGTAGAAAGGATCTGGACTCGGACTCTATAGCAAAAGGTGGAATACTTATTGCTACCAAAAGCAACCTCAAAAACTTCAAAATCGCTCGGACAAAGTGCAAAAGGTTCCTTAGAGAATCAAAAAGACAGTCTTGGATACGATTTACATCTACATTCAATTCCAGGACTTCAGTCAAGAAGGTTTGGGACAAGGTCAAAATGTTATCGAACAAAAAAACATTCACAACCATCTCGTCGATAATATCTGATTCCGGCCCAACTTGCAGCAAGTTGGATATTGCGGAAATCCTGGCCGATCATTTCTATAAATCATCCGCCACTGAATCGTACGCAGAATTGTTCAAAATTATTAAAAGGAACTGCGAAGGCCAAGAAGCTCGTCCGTCCACCTCATGTACGCAAGAGTTCAATCTTCCGTTTACCAATGATGAATTAATAGATGTCTTAAATCATATGAGATCCTCAGCTCCCGGGCCGGATGGCATACATATCGATATGATCAAAAAGCTCCCTGCGGAATCCCTTAGCACAATTCTCCAATTCTACAATTTAATTTGGACATCGGGGAAAATTCCAAATGCTTGGAAAATGGCTCACATAATTCCAGTTTTAAAGCCCGGAAAAAATGCCCACCTCCTTGGTAGCTACCGCCCCATTTCCCTGACCAATTCTTTATGCAAATGTCTGGAGAAAATGGTAAACGCTCATCTAAAATGGATTCTGGAACAAAAGAAACTTTGTGATCCAATTCAGTTCGGGTTCAGATCGCAGAGATGTACGATGAACCTTCTAGTAAAACTCCACCAGCAAATATGTGACGGCTTTGTTTCGAATCAGTACATAATGCTCATAAGCTTTGACCTGAAGAAGGCTTTTGATCGTATATGGGGACATAAAATCATTCAAACCTTAGTAAACTGGAATGTCACTGGGAACTTGCTTAATTTCGTCGAGGCATTCTTGACAGACCGCACGTTTCAGGTTCGAATAGAAGATATCTTATCGTCCCCTAGAAATAAAGAAAACGGCACGCCTCAAGGCTCGATAATGAGTCCGACCTTATTCATAGTAGACATATCCGACTTGTCCAAAATCATTGAAGCACCTGTAAAATATAATCTTTTCGCTGACGATCTCACAATATACATGACATTTGCAAATATGGAAAGTCTAAGAGTTCGTCTTCAAAACACGATCGATAAATTACACGAGTGGTCTACAAACCAGGGCTTAGCCTTCTCCGCTGAAAAAACAGCTAGCATTATTTTCAGCAATAAACGGAAAGCCCCTTCGGCCTGCAAAATAACTCTGGGCAATAGCCTCATTAGATCAGCCCCAACGGTCAAAATCCTTGGATTAGTATTCGACAGGAAGCTGTCTTGGTCGAGTCACATCGATGAACTTAAAGCGAAATGTCAAAAATCATTCGACGTCCTCAAAATGACAGCTCATACAAAATGGGGCGGAGATAGGAAATGCCTGCAGAACCTCTACTCCGCTCTTACGCTGTCTAAAATGGATTACGGTTCAGTCATATACAGATCTGCTAAACCTAATGTGCTGAACAGGTTAAACACCGTTCAGAATTCCGCATTAAGATTAATCTCAGGCGCATTACACTGCAGTCCAACTGACAGCCTTCATGCTGAAACTAATGTCCTGCCACTCAAACACAGAAGGCTATTTCTTGCGTTGAAATATTTCTTTAATCTGGCCTCAAATCCATCTAACCCCTCGCATCAAAAACGTTTGTCCCGAATTATATACAACTGTATGAAAAAAATCCAAAAAGTCCAAAACCCCTGGGGATCGAGTGCCGGAATGCTGTTAGCAGTCTTCAGTGGATGACGATGGCTCATCAGCATATGACTGAAGCCCCTCCGTGGAACGCCAGCATACAGCAATTAACAAAATTTAGAGGCCAGAATAAGAAAAACAGCCAACATCTGAAGTCCAAATTAAAAAAACATGTATACTCCGTCTGGCAGCACGAATGGGAACAAAACTGTCGCTCTCAGAAACTGTTCAAAGTCAAGGGAAACCTTCGGCGATGGAGCACCTCATACAGACAGGACCGACATGAGGAAACAACACTAGCTCACCTGCGCATAGGCCACTGCCTCCACACACATACCTACCCGTTTCAAAAACTACCGCAACCGACATGTGAAATTTGTGGAGTGCCGGTTACGATGAAAAGGCCTGCGGAAACATCTTCAAATTTTAAAGCTCACCCGACTTTTTCCTTTTATATAGTTAATTATTCAGCAGCGCTTCCCTCCTTTCTTTTCCTTTCTTTCCTTTTCTCTTTCTTTTGTTATTTAGATATCCTTTTTGTTCTTTTTATTTATTAATCTATACTTATAAGAAATAACTTCTCGTTTATGTTCTTTACTTTTATTTATCTATACGCATAAGATGTAACTTCTCGGCGTCGCAAATGGCCTTAGCTGCCGAGCGACCTTAAATAAATAAATTATTATTAATTATTGGCGTGCAGGGCAAAACACAATGTATTAATATGATAATAAGGTAATCATAAATTTTGTTAAAATAGAAGAATACATTTTCCGTTATTTTATTTATTCACTTTTATACAAGTTTGATGAATGTGTGCCGGACGTTGATTTATGTAGTGTATATGCGTTATTGAATAAAAATAAATTAACCCAAGGTGTGGTTATCTAAAATTAACATTAAACAAAAAATAAAATGGTAGCAAAGCGGGTTGTAAAAAATTTAGAGCGCATATACATTACACTAGTTTAGTGTTAGTGAGCTTTTATTTTTTATTTTTTTATTCGATTATTAATATCAAATTTAAGATGAGAGATAATCACTGAATCAAAAAAAACATCCACCCGAAATTAGGAATTAATTTGCTTAGAAAATAAATCAACGGTTTTCAGTGCTTTAATTTTCGCTCATATATCGCTTAAAAATTATTTCCTTTTACAAAGACTTGAAATGCTGATTATATATTCATTAAGCTGGTTATTTCAATACAAAATTTCGAAATAAATCAGTCAGTCACGGCAACAATTTCCCATTACAACCGAATTTTTGCTTTCAAGAAAAAACCCGGTGCTTTATTAATAAATTTTTACACGCGCAAAAATGAAAAATAAATCAACTTTAACGATTATGAAAAACTACTAATTTGAAAAAAGCAAAATCGATCTAGCATCTGAATTTTATTGAAAAAATTTGTTTGTTAGTCTTAAGAAGTTATTCACCTATTTTCATATTTGTTTTCGACATATAGTCGAATATATTTTTCCATTTGATTTAGTTTCAACAGTGATTCTTTTTTCTGACCTTCTGAGTCTTTGCCTTCCGCTCCTATTCTTTCGCATTTCTCTTCTCCAATTTTTCTTTCGTTAGCTTTTCAAACTTTTCCTCTATACTGTAATGCAGAATCTTTTTTCAAACTGTTTGTTAAATATATAAGTATAATACAGATATAATAAACAATTATAACAAACAAATAAGATAAATTTTCTTACTTAGTAACGTTTTCGGGCATAACCCATCATCAGCTAAAACAATATGTGATCAGATACAAATTCTAAATCATACAACTTCAATCGTTTCTAATTATTGGCTTTGAGTAAATGTCTATTGCTGACACCCTCCCCATCAGAACAAAAAAAAAAAATTTAACATGTGAGATCAGGATTTTCATTATTTTCCAAGCGGTTCACATTATTATCCTTTATTAATAATTACTATAAATGCACTATTATAAGAAACTTCAATTAATTACTTCTCTTGAAGATGACAAATCAAAAGTATCGGCACGAATTTATTTAGTCAGTTCTGCATTAATTTTTAAAATATTTGGCATATAAAATTGTTTTTTGCGGGAACGAATTTTACTAAAAAATAAAATTGATGATGAACTATTTTTAAATTTACATTCCCGGCAAGGACATAAATCCAGTTAAAGAACATTACATTATTATTTAATGTCGTCTGAAATTGAAAAAAACCAATACAGCAATTTCGAATCAAAGCGTGTAAATTAATTTTTGAATTTTATTTAAAAGTTGTCTGTTGTTCTTTTTGACTTTTGTATATTTACCAATTAACACGGTGAATTTCTCATCATACCAGCAAGAATCGTAAACTAGTTACAATTTTCTCTTTAGCTGGACCACTAAGGTCAAAAAAAAAAATATGCAATTAATTGCGCCTGACCGGCTATATGTAAAATAAAATGAAGGGGCTAAAATGATATTTATAGTGTATATACTACTTCGTTCGATTCTAAAATCTATAGATTTTTCATTAAAATACGTTTCTTGAATCTGCAGAAGATCGATCTCGATCGAGTGGAGGAGGGAAAGATCATGAATAAGAAATCGTATGAGAAGTATTACGTAATCGGAAGAGGGAGCAGGGAGAGAAGATAAGATAGCTTGCAGAACACTTAGCATCTGAGATAATGAGAACGTTATAGAAAGCGAATGACGAAGAAACAAAAAAAAAAAAAAACAGCGCATAGAATAGCAACAGATTCCGCATAGAAAATTGAACAAAAGGAGGGATGTTTAAAAGATTCAGAATAATTCAAGGTGGAGCAACAAAAGGCAGAACCAATTCCGCTTGGCCTTTGGAACCGCCGGTATAGATAGTGATATGTGAAGGGGAAAAAGAACCTAAAGCATAGGAGAATTCAGCTCTGGCGACTTGTTGAGGAACAGATTTAGAACAGAGCGGTAAAGAAAAACAATTAATAGGATGAAGGAAACTAGAAAAAATGGAATAGAAATAAGGAGAAGTTTATTGTGACTATGAATGAATGACGGAAACTGAAGTAGACGGACAGATATAGGGGATAAAATTGGAGTTTTATTAGAAGAAAATCGCCATTTATGAAGGATAAAAGAGTAGGAAGAAACAAGCGAAGAGGAATAAATAGGCAGGAGCTTAATCAAAGAGCGATAGTCCAAATAAGATCCACGAATAAAGAGAGGGGGAATGTAAGATTCAGCATGCGGTAAATCTCGGGGCACCAAGGCACAGGAGAAGACAGGTATTTTGAATACGATCTAATTTGGAAAGAAGAGACCCGGAAGAATTGCCATAAATAAAGCAACAGTAATCGAGGCAAGAGCGAATAAAGGATTTGTAGAACGTGAGTAGGATACAGGGATCGCATCCCCAATTAGTATCGGAAAGAGCCTTTAACAGATTGAGTTTTTTAAGAGAGGATAAATACAGATGATTAATGTGATCGTGAAAGGAGAGATGGCTGTCAAGAAAGATTTGTGAATAGCGAAAACAATTTACAAAAGAAATTGGACTGTCATTAAGACTAATCAAAGAAGGATCAAAAGGGTGAAGAGTAAAGACAACAGGTAAGGATTTAGGAGGAGAAATAGAGAGATGAATATTAAAAAGAGCATTTTCTAGTAATATTAGAGAGCTCCGAAGACGGGAATTAGCTATCGAGATATTATATTCGGAGGAGTAAACGAATACATCGACAGCACAGAAAAGCGACGTAGAGTTAAAAGGAAGAGGAGCAATTTTGATAAAGTAAATATTGAACAGCGTAGGACTGAGACAGGATCCCTGAGGTAACCCTCGAAAGATTAACCTGATGGAAGAGTCGAAGGAGAAAGGGTAGGAAGGAGTTACAGTTCTGTATTGAAAGAGAGTAATGATAAGAGAAGAAAAGAGGATAGGAATATTAATTGAGAGCATTCTATCAAAGAGTGTAGGGAGTCAAATGCAGCTAAATATCAGCATTTACTCATGAAGTGAGAATTTATTGGCTAAATGGCTTGATAGTTAATTAAAGCCGGGCCATAAAAAAAAAAAAAAAAAAAAAAAAAAAGTGAGAATTTATTAACTTATGGAACAGATTTTTTATTTAAACAATTGAATGATGTTTCTTTACGCCCGTCAAACGCAAAGAGTAAAAACTTTTACAAAACATTTTCCGCCTTTTTTTCCCTTACAATTCAGGTTTCATGTGCTATCATAATAAGTAACGTTTCCGCAAAAAATTTAAAAAGAAAAGGTATTTTCAACGAACTACCCACGAACATGATATCTTTATGAATGGATTAAACACTAAATTATGTTCTTCTTTATTTTGTTGATACGATATTAGATTTATAAACGATAGACAGACTGTTGTATGTGTCAACATCCTTTGCCGATGTTCATTTTTATTTTCTGAATAGATAAGTAAGAATAATAATAATGACATGTTTTACACCCATTCTCGTATATTTTATTATGTCCTCCTGTTAGAAAAATTAACGATTTTCTTGGAAATTTAAAACCGAATAGCCAATTGCACGGGTCATGAACAATGCAGGTAAATAAACTTTATTTATTTATTTTATTATTTACGGGGTACATATTGCCAGGGAGGGGGCTATCACCTCGGATGAGGTTATTTACATTATTTTAAGGTTTGTAATATTTATAAATTTAATTAGTCTGTATAAGTTATTTATGTTCAAATTCGCGGAGTGATCGTCTGTAAGTGTGGATGGCACTGTAGATGGGTCATTCAGTGATGATGTGTTTGACTGTGATCTGGCAATTGCATTGAGTACAGGCTGGAAGCTCCTGGTGGTCTAGCAGGTATGCATGGGTGGTTAGAGTATGGCCTAGATAGATTCTGTTCAAGGTTGATTCGATATCCCGGTTTGATGCAGCTTTGCCTATAGCGTAAATCCAGTCAGTAATCGTCCGTTTAATTGTCAGTAGTTTGTTCGAATAGCTGCTGTTCCACTCAACCTCCCAATCAGACATTATTTTGGATTTTGCGTATTTCTTCAGTTCGCTTGGGTGTAGCACTGGTACGGCGGCGTTGGTCGATAGCGTGGGAAGGTGATCAAAGACCATGATGTAAATGGTGCCTTCATGGTGGTTTTGACTCCACGGTGGATCGGCGGGAGGCATGCGCTTAAGTAGATAATTCGGGATGTCCAGCGTAAATTAGTCTTGACATTTGAAGTAGCCTTGGGCAGCGAGGGTACCGTCTCTGTATAATGGGTTTGATGCCCTGTAAATGCTGCGGTTTGGATGGTTCGGGTAACTTAAGATGGATAGGGCGTAATCGACCGATAATGTCTGCCGGCGGTATTTCAGGGGAGGAATACCGGCGAGCACGTGCATACTGGAGGCAGGCGTAGTTCGGAAGGCTCGTAGAGCTATACGGAGGCTCGAATTTTGGATCGCGTCAAGACTTTGGAGCAGGTCTTTGGAGGCGGATGAGTAGACGATGCAGCCGTAGTCGAGTTTTGGTCGGGTTACACTTTTATATACTTTTAGTAATGTGGAAAAGCTGGGTCCGAATTTCCTGTTGTTC
The DNA here is from genome assembly GCA_039619475.1 of Icerya purchasi. Taxonomy (NCBI): domain Eukaryota; kingdom Metazoa; phylum Arthropoda; class Insecta; order Hemiptera; family Monophlebidae; genus Icerya; species Icerya purchasi. The sequence goes on from CM077115.1 coordinate 91,864,766, forward strand.
AGCATCTTCAGTATGTTCAGTGCAGAAAGGCTTCGGTTTTTCAAGGATAGGATGTGGTTTCTCCACCAAAACTTCATATTTTAATTAACCGTTCATGATTTGGTAAAATGAACAAATCGAAGCGTTGCACTTACAACAATTCATAGAAATCAGTTTCATTCATTATCTTCCTCGTACTACGGCCATCGATATGAATAATTGGTTCGAAAAATTGCTCCATTTGCAATACACATATCTTTCGTTTGCTTGCTAGTTTTCCCGCCGAAATATTAACAACAATTTTACAATAAAACCATAAGAAGTCAATTCAAAAAAAAACAAGAAAAAGATTCCATGACGATTTTATCACTTGTGCTTCTTTTTTTTTATCTCTGCAGACTCACATATTATCTAGTTTTCAAAATGCTATTCATCACCTCTTTTCGATCAATTCCAGCGAATCCGAAATAAACTGGTTAAAGGGTGAAAGCGAAAGCGAAAAAAGTAATCGACGCACGTTTAAGAAATATTGAAATAAAACCTGGTTCCCACTCTTGCTGCAAACAGTTTCATTTTCAACAAAACAGCAAATGAAATTAATAATTAGGTTTGATAAGTGGAAAAAGTGCTTATTTTACGAAATTCAGGTACACGTCATTATAGCATACATTAAGAAAACGAAAAAAAATAGAAACAACCATGATGACGATTAACCGATAAACAATTTTGAAGAAATATTTAATTATTTGTTGGACTGACTAATTTGTGTTAAAAATTAGCGTATAATAAAGGGAAAAATGTATTTTCTAAGTAAAACAAAAAAGAGCGGTTCTTCTAAATCAACTATAGTTAAAGAGTTACTTTACATTATTACTAATATAAAATAATCTTGATTTACACTGTTTTATTCCAAGTGTAGTTGTTATTTATTTAATATAATTTTAAATATATTTTAAAATATACATTTTTTTTTCAAAAATGAATACACTCGCTACCTTATTACCCATAATAAAAATTGGGAATAAAATATTTTTTTTCACGACAAGGAAAAAATCAAAGAAAACGTTTTTTAAAGTATAAAATTAAAATTTTTAATATTAATAACACGAGCAGATTACAATATTTCCATAAAATTCCTTTTCGCATGTATACTTTTAATGCTGTTTTATTTTTTCAAAATGCTCACCGGGGATCAATATTTATTTCTTTTCTAAAGTAATGACATATAATGCTTTGGAGAAGGTCAAATAGTTGATTAAAAATCGGACAATTTTTATTAATTTACTTTGTTAATTTCATTAAATTTTATTACTAAACAAGCTGCTTTATTGATATTTTCGTATGGTTTAAAAGCGAATTCTGGTTTCTGTATGATAAGTATGAATTACCATAATTTCAACTTATTATTAGCCTTTAAAACAAATTTATGGTGCGAGTACTTAACGATTACTCATTTATACTTTCATGTACACCCGCCAAGTATGTCATCATAAATTTCCTTAAAAATTACTTTAAACAGTTATATTAACTAAAACTAAATTAAAAACTAAAAACAAAAAGCTCATATCCTGGGTAAAGGCCTCCCTCAACCTTGCCCATTCCCTGCGGTCCTGAGCAATTCTTTCATACTGTCTGTTATGTAGAAATTTCCTTATTTCGTCTTCCCATCTCAAAAATTGTCTGCTTCTCCTTCTTTTATCCTAAATGTACCAGTTTTTTTTATCATATATGTCCAACTATTATCCGTTATCCTCTCAACATGTCCAGCCCCATCCCACTTTTTTCCTTCCACATTGGTTAACTAAATTTATTATATTTTTTAATTTTCCTTTGATAAATGTGTTTCTAATTCTATCTCTACGTTTAATATTTAAAATTGATCTAAACATTCCATTTTGAGTACTCTCAATTTTGTTCTCTTCCTTTTTTGTTATAGCCCATGTTTGAGAACCGTATGTCAATGCTGGAACAACATAGCTATTAAATATGTCACTTTTGGCTTTAATCCCAAACGGACCCTTAAATATATTTTTTAAAGACCAATACTTTTTTCAAGCTATTGCTATCCTCCCATCTACTTCTCCTTTGGTCATATTTCCAAGTTCTATTTTTTGACCTAGATATATTATTTCGTCTGCATATTTCACCCATTGTCTACCTATTTCAATTTTTATTTTCTCATTTATATTTGTAATAATTTTTGTTTTATCCATATTTATACTCAGGCCTGCTTCCTTACCAGCTTCATTCAACTCAATTATCATATAACTCGAATAGATTTTCCCCCATAAGTATTACATCATCTGCAAACCGTAGATTATTTAGAAATTCCCCATTAATTCTGATGCCCTTTCGTTCCCAATTCAACTGTCTGAATACCTCTTCGAGAGCAAATATAAATAATAATGGCGATAAAGGGTCCTCCTGCTTTACCCCTTTCCTTAGATAAAAGTAATTTCCTGTTCTTTCGATGAATATTCGCGCTTCAACATCTGTGTACATATCTATTATTATCTTTCGATATACCAACGGAACTCCCTGATTTTTGAGTGCGTTTAACATAAATGTGTGTTTCGAAGAATCGAATGCTTTAGAGTAGTCGATAAAAGCTAAACATAAACTTTTTTTTTTCTTTCTTTGGGCGCGTCAACTCAGGACATTTACCCAACACAAAGGACTAACAAATAATGAAACGTAGAGACTTGAAAGTTAAATCAGGAAGCGATTAGAAACAGAAGAAATGAAGCTAACCAATATAGGAACAACAGAAAGAGAAGGAAGAGCAAGAATGTAGTGGGCACAGTAAGGGGTCGGGAGGCCAAGGCCAAGCAAATTAGAATAAAGGACTGCGCGTTCTGAGAAGATAGATGACCATTCGAATAGGAGGTGATTTACATCACAGGTCAAATTTAAGATAGGAGGATGGAAGGGACACAAGGGAGACTGAACAATATTAAAACGAAAGAGGGAAGCAGGAAGCAGACTGTGATTAAAGCGGAGATGAATTGTGGAAGAAATAACAGAACGGCTGATGCAGGGAAAATTATTAAACCAGGAAGAAATGGGTGTAGAGGGTTATATAGCAAGGTAAAAAGAGTTAGGATTGGAGAAAAGAGACGGATAAAGATCAGTCCAAAAGTCATGGTGAAAAGGATAAGAGAGTGGACAGAGACATTGGGAGGGGAATTGTCTATGAAACGGCCATTTACTGCAGGTAGACATGCCAATGAATCGGCAAGATCGTTACCGACGATGCCGCAGTGGCTCGGAATCCAGAAAGGGTCAATTAGGATAGAACGGGATATTAATAAATTATAAATTAAGGAACGAATGTAAAGAATAATAGGATCTGACGATGGTTTAGGGAAGGGAGATGAGATGGCTGATAAAACGCTTTTCGAATCAGAGCATATGACGAATTTTGATAAATTGGATGTTGAGGATATAAAAAGGATAGCACATAAAATAGCCATGGATTTGACTAAAAAGATAGAAGAAAAGGAAGGGAGTTGAAAAGACTCAGAATAGTTGATATCAGGAAGAATAAAAGCAGCTCCGACACCTGAAGCAGATTTTGAGACATCCGTAAAAACCATGCTATGAGCTGGAAAAAGTGAATGTAGAGTTTGGTTAAATTCGTTGTGTATTACAGGAAACGGAAGAGATTTAATGTTCGAGGGAAGAGAAAATAGCTTGGGAGAAAACGGAAGTTCTAAGAAGTTGTAAGTGAAGTACCGGGATTTGTTATAGGAGAGGATAAAGTGAGAAAATAGGACAAGTCGGGAGGATATGTGTGAAAGGATTGGAATTTTTCTAGGAGAGAAACGCCAGTTGTCCAGAATATATTGATAGGAATTCACGAGTTTCGAGTGAGGAATATGAAGACGTTTAATCATAAATCTTTCACCGAGATAAAGTCTTCGAATAAATAAAGGAAGGAAGCCCGTTTCGGCCAGGAGAGCAGGAGTTGGAGAAGAATTCAGAGCAAATCTATTTATTTCCTAACGCTGGATCTTTCCTAATTGTTTTGTTACTCTTTGTACTTTCTAATATTGATTGGATGAAATTATCTGTCTTTATCTCACTGAATATTCTCAGTCTACTTTTTATCAGTTTACATAAAATGTTTAATTCAAGTTAAAAACAAATATTTCTTGTAAAGTTTTTAAAAATAATTTTCTCTAAGGCTAATCTAACGGGGCTGGTCAATTAAGCTCAAACGAACGGTTCCGGTTAAAAATAAACATGAAAATGGGAGTTACATCGGAAATTGACCTATACAAAGTTTTTCAGAATAACAGGAATATTTAAGAACGCCAATAAAGGATAAACGATAGTAGTGCATGATGGCATACAGCTCGAACAACGTTTGATCGAATGCGAAGGATATTGTACTATTTGTCGAATTCGTGTACCTGAAAAATGTCATACGTATTTTCGGTTTTATTATATGGAATAAAAACGCATGGATGTATACATGTTGCGAATATTTAGAAGCTTTTGAACTGTAGGAAGTGCCGTAGACAAATGTTAAATATTTCTTAGGTACACCAAGTTACAAAATAAAATCTATTTCCCGAAGAATGAAGAAAATAGATGGAAATTTTAAAGTCGATCAAACAGCGGAGGTTCTATATTACACATGTGAAACAAAACAACAAAACTTATATTTTCTTATGGCAAGTTATTATATAACCCCACGGTATGCTGGAAGATCTCAGATATCGCGCAATGGAAATCTGAGACAGAGGACGCTAATGAATAACTCTATTCGAAGAAGATAACGATAGGCCTGATGATTGCCAACGTTCAATGAGAATATATGGCAAATGCAAGAAGAAGAAGGAAACGTCCTATTTTATTCCACTACTTTTATAGCGTTCTTCATCACATTACAATTCTGTTTGTGTGGGGCAGATGTATGTGTGTGTGTTTTTAATATATATATTTGTATATGCATGTACGTATATATGTATATATATGTATATGTATGTATGTATATATGAAACAAGTTTATTAAGTCTTTATTTGGTTTTTTATTTTTGTTGGACATCAATTGTGCGATAAACGGCCGCAATAACGGTAAATGTGAATATAAAGGTCGGCCGAAATTCGTAATTTAAACGAAAGCGAATATCGAAACAAAACATTAAAATGGATACGAAATTGCCTTCCAAAGTCAGTACCATTGTTTTTTGGCCGATTCTGATACGTGTTCCCCCAATCGAGAAAAGTGCGGAGACTACGTACGAGGGTTTGGTTCGGGTGGGACTACAAATATAAAGGAAGTAAAATATTTGATTTTTGGAAAAGCTTCGTGGGATTCTTTTTCCCATCAACATTTGGCAGACAATGGTAAAAGGTGAGACGACGGTGCGGATTTTTAAATTTTCGACCTTGTTGATTCATCGAAGAACAGAATTTATTTGAAGAGAGATAATTTTAGGAGATGGAATATATAATGAGTTGGAAAAGATTTTTAAATGCAAATTGAATTATTAAGCGGAGCGTTGAAGTTGCGAAAATTATTCGCCGAGTAGTCTTTTGTGTGCGATGATTCAAATTAATACGAATTCGTCTCGCTTGAACGACCCCATTCTCTTCATTAATTTTCCTCTGCGAACATTCAGTGAATTCTCTTAGCTGTTACGTTAGCGAGCGCTTCGTTTGAATTATCGGCGAGCGGGAACCGTCCTCCTTTGATTACATTTGAACCGACTAAAGCGATTTTTCATACTAGAATTGTCCGGCAACTCCCTGGGGATCGATGTTGGCGGCCTGTCCACCGTGCTGCAGAATTTTTGAACTGGGAACGCGCGAGTCTGATTTCATGTCTAGCACGAAAGTTACATAAACTGAAATTTCGAACTGGTGAAATATACATATAGATATATATATGTATGTATGCATGTAAGTATTTTATTCTATGCCCAGAATAATATAGGAGGCAAATTCAAGCAAGCTGGGAAAAAGATTTTGACCCCGTGGTCGGCGTAAATCTCATACCCATCATTACGGTAAACTTTTTCTTCAACATGGGAAATGATTTTTTGGGAAAGTCCTGACCTTCCGAACTTCGCTTTAGGAGGACAGATATTTTTTCATTCGATACATATTTTTGAAAATTTATAAACTTAAAAAGCGTTAATTTCTGAAATATTCCATAAATTATCAAATAACGCTCTAATCCATCATCTAGTACATCGTGAAACATTATTAACATAAACGGTCTCTAATAAATCGATTTGAACTTTAGTCATCTGGTAAAACACGTAATAATAATTGCAGGCTTTTTAGCGTCACTGGTGCTTACAGCGTTATCGAAATGCATTGCGGGATATATACTTTGTTGTTTTTTCGTTTTTTTGGGGGGGGGGGGTGATAGGATGCCACTGTGCAATTTCGTTGAAATTCCAAAATCGATTCTGTTCTGTTTTTGTTTGGCAAAAAAACATTTTTTTGGAAATTTTACATCGATTTTTTACGTATTGTTTTCCAGCATAAGTCATTTCCTTTCAGTATGGCTCACTGATGGCAAACTAAAGAACTAGTTGTCAATACTATTTCTATTTATTATCCTTGAACCGGTTGATACAATATGTTCGGCAGAGTTGGTCGTGAAATAAAATCCGTCACGCTACTTTCCAACGTATGTCTCTAAACTTGGCGTGCAAACTGTTTTTGCGTCAGCTTTCAGTTTATATTTTGCTAGCTCGCCGAGAACATACCGCAGTTGAAACGGACAGTTTCCGTAAGATGCTAATAAGTGTTCTTGAAATACCGTTTGATACTTTGGCGAAGTAAAGAATTTACGAAACTTATTCAGTTCATCTGTAGCTTTTCGAGAATCTCTGTCGTGAATATTATCAAATCTTATACGCATTACAGTAGAAATCTATGGCGGATTTTACTCGAGTAACACGATTCTAGCCGGCGCTATCTTTTGAATTATCCTACAGTTTTCATCTAGTGCATTCTTGCAGCGTATAATAACTCAACAAGCGATCGGATTTATACGACATCAAACGTGGAAATAGGTAAAAATATAAATGTTAGTACACGTAGCGATTACGTTCCAGATATTTTCATTAAAATACAAACTGAATATTTCCGTTTTACTTTTGATGGCTCTGTCTTTTGATTCCGCTTATAGTATTATGAGATCTTGCGGTAACATTTTGAGAAAGTTACGTTTTATTTAGTGGACCCCCATTTTTCGAAAAATAAAAATCAGCCAACCCCGGCATTTTGATTTCCACTATTATCATTACCAACTTTCTGCTCCGAGTTTATAGTGCGATCGCTTTTAACACGACCTTCCGCGTTATTTTCATCAGAACTGAATAATTCTTCATTAACAGTTTACCATTCCAGCCATTTATTTGGAATATCTTTCGTTTTATTTTTACCATCAGACATGTTATTTTTTACGGCTATTGAAAAATTCTAGAGTTCACCACAACAAAACTTGGTACAACATCTCTAAATAATTCACTTCAATATTGGAAACAAAGTTCACGTTTTATGAAATCAATAGACGGGACATAAACGTAAATCATATTTTTCCTACTGCGTAATAAATAAAAGAGAAAACAACGAGTTAGAGCAAGAATTCTATCTATCAGAGAAATTAGTTTGATAGTTGCTCGCGCGGATGACAACTGCCATTTAAGCGAGTTTAATTAGCTCTTCTCAAAAAGTATAAAAATTACGATGACCTGTAACGGGTTATTGCTCGTATTATAGGTTTGTTAGTTTTCTCAAGTATTGTTCAATATTCTGTATATTAAAAGTTATCCACGGATGGATGCACATGTTATCCGCGTGACTAATGAAGTTTTATAAAGATGGATGTTGGAAGATCCATTGTTAATGACGTATGAACTGCTCAGTAAAAAAACTAGACAATGCCAAAGTTTTCTCCAAAGCAGAGGCACGGCAACTTTTGTTTCAAGTAGGCACGCCGAATTTTAAGTCGAAAAGCAAGCACATTGACGTGTCTGCGCCAATGTGTCCGTTTCCTAACATATCTGCTTTTCGAACCGAAATTCGACATGTCTACTTCTTGAAGCAAAATTTAGCCTGTCTACTTTTTCCATTGAACTGTCGATATATTATATATATATATATACATATATTTTATATTAATGACAACGTCATTCTTAGTCCGCAAAACGTCACATATAGTCGCGCATTCGTAAAGAATGACGTAAATTTTCCTCGTTCCATACGAAATACAGAAGGGATAGAGCTGGGAGTCCGGGGATATCTCCAGGCGGGGCCAAGGGGCGGAGTCCCTTGCGAGGCACGAAGGTCTCAGTTATGTATACAAATACATATATATTTTTTTGTATATATATATATGTATATATACACACACATATACAATCATGTTGGAAAAATTATGAAAAACCATTTAGTACTTTTATATCAGTTATATATATATATATATATATATAACAGTTTTATGTAATAAAAATAAAATTATAACAATTAGAATTACTACGCAAACAGTGGCATAATCAGTTAAAGCCGTTTCTTTTTATAAGAATTATAGACTATTATCTGAGAGTTCAGGGGGTGCCCCCTAGTGGGGTCCGAAGAATCGAGTTACATATATATATATATTTATATATTTTTATATATATACTCGTATATATTATCTATTTATTATTATTTATTATATGTTTTTTTATTTATGGTCGCTATATGGCATCTTGGCCTTCAGCGACCTCGAAATTTACATTTGGTTCTTAAAGATTACGTATAATACATCTTTTACATTTACAAAAGTTATTTCAGTATTACTTAACAAGCAAGGAAAAGAAAAGAAAAGAAAAAAAAACAAAAGGGACACGCGATGTGTGACAAGCGTAGTTGTACATAAAAATTTAAATCAATTTAAAAAGTGAAACGTTTTTTAAAAAATCTATTACTTTTTTACACACATTGTCGTCCATTGTCAAACCTGGATGAATATTATTGAGTCCAGCTCGGACTCTGTCTGGCTGGTAGGCGTTACAATCGAACAGGAGATGTTTGATCGTCACTGGGTTGTCACACCGTTGGCACAAAGTTTGCGGTTCCTTGGAAATTAGATAGGTGTCAGTGAGGTGCGTATGTCCAATACGTATTCGAGTGATCACTTTTTGTTCCCACCTGCTGTAGAGCCACAGATGTACTATGTCAGATACAGTATTTCTCACGTTGTGAAGCTGGGTGTTTGCAGCCAAATAGAGTTCCAGTAGCTGATTGACGCATTACGGATCATCTCGGAAGCTTCCGTAAGTGTTAGCCTATTGTCTGGCGAGAATTCGGCCTTGGTTGCAGATTTGGCCGCCTGGTCAGCTAATTCGTTTCCTTCGATACCAATATGGGCTGGTATCCAGACGAAGTTGACGATTTTATTGGAGGTCCTTAGCTGTTCTAGGATTTTGTGAACACTTTGGATGATAGGATTCGCAGTGAAACGATTTCCGATGGCATTTAGGCAGGACATAGAGTCTGAGTAAATGGTGCTGTTCATGTTATCTTGCCTGTTACTTATTAATTCCAGAGTGTGGAGGATCGCCCTGGCTTCACATGTGAAGACGGAGTTTTGGTCATGTGTCCGTCGGGCCGCCAGTGTGTTGGTGTCAGAGATTGCTGCATATCCGGTTTTATTGTTGATTGCCGAGCCATCGGTGTAATACTCGATACTTGAGAGATACTTATCCCGTAGTTCGTGGAACCGCAGTCTAAGGATTTCAGGAGGCGTGGTTCGACAGTCTTGGTCGTTAAGCTGCAGATCAATCGTCAAGTTCAGTGAATGCCATGGAGGATAATAACCGAGCGCTCATAGATCTTGGGTAGCGTAATCCCTAGCTGTGCAGCATAATAGAGTACCCGAATCCTCAATGGGTTCGGCGAGTTTAGTTCACAGTGCCGGTCGAGAGATGGATTTTTGTATATACACAGGTACGCCGGATTGTTGGTTGTTGAGGCGATAGCTGCGGCGTATTTGAGAGCGAGCTCTTTGCGTCGGATGGTGAGGGGTAGTTCACCAGCCTCTACCACCAGGCTATTAACAGGGCTTGTTCTAAACGCGTCTAGGCAAATGCGACATGCAGAGTTAGCAATCGTTTGGAGAGAGTTCAAGAGCGAATCTTTAGCTGAGTCATACAAGATAGCACCGTAATCAAGTTTTGATCTTATGAGACTACGATAGATCCTTAATAACGCCGTTGTACTGCTACCCCACTGCTTTCCAGTTAGAACCTTCAGGAGGTTTAACCGATTCTGGCAATCTTTTTTCAGTAACTTGATGTGAGTTTTCCAGTTTAGTTTCCGGTCGATTGTGAGCCCGAGGATTTTGATTTCTTTTCTCTTTTGTAGTGGTTGTTCATTGATAGATAGTTGTAAGTTTTGATTTTTATAGTGATTTTTACGCGAGATAATCATGAACTGCGACTTGGCTGCTGAGAATTGGAAACCGCAGTTATCAGCCCAGGCTTGGATATTATTGAGGGCCTCTTGGACGATGTGAAACGTAAACTCGATGTTTTTCCCCCAACAGGTGATCGAGTAATCGTCAACGAATAGGCGTCCTCGGAGAGGGGATCTAACAATATGTAAAGCATTATTAATTGTTGCAGTGAATAAGATTACGCTAAGCACCGATCCTTGTGGAAGTCCATTGATGGTAACTGGCTCAGACAGGATTCCTTTTACACGAACTTTCATGGTGCGCTGCGTTAAGAAGTTGATCACGAAGGCCATAAGATTCCCTGTGAGCTTTAGATTCACCATTACCTCAATAACTTTATGGATCCTGGTTTTTTCGTATGCCTTCTCAATATCTAGGGCGACCATGAGGAGGTGTGCATTATCTGCCAGCGCGTTACACATGTCAACTTCACGTATATATCATCATTCGGTGCTGGAGGTAATATGAAAGAAACGTTATGAAACAAATCACGTTTTTCTGTTATTAAAATAAATTACTAAATAAACTGTAAGTTAATATATTTTTTAAAAATGATTCAGTTAAAATTTACTCTCCTATGTGCGCTATAGATCTACCACCTTGTCCTTATGATGAGGTTCGAATGATCAAATTATGTCTTTTCGAGTCCTCTCTTCTTTTTTAAAGCGTTCAATTTTCTACTATAAACTTCTAAGATTCGGTCTTCTTATACTTTACTGTGAAACACAAATCCTTGTTTTTTCATCATTAGCTGTTGTTCCAGCGTTGTCTTCATTTTCTCTACCTATACGCATATAAAGATGTAAAACCATTTTTTTAATTTTTAGTACTTTTTATAGTTTCCGGATTATTGCCCTTGGTTGATGCCCCCAACTAAGAAACAAGTTCGGTCAATTGTGTTGATTCACCCGCTGAGCATTCCGATGTTAAGTTGAAGATAACTATAATTTCCGTATTCAAAACAAAGAAATTTGATTTGGGAGAAACACGTTATTTTTCGCGTCTTTTTGAACTTTTTATCTAATTTAAAGGTTTTTTTTTGGTTAAGAAAATAAAATAACCCCAAAAAAAAATATTTTCTTTTAAAATTTCAAGCTTTTGCGCCCTGAGGGTCTAAACATAAAATTGTAAGCTCGGCTATAGTTTTCCTATAAATCGGTCCTTCATGCATATGTTTGAGATACGTTTTGGTTTCCTCAACTTTATATTTTGAATTGCACTCCCCCCCCCCCCCGTACCGGTATGTATTCATATCGCAAACAGCGGTGTTTGTAATATATTATAGAGAACAATTTTAGACAACCGGAGTACAGAGACTTGGACATATAACGATTTTTTTCTCTCTTACTTATTATGTTTAATGAGAAGGAAAGTTAGGTAATTGGGATGGCTGGATTTCCCGGTAAAATGCTTCTGTACATTTTTTGAAAAATTTTTCATACTGTTCTTCACGGGTTTCTTCGACGAATGGCATCCTTAGATCATTGTGCAAGGTCTCGTTAGATACATACTTTGGGGCTGCTGTCAACGTTCGCAAAATCTCAGACTGTTGTTGTTGTATCCGCTGGAAGTTTGATCTGTCAGCACTGCCGTATAGCTCAATTCCGTATTTCCATATCGGTGCGATGTAGATTAAATATATTTGCCTTTTTAACTTCAGACTTAGTGGTGAGTAACGACTTAGTAGCGGATATAACGTCCTGGCACGAACCATCACCTTCGTTCGCACATGTGCTATATGATATCGCCATGCGAGCCACCAATCCAATATGATTCCTAAGTACTTGACCATTTCCGATTGCTGTATTTCCATATTGTTAATTTTTACGCTGCGACACATTTGTTTGTAAACATAACCTATCTGAATTTCTGCTCGTTAAACCGGATACGCCAATCTCTGGCCCATTCCTGAATCCTGTTTATTTGTTTTTGTACCACCATAGTCGCGAACGTTGGATTGACATCGGAAGATAAGATGGCCACATCATCAACAAACGTAGCTAATATTATTTGGTTTGAAGTAGTCATATCAGCTGTGTAAATAATGTACAGTATAGGACCAAGTAGGTTACCCGGCGGAACGGATGCACGAATTTTCCTTTCTTCGGAGTTTGAGTCGTTGACTTTGACTGTAAATGTTCGGTTTTCTCATATATGAGACACAGAATAAGTACAAATGTGATCGAAGAATTCTTTTTAGTTTGAAAAGAAGTCCAGAGTGCCAGCCACGATTGAATGCCTGAGACACATCCAAAAGGTTATTATCTGGTGATGAGTTATGAATTTTTAAGGATAATTTTTAAGGTTGTTTTAAATTCCATATTATATATTCGTGACAGTTTTTTGGGATTTTTTGCCGCTCAAGGTAATCAGTTAGCACGAAGTTGTAGATTATCTTAAAGAAAATTTTAATTGTAATTTACGATCTAATTTTGAAGTTTACAAGTGAAATTGCATATTTTAATTGAATATTTTTGTCGTTTTTGAACCATCTTATTAAGATTATTCCGTATATTATATATATGCAGAATCCTAAAAAAATATACATTATTATACATTCTAATGTATCTATGAGTTAATGTAGTGCTGTATTTTACGTACATGTTGATAAATTAATTTTTTTGATCATTTCTATACACCTTACAACCAATTTTGTATGGTTTGTTAAAACCCGTTGTCTTCAGTTTACTTAAGTTTTAACGTTTGATCGTTCATTTTTGAACAATCGATTTTATGCATACTTTTAGTTTTTTATTTTCTTTTGGTATTCTCTTTCTAACATTTTTGGTTTCAAGTAAGTCGCTGTTAAAAAGAATCTTTTCTAATATTATTCCTATGGTGGTTTTTTCGGTCAAAATTTCGACAACGGCGTATAGTGTAAGCACATACTGAAAAGCAGAATCGGTTATCTATATTACACTCGGTTGAGAGAATCCTGTCATTTTAAGGCTACAATGTGCGACATTTGACGAGAAGCATTTTGTCTTCTCTTATCATTTTACTGGCTATGGTGACATAATGGAAAAGCATCGCACAATAATAGCTACGATAACATGCAAGGGAGAGTCCTGATACGATAATGATTCTGAATCTGCCGTTCGGAATACATCAGCATCGACCGGAACCTAAAACGCGTATTTGGAATTTATATCGGACGTTCATCGCAGACGCATACAAACACATGTCAAACAAAAGGGAGACACGCATGGTTTCAAAAACATGACGCTTTTACAATGTGTTGGAGCTTATTATTCGTCGATACTCGGTGTTGTTGTGTTTGGACAATATTAAGAGCTACCATAGCGAACTTGGTTAGGCAGCAACGTTTCGTTCGACTGTGGCTAAGCTGGAGTTACGCTATTGAAAATGTAAACAACTATCGCCACTTGTGCTGCTGACTTAATGCCGATAGTTAACGAGCCTGAATATAAAAAAATTGAAACATGAAGAACGCTAAAGATAAAGTCTGTCATAGTCCTTTCTTGTGCCTGTCGTTTTTTAAATGTCCGTTCTCGAATGTTCCTTCTTCAGCGAAATTCTACGGAAGATTTTAACGTGCTTTCTGCGCTTCTGATGATGTCAGTTTGAACTCTGATGTAATATTGAGCTTTGTTTACATTTTTTCCTCTTTCATTTTTTTATTAATAAAATAACCTTTTGATTAAAATTTTGCTGCTTTATTTTATTTATTTATTTATTTTTTATATTTCTTTACCGGCCATTTTATTAAGTTATACAATTTTATTAATAAAATAAAGTCGACACAAAATACAACCAAACGTTGCATATTAATTTAAAAAAAAAATTAATTTCCATTCAAATTGATAAAACAAAAATTAAAAAATAACATAGATGCGGCCAGGTATATTAGAAGACAAAAGTGGGCTCCGGCTGGTCATGTAACAGGCATGAACAGATATGGACATATAGGGCCGTCTTCTGGTTTCTCGCACGTTACAAAAGAAGAAAGGACCGTCAGTTGACAGGGCGGAGGGATGATTTTAGTCATGTTTTATTTAACAGAAATTTTCAAAAAGTAGCTACAAACAGAATCGAGTGGGAGAGGTTACAGGGAACCTTTCCTCACTATGGGCCCAGGAAATTTAGTATTTAGTTGTTGTTTTTTTTATATTAATAATTTCGTTTTATATAATAAAGAACCGTTTTCCATTCTGTTTGTTAAATATCGAAATATAAAAAGTTAATAATAACTGATATAATAAACAATTATAACAAACAATTATAACGAACAATATAAGAACAAAATGAATTTCTTATTTAGTAACATTTTCGGGCATAACCCATCATCAGCTAAAACACAATTCACTATATGTGATCAGAGACAAGTTCTAGTGAATTGTGTTTTAGCTGATGATGGGTTATGCCCGAAAATGTTACTAAGTAAGAAATTTATTTTGTTCTTATATTGTTTGTTATAATTGTTTATTATATCTATTAACTTTTTATATTTCGTTTTATAGTTTAACAATTTCTTCAATAAAGGTTTATTTATTTATTTATTTATTTATTTATTTAAATGTCGGAAAGCAGTTTAATCAGAATAAATTTAAAGTTTTTATTAGGAGACAATTCCGAATTTCTTAGCAAAATGGGTAACGTGAAAAGAATGTGAGAGCTATGGTTTTAGGAGGCATGGATAAGACTAATTTTTTAATTTCGTGACTTCTACTTTAATATAGAGTCATAGGTGTTGCCAAGGGGGAGCAGGAGAGGGCTGTTGCCCCCCCCCCTGGAGCTTTGAAAATTTGTAATCAACTGGCCATGATGAGTATTTATTGGCGCGTCATCACGAACAATTTGGAAAACTTTTATAACAAAGTAGTAGAACAATTTGCTAGGAACCCACGAAAATTATGTTTTAATTAAGATTTTATTCTTGTTTAATAAAATATTAAGTCTTTACAAAGTATAAATTTCTATAACTCACATCCTCTTTCTATCATCTTGCCCCCCCCCGGCCCTCGGCTCGACGGCTGACGACTTATCTTGCCCTCTCCTGGCTCATCGGCTGACGACGCCCTTGTAAAGAGTCAAATGTAAACTACATAGATTCAATGTTTCAATAAATTAAGAATCTGGAGATAATTTATTTCTCTGTTTGCTGTCAACATTTATTTCCGTTTCTTATTTATTATTATTATTATTACTATTACGATTATTATTATTATTATTATTAAGCGAAATTTAATATTTCAACTATATCAGGAAGTACGAGAGCATTGGGTGTAGAGAGAGTCGAGTTACCCAAAGTTAATAAGCAGCATGTACGAAACCAAGCTTTCTACAAGGGTGCAATGTATTTAAATTTACTGCCAGAGTCAATTAAGATTCATCTGACTAATTACAAAGAAAGGTGGAAATATATTATTAATCATATTACTAAGAATATTAATAGTTAATTTATAATATACTTAATTCTACTTTAATATAAGATAACTACTATTAATGATAATAAAAAAAAAGATAATAAATTATTGACAATTGCTGACAAAATCATGCGAGTACAGTTACGATTTTGTTTTAATGTATTAATACTAATTGAATTACATAAAAACTAAATTGGTTATAAAAGTAGCATAAATTTACTATACACATAAGACAATCAAGAAATAAACTCATTCAATTCACTTACCAGATTAGACGGTAACATAAAATGAAAAAAAAGACAAATTACAACAAACAAATAAATTAGAGACAATTCACAACTACACAAAAGGCAAATTACAACTCATTTAACGAATAATTCGAGAATAAAACAGAATAATTTGATCAAAACCGTATTTACATAAATTCAAATTAAATTCGACCAATTTTTAAAATTAAAATTTGTAAATCAAGTAAACGTAGATGGCACTAATTCTGTAAGTAGAAATGGTATTTATATTCAGCGATAATATCAATTCAATTACTAAACACATATTAAAAATAGTCAAATTATAAGTTATTTTTAAAACAATGAATCTTATAAATGAATTACCAGTATAATATTATATAAACACTATATTATTATAATTAATATGGAAAACATAATATATTTAATTGGAAAGCATAATTATACAACATTTTATAAGTACTAATGCATATAACATATAAGCATTCTTTACTTAGCAGATACATATGTATGTTTAACAGGCCTGGATTTAGGTGGGGTCTAGGGGGATCTAGGGGAGCTGCAGCCCCGAGCCCCACCATATAAAGGGGCCCCCAAGAGACACCCATTTCCGACATGTAATAAAAAATTAATCTATCATTTGTCATGTACATCAACTTTTTTTTAAAATAAATAGAATTAACTTTACAGGAGCAAGTGCGTTTTTTAATATATTTATTTTTTAACAATTTTGTATCCATTTTTATTTCCTCCTAGAGGAGGAAACTTCGTAATAGTAAACTATACGATATTTAGTTTTGTTTACTGTCACTTTATCTCTTAAAGTGGGATAATGAACATTATCAAAAGCAGAGGAGACATCAGTAAAGGAAGCCAAGGTGAAATGTTTTCGGATAAAAGACTTATATAAGTGAGAAACGAAAAGACTAACAAACAATCGAAAGTCTCGTTTCAGATCCGAATCGCTCCCAAGTTTATACCTAATCTGAAATAATTGGCTACCAGAGAAATCTGGGTAAGTAAAAGCGGATCCCAAGTAGAAAGGAACTGGGCCCAGTATTCCCCTTAGATCCATTAAGCTTAGTTCATTATAAAAAGCTTAATTACAGAATCCCCGACGTCCTGTGAAGGGTATGGGACTTACTTTACTAATACCGGGATATTGTTAGGAAGTATATTATTATATTCCGGTCACCAAACATGTCGTTTGTTAAAGCATACCTTCAGATAGTTTTCTAATGCAATATGCCAAGGAAATAGGACGTAGGGAAGACTTTTTTTTAGGAATGGGGACGATGATAAGAGAATTCGAGGAGGAAGGAATTGAAAAGAGTAAGAAGAAAATTAAAGGATTGTCCAGAAAGATTTTTAAAGGCAAGATAGGGTATACGTATGATAAAAAAGTGTTGAAATTTATTTTTATCATAATTATAATGTTAACAATGTGTATAAACAACAAATACAGTGATAGGGTATACGTGTCAAGTCCTGGAGTGGAGGGCAGGATGATTTGGATAGAACAGACTTTATAATTCATTAAAATTGAAAGCCGAAGTTAGGAAGTGAGAAGGAGAATTTTTCCGGAAATCGGGAGAAGGGTACAATTCATCGAAAGAAGGAACATAAGCTGGAGGGGCAGAATCAACAAAAGCAATAAGGCTATCGTCGGGAATATTGAAGTTGTAACGGCAAGGAGAGGATGGGAATTGGAAATTTTCCGAATCTGTGCAAAAGGGGTAATTCTAAAGAATTTAGCACAGAAATTTTTCCAAGAGGTCTTCTTTGAGGATTTTGATTATATAAACTTAGCTCTCTCGTTTGCCTGTTTGTGAACTAGAAAATTTTGAGTCGTAGGATTAGAACGGAAAGTGATTAAAAGCGGCGTTACATTCCTTACTCTACCAAAGCGATGAGGCCTTTCTATGATTATTAGACGGCAACGGATGGCGGGTAGGAGAAGATAAAGAAAGATCAGATGTTAAGGAATGTAAAAAGGAATTATAGGGAGTCATCGAATTATAATCCGGATGAATGTCAGGGAATGCCGAGTCGACCAGGAATCGAAACAGAGGCCGGCTAGTTCTGGATAGGTTCCAACCGGGAGAATCAATAGGCTTGGAATCAGATGGAAAACTGATAGGAGTTATTAATTATAGCAACATGGTGTCACTTCCGTAAGGGTCCTTAAGTGTCTTTCAATTATAATTAAGACCAGTAGACGGTGAGGAAAAGGTCAGATCGCTGGGTTGTATTTGCCCTCGGTTGTGGCTGACCTTCTTCACTGTAGGTCGTGCCGCGGCGTGGAAAAAATTAGTTTCTTTTCTTCCTTTCTCGGTGTGATCGAAAAAACATTTTTTCTCTTGGCGCCTGAACAGTTTTAAATATCATAACGACAAAATTTCAGCAAAGAGCGCAATATTACACACATATAAGTTTTACGTAAACGTGGATTGATATTTTTTTCTTCTTTTTGCGTACTTCTTTAATTAATCAGCTATAGGCAATATTTGTTTATCCCATATTTGGTTTGCGCAGAAGATGCTGGAGACGTACCCGTTCCATTTAATGAGCCGACAAAAATAGAGTTACTACTTCAATAGCGGCAAAATATCGCCACATTGCGAACCTACGGGTAAAGGTGGGCACTTACGGGTTCTTTCTTGTACGCAACATTTCCGCATTCGCCCGATTATGCAAATGCTTTTCGTCGGATCGCTTTGAATAATCTGAGCCGATTTGCGCAGAGTGCTACGTAACTTTGTAGATCATCACTCGTCCGCGAAAACAAAATATGTTTCGCTAGTTGTAGAGTAAAAGTGGAAAACTCGGTACCCTGGCGACTTTTTTTCAAGCCGATTATGGTATAACACGCAAAATATTATTACATCTCTTGTTTGCATGAAACAAAGTCGTTTCCGCGTCCGTCTATCCTCCTGTCCCTCTTGTCCGCTAATCTCGGTCGGTTTGCAACAGTAAATAGATTTGCCGTTGAGGAAAATTTCGGCACATTACTTATAAGTTGGCGTGAATTGAACAATCTATGAGAATTTTTGTTTATAAAGCGAGAAAAAAGGAGGGAAAATATATCCGAGAATAAATAAAATCTTCACAGCGGTAAATATGTAAACACAAATGCTAGTAGCATTTCATTCATTTCCGGTGTACATAAAAATACTTAGCCCATCAAGATGATTATTAACAAAAATTAAAAAAAAAAAAAAAAAATACTATTATTTACGCTTTACGCAGATATTACGGCTACCTCAACTTTACTTCTCTTTTACACCCAACGTAGGAATGTCTATGTTGATTGATTTCGCTAATCTTTCAGTCGGCTGTTTTCGGCTAACCATGATTGGGCGATGCCGATATTCATTTTAACTTTTTAAAAAATAGAAAATTTCTGAATCGTTATATTTTATTATATTCAAAGTGGTTCCCCGGAGATCGGTCTATTTACATTTACATCGTTGACAGTACTTATATTTCTCATTAGCTCGATTTCGGGCGTCAAGACTACCTAACTGTACACTCTAGCTGTACAGAATAGGTAGCGTTCTTGGTAATTGTTATATGCAACGCCAGTGCACACGCAAGACTACACTTGCAACTACTGATATTGCGGATGTTTGATCTATCGGTATAGAAATGCTGCCCATGTGTGTATCTGCTGTGTACAAACTAGCGCGCGCATATGATGATGTACGTGGTGGATTTCCACTGCCTAGATATTTATATTTTGCTACTTGTTCTATCCGAACTCCATCCACTTCGATATGCAGTGGTCCATTTTTTTGTCCTGCTGATCTCCATTACTTTAGTTTTGTTTAAATTTATTTTCATCCCGTATTTTTTCCCTTCATTATTCAATCTGTTTATCATTATCTGTAGCTGCTTTGGAGTTTCTGCAATAAGCACACGATCATCTGCATAGCATATGCTGTTAATTTTTTCACCATTTACACTGAATCCTATGTTTTGAAAGAATTTGGTTTTTGTTATTTCTTCAGAATATGCGTTGAACAGTCTTGGAGATAATGGGCATCCCTGCCTCACCCCTTTTTTGATTTTGCACACTCGTTCTGTTTGGTGACCAATAACAATAATATTCGCATTTTGCAGCATATATACGTTGTGTATTAGCTGTATGTCCTCGGTGTCAATTCTATATCTTCTCAGGATTTGTAAAATTTTGGCATGCTCTACATGGTCAAAAGCCTTTTTGTAATCCATATAGGCTACATATATGCTTTTGTTTCCTGCCAACGCTCGCTGTATTAGTATTTTATATAGAGCTATCGCATCTCGTGTCCCTTTCCGAGTTGTAAAGCCAAATTGCGTTTCACTTAGTTGGCTGTCAATTTTTGTTTCGATTCTTCTGTTTATATTTTCCAGTTTGATATAACGATCTGTAATTTTCCAGTTTGATATAACGATCTGACGTTCCATGTCCCAATATTCAGTTTTTCTCCATGTTGCCGCTCTGATGTTTTACCTCCGCAGATTCTTAGCACCCCATTCGTTGTTACAGAGGGCTTGTATACAACTTGACGGAGACTTGGGGCCATTGGATTCGATGTTTTATTCATGTCGATAACTTGGAGATGATACTACATAAAATTGTGACATTTTTTAAATAACAATAACAAAAATCCTATAAAATATAATAAATGTTACATAAAATTGGGACATTTTGCGTTACATAAAATTGGGACATTTTTTCGAATGGGGGGTAGCCTAAAAATTACGTTGTAATTTATGGTACGGTGAAGTGCGGTAAATGCTACAAAAATGCGTTTCACTCGTTTCGAGCATGGTGACATTATTGATCATCGTAAACGAGCGTGCCCAATCGCCATGAGGTCATTGCTCGATCGATCATCTTACGTAATGACTGGGCACCAACTATCCTTTTAATTTCATCTATGCACCTTGTTGGGGTCATCCGGCGACCTCCTACTATTCTCGTCATAACCAATTTTTCCAGTCCATCCTGTCGTATAATTTTTCCAAGACAAGGTCGCTATCCGTCTTTGTGTAATGTGCTGCAACCTGTGATCTACATTGACTTCTTGTAGTATCGACAAGTTATTTCTTTTCGCAGTCCATAGAACCCTTAGCACAAGCCTCCAACAGTGCATTTCAAATGCATTAATGCGTTTAAATCACTCTTCTTTAGAGCCTAGCATTCCGACGGGTATAGGAAAACCGAAAACGCCAGTAGTGTATTAATGAGATGCACTTTTGCGCTGATTGTTATGTCATGGCTCTTCCATACTTTTGTTAAATAATGGCAGCTTTGCTATCGCTATTCGCCGTTTAATTTCTTCTATTGAGTCACCCGATCTTTTGTAATCGGCCTTCCCGAGTGGTTTAAAGGATTCAGAATAGTTTAAAGAAAAACTGAAGACGGTTACACCAACTTAGTTGTATGAGCAGTGTAGACTGTAAAAAGTTTTTTTTTTTTATTTGTTTGTTTAAGTGGGGGAAGATCTTTTGATATAATGACGTGATAAGGAACAGGATTAGTAGAAATAAAAAATACGGTTAATAGAGTGATGGAAGGAGGAAAAAATTAAAATAGTTTTTTAATCCGCTAGCATTATAATCTTTTTTTTTTTTGGGATCGCCAGTCGAGGGCATTACCCAGCATTAGCATTATAGTCCTAACAACTGAATAACGTATAATGCTGTGTTTCTATCTAGACTGGCCAAACTGTCGTTGTGTGTGTGCGCGCGTTATTATCAGTTGGAAATTCACGTAATCCAGTTAAATCTGTATATTTTAATAATCAGAGCACATTACGTGTTCTGTACCATACGAAGCGCGGTAATGATGATTGTGCATAGTACACTATATGATGATAACTGGCGCTGTAACGAGTAACAACTCCGGGGAACATTACGCTGTCATCAAAAATTTTAACAGCGATTTTTATCAAAAAGCAGTACTGATTTATTTACTTTTTTTTTGAAAAATGCGGTTATAAATTCCAGATTTACTTCATTTTATTTGGATGTCTCACATTTCGCTGTTTTTCAAAAGATATTACGATGAAACTGTCATCTACTGTCTCCAAGTTGTTTTAGCTTTTAAACATTATTATTTTATAATTTTCTGTTTTTTTCCCTTTTTTTTTTGTTTTTTTTTTTATAACTACGTTCTATAATATTATATTTAAATCTAACTTTTTTTGTAACAGTTTGTAACTAAGATCCGGTTTCGTTCCTGATCATTAGGAACTTGTAACGTGACATTCCAAAATATTTGGAACTTTACCCTTCACTACTTGTGACCTCTTTAGCCAATGACGCGTGTTTTTCTTTTCCCAATAGGGAATAAAACCTCGTTTTCTATTATTAAAAAAATGTTTAATTTTTTTTTTATATAAATGTGCTCGATTGCCGCTCGGCAGACTTGTATACCCCCTTTTGAACCTAGAAATCGGTAGGAGACTTGTTTCATTACTCAAGCCGATCCCTTCGGATTTGAAGGCACTAGTGATAGCGTTAGAGAAGTCAATGTGGGTGAAAGTAAAAGTGAGCGCTAAGGAAAAAGCAAATATCCTTTTTCGATTCAACACTTTGTACATCGCTAAAAGAGGTCAATTCCGTACGGAGGACTACTAGCATACTTACTTTTAATTTGATTTAAGTTGGGTTTTTTGCAGTGAAAATGAAATCTTCAAATGGTAAAAGTCGGTTATATCCTTTTTTTCCTACCAGATGACGCGTTGTTGTTGCGTTCTTTTCGACAATGATAATTTGATAAATACAATAAATTCCGAAAAAGTAGTACGAAAATCCCACGATGATGCTACGCGTTGATTAATAGTAGTCGATGTTGCAGTTTTCGTGCTAGAAGGTTGGTTGTTTATTGAACTGTTTTTTTTTTGACTTTGTTTTGATTCTAGTTAAGCGGTAAAGAGTTCTCGACGCAGAGGTATGAGGGCACCGGGGCTGGGAAAAGCCTCCAGGGAAATAGAAATAAAAGAGATCTTCCTGACTGGCTGAAAAACGTACACGGCATATAATACTTTTGTTGTCATTATCGAAGATGCGACGCTCATCCAGTTTGCTCCGTTCGTACCCAAATAAATACGTACTATAATACCCGGTGGAATTTTCGCTTTGCTTAGAATCGTGCCGCCGCCCCGTGCCCGCCGGCAGCAACATCGCCGGAACATTAACTTAGGAAAATTCGCGGAAATGTATTATTTTTCTTCGTCCTGTGCACGGCTCTGGTTCTAGACGCAATTTTTAAGCCAGACGCGATCTGCCCCACTCCCACGCAGCAAAGCTACAGTAAATTACGTCCACCCGTGTAATCTTTCCCATTCCGGTACAAGTGGTTCGCTCGATCTCTCCCACTTTTACGCGTTTCCTACACTTAGTTCTGTTCTCGTCTTATCGGGTTTTTCCCCCTACAAACTGTAATTTACTCTATTCGGCAGATGTGCACAACAGCGGTGGGTGTTAATTTTCGGAACTGCTTGTTTGCTCCCGGAAACCCTTTCGTCTTCCGAACGTGTAATGCATTCTCTCCCATTCACGGGTGATGTTGAGATACTATTACATCCCCCCTACGCAGGAATAAAGCGGTTTAATTTTCACGTTTCGTTTACAAATCGGGTTTTTTTCTTGTTTTTTTTTTTTTTTTTTTTGATAACCACTTTCCGAAAATAAAAAATATCTGCGGAGAAATATAAATAAAATTACAAAGCGCCTTTTGCTAGAGTTATTTACAATATTAGAAAATTTCCGATTAGATTTCGGTACGTTTCCGAATTTATTAATTGGCCGATGATCTCTGTTTTACTACCTGTAAATATTATACCGAATTAAGTATACGTGCGTGCATATGCATATTTGGTTTTGTTTTGTAAAAATTCTGTTACCAACCTTGGTCAGAAGTTAAAAATGTTGTTGAAAAATCGATATAATTAAACAGCAAACGGGAATAACATATATTTTTATATATATATATATATATATGGCGACGTACTTTCTTTCTTCGTGTCCACGAACTTCTTCGCTCGACTCCAAAAATTATATCTGCCCTTTCCATTTAAGCACCACTTCTGCAATGCCATCGTTTGATGTCTTCCATAGGTACTTTTTTCTACAGGTGGTATCATCGCCGCATTCAAAGAGACGATCGTGCCTTTGTATCGCGCCGTAATTTGAGCAATTTTCGTTCTCCTGCAAACCTCCACTTCTTCAGATTTGCAATATTACATCCAGTTCGGAGTCTGTTCAAGATGGTCCGTTCGTGGTATGTAAGATTGTGTTCGCTCGCTTATGTTTCGAGTTTAAAAGTGAAAACCCATTAAGACATATTGAAAGAAATTAGATAGAGTTATGTATGATCTGCTGTGTACTGACCTAGCGCGCATATCATACTGTACGTGGTGATTGGCCATTGCCTTCCACGTGATTATTAGCGATTATTTATTTATTTAATTCTTGTAATAAGTTCGTCGTCGCTCGGGATCGAACCCGTGACTTCCATATCGCGGAAGTCAAGCGCTCTAGCAACTAGGCTATCGCGACAGAATGAAAAAAAAAAGGTACGCCATGTCAAAAGTACAAAATTATACGTGTATTTTCCAATATTTTCTACCGGAAATAATCATTTAAGGGGTTGTCGTTATATAAAACGAGTTTATTTCAATATAAATATGGCTTTATATTTTCTCTTTTTTAATATTTTTATTACTTTGAAACTTGTGTAGTACCATTTGGCTTAAAAATTCGATACCCCTATATATATATACGTAACGATTGTAGCTAGTGACCATAAATCTGTGGGACATACATTTTTGCACTTCCATCTTTAACTGTTGTTCACATATTCTTCATTGTTTAACTTGTTTTCTTATTTTAACTCTATTCTTAATCTTCCCTCTGGGTTATTATACTTAGTGTCGATAAAAAAAGAAACAACAAAAATACCATTTTTAACAAAATGTATTCTGTAATTCAAAAATAGAAAAAAACAAAACAAATTAACACGATACTATCTGAAATATTGTAGCCATCGTATTTGGTGTAAAGTACAAAAATAAAAAAAAAACAAAAAAACAAAGACTTCAAAACCACTGTCTTAGGATAATTTTGTAAAACGGACCTTTTCGTGCCAGAATAAAAGAAATGTAATATGTAAATTAAAGAATGAGCACAGCAAAAACGTAAAAATAAAGATACAGGCGCTCGATGCAGAAGAATGGAGCTTATTGTAATACTTTTGATTAAAGCGAATTCTAGAATTTCATTTTTCCAAGCATCTATTTTAAACTTACGAGTGGAATATACTGTGTTGTAGTTATAGAGCAAGTATATATTTAAAAAGAAAAATATGCATCACGTCGTCTTCCCCGCTTAACAGAATTATTTCAATCGCATGTTGCAAACTTGAACATCAATCTCACTCGGAACAAATTGATCAACGCATAGTATCGTCGACAAAGCATCACAACGAACTTAAAAACTAACATCACTGGTACTACATAGAAAAAATATGATACGAAAACAAACAGCTTACGATAGACTTCAACTCACGTGAAAGATTTTATACCAACGCATCAAAAACAATCGAAGGCGCTGGCTGTTCCATTATACATCGAGATGCCACCATAAGATACGTTTTACCAGTCGAATTTTCAGTGCTATCAGCTGAAGTAACAACAATAAACTATTAATCTTGATCATACGAAAGTTAACTACCCTATAATCTAGGATACCCATCTGTCAGCTAGCCAACAAATGGAAAAAACCATCGTATACTGAATCCTACCACATTCTAGCATAAAGGAAAACGAGGAAGTTGACATCACCGCGAAGGAAGCAACGAAGATGTTTCCAGTACCAGCAATTCCAATCTTAAAACAAGACCAAATACGCAACATCAAAAATCTATTTCACGATGTATGGGACTTACAGTGGAAGCGCATTTGCACTACCAACAAACTCCGAAACGTCAGTTACATCTTCATGGAAAACAACCATCCCATCGCGACGCGATGAGGTTATAACAACTTGGCTCAGAATTGGACACACCGTATCAACTCATAATTACATACTAAAAAAAAAAAAAAAACACAGCCAATATCTGCCGACAGGAACTTTTAACAGTCGAACACATACTAGCAAAATGCAAACCACTCCGGAAATACCATCCTAATCACAACATTTCAATACCACATGTCACTTTCTGATAACCCAGAGGAACTTAAAAAGACTATCCAGTTTTTTTAAACAACAAATATATGTATATCGGCTCATTTAAAAAATAGCCTCGGTGCCTTTGATCTAAGTTGTAATATATGGCACCTAAAAAAAAAAAAAAAAAGTTTGTTCCGTTCCCTCTAAAGTGTATCAAATTATAATTGCATTTAGAATGCATTTGCGCTAAGGGACGTGTAATTTTTATCGAAATCATTACATCTAAAATATCTTATTTTTGTAGACCGATGTTCCCTTCTTCTTCTTCCTTTAAGTTTTATATTTTTTTTTTGTCCTCATTTCGGATACTACCGATGAGGCAAATGTATTTTGTAAGTTTCATTACAAAACAAAATTAATGTGCCCCATCCAATTAAGTTTATTAGGTCACATTAATTCTGTTTTACAAAGTGTAAATATAATAATTCTTAATAGTAAGTAGCGCCTTAATATAAATGAACATTATTTTCACGATTTTTCACCTCTTGTATTGTAAATTTAAGTTTTATACGATTTTAATCTTTTTGTAATACATATAAACACTCAGAAACACATGCAAATCCAAAAAAAAAAAAAAAAAAAAAAAAAAAAGCGTTCTGTAATTCAGTAAGGTAAAATTTGTTTATTTATTTGCAAAATTGATTAGGATGGTGTTCGATGGTTCCAATAAAAAAGGAGGCCACATATTACATACGAAAGTTTACCTAAAATAATAAAGCGAATTAAGTACATAAACGTGTAGAAAAGTCGGCGTTGGTCACGTAATAACATTTGACAGAGCGGAAATTTTCATTGGAGAAAAGTTATGGAAGAACTCGTTTTGGACTATTTGAATAATTTTTCCGTTTGATGCTTCGATACATACCGATATATTTGTATCCCACAAGTTCAAATGGGTCTTAAGATGGTTCGATAAATGAGCGGCTTATTTTCGAGTTTTATTTTGGAGAATATAAATTAATAGATTTCATGTATTTTTTCTCGAATTTGTTCCGCGTTTTTGTAATATAATATGAGTTTTATAAATCGCCTTTGTATCTTCGAGCAATTTGCCGAATCAGAAATTGGACTTGTCCATTTATGAAGACTACATGATGAGGAACTCTTTTACGAAGGGAGAAAGTTGTGTGGGAATATATTTTTGATCATTGAGTTTGGTTTTCGAACTTTCTTATTCAATTCGTTACATGGTCCAAAACATATTGAAGGTTTTTAGCTACTTCAGTTTGCGAGTCGGTTATTGACATTATTGAAAATATTGCTGCGTCATCAGCGAACATTGCAGTCACAGTATCTGGTGTTGTTGATATAGCTATTTTATATAGGAGATATAGAATAGGTCCCCGAGAGTACCGCTGCAGTGTATGTCTACCTATATTGCACGGCATGAGGATTTTGCACCTCCATGTAATACGCGAAATTGTCTGTGTCTGATAGGTATGATTTCAGTAGACGGACCCAATTAACAGGCAGTCTGAAAGAAGTCTCCTCAATTCAATGCTTGCATAATATCCAAAAATACCGTCGAGCAAATTTTTTGTTTAATTTCGACTCTTTCTTCCACATACCCTGTTCAATTTTAGATGCTTATAATTTTTCCACTTTTTGTTTACATGTTATTTTTTTTTTCTACCAACTCGCGGTCAGTCTCCTTTTAAATGTTCCCATAGTTGTTTTTGTAACGAATCCAGTTCACCGCAGTGATTTTTAATGTTTGTATTATTATTCATTTTTTAAATCCACTTCTTTATCTGCTATGTAAATCCGCATATAGTAGAAACGTTGTCAGAACTCGTTTGGTTTCCGTGTTCTCGTTGTATTTCAGTTATACAAATTGCGTGGAATGTTGATGTTATAGTTAACATAAATATACAAAATAATTCGTGAACGCAGTTAATTATAAATGGGATAAATGCCGACTAGTTATGATTACACAGAACCAAAATCATGAAAATTTTTTATGTTTTAGTTTGTATTTTTAAATAACCGAAATTTTAGTAACAGTTTATTTATAATTTTAATCACTGTTGTGAACTATTTTACATATGAAGAATCTTTTTTCATACTGTTTGTTAAATATATAAAAATAGTAAGTTAATAATAACAAATATATTAAACAATTATAACAAACTAATAAGATAAATTTTCTTACTTAGTATAAGGTTTTCGGGCATAACCCATCATCAACTAAACCAATATGTGAACAGATACAAATTCTAAATCACACTGAGGTCAACAAGGGGGAATACAGTGGTTTATATATAGGTTTAAAATAACAAATATACAGTCAATGGTCATAACTATTAAAAGTGTGTAAAGTACATAAAACTATAAGTAAGTAATATTTAAGAAATTTAATGATCAAATTTAAATAATAATATAAATATATAACATATTTTTTAAAATTTTATATTAAATAGGGGGTTATTGTTATTTGGGATTTGATCGTTTAGAATATTACTTTTGTGTTTATTTATATAGTAATTTTCAGCTATGTTCATAGCACATTACCTTTATCATATTTAGCTAAGACTGTGACTGTTTTTTCTATAGAATTTGGTTTATGTTTATTCTTTATCAAATGCTCGGCATAGGTGGATTTTTCTATTTCATTGTTTTTAAATGATTTTACGTGTTCATCATATCTACATTTAATTTTCCTACCTGTTTGGCCGATGTATGTTTTTTCACAGTCATCACAGTTTATTTTATATGTGCCACTATTTTCATATATATTATTATTTCCTTTATTTATAGTAATTATTTTATTTTTTAGTTTATTATTGGTTTTAAAAACTACTTTTAATCCTTGTTTTTTAAAAACATTACTTAATTTGTATATATTTTTATATTTATTCATTAAATTTCTTAAATATTATTTATTATAGTCTATGTACTTTACACCTTTTAATAGTTATGACCATTGACTCTATATTTGTTATTTTAAATCTATATATAAACCACTGTATTCCTCCTCGTTGACCTCAGTGTGATTTAAAATTTGTGTCTGTTCACATATTGGTTTAGCTGATAATGCCCGAAAACGTTACTAAGTAAAAAAATGTATCTTATTAGTTTCTTATAATTGTTTATTATATTTGTTATTATTAACTTACTATTTTTATTTTATATATTTCTATTAATTATATATTCGTTTTTATCGGTTTATCTTGTTTTGTTACACATTTTATTTCGATTATTTCATTTATAATAATTGATAATCCTCACACGGTCGTGTGTAGTTTCTCCATTTGCTAATGATTTCATCTATAATATTATCGATAATGTTCGCTAACAAAATGGCGTAGTTTCGTGTTTTCCATTCGTATGCCCTTTCTTTGATCTGTTTCTCTTCTTCTCTTCCTGCAGCTCTTTTACTTGTTCACTTCCTTCGTTTTGATTATCATCTTCATCCGCTTTCCGTTTCGTTTATTGTATATTTTCTCCATTACTTTTGTTTTCCGTATTCTTTGTTAATAGTCCCTTCTCAGAACTACTTTTAAATTTGTTTTTTCGAGAAGTATTTACTTTAATTCTCCGGAGATTGATTTGTTTTATTTATTGTTTCCTTTTAATAGAAAACTAAACAGATTTTCTTAAACGCAATTAAACAAAAACATCGCGCAACGCGTTCGAATTTTTCAACAAGCGAAATAAGGGGAACCAGGAAGAAGTGTGACGGGGAAAGAAGGAAATGATAAACGGGATGCGAAATGCTAACGAAATGAGAGTGCTCAAAGAAAATAGTGAAACTTAAAAAAAATTAAAGGATGCAATGTCGACGATAAATAACGGCGATAAGGATTTTACGATGAACGTGTCTTTGGAGGGGGGGGGGGGCACGTTTACAATTTACTATTTCTATCGAACGAGCGATTGTCTACGATGGTGTGGATTTCATTTCCATCCCCGACTACGCCCTTATTACGATTGAAAAAGTATGCTAAAGGTCACGAGCAGTTGTTGCAGCGAGTTTGTTTACTGTTCGTGAATAAGAAAATGTGCCCCAGGAGGAAAATTCAGGAGGCATAATTTTCCGATATCTTCGGATACTGATGGTAGTTGAGAAAACTTCGTTCAGATAATCGGACACGGTGGATGCGATTAATTGCAGCTGATCACTTCAAACGACGTCACCAACACCTCCTGTTAATTATTTGCAATTATTCCGGGAAATTTTAATTTTACTCTCTTGCGTTACCATATGTTAACTGACGACAACGATGTCGACGACGATTTTAATTTTCCGCAGAATGACCTTGATTTTCCACTCAGCTGTCCACGCACACACGTCTTTCCAATAAAACTGGATGTACAATATCCGGCTATTTTACACGACGACTCTGAAATAAACGGCAATAATAACAGATAACTAGCGCGATAACGACGTCAAGATGAATAAACACGTATGCGCGATAACGCTGGAATGGTTTGATGCCTTGACCAATTTTCCTTATTTTTCGATGGCGATTCTGCTCTGCCCTTCCATGCTGCTCGTATTGTGAAATTCTAATTCGAAGTACAAACTCGATAATAAATTTTATTGGTTTCAGATTTTCCGATTAAAGAGATAGCAAGACTGGAATTATGCATGTCCTGAAAGAGAGAGAGAAATGGGACCTCTTTCTTTTGTCGAGTTGGACGAAAACAATGTCACAGCGGCCAGACAATTTTACAGGTCAAACTTGATGAAGAAGGGAATAGGAGGATCATTAAAATCTCCCTTCCGGCGAGGGATCTCGAATGTGAAATATGTGTTTGTCGCTGTAGTGTTGCAGCCTTGTCACATATCTTAAACGGTAGAAAACGACAATTATTTTTTACCTTTTTTAAAAATATTCGCCCATGGTCATTAATCATGTCCACGTAAACACCGTAATGCGATTTTAAAAGTAATGATTTTATTCCTTCTCATGCATCTAAGTAAATTACTAGTGTACGATTATACCGGAAATAAGTGTAGTGCAAAAACATTTACAGTGCACGGAGCAAACAAAAACTGCAAAACACGTCAAGTCCTCGAGAAAGCAAATTCCATGCCATTTTACACTAGCGCTTTACAGTTAAACAAGCGTGGTTAATATACTTGCGAATAATGGAAAGGAAAAAGGGAGGATACTAAATGTATTTGTTAAGAAGGAAAATTATCGAGAAAATAATTAACGAACGAATTAGATTTAAATAAATATGAAACACGGTACATTGTGGAAGATATTATTGCGAGATATGAAAGGAATGGGAATCATAGGTAGGCAAAATGAATGGTTTGAAAGTTATTTGCATAATAGAAAAAGTGTAGTAAAAATCGATGAAGAACTAAGTAGAGAGGGAACTGCATCAACAGGGGTAAAACAAGGAACTATTCTGGCTCCGTTATTATTTTTGATTTATACCAACTCACTACATAAATATATTAAAAACTCGACAGTTTTTGCTTATGCGGATAGCACTCGTTATCGAGCACTGCGTCATCCGTGAGACTGAAAAATTCTTATACTTGGATGTGAATAGTATGTGTAGGAGGGCGCACGATAAACATCTAATTATTATTATAAATTGTATATAAGAACGTCCAGTAGGTTTTTTTTTTTTTTTTTTTTTTTTTTTTATGGCCTGGCGGCTAAGTAGCTTACCATTTGGCCACTAGAACATATAAACCATCTATTAAAATACATAATAATTGTTTACATAACTACTTGACTTCGACTTTGAATTTGTGGGTGTACACAACTGGAAATGACGGAAGGGTTTAAATATTTAGGATTAATCATCGACGAAATCTTTGGACAAGTATGTTATAAATTTATCTAATAAAATCAGGCAAATGATACCGGCACTTTATAAATTGGCTCTTTCAATACCATTTGGTATTTTGCGTGTATATTATAACGCTATAGTAATGTCTAGAATCATGTATGGGATATCAATTTGGGGTGAAACAAAACGGACGATAATTAAAAAGATTAGTAGTCAGCAAAAGAAATGCTTAAAGTTAATATTCAGGTTAACAGCAATTTTAGCTGGTGGGGCAGGGAGAGAAATGAAATGTCTCCAAGGATGTGCTACTTTTATCATCGATTACTTAAATATAATACCACAAGTATATCAATGACTACGATGACAAAAAGCAGGACAACCAAGAACAATAATAGGGGGGTATATTTTATTCGGCCGAAAGGCATAAATGCTTAAGATTGGATAATACGGATGAAATAGTTTTAATTAAGCTGCTAGAACGAATCCCAGAAGATATAATTCAAAAAGAAATAGGAACTTGGAAATTATTAATTAAGCAATGGTTGGTTGATAACATTAATGACATTAAGTTTGCTTTTTTTTTTTATTATTTATTTGGGATCGCTGACAAAGAGCATTGACTCATGTTCGACAAGAAAGAAAAGTATTGCTGAATTAATTATTTAAATTCGTATGCGGTCAGATATCGCATCGATGAAAGATACAAGGGGAGCGACAACAGTTAACGAAGGAAAGGAGAGAACAGATGCAGCACTATAGGGAACAGGAATGTTAAGTGTCTTAAAAGTTGAGAGTAGAGAAGTAAACGTTCAGACGACAGAACATTCGAAAAGAATGTAGTTAGAATTACATTGGTGGATATCATTTGAAGGATGTAGCGGACAGTAAGGAGAGTCTGAAAGTGAAACTCGCTATGTAGATGAAGGAAGCAAACTATGATCGAAGAGCGCAACCGACATAAAGAGGAAATAAAATAGCGCTGCAAAGACGGAAATTCATGAAACCAAGGATTAACTGGAAGGTACGGCTGAATAGAAAAATTTAAGAGGAAAATTGGTTAGAAAAGGAGGATATGAGTCTGACCAAAATCTATAATGGAATTTTTTAGATAATGCAAGTAAATTATTAGCAGTGAACTTACTAATGGGGAGTCCATTAACAGCTGCACCCGGAGACAACTGATCAACTCTTTCATTTCCTTTTATACCAACATGGCCTGGAATCCAAAGGAACTCAATCTGAATGTGGTAAGTTTGGAAAAGGTTATGGATAATCGAGCGAATACGAAGAATGATAGGATCACAAGAAGGATGAGGAAAAACAGATGATATAAAACACTGTTAGCATCAGAGATAATTAAGAATTTATTATTGTCTCATACTAAGGATATGTAAAGAATGGCTCTTAAAATCGCAACCGACTCTGCAAAGAAAATAAAGCAAGTTGGAGGAAGTCTATAACCTTCAAAGTAGTTGTGAACAGAATATAGGAAGGATGCTTCAACGCCGTGTGGACCCTTCGATCCGTCAGTATAAAGAAGAGAATGAAAAGGAAATAGTGAGTTAATAGTGTTAAGGAAATCTTGATTAGGTTGTGGAAGGGATTCTGAGTAAGGGGACAGCAAAGATAAATTAGGGGGAAAGAGAAAATCTGTAAAATGAAAGGTAGAATAAGGAAGTTTGTTGTAGGTTATAATTTGTGGAAGAAATTTAGCAAATCGATTTGAGATATGAGAAAGAAAGGGGAATTTTTTTGGAAGTGAACCGCCAATTTTGAAGTACGGTGGAGTAGGATGAAATAAGTTTTGAAGAAGAAACTGGAAGACGCTTTAAAAGGAAATGATATCCCAAGTGAGATCTACGAATTGGTAAAGGGGTAATATTACATTCAGCATGTATTGCAGAAATGGGAGTTGATTTAAGGGCTCCTAGACATAAACGAAGGAAGAAATTCTGGACCCGATCCAGTTTACAAAGGAGAAATATGGAGGAGTTACCATAGATAAACGAACAATAATCTAGTTTGGAACGAACTATAGTTTTATGAGGACAATTAAGGTACTAGGATCTCCTCCCCACCTTTTTGATGAAATAGATTTAAAGAGATTTAGTCTTTTATTTACAGACATGTGGAGATAGTTAATGTGCTCGAAAAAGGAGAGACGACTATTTAGGAACAGACCAAGATAAAAAAAGTGGGAAGGTTATTTATAGAAGGGTTTATTAATGAAGGATTAAAAGGTCGATAAGTAAAATTAATACAAACGGATTTAGACGGTGAAATAAAAAGGTGTAGATCTGAGAGTGAGTCATTTAATACTGACAAGGAATTATTTATTTCTTCGTTTACAGAGCTAAGATCGTGAGAAGTGAAACATAGAAGGATGTCATCAGCAAAGAAAAGGGAAGACGACCCTATTGGGAGGGAGGCTATATTAAGAATATGTATATTGAAAAGCGTAGGACTTAAACAGGAGCCCTGTGGAAGACCATTGTACACAGTTCTGGAAGTAGAGTCAGTTTAGAAAGATGAATAGCACGATTCTGGAATAACCGAATAGCAATTGAAATAAATTGGGATGGAAGATTAATGGAAAGCTTTTTATTTTGTAAGGTAGGAAAATGAACATTATTAAAAGCATTGAAAATGTCAAGAAATGCAGCTAAAGTATAATTTTTATTTAAGAATGATATATAAATATCCGAAATAAAGAAACTAATGCAATCAGAGGGACCAAGGCCAGGACGGAAACCGAACATGTTACCGGGAAGTAAATCATTACTTTCCAGCCATCAAATAAGACGTCTATTTAGGATATTTTCGAAAAGTTTCCTTAGACACGGAGCAAGGGATATCGGACGGAAGGAAGAAGGATCTTTTTTAGGGACCGGAATAATCACAAAGGAGTTCCATGAGGGAGGAAGAGAGTTTAAAATAGAATTAAAAATATTGAAAAGAATTTGAAGTGATTGGTTGGAGAAATTTTTAAGAACTCGATAAGGTATACCGTCTAGCCCTGGGAAAGATTATTAACATTGTTTAACGAAATAACGCAGGTCGTTAATGTTGAATGGTAAGGTAAGGAAATGAGGAGAGGAATCATTGGAAAATGAAGGAGGGAAAAGTTCTTCAGAGCTGGGTACATACGAAGGAGAAATCGAGTCTAAAAAAGGAATTAACTTTTGCAATGGAACATTCGAAGATATAGAATGGTGAGAACGGGAGACTTTAAAAGCCCTAGCCATGCTACAAATTTGAGAAAAGGGAGTGTTACGGGAGAAAGAGGAACAAAATTTTTTCCAGAAATCTTTTTTTGCCGATTTGAAAAAAAATCTAGCCTTCTCATTCATCTGTTTATAGATTAGAAGATTGGAGGTCGAAAGACAAGCTCGGAAAGTTTTGAAGTTAGATAAACTGGCTGTGGCGAAAAACCGACTATTCGTATATTTGTCGAACATGTAGTATGAAATTGTATGTTTTTATCTTTTTTAGCCATGTTTTATTATTACCGTTTTATATCTTAATAGTATAATTATAAAGAATTATTGTAACACATTTTTTTGAATAAACGGTGATAAGCGTGTGGTCACCCGCAGACGGGCGGTATGCCTTGCGAGACCCACAACTCTTATTTTTAATAATAATAAAAAAAAAAAAAGAAAAAGTCAGAAATTAAAATGAAAGTAAGATGAAACAAGAACAGCATGAAATTCTTAAAAGTTGTTTTATTTTTTCGATTTTGTTAAAAAGATGATTATTAACTCACTACTATTGTATTATTTATTGCGTCTTTCATATTTGCCAAGCCGTAAAAAATGTATAAACCACAAAATAGCACCTGTTTATCGAAAAAGTGAAAGTTAAGGAATTATAAGAAACTTTATTTTTGATACATCAAATGCTCATTAAGTTTCCTTCGGAGGTTTTTATTTATTTTTTTTTGAAAATTAATAATATACAACGCGACATTCAAATTTCCTACAACGATGCCCGGCAGAAAGAATTTTCACGTTTCCAAGTGGCGCTGTCAACTTGTCGTGTAAAATGTGAAATCCTGTTCGAAAGCTCGCAAGATTCCTATTCTGCGTCATAAAGCGGGTGAAGGTTTTAAAACTATACTAATCTATGCGGCTAATTAAATAAATCGTTTTGTCGACATCGCGGAACGCCAGCTAGACCAGGAACCTACGTGTAGCCTTCCAAAACACATAACCTTTTAGCCGGTAATATTTCGCCCCCGTAGCTCTTAATCCTTGTTACAAAAGATAATTAATAACCTACAAAACGGTTGTTTCACTACAATTGTTTCACAGAGAAACTGTGTAATCTTCTGATCCGGGGGGATTCGACATTGCCACATTTATACAAAGTTCTCTACTTGCTGGCTTAAAACATCGGCCACTTTGCTCTATTTCGTTTTTTAATGTCGTTTTGCTCGTCTAACTAAAATAAAATCGCAGACAAGTGCAACTTTTAAATATCGTGAAATATTTGCTGTTGATATGGCTTTTTTTGTTATTTGCAACTCTACTGACGCAAAATGGAACTGCGCGCACAAAATATAATCTTTATAAGTGGGGAATATCCGATGATAGCGATCGACAGTGATCGATGTGAAGTTCAAGACTATAATCATCTATTTACACGTCTCCTTAAAATATGAACTTGGAAGCTTATTATACGTTGATAACGAC
This sequence comes from Icerya purchasi, assembly GCA_039619475.1. Taxonomy (NCBI): domain Eukaryota; kingdom Metazoa; phylum Arthropoda; class Insecta; order Hemiptera; family Monophlebidae; genus Icerya; species Icerya purchasi. Next base: position 91,901,517 of record CM077115.1, read on the forward strand.
TTAATAAAATTTATAAAATATTGGACGAATTATCGTACACAGTAGTGACCAATTGCGTTTTCAAGCGAAGTGCAGAAATGATGCGAATAGAGATGATGAAAGAATTAAAAGGTGGTGCGATTGAAGGAAGAAAAGTGAATTTTAAGTAGTTTGTAATAGAGCAACGAATGCCTGAAAGATAGAAACTATTCTCGTTTTTAACATTTTTTAAAACTACTATATCACATGATGGTTGAGGGGAATATTTTAGCAATGAAGGAAGTAAACTGGGATGATAAATACAAACGATATTAGGGAAAGGTCCGTGAATTTCGTTGCGTTGCCAGAATCGAAACGAAAGAAAACAGCGTTACATAGAGAAAAATAGTGACGGTTGATACTAAACGGATAAAAGATAGGAGACGAATACGAAGTGGAATTTTTCGGAGGCGAGTATCCTAAATTGTTTAATAATTTTTTTTTCTTTTCCGAACTTATGTTTTAGCGAATAATTCGGCGTGTAGAGCTCTGGTCCATCCATTAAGACACTATCACAGCTATTCCATAACTGCATTCGGTGAAAAATTTTGGAACTAAGGCGATTTAATTTGCTCGGTTGAAATGCAATCTAATCCTCCGTCATTTATTCGAAATACAAAATATGTTGAGCAACAAAAAACTTTTACATATTTGCATACTAAACCGGAAGTTATTTATGAGATCCACTGGCGCAGAAGTATTTTTTTTAAATAAATAACTCAAACTTATGCCTTTTTATCAGAGCTAAATCGTAGCAAGTGGAATTGTATACGCTTATAGAGATACATTAAAAGTTGTTTAATGGGTTTAATATTGTTTGTTCGAATTATTATTATTTTTTTAAAGGTATAAATGAAAAATTTGAACTATTACAAAAATAGAATATCTGATAGTTTCTGCGAAATTGTTCCAAGTGTTTTTGTTTCGTTTCTTTTTTTTTCTTCTTTTTACATGGGTTCGCCATCGAGAACATTAGCCCACTGTGAGGTATTACTTAGTGACCGAGTTGATTCAATTGCAAAAGAAGGTGTTAGATCAGGTATTAAGTTTCCATTCATCCCATCCTTCGATCTCCTAGACAAAGCTAAAAGAGATAATCATGCGGATTGGGTGAGTTTTATTTGCAGTGAACAAGGGCCTGGTATATTTATCTTCACATGGTCCAACCATCTCTGTCGTCGACACCTTGGTTTTATCGTATTTGTGTCCCCCAGTTAGTTTGACCCGTAGGTTTGTGACCGTTGTATGTAGGCTCCGCTCCGGCCATTACCGACTGGGTTTAAACTTTTCAAACACAGGGCATTGCATATTGCATAGGTTGCAATACTCTATATCAACTAAATTTTAGAGAAGACTAATAACCACCTGTTATTTAACTGCGCCTAAATTGGGCAACAAGAGACTTGTGTTTTCTAAAGACCTCATGTACTACCGCATTTATCCTCCACTGTGTATTTTTTATCTTCTTTGTTCTAGTGATAAGATTTTCTTTTTCCTTTTTAGGTTTATTGAAGGAAACAGGATTGTTATTTAATTTTTGTGCTATTTAATTTAATTTAATTTATTTTTATTTTTTTTCTTCTTTCCCTTATTCATTAGAGTTTATTTTGTTTATGTAAGGAGCTAGTTTTATTTTATTCTATTTTTTATCCATTTACTGGTTATATAATTTTTTTAGGTTTTCATTTTATGTTATTCGGGTGTTGTTGATTGCGGGGAATTATTGGCCAGAAGGGCGTTGTAATTTGGTCCGGGCTAAAAAAAAACATAAATAAATAAAAAAAAAACCATTAGCCCAAGAAATGGGAAGGAGGAGAAAATAAATTTACATGCGCTTGTGTTACCGTGTCATTAACGACATCTGTCATCAGAATTAGCAGGGATGAAAAACACTTCACCGTATTATCGGAAGAGGGTTATTTTATAGATGGTTCGAAGAAGCCGGATGGTGTCGGTGTCTCTTTTATCCTCCCAGATTTTGGCTATTCAGAATCTTTTCGCCTGCCTCCTTTCTGTTCGATATCCATAAGCGATTTAATGACTATCCTACGTTCCATTATTTTCATTTCCTCCAATCGCCATTTCTCTAAATTCTTAATTATATCGGACTTCATGACCGCCCTTCAATTCATTCTCCTCTAACTAATCATTCTTGCGATTTTATCATACTCCGTATACGCTCACTTATCCACGTTCTTGCTTCCCGTCGTTCCATATTTGCTACGGGTTCCTAGTCATTCGGGCATCTTCGGTAATGAGGCGGCGGACTTCTTGGCTCGGGTTGCTGCCTCTTCTCACTTTTTCTTTTAAAAAGTCCCATAGTCTAATCTCCTTCCGCTGTGTAAAGGTTTTCATCTCAGACTTTGATATCGGATGTATACGTTTCGTCTTTCTCTAACAATTTTTCTTTCTATCTGTCTGTTCAACCTAGTGACTTTCTGTTAACCCATAGTTCTCTTTGTTTCCTTCACTTTGTCGTTCTGTTGTTGTTAGGGCATCCCATGATTACGCCTATAATGATGCTTTTTATTCATCATCCTAAAGGCTCGGAAGTTTTAGCAAATGCGTTTTTTTTTAGGGGCATCTTGAACGGATATAGACTAGCTACAAATCGATTTTGTAGCATCCTGAATCTAAATGCCAAATTTTATTTTGTTTTTTTTTTGCATTTACAGTAGATGTAAAGTTTATGTAAATTATAATGAGACTAGTGTCGTAGAAGTGTAAAATAATAGTAATGCCCGTAGGCAATATACATCAGCACCCATCGCTCAAAACAATCATTGCGTCCGGGACCTTATATGCTATCAACCAACTTAATTAAACGAGGCAAGCAGCACAGAAGGAACGCTAGAAGACTAAGAGATTGTGAAACTTGACATATAGCCGGTAATTTATCATCCAAATTGAAAATGTCCAGTATTCCACGAGCGGATCGTAATGTAACAGCTATACGGTTGAAAGGAGGAGGAGAAGTAGAGTCATTGAAGGAAACATTATTAGCGGCTAAAGCCGTTACATTGTTGTTGGGAACAGAAGGAGATACTGCAAGAGGGTGGGAAATAGTTGGAGTACTATGACGATACCCTTTAGTGGCAGCACTGGGCGTTAAATTTGAGTAATATTTGTTCAGAGGATTAGAAGACGTAGAGTTGGAATAGTGACTTTGCGCAGGAAGCCTGATGTAGGAGGAAGACGAACTGCTGGAATTTTTCTGCCGTTGCCTCTTTGGGATGGTAGAAGAGGAATTGGAAAGAACGGGGGAGTTGGATGAATGAGAAATCTCAGCAAAAGTAAAGGCCGGAAACACTAATTTAGCTTGGCACATATTTTTTTGCCTCAGAATAAGAAACATTTTGTAAGCTCATAATCTTATGAATTTTAACCTGTTCTTTGAGAACTTGACAGTTGGGGTCCAAAGCGAAATGATTCTCTCCACAGAGGACGCAAAGATAGGAAGAGGAGCCACTTTGTTGTGCAATGGTGCATTCCGAAGACGAATGACCACCCCCGCACACAAGGAACAAATTGTTTTGCTACGACAAGAGGCACTAAAATGCCCAAAACGAAGATAACTGCGACATAATTTGGGTATACAGATCAATAGCTCAACCGTAACACGATGTGAATCATAAAAAAGACGATCTTCATTTGTGACTTCGACATCCTCGCTTTCTTCGATCTGGTTCGCGCTTTACTCACTCGTAAACGGCTGATTTGGGCATTGTTGAGTCGCCATACACCTTCGTTAACGATTCCAACACTTGCTTACCGTTTGTTTAACCGGGAATTCGATGATCGTTCTCTGTTCCCACATTAGCTCGAGAAACATTTTTTGACCGATAGCATTCAGCATACATTAAATAAAACCTTCTTATTCGGTGAGAAGTGAATCGATCAAGACAAAACTGTTATCACTAACTTGTGAACGTTCATGCTATCGAATGCCGGTTAGGCAACAATCAACTTTTCAGCGAAGCAGATGCCTAAATCCAACTTACAGAAAATCGAGCAAGTAACAGCCCGAGTCAAGCATCTGTTCGATGAACATCAATCATCGTTTATAACCGATTTCAATGGATTCAAAGAGTTTATCAGTAACATCTTGACCACCAAGGATTATATCAACTTTGCTAGGGACTTCACCAAAGACAGAGATGGTCTGTTATACATGCTAGCCACCACAAAACCTCTGCTGAAGGAACAGAGATTGAAATACAGGTTTACCCGTATCATACGAATACTAAGCGAATTGGAGGAGGACCCATTAGGACACCACAGTGGCTCCTTCACGGACTAACATAATCTATACACCACTTTTGAGGCGAGAAAGATAGTTTCAGTCATGACGCTTTCAAAGGACATTATGCAGTGGAACTGCAGAGGCCTCTACAAAAATATAGAAGAACTGAAGCTATTATTGTGCAATCATGATCCAACCATAGTTTGCTTGCAATAAACGCATCTAAAATCAACACATTCTCCCTTATTTAAAGATTACACTGTCTATCGATCTGACTACACGCAGGGTTCAGTAGCCAGCGGAGGAGTCGCCATATTGGTAAAGGACAACTTCCCTTCTCAACAATTAATATTAAATACCACATTACAAGTGATAGCGGTCCAAGTTACAATTCCATCACTCCCCTTTTCCTGTATAAATATCTGTAACTGCTACTTTCCTCCTTCCGAAAGGATTACTCAAATGCAGTTTGATACCCTGCTAGCTCAGATAGGAGACCCAACTCTTTTGTTGGGTGATTTTAATGCTCATTCCCCATTGTGGGGATCCACACGTTATAACGCTCATGGAACCATAATCTCCGACTACCTCTTGAACAGTAACCTCCTGCTACTTCCTCCCCCTTCACACACGCATTTCAATTTTTCTTATAATTCTTTCTCTACTTTAGACCTTGCTTTTGCATCGGCTGCACTATTCCCATTCTTATCAAGCACCGTACATCAAGACCTTTGCTCTAGTGACCATTTCCCAATTTTCATCAATATTCCATGGTGCCGAAGGCGAGAGCAAAGCGGTCGGTTAGACGTTTCGCTTTTCACAGAGCAGATTGGGACAAATATAAGTCAGGATGTATTGTCCCACACCACTTCTCACTATCGGTAGAGGAGAACCTACAGAAGCTCACGGAAGCAATTAACACTGCCGCTGTAGCATCCATTCCACTAACATCATACACACAGCATAAGCGGGTACCTTGGTGGTGCCCAGAGATTAGCGCTGCCATTTCTGAGAGAAAAAGAGCTCTCCTTAAGTACAAGACCACCAAATTACTCAGTGATCTAGTGGAATTCAAAAATCGCAGGGCCATAGCGAGGTTACTTATCCGGAAAAAGAAACGCCAGTCTTGGATATCTTTTATCTCTTCTATTACGAAAGATACACCCAGCACCATTATGTGGAAAAGAATCAAGTCTCTCAATGGAGCCTCGAATCATTCTTTGACTCCTGCGTTACTCATGAATGGCTCGCTGATTAAAGAAGAGTCTGACGTTGCGAGAATCTTTGCGCTCCATTTTAAGAATTCCTCGTCGTCCTCCTTATATGATCCTTCCTTTGCAGCCATGAAATTAACCATGGAACAACAAGCAATATCTTTTAATTCCGACGAAAATGATCCTTTAAATCTTCCTTTTACAATCCACGAGTTAAATTATCAACTAAACTGCAACATAAGGAATAGTGCACCTGGAGTGGATTCTATACATTCCTTTAGTCTCAAACATCTTCCAACATCTGCTAGATTATTCTTGCTCGGCATCTATAACCAAATTTGGTCTTCTGGTTTTATCCCACAATCCTTAAAAACAACTCTCCTTATTCCGATTATCAAGTCGAACAAAGACCCCTTCCTTCCACAAAACTATAGACCCATCTCGTTGATCTCAGTCCTTTCTAAGGTAATGAAGAAAATGGTGAACCGACGCCTCTATTTCTATCTTGAATCCAAGAAAATCCTTTCTCCAATCCAAGCAGGCGGCCGAAAATATAAATCTGCACTCGTTCATCTTCTTAGCCTACAAAGGCAAATCCTAACAGCCCACAGTAGATCACAGCATCTCTACTCAGTCTTTTTTGACATAGAGAAAGCTTACGACCGCATATGGCGATATGGAGTGCTTAAAAAGATGAAGAACGCCGGAATTAGCGGTAATATGGGCAATTTTATCCAGAGCTTCCTCACTGATAGAACTATTCAAGTAAGAATAGGCTCTTCAGTATCTTCATCCTTCACGACTGAAAATGGAATTCCACAGGGTTCGCCTTTAAGCGTAACCTTGTTTATCCTTTATATAAACGATATAGCAGAGTGCATAAGGCCGCCGGTAACAGCCCGTTTGTTCATTGATGACCTTAACATATCTCTTCCTTCAAACTTCCCCACTAATGCGATGTCTATCCTACAGTCAACGATCAATAGATTACAAAACTGGGCGGAAAAGAATGGCTTGGATTTCTCATCCTCAAAAACTGCATGTGTCGAATTCCTAAAGAAGCGTCGTCCTATTTCCAATCCTGATATCATCCTCTACCTGAAACATGTACCTATCCCATTCCTTCCTTCCATAAAGTTTCTGGGTCTAACGTTCGATGAGAGATTATCGTGGGCTCCACACGTGTCTATCCTTAAGCGTAGTTGCATGAAATCCTTGTCCATCTTGAAATGTTTATCCAACCACAAGTACAATATAGATCCAAAATTGCTGTTATCAGTATACAAAGCCCTTATCCTGAGTAAACTGTCATACGGTTGTCAGGTGTATTCTTCGGCTAATAAAACTCTTCTAAAATCTATCGATCCTATCCATAATACTTCTTTGCGTATCATACTTGGGGCGCACCGAACTTCTCCTTCGGTGGGCGTTTGTGCTTTGGTGGGCCTTCCTCCTTTATCTATTATTCGCGATTATCTCACTTTTCGAGATTCTTTTCGTTATTCCTTACCAGATCATTTTTCCACCAGTAACTCCCAAATCCCATTCCCATCCTTTCCTGGCGATCCATTGGTCAAGGCTTTAATTTTTCTTTCTAAGGTAGGCATAAATTGGAGCGATCACCATGTTAATCCGACCGCTTCAGCGCCCTGGATTCATGTCTCAACATCTATGAACATATCTTTAGCAGATCCCTTAGGAGCATCTAACCTTTCTATACCCATGGCTCAAGTAGTATCAAATAAACTCGCCTCCTTCCCTAACTACATTCACGTGTACACAGACGCAGCTAAAGCGAGTCCTACTAATTCTCCTTCACCAACCGCATGCGCTTATGAAATTGGAGGTGTAATGTACACCGAGCGCCTAAACGACTACTGCTCTACTTTAGAGGCAGAAATGTTTGGGATCCTTCTTTGCCTTGAGACATATTCTTCCAACCCAGCGTCTCAAAATGCCCTTCTGATTACAGACTCACTTCAATCTATAAAAGCCATCCAGAGTCCAGACAGTTGCAACTCTCTAATAATTAAAATAAAAAACCTCCTATTCCAACTTTCACGATCTGAGGTATATGTCACATTCTTATGGGTTCCTGGTCATGTTTGGGTTCCCGGCAATGAGCGGGTTGACTTGGCTGCTAAGGCAACTCTATCTAGCCCGATGCCGTTTAACGCCTTACTGCCTCGTTTTGGCGCATCAGTCTTTCTGATGCACTTTGCTGAGGAGTGGAGCAAACTATGGTCAGAACAAACAACCTGGCTCAGATCCATAAAGTGGGACACCGACCCATGGTGGCCGCCGTTCCCCGTCACACGTAGGGATTTCTCGATCCTATCGAGACTGCGTCTGGGGCACACTGCACTATCACACAATCACGTCTTTGAAGGAGCTCCCCCTCCGGTCACTTGCCCTCTGTGCGGGTTCATGGCCTCACCAACTGTAGAGCATCTGCTGAAATGGTGCCGGCATACTTCCCGTACTTCTAGTCATACCTCACCCCACCGTCTGTTGTAGAACTACACGGATTGTGTTCGGGCAGTGTTGAATTTTGCAGTATCGAACAGACTGCACCGCCTTCTGTAATTTCAAGTGAGTCTAGGTGCCGTAATAGCCCAGGTAGTTACACACGGCGCCTAGATTTATACTTGTAAATTTAGTATTATAAAAAAAAAAAAAAAAAAAAAGTGTTGTCACATAAAAAAGAAAAAAAATTCATTCCGGATAATTAATTGTCACACCTCGTATATATATATATAAACTCGGCCATTTTGGCCTCGCAAGGGGCTGTGCCCCTTGACCCCTCCTGTTTTCATTTCTGTCTCTTTCTCTTCTATACTTTGTATAAAATGATCAAAATTTACAACGTAATTCTTACTAGCATCAACACACACAAAAAATAACATAAACACAAAAATCCTATTCTAACATTTACCTTCCGTTATATAAAATTAAGACATTTTTTCGTTACATATTTCATTACATAAAATTGTGACATTTTTTAAATAACAATAACAAAAATCCTACAAAATATAACAAACGTTACATAAAATTGGGACATTTTTCTGGGACATTTTTTTGGGACATTTAGCGTTACATAAAATTGGGACATTTTTTCGAATGGGGGGTAGCCTAAGAATTACGTTGTAATTAATATATATGTATATATGTATAATATATATATGTATGTGTATATTTATAATATATATATATATATATTAATTACAACGTAATTCTTAGGCTACCCCCCATTCGAAAAAATGTCCCAATTTTATGTAACGCTAAATGTCCCAGAAAAATGTCCCAACTTTATGTAACGTTTGTTACATTTTGTAGGATTTTTGTTATTGTTATTTAAAAAATGTCACAATTTTATGTAATGAAATATGTAACGAAAAATGTAACGACAAAAAGGTCTTAATTTTATATAACGGAAGGTAAATGTTAGAATAGGATTTTTGTGGTTATGTTATTTTTTGTGTGTGTTGATGCTAGTAAGAATTACGTTGTAAATTTTGATCATTTTATACAAAGTATAGAAGAGAAAGAGACAGAAATGAAAGCAGGAGGGGTCAAGGGGCATAGCCCCTTGCGAGGCCAAAATGGCCGAGTTTATATATATATATATACATATATATATGTATGTGTATATATATATATCCAGGAGTGGCTCATAATGTTTCATCCAAGAATTGAGCGAGTCATTGTTTTCACGTTTAATTAAAGATTTGAAACAGTCGCCGAAGCTGGAAGGGAATGTAAATGATTAAACTATCCAACCCTGTTGCAAGATGATCATGTTGAAGTAAATTACAATTATCGTTCGATATTTCCTGAAAAAAAAAAGTCTTGTAACTGACCGAAACTTTAAATGACCTAGTCAGTTTATACCGGCGGTGTTAGAAAGGTATATTTTATAGGAAGTGACAGGGCTTCTGGTCGGTGCTAATAAATAACTGCTTCGTTCGGTTTATGTTCGGGACAAAAGTTTTAATCAGCTTCGTTCACGTAACAGATGTGCTTAGAAGAAATAGAAGAAGTGTCTTGATAGCATCGCGACAAACAAATAATGTTGGTCATTAAAGTGGATATTTACGAGCGAAGCAATTTTTCATTTCATTACAACATAAGCTTTCTGCAGAAACGACACTGGCTGTGCGAGAAAAAGATGGGCAATGTCTAGAAAAAGAGCTAGCAACGACCAGCTTCGAATGGGAAAAAAGGAAAAACACTGTAAAACGGTTCTGGTTATAAATATTTATACAGGACGAGTATAATAGTGCGGTCAATGAGAGTAAAGGAAGCTACCGCTGGTGCTTTTAAATCCTCCAACGAGCCACTCGAATCTTCCAATATTGCCATAAACTAATAATATTTTACCGTTTCCTGCTTCAGAAACTCTCTGTTAATATTACTTGCTAATGGTGTTTAGAAAGCGTACTTTAAGCTATAATCTTCGTCCGACGCCATTATAAATCTAGAGCTCTGTACTTGTGGCGAATTAATGAAATTCTCGCAGTGTTATTAAAATATGGCCGCGGATATTTTTGGATCTTTCGTGTCATTTCTTCCGAAATTTCTGACACTTGTTGCGGAATAAGGAAAACTATAATAGGTGTACGTGGTTGAAGCAAAAGTTTTATGCCTAATGACAGACAGTTAAACTAAAAATAAATAAATGTAGATAAATCGGTAATCTGTTAAAATTTATATAAATATAAAAATTATTAATGAACAAAAATAAGTATGAATTAATTGACCTTCTTAATAAATTTAAATAAATACCTCAAATTTAAAAGCACGTTTTTTCTTCGAGCATAGCCTATCACGCAGAGTACACACTTGTTAAAACGTAAAAATTCCTTTGCACAGAACTAATGAGACTACATATGTATGTACATATTGGAAAATAATAGGCGGACGGCGGTAGAACTACAATCAAAGGCGGAAAAATATATGAAAAATCAAAGGCGGGTTTTGTTTAGAAAACAAAATATTAAGAATATACACAAAACAGAAATCTAAAAGAAGTTAAATTTTCATTAACGGAAGGATTATTCTAATTCGCGGTTTGGTCGTTTAAGGAGTAATTATGTTCATATTTATTTATGTATTTTTTTTTTTTTAATGGGCTCGGTGTTAACACTGACCCAACTACATGGACTTAGATCACCTACTCAGATTCTGAAAGAAGAATGTAGAAGAAGCAGCAACCCGAGCCAAAGAATCAGCCATCTCATTACCGAGATGCCAGAATGACCAGGAACCCACAGCAAGTCAATATGGATCCTGGAGAGAAGAGAGAGTCCGAATGAGAGAACGTATGCGGAGAATAGAAAAATCACAGGAATGATTAGGAAGAGGAGAAGAGATGGCTTGAAGAGCACTCACGGAGTCGGATATGACCAGAAACTGGGAAGAAAGACGATTGGAGGAGATAAAAATAATGGAACGTAAAATAGCCATTAGCTCGGCTGTAAATATGGAACAGAAAGAAGGAAGACAGAAGGATTCAGAGAAGTTATAGTCTGGAAGAATAAAAGAAGCACCAACTCCATCAGGCCCCTTAGAACTATCAGTGAAAAAGGTAACATGAGAAGGGAAGAGAGAATTGGCAATACTGTGGAATTCCTGTTTAATTACAGCTGGAGGGAGAGATTTTGCAAGTGTAGGCGAAATAAATACTCTGGGAGGATGGCAGAGATCGCTGAAGTTAAAGAAGAAATAAGACAGACTATTAAAGGAAATTATATACGGCCAAAATGAACTAAGACGGAGAGAAATAAGTGACAGGATAGGAATTTTCCTAGGCACAAAGCGCCAATTCCGAGAAATTGAAAGGTAGGAAAGAATGAGAGAAGAAGATGAGAGAGAAAGACGTTTAGGAAGGAAGCGATAGCTCAAATAAGATCTGCGAATAGACAGGGGAGGAACATTCGATTCAGCAAGCAGTGCTGGAATAGAAGAGGATTTAAGAGCACCGAGACAGAGTCTGAGGCAAGAATTTTGGATCACATCAAGTTTAGAGAGACGGGATTTGGAAGCGCAGGCATAAATGAACGAACAGTAATCAAGCTTGGAGCGGACGATGGATTTATATAGAAGAATAAGAATGAAAGGGTCACCACCCCATTTAGTCGGAGACAGGGCCTTCAGCAGGTTCAACCGTTTAGTAGAGGAGGAGGAAAGATATTTAATATGTTCGGAAAAAGTCAGACGACTATCGAGAAAGATACTCACGAGCAAGAGCTTTGCTATTTAAGGATAGATTAACAGAAGCAGGGTTATAAGGGCGAAAGGTAAATACAACGCAGGAGGACTTAGAAGGAGAAATCGAAAGGTTAATTGAGGCAAGAGCACTTTCAAGAAAATTGAGGGACGATTTGAGAGCATCATTAGCTGCGTCAATATCGTGGGAAGAGGAAAAAAGCAAAATATCATCGGCAAAGAATAAAGAGTGGGAATTTAAAGGAAGGGAAGCGATACTAGCAGTATAAATGTTAAAAAGAGTAGGACTGAGGGAGGAACCTTGAGGAAGACCGCAGAAAACCTTTCTAAAAGTGTCAAATAATGGAGGAGAGAGGTGGATAGAACGATTGGACATGAGCTTAATAACAAGGGAAGTGAAATTCACTGGAATGTTAATTGCTGTCATTTTATCTCTTAAAGTTGGGAGATGAACATTGTCGAAAGCACAGGAAACATCGATGAAGGAAGCTAGAGTATAATGTTTTTGGATAAAGGACTTATATAAATGAGACAAAAAAAGACCGATACCATCAGGAGGGCCGATCCAGGCCGAAAGCCGAACATATTGTTAGGAAGCACATTATGGTGTTCCAACCACCAGACAAGACGCTTGTTTAGCATACCCTCAAACAATTTTCTGATGCAGGATGCCAAGGAAATGGGGCGTAAGGAAGAACTTTTCTTAGAAATAGGGACAATGATGAAATAATTCCAAGAGGGGGGGATTGAACCCCTGGAAAGGAAAGAATTGAAAAGACTGAGAAGAAAGTTAAGGAATAGTTCAGACAGATTTTTAAGAGCAAGATAAGGCATACCATCAAGGCCTGGAATAGGGCTGGAATATTTGGATAAAACAGATAGTAATTCATTAAGATTGAAAGCCGAAGTGAGGAAGTGAGAAGGAGGGGAAGAGATTTGCGGAGAGATGTTGGAATACAGTTCGTCAAAGGAAGGAACGTAAGCAGGAGCGACAGAATCAATGAAGGATATTAGGCTATCCTCAGATACATTAGAAAGAGAAGGACGTTCAGAGGATGGAGATTTAAAAGCTCTAGCCAACCTCCAAATATGTGAGAGAGAGGTATTTCTAGAAAAAGAAGAGCAGAATTTTTTCCAAGAGGCCTTTTTCACGGCTTTAAGAATAAACCTAGCCCTGGCGCTGGCTTGTTTATGAGCCAGAAAGTTTTGGGCTGTAGGATTAGAGCGATAGGATCTGAAGGTCGAACGACAATGGTTAAATGCAGTGTTACACTCCTCATTCCACCAAAGAGATGAGGCCGCACAACGATGAGTGGATGCAGGAGAACGACGAGGGGGAGAAGATAGAGAAAGAGCAGACCTGATAGAATGGGAAAAGAAATTATAGAGAGAAATGGGATCACAATTAATCTGTGGATCAGGAAGTGACGAATCAACAGAAGAGCGGAAAAGAGTCCAATTAGTTTTGTTGAGATTCCATCGAGGAGAATGGAGATGCCTGGGATAAGTTGGAGAAGGAAAAATATCAGTAGTAATTATTATGTTGCGGGATAGATGAGAAAAATGTAGAAAGGGGGAAGTGACGAAGATCGTAAGTAGGAGGAACATAAATCGAAACAACGTTAATAGGACGCATAGAAGGAGGATTGATGGAGATATGAACGATATTGGGAATATTAGGAGTAGAAGGAAGGTTGAGAGAAATCTCGTGAGAACGGAATAGAATGTCATTTCTAACGAGGATCGCAGAACCAGCATAGCCATCATCGCGATCGCTTCCGATTACCTTGAAGCCTCTAATGTTAAAATCCACGCCTGACCGAAGCCACGTTTCCGAGATGAGAGCAACTTGGATATTATGAAGATCCAACAAACCCTCCAATGAATTTTTGTTGGCTCTGAGACTACGACAATTCCATTGTAGCAGATTAAACGCAGCCGGCATTTTAGAGCTAAAGAGGGATTAGGAGCAAAAGAGAATGGAGTAGGAAGCAATAGGAGAGCACAGAGAAGGATATAAATGCAAAGCATTTATACTAAAATAGCAAGGATAGGTAGATAGAGAAGAAAGGAACAATCGACTATAATAATTAGAATACAGGAGGAAGTGAGTCAGGACAGCTAGATTATAGAGGGAAACGGAGCGTAATAGAAAGGGAGATGATAAAGCACAATTGGGAGCAGAAATGAAGGAGATATATGGAGATTTTGGAGAAACAAGAAATAGGTATGAAAACATCCAAATAAATAAAGTAAAGTCAGTTGTAGTTAGACCATTGCACTTAAAACTGGAGCTGGGTGTTACGAAGCCATAGCTATACACGCCAGCTAGTCTCACAACTGTATAAATGTAACAGTAAAAGTGAGAAAAAAAGCAACTCCGAATGGAACTCAGCCCAGATGCCCATTCGAGAAAATAAGAAGAAGATAAAAGGTACCAGTGCTCAATAGTGGGTATGGCCACCACAGCAACGGTCCTTTTAATAATAAAAGGAAATGTAAAACAGGAGAAAGCCGTGCTTAAACCTGAGTCAATGGGCAACTGACTTGGATGAATCATACTGCGCAATTGGAAAGAGATTAAGCAAGAGGATAGGGGAAAAGAGAGGAGGAAGGGGGAAGGACAAAAGAAGAAAATAGAGAAAATTCTGCCCTGAATCTTATCACTTCTATTCCTTTTTAGTCCTATTTGATTTTTCCTTGTTATTAGGAGATGAATTATTAAAAAAGTATATTATTAGAGAGGAAACGAGAAAGAGAATCAGCAAAGGATGAAGAGGAAGCAATGTTGTTTAAATAAAGAAGCTCTAGAACCGCTGTTGAAATATTATTAATTAAGGGAGAAAGATCCGAAGAGGAAGAGTTTAGAGAAAAGGTTCCATTCTTCTTAGTAATAAGTTTTGGAATAGCTTCGAAAGTAAACTTATCGATTTATACGAAGCTACATCTTCAGCAGGTTTCCCTGGCTTCTGTATGATAGTGGCGAGAATTTGATCGTTAAATATGTTGATAATATGTTTACAGTAACCGGCAAAAGGTCATACAGCATATAATTACATTTAATTATATTAAAAATTATAAAAATATGAAACATTATTATAATTTAAATATGAAGAGCTTGCGATATCTTTAATTTAAAACAAAATTAATTCCGCTCTGTGCAGTCTTTCTAATAATTCTGTACAGACATGAACGTGTAAAATGTTCTGGCGATTCTATCATACATGGCAATAAAATGTGGTAACGTTGCAATGAGAATCTCCGGGGCGATATCGTATTTTTTTGTTTCGTATAAACTTAATTTCTTAATCATTATGTACGCATGTAAATGTTTGCCACGGTGTAACATTGAAAACAGTCGTGCGACAGTGTGCAGTGCTCGGCCGAAAGGTGACATCCAGAACATTTGTATATTCGTCCCTCTTGTTTATCGAATACATTCCCATTTGTACAACATTCGGTCGCTCGCGCTTTATTTTCTAATCTCTACTACGTGCACGTGTATCATATTGTGGTAACGGTTAAAGTAACGTTTCGTTAACTAACGGCGGTACCACTTGATGAAATATTTAAAAAATGGCTCTCTTAAAGACGTTTCACTTAGAAAATATACTGTTTAGAATTTTCATCCGATTCCTCGTTTCTTTTTTTTTTTTTTTTTTTTTTTTTAAGGCCAAACAGATAAATCGTAAATATTAAATTAAATTTTAATTAATAAATTTTATCCTACAATAAAAATTAGCCGAAACAGGCGATTGAAAAACGAAATTAAGAAAATTCGATGAGCTTTGCTGGACTCTCAGTAATTATATATTAGCAATGTCTAAAATGGGGAGATTCCCCATCAACAAGATTCAATCGCATTTTGGTATGTATTAAAAATCTGAAGTCCGCAAATGCTAGTTAAAAGATCAATCTCGAATTGAATTACTTAGAATAAATATTATTGTAATACCAATTTTATTCGATGTGTTCTATTAATATTAGTAAAGAATCTTTCAACATCCTGTTTGTTAATTAATAAAATATAGTAATTTATTACAACTATCAAAGCTATTGTTCAATCTGTATGCAGAGAATTATATAGGGCAAATACTAAAGGAATCTGAAGAGGGCATTAAAGTAAATGGACGGATAATAAACAATATTAGATACGAAGACGACGTGGCGTTAATAGCAAATACGGTACAGGATATACAAATATTACTGAATAAAATCGTATCCGCCATGGAAAACTCAGGATTACGCCTAAACACGCAGAAAACAAAAGTGACGGTATTCAGTAAGAACAAGATAGCACGGCCAAGGATAACTATAAGTGGAGGGACCACTGAAGTGGTCAAATCGTTTAAGTACCTTGGATATCTGTTAAATGACTAGATGAATCCCCGGATAAAGAAATCAGATCGAGGATCGAACAAGCAAGTTGAGTCTTTACTAAAATGAGATCTCTGTTCAGCAATAAAAATCTTTGCCTCAAATTAAGATGTAGAATGGTCATATGTGTATTCCGTTTTATTATACGGGGGGTAGAGGCACGGACTTTAAAAAGTGCCAGCATAAAAAACCTAGAAGCGTTCGAAATGTGGGTCTTCGGAAGAATTTTGAAAATATCATGCCGCATATCAAATAAAAAGGTTCTTGAAAGAATGGAGCAAAACAGAGAGCTGGTAACTATCATCAAAAAAAGGGAAGCTAGCGTACTTCGGACACATTATGAGACACGATAGATATGAAACGGGCTGGTCAACCAACAAATTACTTCATTATCCAATCTTTCGCAAACTGTGCCAACCTTCGTTAACGAAGATGGCACTAGAAGAAAAAGAAGAAATCAAAATATAACAAACAAATCTAAGAATAAAATGAAGGCCTATACTTAGAAACGTTTTCGGGTATAACAACCCATCATCAGCTAGAAACACAACTCAATAATGTGATCAGAAACAAAATCTAAATTACATTGAGTTTTAATAGGAAATAAAACGGTTTATATACAGTATAAATCAACAATTTAAAGTCGATATATCATCATAATTATTAGAATAAAATGATGTACATAGACTACAATTAAATGTAGATACCATGCGGAGGCTATATTCCATGAGGCACTTGAAGAAAATGATGGGGGCTGAAAATTAACGGTGTTATTTTGAACAACCTTCGATATGCTGATGACAGCTTAATATTGGCAGACAGTAATAAGGAACTCCAGGGCATTTTAGATAAGATCGTGAAAAAAAGTGCTGCATACGGTTTAAAAATGAACACATCTAAGATAAAAGCAATAGTATTCTCGAAGAAGCCAATTAAATGCTCAATCAAAATAAACGGTGAAAAAATAAACGGTAAAAAAATAAACGGTAAAAAAATAAACGGTGAAAAAATAAACGGTGAAAAAATTGAACAAGTTTCACGCATCAAATATCTGGGAAGTATACTTGAAGAAAATTACACTTCCAAACCTGAGAGGCGACAGGAGCGCTAATAAGAATGAAGAAACTATTCACGCGTCAAGAACTGAAACTGGAACTCAGAATCAGACTCCTGAGATGCTACGTTTTCTCCATCCTACTGTATAGTTGTGAGTGCTGGACACTAGACTCAACTTTAGAAAACAAAATCAGCGCTTTTGAGATGTATTGCTACCGACGTGTCCTGAAAGTACCATGGACACAAAAAGTAAAGAATATTGAAATACTTAATAGACTGGGAAAGAACCTTGAACTACTACGAACCATCAAAAAATGGAAACTACAATACTTGGGACATATCTTAAGAGGATCTAGGCATACCACTCTAAAAATACTACTTGAGGGTAAAATTGCCGGGAAGAGATCGAGAGGTAGACGTCAAATTTCATGGATGGATAATCTTAACAACTGGTTCAACTGTTCCTCATTAGAACTTTTCCGAACAGCTGTTGATAGAAATAAATTCCAATTGTGGATCGCCAACCTTCGAGACGGAGACGGCGGATGAAGAAGAAGAAGAAGGGGAACATATTAAATCATTTAAAAATAATGAAATAGAAAAATCCATTTATGCCGAACATTTAATAAGAAATAAACGCGTACACCAAATTCATTTGAAAAAACGGTCACTGTCTTAGCCACATATAACAAAGGTAATATCATGAACGTAGCGGAAAATTATTATATAAATAAACACAAAATTAATATATTAAACGACCGAATACCAAATAATAATTACCCACTTTTTAATCTTCTTCTTCTTCTTCTTAAGGGTATCTTACTCAGTACCTGAGCGTTGACGAACATTATACCATCACAGCGCTTTCTTCTCCGTGTTTCCAATCAATTCTTTGAGATTCTTGAGTCCAGTCTAGTCCTTAATATTGTCCAACCGTTCCGTTTTTCTTCTTCCTGGCCCTCTTTTACCGTGAATTTTCCCTTCTTCGATCGAACGCAAGATGACATATTTTTTTTCCCTTTAATTATGTGCCCAAAGTATTCAATTTTGCGTCGTTTAATTGTTTTACACAACGGGTCCTTTCAGTGTTGGCTCGTTTCAGTACTTTTTCGTTTGTCATCTTTGCTGTCTAAGGTATTTTCAACATTCTTCTAAGTGTCCGCATTTCCAGTGCTGCGTACCTATCCAGTTGCTTTTTGTTAAGGGTTGCTGCCTCTATCCCATAAGGTAGAATTGAATAAATATAACAATTGACCATATTTCGCCTGATTTACAAGCTCAGAGAGTGCTATCGCATAGACGATTCTCTTTAAATATAAAACTTTAAAAAATCTTCTAATATTTATATTTATATTATTTAAATGTTTAATATAAACCTTAGATATTTAATTGTAGTCTATGTACATCATCTTATTCTAATAATTATGATGATATATCGACTTTAAATTGTTGATTTATACTATACATAAACCGTTTTATTTCCTATTAAAACTCAGTGTGATTTAGATTTTGTTTCTGATCACATTATTGAGTTGTCTTTTTAGCTGATGATGTGGGTTATACCTGCAAAAGGTTTCTGAGTATAAGCCTTCATTTTATTTTTAAATTGTTTGTTATATTTTGATAGTTGTAATAAATTACTATATACTATTAATATAGTTTATACGATCAATACGGTTGTCTATTTTAACCTAAACCATCGGGAGATAGTACAGAGGGTTATATTTCTTTGTCTGATATCGCGCTGTTTCGACCGCGACATAATAAAAATTCAACGGAACTTTAGAGAACGCTCCTTCTTTATCATCTGTAATATTTGATAACCTGATAGAAGTTTTCAATTAATGTTGATGAAGCATTAAAATTTGCGTTGCAGTTGATTTAGATATCGGTTCAATGTGCTAACGCATCAACTAATGCGCTGAAATTATTATTGTATAAAATTATTAAAATTATTTTTAAAAAGATCAATAAGCGGAGTTCATGAAAAGGAAGTAAAAAAAACAACTAAGAACTCGCGTGAAGAGGAAAAATCGAATTTTGAACCCAGGAAAACGGTTTATGTAGTGTTTCTTCTTCTGACATCCCTTTAATTTAAAAGAATGTATTATTTATAATAAAAATGAAGAAAGAGGTTAATATTGTTAATAGAATAAGTGTTATAATAGTTTTACGTTATATTTCTCATCTATTTTTTAAGTGTTCAATACTCAAATATATTAAACCACCTCAAACTCTGTACTCTTTGTTTTTTTGGTTTTTTTTTTTTTAATCAATTAATTGGTACGGCGGTCTCACACAATTATATACTTGAGGGTACCCCTCTCCCACCCACGTGCCCTTTCTGTTCCGGCCCTTCTTACCCTTCGGTAGAACACCTACCGTTACAATGTACGGCGTTCGACCGCTCCGCTTTTGCCAGTATTCCTCTGTCAACTATACTGTCAAAAAATGACCCAGCACGCATACAAATGCTACTCGCTTTTCTCAGGAACAACAACATAATAATTAAATTATAAAATAGGCGTTTTACCCTGGCCCATGTGCTGTAATAACCATTGTAGTTAAAAATGGTGCATGGGCGCCACCAGGAAAAAAAAAAAAAAGAGTTTCCCATTAATTTTTTTTTTTTGTTTTTATATTTGTTGTTTAGTCACGTTTACACAGTTGTAAAGTACATAAAACTTATTTAAAATCCTTTCTTATTCGGTTGTAATGTTAAAGTTTTTAAAGTTTCTTTTTTGTTTTTTCCCCTGGTGGCGCCCATGCATCATTTTTAACTGCAATGGTCATTACAGCGCATGGGCCACTTTATTTCTGTGTCATCTTCTCTTTTTTTCTCTGATTTTGTTCATCAGACGGTTACATTCGATTAATACTTAAAACCAGACAAGCAGAGTGCTCAATAAGGGTCATGATCAGTATTAAACTTCGCCCTCTAACTGAAGTATGTTCACACGTTTAGCCGCGTGTTATATTTTTGACTGTATAATATTGAAGTTACGTAAAAAAATAACATTTAAATTATCACAGGTATTTTAATAATTTTTAATATCATTCGCACATTCTATTTAAGAGTAGAACTCAAATAGCTCTAGCTACTGATAATCCGCAGATATAAATAAATTTAATAATAAAACTTGTTATAAAGCTGAATGAAACAAAATCGGCACATGTGGTCTGTACTATCGCGCAAAATTGTATTCTGGTGACGGCCGAACGATCCTACAATCTGATTGCACGTAAGCGCAAGACTCATCTGGAAACCACATGTAAAAATGTAAGTTAAGGAAATGAAACTTAGGTTTAGAAGTTTTTATCGGCTACCAGGATATAAATCGCATCTTATCTTGCAACGGCTTTCCTACATGCAGCAGTGATCAATCTGAGGAGGCTGTACTAAGCAGATGAAAAACAAATTAGCTAATATAGAACAACAAATTACCGCGTAGAAAAGGATTTTAGTATGTAAGATACGAATATTATTCATCTAGATTTGTAGGAAGTTATTGCTCATTTGTTTTTGAAAGCATCAACGTCGTCCATACATGCAGAAATAGTTTTCGGTTGGTAGGTGTAAATGTAGAATCCAGTGAAAGCCGGTTTAACTTTAAAAATCACATGATTTAATTGCACAGAGTCGCCTGCTTATTTGTAATACAATATTACTTAAGTTGGAATAAGTTTTTGAAATATTGGTAGTGGCCGCAACTATTCCGCATGTATTGTGTTCAATGGTGAACCCTTTTGGGGAATAATAAAAAGAGTTAGTATGTGATGAAGTTTGAATTAGGCACACGTTAAAAATTTTTGAGGACATATATTTGCAAAAAGAGACGTGAGAGGTACGTTTTATTGGAGGGTCGGTAGAGTTAAGGAAGTAAAAAGCTAAAAAATTTATAAACAAAAGTTATTACCTGTACGTACGGGGTACAACTTTGGGGTTGCGCCAAACTTTCAAACTTGAAAGTAATACAGACTTCTCAGAATAAAATCCGTCGGTTGATAACTAAAGCGCCTTGGTATGTAGCTAATCTAGCCTTACATCGAGATTTGTATATGGATTATGTGGCTGACGTCATCAAAGTTCACTCTAAGAAATGTGCAGAAAGACTCGATATCCATCCGAACACTCTTGCCAGAAAATTTCTCTAGATGTTACCGATGACGGTAAGAAGACTGAAAGTCAGAAACCGCAGGGCCTTGTTTAAGGCCGGGGTAATTAGGTACCGTGAGCTATTCCTCCCTTCATGTTTGATTCCAATTAAAAATGTATTACTAAATGTCCTTGATGGACAGCTTGTAATAGCATGTTAAATTTAAGAAAAAAAAAAACAAAACAAAACAAATCAAATCCCATATAGGAAAATAATTTCAGTTTTTTTTTTTTGGTCGGGGGAGCAAATTTTTTACAAAAGACCTTCTATAGGTTAATGACCAGAAATATTTGTCTGTAATAAACTACGTAAACTATTTAATATGTATTTAGAGAGTTTAAAAGCATACTTTTGATATCTTACATTACACATTTGTTTATGTAATTTTATATATTTTACTTTAATGCGAAGTTGTAAATGTAAGCATAATAAAAAAAAAAAAACAATGGACAAAAATGATTAATCGTAGTAAGGATCACTTAACAGAAAATTTAGGACAGAAAATTACAATGAACCTAATACGATAATTATTAATAATTTTTTTAGATTGATTTTTTTTTTTTTTTTTAAATACATATATAGGTATATATATATATATACATATTTAGCATACAAAAACGTGCTGTTTTTAGCTGCCAAGGCTATTACGATACGCACATGTGCAGTCAGTATTTAAAGGTAATTAATTTAATAAACTGAAGGATAGATGCGGTTGTCGTCGATAAGTTATCAAGGATATTAGCGACATTGCCATTGCTGTTCCATGGTGATCTGAAAAGGCTGGGCACAAACGTGTAGTATGTGCGATAACACAGTAGGGACGCTGCTTCGTAGGCAGAAAGGGCAGAATGTAAGGAACGGAGCTCCTCGGAATATATAGTCGTGAGACAGGGCTCCTGTTCGTAGCCGACACAGAGCGCAGAGCTCTGCATGAAATATGTTTTACACTGGCCGCCACCGCTCATCCTAGAAAAGTCTGGCGGGAGGCCTAGTGCTCTTTCCATGCAGACGAGCATAAGAACAAAAAACGGAAATACACAGTGTTGCAAAGGCGTTTTCAGGCATGGGGAAGAGCATTGCTGATCGAGCAAATATTTTGACCCGCTCAACCATAACCACGCTATTGAGCAGTGCCTCTTGAGCAGTCTATACAACATCTGGTGGATCTAAATTACTACCGGGGATGTTTGGTGCAGAGGTTTGACATTGCAACTAGAGCGGTCGACGAGTCTGTTACCATTAGCGCTTTTTAAGCCGTGTAGAGAGAGAAAGTATTGACAGAAGAAGAATGTCCCGTAGACGTCCACCGCCGCATAGCTGTCATACTACTTGCGATACATCGCATGCTTCAACAGCATAGACAGTGGGCGATGATCGGTCAATTTGGTGGCTTTTAGCTGCATCTGTGTAAAATATTAGACGGTCTATGGATTTTGCATGATATAAGGGTGTTCGGGTTTGTTATATTTCCCATTACGGAAAAATCAACACAGATGGCTAGCCTATGGGGCGGTATCAGCGAGATATTAAATGTTTTTTTGAGGACGTAAGACCGTCCTTATTTAAAGTACTTGTTTTTCCGGACAGTTTTAAATTCTGCCATTTAAACATTTTCTTTTGCGGCTAGAATATTCTCTTTTCTCTTGGATACTATTTGAACCCGTACAATAAATAACGACCGGTGATAGCTTTTCTCGTCGCTACGTCACTACTGCTCAATATGTAAAGCGTGTTAAATGTTTTGGCAAAATGTAAAAAAATTAGCGTTTAAATTAAGGAAAGGGAGTATGAAACACTTTTTTCAACACCATCTACAAATGGTTGCAAATGAGTAATGAGAATTTCATTGATTTTTATTGATTTTTAAAAAAAATATCATTTTTTTAATTTATAAAAGAGGATCTCTTGTCGAACGAAGACATTGTAATAATAAGCGTATTCAGAAATTAACATATTACGTACTCTTAAAGTCGATCGATTGACAACTGTTAGGTAACGTAGTAATAGAATAGACTATAGTTTTTATAAAAAGTTTTAGAATTAGTTCGAACTCTAGCTCTAATTTCCTAGCGCGTGCGCAAATTTTCGCCATGGCGAGAAAAACAGATTTGGATCTTATCATTTTTTTCCGGTTTTTCAAACTGACTCCCGTTATTGGCCAGCCTACGAAGTAGAATTAAGAAAACAGGGAAAACGATAAATGTTAATAGGAATAAATTGAATTGAGGATAGTTTTATTAAGTTAGGGAGAAAACGAGATTTTATTTTACTTTGTACCGGGAGAAGTGACCAACATTTTATTGATCACCACGCAGTCGTAGTATGCTCGTTCTCAAGCATCGTGACTTATTTTACCATTTGGAGAAAGTTTTCAAACTCTCTTCTGAGCTTGGCGTATACTTTCTCGGATAGCCTGAATACCAGTTATCTTTTTAAGTTGATCGACAAACCACGTCGGTGGCCGGCCTATCTGTGTTGTTTATTTCCCTGGATGACAATTATCAACGTTATTGGTTTAAATATCCGAAGAATTTCAGCGTTCTCCAATAAATCATAGGCAGTATTTTTTGGCTGGGCTGAGTGTATAGTTCACGCAGATTGAGGCATTCGTTCTATTAAGGTATTCTTAGTATTCATCTGTAATCTCCATCGCTTCCAGTTTTCTTCGGGGTGATTTATTTATAAACATGCATGATTCGAATCCATAAAGAGTGACATGAGAACATACTATGGTTTTTGGCAAATATAATTTCACCTATCATGCAATATTATTGTTTATTTAGTTGTTGCTAGTTTTGCCATTCCTATTCGGCGTTTTACTTATTCTTCGCATGCTCGCTTATTGGGCAGAAGTGTTCCGAAGGATGGAGAATTTTTAAATTGTAGGGTTATTGGTTTTTTCTTCTTTCGGCTCTATCTCTATCACCATAATATAGAACATTTTTTTTTTTTTCTATTTAATTTGAGGCCAGCTTTCTCTTCACTGAAGTTCTAACTGTAGTAGCTGCGCGATTACTACCTTTGTATTAGCCAGTAAAACTGTGTCGTCATCTGCGTATTGCAGATTTGTGATTCTGTATTCACCGACTGATTTTATTTATAGCCGAGTGTAGTTCAGACTTGAAGAGCTTTCTCAAAAATATTTTTTACCTTCGTTTATATTCTCCCGCAAAATGAAAATTTTTTCTTGTTCTTCTGTTCAATTTTATCCGGTTAATTGAGTGAATTTTTTTCCGCCTAATGTGGCATCACGACGTGTGCAGTTTCCAGCGGAACGGGAACAGCAGGAGACACGATTACAGAGATTAGGCATAGAAAGATGGACGGATCGTTCGAAGCAATTTAGACGAAACAGCGAAAAGAGAAGCGGTTGTTCTGCGCGCGGCGTCTGACGTCAAAAGAACTGAAATTCCGACATGATCGAACAGGCGCCAGGGCTGAATACTAAGTAGGAGCAGCGGTGAAAGCGCGAATAAAATCCTAGGGTCACCGGGGACAAATATTTTCGTGCAAGAATACGACGGGGAACGGGACAAAGGTACGTCTTTCATACAGGCACGGACGTGTGTGCAAGAGGAAGAAGAAGAAAAAGAGAGAGCAAAGAGCAGGACCAAACATCAAATGAAAAATGAAACGTTTTTTTAAATTATATAGCGACGGAGCGTCAAAGCGAGCAAGCACCAGTGGCTGCGTGTGTGTTCTAGTGCGACATCGTGTTTTGGCGCTGCAGAATTTCCGGTTATTCGATTGCAGATTGATGGCGGCTCTGCTTTAAAAAGAACAATTCGACACTACCCGGTCGCTGGTTCGCCGATACCGTTTGGAATTTTCTCGCTAAATTGTAGATTACAGCTTTTGACTGAACCAACGTTAGCTGGCGGTGACGAAGAAAGAACGTCTGGAAAGCGGAAAATCGAATTTAAAATGAACTCGTAAAGTAGAGGATTCTTTTTTCTTTCTTCCTTTCTCCCGTCCGACCAACATTCGAAAGGATGGCGGTTGAAGAGGTTCTTCTTAATGTCTTCATTTCCTGGAATTTTGTTTCTTATTTAAAATATGTTAATTTTTTTTCTCATTATAATACTTGAGAATAATGAAAGTTGCGAGGGATCACTTTTGACAATTTCTGCGTTCATCTGCTTTTTTCTTTCGTTTCGTTTCTCTCTTTTTTTTTTTTTTTTTTTTTTCATTTCGCGCCAAAAACTGTACCCCGTTTAGCAGCAAATGAACGATAAACAACTCAGCTCATTATCGGAATGACGCTTAATTCTGATAAGAAGTCGCAAAGAGGTCTCCCTGGTTTAAGGCTGAATATATTTGAGATCGGTTTAAAGCCGTTCTACTGCTGGCACTGTTGATGTTCAATCTCTGTCACATTTTCCGTCAGATTTCCGGACTAATACATGGTTCGACAAACAGTTCAACTTTGTGTCACTTTTCAGCTGAACGTCGTGAAATGGTTAAAGCGCTGATGAAGTGTAGCTTAGAAGCGTACACAACCTGTCATGCCGTGTGAAGTACAATGAAAGAAACGTTATCACACACACACACACACACACACACACACACACACACACACACATATATATATATATATATATATATATATATATATATATATATATGAGAGATAGAGTAGAGAAATATGGGACATGGGAATTTGAAAAATTGCAAATGACAACTAGTCTGGATTAATATCGGAAATGGGGGCCAGTTTCTTCCGGGTGTGTAGAAGGAAATTTCATTAAGGTGATTGGCTAGCATCGGAAAGAGCTGCCAAGAAAAAGAATGGTATGCTAAACTGGATGGATCGCGATGGAGTAGATGCATCTATCTCGACTTTCACTTTAATCGCCTACATAACGCGCCGTCGAGGTAAACATTTACTCGCCTCAGTAATAAAATTGATGTACAAAGCCGAATACTAACTTTGTAACGGGAACTTACCGAAACTTTGCATTGCTTGATTATGCATTAATAAACGCAATATGTTTTTTTTTTTTTTTTTTTTTTTTTTTTCTTTGGACTCGCTGACAAAGAGCATTGACCCATGTTCGACAAGAAAGGAAAGTATTGCTGAATTAATTATTCAATTATTCAGATTCGTACGCGGTCAGATATCGCATCAATGAAGGATACAAGGGGAGCAACAACAGTTAACGAAGGAAAGGAGAGAACAGATGCAGCACTATAGGGAGCAGGAATATTAAGTCTCAGAAGTTGAGAGTAAAGAAGGAAACGTTCAGACGACAGTGTGGAGCATTCGAAAAGTATGTGGTTAGAATTACATTCATGGGCATCATTTGGAGGATGTAGCGGACAGTAAGGAGAGTCTGAAAGTGAAACTCGATAGCGAGATGAAGGAAGCAAACTATGATCGAAACGCAATCGACATAAAGAGGAAATAAAATAGCGCTGCAAAGACGGAAATTCATGGAACCAAGGATTAACTGGAATATAAGGCTGAATAGAAAGATAAAGGGAAAATTGGTTAGAAAAGGAGGAAGGATATGAGTCTGACCAAAACCTATAATGGAATTTTTTAGATAATGCAAGTAAATTATTAGCAGTGAACTTATTAATGGGGAGTCCATTAACAGCTGCACCACGAGACAACTGATCAACTCTTTCGTTTCCTTCTATACCAACATGGCCTGGAATCCAAAGGAACTCGATCTGAATGTGGTAAGTTTGGAAGAGGTTATGGATAATCGAGCGAATACGAAGAATGATTGGATCACAAGAAGGATGAGGAAAAACAGATGAGATAGTTTGTAAAACACTTTTAGCATCAGAGATAATTAGGAATTTATTATTGTCTCGTATTAAGGATATGTAAAGAATGGCTCTTAATATCGCAATCGATTCTGCAAAGAAAATGAGCTGTTGAAAAAATAATTATTTTCCATTTATCGGAATTTCTATGCTACTGCTATTTTTACAGTCAGTATATTTGGATATACTCTTTCGTTTGTTATGTATTTTCTGACAGTCTTATTGTTTTACGGCCGAAATGAACGTCTTTGTGTCTTGGATCCTATCCAAGTATCTAGGAGTTACAGCGGTATCTGCGCAATATGTAGCCCGTTCCTAATAGCGTTGATATTTAAAATTATGCTATTGTCACTGTATTCAATTCTATTATATCTAGTTGTTTTCTCAGGTCGGATGAAATTGCTCCAAGAATTACTATCCGAATAATAATTACTTCTTTTTTCTGCCATAACCTTGTAAATTCTATTCTTATACCGTAATAGTTTTTTTCGTTCTTTAATCTCTTATTCTGCTGTCAGCAGGACTTGATATTATCAGATGTATTCGATTTTTCCCGACTATAGTGATATGCGGCATGTTATGTTCTAGGTGTTTGTCGGTCTCGACCCGAAAGTCCGGCAGTATTTTATTCTGATGGTATCAAAGTACTTTTTCAGACGTATGTGTTCTCACTAGACCCTACTTGACAGAATTCCGTATATTTAAATTATTACTATTATTATTATTATTATTATTATTATTATTATTAGGGGACTCAAAAAATGTTACTAATTACAGGCCTATCCGCGCACACTAGTAACCTTCTAAAAAATATTTGAGAAATGTGTAAAATCCAAAATAATCAGCAATAATCAATATAGCTTTATAAGAGGAAACGGAACTGATGACGTATTTATTATTTGACCACATATCTTTTATTGCTGAAAATTTAGAAGTTAAACGTTCCGCCGTCGCTGTATATATTTGGATATATTTGGACCTCTGCGCAAAACTTTCGATACAATAAATTATGTTAATTTAAAAAATGAACAACTGCGGTTTCCGTGATTTTACATTTAATTGGTTCAGTTCATATCTTATTAACAAGATTGTGAAAACATAAATAAGGACCTGACTATGATTATTTGTGATGAAAAATAAACATAAATTCAGTATTTCCATTAAAACAGAAGTTACAAGGCACTCAAATATTAATTATAGTCGCTAAGATCCCTTCTTTCAATAAGTATATCTTTCCGGACATCCGCTTCTCAGGTATAACCGGGATGCCTTTTATTCAATACACTACCTGAACATATGCATAATATATGGATACTAAACTACAAGAGAAGGCGTAAAAAATTAAAATCATAAATATTAACAGGTGTTTGCATGTTTACGGATAGGTACATGGGCGTCACCAGGGGGAGCAGAGGAGGGCCGTTGCCTCGTCCCTGGAGCCTCTAAACTTTTTAATCAACTGTCCACGATGAGTATTCATAGGCGCGTAACCATGGACAATTTGTAAGACTTTTATAATTTTATCATGAACAATTTGCCAGAAACCCACGAAATTTCAATTAAGATTTTATTCTTGTTTAATAAAATATTAAGCCTTTACAAATTATAAATTTTATTTTTCCTGTAACTCATATCATCTTGCCTCCTTGGCTCATCGGCCGGCGGATAGATAGTTATTCGTTTATCTCATTTATTGTAGTCTGATGCGTATGTGTAAAATCCCATTATATGATACTAGCGATTTATTGATATTTAAAGATGTGTAAATCTTTTACTGAATATGATAAGATCAAATTCTATAAACAATGACTAAATAACACTGATAGTTATTTAATATCCTTATCGTACCGATTATATTTTCAGTCAATAGCTGTTTAGCCATTGCATTGTACCGTATTTTCTATTTTCCTGTTATATTTTTCAGCATTGTTTTCTTTGTTGTGGTTATTTAGTGTCGTTCAATACCATGAAGTTTAAAAATTTATCATAAAGATTTCCTTAGGCTATGTTGTAATATTAATTTCAATATTTTCAATCTTTGGACACAGGTGTTTAATACATTTTAACGCGATTTCAATCTCTGTAATTAGTTACGTTAAATCGGACGATAATTAATTATCCGTCGGGGTAACACGATTACTTAATACATAGCAGAAAAATATTATTAGCTTGCTTCAACATGCCAACGATCTGTAACAAACGCATCTTCGGGGGGGGGGGCGTCCGCTGTGTGTTGAATACGCAACCTGTAGCGTATGTAACGGCGAACTATACTTTGAATGCAGCAATGTGAGTGATTGAACGTGGATTAACATGGGCACATCAGCGAGTTAAACTTATTGTTAGTGACGCTTGTCTGACTCTAAATGCTTCTCAGAGGAACCAGTAGCCAGATCAGTAGTAGCACTAAAACAGCGGATCTGATTGCAGCTCTCGGAAACGAAATTGCTCCGTCATCTAAGAGGCTGGATGTGCCGTCGTCTAATTAACTAAATGAAATACGAACTACGCATGAACAGTCGCAGGCGCGCAAATTAAATGAAACAGTCGGTCTGCTTAATTCAGTTAAGAGACAGAATGCGTAACACAAAGACAGGCTAACTATACAATCGCGAGTAGAACAGCTGGAGCAGTGGAGCCGCAACAACAATCGTTTCAAATATACCGGCTATGGAGCATGAGAATATTAATCAGCTGATAATAAAACTCGGCCAGGCAGCTGGTACACAATTGACGGAAGATGATATCGATATATATTATCGTCTAAATAGGTCGCTGAAATAGCTTTATCTCAATATCGTGCTTCGTCGATCCTTCAGGCAAAAAAAGTTTCAACTGCTACGACATTGTTCTCAGAAAAGGCCTTCTCTACCAGATGTTGATTTCAACAGCTCCTTGCACGTTAATCGATGATTCTCTGTTCTAGAACATTTTTTGCCAGTTAATTCTAAACTATTCCAATTGGCCAGATCACTGAAATCATCCTTCAGTTAGAGCGTCGTCTTGTTGAAAGAGGGAATATTTTTGCCAGACGTGTTATAACTGCATTCATTATCAAAAACGTAGCAAAAATTTAACAAGTAACTAATCAAACATTGTATATTTTATTATTATTCGAAAATCTATTAAAGCTGTATTTGCTTGTATGTGTGTGTTAACGAGCGTGCGCGCATATGTGATTATACTTGTGTGAGAGTGGGTCTGAGTTCATGCACATGTATACGTTGCAGTTGGATATATATGTTTACTTCTGTTATTTTGTCCACAAGTTTTGAAGCATTCTTTTTTTCTTCCTTTTTTAGTTATTTATTTTCTGTATTACTAATTTTATAACATTACACACACACACACACACACACATATATATATATATATATATATATAATATATTGCAATGTGTACATTACATTGTGCAGGCTATAAATAAATAAAGTAAATAAAACAGAAATATAAAATTTCGGAAGACTCTGAGAAATTTTTTTTGGGATACACTTTAAATCTATTGCGATGTAACGTCGAATTGTGATTTTGATTACAATTTGTGCACTTTTGATTTCTGCTATCGGAAATAGATCTTTTGCAAAAAGTAATGTATGCGATTAATTTTTACGATGTCGAAAGTTTCGCTTGGAGTTCGTTTAATAAATTCTGGACATTTCCATAGTGGATGCAAGTCTTAACAAATCACGCAAGCTGGGCTGTTGATGACGCGATAAATGTCGATTTATTTTTTGAATTATGAGAAAAATCTTCGTTCGACATATTGGGCGCGTGGAAAGGAACAAAATGTTACGATATTAACGTTACGGAAGATCGGAATATTTTCAAAAACAAATATTAAACGCAAACGATGAACCGGTCCGTAATAGATTGTTTATTAACGAAAGACGACTGAACATTAAACAGAAATGTAAAACCCTAAAAAGGGCTGTTTCCCAAAAAATTTAAAAGGAATAGGTGTAAATAGAAAAAGAGTCAAACCGATACGAAAATAAAAGCGTATATCGAAGCGACAAGATACAAGAACGAACAGTCATATTTAATAGAGTAATACGGTGACGGTTAAATAACGATCAGCGCAGATAGTTAGGATTAATGCCAACCTTTTCTATAATGATATTATATACGACGATAAATTAAGATGAATTAAATAAAAACGAGGAAAATTAATAAATATTAAATTAATATTTATTAACAGCTGGATTTTACACGTTTTAATGTTTACGTTATCGAAATGTCCATTTCATTATTCCCAAAGAAAATATGTTAATATTGGCGTAGCGTACATATTAATTGCCTCGATCGTGTAGTTTTTACATGCTCTGCAAAATAATGATGCTCTTCCAATACCGAGACAAAACTTAGATAACTTTTTGAAACTTACTAATGACTAGGACTAGATACGGAATCGAAATTTGGGGGGAGGCAAAAAAAAAAACGGAATTAAGGAAAATTAGTAGGCTACCGAAAAGATGTTTAAAAATTTTGTTACCGAATTGGAGAAGTGCGAATCTTGTAACGAATTCTACGTCGGGTGGGACAATAATAATAAAGAAATGTCGCCAAAAATGTTTTTTTCTTACAGTAAACTTTTAAGGCATAAAACAGAAAAAATAAGATTACCGACAAGGGAAAAGGTATATGGGACTAGGAACTATGACAATTTATGTTTTATAAGACCTAAAGGGATTAATAATAAAATTGGTAATGTCGAAGAGGAAGTTATGAGTCATTTACACTAGGTAACTTACCAAAGGAATTAAGAGACGAATGTAATTTGAATATATGGAAAGACAAAATAAAAATATGGTTGATTGCGTAGTGCAAAAAATGAGAAATGGATAGTCATAGGCAAGGAACGGCTATAAGACGGGTAATTGATTGAAAGAGTAAATAATTATAAAATAAAAAAAAAACTAATGTTTGGTGCTCATGTTTTAGCTGCATTACTTATGGCTTATGTGAAAATATTGTGGTACGATGTGCGATGGGTATAAATGTTGTAAATTAAAATCAACTTTCATAATTTTGTAATTTCTTGCCGTGTCTCTAGCCTAAGTTGCTGTATACGACACGTAAAATAAATAAATAAATAAATAAATAAAAATTAGACGTAGAATAGTAAAAATAGGAGTTAAGTTGAATTAAGTAATTATATATAAGACGAATATGATGTATTAGATTTAAGATGTATATGATGAATAAACGATATAATTATGTTGGGAATCCACAGACGGGGCAATTGCCTTGTGGGACCCGCAAATTATTTGAAACAAAAAAAAACAAATAAGTCTAAGGATTAAATCGATTTACGTCAGTTTTTGATTCATCATTAATAACGGTATTATTATTTAATTTTATTTATTTATTTTCCTTTCTTTTTCAAAAAAATAAAATTTCGCTTTTTTGTTCCCCGATACGTCTACTTTTTATTTAAATTTTTCGCAATCACTTAAATACGTATTTCCTTAATTTCTTCCTACTTGTATCATTTTTTAAAAAGCGATTAGCACAGTCAGTATAATCGATCCGGCCAAAAATCACGAGGGTTAATTACCTATTCACAGCGCAACGTTTAAAATAAGAAACTAACACGCCCAGAATGAATATATAACTCTTCCGTAACTAGTAAATTACAGAAAAATTATGAAATATTTATTTAAAAAAATCACGATAATACGTAGCAACAAACATTTTTAAAATAAACGAAAAATATAATAAAGTGTAATTGGAAAAAATAAAAAACATCAACTATGTTTCAACGTAAATTGTGATCAAGATGATCGAAACCATTGTTTTTTTTTTTTTTTTGTTTTAAATTTCGATTATTATTGCCAGATCTCCAACACTTTGTTTTTGAATATATATATATATATATACATGTGCTTTCTGTATAAATTTTAACATCATAAAATTATGAAAATCAAAAAATGTTAAATGCTGTAAGCTTTTTAATTCCGAATTTCTGAATTCCCGAATTTCCAAATTTTTAACCGTTTTCATGAAAATCAAAATAGCCGGTGAGGGAGCAGCTATAAATACAAGATAAAAAGAATGCTGGAATTTGCATTTTGCAAACATTTTTGATTTGTTCGTATTAGGGGAAAATTATAAAACGTAAAAAAAAAAAGATCACGAACACGAAAATTTTGAAAATTCAAAAATATACAGCGCAATTCCTGTTTAACATAAAAAAGTTGAAATTTTATGTAGACAATATTCTTTACAATTATGTAATGGGAAAATTGTGAAACATACAAATACGAAAAGGACACAGACTCTCGATTGTTAAATTACGAAGTATCCGTAATTAAAATGAAATATACGGAGTATTATCTCTTTACAAGTAGAAAATCTATGAAATTGGACTGAAATTTCTAAATTTTTGCGCTATTGTAAAAATAAAAATACACGGCAGTATTTGTATTCCTCCTTTAATGCGTCATAAGAAATTCTAAAATGGGATTTTTTTTGTTTGCGGTTTCCAAAACGATATCATTTCTTTAATGTAGAGGGAAGAACTCGAATTAACTTTAAATTAAATTAAACGAAACCTTCGCATTCCGTTCGGATAAAATGTCTCCAGTTCAGACGAAAGAGATATTATCTTTTTAGTTCGGTCGAAATGTTTTTCCCGAACGAAAAAATGCCTCTTCTTGGCTATCTAGGCTTGCAATATTTTGTCGCCGGAAGGCTCGGAGCGGCAAGTGCAAAGTGGCTGAAACAAAAGACCGAAACCGCTAGCATAAATGGTAGAGGGACAAGCTTATGTCCAGCAATAAAGCGCGCGATATAAGCGGTTAAGTTTAAGGTTATCGTTCATTTTCGTGCCGTTTCATTCGCCACTCGCTAGTTTCCCTTGCTCTGTGCTTCTCTATCGTTGTAACTTCCGTTATTGCACTAGTTCTTTAAATTTCGTCCCGGATCTCTCGCAATGATACGCTGCTCTCTCCATATGTTTTCCACCATTCTCCCGCAAGCTTTTTCAGACATAATATCGTCTATTGAACTACTTTTTTTTCTAACACATTTTACTTTCTCCGAAAACCGGGCACGTTCTACTTTCTTCATTTTCCCTATTACCACCGGCAAGTTGTTAGTGAGATCACATTATCTATAGTATAGTACCGCACCAGTTGTGTTTCACGTCGTTTCAGTTTATTTTCCGAGCAAGGCGAAATTTGCGTAAAAACAAACGAACGAAGAGTAGCAATTGCGAAAAAAGTTGCGATTACAAATTAATAAATGCATATATATATATATGTATATTGTTGAGGAATTCTCTTGTAATTGGACGTGAATTAATAATGAAGACGACGAAAAGCGTCATGTAAATAACAAGTTCATCTTAAGATACGGCGAGTTAATTTTATGCAAGCACTGTGTTGACGTTGGCTTTATTAATTAGCCGAATTTGCTCGTTTGGCACGCGCACACAGCGAGAATGGCTACTCGAGGAAATTAGTCGAATTCATCACCGCTAAAAGTTTACTTTACCACACACTCTTCGTGGTTCATTCATTACGATGAAATATTTCCGTGAGACCGCAAAATGCCTGTACATATATTTGCACTTGGATATATGTATGTTATTTGTAAACAGTTCATCGTATAAGTTCGGCTAAAGTTCCTGTCATCGGCAGTGCTTACTGAAGAGAATCTTTGAGCTTTCAAAAAAGGCGTAATCACTATTATTATCGCAGTGTCGAAAATTCTCGCATAATCGGTAATCGCTAATCGGTAATCGGTAGGCAAAGACAAAAAAAAAACATGTAATCACCGTTTTTTTTTGGTTTTTTTTGTATTAAAACCTCTTTCGTTCTTGCATATTGCCCTTCAGTTTATGTTTTTTCAACTTTGGTTTTTCTGTATTCGATCTTTTCGCCCCCAAACACAGGTACACAATTTCCTCTATTGCGGTGTAAAAACCAGTATAAAATCCAGTATAAAATCCAGTATAAAATCCAGTATCAAATCCAGTATCAAATCTAGTATCAAATCCAGTATCAAATCCAGTATCAAATCCAGTATCAAATCCAGAATCAAATCCAGTATCAAATCCAGTATCAAATCCAGTATCAAATCCAGTATCAAATCCAGTATCAAATCCAGTATCAAATACAGTATCAAATCCAGTATAAAATCCAGTATAAAATCCAGTATAAAATCCAGTATAAAATCCAGTATAAAATCCAGTATCAAATCCAGTATCAAATCCAGCATAAAATCCAGTATCAAATCCAGTATCAAATCCAGTATCAAATCTAGTATCAAATCCAGTATCAAATCCAGTATCAAATCCAGAATCAAATCCAGTATCAAATCCAGTATCAAATCCAGTATCAAATCCAGAATCAAATCCAGTATCAAATCCAGTATCAAATCCAGTATCAAATCCAGTATCAAATCCAGTATAAAATCCTGTATCAAATCCAGTATAAAATTATATTGAATTATCTCAAGTGATCCACCACTTACTTCTTTTACTCGTTCCATGTTAGCTTTTTGATCCAGTAAATTCTCTTCGCTAAAGTCATATTATGCATTGAAAAAGAAAATTCTGCAGATTCGAACTGCATTTTAACTCTCTCTGATGTTCGAATCCAGAA
The DNA here is from genome assembly GCA_039619475.1 of Icerya purchasi. NCBI lineage: Eukaryota > Metazoa > Arthropoda > Insecta > Hemiptera > Monophlebidae > Icerya > Icerya purchasi. Next base: position 91,937,194 of record CM077115.1, read on the forward strand.
AATTTTACGCTAGATTCTCTAATATGTATTTTCCGTCGTTGTTCTGTTTTTATTTTTTTTACGTGCAACCCTTCTATCCTGCTTAATTCTTCAATCTAGTTCACCGGTTCTCTGGTTGCAGTCGTTAATTGCGTTGTTGCTTTTCGAACGTATTTTCTTTTCCGTTGTTGTATTATTCTCGTATACTTTCATTACCGATAGCGACGGTTTCAGTTACGGTTTTCTTCGAATGCTCATTACTCATAAACGAATTTCCTTTGTTGTACTTTTTACCTGGCGCTGCTTCTATTCAGTTTCTCGTTTCCTTTATATTTTCGATGACGTCAGATCGCATTCAATTAAACACGCGATATCTTTCACATGTACTTTTACGGCGCGGGGAATGTGATTTTTTGCCGATACACGTCGTTGGGAAGAAAAATTATTTATCTTCCGCGCTTGTGTTTATTTTTCCTTCGTTTGCTCCGCAATTTGCCTATATTTACTATCCTATGTATTTTTTTCGCCATCGACTCCTTATTAATTTTCGCTCCTGTTTGCAGATTGTGTTCGATTGCAAAGCGGTAAAACTAGTTCGTGAACTAGCGACCGATCAGTGTGAGTAACACTCTATACGTATCGTATCAATTGAAAGGCTCCGCCTTGAGAGATGATAGCGTTTCGTCTTATTAAAAGAAGAATTCTTATAATTGCTTCTTCGAAAACAAAGGAGTTTTCGGAATTTTCGGAAATTGGTTGGTTCAGATTTCATTTCCTAGGAAATTCTGTTAAGCGATGGAAAATTGCAAAAGTAGTTCCAATACCCAAACTTGGTAAAGATGCGTCAAATATTGCTAATATTAGACCCATTAGTCTTTTGTGCAATATGAGTAAAATTGCTGAAAGAGTACTCTGCTCAAGAGATTAAGGGAACACTCGAATATTAATCATTTAATCCCAATAAGTCAATTTGGGTTCCAACCTCGTCATTCTACTACTGAGCAAGTTGCCAGAATAACCGAATTCATCACGGACAATTTTAATCGAAATAAACATTCTGGGTTAGTACTCTTTGATGCGGCTAAAGCTTTCGATACTAGCTGGCATCGAGGACTTATATACAAACTAATAAGTTCTAAATTTCCTGCTTACTTAATTAAAATAATTATAAACTACCTTAACAACCGACTGTTTTACGTAACTCTTAATAACTATCGATCCGCAAGTAAAACTGTCCTTGCAGGCGTACCGCAAGGTAGTGTTGTCGGGCCCTTCCTCTTTATATTGTTTCTCAGCGACTTTCCTAAAATTTCTAACACCGAGGTCGCTTTATATGCTGACGATGTTGCCCTCTATTGTAGTTCTTATAGACCTAGTACCATAAGTAACAGACTTCAGAGTGAGCCTTGACACGCGTTCTAAAATACTTTACCTGATGGCAGATTAATATTAATCCATCGAAGACCCAATCGATACTCTTCGCCTGCCGGCGACCCCAATTGCCAAGAAAACTAATCATTTCTGGAAATGACATTGCCTGGTGAGAATCATATCAAATATCTTAGCTTAATATTCGACAGCAAATTTTAACTTACAGCGAACATATCGAGTACATCTCGGTTAAAACAAACAGAGCTATCTCGCTAGTATATCCCTCGCTCAATCGCAAATCCTATTTAAGTGCAAATAACAAATTTGTCATCTACAAATCACTCTTATAAGGCCTATTATCACATACTCTTGTCCAGTGTGGTCTTCTGTTGGTAGGGCGCATTATAACAAGCTACAGGTAATCCAAAATCGATGCTTAAGATGTATTCTTAGGGCTAATATAGATATACACAAGAGTAGCATATATGCATAACATTTTAGAGCTACCGCAAATCAGAGATTATGTTTTAAATGTGCAACTACTAAGTTCTGTGATAAATGTCTAGGGCACGAGAACTTACTTATCAGCTCTATTGGTAACTATGATTCCAGGCAACTACGCACTATGTATACTAAGTACAAACATCGTAGACTTAAGCGTAATATATTATTCTGAATTATTTAACGTTAGTACTAGTATTTAGTTTTAGTTTTATTTTAAAATTATTCTATTTGATAATCACTGTGTAAATATCTATGTAATGTGGCACTAGCCACCTAGTCCTCCCCTAATGTGGTAGGTTTTTGGTTCTTTTCCTACTAACTTAAACGTCGCATATCATGTCTTATTTATATGTATATTCATTAATTTCGTTATGTGGTAAGACTCGTGTCGGTACACATATTAATAACTATATCACGAGTGCAATGTTATTGTTTATGCAAATAAATCTTTCTTCTTTCTTTCTTCTTTCTGTTAAGCGAGCAATTCGTACGAAGAAGGAATTAGCGTTCGCCACAATGACACCATGCATTTAGGATTTATTTAAAAACAAAAATTAAAAATTATTACGCTTGTTTTAAATTACATACAGCGCGACAGAGGCGTATGTAGTCCGCGACGAGATATATTTATTACGATATGATGTTCATACGCCGATTTGGAATATTATACACCGATTAAAACATACTTGTTGCCGTAGTAATATCTCTATATACGGAGTTGCTAATGTTAATATTTCCGGCCTACGAATTTTTGAATTTATTTCACAAAACGTGAACATACTTCAATACGAAACCGAAAACATTTATATTAAAACGATGTAGTTAGTTTTGATCCTCACCAGGCATGCTAAATGAAACGCGTTACCGTTTAGAATTACCTTTTTAGGGTTAACCCAGCACGGCCAATTACTGTGGACGTAAATTTATATTATTATTATTAATAATGTTATTATTTTTGATAGAAATAATACATATATATATATATAGTTTTATCTTTTTAATATTTACATTTTACATTCATACCGATCTTTCTTAATCGAACGACATAATTAATTAATGCACACGTATACACGAATAAAATGAATTATTATTATTTAACCGCAAGATTTATACGTATCACCCGCGGTGCTCTCCGTTGCATTGACGTTCCGATATCCTTCACGTGGCCAATTGATAATCGGTAGAATTCTTTATATGTCGAGATTCTATTTCTGCTGGTAGTGGGCTCTTCCGCCACGTTTCTTACTCGGAACTTCGCGTTAACGTCAACCGGTTCTTGAGCGAATTATTTACCCAAAATCGTATTTCATTTTTTGCCGATATTTCTGCCGCGATCGCGAGAAACCAAAAAACCATAACTCCAGAGAGAGGTAACGACACGGACTTTCCGAAGCCGTTTCTTTTTCGATCATTTCTTTCTTCGTCTTTCTCGATGACCAATCAGTTTTCTATCAATGGAGTTAGCATATTTATCCCCGACCGGCAATCTCATTTCCGCTCTCATCACGTTTTGCGAAATTCTGCATTTTTATCTTATCTGATTTATTTACAGCATGTTGTACATTGTAACAGAGTTTCGTATAATACGCGATATTTTTAACTGTCCATGAAACGCATTAATACACTGACACCGATCTGCGAGTTTAGAATAGAGTCGAGCATGGTTCGACTGGACTGGGAGTCAGCGGCGAGCAAATGAGCCGCCTTTTTTAAATTTCACCTAATCTAAGATTAAGCTGAACTAACGAGGAAAAGTATACAAAATGCTTTTTGCAGAATATCATTTCGTCCTTGAGTCGCGCAATCCTCCATGTGATACGAAGAGAGGAGAAGAAACAAATAAGAAAGTTGTTGAGACAAACAAAACGTTGGCAAGTAGTACATGCCGATCTCTCTGTATTGAGCGAAATATTAGATAGTTTTATCTTTTTAGAACTAACCCGACATTCCGCTGACATGGCGAAAACCATTGAAATAATCGTCGAGTTGTAAGAAACCGGTGAAAAATACTGACGTTTCTCAATTCGGAAACCGGCGCAGAAAACAGTTTAGGATACTTAAAAGAATGTTCCGAAGACGATGAGAAAGTTGAACTTCACTCTATTCGGGCAAAACTTTAACGGAAGAAAAAATAAACTGTTACACTTTAAGCGGCGCGCGGATGCGGGTGTTGCCTGCGAAAACCCCCATCGTCGCGATGTAGCCGACAATCACGACGCATATGGACAGGCAGAGTAAACAGAGCGTAGAGTAAAGTTTAAGTCCCATACCCTTGACAGGGCGTCGTAGCGAACTTAAAATAAATTCCGATACGTTTAATGTATTATTTCGCAACTAGTAAAAACCGGGTTTAGGCTGATTTATGGCAAAATTAAAGTGACCATATGACGACTGGAAAAAAGTTGTAGCAGCACTGCGACTTCGAATACGGGGTGATTAACGAGCAAACAAGGAGTACGGCCAGAATTAAAATTACCAAAACGGCGAATTGGAGATGTGTTGCTCGTCTATATAGACACACGCATCCTATACGGTAATTTAGAACCATTTAATGGAGTTTTGTTGTGATAAATTTGATGCGGGTCCATTGGGGCCAAAAAATGTTTATACCTCGAATTGTCATTTTGTTTCTGCATTCGAGGCTGCTCAAAACCTGGCTACCGATATAAATACGATCTTTTTTTTTGTTGGATGAAAATATAACCTCCCGCAAGAAGGTAACCGAAATGACATATAAATAAACCGCGAAGAGCGGTCAACAACGAATCAAAATTGCACATAAGTTGCCCGTAAAATAAAAAATTATCCCACAATTGTCGTGTACATGTGGGAGGAACGTGTTCCGAAATTTTTCATGCGTTTTATTAAGGAGGTATTATATGAAAAAATCGAATTTTTTTTTTTTTGCATATTCTGATAGTTTAGACATTTAAGGATATGTTCCTAAAAAGATTTTTCAAAATTAAAATTATTCACGGAGTTCCAGCTATTTTCGTCAACTAAATCGGCTCAGTCGGAGTGGATCAAACAATATATGGTAGACATTCTTCAACTACCTGAGGGTAAACTCTTTTATACATCACAAATATATATATATATATATAAAAATCGATCAACTGAAGGCCATTGTATAACGTATTTTGTTGAAATCTTTTTTTATTTAGTGTGCAGTTCAGGTCAGTATCGTTTCAATCTTCAAGCAAATATGCGTACTCTGTGTACAGTCCAAAAATATAAAATTTTAAGCGAATATTTTATTTATTATAAAAAAAGTAACAAAGGAAGTGCTGTGCGTTCAGATAGACAAAAATAAAGAAACATTTAGACTGTCAGGCGTGACTCGGATTGAACGCTCTGAAATCCGAGCTTCTGATGCTTCAAAGGAAGCTAAGACTGCTCGTCTAGTTTTAGAACTTCAGAAAATGTACAATTTAAAGTAGTAGAAGGTCCATTGTATGAAGCAGGAATCGGCGATTAAGAAAATGTAAGTATAACGTACCACTCTATGAAATAGATTGTCTGAAACTTTATTTGCATCTTTCGAAACTTGATATGCGTTTTTCTCGAAACTACTTTTTTCAACACGGTTGACATGAGACATCTCAAGTTCTAATGAACCGATTTACTTGAAATTGGCTATATTGATCTTCTTTATATATCCCTCCATAGCCTCTACCAGAATAAAGTCAAAATTTTGATTTTTACTATTTTTAAAAAATTTAGAAAAGTCAAAAAACAGGTAAAAAATTGATCTTTTTTTTTTTTAACAGTCACCATTTTACTAGAATTTTTTTCTTCTTCTTCTCTGAGGTAGGGGCTATAACTATATAACTAATTAAGAATCTCTTTTCTTTTTTTTCTTGTTTCAGATGACTAGAAGGGTTGGAATCGTGAAGGACACGCCCTTTTTTTTACCCCTAAACTTTATCAACCTGTAACTTTATGAATTTTGAATTCTTTTTTTTTTTGATAATTTTTTTGTATATTCTTAAAACATGAATAAATAAAAAAATGGATAGTAAAAATATTTATTGTTTTCTTTTTTTTATTCAGCTTGAAAAAACCTTCTAAATTCGTGCCCCTAGACTAGAACAAACAAACCGTTTGGATTAAAGTACAAAATATTAATGAATAGAAACGCTAGACTAGAAATACCAATGTTAGACGGATGGGCTACAACAGACGAAGAAAAAGTAGACTTATTAGCAGAAAAAATTTGCTTACATAGTAAACCATTCATTATTATACAATGTTGAAGATGCAACAAAAATGAAAGAAGAAATAAATGAAATAATTTAAAAAAGTTGAAGAAGAAAACAGCAGTTTAATATATCTAACACATTTGTAAACATATTCAATAAAAAGTACCCAGGAGTAATATATAAATAAATTATTTGAGAAAAGCTACTATCCAGATATATGGAAATTATCTAGGACCGTAATAATACATAAAATCGGTAAACCAAAGAAAGTGTCTATGTCATACAGAACGATTAACATATTATCAAATTTCAGTAATATTTGTGAGAAATGTCATAGTAAGTAAAATCAAATGTGTAACAAGAAATATTATTAATAAAGATCAGTATGGAGCATTGGAAGGGAAATCAACAGAGTTAGCAATTTGGAATGTGTACAGTACTATCAAAGAATACAAAAGAAAATCCATACAAAACGGTAATGTTAACTATAGACATTACAAAAGCATTTGATAGCATTGACATAAATCAGATGATAAAACTACTGGAAAAATTAAAATTAGACTATAACTTATTGGAGATTCTAAATCAATATTATGATCAAAGATATACGGAAATTAATGTAAACAGTACACGTAGATACGGGTATATTGCAAGGAACGGTGTTAAGCCCATATTTCTGGAATATACTGTTTGCACAAATATATAAGTTAGAATTACCGAACGATGTTAAAATTATAACATTTGTAGATGATTTAGCAATTATAGTGGCCGATAGAAATACAGAAAAGTTAGAAAACAAAATAGCAATAGTGTATAAGAATATAACAGGGTTACTAGAAATATATATATATATATAATCTAAATATGAGAAAAGCAAATTTGATGATATTCAACTGCAGAAAAATCAACATGAACTTAAATAAATACGGACTACAGATCACAGTAAAGGACCAAGTAAAATACCTTGGAGTACTGATAGATGAAAACCCTAAATTTTAAATCATTGCAAGTGCGTAAATGAAAAAATTACGAAATTTATTAATATATTCACAAAGCTGTTTAACAATAACAATACGAAAAAGGAAAATAATATTATACAAAACAGTGATATTATCTAATCTATTATATGGTAGTATTATTTATAAGAATATGCTAAAGTTCAATAAATTTCAAAAACTTTTAGCGAGTTTACACATAGAATATCATAACAATTTAATTAAAGCTTACAAAACAATAAATTATACAAATGCATTAGTTACAGCGGGAATATTCATACTTAGTAATAGAAAAACATATATCAATATTTCTGCAATCGAAAAAGAAATTAAAGGTAGAACAAACATTCGAAAATATCGCATATACAAATAATAGATATATAGTAGAGAATAAAATAATAATAACAGACACAGACAATTCAAAAAATTGATCATAGAAGAATATGTGGAGAAGTTTGAATCGGTCTGGACGAATCGTAGTGGAATAACGAAATGTTTTTTTCCCAACATTCAAGCAGAGATTAAACAACAATTATTATACGTGAAATTTCTTCAATGTACAATTTATATCAGGCCATGGGAATTTCAAAATATATCGGAAAAGATTCAAGATGGCAGAAACGGAAAATTGCATTAGATGCAATGAACAGGACAGTGTATATCCTGAATGGATGTAACATTTTAAACATGGAGATCACGGACGACTGTGGAGAATTGGTGATGGAAAAAATAAACATATTCGATAATTTGGCCAAAAAAGAATTCGCAATACAGAAAATACAATATCAATTTATATTAATATTATGATACGTTAAGATAAGATTAAGGATAGTACAATGTGGAGGGGAGGAAACCAAAAACTTAATTGGATGGTTTCCACCACTAACCACATTAAAGCTTTATATGTAAAAAAAAAAAAAAAAAAAAATAGACTGGAGAATACCCTCTTAATTAGCTATTTTTTCTATGTATTTAATTGAAAGATTAGTTAAATTAAAAGTATTTAACCTTCCCGGGGGGGAAAAGGTAACACAACAAATTCCATTGATACAACCGAATTTCTTTAAGGTATTTCAGTTGCGAAAGTTGACGTTTATACGAAGAACTGTTGTAAATCATTAAAAAAATCTCTTTTGTACCCCCATATTTCGTCTTCGGCAATTTAATTTGTTCCATCCCCCTTACGGTCGTATAAGTGAAACAAATGATTACCTAGGTGTATATAGTTTGCAGATTCGGTGCAAGCATTTCAGTCTCAGCCATGGACAGCGAGAGAGAAAGGGAGATTTGTAAATTAAGCGTCCCCTCCTCGGACGTGTAATCTGCCGTATATACTTTAAAATGTTCCATGTATCTTGCTGAAATTCTGTATAGATGCGTGATTAAGTATGCGGAACGCGCGTACGAATTTTTTTTAGAAATATGCTTTATTTTTACATTATTTGACTACCAATTTGACCCGATTTATTTCATTAAGTTCGGTCGCATTTATAGTCTCTTATAAGGGCACCGAGTAGTAGTTGCCTGTTGCCCTGGGTAAGGTAAAGTAAAGCAAATCCCATGATAGGGTGTCGGGGGGATTGTTAGGGCTCACAATGTACTGTACGCGCTATTTTACATTTTAAAAGTACAATATGACGTTTATGTTTTTAATTAACGGAAAAGTATCGCGTTAAATCAGTTTGCGCTTTTTTCTTTATTTTATACATCTATACAATGGATTTATTTCAAAAGTTATCCATAAATATTTAACGTGGATTCAAACAGGTTCTAAGTTGTGCGACGTCGTACTCTGGTGAAAGTTCTGCTTCGCAATTACAATTTTCTCGTACTTTTTCAGACCGGTGTCAGTTGAACATTCCTTTTTCTTTTTTTTTTTCTTTTTTTTTTTTCTTTTTGCAAAATGTTATAAAAGACAAATAAATGATGTTTCTTCGTAGTAAAATAAGCTGCGAATGAACAGGCCTAATTCGAGGTAAAGTGTTTTTGTGTACATCTATGTGCAGCGTATAAACACTCGTTATTCTCGGAGGACAGCGGTTTTAAATGATTAAAGCTTTTAATCGCGGGTCGCTCTGTACCGGCTAAGTGAAATATAGATAGCGTTAAGTACATTCTAGCTTTTTTGACTCGCTTTGTCAGTGCGATTCTTTCATTTAAATCTCTTTCACAGACGTCGTGCTTAGCGTTTCTTATCTGCCTCTACTAATTTCAGCCAGCCGCCACAAGAAAGGCCACAAAAACTGACTGGGGGGGTCCAGTTAATTTCCCTTTCTCCGAAATGTTTCTCTCCGATTAATTCACTCGGCTGCGTATGTTACTTGTCCCCATTTAAGTTACCTCAAACTCATTCGCCATGCACTGCTTCATTTCTTTTAACCTTAATTCAAAATTCCTCAAACTCTTTACTATAGCATCGAAAAAGTTTTATACTTTGCTCAGAAATTGTTCAAATTTTTTCCTCTCGGCCAATTTATACCGCTTCTGCCGTCGAAAAAACTGTACCTTAATATGAAGCAGCAAGAAAAGAGAAAAATGAATATTGGGAAATTGGTAAATTTTCGGGAAAGATGATACTGCTGTATAAACACAGTTGAGCCATTCGTTATTGCAAAATCGCATTTAGCTCGTGACAGCGTAGGTCGCTACCGCTTGGTTGTGCGTTTCTTCTGGATTACGAGAACACCGTAACCAACATGCTTATCATACTGGAACGGCGAAACCAAATTTTACGTTTAAAAATGATTTTTTCTTTGTGTTTTTTCCTCGTGTTCACTAATTAAAAACTAATCTATTAGGCTCCCCTAAAAAGCAGAAGATAAATTTAATACGAAAATAATATCCGGCTTAGCACACTGTGTGCATGCACGTTCGCTTGTTAAAAAATACACAACACCTAAAATTTATTTTAGAGTTACATTTTATATATACGATTATTATTATTATTATTATTATTATTATATCGATGCACTTTGTTATTTAACATATTTTGGAAAAACAGCTTAGGTGTTCAAACATGGACCGAGCTGTTTTTTTTTTGTTTTTTTTTTAAATAAGTTGTGGGTCCCGTAAGGCATACTGCCCGTCTGCGGGTAGTATACACGCTTATCATCGTTTATTCAAGAAAACATGTGTTACAAAAGTTTTTTACAATTATACTATTAATTTTCGTACTTATAAATAGTGAGAAAACTATAAAAACTAAAAATAGAGTGATAATAATAATAAAACAAGACTAAAATAGAGATAAAAACCAAAAGAAATAGCTACTTATCGTTATTCAGTTTCATAACCACGTGTTCGACAAATATATTGGAATGGTCGATTCCACAGCCAGTTCCCAATTTATCTAATACCTAATGTCATTCAATGCTATCAAAATCATCCATTGCTTAATTAATAATTTCCAAGTTCCTATTTCTTTTAGCATTATTATATCTCCTGGGATTTTTTTTTTTTTTTTTTTTTTTTTATTGGCCTGAACAAATACAGTTTATTTGGCCAGCAAGCTACACTATGAATAGATACGGAAAATTAATATTAACAGAAAAAGGACTAAAAAGCAGAGAAGGAAATTTCATTCTATTCTACATTATGACCGCAACTGCAGAGCAGTGCCCACAATGCGCAATGAAATTAACCAAGGAAAAACAAAGAAGAAATTAAATTGGGTTATCATTCTACATTATGGCCGCAACTGCAGAGCAGTGCCCACAATGCGCAATGAAATTAACCAAGGAAAAACAAAGAAGAAATTAAAATAGGTTACCCTTCTACATTATGGCCGCAACTGCAGAGCAGTGCCCACAATGCCTGATGAAACTTAATAAACAGAGATCAAATTTTTCTTTCAGAGGAGAAAACAAAAAACAAAAAGACAAAATGAGAAATACAAATTAAAAATTGAAAAATTCCCATCTTACAATATGACCACAGTTGCCTGGCAATGTTCACAATGCCTGATGGGAAAAGGAAGTTGTAAGAAAAATAAATAATTGAATAAAGAATGTAACAAATAGATTGATAAAGAATAAAATGAAATAAAACTAACTGACTTCATCAATAAAGTAATAAACTTCAATAAATAAGAAAAGAAACGAAAAAGAAAAAAAAGTAAATAAAATAAAATAAAAAAATTCTGGTTCCTTTAATAAAATCTTTCCTTAATTTTCTTTTTTCTCTATCTTGTTCTTTTTTTTTTTATTTTTATTTATTTATTTATATATTTTTTTTCTATTTACTAATATTATAATTAAATCAAAATGTTATTATTAATTATAAAGCGAACCATAATAAAAATTGCTGTATGTCCAGAACACAGTAAGTAATGAACACTATATGGAGGGAACAATCTGCATGAAATTAATTCTTTATAAAACCTTTTCCTATTGTGCTCGTATTTGTCACAGCTGAACAGCAAATGATTAATGTCATCAATGAAGGTAGACCTAGTATGATTACTGTTGCATCCAGAGGAGTCTGCAAAATTTAGAGGCACTCGGGAATGCCCCATACGCAATCTACAAACTAGTGTGACATACTTACGAATAAGACGACCGGGGATAGACTGTGAAATATCGAAATACCAAGGAAGCGAAGGTATATCAGACTGAACCATATTGTAATATCTACCAGTATTCTGCCTATCTCTATAAGTTATCCAATCCTCCAAGGCAGTGGCCTGACTCCTGTGATATAAGTCTGAGGAAGGAATGAACGGGAATATAATTCCATTCAAGGCAGCGCATTTAGCCACGGCATCAACGTCATCATTTAGCCCAATCCCGCGATGACTGGGAATCCAACAAAAGTTTAAACAGCCATTGTTATTAATAATTTGAAGGTATTTAGTTTTGATCTCGTAAATAAGCGGGTGACATTTATAATTAAACAAACTATGATCTAGGGCGATCAGGGCACCCAGGCTATCGGAGAAAATTGTAAATTTATTATCCGGGTTAAGAACATTTAATATGAAATCAAGAGCCTTATCGATAGCCAACAGTTCGGCGGTAAAAACAGATGCATCAGGAGGAAGCTTGAATTTTTGAATTGTAACGTTAGCTACAATGAAAGCGGAACCAGTGAGACTATGGGGACCTATGAGCTTAGCACCCCATCTGTAAATATTTTGATGCAATCCGGATATTTGTTATTAATAAAATTATTGAACCACAGTACGGATAACGATAGATTAGTATCTTTAATTTTTTGAACTAATGTGGTGTCAATATTTATATTTATTATATTAATGAAAAACGTATAAGAGAAATAGTGAGATGGAACCTTAGGAATAAGAGCGAGGCAATACTTGTGATAGATCGAGATTCGTCTTGCTAATAATGGTAACTTAGAAGAAACAAATTTCCAATGGGTGCTGATAACTTTGAGTTGATGCACTAGAGAGGGAAATCGGTAATTACAATATTTGAGCGCATATCGATCAGTAAGAACATTCCTTCTTATAAATAGGGGAGGTGTTTTATTCTCGATCTGGAGACAAGCAATCGGAGAAGACCTCAGATTACCGGTAATAATTCGCAGGCAAAGGTTTTGTATAATATCAAGTTTAGACAGATTAGATCTGGAGGCCGAACCGTAGAACATGGAACCATAGTCAAGACGAGAAATAATTAGGGTTCTAAAAATTAAGTTAAGAATTGCTGGATCCGCGCCCCAGGAGCTGTTACCAATGGCTTTCAGCAAGTTAGTAATTTGTAAGGTTTGTTTATGGAGTAGTAATATGTGGCGAGACCAGGTAAGCTTCATATCCAAATGCATCCCCAAATACTTAACGCAAGTAACCATGGGAATAGGCTCATCACCGATGTGAATTGCAAGATCACGAGAAAAGGATAATCTAATTGTACAGATGAAAAATGCTGACTTAGCGGGAGATATATTAAGCCCAATATCATGTAATGTTCCATTACAACGAGATACACAAAGTTGATTTTCGCGAACACAGCGAGAGACATTCTTATGAATACTATAGATAACAAAATCATCAGCATATGACAAAATTCGTGAGTTTGGGGGTATCGGTGTATGAAATAAAGCTAATACATAAAAATTAAATAATATTGGACTCAAAACAGAGCCCTGAGCCAGACCCGTGTAAGCATGCTTAATAATGAATTTTTGTTTGCCTGGATTAAGGAAAAAAAGGGTTCTCTTTGAAAAAAGTGAACAGATGAATTTAGCAAAACTATCAGGGATACCCGATTTTCTTAACCTTTCTACTAAAATGGGAATCGATACATTATCAAAGGCTCCCTCTATATCCAAGAAGGTCGCAACTAAAAACTCTTTGTTTAAAAAGGAGAGGTAGATGTCATTAAGTAGATGGGCGATGCAATCTATGGTTCCTAGGCCAGGTCTGAAACCAAACAGACCGTGCGGGAAAATGTTATTATTTTCAGTCCACCATGTGAGTCTGTTCTTGAATACAATCTCGAAACATTTCCTGAAACACGAAGCCAGCGCAATCGGTCTGTACGATGATGCTTTATTAGAAGGTTTGCCGGCCTTGGGAATAGCAACTACCAGGAATTTCGACCACTGTGGCGGAAAAACACGTTCGTGTAAAAAACCATTAAATATATCCAGTAGGTACTGTTTAGAGTTTTCACCTAGATTGTTTATGACAGAGTATGTTATGCCATCTAAACCCGGAGAAGAGTCTTTTTTATTTCTTATCGGTAGGAATAGCTCATTATAACTAATAGGGCTAGACAAAAAGTGGGAGGTAAATGGGGGGATTGTAGAATCAGGTACTTCTTTTACAGAGGGGACGTAAGGAGGAGCAACTCTATCTGTAAAGTCTTCGAACCAAGAGGTGTCTGCAGCATCTTTAGAATGGTAGTTTTTGTTTTTAAATCTCTTGGCTAATGACCAAATTTCTTTCAAGGGGGTGTTTCTATTGAACTTCGCACAATAATTTTCCCAAGAGTCCCTCTTAGCTCTCTTCAAAATTCTACGAGTTTCAGCTGAAATCCTTCTATAGTTCAGGTATGCGTTCATTGAGCCATCCATTCGAAATCTCCGTAGAGCAGCATTACGCTCATTAATCTTATTTTTACAGTCTTCGTTCCACCAAGGAGAAGGGGATTTCTTCCCCTTATATGGGTGAGCGAGAGGCACAGAGTTATCTAAGGAACAGTTCAGAACTGTACAAAAAATTTTATATTTCTCTAAGAACGAATTCGCAGATTCAACACTACCAATATCTCGTTCCATCAGATCTCTAAATTTAACCCAATCTACGTCCCTAAATCTCCAGGCCTTTCGGCTGACAACTCCTCTAGTATTATATGAATTCGAGGTACTTGACGTTCCACAGTAGATTTCAATCATTATTGGGAAATGGTCGCTTCCCAGAGATAGGGGAGCGACCATCCATGAGCAGTCGAGATAAATATCGGATGAGACTAATGTTAAATCTACTGGATTACTGGTATAAACGGGACCATCTATTCTAGTAGGAGAACCATCATTCATCAAACACAGCTGAGAATTAGTAATAATTTTTAAAATTTCCCCGCCCTTCGTGTCATTTCGATTGCAGCCCCATAGGGAGTTTAACGCATTGAAATCACCGGCGAAGATAATGGGTATGTTGCCTAGACTGTCTAATTCATTGAGAATAAATGCCGAATCAATATTATGCCCCGGAGGAGAATAATATGAGATAAAAATGCCTTTGAACTGTTTATAGCTAACATAAACACAAATGGCGTTTGATCTTGTATTATTATTACACTCCGTTAAGTGCATGGAAAGTAATTTATGGTTAATACCATTTTTAATTAGTAATGCTACTCCACCATATCCATCCTCCCTGTCATCCCGATAGCAGTTATAGTTGTTGATGTTAAACGTTTTTACTGGCGATAACCAGGTCTCTGCTAAAAGCACAATATCTATATCATGTGTTGCCAGAAATATTTCTAAATCACCTTTATTCGAGAGAACACTTCTCGAATTCCACTGTAGTACTTTTAGCATATTTGGAAGTATATAAAGAAATTATAAACTATAATAATAATATATGTACACAAAAGAAATTGGCACACATAGTACTAAGTAAATATAGTATAATAATAATTGAGAAAAGCAGAAATGAATATTACTTTTTACTTATATTAGTTTTATTATCTTTACTGTTTCTATTTTTTGATTAAGATCTACGCTTTTTTTAGTGATATTAATTGAATTATTTTTAGTAGACAATTGCTTTGATTTTTGGGCTTGATCACTAGCTTCTGGATTAGCGGATTTCAACGGTTGATTCATGAATGTCATATTGTGTGTTCGATTGTCTACGTAAGGTGGCTTTACATTTGAGTTTTCGAAGGTTGTTCTCTTGGAAATATGTTTCCGTTCTAGACTTCTTTTTTCTTCATCTGATGAAAGGAAGGATTTCGATCTCTTTAGGTTTTGATCCCTCTTAAAAACCAATAAATTTTTATCAAAGAAGCCTGTTTTCTTTGATATAGGGGGCGGTTTGTATGCTGGAATATTGTATACATCATTATTATTTTCTTTGCACGAAATCTCCGGATATTCGTTGTAATCTGTCAGCAGACTGAATCTGTTACTAACTCTATTCGAAAATAACTGGCTCTGTCTATAGGTTTGAGGTATTTCCAAGGAAGCCTCTTGGAAACTGAGATTGCGTGAAGCCATTAGTTCATTAATGTTTGTTTGGCGTTTCTTCTCCGGGCAAACTGGATCGGTGGATTTGTGAAGATCGCCGCAAAATACACACGCTGCTGTCTGGCTGTTACACTGTTCCTCGATGTGATCTTTATCTCCACATCTAGCACATCTTGGACTACTTTTGCAGTGAGCTGATATATGTCCGTACCTCAAGCAGCAGTAGCACTGCTTCGTTTTTCTAACGAACGGTTCGCAGATGAACCGCACGTTCCACATAGCAACGTAGGATGGCAAACTCTGCCCCTCGAACGATATCAAGACTGAAGCACTAGGAACATATTTGACTTCTTTGTCTACGATTGATCGTCTGTTTAATCTTTTGATGTAATTTATTACATACGGGTTACAGTCAATCATTTCCATCAGTTGTTCCTCTGTGTAGTCCGTATCCACTCCTTTTATAACGCCACATCTGGAAACTAGGTAAGAAGGAATGTATGCGTTGTAACCACGCGACAGGAAGACGCGACTATCTATTAAATTATTAGCAGCGGAGGGAGAGGAAAAGTGAATAATCACTCGATTCCGTCCGACTTTTTTGATCTCGATGATGTCCTTACAGAGATTATTAATTCTTAAAATTTCGGCGACTTTAAGTGCACTTATTGATAGACGCACAGCTTGATCTAAGTTATTATTAGGCGTTTTTCAACAAAAACTTTGAAGTTCTTAATATTATCAGTATTATTTAAAAAGGTGTTATACTTGTTTTTATAGATTCTGTTATTATTATTATTATTATTATTATTATTATTATTATTATTACCATTATCGTTATTATTATTACTATTATTATTTTCGCTGCAATCAGTGAAATTAGTATTTATCTCGTTATTGTTATTTTTATTATTTTTACTATTGTCGTTATTAATATCATTAACGGAGATTCTGTTATCGGTAGACGTGTACGAATTGCTTATATCAGCTTCCCGAAGTGGAGAAGAATTCACCACAGCGCTATCGCTAACTTGCCTTACCGAATTAATTGTACTAGTGCTATCGTTGTTCATCTCAATGTACCGATAGTTATCATTATCGGAGGCATAATTAAGAGTACTGTCGTCAACCCAACTAGTACCACCGAACGAAACACGACGTTTCCCCCCTCCCGGATCAGGTGGACGATCTGGATCGTCCATCAGATAGGAAGGAGAGGCAAATAGCGCAAAGAATGAGATAAAAAGGGCAGATTATACCAAGTCTGCGTATGTGTGTGTATATGTGTAATATTAAATGAAGAATAATTTATCAATCGGAACTAAACGAACGAATTATTAGATAAGATAACACTGACTTGCTCCGATAAACATACAAAGCACGACCGAATACATCAACTTCTTAAACTGAGGCATGGGATTCGTTCTAGCAACTTAATTAAAACTATTTCATCCGTATTATCCAATCTTAAGCATGAATGCCTTTCGGTCGAATAAAATATACCCCCCTATTATTGTCCTTCGTTGTCCCGCTTCTTGTCATCGTATCTATTGATATATATATTTTTTTTTTTTTTTTTTTTTTTTTTAAATTCCCTTAAATTGTATGTGCTGTGTGTAACTACTATGGTCATTACAGCACACACAAGGAAGGGGGTAATTTAAATGTGGTGAGTTAAGCCACTCATTTTAATGAAAGCAATAATCCTGTTTATGGAGATTACCTCGTTTGAGAGGATCTGCCCTATATCTATGGGTAGGCGAAGTTGCCTCCGCAACATATTAAACTTGTGGCAGGTAAGTAATATGTGGGAAACTGTCGGTGCGGTTGTCTGGTTGCACAAGGGGCATGTAGCCGGAGGCGGCGTTTTATCAATTATATGTTTGTGCGAAATAGCGATGTGGCCAATTCACAGCCGGCTGAGGATCTTAAAGTCGTATCGGGATGTTCCCTCCGGTGGCCACCATGATTCAACTGTGGGCTTAATGGTTCTTAAGGATGTTGTTGCAGCTGCCCATTCAGTTTTCCACTGGTTTTCGCACACCTTTAGGAATATATATGTTATTGATGAGGGAAGCTCCGCGTCCTGTGGCATTGGCGAGAGCAAGGCAGAACGTGCTGCTCTGTCGACACTCTCATTACCAGGCACTCCAATGTGCCCAGGAACCCACAGCAGCGACACGTGACTATCCATTAGCTGCAATTCACTCAAGTAGTGATATATTTTTAGGATTAGAGGGTTGTTGAATTTTTGACTTCTAATCATGTTCAAAGACTGTAGGGAATCAGTAACCAGGAAGAAATCGCTGGCTCTGGTGTGAGTTGTAACGATGTGGTGGAAACAGTGTGCAATTGCGTACAATTCTGCATCCAATGCGGAACAGGCATCATTGAGTCGTGTTTCGCATGAGATGTCGTGACCTTCGACTGCACAGGCTGCGGGCAGTGGACCTGCCTCGCCAACTGCCTTGGCTCCATCAGTGTAGTAAACTAGGTGGTCCGGGTACTTATTAATTGCCCTAACTGCCGCTTCCACTGTGAGGAGAGAACTTGTTGTGGTTGGATGTTGTTTTGGGCGATACATATATAAGATAATATTAAACCTGATCTTTATTAAGTGATCTTCAAGCATTTCTTTTGCTGACTACTAATTTTTTTGATTATCGTCCGTTTTACTTATCCCCAAATTGATATCCCATACATGATTCTAGACAATACTATAGCGTTATGGTATATACGCAAACTACCGTATGGTATTGAAAGAGCCAATTTATTAAGTGCCGGTATCATTTGCCTGATTTTATTAGATAAATTTATAACATGCTTGTCCTAAGATTCTGTCGATGATTAATCCTAAATATTAAACCTCGTCCGTCGTATCCAATGTTGTGTACACCCACAGTTCGAAGTAGAAGTCAAGTAATTATGTAAGCAATTAAAATGTATTTTAATAGATGGTTTATATGTTCTATACCTACTGGACATTCTTATATACAAAGCCTTCGATTTTTTTATATTAATAGTCAGATGGTTATCATGCACCCACCTACACATACTATTTACATCCTCTTGCAAGAGTTTTTCAGCCTCGTGGATGTCGCGGTGCTCGATAACGAGTGCTATATCGTCCGCATAAGCAATGCACCTAATTGTAAAAAATATCGTACATGGAATTAAGCAATGTAATATATGGGTGTAGTACTTTATAATTCACCTTTTTCTGAAGTATTGAGAAGCAGGAAAACCCTCCGCGAACGCCTTATTAATTATTTCTTCAACAAATGTTTAAGTGACTGAATTTAATTTCGTTTAATTTTGCCAAATTAGATACAATTCTAATATCTATTGCCATTCGGGGTTTATTGAACATCATTTTATGCTTATTGAATAGTATTGATTGAACAAATAGTTGATTATAAAGTAGTTAGTTTATGGTGGGAGATTGTTCATAAATACTTTGCTGATATTACAGTAAGTGCACAATTCTATAGCAGCATACTACGAATACAATAACAAATTATTTCCCATGCGTACATGCTGTTATAATTTTAATTTTGTCAATAAAACAAAGGATTTTCAATACCGATTGACTTATTAAAAAGAAATCCCGTTTAATTCATTTATCTACACCGTCTTATTACACTTCGAGGGGAGTTTTCCTTGAGTTGCCGTAAGAATTTTGTTTGAACGCTGCTCTTTTTAATATTTAACAACTGCAAGTAGCCTCCTCTCTTCTATCAATTCTTCTTCCTTGTTTTTCATTGGTGATATTGTTCCATACTCGTCCTCACTTGATAATTTTCTCTCCAATATTCACCTTTCAATTTCTCCTTTCGAATTCGTTTGTTTAGTCCACACGACTTATTTTCAATCAACGTGTATGCTTCAACAACTGCCAAATTCCTACAACTGATTCATTCTGCTATCCGAAAATTTTTCTTAATAGTCGGCTTACATATTCAAAACGCATTTACACAATTCTACCCTTAAAAGTTACTTAAATCCCTTTCATCAACGAAATAGGGTAGGGATTTTTGTACACTTATTACTTTTTATAAAAATATTATTCGCTTTAAATTTTACTACAGCTCCCCTTATTTAGCGTCGCCCAAAGCCTACTCACTAAATTAGATCGTATTTAGAACTTATGTTTATATCTTCACTTAGGAGCTTTAAGATCGAATCCCATTCTAATTGTGGAGTCTCATATTCTTCCTTTATCTTTACGCAGATCCCTTCTTGGATACAGATTCCTAACAAAACGACTTGTTCATCTCCCAATCTCCTCCACTCCTATATATATATACAATGCCGTTTTTCCCCACGTAAAATCCTATTATTGTCTTATATTTCTCGAAAAATATTTATTTTCTCTCCGCGTATTATTTATTATAATAAACTCCCTTACTTTTCCCTCAATTTTTTCGACACCGTATCGCCACCTAAATTATTCTCATTATTTTTACACGCCAGGTCCTCTTCGACTCACATTATTGTTCGTGAATTCAAAAATACAATGCAATCCTTTTTTGCCCCTCTCAGTTGTCCGTCTTTACTGGCGAATTGAAAGAACCTTATAGAGTTGGAGCTTCCTATTATTATAAGTCTATCCAACTTTTTTTCCCTAATGTTCCATCTTTTACGCTGAAACATTTGCAAATTTCCGTGCTCTTCTTTTTATTTCCTCTACTTCGATACTAACGATTTTCTAATAATTTCCGATTTCATATATCCTGGAATCTATTTCTTGAACGCATCCTACACTATCCTTTAATTCTACCATATTTCACATTCGTTTTGTTATTTTCAATTTATCTAGACCTAATTCTATACAGATTTCTGTGGATTCTCGTCCGTTTTGCTCATAATGCTGCACAAAACCGTAGCACTGTTAACAGATTTCAACATAATTTCCCTTTCTAAACAGTTCCCCATTTTAAGTTTCAGTTAGAGATACTTATGTGTATTCTTTTTCTAACCATAGCCCTTCCGATTATAAATAATTTGAGCACAACTGCGTTATTGTCCGCAAATTATTTATAGTGGTTAATCACTGCGAAAGTTTTAAACGTTTCACAATAAACCTCTACGTGTAGCTCTTTCTATTTTACTTTTCAATTCATCCTTTTTCCAGAAACTGTAGTCTTCTGATTTTCTTTCATTCCGACGATTTATTATAGTCTCCTTATGCAGGCTGCGATTCGGTCACAGCTTGCTTCTCTTCTCCCGCTACATTTTTCTTCTTCACCTCCTCCGGAGGAATCAATCAAGCATAAAATTTTCAAGTGATGATGATCATGTGCTTTTTAAGTGTTCTTCTTTATGCCGTAAACAATTTCTCTTATGTTCGAATTTTCTTAGATTTATTGTTCCGTCTCGTTACTGTGTTTCTTTTCTTCTTACGTTTCCTCTTACCTTTCGGTTGCTTAAATACTTGCTTTTTTTTTGACTAGTGGTCTTCGATTTTAATTAGTTTAGAATAAGTTGTATCGTTATGAGTTGATGCCTATCTGAATGGCGTGACCCCGAAAAAAAAAAAAAAAAAAAAATCCTGTGCCGATGAAACCACAAAAGTATCTTAGAAAGATATTAAGTGGCCAGGTATAAAATGCGGACAGTCAAATAATCAGAAGCGAGTTTGATAAAGTTCTTAGGAACTAAAAGTCTAGGAAAACTCGTTTCATAATTGGAATACATAATTGTTGAAGAAAACGGAGGAAGGCATTATTGTTTAAGATATACGATGTATTGTGATCGTACCAGATGACTTTAAAAGGAACGTGATTAAATTACCCGATCATGTATTTAAACTTATATGCATCAAAAATCCTAACATGTAAAAAAATTAAGATATATGTAAATGAATTTTTAGTGGAGAACAGTTGCGGTTTAGGAGCAAAATAGGAATTAGAAAATCAATTTGGGCATTGAAAACATAATAGTAGTTAAACGAGAATTCCGAAATACTATTTATTCTAAATGTCCCTCACATATTAGCGGATTCTAAGAAATTCCATCTTAAATTTTACCCTTCCTCTTTTTCTGTTAAAAATAATTTTTCTTCTGTTTTCTGATTTCTCAATTTATTTCGCTTCCTCATTCTGTTGTCATTTTCATTATTTGTGTACGTTTTAAACATTCTCTATTATTCTCCTGTCGACTTAGATTTTCCCTTGTTCTGCTCTCTCCATCTGAATGGAGCATCTGCATGATTATATTTTCTTTGGGTGTTTATCCCTTTCTGACGATTTATATTCTCATCTGCTGAATAATCTGTCTTTTCTTCTCTATTCATCATTCCCCAGTTATTCCTTCGTCTAATATGTGTATCAATATCTGACCGAATTAGACTCTTTCCCTTCTTCTTGTTTCTCGAGGTAGGTTCTCTAATCTTCCTCCTACATGCAACAACTGCAAAAGTAACTCACCGTAAAGCATCTGCTAATCGAATGTATACAATACGGCACATTACTAAAGCCTACAATCGAATATACACTAGAAGAAACAACAGCAGATGTCTCATCGGTGAACCCATCAGCTATTACGAAAATACTAAAAAAACTACGTAATGTTTATAAATAATCCGATACCAAATCAACTGATACACTACAATATTATTACTACATAAATATTAATTATACATAAACCGCATACAGGGTAATTGTATCTTTAAAAAAAGAAACAAAAAAAAAAAAACAAACTATAACAGATACGTACTTTTTGACAACTAAAAAAAACTATTTTTCGAAGCAAATCTTTCAAAGTGTGTATAGTTTCAACGGGGGGAGTGAAAAATAAATAAGAAGCAAAAAAGTTCTTATTTTCCTTCAAATCGCGCGTCACTTATCTTCCGTTAAGTCGACTGGAAGGTAAAAGCAAGACAATGTCTAATTTTGGTAGTTTAGAAAATTCAAAAAAGAAAAAAAGAAAATATTAAAGAAAATGATTAATGGCTATAATAAGTGCTCTGTTTTTTTTCTGCCGTAATTAATGAGACCTGTGGCCCGTCAGTGATCATCTAAGAAAAATCGCTGCTAGACGATAGAAGATCGCTTGAAAAAATTCGCGTTGGCAAGTGGCCCATTTTCCGAGTGGAAAATCCAACGACGTCATTATAAATTGATCCAACTATCAATAATACCGAATAAAGAAAGACGTTATTTTTTGCGAACTTTACATACACACGCGGTCATCTGCGTCTACGCCGACGCAGACTATACATACACGCACACAATATAAGTATGTATATATATATTTGTTATTTTTTTTATATACACGTAAAACAAAGGAAATTACCACGGGCGCGAAATTACACACACACACACATAGATTTGCACGCGCACACACACAGACGTATATAAGTATCGAAAAATGGTTATTAGCTGTCAGCAATATTTTCGAAATTTATTATATTATTTTCCCGTAGCCGCGGATATTTATTATTACCTTTACGAAAAGAGAATTCTTCTTTAGCTTTGACACTATATATAACGGGCAGTATGCTTTTTACCGCCAGCTTCGCGATTTGTTGCGGTAAAATATATAGAGGCGTGAACTGAAATACAAAAAAAAAAAAAAAACCTTTATTTCATCCGTAGTAAGTGTTACCTAGTTACCTGAACGGGATTATGTGGCACTGTATAAAATTTGTTTACTCGGAATCAGGCGATTCAGGAAGCGAGATTTATTTTACATCGATTTTTTTTTTTTTTCGACAGCGTTGAAATGGGGTTAATTTTTCGGCACCCTTTCAAGTTTAATTCTCGCTATATTATAACACATTTATGTACCATTTCTAAATCGGAGAATTTTCTTTTTTCAAAAAATACATCCTTTATTTTAAAAACAGTTTTTTTAACAAAAAATGTGAAATGTTAGACATATATATGTATTGTATTGTATGTGTATATATTTTTATATGTGTAAAAATTAATGTTTGTATGTTTGTATGTTTGTATGCATGTTTGTCATGTATGTGTTCCTGTACTGCTGGACGGATCATGCTAAAATTTTCAAAGTGTATTCGTGTTGGCCAAACGAAGGTTTAAAGGTATGGTTAAGTTTTCTACATCATCTTCTTCGCGAAATATGAGATTTTAAGTAGTTGAGTTGGTACAGAAAAGTGTATACGAGGCGCGAGTAAAAAACTAATAATTTTTATAAAATTTTAAATAAAATGATTATCATGGTAAATCTAAATTAAACGTAAAAATTCAAATAAAATGATTATTATTACGGTCAATAATAAACCCTAGACGACGTTTTATTAATTTCTGGCGAAAGTAAATACACCGCGTTCTGTTACTTTACTTTTTGTGTTACTGAAATCATTAAACCTCCATGATAAGATATGAACTTACAAGCTGCGCTCATTGCGGAGAGTTAAAAAAAGGTAGTGTTTTCGATTATTTTCACATAAAAATGAAAAATCCTGCAACGAAATTTTTAATGTTTGCTACCGGGAATGGTTTGTTATTGGTGGATGGAAACCAAGGGTAGCTACCCAGGACAATTGGACTATATTAGAGATTAAATTTTAATCCAATCAGAAATCAATGAAAGAAAAGAGACAAGAATAGGAACCACCTTTAAAGAAGACGGCAAAAAGCTAAGATATAGGAAGCATTATATGAAGTAGGAAAATTCAGCTTTAACCCTGCAAGCGGGGCGACGAGTCTTGGAGGCCCGACGTTCCGAATAACCTACGGCATATCGTGGCAAACGGTGCCGCCAGGTACCTTCCCAGCTCGGGCCGCAGTATAAGTTCCACAAGCGACGAGTTTTAGGTTTAGAAGTTATAACACGAAAAGTCTGTGAGACCCGGCGCCCTGGTTTGTGTTTTTCGAATATAGTATAGTTTTAAGGTTGATACAGCCAAGATCACAAATAAATCGTAATTTAACATGGGATAATTGGTTTACCAGCATGGATTTAGTAGAAAAATTATTCATTGATCATAAAATCATGCGGGTACTGTAAAGAAAAATAAAAGAGAGCTGCCACTCGAATTCATAAACACAAAAGCTCGACCTCCATTTTCTTCAGTCTTTGCATTTCAAGCGAATTATACAATTGTCTCTTACATACCAAAAAAGTATAGAGATGTTATTCTTGTATCCAGCTTGCAACACGACGATAACATCAACATGTATCTACAGGAGAAAATTTGCAAGCCCGAGATCATAACTTTCTATAATGGTACAAATGGTAGCGTAGATAATCTGGATAAATTAAGTGCAACTTGTGATGTAGCTAGGAATACTAGGAGATGGCCCATGGTAATTTTTTATTCCATGATGAATATGGCAAGTGTTAGCTCTCAAATCAACAAAATAAACGAAATTGAAAGGCGATTGTTTCTCAGACTTTAACTGAAAACCATATGCAGCAGCGGTCTTTCGAAACAAATGTATCAGCATCTGTGAGAGAAAGAAGACAGGACTGCAACGCGAACTGTGCAAACAAATCAGGAAATTCCACTCAGAACGAGAAGAAGACGCTTCTTTTGCCAAAAAGACTCGAAAACAGTATTACTGTCAGAAATGTAAAAAATTTATTTGTCTCTCTAATCACCTTAAAGTTTGGTGTCTTTCATATTCCAACAGAGGCAAGAGTCAATAAAATCTAATCTACGTTACCAGTTTATCCTATTACTTTTTTTTTTTTTTTTTTTTTTTTACACGTATATTTCAGTACAATCTTATTATAGTAAATAAATTAGCACTACTTTTAAAACAGTGTTACAACTTAATCTAACTAATTTGTAACATGAGCAGAGTAGAAACTATGTACAATTACATAACTCCTAATATACAGATATATACATAATCATACGCGCATATAAATACTCACACGCACGCACACCAAGTATATGCCCATATCCACAAAATACATACATACGAATATATTACAGAATAAATTAGGTGACTAGTTCATAAGGCTTTGTGCGCTTAAGGCGCCTTAAGTCATCATCGGAAAGTAGCAGTTCTAAAGCCTCTAGATTTGGGTGACTGTGAAGTCGGTATTCGTGCGCTTCTGCAATATAACGTATGACTTCATCGATCCATGGAATATTTAAATCGGAATGTATTTCTTCGTTTCGTTGATACCAAAAAGCTCCAGTGATGTTTCGGAGACACTTATTTTGAGCGCGCTGAATAATCAACCGATTGGATGTCTTTGCACAGCCCCAGAGTTGAATACCATACATCCATATCGGTCTGATGATTTGACAATAAATCAAACGCTTATTAGACAGATTGAGTTTAGAATAACGCCCAATCAGCCAACAAATCTGTCTTAATTTATGCATGGTTTGTTCCTTTTTCATTTTGACATGCGTCTTCCAATTCAGCCTGGAATCTAAATGCATACCCAGGTATTTAGCAGAGTCCGATCTCGGAATAGGAAGACGATCAAGATATATAGGACAGGTCTTAGATTTACGAAGCGTAAACATAACATGCACTGATTTTTCTTGATTAATCTTGATCTTCCAATCACATGTCCATTTGCTAATTTTTTCTACTGCATGTTGCAAGTTAGTCGTAGCCAATTCTGGGGAATTGCCAACTGACAAGATGGCTGTGTCATCTGCAAAGGTAGCAGTAGTCGTCTTGGCTGTTGTTGGAATGTCAGCTGTATACAATAAATACAGAGAAGGTCCTAAGACACTACCCTGTGGAACACCAGCCTGTATTGGATGAAATTTGGACTTTGCTTCTTCATAAGAAACTCTGAAGGATCTATCAGAGATATATGATTCAAGAAGTTGGCACATATTTTCCGATAGCAGGTTGCTCATTTTATAGATCAGCCCTTCGTGCCAGACTCGATCAAATGCTTGCGATATGTCTAGAAAAACCGCCGGACAGTATTTTTTTTCTTCAAAGGCTGTTTCAATTAGCTTAGTTATACGATGCACTTGGTCAATCGTAGAGTGCTGATTGCGGAAGCCAAACTGATGATCTGGTATCTTTAATAAGGGCTTGAGTCGCTTAAGGAGTAGTTTTTCAAATAATTTTGATATGGAAGGTAACAAAGAGATTGGTCGATACGAAGTTACTACTTCTGTTGGTTTCCCAGGTTTCGGTAACATGATGATTTGAGCGATTTTGAAACATTTTGGTACGTATCTCATTCTGAAACAGGCATTAAAGAGATATGTCAGCATGATAATTCCTTTACGTGGTAATTCTCTAAGCGCTCCAGGTGAAATTTCATCGATTCCAGGAGCCTTTTTGGGATTCATATTATTATCTAACTCTTGTGCAACTTCAAGAGGAGTTACTGGTTTTATTTGCTGGAAAGGTTGGTAATTTTTCGTTGTATCGATCTGGGAGTTTATATTATGTGTTGTAAAGACTGAAGCTAAATGCGAAGCGAATAGTTCAGCTTTACTGTTGTCGTCGCGAATCCACTGCCCTTGTTCATCCTTGAGAGGAGGAATATGAAGTAGTGGACGTTTGAAGCGTCGCGTTGCACGCCACAATGAATAATTTGTGTCCGCTGCAGGGCTTAAATTTTCTAAGTAGTTTGTGACGCTTTTCTGTTTGAAATCCTTGATTAGCCTATTAACTTTATTGCTAATTCGATTAAATTTTGTTTTATCCGATGGATGACGGGAGCGTTGCCATATTTTCCGTGCACGTCTTCTCTCTT
This sequence comes from Icerya purchasi, assembly GCA_039619475.1. Classification (NCBI taxonomy): domain Eukaryota; kingdom Metazoa; phylum Arthropoda; class Insecta; order Hemiptera; family Monophlebidae; genus Icerya; species Icerya purchasi. The sequence continues at coordinate 91,964,564 of CM077115.1, forward strand.
TAATTAGTTTCCTAACTTCGATAGGATACAGTACTTCATTTGGAACGTTTTCTTTAAGAGCTGGAGTAGCCTGGCTAGCAGCTTTTCGCAACAAGTTGATAAAGTGCTGGGCTTGCTGTTCTAAATCACTAATAGTTTTAAGCCTGATTTTAAGTTCAATTGAAGAGTCAAGGCTTTCTCTAAATTGATTCCAATTAGTATATTTATTGGTGAGATTTTGCGGAATTCTTTTTTTAATCACTACAGAATTTAGTGTCATAAGTACCGGAGTATGATCTGACGATAAGTCCGTAATTCCTTCTACTTGCACATAATTGGCAGCGATTCCTTTAGTAATGAAAAAGTCAAGGAGATCAGGATTCTTCGCGCAATCTGTTGGCCAGTAAGTAGGTTTCCGCGATGAAAAGAACTTACACGAACATATGTTGATGAAGAAAAAAAATATGTTTTGCTTTTGTCTTTTAGTTTTTTATACAACTTTAAATTAGAGTTGTTTTTTTTTCGTAGTATTTCTTAACTGTTAATATTCTATATCGGTTTGTTCAATTATTTTTTGATATCGTTTTTAATATAAATAAACGATGTTTACTTCATATGAAGCAGTCACATTCATTAAAAAACCGTAAATTTTGCATTTTTTATAAAAAGTCTGTGAGACCCAGCGCCCTTATTTATGTTACAAATTGGGAAGCCCCGCCTGCAGGGTTAATAGCAACGGTATATATATATATATATATATATATATATATATATATATATATACATATATGTATATACATATATGTATATACATGTATTAAATTAAATAATAAGCTAATAAGGTAAAATCGGGTAGTAACTTTTAATTTTGAAAATCGTTTTTTGTAATAATGAAAGACCCAATGCGTAATGCAGTTTGTTAGTCCATTTTTTTAATCTGTATCGTGGACGAAAAGAGCATATTGCCATCCATAAAAATGGACAAATTGAGCGATCAACATTCGCCTATCATTTAATAACTGAAAGACATTCGGTTACCTGAAATATTACACAAGATGTGTATAAATTAAAAACGAAATATAATAACTGATCAATAGTTTGCTCTATTTTTATTTGTTGCTTTTCAATTTAATTTTAAACAATCGACTATTATTAACTTATCGACGTTTTTATCGATATAACATTAATCTTTATTTATTTTTACACATTAAGCACTGTAATCCTGAGCGATGATTAATTCGAAACTTGATATAGTATATCTTTTACGCGACCGGCTCTACTTTGATAGCTGTAGTGTAGCATCATTGTCAATTTCTTTTGCATTTTTTTTTTGTTGCTGTCTCTGGTGTACACTCTAGGACAGCCGGAAAGAAAAGAAACCACCATATGTGTCCTGGTAAAAGTGTCTTAAATGATATTGGATTTTTCCCGAATTCAGATGAAACTTGTACAAGTGCCCCATCAAAAACCATAATTCCTTCTAGTTTTTTTTTGTTTTTTTTCTTTTTAATAAAATCTTTAAGAAAGAGAAATTGGTCAGACTGAGCCCAAGATACATAGAGTCCTTCTGTTTCCTTCACCTTCACGCTTTGTTGTTATCATTTTTGTTTTAATCATTCCTTGCTGTCTTCCTCCCGCTTTCGCTTCTTATTAGCCGCTCACCATGTTGTCCATTTAAATGTTACAGTTGTTTGTGACGCTAATCACATTTTATTAAGTGTTCATCTCTTTGGCTAGAGTGTTCGGCTCTGTACTCATGTTCACTTAGGCTTCCTGCTTCTTATTTTGCCCGGTATATCCTGTCTTTTTCTTCTACACTTATTATCCCTGCTAACCTTCCTATTAAAGATATCACTTTTCTTTTTAATTTCTAATTGTTTCTGTGAGAAGATCCTTGGTTGACGAGCCTATTAAAAGAAACAAAAAAGAAGATAAAAAAGAAATTAGGGATTAGAAATAAACGCTCTCTATCCGTTAATTATTGCCGACTCCACAAAAAAAAAAGAAAAAAAAAAAAGGTCAACGTTATTTGCGTATATTTTTTTTAATGTTAGTTCGCGTGTAACCCATGCGGACTGATTTTAATGAGTGGTCGGATGCGCTATATGAATACCGATGAAAATAAACTGAGTAGTCGTCCGAAAACGTGAAAAAATGTGCCCCTTTTGGATAATTTTTTTAATTCATTAATATAACAGACGCGATTAATTTGAAATATTATTCGTAGAAACGTAATTTTAAAAAATTAATAATTTTCACGGATAAATGTCGATTCGAATAAAGAAAACGAATTTTAAACTGCTATAGCGTAAATAAAAAGCTTGTCACTTTTAAAAAATTTGATTTTTAGTAAGGCAAAAAATTGAATTATTATGTTAAAAACTGCGAAATAAGATGTTTTTTTTTTTTTTACAAAACAATACCGATATTTGAATATTTCTTATAAAAATTTAAAAAAAAAAAAAGTGAAAAAAAACTATTCCCGGTGAGAAAATGATGTATTTCAAAGTGGCAGTAAGGTGATGTTATAATAATTTTTATGCAGCATTTTTGGAATAGGAACCAAATTTACGATATTTAGAAACAATTGAATGAAAATATTTAATGCAGTTTTTAATTATTACTGCAATTTGTGATTTCCTTGCCTACAGACTAATAAGCATTAATGTTGTATAAGAATTATCATAATGATGTCACCTTAAGGTATATTTCACTGTAAAATTATATTATCTTTTTATCGGGAGTAAAATTATTTTTTAATTTCTAACGCGTAATTTTAATATTTTTATAGTAAATCTTCAAGTGCCGGTGCTTTTTTTAAACACATTTTAATAATCAAGTATTTTTCGTGCATCGTGTATTTTATGTGATTTATCAAATATATTAATATAGTAGTTGTCGGAAATTGTCTAATCGTAATTTAGTTATAAAATGTCAATTGTTACACTGAAATTGAAGACTTTTTACATAAACTAATAGTTTAAAAAAAATAAATAAAAAAAAACAATAACTAATGAACACGACAACTCAAAAGAAGAAGTTTTATTTAATATAAATACATCAGCTGAGATAAATCATAATTCGGTTGTTTTTTTTTCTTTTTTTCATATTATTTGTAGAATTTTCAGAGTTTATTATTACAATAGTCAGTGATCGAGTTTATTATCGTTTTCGAGTTAACTGTATTCAACCTTCAAATGTAGGGTACGAAGCGTATAGACTAGCAGCAAGTTGAAATTAGTCGGTAGTAATTAATTAACGTCACGCCCATCCTGACTGTGCGTCGGTGATACCGTTGGCTGAATGTGATTTTTCTGAATATCAATCTTGAGCCTGGGCCGGTGTAGCAGCAAATGGTTTTGCGTTAGCCATTCGGTAGGTCGACCTAACGTTAAGGAATTGTTTGCAAATGATTCGACTGGAAAACCGCCAATCAGCGGTATTGTTGTTATTATTATTGTGGTGCGTGTAAATGTACGCTAGTGTGCCCCTCTTCGAGTATGTGTGAGTGTATTGGGGAAAGATCAGAAAATGTATCAAACAATTACGCGGAGAATTTAATACTAACAAATCAGCTACTATGCCTTGACTAAATTTATTCTTTTTATGTCGCTACTATATTCGGAACTATTATGCAATTAGCATTTTTACGAAGGGTGTGCCTCTGTGGCAGTGTTAATTTACCAAGTTAAACGCAGCAATTACAGAAATTTACCGCTTGAAATTGCTCACTGGATACTTAATTATTTACAACGGTGGAAAGGTTTATTGCTTCCCACGATCACCGAACAGTACTATACATAAGTATGTTAAGTAAAGCGAATTCACTAACTTTTTACAATGGTATAAGCGGTTGTAAAAATATACCGAGAGTTTAACAGATCTGAAGAGTATATTGAACCGGTTGTTCCTCTATGTCAGGATTCGTCTTTACTTTCTTCGATATGAGACTTTGAACGGCTGCAATCGCTTCCTATGATCACTTTTTGTGGAAGTCAGGCACTTTAGATACCGGGCAAGGGTGTTCTTTAAGCTTATTACTACATTCAAAATCTATATGAGTTGACTAGAGCCGCTACAGTTCGGTCTGTGTAATGCATGCTGATTATTCCGATATGCCTACCTTAATGGCACTAGAAAAATTCAAAGAAAAAAGTTTTTGAAGTGTGTAATATACGAGTAAGTAATTGTTAGTTATATTTGACAGAATAAAATTGGTCAGACATGTGCTGACTAAGGCAAATCATTCACATACAATACCAAGGTGCTTACCAAATTTCGACTATGCTAATAAATAATACGTTATTAAAACCTTAAATAAAGTACGCCCATTCAAGGTGAGGTTCCTTTATTTCTCGGCTTGACGTTATCTATGCCAACACACGGCACACTCTTAGTAGCATGCGAAAAAATTTTCACTTCGAATTATAAATAGATATGTGTATTCATTTTAATCGAAATAGGACGATAATCAAAAAGGTTTATAGTCAGCAAAAGAAATTCTTAAAGGTAATAATCCTTAATAAAGATCAGGTTTAATATTAGTTGGCGGAGAGAGAAAAACGAAATGTCTCCGAGGATGTTTATCACCGATTACTTGAATATAAGACACCACAAATATATATCAATAGCTGCGATGACAAGAAGCAGGAAAACGAAGAACAATAATAGGAGGGTATATTTTATTCGACCGAAAGGCATAAATAGTAAGATTGATAATACGGATAAAATAGTTTTAATTAAGCTGCTATAGCGAATCCCAGCAGATATAGTGCAAAAAGAGATAGGAACTTGGAAAGTATTAATTAAGCAATGGTTGGTTGATAACATTAATGACATTAAGTTAGATAAATAGGGAACTGGCTGTGGCGGAGAATCGACCATTCGTATTCTTCGAACATGTAGTATGAAACGGTTTGTATGATGATAAGTATTTCTTTTTTGTTTTTATCTTTTTCATTTTTTTTTTTCACTTTTTATAATTATGAAAATTAATTGTATAATTGTAATGAAATATTGTAATATATTTTTTGAATAAACGATGATAGGCATGTTGGGCACCCGCAGACGGGCAGTACGACTTGTGGGACCTACAACTTATTTTTAATAAAAAAAAAAAAATGAACAACCGCTAGCTTAGTAAACAGATAGATTAATACGAGTAATATTGCGTATTACTTGGTTCAAAGGAGTTTCCGTAACTTTCAGTTATGACGCCATCTTTCAAATACAAGATACAACGCATAAATAATTTTAACGGGTATGTGCAAACCTTTAAATAATGGATTAAAAAGGAAAACGTTGCGTTCTGATAAATTAAACGCGTATTTCGGTTGCGTACTAAAAATTACCTTTCCGAGATCAATTGATTTCAATACACTTGTCGTACACAAGTGCCCCGAGTGCTTGTTAAAAAGTTATTTTTATAGCTGAGTATTTTTTCTATATCCAAGACATACATCCATAATAGTAAGAAAAGTGCACTATACCATATTTCGTATGTCTTCGATTGCAAGTTAGAAGATTAAAAATATTAACGGTATATTTCATATTCTTCTTTGATTAACGTGCCGCGTACTGCCACCTAGGGAAGAAACACGGATAAGATAGGAATTAGATGGAGTGGAATAGGTTAGTAATCCTGAGGAAACGTAGGAAGCATTCAGTTTTGTCGTGACGATCAGACAGGATTTCGGAAAAATTAGATAATTGGAGAATTTGTGCTCGGTATGAATTATGGATGGGACAGCTGACGAGTAGATGCTGGATTGTGAGAGGAGAATTGCAATTGGAACACAGTGGAACAGACTGTCTGGACAGGAGGTGGCTATGGGTAATTTTGGAGTGACCTAGGCGGAGTCTTAAGACGACGATTTCGTATTATTCTAGAGTTCCTTTTGTTCCGACTATTGAATTTAACAAATTCAGAACCGCAACTGAGGTAATTTTGTGAGCAAACATATTTAACAGTATACTGTTTTAAATTTTCAGCGCAGTAAACAAACTTTTATCCTTAACAAATATTATTAACAAAAGCTCGAAGTGAGATATAAAATATTTTCTTACCGGTAACGTAATGGAAAAATTTAAAATTTTCGTATAAAAATATATGTTAATATTTTCACTGTCTTCTTCCGTAATTGAATAGCCTTTCATTTTTGACCGAAAAATTTCTTTTCATTTTCACTGTCCGGAATCTCTGGCTTTTCTGTAATAAAAATTTTTTTTTATTTTTACCTATTTTTATTGGATTCCATTTCTATATAATTGTTGTTCGTTCGCGTTGTTTAATAGATAACAATTGTTCTCCGATAACAACATCATCTTCGATTTCTTCGGCATTTTCGTTATCATCATAGCGATAAAACCGGTGAGATTGTTCTGATTTTACTATTTCGTGCGCGTATTTCGCCTGCTCATTTCGACAGCTGACAATTTTAGTTCGTCTTTCGGTACTTCAGACACTCGAATTCTGTCGTGTTTTTTTTTTTTTTTTTCCTTTTCCAATTATTATTTATTTATTTATTTTAATTTAATCGATCGATGAGTTCGTCCAGTGGGGGCCGCCCGGCGGCCTCCTCCAAAGATACGAAATTCAATACCAATAAGAATAATTTAAGTCTCAACCTGATGGAAACCGACGCTGCCGTAAAGCGTAAACCTTCCGGCCCCCTTTCACCGACCGTGTCTCTGCCTAGCAAGGATCTACGGCTGTCTCAAACTGATCTCAACGCTCCCACTAATATAATCAATAATAGTAACAATAAAAATAATAATAATAATAAAACCGTCACTAAAGCCGTTGAAAATTTTAGTATTAAAAATAGTAATAACAACGGAAGTAAGAGTAATATCAATAACAACAATAATAACCCTGTTAAAAACGGTAGTAGTGAACATAGTAACAGCAATAATAATAATAATGCTAATGATAATAATAATAATAATGCCAATGATAATAATAATGCCAACGATAATAATAATAATAATAATAACAATAATGATGATGATGATAATAATAATAATAATAATAATAATAATAATAATAATAATAATAATAATAATCAAGTTCAAGTTTCAAGTTTTTATTATTATTATTATTATATATAATCCATCTATGCGCAAGTTTGCGCGAGCGATGGCTATTGTAAACAACCAAAAAAATAAAAAATTTTGAAACAAAATAAAATGAAAGTTTTTTAAACAAAATATGTAAACAATAAAAAGTTTTTGAACCAAAATAAAAGTTTTTTAAACAAAATATGTAAACAATAAAAAATTTTGAATTAAAATAAAAGTTTCTTAAACAAAGTAATATTAAAAACTGCAATTATATGTAACATGCACACTGAAACATACAATCAGATGCATTTATACATTTAGACATTCTTATACATATGTGCACTCTAATTAAATACGTATATACAAAAACTGTACTTACTATTACAGAAGTAGTAAGTTGAAAATTAAATAAGTTAAAATTTGGTGAGCTTTTTTTTTTTTTTTTTTTTTTCCCTTTCCTTTTCCCTCTTCATGTCTTATCTGTTTCTTTCTTTCCTTAGCTCTACTCTCGTTTCTAATTTTATTTTTCTTTATCTGTGCTATTGTTAAGGTAGTAAGTATGATAAAAGAATTTTTCGACGCTTTTTGTAGTTTTTTAGTTGTATTTTTAAAGTGGAAGGTAAAGAATTAAAAAGTTTAGGACCCATATATATAGATTGATTTCGGATGTGGTATTTGTTAATATTCGGTAATACTGCTAATTCTTCGCCCGCTGATCTAGTAATACTTTGCATAACCGAAATATTAAATTTTGTTTTATTTTTAAGAACGAACATAAGTAGTTGTAGTTCATAGAGTTTTGAAAGATGTATAATATTATAATCTACAACTGTGTCCAGATCTCTGCCAAGTAGATTTACAACATTTTTTTGGAGTTGAATCAAATGTTTTAAATGGTGGTCAGCAGCTTTGCCCCAGTGCATGATTCCGTAGCTTAATAAGGGTTGGTATAAAGCAATATATAGTTTACGGAGATGTATAGTATTGAAAAATTTGCTTAGATAGTAAAATATATAGTTTAATTTTCTAATTTTCGGTGCAAGATAAATTGGATGTTTATCCCAAAACAGTTTACAGTCTAGTTGAACACCTAAATATTTTATCTCATACACTCTATACAGGGGAGCATTATTTTCCCAAAAAAAATGTTGAAATCATTAAATTTAAATTGCGGTATGTGACTATAAATAATTAATTTAGTTTTATTTAGATTAATAAATAGTTGATTATGGTGCAACCAGTTTTTGATTTTATACAAGTCATCCTGTAAAAGACTCTGAAGAATATCTTGTTTGCGGGAGTTTACCATTAGCACGGTATCGTCTGCGTAACAAAATATTTTCCCATAAACGTCTAGATTACATAAATCATTAATATAAATTAAAAATAGGAGAGGCCCCAATATGCTTCCCTCAGGTACACCGTAAACTTGCTTTACTACATAGTCACTTTTTATATTATTATTATTATTATTAGTGCAATGCAGTCAAGCCAATCATGCATAATTCCACGGAAGCCACAATGAAATAATTTCCTTAGCAAGATGTTATGATTAACCACGTCAAATGCTTTTTTTAAGTCTAAATAAACTGCTGCAACCGAACTGCCCATTTCCAATTTGGATGCAATGAAGGAAATGTGATTAAAAAGTGCGTCATCTGTGCAAAGTTCAGGCAGGAAACCATACTGATTTTTGCTAAAAAAGTTATTATTCAGTAAGTAATTTAACATTCTACACTTAAGACATTTCTCAAATATTTTGGCTGTGGTGGACAGAATGCATATAGGTCGGTAATTGGAAATATTAGAACAATCACCATTTTTAAAAACAGGCGTAATTATACCAAATTTTAAGACTGATGGAAATCTTCCGACTTGAATGGATGTATTAAATAAGTAGGTTAGATGTTTAACAAAAAAGTGTAAATTTTCTTTTATTAATGAGATCGAAATTCCATCAAACCCGAAAGAGGACTTGTTAGGCATTGACATTATTCCAAGCCTAACTTCATCGAAAGAAAAATCGATAAATCCAAAGGAGTTGAGGGTAGTGGGTTCTTTCGTTGGAATGTAGTTAAAAGTTTCTGTACTATTTATCATATCTTTCACCACATTACTGAAATAGTTATTGAAGTAATCTGCGGTTAATTTTTCATTACCACACACATTCGTTTTGATGCCATTAATAGATATATTATGTAATATTCGTGGATTATTTCCTAAGGTTTTTTTAATAACCGCCCAATACTTTTTTTGATTATTTTCACACTTTTCTAATAATTTATTATAATAATTTTTTTTTGCCTTTCTAGATAGTCGCTGCAGATTTTTTGAAGTTTCTTTAAATTGTAATTTTAAATAGGGGTCAGTAGGATAACGCTTAGTTAGTATGTATGCTAGATTTTTTTCACGAGAAAGCTTGACTAATTCATCTGTAACCCAAGGCGATCTTTTATGGACTTTTCTTGTCTGTCGTTTACATTTTGATTTCTCCATACCATTTTTTATTATAGATACAAACTCCTCAAATTTCTCGTCAATGGTTAATTGCAAACTATATATTTTTTCACAGTCGATAGTTGCTAAATAATGTCTGAACTTAATTTTATCAAAATAGTATACACAGTTGGATTTAATGGACTTAAGGTTGGAATGAAATGTAATTGATGCATTTATAGCACAATGATCGGAAAAACTTATTTTAATTATTTTGTGTAATAATAATAATAATAATAATAATAATAATAATAATAATAATAATAATAATAATAACAATAATAATAATAATAATAATAATAATAATAATAATAATAATAGTTTAATTCACAGTAGTCCCGAGGTCCACCCCTCCGACCATCCAGGACCCTATTCTATAATTGTAGAATATAATTCAACACAAAATAACATTGGGAATTATCATCCATTGGCGGTGGCCCGACTCCTTGGTACAGTCTCCTCTTCCTATTCTAACATTACTACCCTAGGTAGAAATCGAATATCTGTTTTCTTCCCTTCAGTTCTTTCTGCTAACTCCTTCCTTCAGAACTCATCCTTTTTTTCTTCTCATAATTTAAAAGCTTTTATCTCAGTTAATTCCATTTACAAATTGGGAGTTATTTCTGGAGTTGATCCTTCCTTCTCTGAAGAAGAAATACTGGAGGGGCTTGAATCTTCTATACCCTTTTCCTCTATCAGGCGCATCTTAAAAACCGTCGAAGGTAAAAAGACACCTACTAGATCAGTTGAAATTAAATTTACTAAATCCTTCCTTCCAGAATTTATCACTATTTTTAAACTCCGTTTCCAAGTTCTGCCTAGCGTCAGACCTCCTACACAATGTTCCAAGTGTTTCTTATTTGGTCATATTGCGAGGCACTGTCGTAGTTCTAATACTGTCCGTTCTCACTGCTCTTCTAGGCATTCCTTATCAGACTGTCCAAATACTCAGAATCCTCCTGTTTGTCGTAGTTGCAAAGGTGACCACTGTTCCTATGACCGTAGATGTCCTGAATGGATTAGACAAAAGGACATCAAAAGAATCATGGCGTATGAAAACCTATCTTTCCATGAAGCATCAAAGCACAAGGATAATTCCTTAGTGTCTCAAGCCTTTTCATATGCAAATCGCGCATCTGTTTCTGTTCCTCTTCATAACACTCACAATTTTCCTACTATTCATTCTTCACCTCCAACTAAATCTTTAACCTTCCGTAAAACAAAATCGCCTAAATTATCTTCTAAGCCTACTCCCCATTTTCCTTCTCTTCCTGTCTATCATATTCCTTCTCCCACAAATGGATGGGCACTAAGCAAACCCTACCCATCCTCTAGTAACGATTCTTCTAACAATCCTTCTAACCTCTCTTCTTCTTCTGAATTTTCTCCTTCCATTAATAATCTTTCAACAGCCATTTTGGACTTAATATCATCATTTAACGTTGACTCCTCTTCAAACTTTGCTAATTCTCTTTCCGCTTTTCTTTCCAGTAACCTTCACCTTAAATAATCCTTATTCTTTGCTTCACCTTTGCACTCGCAAATACATTCTCCTTCACCCTCTACGTAAACTTTAACTATGTTTTATCTTAATTCTCTCCTTACTCATTCTCCTTTTCTTTTATGTTTCTCTCCCTCTTTTTAATGTTTCAATATGTCCTTCAAATTTAACATTCTCCAGTGGAATTGTCGCAGCCTTAAAGCTAATAGACTTGCCTTGGAGAGTTTACTTGAAATACATCAAATTCACATTGCCTTAATTTCCGAATCATGGCTCAAACAATCTGAAACGTTTCATCTTAAAGATTTCTCCGTGGTTCGTTCTGATAGAATAGACGGCTACGGTGGTGCTGCCATCCTTATTAGAAATAATATACATTTCCAATCTCAAAATGTACTCTTCTCTTCTGTGCCATCTTCTTGTGATCCGAATGTAGTCCACATTTCTATTCCTTCCATTTTTCCCCGCCCATTAAACATAGTCTGTACGTACTTTCCTCCGAATTTTAATCTCAATAATTTTCCCTTTCCCTCCTTTCTTAATAGTATTCCTCCCCCCTTCATTATTGGAGGTGATTGGAACGCTCATTCTCCTCCTTGGGGTTGTTCTAGTCGAAACAGTAATGGAGTGGTTCTTGAAAACATTATCCTCGGACATAATCTTATCCTCCTTAATGATCAATCTCCTACTTTGTACAAAAGCCCTTCCATTTTTAGCGCAGTCGATCTCTCCTTTTCTTCTCCTGATCTTGCTCTTAACTGTTCCTGGAAAACTCTTGATGGTACTTTTGGAAGTGACCATGTCCCTATTATTGTATCGTTCAAAAGTCTTCCCCCATCATCCATTTACTTCAAGCCCCTCTATGCCTCCAAATGGTGTATCCCCAAAACTAATTGGGAACAATTTAGTCGTTCTGTTGACTCTTCTCTTTCCCTTTTGCATCATAACTTAGATCCTATTTCAAAGTACAAATACTTTACAGATTCCATCTTACTCGCCCTTTCTTCCTCATCACCTCCAGTGCCTTCTAAACCTCGCCGTCATGCAGCTTCATCCTTACGGTGGAATAATAACTGCAAGGTGGCTTTTGATGCCAGCGTCGCTACTTTTAGAACCTTCCGTCACTGTTCCTCCTTTTCAAATTTTATTGACCATAGAAAAGCTAACGCTAGAGCCAGATACATCCTAAAACAAGCCAAGAAGGAATCTTGGAAAAAATTTTGCTCTTCCTTTTCCCGGACCACGTCTATTTCCCAAATTTGGAGAATGGCCAAAGCCTTCAAAACTCCCAAATCCGAACACCCTTCTTATCATAACATCTCTTCTGACATACTTGAATCCTTTATTGACAATCTAGCTCCCAGTTATGTTCCTTCCTTTGACGAAGTAAGTTCTCCTTCTTCTTCTCTTCCAAATTCATCTCACTTCCTCACTTCAGAATTCCACTTCAATGAACTCCTCTTTTCGTTGCAAAAATCCTCCAATTCGACTCCAGGAATCGACAAAATTTCCTTCCTTGTTCTTAAAAATCTCTCTAATTTCTCACTCAAAATTCTCCTCGAAATTTTCAATTCTTTTCTTCTCTCGGGACTTACACCTCCTATTTGGAATTCATTTATAATTATCCCAATTCCTAAGAAAATTCCAAATTCTTTTCGACCTATTTCTTCGGCTCCTTGTTTAAGAAAACTATTCGAGAGTATGCTAAACCGGCGCCTTGTTTGGTGGCTGGAACATAATAATCTCGTCTCCTACAATATGTTCGGTTTTCGTCCTGGTCTTGGTCCTTCTGACTGCATCAGCCTTTTTCTTTCTGACATATATAAAGCTCTTCTCGAAAGAAAATACACGATCGCTGCCTTTGTTGATGTAGTTTCTGCTTTCGATAAGGTTCATCTTCCATCCCTTAAAAATAAAATGATTTCTATTGGCATTCCTGTTCAACTTTCTTCCCTGATAATTCAGCTCTTTCAAAGTAGAACCATTTATCTTTCCACTCCTTCCTTCTCTGGCTCTAGATGTGTATTCCGTGGCCTTCCTCAAGGGTCATGTTTGAGTCCTACTCTTTTTAATATCTATTCGCTTGAAATAGCTTCTCTTCCCGTCTCAGCCTCTACACTCCTTTTCACGGATGATATTCTTATTTATTACTCCTCAACTTCCATCCTCTCTGCTAAAGATGAACTCAATAATTCGTTGAACTTGCTTGAATCCGCTCTATCCAACATCCATCTAACCATTTCATCCTCTAAATCTGTTTGTATGGTTTTTTCCTTTCGTCCCTATAATACTTCCTTAATTAATGTCTCTTTGAACAATTTATCTATTCCATTAGTTAGGTCCTTCTGCTATCTTGGCGTTTTCCTAGACAGTCGTTTATCCTTTCACGAACATATTTCCTACCTATATACTTCCTGTCTTAAGAGAACTAATTTATTAAAGGCTCTTTCTCCACACAAATGGGGTGGTGACCCCAGTGTTCTTCTTATTCTATATAAATCTACTATTCGTTCCAAACTTGATTACTGTTCCTTCATTTATGGCAATGCTCCTAAACATCTTCTTTCCAAACTCGATAAAGTCCAAAATTCATGTCTTCGTCTTTGCCTCGGTGTTCTGAAATCCTTCCCCATTCCTGCAGTACTTTCAGAAGCCAACATTCATCCTTTACACATTCGTAGATCCTTTCTTGGGGATCGCTTCCTCATAAAACGTCTTCCTATTAAGTCTTCTAAATTAGTTTCTGCTTATTCCTACATCCTGGCCAATTGGCGATTTTCTCCCCTGAAGATTCCTATTCTTTCTCATGTCTCTCGACGCCTTGCTCCTTATTCTTCATTTATCTACACATATCATAAACTCCCGTTCTTTACATTCAGCTTTATAGATTTTTTATATCCTCCTAATTTGTTTTTCCTTCCTTCTCATACTAAATATTCACCTTCTACCGCTTTAAGCGAGTACAACGGAGCTTTGAGGTCTCTATTTCCTTCTTCGTCTGTCCTCTTTACGGATGGTTCCAAAAGCGATGAGGGGGTCGGAGCTTCCTTTCTTATTTCTTCTCTTCCACACTACGAACTTTATAAACTTCCTTCCTTCTGTTCCATTTTCACTGCAGAATCGTATGCAATACTCCGTGCAGTTCTGTTCATTGCACTTTCCTCCTATAATAATAAATACCTTATTTGTTCTGACTCCATGAGCGTCTTGCAGGCTATATCCTCCCCTTTTCCATCCTCTTCATGCGACTACATTATCCTTTCCATTCGTTCCTTAATTGCAAATCTCTTCTTAGTTCGTTCCATTCAAATCGATCTTCTTTGGATTCCCAGTCATAGCGGCATCGCAGGCAACAACTTAGTTGACTCGTTTGCTCGCTCTGCTTCCTATAACGGCAAATTTGTCAATAAATTTCCTGCCAATAATATCCTCTTTCCATCTAAACGAGCACACCTCAAATCATGATATCGGATATTTACATTACCTCCTTTTCCAATCCTCATTCCTTTTACAAACTCTTGCAACATCTTCCTTCATCACGTTCCTGGTTTGCTGATTTCCCTGGTTTCAGTCGTTCCGTTATTTCCTTCATAACACATCTTCGTCTCAACATAATTGTCTTCCTTCGTCTCTTTTTCGTTTTTCTATTATTTCTTCCCCATACTGTAATTTTCATCCCTCGGATAATGACTGTGTTTGTGATGCAAATCATATCCTTTTTGAATGCTCTCTTCTTGTACAGGAGCGTTCCCTCCTCTACACTAAGCTTCTCCACCTAAAACTACCTACTTCTTTTTGTGCTTCCTACATACTTTCCTTTCCTTCACCAGATGTTGTTCCAATCTTAGCAGAGTTCATTTCCTCTATTTCTTTATATATCAAAATTTAATCCTGTTTTCGTAATTCTTTGATGATGGGTCATTGCCCTTGGTTGGCGTTCCCAAAAAAAAAAAAAAAATATGTAGAATGGAATTAAGACTGAAACATGCATACTATTTCTTTTGTAAATTTGGGAATAAATTCTTTTTTCTTTTTTTTTCTTTTCTTTATTATAAATATAAAAACCAATCTCTTTATAAAAATATACTCCTATGAAACAATATATATATATATATATATATATATATAAACTCTATCTTTTGTAGCAATAAGATAGTATTTAATAGTAGTAGAGATGAACTTTTTTAAAGAATTTAATAAATTTACAGTTAATAAAATCGAGTACCGTAAAAATAGTACGCATTTGTATTAAAATATCCTAGTATTAATTCTTCTTCTTCTTGGTGTCATACTTTTCGAAGAGCGTTGACGATTACATGTGTCAGCATCAAAAAATTTTATTTCTGGCATCTTGTATGAGTCTTTCTAACGACCATGTTCTCGTCCATTCCTTGATGTTGCCTAACCAGGTCGCTTTCCACCTTCCTCGGCTCCTGTTTCCGTCTACTTTTCCCTGAAGGATTAGTTGCAGGAGTTGACATTTCTCTCCTCTGATTATATGACCGAAATATTTTATTTTCCCGCACACAATAGATTTTGGTCTCAAGTTATTCAAAAAGATTCATAAATATTTTCCAGTATTCTGGATACAAGGGATACGGAATGAAAAAAAGGTTTTTTGATTTACTTTTCTACTATATTTTCGGCTGGATTTTGATAACATAATCATTTTGCAGTCTTATCCTATGTTTCTGGCGATACATGTTGCATCTCTTTTAAAATGTAAATTACTTTTTGAAGTTAATGTTGTTTGGAAAAAAGAACTGATCAAAATTTATCATTGCTTATTTAAAAAGCTGAGTCGAGATTTACTAGCCGGTAAAACTCCGTATTAACATGCGCATCTGTTTTAATTTCCACGGGCGCCTTTAAAAATACAACTCTCTAAGTATTTAGCACATTTAGACACACAAAGATCTTCCTTATTATTCCGTAGTATTCCTTATTATTTCTTATTATTCCTTAACATTCCTTGGTATTTCTTAGTTTTTCTTTACTATTCCTTAATATTCCTCATTATTCCTTATTATTTCTTATTATTTCTTAGTATTTCTTTATTATCAGTATTTTTTTTTAGTGAAAAAACTACACACGTTTATTTAAAGCCCTATCGAGCTTAATATTCTGAATATGTAGTACTGTTTGCTTCTCTTTCTGTAGTTCTCTTTTCTCTGTGCTATTATGTAGGGAATTTGAGCATAGGAGTTACGATAGTTTTAAGAGCTTAAGAGGGGAGGATCCGGAACATGTGTCACTTTTGATAGAAGTGATACAGAGTTGAAAAGAACAACATTGTAAAATACAGCTGTGCATAAGATCTGAGTGGTCGATACGCATACGGAGTTGGACACCTAGATTTTCCAGTCGAAATTTCAAATGTGGATGCTGAATTTTATTAAACTCAAAAGTGGCGGATTTATCATCACGGATGCTTTCTTTACGCCGCGGTCGGCCGTAACGTTTCACATTTAGCAACATTATTTTTTTTTATATACATTTTTTTATAATTTTCATTTTTAACAAAACTTTTTGAGACGCACAAAATGCCTAAAAACGTTTCTACCACAGTCTCTACTAGCTTTTGTTTATTGACATACAGTTTTTTTTACGTACCAGTGTGTGTGGAGAAATAACACAAATAGCTCTAGCTAGAATATTTCCAAAATGTTTCGTGGAATCCGGTAGCGAAATTCCTATCGTTCGCAATTCTCGTTGAATTATTTTCGAGTGAACACGGCAACTTTCTCAGCGGTTTACTTCTGACCTTCAAATCATTCGGGAAGCATAAAAATCTTCTTCAGCTGAACAATTATTTAATCATTTTTGTTTTGTATTTTTTGGGCTCCCGAACTAAAACTTTACTTGGTTTCCAGCAACGTGTCGGCCGAAATTTCCAGTCGTTCTAGAAAACAATCTTATTCGGCGCGAAATCTGTAAAACCGAAATGTACCAACAGTGGCCATTTTTATATGTTGCTTATCAAAATACTTTGCGCTTTTTCCGATAAAGCCGCCGCCGTTTAATCTTTCAACATCGAGCGTGTCTGTCCGCGGTTAAATCATCATTAATGAAAACGCTATTTTTATCAGTGACATCTGGCCGTCGCAATAATTAATTTCAGCAGCCTCTAGTGAAACGACTACAGAGCGATTCTTCTTCTCTCCGCTCGCTTTAATCTCTCTTTGTTCTTCTTCGTTACCAAATGCAGAGTAGAGTAGTGGATCAAAGTCTCAATGAAGTTGCTTATCAAAGAAGGCGAACAGTACAAGTTCCGTTTTTTCCTCTCTGAGCGTTAATAATCCGAGCGTGAAAAAAGCCAACATCGCCGTCGAGGAGGTGAGCAATTAACGAATGTGAAACAGGTTAGCCTCTTTATAACAACGTTTCCTGTGTTGCATCGGCGTTGGTTTTTCTTGAAACTTGCGCCATTACGTCTTAGCCTTCGTTTATCACGCTAAACTTTGTATTCCAAATCGAAAACCGACTTCGCCCTAATAGATGGCGCAACAGAAAGCTTTTAGACATACGCTGATAGTGACGACGAGAAAGATTTTATCAATTTTCTATTACGCGCGTACGGTGTTAAAACATGGAACATCGATAAGCCTGATCGAATGCAGTCGATAGTCGTCGACAGCCAACTGGAATCGAATGTCTGAGGACCCCCCTTGTGCGATTGGTAAAGTCGCGACTGACGATTTTTTTTTCGCTTCTAGCAGAGAATATTATACGTTTCACGTTAAACATGTATTATTTAATCGTCTGTTAAAGGATGTTTCTTTCAATCGCTTCCGAACGTTATTTTTATTTATGAAATACAATCAGTAAATGAAAGTATGAATAAAAATGTTTTTAAAAATTGCATTTATTTAACGTTTGCGCGGTATTTTCATTTACTTGCGAAAAAATAACTCGCGTTTTTTACGAATAAGCTATAAGTGATGAACTACCGGGAAAATGTATTTAAAAAAAAAAAAAAAAAAAGGGTGAACTCTTAAATCGGTTAAAAAACAAAAAAGCGAGAATTTTTCTCAAACGATAATTTTAATAATCGCTTTAAGCACTACTAGCGGTGCTCATTTTAGCACGTCAGGCCGTCAGGGTAAGGTTCCGGCAGACGTTGAACAGTCGGATGGCATCATAAATGAGTATATTAATTACTTCGGTCGCCACGCGTAGCATTATTAAAATGCGCTATCAGAAATTTATACATACTTCAATGTAGTTGTATAACTCTGAAAATATCGTTTCCCCCCCCTGACCTCTACTACCTGAAAATAGGCAATTATAATCGATAGTAATTAAACTGTAGCAGTCAGATTTATGGGACTTTTTCATCGCGAGTCGAAATTTTTATGCAGATACTTTTCCATCAGGCTGTGTCATTCGAAGAATAATAATACCACCATTTATGCTAAAAGGTACTTTAAATGCGTATGATTTTTAATTTTTTTCCATTCCTCCGTTTCTCCACGAATGTGTGTACGACCTATCAACCGCCGTAATTGTTTCGCTCTGTGTGTTTAATTTGTTAGCACTTCATCGTAAGACGCCTATCCAAGTGCGTACTTAAATACTTGACAGAATTTACCTGCGGTACAAGCTTATTCCTCAAATATGCTTGGTAATTTGTCTTTGTTTGACGATATATGAACATAACATATGCTGGTTTCTCTTTATTCAGCTTGACTTTCCAATCCGTCGCCCACTTGTGTACATTATTCAAAGCATTTTGTTTATAGCCTCGAGATGGCTTCTGCTAACAACAACCAAAATAGCAATATCGTCAGCGAACATAGCTGTCATTGTTTTGTTGTCAATTCCCATTACAATGTCTGTCAAAATGTATATGAGATAAATGTGATTGAACAATAAAGATTTTCTTGTTCAAGACGGCTAACAATGATGCAGTCAATTGAAAACCATTCTTCTAAAAGCATTTTAGCGGGAAAAAGATTGGAACGGCTGAGTATAATATATATAGGGTGATTTTTTAAGAGTTAAGTTTTTCAGGTTGGCAGCACTGGTTGCGTGCTCTGTGAAAAATGTGTATTGTTTGTCATATTATGGTCGTCATAATTGTTGATTCACCAGGTCGATACAAACGATGCACATTTTTCACAGAGCACGCAACCAGTGCTGC
The DNA here is from genome assembly GCA_039619475.1 of Icerya purchasi. Classification (NCBI taxonomy): domain Eukaryota; kingdom Metazoa; phylum Arthropoda; class Insecta; order Hemiptera; family Monophlebidae; genus Icerya; species Icerya purchasi. The sequence continues at coordinate 91,983,745 of CM077115.1, forward strand.
CAACCTGAAAAACTTAACTCTTAAAAAATCACCCTATATACGCAGTAAAACCCCGCTAATTCGACCTAATGCGGGGACCACAGTCGATGCGAATTAGCGAAAATTCCGAATTATGTAACACTTCTAAAATCACATGTAATCCGAACTTTTACGAATATCCCGTACTTCATTTAGATAAATCTCAAAGAATAAGTGTATGTAATAATTTAAGTCGGTGTAATAAATAAGAAGTATAAAAATGAAAAATTTGAATTACTCCACGTCTTCTTCAGTTTCGCTTGCACAAAAATTAACATTAAAAAAAAAAAAATTAATTTCTTTGTCAGTTCGAATTATAGAAGTTTCGGGGATTAGTGAAGTCCGAATTAGCGAGGTTTTTGCTGTATACATTTCTTTAAAATATAAGTGGCAATATTATAACTTTAAAATTATAATTGTTGAAATTATAATTGTTAAAAACATTTATTCAATTATATAAGATAACCGTATAATCCTGCTACAATATATTTTAATCTATTTAAATTTTAAGTTTGTTGTTAAATAGTGACCAAACTTGGTATTACACTTGGTAACAGTTGAGACTATGTTATTGTCATCGTGACTATCGCCTTTAATTACAAGTGCAGTTCCAAAGGGTTTCTTGTAAACGGATATTTTTGTAATCGTTATTGTTAATAGTAACACTAACAGCATACTTACGATTCATTTGCTCCTTTATACGCATATTTCACAAATATACCATCTTTAAAAGAAAAAAAAGTAAATTATTAAGAAAATTTAAGAAAAAAATCTTATTTCATACTTCTTAGTATTATTATTAGGAAGGTTAAACTTTTCTGCTTGTACTTTTTTTTTTTTTTTTTAAATATGACACCATATATAGCGAATTAATGACATAAAGTCAGAACGCTATCTAGGTTCCCATGTGGTCTAGTGGTTAGGATACCTGGTTTTCACCCAGGAGGCACGGGTTCGAATCCCGGCATGGGAATCACAATTTGTGTTGAATAGCCAGATGGCGAAAGCTGAGCACAGAGAAAAGGGAGAGAAAAAAAAAAGAACGCTATCTATCGGTGTAAACTACCACGAAACAAACAGTAAGGAAAGCGGTCGGTTATATTTTAATCCGATCGGGGAAATCTTTGCTAAAATGCAATCAATGTAGCAGGAATGATTAATTTAGGAAGGAAAGGACAGGATATAGGAAGCACAATAAGGAGTAGGAAGCCTGATCACCAACAAATAGGAACACAAAATGCTCCACAGAAAGAGATGAACTCTGGATGATCGGCGTCGCAAATAACCGCATCATCAGGATGGAGAGGACCGTATGGAAAGGAAATCAGGGAAAAGCGAAATCTGGAAGAAGGCGGCGAAGAATGGCCAACACGCATACGAACAACGGAAACAAGATCAGAACGCCGAAGGGAGGGATGCAAAAGAAGCCATGAACAAGGAGGAAGAGTAGGCTGAACAGACAGATGAAATGAATAATTACTAGAAAAGGAGGGAGCGCAAATATCCGATACCAAGATCTTATATGGAATCCATATCGATAGGAGGTTAGCGGATGGAATAATTTAAAAAAAAAGGCGGGACGAAGCAGCAACCCGAGCCAAGCCGCTTCATTACCAAATATAAGTGACTAGGTACTCACAGCAAATCAACGTTTATCGAATGGTGAGTGAAAATATTATGAATGAGTGAACGTATACGGAAGACAACAAAGTGTCACATGTATGATCAGGAAGGGGAGAGGATATGGCCTGAAGGGCGCTCAAGGAGTCAGAGATAATTAAAAAATTGGAGAAAAGCTGATTCGAGGAAATGAAAATAACAGAGCGTAGAATTAGTCAATAATTCGTTTATGAATATGAAACAGAAATAAGGAAGACGAAAAGATTCTGATAGGTTAAAATCGGGAAGGATGAAGGAAGCAGCAATACCACCAGAAGATCATCTCGCACCATCCGTGTAAATGGTAACATGAGAGGGAAATAGGGAATTGATAGCGCTGTAAAATACCTGTTTAATTACGGCTTGGGAGAGATTTTTAGAAAATGAGGGAAGAATAAATAACTTAGGTGACAGTTACCCTGTATTTTGCACGAATATTGTTTAAATAGGTACACTGAAGTAAGACGCGGAAAACGGAGTTTCATATCACAAAGAACACAATTATCATCGCTGACAATGTTAAATCGTTTCTTATAAAGACAGAAATTTCCATGGCCGGAAAGAGCCTGGCTGGAAAAATAGTCAACTATTGCAATAATGTCTGTTGTCCGATGATGTTCATATTTGGGCGTTAAGGACAAAAGTAAGATTTATCGAAGTAAAGGAGTGAGGCACAAAACCGCAAAGTAAAACAGTACACAGAAACCGGTAGAAATATGACGAAGAAAAATACATTAAAGAAAAACTGCGCTCGGAGTAAAAAAAAAAAAAAAAAAAAAAGTATTATTAATATATACATATATTATATTATATTATATTATATTAAAGTGTATATGCTTATGATAAATTTTTTTTTTATAAAATATTGTACCGAGTTTTTGAAATAGAAAATAGTACGGGAAGTGAAGAATGCGTTTTATTTTCCATGTTGCACGTATTCTTCTTCCAGCTCATCCAACATTGTAGCCACAGATGCAACAGCAAAGTCCACAATGCTGACGGCCAAAGAAGAGGGAACCCCATCTTTAAACATTGTGACTGTGACTGTACACCAGCACCCGTAATGATGACCGAAAAGGATACGAGGAATTCATCACCATAGCCACAACTGCGAAAGCAAAGCCTATAATGTCGACGGGAAAAAGAAGGAAGAATATCTCCCCCATTTAACATTATGACTACGCAGAGTCCAAAATGTTGACCGGAGAAAAATACGGGAGCACGATGTGCAGTTATGCATCTGCAATATCACAAAATGGTACTTTAAATGCAAAACGGACTGTGAATAGGAATAACTAGGAGTAAAAGATTTGAAATATTATAATAGATGAACCAGATTAAATCTTAATATGATACAGTATGGAAGAAATTAATTTAGCTACAACTGGGAATAATTTCATCCGCTCAAAATTTAATTACTGTTCATTTCTCTGTGGTTGTGCCTCCAAGTCCCGACTCTCTAAATTGGATGTAATTCAAAGCCTTCGTCTCTGCCTTGGTGCTTTTAAATCCTCTCCAGTTCCAGGAGTCCTTGCCGAATCTAATATACCACCCCCTTCTATTCGCAGATCTTATTTGGGCTATTGTTTTCTTACTAAGCATCTTACACGGTCCTCTACTGTTATCCATTTCTATCTTTCCATTTCTAGGAACCGGCGTTTCGTACCTAGAAGAACTCATATTCTATCTCTCATTTCTCTTCGGCTCAGTTCGTTTTGCCCTTACATAATATCCTTTGTCAATCTCCTTTATTTCACTTTTAATTTCGCCGATCTCTGCCATCCTCCAAATATGTTTACTGTTCCTACACTCTCCGAGTTTCTTCCGCAATCTTTAATTAGACAGGAATTCCACAGTTTTATCAATTCTGAATTTCCTTCGCCTGCAACCGTGTTTACATTCGAAGAAGCCGGATGGTGTCGGTGTCTCTTTTATCCTCCCAGATTTTGGCTATTCAGAATCTTTTCGCCTGCCTCCTTTCTGTTCGATATTCATAATTCCATTATTTTCATTTCCTCTAATCACCATTTCCTCTAAATTCTTGATTATATCTGACTCTATGACCGTCCTTCAATTCATCTTCCCCTACCTGATGATTCTTCTGATTTTATCATACTTCGCACACGCTCACTTATCCACGTTCTTTCTTCCCTTCGTTCCATTTATATTGATGTTTGCTACGGGTTCCTAGTCATTCGGGTATCTTCGGTAATGAAGCGGCGGACTCCTTGGCTCGGGTTGCTGCCTCTTCTCACTTTTTCTTTTAAAAAGTCCCATCGCTAATCTCCTTCCGTTATGCAAAATTTTTTGTCATCTCAGACTTTGGTATCGGATGTATACGTTTCGTCTTTCTCTAACAATTGTTCTTTCTATCTGTCTGTTCAACCTAGTGTCTTTCTGTTAACCGATAGTTCTCTTTGTTTCCTTCACTTCGTCGTTCTTCTGCCCTTATCTCAGTTATTCGTCTACGCCCTTAAGCCATACTTTATTATTTTTCTCCCGTTTTCGTATTTCCTTAGTTTCCTATACATTTTATCCTCTCAAACGAAAAGCGTGTCTGCGATGCTGATCAGGTGTTTATTAAGTGTTCATCTCTTTCTATTAAGTGTTCTGCTTTCTATTCCATTTTATTGATACTCGGTCTTCCTGCTCCATATTGCGCCTCTTATGTCCTATCTCTTCCCTCTCCACACATTGTTCCTATTATATTGATTATTTCCTCCTAACAACATTTGATATCGTACGAAGATATAATTGACTCCTTCCTGTTCTATTTGTTTCTGGGTAAAGGTCCCCGGTTGACAAGCCCAAAAAAACAAGGAAAAAAAAAAATTATCGTTGAATGGAGAGATAGAATATAGTGTAGTAATAATGCAGTACTGATCTGTCGGGTGACAGGAAGGAACACTGTAAAAAAACAAGATCAGAATTGCATGGTACGGTGTTATTGTGGTAGAGGCTACAAACTAGGGAAGACACAATAGCGAAGCAGGAAGACTACTGTCAAATAGATGTGCTTTGCGCGCAATTTATATTGAAAATAATCTTCATTTTGTTAGACATTTTTAATTAATCGATAGCAAATAAATCCAGTAATATATTAGATCATTCTGCAGCTACCGTTTTTAAATTAATTAATTAATTAATTGTAAAAGTAATTCTGGGGAAAATTAATTAAAGAGCTGTAAAAAAGAAAGGCTTAATGCCTGTCTTTTAAAAATAATAATATTTCATATTCAGCTCAACTCGTATGCGTGTATGTTTCTCACTCTTACGCCGGACGCTACTCTAAAGATCGAATACGGCGTTTTAAAATGGTATTGAAAATTTAAAAGGAATTTTACGCTCCTGTATTATGAATAATTTCTATTGCAGCATCGTCTGTTTTAATTTTTTATGGCATGTAATTTACATTTATAAGGCTCCCGCAGGAATCGAGGCTGAATGCTGAGGGGCGACTTTCTCCGATGATTATTATACGCGTGTTTGTCGAAAAAAAATTTTGTGTGCGACAGAAATACATTATATACGCGCGCACGTGATATTTATAAACCATATATTTTAAGCTTTTTTGTTTTTTAAGTAAACTTTTGTTCATAATAATTCGGTGGGGGGGGGGGGGGGGGGGGGGAGGGGGGTTACAGGAAAAAGAAAAAAATCTAATAGCCTGTGTTATATAAGAGTATCTGCTCTAGAACTCTACATTTTCATAACGATACTCCGAGAAAAGATGTTATGATGGCCATTTTCGTGGACTATGCCGCTATTACAGTAATAGATGAATATTTTCCAATGAAGTAATTAATGGTTATAATAATGCCTCTAAATATAAATTTAACCGTAAGAATTGCGAAAAAGAATTTAATAACACCACTTAAAAGATCAAATTTTCAAATGAAATACAAACTGCGTATTTTAAATAAGCTGATAAACTGGTTTAAAATATTATAAAACTAAAAATAAACTGGAAATATTTAGCTATTTTCAACGAAATTATATGCTAATTAATAATATTAGTCATTACGGCGATCAAAAAAAAAAAAAAAAAAAAAAAAAAAAAAAGAAGATAAAAAGAAAGAATTATTTTTCTTGTAGGGGGGGGGGGAGGATTAAATGGTTTTGTACGTTAGTGTACCCAGTTGGATATACCTGAGAAGAAACTTTGAAGAAAGAAATTGAATAAATTAAACACGACTAGTTAATTCTCGGCGATACTCTGCGCAGCTGTTGAATTTAAAATCCTAACGATAGCGTCACGACTACCTATTTATACATTCTAAAATAGTGTACAAATGCAGGTTTAGTGTTCATGGCAATGAACTACCTCCAAAAGCGAAGTATCGTTATCACAGGCTGCTAAAAGATGAGCTGCAGTACGTGCAACTGGCATTAATAGATAAGAAGCGAAGTACCCTAGGTGCCGAAATAACTGACGTTTCAATTCCGGCTGGGTGGTAAATAATAAAATAGATAATGTCGAAGAAAATGTATTAATGAATTTATTGCTAAGAGTACCGAAGGAAATTTGCACAGAACAGCATTTAGCAGTTTGGAAAGAAAAAAAAAAAAGAAAAATTTGGTTAATTGCATGGTTGCAGGGATAGGAGTAATAATTTGCAGGTTTCTTGGTCGCCCTCCAAATACAATATAGAAGGGTATTCGGGCTTGCGTGCATCGTGCCATCGACATTGCATGCACGATTCGGATTGCGTTATAGAGCATAATTATCTATTTGATATTCGTATAGTATTTATTAAGGCAGCGTGGTAGCCTAGTGGTTAAGCTACTTGGCTACCAAATCAGAGGTGTGTCATAGGTTATATTTGTCTCTTCTCGGATCCAAGTCGCTCCCAAGTTTACCCAGCATGAAATAATTGAGTACCAGAGAATTATCTGGGGGAAAGTAAAGACGGATTCCAAGTAGAAAGGAACTGGCCCCAGTATTCTCCTTAGATCCATTAGGCTTAGTACGTTGCGAATCTTAACTTCACAATCCTCGACGCCCTGTTATAGGGGGATGCGATTTACTTTACTTTATAGTATTTATTAAGTTAACTATGTTGCGTTGCCGTTATTCGGATATATTGTTCTGTTTTAAAACATTAATAGCGTTATTGTATGAGAAATGATTATTTCTTCTGTGTTGTATTTCCCTTGTTGTTCTGCCTGATTCTATTGTCCGGTTGCTTGGATGGGTTGGGATATGATTGCGGTGCTATCTCGTAGATTACATACTGTATAATAATATTGTTAGTTATAAATTTCCAGATCAGAAGCGTGTATACATTTTAATAGAAGGATAAGATATTAGCTTAATTTACGAGAAAATTTGTTGTATTATTTCACTCGTTCGTGGTTGTGTGGCTATTCTAGTAGCTGTGCCGCTATGTATAATAATAGTACTTAGCGTACAGTTCAGACGCTGATATTACATTGTACGTTATTATATTTATACAATAAAGAAGAGTGTTATATTTTTAAAAAAAATGAATTAATATAAGTTATTAATAATTATTGGTTTTAGAAAATATGGATATAGATAAGGTTAATTTTATAATTCTACGACGACAAAAAACGGAAAAATCAAGAGAGACTATGCACCCGCAATATAGGCATTGGCCTCGTGGGACTCTTTACAGTTATTTCGAACAGAAAAAACAAAAAAAAAAATTGTTGTCTATGTATACTAATTAGCACGCATATGATAGTATTATATTTGCATGTATACCATTGCCTTCTGCGTGCAACTATTAACCAATCTCCTAAGGAATTTAAAATAGATACGATTAAACTTTATATAATTCAGCGGATCAGCGAGTTTATGAAGCTTTGACGAATAATAATTTTTTATAAATAATCTTATTAATTTAAAAAAGTTTCAGATGTGTTTATTCCGGTACGGAAAAAAACCTTTCTTTATATATACTCGTAAACTATTTTTCAGATATCCGATTATTCGCAATATGAAAATTTCGGAATTTATCTAAACGGATTTCAAAGGCAGGTGCTGCATTAAATGTGGTTTTAAGATGTATTTTGACCGAAGTTATAGACTGGAGTTTATTCGGACTCTTCTTCTTGAATTAAATAAATTCAGATTTTCGAAAGTTCGTAATTTTCATTTCAGATTAATTTTTAATACTAGTAACGCGACCGGTAAAATCTTACAATAAGCTCTCTGAACATTCGTTTTTTGAAGTTAAATCGTGTAAGTGTTATAACTATTAGAAACCGGCGACCTAACATGAATAGGAGATAACGTGGCCCCGGAAAGAAGTCAAGTGTGTGTGTGTGTGTGATACAGGTCGAACAACACATATATATATAAAATTCAAGTTCATAATGTAAATCATAACGGCACTACATAATAATAATAATAATAATAATAATAATAATAATAATAATAATAAGGGACTGGCTCCAAGTTAGTTTGCCTTTGCCTTCCCAGATTTTTCTGCTATCGAATTAAATTGTGAATTACCTAAATATTTAGGGTTCAGATAAGTAGACACTACTATATAACGAACACAAACTTCTGTGTGACGTAGAAATGAAAACTGAAGAGACGTGCTGCTACGACAGGGCACCTCTGTTCTTTATTGCTGAGTTTTGGGAATTTATAGCAGACATGCCGATTTAAGATCCATTTCTTTATCAGTATATTCAACGGCAGAATGTGTTTGAGAGGTGTCACGCCGAAATAGTTAGCAAAAAATTACTGAATGCAAATTGTTTTCACGTTTATTATTACGGCGAATTAGTAATATCATTATTATTATTTTTTATTGAACTCCACATTGTTTTTACACTTTAAATTTTTGTAGCGCATTCGTGAAAAATCTTAATCCAACAACCTCTTCAAATTTAAAGCGAACTCTTTTCCAAAGTAGTCGCTAGTACAACTGGAATTCCTCCCGAATAATCAACAAGTCTGTAGAAATGTGAGACATTAATGTTTGTTCGCGTTCGTAAACTTACTAGAGGCATTCGGTATAATAGAGCTACGATTTAATTTTCGGTTAAAGTCGTCAATGAAGCAGCATTATCATCGTGTGGAAAATTATATTCTAGTACATTCAGAAATTGTAGAGAAGTAGGAAGAAATTACGGTGGAATGATGGAGGACGAACGAAGCGAACGACATTTGGGAATTACAGAAATAATTATTTACAATGTTCGAAAGTTCCGTTTCCCCCGTATTGCGGTCGCTTCAGATCGTCGCCTATCCGGATTTCGGAAATATATATTCAATTTGAATGAGGGAGATTCGTGTTTAATACACGCTACGATCGCGTTGGTCGATGTTTTATCAAATTTTAGATATTGCTCCAACGTATTATAGTACATGTTTAAATGCAGATAAATAACCTGTTTGTCAAAATTTATAAACATTAAATATTAAATAAATTTCCCTTATTAACAAAATAAAAAATAAGTATAAATTTTAATTTAATAAATTAAAATAAACTCGTGTTTTTAGCTTTAATTGAGTGTGTACTCTGTATTGTTGGCTGATGATGCTCGGAAGCGCTTCTTTAAAGTATGGAGGTATTTATTTTAATTTTTTTTTTTTTTTTTTGGTTATCGAGGAATTTATTTATTTTATATTTATATTTCGTACTTCACTTGTATGTTATCTGAAGATATTCTCAAAAATTTCTTTCCAAACTACGGTCGAAATAGCAGCGTCTATTAATGGAACCGTATTTCTCTGTTCGTCAATCTAGCCAGCTACCGTGGCGTAATTGGTGCAGTGATGTTTTCGAACATTGTGACATTTTTAAAACTTTTAACTTGTTAATGTTCATAGTTGACGGGCCTGGAAAAAAAAAATAAATAAAAAAAATTTACACCTCTTTTAGATTAAACTCGTGTTAATTAAAACCGGGTTTTATGTTTCCCATCCATTTTATTAATAACCGCAGTATTATCGATGCATCATTCTCTTATTGTTTATTCGGCAGCAGCGGGCGATAAGTTATATATTTACCGCCTTCGTACAGGTTCCTTTTATTTATTTGATAACTTATTAACCTTTTCTTTTTTTTGTTTTTTTTTTTGTTTTTGTAATCGTTATTGCTAATATTACATTTTATAATTACTACTACGCCGTGAGCGGTTACTTACTGCCGACCCTGGTTGTATAATTTTTTTTACGTTTGTGACTTCCAATTTTCAACACACTGTTATATTTTACACTTTAAATTAGTCTACTCGCTATTCAATTTTCTAGGCGCACAATAGGATGCGGCTTCGCTGCCCTGAAAAAAAAAATAAAGGAGAAAAAAAAAGGAAAAATTGAATGCCCCTTCCAAATCCGAAAATTGTAGTTGATGAAATTACGAATATTTTCTGTCTGTTCAATCGCCGAAAATGAATCCATTAATTATCAGTAGCGCCTCGCAGTTCATCATTCGTTTAGAACTCGTATTTTGATTCAAATATATACACCTATACATATATCCCAGAAAGAAAAAAATAATAATTATCAAAATCGTAAGGATTAATGGAATTTCATTTATTATTTTTTTATGTATTTATTTATTCGTTTTTGTATAATTCGTTTTCGTTTATTATTTATTCAGAGTTAATTAGCGTCGAACGTTGATTTATTTGCAATATCCGTGACAGTCGTTGTTTAACTGCCGCAGTATTATTATTAAATGTCACTTAATTATCTTTTTTGTTTTTTTTATGTTTACGTTTTTCGTTTCTATCAAATTCTTACTTTCCATTTTCGCGAAATTTCTTTGTTTATCCTGACTGCTTTCTTTGATTTTCTTTCCGTTTCGTAATTCATTATTATTTCGCTTCTGTTTCGTTCGATTTTCTTTTCGATCATTCCAGTTTGGATTTCTGAGAAAAAAGAGCTTTTCCAAGGTGGTTTTTCAATCGGTGCGAACTGTTTTAAAAAGAAGTTATTTTCGCTTTTGTTTAAATTCGTTTGAAAACGCAATGCCCCTACTACGAAATGAATAACCAGCTTTTTCTTTTTAATTATGCCAAACCGTCTCACCTAGATGTGTTCTTGAAGCGAATGTAAAGTAATTTACACTTTCCCTAAAACTATTGTCGAGTTACTGTTAATAATGACGTATTTTTTTTTAAAATCTCTTGAAAATTCAGCTTTACCGGGGGGATCTTCGCGTTTCTGTTCAATTCCTTTCTGTTGCAAACATAACTTTATCAAGATGTCTCGGGATATATTTCGAATTTATACTATTTTTATAGAGTGTCATCTCAAGAACGTGAATTTTTCTTTTTTTCTTTTGCGGGGGGAAGAAGATCATCACATCCAATACAGGCTTATAAGCGCTCAGCCATTACGTAGGAGAATCTGAAATCATTATTTATAAACAATTATACGCGCAAATCAAAAATAATAATTCCTCTCAACAGATCATGGATTTGTGGTAGGACGTAAAATAGTTCAAAATTTAATTACCTGTACGGATTATCTTCTCCATAACTCCCCTCAAGTAGATGTAATTTATACAGATTTTCAGAAGACCTTTGATAAAGTCGACTACAATATTCTTATTAACCAGCTTATCGATTTCGGATTTTCAGGTGAATTGTTACACTTATTTGACGGTTACTTGTCGGGCCGGAAGCAATATGTTCTAGAGCTGCGCAAATCAACTCCGCTAGAGCAGCTTTCGATGCATAAATTTTGAAGTTTGTTAATTAAATTGTCAGTTAATTTCGGTGTATTTTTACTCCTTCAGCTCTTATAAATCTTCTCATTACGGCATCGTGATCCCATTCTTTTTTTTTTTTTTTCACTTGTAAATAGCACTCTAGTTTTTCTACAGCGACATCATATGGATTCGAATCAAATAATCCTTTATGTGTAGCACTATCACCATCGCCAATATGCATAAGTATTAATCAAGCGACCGAACATTTCTTTTATACTATCGACTTTCATGTTTGAAGCCGATCCAGCGTGATTTACATCACAATCATCATGCATGTAATTCTTCATAACTTTCAGGATCGCTAATATTTTTCCCTCCAAAATTCACAACTCTGACAGTATGTAGATTTCACACACGAATCGAACGACAATCATAAATATCAGAAGCACGAATAGCAAATGCGCTGCCGCTAACATATATATGTGTTACTTCCTATTACGCTAACAAACCTATTCTCATATGTGTACCTGGATATCTGAGCTACTCTTTAAAAGGCTGCAACGGAAAAACTATTCGAAATATATACTTCAAATTTGAGTTATTTTTTAATGTATAAGCTATCGTAAGAAACAAAAGATCGATTTTTTGAAAGTTTTACACTAGTGGAGAGCTTAAACGTACAGAACAAGTTAGTTTCTACCTTAGAAGGTTCTTCTTCGTCGTTTTCGACGGTAAAAAAAAGTGGACTGCAGAATTTAAACGTGTTCGAACGTTGATCCACGATGATGAACGCTCAGGACACACAACATAATCTGCTGCGACTCTGATAGAATTGTCGAAAAAAGTACACGATATGCTGTGTTAAATGGCGGGCGATTGAACGAACTTGCTGTTATGGTAAGCATTTCGATGGACCGTGAGTAGTGAATAAATGGCGACTCTGGCCTTTTTGTGACGTCACAACCCCAATTCCTGTCCCGGAGGCGAAAAGTCACCTAAGTATTTTATTCGGGAGGCAAAAATTCACCCAATTTTTTATTCCGACGCTGAAAATTCACCCAAGTTTCCCCCGATTTCCCCCAATTTCCCCCAATTTTCCTCAAATTTTTCCAAATTTTTTGCAAATTTCCTCCAAATTTCACCCTACAGGTCCCGCTCGTTTCCGATAAACCGAACCGATTATAAATTAACCCAAGTATAATGTTTAAAGCCCGAAACTAACCCAAGTCCCCACTCTTCCCTCCCGCCCACAGCGATACCGCGATTTTTCAAAATTCTACGTGTAAGTATAAAAATTCCGAAATTAACCCATGTGTAATATTTAAAGCTGGAAACTAACCTAAACCCCCTTCTCACCCTTTTTCCATTCGTACGTATTTTTTATTTTTTATTTTTCCGAGCGTAAGTATTATAAAATTAGCCTAAGATTTTTTTTTATTTTTTTATTTCTACACACTCGCTTCAACCATCACTGTATGTGACGTTGCATGCAAACACTTTCAAAACCGTTGAAACAGGATCTTAATATTCTTATAATTTCTATTCCAGTCGATAGATTATTACGGAACCACGCCCTACATGTACACACTAACATAAACACACTTACATATATCCATATCCTTGACTACTTTGTTCGTATACACATATGTAACCGACTTTCTCCGATAGAACGACATTTTTCTGACGCAACATTTCCACTGCCACACCCGATTCAAAGGTAGTTAATGAGGTAGACCGTTGAACGGATTCATCCGATTGTTCACTATTAATTTCTCGTCAAACGTATACACGTTCTCTAAGCAGTATTCATCACGAGTTTTTAAGATTTTAATAACTTTTTTAATTTTTTCGTTTTCATAATAATTATTTCATTACAATCATCATGAATACCGATACTGTTGCCGCGAACAATTCGAAACCAGTAAATACCGCAGAATTTATTCAACATTTTTTCGAATATGATAATGACGATGTTGCGCTGAGCGGTTTTCCGGATACACATATGCCACCACCGCCACCACCACCATCAATATCGCAAAATCCAACAAATTCACAAGAGGCAGATAATTCATCACAGACTCAGTTCGCACAATATTTACATTCACCACCGTTAACGCAAATTCCGCTACCACCTCCATCTGAAGATATCAGTCCGTCAAAGATCGAACTTCCGAAAGAAATAATCAATCGACGCGCTGTAATCTACGTAAAAGATCTGAACGACGCTGAGAATAAAAATAGTTTTCTGTTTGCCGTTTTGGCAAAGTTTACGAAAAATCCGTTTTCGATGTGGCAGTATAATTTATTACAGAATGTGTACGATTTCAACTTCATACGATTACCGGTACGTTCATTAGCAGATATTGAAACCATCGAACGAACGAATGGTGTATCTATTAACTTATACAAATTAATAGAAACCGATGGTGCCGATGCTGAAACGTGCAAGTATAAAATTAAAGTCGTTTATGCATTCCGCAAAAACCATAGCATTTTAAATCACCGTAATCATACAAATATGTTGTACTGGGGTTCGAATGGTAATTTCCAGTTTGCCCGGATTAAAAAATTTAGTCAACTCATACGAATTCAAACGCCGAATGCTAAATTCTCGTGCTGGGGATGTCTGGATTCAATGAAAGACGAATTCGAACATAACAACAATCATCGTTGCGACGCGATCAGTTGGCGTAACATGCATTTTATGTAAACTATTAAAAAAATAAAGAAGTACATTTTTTTCTTTTTCACATATTTTTTTATTTTTCAAAAAACTTTTACAATGTTTTCTTTCGAAATATATAACGCATGTAAACTTTATTACAATATAATATATAATAATAATAATAATAATAATAAATAGTTTCATATATTTACATTTCTTATTTCATAAACTTAAAATTATTTTAAAATTTTCGATTTTACTATAGTTGATAATATATTCCCAACTCCAGTCTGTATTAAAGCCTCTTGATCCTTACGTTGAATAGTTGAGTCAATATCATGTATCTAAGTATATTTATTATTTTTTCTCACTTATGATTATTTTTGCGTCTGTAAGTATTTATGTATGTTTTCCCCAGTTTTAAAAATAAATCATTCGATGTCTCGCCCTTCAACGAAAGCACACGCATCATTCGTTCACGTTACCACTTTTTTCAAAATTAGTCCAAGTATATTTTGATATTTTTCTCATTACGATTATTTTTCAGTCCGTAAGTATTTCTGTATGTTTTCCGAGGTTTTAAAAATTAATTCGAACAAACACCCAAACTGTTGTGAAAGCATACTATCTATCCCCCGCACAGATTCTACATTATACGTTACTCTACTACGAGTTCTTCAAAAAATTGATTCGAATATGTTTTTCATTTTTTTTTTTTTTTCAATCCTAAAAATTCATACTTTCTCCCCCGCCCCCTCACATCTAAAATTGCTGATCTTTCGTAATCTTTATTTATTTTATCGATTCTAAAAATTAATCAATGGTTCACTCGAAAGCGTACCGTACATTCCCACACACATATCTTCTATCACGAATTTCCCTATTGATCATGAACTTTTTTCAGCGTTAGTCATAATAGCATATCACATTGGTCTCGCATACGCACCACATGCAGTTCTATATGTTTAATTTTTATTAATGATCTTTATTTTTTTGTACTGGTATTACTTTTTCCTACACAATCATGTCATCATATACACTTAACATTGTCAAAAATAATTTTAGCCTTTCGAGAAAGAAAAATCTCCGATCAATAAAAAATATTTATTAACATCACAATTATTTTTAATATTATTCGTTTCGCTATAAACATAATTTTTTATTTAATAAACTCATCCGCATCATCAATCATTTCAAGACATTATTGTTTTGAACGTCAATACCTGTTTTCCAAGAATCGATAACCTCTGCAGGTATATATCTCGTCGTCGCAACAATCTTTACCTGCATGACTCGCATACCTTCAAGACCACTTGTACATTGCTCGCACACTATTTACCATTATTCGGTACAAGAATATTTTTCACACTCCCTCACATATGCGCATACGCTCAAAGTCCTCGATTACTTTGTTTGTATACAAATATATTCTGCTTTCTCCGACGGAACAACATTTTTCTGACGTAACATTTCCACTGCCACAACCGATTCAAAGGTAGCTAATGAGATAGACTATCGAACGGAATCATTCAAGCGGTCAGTATTAGTTTTATGTTAAACATGTGTATTTTGTCGAATCTGTGTTCACACATTATTAAAAAATTTACGTCAACGTTAAAGAAAATAATTTCCTACGTTTTTTCTCTTTTTTTCTCTATCATTTTTTTCTGTCTTTTATCTTTCCTTTTTCTCTTTCTTTTTCTCTGTATTTTTTTTAGTGAAAAGTTTGAAATACATATTATTCAATCATGAACGCTAATATAGTTAACGTAAGCAGCAACTCAAGATCAATTAAGGACGCCGAATTTATTTGCAAGTGATAGCAACTCGCATACGTCTTCGTCACTTCAATTACCGCAATCAGATGATGGTTATTCTTCAACAGAATCAACATCTTTTGCACATAAAATCGTTGGTCCAGTATTATTGTCAGATCAGATGGATATAGTGGAATATTTTGTAGATTTCAGCTTCCATAAGGATTCTGATTATGGTTTTCTAGTAACCGAACTAGCGATGATTGATATGTCTGGCGGGAGGTGTTTACATACGCTATACAAGCCAAGCAGAGCATGGTCTGCATCAAAAATGCGTCATTTACAATGCTCTTCCGTGAGTCATTACTTGAAAAACCCCTAATTATTTCCCTGTCGGGAAGAAATATTCATGGCACGTGATTTATTCACAATATTGTCCGAAAAACCGAAGGTTCGCGTATATATTTTAACCACTTATGCAAAACTTATATTATGGGAACTTAATGAAAAGTCTGAATTGTTGCGTGACTTGGAGTACGAACTCGTTAATATGGAGAAAGTCTTTCGAGTACCTAGTATTGATGATTTATATCAAGAATACTCTGGTATAAGCAATCTGGTAACTTGTAAGCACCATTATGAGAATGATATTTTTCATTGTGCGATGAAAAATGTTATTGTGATGAAGACGTGGCACGATCACGTTATCCGTCCGCTGAAACATATGAACAATCTCAATATAAATGATTTAAGCCAGTTGTTCATTACAGCCACCAAAGAAATGATAATTACATTATTTTCAAGTTGCATCGGGGACATTTATATATTTTTACCGGACAGATTAAAACAAGATGATACGATAAAATCATTTCTACCATGCTACGATCACGAACATGATAAAGAATATTATATCGATGGTGATACATTACACAGGAGTACTCGAAATTGTGTCAAAGTAAAAGATTGCGACGACTGTCAACATTCAATTCATACGGATTAAAAATTCAATAAAAGACGCGGAATTTGAAAGCTGGAGTTGTCTAGATCCTACGAAAGTTGAATATGAACATAACAATTACCTTTCAATGTACCAAAGTCAACTGTCGCGTAGTATGTATAATATGTGAAATAAAACCATATTTTTTTCTTTTACTCGCATTTCTATTTTTATTATTTCAAAATCTTTTACATTGTTTTACATAAATTATAATTGTATGGAATTTTAATGTGTAATAATATACATTTCCTACATTTTATTTTATTTCATGGTCATATAATTACTTTAAAATTATTTAGATACACCACAGATATTATAGTACCGAACACATCATTTATTATTTCATTCAATTAATATGTTGTATGGATGAAATCGAATGTATTTATGTAACTGTTTATTTAAATTTAAATAATCTTTTTCTTTTTCTTTTTTTTTTTTTTTTTTTTTACCTCTCAGCATATGCATGCGTGTATATGCTTACATATACAAGTATGAAAAACATTATTTTTTTATTTTTTCCTCGATATGAATGGTAAATCTACGACTTTATTTGAAAAACGGTCAAAACCTAATACATAGATTTCAAACTTTGATGGAAATTTCCGTAAAACGTTCAATTTACACTTATTATCTTTAAAAAAAAAATTTTTCTTTATTATTATTCATATCATTTAAATAGACTGATACGACAGAGAGAGAAAATAAAAAGCTAAATTTTTACACGTGAGGGAGGGAGCTGATGAAAACGTACGAGTCTTATTATTTGGAATACAGATTACGAAGGAAATTTTTATACAATGTTTCGTTCTAAGATTTTTCATTTTTTACATTTAAAATTTTTCAATATGAAAATATTTCGAAATCTACAGGAACGTCTATGAATAGTCTTCGTCATTATAGAAGCACCTGCAGATCATGTATCGACACAGCATGCGCGTAAGGGTGAGTAAATATGTGTGAACATGTGTGTGTATGTATGCTTGAAATGTGCGAAATGGCTAATAAGAAACAACCGTTGAATCGCAACGACAGGTAGAGATCCGCTTATAGAATAAGAGAGTGAGAGTGAGATAAATTATGTACCTTTATTATTGCAGAACTGCACTGCAGTGGCAGACATGAAATATCCGTTAGCATCCTTTTCGAGGCAGTTTTATAAAAAAGGCCGAAAATTAGCTTTAAAACTGGATGAATGAGATAGTTGATAATAAACATACCATTAAGACTGGTATACATGTATGTGGGCATGTGTGTGAGCGCACGGTTAAATGAATGACAAAAGATTATTAACTGCATAGGCATTGTTAAATACAACTATACTGATTTATCCGTAAAACTAACAAATTTTACCGTTGTTTTCTTTCCTTTTTTTTCTTTCGCGTTTTACAAAAAATTCATGTTAGTTCTAAAAATATTGCTAAATTCAAATTAAATCGATCATGTTATTTTATTTTTGTTTCTTTAAACAATGTGTTACGATCGTATTTATCTTACTCAATCTTTTACCTAATATTCTAACGGTTTTAGACAACAGCAGAAATATGCAAGTTACCTTGGATGTATTATATTTTATTCGTGTATATGTGTATACACGCTTTCTATACAAGCACATGCAAACATCGGATGCCGGAAATGTATGATAATATAATTTTTAAATCAATGATTAACGTATTATTATTATTTTTTTTTTTTCACCCTGTGATATACAAAATAACATCATACTTGCTTTTACAACAATATTTAAATTTTACAAAAATAAATGTCCCCAGGGTGGGGAGTAAAAATATCATGAAGAATCACTGTTTTTTGTTTTTTTTTCTTTCTTTACTTCACAATCTTTTTTCTTCATATTATTTTTTATTTCAGAGATTTTTTTAAATAGTTTTCTTTACACTCCAATATGGAATCTGTTAATTTATTGTACATGTCATATAATATGATAAATGCTAAAATTCGGAAAGTTTTTTTAAAGAAGTAATTGACAGAAGAGTATACTTTTGAAAACAAGAGAGTGAAGAGGCTATACATAAAAAGCAATATGATGCATTAAACATAACGAAAAAAAAAACAAAACAGAAGAAACGTAAACACAAAGACTATTATGCTTTTTTCATTAATCTATTCAATTACAACTTTTTTTTCATTCGTCTATATTCTAAGTTCCATCATAAGTTTTAATTTTTTATATGATGCCTACTAATTTCTATGTTTACTTAATTTATTTACTTTTCCACGAATGTTTTTAGAATTAAATTTTGAAAAAATTAAACATATTTTCGCACCTGCGTCAACTATCACATTAAATACATGTAGAAATTTTCATTTCAAACACCGCCGGAAAATAACATGGGTTTTTTTTTGATATTTTTTAAAAATTTATTCATACTCTCTCTAATTATAGCTATTTTTACTCATTTTTATATTCTACATACAATGCTTGAGGTATTAGATGATGCAAATTCTAAATACACCATATTGCTATCACTCTGTTTATTATTTTTTTATTTGTTACTCGTTTTTTTATTATTTTCTTATGTATATGTATTAGAATTAGTGATGTGCGATTTCGAAATGTTTTTACAATCGAAACAACCGATAATCGTCAAAAAAAAAAACAATTTAATGATTTTTGTGAATACGAATGAATTATTCGAATAAAAACCGGAACCATCCGAACACAAACGAATGAAGTATTCATTAAACATCGCCTAGATTCTTTCGAGAGAAATAACATTTCGAATGATTGTTGCAAATAGGAATGAATTATTCGAATAAAAACCGAAACTATCCGAACACAAACGAATGAAGTATTCGTTAAACATTGACTAGATTTTTTCGAGAGAAATAGCATTTCGAATGATTGTTGTGAATACGAATGAATTATTCGAATGAAATAACATTTCGAATGAAATAACATTTCGAATGAAATAACATTTCGAATGCAACCACGGAACAATCGAATGCATTCAAAGTCATCGAACGATCAAATAATTCGAATGAATCATTTCGAAGTTGCCCATCACTAATTAGAACCCATATGATTTTACAATAAAAAAAGTGTTTATACTCATTATTGAAGTTGAATATAGATAATATTTACATTTAAAGGAAAAAGAAAAAGTTATTTTTATTATTCCATTCGCACGCGAAAAAAATTATGAAATGTAAAATATATATATAATTCATGTAATATATTTACAAACGATTAACAAGAATAAAAGAAAATTAATTTAAAAAATAAATAAATATCACAAAAAATTTAAAGATGGAAAAATTACAAGATTATGATTCGTACAATGCTCACAAATTGGCTCCTTTGATCGGGTTATGTTGGAATTCGAACAAACTTGCATGGTTGCATTGCGGACAATCTTTGATTAAGGTGGGATGTACTGCACTGAGTGGAAAAGAATCTGGAATATCATAGCTATGATGTTTAAAACACGGTAAGAAGCGTTTGATACGTCGATCATTCTTCAGTGCTACAGGTAATTTATTGTAAAAATCGCAAATTTTTTGAGGGCATACATTAATTAATATCTCTGCAGTAATATTTTGCATCAAGTCGCACGTAGGATATTTTACTAATGATAATATAGGTCTAACATTTACATCGTACCATTTCATCATCACATATACATTCTGCAATGAACACCTACGTATGTTTTTATCCGTGTGTGCATCACATTTTACAACTCTTGATATTCCTTTATACATATTATTTAATTTCCTTAAATTGGGTATACCGAATTCTTTTTCTAAATTAATAATCTTGAATCTTGAAAGTGATGTTTCAAATAGTTTTATCCATATAGTGGTAATTTTTTCATTTCCTTTAACGTAAATATTCAATGGTTCCAAATCTTCCAACGCATTTTCTATATCACCAGCAATAGATTCGTAATTGTAATCTCCTGCATTCCACGGAATTGAATGACAGTTTTGAATTATCCTCATGTTTTCTTGTTTTTTATTATTGGATAATACATCCCATTCGAATGGAGGCTTGTAAATTCTATGAAATTGAATTTCACCATCGATACTTATTATTGAAAGTTCCTTAATGATGTACGTATCATTATCATATTTAAAACATTGAATATCGATAATTACCTCACGTGCTACTATCATTGTTACAGTTGTTATTAAAGAGAAAAGAAAAAAAAACTAAAACTTTTAATAGTAACTAAAATTTAAACGTGTGAAGAACACTAATTCGTGAAACTAATAACAAGCGAGCGAATACAGTTATTCAGAGAGTTGACATAATGTCTACCTTTGAATTAGATGCATTCGATGAAATGTTGCATCAGAAAAATGCCCTTCAAACGGAGAAAGTTGATTGCATACATTGATGAATGAAGTTGTTAAGAACTTGTACATACATATACATTTTGTTTGTGGTAGTGTATGCATGTACCCATGAGATCTTACATATAAGTAAGGGTCAAGATCCGGTTTTAACAGCTGTATCAGACGATCTTAACGTGCAGCTATGTACATGCAGGGATAGACTTTAATATAATCATTATCGATGGTAAACGAGAACATTAATTCATTTTTAAATTTTAATATATCGTCTTCCATCACTAATAAGATAACATAAAAAACTACTAACTTAACTGAATATATCCTTCTTCAACCAACTTTTCCTCAATCATTCGAATTTCATCATCTACACCAGCATTTCACACTTTTTTAGATGTATGCGATAACAATAATCACTCAACCAATTCATTAGGATCGTCTGAATAATCGATCGGTGTATCTTCATGACATACTCCGCCATCAGCACAATGCTTAGTCTTTGCTCCATCATAGTAAATTTTTACACTTGATCCATTAGACTGAAACATCGGACGTATTATTTTTCTGTATTTAGGAAATGTAGTACCCTTTAATACACCAGTAGCACGTAAATGAGCTCTAGTACACTCAAGTATTTATTTATATAGATCTAAATCATTATTTTGTATATTTATTCTCATCTATATGCGATACCATTAGTAAATGAAAGAGTCCGGGTATGTAAGGAAATTTTATTTGCTTACTTCCTTTTCCTAAATAAATTTCACCATATTTGCAGTCCCAAGAAATCAATGTCGATCCTATCAGATACTCATCAATGTTTGTATCATAGCATATTCCATATACTTGATCATTCGGAACAAGTTCATCAAAATCTGTATGAAATGAATCTACTTCACTTATGTTAAACGACTTAGCTTTGAGTTTGTTTTTTAATATTTTCATCTTTAATTTCAGACTCAACGTCACTTCTCTGTTTACTATTAGACCGTTTTTGACCTTTTTTCCATTGATGTATCATTTATTCCATAAGAATCCATTTTAATCTTTCAGATTTTTGTAATGCTTCATGAATTTTCAATAATGGTTTCATAATAGGTTCCAATATGGCGGCTGAAGTACTTGTAATTGGTTTCCACTCGGACTTCAATAGGTTATATTTTTACATTATATCGCTACATATCCTGTCTAGTTCATTTTTTCAGTCTTGCTTCCTTATTCATTCCATTATTGTTGTTATCAGTATTAACAAATGATTTACTCTTTGATAACAACATTTTAAATAACTAGAATTTCATCAAAACTTGTGAGTAAATCTTCCTTTATACATACATTTCACCATATATATCAATCACTGTGAATTTCATATTATTTTAAATACTTAAAATATACTTCATGTTATATATAAGTTATTAAAATTCAATATAAATAGATAGAGCAGATTTTCTCTAAACGTAACATTGGCCTGACAAATTTCTGGACTGAAAGTAAATCTAACCCAATACTCCTGCTACAGTTGTTATGCCAACAAAGGAGAATAAAATATCGAGATTTCAACAACATAAACAGCAAGAATTTGTACCATTTGTTATATTTGATTATTTCGAGTGTATCCTACAACCTCTAAATAATGAATCACTATCGCATGATTGTCTAATAGTAAACAGGGAAGTGACGTTGAGTCTGAAATTAAAGATGAAAATATTAAAAAACAAACTCAAAGCTAAGTCGTTTAACATAAGTGAAGTAGATTCATTTCATACAGATTTTGATGAACTTGTTCCGAATGATCAAGTATATGGAATATGCTATGATACAAACATTGATGAGTATCTGATAGGATCGACATTGATTTCTTGGGACTGCAAATATGGTGAAATTTATTTAGGAAAAGGAAGTAAGCAAATAAAATTTCCTTACATACCCGGACTCTTTCATTTACTAATGGTATCGCATATAGATGAGAATAAATATACAAAATAATGATTTAGATCTATATAAATAAATACTTGAGTGTACTAGAGCTCATTTACGTGCTACTGGTGTATTAAAGGGTACTACATTTCCTAAATACAGAAAAATAATACGTCCGATGTTTCAGTCTAATGGATCAAGTGTAAAAATTTACTATGATGGAGCAAAGACTAAGCATTGTGCTGATGGCGGAGTATGTCATGAAGATACACCGATCGATTATTCAGACGATCCTAATGAATTGGTTGAGTGATTATTGTTATCGCATACATCTAAAAAAGTGTGAAATGCTGGTGTAGATGATGAAATTCGAATGATTGAGGAAAAGTTGGTTGAAGAAGGATATATTCAGTTAAGTTAGTAGTTTTTTATGTTATCTTATTAGTGATGGAAGACGATATATTAAAATTTAAAAATGAATTAATGTTCTCGTTTACCATCGATAATGATTATATTAAAGTCTATCCCTGCATGTACATAGCTGCACGTTAAGATCGTCTGATACAGCTGTTAAAACCGGATCTTGACCCTTACTTATATGTAAGATCTCATGGGTACATGCATACACTACCACAAACAAAATGTATATGTATGTACAAGTTCTTAACAACTTCATTCATCAATGTATGCAATCAACTTTCTCCGTTTGAAGGGCATTTTTCTGATGCAACATTTCATCGAATGCATCTAATTCAAAGGTAGACATTATGTCAACTCTCTGAATAACTGTATTCGCTCGCTTGTTATTAGTTTCACGAATTAGTGTTCTTCACACGTTTAAATTTTAGTTACTATTAAAAGTTTTAGTTTTTTTTCTTTTCTCTTTAATAACAACTGTAACAATGATAGTAGCACGTGAGGTAATTATCGATATTCAATGTTTTAAATATGATAATGATACGTACATCATTAAGGAACTTTCAATAATAAGTATCGATGGTGAAATTCAATTTCATAGAATTTACAAGCCTCCATTCGAATGGGATGTATTATCCAATAATAAAAAACAAGAAAACATGAGGATAATTCAAAACTGTCATTCAATTCCGTGGAATGCAGGAGATTACAATTACGAATCTATTGCTGGTGATATAGAAAATGTGTTGGAAGATTTGGAACCATTGAATATTTACGTTAAAGGAAATGAAAAAATTACCACTATATGGATAAAACTATTTGAAACATCACTTTCAAGATTCAAGATTATTAATTTAGAAAAAGAATTCGGTATACCCAATTTAAGGAAATTAAATAATATGTATAAAGGAATATCAAGAGTTGTAAAATGTGATGCACACACGGATAAAAACATACGTAGGTGTTCATTGCAGAATGTATATGTGATGATGAAATGGTACGATGTAAATGTTAGACCTATATTATCATTAGTAAAATATTCTACGTGCGACTTGATGCAAAATGTTACTGCAGAGATATTAATTAATGTATGCCCTCAAAAAATTTGCGATTTATACAATAAATTACCTGTAGCACTGAAGAATGATCGACGTATCAAACGCTTCTTACCGTGTTTTAAACATCATAGCTATGATATTCCAGATTCTTTTCCACTCAGTGCAGTACATCCCACCTTAATCAAAGATTGTCCGCAATGCAACCATGCAAGTTTGTTCGAATACCAACATAACCCGATCAAAGGAGCCAATTTGTGAGCATTGTACGAATCATAATCTTGTAATTTTTCCATCTTTAAATTTTTTGTGATATTTATTTATTTTTTAAATTAATTTTCTTTTATTCTTGTTAATCGTTTGTAAATATATTACATGAATTATATATATATTTTACATTTCATAATTTTTTTCGCGTGCGAATGGAATAATAAAAATAACTTTTTCTTTTTCCTTTAAATGTAAATATTATCTATATTCAACTTCAATAATGAGTATAAACACTTTTTTTATTGTAAAATCATATGGGTTCTAATTAGTGATGGGCAACTTCGAAATGATTCATTCGAATTATTTGATCGTTCGATGACTTTGAATGCATTCGATTGTTCCGTGGTTGCATTCGAAATGTTATTTCATTCGAATAATTCATTCGTATTCACAACAATCATTCGAAATGCTATTTCTCTCGGAAGAATCTAGTCAATGTTTAACGAATACTTCATTCGTTTGTGTTCGGATAGTTTCGGTTTTTATTCGAATAATTCATTCCTATTTGCAACAATCATTCGAAATGTTATTTCTCTCGAAAGAATCTAGGCGATGTTTAACGAATACTTCATTCGTTTGTGTTCGGATGGTTCCGGTTTTTATTCGAATAATTCATTCGTATTCACAAAAATCATTCAATTGTTTTTTTTTTTTTGACGATTATCAGTTGTTTCGATTGTAAAAACATTTCGAAATCTCACATCACTAATTCTAATACATATACATAAGAAAATAATAAAAAAACGAGTAACAAATAAAAAAATAATAAACAGAGTGATAGCAATATGGTGTATTTAGAATTTGCATCATCTAATACCTCAAGCATTGTATGTAGAATATAAAAATGAGTAAAAATAGCTATAATTAGAGAGAGTATGAATAAATTTTTAAAAAATATCAAAAAAAAAAAACCCATGTTATTTTCCGGCGGTGTTTGAAATGAAAATTTCTACATGTATTTAATGTGATAGTTGACGCAGGTGCGAAAATATGTTTAATTTTTTCAAAATTTAATTCTAAAAACATTCGTGGAAAAGTAAATAAATTAAGTAAACATAGAAATTAGTAGGCATCATATAAAAAATTAAAACTTATGATGGAACTTAGAATATAGATGAATGAAAAAAAAAGTTGTAATTGAATAGATTAATGAAAAAAACATAATAGTCTTTGTGTTTACGTTTCTTCTGTTTTGTTTTTTTTTTCGTTATGTTTAATGCATCATATTGCTTTTTATGTATAGCCTCTTCACTCTCTTGTTTTCAAAAGTATACTCTTCTGTCAATTACTTCTTTAAAAAAACTTTCCGAATTTTAGCATTTATCATATTATATGACATGTACAATAAATTAACAGATTCCATATTGGAGTGTAAAGAAAACTATTTAAAAAAATCTCTGAAATAAAAAATAATATGAAGAAAAAAGATTGTGAAGTAAAGAAAGAAAAAAAAACAAAAAACAGTGATTCTTCATGATATTTTTACTCCCCACCCTGGGGACATTTATTTTTGTAGAATTTAAATATTGTTGTAAAAGCAAGTATGATGTTATTTTGTATATCACAGGGTGGAAAAAAAATAATAATAATACGTTAATCATTGATTTAAAAATTATATTATCATACATTTCCAGCATCCGATGTTTGCATGTGCTTGTATAGAAAGCGTGTATACACATATACACGAATAAAATATAATACATCCAAGGTAACTTGCATATTTCTGCTGTTGTCTAAAACCGTTAGAATATTAGGTAAAAGATTGAGTAAGATAAATACGATCGTAACACATTGTTTAAAGAAACAAAAATAAAAAATAAAATAACATGATCGATTTAATTTGAATTTAGCAATATTTTTAGAACTAACATGAATTTTTTGTAAAACGCGAAAGAAAAAAAAAAGGAAAGAAAACAACGGTAAAATTTGTTAGTTTTACGGATAAATCAGTATAGTTGTATTTAACAATGCCTATGCAGTTAATAATCTTTTGTCATTCATTTAACCGTGCGCTCACACACATGCCCACATACATGTATACCGTTCTTAATGGTATGTTTATTATCAACTATCTCATTCATCCAGTTTTAAAGCTAATTTTCGGCCTTTTTTATAAAACTGCCTCGAAAAGGATGCTAACGGATATTTCATGTCTGCCACTGCAGTGCAGTTCTGCAATAATAAAGGTACATAATTTATCTCACTCTCACTCTCTTATTCTATAAGCGGATCTCTACCTGTCGTTGCGATTCAACGGTTGTTTCTTATTAGCCACTTCGCACATTTCAAGCATACATACACACACATGTTCACACATATTTACTCATCCTTACGCGCATGCAGTGTCGATACATGATCTGC
Organism: Icerya purchasi; assembly: GCA_039619475.1. Classification (NCBI taxonomy): domain Eukaryota; kingdom Metazoa; phylum Arthropoda; class Insecta; order Hemiptera; family Monophlebidae; genus Icerya; species Icerya purchasi. The sequence continues at coordinate 92,010,807 of CM077115.1, forward strand.
AGGTGCTTCTATAATGACGAAGACTATTCGTAGACGTTCCTGTAGATTTCGAAATATTTTCGTATTGAAAAATTTTAAATGTAAAAAATGAAAAATCTTAGAACGAAACATTGAATAAAAATTTCCTTCATAATCTGTATTCCAAATAATAAGACTCGTACGTTTTCATCAGCTCCCTCCCTCACGTGTAAAAATTTAGCTTTTTATTTTCTTTCTCTGTCGTATCAGTCTATTTAAATGATATGAATAATAATAAAGAAAAAATTTTTTTTTAAAGATAATAAGTGTAAATTGAACGTTTTACGGAAATTTCCATCAAAGTTTGAAATCTATGTATTAGGTTTTGACCGTTTTTCAAATAAAGTCGTAGATTTACCATTCATATCGAGGAAAAAATAAAAAAATAATGTTTTTCATACTTGTATATGTAAGCATATACACGCATGCATATGCTGAGAGGTAAAAAAAAAAAAAAAAAAAAAGAAAAAGAAAAAGATTATTTAAATTTAAATAAACAGTTACATAAATACATTCGATTTCATCCATACAACATATTAATTGAATGAAATAATAAATGATGTGTTCGGTACTATAATATCTGTGGTGTATCTAAATAATTTTAAAGTAATTATATGACCATGAAATAAAATAAAATGTAGGAAATGTATATTATTACACATTAAAATTCCATACAATTATAATTTATGTAAAACAATGTAAAAGATTTTGAAATAATAAAAATAGAAATGCGAGTAAAAGAAAAAAATATGGTTTTATTTCACATATTATACATACTACGCGACAGTTGACTTTGGTACATTGAAAGGTAATTGTTATGTTCATATTCAACTTTCGTAGGATCTAGACAACTCCAGCTTTCAAATTCCGCGTCTTTTATTGAATTTTTAATCCGTATGAATTGAATGTTGACAGTCGTCGCAATCTTTTACTTTGACACAATTTCGAGTACTCCTGTGTAATGTATCACCATCGATATAATATTCTTTATCATGTTCGTGATCGTAGCATGGTAGAAATGATTTTATCGTATCATCCTGTTTTAATCTGTCCGGTAAAAATATATAAATGTCCCCGATGCAACTTGGAAATAATGTAATTATCATTTCTTTGGTGGCTGTAATGAATAACTGGCTTAAATCATTTATATTGAGATTGTTCATAAGCTTCAGCGGGCGGATAACGTGATCGTGCCACGTATTCATCACCATAACATTTTTCATCGCACAATGAAAAATATCATTCTCATAATGGTGCTTACAAGTTACCAGATTGCTTATACCAGAGTATTCTTGATATAAATCATCAATACTAGGTACTCGAAAGACTTTCTCCATATTAACGAGTTCGTAGTCCAAGTCACGCAACAATTCAGACTTTTCGTTAAGTTCCCATAATATAAGTTTTGCATAAGTGGTTAAAATATATACGCGAACCTTCGGTTTTTCAGACAGTATTGTGAATACATCACGTGCCATGAATATTTCTTCCCGACAGGGAAATAATGAGGGGGTTTTCAAGTAATGACTCACGGAAGAGCATTGTAAATGAGGCATTTTTGATGCAGACCATGCTCTGCTTGGCTTGTATAGCGTATGTAAACACCTCCCGCCAGACATATCAATCATCGCTAGTTCGGTTACTAGAAAACCATAATCAGAATCCTTATGGAAGCTGAAATCTACAAAATATTCCGCTATATCCATCTGATCTGACAATAATACTGGACCAACGATTTTATGTGTAGAAGATGTTGATTCTGTTGAAGAATAACCACCATCTGATTGCGGTAATTGAAGTGACGAAGACGTATGCGAGTCGCTATCACTCGCAAATAAATTCTGAATAAATTCGGCGTCTTTAATTGATTTTGAGTTGCTGCTTATGTTAACTATATTAGCGTTCATGATTGAATAATATGTATTTCAAACTTTTCACTAAAAAAAATACAGAGAAAAAGAAAGAAAAAAAGGAAAGATAAAAGACAAAAATAAATGATAGAGAAAAAAAGAGAAAAAACATAGGAAATTATTTTCTTTAACGTTGACGTAAATTTTTTAATAATGCGTGAACACAGATTCGACAAAATATACATGTTTATCATAAAACTAATACTGACCGCTTGAATGATTCCGTTCGATAGTCTATCTCATTAGCTACCTTTGAATCGGTTGTGGCAGTGGAAATGTTACGTCAGAAAAATGTTGTTCCGTCGGAGAAAGCTGAATATATTTGTATACAAACAAAGTAATCGAGGACTTTGAGTGTATACGCATATGTGAGGGAGTGTGAAAAATATTCTTGTACCGAATAATGGGAAATAGCGTGCGAGCAATGTACAAGTGGTCTTGAAGGTATGCGAGTCATGCAGGTAAAGGTTGTTGCGATGACGAGATATATACCTGCAGAGGTTATCGATTCTTGGAAAACAGGTATTGACGTTCGAAACAATAATGTCTTGAAACGATTGATGATGCGGATGAGTTTATTAAATAAAAAAATTATGTTTATAGCGAAACGAATAATATTAAAAATAATTGTGATGTTAATAAATATTTTTTATTGATCGGAGATTTTTCTTTCTCGAAAGGTTAAAATTATTTTTGACAATGTTAAGTGTATATGATGACATGACTGTGTAGGAAAAAGTAATACCAGTACAAAAAAAAATAAAGATCGTTAATAAAAATTAGACATATAGAACTGCATGTGGTGTGTATGCGAGACCAATGTGATATGCTATTGTGTCTAACGTTGAAAAAATGTTCATGATCAATAGGGAAATTCGTGATAGAAGATAAGTGTGTGGGAATGTGCGGTACGCTTTCGAGTGAACCATTGATTAATTTTTAGAATCGATAAAATAAATAAAGATTACGAAAGATAAGCAATTTTAGATGTGAGGGGGCGGGGGTAGAAAGAATGAATTTTTAGGATTGAAAAAAAAAAAAATGAAAAACACATTCGAATCAATTTTTTGAAGAACTCGTAATAGAGTAATGTATAATGTAGAATCTGTGCGGTTGATAGATAGTATGCTTTCACAACAGTCTGAATGTCTGTTCGGATTAATTTTTAAAACCTCGGAAAACATACAGAAATACTTACGGACTGAAAATAATCGTAATGAGAAAAATAATAAAATATACTTGGACTAATTTTGAAAAAAAAGTGGTAACACTAATGAATGACACATGCGCGAGAATGATGCGTGCGCATTCATTGAGAGGCGAGACATCGATAGATTTATTTTTAGAACCAGGGAAAACATACATAAATACTTACGGATGGAAAAGTAATCGTAAGTGAGAAAAAATAATAAATATACTTGGACTAATTCTATAATACTTGGCTTGGAAAAATTATTATGAACGATAGGGAAACTATTGAGAGTAGAGTGTGCACGGGATCGAATGGTTCGCTTTCGCGGTGGCTAACGCTATGGTGGATATAAGCATGTGATCTGCCAGTGCTAGTGATGTGCGTCGAAATGTTTTTACAATCGAAATAATCAACAATCGTCAAAAAAAAAAAAAAACAATCAAATGATTTTCATTCGAATGATTTGATTCGAATGATTTTAATTTGAATGATTTTAATTCAAATGATTTTGATTCGAATGATTTTGATTCGAATGATTTTAATTCGAATGATTGTTGTGAATACAAATGAATTATTCGAATGAAATAACATTTCGAATGTAACTGTGGAACAATCGAATGTATTCGAAGTTATCGAACAATCGAATAATTCGAATGAATCATTTCGAAGTTGCCCATCACTAGTCAGTGCGCTTTTGTAACGATCGGAGAATAAGGAAAAATTTTTGGAACCGTAGAAAATGAGAAATATACTTAGACTAATTTTATAATACTTACGGATGGAAAAGTAATCGTAAGTGAGAAAAAATAATAAATATACTTGCACTAATTCTATGATACTTAGGCTTTGAAAAATTATTATGAATGATAGGGAAACTATCGAGAGCAGAGTGTGCACGGGATCTAATGGTTCGCTTTCGTGGTGGCTAACACTATGGTAGATATAAGCGTGTGATCTGTCAGTGCTAGTGATGTGCGATTTCGAAATGTTTTTACAATCGAAACAATCAACAATCGTCAAAAAAAAAAAAACAAAAAAACAATCGAATGATTTTGATTCAAATGATTTTAATTTGAATGATTTTGATTCGAATGATTTTGATTCGAATGATTTTAATTCGAATGATTTTGATTCGAATGATTTTTGATTCGAATGATTTTAATTCGAATGATTTTGATTCGAATGATTTTAATTCGAATGATTGATGTGAATACGAATGATTTTAATTCGAATGATTGATGTGAATACGAATGAATTATACTAATGAAATAACATTTCGAATGCAACTGTGGAACAGTCGAATGCATTCGAAGTTATCGAACAATCGAATAATTCGAATGGAACATTTCGAAGTTTCCCATCACTAGTCAGTACGCTTTTGTAACGATCGGAGAATAAAGAAAAAATTTTTGGAACCGTAGAAAATGAGAAATATACTTAGACCGTTAGTGTGTACATGTAGGGCGTGGTTCCATAATAATGTATCGACTGGAATAGAAATTATAAGAATATTAAGATCCTGTTTCAACGGTTTTGAAAGTGTTTGCATGCAACGTCATATATAGTGATGGTTGAAGCGAGTGTGTAGAAATAAAAAAATAAAAAAAAATCTTAGGGTAATTTTATAATACTTACGCCCTGAAAAATAAAAAATACATACGAATGGAAAAAGAGGAAGAAGGGGGGTTTAGGTTAGTTTCTGGCTTTAAATATTATACTTTGGTTAATTTCGGAATTTTTATACTTACACGCAGAATTTTGGAAAATCGCGGTATCGCGAACGATCGACAAGTGTGCGGGAACGGCGCGTGCACCTTCTAAGTATGCTAGGAGGGCGAGCGGAGCTTAGGTTACTTTCCTGCTTTAAATATTATATTGAGGTTAATTTTTAAACGCATCGAATTATAGGAAATGCGGGGGAACGGCGCGTGCGCTTTAGAGATATGCAAGGAGGGCGAGCAGGGGTTTGGTTAGTTTTCAGCTTTAAATATTACACTTGGGTTAATTTCGGAATTTTTATACTTACACGTAGAATTTTGAAAAATCGCGGTATCGCTGTGGGCGGGAGGGAAGAGTGGGGACTTGGGTTAGTTTCGGGCTTTAAACATTATACTTGGGTTAATTTATAATCGGTTCGGTTTATCGGAAACGAGCGGGACCTGTAGGGTGAAATTTGGAGGAAATTTGCAAAAAATTTGGAAAAATTTGAGGAAAATTGGGGGAAATTGGGGGAAATTGGGGGAAATCGGGGGAAACTTGGGTGAATTTTCAGCGTCGGAATAAAAAATTGGGTGAATTTTTGCCTCCCGAATAAAATACTTAGGTGACTTTTCGCCTCCGGGACAGGAATTGGGGTTGTGACGTCACAAAAAGGCCAGAGTCGCCATTTATTCACTACTACCGTGTCTATCGTATGTTATACGATGTTCTTGTTATGAAAACACTTTCTACTCGGCGGGTGCCGCGTTTGTTAACAGGCATTTAAATGGAAATTTTTCTCCGGTGTTTAGACATTCAAACTCTGATGATTTTTTACGACGATTTGTGACACTAGATGAAACATGGATTGGTCACATTACACGCCAAGGATGAAGCGGCAGTTTAAACAGTGAATAAGACCAGGGAAAAGTGCGCCAAAAAAAAACAACAGAGTTCTATCCGCAGGAAAAATCATGGCTACAATTTATTTTGCAATTTTCGTGACTGCCACCGATCCGTATTACTTAGAAGGAAAGCATCACTGGGCAGTATTATTTACGTTTCTCTACTGAGCTAACTGAAGGATACGATTAAGATGAAACGTCCACAGAAAGTTCTCTTTCATCGTGATAACAAGCTTGCACACACGTCTGGAATTGTTGCTGCAAAACTCTATAACCTACGCTTCGAAGGCTTTCGCATGCGTGTGGATTCGTCAGATTTGATTGTCAGTGAGCATCACTCGCATAAAACATATTTAGGAACCTAAATCAAACTTTCGTAAAGAAAAATGCAATCTCTGCAAGCGGCACCTGGTACCGAACCGAACCTCAAATACCAGACATTTTCAAAATATCCTGCATGCATCGCATTTGTCGCCATCTGCACATTCAGGAATGATTGCGCGCACACTTCATGAGCCATAGCAGCTGAGAGACGTTGTCATGCTCTTTTATGTACACTAGGCGAATAGAGTTCTTCCAATGTCAGATATTTGAATTAATGGTTTCTTTTTTTTAGTTTTATCTCCACTCTTTCCTTTACCCTTCACGCCTCTTTGGTTTGTTTTCTCTTTTCTTCTGTTGCTGTTTTAAACTTAGCACTCCCATTCTTTTATTTTTCTCCTCTTAACGTTCTTTTTATTCTCTTCTTCTTCCACAACAATTCTGTACGGTAATGAGATAATTTCACTTGTTTCATATTTTCTCTTCTGAGCCGCTGATGATCGGTTTTTGGCAACATGTGGTAGTAACGAAAATTTATGGACAATCCGAATAACATCTGGATCAAAGCTCATCGATGGTTCGGAACCACCGCCGATGCTTGGTTCGTTGGTATATTCTTTAGGTAATGTGGATTCTTTTGAGACGAAATTGTTTGACAGTTCTGCATTGTAGGTCGTAGAATAAACGCTTCATCGATCAGACCGGCAATATCGTAATCGGCTATCTGAGTTTCAGCATTTGCTCTCATTCACATGTAGTAACGTTGGTTATTCTTCTTCTTCTTCGTGCAACCTGATTCGGGTATAGCTTAACCATTTTTCATGGATTCAACCATATGATGAAATGCGTCTCGATTTCTTGCAATCTGGAACAATTCTCCTACTTTTATGACTCCAGGCCATTGCTTAATATTTTGGAGCCAAGAAATCCTTCTTCTTCCTCGTCTCATAATTGATGACCGACAGTGTCTTGTGCCCACAATGACCATCCAGTAAAAGCATCACAGAGCTCTCTTTTGTGTCGGGTGTGAGAATGTTCTACAAACAGCTTCAACCATTGCACTAAAATAGCACTCTTTATCCAGCCCTTTGTCTCGGCCACGCCTACGTGCCAATCATTCATCCTTTGTCTAGGAAAGGGAACAAGTGAAAATAAAAAGTGTCCATCAACACCTGTGCAAAACAAAACTGATATACATATATGTTTGCCCCTCTTAGTAGAAGTAAGCTTTCCTACTTGACAGCCTTCGAAGCAAGAACAGTTTGATGTTTGTGCATACTGCCGACTCCGGTTTCATCAGAATTATAAATGTTGAAGGGTGAAAATGTGTCTTCAATCTTTTAATATAAAAAAGGTCCACTTGTGTGGTTTGCTAGATGGCCCGCATCATGCTTGTCGACTCTGGTGTGCTCTCAGCGAAACGTCAAGGGATGTCTCTGCATAAGACCGCAGTGGAAATGCTTTTCACCGGTACCTTTTCGTTTGTTAAAGCGATGAGGGATCTTCATAGCTTCAGCCAAGTCGTATTAGATAAATCTTTCACGCGGGGTCGGTCCACTAAAACTTGTTCGCATTCGGGTGAAAAAATGTTAGTGAATCTACCGTTTTTGCTTGCAATGTCACTTCTTCTCCACAGTTCAGTGCTGATATCTAGTGCTTGACGAAGCTTCTCTCAAACTTTTGGACAAAACCTTATTGTTGGTCCCATTTTCCTTTTTTTTTTTTTTTTTAATCTTTTACGATTTGTTTCTTTTTTTCTATCGTCTGGAACAACGTAATTCATTATAATAAGCATAAATGCTTGCGAGAAGAAACAACATATTCACTGTCCAGTGTTAAGAGACAATTTTGTGTCCGGTACTAGGGGACAGGGAATTGCCAAAATGATGTGTTGCATATAACAAAACTGTTTTGTTAAAGTCAATGAATAATTAATAATGAAGAACACTACCACCATTAACAATTACCACAAAAACACTTCAACATCAAAACCTAGGAGTAACACTCACTCGGATCTAATGTGACGTAGTGTTTTCCCTTCAAAGGCCTTTGGCGTCATGTATTGCTGTTGAAACTCGCCAAGAGTGTACACGAGTGTGTCCAACACTAGGTGCCGTCCGACCTTACGGAACTTCTATACACGAAGGATATTCAGATTTTGAAGAGAATCATTGGCCTTATTGAGTTGCAAAGAGACTGACTACGTTGAAAAACACAAATAAGAATTCCGCAAAAAAACATTTGTTTTTTCTCTGTTAGGCCGAGGACTTTCCCTCGTATTTTCTCATAAATATCAAAATTTTCGGATTTTTGTACTTTTACCGGGGCTATTTTGCGGACAAAAACGCGCCATTAATAAAAAGTAAGTAAATAAATAGGAACAGTCTGTGGAACTTTTTTTTAAATTTTGATTTTTCCTTTTCGAAAAAAATTTACGCTCTTTAATTTCATAGTTTTTCTGTAAATTAAAAAAAAAGGAAATAAATAAAAATTAACTTTTACAATGTGCTGCACGATTTTTGGCCTTGCAGCTTTATAGAATATTTTACATATTATATATATATATATATATATATATATATATATATATATATTAATTACAACGTAATTCTTAGGCTATCCCCCATTCGAAAAAATGTCCAAATTTTATGTAACGCTAAATGCCCTAAAAAAATGTCCCAATTTTATGTAACGTTTGTTATATTTTATAGGATTTTTGTTATTGTTATTTAAAAAATGTCACAATTTTATGTAACGAAATATATAACGAAAAATGTAATGAAATAATATCTTAATTTTATGTAATGAAAGTTAAATGTTAGGATAGGATTTTTGTGATTATGTTATTTTTTTCGTATTGATGCCAGTAAGAATTACGTTGTAAATTTTGATCATTTTATACAAAGTATAGAAAAGAAAGAGACATAAATAAAAGCAAGAGGGATCAAGGGGCACAGCCCCTTGCGAGGCCAAAATGGCCGAGTTATATATATATATATATATAGCAGAAGAGTAGGTTTTGCCTGTTTCGCTCGCTTAGTCACGCCCGCTTAACTAACAATAAGAAGTCATAATCTGAACGGCGTCACAATTACCCGAAATTATCATCTCTATTTAAAATGAGATTTTTGCTCCGTAATTATAATAAATGGAAAAAGATTTTTTTTCAAACATATAACGAAAAATAAATTAAAATTGAGAATTTGAGAACATATCGAAAGACGAAAAATTTGTTAATAAATAATAAAAATAAAAATCTGATTACATTAATTCCGGTCATTGAACAAATTACGTCATATAAAACACTAAAATTGTTAAAAATTTCGTATTCTCTTTTACACTTCTTATTCGTGTATTATATTGCATTCGTACAGATGATAATATTTTTTTTCTCGTTTCCCGTTCACAAAATGGCGGCGAAATTATTTTTACATACGTCGATTGTCGCGACCGATATTTTGTTATAATAATATATTAGCTGTGTTAAACTTTGTTATCGTCACGATTATGGATTTTTAAAATAACCCGAAACTACAGTGATTCGGTTAATTAAATATGCGAATTCAATAGTTTTTGCGCATTTCTATACTTGTTTTCATGCTTCAGACGAGATGATACGTTAATCTCTATGCGACCGGAATTAATGTAATTAGATCTTTTTTTTCTTTTTTATTTATTAACAAATTATTCTTTCGTCCGATGTGTTCTCACAAATTCTCAATTTTTATTTTTCACTATATATATATACTTGAAATAAATATTTTTCCGTTTTCCTTATGAATAGGGAAAACCTCTTTTTTTTTTTATCTCATTTTAAATAGGCATTCTCGCCGGTTCAAAATTATGACTTCTCTCTATTTAATTTAAACAATAGCCGGGTGGGGTTAACGGGCGAAACGGACAAAGCCCTCTCTATATACATAGTAATTCGTCACGAATGTCGCCGAATGAGCTGCCGTGAAGCAAGACTATTATTATTCAACCGAGTCATATTTTACCGGTTTTTTTTCTTGTCTCAGCTTTGCCCCAAAATGGGACAAGAACGAATGACTAAATTATAAAAAAGAAAACTCGAAAAAGAAGAATAATGAAATAAAATGCGTGAAATCATGCGAACTCGACGAGATAAGGTAAATCCGCATCTACGAATTGCTGTGTACACATGTATTAAAGGTCGCCCCCGGTAGCCTCTATTATTTTCTTCACTATCGCGCTAGGTAGTCGTCGAAGGAATCAGATAAATGTTTACCTGATAAGAAGTCGTCTCGGTAATTAGCGATAATCGCGTCGTAGCCTTATCAGCTGGCTCGGCGTAAGCGATGCAAACTTCGAAAGCGGGCTAGATCTCATAAGTGTGTCTGTCCGTCTATCTGCCGGCTGTTCGTTCGTCGTCCTCCTCCGTGATTCTCAACTGAGACTGTGCCGCAACGTGTGCGCTCTCGTCAAACGCTGCTGCTGACACACGAGATCGTTTTGGTTATTCCGATTGAGCATGCTCGTCTATATTACCGGTCGGATAATTTCGATTACACGAGGAGCCGATCATCGAAAACGTTCCGTCGCAAAGGAGTTCTTTGGCGATTTTTCTAGTCGCAATTTTTCTAGTCGCGATTTCGGCATCCGCTGGCCACCGCTGTTCATACTAGTAATGATCGCGGGCCATCCGTTCGTTTCCGTTTCCGTATCAAACGATGACGCGGTGACGACGGTTATCTGACGAAAAAGCCGTTCTTCGCCTCTGACGCGCGTTATTCGCAATGGAAATGGCGGGCACCTCGACCGCTATCGTATCGGCCGGGTACCGGGCGTCAGCCAACAATATGATGATGTCGCAATCGCTGCCCGACTTAGACTCGAGGACGTTTCATATGTACTATCCTCGAGCGCACCCGAAGCAGGTGCTTGGCGTTCGTAAAAGTTCGCTCTTGTTCACCTTCTATCTGGTCTTTTACCTGCTCTACCTGATAACCGGGGCTTTCATGTTCGCCGCTTTGGAAGCTCCGATCGAAAGATCCGTGCGAACAGACATGCTGAACAAACGACGAGAATTTCTCGCTAAATATCCCCAAGTGTCAGGTAATCTCATGGTCGCGTATTATATTAATAACTGTTATTATAATAAGTTGGCAACGCGTAATGAAAAATCGAATCTCCTACACTTCCATCCGTCAGTTCTTAAAACTATTTCAGACTTTTCCTCCGTCCGTTTTGACGACACATCGAAAGTGTTCCGAAATACCGTCCGAACTACTCTTCGTCCCTTTTAATACCCTGCATGATTCGAACGACTGTTGCTGGACCGAAGTTCTTGATAAAAGCGACAGACGGGCAAAAATTGTAATACTACGGCTAAGTATAATTATTGGCTTTCGCTGAAAATTTCACCATTTCAGACTTAAATCGAAATCGCAATGTGTTCCGAGATGTTAACTGTCCAATTTGTTTCGATTTTCCTTTTTTTTTTTTCTGTTTAAATCATTAGTCGTGAGCAAACGTATATTGAAACATCAACGTGTCTTTCGTAATAACGTGTCCTACATCAAGGCCGTGTCCACGGGGAGGGTTTTGGGGGGTTGTAACCCCCCTCTCCCCGTGAGAATTGAAATAGTTATTATAAATACACAAAAATCTGAAAAAAATCAAAAATTTAAAATAAATATTGATGATTTTTCAGGGTGTTCTTACAGGTACCTTTAAAAGAAAAAAGAAAAAATATTCTCCATACTATTTTTAGGTACTTCAATAATATCTTGAGGAAAATTTTTTTTATTACCAGTATAATCGATAAAATATGTAATTTTTATTAGGGGGGGGGGGATAATTCATTTATGTAAATTATTAATACGTATAAATCAAAATGATGGAAATTATTAATAGTACGAATATTAGTGAAAAATGTATCGTTATTTATAAAATTAATATATGAAGAAAATTTTCAAAACCCCCTCTTTCCAAAATTCTCGGTACGGGCCTGTCCTACACATCGCCAGGGTAATAAGTGGAACTTGAGTAACTTACTGCGAGAGACACGCGCGTGTCGATGTTTTTATTGCAAATCAAATGAAATCGTGCAAAATGAAATATTCCTATACTTTTACTTATAAAATCTCGTCTATAGTATAGCGCGAGCAGTGGAAATATAAACTAATTAATACATGAACTAAATCAAGGGTTTCCTTTTTTTTTTTCTCTTAAGTAAATAGATATATATGAATAAATAAAACCGTTTCTAATAACTTAGCTTTATGATCGTGCGCATAATGGATATTCCAGACGCATTTAATATGCTTAATTATTATCAATATGCCGAACAAACTAAAAAAAAATGGGAACATCAATCGCAAAATTCGATATTAAACCTAAATTAAACTAAAATAATACTGCAATAACTGTTAGGATAGCGATAAGATTAAAATGCAATAAATTCTAACGATTAAAAAATCAGAGTTAAAATAAGAGATAATTAATTAATATTTAATACTCGAAATAAGCATATTAATGTCATAGGACTAAACATAAAATTTAGAATTTAAGATGCTGGAAACGTTTAATTAAACTAACAAAGATTAAATACGTAATAAATAAAAATAAATAAAAACAAATAAAAATAAATAAAAATGAATACAAATAAATAAAAATGAATAAAAATAAATAAAAATAATGTTACAACGATAATAAACAAAGTGTATAACTTATTCTATTTATACAATTTCGATCAATACGAGTATATTATAAAACGGGAGTGGGGCGTTAACAATAATTTCGTATAATAAAGTTCCCCCATTTACGTATTTAATTATTAGTCGGAATTATTATATTGTTTCGAAAATTATTTGCTTTTTTAAATTTCAGCTTTACCGCGTTTTTTAAAAATACTGCCTTAAATTTATATCAACGTGACCGCGAAAGGTTCACTAGCTAGAGAATTTTTAACATTTTATAGAATGGAGCAGCTGCCTGTATTGTCTTTTTTTTTTTTTCCAAATTGACGTAATAGCGAGAAGAAAATTAGATTCGCTCTCGTGAGTCTAATTCTACGAGCCTCTGTTAAGCAGCGCATTTCAAAGAAAATTTTAAAAAGTGTATCGCGCGTCGATTATTTATTAATTTTCAAAAATTGAATTTTAGCAAGAAACTGTTTTTAATAATATATTCCGCGGAAAAAACTAGCATTACTAGTAGCTGGATTCAGATTCTACCGCTGCATATTAAAAGTATAAAAAATTAACCTGGCCGGGTTAAATTGTCTCTAGGGGGGGTTCCTGAAAAGCTCTAATGGAAAAAAAGTATATAACGGAATGGGAAAAAAGTATATAACAGAATGGGAAAAAAGTATATAACAGAATGGGAAAAAAGAACAAAGGAATTTATTTCGTTCAGCGTAAACAACAGTGAGACGATGTAAATAATTGTATCAGTTAAAAACAAACGGATGAATGAAAGAAAAGGTCAGTGCACATTTATCGAACAAGGGGATAAGTGAAATTCTGCTATTTCCCGTGAAAGTTTTAAAAAAGTAAAATTATAAACTACGTATTTTTTTCTCTTCCGTATAACGATCAATTGAGATAAAGATGAATAATGGGAATAAATAAAAGTTGCTTAATCACGAATATACCAGCGGGCTTCCCAAAGCCGTGTTCACGGGAGGGGATTTTGGGGGGTTAAACCCCTCCCATGAGAACTGAAATAATTTTTATAAATACACAAAAATCTGAACAAAAAATCAAAAATTTAAAATAAATATTGATGATTTTTTAGGTTTACCTTTAAAAAAAAAAAAAGAAAAAAAATATCCTCCGGTACTTCATTAATATCTTAAGGAAAAACTTTTTGATTATGGGCTCAATCAATAACATATGTACTTTTTATTAATGTTCCTATACGGGGGGTAATTCATTTATGTAAATTATTAATATATAAATCAAAATTATGGAAATTATTAATAGTATGAATATTAGTGAAAAATGTATTGTTATTTATAAAATAAATGTGTCAAGAAAATTTTCAAAACCCCCCCTTTTAAAAATTCCTGGGCGTGGGGGCCGGACGCTTCCTAATAGGTAATCAAAGTAAATGTGCGAAAAAGACTAAAATTTCGAATCACACGTCAATTTTCTTTCATTTCTATGCGATTGATCAGAAATGCGTGAAAATAAACAAAGAAAAACACGAATTTTCATTGTTACTGTAGTAAAACAATGTGAACTAAATATGACGAAAAATAATAACAAAAAATACAAAACCAAGCCAGAACGTCTATAATTACTTCGATATCAATCACACCGTGATATTACTTTTTCGCCGGAGCGCGTCAACGTGCTTTTATCATTAATCACTATACAAGTCCTTATTACGTCCAACGACAGCGTTAAAAGCCATATACTAATAGATAAATAAATTTACAATAATAATAACAACTAAACATGACAACATCCCTCAAGAATAGTAACAAGAAGTTCTAGTCGGATTTATTTCTGTTTTCTTGAAACTTGTCGTAGTTTGTTTGTTTTTTTTGAGTAATTGCATTTAATTTTTTTTTAATCGTAGAAAAATTTCTAATTTGCGTAATTTTGATCTGAAATTAAACATAATTACGATGATAAGCATTTTTCCTTTTTTTTCTTCTCTTTTTTTCCGTTTTTATTTATTTTTTTTTCGCGGATCGAATTTAATTTTTAAATTATTAATTTAATCGTACAAAATTTATTCTCCGATGATGAACAGTGTAATCTTGTTTCGAAACGTTAGAGTTTATGACGAATTTTTCTAACGTGGTTTCTACCGGAAATGGACATGCGGATAATTTCTGCAGTCATAAGATAACAAAAAGATTGTAGTTATAATTAGAAAATATGCCCTTAATTAACTCGTCGAGTAAAAGTTTCCCTCAGTCGAGCTGATTTAACCCGCCAACTGTTATCTGACATTTTGCAACGTCAACTGCCACCCCCAGTACCCCATGTCAATTTTGGAGATTTTACACTCATTGTAAAATACTTTAAAAAACGTATCGCATTAACTTATCTTAAATAAAAATCACCAAAAGAAAAAAATTAAAATATATAATTTTTTAATATATTTTAGAAAAAGCGATATTATCAATTTTTTAATGTGGTTTAAAAACATTTTGTGGAAATCCCCAACATATGCTTTTTAGGAATCGCCGACACACATGCTTTGGGATTCATGAAAATGCGTAAAAAATTTTAAAAAAACTGCAAAAAAATTCTATGATATTTTGTAACGCTATCTGCCACCTATGAGATCTTCTGGTGTGTCACCCCAGCGAGCAAAAGCGTGAAAATTCAGCTACTTCAAAGAAATCCAAGTTTGCTGGCTAAAGGAACAGTTTTCGTTCGGGCCATAAAAAAAAAAAAAAAAAAAAAAAGTCCAAAAATTCTCAAACCATAATAATTTTATAGTGAAATATATATTTTTGAAAGCTATTGTGAAGCACAGCGGCGTATAGCTAACCAACTTTAAAAGATATTTAAAACATAAAACGTCCGGTGTACCAGGAGATTCCAGGTGGCAGTTGGCCGGTTAACTAGAATTTTTTTTAAATACACGTTCTCCAAACCTTTTCTTTCTATCATTCGTTATTTCCTTTTTTATATAAGTCGGCCCGCCGTCCCTGTGTTATAGATGAAGTTCATTTCTTACCATCTATTTTTGATGAACTACTACTTACTTATCAAGCTTATTTCGTTCGATTTAAGTTTAATTATTTACCGTTTCTAAACGTATATTTTTTCTCCAGTTGAACTTTAGAACACAATTTCTGAAGTTATAAGATTTAATATTAATAAAAAAATTGCAGTTACAATATTAGAAAATACGCCCTTAATTATAACTCCTCGAGTAAAAGTTTCCCTCAGTCGAATTGATTTAACTTGCTTTTTTAAAATGTACGTTCTTCAAAACTTTTTCTTTTTATATCATTCGTTATTTCCGTTTTCTACATAAGTCAGCGGCCGTCGCCGTTATAGATGAAGTTCATTTCTTGCCATCTATTTTTGATGAACTACTTATCAAGTCTATTTCGTTCAATTTAAGTTCAATTTTTTATGCTTTGTAACACTTTCATATGACCCCTGTATCGCATTTTGCGGTCATTTTTATTTTTCTAATAGATTTTTTTTGTCGTCTACAGGTCACGCTTATGAATGTAGGCAAGACGCAACTTACGTTGAAGGATTTATTTTTATATCTGGTATTTCTTGAATAGTTTCCGTTTCCACTCTATCGACTAATGGTTCGACACCTACCGGTGTGTAGCGCATCTCATTTACTTCAACTTTTTGTTTTCATTTTGTATGCGATCGATGAATAGAGTTAATAATTTAATTTTACTGAGACACGTAATACGACCTACTTTTCTCTTCTCTCACTTTATTCAAATTAATTAAATCCCGCACTTTCTGCATCAGTGTTTTTTTGCTAGTTATTAACGTCGTAATAAATTTTATTCGTTTCATTTTTCCGATCGAATTACTCGAATACTTGATTCAAAGCTGCACACCGAGTAAGTAAACTGAAGCGTAAACTGAGCTTTAAATATTCAAAACCGTTTGCTTTTCTTTATACTATAGTACTAGTCCAGAGCTATTACACTGCCCAAAACGTAACTCTCTTATTATACTCGGTTCTTTAGTGCTGGCAAAGTTACGGTCAAGCGAATTATTTTCTCGATTTTTTGAAAAAATCGCAGCAAACAAGAACAATTTCGATTGAACATAAATATGAGAAATATCACCTAATTATACACAAAAAAAAACGGAAAAATTTCAATACGTCTCAGTTTTTGGCCAGCTATTTTTAGGTAGTCCCCTACTAATTGTGATTCAAGTTCAGCTGCAACGCAAATACGAAATATAAAAATTGCCTACCAGGCTGAGTTAATGCTGAAACGGTTGACTAGTTTTAAAAGGAGAATACACGCAATGTACTTAAGTCACGACAGTGCTCTAACTTGCGTGGAAACTATATATTATATTGGTTTCCATTTCAGAAATCCCTTTTCGGGGACGATCGTCGATGATTAAATGGATAAATGTTGATAATTTCTCATTTTACCGTTTTAGTATTGCTGTAATCGGCTCCGATGAAAGTAATCGGCTCCGATGAAAGTAATCGGCTCCGATGAAACTAATCGGCTCCGGTGTAGATTATTTGACAACGGCAAAATCAGTCTGGGTGGCGTCGGTTATTAACGACACAACATTACGCGAGAGAACATTTTTTTTTTAACCCAATTCGGATGTAACCGATGGGTAAATTTTTATGGATAATTGCAATGCAATTGAAGTACATACGAGTAAGTGAAATACATAAATAAAACAATATAAAGGCCCACTCGGAACTTAATTCAGAGTTGAGCAGTATAAATTTCCTTGTAGTCCGTTATAATATATTTCCTTTTTTTTTTTTTAAAAGAATTTCCGTAATAAATTTAGTAAGCTTCCGGTACTGTTCTTATTCTATGCAGGATTTTCCGACCAAAAATTATATTTTTCTGTAATGTTTTCGAATTTTTTACATATCCGAAAAGTATGGTTAGCGCCCGTATTCCTTATATTCTACGTGGGGACTTGATAATATTAAATCTTTTTAGGTAAGCTGAAAAATTGGGGACACTCGAATTCCGCACAAAGCACTAACACAGTGACAAGTCACACACGAATTGCGCACCAGACCCGAAGTAGCCCACCCGCTGACAACTCGAATTGCGCACAGCCTTTAAAAAAAATACTCTGATTTTATAAAATCGATGAAGGACTTAAAAAATGAGTAAAAGTCGCTCTTTCCGTGACTTCCAAAATGTGTTATCGTAATGAAGCACGTTTACTATTTGGAATAATAACCGAACTACATTTCAGTCGATTAAAAAAGCCTTTAACGTTTGCGAAAAATAGGCTACTATCCCGTTAGCAGTACGATTGTTATTCGAAATATTTTTAACAACCTCTAGGGAACGTACTCATATTTAAAGAAATGTTGCATAAAATAGAATAATTTTTGCACGAATATTATATACAATAACGTAAATTACGATAATATTTCTAACTGAATATGTAGAATTTTCAGCGCACGGCATATTATGTTTCATGAAGCTTCTACTTCACATTAACACAAAATACTTTCATATCAACTGATTAATGTACATAAAATATAAATGTGACCATGTAAAATTTTCGAGTTTGACAAATTAAATATGTTGTTATAATATACGAGTTACTTAGAGTTTGAAGGAACCGAGTTTCGGGAAAGTTTCAGTTCAGATTTTATTTTATCCATTAATCAGTGTTCAATCTCAGTTATAAATTGTTATTTGAATTAAAACCAAATTTGTTAAAAATCGTAATTTTTTCATTTAGTGTACCAATACATAGTATTCTACTTAAATTTTAAATGACAACGCAAAAATTTACCATTAAAATAAAATCCGATTTAAAACAATTTAATTAAAACTTACAATGATAATAATTACGCAAATAAATAGTGTCAGTACTACTACCTTTTTTCTTTAAATGTTAGTTGGATATAACAAGATAATTTTCCTTCGTCAAGTTTTTATAATTTGTAGTTTATTGTAAATTAAATAGTTTCTACTCTAGATAATAGATATTTTTGCGCACATTTTGTCGGTATTAATGTGTTCTGATAAATGATAAAGAAGCAGAAGTTTAAACTCAAATTTAGGTTATGAGAATAAAAAAGTAATTCTTAGAAGCAACGTTGAAATATGGTTTCATTACTTCTGTTTGTAATGTTTTCCATTAATACAGAACATGCCCGGGAAAAATTTTTTTTTTTGAACTTTTAAGTTTCCAGCACCCTCCGGTAATTTAAATTTAAAGCTAAAATATCGTTATATTTTTCTTTCCAAAGTATCCGTTTGTATATTTTCGAAAACTACATTCGTTTGCCGTTTTTAGATCTAAATGGGGTTTAAATTAAGTGCTTATTGGAAATGTTTATTGCGATGCAAAGTTTTTGTTGTTTATTGTATATTTTAAATTTCAGGAATAATAATATCGGTTGGTGATTTATGCATTTTGAAGTAATTTTTAGATAATTTTAAATTTGTCATATTACATATTCTTAACTCGTTGAGCGACTTTTAGCGCTCAGAGGTCAGAAGAGTTGTTCAAACGTTAGCATTTTCTGAAAGAGCATTTAATACTATTTTTGTATATAGCTTTACATTTTAACGTGTAAGCGTCATAATTTTTCCTCATCCAAAAAAAAACAATTATCATCATCCGGCTTATAATAAGTACATAACAGTAATTCGACACTGTTTAAATTATTGCTCTATTTTTAATCATAGAAATAAAATGATGTTTCAAAATTGTTATTTTACAGGCGCTTTGTAGAATTCAAACTGTTCTAGAAATATTTATCCCCATGATAAAACTGTTAACACTGATAATTTCTTAACATTAATGGTAACACGAAATTAACATTAACGTATATATGAAGGTGAAATATTTTATTAAAAATAATAACTTCCAAATAAGGAAAAATTTTAGCTGCCGCTATGTCAAGAGGTAGTATACACACGTGTAATCATAAATATAATTCTTTTGAAACTAGAAAGATAAAAGAACACAAATGTAGACAATTAGGAGTAAGCTAAATTACTGAAAGTTGAGCTAACTGGTAAATTGCAAAAGCTGGAATCAATTTTTAATGATTAAAACATAAATATATCACAGTTATTTATCGGAACTACTTGTTTTAAAAATAAAAATGGAATTAGAAGTTTAAACAATTACGTATATTTAAAATTAATCTGGCGTATTCTCAAATATTTTTTAATAAACCGTTATACAGGAATGATTTTTAATACATAGACAGGTGTAGAGTATTTTTCATTAGTAGATTAAAAATTAATTGTCAAAAATAGCATACGTAAAAATGTTGAAAGTTATCGAACATTAAAAATATCGTACGATCAAGCGCCATCAGTTTTGGAAACCCTTAGTCCAGCGAACAGCGATTATGGTCCGAGCGTCGTTTTCGTTTGTTTTTTTATATTTCATACCTGCAAACTTCCGGTGCGCAATTCGTGTGTGGAGATTAGAGACTTTTTTTTAACCTTCGACTCAGGTAAATAACTGTGCGCAATTCGAGTGTGGACGAAAAATTATCGTGACCTGTGAAGTACTGTGTTAGAAAGAAGTTGGATCTGAAATTTCCAATCTTTAATCTTGCTTCAATACTGGCAGTAGTGGGGCTTTTTTGTATTGTTCTTGCCAGATCTCTAATATTTTCCTTTTCACTTGTTTTATTATTTCTTTCGGTATTTTTGTACACGATCTATTAGTTCTATTCTCCACTTTTGAATTTTTTAATTTCATTGACCTGCCTCAAATGAAGATCTACGGTAGTTATCCCGGCTTATTACATAAACAGAGCTCTATAAGGTACAGTTCGATAAGCTGATATTACGATACGTTTCTTAGTATTAATCTTTGTAATGATTTTTTAATTTTTTGACATCAGTTTTTTAAGAGGCTATTTTAGTACATGCTGTAGTAAAAGTACAAATTGTCCCCCCGGTTTTTGAAATTAAATTTCTTTGCGAAATGCGTATGTATAGTCATTTAATTTTTTTCAGAGCCAAGTGAAACGTAAACTTTCTGAACATATTCTCTAGCACGCGTTACATTGCTACATATAATGTCATCCTACTAGTACATTCTTGAAGAAGTACGTTACACACGTTGGGATAATAGCGCCATGTCACAATCAGTACTATGATAATAGCAACGAGGTCCTAGAATACACGCCGTTGTGAAATCATCCATTTTTTTTTCTTTTTTTTTTTTTTTTTTTCGAAAACATTTTTACAATGTTTAAACGCTTTATAAAAGTTAGTCACTTTTGAAATTTCTTTAAGAACGGCTTTTAAATGCATTTCTTTAATAAAATCTGCTTGGATTCGTTCTTTTAATTCTTTCAAATCGTACGAAATCGAACACTTTTTACTTCGCAAACGGTCCTATAGGGAAAATGTTCGCACACGTTGAGGTCTAGTTACTTGCGAGGGTAAGCCGTAAAAGAAATCGTATTTTTCAAAACTTCCATTTTTTCTTTTTTACGCGAGCATATCTACGAGCCCATCTTGTTGAAAATAAGTTCTAGATGAAATTTTGAGTTGGTTCGAATTTCGCAAAGTTTTCCAACATTCCGACGTATTTTCTTTTGGCACAGTCGCCCTTCTCCTCCTGTCTTCTTCATCTTCGAAAAAGTAAGGTCCAAAATTATTCGACGCAGGCCCGCGTCAACCATACACCGGTAACACCTTAGAGCGGCGAATTTCAGAGGAGAACTTTTTCACATATCCAATATGTGTGAACTGTCGATTTAACTACAAGGCTTTAAACCGATACTAAACTATCGCGTGCATCTCCTCGCAACACAGAACGCTCTCTTTTCATCAGATCACTTACACATCGAAAGCCCCCATTTATAAATACGCCATAGTTTTACGAATTCAGGGAGCATTTCATCGCCTTACTAACGTTATATACTATGTGTACAATGAACTGACCTAGCAACATACGTGTATACTTTGCCGGTGTAATTTCGCTACCAAATCAGAAGTGTCACGGGTAATCGAGACTTGTGTGTCGTTCCGGATCGAATTCGCTGTCCCAGTGGTATATATCCAATCTGAAACTGAATTGGTTATTATATCAGAGAATTATCTGGGGGAAGGTAAAGGCGGATAATCCAAAAGTAGAAAGGAACTGGCCCCAGTATTCTCATCAGATCCCCATTAGGGATCCTTAAGTACATTATGAAAAGCTTAATTTCACAGGATATCCATGGGACTTACTTTAACTATACGCAGTTAACGAGAATCATCGTATCGTTATTACACGCTTAGGATAAGTCTTAACAAAATGGAACAAACGATCAATTTCGCTCCGGTAAAAAAGCTTAAAAAACATTTTGTATACTTTTCAGTGTTGTTGGCCATAGTTGCGTCGTCGACAAAAGCTCTAGTAGAAAAATAAAGTAAAATAACGATATTTGATCGGATTTTAAAATGTAACCGACTCTTTCCTATCATGTTTTTTTTTTTTAGTGGGGGGTAAAAGTTTTCTCTGGAGATTAACGAGCTCAAGAAGGAAAAAGTTTCAAAGGGTACACAAAAAAAAAAAAGCACGATGATCGCACAAAAACAATTTCGTGTAATTTACACGAAAACAGCCGCTCTGTTATTAATTACCGAAATTTCTCGACCGAAAGTTACTTTTATAAAATAACGTGTTGATAACGTTCTAATTTGCTCACCGCGATTTCTACAGCTAATGAAACTGACGTCGGAAGTTGTTGCCGCGTTAAGTCCCCGAAGCCCGTTAAATAATTGAAAAGGCAAAGCCTCTGGTAAATTTATTTCTCCCATACATTGTAAACGCTGTTCCCCGATAATTCTACACAAAATTGTGTTTACACGACTAATAAGCGCGAAAATAATAACATTAACTCGTGTTTATTAGTACTGATAACGAAGAAAAATCGATTGTAAAAGATGTAAATTGTAAAATGTTTTCTATTCTATTAAGTCGGCGTTTCTTTCATTCTCTCTCGGTACTGTATTTGTTGGTTCCTTCGTCTTCGTTGTCGTCTTTATAATTAATATCTTATCAGACGGCTGTTAATAAAGACCGTTCGCTAATGATGGTATGTGATGGGAAAAAAGCGAGCCATGCGAATAGACAATAATTATTGTTTAGAGTTTAATTTCGCGACTTACTTCTGCAATGATGTATATATTGAAAATGTGCTACCGGCAGGAACGTAACTCTGTTACAATTTGTCTTTCATAAGCCACCCCGTGAGCGATGCTCGTTTACCGACTGATGAAATTTAATACCGATAAAAAACCGAAGGTTAATTTTTTTACCTGAAATTTGTCAATTCTATTTTCTTATTTCGAGTTTTTATTTTTTTCGCGCCTGTTGTATTATTTCAAAACATTCTCTTACAATAATACCATCGACGGTTAACTCTGCTGGAATACGTTTAAAGCGTGTGTTTGCGTGTGCGTGAGAGAACTCTGTTTAGCCCGCACGTTTTCTTTCCGCTATATTTAGGTTAACTCTAGATGTTGTTGGAATACTCTCTAGCTCCCTCTGGAATAGAACATATAGTCTTTTATGTCGCCTGCAGCAGGTATGGTTCCGTTTTTTATTTTTTATTTTTTTGTTTGAAATATCGCGCGTTTTTTTTTTTGTTTTGCTTGTTTTTTTTGTTTTTGGTATTTAGCTTTGAAATATCTTTTCTAAAAATTTCGGGACTGTTGCAGTATCATCCGGATTCCCCGTGTATTATTAGAAATTCACGTGTATATCTGAGGATTACTTTTTCTGTTAAAACGAAAACATCGCTACCTTTTTGTATTTAATTAGTTTTATTACGAAGCCCGCGGATACGCTGCTTGACGCGACAGCGGCAGCATCATTATCTAGCTTTTTCCTTTGAACCTTCCGCCAGAGTCCTATCACTAACAGGTCTTCGTACCGTTATAGCACTACAAATGAATCGCTCTTCCTTCTCCTCCCTTTTTTCCGAGGCACCTTTGTTCTCTTCCTGAAATCAAATCGTCCAACCAACTTCTAGTTATAAAAAATAATTTCTATTTTTCGTGCTTACTACAAAATTAAGATGATGCCGAATGATTTTACTCGTTTATAATACGATAAAACTTCAAAGTAAACTGTTTAATACCGCTTTAATTTCCTTAGTTTTTTTGCCGCATACTTCTTGCAGTTTCCTTGTAATAATGGTGCCTACCTTTATCTCATTTCTGCACTTAATACAAAAAAAAGAAAAAAGAAAAAAGAAAAAAAAAACCCTTCGAAATATACTTAAGCCTCTAATGTTGTTCAATGATAAATTAATAACGAACGCTCTATTCTTTACACCCAACTTCTAGTTTTGGGTCTTCCTACTCCCTTTAACGCTACCTATATTCTTTCCTTCCCATTGCCTTCAGTTATCCCATTGCTACTGTCCTTTGTCCTCTCCATTTCTGACCGCCTGGTTATTTAGTTATAACTGTTAATTTTTCATGTTGTTGGGTCAAGGCCGCTGGCGCGCCCAGGGTAGGGAAAAAAAAAAAAAAAAAAAAAAAAAAAAACATTATCGAAAGTAGAAGAATGTGAAAAGCAGCAGGCAAGGTAAGTTATTTATTTTTCACTAAGAAAAGGACCTCTATTCCGTTTATTTTTTGTCCACCACTTGAACCTTAAAAAAAAAAAGTGAAAAAATTACCTTGCTACTCCTGTGATTCTTTTTTAAAAATGTCCTATTAAATTTCCTCCTATATTTCCGCGCGCCTTGGAATAAATCCATCTGACCGGTTAATTCGAAAAAGTACGTAAAATAAAAAAGTAAAAACCACCCACATGTCCGATGGAATCGAGCGTGTCCTAAATGTCGGTGTTTTTTTTACAATATTAATTACAACGTAATTCTTAGGCTACCCCTCATTAGAAAAAATATCCCAAAAAATATCCCAATTTTATATAACGCAAAATGTCCCAAAAAATACCCCAATTTTATATAACGCAAAATGTCCCAAAAAATATCCCAATTTTATATAACGCAAAATGTCCCAAAAAATATCCCAATTTTATATAACGCAAAATGTCCCAAAAAATATCCCAATTTTATATAACGCAAAATGTCCCAAAAAATATCCCAATTTTATATAACGCAAAATGTCCCAAAAAGTATCCCAATTGTATGTAACGTATGTTATATTTTATAGGATTTTTGTTATTGCTATTTTAAAAATTCCACAATTTTTCTGTAACGAAATATGTAACGAAAAAATGCTTTAATTTTATATAATGAAAGTTAACTGCTCAGCAGTCGCAGTCGTGGGTAGAGATTTCTTCTCTTTTTATTTGCTAGTTACATCGTACGTATAGTTTTATATAGATATGGCATCTATCATAAACAGGTAAAACGGCCAGCAAGACACGAGAGTTTCCCTTTCCTCTAGGACTTTTCTCGCATTTCTCCTTGTTACGTGGACTGCTAGTTGTACGGGCTCTCTAATATCGGCACCTCTTTTGGCTCTTCTGTTATTTCTTCTTAGTAGTTCTGGCCATCACCCCCTTCAGAACCAAATAACTCCCCTAACGACTTACCTCTCATTCTGCGTGTTTCCTTTTTGATGGGTAATCGTCCGCTGCTGACAAACCCGACACAATGAAAAAAAGAAAATCTCCCTAGGTTCTCTCGCTGTCTTTTGCCTTTTCCTCTAAACCGTTTTTCCCCGAATACATCTCTGTTTTGTCCATTGCATTCTGCGATGATTCTTATTACGTTTGCCAGATCACACATTTTTCGATTGTTTCGATCTCGAGCGTGATTTACTCTATTCTCATCCCTTCAGGCTCGCGGTACTCCGTACAATGTATCTTATCTTGGTTTCCTCTCCATCCTCTTGGCTATTTCTAGAAGTGCTTAATTGGTTGTGTGTTCTATAAAATAAAAATAAAGTTCTTATCCTATTGCATCTGTAGCATGTTGTTGATCGGGTTTTCTCTGCTGGCAACACCTCAGCGAGGAAAAGAAGAAAAAAAAAGATATACAAGTATACACAGTGCGTCCCATAAGTTGTGGGACTGCCTTTCTAAAATCGATATTACTTGCGCCATTTTCATGAAATTTTGGGAGCTAGTTTACACAGCTCTCTTCTCATCCTAAGCGAAGTTTCGGTACAATCGGATTATTATTATTATTTGTAGCAGAGCAGTAACAGTTCGCGCAAGCGTCTCTTGGTGTACATGGTCATAATTTTAATATGGAAAAAAATTTGGATCAACATTTTGTTCTGTTTTAAAGCGGTTGAAAATGCTACTGAAATATTCGGGTTTATTCGGAGTCCGTAATGTCTCGTACTAGCATGTTTCGTTGGTATACGCGATTTTCGCCGCGTAGAAAGTCGAAGACAAAGAGAGAAGCGGGGGAGGCCTTGCACAGCGAAAACGGATGATGAAAGTATCGCTCTCGTCGCAGCTATTTCGAAAGAACATCGAAGTGCAGGCTGAAGGTTGGTAGAAGAGCTCTAACAACGGGTATTCCGAAAAGAAGCATCGTTCAACAAATTATTAAGAACGATTCTGGAAGGATCGGTCGTTTTTTTCGTTTGCCCCACAATATGCCGACACACACCGCTGCAATTAGCAAAAAATATTCGTGAAAGAAAAATGGCTCCGATACTTCACATACTCGACAAATCTGTCTTCCAGACTATTTCCTAT
Organism: Icerya purchasi; assembly: GCA_039619475.1. Taxonomy (NCBI): domain Eukaryota; kingdom Metazoa; phylum Arthropoda; class Insecta; order Hemiptera; family Monophlebidae; genus Icerya; species Icerya purchasi. The sequence continues at coordinate 92,037,151 of CM077115.1, forward strand.
TCTCCAAGTTGGAAATGGAGTTGAATGAATTTTGCTTCAATTGAAGAGATTCAGCTTACAACATGTGCTGCTACGAATAATAATCTGGTTATTACGAAACTTCGATTAGAGAGAGAAGAAGGTTATGCGAACTAGTTTCCAAAATTTCATGAAAATGGCGCAAGTAGTATTGATTTTAGAAAGGCATATGTATATTTACTATACCTTCGCGTTAAGTGCTCGTTTTATTTTATGCGTTTATAGTTTGGCAACCGAGAAGTCAAAGAAATTTGTGCTCTACAAGCTGTTTTAAGTCAAAAAAAAAAACAAAACTGAAAGTTCAAAAAGTTTCTATTTATTAGTACGGATATGTTATTTTTTTCAAAGCACCAATATCAATCAATTATTCTTCAACTTGTGTACTCTTTTTATCTTCGAAAAGCTCGTAAAATTAGCACAAACCACGTTTAAGAGCTTTTAAATAATTCGCGCTCTACGATTCGATTTAGCAAAATGAGCGTACTTTAAGAATTCTGGTGGCTAGAATGCGCAGTAGTCTCGTAGTTTTTGATCAATCGTTATAGACGTAATTAAAAAACACCGAAAAGGCGATATAACAATTTTTTATCAGTGCTCTAAGCGGTGAAAAAGTTTTCTAAGTAATTAATTATAAAAAACGGAAAGCCAACCATCCGTTTTCCTCCGCTTATGATATATTAAAATTTCTTAATAAAATTAAATTGGAAAAAGTTCTTTTGGTTCGCGGTCTTTTATTCATTCCGACAAAAAAAAAAAAACAAAAAAAAAACGCCTTCAAATTATCCAGCAGAGGATAGGCAAATGTGCCCCGTTCAATGGAAACGCAAGCTCCCGTGTGCGGTATTTATTAAGGGGAGAGGGGATTAAGGTGAGTTAATGATATAAGAACGTTCGACTAATTCAGTAAGAGCCGGGAAAGCACAGCCGCTTTCGCCCATTTGTATTTTTTGTATGCGTCTCCCTTGCGGGAGGTTGCAATCGACAATATATAATTTCCACTAAGGCCCCATACTTAATTTATAATATACAATATAATACGTAGTATAGGTACTATTCTGTGATTCGATCCGGCATAACGGAACAGATAAAATCAACTGGTCGATTAATCTCGATTAATCTTGATTATTTGATTAACTAAACAATCGTCGTTGAAATTATATTTATGCACTATTTCGTTTGTCTACCGCTTACCCTACCGTGACTTTATATGGTTCTGAAAGAACAGATACCGTTTTGACGGTATATAATGTGATTAGCCCCCTTCCCGGAAAGGGGCTAAATCTAAAAAAGGTATATAAATAGGCAAGCGTATCGCGCATATTTTACCAAATTATACAGCAGTACTTTTTCTAGTCGCTTGTACGAGGCTTACACGTATCTCTTGTCATTTTAGTTATATGATCACTATTAACGAAATGTAATAATAAATCGTCAGTCTCATTTATCAGCTCAAAAGCGCGTGTTCATCATCTTTACACGTTAAACGAAACAGCCGTTACGAAAAAAGTTCATCCGTCCCGCCTGAGCTGCGCGCAATCAAAAGTCTCATTTCATACAATTGTCCCGAATTACCAATTTAAAAAAAAAAAAAAAAAGCAAATAAAATTCCTACCTGAAAAAATAGTAAAAAAGAACTTTCGGTGTGAAATATTCGTGTTAACGTGGTCGACACCTTTTATGGTCGCGCGACTTAAGTACACCTTAGAAAGCAACAGCTAAGCCGCAAGGAGAACGTTTGCCATTGAAAAAATTGCTGTGATTTCGAGGAGTTGTATAAGAACACACAGGTGGGGTAGTTGCTTAATTTTATCGCTTGTCTTTTTTTTTTTTTGGTTTTTGGTTTAAAATTCGACAACAGCCTCAGAAATTGACGTTCTTTTCTGGAGCCACGGCTTTCCTTATTCGTTCATTAAATGTTATCGCCGAGTTAATTTTCTACGGCCGATATCAGTTCAGCCACATCCATTATTAGAACGCATCGATATTTTTTTCTTAATTGAACATTCTGCTGACGTAAGTAATAAATAAAATATCGATAACGGGATGCTGCACGGCTAAATGATTAATACAATTAACTGACGACATTTTGTACGTCTTTTGTTTTTTTTTTTTTTTTTTAAGGAGGATCATTCCTTTACCGAAAAAAAAACAATTAGAAAAAGAGTCAATTATAATACGATTTTAGGTGTTGCTAATAACTACTAGCGGGATAACATGTGGAGAAGGAAAAGGATATTAAGAAATAGGAAGATTGAGTGTAAAGTGGAATTAGAGAATAGAACGTTTAACAGTGAAAGAGATGAAAGATGTCCGGCGTCGCGAACAACCACATTATTTGAATGGACCGGATAATGTGAACCGGCGAAAAATAGAAACCGTAGAATATATACGCCTAAGGACGCACAGCAAAAAGTTTAAATAAAAGGAACCATCCGGATTAGCAGAAAGAGACCTTAGGTTGAACAGATCAAAAAATGAATAATCATTAGAAAAATAGGAAACATAAATTATTTAAGATGAAAACTTTTATTAGGCGGAAGGGGAGATTAAAGGATGTGATTCTGCTTAACGGAAAGGAACGGAAAGATATGCCAAAAATCTGCCGCTTCGCTACCGAAGATGTTCGAAAATGGTTCAGAACCCGTAATAAATTAATGCGAAATGGAAGGGAAGAAAGAAGGATAAGTGAAGGAAAATTACAAAAATCACAGAAGTGAGCAGGTAGGGGAAAACTCGTGAAGTATGAAATAATCAAAAAAAAAAAAAAAATGGAAGAAAGGTTCAGTAGATGTACTTTTTTGATATTTCTAATCGCGCCAGGGAATATTCTTTAATTTTAAAATCTGTATTCGTACTACTCGTTAGAAGCTCCTCATGCAGAAATAAATCCTACCTGTAGATTTTTGCGTATTTTAATTTCTTTTTAATATTTTTTAAATGCCGTATTCGCTTAACGATTTCGCTTTTTGGTATCATTTTCTAGCAATAGACACGTTTTTCAGTTTATTTAGATATCCGGTGAATAATTTTTATTTACCGCTGCGCAACACAGAAAAATGATCAAAATTGCCGCTTGTCAATTGTTCGCGATCGAGTCCATCTTTTTTTACCTGAGTTGTTATTGTCCGCCCGTTAACTGTTAGTAATTCTGTTCTTTGTTGTTGTTTGTTTACCACGTGAATCGTTTGTTTCTTCCTGTTGTCAACTTTATTGTGCCTCCCCCGTATTTTCACGTTTTTTCTTTAAAATCCAAATTTCGTAATTATCTTGTTGCTCTTCAGGGCTCTGTCGTTGTTTTTGTAAAAGTTTACATCGCCTTACATTAGCCCCCGAGTGTTTTTTCGATATTATAATTTTTACATCCGGAATTTTCAGTATTTTGAAATTAACCGTAACCAGGTATATCAGTTCCCGAATCTGTTTCATGTCTAGTTTTCGATTCGTTTTTGTTCAATATGTAATTGTCAACGAAACTGCTGGTGGTTCTCACATATGACGGTGAGGGAAAGTTTTTCTTTTACGCAAAACTTCAACAATATAAAAGTTCAATAAATTCCAAATGACTTGAAAGAACCGAAAATATATTCGGGCTTCTCGAATACAGGCATGCAAAGATGGGATGGTTATTTTTAATGGAAACTGCGAAATAATTGGTTGACCTGAAATTTTTTTGACATTTAACTCTTATTGAATTGAGAGAGATAAAAAAAAAGAGAAAAAGAGCTTCTTCAATTCTAGTTTTTTTGCAAAAAATTTGTCCTATCATTATGTATTTTATACTTTCTTCTACATGTGTACATGGAAACTAGAAAATACGGAATGTTTAATAATTTTCATTTCGCGCGACTGAAATATTATTCTGCGACACACGAAATACATTTATTCGTATTCCGCTAGAGAGAGAAAACATTTTTTCCCCGACGACGCCGACGTCACGACTCAAAAAGCACTCGCAGAGTATAAAAATTAACCTCGTTTTCGGTGTCATAGTTTAAATCGACAATTTTCAAAATCTAACCCGAACTTTTTTTTGCCGATGGTCCAAATTTCACTTCGGACCGAACACTCGTTTCCGATAATCCGGTGGAATTTTCAAAATGTAAATTACGATCTAAGGGCGATAAAGTTGCCCCAGAGTCTAAGAGTCCAATGTCCTTTATGCCGTTTTTTTTTTCCAAATCGGTTATACGCGCGCTCCTGGGAAGAGTTTCAACACTTGCCTCTTAGGCTGAGAAATCCGACCTATTTTAAAAATCAACCGAAACTTTACGTCTAAAGCCCGAAATTAATCTCTCAGCATCCCCTTAGCCGGCTATAGTGACTTTTCAAAATTCGTAAAAATAAACACTACCTCAAAATTGAACATAGTACCTCGGACCCGAAAACTAACCTAGGTCGTCCCGCTTGCACCATTACAGAACACATTGCCGATCTATGATAATTTTTTTCGAGCGCATGCGGGGTAATCTCCACTTATTCCACCCAGCCCACGCAGCCTTTTTTCAAATTCCGAGCGTAAGTATTAAAAATGAATTCGAGCCTATATTTTCTTTTTCCGCCTCCAAAATTTCTTTCCCATCTCTCGTGCTGTTTTTCGTGTTTATATTTTGCCCTTGAGCTTTACCCCGCAAAATCGCACCGTCCATTAACCCACGCACGCTCGTTGCCGCGCCACCAACGCCAACTGCACAACCGCCGTTGCGATTTCTCGAATTCCAGAACACGGGTTTCAAAAAAATTTCAAAATCAGACTAAGTGCGCTACCACGGATCCCGGAAATTAATCTTAGCTCTCGCTTATCCTTCACAGCAGCAACATGTAGCCCTCCTGTTTATCCATCTTAATGCACGTTCAAATTTTGAGCGTGAATACTACGGGGGGAAAAAAAAATACACGCGTATTTTACTTTTTCGTTTTGAAAAATTTTCCGATTCATTTTTTCCCAAGTTCGCCGTAAGCCACCGCGAATGTGAACCGTTTGTACACATGGTTACCGTTGACATCGATCACGCGTCTCGGCTATTATTATCAATACTGAAACTCGCACAACAGTATAAAGAAATACTTCTTAATTTTTTTCGATCACTGCTCTTTTTTGTTTTGTTTAATTATGCAATCGGCTATTTCATTACTTAATTAAATATCGGAGCCGTAATGAAAAAGATCAATTTTCTTACAGATGAGACGAGATTATAATTCATGCAGATTGCTGAATACCATCGAATTTTAATACTCGAATCCAAATTTTGAATGAAATTTTTGTACATTCGTTGTTCCGCCTACATTATTATTATTTTTTTTTTTTGTCTGCCTACCATGTTATTTTTGATCATTTAATTCATTTTTTTCCAAGTTCACCGAGCATTTAAACCCCAATGAAAAGTATATATCGTTGTCCTCATACACGACGATTCCAATCCGTATGATTGCATTATGAACATTTTTAATTCAAATTATTTTTACTTTCCTTCTTGTCAATGTCATTGGAACTGCTACATCTTCGAAAGCGCATACTCACTCCGTTTACCGCCAGTAACCTATCTCGGGGTTTTTCAAAATTAGTCTATACTGCCCGCGGCTGACAAAAAATCAATATTCTACCCCTTCTTCTTTTTCACACCGCATGCGTTGGAGATCCGGCATTAAGTATTCAAAATTAATACCAATATACCGCTATTTCGATAATAAAAAAATTAATTCAACTTCTCTCTCCATCTTTTTTACCTATATCAGACAAAATACTTTTCCAGTTTCATTACACCCGCAGAATTATGCAAATGTGTACTTTTTTTCTGCACACTATGTATCATAAGTTTTCGAAATTAATTTAAGAATATCTATATCACACATCCTTTTTTTCTTTTTTCCTTCCATCGTACGTTTCCAAAAAAATTCGTATTATTTTTATCGGTCGCACATAATTTTTTTTCTATCGTCACTATTGCAAGATTCTACAAAAGCATTTTGTCGTCTGTTTTTACTCATATCGAAAAATCTTTATACCAATCTTCGTCCTGTTGTGCATCATCAAAATTAAATGTTACGAGGTAAAAAATTAATATCACACGTCCTTTTTTCCCCTTCCATCATAAATATCCGAAACACTCTTGTGGATATTTTCAAAATTAACTGTTGTATACTATAACGGTACCGAAAATTAATTCCGAATTTCATCACATTTTACCGCCACCGTTCATTCATAATTTTTCCAAATCAGCACTGTTACAAAATTCAAATGCGCTCTATACATCTGTTAAGAAATTAGTTAATGAAATAATGAAAATTAAAATTTTGATAGTAAACATTACACTTGAATGAACATATTCTTGAAACGTTTTCGGGCTATCTTAAATCCACGAAATATTTTGAAATTACGTATTAGCTTTTACCTATACTAATATACTTTTGTTTTGTGAATTACGTCTTCCTGAGAATCGAAAAATATATGTCAAGTTTGAATAATAATAATAATATTAATATATATATATATATATATATGTATGTATGTATACATATATATGTATATACTGTATTTCATTTCCAAAGCCGGTGTGATTTATTTATCTTTCAGATTCATTTCATATATGTCACATTCATTTTTTTTCTGATATTTCTTTAATTTTTTTTTTTTTTTTATTATTATTATTATTGAAATTAGGTATTCTTCAGATTCTAACGGTAAAACTAAATTTATCTTTATTAACGTATTTTTCTTTCTTCTTTTTTTCGAGAGGAGCTCATTCCCGAAAACTTTTCTAGAAAAAATTTATTTGTATTCAATTTAAATATTTGTTATTATGTTCATCATTTTTTTATTTGATTAAAGGTAATCTATTAAACATTAAATATAATTACGAAATTAACAAACATGGACCGTACGCAATAATATAACCATCCGCAGTTTCGTTTTCAAGTTTACTCTCCCATTTATCTCACTGAATCTAAAAACCTACTCGAGTATATGTAGAAGCAAGTTGAGTGTATATCGTAAAAGCAGATTAACGCGGGAACTCCGAACATGTCATTAATAAACGAAATTTCAGAGTCAACGGCAATTCATTTTAAAGGAGATCGAGTTAAAAATGCGAGAAAAATTTCTGACAGGTTTTAAAAGTGGCCAATTTATCTTTAAATATCCATCTCATTTTTGTGTTTAATTTTTTTGTTATTATTTTTAACGAACAAGTTAATAGAATTCTCTGCAGTTATGCTGATAAGGGGCAATATGCTTCTAAAGCTGTATTCTTAAATTCAAATTAAATAAAACTATTAATAACTGCTATTTTAATAAATCGAGCATAAAGAGCGAGTGGTCTTAAATCAACATTAAAATCTAAGGGATAATACCGAAGAAAGAAACGAAAAAATAATAAATAGCAATAACGAACAAAAAAGTAATAGTAAAGAATAAAAAATAAAAATCAGTCAATGTTAAAAATTAATTGCTCATTTTTATTTTTTTATTTATTTATTTATTTTTTTTTTTTTTTTAGGGGGGTCGCCAACCAAGGGAAATGATCCATCATCTAAGAATTACGAACATGGATTTTTTTTTTTTTAAAGGGTGTGTATGAGAGTTTCCATGTGCCTAACTACCGGGGCTATTTACAGCACATGGAGCCTACTTAAGGGGATTAAACGCGATAGTACAGATCGCTGCTCCACATGAAAGCTAATACAGCTGCGACCGCGATCGGAGCATTTGACAGTGCAAATGAGGAACATTCGAAAAGAAGGTGATAGGTGGATGGGGCGCTCGATTGACTACAAAATGGGTGCAGACATTTGGGGGTACCTGGCTCGTGAATATGTAGCTGTGCGGGAGGTTTGTACTATGTCCTATTCGGAGACGATTCAGGACAGAAAAATCTCTGCGGAAAACTCCGTCTGTGGGCCACCAAGGCTCCGTGGTTGTTTTTATGCTTCGGAGAAACGTACTTGAAGATCTCCATTCGTGTTGACATATTCTTCTCCAGTTTACTGCATAAACTAAATTTTAATATATAGAGAAATAGAGGAAATTAACCCTGCTAAAGCTGGAACAACATCTGGTGTAGGAACCGTATGTAGGAAGCACAAAAAGGAGTAGGCAGTTTAGGATGTACTCGTAAGAACTCAGTGTAGAGAAGGGAACGCTCCTGCACAAAAACTTACAATACGGAGAAGAAACAATAGAAAAACGAAACAGAGTTGGAATAAGACAATTATGATTAAAACGAAGACGTGTTATGGAGGAAATAATGAAGCGACTGAGGCCAGGAAAATCGTAAAAACCAAGGCCGTGATAAGGGAAAGAGGCTCTGTATTGGTTTGTAAAAGAAATGAGGATTAGAAAAAGAGGTAATAATAATGTAGGTGTCCGACCATGATTTGAGATGTGCTTGTTTAGATGGAAAAAGGATATTGGTAGTAGGAAACTTACTGATAAATTTGCCGTTAGAGAAAGTAGAGCGAGCAAATGAGTCAACTAGGTTGTTGCCCGCAATGCCGCTATGACTGGGAATCGAAAGAAGATCGATCGAAATGTAGTCGTATGAAGAGGATGGAAATGGAGAGAGGATATTGCAAGACGCTCATCGAGTCGGAACAGATAAGGTACTTGTTATTATAGGAGAAAAGTGCAATGAATAGAACTGCACGGAGTATTGCATACGATTCTGCAGTAAAAATAGAACAGAAGGAAGAAAGTTCATAAAGTTCGTAGTGTTGAAGGAAAGAGACAAAGAAGGAGGCCCCGACGCCCCCATCGCTCTTGGAACCATCCGTAAAAAGGATAGAAGAAGGAAATAAGGAATCTAAAGCCTCGCTGAACTCGCTTAGGGCGATTGGAGGTGAGCCTGTCAAATGGAAAGAAAAATAAATTAGGAAGATGTAAAAAATTTGAAAAGCCGAATGTAAAGGACGGAAATTTATGATTTATATAGATAAATGGCGAATAACGCCGAGAAGCATGAGAAAGAATAGGAATCTTCACGGAGGAAAACCATAAATTAGCCGAAATGTAGGAATAGACTCATTTTTAAAACCTATCAGAAAAATTTTCCACATTTTTAACTCGGTCTCATTTAAAGTGAATTGCCGTCGTCTTCATAATTCCGTTTATTAGTACATGTGTTAGAAGTTCCCACGTTAATCTGCTTTTACTACATATATGCAAAATCAATTTGCTTCTTTCGATGTACCACCTCAGTGTAGGTTTTCAGGTGATTAGTTCTAGGCCTGTGTAAACATTATTGCAGGAAAGTATTATACACAGTGTTTACTATTTGTTTTTTGTTTTTTTTCGGTATTTTGATTCTTTTTAATTCTGTAATTTCCAAAAAGTATTTTTTTTTTTGCTGTTAATAAAAAAGTATATGATGTTTGACTTTATTCGTTTATTACTGCTACCGTTTTTTCGATTTGTTCTTGAACAATTTTAAGAATTATACAGCCTGCGCGTTTATTGCACTTCTTTTCCCGCGCGTTTGTTTTCCTTTTTATTATATTCGATACATTAATGTTGGACGTTATATTTTGTCCTGTAATCGAACGTTATTGTCTAATAAAGGAAGAAAGAAAGAATAGTATAGACTCTAGAGCACTGCTCGCCGATAGAAGAGAGAGTATGGTGTGTCCTTGGGACTAACAACTGGGACTTCTATACAAATGCTATATAGATATATATATATATATATATATACCGTGTGCCTGCGACTATCAATACCATTACTACTTTAAAGGATTATTACATTTCTGCAAAAACGTTCCGGTCGAAAAAGGGAAGATTAGCAGTTTGCTTTCTCGTGAACGGCCTTAAACAATACATCCGGAATATCTATAATAAAGAACATTTTCGGAGGAGACGCAAATAAATCTACAGTTTGAATTGTAATAATTGTAGGCTGTTGACAGGAATTCTGCACGATTTAAGCGATTTCGGATTTTGTTCCATACTTTTATGGGCGTTATAGAAATATGATGAAATCCGAGATCGCCCGACGTAGTAGAAGAAGCAACGGAAAAAGTAGAAATTTACCGAGTCAGGAGGTCATTAAAAGGTCCACGCGCTGAATCAATATGAAGGAAAAAAAACTGTTGCGAAAAATTATTCGGAAAATCATAGTCTAATAAGGCCATACGCGCGGAAATTCGATTTATAATCATTTAAGAACTGATTAATGAATCGGTCACGGGGGAACTGAAAATAATAAATAGTTCCGCTTAAGCAACGTCGCCGTTAATAAAGCCGACGGCGCGAAGAGAAAAATAATTAATGAACGGCAAAGTTGACGCGTCTAGCCAACGTCTAATGGGAGTGTAGCGTGGGGGGGAATTTTAGCAAGAAGGAAGATAAGTTTAAATAAGTCGCTACGATATGGTCGTTTGTATGAGCTGGCCATATTTTAATAAGCACCGATAGCTGCCGATGGGGGCGAGAGGGGGAACCGGGAGTCGGAATTTATCGTTCAAGTAAGGATTTCAGGTGAGATTATAAATGATTTAGCGACAGCGAAATATTAATATCGCCTCGCCACGCTCACAGTTCGTTCGTTCATTTGTTTTGGCCTTTTCGCAATATTTTCCTGCGTTTCATCGTTTCTATTTCGCGGTCCTTTAATATAATAAGGCCGAATAAAAGGAAACAGTTAAAGTTGGACTACTGAAAATTATTTCAATTGTACGCAACGAGCATATAGGGCCCCGGCGAATTGGGCCTATTTTCCCCGAATCGGAACAAATTGTATCCGTATATTATGTGTACGTAATGTCTTTTATTGTCTCGTTCTTTCCGCTCGGTATTGCCGACAGTGCGCGCCTATATCTGTTTTACGTCGAATTTTATTAACCGCTATCGTTGTTAATTGTCTTCTTTCCCTGTTTTACTTCTGAAAAATTTCTATCGTAAACAGCATTCTATTTTATAGCCGAATCTTTAGTCGATATTTCGGAGAAGTTAAAGTCGAATAACGAAGTCGCGGCTGAAAATTTTACGACTTATTTTGTGTTTTCAAGTACCAAGAAGACACCCCAAAAAAAAAAAAAAAAAAAAAAAAAAACTTTTTAAACAAACGTATTGTATATGTAAATGTATACAGGGTGTTCTGAAACTAATTCGGGAAATTTTTGATTCACGTGGTCAAAATGAACAAAAAGTGTCCTGAAGGAAAACTCATGTAGGCGAACAGTTACAAGGGTGTCGCCAGCTGATGAGCCAGGGGGGCAAGATGATAGAAAGAGGCTATATAGGAAAAATAAAATTTATAAGCTATAGAGGCTTAATATTTTATTAAACAAGAATAAAATCTTAATTGAAATTTCGTGGGTTTCTAGCAAATTGTTCTACTTCTTTATTATAAAAGTCTTCCTCCAAATTGTCCATGATTACGCGCGCCTATGAATACACATCATGGCCAATTGATTAAAAAGTTTCAAGGCTCCAGGGAGTGGGGAACTGCCCCCTGCTCCTTGCTGGCGTCGCCAATGTATATATATATACACACACATATATATATATATATATACATATATATGCATGGAAATATGCAGGCTACAACAGACAGAATTTTATTGTACATTTGCGTTTTTTTTTTTTATTTATTTTTTATTGGGCGTGTCAATGACGGACAATTAGCTGCCAAAAGGGTATGTTTAAAAAAAAATTACGCGCCATTTACTTTCAGTTCATACGGATAATAGCAACCATTAGGTTTGTAAGCAAATTTGGCCGGTAGGGCTTTTCGGCAATTCAAAAAAAAAAAAAAACAACAAGGTGGTAATTCGGTATTTTATAAAAACTAAACATAATGTTAAGCGTGAATTAACGTAAAGCATTCTACACACTATGAAGAGAAATAAAGTGCGCGATTCCTTTTTAAAAACAAGTTACAAAAATGTATTTACAGGTTGCGTTAATATAAGTGCATTATTCCCCCGGTACAAGTAGAATTTTTGATCCCAATGCGTACCATTTTACTGGGTCACGTTCGATTTTAAATGGTACATTTGCAAGTGTTTGTAGTAGTAATCTATTTCTATGGTAACTGTGTAGGCAGGACATTTGAAAGTTTCTTTGAATTACATCGTGTCAGATCATATTTCAGAAGTTTTAGTCACAACAAAAGGTACTAGAGACCAGTAGTAGTCTCTATGTTTATTACGATTAAAACTGTTAATTATAGATTCAGTTATTCTGGTGAATATTTCGGATAAAATCGTGTAATCTAAAGACGAATAAATAAGCAAATGAGCCATAGCACAATTTTAGAAAGCTAACGCGGAAATTTATTAATAATAAATAATCGCTAATAATCACGTGGAAGGCAATGGCAAACCACCACGTACAACATCATATGCACGCTAGGTCAGTACACAGCAGACCCACATCGGACGGACTACATTCGTATATCGATAAATCAAACGATTACTAATCAGTTCCGAATGTAGTCTTGCATGTGTGTACACCTGTGTTGCATATAATAATTGCCTGGTACACAATCTATATCGGTACAGCTAAAAATGTACGAATAGGTTGCGCCAACGCGCTATGTAGCGTACGGCACCTTAAGAAGAAGAAGAGATCGGCAAAATGACGAATAGCTGTAATATGGAAGAGAAAGGAAAAAAGATTTTAAAAGATTCGGGGTAGGTAAGTAGCGGAGCCGTGAAAGTAACAACCTTAGTTTTTGCTGTTCCTCTAGAACCATCGGTAAAAATGACGGTGCGGGAAGACGTAATGAAAGAAAAACCAAGTTAAATTCTTTCTCGGCTTGTGTGTAGGAAAAGATTTAAAGGAGAAGGAAGAGTGTGCTAGAAGAATGGTGAAAATCGGTATATCGTCGCAAGTGTGGAAGTAAAGGAGTTCTAAAAACAAAGGTACTACTTGGTATTCTAATTTGTGTTCTATTAAACTTCCCAATTCTTATTCGGTCTCTTTCCTCCACTTTCTATTCATTACCCTCAGTTCTTAATTCCTCAATCTATCAGTTTGTGATTGAGTATACTTGTACTCTTCCCCTAATCGCTTCTAAGCGGCGGAAATATTATTGTGTCGACATGCACTAAAATAAAAAAAAAAAAAAAAAAAAAAAAAAAGGTATTCATACAGATCTGATGATTTTAAATAAATCATATTCATACATTCGAGGTGAGGATAAAAAAAAATTTGGAATGATCGCCATATTCAGCGCATGCAAAACAATCGGTAAACTTTCGATTATTGTGCGTTTTAATGGTCATTTGACCATCGATGTACATTCGAACTCTAGGTAATTTTATAAGTTGACTGAATAACACGATTTTTCTAACATCGACCGATTATTACTAAAATGCGAATTTTGAAAATTTCTTAATCAACCACAATTCTTTTCATACCTAGAAACGACGATCTTTTTTTAATTGAATATCTAATTGAAGATTTAATTTATCGTTATTTAATTTCTTTAATTTTTAATTAGACCCTATTATATAGAGAAATACGCATAAACTATACACGTACAATCACGTAAGTAACTTCAATTAATAAACACGGAAAGTTTGAGGAACGTCATGTTTAAACGTTAATTTAGATGACCGCACGCGTCTGTGATTTACAAAGAGACGTTCTTGAGTATTTTATTTTCAAAGATTTTAAAAAGGGCCACAACCTCACCGAGTTTTTAAAATTTCCATACATCGTGAAATCGAGTTATATTTTTCTTATACACGAATTTTCCTTTACACTATCTATATAGCAAAACTGCTACCAAGCTTATGTAAGACATATAGCGCTCTCTATCAGCGTCAAACCGAAACTTTCCAATGATATATCTCCTATTAATGTAGATTAAAAAAAAAAATATGTCAATATCAGAAACTTAAAAATAAACAAAAAAAAATCTTAAATGTAAAAATGGGTTGTATGCAAACGTTTTTTTTGTTTTTTTTTTGAATATAGAAGAAATGGTATTTAATTTCTATAATTTCTAGCGTGATTCTGGAGAGAAGCTTTTAATATAGTTAATAGGTTGTTTTTGTTTTTTTTTTTGCACAGATTTACTATGTAAAATTTACACTTCCTTGGTGCTGTCATAAAATGTACGTATGAAAAGATTGTTCTCTTGTAAGGGACATTGCATGAAAAAAAAAAAATGCATCCAAAAATTTTAGCAGCAATTTCTTACAAAATTTATCTAAATTCTGTACGTATACAGACTGGTTTCATAAGAGAGTGCACGGAGAAACTCGAAAATTATTGGGGATAATTACTTGAAAAAGAAATACACACTTACTACATGGTGTTGATCGAGATGCTTTATTATTAATAATATGTCCAATCGCATCCATTATTAATAATTTCCTGGCATCTCCGATCTATACTTAATGTTTGGCGTAATCTTGAGGAAAAGACCTCCATATCAATCGAATTTGTCGAAATAACTGCTTGATGGTCCAGATCTTCTTCCCTCGGAGTTTCAACTTGAGAAGCGCCCACACATTTTCTATTGGATTTTACATCTGGCGACTGCGACGGCCAATCCAGTACGTTAACGTCATTTTCTTTCTTTGATGTTTTCGGTCATTGTCTTCTTGCAGTAGTCTATTTTTATTTTCCCGCATAAACCACCTTTTGGCAGACAGTAATAATAAAGTCTTCTGATATATTTCGATAATTTTGGCAGCGGTCAAAAATTTTTCGTGAAGATCTGCAAATTGCCAAATCCCTACTTTGAGAGACGACAGCTCTATGCACTTTCACCGGTTCTTACCGGTCTTCCGCTGGATGAGTCTATTGTCGTGATTAGATTCGGTATGAGTGTCAGAAGAACATGCCCAAAAAGAAGCATTATCCGAAAAAATTACGTTGTCCCAATCGCGTTCCAAATTTTCTTACGTTCAATTCAGTCTTTTTTTGGACGGTAGCGGTTTCTTCACTGTGCTTCGAAATTTCACTTCATGAGCTAAACGCGTCTTCCTATAGTGGTATATGGCACATTTAGATCCTTTTTACGCAACATCGCTTGCCCCCCACGCAGTGATGGACAAGGGGGTTCTTCTCAAACACCTGTCAAATCAATTTATCTTCCTTTTTCATTGTTTTTCGTACGGAGCCACGATCCAGTAGGTCATCGGCGTTTTTTACGTCGGAATAACGTTTCATTCACTTACTTACAAAAATGTCTTCGACTTTTTCATGTACTTAACGGCAGTTCCGAGCAGCGACATTTTCGGTCCTTTTGAATGTGAACACACGGCTTCGTAACGTGATGCGTACACGGCAGACATGGTGCAATATGTTTTCTATGACCAAGATCGAACGACAACTGAGACATTTTGAACAAAGCACCTAAGGGGAAGGTTTTCGCTATCTGCTAAAACTTGGATTTCCCCTCTAACGGTTTCAAGGAGACAAAGTTTTGCCGTACACGCTCTTATGAAATAGACTGTACCTATATCTTTTTTTGTCTCCCTCGCGGGATATTTTAAAATAATTATTAGTTACATTTCTGTAGAAATTTCCTGCATCGATTATTGAAAGAAAATACCTCGTTAACAGCCATCAACTGTTCTTTTTTTTCATTTTTTTTTTTTTTTTTTAATTATATGAATTCGACGCAATGTAGTAAAATACAAAGGAAAGTACGCGTTAAATTTCCAGTAAGATAAATCATTTGAAAGTAAAAATACTCCTCGTTTTTTTAAACATACGTAGCGTCATTTTTGATTTTTCTTCTAATATTTTCTACCGACCTATACTTCCACTTCCCTACCTTAGATCGTTTTCTACCAAACTTTCTTTAGCTATATATACGAATGAACGTTTAAAACTTATTCCTACAATACACACAATAATCTCAATATAATATCGAAATTCTTTTATCCTGCTCGTTAACTCTCTTCAATGAAACTACGTTTACCGAAAGTTAATTTCGTTATGTGAGTGTCGTCGAGCTGTTTAAAAGTCTATTTACGTTACGATAATTTTGTTTACTTCTCTTTAAAAAAACAACTTAATTATAACGCAGTCCAACGAGTTAGTTATGCATATTGTAATTAATTACAATTACAGAATACACATAATCCATTTCGAATCGGAGTTGGACGTCATCCATAGCTTTTAGTAATAAAGTACAAGAACGGAGGAAAAAAAAGATAATTAAAAATACTTAAATAATCGTGATTAATAATAATTGTAATTTGCCGAGCGTAGCGGTAAACTACTTTTGATTAGGCAATTAATCGCCAGCTACGTGAACGCAGAGTAATTTTGATATTTTAAAAATCTCGATAATAGTTTTAATCTTTTTCGCTAGTTTGCACGTATGCAGAACTAATATGTTTCCGAGAATAGGTAATGCACCTCTCTTGATAGCGGCCTTTTCGTTGCTAGGTAACCGCGCTACGAACGGTCAACGAACACAAACGGAACTATTATACCTATTCTCATCGCTACGTGTCGTCGTCACGAGCGAATCAGATAGTTTTGCCCCTTATTTCCGTTTTTTTCTTTCTTTGGACGCGTCAACACCGTAGACATCAACCCATCAGCCTAGCGCAAGTGAAATTTTTGATGTGTCAATGTCGGCATACCATACCCGAACGAGACACAAAATTAACTAATCTAACGGCACCAGGGTTGCTGGCTTTCCGTAGTAATAATATTTCGGGAATTAATTATTGGCTAAGTGAGTATCGTTATTATGGCAGGTTTGTTATCTCTATCGCGTGTCTGGAACGGCAACAGCGCTTACAGAAAAGTTACAAAATCCGGTTATTATTGGTTCACGGCGCGTTTCAATTTTTGTAGGGTTATTCCGCGTCGGGACTTCTAAGTGACACTGAGGAACAAACTGAATAGTTGTTGTTTTTTTTGTGTTTTTTTTTTCGTAAAACAGTCCCTTTAA
This sequence comes from Icerya purchasi, assembly GCA_039619475.1. Taxonomy (NCBI): domain Eukaryota; kingdom Metazoa; phylum Arthropoda; class Insecta; order Hemiptera; family Monophlebidae; genus Icerya; species Icerya purchasi. The sequence goes on from CM077115.1 coordinate 92,054,031, forward strand.
GGGGGAACTGTATGGTTATTACAATCTTAGAACTATTTCTAAATAAGTAACATTTATAACTAAAAGTAAATTAACATGTTGCAAAGGAATATAGATCACTATAACTATTCTTTGCTATCTATATACACTTACATACAATAAAACGATAAATATTTACAACACAATTAGGTGTCGTTCGGTTTAAAACGTTTAAGCCGTCTTGCATCTTCTGTAGTAAGCAAAAATAACTTCGTGCACCCATTTGATCCTTAAATCGGTATGTAGAGATTCGTTCCGTTGGAACACGCGAGCATTGGTTATCACACGGAGGAAAACTGAATAGTTATAAAAATTATAGTGAAAAGTAATGGAAGTTGGAGACTCGAGCGAAACAAGGTTATCAGGGGTCGTAGTGTGTCCCTAATAACAGATAAATATATATGAAAAAAAAAAAAACTGAATTTCCTACATTACGATTAAAACTATTTTCATTCGGATATTTAAAAGTATTACACCGTACTGGTGTAATCGTACTAACCGATCTTCATGGAGTATACTTTCTTAGGCAAAGTTCTGCGATTAGTACTGCATTGCAATCATTAACCATCGATTAACATTGAAATCACAATTTTTGGTAGACACCACGTCGACATTAACGCACTATTATTTAACGTTGACGTGGACTCTACCAAAAATTGTGATTTCGATGTTAATATGAACCACGAAAAGGATTATTCGGTAATTGAAATTATATCCGTTTTTGTAATTAATTACCAAAATTCCAACTCTCCCCTTCTTGTGAGTAGAGGTTATCTACGAAACCTCATGATTGTGATCAATTACAAAACGCCAAAATCTGATTCCATCATTGCGTATTAATTGAACCTATAATGTTCGTAAATGCTTTTCGTTCGCGTTGTACAAGAGCAAATGGGAAAAAATAACTTCACCGATAATGAACTGGTCTATTTACATTTAAGAACGTTCATCGTTCATGAAACGAACTTTGTGTAATTTTCGACTTTGCTGATACAGGTGTTTCATTTAATTCTCTACCTTTTTCGACTTTATGATTTTTATTGTAGCAGGAATTTTATAGGGCGCATGCGATAATCAGCATCGCCTAATGAATAAACTATTCAAATGACCTCTGGTAGAATAGAATGATGAGCGCTAATATGATTTTCTCAGAGATCGTATGCGACAATTTCTATCTTTTCGAAGCACACGCTTGACATTAATTTTCGTTCAGCCGGAAAGAGTTCTTTCATTTAATATAATTCACCCGCTCGTTCCATTTCGTATTTCATACGTATGCACAACGCACCATGTTCATCCAGCACTACTACTCAGCGCTGGCTTCTATAATTTTCAGTAACATACTTGGCTGAATTTTCCAGTCAACAGCTGTAGTTTAAGAACGTGACGACGAATTTCTCATTACATTAGGCACACGTACGGAGCGAGTGGGAAATTCAAAACAAGTTTTTTGCTCCGAAAGATCGGACCTCATTTTTGCTTATCGGTATATTCAAATCTGAAAAGACTCGGGAGAAGAAATGTTCCGACTAGACCCGTTTCTTTGGCCTTCTCGCGCTTAGAAATTCGCTGAAAATCGTGTTCAACGAGAATGGTAGGGCGGCGTGAGCGCTATAAGATTTTTCTGCCTATAGAATTTTGCGTTTAGGGCCCAGTTACGATACAAAAAAATCGAACGAAGAAACAACAAGAATATTAAAAGACAATTGTTGAGTTTTTTTTTTTAAATTCAATATCGGCTTTTTTTAGAATATAGCCAGCCATATGGGGCAGACAGCAAGAACTAACAAAATTTAAATTACGTCTGATTTTCGTTTTCTTTTTGATCTTTTCTGGTTTTTTTCTTCTTTTTTTTTTTTTTCAATGAAAATCTACTTTAAATCAACTGAATATTGTTGTTGTGTACACTAACTTCCGGAATCTGTAAATATAAATAAAATAAAATGAGTCCTATATTCTTGATAAGGTAGCGTGAATACTGCATTACTAGAATGAAGCTGTTCACAAAGCCTAACGAATTTAAAAGGAATATTGGAAACGAGTTTTTTTCCTTGAGTTTTCGTATTCCCACATTTTCTGGCAGCCAATTATTTGATCTGGTATACAAAAACAAATTAAATTAATTCAGCATAAAAAATAGGCCAACAAGCAGCTTACTTATGTTTTGTTCAGTGGAACTCGAATTCCGTAAATGTCGAATGTGACTTATTAATACCTGAAGCAGATGGATCCGAATAAGGGGGAAAAGAGGAAATCTTTTATAATTGCCTATAGAATATTTCGATATATTTTTTTTTTTCTTTTACGATGAAGCGATAACGCATTTGAATGTTATAATGAAATATTGAAATATTGCGTTTTAATGCTTCTAATCGATAATCAGATAAAACGGTCGATTATAAGAAAAACGGATCATACGTTGCCCTTTTCCTTTGTATTTTGGAAAAGTAAAATTACTAACTAGAATAATTGTGGAAATTTAATTACAGATAGTGATTTGGAAGATCTGATCCGGGAAGTTGTTAAGGCTAGTGACAGAGGAGTTTCGGCTGCAAACAATGTGTCCGGGGAGCCGAACTGGAGTTTTGGCCAGTCATTATTTTTTTCCAGCACCGTTGTAACGACAATAGGTAAGCTAAGAAACTAACGGGTTTTCGAACCGAAAGGTTTAGACATGCATTCAATGTACATTTGTAATTTATATGATTTATTTAATTACTGTGATTTTTATCATCATCCTTTGAAGAAACAAATATATCTAGAAGAAGTGTGTGCGTGTGATATCTGGGTTGTTAGCGGGAGATTCTTAATTTAGCGGGTTTAAAAATAAATAAGTAAAAAGGGTATCAATTCGAGAGTTTACGAAAATAGCACTCGATCGCGTGCGCGACGGAAGTCGTTTTCTCTTTTTTTTTTTTTTTTTCTTTTTTGGAGCTCATCAATTAGAGAGACCTTACCGAGAAACAATTAAAAAAGGGAGAGTCGGTGATATTTCCTCAGCAAACAGGAATATAAAGTAGAACACTGAGAAGAACGGGGTACACACACACACATACACACACACTCAAAGAATACATAATCAGCGTCGCAAATAGGTGCATTATTTAAGGTGGAAGGAACCATGTGAGAGGGAACTACGGAATGAAGATAATAGAGTTTAGAACATCGGCGGATGATGGAGACAACAATAAAAAGGGGCAAAGTGAGCAAAACAAACGGAATCGTGGATTAGCAGGAAGACCAGGTTGTTGAGTAGATAAAAAAATGAAAAAATTATTTGAAAAAGAGAAAGTGTAAGTGTCGGATGAGATGAAAACTTTTACACGGCGGAAGAAAATTAAAATATGAAATTTTTCTTAAGAAAGGAAGAAGCGCGGTAACCGGAAGCCAATCGCCGAGAAGAATTACGCACTTTAAATAAACCGTGCAAGACACCGGCTTTGTTTTTTTGGAAAAACTTTTACCGGTAGTAAAGCCTCGTTTATTTTTCTTTTCCCTTAGTTTTAGTTACTTTTTCTTTTTTTTCTAAATTAGAAATTAAATAATCGCAACTTTGGGACAGCGGAGGAATAGTTTAAGATAGTTTCCGAATGAATGTTTTTTTTGGTTCTTTAGACGAGTTGGCAAAGTTTTCGTTGTTGCATAAGAACTTACATACAACTTTTCAATGAAAATGGCACAGGTGGTCGAATAAAAGAGTAACGGTAACGCACTTTACTAGTTGTTCGAGAGTTCGCTGATCTCTTCTTCTCAGACGGACGACGTGAAAAATGGTTAAAATCACAGTAACCGGAATACATAGTAACAGTAGTCACACGCGTATGATTTTCACTGTGACGTCAGTGGAGACCGTTGAACCCGCGGCTACACTACACGTTATTAACCTCGTTGCACTTATTCCTATTCAGAGAAATCCAGTTAATTCACGCATTATTTCGGCTTTTCACGCGTCAGATAACTTATTTTTATAATTATTTTATGAAAAGAAATTTTCATTCTTTCGCGCGGCGAAAACAATTATTAATAGACGCGATATATTTTAATTTCCTTTTTATTCTGAGACATATCACACCTTTTACATACAAAACTTAACCTGCAGGGTCAAAAGTACAAAGCATAATGAGCGTGACCTCTACTTTGTATTCTAACGTCATCGTAGCCGAAATCATTAACGAAAATAACTGGAAATAAAAAATGAAGATGGCGATGACTGCTTCCGGAAGGTACTATTTTTATCGCTCCGAGAAAATGGGGTTCCAGCACACAATATTCTTCTTCCAACTAAATCCTACCATCTTAGACTTTGGCATTCTGTTTATATATCTCTTTTCGCTAATCCTAATTCCTTTTATCTCTCTTGATTAACCCCCGGTTCCTTCTTCTCGTCTTTAGTTCTTATGATTTCCCCAGTTTGCGTCGGTCCATAATTACTGAAGCATCTCGCATAGTGTCCTTCCTTCTTCTCTAAATCGCTTTTCCTTGGCTGCATCTCCTAATTATCCGTTGGATCCTGAAGGTACCCAGTATGTTTGTGATACTAATCACGTGCTCTTCGAGTGCTCCGGTTTATCTCGCGAGCGTGACTTACTTTATTATCATCTTTTAAAGCTTGGTCTTCCTGCTCCTTTCAACGCCTCTTATGTTCTTTCTCTACCTATTCTCTCTGTTGTTCCTGTCCTAAGGGTGTTCCTTGATTCCATTGTAGACAGAATAAAAATATAATTTCTATTCTATTCCATGTATCTATTCATTTTTTCTGGGCTAATGCTCTTTGGTAGCAAACCTAAGGGGGGTAAAACAAAAAAAAAAAAAAAAAGGAAATCTTTAAAGTGTAGCCGGAGATCTGAATTAAAGGTCACCAAATATTAGAAAAAGGAAAAGAAATATTCTTCTCTTTATAATAGCCGGAGAAAAAATGAAATTTATCCGCCCGTCGGAAATTAATCATAATGGCCCCGAAAACACGTTCAGTTGTCTAGTGTAAATAAGGTCACTCGTTCTACGCTAATTATGTTTATTAAATTTTCAGTTTTCTAGTAAAGATTTTTTCTTTAAATTTCCCCAAGTCTTGATCGCAACTGGTTTGTACTATATATTTTCGTATAGTACTTTTTCCTCTCCTTTTATTGTACCCCCTCCCCCTAAATAATGAATAATATGGTCTTCGTTTCAGCTAAAAGTCAGGGTGATTCCTCTAAATAGGAAATTTAGTCAGTATTACGCTTTATTTTATAAGCGGCTAGCTAAAAGAAAAAGGAAAGGAACGTTTTTATTATTTGTTTTATTTTATTTCTTTAAAGGGCAAAAGGGCTTCTGTCTAAAAACGATGAAGGGACTAGATTTTAATCCGGTTAAATATTTGCGGTACGAGGGAACTACTGACAGAGCAACAGGGAAGGAAAGATGCTTAGAAGATATTATACTGTAGGTAGAGTGGAGAGATAATCCACAGCGAATCCCGACGTGAATGAAGTGAAGACGTAATATAATATTAGCTCGGCTATAAAAGAAAAATAATCGGAAGAAAATTAAAGTCTATAAAAATAGTAAAGAATTGTTAGCGCCTCGCAGCAGTACATACGATGTTTAACTCTTACAGAGATTATCAATCTTTGGTTATATTTGTTTCTTTTCTCCTACTGAAGATAGACTATTCCCGAAAAGACGTTATTAGCCCGTCGATTATTTAATATTTGTTATTTATAACTTTTTTATTATTTCTATTAATTTGTATTATTAACCCGATAATTAACAAATTATCAAAATTTGGAACTAAATGCGTTAAAAATAAAAGACAAATGCCACAATTTATTACTTTTATTCACTACTTATGTTCAAAGTACGGGGGGTTTTTGTTGTTTTTTTGTTTTTTGTTTTCTTTTTTTTGTCTTGGCTAGGAAAGTGCTGGAATCTTAAAAACTAGAATTGTACACCCTATTTTAAATTACCTTTTTTTTAAAGTGAACTTTGCATTGTCCATACAGATTATATGCATCGCATCTTCTTTTGCTAATTTTCCAAACTCGTCGAAAGTCTTTTTTTTTAAACATATATATATATATATATATATTTTTTTTTTTTTTTTTTTTTTTTTTTTTTTTTTTTTTTTTGTGCCAAATTGCTCCTAGCTGATAACAGCTATCTGGCAATTTTAGTATTAGAGCGTAACATTGAGTAGCACTCTATCCAGCGATAGGTGCAGAAGATTATTTTCCTTTTTGTTAGGCTAAGTCCATCGGCTTGACTCTGTCAAGCCGCCGAACTTCCATCGAATTATCCAACAATACGATCGCTAAGTAATTTGGATGTATCTCCAGTCTGCTAGCATACTTTTTTGCATCATTAGTTATTACTTCTAGCACGGTCTTGATTTTTAGATCTTCATGTAGTGTTAAGTTGGTGATATACCACGGAGCATTGACTATCATTCGAAGGATTTTATTCTGTATCCGTTGGATGATCGCTATATTGCTCTTTTTCGAGCAGCCCCATAAGGGGCAACCGTACCGCCAAATTGGCTTTAGGATTTGAGCGTATATTAATAGTTTATTTTCAGGAGATATTTCTGATTTTCTGTTTAATAGCCAGTACATTTGCTTCAGTTTTGCATTTAGTTCGATCCGTTTTGCTGTTATGTGTTTCTTCCATGTTAATCTTTGGTCGAGATACATACCAAGATATTTTACATCTGTGTGTTGTGGAACTGGAACATCATTCAGGATTATATCTTCCGTTGGCACAATTCTTCTGTTAGTAAAGATTACTCGCCTTGATTTGCTTTCATTAGTTTTAATCTTCCATTGGCTAAACCACGATGAGAGTTCAGTAACAGCTTCTTGAATGGTGTTACGCGCTTTAACCGGGCATACATCCGAGCATAAGATCGCGGTATCATCAGCAAATGTTGCTACCTGCACGTTGGAGGGCGTAGGAATATCTGACGTGTATATGAGATAGAGTAGTGGCCCCAGCACACTTCCCTGCGGAACGCCTGCTTTTATCGGATATATATCTGATGAGTCATCTCCATACTTCACAAAGAAGTATCTTTCGTGTAAGTATGACCAAAGTAATTGATATATTTCATGGGGAAAGTGACGTTTTATTTTGTGTAACAGACCGTCGTGCCAGACTTTGTCAAAAGCCTGGCTTATATCTAAAAACACTGCGTCACAGTACTTTTTCCCTTCGAGGGATGCCTCTATAGTGTTAACTATGCGGTGCACTTGTTCTGTTGTACCGTGCTTAGCTCTGAAACCGAACTGATGTTCCGGTATTAACTCTTTGTCGTTAATAATTGGCATTAACCGCTTCAGCAACAGCTTTTCATAAAGCTTAGAGACTACGGACAGCAAGGAGATGGGCCGATACGAGTCCGGTTCTGTCGGTGGTTTAAGCGGTTTCTTAATGACGATAATTTGTGACAGTTTTAGCTGTATCGGAAAATACCGTAGCCGGAGCATCGCATTGAAGACATATGTCAGAAATATAAAACCTTTTCTGGACAATTCCTTTAAAATCCGTGCCGTAATTAAGTCATAACCCGGAGATTTATGCGGATTTAAAGTTTTTACTAAGTTATTAATTTCCCCCGGAGATGTGAGTTTTATTGGTTTAGAAACATCATAACAGTAAGCATCAGGGGTCAGCGTTGAATTTCCAGGATATGGCTGAAATATGTTTGCGAAATGTTTTGCAAAGACTTCTGCTTTTTCTGAGTCCGTTTTAGCCCAAGTTCGACTTGATTTTCTTAACGGATGCACCGCATGTACAGGTCTTTTAAGATTTTTTGTTATTTTCCACAACGAGTAGTCATGTTGCGGCAGGGGCGATAGATTTGTTAACCTTTGTTTTAAGGATTTGTTTTTTAAATCTTGCAATAATTTCTTTAAAAACTTCGTCTGCTTATTTAATGCTGTTTTATGGGTAGGGTTTCTCGATAATTGCCATTGTTTTCTCAGTTTCCGTTTTAACTGGACCGCTTTTTTAATTTTATCTGGATAATAGATAACAGGCTCATAACCTCTTTCCTTTGGTGTGGATTTCCACGCAGCTCGTTGTATGACTTTAATGAAGTATTCTACCGCTTCATCTATTTGTTTTGCAGTTTTCAGCGGTATTTTAACGTTCATTGTACGTTCAAGCTGCTCTCGAAATGCATCCCAATCTGTGAATTTATTATGGAGTTTTGGTTTCCGCATTTTTCTAACTATATGCTGACTAATTGTTAGTGTAACCGATGAATGATCTGATGACAATATTTCGTCAGTCCTAACATCAATAAATGGGGATGAAATTCCTTTTATTATGAAGAAGTCCAAGAGATCCGGTGTTTTATTAAGGTCGGTTGGCCAATAAGTAGGTGTTCCCGATGAATAGACCATGCTGTATGTTTCGTCCATGGATGATTTTAATTCTTTCCCTCTGGGCACTGTCAGTCTTGACCCAAAGTGAATATTTTTCGCATTGAAATCTCCTCCTACAATGTATCTGTTACCTAAAGTTCTGAAGAAGTCGGTAAAATGTTTTTTTTTTATAATATGCCTCGGAGGGCAGTATACTGCTGAGAGAGTAATATTTTTATTTGGACCTTCAGTGATTACTACACTGGTCGCTTGTAGGTAATTGAATTTATATTTGTTCAGTTCATAGTGTTTTATATTACTTTTTATTATAACACCAGTGCCACCGTGTGCTGTATTATCTGGATGATTTGTATAATATGAATTGTATCCCGGGAATGTAATATGTCTTGTGTTAGTGAGATGTGTTTCAGATATTAGAAGCGCATCAATATTGTTTTGCAAAATGTACATTTGTATTTCATCGATATGATTAAGAACACCGTTAGTGTTCCAGGTAACTATTTTTAAATTCTTCATTTTTTATTAAGTAAAGCAGTTGTAATAGTCTGTATAACATTGTTAAGCACCTGATTTTGCTGTTGCATCATTTCAAGAAAAAGGGTTTTTATTTCAGTTAAGAATGTATGTAGCATTGTTGCAATGTCATTATTATTACTGTCATTGACTTCAGAAGTTCTATTTATTTCTCGTTTATGCCGCTGTCCTGCGATTTGCGCATAAGTCAAGCGCTGTGTTGAATTAAGACCTTCAGTTTGATTTGTCTCTGTATGTTCTTGGAGACCGGAAGGGGGCAAATGTCTGGAGTTTGCGTATTTGTCTAATGTATTGTTTCTACTTTTTACTGCATGTTGCTGGTGATTTCTGATATTTTGCAGCTTTTTATAGACGGCACATCCTTTATAATTTGATGGATGATCTCCATGACAATTGGCACATTTTGGTGTTTCGTCCCGTTTTTTATTACAATTGGTGGATGCATGGTTATTACCACATTTGATACATGCATACGCCCTGTTACAATAGGTTTTAGTGTGGCCATACCTTTGGCAGCGAAAACACTGAGGGATAATATTCTTTTTATGCGGAGATTCTATCTTAACTTTCATATGAAGTAATGTTTCAATTTTGTATATATCAGAATTGTTTTCGTGCGGTTCGAGGTCTACAAAGAATAATGGTAAGGGTTGCTTAGTTACCCTATGCTTGATATTAGTTATATGCCTAATTTGGTGTCCATTTTCTTCTAGGGCAGTCTTGATATCATTTATTTCTACCGAGTGATGTAGGTGTCGGATTACTACCCGAAAGCTTCTTTCAGATTTAATTTGATATGTGTGATGTTCTATTTCTTCCTGACGTAGATATTTAACTAGTGTACGATAACTGTCTATACTGTTTGATTTAATTTCGACTCATTTGAACTCGTTAACTATTTATTTATATTTTTAATGTGCAACAGTGGGATTCAACTAGCGGTCCTACCTGAATAAAACGACACTGCCTAACCAACTACACTACACGGTATCTAGCTTTTTCGTTGAAAGCGAAACGTCTATCACACTCGTCTTTATTTCTCTGACGTCATCATTAAAAGAACCTTATTTTTTTTTTTTTTTTTTTATTTTATATTTAAAATTATTTTTAGTTTTTAGTTTTGAATGCTACATTTTTTAAAATATAAAATAAACACCTTAAATTTAAAAAATAATAATATTTACGAAAATAGCGGTATATATAAAATAAATTGTACTGATTGTGAGAAATCATACATTGGTCAAACAGGGCGAAAAATTAATTGCAGATATAAAGAACATATAAAAGCATTTAATAATAATGAAATAGAAAAATCAACCTATGCAGAACATCTAATTAAAAATAAACATAAACCTAATTCAATAGAAAATACTGTAACCATCCTGGCCACTTATCACAAAGGTAATAATATGAACATTGCAGAAAATTATTATATAAATAAATATAAAAATAATATTTTAAATGACCAAACACCTAATAATAATAATCCACTGTTTAATATAAAAATTTAACTTTTTGTCTTCTTGTTTTATTTTATATTTTATATTAATTATTTGCATTTTCAACCTATAGATTTTTATACCTGCCATGTTTATTCCTCTTTACATCTACTATATATACACATGTATTCCCTATATTCACTTCAGTATGTTTTAAGTTTCCTTTAAGTTAGTGTTAGCTGATGATGGGTTATGCCCGAAAACGTTTCTAAATAGGTATTTATCTAATTTATTGTTCTATATTGTTTGTTATTAAAGTTTATTTTATTATATATTTTTTTTGTTCATACCTTATCGTCCATTTATTCATAAAAAGTAAATAGAAATCAGTAAGCTTATTTACACTACGAGTAGTGGAGTAATAATTTTTTTTCGCGGTAAAATACATTTAATTCAGGTTTTCTACGTTGGCACTTTTAGATATTCTACAAATTAAAATAGACCCATGCGGGTGATAAATTAAATAGCACTATTTCTGAACTTCCGAATTTTCAGCTCGGTTTCATTTCGTGTAATGCGAGAATACTCCGATATGAATAGATATAGGATAGCACGTTCCACGATCACATTATTGGCGACATTTTTAATTGTTTATGCGGTACTCATATTTGAGCAAACTCAGTCACCTAATGCTCAGACGAAAGTACATTGATTGCTGACACCATGAACCATGACAATGAGAGTAAATAAATTCAAATTATCGAAAAGAAATGAATGCAAAGCACAAAAAAGAGAAGTAAAAAAGGTTAAAAAAGTAAATAAAACTAAACCCGGTTGCCAACTAAGAAAAACAGAATTTTTTAAATACTACTTTAATTTGATGTTTTCTAAAAGATTAAAAAAAGAAAGAGTAACGATACTCTTCCCATTCAGTTGGTTTTCCTTTTTGCTCATCTTTCCTACTAATCATTATTACTATTCCGTACGATGCTTCTTTCATTAGATCTCTTAGTTCATTTATGTCGGCTACGTCCGATAATCGCTTGAAGATCTGAACCCGCTTTCTTTTTTTCTCAGTTCTTGCACCAATGTCCATTTTGATAAACACAAAAAAAAGAAAAAAACAGCATCCAGCACTGATCTATGACAGGAGTATAGAACTTTCCAATGATATGCGTACAAATTCATTCGGATACAGCAATTTGTAAAAGAATTATTTTTCGAGCATCTGACATTCGATACAATCATCAAAAGTTAAATTTTTCTTCAAATACCAATCTCTACCACCAGTGCATTTTTTTTTCCATGATGCAGGAGTCTGCTAAATAGCTGCACCTCGTCCATTTTTAACGCAAAGTATCGAGAGGCATACCATGAAAAGAAAAACCTAATGAACCTCTTTCCATGATAAAGAGAGGCTGTGTATGGCCTATTTAAACACTACTGACATTTCGATTTTGCCATTGCGACATACTAATATATAGATCGAATTAAGTGTATATTACTCCGATTGTTAGACTTGACTATTTTGGAAAATTTCGTGAATCGGAAAAATAACGACTATAAAAGAGTAAATAAACACTAAGAAACAGAAATACATTCATCATTCTTTGCGATGTCCCAAGTGGATATTATCATAGTCCAGGTCGAAAGAAAAAGAAAAACAAAGAAATACCGCTGTTATTAGTTTTTCAAAAAATATAAACGCGTTTGTAATTTTTTCACCTTGTAAGAAATGTCGTAATTCCATCGAAAAATCCGACACTATTATTATGCTACCCCGCAATTCCATTTTGGTCGTAAATCGAAAAATGTTGACTAACAACCCTTTTTTTTAAAATAACATTATTAAAATATTAACTATTCGGACGTTTCCAGTTTTTAATAGGTAATATGCTGTTTGCCATTTTCAGTATTTTTTTGTGGGGATCGAAAGTAGTAGACTAAGACCAGAATTTTATTGATTAATTGTGTTCCAAGTATTTACTGCTCATTATCATTCTTTATGTTTTACAGGTTATGGACATGTTACGCCTCTGTCGAAGGAGGGCAAAATTTTTTGCATCCTTTACGCGCTCCTGGGCATACCGTTGACGCTGGTATTGTTAACGGCGATGGTGGAACGATTAATGATACCGTCCACGATGTTTCTTCAGTTTCTGAACAGCCGCCTGGGGCATCTCTATGCACCATTTAACATAAGACTTTTGCATTTCGTTATTATTCTGGTCGTTCTAGTCGCATTGTTTATATTTGTACCAGCCTTCATATTTGCTAACGTCGAGCCGGACTGGGATTTTTTAGATTCGTTGTACTATTGTTTCATTTCGTTGACTACAATAGGTCTCGGAGATTACATACCCGGAGACGCTCCTAACCAGAAATACCGTCCGCTTTACAAAGTCGCTACTACCGGTAAGTATAATACATATATTTTTCTTTCTTTTATTATTTTTAATATATAATATGCATATGTATTTCATCAGATTGTTATTGTGTGTAGTTTTTTTTTGAAAAAGGGAAAGATGCAAAATGCATTTTCTGAATTACTGTAGTGATTTTACATAAAATCTGTTTTTTTTTGTTTTTTTTTTTGGCTCGTTAACTATAGATATTAATACTGCACGAGTGATCTTATTTTCTGTATTCTTAATTTATAGAATAATCGGGATTTGACCAGGTATTACTTTGATAAAACACCACACCACTTGAAAAACCAACTATGCTGCGATAACTGGCTTACATAATGCTAAATAATTATGTGTTGTGGGTAATTTTGACGAACGGAAACGAATAAAAATATACAAACGTCAGTTAGAAATTTTTCTGGCTTACTATGAGCGCGTTTCTTTGAAAAAGCTCTCTACACAGAACTGCCGAAAGCTTTTTTTATTTTCAAAAAAAAAAAAAACGGTATTATACATTCGATTAAACACTGCCGTTCAATCTATCGTGAAGCTGACGAATTGGTAGAGGTAAGGTCGCTCAACGTTAAAGTTTTCATTCTTCTATTTTATTTTTGATTTTATTCTTTAGTAGTCGTGGAAAGGGCATTCTTTGTCGAAAAGTTACAAATTCTGCGTTTCTCTTGTTCTAAAAAGTTCGATGTAGGTATTCTTTGCCGTCTAATTATGTTTCCTTTTCGTCCTACTACGTTGTTGAATGAAAGTAAGGCAAAATATTTTCTTTCGGGTAATTCGTTTCCGTTAATGGTAGTTACGGTAGCGTTTTCGAACACATTTTCTAGTAAACAATTTATTTTTTTCACGACTGTCGAAGGTTCCACAATTAATTATTAGACTTTTGTAAATTTCCTTCTTCCAATTATTCAATATATTCTGTATTCGAGTAGTCTCCGATGATAAAAATAAAATTTGAACATTCTGTTTTACCTTATAAAAATCCAGTATCCCTTCAGAATCGACACATAGGTAGATCAAAACCATTTATATACAATACACAAATGCATGATACGACATCGTATAATACGCTTGATACCGTGTGCAGAATTACACTAATCCGAAAACGATCGGACATACAGAGGAAATTGCGATGTTGCAATTTGAAAGAATAATTATCTTTTGAAAATAGTATAATATAAATAACTATATCAAGAATGTTTTGCAATGTTGAGTTGTGGTACAAGTGTGTAGATGCAGTATCATTTGTTCAGTTGTTGCAGATTCGGGTCCTAAGGCCTGTTAAAGATCTTAAGAATTTTGTTAACTTTATTTACAACTATATCTAATATTATTAAACGAGCAAGGAAGACTACGAGTATATTTTTACGTCCCTCGATTTTGAAAACGGCTCTGACGATTTTTACAAAATTTTCACACTAAGGATATTTTGGGCCAATAAATCAATCTGTCAAGGTGTCTAATACATGGTAAAATTCGTTTTCGCAAATTTAAGGGAGTTTTAATGGTTTCAGCAGTAAATCGCAAAAACAATCATTTATTGATATTTACTGGCTATAGCGATTTCATTTTTCATTTTTAAAAACACGATAAGAACAGTTCCTTTTTCTTTTTTTTGTATTGTATATTTAAATAATAAAAAAAAAACTGTTTTTTAATAGCTACTAAACAAAAAAGAAAACCGATTAATAAATAGAGGAGATAAAGGTACTGAACTGTTTTGGTCTTTGCCAATTTTGTATAGATATTAAATATTTTCCGTATTTATGTATTTTTTTGTGGAAGTGAATTACTGATAATATGTTGCGCACATCTTAAAAATCCTCTTATGTGCAGTGTACCCTTATTACATTTTGCAGTGATTTAGTCGGAAATTTTTTCCAATTGGTTGGAAAGCAGCTGATTACAAGTAAAATTAGAACAAGCTTTTTATTTGTTTTTATGAACCGATAGATAAAGCTGACAACCCTGTATATATATATATATGCTTAAAATTTGATTTTTCTAATAAAAAACATATAGAAACATATTCATAAAATTCAACGTGAGCAGTCATTGAAAACATTTTCCAACCATCGGGAAAGTGAATTCGAAGGACCTCTACATTTTTGTTGCGTTCAGTATTGAAAAGCAAAGTTGTATGGAAAGAGGCTTTACATTCATAAATGTGTTCAGAAATTAGTTTTAACACACACACATATATATATATATATATATATATATATATATATAAGATTAAAATAAAGTTAAGAATTTTGCATATAAATAGTTTGTATTCAATATTTATTTCTGAGGACGACGTATTTTGTGAGTCGAGCAATTGCTCGGTGCGCCAGGTACTATTTATGAAACTAAATATCTTAAATTATTGTAACTTCCAGTGAAGCGGGAAAAACAAACTTAACAAAACTGTTGTTTATTTAATTGTAATCGTACAATTTATAGCATAAAAAAAATGATATATATATACCACCATATCTGAAAGTATGTTACAGTTATAATAACTTCAAAATTTATTGCTAACTTAACATATACGTTATGCCGGTAGTTCTTGTTGTATTTTTTATTATTTTACGAATAAATTATTCCAAATAAACTGCACGCTTAACTTTATTTTCCAATTTAAACGAAAATTAAGAAGTGGAAACAGTATAATATAAATAAATTACTATTAACACTGTCATGTCAAACAGAGGCGGCATAAGGCGTGAGCGACGTGGGCGACCGCCTACGGCCTCGCGGTCCAAGGGGCCTCGCGCCTCAAAAGTTTATGCATTAGGTACTTAAAAGCCATGACCGCCACGTGAAAATTTTATAAATATGATTAGCAAATCCTCGAACTGTCAATTTTTTTTTTTAGTTCAATTTTAATAAAGTACAATAGATAGATGCAGCGACATGTCGAATTTGAGTGGTTCTCTGTCAGTCGCCGATTTATGATCGTTTTGGGCTGCCAGAGTAAACTAATCAAACATATAAATCACAATAAAAAGAAAACTTTATCGTATTTCTTGCTATCACTAAAACGATTGAAGAATATTTAACTAATGCGATATTGAGAGAGCTTGGAAAAAATGGCTTAAATATTCAAAACTGTCGCGGCCAAGGATACAATAATGGTGCACATATAGCAGGCGTAAATGGTGAAGCTAAAACTCGAATATTAAATATTAATCCCAGTGCATTTTTTATACACTACGTTTGTCATAGCTGGAATCTGCTGCTGTTGATAGACGTAGCTAATTCTTCTGTGGCAACAAAAACCTTTTGGTTTTATACAGAAAATTTATTTGCTATTTTTAAGTTCCAGCAAGCGCTGGAAATTAATTAGAAAGGCAAATTAAAGCTTACTATGAAGCCTTTATCAGGCACAAGGTGAGAAAGCAGAATCGAAGCATTGAAGGCCGTATTATTGCAATTTGATGATGTTGTTGAATGCATCGAAAGCTTAAAAAATCAAACTGAACAATCTGGCACACTCATTTATTGTGATTCGGTTTTAAACGAAATGCTCGGTTCAGAATTTACATCATATCATTACACGTATGGTATGAGATGTCGTCGCGAAAGCCTAGTTACTAGAGCGCTTGACTTCCGTTATGGAGTTCACGGGTTCGATCTCGAGCGACGACGAACTTTTATTACAAGAATTAAATAAATAAATAAATAATCGCTAATAATCACGTGGAAGGCAATGGCAAACCACCACGTATACGATCGCATGCGCGTTAGTTTAGTACACATAGCAGACACACGCGGGTTTACACTTGTATATCGATAAATCAAGCGACTGCAATCAGTTCCGGGTGTGGTCTTGCGTGCGTACACTCGCGTTGCGTAAAGCAATTGCCATGAACGCTGCCTATTCTGTACAACTAGAATGTACCAATAATAGGTAGTCACACGACGCTCGGAATCGAGCGATACGACTCAGAGAGATGGTATGAGATATTATTGCGAGTTAATGTGTCATAAGCAAATGATGGCAATTTGTACATGTCCATTTAAGCATTGCTCTTGAATATTTGCGTACATTTTGTGACTGGGTCAAAGAATACCGACAAACTGGATTCGAAAAATGCTTGTCTAATGTTCGTCAATTTATTGAGAAAAGCAGTTATGATCTACCGAAAGACTGTAAAAAAATGAAGGGGTAGTCAAAAAGAAGAAAAGGATGTTGGATTATGAAGACGGCGATCAACCTGTACAGCCTCCCAAAAGCCGGTATGAAATATATTTTTTTTGAACACCATGATTGATTCTATAATAAGCAATATGGATTCGAGATTTATTTCTTTTAAATGATATTTTAAAAATTTTGATTTTCTCTGTGATCTAAACAAGTTAAAAAGTATATTCCCAAAGAGCAAATTAGTAAAAAACGGTCAAGATTTACACACTGTCCTGCGAGTGAGTGAGAGCAGCGACTTCTAATGTTACGAATTGTATGAAGAATTAATAACAATGCTCACAAATTTACCCAATTTCATTAAAGATGTAAAACATCTATTCCAATAGGTAACAGAAAATAGCTTGAAAGAAATTTACTCAAATATTTACACAGTCGTTCGAATTTTGCTAACAATACTGGTAAAGCGTCCACTGAATGGAGCTTTTCAAAATTAAAACTAATTAAAAATTATTTAAGAAATACAACGGGTAAGAAAAGACTTTCAGCTTTGGCAGTTTTATCTATTGAAGCAGATATTTAAGCTGAATTACTATACTATTATTAAGGAATTATTCAGTAAGGTTAAAAGTAGGGAATTTCCGTTTCTTTAATTCGTTTCTTTCATTATTTGTCAAATAGTTTGCATTTTTTTATGAATAAAAATTGGACAGTTGCAATAGTTTTCTGTTTTATAAAATCTGTCTTCTCACGCCGCCAGAGGGCCTCGCAAAATGTACCTTGCCCACATAAAATTTAGGTCTTGCCCCGCCGCCACTGATATCAACACACAAATTGTAAAAAAATATAGCTTAAGATGACCGGTAAATGCAATTTGACGTTTATAATTATGCTTTTAAATTGCAATATGGCAATTTTCTCTGTATGTCCGATCGGTTTCTATTTTGCGCAAAATTACACGAACAATCCCTTCTTATTTTTTTGAGATCGCCAGCCGAGGGCATTACCACCATTAGAACAATTTGGAAAATATATTATATTTTAATTTAAATCATCTCGTTATGAAGTTCGTAATCAGGATATTCTCATTTTGCCTGAAGTCTTCTTCAAAGAATCGATTCTTCGAATGTGAGGTGGAGGAATGTTAATAAGAACCGGATGAGGTTAGTGTGCTACACGCACATCGATCTTTTGTCTTTTTTATTTATTTTTAATTTTTATTTTTCAATTTTAATTAAAAATAGTTCAATGAGAAATATATATATATATATGTATATCTGTTTTACTTGCTCACGGAAGAACAATTCGGATAGGATTACTAACAAAAATAAAAAAGAATTAGTCTAATAATAAATACTACCGCTCTATTTTTTCTAATAATTTACTATTCAAATTCTAAACTACCATTTTAGATATAATTTTATAATTTTTTCATTATTCAATTCAAAATAAAGCAAAATTTTAATTAAATTGTAACAATTGCGCATTTTTAAAATTCTAAAGAAGTCGCTGTTTGATTTTCTTTATGAAACAAGGTATTTCTCAAATTTACCGTCTACCGTATAAAATATTACGTAATTATATAATCCCCCCCCCTTCCAATGTCTCTCTAGATCCGCTCCTGATATGGCTGACTACACATTAGATTAAAAAGAAAAAAAGACATTCGATAAAGAATTTGACCGATTAGTAGTATTAATCATTTTCATCGGGTTCTTGCTAGCGGTTAAATATACATCACAAAAGACTACTTATTAATATTTCACACGGAAGTCGTTAGTTCAAAGGATATCGAACGATGGCAGGTCTCTCTTTTATTTACAACAGTCGGTTATCACTACCTTTTTCTGTTTCTGTTCATTTACATTTGCATTCGTGATTGCCTTTTAACATTCACCTGTCACCTTAAATGTTATTAGATATACTTCAAATTATCTTTTTACCGAAACGCTCCTTAGTAGTTCCATTAAAATGAATAGTTTATTTATATTTATAATAATATTATTTCGAATTACTTAAGCTCTGTCGTCTAATATGTTAGCTTTTACAAAAAAAAAAAAAAAAAACACAAAAAAAATTACTGACAATTAACCCCCGCGTTTTATACTTAAGTATCAATATCAGTACACTGATGAAAACTTTTAAAAACGAATAATGAAATATATGGTTTTTGGTTCTTATCAAATAGCAAGTTTTCCATCGCTATATCATACGCCCGGAAAAAAGTTTTTTTTTTACTAAATTTCGAGCTTTTGGCGCCAAAAAGGCCTAATTTTGAGTTAGAAACCATAGGAATGTGAATATTTTAACTTTGTTCAAGATTTTTTACGGTTTTTTTCAGCCCGAGATAATTGACTAAAAAGTTATAGATTGTCATTAAGAGAGGTCTACTTGCGATTTATGTTCCAGTTTTGAGGTTTAACCGTTCTTGATTTACTGTATATTATTTTAATTCGATATTATTGCCGTTTCTGAGAGCTATTTTATTAGGATTCCGTATATCATATATGTACGGAATTTTAAAAATAGATGATCACATTAATAAAATCTACGGGACTTTCAGAAATGACACTCAGTTGACTCTAATGAATATTTTAGCAAAGGATGTATAAGTTAAAAAAAGTGGAATAAAAAAAAATTAAGTATTTAAAAAAGTGTTTACTACTAGAGTCTGGATAAAAAATCTTTTTTACAATTTTTTTTACTGTTCCTATTTTTGGGCTCGTCTACTATGGACATTAACCCAGCGCAAGCGAAATTTTTAAAAGTATCAATATGCCATAGCGGGAATCGAACTCAGTACTGCCCAAATGAAACACCACTCTGCTTAACCAACTACGCCATATACAATTTCTTGACACGGATTTAAACTGGTATTAAAAAATACACGAAAGATTCTTGCAAATAGATATTTTTTTAACTCATTGTTTTTTGTTATTTTAACATATAACACCAGTATAAAACAATTAATTTATATCGAAGTCATCCTGACCGCGGGTTGATATTTTTAATACTGGAAATATTATTCACTTTTAAATGTTAAATCCTCTTCCAAAATTGTTATGGAAAAAACTTAAAGTTGCCTTTAGTTATTATAAAGTTTACGCGCAAAAGAAGGGACAATTGAATAATGGAAATAAATCTTTAATGTAAGTGTGCAACTAACGTAAAGAGAGAAAAAATGAAAGAATATGTATTACAGCAGTATATGATTGATGTCATTTTTAGACTTCAGATGTTATTGATGATTGGATGGAAAATAACTTTGCAAGAGTCAAATAATATTTTGGTGTGACGCTTTATAATACCGTTTAAATACGGTAGATTAGGTATATCAATTTGCGGTATTTGTTTTGAAGTCGTAGTAGGCTGCATACGTTCAAACAACGGTTAAGAGTATAGAGAACAGGCGTATATTGCATTATGGGTCTTATAGTGTTTTTGTAAAAAATAAATCCGTTTGAAGTTTATTATCAAACATCATTCCTAAATGTACTACTTTTCTAGTGGATTTCGCCGGAAAACATGGTCTCCCTTCAGTTTATTAATATAGCTTCATTTTTATCGGCATTAATTTTAATTTTTCATCTATTAAAATTTAAGTTTATTAAACAGTTCGGAATGATTTAACAACTGTGCCATCATAATAAAGCCATCTTTAAATCTTTGATGTTTAGAATATCGTTAATAGATAAAAAAATAGATACAACTCAAATATGCTTCCTCTCTGAGGAAGTTCAGCCCTAGCATAATTTGTAAGATACCAGTTATCTTTATATTTACTCTGACGGTTAAGTTTCTATTACTTAATTAGCTAACCAAAAAGGGAAATAAAGTAATCCGGAAATCTGTATTACATTATTCGCATAACGGTTAGCCATTAAGTAATAGAAACTTTACTGCCAGAATAAACAGAGATAACTTTGGCCTACCCAACTGTACCGGGGCTGGTATTCCTCAGAGGAAGCATACTGGAATCATCTATTTTTTTTTTCATTTATTAACGATATTCTGAAAATCAAAGTTTTTCAAATAGCTCTTTATATAAGGATAATATAGAGTTATTTATTACAAATTAACTAACGGTTTTAATAAAATATACTAATAAATGGGAAATTAAAATTAACGCCGATAAAACTGAAACTATATATTATTCACTAAAAGTGCATATGTTCTTGGCTACCTGTTCAACAAACAGTCCTGTCCATTGGAAAAGTAGTATACAAAAAAACTCAATTATTGCAGTTAAATAATCGCCAAGTGGTCTGCGAGTTAAAAATGATTTTTGAAAAAATTTGCTAATATTCTTTTATTTCTAAAAGAGACGGATATATTTAACAAATTACAAAAAACTTTTTGAAAGAGAACAAAACGAACTAAATTATAAAATTATTAATCGAAGCTAAAAAATCTCGTTTTATAATTCTAACCACATTACGATTATTATCGTTCTCGTCTGCCATATTTTATATTTTACATTTTTAGTAACTATCATTATGACTTAACAAAACTACGCGTACTCGCGCATTTATTTTTTGATCTTAAAAACTATTTAAGGGGTTTTCGATGGCTGTTTACATTCATTATTCGCCCGTTTTCGATAAAAATCGTATACCATAATTATTCGCGGTTAACGTTTTGAACAGTAAAATTTTGAGACCTTTTTTTTTCTCTCCTTCTTCCTCTTCCTCATTTTAAATATTGCGTAATTTCATTTCATTTCATTCTTTTTTTTTTTTTTTTTGAAGCCGTTAAAATGCAATACGAATAATTTCAAATTCCCATTTAATAATAAAATTTCGACATTTCGGCATTACGTTTAATGATTAAATATTTTTTTAAAAAAAATTTAAAAATACGTTCTTTAACATTATTTGTTTTTTATTGCAGGATACCTTCTAATCGGTCTGATATTTATGATGCTATCGCTGACGATATTTTACGATATACCTCAATTGAATGTTGGCATGTTATTTATGCTGCAAGCCGATGAAAGAACGGTGGATCCGGAAAAGGTGCGATTGAAAAATTCTAGCTGCAGTGGGCCAACTTACACTCAGTGCAACACTGTCGATATTGACAAAATGGAAGACACGCCCAGTATTGATGACACGACACCGATTCACTCGATACCCTAGTATAAAAAATTCATTCACTGCTAAAATTGAAATATTCGAAAAAAAGTAACCGTTTGTTAGCTACTTTTTAGATTTTAAGTTTGTCTTCCTTTTACCAATATCCCTTCCCCTTTAGCTGTATCTATGCGCTTAGACGGCTGTAAAACCTATTCTCAAAAACATTCCCATCTGTGCCCTCTTCTACATCGAAGTGTATGAGAAAGAAAAAAAAAAACATCGGGCAATGTCAATTTCTCTTCAACTATCATATGGGTAATAATTTATTTCGAATGATACATTTCAAAGAAATGAAAAGAACCGTATAAACCAGTATTTCTCTGCATTATTCTTCTGTATTGCAGGAAAAATCGTTGTCAGAAATCTTCGAAAACAGTTTAGAACACGGCGATACGAGTCAGCGAATATTTCGGTATATACTGACAAATCATTAAAGAGCGATATTTTAAAAATTGAATTGAATAAAATTTTAAATAAATTTAATCCTATTTAACGACTCTAATTTATCGTGATTTTTTCTCGCAGAAATTTTTTTCATTTATTTCATAAATCGATATACCATCATTGCATCCATTTTTAGAAATCTGAATAATTAAATTCGTACGTACAGATATAAACATATACACATATATGTACACATAAACATACATGTTACGTTTATTATTATTGCAGATTAGAAAATGTTGCTTTTAAATATAAAATGACCTATAGCTCCGATAAATTCCATTTTAAAACTACTATATCATTCGATTTAATTTGAAAAAATATTCGCTAATATTAAACATATTAGGGATATCTATGGTTTCATATTTGAAGGCAGATCCTCGCTGATGGGGGAAAAAAAAGAAAAAGACGAGTAGGATGCAAAAGATGAAAAGAGAGAGAATGGAGAAACGGTCAGCGTGAAATAGAGAAACAAAAAAAAAAAAAAAACTACAATTCTACTACTGCGCCGCGTGTATCGGGAGTGCATGAGAGATAAGGTAGGTAATTTCTAGTCGATTTCAATAAATACTTTGTTGAAAATTAAAGTTTTACAATTCTTAGAAGAAATACACAGTTTTTTAGTATAATTTTTGACTGTTATTTTGTGCGCTTCAGTTAAGTATTTCACTTTTAAACGAATAAATAATGTTTTGAAATCCATATAAAATTATTTCGATAGCAGTAAAACTCAATGAAATCTCCTAAACATAAGCGTGAAATTTATAAAATATTTACATGCGAAAAAAATTAACATAACGAAAAACTCCGCCAAGTGCCCAAAATCATGATAATAAATCACGGTCAAGAATAAATGAAATATGTAATAATGAAAACGAACGAAGTAAATAAAAATTAAAAATTCGTTAAATTTTTAACATATATATATATGTATGTATTTGTAATTTAATTACAAATGTAAAGTTATAATATTTTAATAACAATTAGTTAAAAACTAACTCATGTTTTTAAATAAGCTTTACAAGTACGTTGCCTCAATAACTACAGTAATTACATAATATATAATCATTTGATACTGAAATTCGTTAAGGCGAATTTCTGAAAATTGGCGGAAGAAGGTCTCATATCGAGAAAACAGTAAATACGTTATCACACATGTATCAACGAATAAATTTTATCCTTCGTACACTACAATTACTAACTACTTAGGAGGCTTTAATTCGATGATGCGAATGGAACTGAAGTCATTACGAGTTTATAATAGATCCGTTTTAAATATATTGTAAATTTTTTAAACTTTGAAATACAATATGGGTTTTTAAATTTATTTATTTCTTCTTTTAGACCCACATCAATTTGTTAATTAAATCTATATAAGCAAGAGTGCATATTTTTTAGCGTTTGTTGCAAATTCGTCGAATAATATAATAAACTTTCGCTCTCTTTTTATCATTTTCTCCATGGCGGAGAGGGGGAAAAGTTTCATTACTTAACAATGTTATTTCAGCTATAAATTAATAATGTCAACTGTTGCGGCGCGATTTCCGGCACGGGTGATATCTTTAAAAATAGAAATTAATTAAGGTCGAAGTAACTGAAAAAGTATGTAATAAAAGACCGCTTCTACAACGTTCATACTTTTTTTATTTTTATTTTTATTTTTATTTTTATTTTTATTTTAGGAGAAAAAAAGTAGTAAAATATCGTCTCATGAACGAGAATATTTTATTCGGGTTTCCTGTTATATCCCGGCTCGATGAAAGACATAGCAAACTCACAACACTAGAATCATCAAAAATATAATCAGCTAAATAGCATTTTCTTCCTTTCCCTTCAACCCGCATAATATTATCAGGAAACCGATTTCAGCAGTAGCAGTTGGCTACTTTAAAATTTAATACGTGCGACTTTTGTAAAATAAAAAAAGAAATCCGGTTTAAAAAATAAAATTATCTACCAGAATTAATTAAATCTTTTAATAAAAATCCGGATGTTTTAATAAACACTTCATCAATGAAAATTTAAGCACTTTTCCATCATAAAAAACTGCAGGAGGATTCGAATTTTCGTTACATTACGCTATGTACAATATTTAAATATCCAAATTCTGCAAAAAGAAATAAAATATAGTTCATGATTTAACGTGTAACGTACACGTTCGAAATTTGCAATAAAATCCGCGGCAGCGCCGATCAAGACTGTGTCCAGGGTAGGGTGGGGTGGTGGGCTATCCCCCCACCACCTTTACAACCGAAATAGTTATTATAAATACACAAAAATCTGAAAAAAATCAAAAATTAAAAATAAATATTGATGATTTTTTAGGGTATTCTTACGTTAAAAAAAAAAAAAAAGAAAGAAAAGAAAAAATATGCTTCATATTTTTACGTGTTTTATTAATATTTTATGCAAAATTTTTTATTACGAGTGTAATCAATAACATATGTAATTTTTATTAATGTTTATACGATGATTCATTTATGTAAATTATTAATATATAAATCGAAATAATGGAAATAATTAATAGTATGAATATTGGTGCAGGCCTGGATTTAAGAGGGGACTAGAAGGGGCTGCAGCCCCGGGCCCCGCCTTATAAAGGGGTCCCCAAGAGACTCCTACCTCCGCCGACATGGATGGTTAAACGTGCAATAATAGATGTTTTTCCAAACATTTATATTGCATATAGAATATTTGTAATTATACCGATTAAAAATTGTGAGGCGGAAAGATCTTTTTCGATATTAAAAAGAATAAAAGATATGTACAGATCAACCATGCCAGATGATAGATTATAATTAACATTACCAAGATTAACGATCGAAACAGATTTTCTCCGATCAGTAGATTTTAACGATATTATACAAGAATTTTCAGAAAAAAAAAAAATCATTGTTTAAAATTATATATATACATATATATATATATATATATATATATATATATTTTTTTTTTTGTTGGCATCGAAAATTCTACCCATTGTCTGTATGATATTTAGTTTTGTTTACATTAATAATTATATGTTAATTCGTGAATTCAAAATAATATAATTAATTTAAGTTAAAGAAAATTTAGTTATTCTATAAAACTAATAATTTTGTCCCTTCCGAAAAGGGTCCCTAATATTTCCGTAGCCCCGATCCTATCATACACTTAATTCGGGCCTGTATTGGTAAAAAATGTGTATTGTTATTTATAAAATATGAGAAGAAAATTTTCACCCCTCCCCCACATTCAAAATTCTGGGCACAGCCCTGACGCCAATGTGTCACAACATTTGAACGAAATTGTTCATCAATATTTCCGGTCGGTGAAACGTTACTATAACCTAATGAAATCTTCCCCAGAAAATAGTGTCAGTATGCACCGTAATAATTTAAAACATTAAGTTTGTTAGAAACTGTATTTGTACATTTTCTGCTCAAAATAGAACGATTCCATTACGATTAACGTTATTTTTTCGTACGTGCTGATAACAAGTATATTAAAGAGAAAAAACAGAATCCAACAATTGATGTTTAATTTTTAAACAATTGCACCGCATAACTAAAAAATGTTTCTTAAATTACTACGATACGGGTTAATTTCAGAATGTTAACATTGTAAACGCATTGATGTTAATATCTCGTTATTTGTATATGAACATTTCACATTAAGAGAGAAAATTTGTACGAATAGATAATATGTTATGTTTTTGCGAATGTATAAGCTATTTTGGAACAATAATCGGGAAAGTTTTTAATCCATTTTCGCTGTTTATTACATCGATTAAAAAATTTCATATACGAATAAAAATCTGAAATTTAGGTAATTAATTCCGATAAAATATTAGTGAACATCCGCGTAGAATGGATATTGTATTCAAAATAAATGAATAGTAAAACACCCTGCATACACTCTTTTGTTAATTTCTCTAAAATCGTTTTACACGTTTTAGAATTTTAAATACATATGTATGTGTACATGTATGTTAAATAAACAGTAAAATATGAAATGTTCTAACATAAAATTACCTACTAATCTAGAAATGGGTTCAAATTGTTCGTTAAATAGCTATTATTCGATCTATGCAACAGAATATTGTTTACAAACTTCGTGTTTCAGTAACGTAGCCGATCAAAAGAAAAGATAACCTTTTTAATTTGAATTACTGCATTTAACCATTTTTAAAGAAATTACATTCACTAAAATCGGGAAAAACCTGATGATGAATAGAGCACACTGCTATTCGAAACGTTAACAAAAAGAAATTGTGACGTGGTTGTTACTGAAAAAAGTAGACAAATGATTAAACTCTCACTCAACTATACGTATTTTATAATGTTATTTGTGCCTTGATTAGTCTTTTAAAATTAAATTTCCATTCATCTTGCGTTTTTGTTTGTATTTTTAAGTAATTTCCTCGCGGTTCGTTAATTGACATAAAATATCAAATCAGCCACCGACAACTACAAACTTTTATAGATTTTTGTGCGTAATTTTTACAAAATTTTTAAAATCCAAACCTAATTCGGATAAAATTTCAAAATTCCAACATGCAATAAAAATCAGCTCACTCTCAACTGACGTCAATTAGGTACCTGATGTATTTTGTTAACCAGCGAAATTACACCTGACAACTGCATGAAAGATTTATTATTGTGAAACCAGAAATTGCATTTTTGATTAATTTAAGAAGTTGTATAATTCGCTATTTATATTCTGGGTATTTGTTAATTTTGCAAGTTATTTACAATAAAATACGTTTAAAATGTTTTCTTCTCTAATTTTCTGTTTCCAAAAACAAAAATAATTATTACTGAAAAGTATAGTGTAAATAAAACAAAATCGTTCTAAAGTTAAAGAACAACGTTACCAATTAAAGAGAGTGTATTAAGAGATATTTTAAATATGTCTTAGTGATAACATATAATAGAACCAACTAGTACAATTTAAGTTACTAACATTCGATCCATTATGATAGATATTATTACGATTTCTTTTATTTACGTACTTGTTTATTTGTGTCTTTTTAAACTTACGCAGTATAATTGCTTCTAATATTTATTGTTTACATTAAATATAAAAAAAGTAACCATCGCATAAATTTTTTAAATGTTTTTCGTTCTCGCTCTTTTTTTTTTTTAAAATACATTATATAAATATTACTTTTTTTTTTCTTACGTTCACCGTTCTATAGTTCATTCATTAAAAATTATGTGATCAACTTTTGATTGTTGATGTGAATAATTACAATCAAACGTTTTAATTACAACTCGCTTCGATATTATTATAAGCTATTTGAAACAATATAAAATTCGGCATTTTAACGATAAAACTTGACATCGAAAGAAAGAAAATAACATTTACACACGATAATACAATTTTATTCTTCTGTGTTTACCTAATTTATTTCAGTGATTATAAAACAGTAGGGGGTGGGGTGGGGGATAAAAAGAAAATAAAAAAACTACATTACACGTTACGAATTGGTATGCTTACATACTGTAAAGAAGTATTTCCTTAACTATTCTGTATTTACATATATGGATGTATGTTTCTGTATTAATATCTATTTATTAACTGAACAAGAAGCAACAAATTATTAACCGTTCCTAATAGATTTTTCAACACAGGAAAAAAATATTAACGTATAAAAATTTCAACTTAATTATATTATCTAAAAAAAAAAAAAAATGAGTAAAAAGTAAACTGTTGAAACGCGTTAATTTCTACTCTTGTAAGGCTATCAGTTTGTGTAATGTATTTAAACTGCGAAATTTGAACGAAATTTCTGCTTTTACTGAATATTTAAAAGCATGCTTCAGTAATTTTAATTAGTTTATAAATAACCTTCTTTTAACATAATAAAAATCGTATTAATAAATTTTTTACTTACACGTTATACAATAATAATCGGATGTTATTTTAAATTATTTATCTCTGTCTGTTTATTAGTTCGTTTTTTGTGTTTATTTTTATTCCATTTACCGGTGCGTATCATTATATATCATTGTTTTATCGTCAATTCCACAAAATTTGTTTCTTAGTAATTCGTAAATAAAAATATTACCAGTTTATAACAATTTTCAATAATTTTAAATATAAACAGTTAATGACTGCAGTTGATTTCAATTAAATTTCAATCAACGAAAACATGATCAGTATTTATAAAATCATTCTTACCCGGTCAAGAGCTGTACATATAGGTTCAATAACGGATGATTTACGCACCGACGTATATAAGGGGGGGAGGTGACCCCCCTAGCTCACGAAAAAGTCTAAATATTAACCGAATATACTATCGTAGCGTATGCCATCGCTTTGTCGCTTTGGATTTAAAATAGTTCGAATATTTTTACGTTTTTATTTAGGTTACTTGAGTAGGAAAGAATGTTCAAGCTTATTTGTCAAAAGGTGTATTATATTGTCTCTAGTCATTGAATAATGATGAGGAAAAGCTGAAAGCTTTAAAAGAACCCTTGGAACCTACCGGATACTTTCAAGTTTTCAGTTTTCAGTCACTGGCAAGAGTAATTTTTCTTTTCAACGTCGTTGGACTGCAAATCACTCATGACTTGCGTATTCAAACGTCATGTAAGGAGCACTTCGCGAACTATGTGTTCTACTTGGAACAGCGTAAGACGGACGTAGTTATCAAGATCTTGGAGCCCTAGTTAATAAGCCATTTACTAACTGGAAAAATGCTTTAGAGAACTTTGGTCATCACGCAAACACAAAATATCACAAATTCTCCTTAGAGCAAGCAGCAAACTCGGTAAAGTTCGCAGAAGGCAAATCTGCTGATGTTGAGGAGTCCATGAACCTGGAAGGTCATAAAATTGCTGCAGATAACCGCGAAAGATTAAAAACTATTATAGAAACAGTTTTTTTGTGCAGAAGACAGGAAATGGTCCTAAGAGGAAGCCATGATTATGGAGCTGGAGTAAACGAACCTGCTCACAATGACGGCAATTTTCGAGTACTTCTCCATTTTCGTGCTCGATCTGGTGATGAAGCACTTAAGAATCATTTACTTACACAAAGCATGCATAGTAAATAGCTATGTATATTTTATCAGGAAATTAGAATGAAGCAATCGAACTATTATGCGGTAATGCTATTCAAGCGCATGTATTTAAAAGGGTCAAAGAGGCTAATTTTTTTTTTATGGTATTGGCAGACGGAACTGAAGACATATTTCGGCCAGAACAACTAGTATTATGTCTATGATATGTAGACTGCTCCTTTGAAAAATCAGTTCTCCGGGAGGATTTTCTTGAATTTATCTACGTAGAAGACGTTTTAGCTCAAACATTGTCGACGATAATTATAATGCATCTTTTATCCTATAACTTGGATATAGATAAATTCATTAGGCAAGACTTTGATGGCGCAGGGATCATAAAACATGCAATCAACTTTTTTCGACAATTTTCATTTCGAGACAGCCTTTTGAATGATCAGATTAATTAATCTTATTCAAAATTTATTTCTCTTTGTGAGATACGGTAGACCGAAATGCATTCGACTGTAGAACGGTTTGCACAAATGATTCCCATAATACGCGCAACACTTGAGGCATTGCAAGAAGTTATGTGTAGGGATGTCGTCACTCAAGCATACCGACTGCAAACCGCTATAGAAAATAGTCAGTTTGTTGTACCGCTAGTGATATTGAAAAATTTTTTCTCATATACAAGCCTAAACAAAGCAATGAAAAAATTTAATATCGATTTGACCGACACTTGCAGTTATACAAAAAGTATAAAGACGATATTACATAATATTTGGAATGAAAGTCAATTCTCAGTCCTTTTCGAGCTGGCAAGGCAGATGGGTTCAAATGGCATAGTTGTTTCAAAAGCGAACAGATAGAAAACACAAATTTACCGAGAGAAACTACCGAAATATATTACCGCCGAAATGTATTTTACCCCTTTGTTGACTATGTCATTACAGAACTCGATGTCCGCTTTAACTACATGAAGAAACGATCGAAGGGATTCAAATGTTTCTTCTACCTGAAAAGACGAGTAATGACTTTAGCACACAAGAAAAACTGAAAAAAATAGTACAAACATTTCTTAAGGCACAATAGTTGTAAGTGAATATGGAAATCTGCTAGTGAAACCCTACCACTGCAGTAGAAGATATGATGAACAGTTTTTTCCTTTGATAAAAAACTTCTTATTATATTAGCCTCACTTCCAGTGATCACTGCGACCTCAGAAAGATGTTTCTCCAATTAAGAACCTATATTAGAAATCGAATGGGTGACGAAAAAACATTGGTCTTACCCTTATGAGCATTCACCTTGACCCGGCGGTAAAACCAAATTCTAAAGAAATTGTAAATAAATTGGCAATAAGACGTAAACGACTGAACTTTAAATTACACTCTTAATATATTATTATAGAAGATTAAAAACCGCTGTTCACGAATTAGCAAAAACTTTGGCACGTTGGCATCAGAAAGTAAATACACATTAGAAGATGACTTCCAACAACCAATAAATTGAAACCAGAACAACGCTAGAGACCACAAGACTTCGTCTCCCACAACCAAAACAAATCAGATCACTCCAGTCATTTAAACTTTAGTAATTGGCATATGCCGTAATAACCTATGCAGTTACACACAGCTCATGGTAAGGAAAAAATAATATTGTATAAAAGTATAAGCAAAGAATGAAATATTTAATATAATAAATAATATAATATAATAACATAGGACGACCTACTATTTTATTTTGCATTAAAAAAAATTATGAAAATTTCAGATTTTAACCCCCCCCCCCCATTGAAAAGCTATATATACGTCCGTGGATTTATGCTTCCATTAATCGTCATATTGCGTATTTTGTAACAAAAATGTTTTCAATTAGAAAAAAAAAAATTCTTTTTTTACCTTGTAATTATTTTGACTCATTTAATTCTTACGAACTGTGTGAATTCTAAAAATACAAATAAAACCCGGGAAATTT
Organism: Icerya purchasi; assembly: GCA_039619475.1. Lineage (NCBI taxonomy): Eukaryota > Metazoa > Arthropoda > Insecta > Hemiptera > Monophlebidae > Icerya > Icerya purchasi. The sequence continues at coordinate 92,085,481 of CM077115.1, forward strand.
ATTAAAGAACTTTATCATTTTCGAAAGTTCTTGGTTTTAGATACATTAAAAGAATGCAAATAAACGAAAATGGCAGAAGGATGACAAAACTTTTTTATGAAATAGAAAAAGAAACCTTTGATTTAGAGGTAGGCGACAAACATAAAACCGTTGTTTAATTTGCACTTCAGTAAAATGGTAAACGATTTTATAATTGGGAGAAAAAATATAGGATATTCAAACTTTTTTCTTTTTTTTTTTTTCTTATTTTAAAACGATTGAGGATAATATGAAGAAAGCAATATCGTGTATTAAGTCAAGTACTTTTAGTACCAAATCACTTATATAAGAGTTTATCTGACATGCATAACTGATTTTGCTTAGGAGCAATGTTTTTTGTAAGTATTTAGAAGAAATCCTGGATAAATGTTAAATGTAGAATTTGTAAAGAATTCGACTATGCTTATGGACTGAATGGACTCAACTCTAAACTCGGTTATAAACAATTTTCAGGTCAGCTTTATGTCCATCGAAATATCAAAGGTAGTTGTACTGTTGTTTTAAAAGGAATTGTGTTATTATTCAGTTGTAAAAACAATGGATTCTGAATAAGACGACCTTTGTGGAAAACAATGTATTAAAGCTTCTGGAAGGAGAAATCTAGTCGAAAAATTTGCTGTTGATATGACGTTGCTCACAAAGAGTAAAGAAATTTAGAGAAGTTAAGGATGAAGCACAGAAGATATATACATGAAAAAAAAATTAAATGAAAAATGAATGGAATAATAATACAGAAAAGACAAAAGTACTAAAATCAATGGGAAAGTAGAAAGCAAATATGTCAAAATAAATGAATACAAATGATGAAGCAAAAGACTTAGGATGTGGAGTAATAAAAGACTGGTAATGTAAAAAAATGATTAGAGTGAGGAGTAGTGGAATTATAAGGAATCTAAGACACTGCAAGGCCTTCTGACATCACTCCAGCTCTATTATGTTCCAAAATGGCATTAATTATCACCTTTATGAGGTCAGTGTGTGATCATAGTAATTTATTATCCGTGCAAGGTTATCTTTTACCAGAAAATACTCCAATCAGTGCTGCAGCTGTAATAATATTATGCATAGGCAGTAACTTTCTGCAGGTGTATTAACAGTGGAGTTACATTTGCACTGACAACTAGGTTACCAATATTCTTCTCTGCAACTCGAGAGGCATACAATAGGATTACCACTTTCCCACCAATAACCTCCAAGCCAGCATTCATAGATCACAATATAGTGTACACATTATTCTTCCAGTCAAACACCTTTACATCTTCCCACCACTGGAACGATTATTTGCTTACAACTTTGTGTTTGTCCAGTGTATCAAGGCATGCCACAATCTTAATAATCTCAGTCCACAGCGCTCCATTGTGTGTTTCTTCAAATCTCTTGAGGGTATTGATGTCTTCCTGTACCAGAGAAATGTCGGTTGTTGCATCTGCAAGGCTTTTGTGCAAGGCAGGTAGCGACTAATCGGTGATTGCACAAAATACAATAGAGTGTTCTTTATGATGAGCCGCCTCATCAGTGTTAACTGCTCATAATTTTCTTCCAATCTCTTCCATTATTTGTTCCTTTAGCTTAGCCAGTGACTCGCCATGGTTACTCTGAACCGCATCTCAGCTATGGATATTACAACCGCCAACGAGGTACTTAACAGATCACTGTCCGTCTTGGAACTTTTTCTTTCTTCTATTCATCTATCTGTCTCTTCTTCTAAATCCTCCTGTGTTATATTTTCTCTCCGTCCTTAAAATGCCACTGTCAATGTTTCTCTGAATAATCTTTCTATTTCTCTAGTCAACTGTTTCTGCTATCTTGGAGTGTTTCTAAATAGCCGCTTGTCCTTCTTTGAGCACATTAATTTCCTTAATATTTCTTGCTGCAAACGACTCAACCTGTTCAAGGTCCTGTTACATACGAGATAGGGCGGTGATCCTCAAATCCTAATCCTGCTGTACAAATCAATCATATTATTTAAACTAGATTATGGCAATGCCTCAAAATCTCTCCCCTCCAAACTGGATTTAACACAAAATTTGGTTCTTCGTTTTGCTTAAGGGTGCTTAATTCCACTCCTATTCCAGCTCTTCTTGCTGAATCGAATGTAAAACCGTTGTTCATCCGACAATCACATTTAGGATACAGTTTCCTTGTAAAAAGACTTTCCATCTCATTTTCTAAGATTCATCTCTCATACCTCTCTACCTTTCATAAATGGCGCTTCTCTCCTAATAAATGTCCTATCTCAGCCCATGATTCTCATCGTTTAGACAAATTCTCCTCCTATACTATTTCCCACAGTAAACTTCCTTATTTTATTTTTAACTTCTTCGTGTTTTTTCACCCTCCAAAACTCTTTTCTCTTCCTTCATCATCCAAAACCTCTGGCTCCGCTGTTGCCAATCAAGAATTTAATTTTCTTATTAATTCCTCGTTTCCTCTTCATTCCTTAATATTTACTGATGGTTCCAGGAGTTCAAGAGAAGTAACTGCTTTCTTTTTCTCCCCAGCCAATAATTCTGCTCAATCCTTCAGGCTCCTGGCTTTTTGCTCCATCTTCTCCGCAGAACTGTATGCCATTCTTCGAGCCATTATACTTTTTTCCTCAACTCGTTCCTCTGATAGATACTTAATTATTTCAGACTCCAAAAGTGCTCTTCAGGCTATATCCTCTCCCTTTCCCTCATATTCCCTCGATTTTATTGTTTTCTGTATATGTTCTCTCATCTATAGTCTTTCCCTTTCCCATTCCATTTTCATCGACCTGCTTTGGGTTCCAAGTCATGCGGGTATTGATGGCAACGAGACGGTGGACTCCTTAGCACGCTTAGCGTTACACTCTCCACATTTTGTTAAAAAGATTCCTGATCACAACATACTTCCCCTCTCCAAGAGAATGCATGTCAGACTTTGGTCAGATGTGTATCCTTGCTCCTTTTCCAATCCTGACTCATTTTACCTTTCTATCCAGCCTAGACTCCCTTCTTGTTCTTAGTTCTATCATTTTCCTACTCTTAAACGTTTTTTCATCATTGCCATTTGCCGTCTGCGGTTCAATCATACTTTGCTCCCATCCTCACGGCATCGTTTTGCTCTTTTCCCATCCCCTTATTGTCCTTTGCACTCTGGCGACTGTTCCTTCGTTTGTGATCCCGACCACGTGCTGTTTGAATGTTCCAGTCTTTCCTCCGAACGTAATGTCCTGTACATTCAGCTGTTTAAGCTGAATTTTCCTACTCCATATAGTGCTTCCTATATCTTAGCTTTGCCGTCATCCAATGTGGTTCCTATTCTTGTCTCTTTTCTGTCATCGATTTCTGACCGGATTAAAATTTAATCTCTAATCTAGTCCAATTGTCCTGGGTAGCTACCCTTAGTCGGCCAAGCATCCCCCCCCCCAAAAAAAAAGATATATATTTTTTATCGGGAGTAATTATTTTTTACTTTTTAGTGCATTTTTAAATTTTTATAATAAACCTTGAAATCAGTATTTATTTTTTGTAAAAAAGCATTTTATTTTACAATTTTTAGCGTTATGTTTGAATTTTTTTCTTGTTAAAAATCAATTTCTTTTCACATTATTCTCCATACTTAATACTTTAAAAAAATCAATTTCTTTATTTTGAACTGCATTTCCACAGTAAACACATCAAAAGCTATATTTCCATGGTAATTTGGCAAATTTATAATATTTTAAGTCAATAAATTTAACTTGACGTTGAAACTAATCATGAATGAAAAGCATCCAAAAAGCTTTAACCCCCGCATTATTAAGGATAACTCAAAAACTACTGATCAGATCTTGATCAAATTTAAATGGGACCACATGAGAAGCACTACCTTTTAAATAAAAGAAGAATCATCAAAATCGGTTTACCTAAAAGAAAGTTCTGTGGTAACACACATAAAAAAATAAATAAAAATAAAGTCGAATTGAATACCTCCTCCTTTTTTGAAGTCGATTGAAAACATATATGTGTGTATTAACTCTTTTATTATGTAAAAATATTTATGTGTATATACACATACAATATAATAATATATTGGAGATCTTCAACTTATTTAATTATAGCGCAAGTGAGACGATTTTTTTATTTCTTTTTTTGTTAAAAAACAAGGATTATATTACATTATTCTAATTTTTGTCTCAGTAGCAACTAGTCATTGACTAAAATTTAAGTACCTATATTGTATTGTGATAAATTTCTAATACAAGAATTGCGATTTTCTACATGAAGATAATCATCATATATCTTTTCAAGATCATTTATTTATTATTTTTCCTTCAATAGTTGCCCTAAAACTTCTCTACTAATCAATTTATCTAATTTTCTTATAAAATCTTTTTGAAAACTGCTAACTATAAAATAGGACGAAAATTCTTATATGTGAATAAACACATGCACAATAAAAATAAAATATTATAATTAATAACAAAACTATACACAGAGGCAAATAAGCAGTATTTTTGGGCAGTTTGATAACAAAGAATGGAAAAAGCACAGAGGAAATAAAGTGAAGAATCAATCTGGCAAAAAGTACTTTTATGCAAAAATATGCCATGTTAATCAGCAAAAGTCAATGATAAGAACCTAAAGATAAGACTAATCAAATTGTACATATGGAGCATAATGTTGTACAGATGTGAAACCTGGGTGATAAATGAAACTAAAAAGAAAAAGCTGTAGGATGCAGAAATGTGGTTTTGGAGGAAACTCTTAAAATTAAAATGGACTGAAAAGGTTAAAAATGAAGATGTTCTTAACAGAGTGGCAGAAATTCACAATTTATTAAACACTATTAAGAAATGTATAACTATAATGATGGGACATGTACTAAGAAATGATGAAATATTAACCAAAACTATAGAAAGAAAAACAAGGAGAGCCAGATACAGAGGAAGATCAAAAAATAGTTGTATCGCAAATAATTAAAGATATGAAGTGTACAACATATAACAAATTAAAAGCAACAGTATGGAATAGGATTCAATGGAGAAAATGAACCAAACGGTTCAATGATTGATTGATTTCATCATCTACGTGCTTTGCAAAAGATATGAATACTAGTACTTGCCACCATCAGATGCTGCTTTACTAAGCTATGACAATAGACTTAGTTATCTGCATAAAATATTAATAACCAATATAATTCTTTATATTTGTGATACAGCAATATTTTTCAGTATTATTTGACCAGTTACTGTGCTAATATTAACATTAGGATCTATAAACTTTCCATCCACACCTTAAAGTTTGATAGTATTTTGTTTTCACAAAGTATATATAAATGTAATTAGATTTTACATTTTCAATATTATACAATTCAGTTATTTAACTAGCCCAACCGTATACTGACACTATCAGTAATTCATTCTCATTCTATTACTGATTAAGCCGTTCATTTAATGCATTACATCGCCCTGGAATAGTGCTCTTCTCTAGTTTATTAACCAGATCATTCGATCCTACAGCTTTGAACAAGAGTGTGATTTCAATTATATGTGTGATATAGCTAAAAACTGTTTTTAGTTATTCTGAATCAAATATATGTTATATATATGTGAATTTGTTGAGTACTTACTAGCCAAATATGACAAAGTATAAAACATTTAGCCTTTTTGCCGTGTAAATGATAAAATTATAAAAAGTACGGCTATTAATTTTTTTTTTATAACCATGTGCGATACCTTAGTCCCTACCGAATCAGTTGACTTGTCAGCGGGTTCCCATATAAAATACACATGGGTATATTTATTTATAACTAAATGTTACATACTAGTTTCTATAACTTATTCATCTATAACTATTTAAGTATAAACCATTTAATATCTATCTCTCGCATATCATCAGAAACAAAGTAAGCCTTAAGTAGTGATGTACCCATATAAACTTCTACAGTCTAATTTTTATATATATACACAGTGCGTCCCGTAAGTTTTGAGACTGAGTCTATAAACTATACAAAAAAAAATACTAAAATTTTTTCAACACGATTTTTATTCAAAATAGGCTCCATTAGACTGTATACATTTGTTTTCGCGATCCTCCAACCTTTTCATTCCTTTCAAAAACGCGTCGCTTGGAATATCGTTGAGGTTCCTCGTCACAGCTTCTTGAATCTCAGGAATCGATGCAAAATGTTTTCCTGTCAGGGTCATTTTTAGTTTGGGAAACAGGAAATAGTCCGGTGGACTCATATCCAGCGAATAAGGCGGGTGGTGCAACACGGGAACCGATTTTTTTGCCAAAAACTGAACGTTAATCGCTGCGGTGTGTGCTGGAGCGTTGTCGTGTAACAGGAAAAAAGATTGATTTCTCCACAAATTCGGCCTGACGCGCGCAATTCTTTTACAAAGGCGATCTAGAACTTGCTGATAGAATGCAGCATTGACAGTAACACCTTGAGGAACAAATTCTTTGTGAATAATTCCTTTTGAATCAAAGAACACGATAAGCATTGTTTTTACTTTGGACTTTTGAAATCGCAATTTTTTGGGTCGCGGGGAATTTTTTCCACACCATTCCGCACTTTGCCTCTTCGTTTCAGGGTCATATGCAAAACACCAACTTTCGTCACCTGTAATTATGCTTTCAAGAAAATTCGGATCGGCTTCAATCATTTCGAGAAGGTCTCGCGCATGAAAGACGCGTTGTTCTTGTTGCTCAGCTGTCAGAGCATGTGAAACGAAGCGCGCGCAAATCTTCCGTTTTTGTAAATTGTTTCGAATAATGCGTTGAACGATGGATTTAGGGATTCCAGTTTCTTCTTCTACCAACCTACACCCCGCACTTCGATTCTCCTTCAAGAAATCGGCAACACGAGCGATGTTTTCATCTGTTTTCGTTGTGCATGGTCTCCCACCTCTCTCTTCATCTTTGATGCACTCCCTACCCGAAGTAAACGAATTAAACCACCGAAATACAGTAGCACGAGACAAAGTAGACTCAGCATAAGCCACTTTCATCATTTCGAATGTTTCCGTCGCACTTTTACCCGCTTTCCAACAAAACTTAATCGCTGCGCGTTGTTCGAGATTTGTTTCCATTTTAAAGTTATGACAACACAGCCAACAGTATGTCACGCGCACAGTCACCAAACCGAGACTAATCATTCGATCGACTTGAAACTTGGTATGAAAGGGTGAGAAGGATGTAGTAAGAAGTTCCTAAAATTTCATGAAGATAGCTCTACTTGTTTCGATTCTATACTCGTAGTCTTAAAACTTACGGGACGCACTGTGTATATATATATATATATATATATATATATATATATATATATATATATATATATATATATATATATATGTATATATACATCCACACGTTATATTGTCGCATAACCTCTGTTGACTCCAAAAACAAAAGTACACGGCAAAAGAAATTTATTTCATAAAAGTGCAGACGAAGCGACATCGAATCTAATAGACCGTCGTTAAAACGTGCGATGCCGAACCATATCATTATCTCGACTCATATTGGCCCGGACGAGTTGACACAGGATCACGGCTCGTCCGAGACCTGTTGGGGGGGAGGAGAGGATTTTGATCAGTGTGACCAGGAAGGAGTTTGTGGTTCCCACATGGCTCTCCCTCTTGGAGACTGAGCCCCAGTGGGGTGAAGTTGTGGAATAAAACAAAGGAAAGTAAAAATGGAAGTTTTACATGGATATTAATTATATGTAGTATTAATAGAAGATAAAGTAGTAAAAATTAACACATAATAAGGTCGTTTATGCGAAATAATAAAAATGGTGTAGGCAAATTAAACTAAATTATCATGCTAAAATGGCAGAATGACACCTAATCGTCAGTATGAGGAGGTCGGAAGAGGAACTAGGAGCGAAATGAGTTTGAGGGATAGACGAAATTGGAATCGCAGGAGTAACGAGTGTACATAATTGACAAAATTGAGGGATGAAACTCGGTCGGAGAGTTGCTTCGTTAGCGGAATTGGAATGCTCGAAAGTGAATGTAGACTAATTATATCGATCGGAAGTAACGTAAAAGTTTTAGGCGAAATGAGTGCAAAATAAAAGCGGGAGAGGACATAGGCGCCAATCAAAACAAGGACAGATATTTATTTTATTTTAAAGAGATCAGAATAAAAAGGAATAAAAAGCGGCTTTGAACAACGATCCAGAAAAATGATTAAACTAAACTAAACTAATACAAAAAAAAAAAAATGTACGATCTTACAATTTTGTAAAAAATAAATATTACTTTCGCACACGGCATGAATTCAAAAAAATGATTATAGTAGTACTAGAGATGAATAGGGCGGAGTGTGATTCGATATACGCTATTCGAGTAACACAAATAAAATTAATTGCATAAAATAGTAAAAACCTGTCGGCGTTACTCAAGTGTAGTTCTATACCAAATCGGGAATCGGATTCATCTGGGAAACTAATGAATGAAGGTCACGGTCTCATTAAAGCGAACTGGTCGCCTGATGGGGCGTCCATACCGCGATTTCGATATCGTCGGAAATAATTCCTTATCAGAACCGGCATCCTTATCTAGGAATTCGGGGTCGTCAGAAGGTGAGGCGTCATCATCGGGAAAGCCGTAAAAATCGGGATCGGAAACTGAATCGTCCATATCTTTGCTTGAGGGTATCGTGTCGAGGGGCCAATCGAAATCAATTAATAGAAGGTCTGGATCATTGCAGGGTGATGTATTAATCCATTCGTTATTTTCAGAGTTGTCTTCTAAAATGAATGCGGGCTTCAGTCTATCCAGACTAACTCTGTCAATCTTTGCGCCAAATTTCAATTAGTAGCATTGCGGATAACGGTTTATAACTTTAAACGGACCGTCGTAGACAGGTTGTAAAGCTGTCCGATGTCGATCTCGACGGACGTAAACATGAGTGCAGCTATCGATGCCCTTTTGCAAAAATCCTGAGCGTTTATTAATGCGTGCTGGCTTTAGGAAAACATTGTTGATAGTATCGGATAATTTATTAATTAGATTCGATTCGTTTTCGACCGGCGGTAAAGCGTCGATCATCTCGCACGGTAGCGATAGCGGAGTGATGTACGTAAGTTCGGCCGGCGAATGGCCAGTGTGGTTGATCGAAGTTCTTATGCCGAATAATACAATCGGAAGGGCTTCGTGCCAATGTTCAGTTTCCTGGCAGCGGATAGCGGCTTTCAAAGTACGATGGATTCTTTCCACTTTTCCATTTGATTTTGGATTGTAAGCTGTCGTATTTATGTGGGTTATACCAAATCGTTGTACGAGTTGTTTGAATAACTGTGACGTAAATTGGCTTCCACGATCTGTTGTGATAATCGAAGGGTAACCGAATCGGCAAATCCATGTTTCGATGAAGTTGTTTACAATCGTATCTGTTGACATATCTTTGACTGGAACGGCCTCCAACCAGCCGGTGTATCGGTCAATAATCGTGAGAATACATATATTGATATTCACCTGAACGAGGTAAAGGTCCAACTAAATCGCAATGTACATGTTGAAAACGAGAACTTGGGGGAAATTCGCCATACGGTGGTTTCATATGTCGGTAAACTTTGTTGCGCTGACACAAATTACAAGTACGCGCCCAATGTCTAATATCTGTGGACATATGCGGCCAAACAAATCGTTGCTTAATTTTGAACAGCGTACGTTTGGGAGACGGGTGGTCCATGTTGTGAATTGCCTGATAGATCTTTCGGCGTAACAATATCGGCACAATTGGTCTTTCCTTCTGATCTACGTAAATCATAACATCGTCGATCGCTTTCTCAGATACTTCAATCTTAGACGACCTATTTTTGCGTATCGCTGTTATGTCCTCGTCTCCTTCCTGTAAGGTCCGAAATTGTTTTGTATCGAAACTGTACTCGTCTAACATGAACGCATCGATTCGTGATAAATAATCGGCGACTACGTTATCTGCACCTTTTATGTAACAAATATCTTCGACATACTCAGCAATAAAGCTCAAATGACGCGATTGACGGGTGGACAACTTCTCCGCGGGCTGATGTAATGCGTGGGTAAGCGGTCGATGGTCAGTAAGTACAGTAACTCTGCGGCCCTCAATAAGATCCTTAAATTTCCGAATTGCGTCGTACACTGATAATAACTCGAGGTCGTAAGTGCTATATTTACGTTCTGCCGGTGAAAGCTTATGTGAATGGAACGAAATAGGCTGCAATAAATCGTTAACTCTCTGGTTGATGACTGATCCGATCGTGGTAGACGAAGCGTCGGTCATGATGACGATATCGGCGTCAGCTGACGGATGCGCCAGTATTGCGGCCTCAGCTATAAGTTTCTTCGATAATCGAAAGTATTTATCGAGTTCCTCAGTCCATGCAATCTGCGTCAAATCTTTCTTCTTGCTCCCCAAAAGGAGGGAATTCAATGGGGCTAATACTTCGGCTCCTTGCTTATAGAAGCGATGATAAAAATTTAAAACGCCAAGGTAACTTCTCAAATCCTTTTTAGTGACTGGGCGTGGCAGCGTTACTATCGTTTCAACACGTTTCGGGTAAGGACGTATACCTTCATGGGATATTTCATATCCAACAGATGTAATTTTGGGTACAGCGAAAATACATTTATTTTCACTCAGCTTCAAGTTATGAAGCGATAACTGTTTGAGCACAGCATATAAATCTGACATATGTTGTTTTAGATCCGCGGAAAAAATTAAAACATCATCTAGGTAGGCGCGCGCGAATGGCAAGTCTTTCAATACGTGGTCGATGGCTCTTTGGAAGGTGGCACCCGCGTTTTTTAGACCAAACGGCATTACTTGAAACTCGAATAACCCAAATGGCGTCGTGACAGCAGTTTTTTCGATGTCCGGAGGATACATGGGAATCTGGTAGTAGGCTCGTTCGAGATCAAGCTTGGAAAACACGGTTGTTCCATGCAGATCTGAGTTCATGTCATGTAAGTGTGGAATAGGATATCGGTCAGCGATTGTGATGCGATTCACCTGACGATAATCTCCGCATACACGCCAACCATCGCCTTTTGGGACGAGTGTTAAAGGTGAAGACCAGGGAGATTCGGATCGACGACAAAATCCAAGGTCCATCCATTCATTGAATATGCGACGAGCATATTGAAATTTTTCTGGCAGTAAACGGCGAGGCTTCGAATGAGCAGGGTGCCCGTTAGTAATTATCCGGTGTTGAACAGGGGATAATCGAGAGGTGTTATAAAAAGTTCCGGAAAATAAATCTTTGAAATTATTTACAATGGACGTAACTGAGTCTTGCTTAATAGCAAGGGTAGCGATAGATGAGGCGGCAGGAGTCACGTCGCTCGCAGAAGGTTTATTCGATTGCAAATTATTACAAGTTAGTAATCTTTTATTCGCGACGTCCAGTAATAATTCAAAATGCTGTAAAAAATCAGCGCCGATGATTGGCTGGGCGATACCCGCTACTTTAAAGGTCCAGATAAAATTTTGTTCAAGGTTAAAATCTAAAGATAATCTTTTGCTACCTAATATTTTGAAATCGGTACCGTTAATTGCTGTTAAAACGCCCGAAGACGTTTTGTTGTAATTTGTAACTAACTTAATTGGGAGAACCGAACATTGCGCATCTGAATCAATGAGAAAGTCAAATCCAGTGCTTTTGTCCTTGATAACGAGTCTATATAATTCGATTGAGGCATGTGTAGTTGACGTTTTCATGGTTGCTCGGCTAGGTTTTTCATCCCAACTACAAGGCGGGCGGCATTGGCGAGCATCTCTTCTGTAGGTATTGTGATACCAACACAAAGTCGAGGAATCTAGTCGCGGTATCTTATCGGAAGAAAATGGTGGGATGGGAGTAGAAGTAGAGCTTGGCTGGAAGTGTGTTTGATTGAGTGGACGATTGTGTTTTTTAAATGGATGATAACTGATTGAGGTCGAAGAACTCGGAGATAAGGATAAGGCATTGGTATATTCGGTACCAGAGCTGGAAGAATAGTTTTGAGATGGATTCGAAGATGTCCTAAAACGATGTAGCAACATAAGGCGATCGGCCGTTGCGGCTAATTCAGCGATCGGCGTATTTATAGGGAGGGTAGTCAACAATGATTGAATACTAAATGGTAATCGTTCTTCCCAAATGATTTTCACAGTCGCTTCGTCTAAGTGATTTCCAGCAAGATCTAACATTTCTGACAACAAATGAGACGGCAAACGATCTCCAATATTAAGATCGGTTAATAGTCGTCGAAGGCGAGTATGGTCCGGCTGGTCGTATAATTTTAAAACAATGGATTTGATATAAGAATACTGGTCGTGGGTAGGCAAACGTTTAATATCGTGCCGAATACTATGTAACAGGTCGCTATCTACATTGGCAATAAAGATATCAGCTTTTACTTTTTCATCAACTATGTTGTTGATGGAAAACTGAGCGTCAATTTGGATGAACCATAATTGAGGATCTCGTCTTGAAAAGGGTGGAAATCGTATTAAACTGGGGAAGTTGGCATGAATTGGACAATTAAAGGTTTGATTCGGCAAAGAAGTGTCGTTACTATTTTCCATATTCGATAAAGTTGAAGAACGTGAAAAAAATTAAAATATGGTAACGAGAAAAAGGGTATCAAAAAATTAAATTGAAAGTAAAACAAAATTACATCGGAATAATAGTTCGATTTTAATGATCGTGGTCGTATACTACCCCGAAAGGATAGTATGTTCGTTTCGAAGTGCGGAGAGAACTAAAAATTTAGAGGTCGCGTTGTACGATTTATTACACGATCTTAGCGACAGTGTTCGATCACGCGGTTGATCGACGAACAGTGTCTCGTCATCGTGGCGCCATCCACCGAGCGGACGTACTGTAAAGTGACTACAGCGTGTTTACGAATCCAGCGTCTCGGCGCCCGTTGGTACGCGGCTGGGGACATATTTAAAGCGGTTTACACATTCGCCCGTAAAAAAAAATCATAGTAAAAGTAAAAAATTCGCACAAATTTTGGAAATCGAAAGGTGTTACCGAATTCGATCACGCCGGGGTCACCAATTTTGTCGCATAACCTCTGTTGACTCCAAAAACAAAAGTACACGGCAAAAGAAATTTATTTCATAAAAGTGCAGACGAAGCGACATCGAATCGAATAGACCGTCGTTAAAACGTGCGATGCCGAACCATATCATTATCTCGACTCATACTGGCCCGGACGAGTTGACACAGGATCACGGCTCGTCCGAGACCTGTTGAGGGGGAGGAGAGGATTTTGATCAGTGTGACCAGGAAGGAGTTTGTGGTTCCCACAATATACAATTTGATATAATGTTTATATTTGTTGTTAACTAAATTTTAGCAACATTTCCTTTATTTTAGTTCTACTTATTTTAGTATTGTTTTGCAGTAATATATTATTTATTAGTATATTATTAAGTAACTTTATTAAAACCATTCATTGTAGTTTGTCTTCTTGTTTATTAGTGTGTCTTTTATGTTGAATTTCATATTGTCTAACGTTAACAAACTGTAATTACATTTATTTCTTGATGTTACACTGATTTCCTTTTCTAGGTATTTAAGTAGTAAATTGGATGTAAGTGTCATTTTCGGGTAAGTATTAAATGTCTTTTTCTAATATTCCAAGAATTTACATTTGAGAGATCTTCATATTTTTTTCCCACACAGACTTTCAAACATTTATCCTATAAATAATTTAATTGCTTTAGTTTCATATTATTTTCGTGTCCCTATAGGTGAGACTGGTTATCAGAAACATCTTTATTATTAAAATTATTCATTGTGCATAAGTTTCTGTCATTCTTTATAACAATGCTAGAACTGTTCGTCTAGAATGCCATTCAAAACTGCCGTCGTGTGAGCTGTAACTGACTCCAACAATTCGAAATGAGTATTTCAGAAAAAGAAAGAAATCGTATGGGGCTAGATTCAGTGAATACAATGGATATTTAAGCACAGGGATCTGTCTCACACATTCCCTCAACTTGGTCAATACTTACAAATAATAATGCTGATTAACTGTTCGACCCTCTGACACCCATTCCAACCTAATAATGCTCCTGGCAACAAAAAAAGCGAACAACATTGCTTTAAATTTAGATTTTGACATCTTCGATTTTTTTACTTTGGGAATAGTAGAAATTTTCCAGTGTATTGGTTAGCGTTTGATTTCTACATCATACTGTAAAATCCATATTTCATTGCATGTGATGATCTTATCAAACAAGTCAGGTTCAAGTTCAGAACATTCGACGTTTCGTAGCAGGTTTGGAATTAAAAAAATATTTGATCTTCAGTCAAATTTTTTAGTACGAGTTCCGTGCAAACCTTGGTCATATTCAAATTATTGTGCAAAATTTTTTCTACTATTCTGCAATTATTTTTGCATGTTCAGCCTATAATCGAATTGCACAATTTGGCTAATTTTTACGATGTTATCTTCCATTGAAGTTGTGATTGGTCAACCTGGCCACTTGTCATCTACCACGCTTTCTCTCCCACTGGAAAGTCGTTGTGCCACTGGAAAACCCACACACGTGATAGACAAAACTTTCAGAAGTTAAATACTAAGTATTGTTTACGTAAATCAAATAATAATGTAAGTTATAATTTCATTGATGTAATTGTATTTATGTATCATGTTTTTTCATCAAAGGTTATACTCCGTCAAGCAATAGTTTTAACAACAAATTTTCCGTTGGAAGCTACTCTGTATTTCAATGTGTAGGCATTTTTATTTTAAGCAGTATTACGAATATAAGATTCGTGTATAATATTTTGATAATATTTCTTTTCATAATATAATTTTTTATCTTCATAATAAAGAAATCATTAATTGCCGACTGATGGCGCTGTAATCGCTCAGTGAAAAATTTTCCGTTAGATTACCAATGCTGCAAACTTATACTCAGAGTCGGATTACATTCGTTTAAGCTTTATTATATCGATATTGATCAATTTTTTTCAAAAGATTTGGACTTTATTATAGTTCATAAATTCATTATCTATAAAATAATTTGATAGTAAAAATTAATTTTTAATAATCTGTTTATTAATTCTCTTGTTTCAATTATTATATTACATTTTTTGTTTATAAAATAATAAAAAAATTATAATTTTTTCAGTATTTTATAATGTAACACTTTTTCAGATTATTAATTAAAAAATAAATGTAATTAGCATGTTTCAAAATTGAACTATATTAAATAATACTGATCGTGATGAATATATTTAAAATAAAAATATAAGTTAGCGATGCTGTGTCGTGTATATTAAATTAATGTTCACCACGTAAGAAAGCACGCTAACCAAATTAAAAATTTAGTTAACGCGAGGCTTAATAATTTCTGATTTCGTATGTTGTGTTTAATTTTGTAAGTCTTAATTTTAAAAAATGACGCGAAAATTTATGCCTCAGGGTTTGTATAGAAAGGTTAGTGTATATTTTATGAAATTCTTGCTTTATTATTTCTGTTGAACTATTATTAATTGAATTTCACAAATGTTACGTTGATGAAAGTTTTTCACAACTACTTTCTGTAAAACGTTTAATAATTTTCCGAATATAATGCGAACGGTTTGTTTCAAATAGCGTATTTATATCGACGGAAAGGATCATTTATTGGGAAAATTAGCCTCGTATGTAGCGAAAGCATTGTTGCAAGGAAATCGGGTTGTTGTGTTTAACTGCGATAAAATAAATATTGCCGGCAGTTTTTACAGGTTGGTTGTTACAATAAATTGGTATTCTGTAAAATATTTACGTTTGAATTAATTTTTAGAATTTTACTTGATATTCTATTTTGTACTAGACTGAAAATTGAATTTCAAAACTTTTCAGTCATTGGTAAATACCGGTTAAAGCAATGTTGTATTCTATGGTTTTTTACTTTGTCAATTTCATTTTTTTGAATCACATACTGCTAATTATAGAAATTATATGTAATCCTGCA
This sequence comes from Icerya purchasi, assembly GCA_039619475.1. Taxonomy (NCBI): domain Eukaryota; kingdom Metazoa; phylum Arthropoda; class Insecta; order Hemiptera; family Monophlebidae; genus Icerya; species Icerya purchasi. The sequence continues at coordinate 92,101,425 of CM077115.1, forward strand.
ATTATGGCAGTATAGTATATATTTTACTTTTAATAGTCTTCGTAGTTTAATATTCACATACGGAAAGCAGAGGTCCCTGGGAAATTTGATGCAACTTTTAAATAATGTTGCGTAATTGTAATGTAAAGATATATGTTTAAATTTTCAATATTGGAAAATGCCCTTTCAACTGAATTTTAACAAATTCATGATATTTTTTTTGTAATTTAGGAATGTTCAATAAAAATGAAATTTGATACGTATTACTTAATGATATGCAATAAAGGGAAGAATAATTGTATTTGAATAATTTCAAATTATGTTTAAAAAATACTGAAACGTAAAAATTAGGCGGAATTTAGTTTCCAGTCGTCGATGATTATATAACCTACATTATTTGATGTGTCAAATGATACAAATATATTAATGAGATGACTGCGTATCTTTACTGATAATATAATTTTAGTCATTTGGGTTTAAAGTGATTTTACAAAAAAATCGAAATGTTAAATAAGAGTTTGATATAATGGTAAAATTAATATTAAGGTAAAGTGAAGAAAGGAATTCTGGCGGAGATTGTTGAGCTGACTTAATCTGCCATTACGATATTCAGTGTAATTTTATTTAGTGCATCTTCATTTTAAAGTAATCCCAGGATGGCCACCCACCGCGGATAAGTCGGGAATTGAAACGGAAAATGAATACGTTTTTAATGTGCTTTACTCAATAGTAAATTATGGGAAAAAAATGTATTCATATATGCCGTGGCCGTCACACATCAGTAGTAACAAATTTTATTCTTTTACAATTTGCCTCTAATTGTTCGATTAAAAAGACCTTTTCTGTAGTGGCAGATCTATTTTCACGATTAACAATATTTATATTTATTGCCAGTACATCTTTTAACGAAACGCATAAAAAAAATTTATTATGCATTTCAGCTTATTGGAAGGGTTCAACCCCGTCAGTAAAACTTTTTGAGGGGAACCCTTCCTTGCAGTCAGTGCATACTATCACAAATGTAAATGTTAGACTTCAAATAAACTACTTTAAATGGGAAAGGGGTAAATCAGCCTGTTATAAACTTAATTATTAATAATAAAGTAAGCATATATTGCTCGAGTTAATTAGTGGTCGTTTTAACTTTAATGTACTTAAAATGTGAATTGAACGACTTCAAGAAACTAAAAAAATTTAATTTGCAATTTTTTTTGTTTCTACTGATTATTTATTTGCCTTCGCTTCAAACTGTTGGGTTTGTTATTATATAAGCGGAAGAACGTTCGTGTAAGCTCTTGTACAATTCTAGTAATCAGTAAATCGGGAGGATTTGAACCGGAAATTTAAAAATTGTATTTGAATAGGTCCTACGGAACCAAAAAAGATTTCTCCGTCATCTTGTTCTAAGCTCAGTAACCAAGAAATGTGAATTAAGTATTTTGTTTACTTTTGAATTTCGGTAGTCTTACTACTGAATGAAAAAGTTATTCTACTGTTGCACTACATTAACTTATGCGTGGTACTAATAAATAATATATGTAAATAATGTGAACTATTTGAATTATTAGTAGGTGTATAGTAAAAGTTCAGTTTTAAATAGAAGCATTTTTTATGTATGAAGTGGAGTGTATAGAAAAAAGTAACTTATACCTATTTATAATTTCGTTATTGTAATGGTTAAAAGTTTCGTTTGATAATCATTTTGCTTTGTTCTATTCATCGTTGTAAGTTTATATTTATCGATTCAGTTTAATTAGAATTTCAATTTTTTTTAATCAAATTTTCATTGTATAATTAATTCGATTATTTTTTCTGAGGATTCATATTTTATATTATTAGTAAGGAAACATTATATTGAAACCACTACCACGCATTTAGTGAATGCAGATGAACATTGAATAACTATATTTATTCGAATTGTTTGTTTGTTTTTTTATTTAATCGGATTTTCGCCTACGGTATTTTTTGTTTTTCCGATGACGTATTAAGATGAACCAAATGTGTTGTCTTTGTACGTCAGTGTTACATATTTTTAACGTAGCGGAAGTAGTGTATACGTTGTTAGTTAATGTGGTACTTTTGTATAATTTAGAAATAAAATAAAGTATTTGTCGTTCCTTCGTAAACGGTGTAATGTAAATCCAGCCAGAGGACCATTCCATTATCGCGCACCTCGATGTATTTTTAGACGATGTGTCAGAGGTAAGTTTTCTGTTGCAGTTAAATACATGTTGCATAAATTAAATTGTAATGCATTAATAACTATTGTCGGAGTATGCATGTGTATGCGATCCTATATTTGTAATTTTCATTTGACATTTAAAAATTCGATTTTCTGAATTGTAATGGATGATGAAAATTGTAAGTTGAAATGTTCTATGATAATTTATTTTCCTTTTTTCTTCTTTTTAATCTGATAAGGTATGATCAGACTTAACTATTTTTATTCTAATTCTGTGATTAAGATATAATTAATAATAAAGAATCTTTTTCCATTCTGTTTGTTAAATATAGAAATATAATAAGTTAATAATAACTGAAATAAACAATATAAGAATAAAATAAATTTCTTACTTAGTAACGTTTTCGGGCATAACCCATCATTAGCTAAACACAATTCACTATGTGTGATCACAGACAAAATCTAAATCACACTGAGGTCAACTAGGGAATAAAATGGTTTATATGTAGGTTTAAAATAACAATTATACGAGTCAGTGGTCATATCTATTAAAACAGATGTAAAGTATATAGAATATAATATATAATATTTAAGGAATTTAATGATCAATTTAAATAATTGAGAGTAAGCTTGTAGAAGATGTAATGAAGTAATAATTACCTGTTTGATAATATTTCTTTTTTTAATATATTGTTCGTTTTCGCTTTATTTTTCTTTTTTTCTTTTCTACTTGCTGTGGAATAGGGTGCCCTCTTCTTTGGTATAGAGCCTAGAAAGAGAACTGGAATAACTTATTAGGGAAATATAATCGAATTAGAAAGAAAAATTAATATATTATGCTGGCTTTTATTATTTATATATTTTCTATTTTCAAAAAAGTAATAATTTTTAAAGAAGTCGAGATTCTTCAAAATTTTAATAATTTTTAATATTCGTATGGTTGGGTATAATATAGATATATAGATGCATACATACATACATACCAGTGATGTATCCTGATTTTTTCTCTCTTAGTCCAGGCAAAATAGCATTTGAATTTGAAATTTCTTATAACCTGTACTTCTTGGGTTTAAAATTTAACTAGGACTTCGAGGAGGCGTGCGTGTCGTTCGAGCGCTCCCTTCTCTCGACCGTTTTTGTTAATAACACAAAATCATGGGACGCACAAACATTTGCCTTTTATTTATATAGATTAAAACTAGCAACTGTTGTGTGTATATAGTTAACTTTAAATAATGAAAATTAGGCGTTTTAACTATATATAGTATGTATTGTAATATCTCATACTTCCATTCATCTTATGGACTATTAAAAATAATTGTTTATATTTCCTTTGTTTTTGACATGTTTAACTAATGCGACATACTGTTAATTTATTTTTTTATGATAAAATTAAAGCATTAAATGTTGTCTAGTTAATGAAAACGTTGGTGATACTATTTTTAGTGGGTAAATTTTTGTAATCTTTTTTCCCCCAAAAAAATGTTGCAATCTTTAAGTATACATTAATATATTATATATGCAATTAAATCTTGGTTATCTCGGATACGACAAGCTGCCAATGATTAGATAATATTACCTACATTATTTGATATTAAAAATGATAAGCAATAAATGAATGAGGCGGCATCGTATTCTTATTATTAAACGCTTAAACCTCATAATATTAGTGTAACAAATATTAATTCATGTATAAATAAAAAATGGGATTAAGAATAAAGAAAGCAAACTACGAATACATCATTTCAGTGGAATGCCACTTGCTTTATAGATTATGTTTTAAGATTTTATTCATTAAAAATTTAATTGAATTTTATTAAAACTATCAGCTTATCCTGTATGCGATTATATGATGTAAACAATAACCCAAAATTGAACATTATGACGTTAACGGTTTCATCATTTTTATAAAAAATGCTACAAATGGATTTATTAAATATAACTTTCTATATATCGTGTGGACTATTAAAAATTATTGTTTACATTTCCTGTGTTTTTGACATGTGTAACTAATGCGGCTACTGTTAATTTAGTTTTTTATTTTGTTATGATAAAATTAAAGCATTAAACGTTGTCTAGTTAATAAAAACGTTGGTGATACTATTTTCAGTGGGTAAATTTTCGTAATCTTTTTTTCCCCCAAAAAAATGTTGCAATCTTTAAGTATACATTAATATATTAGATGTGCAATTAAATCTTCGTTATTTCTGATGACTTAACGACAAGCTGCCAATGATTAGATAATATCATTACCTACATTATTTGATATTAAAAATGATAAGCAATAAATAAATGAGGCGGCATTGTATTCTTATTATTAAACGCGTAAATCTCACAATATTAGTGAAATAAATATTCATTCATGTATAAATAAAAAATGGAATTTAGAATAAAGAAAGCAAACTACGAATACTTAATTTCAATGGAATGCCATCTGCTTTATAAATTATGCTTATATTATGCTTTAAGATTTTATTTATTAAAAATTTAATTGAATTTTATTAAAACTGTCAGCTTATCTTGTATGCGATTATATGATGTAAACAATAACCCAAAATTGAACATTATGACTAACGGTTTCATCATTTTTATTAATAATGCTACAAATGGATTTATCGTAATAGTTAAATTTTGCGTAAGTGTAACTTTTAATTTTGTGATTTTAAACAAACGTTAAGTATAGTATTTTATATACTACAGGACTTTTTAAAAAACCTCTTAATAGTTTTGTAATAAATTTTACATACAAAACGTACACATAAAACTAGATTTTAACTGAAGATATTCATATTCTCATTTAGGTAGTTTTACGTTATCGCAGTTCTTTACTAATTTTGAAGCTATTTTAAATGCTAAATAGCCCCTCGAAATTATTTATATACGGAAAGTGCAGCATTGAGATTAAGTTTTTTGTTTTTACCTTTTAATTTCAGATTATGTGAAGTTTATTTTGATAACAAAAATTATGTTTTAATAAAAATTTTCTTTTCGAGATAGAGGAAGTTATAGTCCTCGGCTATACCAACACTTACTACAATTCATTTTTTATAATTTATAAAAGAATGAAATTTATATTCACATGTCAAAATTATTAATACGAAATTTAAATAAATAAAACATATGAAAGGTCTAAAATTACTCTAAATTCCACTTTCGAATAATAATGAAAATTTATTTGAAGAATGGTGGATAGTTTAATATTGTTTAATATTCATATTTTTTTACTTCGATGAATGTATATAAAGACGCATCATTGTTATAGATATATCAAGTGTACACAAACAATTCGATATAGTTTTTTATCGTTCGTTAATCGCTACATTAATCGTATGTATATAGAACAACTAGAATATCGCCATATAATACGCGCAATGAACAATTCGATTAATAATATCTTCGGGAAAATTAACTTTTGAAAGATCTTTATATATATATATATATATAAAATTAGTGACATTTCAATGAAAAACTCATGCAAGGTGCTATTAGTGTCCTCAGTTTCTTTATGGAAAATTTTTCCTCCGGATAGCTTTTTTCAAGCTATCAATATTTTGTTATAAAGCGGCAATGGTTAAATATAAAAAGCTTATAAATTATTTTAACGCTTTCACTTAATAATTACTAAAATACCCTTAATATTAAAAAAAAGGGAGGAAAAATCATAAAAATTATAGTATACTAATGAACTCACTTTTACCTACACTAACGACTTAAAATTATCTAAAGTTAAAAATAGTATAATTGCTGGTGTATGTGTACCCATGTTTATGTTATTCATGAAATATCTAAATTGAATTAAATAAAACAACCAATATAATTATTATTTGTTCCATAATCGTGTGATTACGACATAAATGATTCAGGAACATCGAGTAAATTTTAATTAAGTTCGTAAATCATTATATTTTCATGTTTTGTAACTATTAATTATATTCATTATTACAAAAACGTATTTATTTGCTAATATTAGAACTTCGAAATAATACATTATTCTTAATTTTTTAACGGGCTTTTATAATTTAAAGAATATAGTTATAATTGAAATTGTAAGCAAACTAATTATGTTCGAATCGGAAATTTAAAGCTGACAGGGATAAAACTACTGTGCTCAAGAAACTTTTTTAAATATTCTATGCAACATTCTTCAAATTACAGAGTAATGCTTACTTTTTTTTTATTTTTTATAATTTAAAGTTGCAATTTATGGAAGAATTTTTTTAAAATATAAGAATTAATAATACTGAAATTAAAAGCCGCCAATGATTACAATACATCCTTACCTACATTATTTGATACATTTCATGATACAAAATGCATTTATGAGGCGGCATTTTATTCCTCTTGTAATTTTGCCGCTTTGAAATATTTTTATGTAACATTTCCTTCTTATTAACAATATTTGTATTGTATTGTATAATTTATTTCATTTGCGTATATATACACGTTTTTGAAATATAAATTTTTGTTATCTATTTTTAAACTTTGGTTAATTTATATTTCTTTATCTGCTTATTATATTATTAATATTTTATTTTTTTTTTGAAAATAAAGAATAAAAAAGGATTCTTTACCATTAATTTTGCATGATATGTTCAGAAAGTTCCTGGACTGTCTTAACGCTATCTATTTGCAATGAACAATACATACTATTAGTCCGATCTTTTTTGAATCAATAGAACTTCAGATCATGCTGAAATATCAATTAGTTTGTGCATTAGAAGCATTTAAAATTGACGCGTTCCGTATATTTGTCACGGTTTATGTTATGAAGTTTTGTTTTTTGTTTGGTGAACAGCCGCAGAAATATTTCTTATAATGAAGGAAATATATGGAAACGATTGTTTAGGTCGTAGCAAAGTGTTTGAGTGGTATTCGTGTTTTGAAACTTGTCGGTAGTCGCTTGAAAATGATAGGACGAGAGGTGTCCTGGCAGCAACATCCTCACAAATAATATCGACTTGCGGCATAATCCATCGCAAATTGTACTACCTGTAGTATAAATGGAGCATTCTATAAAGATTAATGAAACAACCTTTGAAGAGAATTTGAAGGGTTAGATCTCAATTACACTAATCTGAAGATCAGTTTCTCCTACACGATAATGCACAACCGTGTTTGTCATTGATTGTTCCACAGTATTTGGTAAAAAAAATCGGTTATTGTCATCGACCATTCTCCATATTCACCAGATTTGGCACCAGCGGACTTTTTTCTTTTTCTCAAACTAAAAACCGCATTAAAAGGTCATCGATTTAATAATATAAAATGCATCCAAAGAAAAGTAATCGACCTCCTAAGGGAAGAAAGCATATTATGAGGCCTTTCAACAACTATGAAAGAGCAAAGAAATGTATAGAACTAGACGAAATATGTTAAATCTTAGGTGATAGAGCATTTATTTTATTATGTGTTTGTTTCCTTATTAATGTAGTCCGGAAACTTTTTGAACGCACCATGTATATTATTTGAAATGTTTATTTTATTAAATTTTACCAAATGGTTATCGATTTTAAACTCCCTCTTTCTCTTAAACAAAGCATTGTCCGAGAAAAGATAAATTAGCAAATTTCGTTTATTCTTAGGTCTGATTCAGGAAACGGTAACACTTTAACTGCTAATGTAAACATAAATGTGTAACTTTGTGGTGTGATAATTCGCTGTTCAGTTCTTTAAAACTTATTGCTATCGTATCGTAAAAGTACATTTTCGCGGGCTATGGTATTTTGATACTCAAGAATAATTGAAATGTGAATTATCTTCAATGATAATAATAATGATAAAAATTAATTTTATTCGTTATTGTATCAAATTTTCATAGTTTGATACGATTATGGATTGAATTTTATTCATTTTCTTATGCACAATCTGATAACTTCGTCGTCATATAGTTTATTTGAGTTATGTTTTAATTACGATATTGGAATCTATGCATTTACTACAGTTTAATTTTACACGTTGTACAAATTCGAGATAATAAAATGAATCTTACACTGTGATATCAGCTCACATAAGTCCGCCTTTTAACGTAAAGTTATATTTTACGTATATAGTAATATATTTAAAGTAGTTTATATTCAACTTAATTTATTGTTCGATGTTGCAATTACAAAAAAAGTTGATTTTATTATTAATTTTTATAAAAAAATGATCAATAGGTATGATTCCGCATAAGACAACACGCGGACAAAAAGCGTTGAAACGACTTAGGACATTTGAAGATATTCCGGCACGTTACACGAAGCAGAAGACATTTGTTGTTCCATTAGCAATGCGAGTACTTTCATTACAGTTGGGTAGAAAATATTGTACTGTAGGACGACTTTCACATGAAGTCGGTTGGAAATACAAACACGTCATTGAAGAATACGAACAAAAGCGTAAGGTCCGAGAAGAAAAAAATAAAAAGAAACTCGGTGTGAAAAGGGTAAGTGGCACATGTTAGTTTTTTATTACAATTGTTTTTTTAAAAATCGTGTTCATTCTTGTAATATGGAATAATACTGACATCTCAGTATAAGATACCAAGTGTTTGTTGGTTGTTATGAAATGCTATACGAACGAATCTAGTGTAATGCTTTCTATGTTAGCAATAATTTATTATGTAATCAACATAAACACTCTGGAAAACCGAGGAAAGTTAGAGAATTTAAAGGAGATACAAAAATATCTGTATTATATAAGGTATAGAACTTGAAAGTATTAAAAAAAAAAAATAGTCGAATTGAATACCTCCTCCTTTTTTGAAGTCGGTTAAAAATAAGTGCAAAACTGGTAAGTTAATTTATATTTTATTATAGTTAATAAAAGATTTCATTGGATTTTGATAGCAATTAAAACGATGAATTATGAGATTAAGGTGTTAATTGACAAGGAGTAAAAATTATATTTAGCGATTTGAGGTTTGGAGGAGATTAATTGTATAATAGTAACATGAGAATTATACAATAAAAATATTTACAGTGATGGTATTTTATGCTTCGTTTTTCACGTTTTTTGAATGTATTGCATGATTTTATTCGAAACAAGTGGTGTATTAATTTATTGAATTCCGAGATATGTGCTCATTCTTTTGTAAAAATGTTATATTGTGAATAGGATTAAATAGAGAAAGGTAAATTTGTTATTTAAATTTCCTCAGAGAACATTTTAGTACAATGGTTTTTAGTTATTTAATAATAACATTAAATTGTATGGATTACATCAATTTTATTAATGTTTACTAACTCAAGAGATATTGCAAAATTGGATTCTTCTAAATATATACTCGTGTGTGTGTCGGTGTGTATATATATATATATATATATTAATTAAGGAGAAATAATTTTTTTAGTATTTTTTTAAACAATTTTACTAAGTTTTAACAAAACCAAGCGCTTGTAAACATTTACATTTTTGTAAATATAACATTATGTTTATTAAAAAAAAAAATTATTCCATGCGAACAAAGAAAAAATTAAAACAAAACAAATTATATGTTGGACTTTACTAAATATTTATGTTTATCAGTACTGTATTTTTTATTTTTTGCACATTAAATTTTGAGGGACCACATATCAATCATGTCTTTCATTAACTAAGTACGGTTTTAAGAAATTATGAAATTTATACCGGTTTTTTTTAACCATGAATTTACCGAACTTGAATGAAATAGAACATTTTTGCTTAAAAAATGTTTAAGTTGAATTCATTTGCATACTGCGTATGTATCTGAATAGAAATTTACATTTACTTTTTTTTATCCACCTTTTTTTCCTTTTTAATTTATCAATTTAATATCCAGGTTTTTCATGATAATTTCTCTATGTATTACTTAATATTTGCACTAGTATAATCGAATAAAATCACGCTGATTGTTTTATAGAATGACGAAAAGTCTAACCTGAGCAACAGAATTTTTAAGGTTCTGTCTTCACTTACATCATTGCTGAATTATCTTCTAAGATATACTTCTCACAACTTTGTTATAAATTCTTTTAAACGGTGGCTTCGCCCATGTTTCAATCCACACCGACCAACTTTTTTGTTCTTTTAACTGTCAGTTAAATAATCTGTACGTCCTCGGATTAGGCTGAATAGAGTTAAAGTATTTTGCTTTAGCGTTTTTAATAGTCTTAACTAATTCTAAATCTTTGTTTATACGAGGAGGATTTCATTATTTTACATTTTCTTTTGTATGGCATATTTTCGACATTGTAAAGAATACTCACAATTTGAAACATGTTGATTTTTTTTAATACAGTTTCCGCAAACGTCTATGATTCTACTCAATAATATTCGTAGTAAATTTACCGGGTGGCCACCTTACCGGGAAGCCGGAAATTTTGTCGTAAAACCGGGAAAAAAAGTAAAAGTAACCATAAACGATATTTTTAATAAGAAAAAATCATTTGAAGCGAAAGATGAGTGCATTTTTAATGTACTTTACTCACGTTTCAGTAGCAGTCTTCTAACTGTTATTAACTATTAACAACGTCGCTCTTAAAGAGGGATTAGATGTTATCCATGATTGTTGTTAGTGTAAGAAGAGAGAAAAAAAAAAGGAAATAAAAACAAATAATTACATTCTGGCTTACATTGTTCATTTTAATACAGTGGCGTCGATAAGAAGTCTATGCTGATGATTTGTAAAATCTAATACTTTATGTATTGAATGCAAATAGTGTATGCAAAAAATTAATACATTTTTACCTTGCGTGATATACATATTAACAAAAAATAAAGCAAAAGCTATCTTAGGCTAAGTGCATAGTGCGATGACAAAAAATGCAATTCAAAAAAACAAAAAAACAACAGAAAAATGGTACAACAGTGACGAAAGAGATTAACGCTCACAGTTACACGTAATAAGAGAATAGAACGGAGAAAAATCTGTGCAAGGCTTTTTCGCTCAGTACTCTTGAACACATCGAAATCGAAATAAACACAAATGCGCCCGGTAAAATTTCTTAATTCAGCACGAAATAAATAATGTTTTCCATTCGTTTTTAATAACTAGGAGTTGCGTGGAAGTAATGTGCTGCATAATACATGAGATCTGATTATAAATTAACAGAAAACATAATTTATTCTAGAAATACATGAAGATGATCAAATAACGCGATATTTTATATTGCAGGCGCGGAGGTATGTGAATTAGGAACGGAAAGACTGTTAGGCAATACAGCGAATAAATGTAATCAGCGATGCAGAGAATAGAAATAAAATGAAACCATTCGCCGACTATTCCTTTGTATTGTAATGCAGAGTTGTCAGTTCCAGCATATTTGGTGATCTTAAATAAAAACTCAAGAGTGATTGTGATGATGATAAAAAAAAATAAAGTTAGCCAATAAAAGTCAACAGGATTGATTACACTAAACTAATAACATCACGTTTTTTATTTTCCTATTTGGTTTTTTGTTGCAATAATAACGTGTAATATGAGCCATGCACTTTTTCCATGATCCTCAGTGTTAATATAAAGTATAACATTTTTAAGGTGTATCGGATCTAATCCAATGCAGTCCCTTCATTTATTGCAATACAGATGTCCATTCAGTAATTTCGAAGCATCGCTAGAGTCTGTGCAGTACTTTTTGAGGTTTCTGTTGTACTGGTAAAATGGCTTTTAACGCTTCTCAACTCCGAGCGGAAATATTTCCTCACGTTAAAACAAAAAAGAAAAAATAAATTGATTTAAATGTTTCCTTTTTAAATTTGTAATGAAAATATATCCGTAATATTTTGATTTATTTTAAAAAGTTAGTCTCCAAAAATGAAAAAAATGAAAATAAAATTATTTTGCTCCTCGTTTTATTCATATTAAGGTAAAAAAGTTATTGCCGTTTACATTAATTATCATTAACGTTAGTTTATTATATTAACCTTTATTCTGTTTCAACAAAAAAACAAAAATCTCCTTCTGTTTTAAAACACTGCTCTATTAGATAGAAAGCCAGAATCAGTAATTATTCTTTTCACTCGTTAGTATCGACGAAGGATTGTGCGGGAACTAAATTTTCGTAAATCATTTTTGTTAACTTTTTACTTGATCACATAAAATAAAATTGTCTTATGCGTTTTTTTTTTGTTTTTTAGAAATTAACCAGATTAGCTACGAAAAAGGTACAAAAGGCAGTTCAACCATACAATGAAATTATAAGTCAGTCCGGCTATCACGTTTGAAATGTTATAAGTTTGTATTTTTAATATTATGTTCCAGAAGAATACATTTTTCGGACCGATGTGTTTATTATTTTATTACGTGAAATAAATAAACACCACGGGATGGTGAACTACAATTCGAAACTTGTTTAATTTATGTTAATAGTTTGTTTGTTTTTTTTGTGAATCGGGTGTATTTTATTTTATTTTATAGTATGTTGAAACGCACACTGAGTGTAGTCATGTAATGTACACAAGTTAAACAAATAGACTATTATGTACATATGTAATTGGTTAAATGCATCCGAAAATGAGCATTAGGTGGGATCACGAAGTACATATGGAATGTAAAAAAGAGGTCTTAACACTAGATCGTATCAGCTTTTTTGCATATTTTTATATGCTGATTTTATCGTTTATGAACAACATAATATACATAAAAACTTCTGCTCGCTGCATTTTATGTTAATTATGAAAAAATTGCTCTTCGAACACCTTGAATGATTCAAAAATTCAATATAATGTTAAATACATCTCGTTTGTTGAATAGTTAGTAAAATAATAAAATTATTAATGCTATAACGAACATCAAATAAACATGAATTAATATACTAGAAAGGTTTTCAGAAATTCTCATTTTTGGCTAGAAATAAAAAGAAAATATATTGAAAATATATTGATAAAAATAAACATACGGATTTCAAATATTCGGTACTAAACTTATTAATATATTTTCTTTTTGTTTTTAACACTAAATGTGAGGAATTCTCCGAAAACGTTTCAAGCATATTAATTTATGTTTCTTTAGTATTTGTTAGAGTGTTTATAAATTTATTATTTTATTGAAAAATTGTAGTCAATGGAAGGTTGAACCATAAGTTGTTTCTGAAAGACGTGCATACTTTGAAATTAATAAAATAAGTGGTAAAATATGAAGAAGAGCGTAAAGATTGCCTTTGATATTAAGCATTCATAGAAAACCGGTGTATCTGAATGAAGTGGTGAACTTTTTCCGTTACGATATTTTAATTGTCGAGAATAGCAGGCGCAAAAAACTCAAAAAATTCTGAATCGATGAAAATTTAGGGCACTTTATTTATTACATATATTAATAATTTGTTGAAGGGTTTAAAATTTTAAGATGGCAATCTCCTCTTATATTTGCATGTTAACAATTTTACATTGTTTCCTAGGATAGTTGGTGAAAAGATCGTGAACAAAGAGCTTGAACAGAATAAAAAATGTCTTCTTCATGGAATTTCTTAACATATCTACAAGTTAATAACAGATAGAACATTTCTTGCAGTAATTCGAGTACTTCATCCTATTACCGATTTAGTTGAACTGAAAAGTAAATTATTACACACTATACTTCAATTAAAATTGCGGAATCGCACAAAAATTCGGCAATTCCTCAATGCAAAAGGTGCCACATTAAACAAGGGAGCTTTTGTCTATAGTTGAATGTTTCAAACGAGCTTAAAATCACCAGTCCGCATCTTGTCTATTAAAAGGTCCAACTAAATTTAAACGCACCAGCTGTGTAGGCTTAATTACACAGCCAACTATTTTAAGGTTTCAAGTCTACTGAAATGTTGAAAACATTTTAAAAAATAAAAACCTTCCATTGTGCAATATGATGTACAACAGAAGAAAGAACTATTCAGACAAATATGAAGTGATGTCACGTACGATTCTGCCGCAAGAAGTGATACTATAATAACCTAAAATAGACGAATGAATAATCAAAAACGTACAAAAAAAAAGTATTAAATGAAAAATTTACAACTGTCGAAGCAATCATATAATGACATCATCTCTGCTCTCCGAATAATATAATTAAGGAAATGGCTTCCATTTCTGGTCAACTCGCAAACTAGAAGGAAAACAACTTCAGGAAGTTAGCAATAAGCGTAATAAAAATGGTTAAAATGACTGAGCACTCATACTTCGAATAATTATGTGGAATGCAAATGAATTAAAGAACTGTCTTCACGAATTAAAAACATTCCTTAATTATCGTAATATTGATGTTGCTTCGATGTCAGAGATACATTTCACGCGAGTCATTGTTCCAAGATTAAAAATTACATTATTTATCATACTCTACTCTCCGATATGGTGGTGCACAATGGAGGACCCACGGTAATAACAAAATTTACATTTTCTTGAAAAAGAGTATTGTAAAGAATATGCACAGACGACATCCGTAGCTGTTCAACGAAACGGCGCAATAGATAATATTGCAGCTGTATATTTTTCCCCTAAACATAATTTAAAAAGAGATAATTACGAACACTTCCTTAATTATTTTGGTCATCGATATGTTACCGGTAGAGACTTAAGAACTAAACCTGGCGGGGGGAGGGTCATTTCAGGAATAAGAATTTGCATATCAATGGAAAAGAACTTCTACAAGCAATCCGCAGTACTCACAGTAATTGTGTTTCAGGAGGTAAGCCTTAAGAGAAAAAGACGATTTAATTGTATTTTTCATTGTCAAGGGTATAGCTACTAATTATGTTTTCTCAAAAAACGTCGAAGGTCTCACATTGGATCACTTTTCAGTATTACATATTATTAGTTCTACAGTGATACAAAAATCAAAAAGAAAACGTATGCTCATCTATAGATTTACAAACGGGAAAAATTCCTCGACCAGCGAGTAAATTGCAAAATACTACTGAAAACATAGTTAAAATAGAAAAACAAACTAATAATTCGGTTGAAGTGATTTGTGAATCTGACAAACTTGCAACGCCTGAGATTTAAAATAGCAACAATCGGGAGAACATTTCTCTTTTAATTTACTGAACACCGACGAGCTAGACACGTATTCGACATCAATTACACCGCCCGCGGGATTATAAATAACAGGTTAATAAAAGAAATTAGAAAACATATTAATCGCACTTCGAAGGGCTTAGCCCCTTGGTAGATAGCGGTTGTTTATTCTGAAAAGCTACACAGGGAATGAAGGGGTAGTTTCTTGAAGTTCCTCCTCTCCAAGGCCAAAGTGGCCGTTATCTTAGACACAATGAAGACAAAGTGGAATCGTCTGCAAACACTTGCCAAATATATTTTAGTCAAACGACATGAAATCGAATATTATTTCTACTACGTCATACAAAAGTGATGTAACTTTTGATTATATCACTTCTATGAAAATTTTCGAATGAAACTTTGAAGAATATTAATGAAAAAAAGAAGCTCCAGGAATTGACGAAATCTCTCCCGCAATTTTCAAATAGTTACCTCATAAAGCGGTTCTGCTGTTGGCGTGAATATATATTCAGTGCGTGTTTACGACTGGAATATGTTCCAAATTGTTTCAGAACAGCGCAGATCATTATGCTCCATAAAAAACAAGTCATCGGGAAAATTTACTTCATACCGCCCAATTGCATTACTTCTCGCGTCATCGAAACTATTCGGAAAACTGTTCCCAAACTTCTGAACCCATTTATCGATCTACCTGATCACCCATTTGGCTTCAGAAACTAACATCCGACTATAGGCAAATTGCACGAGGTTCCATCTATAATTGAAAAGGCGCTTGTAGGAAGATATTGTTATACAGCCTTTCTTGACATATCGGAATCAGTCGTATTTGGCACTACAGGGCCTTATATTTAAAATCGGTAACTTTCTTTCAGGAAACTACTGTAGACTTCCGGAATCATATTCAGCTAATCGCCAATTTCGGGTGCCATATGAAGATGCTTTGTCAACATTCTATCGCATACGAGCAGGATCTACTAATGCCGATACGCTATCCTTATAAATGTGTATTTTTTTTGTCATCGCTCATTAAATACAATAACATCATAACTCAAAAAACGCTATCTCACAGAAAACGCAAATTAACATTTACATTTACTATAATTTGAATGGTGTACCTTTTCCAAAAGCAATGCTTATTTTTTCGAATTTCTTACTTACAAATATATCGTTTTAACCTCTAATTCTACTCATAAAATGCATTCCAACTATACACATAACTCAAATTTTCTATTTTTTGAGTTATGACGTATTGTATTTAATGAGCGATATATTTAACGCATTAAACGGTATGTATTGAAGTATTATTTTGTTCCGCTGATTTTGCTGAAAAATTTCCAAAACGAATAATACTGTTTATATTATTTCTCGTAATAATGTTAACGTCAAACTGAACTATTAAACGTTGCAACATTAGTTGAATTTAAGGGGGTATTCTAGTTTAGAAGCACGAATTTATTAGGAGGTTTTTTCAAGCTAAATAAAAAAAAAAAAATTTTTTTTTTTTAACCATTCATGTTTTAAGGGGCACCACTAGTGTGACCGGCTAAAAAAAAAAAAGGTAATTTTCGGGAATTTCTTTAAAGAAAACTACTGCATCGATTGTTTTGAAATTTTCAGGCTATATTTATACATATTTAAAGTTAACATTACAATTCTTTTAGAATAAAAATCTTCAATTTTTCGTTAGTTATTGGCTATTTCCCCAGCTTCTAAAAAAACAAAAGTTGCCCCATTGCTGCAGTGATTGCGCCCTTCACAGTGCCTAAAATCGGGGGGGGGGCGGAACACGTTAAACTTGAAGATATTATCTATACAATGACCCTCGATAGAAAAAAGAATTTGAAATTTAAAAAATTAGCGGAGTTTTGAAAAAAAAATTCTAAATTTTGCTCAAAAATTTGATGATTTTTGGTATGCCAAAATTACAATTTTTATGCAATCAAAAAACTGGAGGGTCATTGTATAGAGAAAAAGGTACTAAATAAGATAAAATAAGAATCACGTCGATCGGATGATTTGTTATGGAGCTAGAACTGCAGCAAATTTGTAAAATGTAGTTTTGAGAAAAACGTGTTTAAAGATAGAAGTAGTGATTTCATTGTTACAAATATACCTAGAGTTAATCTGCTATTCCAGAGACAATACACCTTCCTCTTCTTCAGGCCGTGCCTGATGGGCTGTTGAAGCTCTCCTGAGAACAGCCAAGTGACGATGATCAGCTATGCGTAGTCTCGTTTGGTCTCTTTCAGCGGCATAGTCCTGTGCGGCAGGGCCAATTATTGTTCCCATTACACTCAAAATTTTCAAAACCGATGAAAAACCATCATTGAAAATGGAGACAGCAAAGTAATTAGATAATTCGATGGTTTTAAGGCCATGGAGATGTTTTGGAACAGAATGCCACAGCAAACCATTATAACTTTCGTTATTATTTTATGTATTATTTCCCTTACATCTGTCGAAACACTCATGTCTAGTCAAGTCCTCGTATATTGGCTTCAGAGCTTCTTAAACTTTTAGATCAAATGGCTGATAATTGTGCTTGAACTCTAGTTTTTCTACAGGACCCAATAATCCTTTATATGTAGCACTATCACCATCGCCAATATACTTCATGTATTTCACTTCATAATTATCAATCAAGCGACCGAACATTTCTTTTATACTATCGACTTCCATGTTTGAAGCCAATACAGCGTGATTTACATCACAATTAGCATGCTATGAGAGCTATTCTTCATAATTTTCAGAATCGCTAATTTCTTTTTCCTCCGAAATTCACAACTCTGACAGTGTATAGATTTCACACACAAATCGAACGACAATTACAAATATCAGATACAAATAACAAATGCGCTGCCGCTAACATAAGTGGAAGTTTATGATCCTGTGATGAGTGTTCAACATGTTCATAAATGGTGCCGTGAGTTCCGAGGAGGTAGAACGTATGTAGAGGACGAGCAACTGTTGTAGACCATCTGTAATTTCAGACGAACTGCGATCCGATCACCGCCAAACCATTTTCGATCTTCTTAACCAGTTTCTAAGTGTCACTAGGTGCCATGCAAAAAAATTCGAGACCAACGAGGAGTTGGAAAATTTCGTTCTTACCTGGTTACAAAATTTGGCGGTAAGTTTCGAGGAAGGTATTTATAAGTTAATTTCTTGACTTGTCAAATGCTTAAACTTAAACAGTGAATATGTGAAAAAGTAAATAAAAGTATGCTGAATTCAATGCAGGTGTTCGTTTTTTTCTAGCTCTATTAGTTTCGAAAATAAAAAATAGGGAACCTTACTTTTTGAACGGTTCTCGTATATACCTGGGTATTTGAGCTACTCTTTAAAAGGCCGTAACGCAAAAACTAAATGAGATATATACTTAAAATTTTAGTAAGTTATTTTTAAAAGTATAAGCTATCGAAAAATGCAACAAACAAAAAATCGATTTTTTGAAAGTTTTACATTAGTAGTGCCCGTTAAGAATATAGAAAAAAATTATCCAAAAAAAATTCAAAATTCATAAAGTTACAGGTTGATGAAGTTTAGGGGTAAAAAAAGGGCGTGTCCTGGTTGACACGATTCCAACCCTTCTAGTCATCTGAAAAAAAAAAAAAAAAAAAAAGATTCTTAATCAGTAAGGATGTGGTTATAGCTCTTACCTTAGAAGAAGAAAAAATTCTCGTAAAATGGTGACTGTTTGAAAAAAACAGTCGATTTTTCACTGATTTTTGACTTTTTGAATTTTTTAAAAATAGTAAAAATCAAAATTTTGCCTTTATTTTGGTAGGGGCTATAGAGGGATATATAAAGGAAGATCGATGTCCAATTTCAAGTAAATCGATTTATTAAAACTTGAGATATGTTAACCTTGTTGAAAAAAGTAGTTTCGAGAAAAACGCGTTTCTTCAAGTTTTGAAAGATTCAAGTAAAGTTTCAGGCAGTCTAATTTATAGAACGGTACGTTATACATACATTTTCATAATCGGCGATTCCTGCTTCATACAATGGACCTTTTTCTATTTCAAATTGTACATTTTCTGAAGTTCTTTCTACTAGACGAGCAGTCCTAGCTTCCTTTGAAACATCAGAAGTTCGGATTTCAGAGCGTTCAATCCGAATTGCGTCCCGCCTGACAGTCTAAATGTTGTTTTTTTTTGTCTATCTGAATGCATAGCATTTCCTTTGTTACTTTTTTTTATCCATTTTACACTTAATAAATAAAATATTCACCCAAAATTTTATATTTTTGGACTGTACACAAAGTACGCATATTTTCGTTGCTCGAAGATTGAGACGGAACTGACCTGAACTGAACACAAGAAAAGGTTTCAACAAAATACGTTACAATGGCCTTCAGTTAATCGATTTTTAAATATATATAATGTATAAAAGAGTTTGATTTATCCTCAGGTAGTCAAAGAATTTCTACCGTCTATTGTTTGATCTGCTCTGACTGTGCCGATTTAGTTGCCGCGTCACGAAAATAGCTATAACTCCGTAAATAATTTTAATTTTGAATAATCTTTTTAGGAATACATTCTTAAATGTCGAAACTATCAGAATATGCAAAAAAAAAATTCGATTTTTTCATATTTCTAGACCAGAATACCCCCTTAAGGAATCAAAATACCCGTTTGAAAAGTTTTAACTATACTTTTCTGTTAACTTTTTCCACATGGTAAATGTGTAATGACCAAAGTTACAAAATCTGTATAGTTTATATTAAGTTTTTTGTATTATTTTCATTATTGCTATTTTGTTTAATACCAGCTATTTAATATTTCGGAGAGATTACACCATCCATCATCAGAAAACATATATCTAATAATGGAAATCTCTCCAAAACTTCGAAATAAGGATTCATTAAACATACACCCTGTCAAGAAAGTATCGGGAATTGTCAATTTAAATCTCCCGGGTAATAGCTAGGCAGATAATTTTTTTTCCAGGTTGGTACAACTGTTTTGTATTATGATGCCTATTTTTAGCGCGATCTGTCAACCAGTGTGTTTACAGCAGCTGTTAAAATCAGTCGACCTTGAAGTGTTTTGTCGAAGTTTTACAATGAGTGAAAATATTGAACAACGTACTTGTGTTAAATTCTGTGTTTCGAACGAAATTTCTTGTGCCGATACACTGAAAATGTTACAGAAGGCTTTTGGTGAATCTGCTTTATCAAAAACGCGGGTTTACGAGTGGTACAGAGCGTTCAAGGATGGTCGGGAGACGGTCGAAGACATGCCTCGCTCTGGACGGCCTTCAACGAGTGTGACCGATGATAACGTCGATAAAATCAAGGAAATCGTTGCTGAAAATTGTCATGTGAGCTTGAGAGAGATGGCTCATGGATTGGGCATGTCACACGAGAGCGTACGTACGATTGTGCACGAAAAATTGGGTATGCAACGCGTTGCGGCTCGGCTTGTTCCGAAAGACCTGAATTTCTTTCAAAAAAAGTACCGAGAACAGGTAGCTGCAGACATGCTGGATCGAGCCAATTTGGATCCTACCTTCTTGGAAAAGATAATTACTGGTGACGAGACATGGGTGTACGAGTACGACACGCTTACGAACCAGCAATCGTCCGAATGGCGGCCAATTGGCGCGCCAAAGCCGAAAAAACCTCGCCAAAGCCGATCGAAAGTGAAGATCATGTTGATTGTTTTCTTCGATATTCGAGGCGTGGTACACTATGAATATGTGCCAGCCGGACAGACAGTCACCAAAGAGTTTTACTTAAGTGTTTTGAGACGTTTGAGAGAGGCTATCCGTCGTAAACGTAACGATTTGTGGGTCGACAATTCTTGGATTCTCCATCACGATAATGCTCCGTCTCACAAAGCCATAATTGTGAATGAGTTTTTGGCCAAACACTCGGTAAATATCATCGAACAACCGCCGTATTCACCAGATTTAGCACCCTGCGACTTCTTCCTATTCTCAAAACTCAAATTTCCGCTACGGGGAATGCGCTTCGAATCGATTGATGACATCAAGACGAATGCGACGCGAGAGCTAAAGGCCATCCCGGAAACCGCCTATCAGAAGTGCTTTGCCGAGTGGAAAAAGCGTTGGCATATGTGCATCGCTTCGAATGGATGTTATTTTGAAGGTGACAAAATAAATTTGAATGAAAATTAAAAATTGTTCGTTTTATTTAACAATTCCCGATACTTTCTTGACAGGGTGTATAATGCATATCTCTTTCTGATCATTAATGTCTTAAATTTTTCAGACGAATATATTTCGATTAGTTTGATGTGAACGTGTTATTCGAAAGTATATCGTTTTTCCGTGATTGGTAAAGTTGTTTGCTGCATTATACTTTAATTTATGAAATTCTTATATCGTTCAATAGGTTGGTTTGAAAATCAGTCAGAAACTATCATTACTTGTATACAACAAATCGGTTATACTTTAAAAACATTCGATTTTATTAACGCATCGCTCGTGGCTGTTGATAATAGTTTCTAATTATTGATCGAACAGATGTATTGTCCGCATAAGAACTATATATGTTGGAAAATAAAGGTATCAAAAAACTTTTCTGATCATTGAAAAGTGGCGAAATTGGATTTTTGAACGAGAGGCACACATCATTTCATGCCCAATCGTTCAAAGTAGTCTCATATCAACGAAAATGTTTTATATAGGTTAATAATAGATGAGCAGTAAGTTTTTTTTGTCGATTTAAAACTTGTTTGCCAGTAGGTTTTTGAATTTAGATTATTAGTCAAGTAACTTGTCGTGGCTATTTTTTTTAATTTATGTAAATTTTAAGAAATTTAAATTCTGATCTTTAGAATATGTAATCAGTTAGCGCTGGTCCAGAGTTTTATAATCTAACCCGGACTTGTCCAATCCGCGACTCATTGAATGCCATTTCATGTCTTTCGAGGTAATCTTGATTCTATAAATTATTTTTTTAAATTATAAGTCTACACATAAAAAACTGATGCAAAGGCGTTTCAGTATAAATTTATGCGACGTTTAGTTAAGTGTTAATAATGACATAAATAGTTTGGAAGATTTTTGAATCGGTTTATGTTCCCCAATTGTTTTAAAGTTAAGTTTATCAAAAATAAATCATGTACTTCTTTGACAGGTGACTCTATCGAAAATCAGTTCTAATAAACATTAACAAATAAAGGGATCTACTTTTTTAAAAAAATAAATGAACAGAAGAGAAACGAATCCTGTTGATTAATGTTCATAGTATTACTTTTACTGATTGTTATACTTTCGTGTGATGCAGGCCCGTGCCCAAAATTTTGGAAAGGGGGGGTGGGTTGAAAATTTTCTTTGCATATTTATTTTATAATACGTTTTTCACTAATATTCGTACTATTAATAATTTCCATAATTTTGATGTCAAGAAAGTATCGGGAATTGTTAAATAAAACGAACAATTTTTAATTTTCATCCAAATTTATTTTGTCACCTTCAAAATAACATCCATTCGAAGCGATGCACATATGCCAACGCTTTTTCCACTCGGCAAAGCACTTCTGATAGGCGGTTTCCGGGATGGCCTTTAGCTCTCGCGTCGCATTCGTCTTGATGTCATCAATCGATTCGAAGCGCATTCCCCGTAGCGGAAATTTGAGTTTTGAGAATAGGAAGAAGTCGCAGGGTGCTAAATCTGGTGAATACGGCGGTTGTTCGATGATATTTACCGAGTGTTTGGCCAAAAACTCATTCACAATTATGGCTTTGTGAGACGGCGCATTATCGTGATGGAGAATCCAAGAATTGTCGACCCACAAATCGTTACGTTTACGACGGATAGCCTCTCTCAAACGTCTCAAAACACTTAAGTAAAACTCTTTGGTGACTGTCTGTCCGGCTGGCACATATTCATAGTGTACCACGCCTCAAATATCGAAGAAAACAATCAACATGATCTTCACTTTCGATCGGCTTTGGCGAGGTTTTTTCGGCTTTGGCGCGCCGATTGGCCGCCATTCGGACGATTGCTGGTTCGTAAGCGTGTCGTACTCGTACACCCATGTCTCGTCACC
The DNA here is from genome assembly GCA_039619475.1 of Icerya purchasi. Taxonomy (NCBI): domain Eukaryota; kingdom Metazoa; phylum Arthropoda; class Insecta; order Hemiptera; family Monophlebidae; genus Icerya; species Icerya purchasi. The sequence goes on from CM077115.1 coordinate 92,124,534, forward strand.
AGTAATTATCTTTTCCAAGAAGGTAGGATCCAAATTGGCTCGATCCAGCATGTCTGCAGCTACCTGTTCTCGGTACTTTTTTTGAAAGAAATTCAGGTCTTTCGGAACAAGCCGAGCCGCAACGCGTTGCATACCCAATTTTTCGTGCACAATCGTACGTACGCTCTCGTGTGACATGCCCAATCCATGAGCCATCTCTCTCAAGCTCACATGACAATTTTCAGCAACGATTTCCTTGATTTTATCGACGTTATCATCGGTCACACTCGTTGAAGGCCGTCCAGAGCGAGGCATGTCTTCGACCGTCTCCCGACCATCCTTGAACGCTCTGTACCACTCGTAAACCCGCGTTTTTGATAAAGCAGATTCACCAAAAGCCTTCTGTAACATTTTCAGTGTATCGGCACAAGAAATTTCGTTCGAAACACAGAATTTAACACAAGTACGTTGTTCAATATTTTCACTCATTGTAAAACTTCGACAAAACACTTCAAGGTCGACTGATTTTAACAGCTGCTGTAAACACACTGGTTGACAGATCGCGCTAAAAATAGGCATCATAATACAAAACAGTTGTACCAACCTGGAAAAAAAAAATTATCTGCCTAGCTATTACCCGGGAGATTTAAATTGACAATTCCCGATACTTTCTTGACAGGGTGTATATACTAATAATTCACATAAATGAATTACCCCGTATATGAACATTAATAAAAATTACATATGTTATTGATTATACTCGTAATAAAAAATTTTTTGCATAAAATATTAATGAAGTACCTAAAAATATGGAGCATATTTTTTCTTTTTTCTTTTAAAAGTAGGTAAGAACACCCTAAAAAATCATCAATATTTATTTTAAATTTGTGATTTTTTTCAGATTTGTTTGTATTTATAATAACTATTTCAGTTCTCATGGGGGGGGTTTAACCCCCCCCCCCGTGGACACGGCCTTGGTGTGATGGTTATTTTGTAAATTTATGTATAATAGTAAAGAAACACGAGTAAATATGTATTTGTATAATTCTTTTTTCCTTGTATTAACAATACATATACAAAGTGGCTGATCAAATTATTTGGGTTGTCCAGGTCTTGTCTGTCTACCCTGACTTATTCCGAAGTACTAATTGTTAAAATTATCTAATGTTGAATTTTTTAGCGCCAGATTGCGATGTTTTAAGTGCCTTTGAATGATTATTACTGTATAAGGTATGCGTTGCTGTTTCTTTTTTATATTTTTATTTATTTATATATATATATATATTTATATTTTTATTTATTTATATATATATATATATATATATATATATAAATAATTTGTGATATTATTTTTTAAAAGTAGAATTCTTAATTATTTGAAATATAATTCGTGCAGATTGATGAACCATCTGTTCATTATATTTAATGTTTCACATAGGCGTGTGCGTACGAATATCATGTCTATATACACCCTGTCAAGAAAGTATCGGGAATTTTCAATTTAAATCTCCCGGGTAATAGCTAGGCAGATAATTTTTTTTTTCCAGGTTGGTACAACTGTTTTGTATTATGATGCCTATTTTTAGCGCGATCTGTCAACCAGTGTGTTTACAGCAGCTGTTAAAATCAGTCGACCTTGAAGTGTTTTGTCGAAGTTTTACAATGAGTGAAAATATTGAACAACGTACTTGTGTTAAATTCTGTGTTTCGAACGAAATTTCTTGTGCCGATACACTGAAAATGTTACAGAAGGCTTTTGGTGAATCTGCTTTATCAAAAACGCGGGTTTACGAGTGGTACAGAGCGTTCAAGGATGGTCGGGAGACGGTCGAAGACATGCCTCGCTCTGGACGGCCTTCAACGAGTGTGACCGATGATAACGTCGATAAAATCAAGGAAATCGTTGCTGAAAATTGTCATGTGAGCTTGAGAGAGATGGCTCATGGATTGGGCATGTCACACGAGAGCGTACGTACGATTGTGCACGAAAAATTGGGTATGCAACGCGTTGCGGCTCGGCTTGTTCCGAAAGACCTGAATTTCTTTCAAAAAAAGTACCGAGAACAGGTAGCTGCAGACATGCTGGATCGAGCCAATTTGGATCCTACCTTCTTGGAAAAGATAATTACTGGTGACGAGACATGGGTGTACGAGTACGACACGCTTACGAACCAGCAATCGTCCGAATGGCGGCCAATTGGCGCGCCAAAGCCGAAAAAACCTCGCCAAAGCCGATCGAAAGTGAAGATCATGTTGATTGTTTTCTTCGATATTCGAGGCGTGGTACACTATGAATATGTGCCAGCCGGACAGACAGTCACCAAAGAGTTTTACTTAAGTGTTTTGAGACGTTTGAGAGAGGCTATCCGTCGTAAACGTAACGATTTGTGGGTCGACAATTCTTGGATTCTCCATCACGATAATGCGCCGTCTCACAAAGCCATAATTGTGAATGAGTTTTTGGCCAAACACTCGGTAAATATCATCGAACAACCACCGTATTCACCAGATTTAGCACCCTGCGACTTCTTCCTATTCTCAAAACTCAAATTTCCGCTACGGGGAATGCGCTTCGAATCGATTGATGACATCAAGACGAATGCGACGCGAGAGCTAAAGGCCATCCCGGAAACCGCCTATCAGAAGTGCTTTGCCGAGTGGAAAAAGCGTTGGCATATGTGCATCGCTTCGAATGGATGTTATTTTGAAGGTGACAAAATAAATTTGGATGAAAATTAAAAATTGTTCGTTTTATTTAACAATTCCCGATACTTTCTTGACAGGGTGTATATATATATATAAACTCGGCCATTTCGGCCTCGAAAGGTGCCCCTTGGCCCCTTTTACTTACATTTCTGCCTCTTTCTCTTCTGTACTTTGTATAAAATGATCAAAATTTACAATGGAATTCTTAGGCTGGCCTCCATTAGATTTTTATCCCAATTTTATGTAATAAAAAAAAAAAAAATACAACCAATAATTTATACCATAAATTTTATTAAACCACCGAAACAACTTAACATACAATAATACTTTTTTTGTGTTTCCATGGTATTATTTTTATTTATTTTTTAAAATTACGAGCTGGTTGATGTAGCCAATAATCAATTGGAATGTAGGTTATGGCATGACGGGAGATGCCATTCAACAATAACACTCCGTGTTGCTTTATCAATCAATCGAACAGATGGGGGAGATCTAGGGTTGCATAACGATTAAGTTTATTATTGTCGTTGCTTAAATCTAATAAATCAACTGGCACGGGGTTTGGGTGGCCTACTAACCTACGCAAGTAACGCTCACTATAATTTTTAATTACTTTACTCACCTCCGGTACATTCAGATCCCGATGGAGGTTATTATTACGCATGTACCATGGTGCATTAGCTATTTTTTTCAGTATTTTTTACTGACATTGCTGAATAATTTTAATATTGTACGCTGATGTTTTCCCTGAAGAGATATACCATAAGTCCACACCGGTTTGATAGTTGCATTATATAACAACAATTTTGACTTCAGCGATAACACGGAAGTTTTGCCCAGGAGCCAATACATCTCTCTCAGCTTAAAGTTTATTTCCTTAGCCTTGATCTTAATATGCTCCTTCTAGGTCAAACGCCGATCAAGTCACATGCCCAGGTATCTGGCTTTATTTCCTTGTGAAATAGGACCATCAAGATTAACAGGAGGACATGTGCCGCGTTTGGTTGTGAATCAAACATGCGCCGACTTAGACGAATTAATTTTAATCCTCCATTGTTGTGCCCATTTCTTCAGGTTACTCAAACCAGCCTGCAAGTTCTCCGACGTTGTTACCGGATCGCTCTCCCTCGCGAATGATGCTGTGTCATCAGTAAATGCCACGACTTCCACATTGGGCCTAACTGGAAGGTCATGTTAGTACACAAGCGAGAGGATTGGTTCTAATACAGAACCTTGGGAAACGCCGGCTTCGGCAGGATAAAACTGATACATCGTCGCCAGATTTTACCGGAAAGTACCTATTTATCAAGTATGAAGACAGGAGTGGATAATAGGAATGTGGCAGGGTTTTTTTTATTTTTAAAAGCAATCGAAGGTCTGACTAATATCCAGAAAAGCGGCAAAACCATATTGTTTCCTATGAAAGCAATTACCAATGTACCTCTGAACTCTATGAACTTGTTCTGCTGTAGCGTGTCCAGGAAGGAAACCCAAACTGATAATCTGGAATTACACCATGCAGCGGTTTTATTAGTATAGACGATAATGTTTTCTCAAATATTTTAGATACTATTGGTAAAAGACTGATAGGTGGATATGACGAAGCTTCACTAACGGGCTTACATGGTTTCGGTATCATTATTACCTGAGCCATCTTCCACTATGACGCACAGTAACCCAACCGAATAACAGCGAAAATCGTTGTTAACAAAACTATGAACTTTCATTATTAAATTAGCAATATAGTCTTTACATGCGTTTCCCTATGGTGGGACTTCTTATTCATCAACCTGCACAGCAATAAGAATTGTATTCATTATGTTTCCAAAAACGAAATCCGCCACTGAACGCAAACGTAAATTGCAGATAAAGAATCAGTAAAATCGGTCTATATAGATATGAATAATGCGCGAATAAACGAACAAAAAAAAAAAACAAAACATACGCGACGAACGCATAACTTTCTTCTTTTTGGAAGTCGGTAAAAATTAAAATATTACGAACGTTACTTAAAATTGGGACGTTTTTTCTAATAGGGGCTGGCCTAAAAATTACATTGTAATTGATATATACACAGTGCGTCCCGTAAGTTTTGAGACTGAGTCTATAAACTATACAAAAAAAAAATACCAAAATTTTTTCAACACGATTTTTATTCAAAATAGGCTCCATTAGACTGTATACATTTGTTTGCGCGATCCTCCAACCTTTTCATACCTTTCAAAAACGCGTCGCTTGGAATATCGTTGAGGTTCCTCGTCACAGCTTCTTGAATCTCAGGAATCGATGCAAAATGTTTTCCTGTCAGGGTCATTTTTAGTTTGGGAAACAGGAAATAGTCCGGTGGACTCATATCTGGCGAATAAGGCGGTTGGCGCAACACGGGAACCGATTTTTTTGCCAAAAACTAAACGTTAATCGCTGCGGTGTGTGCTGGAGCGTTGTCGTGTAACAGGAAAAAAGATCGATTTCTCCACAAATTCGGCCTGACGCGCGCAATTCTTTTACAAAGGCGATCTAGAACTTGCTGATAGAATGCAGCATTGACAGTAACACCTTGAGGAACAAATCCTTTGTGAACAATTCCTTTTGAATCAAAGAACACGATAAGCATTGTTTTTACTTTGGACTTTTGAAATCGCAATTTTTTGGGTCGCGGGGAATTTTTTCCACACCATTCCGCGCTTTGCCTCTTCGTTTCAGGGTCATACGCAAAACACCAACTTTCGTCACCTGTAATTATGCTTTCAAGAAAATTCGGATCGGCTTCAATCATTTCGAGAAGGTCTCGCGCATGAAAGACGCGTTGTTCTTATTGCTCAGCTGTCAGAGCATGTGGAACGAAGCGCGCGCAAATCTTCCGTTTCTGTAAATTGTTTCGAATAATGCGTTGAACGATGGATTTAGGGATTCCAGTTTCTTCTTCTACCAACCTGTGTACACCCCGCACTTCGATTCTCCTTCAAGAAATCGGCAACACGAGCGATGTTTTCGTCTGTTTTTGTTGTGCATGGTCTCCCACCTCTCTCTTCGTCTTTGATGCACTCCCTACCCGAAGTAAACGAATTAAACCATCGAAATACAGTAGCACGAGACAAAGTAGACTCAGCCTAAGCCACTTTCATAATTTCGAACGTTTCCGTCGCACTTTTACCCGCTTTCCAACAAAACTTAATCGCTGCGCGTTGTTCGAGATTTGTTTCCATTTTAAAGTTATGACAACACAGCCAACAGTATGTCACGCGCACAGTCACCAAACCGAGACTAATCATCCGATCGACTTGAAACTTGGTATGAAAGGGTAAGAAGGATGTAGTAAGAAGTTCCTAAAATTTCATGAAGACAGCGCTACTTGTTTCGATTCTATAGTCGTAGTCTTAAAACTTACGGGACGCACTGTGTATATATATATATATATATATATAAATACGAGTATAAATATATATATATATATAAATGACTTGTGTTAAATTAGTATAATTCTTGTCAACAAAATTTATTTTTTAAGTATACAGTTGGTGAAATCGATGCGCTTTCAACGTTTGAAATTGGAAAGATATTTAAAAATCGTATACATGTAAAAAGATATGTTGTTCAGATCCGAATTTTATTAATAAATTACAATGTAATCAAATTGAGTCGAAAAAAAAAAAAAAGAAAAGAAGTAAAAAGATATTAAATGTAAAGATGTAATAGTTTATTTACACTTAAATACAAATGACCTTAAACATTAATTGGAAAAAACTTAAAATCAAAATTAAGACTAGTTGTTTTTTTATCATTACTTACATAATTAATAATTATAATTCGTAAACATAACTTGTATGTGGTAATGTGTAATTTTATAAATAGAAGTAAGAAAAGAAAAAAGAAACAGAATAATTAGTTAAGAATATGCGCACGTTTTTAAAAATAAACGTCTGGTAAGTCATATTTTTCGGAGCTAAATAAAATATGAAATATCCGAATTATAAGTTCACAGACGCTTACCATATGTATAGTTCTTGATTTTTTTTTAAATAGAAATTTACTGGTTGAATTAAATTTATGCTAATATTTGAACACTTTTATTAAGCGAAATTATCCCAGATCCTATTCGAGCACCGGTATCATGTTTAGTTAAAAGTAATTTTTTACCGTAGTTTCGCCGTTTTTATACATTCTGAAATTAAATTAAAAAATGTTCTCGCATTTAATAATTTTTCTTCGAGGGAAAAATTTAAACAAAAAATTCTAAGTTTAGTTGATAGAGGTCAGTTGCAAGTATAAAACGAACATCACTTCATCTTTTTTAACGGAAGTCGGTTGATACTTGCTTCTTCTTTAATAAAATTATCTAGTATCACGGGCAAATAAGATTTATACTGATGCTATTTCGTACCATCGCTTTAAGAGAACGTGTTTATTTGTGCAATGTTTATTGTAGTTTTTTTTTACGTGTGTCTCCCGCTGTAGCTTGTGATCATAGATATACATACCTTACTAATGTGAACTACTAACCCCTCAATGTGGTCCTGAGAACATTCTTTTTACTTTGTTAAACAGTATGAAGGTTTTGTTGAGCCTTTAAGAAAGTATCGATTTAGAAGCTTTTAGATTCGCCTGCGAAATACAACATTGTCAGCGAATACAGAGAATATTGACGCATAGGGAATAAAATTGGCTTATATAGGGAAGAGTCGAATAATTATGGAGATAAGGGAAAGTTTCGATCGCAACGAGTTCCGATCAAGAAGAAAAGTTGTTTTGTCTTAATATGCTGATGCCGTGCTTATTAGTGATGGGTATATGTTGGTAATTGTAGAATCGATATTCTAAACTGATGTTAAATGGGTAATACGGGGAATCAATTTTGACTGGTAGAATGTTGACTATACACTTAGTGCGAGTAATTTAAACGACACGTTTTTGTGTGTTGATCGGTATATTACGGTTTTTAGTTCATTTTGGTCTGACGGTTAACTTATTCCATGTTTATACCCAACTCTCTCATATACTGAAACAACGTAATTTCGATTTATTGCAATTGCCTCGATCACCTTAATCCCTCGTATCCTAATTAATTTAGTTTTGACTTTTTATCGAGAACAGCAGCATACGCGGCTGCGTTTTTATCGAAAACCCGAAAAATTATTGTTTGCCATATATTTAACATTTGAAACTAACCGAGTATTCACAATGGTACTGTAAATTTCTATTGACAACGTATTTCTGCACAATGCAGAACATCTTCATAATACGGATTCCTTGTAAAAAAACCTTCGTACTACAAACTTAATAATGGAATCTTTTTTTCCGAAAATTTAGTCAGCTCCTAACTGAATTTCTGTTTAACTTTTTGTTTTTCCTGATTTAATAATGTGGCTCAGACATCTTTATTTCCATAGTATTTTATGCTATCCCATTATTTTATTTTTATCATAGGTTAAAAAAAAATTAGTGTGCAGCGAGAAATTACATTTCCGAAAATTGATTTATATTTTTATTGTAAGCCGCCTTTTTCACTCAAAAGTAACTTTATTTAATTAAACTGGTTATCGGTCGGTCTTATTATTGTTTTTATGGTTGAAATAAGATTGACTGATTTGTCGTATTTTAGCAATTTTATGTTTTTCTATATTTAGTATGTATTTAAATTATTTAATTTTTCTGCCGTAACGAATTTTCCCCTATAACCAACCATTTTCAGCTTTCGTAGTATATAATTCTTTATATAAAAAGCTTCTGCCGGTATTAGAATTATGTAATTTTCCATATCATTTCCCGTGTGAATATTAATATAAAACAAAATATTATAAATTAAAAACTCGCAGGAGTTTATTTAAATTATGAATAGAGACCTCACAATAACCCTCAATGAACACAGTATTTACGTTAGAAATACATACGATATTAGTCTGTGCATTTTTTTTCGTAAATATTTTGTTCCATTATTATTGATGGTTACGGTAAGATCAACTCATATAATCTAAGTAAATTGTAACAGTTGATGTTTTATATTTTTTATTTTATATTATTGGTATCAGTATTTTAATTTTTCTACTTGGTTGCAAAAATAATGTTTAAAAGATAGGTAGCCTGAAAACGCGATAGCCTAGTTGCTAGAGCATTTGACAAGTGCACCGTGGAAGTCTTGAGTTCGATCCCAAGTGACGACAGAAATTGCTACGAAAAATTAAATTATAAATAACCGCTAATAGAATCATACGAAAGGCAATGGTCAACGTGCGTAATATGCGCGATAGTTGGTATATAGCAGGCAGACACACGCGGGAATGCAACATTGATAAATCTCAGATATGTACTGATCACTGCAAAGTGTAGTCTTGCACGTGTACACTCGCATAGCACATAACAATTGCCATGAACACTATTATGCTTATGTCTGTACGGGTAGAGCGTACTCATGGGGGTAGTCGCCTACGCTCAGAATTGTATACGACGCTACAAAGAAGAAGAGGATGAACAGGAAAATGTTATTTTTTTGAAGCTATTTTAAATGAAAAGTTAGGAGTGTATCATTTTCTGTTAAAAAACATTAATATATACGGGTGTGTACGCGCGCGAGTTTTATGTGTATTCATGGGAGTCGCCAGCGGGAGGCAAGGGGTAGCTGCCCCTCCCTGCAGCCTTGAAACTTTTTATCAACTGGTCATGATGTAATCATGGACAATTTGGAAGACTTTTATAATAAAGTAGTAGAACAATTTACCAGAAACCCACGAAAATTATGTTTTAATTAAGATTTTATTTTTGTTTAATTAAAAAAATTAAGCCTTTACAACCTATATAAATTTTATTTTTCCGATAACTCATATACTCTTTCTATCATCTTGCCCCCTCCCCCCTGGATCATCAGCTGGCGACGCCCTTGTGTGTATTAAAAACGCATTAATTTTATAAATCAGTAATCCCTGGAAATCTCGAGCGCTTTGTTCAAAGAGTATCAAGCTAATTAATGTAGTTGATCCCCACCACTAAGGCCGTATTTGAGGGGGAGTCCGCTAGCACCCCCCCCCCGAAATGTCTGCTAAATAATAACTGCTTGAATTAAATGGACCGAAATTCAGAATAAAATTATTTCTTTTCAATTTTCGACAGAAGAAAGGAAAAGTGAAATTTTTATGAATTCTATGGAAACGACTATTTTTTATTTGCTTTTAATGTAGTGTTCAAATATTGCATATACAATAATTGACTACAAGGCTTTAGTGTACACCATTAATAAATAAATATATTTCATGATAACACACACACACACACACATATATATATATATATGTATATTTATAAAAATATTTTCGTAAGTTAAAAGATTCTCTGCATTGTGTATTTAATTTACGGTACAGTAGAACCATTGTTATCATTACGAATACGCGCCTATATGTGTATTATATTCGATGTAATAATTTTGGATTCGTTTGAACAGCTATAGCGGAATTTTGTTTGCTTTTTGATCGAGAAAAAATACGGTAAAAAATAAGTTTTTGTGTTATCGTCGACCCGAGTCGTTAGGTTTAGTTGACGATTTTAAGTATAATCTATGCGCCTTTTTCTTTTTCTACGGATATAATGCGAAGGAGTTGGCTTTCTTATTTAAATACGTACAAATATAAATATATAATACTTTTATGAAATGAAATTAAAAAATTAAAAATAATAAAAACAATAAAACGATGGTCATTGTAATTTTAAAAACTATAAAAAATTTTAAGTCAATTTTAAAAAAAAATGAAAACAGTACAACATGTGTGGTCGAAAGAAAAACAAAGATGATTGTATGATAATTTTTTAAAAGAGCGGTTTTCAGATAGGTCAAAAATAAAAACGAAAAAAGTAAAAAATGATTAATTTGTGCGTTGACTGAATATTATCGAGTTTAATCGTTCACCGGTATGTAAAAGGTCTGCTCAGAAGGTGTACTGATGGAACTTTTCGTCTGAAATGTTAATCTGGTTCTCGGATAAAATATTACTCTTAAAACGGATCTTTGCAGAACGTAAACGAACGGGTCAAGTAAAAAATGAAGTGCTAACAGCATGTCAGCGAAGCGATAACGATTCCGCCTTTCCGGATATATTTGAACTATTATAATACTTGCCTGTAAATAAACAAAGCACAAAACACAATTTTAAAATTTCATCGTATTATTTTGCTAAAAAGCACGCGAGGTTCGCGTGTTAGTCGAAAATCGAACATAGCCTATGCTGCTTGGGTAATATGCTGCATTGTTTTGTTTTTTTTTTTTTTTTAGAAAACTAGTTTTAAAAATTGTACACGAATTTAGCGAGGAGATATTTATGTTGAAATTTTTTTTAAAAAAAAGGAATAAAATCACGAAGCTTAACGTTGCATGCATATATTTTTGCAAAATCAAATCGTTATAAATTTTCGGAAGGAATGTTCGGTACATTCCTAATGCGGAGAATTGTAAGAGTTTTGCCTTGAAAAATTATTTTCTTTAAAAAGAAGAAGAAAAAAAAAACATTAAAAAGAAAATTCCTAAGCCGATAGAACAACAAATAGAATGTAAAAGAATTGAGACTTCTCTTAAAGAGTGTATTATTGTGATATTCTGCCGCTGTGACGAAGTGTATGTGTTCTGGTTAAAATTTGTCCGAAATGTTTTTACCATTAATAGAACTCCTAGGGAACTGGAGCGTATTTACAGTGTGGTCAACATTAATATTCGGACACACGTGGTAAAATTTAATAATAAACGTGAAAAAAATGGCATTCGAGTACAATTTTTGAATAAGTAACGACGAAATATGTTTGTAGTATCTAATTACCAAGGAGAAAAACTCAAAATTTTTTGAAAATATTTATTTTAACTTCATAAAACAAAAAAATTTAAAACATTTGCTATTTAAAGCGGTGGACTCTTCGGGAAAAAAAAAATCATTTAAAATTTAAAATAAAAAATTAATACTTGCTAGGTAAACGTTTTTGCTCTGTTACGGCAGACATTCTTCGCGACATCATCGACTCAACCAATTTAGCAGTTGTAGCCGGTTTTTTTTTTTTTTTTCCATTCGCGTAACACCTCTTTTAGCTCCTTTCTGTTAGAAACTTTATTTTCACGTACTTTTCGATCCAATATTTCCCACAAGTTTTTGCTGTGGGGTTCATGTGACTGTGGGTGTGTTTCATTCACTTTTGAGCGCAGTTGTACAAAGCAATCATTTATGTTTAGGGTCATTGTCTTGATAAAAATTAAAATGCTTTTCGATCTTCAGATTGGCGGCGCTTGCTCTTAAATTTTTCTTTAAAACGTTGACATATATTTCGACATTCCTGTTGCCTTTGATAAACTCCAAATTCCCCACTCCTGAGGCTGCGAAACACCACCCCCCCCAAATCATCACACTTCTGCCTCCGCGTTTAAATTACGTTTTTCTAACTCTTGTTTTGATATTCGCCACACACTTTCGAACGTCCCTCAATACCGAGAACATTAAATTTACTTTCATCCGTTAAAATATCACCGATTTCCAATAATTAAAATGGCAGCGCTGTTGGTTTTCTTTAGCAAAATTTAAGCGGCTTTTTTCGATTACGTTCATTTACCAGAGGTTTTCGTCGAGCATCACACGAATTGTAGCCGTTCTTCTTTTTAATGTTTCGACGGATGATTTGACGGATGGTGAACGTTAAGAGTCTTGGAGAAAACGAAGCTAATTTCGACGCGTGAATTGTAGGATTTTTCTTTATTCCCTTCGTGATGAATCGCTCGTTGCACGGTGTGCCAATGTACATGGTCGTCCTCTCCGAGAAGTAAAATCTAACCTGCTTTCAAGATCGAATCTCCGACAAATATCGTGTATACCGTGTACTTTTTTTAAAACATTTCGCGATTAAAATTGGGTTAATTTTCGCACTTCAAAGTTTGTATTTTTACCTTTTCGCGACATTTTTAATCGTACTTTACGCGAAGGTGACACACCTAGTGACGAGTGATTACGTAAAAGCCTTTGCGTGCAGGTGTGAGTCACCTGATGACAGATAAATGATCAGATAAGTGAGTCATCTTCATGAAAGACAGCATTATGAGATAGATGTCTGAATTCAATAGTTTACTTCACCGCAGCATAATTGCCGAAAGTGTAAATGGTGCGAAAGCTTCTATTTCCTTACGTACACCCCGCTAAAACCTTTCATTTTCCCCCCAAACGACCTTTTTTTTTTTTTTTTTTACACCATTAGTATCAAACAAAAATTCAGTTCAATTTAGCTTTCGAGCTGCGGTGTTTTTGTTTTTTGTTTCCGGTGACCATTTGGTTTATGATTATGATCGTTCTCTGTTCGTTTTTGTTACACTCATTTTTAAGAAGATAGCATCTGTCGACTCTTCGTCGATATATTTTTTTTTTTTTTTCTATCTAAAAATTATATATCGGTGATTATTAAAAGTATGAAACAGCTCGAAAGGTGGTTTTGACCTTTTTTTTTACGACCGCGAACCTTTAACGGTACGTTGTTAGTTATTAAATCATCAGTCAACGTCCAATACTTCCGCAGTCCTACTCAGTTGAAATAGTCGTTGCCATTACAAAGCTAGATTATGGAGTCGCTCAAACCTGTTGGAATCCTTTACTGTCTCTTACTTGTTCAAAAAATTTCAATATTCGCAATCAATACCCGGAGGGTTGCTACAAATCTATTATCTCAGTCTTGTTACGTGCTGCCGATCGCGTGGTCTTCGCAAGGATAAAATCACTACGTTTTCTCTAACGCGAACTAGCTAGTCGAGCTTCTAAGGAAAGATTTCGTTTCTACCTTCGGACTTTGCGGATTAACTGAAAATATCGATTCGAAAGAAAAGCAAAATAACATCCGGCAAAGTCCCTCGCTACCGGCAAACTACATCTAATTCGGAATTGCACCTCTCATACCGCAAAGAAAGAAGAGAAGAAATTTTGTGTCATTTGCGCATCTGTCGTGCATAAATTTCCCGTTCCTACGTTCTTTCCAATAATATTCATCGTTGTCAAGTCTCAATCATCACGTTCTTCTCGAAAACTTCAAATTCAGTAAAATCCGACCTTTTCTTCCGTCACCCCTCCCAGAACTCCTTGTAAAATTCACCGATTACAATTCCTTAAGCTTTCTGAATTTCTTCCTCTTATTTCATTTTCTTGTCTTTTATATCTGCGTTGTTTATTACTGTACGCGGCACGTTAATGTAAAAACCAAAAAGAAGAAGTAAGGTAAGGTGGGATAACTGAAAAATTTATACTTTGAAGTTTTTACACAATCTGTACTAATAAAATTTTTAGTGATTTTTTAAAATTTTATTTTAAAGTTTCTATTTTATTCTTATTTGAACCAGTCCCCGTGTGTTTTTATTGTAATTAATGTCTTTTTTATAAAAAGGATTTGCTCGTGTATCCTCGGAGTGCTTTTGCTTCTTATATACGGGCCAAGAGCGAGACTAGTGTTTATTTCTCAAATATTACCGTATTTTATTTATCGGACTAGTGCAATATAATCTCACGTATTTTTTTCACAATCTATACTGATTAAATACACAATAAAATACAAGCATTTAACTCATCACCGACTTTTCAATTTAAGGTAATTCTGACACCCGATGCATTTTAAAAAACTTTTTTCAAAATAATTTGTAAATACTGTACTCTGTCCATCCAACCCCGTTTACATTATAGCTGCGTATGTAGTGTTTGGATATTTAGTGTGCCCATTAATGCAATCCATTGATCCCATAAATTTTTACCCTTAAAAATAATTAACGGAGGTGCTTTACAACCACTTCCGCTACAGCACGTTAAAGCTGTAGTATCTTCTTTGTTGGCATCACACGCTGTGCGAGTTGCAGGAACTCTTGTCCTACAATTAAAAACTACTCTCGTCCAAATTCCACATCTTCTAAATTTGGTTCTTTAATTGTCTTCTCCGGTAAGTCGAAACATTCATTTATAAATAAATGGATCTAAAATTTTTTTGCTTGCAAATTCTATACTTTGTGGTACTTTATTAGATAAATTACGCCTCCGTTTAAAATGTAAAAACCAGTCCTCTCCGGGGATTCCATTTTTAAATTGTGTTTCTGATCTTATTATGGCTAACATATTTGGCAACTATATTTATAATTTCCATTCTAGTCAAACCAAATTCCCATTTTTCCATGGTACAGAGTGCAGCAGCTAAGACTTCCTTTTCTAAAGGAACATCTGGCGCTCTATGAAAAAAGTTACTTCTTTGACCCCTTCGACCTTTAACGTGATCAGCTAGAGTATTATTTTTAGGTACATTGTAAATTTTACTAGCTCTGTAGATTGTTAACTGTACTAATTTCATACTTTCAACGGTTATTTTCATAATAATTGGCTCTATTATTTTTACAAATATATGTTCGCACCATGGTTATGCCCTTTAAAAATTAAGTAACATGCTATTTATTAGTTCACTTCGTCTAACTTCAACATATGGGACAAATACATTTCAAAAATGTAACAACGAGGTAAGTGCTATAGTTTTTTTTTTTTTTTTTTTTTTTCTGGCCCCACATTTAAACCACGCGGCCACTTTCAATACTGTAGTATTTTATATTGTAACGTATTTCATACGTGCGCGCCTATTCGTACGCAGTGTTTTTTTCGAAAAATATTTAAAAAAAGCCGCATTCCTTTACGCGTCGGTTAGCTCCCTACTGATAATGTTTTGTTAATTACAGCAAAAATTTTTCAGTAATTAAGCTACTACTATCACATACCAGTTGAGGCATCCAGCATACTATGTATATCATGCAGAGAAATGCCATAATTCTTCCGAAGGCTACTTCTTCTTTGGTCAATGTGTTGTTGCTCGTTTTCGAACAATTCCGGCTGACTCTTCTCATTAAAACGGATGTTTTATTTTTTTTGTCGATTAAAAAATGGGGTTTATTGAACAGTGCACGTCGTACTGCCAGATTACAATATGCAATACCTATGCATAACAAGGATCCTAAAACAATAAGAAATATTTAGTCATATGCAATAATAATGCGATAAAAATTAATACAAATCCGATGATTAATAGTACGTAACCAGCAGCGTGGCATAAATATTTTACTGAAGCAAAACATTAACTAAGTTTCAAAAAACGAAATTCATTAAAAAATAGACGCAATGCGCTCTATACATATACTCGTGTGCGCAAGTATAATATTGTATAATATTTAACGGTAAGGAATTTAAAAAGTGTCGATTTTAAACTTTTTTTTAAACAACCGCACATCCCAGAATCGGACTGCTGTTTTATATGCTTTTTACTTTCACCAGTGACACATTTAGCTGAATACTATTTGGTTTTGACTGTTTGTTTACGATTATTTTCAATTTTTATGTCAGAAAACAGTTCGGTTAAACACTGTTATATAAAGGTTTTTTTTTATTTTTTGAAATGTGGATCACGTTTTTGGGTTGGTGGGTAAATATTCAGTTTTTGCGCTGAGTATACGCGTGGTGCTTGTTGCGAGACGCAACTAATATATATTTCCGCATAGTAGCCTGTAAATATCATTTGTATCATCCTAAAAACAACGTATTCCATGCTTTTTAATGCTTTTAGCAAATGTTCAAAGCTCTCAATTTATTTATTTATTATTACTTTTTTTTTTTTGAGGGTTGTTTTATTTTTAATACGTTACGTCAGCAGAGCGTGTTTGCGATGCCGATCAAGTGTTTAATGAGTGTTCATCTCTTTCCGTTGAGCGTTCTACCTTGTACTCCAGTTTGCTGAGACTCTTAGTCTTCCTATTCCGTACTGCGCCTCCTACATTCTGTCTTTTTCTTCTCCACATACTGTTCCCCCGCGATTTATTTCTTCGGTCTCCCTACTGGCAATATCTAATCGTACCAAGATAAATTGATTTTTTCCCTTTTTTAATTGTTTTTGGGTGAAGTTGACGAGCCCAAACAGAATAAAATAAAAATTATTTTTTTCATTCATAATTGTATCAATTACACTCTAGAATTTGTTCAAGCTTCTACTTTAAATGGAAAGTGTGCAACCCCCCCCCCCAAGAAAATAAAAAAAATCCACTTGTTATCTTTATGCAATTTTGGACATCCAAAAACGGCTTACATCCGACCAGCTAGGTTGAAATCACTTCGTCTTGATTATACATACATGTATTTGTACATCCAAAACTAGCCGAAGTTTCACGCAAAATCCATTTATAGTAATAAAATTTGTGTTTCGTGTTCATTAAATTTACATATAACAGTTTTCCAGTTACAAGGAGGGAGTATACATATATCTTTTCGAATTCTTCTGGTATCTAAGAACAATCCAATGGAAAAATGAAAGTGATGGAAAAAGGTTAAAATTTTAGCCCCGATGTTACGATTTCATTTAATTAAAAAGTAATAGTTTAATTTAGCCGCCCACATAATTTTTAAACATAATCGGAGGGTAAATGTTTTCACGCACGTTTTTTTAAAATATGTTCATGTGTGTGGTTAAAGTCGATGTGTATAAAATGCGTTTTTTTTAAACTTTTGTATAGTATTTTAAATTAGTTGCAGTTGCTAAAACAATGATCATCAACCGGTCAGCGCTACGATTTGTGTTAACGATGTGAAGTGACTGAAAATCGGTTTAAAATTTGAATAAAAACCGGTACATCTTGTTCCCTTCTATATTTAGTTCGTTCTGTTTTTTACTTTTCTTCTTTAGTGTTATATTTATTTGAATTTATTTTTAGCTATTTGTTCTTTCGTTAACTTTTTAGAACGTTTTTGAAGATGAAAATAATTACTTCCACGACGACAACAATGATTTGTAGAAAATTGCAAGCGAGTGAATTTCATATCTGCGTGATATTTTACCATTTTCCCTAAAAAATAATATATTAATGACAATGTAATTTTTAGCCCTACCCCTACTACTTTTTCTGTTACAAAAATTTGTCTCTAAATGTGACATTAAATAGAGATTTATTATTTCTTGTGGTGCAGTCGGAAAGAATGACGTTGCCAATTTTCCTCGTTCTATACAAAGTATAGAAGAGTTTATTGTAGTGGGGGTTCTGGGGTGTCTCCAGACGGGGTAGCCCCTTACGAAGAACGAAGGGCCGTGTTTTTATATATGTTAATTACAACGTAATTTTTAGGCCGGCCCCCATCAGAAAAAATGTCCCAATTTCATGTAACGTTTGTTATATTTTAATTTTTACCGACTTTGAAAAAAATGGAGGTTATATGTTCATCGCGTATGTTTTTTTTTTATGTTTGTTCGCGCATAACTCATATTTATATAAACACCGGTTGTACTGATTCTTTGTCTATTAGAAAGGGTACCATTCAACTTAGGTACACCATGCGAGTAATGGTGAAAATCGGTGAACATAAATTGAGTGTTGGTCAAAAAATGTAAAAAAAATGTGGCCTATGTAGATAATTTTTTTTTTTCTTATTATTTTTTATTAGTATAACAGATGCGGCTGACTTAAAATGCTATAAAACGCTTCAAACTTTTCTACATCTATCGTTTTCGAACCAAAAGACGTATCATCACGTATAAATGTGGTAAATTCTTCGCTATTTGCACAGTTCGTCATCCCGTTTTCGTTTCCGCAATTCACGTTTATTGGAAACATAATGAATGCACTTCTCATTACTGTGTGCAAGTTGATAAATAAGAAGTCCCAATATAGAGACAAGCAAGTGTAAAGACTATATTGCTAATTTAATAATACCATCGAAACCCTCAAAAAAGGTATTATTTATATGCGTTGTAGTATGTTAAGTTGTTTCGGTAGTTGAATAAAAGTTATGGTATAAATTATTGGTTGTATTTTTTTTTTTTGTTATATAAAATTGGGATAATTTTTCGTTATGAAATCTAATGGGGGCCGACTTAAGAATTGCGTTGTAAATTTTGATAATTTTATACAAAGTATAGAAGAGAAAGAGATACAAAAATGTAAGCAAGAGGGGTCAAGGAATACAGCCCTTGCGAGGCCAAAATGGCCGAGTTTATATATATTATATATGTGTATGTATATGTAACATATGCGTGTAAATGAAAGCTAAAATATGGGTCTGCTTGAGATATCTGTCTGTTTGTGATAATTTTAAAAACTACTTGATACATTTTGATGCGGGTTTTACAGTTAATTGGACTTATTTTCGGGGAAGGTTTTATAATTCATCGCGTTTTGTGAAAAGTGCTGGTTTTAGTGACGTTATTATGTTGTAAAGAAAAGGATTTAAAATTTACTCTCGTGTATATCCATTTATTTTCCAATTAGTATTTAGTGATTAATGAAATTACTAGCCATGCGAGAAAAGCAAGGACAAACAGTTTTAATTTTGTCATTTATAATATTGAAACAGACTGTAAATATTTTTTTTTTTTTATTTTTGATTCTTTCATTTTCGATTATTTTTATAACTTATATTTCGGGTTTCTGTTGCGATTATTTATTTAATTTTTATAAAATTCTCGATATAGAACAGACTGTGAGTGGGCAAAAGGTTATTGTATGAATAAGCCGCATCAGATTTATAACGGAATGTTCTGCGCGTATAAGGTAAAGAGGCAGGAACTATGCGCCATGTGATGATTATATATATTTTTAAAATGCCCCAGCTCTATGTTCACCTAAACGAAAATTTTCGTTAAATCGCTGCAAACACAAATTATAAAAAGACCAGGAATCGTTGTCAGCTGCACGTGATGACAGTTTTTGGTCGGATGGCGATTCCAGGAGGAGAAATATTAACAAATAAAAATTATATTCTCATTTAAAACCTACGGAAGTGAGCGAGTAAGTAGATGAACAGTTTACAGAACGAGTGAAATGGTATCAGGAAAATGAAATGATGAAGAAGGAGTAAAAAACAAATTAACGTCGGGATGACGGCACTATAACTTTAAGAAATGAAATTCAGTTGACTCTAATAAGTATTTCAGCGAAAAAAAGTGAGAAGTAATTTTATATCGCGCGGACATAATATCGAATTACTGCGTATTTTCAAAAGTATTAAATACACAAAAATGTTACATTCCGAATAATTCGTTATTATAATAATATCTTTGAACTTTATGTATAGATAATGTTTCACATAAAAAAAGTTATTTTATGAGAATATTTCAGAAATGAATGTTGCACAGAAATTATTGAATAATCCGGTAACGGTGCTTAGTTTCAATAGTTGCTACCGGAGACATTTACATTCCGATCTTTAATTCTCATCAAATATATAGTAGTTTACTGTCAAGGACTGTGTAGAGTTTGTTTTAATTGTTATTTTAATAATATGGGTCTAAAAAGAAAAGAGAAAGTAAAAGAAGACGTAAATTTTTAGTAAAAGTGTAGACGTCAATGTGTAAAAAAGGGAGGGAATTAAAAATTTAATCAAGTATTATTGTACGGGCGAAGCTGTGCCAAAGGGACTACTGAACCGATCTTGTTCCGTTTTTTATCAATGATTCTAGAGGAAGATTATAAGGCGTAATTTATATAATTTTTTTTTGGTATAAGTCAGACGACTCAGGTTTATTTTTATCAATGAAGCGGGCAAAATATTGGGGTAAAATAAAATAGAGGTTTAAAAAAATATTTATTATAATATATATATATATATATATAAATCTTAGATGAAACCCAAAAAAATGACTAATTTCTAGATGTAGATTTAAATGCTCTGATATAAAGGCGAAGCCATAGTTAACAGATACTAAGAAATTCTGCGGCTGGAATTTCCGTTGTTGACATTGTAAATATTATTTATATTCATTGGAGCATTCAATGGGGGAGCCACGGGGCCATTGCTCCCTCCAAAAAATATTTGAAATCTTATTTTCGTTTTGTAATGTTTTGTTTTACTTAATTTTTTTTTTAAAAACATACATATTTACTTTTTACTTATATTACAAGTATAATGTTATATACTTTTAGCTAATTTTTAAAAAACAAAATTCGTATACTTATCTAATTTGTGCTTATTACAAACATAATGTTACGTTTCTATTATTATTATTTTTTTTAAAATAAAATTCGTCAGTTTTGTAATTTTTTTAAAAATAATATTCGTTAATTTTCTCTTTTTTTTTTATTTTTTTTATTTTAATTTACAAACCACGGAAATAGATAGGTACTTGGTCGAGGTACCGAGTTACCATCCCCTAACTCATCTTCTAAATTCTAGCCCCGACCAAAAAAAAATCCTGAGTACCCCTTTGTTTATATTTATATCTTACATTTTCGCCAACGATATGCTGACTTGAGAACTAGTTAAAGTTTGTTTTAATTATTATATTACTAAATGTCCAAAATAAAAGAAAACTGAATATAGGAAATACATTTTTGATAAAAATATGTACATTTCACCATATAAAAAGGACACGAATATTAAATATTTAACTGGATATTAATATGTGGGTAACACAACTAATGCATATTGCTCATTAAATACAATAACGTCATAACTCAAAAAATAGCGAATTTGAGTTAATAGTTGGAACGCATTTTATGAGTACAATTAGAGGTTAGAATGCCGTATTTGTAAATAAGAGATTCGACAAAATAAGCATTGCTTTTGGAACGCTGTTCCAATAATAGTAAATGTAAATATTAATTTGCGTTTCCTGCGAAATAGCGTTTTTTGAGTTATGACGTTATTGTATTTAATGAACGATATGTGTATATATACATATATATATATATATATATATATTATATATATATATATATATATATATATATATATATATTATATATATATATATATATATATATTATATATATATATATATATATATTATATATATATATATATACAATGCGTCCTAAATAAGTAATAAGACTGTCGCTACAAAATCAATACTACTAGCGCCATCTTCATGAAATGTTGGGAATTCTCTCCACACCCGAAGTTTCGGAATAATCGGATTATTTTTAATAGCACAGTCACAGTTTGTGCAAACGTTTCTTGGTCCAAGTGGTCATAATTGTCACGGCCGTTTGAATCTCTTCAACTGAAGCAAAATGGTCCCCTTTCAGCTCCATTTCCAACTTGGAGAATAGAAAATAATCCAGAGGACTCAGATCTGGCGAGTATGAAGGGTAGTTGAACACCGGAACCACTCTTCTTGTCAAAAACTGTATTAATTGCAGCGGTGTGCATCAACGCGTTGTCGTGCAACAAAAAAAAAAATAAACCACTGATCATCCCAGAATCCTTCTTTGCTTTTTGGAATACCTCAGTTAGCTTTTATACCAACCTTCTGCCTGCACTTCGATGTTCTTTCAAAAAACAGCTACGACACGAGCTTTCATCATTCGTTATTGGTGTGCAAGGCCTTCCGCTTCTCTCTTTATCTTCAATTGACTCTCTACCCAACGAAAATCGGTTATACCAACGAAACATGCTAGTACGAGACATTACGGACTCCGGGAATAAGCCATCTTTAACATTTCGAATGTTTCAGTAGCATTGATAACCGCTTTAAAACAAAACAAAATGTTGTTCCAAATTTTTTTCCATATTAAAATTATGACCATGTATAACAAGAGACGCGAACTATTGTTACTACAAATAATCCGATTGTTCCGAAACGTTGATTGGGGAAAAAAAATGTTGTACGAACTAGTTCCTAAAATTTCACGAAGATGGCGCAAATAATATTGATTTTAGAAAGGCAGTCCCACAACTTCCGAGGCGCAGTGTGTATATACAATTTATTGGTCGTTAACAAAACTAGAATCCAATGCTAATTTAAAGATAATCGACTAATTTCTTTCTTTAAAGTGCCGTCGTTTGAGTATTTTTCGTTCACTTCAAAAGCACCATAGAGAGCGGAACGATTTTTGTTCTATTTCGCGAAGATATATGTAAACGAATTAATGGCTGTGATTGAATTCGACTGTTTTGACAGATTCACAATATGAAAGATCAGAAGAGGGAAAAAGTAAAATTGCGACATTTACAGACGAAATAGAATCAAGTCGATTAGAACTATTTAATAATTAGTTACCTCGAAAAATTGAAAATAATCAAGTGTTATATACTCGTTATGTGTGTGGTATATTTACCTAAAGAAAAGAAAAGGTACGCATATGCGACATCCTTTGGTAGCTTCGCGTCTCGATAGCGAGCACACTTATTGTTCTCAAAATAAAGTCCGAAGCCGAGTATTGGCAAACAAGCTAGTATGAGCGCCAATGCCCATAAACTAAAGATGCTTTGACCTATCAGCTTTACTGTCACATACTGAAAAAAATACAAAAAAAAAAAACAATACTAAAACGGTTTCGAAAAATTTAAATTAAAAAGTACACCTTTCAATAAACATATAATCATGTATAATTCAAGGAATAAAATGTAACTGTAAAGGGAAATAGTCGTATTATCTGTCTTTTTTTATTTTTAAACTTTTATTTAACTTAAATTAAAATAGCGCTGTTCTTAACGTATTTTTATTTTAAAAACAGACAATAAAAAATGAAATTTTGAGATGTTGCCCAACCTCCTATTATGTGATAGAACACTATTTATCATCCACTAATTATAAATTACTTTACGGCGAAGAAGACAATAAGCGTAGGATTAGGCTTACTTAAGAGTTCTAAACGGAAGTCTCTATAGGCTGTAATTTTCGTCGGAGCGCAATAGTTATTCACGACTAATAATATTACAACCAGTAGCTTTTTCGCGATCATCAAGGTAGTAAGGTTAAGGGTTTTGGTCAAGTTTTTTGCGTTGCTAATTTCTAAAATAATTTGAAATCATTTTATTCTCTAAATTACTTGTAATTATGGCTAAGTTAAAATTTTGAATGAATTTTACAAAAAAAAAAAAAAAATAATTGAAATTATTTAATTTTACACATTGAAAGAATTTATGAAAACATTGTACAACTGCCTAGCTTTTCCCAGTAGTGTCTGATTTGAACTAAACTTTTTTAAACACGCTCTTTTTCATATGTAAATAACAAATGTGTAAAGCACGCCAAATAACGCCGTGTAATAATCAAAATTGCCAGCTAAAATATTGACAGAAAATACTTCAAATATTAACGCTGCAAGCCGTTCTTTGTAGGTGAATTGAAAGAAAATTGTTTCTCCATTTGATCGGCTACGTACTTTGAATTCAGCAGGTCAATAATTTTCTTTATGTTATTATAATAGGAAAATAAAACTCCCGTCTTCCGTAGTTCTCGATGGAATAAAACAATTATTTACTGCTGATGATTAGAAATCGAAAATATTCGACAGAATATCCTCTGCCGGTATAATGGTGTCATGGCCTTTGTTTTTTTTTGGGGGGGGGGCAGAAGTAGAGCTGTTTCTAATCACGGTCCTTTTAACGTTCACGATATTTTCTTTGTCGTATGCACAAAACAGTCAGTTATGTATTCTTGATTTTGTTAAAGCTGTTGAAGTTAAATTCAGCCAATGATCAAATTAGAAATGATGAACTTAATATTTTGAACAGTTTAGGGTAATGAGCCTAATTCCATATCCTGAGACTCTTCTGATTACACACAGTAAGTACTATAGCGTGTGCCTTTCTTTCATCCGATCCAAAAATGTTTACACTTTATGCAGTGGTGCTACAAGTTTTCAAGATGTAAGAACATACCAAAAAGTTATATAAATATATACCACTTTCAATGTAGCAGCTATATTGCGGGCAGTTAGCAGATGATAGAGAATGGCAGCGATGTTTAGTGCAGCTTCTTCATTCCAAATGTTTTCAAACTACGTGTGACCTTACAGTGGCGGCGTAAGGTAGGTTGGCACCCCAGGCGGTTTTGTATTGAACACCCCTACTTAAAATAAAACACCAAATACTAAACATGCCTATGAGACTTTATTTTACTAAAACATTCAAATTGACTTCTCTGTCTCTTTCAATTAACAAAATCGAAAGATTGGTTAGTCGCGCTTTTTGGCTGTACGAGTGAGTTGTCGTTGTCACCCCTTGATGCTTGGCCACCGGGGGGGGGGGGCAAACCTCCCTCCCACTCGTTACGCCGCCACTGTGACCTCTTGGCTTTTATACTTGCGTTTTTCAGCGACCATCAAATTCTTTGCGTCACCTCTTTTCTCTCCGAAGATTTTTCTTAACCTTAACCATCTGATCTAGCCAATCGGTTGACTTTACATGATACAGCAGGCGCTCTAATATTGCCCTCTTCGTCATGTTTTAATTTACCTAATACCGATGAGATTCACTGTTATCGATAGAAATTGCATGAGCAAATTCCTACTGCTGCTTAAAATGCTACGTCATCGAATTACGAAAAAGCGCCTTAATCAATGAGAAATGAAAAGTTTAGCGCGTAAAAAAGCAACGCTTCTTTTACAGATCGGGGTAGGCGGAATAGGAAAAAATATACGTATATCACAATATTTCACCGATAGTTGTCTTAAAGAAGATGGCTTTCAGATTATTTCTGTTTCATAGACTAGAATTGCAGCGATGCGACATCCACTTTTGGTTGCATACAATCTCCATTTAAACTGCGATTAAATTTACACGAGCAGTCCGAATCACATTTAAACTCGGAAGAAGCTTCTATTATTCGCGATGTTCGTGGTCAATTATCTGGGAACGGGCATCCATGGCGAATAGACATAAATGGATATTAACCTCGACTACTTCAGGATATTATGGGCAATAACGTGCTATTTGGTATGGAAAAACGCGTCGTTTTGTAGATTTTCACCAATTGCAGCCAGTTTCGTACTATAAAACTGTTTTAAATTTTTTCTTTTATGGTCGTCCCGAGGGTTAATGAAGATGCATGTGAATATTCTCCGATTTTATATTTAATGTCGGTAACGGCAAATACTCTTTACACGTTCTGATGGAATAGGCGATTTAATTGATGTGTCGCCACGTTTGCTATTTTGAAAACCGAAGATGTAATTTATAGCGATATTCTTTCTAAAGATACTTCTAAGTGTTTTCCAAAGTCACAATTCTTGCTCCAAATAATGAACATTTTGAAATGATAAATTGTAAAATTTTGGATCATTTTTTATCTGGAAAAGAAAACATTTCTACCATCGTCGATACATTACTGACGACGGAAGATAAAAATGAATTACTACAGTTTTGCACTAAACTTTTAGGTAGTGTTCTAGGAAGTGTCCTCTCCCGCGGTATACACTTTTGAAGGAAGGCGGTGTAATTATGTTGTTAAAGAGAACCCCTTCGTGAACGACACCCATTTTAATTCTCCAACGCTGGAGAAGCGGCCAGAGACACCATTTCAGTTTCTGTTCAGGAGGAGTAAAATGTTCTAAAGAAGACCATCTTCTGGTCAATGACGAGAATTATTTGCCCCGAAAGAACCACGTGTGACTATTTATTACATATTTCTCCAATTTATTATAAGCAAAGGTTGTGTATACCTTACATCGCGTGTACATGTTTATGATGTCATTTTAGTGCGGAATCGTAAATGTAAGCGTAATACAAAAAACACAATTGTTGTAAAAATAAAAATAATCGCAATTAAGAAAACCCAACTCAACAGAAAATTTAAAATGAAATTGCAACGGACCTACTTAATTTATTTTTTTTTTAAATTTTAAATTCTTAGTGAGCGCTTTCCCTGCATGATACCACTGAAAATGACTTAGATACGTATAATATGTGTCATACTGTGTGTTATAATTAAATTAGTATATTAAATGATGCTTCTCTCCTCCGTTGATAATCAGCAAACTGTTGATGTCAATGTGACGTTCTTATCTTCTCAGTCCACACACTAGATGGTCTATTGATGCATAAGCGTGACATCATATTATTTTGCCAGCTTCTGAAGAACATGAAAAAAACCCCCCGGAAAACTCGACGTATGTCTGAAATGTATAAATGTTTTGTACCGAAATATTGAATATCATTTGAAAGATAGTACAGGAAATCAGAGGCGTATCTGTGGAGCGTGTTTCAGGGTCCTCCGCCCCGGAATATATAAAAATAAAAATAAATTTCTTTAAATCTCTGAATATCAATATGGTAATTCTTTTTGTTTAATAAAATTTTGTGCGCAGCTAATAACACATCTTTAAATACGAGCGAAACATTATAATTCATCTCTTTTGTTGGCCCTTAATGTTACATTATAAATTTAGTGGCATCGGCAGGTTTTTAAAATAATATTACGAAGGCACATCTTGTAGAAAATATTCTTTTGTCCATTCGTTTTTATTTATTTGCAAATTTTGTTTTTCGGAGCAAAAATTTAATGTCACTGTAGCTTGTTTTGAAGTATTGTTCGCAACTTTTAAGAATGATGTAGTTTGCTTCTGATGATGGCCAGTGTAAGCTGGTCAAAACGTTAAGCGAATAAATATCTTTTTAAAAACACACACTTGTTTCCGAAAATTATTTATTATTAATGATGTAATAGACTAAGAAGTATCAAGGCTGTGTCCACCGGGGGGGGGGGGCATTAGAACTGAAATAGTTATTATAAATACGCAAAAATGTCGAAAAAAATCAAAAATTTAAAATAAATATTGATGATTTTTTAGGGTGCTCTTACATTTTAAAAAAAAAAAGAAAAATATTCCGCATATTTTTAGGTACTTCAAGCAAAATTTTTTATTACGAGCATAGTTTAGATTCCGAAATAAAGTTATACGGGAAGTAAAGGTGGGAATATCTTTTATGAGATTACCTTTATTGCAATAGCAACTCATGTGTTTTAGACTGCTGGTTTTGAGTGAAAAATAATTAATATACAAGTGTTAGTAAAGTTCATAAAACAGAAGAGAAAGAAAAATCAGAAGAAACAACTTTGTAGTAAGTCTTAATAAAATACATTTTCCTTCACATTTTACCCGAGAGCCTAGCAAGGAGATACCAACTGAAGTTTAAAAACGCAGAACAAGACGTGTATACTTCTGTCCTTCGTAATGTATGAAATTTATTAAACTCATAAATAATTGTAAATTTTTTGTTTTGCATTTACTTTTTAATTAATTTATTTTTCTACGTTATTAAATCTGTTATTATTAACAGTAAAACAGACAATGTGGAAAGAGAAATTTCGATAAAACTAACGGAAAGTATACCGAAGCGACTTTAAAAAATTTAAATAAACGGAAGAACAAAATGAAAATATGGTTGATAGTGTGATGTAAAGAAAGATAATGATATTAATAGTAAGAATAAACCTCTGTATTTTTCATTTTTTCGTTGAGTCTTTACCTTTTTTTTTTTTTTTTTTTTTTTTTTTTTGATTTTTCCATCATATATAGAAGTTAATTCGGGATTCAGGATGCTGGTGAGAGAGGACTGTAATGATAATTAAACAAAATGTAAATGAAATACTATTATAATTGACGCTTATAATTTGAAAAAAAAAAAATATATATATATATCGTATTACGTATAATTAAGATTAAGATAATGTAAATATTATGAATAAGCGATATAATTTTGTTGGAAACCCACAGACGCCCGCGCTCGTGCCTTGCGACGCCCGCGAATTATTCAAATAAAAAAACTAAAATAAAATAATGTACATATGGGAAAAACAAACAGAATCATTTTAATGTTGCATATTATACTAGTTAATTTTGGTTACATTAAATTAGTTTACCAGCCTCGTTAATGCTTCGTCATATGGAAAAAATTCAACCGAGTCGACCCGTTTTAAATTTTAATTTGGTAATAAGTTTACAGCGTATTAATAACTTAATTGATAACCGCATGCAGGGTATCGAATTATCCAAACGAAATTTTTTTTTGAAATTGCCAGGGAAAAATTGTGTAAGTGTCCATCATTTCGTAAACAAATTTTTCAGTTTACGCTCGTCACTTAAACCAATTGCTTTAACGAGTTCAAAAAAAAATCTATAGTTACTGCGGGAAAAAATTTGATACTTCTCTATAAGTAATTAACGTAATAATCGAGTATTTCATTTATTTCGTTATTTTTTTCCGATTATATTTTCTAACTCCATATTCCGTGCAATTTCCTTCTATAATTACAAAATGTGGAAAACCTCGAATGGGAAATTTCATCGAAGTCTGAAAAAATAATAACACGGTGTATTCGTGGAGTAAAAATTAATTTTCAGATTAAAAAGTAACGCACACATTGATCAGACAAAACAGTTTTAAGTAAAAGACATTTCGTCGTTTGTTTTTTTTTTTCATTTCTTATGAAACACCAGTGGCGGATCCAAAATTGGGAAAACATTTTTAAATTTCTATAAAGGTCGCTATTTGATTTTCTTTATGAAACAAGGAGCATTTCTCAAATCTACTGCCTGCCGTAGAAGATTTTACGTAATTATATAATCCCCCCTTCATGTCCTTCTGGCTCGGTCCCTGAAAACTCGCTGCACAATCTCAGCAATCGTTTTATTTCTTTTCTTTGCGCCATACCGGAGCATCAGAATGCTATAAAGCTGATGATGTCTTGATTATTCTAACAATAACGTCAAAATGCATTGAGTAGGCCGAATTTTTCAGGTAAGAGATTAGGCATTTGAGGTAAGAATTTTTCAGAGAGCGTATAATAGAAAATGTTTACAATTCAGAAGCCGGAAAATGAGTATAGGAGTTTAATTAAAAATGAACATCGAACACTTCACACCGTGGCCACAAGTGCAATTCAACATGATCCCCATAGGAGTGATTAAGCTTTTCAACTACGAAGGCCAACACAGATGCAATTAAGCACAGCCCTTAGAAGCTCGGTGAAAGCTATTTATCGTAAAATAACTGTGGGTAAAGTTCTGTTGATAATGTAGCAAACGATGGAAGATTTGAACGTTTGTAAAAGTTTGGTAATAATCGCTAATAAATGCCATCTTCCTTTTCAAACCCTTTTTTCTTGGATATCCGGCAAGTGTGCGTGTTCCATTTCCGATATCTTAAAAAAGCTACTTTTGCCACTGCTCGTCGCAGACTGTCTTATAAGAAGGAAAATATCTAAATAGCTGTGGAGAATTAAATTACAAACTAATTGGCCGATGAATAATTTCATGTAACTCTATATGTCTTTAGACCGCGCGAGATTGCCTTTATTTGTATTTTTCATCAGAGTGGTCGAAAATTTCGATATTAGTGTTGTAGGATTATCGGGTGGATCTTTTCAGTTTTACACTTAGTATAGACTTTTTACCTTTTCGAATGGAAAAGGTAGTTTAGTGTTTTCCAAGATTTTCTGATGAATTCATACAACACATGAGAGCGTTACACGTAAGCGAACGATCGAAATCGTTTAACCAGATAACTACGAGTACGTCCATTTGCTCAAGACCGTGTCCACGGGAGGGGGTTAACCTCCCCGTTAGAACTAAAATAGTTATTATAAATACACAAAAATCTGAAAAAAATCAAAAATTTAAAATAAATATTAATGATTTTTTAGGGTGTTCTTTCGTTAAAAAAAAAAAAAAGAAGAAATATGCTCCATATTTTGCGATGGAACTTATTAATAGTATGAAAATTAGTGCAAAATGTATTGTTATTTCTAAAATATGGGAAAAAAAAATTCACCCACCCACCTCTTTTCAAAATTCTGGGCACGGTCCTGCATTTGCTTAATTTCTGGATATCACTTCGTTTCAGTTTAGGGTTTGCGATAAATCTATCTTATGAAAGTTGTATGTTGACGCTTTTACCGGGTAAATTTAATCATCCGGCAGATTTTTATTTTATTGAAACGACCTTGAATAGTTCCGCTTACGCATTGTTGCTCGAAGCTAATACAGAGTTACACCATCTACGCAGCAAGATATATGGTGGTTCCTCGTTTAATACAGACGTCAAATATTCTATTCTTTTTCGTTTGATTATTCTTCTGGACGACCCCTGTTCTATATATTCACAACCACTTCACGAAAGCACACCTACTCACAGCCCTAGTAATGTAGCTATTTTAAATTTCAATTGACCGAGACATGTCTCGCAGTGACATAGAACCTACTTTTGTCTGTCAGGTTGAAAAATATCTAGTAATATTTACACAATAATATTCAGGACAAAGAAAATTAAAATGTAAGATAAAAAACATTTTTGCGCAGAGTCGAGAATGAACGTCAGGGGACGGTTTTTTTTAAATATTTCGCTTATTTTACACTTCAGATATTGTACAAATGTATTTAGAATACATCTAAAAAGAAGTAACAAAAAACAAACAAATCGCGATATTTTTTTAATTTTTTATGTTTTGTCTCATAGCTCGCGGTCCTCGTTACCGGTCCCTATGAAAAAACAAAATTGAGAAAGTTCTATCCAAGCGTGTTTAACGCGAAATCAATACAAAACATAAAAAACTAAATTTCGGTAGTATTGTAAAAAGTTTTTAAAAATGACAATCAAATATGAAAACGTAAAACTAAAAGAATATAAAGTATAACTGGAAATAAAAAAAAGTATACAAACGATATTAGTTTATCTATAATTATGAAAATATATTTTTAATATTGAAACTTTACTTTAAGAAAAATTAAAAACAATACTGATGTTTTCTTTTTGTTTAAATGATATTACAAAAACACTTTCTAAAAATCGTGGTACAAAATGATCTACCTCTTTGTAGTTATAATTGCGTGTTCCCAGACAATGGCGTCGTCAGCCGTCAGGTGGTGGGGGTAAGGGGGGGGGCAAGATGATAGAAAAAGGATATGAGTTATAGGAAAAATAAAATTTATAAGTTGTAAAGGCTTAATATTTTATTAAACAAGAATAAAATCTTAATTAAAACATAATTTTTGTGGGTTTCGGGCAAATTGTTCATGATTACACGCCTATGAATACTCATCATGGCTAGTTGATTAAAAAGTTTCAAGGCTCTAGGGGGAGGGGTGGGCAGCTCCATGTTCCCAGTTGTTCAAAAATGAATTTATAAAAAGGAATATTCTTGTGTAAATGCCCAGTTTTGCCCAATATCATCTGCGAGTAAAATACAACTGAGCTCAATTCGCGTATCTTCAAAATTAATTACCATTACTAAGAAAACTAATTATAAACCCCGTAAAATATTCCATTTCAGTTTACCGTTTTACTTTAATGTATAAATTTTCGTTTTAATAAAATTACATTTAAGATAAAATTTAATAATACAATATTTATCGTAATTCAAATTCCCATTATATTATTAAGAAACTTAAACGCTTACCGAATGAGACATTCAGTTATAATTTGTTTTTATCTTAATAAAACCATATCGATCTAAAATAGAAATCGATAGTGCTTTGCTTTATACCGATTTAATTTATTAATGTAATTAAAAATGTGTTTATACAGAAATGCTTAACTAAGTTTTTTACTTAATATTATATCACGTAGAGTGTAATATGAAATAAAATTTTTAGTAGGGTTTTATTGTTTTCGTATAATGAAACGATTTAAGGGCTTTTGGGAGAAAGTCAAACTTAAATTAATTTTATAATTTTGGTTTATTTTAAAAAGACAATTTGTAATATTTTCACTTTATTCTTTTTCATTTTATGTAAAAAAAATTCATTAGCTTCGGCTGCGTAATGGAGATGTAAATCGTATAAATTTTAGTGTTAATTATTGGGTTTTCTAATTACTGTACTGTATGTGTAGATTAAGTTTTTTTTTTTTTTTTTTTACCACAAACAGCGCCAGTATTAATTTTAATATATGTATTATGATGATAGAAATGTGACCAATCCAAAGCCCTCCAGTGAGGGGTTTGGCTTATAATAGTTCACTACAACTTATAAAAAGGGATACAAAGTCTAGAGAAGGACGAAAAGCTACATAAGCAGTACAGCACAATTTTGACCATATGGCCCTTAGGATATAAAAAGCGAATGGGATAGATTTTAATAGAAAACAACATGAGATTAGTACAGCAGCGTGTACAATGTAATATTTAGAGCACAATCGTCATGATAACAGCGCTATTTAGTGTATTTCATAAAAGCTCGGCACGCATTTAGTGTGCAAGAGTGCGAGCACCACAGCAATCGCCTTATGGAACGTTATCCATACGTAGCAAGTCTACTTCTTATGATATCTGACAAAAACTGGAACACCATGGCAATCACTAAGTTAAGAGTGACCCATACATGTCATGTTTATTTGGGTCAGATGACCTGGATCCCATAGTAACCGTTGCTGTTTGGTCGGACAACAGAGTCCGGTGAAGTAAATACTTGATAAAAGTTTCGAGTCATAATAACTGATGCTAACGTATTTAATACTAAATGCACTTAAGTTATAGGAAGAGCGTCACGACACCACTTCCTTCTCTTTAACCTTCTTCTCGGATTACCCGGAAGAGTATTTATAAACGTGCTACTAACTTTAGGATTGGGATGTAGATTTAGATTTTCAAAAAATTTGCTGTACTGTTGAGTATGAACTGATTTAACAAAAGGAACATGCAGATCTCGATGGAGAGTTAGGTTTGAAACATATTTTGGTGCTGCTGCAATCCCTCGGAGGATAATGGACTGCTGACTCTGAATGCGAGCAAGGTTGCTTCTACTTGTATTTCCATATAGTTCTAGGCCATACCTCCACATCGGAGCTATAATCATCAAGTAGATAGATCTTTTTAACCTTATACTTAATTTAGATTTATTGCCTATCAGCGAGGATAGCTTTTTAGTGTGTGCGATTAGCTTTCTCCGTATTTGTGCAACGTGGAAGCGCCACGTAAGGCGACGGTCAAGGTACATGCCTAGATACTTGACTGTGTCTACCTGTTTGAGCTCTACATTGTTTATTTGTAATTTAGGGCATGTAACGTATCTGTTCGTGAAGGTTATGTGCTGACATTTTTCCTCACTAAATTTAATTCCCCATTTTTTGGCCCAGATCATTATCCTGTTTAAATGGTCCTGAACTGCATTATTCGCATATATACAATTAGTATCTGAGGACAGTATTGCTATATCATCAGCAAATGCGGCCAGAATTGTCTGATTTGATACAGGAAGGTCAGCCGTGTAGATGGAGTATAGAATCGGGCCAAGGAGGCTACCCTGCGGAACAGAGGCCGATACCATACCTTCCGTAGACATTGAACCATTGACATTTACTATAAATGACCTATTTAATAGATAGGACTGAAAAAAAAAAGTTACGGTATTCATTTTGATAAACTACATAATAACGAATATTTAAATAAAAAAATTATACACATTTGTTTTTTCTACGGTAGATGTTATTTATTTCTTCGGTTATTTTGTAAAAATCGTATTGTATTGAAATTCGATTACAAATGAAAAAAAAGGGGGTTTAATTTTTAGTTAGTATCAGGGCCAGATATGGATGGCGGGCTAGAAAAACGATAGCTCCGCTGGGCCCCAGTCTCTAAGGGACCCCGCGTTTTTGAATAAAAAAAATTTAATTTTCCACACGCAAAATTTAGAAGTTGTAAAAAGCAAGATTTTTTATCTTAAAAAAAATTCAGTTAAATTAAAAAAACAAAAAAAATAAAGATTACATGTGGGTTCATCAATTAAAAATTATATACTTTTTCTTAATAAAACTTTCTCCTTTTTTCCCAATAAACTGAATGCTACGTAAAATAAATATTTATAGAAATTTTCTACGATAAATCTAATTTATTATGTTGAAAAAAATTAATGAGTCCTTTTACGTACTGAATAATAAATAAACATTTGACATATCGGTTAGTAACAATTCTCTATTCAAATATTGACACCCGTGCAATCGTTGTAAATTTTTCTATGTACAAAACGTTTTACGATCTGAAATATTCTTAATTTTAACAATATTTTATTTTTTATTTTTATTGGAAGTTAATACGTTTTATTTTGAACTGTACAAAAATTATTTAAAATAAAAGTGTGTTTAAATCGATTGCTGATTTTATAAATCTACAAATATTTGTATTTCGAGAAATTTAATAAATCATTTGTATTTCATTCGTTTTTTTTTTTCTGATCGCATAAACAATTATGGTAATATATCAGACCAGTAGAGATTAGAAATATTTTAACGTATTATTTTGAAATTTAGCGTCGTTCGGTAAACTTTTCAATTGTATTAAAGCAATAAAAACGTGTTACGTACGAATAATAATTAACTGGTCTTCAGTGATTTAGAACGCTGTAAAAATGCAAAGTTTCATAAAACTTAGCTACAATATTATTAATTTTAATCTTTTTTTGTTAAAATAATGGGCGAAGTTCTCATACAAGTACAATTGATAAAATGTTATTTTACGTTTTCAAATAAAAGCACGTAGAATTATTAACGCTTTATTTTACTAATTTTAAATTATGCTATATTCAGATTAACTAGGAACTCAGAAGGGATCGTACACAAGAAGAAAATAATACACTCATCTCCAACAATCTGTTTTCGTAGAATAATTTTATTTCTGAAATAAAAACTGACCGAATTCATTTAAGAGAATGTTTTACGTTGAAAATGAAATTTTGCTTGGCGAATAAAATTGATTCTCTCAATTCTATTACTGATTTTGAACAACGCTCATTTGTTATTAATGTACACGGGGTTATAATGTCCAAGACGAAATCATAAAGCATGTTCATAATATTTAGATTTTTCTCCTTGCAGAAGGAGGAAATATTTAAATTTCAATGTCGAAAATAGGAAAGAAAGAGGAAATTAAAATAGGCGAATCACTGGACATTCAGAACCAATTGGTCGGAGTTAATTTCAAGGTAATTTAAAAGAAAAAGATTTAAAACTAAAAAAGTTTAAATAGTTAGTGTGCGGACAGACACACACGGGACCGCATTATCGATATGTCAAAAATTTACAATTATTTCTAAGTGTAATCTTGTATCTACACTAGCAAAGCTATTTCCTAATTCAGTAGAAGTACTCTATAATAAATATGGTCTCCAAACCGCATAAACCCTCTCACTTGTACACGTCTTTTAGACCTATTAGTCTTCTCCCGCTGATGGATAAAGTTTTTGAAAAAATATTATTCCACCGTGTACGTATAACCCATCTCAGAACGGAATGTGATAATTCCACTTCATCAGCTTGGTTTTAGGAAAATTAATTCCCCTGTTCACCAATGTCAAGGTTGTTGACAACATAACTAATGTGCTTTAAAGTAAAATGTATTGCTTTGCAGTGCTCTAGGATATGTCTCAGGCATTTGAGCAGGTATGGCAGCCGGGCATTTTACATAAGTTGAAAAATGTCTTACCATCACAATATTTCCATATTATTAAATCATATCTTGCCGAGAGGTATTTCACTGTTAAAGAAGGTAATACTTACTCTTCTATTTATCCCGTCTTGTCGTCGGGGGGTTCCTTAGGGAAGTATTCTTGGGCTGGCGTTGTTTACATCATTCATGTCTGATATGCCCAGTAATTCTAACATAACGCTGTGTCCTTCTGCTGATGATAGTGCGTAATTGCTTCGGATTCTGATGTGACTAGAGCAACAAATTACTTGCAGTATCAACTTACCCGTTTAGAATCATGGTTGACCGACTGGAGGATAAGGGTCAACGAAGGTAAAAGCAGCCATATCACCTTTACACTACGGAGAGGCATTGCACCGCCAGTTTATTTAAATGGGAATCTTATCCCGCAGGTAAGTAATGTACGGTACTTAGGTTTGTACCTACATAAACGCCTTGCGTCGGGTCGACATTTTTTTTTTTTTCATTTCGTTATTCGAGTCGGATGTCGTGACCTTATTTGACGCAAGATACAACACGTCGTGGGGGATTTAACCTAAAATGGGTAATTTTCATTAAATTTTGGTGTTTTCTGCCTAAAATGGTATTGGTTATAATAAAATTGAGACGATTTTAGCCTGAAATGGGATATTTTGCAGTAAAATTGCAGTTTTGTGCCTTTTTTTTTTTTTTTTTTCATTTCGTTATCCGAGTCGGATGTCGTGACCTTATTTAACGCAAGATACAACACGTCGCCATTTATACCGATTGTGTGCTAAATCTGTATGTTGTAAATTTGGTCTGCATATTTTTTTGATCTGGTCGATGTAGCGGTTCTTTGGTCTGCCTTTCTTCCTTTTCCCCTCGACCTTTCCCATCAAAATCGTTTCTCCAGCCCATTTGCTTTTACTATATGATCGAAAAGGCCTAGCATACGTTTCCTGATGGATGTTAATAGCAGTCGGTTGGTTTCGATCTCGAGCTCTTTTAACACGTATTCGTTTGTCCTATGGGCCGTCCATGGGATTCTTAAGATTTTTCGATACCCTTTCATTTCGAAAGGTGCGATCT
The DNA here is from genome assembly GCA_039619475.1 of Icerya purchasi. Taxonomy (NCBI): domain Eukaryota; kingdom Metazoa; phylum Arthropoda; class Insecta; order Hemiptera; family Monophlebidae; genus Icerya; species Icerya purchasi. The sequence continues at coordinate 92,161,404 of CM077115.1, forward strand.
TCCTTCTCATGGTTTCATTGATCGTCCATGTTTCCGACCCGTAAGTCGCTTTAGAGAACACCAAAGTTTGCAGGAGTCGTAATTTTGTTAGTTTAGAGATCTTATGATCTTTCCATATACGATTAAGCTTTTCCATCGCGGTGCTCGCCAGTGCTATCCGTCTCTTTATTTCTTCGTCTAATCCTCCAGTTCTTGAAATGCAGGCATCCGAACAGATTAATTTATCTTGGGTTTGTATATCTTGTAGCATTTTTAACGGTTGTTGGATTTTGTTATCCTTATCAATAACTAACATCGAACACTTTTATTTGTTTAGTACTAAACCGGTCTACATTTCCCTTTCCGCGTTGGCCAGTACTACCGTATCATCTGCAAATCTTATGTTTGTGATTTTCTCACCTCCGAATGATATTCCCCCATACCAGCCGTCCATTGTTTGTCTTATAATCCATTCTCCACAAATATTGAAGAGAATCGGTGATATACAATAGCCTTGGCGTACTCCCTTTTTTGCTGCAATCTCACTGGATTTATCGGTCTCTAGTTTTATATGTCCTTTGTTATTTACGTACAGTTGTTGTATGAGGTAAATTAGATGTTTTGGTGTACCCATTTCTAATAAAATCTGCCACGGTTTTGGCTATTTAATGTTATCAAAAGCTTTATTATAGTCGAAAAAGCAAAGCAGCCTCGGAATGTTATATTCATTAAGTTTCTCTATTATTTGCCTTACGTTTAATATCTGTTCTCGGGTGCCTTTACCCGGCATAAAACCATCTTGTTCTTTAGAAATTTGCAGAAGTAGATAATAATTGAGGCGATCTTGTATTATATGTAATAATATTTTTCTAGCATGGTTAATCAGAGCGATTGTTCGATAATTTCCGCATTCTTCTCTCGAGCCTTTTTTATGCAACCGCACATATACATTACCGTAAAAATTGGTGAAATAAAAAGGCGATGTGGACTGCTCTCGCGGTTGTTGGAGACTCGATCCAGATTATCATTAGATAATAAAACATTAATATACAATAGCTTAATTAAACCGATCTGGACATATGGTGTCGAACTTTGGGGAACTGCTGAAAAAACGCTGTGTACGTCGTTTTCAATCAGTTAATTCTAAGATCTTGCGTAAGATAGTCGGTGCGCTGTAGTTTGTATTGAATACATCGATAAGAAGAGATCTCCGGATTTCTTCTGTTACTAAAGTGATATAATCGAGATACAAGACGTTTTTCGATAGGCTGGCGGCTGATACAAATGTGCTGGTTACTGACTTCGCAGATCAAAATACACCTGATCCCTCAACTAGTCGATTAAAACGACTGTGTCCACGTGATAGTTTGAATAATCAGTGAACTTATTTAGATGTAATACAACAAGGAGACTAAGGTCATTGGATTAAACAGTCAAATTAAATTATTTGCTTCATGATATTTTACCCAAGTCACTTCTACTGATTGCAACATTTACAGATTGTAGAGAGAAAAAAAAAAGAAAGCATTACATAGAAACATCTAAAATGTTTCCAATGAGGAGTCGTTTCGTTTCAAAATATTCCTGAAATTTATAGGATTTATTATAATACGATCAGGCAGTATCACACTTTCTTTGTTTTTACGATAGCGAAGTTGTCAGCTTTTTAATTTAAATTCACCTGAAAGCAATCGCGCTAAAAGCTAAAATTAATTCATTCATATTTATTAAAATATCGAATTCTCTTAAAATATTTCTCTTTAATTTCAGACGCTATACATATTTTATAATTGTCTTCATATAGCTATATTTAACCATAAATTTATAAAAATATTATTTTTCGCATTTATGTATGTAATATTATTTTTAACATTTTCACAAATTTAGTATTAATCTATTTCCCTAGCCAAGAACCCCATAAATTTCGGGAACATTTCAAAATCAGATGGCTCTTCATTTGAAACATTTTAGACTATTGTAGCGTTACACAGTAACAATTGGCACGACACTACTTATACCTGTACAGGTAGAACGTACGAAGGTTGCCTACGTTCAGAACTGAATATGATTCTACAAAAAAAAAGAAATAAACTGCTATTTTGAGCTTGTCAAAAACAAACAGATAATAATAATAATGAAAACAGTTTGTAGTTTCAATTTTATTTTTATTTTTACGGTATATTTATTTAAAAGCATAACAGAATATTCTTGGCTTAAGAATGACGTTGTTATATACATATATACAGTGAGCCACAATAATATCCGGGCACCGATGTACCCAATGAATATAGGCTAAAAACAAAGGGAAAAAATGCTTTACTGTTAAAGCAAGTAACGAAAATGGAAAAATAGATATCTCCTTAATATATTCTAAAAAAAAAAAAAAAACAAAAACATTAAAAAAACATAGCTTACGATATGAAAAACACAAAAATTACGAATTTTAAACGCCACATTAATATCCGGGCAAACGAAAAAATAAAATAAAGAAGCTCTCCAAATAACTGAATATCTACTTCCTGGAAAAATTAATACTTCGTACGACGACCTTTGGCATCTACGACCGCTTTCAACTTGCGCGGCATTGAACAAACTAATTTTTGTAGATAATCAAGGGGAATTTTCTGCCATTCTTCTTTTAGACGACTTTTTAATTCATTACAGTTGGAAATCGACTTTTCACGAATCCTCTTATTGAGTTAGTCCCGTAGGTTCTCTGTGGGATTGCAAGCCGGAGACTGTGGCGGTGTGGCAAGGATGTGGGGGCAATTATAGAGAATCCACTCTCGAGTTTTGTACGCTGTATGTTTTGGATCATTATCTTGATACAAGTAAAATGGCTCCAAGATGCCCAATTTTTCAGCGCTTTGGCATAAATTGTGTGTCGTAAAATGCTGACATATAGATCGCTATTCATAGTACCATCAATGGGGACTAAAGATCCCACACTACTCGCCGCGAAACACCCCTACACCTGTACATTTCCTCCACCGTGTTTAATTGATGCAGTCAGAGTTTATAATTCATATGCAGTATTCGGTTTACGCCGCACTTTCTGTTTTCCATCACTCCCAAAGACGCTAAACTTGGACTCATCAACAAAAATGACGTCCTTCCAGAACTCCTCCGAATTAAATATTGTTCTGCGAACGCGAGCCGATTTTTTTATATTTGCAGAACTAATATAGGGTTTTCTGCGGCTAGTGCGGGAAAAGTACCCCATTTCTTTTATGGCCCGACGTACTGTTTCGGCTGAAATTTCTATCATTTTGCTCTCTCTCAGTGCCGTAGTTAGTTTCGGCGCACTTCCCTTAAGGGGTTTCTTTCTATTTCTCGCCGGATAAAACGCACATCGTATTTTGTTAGCTTTTTTGGTTTCCCTTTTTGAGATTTCGAGTCGATGCGATTTTCACTTTTGAAGCGATGAAGAACGTCATGCACCGTACTTTTCGGAATATTCAGAGCTGTGCACTCTTCCGTTCTGAAAAGCCTTCTTCATTCTTCCAAATTACTAATTGACGCATTTCCCAAGACACGTGTTTTTACTCGTTCGCGACATTTCACTGCACTAACACGCACTTTTTAAACAATTACGGTAACCGACGTACTGTTTAATTATAATTTGCGTTTTCGCGTAACGACTCGCCATACTGTGATGACTCATATCAGTACCGCGTCTTAGTTGATGCACTTGGGAAAAACCCATGAGTGTTTTACTGCACTTAGTTCTATGTGCCCGGGTATTAATGTGGCGTTTAAAATTCGTAATTTTTGTGTTTTTTGTATCGTAAGGCGTGTTTTTTTAATGTTTTTGCTTTTTTTTTTTTTGAGAATATATTAAGGAGATACTTATTTTTCTATTTTCGTTACTTGTTTCAACTGTAAAACATTTTTTTCCTTTGTTTTTAGCGTATATTGATTCGGTACATTGGTGCCCGGATATTATTGTGGCTCACTGTATATATATATATATATACATATATATATATCTATTATATAAAGTTGCAAGAAAAAAAATCTTACAGACCGTTCTATAGTAACTAAAGAGTTAATTATTTTTTCAATCGACGTATTTTCTTCGCTAGATTACAAGAAAATTATAAGACCCTCAAAATTGTAAAATTCAAAAAATGTAAAAATCAAATTTCAAGAAAAAAATGTTTAAAAAATTCCAGTCGGTTCTATATGAGTTATGGTATTAATTTTCTTTCTAACCTACAAACCAAGATCTCCAGAATACAGGAAAAATAAAAAATTCGAAAAATTTTGATATTTAGGAACCAAAATTTCGGAAAATACGCGCTTAAAATGGTAAAAAAAGACACAGCTCTTATCATGATAACTAGAGGGTCACTTTTTTTTTAAATGATGTATTTCAATCGCTAAAATATAGGAAAAGTTCGAGACACCCAAGATAAAGTCCACAACTTTAACCATGGTAGCTGGAGGGTCACTCTTTTTTTTAAATGATGTATTTCAATCGCTAGAATATAGGAAAAATACGAGACCCCTAAAATTTTAAAATTAGAGAGCCTAAAATTTGAAAAATGTAAAAATCAAGTTTTAGAAAAAAATTTTAAAAATTTCCACGGCCAGTTCTATATAAGTTACGGTATCGATTTTCTTTTTAACCCGCATACTAAGGTCTCCAGAATACAGAAAAAAAATAAATTTCGAAAAATTTTGATATTTAGGGACCAAAATTTGGAAAAATACACGCTTAAGGCGGAAAGACTGGAAACTAAAAAGAAGCCCACTGCTCTGTCCATGGTACCTAGAGGGTCACTTTTTTTTTAAAATAATGTATTTCAATCACTAGAATATAGGAAAAATACGAGACCCCCAAAATTTTAAAATTAATGGTCCCAAATTTTGATAAATAATTAAAGCATACAAATTCTGAAATGATTGAAGTGATGGTCAACAGTGACTTAATATATTATTGTTTAGATTCTAACAAAAAAAACAAATTTCACCATTGCATTTAAAAAAATAAATATTGTTAATGTCTTATTTTAAAAATAATTAAAATTAACGTATTCCTCTGACATATATTACTCTGTTAGTGGTTTCAGATATTTTAATCTAAACTTCACTTTTTTGATTGACGTATTCAAAATATATGTGAACACTGCGGTCTTTATGAAAATTTACAAAGTAAAATAATTTAAAGTCCGAAGGAATGAGCCGCGAATCGAGCCCAATCCCCTAGTATATATATATATATATATATATATATATATATATATATTGTAATACATACAGATTCGACCATATTATAAAAGTTAAATAAATCAGTTTTTAAAATTAAACAATATAATTAATTTATAACTGATTTTTCGTAACTCACGTAATCTTTTTATAAAAGAATGCAGAAGTAAAAATTTGAAAATTTTCAATTGGTGATCAGAAGGATATATCTTGGAATTATCTTTAGCCCCTTTCTGCCGAAAACCTTTTTTCTTTAGATCTTTTAAATTATTCGTCCACGTAATGTGCTATTGATATTTTCCTTAAATTTTGTTCCACCCTGTGGGATGCAGCGGCTAACTTGAAAACCATCCCCTGATGTAGACCTCTTTCGCTGTTAAACGGGCAGTCGACATATAATTTATGCAGAAAAGTCGACCCCTCATAAATAAAAAAAAAATAATGTTAGATTTTATATAAAATTCAGTTATTTTAATTATCCTTACAACGGCTTGATCAATAATCCATTAGCCGCTAATTTGGCAGTTAACTGTATCCACTTTAAACGCTTCAACCAAATTCAGTTATAACATAGATCACAACTATTACCGATTAATCAATCTTTCATTTCGTTAAGATTAATCACCAGTGGGTGGATATCCATGTTTCTTTTCTATTTATTATCCGCACTGTTACTTATTGTCTCTTTAGGCAGATTGTATGCAAAAAGAGCGAAAAAATAAACAATTATCCGGAATTTAATCGAGAGCTTACCAAATCTATATGATCACGGAATAATGCATGCTAGTTCTTTTTACATTAATGTATATATATATATATATATATATATGTATATCCTATCAAGGGTATGGGACTCACTTTACTTTTTTTTAATATGATGATATATATATATGTATATATATACACACATACATATGTATATATATATATATGTATATACATATGTACATATGTATATGTTGGTGCAATATGTTTTTTGGCATATAATGCGCGTTGCAAAACCTACAGATGGCGTTTCCATCGATATTCGAACGGACTTTAAATAACCTTATTACTAGCAGTACAACATATCTTTACAAAATCAATACGAGTAGTATGCCTATCATACTGCGCGTACGATGTAGTGGATAGAAGTATGTGTGCATATCCAGTAACAGGACAAAGATATGCGCATACCGGTAGAAAGCAAAAAAATTATAGCACAGAGAGGGAGTATTCGCATGGATTCGGAATGCTAAGGTGTTAAATAGCGGAAATGAATTATGTCCGTTAAAAATGTCGACGAATAAAAATTCGCGTCGTTTGTTGCTCACCCGCGGTGGGCGACATGTGGTAATTAGTATGCCGCGGTGTGACTAGTTATTCGACTGAGATATTAATGTCGAATAGATCTCGATGAGAATTTTAATTGCTAGCTAATAATAATAGACAACATCGATCATCTTCACTTCGGCTCCATTGTTGTTGTGTTGTGAGCACTGTATTCGCGATCATTGCGTCGCGGGGTCCTAGTTCCAATCCTGACTACATCTGCCTGTGTATCGGTTTTGGAATAAATTCGCAGGGCATACTTTTTTCTACGATGACTCTATTAAGGAATTGGAAAAGATGTTGGACCGAACTTTGAGCATTCTGCTAAAAGCCTTGAAGCGTGAAAAACATTTACAACTTAAATGATACATAACTTTTTTACGACTTTTGAATTGCTCTGTTTGTAAAATGCTTAAGCATGTAGTAAAAGCTGAATCTAAACTAAATAGCCGGTTAAATTTTTTTTTAAATTCTAAATAATTATTTTTTTAAAATTCTAAGTAGTTTTTTTGTTTTTTTTCAATTAAAATGTTTGTAAATGGTGTGACTGAACTGGTGTACAATTTTAATATACGTTTATAATGCCTTAATAGTGTTCCCAAGTATGAAATGATAAAATAAAAATTTGAAGAGATAATTAATTTAAAAATTGTTCAATTAGAATCTTTACACCGGTTGTATTTCATAAAGGTTGATGATGATAACTAAAATAAGAGATGTATGTAGCTGTGCGAGCGTCAATCACATCAATTCAATCAATGGCTGAAGGTATCAATAAAAACTTCAGAGATCTTTGAAATAGCAGGATTACCGTTCCCCGATGTAATAACGGCTTTAGTAATATTTTTTAGCAATGTTTTTTGCAAAACGTGCATTATGTTTCTATGGGTAAAATATTTTCCATTTAGAGGTAAAACTTACCGAGTGACATTTAAATTTTACGAAATTTGTCACTTGATCAGATTTCCCTCTAAAACAACAATATTTCCCCTTAATAAGGAAATCGGTTACAACGACATTGAAATGATGCTGAGGTTAAAATCATTACGGATTCGAAAAGAATGCGAATCTTAATTTATTTTTCTCATTTTTCCTCAATCTAGTCAATTATTTATGTTTAATTTTTTTTTATTTTTTCTTTTAATTACTAATTTGTAACTAGCTAAATGGTGAGGCTATCTAATAAATGTTGTCAATAAATCGCAAGTAGAGAAGGTGCATTCCTATTGATGCTTCAACCATGTTTAATTTAAAAATCGTAATAATATAGTGGGTATTGCCGGGCACACCAAACACCCTAAATTTAATATTCCGCAGTGTTCCCTTTTTTTGCAGCGCCTCGATCTGTATACTTTACACCAAATTCTGAAAGTAAAATTAAACGTAGCTTTTATGCGGGATTCGAATCATCGCCTGTGCCCCTCCTAAGTAGACTTCATTCATTCGCTATAACAACCATAGAAGTTAAACACCGCGAGGAAAGCCTCGATTTAAAAAAAAAAGAAATATTCTTGTTCACCGATTTTTCTTTATATTTATCTTCATACCGCCATGTTTTCCGCAAAGATTGATTCTAAAGTAATTCTCTAAGGTTAGATCACCTTGAGCGCTAACATACCTATTTTGGCAATCAGAATTTTTAAAATGCGTTTTAGCCCTAAATATAATTTTTGTTCAATTTTTTTTTTTTTTTCATTTTGAGTTTCTAATTGACATCGTATTATTCCAAATTTAAAATTTTTACTTCTTTATTTCTGTTGTTTTCACATGAACATGTTTTATGAGTACGAGCCATTTAAAGTTTTTGAATATCAAAAATCATCATGAATACCGATAAAAAAAAAATTTGAAAACGAAGAAGGTTTCAGACTTCCCACATTTTGGTCAATATATTTATATTTGAATTACGATGATTATCATCTTTATACAAATTATTTGATTGCTTCCGCGTCCATGAGTGCTTTTTAAATTATATCCTCTTCCTATTCGCTTCTTTGATTTTATCATTTTTCGTCTTCACATCCATAAACTTTCTTCTCTGCATTCAATCCATATCGATACTTATTATTTCCTAGTCATGTAGATATAAATGAAGTATTCCCTAGCTGGAGTTGCTGCTGCTTCTTCGTGTGTTTTCTTTTCTAAAATATTAGATTCGCGAACCTTTTTTCTCTTTATAAAAATTTCCATTCTAAATTCCGGTCTGATATTTTTCTTTCGTCTTTTTCGAATAAATCATATTTCTGCCTGTCTACCTTAAAAACCTCATTTTTCTCCTTACCTTTCGTGATACTACGATTATTTTCCTTTACTTCGACGTTCCGCTGTCGTTTCTATTATTCGCTTGCGCCACATATATTGAAATTATCTTCGTGTTGTCCTCTTCATGCTGATGATAAAGTTTTCTATGATTTGAACCACATCCTCTATCTCAACTGACGTTCTGTTTTCAATTTTCACGCGTTAATATTTAGGTTTCTCACATTTTATTATATGTTTCTTTTGTTTTACTATTTTCTTCTTCGATCGTCATTTCTCCTCTAATTTGATTTTATCAACCTCCGATCGAATTGCTATCTAACAAATTTTCTTCCCTTCGTATTGTTCCCGAGAAAAGTTCTTTGTTATCGTGTTCAAAAATATTTCTAAAGAAAGGGAAAAAAACGAAAAAAAAGATGTGTTTATCTTGCCTTGTTTATCTGATATTTTTCTAAATACGTTTTTTAAAGCAATTTTGCCTTTTTGCGATCTATTTTGCAAACTCAAAAATTCTTCGCGGTAATCTTTTTCTTCTATTAACGTTGGTTTTTACTCGATCAGAAATTATTTTATGGATTTTAAATTTTTTTTTTTTTGGCTTAGCTTTTGCCATTTAGCCAGTTAAATTTTATCCCGCTCCTACTATATTAAATATTACAAATAGGATGAGAGCTTTCGAACACTAAATCCACTGCTCAAAAACAACAAGAATGCAGAGCAGGTAAATGTTTCGAAAAGCGATAAAAAGAGTACAAGATTATTTCCTGATCAGCAGAGTGTAACAGTGATGCCATTTAATTCTTGTCATGCTCGGAAATGATTTGAATGTTGACAGACCTTGCGGTTATTTAACGAACTTATGCGCGACACGTTTGACATGTATCTAAATAAAACATCACTTCCTTTCTACTAAGTTACGGAGATGCTGCGATAAGTATAGTCAATGAGGATGTCGAAAAAAAAGGAAACAGAATTTAGCGGTAGAGAAGCAGTTTTAATCGTTGTTGATCAGGGTTGGACTATAAGACAAGAACCTCGAGGTAATCCATGAAAGACCAGCATAGAAACGAAACAGAGAGTAGAAGAAAAAATGATGGTTCTAGATTGGAAGAGGTCAATAGCAAGGGAAGAAATGAAGGCTGGAATATTAAAAAAGTGCATAAAAATAGATTGGACGAAGTGAGGAAGAGTTAAGTTCCGGAATCAGTATGATTATGAAAGTATTCCAAGCAGAAGGTAGTAGAGCCGAATAGGAGAAAGGAATTTTATTTATTTATTTATTTATTAGCCGCTATAATACTATAGACGAAACGTGTAGTACTTATAAACATTTGTATTAATACATTAGAAATAAAAAACTAAAATTAACTAAAATTAGAAGCCCATATCTTGAGCAAAGGTGTCCCTCAACCTTGCCCATTCCTTTCGGTCCCGGGCAATCCTCTCGTATTGTTTATTATGTAAAAATATTGTTAAACCATCTTCCTATCGTATAAATACCTATCTTTTCGATCTGACTCTAAAAGGACCCTTAAATATACATCTAAACGACTAATACTTCTTCCACGCTAACGCTATTCTTCTATGTACCTTTCCTGAAGTCATGTTTCCCAGTTCTACTCTTTGACCCAAGTAAACTATTTCTTCTACATATTCAATACTTTGTCCGTCTACTTCCATTTTTATTTTTTCTTCAATGTTGGTAGCAATTTTTGTTTTCCTCCAATTCATTTGCAAAGCCAGCCTTCTTTCCAGCTTCGTTGAGGTCGGTTATCATATTTTTTAATTTGAATAAGTCTTTTCCTATAATTACAACATCGTCTGCGAAACGCAGGTTATTTAAAAATTCCCCATTTACACCTTAATATCTTTGTGTTCCCAATTTAGTTTTTTAAAAACTTCCTCAAGCGCACATACGAATAGCAATAGTGATAACGGATCTCTCTGTTTTACCCCCTTTTCTATCTGAAAATATTTTTCGGGGTTTTCTATAAGTATCCTAGACTTCATCATTGTGTACATATTCGATATTATTTTCCGATATATCCACGAGATTCCTTGATTTTTAAGAGCCCCCAACATAAATTTGTGTTTTAAAGAGTCATAAAAGCTAAACACACTGATTTTGTATATTCCCTTGACTTCTATATGATTTCATTTAAAACAAATAAGTGACCTATAGCGGAGAAATCTCTCCGGAAACCCGCCTGTTCAACTGATAAATGATAGTTTAGTTTGTTTTGAATCCTTCTTGCTATTATCTTAGAATTTTGTTTTGAGATTGTAGGGCTTCAATTTATTGGTCTGAAATTTTCGATTTTGTTTTTATTTCCTTTTTTATAAAGTAGAATAATATTTGACCTTTTCCATTCACGTGGAATTTTTTCACCTGCCAGAATCATGTTGAAAAATATAACCAAACACTCTATCAGATACGATCCCCCAAATTTTAGTTGTTCATTACTTATTTTATCAACACCCAGAGCTATGTTCCCTTTCAGTTTTGACACCACATCCATTACCCCCGCTTTTATTATACTGGGTTCCTGCTCTTCCTCTAAACCTTCTTCATTTTAAATAATACTAAATCTTCATCCTTATATAATTCCTTATAGTACTCCGTAGCGTGTTCAATTATCCTTTACCGATCACAGATTTCATTCTCATCTCCATCTAAGAGAAAAGAAACCCGTTCGACTCCTATTGCTAAGTTTTTTCTTATTGCTTTTGTACTTTTCGTACTTTCCAACACCGACTAAATGAACTCATTTTTCTTCTTTTCGTTTTACGTTCTCAACCTGCTTCTTATAAGTTTACATAGAATATTAAATTCAATCTTGTTTTATTCTTCCATCTCTTTAATTTTTCTCTTTCAGTTATCAGCTATTTTATGTCTGTCGGTATACCTAGCGTGAATGGGTTTTTGTAATTTACGCCTTTACATTTCGTCGCTTTTTTTCATACTGTTTGTTATTTCGGTGTATGATAATTCTATATTATTTATATGTTGTATGTTGATGTTTTTTAACAATTTACTTAGCTCTGCCGCATAATTCCCGCCATTATCCTTATTTATACTTTTACAATCTTTTTTCTTAGAAAATGTAAAACGCCAAATTGAAAGACTGATTTTACATGAAGTTGGTTTGTGGTCTGAGTGGAATTTTAAATTTTGTATTATATTAAAGTCTCTTATTTTATTTTCGCTCGCCGTGGTTAATACATGTAATCGATTTGATTTTTATATTTTTGATTTGGAAAGATTCCCTTTTTTTAAATAAAGTTTTCACTACTTTTAGTTTCTGTTCCATACCAAAGTTCAGAAGTTTCCAATCTCTTTCATTTCTTACGTCATAATTGTATGGTCCTAGAACCCCGTGTTCCTCGTCATTCCTTTGACCTATCAGACCGTTAAAGTCTCCCATTATTAATAAATGATGCTTCGGGTTGATTTTAGAATTATTTAAAATATCCGGTATTTGCTTGTAAAATTCATCGCATTCTTATTCTTCCGAACTCACCGTCGGAGCATAGACCTGCAACATCGTTATAGTCTTATTATATTTTTTCCTCTTATTTATATAAAATACAGCTATCCTATCCGAAATTTGCTTAAATTCCGCTAAGTTTTTTTTCCAGTGTCGATTTATAATAAACCCTTCACATTTCTGGCCCCGATCATTCCCTACATAGCACAGTAAGTTGTCCTCTTTTGTCACTAGCATATTAAGCCGCTTCTCCTTACTTCTGACAGTCCTAATATGTTAATTTTTGATTCCCTCAAGGCAATCTCTAGTTCGATTAGATTCTCATTACTTTTTAACGTTCTAACATTTAAGCTAGCAACGTTTAATATATTTTTTTGGGCATCTACTCTGCCTATTCTCTTACCGTTTCTTTTTTCTCCTAGTGTTATTTTTCTGCCGCCGATAATGCCAGCATTATTATTCTTATTCTTATGATTACTTCTACCTTTCGTTTCTCCATTATCTACAAAGGATGAAGGGGAAGGTCTTACTCGCCCTCGCGGACCAAGCGTAACCGGACAAGGTAGGAGAAAGGAATTAAAGGACCCTGGATGCAACAAGATTATTGAAAGTTAGGGACCTGACTGGGAGCTAATGAGTTAACGTATGCAACTAATTTGTCAGGAGAAAGAATATGATTTGAATAGGATATCGAACTAAAGAAAACTTAAAGGCATTCGCCATTTTCTAAATATGACAAAGAGGGGTGGGTTTGTGAGAAAGAGGAGCAGACGTTTCTTCATGAAATCTTTTTTACCGTATTGAGGTGCTAGCTTTTTAGTGTTGGCCGTTTATGAGAGAGAAAATAGGAGAGAGTAGAACAAGAGCAGAACGTTTTAAAGGTGAATAAACTTCGAGCAAAAGCAGACTTGCAATCTTGATTCCACCAGAAAGAGGAAATGAATTCGGATCATCTTTTGTAAATTAAAAGAAGGAAAGGAAAAGAACTAGTTGAACCATTATATATAGATTCTATAAAAAAGACGTGTTGGGAAAAGGGGTTTAAGTATGAGGGGATTGAAAAAACTGAGAAGTTGACATAGAAGCGAAAGCCAGGCAAATCTGTTTTAGAAAGGACCTATCCATGAAACTGTGTAAGACTAGCGAGAAGTAGATCAATGGAACTAGAAACTAAGGAATAGCTGGTATAAGTAGGAGAACCGTCATTAAGGAATTATTGCGTTTGATGTAAAAACTTGGAAAGGCGGGAAATACCTCTGCTTTAATACATACAACTGGAATTTTGACATATAACAAGTTATTTATCTTCATAATTTTGAATGTCAAGTTTGCCAAAAACGGAATGCAGTATGGAAGTTAAAGGAGTGGAAAAAGAGAGAAATGTGGCGTTACTGAAGGATATCTTATTAGCGACAAGAGTAGAAATACTATTATGGAGGTCAGAAGGAAACACTGCAGTAGGGTAGGAGACGGTTGAAGTACTGCAGTGGAATCCTTTAGTTCCAGTACTGAGCGTTAAGTTAGAATAATATCTATTAAAAGGATTAGGAGACATAGAGTTTATAAATAGTGTTTAAAAGTAGGAAGCCTGTTGTAGGAAATGGTTCTGCCACTTTCTTTTTAGGAAAAACAGGAAAGTTGGTTGAGTTGGAAATCTCGGCAAGCGTAAAGGCCGAAAATGCTAATTTACCTTGACAGATATTTTTGGCTGCAGAATAAGAAACATTTTTCAACCTCGTAATCTTATGAATTTCAACCCGCTTTTCGAAGACTTAACCAGTTTGGGTCCAACATAGAATGATTTTTTCTACAATGAACGCAAAGGTAGAGAAAGAAGGGTCGCTTTGTCGCGTGATAGGACATTCTAAGGAGGAATGACGACCAGCACACAAGTAAACAAATAGTTTTGATACGATAAGAGGCATTTACAGGATAGTTTGAGTCTACGGATCGTAGGATTATAGAATCAACCTTAGCATGATATGAACTGTAGAAATAAATGTAGGAAGGAGGAATGGAACCCTGAAACTTAACCGCGATGACAGGAATAGGAAAGAAGATATTATCGGGTATCTTTTTTTTTTTGCAATCTATGAATATTGGAGACAGGTACCTCTGCTGTGTAGTTTGCTAGAAATCACCGGACTATGCCGAGTGGAAATAGCAAAGATTGTGGGATGAAAGATCAGATTTTTAACTCTTTATGTATTTCTTCCGAGAAAATAAATGTATTGACCTCAGGGCCGTGCCCAGAATTTTGAAGGGGGGGGTGATTTTTTTTGCATATTTATTTTATAAATAACAATATATTTTTCACTAATATTCGTACTATTAATAATCTCCATCATTTTTATTTACATCAAATAATAATTTACATAAATGAATTACCCCGTATATGAACATTAATAAAAATTACATACGTTATTGATTATACTCGTAATAAAAAGTTTTTCCTTAAGATATTAATGAGGTACCTAGAAATATGGAGCATATTTTTTATTTTATTTTTTAATGTAAGAACACCCTAAAAAATCGTCAATATTTATTTTAAATTTTTGATTTTTTTCAGATTTTTGTGTATTTATAATAACTATTTCAGTTCTAATGGGGGTGGTTTAACCCCCCTCCTCTGTGGACATGGTCTTGATTGTCCTCTATTACGGACGTGAAAATTAATTTTATTAAGCTCTTTCCTGATTTTAATATAGAGGAAAAATCACTAACTTTTTTATAAAATATCCTGGCCAAAGTCGTAGGATGAAGGTAGGTTATATTCTTAGTTTCCGGACAACGATTTGCCGTTTATGTTTCCTCTTTTCTAATAACCACCTTTTTATTTGTCTGCTCAGCCTAATCTTCCTACTATTCTGTAGTTCCTTTTGTTTTCTTCATTTCAACGTTCTATTATTGTCCTCATTATTCGCCTATGCCATTCAATACCTTCATTCCTTTTTCGTTTTTCGCAGCTTTCCTCCTTCACATTGTTCTCTGTATTCAAACGAAGAGATGCCGTTAATACAAATCTTGTGCGTAAGTGGACTGGGCGAAGTGTATATGTAATATGGACAGCGTTTTGTTCATTGAGCTTTATCTTCCAATCCTATTTTATCATAACGAAACTAAAAACTTAGTCTTCCGTTTGACCAGATCTGTGTAGAATTGAACGATACTCCTTGACTGAAAAGAAATGTTTTTTTTTTTGCCATTTGACGGATTTCACATAAAATTTAAATAACGCCAAAAATTTAGAATTTTCTTTTTAAAGCGCTGTACTATAAATATATGAAGTCGCATAAGAGGAAAACAACAACCGCGACAGTGGTCTAAATAATATGGATTTCATAGTGTTAGTTTTAAATTTTTTCTCCCATTTTCTTGTGTTAATAGATCAGTGTTCACTAAATAGAGCACGAACAGTTTCAGTTCATTGTATTTATCCTCTTCCGCTTGTTTTTCGTTTAAAAATATAATGGCTATGTATTTTTAAACTGTTTATGAGATTTTAATGAGTTTTCACGTAATATCTTGACCGTTATATATATATATATATATATATATATATATATATATACCTTTACATACATACATACATATGTATATATATATATATATATTTAAAATTGCGTAGTTAATACCAGACTGATGTTGTATTTTAATTGTTCATTGTCAAAGTATATCTGTGTAAAACTATTCATTTCACAGAACTAGAAATATTTCCATTTATACTTAAAAAATGTGGAAATGCCCGCTAGTTTTGCTCTTGACATAATTTTTAATTAAATTTTTTTTCTCCACATACCGATTTCCCCCTAGCCTAAATTAAATTAGTTAATTCGGTCGTCAACCTGAAAATCGCTAATAAAGTTTTCAATCTAATATTATGCAATAAAAATCTGTTGCGTTTATTACATTCCCATTTCGTTTATTGTTTAGAAACAATATTGGGATATTATTCGGATAATAATTTAAATAACAGAATAATTTTAATCATTGATCATAAAATGTAAATCTTCCGTTAATGGTTCATATCGACGTATACAAGGGGAGGGTTTTGGAGGTTTAAGCCCAGCTTACGCAAAAGCCCGAATATTAGCCGAATACAATAACGTAGGGTATGACTGCGCCGTCGTCATCTTGGATTGGATTTAAATCGGTTCGAATTTTTTTTTGTGTTTGAATGTTCAAGCTTATTGATCAGAAGGTATATTGTATATTGATTGTATACCATGCGCCAGCACGAGCCGAAGGTTGAAAAAGATAGTACAAACATTTCTTGGTGAAAATGAAGGAACGATATTTCTGAGTCAATATGTGAAATGGCGTATCATTGGAAACCTGCAACGTGAAAACCTGTTACTGCAGCAGAAGCTATCGATCATTGCAACGAACAGTTTTTCCTTTTGATAAAAAAAAACTTCTTATCATATTAGCCGTACTTTCAATGTCTACTGTGACCCCAGAAAGATGTTTTGTCACTCTGAAGAGGTCCTACATTAGAAATAGAATAGGCGACAAAAGAATTATGCGTGTTCATCGCGAGCTGTCGGTAAAGCTAGATTCCGAAGAAACTGTAAATAAGTTGGCAATAAGGCGGCTCAACTTTAAATTTTACTAATTTTCTTAAAATAAACAGAATAGCTAAAGTAATATAGTCTCAAACCCAGCTCAACATGTCGTGATAGCCGCAGCAGTTAAATACGGCAGACTGTAGCTTAGGGGATTAAAAAAAAAAAACTTTAAATTTGAAATTACATTCTTAATATATTATTATAATAATGTTATTGTATAAAACCTATGAGCAAAGAATGAAATAAGATTGTATTATTTAATAGAATAAATAATAATATAATAACATAGAGCGGCCTACTGTTTATTTTGCTTAAACAATATATTCGTGGAAAAAAATTTCAGATTTGACCCCCACCCCCGCTGCAGTGAACAGCTATAACAAACGATAGTGTATGACCAAAATTGATCTTAAGGTTCAAACCTGGGGCGCTGTAAACAAATTACCTTTTTTTTTTTTATGTTAATTATTTTGTTTTTCTATTATAATTTAGTTTGATTAAAATCAAAATCTTTTATTACCACATTAACTAAATGATGGAAGCATTTTTAAGTGCATGAATTTACTATGTTATTCAAAATGATTCAATATTATGAAATGTATATGCATGTAACTAAAATAAACAAACTTAATATGAGCGAAAAAAAATATATATTTTAAAAATTATTGGCATATACGTAATAAGTATCTATCTACATATGTACTCGTACGTATAATGTATATATATATATATGTATGTATAAAATAGTTTTTCGTGACTGCGATAGAAATTAATTATTATAGAATGGAGGAATCGAATTCATTTTACCGCAGAAAAAGAACGCGCGTGAAAAAGAATGGAAAGAAATTTCCCTTTTTTTTTAGAAATTAAATGTACTTTTTAAATGCATATTTATTTATTAAACAACTTAAAATTGTATTACATTTTATTCGATGGATTTTATTATACTTTGAAAGGTCTTTTGATCTGAAACATCATTGTAAAATATTTACATCTCAAAAATTCGATGGAAAATATTTCACAATCGATAAACAAAAAGAAGATAATTAGAGAAATACATTCGATGGACCGCGATTCTCTTCTTTTTGAATGCGTTTTTTTATAAGTCCTTTCCTATTTTCATCTTTGAAATTACGGATTCCGAAAAATTTTATATTGAATTTCTGTGTTCCCGGATTCAGGGGTAGTTCCCGTTTTTTTTTTTTTCTGTAAATTTTTCGTCCTATAATTCTTTCTTCTTTTTATAACAGATCCTCCGAACTGCAGTTTTTAATAATCGCAGTCGCTATAGTCGGAAGGACTATTTTTCATTATTTCCTAAAGGATTTATTTATCAGCTAGGTTGTTTATGTCTTTTATTTATTTATTTACTTACTTTTCAACGCTTGCTAACTAAGGACCTAGTCTAAAACTCACGTTAATTGGCGAATGTAACAGGCGTCTGAAGATTAAGAATTTCATAATCATTCCGAATAGTTTACAATTGGATTTAAAGCAAGTAGTGGAGGTCGTAAAAGGGTTAGATTAGAGTCACCTAGCTCTGTGGACGACAACGTCTACTATTTCTAACAGATACAGTAGTTCAACTGACTAATCTACCGTGACTCAGTGGATTATTGCTGGAAAGAAAGTGTAAAAATAATGTACAATAATGTTGCATAAAGATCAGGATTAACCGTGTTACTGGTCGTGCGTCAGTGACATCGTTTAGGAATTAGGCATAGGGTTAGCTCTGGATATAATTGTATCCTAAGAACTATACCTGCTTTCGGCCGTCTTGAGATATATCTCGGGCGATGCAATTTCATATATCCAAACTTCGAAAGACGTTAGCTGCATGCGCAACTATTGCAAATGTACCAAAGACCTTCTGTTGATCTGTGCTTTCAGAGAACCACAGAGAGAGTGGTGATACGCAAGTTAAGACTACTTATATATTACATACAAGTTACGTAACACTGTCGAAGTTTAAGTTGATAAGTGGATACGTATACGCAATTGGAAAGGACAGATATATGAGAGTTGCTCAAAAAGAAATGGAACTCTTCGCAGCGTAAATCACCTCTGCGAGCTAGCAAACTGGTTTTCATTTTAAAGAAAGCTATAGCACTCTAACCAACGAGCCGTCGTTGGTACCACTACCTGGTCTGCTTATGTTTTTATGACTTTAAATTGCGGTCGCTTGTGTTAATATTTGTACGCAAAATTATCAAAATGGAACCGAACTTACCGCCGTGTGAATTGCCTATGCAAGCTAACATATTGATTTTTATCTTGTATGCTAGCTAACGAGCCGTCGTTAATAATTTTTCGTAATATTTTTTGGGTTAATCTTTTTCTTTAATAAACGCATCGCAAAGCTACTTCATTGTGTCTGCATTCAGTTGGCCATAGTTTGAAAACCACTAATCTAGTAGAATTGATTTATGCATCTCTACTAGGAACCACACTTATCCGTATAACATCCATGGTCCTCTGTGCCAGCTACTTGCGCGTTAACCCTGTTTTTGTAATATCGCTTAAGATTTTGTCGTCGGGAAATGGCGACATTCGTGTTAAGAGGAGGAGAAAGATTTACGAAAAAGTCAGGCCAACAAGAAAAGAAAGTGGTTATAGATCGCTTGGAAGACAAGGCCTACCAATGAAGAGTTTTGAAAGTGTGCAAGGTTAACTGTTAACATTTCGGACAACTTGGAAAACTGATTGAGAATAAATCGAAATTTAAATAATATATTCTTTTTAGTTACATTAACAAGTTAAGTTTATAATTAATTTCTTAATGAGCGATATGTTTTAAAAAGAAAGAAAAAATTTCGAATTTATAAAGGTTACCGAACAATATAAACGTATAATATATTATATATTCGATATTTCTCATCTGATTGGTCGTGAAGCATGGGAAATTAAATTTTCGAAGTTTTTCCATAAGTTGTTCTACATTTATCAATTCGAGCAACCCCCTTATAAACGTAGTATTAGTAATAAATAATTTAACGCTACGCTGTCGCCAAATGATGACTATCTTTAGCTAGTATCTGTGGTAATGTCTTTTGAAATTTTCAATACAGTTATCATATGTAGCGATCACCGGAAAGCATCATGTCACAAGTTTTGCGGTTCGAACTAACTGACGCACTGACGATATTCCGCTCCAGTCTGTAGTTGCAACCAAATTACTTGACGCACGTTCATTTGCGAAATAAATAATTGAAATGAAAAAAAAAACTGCTCATTCCCGACAATAATAAACACCTTATATATTTTACAATTTAACTTTGTCACAAATGTCGTATAATTTTTTTTCATACACTTATATACAAATATTTAGAAACCTAATAGTAGTAACTTCTTCACAAAAGTTCCGCATAATCAGTAATTTATTTACACTGTTGCTTCATTATATGGTAAAAATATATCCGCTTACATATATACACACGCATTAGTTGTAAAATGTTTTAAAGAAATGTTTTATTGCAAAGGTTGATTATTGTCTATATTATATACTAAATCTTTGGCCAACTTCGCATATATTGAAATATCTGTGCATTATCTACAATATCGTCTGCTACAAATAGTGTAAATTCCATCTTTTCCGCGTCATACGTGTAAAAAAAGTCAAACTGATAGGCCACACTGGTCGGAATGAAGAATTACAAAATAAAATGTTTTGTATAAAAAAAAAAATACCGACTTCCAGATTTATTATAAAAATTTAATAAAAACGCACTAAAAAGTAAAAAACAATTACTCCCGATAAGAAAATATATTTCAAAGTGATATTATTGTAACTCTTATAGAAAATTAATACTTATTATTCGATAAAAAATATATTTCAGAATTATGTACCTTAAGCGGTGATATTATCGCAATTCTTATACAACATATTCATACCTTAATTAGAGTCGGCATCAAATTCATATTACAATATCTAGAAACAATTTAATGAATATGTAATGCAGTTTTTAATTATTATTGTAATATGTAATATGAGTCCTACTGTAATTAAGGTATTAACGATGTATAAGAATTACGATGATATCATCGCTTAAGGTATATAATTCTGAGGTATATTTTTTATCGAATAATAAATATTGCTTTTCTATAAGAATTACGATAATATCACTCTAATTGTAAGTTATATCACTCTGAAATATATTTTCTTATCGGTAGTAATTATTTTGTACTTTTTAGGGCGTTTTTATTAAATTTTTATAATAAATCTTGAAGTCTGCATGTTTTTTTTTGTAAAAAAATTTTATTTTATAATTTTTAGCATTATATTTGAATTTTTTTTTCTTGCTAAAAATCAACTTTTTTTTCACATTTTTCTCCATATTTTATGCTAAAAAAAAATCGATTTCTTTATTTCGAACTGCATTTTCACGGTAAAAACATCAAAAGCAACATTTCCATGGTAATTTGGAAAATTAATAAGTTAATCGTCTCTGTTATACTAATCAAAAATATGAAGAAAAGAAAACGCTATCTAAAGGGACCACATTTTTTCACTTTTTTTCGACGAATACTCAGTTTATGTTCACCTATTTTCATCAGTACTCACATGGTACTTAAGTTGAATGGTACTCCTTATAGTGGACAAAGAATCAATCAAATTTGTCCATATGAATATGAGTTATGCGCGAACAAACATTAAAAACAAACACACACACGCGACGGTCGTATAACCGCGTTATTTTTGAAAGTCGGTTCAAATCGTATAAATGGGCATATATTTAAGTGTGCGACGGGGTGCGGTAGATATATGCTGTTGAAGAGGTGCTGGGATTGTGCTACGGATTATGGATGGGGGGGGGGGGGTACATGGGTGGGTTAGCGTCAATAAAATTAATTAAAAAGTCGAAAAGTCAAACACATGTTATCAGCGTAGTATGATGTCAGCATGGCATTAACGCGATATTTATGCGGTACCAATGCTGGAAGTGGCAGTTGTGTGGAGTCTGTGTAATAATAGGTCTTTTATGGGCTTGGAAAGGGGTGTGGATATATAAGAGTTTGTATTCGATCCGGGGAATAAGTGAGTTACTTTTGAATATCATTATTGTAATTATTTATTTTTTCTTTATTCATTTCGCATTATATTTATATATACATTATATATGTACCCTTTTTCTTTTTCCAATGATAGTTCCTTCTACCTCGCAATTCAACCTAACCTTCCAACTAATTCTTGGTTCTCAGAATTTCCTTCTTTTCCATGTTCTGTTATTGTCCCTATTATTCGCCTACGCTTCAATCACACTCTACTGCCCGTTTCCTGTTTTCGTCTCTCTTTGGTTTCCTCTTCTTATGGTCCCCTACATCTTAATGAAGCAGTTGTTTGTGATGTTAATCACATTTTCTTTGAATGTTCTGCTCTTTCTGCGGAACGCTCTTCCCATTATTTACTTCTTTTGAAGTCAAGGTTTCCTGCTCTCTGCCGTACTTCCTATATCCTGTCCATTCCGTCTCAGTCTGTTGTTCCTAGTTTTAATTAGTTAACTCTTCTTTCTATTGTTTCTGGGTGAGGTCTCTGCTTGACGAGCGCAAAAAAAAAAAAAAACCAAAAGAAAACAGTGATGTACATACCCGTAGGCAGTTGTTCCTTTGTTATACTATTTTATTCATTTTTTTATTTCATTCTTTTTTCCCTTTTTTGTGGCGAGTATCTCTATTAATGCCCAGCAGAAAGAGGCATAACATTTACAATATGATATCAGTGTCACAGAGAAAGCGAGTAAAAAAGGTGATACAGTGAAGGCAATAAAATGGAGTGACGCAATAAACTGATGTAGAAAGCAGACTAAAAATGCAGGGAACAAATGTGGAACATTTTAAGGAGGGCAAACATTTAGAAAATCGTTGATACGAATAAAAAGATATTCCGCTATAAACTTGTTTGTTTTCCAAACCATTTTTTATTTCACTCAAAATCTCAGCTTCTCTTCTCGTTGATGTACTCAGTTTTGAATTTTAACATTGCACTGCTACATGCGCTGAAATTATTATCAATTCTGTACTGCAATGCGGAACAGTCAGTAAATCATTCTCTGTTCGTTTTAACACGTACCACCAATTAATTTCATTTGTGTTCTCCCGCAGCACTTTCATGTTTATTTCATATACATTCCCTACACATTCCCCTATCGATATGCAAACACGCCATACTGTGATTGTCACGCTTAACAACTAATAATAAACATCATGCATATTTTAATTATCTTTATCTATTTCTAGAATAAATTATGTTTGTTATTAACTTTATAATTAAATCTTGTATGTCACGCAGCAAAAACTACAAATGCACAAGAGAGTCCTTGATGGAAAACATTCTGTTTCATTTTGGTGTTGCTTTTAAACATTCCACTGTGCGTGTTTTATTTATTTCAGTGCGATGTGCAGTCAGCATTTAAAGGTACATAATTAATTTGGTTGTCTTTATAAACTGAAGGACAGATGCCATTGCCGTCGATATATGCTACCTTGTGCATAGGGAACTCTGTAAACAGCAGGACACTGGAGTGTGCTATCTCGCAGGGCTCTGTGACCCACACTGTGGAATATATTATATTTCCATGTACATTGCACGATGAATGAGTTTAGCTCATTAATTAATCTACAATATGAACTAATCTCCTAAGCGGTCTGGTGGCTTGCTGTACATAGGCATGTATGTTGAAGCTTTCGCCTAAACTAATCTCTTATGCCGACCGACTTATGTATTCAATTTCCTGTTTATAAGCATCATGAAAATTATTAAGGTAGTATGCAACCACCTAGAAAACGTCATCAATGATCTTGGTCTCTATTTTTGTGTTCCCAAATGTTAATTTATTGTGTTTGGCGAGCAGGGAATAGTAGATAAAGTTAAAAGGCTTGCTCTCATTGCTAATAAATCGATTTCCCATACAAAACAATTAAAATACTTAGGTATCTTAAACTTGCATTTATTCTCTATGTTAAATATATATCAAAAATGTGTAATGATATTTAATATAAACTCAAAAGGCTCCAATCGAATATTTATCGTCTGAAGTATAGGGAGAGAGTCATTCTATATATATATATATAGGGGTCTCCTGGAGCCCCTGTGTAGATACGGCTCGGGAATTTATGTTAATAAGAGATCGATCGCTGATGTTAACAGATGTTAACAAACATCAGTGTAAATTTCTACTTAACATTACCTCCTTATACAGAACGTATCCCACTTTGTCTGCCAATGTAATTTCTAATATCTTACCATTGGACCTTTGTATCACTGACAGCTCTAAAATAAGTAAATATAGTCTTCAAAGAGATGCCCCTAAATTATTGAACATTAGATTCTTATCAGTTGATTTCACTAGTCTAGGGTTACATGCTAGCTTAAAAATTTTCAAAAATTTCATACACTCATCTCTGCTTTCAGTTTGGAAAGCCAAATGGGACACGGTGCAGGCTGGTAGAAAATTTGAGTGAATGGTTTAAATTTAAAAAAGTTAAATATCACTTTTTACAATTCACAGGTGCTCTCTGGCCACGGAAAATTTGGGTCCTATTCATATAGGTTCAAACTTGCTGGGGCGCGAAGTGTTTCCTGTGTAATTCAGGTGAAGCGATGACATGGATCATCTCATGTTTCATTGTCCCACCTCCACAGATCTACGTTTAAAACACGATATAAAACCCAAATCCGTCCAATGTTGATGTTTTGAGACAACAAAGAGATCACATTATTTTAGTGGAATTCATGGAGCGTGGACAGACCATTAACGGCCTGAACTACTGAAAATACTCATCAATTTAGGGAAAGAGATAAAAATTTCGAAAGCAATTCAACTGTTGTATGACAATGCACGGCCACTCTCAGCGAACATTACCCAAGAACTTATCGCCGAGTTGTCAATTGAATGCACTCTACAGTTCGGACCTTGCCCAAGTGATAACGCTTTAGTTTCTCAATTAAAACAAAAAAATATATATATATATATATATATATATCCGGCGAATGACTAATTGCTTAAAAATATCGACTCACTGGAATCTTTGAAGAACCGAACGGAAAATGTTAAAGGGGTAAGTGTTGAAAAGTTGCTGGTTCTTATATCAAAAACTTTGTAAAATGTTCAAGCAATAAAATGTAAGTTTTAAATTTAATTTTCGTTCATTATTACGCCAACGCGACGGGCTTTGGAACCTTAGTGTCTGCGTGACCCTCGTAGGCACAATGTATCAATTCGGATTCAATATTGATGGCGCGCCATTCTATTTCGTAACGCTTTTCGTGTTTATGTGCCAAAGTAAATTGTGTGAATTCGGATTTGATATTTATGGCGCGCCATAGTCGTTATAACAAACACTTCTCCATTTCGTGACACTTATCGAGTTTATGTGCCAAAGTAAAGACATGAAAATATTAGTAATCAGTCATATCAAAGTAAAGACATGAAATTTTCGTAACGCTTTTCTGTGACGCTTCATTTCGTAACGCCTTTCGAGTTTATGTGCCAAAGTAAAGACATAAAAATGTCAATAATGAAGAACTTAAAATGTAAACTATCGATATCTCAAAATATTGATTTTACTATCATCTTTTTTTCCCGCCATTATTTCTGTCCAACAAAGCTTTTCATCATCACTCCATTACGTCATATCAATGTCATTACACATCACCCCACACCACCTTGTTTATAAGGTTCCAATGAGAAGTGTCTCCGTTTAATTTACTTTACTTATTTTGAAATATTTAAAAAACACAAATTTAAATTGTTAATATACATACATCAGAACAGGCCAAAAACACCGATTATATTACCACCCGAATCAAGCCGAAATGTTGCAACGGTAGGTGGCTTTACAATACTACCGCGGCTCCAAGCGATTTCCACTCTTATGTAATTCGTGTGATACACCACATTGTCAACCCAAGATTTCTTTGAACTGGAGAATTCATGGCACACGTGACTAACCCTAGGAACTTTGAACCTCTACAGTAAATGATACGTTTAAATATATGCCGAGTATATTTAGCAGTTGTTCCCCGTAAAATGTCTATCGGTTTACCGCTACTACTTTGATGTCTTGTGTATACGCCATTGGGAAGGTGCAGCGCCCGCTATTTATAGTAAATAGTTTTCCGTTCCAATTAGCAGTACAACTGCTTAGAAAATCGAGTAACTGTGATTTATATACTCATTTATATGGTTACTAATTAAGGGTTTTCTGTGCTCTGGGACTTCAATAACAAGTACTAAGTACGGTTAAGAATAATCGTAAGAACATTTCGTATATTAAACTGAAAAATATATATTATTTTTTATTACTGCATTTTATTAAGATTAAATTTTGAAACCGGCATTTTTTTTTAAAATTATTTTTATTTTACATATTTTTCTACAAATTTGGGCCCCTTACTCGCTTCGTTCGTTTTCACATCCACCACATTCTTTGTTCACTGAACGTTGCCAAGTCTTCAAACGTAGTAGTGCTTCATGGGTTCTGCCATTTGTTAGTCTAATTTTGATTCTTCACTGTTATTCGAGTATTGTCAGTTTTTAAATGTTTCCGACTATTGAATTATTACTAAAATAGTTTTCAAACCTTTAAAAATAAAATATGTCACGAAAAAAAATCAGAACTTTTTTTTTTTTGATATACAGAGAGAAAAAGATATTCTTTGTTTTCCCACGGAGACTTTTCTTTTTAGTAATTATTATAAAGAATTATGTTCAAAAATAGGTTCGTTATGTAGAATACAACGGATCCGAGTATGAGAAGAATATTTTGAGGAAATTTAGGGAATTGAAGAATTTCAAAGAAAGGGGAGGGGGTATATTATATCGCTTGAAAACGCTGGGCAATTCGGATTTGAGAAATGAACTGAGTTGAATTCAGATCTAGAAATATGTAAATAAAAAATAAATAGGCTAGTCTTATTGCGTATAAGATACAAATGCCAAACGTTCACGGCAAACAAGCAATCGTCGTTGCCGAGAAAAAATGTGTTACGCTAAAATACACACTGGACATTGATGGAATTTTCAAATTTTTTTTTGATTTCTGAGGCGACGGCTAATCTCTCAAACATCGATTGGCGAATATTTTAAGAACCAAACAAAAAAACAACCTATTCGAATAATAAAAAGTTAATGAACGTTCAAAAGTTGGCCGAAGCGCTTCTACAGAAGGGACTGGATTCTGCGTCACTGAGGCAACTCCCGCAGCGAGTCTACATTTCAAAGTGGCCCAGCTTATCCCCCGCTGCGATTTTGCCCCGTTAAATGTTCTACTCATTTCGCTGGTTATTGAGTGCCGTTTTTATGACTTGAACGTTTGTTGAAATAACTGGCATTAAGTTTTCTTTTTGCATTTGTCATTGGCCAGTAGTACGTCTGCTGACCCAAATTCAAAAGTAGGAGTAGGTGTATTTTCTAGATACAGCGATAAAAACAAATTGTCGCAGTAGCGTGTGATAATAATTATTTTCGTGAAGGGTGGGGGTTCGTTAAAGTGGAACATGTTGTTGGCAAAAAAAAAAAAAAAGAAGAAGATGGGTCGTAAATTAACACCCAGAGATATCGAATCGAAGTCTCTTCCGATAGATAGGGCGGAATAATAAGATACGGTTAAATACCGAAAATTTACAGGGTAACGTGCGTTAATCGCTCGGAATGGTCACTAGCGGCTGTGACGAACATGGCGCTGTTATCTTTAAATATATTTCAACGTAGAGAGTACTTCCTTTGGTACAATTTATCATCGGTAGTGCAATATATTATATTATTAGGCGAGCAAGCTGTGCTTTCATCTATTCTGAAGCTTATTAATGCGATTTCACAGAACGGTTAAAAATGAAACGATCATACACCCGAAATATAATATGAAAGCCAAATTCGTGTATATAGTTTTATGCTGTAGTATTTTTTCGCGCCACATAAAATTAAAGTAAAATCAAAATCATTCATAAGCGACAAATATTACGTATTATTATAATAAAATTATCATCTCCGATTGTACTTCTACGCTGATTTCCCCCCCCCCCCCTCTGAGTTTGTTACAATTTGCATAATATTTAAGATCGCCCGATGAATACCATAGTGGCGGCACGGAACATTTTTTACTTAACTGGACCGTATGAAATATTAACAGCACATAAATAAATTGAATAATAAATATTGGTTCGGCATTAAAAACTGAAATTTCGTTAGCAACCTATATTTTTGTTTCGATATATTCAAATACTTTTCGCTCAGTGTCATCATAAAAATGTTGCAGCTGCATAAAGATCGGTGTAATTTCAGCAAAACATGACTTCATGCGCGGATAGCAGTATACATATATTGATTAAATAATATCCGTTTGAATTATGGATTTTTATCCGCTTTCTAATGTTGCACAACACCGACTAAAAAATTTGACCGAAAATGTTTCTTAATATAGTCGAATCAGAGACGGTTTTTATATACATAAGTTGGTTTTCCTTTTCTTATTTGTATATTGGCGTCCGTTTTTTTTCTTTCTTTTTTTTTTCCTTCTTTGGGCTCGTCAATCGGGAACCTTTACCCAGAAACAATTAGAACAGGAAGGAATCAATTATATCTTGATACGATATTGTTAGGAGGAAGGAACAAATAATAGGAACAATCTGTGGAAAGGGAAAAGATTATAAGAGGCGCAATATGGAGTAGGAAGACCAAGTCGTAGCAAACTGAAGTAGAAAGCAGAACACTCAGAAGAAAAAGATGAACACTTAATAAACACGTGATCCGCATCGCAAACATGCTGTTTGTTTGAGTGGAGAAGACAATATGAAGAGACAACCAACATATAAATTACGGACATGCAGTAGGCTCTTTAAAGTTTGCTTATTTGCTGAATATTCGATATAAAGTCAAAGAGAGAAAGAAGAAGAAAGGAAAGAAAAAGTGCATAAGGGGGAATGATTGACGGGTTGTCATGAAATAGAATCCATAGACCATCAAGAAATTGTACTGGAATGAAAATTAACTCGTAAGAGGCCACCACTATCATCAGGGTTCCCCAGGAACATCTATTCGAGTTTTAAATAAATCAAAGACTTTAGAGCGCTTCAGCCGTCGAATTTCTCGGCTGTTGTCAAGCAGGTTGATAGCCAACGGGTTTGAGTTTCTAAGCGACTAGTATACCGCTGGGCGGCAAGTTTTATTTCTTCCTTTACGTAAGGTATGTTAAAGTCTTTATGGGGTGTGTCCGTGGAGACGTACCAAGGAGGTGACACAATAAGTCTAATGGCCTTATTTTAAAAACGTATTTTATTGATACGTGTATTTTTAGCACAGCCCCATAAAGTCAGAATGTCCATACTGCTTTTAATATTATTTTATATATTAATAATTTGTTTTCGATCGACAAACTGGAATGCTTACCAAGAAGCCGGTAGAGTTTCCTCAACTTTATATCCAAATGCTTTCTTTTTTGTGAGACGTGCTTATTCCACCTTAATTTACTGCACAAGTGCAACCCAAGTTATTTAACTTCATTCCTAATCGGAATTGTTTCGCCGTTAATTTTAGTTGGCGGGCAGGCTACATTTCGTAGTGTAAATGTAACCTGCGTACACTTTTTCTCATTAAATCCGCCATCGATCTAACCACCTTTCAGATTTTGCTAGCGCCAGCTGTAATTTATTTGTCGCTATTCCAGCATCTTTATCTGCCGCAATAAGAGCAGTATCGTCTGTAAATGTAGCAATAGTTACGTCCTCGCTGTCAGGGAAGTCTGCAGTGTACATTTGGTAGAGCACCGGACCCAATACACACTTTCTTGAGGCACACCAGCGGATACAGGATAGATGTTAGATAGTTCATTCTGGAATTTAATCTGATATGTTCGATCATCAAGGAAAGACTTTAGAGAAGGAGATAATAAGGATGAGGAAGATAAGATTTTTCCTAATTTTATATAACAGACTACGATTCCAAATATTTTTTTTTTTTTTAGACTCGTCAACCAAGAACCTTTACCCAGAAACAAAAGGTAAGGAAAGAAGTCGGTAAACCTTATCAAAGGCTTGTTTTATATCCAGGAATACACCTACATATATTTACTTAGCTTCAAAGCTATCTTGGATAATACGTTGGATTCGGTGTACCTGTTTAATAGTCGAGTGTTTTTTTTTTTTCGAAACCCGAACTGGTGGTCAGTTATAATATTCCGCTACATAATAGGAACTTGTAGTCTTTTTAAGATTTCCAGGACTTTAGATAGGATAGGTAATAAGGATATTGGTCTGTAGGAAGTTACATCCTCTGGTGACTTTCCAGGTTTAGGAATTACCACTATTTGTGCCAGCTTCCAAGACAGTGGGAAGTATTGCAGGCGGGAGACTGCATTAAATATGTTAGTAATAATTAAAATAGCTTTGCGTGGCAGTTTTAGAAACACTTCTTTGGTGATCAGATCGTAAACAGGACTTTTTTTATTGATTAGTTTTTGAATCATTGAATTTCCTTTGGGGATGTTGACATAATGGGGACACTAAGCTGTAGCGGGGAATTTAAAAACTCCGTTATATCGTCCGAGTTTATAACCTTTGGGTTAGGTTTAAAGACTTCGCTAAAGTATTTAGCAAATATCTCGGCTTTTTCGTCATCAGCCTTGGCCCATGTACCATCCGATTTTCTTATGGGAGGAGAATATTGTGCCGGCCTGTTTCGACTTTTAACTGCTTTCCACAGGCTGTAATCAGTAGATTGATTTGAAGACAAATCCCGCAAGTAACGTTTCGAATTAGTACATTTAACTGTTTGGATTTGTTATTTAGTAATATTTTATAAGCGAGATTTCTTGTTATGTGCCACTTTTTGCGAATTTTTCCTTTTTTTTCTTACTAAATTTAAGACGTGCCTTGGTAGATTAGATATTGTAGCTGGAGACTTAGTAGGAGAGGAAGATTTCCATACCGTAGCTTGGATGGTTTCAGTTAGGTACTGAATTGCTATGTCTATGTCTCGTTCACTTTTTTAAAGGAATGTTTAAATTCAGCATTTTATCTGCTCCTTCTCGAAAGTTGTCCCAATCCGTTCGTTTATTATGTATATAGAGAAGAAGTTTTTTCTTTTGTTATTGAGCCTGTACTTACTGTAAGGATTAAGGCACTACGGTCAGAAAATAAGTCAAAACACGTGTTAGTCTTACACAGTTAAGCATATTAATATTCCCCTGGTTATGAAAAAATCGATCGCGTCAGCAGTTTTATTTATATCTGTTGGTCAATATGTTGGCTCAGCAGTAGCCGAGCGCCCGAGGTTTTCAGTGTGCATAACTCTTCCGAATAGACTACCTTTTGTGTTGGTGAAACTTGATCCTCAGCGCGCATTCTTTGCATTCCGGTCACCGCCTGCAATGAACCTGTCATCTAACCTCCGAAAATATTCCCTTCTTAATTTTTGTTCAAGTGTATGCTTTGCTCGGCAATAACTCTAGCTGAGATCGAAATTTTTCCATTTAAAGAGTATACACCATTATACTAGTAGATTGCATTTACATACATATAAACACACATATTACAGAAAATTATAGTTATCAAAAATATAAAATATAGCGCCGACATGTTTTTCGGAGTTTTACATACTCCATATTCGTGGCAATAATAAATAAAGTTAAAAGTACATAAACGATATCAGATTATAATTCCAATTTAAAGCAATTATATAGTTGTTTTATGAATTTTTAGTGGGCGTAAAAAGCCAATGCTGTTATCACAGCTCTTTTGATGCTGTCGGTGCTTTATTTACCTTCTTTTGTAAATTTGTATATTGTTATTCTAGTTTCCGATTTTCATTTTTTCGATTGCGATTTTGTGTCGACTGAACTTTATTTGTTACTATTTAAGACTATGTTTATCGTTTCGTAAGTTTAGTTTTATTCTAACGACCGAAAAATAGAGTAATTATATGAAGAGAAGTCCATAACTTATTTTCTAATATTTATAATCATAAAATAAATTCCTCACTAATAAACAAGAAAAAGTATTAAATAATTTACTTTAATAAATTCAAATAATTTAATTTAGAAACGTTTTCAGGCATAACAGCCATCATCGGCTAACAATGTAGATTATAGATTTTTTTGTTTTGAGTGCATTCTTAAGGGCAACATAGACTTGAGCTTTATTAAAATTCGGTAGCATAATCTGTCTGAAGGCAGCGTGCTGGTAGCCTAGTGGTTAAGGTGCTTGACTACTAAACTAGAGGTGTCACAGGCTATCGAGACTTGTCTCGTTCCAGATCCGAATCGCTACCAGGTTTATACCTAATCTGAAATTGAATATTGGTTATACCAGAGAAATCTGGGAGAGTAAAGGTGGATTCCAAGTAGAAAGGAATTGGCCCCAGTATTATTATCATCAGATCCATTAGATCCTTAAGTCCCATTATGAAAAGCTTAATTACACAATCCATGAAACCTTATCAAGGGTATGGGGACCTACTTTACTTTACTTAATCTGTCTGAAGGGTGTAGGTGTCATCTCGCTCCAATAGTGTATCGATTTCAATTGAGGGAACCACTGTTATTTTTTACCGGTACTGTTCAGGCACATTTGCTGAATTGACTAACAGTAAAAATTATGCCCACAATTAAAACGCACAGTTGCTTCATATCGATGAGATGAATCTGTCACAGCTTATTCAAGCAGAGTATCTGTACGCATCCGATGGTATATCGCTTCCTCGCACTCCATATAGCCCGCTCGTTATATACGCAAGACGTATTTGCAAGGTTTACACGCTAAAATTCCAAAATCAGAATGATTTGGACATCAACGGATTATTCACTGCTGTTAGAAAAATCATGAAAAGCTGCACTAGATCGTGTTTTTCTTCTGATAAGAGCGGATATTCCTGGAACTATTGCGGAGTACGGACTTATCCTTATTTTCTTGTATACGATTGGTCTTCCCTCGCATACTTTTCCTTTCCCAACAACTTCAAACGTCGCGGCAAAACTGTTTATCGTTATCCCGTTTTTTCTGCAATCTTCATTCCTAATATAGTCTCTATATTCCGTCATCAGTTGAGGAAGAAATAGAGATATTTAAATTTCGAAGTTTTTTATTTTAATTTATTCGTTTAATTAATTGATTTTGGTTTGCACTTGGTAACATTTTTTTTTCTGTTATTTTGCGTTCCGATGAAATATTTGAAATAACAGGGTTCGAAGTTTCCGTTGGAAATAGTAATTAAGACATTTCCTTA
Organism: Icerya purchasi; assembly: GCA_039619475.1. Classification (NCBI taxonomy): domain Eukaryota; kingdom Metazoa; phylum Arthropoda; class Insecta; order Hemiptera; family Monophlebidae; genus Icerya; species Icerya purchasi. The sequence goes on from CM077115.1 coordinate 92,194,434, forward strand.
AAAGAAAAAGATAATGTCAATACACGTTAAGCCGAGAAAGTGGGAAATGGAAAAGCGGAAGTGCGGAATTTTTCAACGTTAATTAAACGAAGAGAGCCACCAAAAGGGTGTAAAATACCTTTCAGGGACACACGCAGCAAACGGTAATTTTAACGGAGTAATATTCTTTTCTTTTTGACCAGTGAAAGAACTAAACGTTAAGTCAAACCGGTTGTATTGGCAACGAAATGCATCACGTCCGGACGAGCAAATTTCTAGTAACCCGTTCAATAAAACGGAAAATAGTACTACAACATCGGACGAACACTTCTATCGAATGTTAATTACCAGATATATACAGTGTCTGCTTATTTAGTTCACTACCGCGTAGTGAATCAATTTTTCCAGAACTGAATTTGTCACCATCGTTCGCATTGATCGAATGAATATAACTCTACCGGGTTAATGTCTATAGTTTTGTCGCGGCGAAAAAAAGAATACGGTAGAGGTTAAAAAAAATTCAATTTATGTCGGTCATTAATCTTTTTTTTCAGGCTCGCCAACTGTGGACTTTAATTCCAGCAGGGATTTATATATCCTAACCGAATGAAACACCACTGCCTAACCAACTCTACATTTCCCCTTAAATAGCCAATATCGACCAAATAGACACATAGTCTATTTATGTCCTGTGGCTTCTGACCGCGATCTTTGCAAACAATCCCACCGATTGTTTTATTTTTTCCCTTTTAATCGAGGTTATTATTTCTTATCTATTTTTGATAAATACCAAATTTCAATTAAGCAATAAGCTGTTATAGAAATGAACGGGAAAGGAAACGTCCATTTATCAACTCGGAGTAAAGCTAGAATATAGTGTGGGGTTTTCTCGGTAATTTTGTACCGTGTCAAGTACAACACATTCAATTAAAAATAGGGAGTATATTTAAAAATTTACTCGAGTATGAGAATACTAAAAAATGCACTGAGGACTTTACGATTTTTTGTTGAACAACAGCCGTTTAATAATCCCTATAACGCAGAATGTGATATACTGTTACAGCATACTGTAAGCGATATTCTTTTTTATCGCGACAGTATGCAGATTTTATGCGTGCACCCACAACAAGAGGCGGTGTGTGTTACGTTGTTCCCCTATTGTGTGTAACGTGTAAGTATTTTTTGAAATTGCTAAAAAAAAATACGTGAAATAACGCTTTAGTTCGAATTTAAAAATTAAAATATGTCTAAAAATATCTCCTCCCGATAGAGTTGTAAAAAGCAGTTCAGTAAGAACGCGTAAAATATTCACCATGAATGTGTGTATAGTTTTGCTCTGAAACGTGTCGGTGATTTTAATATTTTGAACATTACTTAAATACATGTATCTGTGTTAAATTCTGGCGTTGTTCATGTTCTCCGAGAAGTATATAAAATGACACGGGTGATATTAAAATATTAACGCTCCGAAAAAAAAAAAAACTTGGTGTGCGACATTTCCAGTGTTTTTTTGTTAATATAAAAATGAAGAAATATAATGAATTTCGCGAATTACGTTTATATTTGTATGCGCTATTTAAATTTAACAGAAAATATTAAACGGGAAAAGTAAATATAACAGAAACAAAATGTGTTAAAAAAAAAAAGAAAATCTTCAAGATGAAAGAAAAGCAATATTATAAGCTAAAAATGTGCTCAAAAATCTGCCACTGGGAACGGAAGAGGAGATGTCATAGCTTGCAGAACAATTTTAGAAACTAAGATTAAGAACGCTCTGCGTTGAAAACCAACGATAAGGAAACAGTGTGAATAGCGCGTACAATAGCAATAGATTCGGCACAGAAAAATGAGCAAAAGAGGGAAGTTTGAGAAGGACTTTGAATCTCATTCAGGATAGGACAAAAAAAAAAAAAAAAAGGCACAACCAATTCCATTTGGCCCCTTAGAACCGTCAGCACAGATATAAACTCTTAAAACCTGAAACAAAACTTGAATTTTGAATGTATAATTTTTAAAATTGTAACCGAAAACAATTTAACAATTATATTTTTGTTTAATTTTTTTTTGTAAAAAAATGCTTAAATTCTTATAAAGCTGCATTCATAAAAATATATTATTAGTGTATTATTTTTCAACTCTAATGTGTTAATTTTCAAATATAAAACAGAAAATTGGTCGTCATTTTTTCATTTAAAAAAAAATATATAATAAAAGAAGTGTAACCTTTTTGTGATGGGGCAATAGTATAAAAGAAATTCTCGAAGTTAAAAATGCTTTAACATACTTCATAAACTTGAAATATTGAAGAATAAAAAACATATAATAAAACAAAATAAATTGCAGAAAATCCTGCTTTTCTATTTTAATATTTATGACCGTACTGGTTAAAATTTTACAAAACATATTCTTTTGAAACCAATTTTATAATTTTATAAAGTATAATACATCAGTTTAAAAAAAAATAAATGATTATATATGCATAAAAAAAAAAAGAATGAAGCACAACTAATCCAAATACGAACACTAGTGCTGATGATAAACAAAGTGGCAATGAGAAAATTCGTACTCGCTTCACGATGAGTTTTTTTTAGAACAATATTGCAATTTTGAAAATCGTGTTCTTTAAATCCTGCATATTCTGTAGACTCTGCGATGTTTTTTGCTTTTGAAGTGTTTCGTTTTTTTTTCTATTTTGTTTTTTTTTTTGTTCTCGATTAATTATTTAAAAAAAAAAAAAGATAATAGAACGTGCATCATGCGATGATAAATTACTTTTTATCAGCATAGAGCTTGTTTTTCATCGCATCCTTTGGTAAGCGACGTTTGGTAAAGCCATTTCAACTTAATTGCATCATTCGGATAATTGACCGTTTTAAGCGCTATCGTTTTATAAATCCGCTTACGTTGTACATTTAAGGAAGGAGGAAATGTACCGACCAAATGCGAGCTGTTAGTCTGCTTAGTATTTTGAATTTCATATATCAAATCTAGCTGAGTCTATATTTTTAGATAGAGTATTACGTAACAGTTAACACGTTGTTTTTTTTAAAACTTCCGAATTTGAAAAATCCTATCCATTAACGAGATTTTTATTATTAAAAGTGAGACACGGTTAAATACTTTTCGAGTTTTCATAATTCTTTTGTATGCATCTTAATCGGGCGATGGAAATAACAACACCAAACCTGTCGTCGCATATGTAATTGCGGAGTTACAACTCTCCTCGTTATAAGCAGTTTTCTTATAGAAATAGATTGTGTCCGTATACAGCATCCGATGCTGTGATAGTCTTGCAGTTAAAGATGGTACATGATCTCTTAATGTTTAAAAAATTATATATGTATGTATTAATTTTTTTGTAAGCGGATTAATGTTTTAAATATTTTAAAGGTAAATAGAAAATATTTGTCTTCGAAGATTAATCGGTCGGACGCTGGTTTTTACGTCACATGGTCATGCATCCTTTGCCTACTCAATAAGAGCTAACTGTGATGCTGATTGAACTACAACCACTATCAACACTATCCTTGACCTCACATATTCACGAGACCCTACAGTGTTAGGAGTTCAAGTCGTCTCTACCTCAGCGACCAACAGGTTTCATTATAGCTACTTGTTTTCTATGCAAATAGGATTACATGATTACCCACAGTTATTATTAACAGCACTCAACTCTTCAGCCGGGGTTATGTAGGCTTTGACTAGTTAATTTTCTAATTAATGCCAAAACTTCTTGTTTATTTATGAACTGTTATTACGGATATGCTCGTTGCATCTACATTTTATGAACGCCGATATAGTACTGTTTTTCCATTTTTGTCTGAATGAATACGTTTCTAAGAATGCGACTTTGTTGTGTATCTAGTCCAAACTAGATCGCTAACTAACATTTTTATCAATGATTATTCAAGTACACAATTTGATGAGCTCACCTTTAGTCGGAGTATCTGTTCCCCCCTAAAAGATTTAAAAGGCTGTACTGATATATATATATATATATGTTTAACTAAAATAACTGCAATACTAGTCTCTGCATGAGAAACATGTTCAACTGTGTAGATGTAAGAGGATATTTAACATCTACCCAACTAAAACATATTCTTTCCTCTCTCCATTCGATTAACATTGATTTGCCGTGGCTACCTAGCCACTCGGGGGCATATTTCGTAATGAAGCGACTGAATCTTTAGCTCAAGCTGCTGCTTCTTCTCTCTTTTTTTTTTTTTTTTAAATATTCCATCCGCTAACCTCCTGTCGATATGTAAAAGCTTCCATATCAGATCACGGTATATCGGATATTTACGCTCCCTCCTTTTCTAATAATTATTCATTTCATCTGTGCTTACTTTCCTCTCTATTCACGGTTTCTTTTGTACCCTTCACTTCGCCGATGTTGCTTCCGTTGTCCGTATACGTTGTGGCCATTTTCCGCAGCCTTTCTCCGGATTTCACTTTTCCCTGATTTCCTCCCCACACTGTCCTCTCCAACCTGATGATGCAGTTATTTGCGACGCCGATCATGCGTTCTTCCGGGGTTCACCCTTTTTTTTTGTGGAACATTTTGGATTCCTATTTGTTGAAGCTTGGGCTTCCTACTGCTTATATTGTGCTTCCTACTGCTTATATTGTGCTTCCTACTGCTTATATTGTGCTTCCTACTGCTTATATTGTGCTTCCTACTGCTTATATTGTGCTTCCTACTGCTTATATTGTGCTTCCTACTGCTTATATTGTGCTTCCTACTGCTTATATTGTGCTTCCTACTGCTTATATTGTGCTTCCTACTGCTTATATTGTGCTTCCTATTGCTTACTGTGCTTCCTACTGCTTATTGTGCTTCCTACTGCTTATTGTGCTTCCTATTGCTTATTGTGCTTCCTACTGCTTATTTCCTATATCCTGTCTTTTTCTTCCCAAATGAATTATTCCTGCTACTTGTTTCTTTTTAGCAAAGATTTCTGATCGGATTAAAAATAACCATCTTCTTTTCTTACTATTTGTTTCTCTGGGTGAAGGTCCTTGGTTGACGAGCCTAAGATTAAAATAAACAAAAAAAAAAAGTAATTACAATATTTGTGATTTTCCCATTTCTTCTGCGGTATTATGATAGACGATCAGTTGTTGTTTTAACCCCCTTCCTTGGGCACGTCAGCAACGGATTTTCGCCCAGAAACGACACAAGGGGAAAGAATCAGTTAGATGTATAATCGGTGTCAAATATTGATAGAATAAAAGAACTGAGGATCAGAACAACGGAGATCGACGTAAACGATAGGATATACGAAGCGCAACAAGAATTAGAGAACGTAAGTGACAACAGATCGGAGTACAAAGAAGTAGATTGGATGGACATTCAAAGAAGATATGGTCGGGATTGCAGACGGCTTCGTCGTCAGGATGGAGAAGATAATTAAAGGAAAGTGCGAGATGAAAACGATAACGTGCGGAAGGAAGAAGAGTATGATTGAGACGTAAACGGATAATAGGGACAAAAACGGAGCGAAGGAAGATCTGTGTGATAGTTCAGGTATTCCGTGGTAAATTTTATACTATTATAATTTTTTTATTTATATATAAATATTTCTTTTTTTTTTTGGGAACAATTAAAATGGTTATTTTTTCCCTTCCCTGGTAATTACAGCGTAATTTAATGTCCGTTAAATTATTACTTACGACTTATTTATATTTCACAGCATGCTGGAAAATTGATCGTAAGTGTATTTATTATATGTATTTCTCCGTTTATGTGTAATATTTTTCTATACATACTTAAGTATATGTCGATACTTTATTAACTTGCTTCTCTTTTTAGAGTGCCGGCACATTATTCATTTATGACCATATTATTTATTACACACTTGGCTAAAGTTTTTCGTTATTTATTTAAATTTTTTTTCCTTTCTGAGTTTTTGTTACTTAAATATCGCGTTATTAATGACTGATTTTTTTTAAAATTATATATTTGGCACTTTGTTTGCTATTTCCTTTCATTAACAAATGTAAAACTGGGGGTACCTTTTAATATTGTCGTCCCTATATAAAAAAAAAAAAAAAAAATATTCTTAATAGTAAAACGATATTTCAGCCTAGGTAGCAACAGGTGGTGACCTATGTGCGATTGTTAGCATATTTGGCAAGATTGAAATTGGACGATCGAACGAATATAACTTTTTATAGAATAGTCCTATAATTTTTCCAAATGGCGCAAGTTTGGCGCAGATTACTTTGAATAAAAAAAAAACAAAAAATGTTTTTGTTTTTTTTTTTGTTTTTTTCGATCGTTATTACTCAACATTTGAATGTTATCTAGTGTGCAGACAGATAGACTCTAAACCACATTATGCACGCTGAAAAAAATCAAAAAAATACGTTAAATTGTGCCTTTGTTTTCTTTCTTTTTTTTTTTTTTTCGATCCTACGCTAATGCTTATTATGGTACAAAAATGATACTTACATTTACTTAACGCCTTCTGAAGGGCGTAGCATGAACGCCATTACCGATATTTCGTTCAACGTTAGTTACATATATTTCTCGTCGTCATTAAACACTTTCCACGGTCTCGTCCAACTATTTTATAAGTGTCACTTCTGAACATTTCACGACCTTTTATGAAGTTGTTTTCATCGATGTAAATGTTTCTACTGAACGGATTTGCCGCATGTTGAAAACAGAATGAAGAAAAAAATTGTAATAACGGTAAAAATACAAAAATATAAAGAGGTGAATTTTATATAATTAACCTATTTCAACCAAGTCAATTTTAACAGGTTACGAGCAGAAAGATTAAATCTCTAATTATTCCGAATCTTTAAGGCTTTTTTCGCGCAACAGTGTAAGAACTTGTCGAATATCGTAAAAAGCTCAGTAACGTAGCGATTCGTTCGAGCCAGCAAGCAAACAAAATGACGTCTCACTGAAAAATGAGACTACATTTTACATGAAAATTTTGGCCTTTAGAAATGCGACTTACGCAAAATTTATCTGAGAATTTAACCTGGAATTAAGAAAAATTTGTCGAGTTTTATTTTTTTACCGGTAGCAGCAGCATCGTTGTAAAATGGTGTGAATTAGCGTCACGTGAGGGTCCCCGTTTATTTATTAGGCAATATAATCAAACAATGAAGGAAAAATAAAACTAGTCAAAAGTACAAAACCGATAACAACAGATGATAATAGTCGGCTGATTCGAGAAATAAATATTGTTACTCCCGCTGATGGCTGGTCGTATAGCCTTTTCTGCTTATTTCGGCATGTACAACAACAACAACAACAACAAGTGACCACCGCCGTTTGTAAAGGTTACAAGGCCATGCTTTGTTCGTTCTTTTTCGATAAAGATGAAATTCGGTTTACGTGTACGCACGGACGTACACACTCCCGCATTATGTTTAATAAATGGTAAAATTCCAATAAGAACGTCACCTCCATTCAGTGACCTTACATACAGTATCCCCACTTTTCAAATTTCCTCTTTTTACTTTCCCAGCAGCGGTCATCTCCTGTGTCAACTCTTCGACTCCGTAATACGCGTTTTATTTCACTTTTAACTAAAATTACATTTTCAAATATCGAGCCGGTAGGTTTTGTTGTTTTTTTTATTTCTTCCCCGCAAAGCTCAAAAAAAAAAAATGAATTCGGGGCCATTTCAAATTTCTCGCTAGCGATTGGCGTATGAATTTTAGAGCCGGGTTAAGGAACTGTTCCAGTCGCAGTTTGTTCACTACTGTTATTCCCCGTGTCTCTATAGTCGTAAAAAGAGGTTGATTTTTCACTTATACGGTGTAAAATATGTTCGGTCTCCTCACCACATGGCTGGAAAAACATTTTTCTGCATAAATTCATTCAGTGGATTTTCTTTCTTCACTTGATCATGATCAATTTGCTGCGCATTCTTCTAGTATTGCAATGAGCTAGCTTAATTAGCCTATTTCCCTGTTTTTTGTGCGTCCGATTTTTAAATACGTTAATAGCTCACAATTTTCCCCGTTCGCTCATTCCAAACTACGCGTGAACTCTTATTTTTCTCTTTGTTTTCTGATTTTGGCCCCTTTTATTCCCCCCCCCCCCCCTGTTCAACCATCTTTTCCTTTTCATCCCCTCGGTTTCATTGTACGTTTATTAAAACACTCGGTACTCGTATAATGCTTCTTGTATTCCGTCTTTAAATTATTTTTTATTCTTTATCCTTGAACATAGGAAAGTTTAACGATACAATTTTTTCACTATTCTTTTCCAGTTTTTGGGCTAATATTCTCGTTGCTGAACCAACTAAAACGTAAAAAAGAAAAAACTAATAAGAAATATTGTACGTATTACCCCGCATTGGTCGTTGCTGTTTACTTCGTGACGACAACAGTAGATCCCCGTCAGTAATATACGTAATATATATATATATATATATATATGTATTTTTATATATATATATATGTATATATGTATATATATGTATATATGTATATATATATATATATATGTATTTTTATATATATATATATATATATATATATATATATATATATATGGAGTGATTCGACTGTTATAATAGATGTCAGTACCGTCATCGGAGAAATGAAGCAACAACCGTGTGAGTTTCGTACTACACTCCGCTCAGTGTGATCATTTTTGATTTTATTGGACTTGGCACTGATTGGAAAAGCTAAAATGAAACTCGTAACACGTTGCTGATAATAATTCGGAGGAGTGTTTACCTGTCGAAATTTCGCCTACCAGTAAACACCGTTGAGCATTTTTTCTTTTCCTTTTTTACTGCATACGGCGGCCACTGAGAGAATAATGGTTGTTTCATAGGTAGATTTCCTTCCCAAAGTCTTTACTCTCTCTCTTTTCGTTCTCATCGTGACTTTTGGACTGATCTCTATCCATTTTTTTCCGCCAACCCTGACGCTCCTTAATTTGCCTTACAGCCAAAGTCCTCTTCTCCTTGGTTTAACAATTTTCCCGGTATCAGCCATTTTGTCATTTCTTCCACAGCTCGCTTTCGTTTTAATCATAGTCCGCTCCCGGGTTCTCGTTTCCGCTTTTGTTCAATCTCCTCTGCGTTGTCCCTTTCATCCTTCTACCTTAAATGTCACCTGTGACGCAAGCACTATTCGAATGTTCCTTCATTTGCTCAGATAGCGCGATCTTTCATTCGAATTTGCTTAGACTTGGCCTCCCTACTCCTTATATTGTCCTCTATATTCTCACTTTTCCATCTCCTTCTGTTGTTCCCTTGTTAGCTAGCCGCCTTCATTTCTTCTGTCTCTAATCGTTTTTTGATGTAACCTGTTGCACCATATATGTCTTTCTATTCTTCTAATCTTTTGTGTTGGGTGAATGGACGTGCTGACGTCGTGGCCATAAAATAATAATAATATAACAAAAAAAGAAAAAAAAAAAGAAAAAGGAATAGTATTCTCTTTAGATCCATTAGGCTTATAGTACATTGTGTAACTTCACAGTCCATGAGATACTCTTTATCATGGGTACTTAGTTCATCTTTTTTGGTTATCTTACAACTGCAAACTATCAGAAATTCATCTGGGACCATGACTGTGTGCTCCTCGTCGAATTAAATAATGTCACTGTCAGTCCAGAACGAGAAGGCGAGTCTATCCGGCGCTTTAAAACTAGGTTTTTTTCCATCTGTAGACCCTAACAGATAATCGCATTAAACTCTTTTCCAATTCCATTCTTGAAGAAGGAAACGTGTTTAAAATAGCGGACCCCATTATGGTAAATTATACGAGTATTAATCGGAGCAACCGTATCAGGTTTAAGACCACAGTGTATGCGAACTTTGATACGAGCACGTAGAGCAGTTATATGACTAGGAGGCTAACTGTAATCGTAGCAAAAGCAGCATCTGTACAGGCAGAAAAAATTATAAAAATACTTGGCAACAGCATGCATATCATTGGTTCCCACGAGAAATTACTGATATCAATTTGTTATCGTCACAAATAATTTCGTCACTGTGTTGACACAACTGAGGGAATTTCTATTGCTAAATTAACGGTACTAACCAAATAATAATGTTAAAATTTCAGCCCTGCTAAAGTTAAACGTGCTATTTAATTTCTTTAAAGGTCTGTCATCAGTGTTGACAGTGGTGAAACTACCTGACCCCACAGGAAATTTCTATATCAACAATACTGAACAAGAACAGTAATATAAATGAAAATCAATTATTATATCGTCTGTACTACCAACCTTGTTCTTCGTAGCAATTACCCGAAGCACACGGAAATACACGAGAGGAGACACTTGTTAAATGCTGAGATACGTGTGTACATTGCACATCACCGCCACAGTTTATACTCCAGTATGGTTTACAGAGGTGACTTGAAAACTTCTCCTCCTCCGTTTTTGGTTTGAAAATCTCGATTGAGTGCTTCGTTATAATTTTTCGTACGTACATCATCTTCGCGCTTCGATGGACTTTGTAATAGCTTCTCGGCATAAAAGCCTCAAAGTTCCATAAATGACCATTGATTTGCGCGTAGATAATTTGCGATTACCGGTATGCCAAAAACCGGGCGTAGTTATCGCACTGAAGGACTAGATACCAAACTGTTGAACGTGTGTTAACCGAACGTTACGTGGCTTGGATCATCATCGGTTTGATGCTAAAGGACAGCTCGTTTATGTGAAATATTAAAATGCATAGCGTAGCGCGAATAGTTGCTTAGGCAATTTCGTTTGGGCGGGCCCTGAGATTCGTATGGCGCTGTTGAAAATACTCGAAAAAAGAATTTCACTTTAAAATTTTACCGATAAAGTCGAAAAAAAAAAAGGAAAAATTAAGAAAAATAAAGGAAAACTTTTTAATTTGTGCGGCGAAAATTAAAATTTTTATATATTAAACGTTACATTTTCAGATAAAAATAAACGTGTGAAATAAATATTCAAAATAGCTTTATTTACTTTGGGAGCATTCTGAGCAAAAAGTTAGCGAGAAAAAATTAATAGACCGATAAAGATGATTCAGATTAAAAAATTATCCCCGTTCAATTGTAAAAAGTAATATCGTCCCAAGATGATCTCTATCGCGTGCAGCTCTTCGTTCGAAGTCTTGCATCATACGGACTAGCACACATTCTTGATAAGTCGTGATCGTGACGGTAAGCTTTAAATCATTTGTCCAGCTATCCACTATTATCGGTGTATCGCGATCTGTTCGAAAAGAATTATACCCTTCGGCATTATTTTTCTCCCTTCCCGAAGCGTGCAAGTTTGCCAAATCAGTTCGTAACAACTGGCATATAACGTACCATCGAATATTAGGCGTTCAAAAGATGTCCGACACCTGTGTATAGGGTAATTTGCGCATATCAACGGAAAATATGGCCCAACTTTTGCGCAAAAAAAAAAAAAAACCGAAAAAAAAAAAACTGTTTTTAAAGTTTACAAATTAACCGAAAGTACTCTTCATTTTGTAATTATTCCGAAACATTACGATTTACCGAGAATTTATAAATTTTGAAAACTTTATTTAAAATTCAAAATTTCCCGCGTCCTCTTTATTTAAAATGGCTTCGACGGTAGTGTTTAATAATTCTCTTTTTGCTAGCAACACTGTATCTGCGGATATGAGAAAAAAAAAAAAAAGGTTTTTTTTAGTAGTAAAAGTACAGACAGGTAGTAGACAAAAATGCGTGTATACGATGGAATTTAAGATTTACATAGGTGACACCTTCGAGTAGTGTATTAATTAGCGGTTGTTTCCTGCATGCGTTCGTTGTTCGAGGTAGCGAAGGCCACGTGTCCCCAAACGGTATCGTAGATTTCGTCGACGCTACAAGTCGTTTACTATAAATGCGAAATATGTATTTATTATTTGCTCTCGAGTCGAAATGAATTCTACTCGTGATTAAGGAACGCGTACACGACCGGACGGAAGAATTAGTAATTAACTATAAATGTAACTTCACTGCAAGGTGTAATAGAAGAAAATAAGAATCGAAAGAAGAAAGAAAGAAAGAAAGAAAGAAAGAAAAAAAAAGAGGAAACAGAAAAAGAAACTGAACTGAAATAATCGCGTTTACGAAAAACAAAACAGCAAAATTTAAAGTCTAGTCGCGTGAATTGAAAAATTTTTTTATAGCTACCTCTTCCTGCTGTAACGAAATGTCATTCGTATTCATAAACATCGCCGTCCACTAATAGTAGATTCAGGGTCGAAATTTTTCAACTGAGATTCAGACACCACTTTCAATTGACACGCTCGAGTGTTTTCGCTCAATTTTTTACAAACGGTCAGGAATTTTTGCTAGTATTCGCGAGGGGAGAAAATGATATTATGAAAAAGAATGGAAATAAACACTTTCCTTTGTTTTCTCATTTATTTATTTTTTATTATTATTAATGATCAATAAAAAAAAAAAAAATAAATAAATAAATAAAGGAAAAAGCGACGAATAATAATCAATCGCATTTAAAAATCATCCTAAATGGGGGAACTGCCCCGAATGAATCTGTGTAATTGGAAAAAAAAGTAATCGAGAAAATTGCCAACACCGCGCGCTATTAAACAAACTTCATTGCTTTTATAATTATTTTTCCCTTTTTTTTTGAAAAGATTAATTTTTGTACGCAGGCGAGTTGAGGACCAGCGGAAAGAATTGCAGCGTGTTCGGCAACGCGATTCGCTTATTTGCGCGAATCATTAATTTCATTTTTGATTTTATTTTACAATTCTTTTTTCGTACGAATCGATAATTTAAACGAAATTGAGAATGACCTGTTCTTCGTTTTACGAAAACATTCACGTTTTCATTATATGTATATTCTATTTTTCTTGACATGTTGCTGTTTAAAATTCTTGCGATTCTACCGACGAGTGTTTATTGTACACGTTCCGCATTTATATCGAAATACAGGCTTATCGGAAGTTTTGTAATTTTGATCAACGAAGTTAATTCGATTCGGAACATCCTCACTTTATGGTATGTAGCGAAATGATAGTTGATACTATTTAGCATAGTCGATTGTGTTCGATTAATCGTAATTAATAATCATAACGCGTAATTGCGATAAGTACCAGTCGGGGGGGAGATTAGTCGTAAAGGATTTTAACTCTCTCTTCGCTTCGATCGAGAATACTACCGGTATTTGAACATCCGAATGAAAATTTTAATCATTTGAAATACTATATATTATAATAGAAAGTAAGCTGTTTTGCTACTTTGGTAAATATATTATTTCAAATGATTACTTATAGAGCCAATAGGTATGAATTACTCATGATCTTAAATTCGGTTTATTCGCTTTTTTGTTTCCTCTATGTTATACAGTAATTAATTTTAAACGTCAATTTAAAAGAATTATTTAATTTATCAAATATCCCGACGCGTTTCGAAGACAAAGCTTCACGATCACGGGAGAGTTGTTATTAATAATTAATAACAACTCTCCCGTGATCGTGAAGCTTTGTCTTCGAAACGCGTCGGGATATTTGATAAATTAAATAATTCTTTTAAATTGACGTTTAAAATTAATTACTGTACAACATAGAGGAAACAACGAGTGAAATAAACAGATATGGTATATATTATTTATTTATTTTTCAAGCAAAAAAAAAAAAAAAAAAAACATTCGCGTGTACTATTGTTAAAATTATTGTTATTATCCGAATGTGTTTAAACATTTACATATCATATATTCACGCAATAGTCCATCTTGAATGAAAAGCATTGACACCAATCTTCAATTGTTACGGACATCGTAATTATTGCGTATTATGATTATAATAAAATCGATTAATTGATTACGCCGAGTAGTCGCAATTACCTTTTTTTCCAAGTTACTGGAAATAATGTGCCCCCCAACTTTGTTTCAGAAACAGATTATATACGCAAACTATTATTATGTCAAACACTCTACTCTCTCACTCTTATATCGTCTCCTTGTTTTCTTTTATCCATCATTTCAGGTGTATATATTTTAGATACTTTAAAGATACAGATGAGTGTGTATGTAAACGCACGAAAAATAGAAAAATGTAATAATTAAAACTGATAATTTTTAAAAGCCGGACATGTTTCGGAGTGGCATTCGTGCGTGGTTACATTAATTAAAGGTGAAGTTTAAATAATACGATATGCATATTAGTTAAAAACAATGATGCGTAACAAACTATATATCGATGTATTAGTAAAAGATCGATGTATTGATAAAATATAATTGTTGATTTTAGATTATTGTTCGGGACTAGTGTTAATTCAATTGCTTTTAACCGACTTCGAAAAAGGAGGAGGTATTCAATTCGACTGTATTTTTTTTTTTTAAATGTGTGTTACCACAGAACTACCTATTAGGTGAACCGATTTTGATGTGATTCTTCTTTTATTTGAAAGGTGGTGTTTCTCATGTGGTCCCATTCAAATTTGATCAAGATCTGACAGGCAGTTTTTGAGTTATCCTTAATAGTAATGCAGGGGAGATTGAAGCTTTTTGGATGGTTTTCATTCATGATTCGGTTTCAGTGTCGGATTAGATTTACTGACTTATAAAATACTATAAATGTACCAAATTACCATGGAGAAATGTAACTTTTGGTGTTTTCACACCGTGGAAATATCTGTTCTTATTAAAATGTTTTAATTTAATTGAATAAAAACGCACTAAAAAGTAACGAAATAAAATGCTTTTTTACAAAAAATAAATTCCCGTTACTTGAAGGTTTATTATAAAAAAATTTAAAAATGCACTAAAAAGTAAAAAATAATTACTCCCAATAAAATATATATATATATATATCAAAGTGATCTTAAAGGTGATATCGTAATTCTTATACAACATTTATACCTTAATTAGAGTCGGCATCAAATTCATGTTACAATATCTAGGAACAATTTAATGAACACATTTAACGCAGTTTTTAATTATTCTTTTAATATGTAATATGAATTCCTACTCCAATTAAGGTATTAATGTTGTATAAGAATTACGATATCACTTTTAAGGGTATACCACACTCTGATATATGTATATTTTTTATAGGGAGTAATTATTTTTTACTTTTTAGTGCATTTTTAAATTTTTATAATAAATCTTCAAGTATCGGTATTTATTTTTTGTGAAAAAGCATTTTATTAAATTTAAGTAATTTCCGCGTAGTGGTTTAATAAATGTTCATCAATTTTTTTTAAACTTTTCATATCATTACATCGAGATTACTCTGTGAATATCAGAGAATACGAGGGAAAGGAAGAATTGACGACATGATGGAATTCTCGTCTAACAATTGAGATGGGTGATTTCGTATGATGACGAAAGAGTAAATAGAGTTTTGGAAGAGAACCGCCGTGGTAATCAAAAAGGAAGTAAGAAAGTTTGTCGTGAGATACCGCGAAAGAATAGAATTTACCAAGATGATAGGAAATAAGAAAGAGAATGAGCGTTTGGAGAAGAAGCGGCAAAATTTTGGAGGACAGCGAACGGGGCATTGGATCGGCGGATGAACGAGGGAGAGATACCCGGGCGAGGATGGCTGGGAGAGTAGAGGAGAATTTTAAAAGGCAATACTCCGAGGGTCGAAGTCGCGAGGGGTCCGGATAAAATATCTAATTTAGAGATAACATTGGATATGTCAGTAGAAGTCTAGTTCGGAATAGATAATTGATATAGCATAATTACGAGTGTGAAGAAGCTTCTTAATTCACGGTCCGAGACGCGCGAAAGGTTAATAATAAACTCGAAAAAGGATAATCGAGACCGTAATAGTCCGAGATAACAAAAGTGGTTTCCTACGAGAATAAAGGGGGCAGCCATTAAGATAAAAGACTTGGGGGATAAGACTGATGAATAAGAGAGAGATTTGGTTAACGAGCAATTATTGTTGGCGGTTAAAATGTCTCTGCGCGGTTACTGAGTAGAAATATGGTGCGCAAAGAATGAAGTTGCGGAACTGAGTTTACTAAGGGTGTTGTCGATGTTAAAAAGAGTGGTGCTGAACGCGAGTCCCGAGGGAGTCCACGAATCGCTCTTCTTGTAGCAGAGTAAGGCACGGAGGAAAGATGTATGTGGAAGAACGATTTAGCACGTCGTGTTCACGGTTAGATAGATAAAGAGGGATGGGATATTAATGGATAGCGTTCGTTAGCAGCCGCGGTTGCCCAGCGGCATTGAATAATGGGACGGCATCGTAAATGAGTATATGAATTAGTATTTCGACCGCTGCATATTATTAAGATGAAATGTGAAACGTATTAGAGGAAAGTTACGGCACTCCATTTATCTACTTAACGAAACGAAAGTTGTATTTAAAAATATCACGTTTTTCATAACCAAACTAATTATTCGATAGTAATTAAGGTAACAGACGCATTCAGTTTATAAAACTTATTAATTTGCGAGATAACATTTTTATAATACTGTGTCTATCGATTCGTGCCTCCGCTATTTTATACTACGTATAGTTTTTAGTTTTCCCCGCTCCCTCTCGTTCGCGCTGTGACCATATTCTTTTATAGATACGGAATTAAAACGTTTTCATCAGTGATAAATAACGAACAAAATTAAGTGTCTAAAAAAAGGTCAATGAAATCCAGAGAAAATCATTTCCTTGAGTTTTCAATTACAACGCAGACGGCCAGTGGAGCTTCTGGTATAACGCGTTGTTTGCGGCGAAATTTGGCGAAATTATCGATAATACCGATGAGGCGGTGCTAATCAGGTTGATGTGTAAGATTCCCAAACATATAATTAACGAAACTAAAATTGGTATTCGGAAGAAGGAAGTAGCGAAGTGGTTGATGGAATGGTGCGATACTTGAGAGGTCCCGCTTGTTCCCCTTCTCGGAATAGGCGGGGTCTGTTTAACTATATTATCATCCGATTCTATTCCATTGTCGCATATTCGCGGATGTATGTGATAATCAGCACAAATGTGGCATTAGGTATGTGTGCAACTTTGTATAAGATGTACTTAGCGAAATAGCTTAGTTTTAAGATGTAGTTAGACGTAAGAATGATAACACGTAAATTTTGTATGTCAAATAAACGATAATAAGAGATTGGGCACTCACAAAACGGGCATACTTGCTCAGTGAGACCCAAAACTTATTTCCATATACAAAAAAAAAACGAAGTGTGGCCCCTTTTCATATAAGGTGCCGGAATATCCGATTTAGAAGTGAGCGCACACAAACAATCCAACGTCCTCACTAGTTCCGGCTGTTGTTGCTTTGATTGTTCTAGCGTTATTTTAATCGGTTAATTTTAAGTGAGCTCATGTACAAGTCGCTATGTACGTTTTCATTTTTATCGGTTTTACCTGAAAATACATAGAGGACAGATTTTTGCGTGGAATCCTTGAAATTCGATTAAAATCCATAACAAAGCGAAATTTGCTGAAGTAAACGATTGAAAGTAACCAAATTGTCAACTTTTAATAAGTTAACAAATACGTAGAAACGAACAAAGCACACTGATTAAAATTAAGAGGGATTCCGCGCGCCTAGAAACGTTTCTCCGTAATTATTGGTTTTTTAACAAACAGTAGGCACTTTTATACTTGAAATTTTTGAGATTTTCTTTTTCTAAAATAAGAAGTTGAAAACCAAATTAAAATTAAAATAAATCAGGCAACTTTTGCTTTTCAAACCATCTCAAATTTTCAATGTCTAAGTAGTCGATTTATTTGTAAATAGTTGAGGCGTGCGAATCGCGGTCAATTAAGCAGAACGATGTTAATTAAAAATTGATCTACCTTTACAAGCAGCTTTCGTCACTATAAGAAAAAAGTGTTTTATTAAAAAAAAAAAAAAAAAGTGTCAAAAAAAGTCCACAATCGCAAGCGAACCGTTCGGAGATATCGCATTGTAAAATCGTGGCTTTAACTGTGTAAATCATCTCTGAAACATCGCGCAGTTTATTAATATCGATCGACCCGTTTTTAAAGTGACGCACGTTTTTAAGCCGGGATCAAAAAAACATTCCAACTCCGGGATGCAATTTATAATTTTTATCATTTATGTCATCAAAAAAAAAAAAAGAAAACAATATATTGAACGCTGTTAGCATCAAAACACTCAATTCCTTTTTTTTTCGTCTCTTAGTTCAGTATTAAACGGCTTTTTAGCCACTTCATTCCATACTAAATTTCCGCTGTGGATAGGTAAAACAACGGCGCACACACCGGTAACAATATTCCGCGCGTGCAGTAGTGGATGTGTATATGCACGACTACACATCTAAAATATTCTGAAATAATGTTTAGAATTAAATATGGAATAGAAATGTAGGGGGAAGCAAAAACAACTGAAATGAGGTATTATTAGCAGGATGCAAAAAACTCGTTTGAAAATAATTCTACCAAATGGGTCTAAGGCGCGTGAGTCATGTCACATGGTTGAATGAGAACAAAGAAATATCGTCGAAAATGATTTATACGATAAGTTGCTACGGGGTTAGAAATACAATATTATATACCTGTAAGAGCCAAGGGTCTAACCAGGAGTTGCACGATAAAATACGCTATATAGCGTCGCGATAAAATATTAACCCGGCATTAAATCTGAAAATGCCATGAAGCGATTTTGAACTTTTCGCTCTATATAACAATATTTAAGAGAGCTTTATTTTAACTTCTGCAACTCGTTTTTAAAATATTCAATTTATTTCAGCATTCATTTTTGGTTTACACTTTATCGAAATTACAATTATAATAGAGAATACATCTATTAGTTTACGGAAGAAAAAATATTTATAACCTACAGTAGTATGTGACGAAACGTAATTATTATTAATATTTAAAAAAATAAAACTTTTACTATATAATCCTAAAAACAGGCGTAAATTACCGACCTTATACTTCTAGTACTTTGTAAATAAATAAACAAATTGAAATACAAATAAGTGTATGTATAAATAGAAAAAATAAATAAATAAATAAAAATGCGAAAAATTAACTGTTTCAATACTTTAAACTTGTTGCAGTATGTGTGGATGCGATTGCTTAAAATACTTTCGCGACTTTCGGTGTGAATGTACGCATACGATGGGATATTATTATCGTGGCTGAATGTGTGTATGAAATTTAAAATGTGAGGGTTCAATGAATGATACATGCGGCTATGCTTATTTACAGTTATTTTTAATATTCATTTGTTTTTATATGCGATTGGTTTCTTTTTATTTGATCGGTTTACTCGATTTAAATGTACCAAAGAATATTGTGTAATTTTAAGAAGTTTGTATAAAACCTTCTTTTTATAATATTCTCTTCTCCGCGCTTTTTTGCGCACGTGCGGAATTTTATAATGAAAAATATTTGATTTGAAACAGTAAGATAAAAAAATGATGAGTGTTACTTGTAATCTGAATTCTCGATCATTATTTTTACTAATTTTCATCTTCACCGCATTCTTCTTCTGCTTCTATACACACTGCTTGCAAACATAACTTCACTCTGACGACGAAGCCGTCTGTGATCTTGACCATATCCTCTTTGAATGTCCATCCTTTGTTAATGTAATCTACTTCTTTGTACTCTTAATCTACTATCACTCAAACTCCCTACCTCTCTTATGGTGCCTCCTATATCTTATCGTTTCCGTCGATCTCACTTATTCCTATCCTCTGTTCTTTTATCTTATCAATATTTAACACCGACTATATACATCTAATTGATATCCTTCTCCCTCGTTTCGTTTCTGGGCGAAGATCCTTTGTTGACATGCCCAAAGGGGGGTTAAAAAAAAACAAAACATAAACGGAATGTTCTCGGCAAATCGCACGTTTACAGAGAGAACAACTTTGTTTTTTTTTGTCAGTCTCGCTGGACAAAAGTTACATTTTGCTCTTTTCCGGGTTGGACGTACGTATTGATGATGCAGGCGATGATGCGAAACTGTGCGGACAGACCTGTTATATTCCTGACTTTTTGTCGAATCTTTGCTGGTAATGACCTTACATTATCGACTCTGTAAATCATATTATGCGGTTTTACCAACGATAAACCTAATTGGGTAAGAAACTTTCGGGCGTCTCGGTTGATGTAGTATCATTGTGTATAATTTGAGCATTTATTGTACCTCCGATGATTGGATAATAGTTAGCGGCCATCTGTTATTAATCCCGGGGACACACTGAATATTGCAATAATCGATCATCGACTCCACCTTTTGTGGAGTTATATAAAGTAATCATTTCTGGCTTACACGTATCTGTATACTGTCGGTCAATTTCATCGCCATCATGCATTCTAGAGAGCAATAAGACGTTTTTCCCATAGTACTCTATTTGGAGGTTTTCCATATGCAAACGTGGAGCTAAAAACATAAGTCTTCCAAAAAGAACCTTTGTTGTGATAAACTCGGGTGATATTTTATTTTTTGCCTTAAGAACCGATAGGATTCGACCACAGATGCTAAAGCTACAGACAAAAAAAAAAAAATTGTCCATTGTTATATTTCTTCCGCTCCTTAAGTACCACGTTATGAACATCATTTTTTCCCCTGAAAAGGACTGTTTTTTTTAGGTTGCTTACCAGCGTAAATGTCTAAATTTGTTGCATAAAATATAAAAATGCATCGCATAAAGCGTAAATTTTGATCCCATATTTGCTGAGCTTGTTTGCAATATATTGCCCCCAAATTCGCATTCACCCCCCGATATGCTGGTAACATTTCATCAATAGTAGTTGCATACATAAAATGCTATAACGAGTTTTACACGTATTAGTCATCGAAAATTTCTCGGACCGGCGCTAAATTATCTAATTTCTTTCTTTCAATTCGCTGCCAGCGTTAATTGCTTACATCAATATGTATGGGGAACATTAGTCGAAAAAATTTCTGATATAGTGTAGTCGTCCGACCACAATAATTTGCTAGTGTTTAGGTGTTGCGCCTTTTTTTAAACCAGAAATATAATAAGAGTATTCCGATAAAACCCAATAATTTACTACTAGTAGAACACGGTTATCATGTCTGGAATTTCATTTCATTTCCTCTAGTTTTTTATTTGTATAATTTACAATCTTCGTTATCATGGAATCGGAAAAGAAAAAAAAAAAAAAACAGTTTCCATGAATCCAAAATCGTTATGGCCAGCTTAGCCTGCCCACCAAGTGTGGACCTCGTGCCTTGATTACTAAATTCTGCTTCACGGTTTTTCTATGGGTTGTATTTACCAGATTACGGATTAGCCCCATTTACATCCATTTGTTCTTTCATACCAATTCATTAATTACTTTTTTTCCTGGACGGTTCAAAAATTTCTCACCCGATTGTTCGGAATGCGTATCGTGTTTTTCATCTTCTCTATCAGTATCTGAATTGAAAATATCATCTAAGTTTTCATCAGAAATGTCTTCCTCTAACCACTGTGTGCCATTTTATTGTCCATAATTATTACGGTATTTACAAATAGCTAGCGAGATAATATTCAAAAATTAAAAATTTACAAAATGGAAGCTTAATCACGAATTAATGAAAGCAAATGATAAAACTGTACTAAATAGCGAATTGAAAAACGAAATACAAGGCGTGGCTATTTAGTAACGAGACTGCGCGCGCTATGGGTAGTACCCTAGAGGAGTAAGGAGAGAAACAAATACGACAGAAGAGACCTTGAAGTGTCTACTACTAATACAGTTTCAAACCACGTTTTCGTCACTATAGTAGTATTTTTTCTGTAAATCCTTTTTTTCTGTAAGGCTGTTCAAAGGTTGCGCCGTTTTTTGTTTTACCTCTTCCATTGATTCAAAATAAGTTCATTTTAGAGCAGACTTCACCTTCGGAACCACAAAAACAAGTCGCACGGAGCCAAGTCTGGTGAATAGGGCGCGTATTCGAGCACTGGAATGTTTTGATAAGCTTTATCACAGACAGCGCGTTATGTTATGGGCAGGTGCGTTGTCTTGATGCAGGATCATCCACGACTTATTTCGCCACAACTCCGCTCTTCTTCTACGAACTCGTTCTCGCAGGGTTGCCAACACTTACAAATAATAATTTTGGTTCACAGTTCTAGAAGCTCAAATGACGACCTGCGCGCAGCACAATTTCGTTGATTTTGGCAACGGTTGCAGGAGTGCAAAAAATCGAGACAGATCGACCTGGACGTTGGTCATCTTCAGCACTCTCGCGACCTTCGGAAAATCGATAAAGAACACGTGCACGTAACAGAGAATTCTCGCCCGTAAGCTTCTTTCAGTAATGCATGTGGAGGTTTCTTCAATTTCATGAGAAATTTCAGATCGATAGTTCGTGTTTTTCGTCACACATTGTACCCGACACGCAAAAAAAAAAACCACGTATTCTTCAACACTCGATAGCAAAAATACTATACTATAGCTAGAAAAAAGGTGGTTTGGAACTGTGTTAGTAGACACTTCAAGGTCTCTTCTGCCGTGGTTGTTTCTCACAGGGCACCCATAGCGCGCGCAGTTTCGTTATTTAATAGTCACATTTTCGTATTACACGATTAGAACAAATAAAAAAGTAGGAAAAAATCGAAGAGAACTGCTACTTAAAAATGCGGCAGTGAGCGAATCGCTCACCTAGGAAAAAGGTCTAAATAAAAAATGTCAATAAACGGACTACGTGCTATGACCTTGACCTTGACCTTGACCTTCCACCACTATCATTTCCTCAGTAATTCACCCAAATGTAGCAAAGTGAGTTAAACGCTCACCAACCGCGTGAAGCCGCGGGTTAGAATAGACACAATGTGGAAGAAGAGGTGTTGATGAAAAATTAATGAAAAATATACCGAAGGAAATCCAAGAAGAAGAGAATACGAACAGGTGGAAGAATAAAATAAGGACATAGACGATTGCGTGGTGTATATAGAATAGGAATATGAACTTCAGGATTGAAAATGTTGGTTTTGTTGCTCGCCGGCGTACCGTGTTAACGGATTATCTGGGAATCCTTTTGGGCTGTTGCGCGCACGTGACCTTACTGGATTAAATTTTGCGGAACTTTTTTTTCTGGTTAATTTGAGATTTAGTTGCTGCAAGGGTGTCTCGGTTTTTTTTTGTAGGTAGATATATAAATAATGTATTACGCGATACTGGCTTATCATAAGTTTTAAAATATTTACTATTAGACGTGGCGAGAATTAAGATGATGTAAACCTTTATGAATAAACGATATTATAATTATGTTGGGAACGCACAGACGGCTTTGGTCTTGTGGGACCCACAAATTAAATTATTTAAAAATTTAAAAAAAAAAAAAGTAAACCAAAAAACTGAACTCTATATTTAACTGCGATTGCAGTTGTTCGGAAATAACAAGTTTGGAATAATAAAAACCTAGCGCATAGAGTTAGGTTACTATATTAATTTAGAATTACCGCGACCAATTATTTTTCGGCCGTCTTTTTATTCGCGACAACAGTCGCTGTTAAGACTTGAAATATATATGACACCGTGTAGTTACGAATGATGATTCGTTAGTTATCGTTGATTTTACTTTTTATCTCGTTTTTTTTTTTTTTTTTTTTATTTAAAAAATAAATTGTGGGTCTCGCATATTGCCCGTTGTGTGAGTGCCCAACACTCTTATCAACGTCTATTAAAAAAGATATTACAACTACCTTAACTTATTTTTTCGTGTAATTTTTCTCGTTTCGATCATCCTTTCTATCGATTTATTGATCTAATTCGTTTTATTCGCCGTTGATTTTAATTGTTATTCACTGGAGTGTTCATTTATTTTGTTTCGCGTCGAAAAATCCCGTTGGTTCCTTTTTGCGTATTTTGATTGGAATAAATCAATTATCGTCTGTTTTACTATATCGCGTCATTTTGTAGCTTAGTATAATTAATATTCTCATCTTTCGCGATAGAAATAAATATGTTAGTTATTTTTTGATAATTCCGTAAGTATGTTTTATTTTTTATTTGATAAATTGCAATTTGGAACGCAGTACTACAGCAGTGTAATTCTGTACAATAATACCCCCGTAATGGTAGTATTATGTCTTCCACTTGTTTCACGCGAGACTGTTACGAGTCATTCTGTGATAATGTTTTTGTTTTGATGCCGCTAGTTGTCTCAGAAGCGGCCGATATTTCGTGGTCCTAAAACAACCCATTGTCTATTCTCTAACCACGAAATTATTTTTAACCGATTATTACTAAAGCAATTCGAAACAGGGAAAAGAAAAAAAGTCTAACAAATCAAAAAGTAAATATATTACCTAAGGAAAAACCTTGAAAAAGGAAGAGAAGAAAAAAACAAAAACCACAAAAAAAAACCGATACTTCCTTTTATTGCTGCAATTATAAGGTAAGAACTTAAACTGAAACAGCACAGCAAAGACATATATGTACGAAGTAAGGTGGAAAAATACTAGCACAGATTCGACAAAAGGAATGTACCACACCGCGTTATCAAATACGGGCCATAGTTGAAAATCAAATGATTAACAGTTAGCGATCGAAGTATACGGAGGACAAGTAGACTTCAGGAAAATTAAGATTCAGTCTGAAGAAGATGATACACACCGAAGGTGGCTGGTAGTAACGAGGGAGGAATCCGGGAAATCTAATTTTTTTTTTTTTTTTACTACAAATATATTTGATTCATTTATCGGATTGTACCGTCGCAATAAATGACGACTGCTTTCCGTGGCGAAGTTTCCTGATTCGAACTCCGGATTTTGTAAATTAACAATATACAAAAATTTCACTCGCGTTTGGTTAAAATGCCATAATCGAAGCGCTCAAAAAAAAACCCAACAAATAATGACAAATTTAACACGATTTTCCCCCTTTCTTTAGTTTATTTCCGGAGCAAAATTCAACTTTCAATTTGCCCATCTCATTATTTAATTGTAATACTCATCTTCCACTCGATAAAAATAATAAAATAATCTTTCGAGCGAATGTTATTTTGGAAACGTCCCCTCCCAGGGATTTATCACTCGGCCATACTACGACGGAATCTCATAGCCTGGAAATAAAACTGTCCAAACATAAGTCGACCCGGAGGAGCACGCGCCTCCCATTAATTGTACAGTTGTTTTTTGTTTTCTGTTTTTTTTTGTTTTTCTTACTAAAATTGTTTCTTATTAAAGACACCGCGAATTTTTGGCTATGTAAATTTTGAATTGAGCTGCACGCGATAGTACGATTTCCTGTGATGTATTTCGCCGCCGAATTCCCCATTTCGTAACGCTTTATCATCAACGAAAACATCATTATTACGCGACCTTTCATACTCAGTGAGTTGTTTTCTATCGTCGTCGCCAAAAAAAATGTGTATGTTTTCTAAATTGGATATTAGAAATAATTGTTTTTTCAGTCATGTTATATACGTTAACCAATGATTTACAAAATTATTTCTTGACAGCTTAAATTCAGATGTGTATTTTTTTTTTTAACGATATTACCGTGAGAAACAGTCAAATTTAACACTCCCACTTCACTCTTGTTTCTTTTTTATATCTCGCTGATAAATAAGTGCCGTTCACGTTTTTTTTCTTTTTTTAGTGAAATTTTTAAAAGTTTCAATGTGCACCAGCCAGGTTTGAACCCGTCTCCACCTGAATGAAACACAATTAACTAATCAGCTACGCCACACGGTAGCTGAGGCTTTTACGATTTTATTATACTCGCTTTTAAATATCTGTAAGTTTTATTTCGTTCTTTAACTTGCTTTCTCTTTCTTGAATATATACAAAAAAACACAAGTGTTACATAAAATTATAGTTATAAAATATAGCCGACATGTTTCGGAGTAATGCAACACAATCATGGCAATAATAAATAAAGTTAAAAGTAAAATAAACGATATCGTATCATTTTTATAGACTAATGCAATATATCGCGATATGTTGTGATTGATTGTTAACTTTAAATAGCGGGTTATTATTTATGATAACGATTATTATTAATTAAATTATCCTTAAATTGATTAACATAATACGTTTCGGCGCTCTTAAGTAAATTATAATTATTGATATATTATTTCTAAGTTGTCTTGTATGTTTAATTTTATAATCAATGTTTATTAATAATAATGTGTTCCGCAACAGATGATTTATTAATATGTCCATGTTTAATAGCAGCGATATGTTCGTTATAACGGATGGTGCGACGCGTTTTCCCTATTATATCTTGTATATTTTGACGCACGTGCTACATTTAATTTTACATATGTATACCGAATTTATTATATCTTTCTCTTTATTTGAAAAATTTACCTGTTGCTTTTCGTTTCACTTTTTCCCAAATTTTCATAACTTACCGTCGGTTCATCATAGCCATCAGCCTTTCGCTTCCATTTCTGTCACGCTCGATCCCCTCCTACAAATGTTAATTACACGTGCGTGACGCTAATCGTCTTCGAATGTTTTCCCATCTTCCTTGACGCTTATTTTCTTTACTCCCATGGAGAACAAGCGAGAGAAGCATTTATAGCGATGAAAAATTTTTTAATCACTAGAAAAGACGTCAATATGGAATTACGACTTAGACTCCCCTGAAGTGCTTACTCTGTTCTGTTATATGGATGTAAATCTAATGAATCATACTTTGGATGAATGTATTGCGACTTTCGAGCTTTACTTCTATCGACGTATTTTAAAAACTCCATCTTTTATCTATGGTTGTGCCTCTAAATCCCGTCCTTCTAAATTGAGCGTTATCCAAAATTCGTGTTTTCGGCTTTCTGTCTTGGAGCTCTTACTGTAATTTCTGCAATTCTTGCAGAGTCTAACACACCACCCCTGTCTCTTTCTTAGATCTTATTTAGGCTATCGTTTCCTGACCAAACGTCTTCTATTCACGTCCGGTACTCTTATTCATTCCTATCTTTCAATTTATAAGAATAAGCGTTTTACACGCAGGAAAATCCCCCATTACCGATTTTAATGAAATTGATATATGTTGTAGAACACGAAAAAATAAAAGACCCGTGTTTTTTATATATGCTAATAAACATATTAAGTAAGTGAAAACTGCCTCTAAAGTGAACTAAAAAAAAAAAAAAAAAAAAAAAAAACGTTTTTTTAAAAATATTCCGACCGACACTTAATATTTTTTGGTAACACGAAACGGAAATTACTGCTTTCGAAAAACCCATATTTATTTTATTATTTTTGCGATAAAAAATAGTGAAATACCGAAAGAAAAAAAAATTTAACTAATAAAATGATAAAATGAAGTTGACCCGTTTCGGTATTTTCGTTAATTACACCCCTAAAGGGGTAAACCATCCCTAATACAGAAAAACCAAAACCAGGCATTTCCAGCAGCGGTCAGATTTTGAATTCAATTCGTATACAGTGGTTTTCGAGGTCGCTGATTGCGAATCTGATATCAAATTTTCAAAATCCAAAAAATGGTGGATTCAGTACGACAGACGAAAATGTTAAAGATAATTTGAAAATATTACGCTGTCGATATAAATAATCGATTGCATCAATGACTTTTGACATTATCGCTGATATTGACTTATCAATTGAAAAAAAAAATACACATCAAAAATCAGTACATAATAACAACTACATATCTCAATGGAGTAACGAAATTAATATTCTCATGTGTTGTTTTAACTATATAAAGATGCTAAAATTAGTAGTAACAATAACAATAGATATAATAAAACTTACACTGATAATATTAAAAACAAAAATAAAAATATTTCTATGTAGAAAAAAATAAATGAAAGGTGTCACTATTACACTAATATATATTATCCGTTTTTAAATTTATCATTTCAATTAAAATTGTTGTAAACTTTATTTTACAAAAAAATAAAGGACCAAATAATATTTATTACAAATCATTTTCGATATTGATTAACAAATACAGTAATAATTTTGAATTCATACTATGTAATTTATTTGGCATAAGAAAAAAACTTTGTACAAATATTTATATATAACAAAATAAATAAATAAGTAAATAAATAAATAAATAAATATAAAGTTAAATAAAATGGAATAAAATAGAGTGTTCCAAGTAATTTAAGGTTCCAAACCCCCCGGATAGCTAACCTCATATAACCCAGGACGTCTACTATCCACGTTATTTATTTTCAACATTAAAATTATATCGTTTACATTTGATACATGCCGGATTAATACATGATTCATTTTAAATAAATAATTTAATAAGCACATAATACAACCTTCAATTTTTAAATGGACACCCTGAGGGTTGATACGCTCGGGGTTAAGCAATTGCACTTGAACACCAATTATACATACTGACTTTATTAAATTAAATTTCGAAAATCTGATAGCGTAATCAGCGTACCCCCAAAAAAACCCTACGTACAAGTTTTTATATGTTTTCAAATTATCTTTAACATTTTCGTCCGTCATATTGAATCCACCATTTTTTGGATTTTGAAAATTTGACATCAGATTCGCAATCAGCGACCTCGAAAACCCCTGTACACGAATTTAATTCAAAATCTGACCGCTGAAAATTCCTATTTTTGATTTTTCCGTGTTAGGGGTGAAATTAACGAAAATACCGAAACAGTTCAACTATATTTAATCGTTTTACCATTTGTAATCACAAAAATAGTAAAATAAATATGGGTTTTCAATCCCAATAAAATAGGGGATACAACCCAATATTGCTCAGATCATCATGAATTACTGTCAGATCGCTGACCTCCGAAACGGATACGGCGTATGAAGAAGAAGATCCTCATAATTTGGCTGCTTTTAATAATGCCACTTCATTTTTACTTCCTTCATTGCTGGTTATTCCCGTTTTAGCATCTTTTATTCATGTCGATTTCTAATTGTTTCCACAATTTAATCTACAACTTAAGGTGTTCTTTTTATTTACTCTAAGTTAAAAAGAATAAGCGAACCTCCACATATGCGTGTAAAAAGGAAATATTTGACAGCTTAAAAATTCATTTACCCGATACGGTAGAGAGATCTCAAAGCGGTCCGGTAGTAATTCGACGAATAAAAGATGCTAAAACGGTAATAACCAGCAATGAAGGAAGTAAAAGTGAAGCGGCATTATTAAGAACAGCTAAATTATGAGGATCTTCTTCTTCATACGCCATCTCCGTTTCGGAGACCAGCGATCTGACGGCCCTTGATGTAGCTGACTTTTTTTTTTTTTTTTTCTACGTAGCTAACTTGAGTATGTATTTGTCGACGCGCAACCGAACCATATTTTAAAATCGTAAGTATTGTGACCTTCCTATTGATCTTATCCCTTCGAGTTTACCTTTTATAATCAGCCGGATTATTTAGTATTTTTCCCCTTTAACAACGTGACTAAGATAGCACCTAATTTCCCTACTTTGATGTTATTCAGCAACTCCGGAGATTTTTTTATTCGGTTAAGGACTTCATTGTTTGTTATTATCTGGATCCATGGATTTTTTTTTTTTTGAGCACGCTAGCCAAGGACCTACACTCAGAAACAACAAAAAAGGAAAGAGTCATCAGATAAATTTTGATTCGGTCAGTTACGGACAATATAAAGGAAATAATGGATGAAATAATGGATGAAATAATGGATGGTAAGGGGAAGGAGGAAATATAAGATGCACAATAAGAAGCAGAAAGCTCGAGTATCAGCAGACGAGAATATAAAATACTGCGTTTGACAGAGAAGAATGGACATTCAAAAAAAATGTGATTGGCGTCGTAAACCACCGCTTCATTGAGGTGGGGAGAACAATTTTTGGGAAGGGAAGAAGAGAACAGCAAAAACGAGAGGAAGGCAGAGTAGAATGGTCAAAACGGAGGCGAATTATAGAAATGACAACAGAACGAGGAAGCGAAGGGAACTCAAAGAACCAAGGATCAGATTAGTTTGTACAGATAGATAATTAATGATTGATGGTTACGAAAGGAGGAGAGGTAAATATCTGGCCATAGTTTAAGCTGAAAGAAAGAAATATTTGACAGCTTAAAAATTCATTTGCCCGATACGTTATTTCGTCGAGATGAAAGGTGAAAATCTCAACGCGGTCCGGTAGTAATGCTCAAAGAATGCGCCCAAATATTTTAAATGTTGACATCTGCATGATGTTTTGAGAATGATTAAATTTCCACTTAACGATTTGAGGCACGTATTCCAAAACCGTGATTGATGTGATATGTGCAAAGTGTCAAAAAAAGTTCTAGCGATGTTTGCGGTTCTTTTGATCATTTCCAAAAGTTTGAAGTGAATTTTATTCCACGTGTTCGTGTCGAATTTATAAATACAGACGCGGTTGAAATAACTTCTTACGAACTCGATGGGTATTTTTAACTTTTCAGAAGTGATTCAGAATTTTGGCCTGATTAATTTCATCAACCGGTGACAGAATTGTACACGAACGAAATGATATCTCGAATATTTACTCGTATTTATCAGGTTAAAATAATTACCACGAGACTACGTGTGATTTAACACATATTCTTATTGCAATTAAAATCGATTACGAATTCGCTTTTGCGATCGTGGCGCCGCTAATTAATGTTGTTATCTGATACGTGATTTTGGGAGTTACGTTATTTCTCACCAACGCGTTTAGTCGGCCAAATTTAAACATCGCGCCGACTGAGTAGTCTGCAAAAGATGTTCAACAGTAATAGCTTCATTCTGCAGCGAAAACGTTTTAAAACGGAAGCCAAGCTTTCCGAAGAGGGTTTTTAACTTCAATATTAACATCGTTCGAATTCTGGTCAGATGTTTTCATTTTTACGTTTCATTTAAAAATTTCGAAATAACTTCAATATTAATCGGATAAGTAGAAATAACTGAAAACTGAAAATAGAGTCCATATTAAAAAATCTCTGTTTCTTTTGCGCTGCACCTTAGCGACGACAGCTGACTGCAATTATTTACATTACCGTAACCGAATTAATTAAAAATCGAGAATTTCAAAGCAACATCGAAAAGAGTTTATTTTCCTTTTATAATCGTTCGGGTATTTGAGATGGTCGATTCTTTAGCCCGTTCTTCTATTTCCAGGGGCGTATTTTTAAGCGCATGTTCAGCTCATGGTATTGCTTTTCTTTCCTTAAATAACACTCATTCCAGACTATGACTTAGTTCTTCTTCATTTTCTAATCCCGCTTTCTTTTTTATCTCTCTACTCAGCCATCTCTTCCTCCTTGATCATAGTTTTCTTGATACTCACCTTCTCTTAAACGCTCCACAAAAAAAAAAAAGTTCCAACTAAACAGGCTTATTGGGCACATTTTTTTTTCGATTTTTTTTTTTTATTATGATGACAATTTAGTCTTTAACAATAACGGCGACAAAGTTGACTACACGTGGATTTTACATACATCGTATTTTTATCGTAAATTACACAAAGGTACGCCTTAATAGTTTAACTGCGGGATGCAATACATAGAATCCCCTTGGGGCTGGTGAGCGAAGTGGTATGCTTTAATAATTGTGAAAAAAAGAGTTACAAACAACAACTAATGCGATTATCATAAAGATGAAGCATATCAATTATTTACAATCAAAAAAACAAGGAAAAAAACAGGTGTCCAACAACTATTGTACAAAAAAAAAAAATTTTAAAGAAACTTAACATATACTAGCTGTGCCCGCGTGAAATAAGATTCCAAAAAAATTACTTTATTTTTGTTAATTACGCACGCGTGGAATTCGGTTCGTGACTGTAAATCAGTGAAAACTCAATATACAAAATTATATCACTCTCCTCAACTAAGTAATTTTATTCAAAAACCACATAAATTTTGAAATCGGATTAGTAGTTTCGGAGATTACCTTCTACATCCAAACTTACCAACATTACTTCTTTTTCCTTCAACTGCTGGACTATTCTTTTCCTTCCCATATCCTAATATCTTCTCGGATGGCTCCAAAAGTTATGCATTTTATTTGAAACAAAAGCCGCTCTACAGAATTTAACGATTTAAAAAGAGCTGGCCTCTACCGAAGGAACTCGCTGCCATATTTAAAATCTTCGTCTTACTCGCTTGAAAATTTCTTCCCACGTCTTAATTTTCCCGGATGGTTCCAAGAGTGATGAGGGCGTGGGTGGTGCGTTCACGTCTCCTTCGTTCCTGCAGACTTTCTTCTTTCTGCTCTATCTTCTCGGCCGAATCGATCTCAATTCTTCGTGCAATTTATCTTATATCCTCTACAAATGGGGTTCACAAATTCCCGATCGTTTCCGATTCTGAAGGCGTTCTTCAAGCCATCTCCTCTCCTCCTTCTCATTCATCTGACGGTATCATTTTCTCAATTCGATGTCTTAACTTTGTTCTTGTCCCGTTCCGTCATCATAGATTTTCTATCGGTTTCTAGTCATTCGAATATAGAAGGCAATGACACTCAGCTAACCCTTTAGCTCGATCAGCCGCCCGCAATGGTCCTTTCCTCGACTCTTTCCCTTCTTCAGACATTCATTCCCTATCATGCTCTAATCATTCCAGACTTTAGTTAGACATGTATCCATCTTTATTCTCAAATCGCATTTTGCATGTCTTACTCAACCAGTTTCTTGTTTCCCTCCTTGGTTTCATTCTATTCCTATCTGTCATCATTCCGCTGTTGTTTCCTTAATTAGACTCAGGATCATCTCTAATCCCTTCTACTCGCTTTCGTTTTTCTTTAGCTCTTTCTCCTCTCTTCGTGCTGAGCCTCCTTGTATCTGTGATTCAAATCATTTATTTTTTTCGAATGTTCTGCACTCCTTAAGGAACCCTCCTCTCTATACGTCCAACTTTTAGCTTTTGGTCTTCCTACTCCTTTTAACGCTACCTATATGATTTCTATTCTATTGCTTTCAGCTATTCCGCTGCTGCTGTCTTTTGTGAGTTCCATTTTTGACCGCCTGGCTATTTAGTTCTACCTATTGAATTGTCATGTTGTTAGGTCAAGGCCGTCAGAGCGCCCGGGGTAGGGTAAAACAAAAAAAATTTAATGGCACCTTAAGGTGTTGGCTACAATTGAAATTAGTCGTAAACAAATTGTTATCATAATCGATCAATTATTGTTGTTAAAGAAATTTTCAACGATGTTGTGGTGTTAGTATTCGGTCGCTGTAATTTTTTTAGCTCCTTAGGCAAAATGTCTAGTTTTGGGCCCCGCTGCGGGAAATTGGCCCATACACTTTCCCCTGTCGAACTATTTTGATCATACCTTATTCGGTGATCCATGTCGTGAGTTTTTTTTAGCTTGCGCGATCTTAATGCCGTTTATATTTGTTTGCGACATTTACTTCGATGCGCTGGTTTCGACTCGCGACCACGGGAAAACTTCAGCCATCTTGTCAGTACATTGCGTCTGCCCAAGAAAATTTACAAGCCGTACAACGTGAGTACGCAGAAGATCCCCATTTTCTTGTATTTCGCCTATCAGCACGACTTCCACTTTAAAAGGAGGATAAAGGTAACTATTTTACCTAGCGATAACGCTCTGCGCCCCGCGGTGGTGACAATGGTGATCCTATGCGTCCGGGGTCTACATACTGTTGTTTATACGATACAATTATGAGATTATCCTATATCAGTTTACTGCCGGACGTAGGCCTCCCTTAGTTTCTTCTAATAATTCCCATGCCTCTCTTAACCAATTTTTCCTAGCATCTTGCCAGTGAATTAATATTCTTCTTTTCCTATCAGTCGGTCACCGTTCTAAGACTCGCTTTGTTTTCATTTACTACCTGTTCATTGCACTATGTGTTAGTTTAATGTTCAACGTTAAACTCTGTCGCATACTGTTAAGATATATTCTTTTTGTAAAGCACGACAAAGAATTGAAAAATTAAAAAAAAGTATGTATGTATAAACTCGGCCATTTTGGCCTCGCAAGAAGCTGTGCCCCTTTGATCCCTCTTGATCACATTTCGGTCTCTTTCTCTTCTATACTTTGTATAAAATGATCAAAATGTACAACGTAATTCTAAATCGGTCCATATGAATATAATAACATAATCACAAAAATCCTATAAAATATAACAAACGTTACATAAAATTGGGACATTTTTTTTTACGAGGGGTAGCCTAAGAATTGCGTTGTAATTAATATATATATATATATATATATATATACATATGTGTGTTTAATGGTATATAATGTTCATATATGTGTGTATATGTAATACGAGTATATATAGTAGAAATTGGTTATAACGATTTTGAAGGAAGTGAATAATTAGTCGTTATAATCGGTTTGTCATTGTATAGGATGCCAAATAAAAATTACTTTGATTTCTTAATGCCTAATATTTACTGTTACTGAGGAGAGTTATTACTGTAACGCCGCTATAAAACTTCTATAAAACATTTTTTTCGGATTAACGATTTTTACCGATTAAATAAATAATTTATTTACATGTACAATCACAATTTTGTTGTTCAGTTCAAAAGTACAAACGCAACATTGTTCGTTTATACATGAAAGTATAATTATGAATATATAGAACCTTATTATATATAGTAGTTCAGTTTTTTCTTATTTTTAAAGAAATTTGTAATTTTCGATTTTTTATTATAACGAGGTGGATAATACAGATTTTTTTTTTTTTTTTTTAATATTCTCTACAGTGACACCTGCATCAGAGATTTTTATTAGCTTCGTTAAGTTTGTAATATGTATGTTACTTAACATGTTAATTAGCAGCATAAGCAGAACAAGGAATATTAGTATATCCGTTCGATTCTGTGCAATCATTATTTTATTACGGAAAAATACCAAGGGACTGTTCTTTTTTTTTTTAAATTTTTCTATAAAAACCTTCCAAAGTTAAATTTGATGTCGTCGGGGGTCGTTATAAACGATAATTATTTATCTGCGTAGCAAAATTTTGGTCATAATAACTAAATTTGTCGCTGCTATAACCGATATTATCACAACCAATAGAGGTTAATGTAAAATTTTATGAAATTGTGCTCGTTCCAGCAATATTTGTCTTCATAACTGGTATGTTGCTATAGCCGTTATCGTCAAAACTAATATTCACTGATATATATATATATATGCATATGTCAGTGAATATTATTTTTGACGATAACGTTTATACCGTCCGCCCTATAGTAGTTAGAGTTCACTTTTTTTTTTTTTTTTTTTCATCAGATTGTATTGAAAACAAGAACCTCGGGCAGTACTTTATCGAATACTTGTAAAACTTTTAGGAATACCGAAGAATAGCGTTTTTTCGATTTTCATAATTGCTGAAAAACCTCGATCGACTTGATCGATTGTTGAATAATGATGACGAAAGTCAGATGTAGAAGCAGGCTGGTAGGAACCGTCTTAATATTCCTTCTTCTTTGTTCTAAAGGCTTAGCCTTGTCGATGTGACTGAGCCTCGGCGACTACCTATTCGTACATCTCAGCTGTACAGATATACGTAGTGTACTAGGCAATTGTTATATGCAACGCAGGTGTACACACGCAAGACTTCATTTGGAACTAATTGTAATCGTTTGTTATCGCGCTACAAGTGCAGTCCCGTGTGTGTCTGCTGTGTACTGACCTAGCGCGCATATGATGTTGTACGTGGTGGTTTGCCATTGCCTTCCACGTGATTATTAGCGATTATTTATTTAATTCTCGTAATAAGTTCGTCGTCGCTCGGAATCGAACCCGTGACCTCCGTAATGGGCTATCGCGACAACGTCTTAATATTAGTCTTTCAAATATAATTTTGAAATAGCGAGAAGTGACAGATTGAAACGACTTACAATAAAAACAAAAATAACAGAAACTTGTAAAAAATTAAAATTTTACATCTCCAAAGAAAATTTGTATGGCGCGGTGATAAAGCGCGTTGTAAAATAATTGATGAAATTAATTAAAACTAGCATTTCGTAATCTTGACTCTGGCTTTCCGGGTCGTTATAGTGCTTCCTTTATCCTTTCCTTCCCATTTCCATCAATAATTCCCTTACTTTAATCCTTTGTTCTTTCCATCTTCCATCACCTCAGAATCTAATTTCCTAGCATATTACATTCAAGTGATTCGGTCAAAGCCTAGGGCGAAT
Source organism: Icerya purchasi (assembly GCA_039619475.1). NCBI lineage: Eukaryota > Metazoa > Arthropoda > Insecta > Hemiptera > Monophlebidae > Icerya > Icerya purchasi. The sequence goes on from CM077115.1 coordinate 92,230,321, forward strand.
CCAAAAATAATAATAAAAAAAAAAGAATACATACATAGAAAAAAAAAATTAACTTCGTGCTACATACATGTCAATCGATTGTGATCCGTACAATTTTATCTGACGCTGATTTTAAATCTTTCTACCGGCGTTAAACTGTTATCTTTTTGGGGGAAATAGTCAAACTCTAGTACATTACATAAATTTTCAGCGGTAAATTAACTGACAATGAGTCAGATGATGGATACAAAATACTTCCAAACAATTGAATAACAATAACACCTAAGCAGTTTAAACTTTCGGATTACTGACTCCTGGTAGAATTTAAAATCATCTATGTACATATTTTCGGCGAATTGATTTAAAACATAAAAATATGCTTCAACAGTTAGAATTTCATCGATCAAACATTAATATTTTCCGACCCACCATAAGTAAACATGCTGCACGCTATCAGACTACCGCTACACTGAGTTTTAGAGTTGATTTTAAATTATACATTCACAAACTATTCCTACTTTTTTCGTCATTACCCGCCCGTCTGAACGAAAATTATTAGGATACGTATTTTTAAGTGTCACCTTTGTCAATAAGTTAACATGTGCAACGCTTTTGCTTTTCAACTATGCAACGACTGAATCGCGCGACTGCTCGATTTTACCGGGTAAGTTTAAGTTTTACACCTGTGGAAGTGTATGGTTGATTTTGCAAGTAATAAACATTTATATATATATATATATATATATATATATATATTAATTACAACGTAATTCTTAGGCTACTCCCCATTAGAAAAAATGTCCCAATTTTATGTAACGCAAAATGTTCCATTACAATTTTATGTAACAAAAAATGTAACGAAAAAATGTTTTAATTTTATATAATGAAAGTTAAATGTTAGGACAGGATTTTTGTGATTATGTTATTTTTTTTGTGTTGATGCTAGTAAGAATTATACAAAGTATAGAAGAGAAAGAGACAGAAATGAAAGCTGGAAGGGTCAAGGGGCACAGCCCCTTGCGAGGCTAAAATGGTCGTTATATATATATATATATGTTATATGTGGGCAAAGTGCGCGCGATCATACTTGTACGTGTTGTAATGATTAGTTAAATTTTATGAAGGCAACCGGGCTCATTTATACATATGTTACATAGTCATAAATTTGGGGCGATTGTTTCAATCGTTACGTTTACAATGATTTAAATGATCGGATATTCTAATGTAGTAATTTAAAACGCAAAAAAAAAAAAAGGGGAAAAGAAAAAGTAAAAAGAAAATAAGGTTTGAACGAAGTACGCGATAAAATCGACTATGGAGAAATCGACGTTTAAACATTTAGAACTCCCCTCATTTCCTATGGATTAACTTAGACGGCAATGTTTGCACGCTTTTTCAGTTTTCATCGAAAATCACCGTTCGACATCCAGATATTACAGAATACATCGGAACTGCCGTATAACCTGTTTCGATAATTAAATAACTTAACAAATTGCTCCATCAGTCTCGTATTTATACAATCAGAAACAAATTAACGCCAATAATGTCTTCAGCTAGTGCCCGGTGTTTATTACCAGTGTTACGTGTTAGTTTAAACTTATTACCTTGTTTTCCTTATTAGTCGCTATTATATGTTCTCTTCAAAATCCCGTCTATATTTCTCCATTTTCAAATTCCTCCATCTTTAAATAATGTTAGTTACGTTTTTCAAAAAAAAAAAAAAAAGACGAAAAGAAAAAAAAGGAAAACGAAGGAGAAATAAAAGAAACGCATTTTTCTATATACATTTCGACAGCGACCACTCCAGTGCTGAATACGAAGTATATATTACTTTCGCCGTAATTTTGTAAACTTACCTTTTTTAACACGTGCTTATTAATATATAATATATTTTAAAATATAATAATAATATAGGGGAAATAGTGTTAATTCTCCGAAGGAATGCTACTGTATTTCGATCGATGACTCGCATTAAGACAATGAAATACAAAGCCGAATTCAAGCAGCTTCTAATGCAGTATTCCGACTGAATAAAAAATTGACTTTCTTAACTTCAAAAATGTAATAAGTAAAAAATGAATTACCAGGACGATGTAGTTTACAGTAAAAAAAAATATACATACGGAGAAAATATTCTCTTAAACGACAATAATATTTATATTAGAGTCTGCACCAAATTCAAATTGTAACTATATTAAAAAAAATACGCACATTAAATATTACTCGCACTATTTTTGTTTTTTTGGTTATACTCATTAGATTTATCCTTATAATTTGAATTTCTTGCTGACTCGGACGACAAGTATTAATGGTGTTTAAGAATGGTCATAATGTATTCGGGTATATTTTACTCTACTATAAACTCTGATCGAGTAATTATTTTTTACCCGTTGGTGAATTTTATTCGAATAGTAAATCTTAAAGTCCGAGTTATCTTTTTTTCCTTTCTGGAAACTGTATAATATATACTTTTTTAAATTGTCATCTCTAATGATTATCTTTGTTTCGGTTTTATCTTTTCTTTTCGTATAATTGTCTAGGCGGAAACCAGAGAAGAACTTTCAGAAGAAATGTATATGTAGCAGAAATTTAAAAATAACCGACAACTGACTAAATATAAGGGCTAAATTATAGAATTATCCCTGGGAGCCTCCTGTATCGAGTGAAAGGCAAGGCGGCTTACGACACGTGAACAGTCGGATGAAAGGAATTTCTAAAAGAAGCTGAACCCTTTCGTAATATGTCAAATTCGGCTTCTAACACTGAGGAAAGCGCGACATCTGTTGGCAGATAAGGAAATTCCCTGAGCCATATTATTTTTCTCGAGAGACGTCTGCCGAATATCATACATTCGCACTTGCAGGAAATACGGGGCAAATTAAACTTTGTATTACCGTATTTTATCGGGCGACTCTTATCCATTAATATGGCCTGTGTGTTTTCCAGCCGTTGAAAAGTTCAAAATGTCACGATTATTTCTAAATATCTCTTCTGGTTCATTCTAATAAATATTCACAAATTATATACATAAACACAGAAGTTATTTTACTCTATATTTATACACAACGTCCAGGTAAAAATGACCCGATTAATCTTTACATTATTATTATTATTATTATTATGCGACATCGCGCTGGAATTTGGCCTTAGCCGTTTAGGAGTCTTTATGTTGATATTAATAACCTTACATCCGGTAATAAGCGCTTTATTTACAAAAAAAAACTCCTTTTGTTTGTAGCGGCGTCTAGCAGTCGGGTAAAAAATACCTGCGTTGTTTATAATGATTTATTTCAAGCGTTCGGTTTTATTTCACAGTGATTTCGATTGTTTCTTGCGTTCGTAAAATCCCGTGTAAGTCGCAAAAGCCAGTGCTTATCTACAGAGTTTCGCATTTGTATAAGTTTTTATAGAAATCACGTCTTCCCCCTTCAATGTGAACACATGAACGAAACGAAGAAAATGTGACTTCTTTTGTTGTAAAGCGAAAGATCATAAACCAGATAAATTATTATGTCATTGTTGCAACAGATCGATATGTGAAAAACATATAAAACATTCATATTGCTTGTATTCCAATTCTTTTTTTTTTTTTAACCCCCCTTCAGCTAAGAGAAACAGCAAGAAAGAAAAGAGCCGTTAGTTAAATTTTGATTCTGTCAGATATTGACAATATGAATGAAAATAATGGATGGCGAGGGGAAGGATAAAATATAAGATGCACAATAAGGAGCCGGTTGAGTTTCAGCAGACAAGAATATAGCATACAGCGTTCAACAGAAAGGAATGGATATTTCAAAAAAGGTGTGTGATTGACGTCGCAAACCATCGCTTCATTGGAGTGGAGAGGAAAATTTGGAGAAGTGACAAGGGAATAAAACGAGAGGAAGGGAGAACAGAATGGCCAAAACGCAAGCGAATTATAGAAATGACAACAAAACGGAGAAATTAAAGTGTAACTTCTAGAACACCAGGTATTAGAAGGAAGATTAGTTCAGATAGATAAAAGGATTGATCGTTACGAAAAAGGAAAAGGAGTAAATATCTGGCCAAAGTTTGAGAGTACATAGGTAATAATTCGGGTTAGAGGATGGAACTTTTTTAAAAAAGCAACGAGAGGAAGCAAATCCGCCGTGATTTTAATGCCCATATGGCTGGGAACCCACAGAAAATCAACACAGATATGGAGCAGTGAGGGGAAAGAAAATGGAATGCGGAGAATGATGAAATCGGAGGTGGACAACAAATCATATCATACGATTTTTTACTTTCTGCGTCGTGGTACAAAAAACCACCAATTTTAAAACTTCTGAATGCGCCTGTATTAAAACATTGGGTCAAAATAGGCAAAAAAAAAAAAACAAAACAAAACAAGCACACGCATTGGGTAATGAAGTCGACATACGCCCGTAGAAAGAATGTCAAATGTCGAAACAGTGTCGATACTCGCAGTCAATGTGTTAATTTTGGGTTATTGTTCTTAAATTTTTCGACACGCAAGGTTTATTAAAACCTGATATCTATCAAATATATTACAAGGAGCTACACTTTTTCGTACATGTTTCTTTTTTTTATTGGGCCAGGGTGGGGTCATGCAATGGGTGCAAGTTTGATATTTTGATGATGCCGGTATGTATATATATTACTGAAATTTTCATTAAAAAGAAATACTTGTGGTGCCTATAAACAAATATATATATATGTATTTGTGAACCGGGTTAAGGGAACAAACCCGCCTTGTGTAATATGCTACTACAATACAATACACGTCGTGTCAATCAATCAATGAGCATCCCTCGTGGAGATATCGTGATTATCCGTCTGATATATAAGATGTCGTCACTACGCTGTGTAAAAAGGGTTATTAAATTCGCAATAATTTTAAACGAATTTTGCCGAAATGTTTCGAAGAACCATTAATCATGGATACAGTATTATTATGTGTTAATTTCATTGTTTCAATTTTGACCTTAGATTCATTGGTCTCCGAAACATGTCGGAAAAATTCGTTTAAAAATATTGCGAATATTCAGTATGAAATAACTTTTGTGTTTATGTAAACATTTTCAAAATATTTATTAGTAGGGAGTTTTTGTCAATAAAAGAAATGTTACAAACGAAAGAGGTTTGATGGATTTTATTTTTAGCCGTTAGCTAGAAACCGGCAGTGTATTTATAATTAATCGCTCTTATCATTCGCTGCGTTCTAATCGGGGTTTTTAATTTCCGTACACATTTCGTTTACCTTACTCGATGCACGTACGTACAAACGGATCATCGGCAGACACAATGTTCGCATCGAAACATTAAGCACCAGTAGTAATAGTGTTGCGCTATCAGGGCAACGTTCGACCATCGTTTTTGTTATTGCTCCTTATCAGCTTTTCCAAATAATAATTACCAAACGCGAAGAATGAATAAGTGAATAAGATAAACGAAAAATACGCGAGCTCCCGATTAAATGGATCAAGGCGATACTACCTAGAACAAAGGCGTAATTTTTACAAACAGTCCCGAAATTAGCAACGCGTCGCTGCATTTTCAGAAGTGTCCTCCTGAAAGCCTTGTCGCTGTTTAATTGTTACAAATTACTTTATACTTTATCGGAATTATAAAAACATCTCGGCGGACGTAAATAAAACTAGCATTGGCGGGGTTGCTTGCTGGTTCTCCTGATTTCTGTATAATGTTTTGGTTTTCTTCCTCTCATCCCGTTTCAGCTGTTTGATCAGATTATCCAAATACGATTAATAGTTAAATTAAGAATCCTCCTCTTCGGTGCTTTCATATACCCGTTTGAGGGCGAGAATTGAAAAATAAGAATAAGAAAATAAAAATTTAACAAATTTAACAAATTTAATAAATGTAACAAATTTAACAAATTTAATAAATGTAACAAATTTAACAAATTTAATAAATGTAACAAATTTAATAAATTTAATAAATGTAACAAATTTAACAAATTTAATAAATGTAACAAATTTAATAAATTTAATAAATGTAACAAATTTAATAAATGTAACAAAATTTGAAAAGCGTATAGAAGCGTGTGAAACATATGAATTTTAGGATGATGTAAACGCTTTGTAAAGGATGAATTATTACACATTACGTTAAAATATTTACCCTTCAGTCTAAAAACGTTTTTCACGTCAAAAATCGATTATTTTAAGTCTAGCGACCTGCCGTGGGAGATTTAACGATACATTATGCCTTTCCCGTATTACAGTACTACTTCCATTAGAATTTCTATCAGAATTAAACCGTTGTCCAATCGTGCCTCGTCTAGCTTTTTTTACGAGCTTTTATTTAACTTCGCACCAGAGTAAGTTTAGTCCGTAAATCTTGTTCGCGAAAAATTTCCAGCAGTTCTAACGACATTCGAATTTTGAAGTTTTTCATGCGCTTACACGAGTCCGATTAGTATATTCGATGTATGCTCCAAACTGGAGAGTATTTCTAAATATGATTTTTGGAAAGATGACAGAAAGGAAAAAAACGTTATAATAGAAAACAAATTTTAATTGTACAGGACAGGGTTCAAAAGAAGGAAATTATTAAAAGGAATACCAGGCGCATGAAAGAAAGCTGAGAATTTCCAACCCAGCCTTTTCGGATTAGATCTAAAGGGAAGGAAACGATTGAAACGATTAAAGATAAACCAGAAAGTAGCATTAGAACAAAAAAATTTATATATTTGCATGCGTTATACATATACACACACACACACACATATATATATATATATATATATTTATATATTAAAAAATCTTACTGAGGACCTTTGTTATAAATGCCAATCAGAGAGAGATGATTATTGAAATTTCCAAGAATAAGATACACATTCTTACATATTTTCTGCTTATAGTTTCAAAATTGTATTATGCCAGGCTTCTAAGATAGCAGCATTGTTTTGTTTTTTTTTTTTTCTTGTTTGGTTTTTTGCCTGGGCTTGTCGATAATAGGCGATTACCCATCAACACGTGTACATAGCAGCAATTCGGAGTAACAAGGAATGGAATCTGACAAAGAACGCTATACGAAAAATGGAGAAACAATAACAATCAACGTCGAAAAATGATATGCATCCTGAAAAGAAAAGGAATGACATTGCCGAAGGTAAAAAGGAGTTAGCTGTCCCATATCATGGCCACATCTGCAATTACAGAGCCCACAGTACAAACGGACCAAGGAATTTAGCTACAAATAATTAAGGAAGAAGAAACACAGGATGTTTGAAAACCAGTTAGAGCCACTTGGTAGCATTGTTAAACATGCCTCGGTTTAAAAGTAGATAAGTCCATACGACCTATTTGTTAATAATTCGTAAATATAAAATAAATAAATCCCCCCCTTATTAACAAAGTACAAAGAAACGTTTTTTCGACCGTATCTATTATCAGCTAATAACATAAATAAAATTTAAGTTGTCGATTAAATGTTTTTATTACCCCGATTAATAGAATGCGTATTGAGAATTATAAATAATTATCTGTGTACGGATAATTTTTGTTAATATTTATAAATATAAAATAAATCTATTCAACAAACAAAAGTAAAAGTAAGTATTAATTAGCTGTAATCAATTAAAACTAAAGTAAATTGTATCAGATACGCTTTCGGGCTATATCACACTAGCCAACAATATAGAGTATATTTTTTTTAGTTTTCAGTCCACTCTGTATTGTTAGCTGATAATGTAGTCCGAAAAAAAGTTCCTAAAAGAATCTACTTTAATTTTAATTTATTAAAGTAAAATTATTTTATACTTATTTTTGTTTGTTAGTGAAGAGAAGTTTATTTATTTTTGATTTATACCATGGCTTATTTAAGGTTAAAGTTGGGGGGGGGCCAAATCTCTGTCTAAACTCTCTGCAGTGAAGAGAGCTGAACGTCAGTAACTGCAAAAAGAGAACTTGTAGCGCTATCTAAAATGAATGCTTCAGTGATGACTAAAAAAGAGGGAAATCTTGAAATAGAAGTAGAAAAAAGTTTTTTAAAAACGAGCATTTTCAGAAAAAAAAAAACAACTAAAAAGACCAAAATAAAAATGACCGTTCTCACAGCGGCAACTCTGAATGTGCAAAACTCACCTAATTACGTCCGACTCTAATAAAGATAATATTAAAATTGTCTAAAATAAATCAGACAACGTTTATAATAATTATACTAATGTAACAGAGACGTAAAAGCCTATCGCGAAATTATCTGTAACGGGAAAGAGTACTTCAGCTTTCACATATATTAAATTAATGTAAATGAACAACATATTGTCTTATGATAAGTTGTAATTTCGATATTACCTTTATTAGGATCCCCGCCAGTGTCATATAATTAAGTGGATGCTGAATTTTCAAAATTCCCACTGTTAAAGTGTTAATTATTTTATTCTTTTTAATTCACCCTTTTTTTAAAGGATAAAATATCGGTTTTAAAAGATTTTTTTTTTTTTTACTCATACTTTCTTCTTTTCATTGAAGTCTATATCTCGTGAGAAGATTCGTGTCGAGATTAATATGACTATAGATGGTCTTACGAATAATTTTATAACTCATCATCGGTAGTCTAATTTTTACCTCTTAGATGGTGTCTATTGTCACTGTGATTTCTTACTCGAAGATGGTGATCGTGTTGTTTTTGTTACTTCCCCCACCGGTAATTTCATTTTTTTTTTTAAAGGGAAAGAAATTTTGATCGTAAAAGTACTTTTTTTTCCGACCCTAAGGATGATCCGCTTTAGCATTTGATATGTGTAAGAGTGTGGCCGGTTTTAAAAACAAAGAAGTTTCAAACAGAAAACCCCCCCAAAAAAAAACTAAAAAAAAAACGATATTTGTTTATAAATAAATGAAGAAAGAAAACACCGGTTCAAATAATCATGCTGCTAATAAAATTATTTTTTTTTTCTTTTTTTATCTAGATGTAGCGTATATTTATACATCCTAATTGTTAATTACCTAATAAAAATAATACGAAATTGAAGAAATTTTCAAAACTATGCGATGTTTGTTTTTGTTAAGCGCATTGGTACGAGGGCTTAACAAGGGTATTTCTATTGTACGTAACACAGGTAATGGCCAAAGCCCGGAGTAATTAAAAATTAATGCGAGGAAAAAGCGAACGAATGAAATTTGAATTTCTCATCTTTTCAGCTCCGACATCATGTTCGTGTAATTTAAAAAATACTTTAATGTTACTTGCAGTATTTTTTCAATAAAATTTCAGCAGTCTGAAATGTAACAATTACAGACCTTATCTTATTTGCATACCACACGTGTATGTATTATGTTCTTATATATAATTCCGCGATTGCGTTATATCAGTTGTGCTGGATAAGCACTTTCATGTTTTTTATCATTAAAACTGGTCGTTTGTTGGTTGATGCTGCGTATACTACGGATTCCTCCGCACCCCATGAAAAAAAATTACATCTGCGATTATTCGGATCGCAATAGTTTAACAAATACTTAAATAAGATGACTTCATCGCGTCTAGGCTGAAAAAGATCGTCGCTGTGTCATACTACACGCTCCAGCATTTCTCTGTCGTATTAATGAAAGCCGTGCAGCACTTGTTTTAAATGGTATTTATGTTTTTCATAATTTTTTATTCGTCAATCTGAATTCATTTCATAGGGGGGTGTTACGTTGCACACGGCACTGCGGGCTATTCTCGGCAAAATTGAAGAAAGAGCACGATAATTGCTTTTTCTTTTTTTTGGGAGTCGAGAATTTATCAAAATCTAATTTCGTTTGCCAGATTATTTTCGAAGAAAAAAACCTTCGCTACTCGATACAAGATCATACGATTTTTAACATTTTTACAAATCGGAAAATTGAAAGCACAGCTGTAAAAACAGCAGGTATCTCAACACACACACGCCGTAAAATGGAATGTTCTAAAAAGACTTTAAATTCGTATAATTTTTAAAGGTAAAAAGGCTAGTAGTACGAGAAAGTAGACTGTAAAATTAACCGAACAAAACGCATCCAACAAGGAAAGCTTTCTTGATCTATTTTGGTTCCATTTTCGACAAGCTATCCTGGAAGGATGGGAAAGAATTCATTGAGCCGAATGTGTTTATAAACGAGCGAAGGAAGAACCTACCGAACGTCCTTCTTGACTTCAATATCAGTAAGAACATCAGATCGAACTTGAGATCTTTTCCTGGACAACAATCGCACGGATAGAAACGAGGAAAAGTCTACAATGGAAAAGCGTATACTAGCTTTTTTTTTTTTTTTGGAAAAAACGAAATATGTAAACAGGTGCGCATAAAAGCGGATGCCCCGGTGACGTAGCCGTCCTGGGGGTTTCCTAACCCCGAAAAATAAGGTGCATCTTTTTTAAATTACGGATAAGTATTTCATCGATAAACACTATGTTATAGTCAAAATTTTACACGCGATCAGCAAATTTTGGGACTATTTTTTTTTTTTTTCTTCTTTCAGATTAAATATGTAGTTCGATGTTGACTTAAGTCTTTTTGTATAAAACCGAGACACTGTGTCTGTCTTATTGTCGAATTTTCTTTCCCATTAGTTTTTCTGTGATCTGCGAAATGTTCACAAGAGGAACACAGCGGCGTACTTCTGGTAGCAGTTTTGTGGCGCGATCATTTTCGTCGCATACTGCGTTCGAACGAATTTATGAAGCAAGGAATTCTTGCTGCACCATATAGTTCAGGAGTAGGTATCAGAGGTATTTCAAGTTATTCGTACGTCGCAAATTCGCCATTTATAATAATTCTCATTCTTTGCGTGTTTTCGATTTTAATAATTCGCTTATTTTTTCGCGCGTAATTTCGGAATTAATTTGGAAAGAAATTTTTGCTAATTTCTGAAAATTTTTTCGGTCGTCGACGTGAAATATGTTGTTTAATATACCGTTCTCTAAATCAACCACCATTAAACGAATGTTTCCAAAGTATCGTAATAATAAGCAAAAGAAAAACACGCGATTTTCTTGGTTTTATTATTAACGTAATTTAGAAAGTGATCTGTCAGTATACCTTGCGAAACGCAAAGATGTACAGCAGCGAGGCTAGAAAGTGACTTATACTTTCATAGATATTAAATACTAAAATCCTATACGTAAATAGAACGGACCCCTCCTGCCTGAAAAAAGGAAAAAAAAATCTCCGACTAGAGCGGTAAATTAAGGGGAAGAAAATATATTACCCACGCATAATCAGCGTGCCATGCAAAATAAAATTTGGGAAAAAATTAACCAGGAGCTCGAAATCGGAATAATATGTGCAAATCAAAAATTTAAGCGGGATTTATTGAAGTGTAAGAGACGGGCAGGTTGCCCAACTAAAAACGCGGATGAATTAACACAAAAGAAAAACTGGAAGTTAACGAAAGAAAAACTGGTGCTTATCGCTCAAGTTAGAAGCCATATCCGATGACGGTGGATGTATGAAAAAAAAAAAGGGTCGCTTCCAGTTCTTGTTAACCGGCGTCCTCTTTGAGGAATGTACGCGGAATGAGTCGAAAATGCCGAGAGGAAAAGACATTTTTCAATTTTTAACATAATAATTAGAAAGAGAGTAAAAATTTCTCGTTTACCTTTTGGTAAAAGAACGGTTTAGTCAGCGCTAGCCATCTTTCGACTGCCATCACGATGGCCACACAGCCGGAGCCTAATCCGAACGATCTCCAGGCCACTCGAAATCTGCAATACCAAATGTTGTTGTCCAAATCTTTAACATACAGCTGGATGTACATGAGGGACATCATGCCGAGCACAGCCACCAGATCGTTTACCGCCAAACTTCGGAGCATAAGTCGGTGCTTCGCATTTCGTGGCCTGGTGTTTTTCTTCCACAAAAGCACCAACGCCAGCAGATTACCGACTAAAGCGCCGAAATAGACTGTGGTTATGATCACCTGTTCCATCGTCGATACGTGTTTTCGATTTCCACTGGCGGTGCCGTTAACAAGCGTTTGAACGGTAGCGTTAACGAGCGTTTCAACGGTAATGTTTAACGTATCATCGGAGTATGATTGATTACTATATGGCATTTCTAGCAATTTGAGAATACGAGCAGTTTCCATCGCGGAAAATTCGTTTCTATCCTTATAAATAAAACTATCGGTAAAACAACGACGAGATTTTCCGCGCGTCGACCCGTACTTTTGTCAATTGACCAGAAAAACAAACTAACAAAAAAACACGAAAAACAGTTCACAAGAAATCGAAAAAGATTATTCGTTTTTTTCCTAAACCAGGAGCGGGTAGAGAGAAATTAAAAACCAAAACAAAAGCGAAGCAAAAAATATCGTTTTTTTTTATTTATTTATTTTTTTTATATTCTTTTGTTTTTCTCGTTCGAACTTGGCTTTGAGCAAAAATTCGCGCGAACAACAAAAAAATCACCGCAGCATGCCGCGTCAGGAACAGTTGCTGCTACCGTTCTGTTGGCTGAGAACGCGAAATATGCGCTACTGACCAATAAACGTATATCAACTGTGAAACTGATAGCATTCACCGTGCCGATTAGAGACAAGTTCAGTCTGGCTGCTATACCGCGAACTTTGATAACAGCACCCTTACTCATTAATTAGGCTGGCTAGCACTCCAAGGCAATCCACTTAGTTGCGCAAATAATTTATCTCCACAAATCAGCCAACACCGGCTGTGGGAATCGGATATTGTCCACCACCCTCTACAAACCTGGGTCGACCGTTTGCAACATTAATTTCGTGAAATTCTGAACATTTCTTCATTATTTCGGCGGCAATCTTGGTCGCCGCCGAGATATTAACAGCCGATATGAAATGGCAATATTCGTAATTTGAACCTTCCCTTATTAAGAAGAATTATTTTCGGCATTTTTATTTTTGGAGAATATTTCTTTCTTTCACTCCTCTCTGTTAAGGGTAAATCCCTTTCTTATTTTTTTTTTTTTCCTAAATAGGGAAGATAATTTTTAATGATGTACTCGCATGAACTTTTTTATGCATTTACATTTGCGTGAAAATACTTAAAATAAAACTCAAAATATTAATATTATTAATATTTATTAATGTCGACTAGCTCCGGATGTGACTTGATCGAAATTATGGTATTGGATCGAATTTCAGCGATGGATATTTACCCGAGGTGAGGATGGATCACGTTATTCGAAATTTTAAATACAATTGTTAATAATTTTTTTATTTTGTATTTTATTTATATAATTATTGTTAATAACATGTAAAACACGCAGTGTGTATATTATGATAATCGGAAACAAAAAATGTAAAAAGTATAAAGCACCAACTAGTTTTGAACTATACTTACGATAATTGTAATTTTTATTTTCGATCATTCATAACCGTTTCTGATAACTGTTGAAAAATTTGAAATAACTGTCTATAGTTTTTTTTATAAATATTTTTGATTAACTTGATATAAACAGTTACTTCCAATTCGAGAATACACTAGTATTTTTATTTATTTATTTATTTATTTATTTATTTATTGGTTTATTTATGGTCGATTTATAACAACCAGGTTTTTAGCGAACACTATATACATATATACATATATAAGTTTTACAGAATTCCGAATTAGTTAATTATACATTAATTAAACAAGAGAAGACATTTAGTTAAATGAAGCTAATTGCGTTAATGGATTTAATGTATTTTAAAGTCTTGAGGCAGTTTTCTGTGCTTCCAAGTATGTCATTGATAGATTCCGGGATATTGAACTGTTCTTTAGTTGTCTTAAGGGGATGACATTCTATTAACATGTGACGTACATCAAGATTTTGATCACAGTATGGGCATTTTTGTAGCTCCTCTTTAGTTATATGACGGATGTGCGACGCTTTGATGTGGCCAGTTCTAACAATAAGTCTAGTAATCATACATTGGTCTGATCGATTAGTTGGAATCATTGGTCTTGGTGAGTATATATCTTGTCTTACCGAATGGAACTAGTATTTTTAATATATTTAATTATTCCACATTATATTTTACTTATTTCACATTTTTTCCCCCCAGAATAATGAAATAATAAACACTTGGTCACAGCAAAACCGGTTAATGATAATTTTAAAACCCGTAGGTACAGTTATTATTCTTTTATTTATGTTTTACTTTTTATTCATCGAGGATGCGACGGTGCTATATTGTTTAAGTAGTCCATATTAATGTGAATTTTGCAATGCATGTTAGTATAATAGCGGTGTGGATGGAAAAGTGGAATGTGTATAAATTATAAACGCAATATTTTTATATAAATAAATTTATATCACCATTAAATGTATTTCAAAAATAGGACGGTAGCTGGGCTCGCATTAACTTCGATAAAGCGGCGTTTTTTTCCAATTATTTTTACGATGTATTTACACCAAATCCTCAAGCTGCTGACGCAACAGATATTCTCGAATACCTGGATAAACCGCTGCAAATGAGTTTACTTATAACAATGGTTGCCCCTAGTCAAAGATACAGCAACTCTTCAAAAATATGAAACGGAAAAGTGCCCCGGATTTGACTTAATCACAGCGGAGCTTTTAAATGAGTTACCACGTAAAAGTATTGTATTTGTAACACAAATATATAACGCTGTTCTTCGTAATCAATATTTTCCACTGGCTTGGAAGTTCTCACAGATAATTGTTATACCGAAGCCGGGCAAACCGTCTGTGGTTGTCTCATCATATAGACCTATCATCTCGTTGCTTTCTGTCCTCTCAAAGATACCGGAAAAATTAATTTTAAAACGCTTTTTTCCAATATTATCTACCAATACAATTATTCCCGATTTTCAATTTGGTTTTCGTAAGCACCACAACACTATAGTCACAGACTAACGAAGGTTATTGAAAACAGCTTGGAAAACAAAAATATTTGTACGACCGCGTTTCTGGATGTTCAGCAGGCTTTCGATAGGGCATGGCATCAAGGTTTGTTACATGAAATTAAACTTCTGCTTCCTCACTCCTTCTATCTACTATTTAAATCGTGTATACAAGAAAGATATTTTCGAGTGAAAATAACTGATGAATACTCCGATATTTTTCCGGTAAGGGCCGGGGTCCCGCAGTGGAGCGTTCTGGGTCCAATATTGTACCTAATCTACACGTCCGACTTCCCCATGCTGGATAATACAGAAATAGCTTTGTACGCGGATGACGCAGCCATCTTGGCCGTTGATAAGTGTGAAAACACAGCCACAGAAAAACTGCAGGAGTCACTTCGGCATGTGGAAATTTGGCTAAAACGATGGCGCATAGTAGTCAATGAAAGTAAGTCGACGCATATTTCATTCACAAATCGAAAAATTGAACGCCTGCGAATTAAAATAAAAATAACGTCTTAATACCAAATGCCAATAACGTAAAATATTTAGGCATACACTTGGACGGTAGGCTGACCTGGGGTACTAGCATTCAGAAAAAAATGGAGCATTTGAGGTTTAAAACTAGAACCATGTCGTGGCTGTTAGCTAAGAGATCGGACTTGTCGTTAGACAATAAAACTCTATTATATAAAATAGTAGCTCTAAAACCGATCTAGCTGTACGGTATACAGCTGTGGGGCTGCGCAATAACATCGAACTTACAGAAAATACAGCGATATCAAAATAGGGTACTGAGAACCATTACTGCAGCACGTCTCAAATTATACCCTCCATAATGACTTGAATGTCATGTCTGTGGAGGATGAAATCAAAAAACAAGCAAATAAACATGTCGCCCGATTTAGCATCCATACGAACCCACTTGTTAACAATTTGCTGGATAACTCCGGTGAAATACGCAAACTGTGGCGAAATAAGCCTTTAAACCTTGTCCAGCCATTATAAAGTTCAGAGGGAGTACTACCCCTCCACAAAACATTTTTTATCGCAATAAATTAATTGCTAAATGACCACTAAATGTGGTCAGTTGTGATGGGAAAAAAAAATTAAATGTATTTGTATTGTATATTGTACGGATAATCAAAGTAAAAGGATCAAGTCTGTATTGATGATATATATGTAAAATAAATAAATAAATGAAGAAAACTGATTTGTTTACATCTGAAAATAAACAGCTTATTTTTATACTCCATTTACACACATTGACGACAGACTCGGTTTTGTAAAGGAAATGCGCTTCTAATTTCCGTCACAGTTGTTTCAATTACTTACTTTTTTTTGAAGAAAGGTTATATATATATATTAATTACAACGTAATTCTTAGGCTACTCCCCATTAAAAAAAATGTCCCAATTTTATGTGACGTTTGTTATATTTTATAGGATTTTTGTGATTATGTTATTATATTTATATGAACCGATTTAGAATTACGTTGTAAATTTTGATCTATTTATACAAAGTATAGAAGAGAAAAAGAACAAAATGTAAGCAAGAGGGGGTGAAGGGGCACAGCCCCTTGCAAGACCAAAATAGCCGAGTTATATATATATATATATATATATATATATGTGTGTGTATTAGATGCGTTGTTGTGAGCTGAGAGGATGAAATTCACAGCAAAAAACTTCAAAAACATCTTTCCTAATTCCATATTTTTCTAATATTAATCGTTTAATTATTTTTACACATTAAGTGAAAAAACAAAATAAATCACTATTTATGTGCTCCGTTTGCGGAATTTATTTCTTTTATATTTTTTAAAAATAAATTTTACGATACGTATGTATGCACACTCATACACATTTGGTGAGTAGATTTTTTTAAATTAAAATTTAAAATAATTTACGAACGAACAAAACAAAAACTATACGTATAATAAACTGTCAAAAATACTTTTTCATTATTTTGTACATTTCAAAATTATTGTACTCTTGCAATAATAATCCTTTATCTTGTCGAATGTGCGTCAATAGCACCTTACCCGTATACAGATCAAAATTAATCGCCTGTAATAAAATTCTTAACAAAAATGGTCAGGTTTGTACTTAGAAAAACCAAAAATGATAAATTTTAAAAATTTCTGACAAATGTTAAGACACAAGATAAAACTTTATGGAAATTATATTCGAGGTATAGTAAGAGTTATGATTCCACCGCTATTTGATTCTGATCTTAACACGTATGTTTATAAGGATCAAGAAAAGCGGAGTTGTTAGCCGAGTATTACTCAAATATTCATAAAACGAGCAAGCGTCTTGCGTCTATATATCAAAATAATTCAGTTACTAATAAAACGTTTACTAACTAGTTTTGATTACAATAACATTACATGTTCTCCTATTTTTCATTCTGAGTTTTGTCCTGCCTCACCTGCTGAAATATTTCGGTACCTCGAGAAATCTAAAGCAAAAAACTCTTGTGACGATGATAATATCCCGGCAAAAATCTTAAATAAGATTCCTCGGAAGGGGGCACTAGAGGAGTTAACGCACATAATCAATACTACAATGTGGTTCGGCTATTTTCCAAAGTTCTGGAAAATAGCCAAAATCATTGCGCTACCTAAACCAGGCAAAGACTCTTCCCAAGTGAATAATATACGACCCATCGGTTTACTTAGCAATTTAAGCAAAATAGCGGAAAAAGTCATGCTACACAGGCTCCGTAATTTCGCCGATAGTAATAACATATGTGTTATTTCTTCCTGTAATCGTTTGTCTCAATAATATGATAAGTTATATATTTTAAAACCTTAATTTACGTTACAAAAGTTATAGTTTTATATATTACACGGACACAGAGTACCTTTCAATTCATTAAAACATATAACATTTATTTATATTAAATTATTAAAATACAAGTATTACAAACATTATTAATTCACAAAATATATATAAAAATTCGTCCTACCGGTTTCGTCTACTTGACATTAATTTAATATAAATAAATGTTATACATATGTTCTAATGAATTGAAAGGTACTCTGTGTCCGTGTAATATATAAAACTATAACTTTTGTAACGTAAATTAAGGTTTTAAAATATATAACTTATCATATTATAGTAATAACATACTTCCAGTGGAGCAGTTTGGTTTCAGATTAGGTTATTCTACTACGCATCAAGTTGCTAGGATTACTGATCATGTGACGCACAACTTTAATATAAACAAACACATTGGATTAATTCTATTTGACATTGCAAAAGCATTTGACACGACCTGGCATAATGGGCTGATTTACAAAATGTTAAAATATAATTTTCCGAAATATCTAATCAAATTAATTAGAAGATATTTATGCAATAGAACTACTTTTTACGTTTCATTACAAGATGGTAAATCAATGACCAAAACTGCGGTCGCAGGAGTTCCTCAAGGTAGTGTGCTGGGGCCTTTTCTCTTTTCAGTCTACTTGTCCGATCTCCCCAAGTTGCAACACATATAGCACAACTTATCTTCTACTTAAAATCAGTCCGTCCCTCCAGTCAGTTGTCAGCCTATACTTCTGTTGAATTAAAATCTATTTTTTTTTATAATTGCGACTAAGCAATTTTGACAGTTTAACAACCACAACCCAATTCCATTTTATGTTATTCGCTTTTTCCAGTATTCCAAGAATTTATCTTTTCCCCTGCTCTTCATACTTTGATATTACTCTTGTTCTATTTTTTTTAATGAGTGAACAGTATTAAAATATTTACTACCAAAGGAAAGTTTTCTGAAAGGCTTCTTACATTATTTCCGTTGTTATGATGCTTCGCCGTTATTTCTAAGTGGTGCAAGTAACGAATTTTTCACTGAAATGTGATCTTCGATACTCGTTATTGTTATATTTAGGTCCATAATTTTAAAAATGTTCACCTCTCCTTCTTCATCTTAGCATTTTTCCGCTGGTGTGAAATCTGTCTTTTCTTCAATGGGAAGAGTTGTCGACTAAAAGAACAGAGTTTTCTGATCCCTTAAAATTTATATTATATATATATTTTTTTGGGGGGGTTTAAAGTTATTTTAATAGTAATTAATTACGACAGTTATTTTCCGAGAGCTTAAATCATTGTAATATATCTGTAATATCAGACCTGTACTATTAATAAACTGATATAATGCACCTATTGAACTAATGTTGTGCTCAAAACTATTTCACTGATTGAAACTGCAAGGATTCCAATTGCTTTCGCGGTTGATTGTATTTTTGATAATTTCATATCAGAACTGTTTTTCCGTAGTTTTTCTTATTTTTCCATCTACCCAAAAATCTTTTTTTTTTAGGCTAACACACACAAAACAACAGTATAAACAACCAATCAGACGTTTCACGAACCAAATACTTCTCACTTTGGCAGAGTGGCCAGACACTGTGCACTGTGCATTTTTCGTTGCGAAACTATGACTATGCCACCGTCACTTTATCTTAGTGAAATGACACTCACTGGTCTGTATCAATTTTTTTTATTGAAATGTTGATCCTCGCTGTTATGAAAATGGTAAAAACAAAAAGAAACTAGACTACTCAGTGAACAGGAGTTCATAAATATCTTTTGCAAAATGTACTTCTAGCGAAAATTTGTCAACTGTGATACACATAATCAAACAGGGTACAGTAAGGTCATCGAAGTCAGATCGGAATTTGGTATGGACTTCACTGATTCATGCATTTCACAGAGAACTCTATCTGGTGCGAACATTTGCTTTACTGCTTCTCCGCCGCTTAAGATTGACCAATCATTGCTATGATCCCATAGTTGTGGTTTCCCAGTGGCGGTATGAAATACAATTAATGCGCGTAATATACTTATTGTTGAATTTTTCTTCTAAACAAGTTAACCCTAGAGTGCTCGCGCTATGAGCATTTTGCCGCCCGCGGCAAATAATTCGTGTTATTTTGTACACGATGCATTTGTCAAGATAAAGCGTCCTAGTAGCTGCCCCCCCGTACCTCACCGCCTTGTTTTAGAAATTTAAAGAAATTCAATGATGACCGCAAGAGACAACGGTTGTTGTTGTTGGTGTGTCGCGTTTGGCGGAATATTGCTTACTGCGCGACTACTCACGTAATAGTTGAAATATTACTCATTGTGTATCATTGTTTTGATGTAAATATCGTAATAATATTGATATTTAGTTTTGATTAATTATTGGGAGTTTTTTTTTTTCATTTTTGTTTTGAGCAGTTTATTTTATACTTTTTTAGGTAAGTGACGCGAGACGAAAAAACAAAAAAGAAATCCCACCTTGCTTTACTAAAAATAGAGTTAAGCCGGGCACAATATTCGAATATGGTGAGCAGAAGGTTTTAATGTGCCTAATAAAAAGCAAAAAAAAAAAAAATCGGGTTCCACTATTGCCAACTTTACACGATGATAATAAGATCGTTGAAACTATGCCGATGCTGCTGAGAAACCAAAAATCATAACATATTACAATGGGACTAAAGGCGGAGTTGATGTAGTCGATCAAAAATGAAAGAAGAATATTCCCTGTGGGTAGAATGACTCGCAGATGGCCGATGAGATTATTTTTCTCAATTCCGAATATTGCCGGCATAAATAGTCAAATAATATACAAAGAAAATACTGACCAGTTATTATTACGACGAATGTTGTTTTTGAAAGAAATTGATCTGGCTATGACTAGACCACACATATAATTAGAAGATGCGACGTAAACATTTTGCAGAAATAGTTAAGAAACCGAATTGCCCGATTTGTGCCATCGGAACATCAAAATATACTCTCAGGTAGAGAAGCTATATATGTCCGTCCAAGAAAAAGGACCAAGAAAGGGTGCAATAGATGCGTAAAGTTACTGTGGAACAAACATTGTACAAAGGCTGTTCAATAAGTAATTCCTCCGCCGCTATATCTCGGGAACAAAAAAAGATTATGCGCTGATTTTGATTTTAAAATATAGGAAATTTTATTTTCTACAAATTACAAACGATAAACTTCTACATAATCGCCATTTAATTCAATACAACGCTGCCACCGTGAAATAAGTTTTCTAATCCCGTTCTCGTAGAATTCTTGTGGTTGTTCGCGCAGCCAAGCGGACGTAGCGGTCTGTAATTCATCATTTGATGTAAAACGAATACCCTTTAGATGTCTCTTCATGTGTTTAAAGAGGTAATAGTCACTGTTGAACGAATTGTTTTATCGATTTTTATACGCAATTCGCCTGTGTTTGGCAGTTCCGGACGACCCGGACGATCCCTGTCGAATAATGGTATCGAATCTTTTTTCGCTTCACGAGCCCAATTGCGCATAGCACTAATTTCCATCACGAATTCACCATAAAGAACCTTTAAACGGTCGTGAATGGCCTTTGGTTGAAGTCCTTCACGGGTTAAAAACTCGATGACTGCCTTCTCCTTGTACCGATGCTCACTACTTCGTTTTACGTTTTCTACCATATTTAACGCGAGAACACATGTAAGCCTTCGAAAACACATCACTAGAAACTAGATTCCTCCCTTTTTCCAGTGAACACATGTGCGACACTGTATCTGTTCGCACTGCTGAGATCTAGCGGTGGAGGAATTACTTATTGAACAACCTATGTATATACATGTGTCAGGACTGTTTTGCTGAAATGCACGTTGTAGATGATGAAAACGTTTAATTTTGTTATTAAGTTCAATTTTTCTCTTTTTTATGTTGGTTAAGATAAAGATGTTAAAATTCAAGAAATTTTATCTAAGATTTTCCAAAGAACTTTTTTTTCCTAATACTAAATATAAAATTATAATAAATGTTACTTTTTCTGGTAGTTCATGTTTTATTCTATCTTTTTAAAATCATTGTAAATTTATTTAATTAATATTTGCAAAAAAAAATCACTTTAAGTATGGGCGGAAAAATCTTTCTACCCCTTTCAATGCTTCCTTTATCCTTTCCTTCCCATCTCTAGCCGTTATTCCCCTCCTTCTTTCCTTTATACTCTCTATCTCCGATCGCCTCAGAATCTGAGTAGGTAATCTAAGTCCATGTAGTTGGGTCAGTGTTGACACCGAGCCCATCAAAAGAAAAAAAAAAAGCTCCTTACGCAATCACTCACGTTTTACTGAAAGGCGGGACTACTCTATACTCTAGAGTTAATAAAAGTTTACTACCAATGTTATCACACAGAATTCCCACCTATTTATCAGTTATTAGATGGTTTAGGATTGAGTATTTATTTTCCTTTTTCAATCACTATCATGCACACTATTTAATTTTTTTTCCAATATTGAAGCACGCGTTACTTGTTTTTACAAAAAAAAAATTAAACAAAATATCCACTTTGCGTCATATTCTGTTTGGAGATTATTTTTGGGAAAATCCTATCTCTGTCTACTGCACGTTGGTCATTTTCATCCCATTTGATAAATGCTATTAATAAATACCTATTTATGATCAACGAATTCTTTGAAAGAATGAACACCAGTACGGGTATAGATATGGTAACTGAAGGACTTCCTATTACAACCCAAAACCAAATTTTTAATGAAGTTATTTGCGGCATTATACATTTGCACAGATATTATATTTAATAAGCTGCAATTAAAAAATGTGAATACACTGATTTTCGTTAAAAAAACTGAAGAATTTAAAAATATTTTAGAAGAAAAGAGGGCGAACAGATTTCGCAATATTTAGGTAGAGATGAGAAAAAGACAAAATAGAAATTCCTAAAGAACACTTGTACCATCGTTTGATCATATTAAAAATGTAACTTGAAAAGCAGATTTGCGTCGGTAAAAAGTTTGACGTTTTTTCAGTTAATCAAACCGATTAAAAAGCGGCCAAAAATGTAAATGAAGAATTTATTAGCAGCCTGACAGAATCGTATGGCGAATTTTTCGATATGGCATCATTGCAAAGTGAACTAATTGTATATATTTACTTCTAATTCCCGAATTCGTTAATAAATCAACAGAGTAGTTGATGTCATGAGACTATTAGCAATTTTGAATTTAACGCCGAAAGCGATTTCAGTAACTATACAAACCATGTTGTTTAATTTGCATTATTCTTGCTTATCCGTTGAAAGATAATATAAAAAGAATAAAAAGGTACTCTCAGTTACCGCAAACACAAACTCAAGCGAGCAATTTTATCAATCGAAAATTAATTACTGCGCACCTCAAAATGTGAACCTCAAAATTTTATCATTCAGTTTTAGAAAAGTTCGTTAATGTGAGGATATGTATATTAATTTCATTTTTAAATAGATTTCTTAATGTGGTTGTATTTTTCCTTTAAATAATGTATTTCAGTTTTCTTTTTTATTATGAGTCAAAGACGTTTTTTCACTTTATACTTCTACAGCTACGTTACCTAACAAATTCTTTTTATTTTGTATTTTTTCAAATTCATTTTGCACAATTTCTTTATGTTGTTCACGTAAATTATTTGTAGTATATATATATGTATATATATATTTATATATATATATATATATATATATATATATATATATATATATTTGTTATTTTCTTTATCTAAATTCTAATATAAATTTTTTCATAAATTAATTTTTAATTTTTTGAATTTTATTTAAAAAAAAGTAGCTTTATTTGTTTTTGTTTGTGTAGTAGTGCGTGTGATTGTACATTGGGAAAATTCAATTTCAACATTTTACTTAGAGAAATACCGGAGAAGAAACCAGGTTCGCTCTACTGATATATAGAGTTTGAATCGTTCAAAATTAGAGTAATAATTCAGCTAAAGTAAATAAGAATGGCCTTAAGTAGATTTCGGATATCAAAACCCACCAATAATCTTATCATGGCTTCAGAATTTTCGGGTACTGATAGCTAACTATTGTGATAAATGATCGATCATTATGAATAAGATATTAGAGCGGTTAACGAAGAAAACTCAGCATGATACTGATTCTTCCAGTGCGAGCAGACATCTTAACCCCATTCACCGTTTGTTAAAAAAAAAGAATGGGTGCGTGCGTTCATGTGCTCGCGTTAGAATATTTTTATATCTCCGGTGTTATTAAAAAAATTGTATTACGCACGCAACAGTGTAAAAATTAAATTTCATTAGTTGGCATTATTCCTATGTCAACTGGTTGGTGGCCAAATGGCTTGATAGTTGATTGAAGCCGGGCCAAAAAATAAATTTATCTTTAACACGTCAAAAGAAGTACATGTATAACCTAAAAACTTGATAAGCGCCCTGATTCTGAAGGATCACATCAAATAATTGCCGAATTAAATTTAAAAAGGAATATACTTCATAATTCGTATAAGTAAATATCTTCGCATGGTAAAAACAAAAATATTACTTCGTAATGTCGCTACTATTGATGCGATGTATGCGGAGAGCCGATCAAGATGAATCTGCAGTAATAATGTTGCTGCCCAACAGAAACTGGTAACTAGGCGACTGGAAGCTGAAAGCTGAGAAAGAT
The DNA here is from genome assembly GCA_039619475.1 of Icerya purchasi. Taxonomy (NCBI): domain Eukaryota; kingdom Metazoa; phylum Arthropoda; class Insecta; order Hemiptera; family Monophlebidae; genus Icerya; species Icerya purchasi. The sequence continues at coordinate 92,254,558 of CM077115.1, forward strand.
CAGTCTGAAGCAACAACTTACTGCGCAACAGGAAATCGTAATCAAGCAACTGGAGATGTGCAGCAGGGACAATGCTATTTGGCGGAAATGGACAATTGGAATCAACGGTAATCGCAAAGCCTCACTTTCACGCTGTCCAAAATAAGGAATTTGTGCCGGATTTGTTGATGATGCATAAGCACGGAATGAGTGTGACAACCAATTAAGTTGTTGATCTGCAGCTCCTGACGCTGCTCACAAGGAGTCTGGACTAACTTTGTTGGAACAGCAGAACTGGATAACTGCGATGGGACTAGACACTAATGATGCGGGCAAAATTGAGAACGTGGCTAACTCCAGGGTCTCGTTTTTTCTCGTCTCTTCTCCAGGGAGAGAGGTAGGTCATTGCCTGAGCAACCTGAACCTTTTTTGTTTTGAACGGAAGTGAGTACGAATCCCTTTTGATAGGGGAATTAGTTTGCCGGAATTAGGCTCACCTCTTCCATGGGAGAAGCCAGATTCACTGATGTCTCGTATCAGTACGATAGCATGGGGGTAGATGCAGTAAAAAAAAAAACGTTGTAAGTAGATACGCTAGCAAGCAGGGAAATGCGATGTCCAATCAATAAGTCGGAATACCTTGCTCTGAATGGCTTGGACTTGATGGATGTTTCCGGGGACTCCATAGCCACATATAGACAGATTATAAGGAAAAGCAAAACGAATGATGACTTTACAGCTAGCAAATTCGGTGGAGAAGAATATAGAGTTGGATTTTGGAGCGTTGATGGTGCCGCGGCCCGTAAAGCCCACAAAGATTAATCCAAAATGTACACTGATCTATAAATAATTTCGGAATCAAATTTAAATAAAACTCTACATATATATGAAGATATTTAAGAAGAAACGAGAAGATGATGAAGAAATTACAATAAGAGCAGAGGAGATAGAAAAAGTTTCATCCTTCAAATATTTAGGAAGTTAGATTATAGGGAGATAAAGCAAACTCGGATATGGAAATTAAATGTAGAATAGAGGTAGCTCGAAAAACGTACTTCTGATTATTGTGCAGTCGTAATATTTTTTGAATGACCCTGATATAATCAACGTCTTAGGTAAAACCCCGGTTCTTAGGAGAATAAAAAATTACATCAATGATAAGGTATATAGCATTTGGCAAGACCGCTGAGATGTAGATAATACTGGTCGTAAAACTTACATATTCTTCCCTAAAACATTGAACAGACTAGAAATAAAAAAATTAAGTATAGACTTCTTCAATGCCCAAATTCTCACAAGGCATGGTAAATTCAATGAATATTTACATCATTTCAAACTAAGTGAATCTAAGAACTGTCAGTACTGTGATCTGGATGTCACAGACGACTTACAACATACAATATTCATTTGCACCCGCTTTTCTAAACTAAGGGAAAAATATAAAATAAACCAAAACTGCTCACTTAACATAACTAATAAAAATGCTAAACAACTTCTTGCATATTTTCATGACGTAATGGAATTAAAAATAAAACAACCGCGTGGTCAACTATTCTAATTGTTATCTCATAAGAACATGTTCTCTCTCTTTTCCTAAGGTGATTATAAAATCAATATATGTGTGCGTGTGGTTCTGTGTATAATATATTCCCTTATTAGTTATATTGAATAAATAATATGTATATTACTATCTGTATCCTACAATTGTAATCCACATATCATAAAAAATTTTATATATTTCAGAATATGTCTTAATTATAAGCGTTTTATAAACATTTGTAAGAATGTATTTGTGACTAAGTTTATGCATCACAAGTACAGTTCCGTATCTACTGTATAATATTTGCAAATATATTTGCCCATCGGAGGGCGGCAAGCCGATAACGTCTTGGCTAGATAATGTAAAAAGTTGGATAGGCATCATCAACAATATAAAAGAGAAACTAACGTAAGTAGCGTGTAATGGGAACTAACTAAACACATTGGTCGCCAACATTTAAGCGGATAAGGCAAAGGAAAAAGAAGATCCTGTCTATTTCTAAAGCCAATCCTTTAAGGAAGTAGTATGCATTTTCTGATACAAATCTACGGAAGAAACAAGAGGGAACACAATTCCATTCGAAGCGGCACTTTTAGCAACGGTGTCAACATCATCATTTAGCTTAAACCCACGATGACTGGGGGGGACCCGATAAAAGTTTAAACAGTCATTGTTATTAAGAATTTGGGGATATTTAGTCTTAATGTCATAAAGAAACAGTGGATACTTTTAATTAAAGGAGCTACGGTTTAGTGCGGTCAAAGTAGCTAGTCTATCGGGGAAAATTCTGAATTTATTATTCGCGGGTTAAGAACATTCAAAGTGTAGTCAAGAGCTTTATCGATAGTCAACAGTTCAGTGGGAAAAACAAGCGCCTCAGAGAAGAGCTTGAATCTTTGAACTGAAATGTTAGATAAACAGAACCGGTGAGATTATTCGGACCGGTAAACGTGGCCCCGTTTGTAAATACTTTGATGTAGGCTGAATACTTGTTATTGATAAAATTATTGAACCAAAATTCAAACGTCGATAGATTAGTATCTTTAATTTTTTGAAATAACGTAGTGTCGACATCTATATACTTACCATATTAGTAAAAAAACGTATTGGAGAAACAGAGGAATCGAACATTAAGGATGAGAACGGGACTATATTTATGACAGATCGAAATTCTTTTTCCAATAATGGTAGCTTAAAAGAAACAAATCCCCAATAGAAGCGAATATCTTTGAACTGTTTTAATGAATATGGGAATCGGTAATTACAGTATTTGAGCGCTTATCGATTAGCGAAAAAGTTTCTTCGTATAAACAAAGAATATATTCTATTCTCGATCTGAAGACACGTTATCGAAAAAGAACTCACATTGCCGGTAACAGTGCGTAGACAATGGTTTTGTATAAATTTCAATTTGAAAAATTTAATTTCGTGACCGAACCGTAGAACATTGAACTATAGTTACGACAAAAAATAATAGGGGTTCTAAAAATTAAATTAGATCTGAACTCTAAGAGCTGTTACGAATAGCTTTAAGAGGATTAATGATTTTTAAAGTTTGTTTATGGAATAACGATACGTGGTGAGGAGACCAGATAAGTTTTATATATTTAAATGCATCCCTAAATACTTAACGCAGATAACCATGAGAATAGGCTCATCACCGATGTAGATAGCAAGATCATGGGATAATCTAGTTGTAAAGATGTAAAGTGCTGACTCAACACGAGATATATTTAATCTGATTTCATCAACACAACGAGAGATGTTCTTGTTTCTATTATAGATAACAAAGTTATTAGCATACAACAATATTTGTAAGTTAGAAGATATCGGAATATGAATTAAAGACAAGGCGTAAAAGTTGAATAATATTGGGTTCAGATCAAACTACTAAGCCAATCTACTATTACTGTATTAAAGGAAATGGAACAAATATAACTTTTTATTTGGAAAATATATAAATTTAAACATTTAAAACTAAAGCAATAAAATGATTTTAACTTTGTAAAATACCACGATTATGGGACTGTGTTCCCAAAACATGGCGGTGTTTTTGTTTTGAATTTTTAAATTTACATATTTTCTGAATAAAGAGTTATTTGTTCCGTTTACTTTAATATTGAATTTTCGGAAAAGGAAAAAAGAAAAATGATCGATATAAAATCTAATGCCACTATTAGCGTGTTTAATAGTGAATTCATTATTAATTGATTATTAGTGAAAACAGAACCATCTTATAAAAAAAGGTGAACAAATAGATTTGCTAGACACTGTTTGCGAATACCTGATTTCCTTAACTCCTCTGCTAAAATAGAAATCGTTACGTTATCGAAGGCTCCCTCCGTATCTAAAAATGTTGCAACTATAACTAGTAGATAAAATGGAAGATGCAATCAGTGGTTTCTAGCCGTATGGGGAATATTATGATTTTCAGTTTATCGTGTGGGTCGAGTCTGAAACACCATTTCGAAATATTTTTCTAGAACAGGAAGCCACCCCATTGAGATTCGACCACTCTTGTGGAAAAACACATTCATGTAAAAAACAGGTAAGGATGTTTACACGATAGCGTTCAGAGTTTTCACATAGCTCATTTATAACAGAGTATAATATGCCACCCAGGAGCGGAGAAAAATCGTTTTTATTTTTTACAGGCAGCAATAGTTCATTGTAACTAATAGGACTAAAAAAAAACAAGATGATTATAGGATCAGGTATTTCATTTACGGCAAAGACACAGGAAGAGACAACTCTGTACGTGTAAAATCCTTGAACCAGGGGATGTAATATCTTTAGAACGGTTTTTTTTTCAATTTTTAAATCCCCGGTTAGCGACCAAATTTCTTTCAAGGCAGTGCTTTTATTGAACTCGCACAATAATTTTTCCAGGAATCTTTCTTAGCCTTCTTCAAAAATTTGTGAGTTTCAGCTGAAATCCTTCTGTAGTTCAATTTCCACCGATTCGAAATATCCGCAGAGCAATTAATTCATATTTCCACCGTCTTCGTTCCACTAAGGAGAAAGAAGTATTTTCCTCCAATATTTGGCGGGCAAGAGGTACGGGATTATCTAAAGAAGAGTTTAGCACTGAAAAAAAAATTCTATATTTCTCTAAGGGCGAGTTTACATATATATTTTGTCTCACCAGAGATTCTTCAACTTAACCCAAACCATGCATGAATAGTCGAAATAAATACCAAATGAAATTCTATAAACGGTGGATCCTTTTCCAATTTTTCGTGTACAGTTTGAATATTTTCAGTTTATTATGAATATTGTATAGATGATTTATTTACGAGTAACAACGAGCGTAATACAATAGTTAACTGACTCTGTATAGCTCTTAAATGATTAACGATGGTTTTGTACTGATTCTCATTAACTGTTTCCCGGGTTTTGCTGTTGATAGTTCTTTATTTTTTTCTTTCAGCTCTTTTCCTAATTTTATATAATCATCCATTTTCTACGTCCCCTGCGCATCACGTAGAGCTTGTACTGAAAGTCTTCGTGAACAATATTACGGATTATGCCCTCAGAAACATCAAGGTCTCTCACAAGGGTCCTTATGAACTTTAAAGGGTCTTGGCCAATAATGTCCTGAAGTTGTTGAACAAGCTGTGGTGTTCTAATACTGTTTGAACATGCTTTATGCTTTTTGCGTTTTGGTAACAACTTCCACGTCGCCACCGGATGCTTCTAATTTATAACAAACTTTATGTACAAACGATCGGATGATTTTCAAAAATCGACAGAAGCAACGATAACAGCGTATCCTTTCATTTCCTGTATTAAGTTATTATTCACGATTTTTAACCTGAAAAAAAATGACAAAAAGGTGTTATTATGTACGAAATGGCAACCTCGTGTATTGATGTCTTTAAACACCTCACGAACCCTGTACACAATTAAAGAATTTTCTCTCGCAACAATTTAGCAGTTTCATTGAAATCTGTGTAACCTCATCTTCTCAACGTATTTTATGAATACTTTTTATTCGAAAGTTTTGTTGCTGTTCAATGCCTCGAGTGGGAACACAAGGTAATTTTAATAGACAATGTTTTACTGTCAAGTGATACTATTGCCAACTCCTTTATTACTTCTGTTATGCGTGTACTGGTTTAACGTTTAAAGAACGGCGACAAAGTTTAACACCACTTGTTAGGAAATGTTATGAACTGTAATTCGGTTGTAAAGTTGGGGGATCAAGATAAGAACTTGGCTCCTCATATTTGCTGTTCAACCTGTGTTAAACGTCGAACAGACTGGACTAGGGGAAAGTATCACATGAGTTTTGCCATACCCATGGTCTGGCGTGGAAACCATACGTTTAACTAAAATAAAAGTAATTAGTACTAAGTCTAAACACACATGCATTACCCGAATTTACTGTCTGCGATAAGACCAGTGCCTCATTGTATGACTTACGTGTATCGCAACCGTCAGCACATGTGACGATAGAAGATGAATCGAAATATGACGTAACTATTGATGCACAACATGAGCAATATGATCCGACTTATAGAACTGATTCGACTCCCTGTGAGCCTCATCTGGTAACTCAAGTGAACGACCTTGTGCGAGATTTAAACCTTTCAAAGAAACAAACTGAGTTCTTGGGTTCTGGGATGAAAGGCTGGAATCTATTTCATGCTGACATTAAAATATGTTTCTTTCGCAATCGTCAGGAAGAGTTCCAAAATAGTTCAGTGTACAACTATTTTGGAACTCTTCCTAACGATTGCGAAAAAAACATATTTTAGTGTCAACATGGAGTAGATTCCAGCCTTTGTAATAATATTTGCGTTGTTATGGATGCACTTAATCATGACCATAACCCTACTGAGTGGAGCCTGTGTTCATTAATTCGTCAAAAACTAGCTTAAAGGCTGTCTGTTAGAAAAAATTCAGTATAACCGGTACCGTTGGAAAACATGTTGTGATTTAAAAGTTTGTCGCGTTATTAACGGGTTTGCAACTAAGCTACACAAAATTTTGTTGTTTTTTATGCGAATACAGCAGGGACAAGGCAAATCATTATTTAAAGAATGAATGGCCAAGCGTGAATCACTTTTAGTTAATAAGGAAAATATTCTTTTGCCTCCATTTCATGTCAAATTAGGGCTATTTAAAAACTTTGTCAAGGTGATGAATAAAGATGGTGGTGGCTCCGGTTATTTAAAATACAAATTCCCTCGTATTAGCGCCGCTAAAATCAAGGATGGCATTTTTATGGGGTCTCAGATAAGAACTTTGATTAATGATAAACAGTTGGATAAAGTATTGACTCAAATGTGGAGAGAAGTCAGCGTGGGACACATTTACAGACGTTGTAGAAAACTTTTTAGGAAATGATAAATCCCCGAATTAACGCCACATTGTAAGTGAATTATTGCAATCGTACAAACGAAAGGGGTGTAAATATGTCCTTGAAAATTTATTTTTTGGATTCACATTTGGATTTCTCTCCGGACCATCTCGACGCCACCGTCAGTGATGAGCATAGGGAACGTTTCCATCAGCAAATAGCAGTAATTGAAAATAGATACCAGCGACAGTGGAATGCAACTATGCTTGCAGATTACTGTTAAACGCTAAAGAGGGATGTTCCAGATGCCAAATACAGAAGAAAATCATTTTCTACTTTTTAAGCAAGCTGAAATGCCAATCATTCATTTAAATTTGTAGTTTTTCTTTCAAATTTTACCTGCATGTCACAAAAAAAAACGGTGGGTGATGGAAAAAAACTAATTACATATTTGAATTCAGCGTAAAAAGTTCCTTTAGAATCTAATTTTGTTTCTATGTGTTATTGACGTATCCTAGATTTTTTGCTTTTATTTCAGTATTGCATATATTCTTATGTTCACAAAACGGTCATACTTAATACAAACTAGATATTTATCAATTTTTGCGAGGCCAAAACATTATTGATAGTTGTCCGTTTCGAAAGCTAAACATTATATGTATGCAATAATTGCAATCATATAAAAATTGTTTGCAATAATTAAAGTTACAGAATGATATGTTTATTGTAACACCAATGGAAGTGTCATGACGTTGTGTATTTCATTACGTAATTTTTACAACTAACCGGAATGAATATAAACGGTTAATAAAAGAAAACGATGTATTTCTATTATTGTACAATTATAAAACAATGCATTTCTATTCTTGTAAAATTAATATCCAAATTTTGACAAAATATACACTGACAGCTCCAAATTCAGCGGAGCAGGATGTTCGATTATTCACGATCACAATGAAATACCATTTCCACTACCTCCACATTTTACAGTACTTTACGTTTTCAAATTAGCCACAAACTACTCTATGGATCTCTCATCAAATAATATTCTAATTCTAACAGACTCATTGTCGGCACTCCTCACAATCCAAAACTACCATAAATAAAAACAGCATCCCATTGTTTTCCAAGAACCAGCAAGTACTCTCTCATCTTCTCACAAAGAAATCATCTTCTGTTGGATACCATCCCATTGCAACATCCGTCAAAATGAGAAAGCAGACGAAATAGCAAAACTGTCTTCGACCATCTATCCAATTCCAAACGTTCCAATTCCCCTTTCAGACCTGAAAATAGATCCAGTAAATCCTTCGTACATAAATCCTTCCAACAATACTGGAATCAGATTCCAGACACAAATAAACTAAAAACCATAAAGAAAACCGTAGATGTTTAACGAACTTCTTATCAGGAATCTTGAAATAACGAAGTCGTACTATTCAGACTAAGAACAGGCCACTCAGCTCTCACTCACGGTTATCAGCCTCGACCTATATGTGATTCCTGCACAGTCCCCATCTCTATCAAATTCCAAACCCAAAGAAATCTACATATCCGAAACGAACCTCTTGAATCCCTCTTCTTCTTCTTCTTTATCCGCCGTCTCCAAATTGAAGGTTGGCGATCCACGATTGAAAATTTTCTTTTACAATGGCCGATCGGAGGAGTTGTATAGAAGGGCAGTCGAACCAGTTGATAAGATTGTCCATCCATGAAATTTGTTGTCTTCCTTTCAATCTCTTCCCATTTATCTTTCCTTCCAAAATGACCTTCAGAATTTCGTATTTAGGGCCTCATATGATGTGTCCGAGGTACTGCAGCTTCCGTTTCTTGATGGTAAGCATTAATTCAAAGGTCTTTCCCATTCTTTGAAGTACCTCGATATTAGTAACTTTTTTCACCCATGATATTTTCAGAATACGCCGATAACAGTACATTTCAAATGCGGCAACCTTTTTTTCCAATGATGCATTCAGTGTCCAGCTCTCGCAATCAGAAAGCAAAATAGAGAAGATGTAACACCTTAGCGGTCTGATTCGAAGTTCGAGCCTCAGGTCTTGATCGGTGAATAAGCTTTTCATTTTGGTGAGAGCTCTTCTAGCTTTGCTCAATCCTGCTGCGTATTTCCGGAGTTGATGTACAGTTTTCCTCTAGTATACTTCCTAGGTATTTAATGCACTGAACTTGTTCAATCGTTTCTCCCTTTATCTTGATTTTGCATCTGATTTGGTTTTTGATTTTTGAAAAAACAATCACTTTTGTTTTGGAGATGTTCACTTTTAATCCGTAACTTTGGCTTTTATCAACCTTGAATCCCTACTTTCAGATAATGACATCAAAACTCTCAAGCTCTTCTCCTTCCTGCAAGCTACCAGTGTCTCTACTCCAAAATCTAAAGCCTAACAGTATTCACGTCTCTAGCCGTAAGGCTGTACATGGCGTAATAGTAATAAAAAAAAATAAAAAAATGAATCTATTTCTTAACGAATACAACACAATACAGTTAATAGTAGGGGAAAGTTGTATAAAACCGGGTAGGCGGGTCAAACCGGGTACCTCATTATTTCCATAACTGCAGGCGACACCAACGGATTTTATAGTGTGAATTACGTAGCTCCTAACGCAATGATAGTCTGTAACAGGTTCACTGCGCGCGTCGTGTGTTTTTGTGTCTTGGAATGATTTTTATTGAAAATTGGTGAAATATTATCGATTTTTGTATTGATTTTAAGTACAGTGAATCACATTTGACTTTACACAACATATAGTGATGAGTATTTCATTGATTATACATAGTATAAAGAACATTCCTAAGTATTATTCAATTGTTTATGTTGAGTCATCGCCGAGTGACACCATTTTGTTTGATTATGGTTTGCTCGGGGTAAAATCGGGTACTAAGATGTGGGGCAGTAGCGGGTAGTACTCGGTTTTACCCCTTATTATTTTTTAAAGTTATAATATTAATCAAAAGAAAAATGATGCATATTGAGACGGATTCGGCCGCCATGACGTTATATTTCTCAAACTGTCTGAATTAAAAAATGATAATTTCCATTTTTCCGTTTTTTTGACAATTTCTTGGGCTTCCTTGAGCAGCGTGCTACGTCGCATTCTCCGGCAAGAACGCTAAATCAGCAAATTCGTGAGAAATTCGGCTATGTACGGCGCCAGAGTGGCGATCTAGATCGTGGTGTGCGTTACTGATAAGAGTGGATAGTTCGATTTGGCGTTGTGTTTGTCGTTCAATTCTGTTAGATTTAGAATTTCAAGAACCATCCCCCGCGTCACATATTGGGGTCCACCCAGGCTTGTCGGTAGAAGTTGCAGCTCAACAGTCTACAGCTACAGGCGATGGAATCCTACCAAACTCCTCAAGAGACGATGTAGTCCAACAATCTACATCTACAGATGATGGACTCCAGCCAAGCTCTACGAGAGAGGATGTAATACAACAATTTGCACATACAGATGAAGGAATCCAAATCGAGGAAAACTGTCCAACGATCTGCAACCACAGTCGAGGAACTCCGATCGCTCCCATCTACCTAAAATAGAGCCCAACCGTCCATATTTGTAATTGATGGAGCTGTACCTTCCACTTCATTTGCCGTTTCTCCGAAAGAAATAAAGCCAGTTCCCAAAGAACTGTTTAGAGAAAAAGAAACAAAAAGTATGAACAGAAGAGGAAAGACTGCGATACTGACTTCCTCGCCTTACAAACTAGAATTGACGATGATCCAGACTTCAAAGAATCAAGGCAAAAAGAAACTTTCCTTGTCTCCAAATAAGAGAGCTCGAAGAAAACGTAAGGGAAATGAAGTTTCCCAAACTAAATCAAAGTAGAAAAGGCAGAAAAAGTCTAAAAATCAGCTGGTCGCAGATCCGGTCAGTGATTCTTCGATGTAATTTTTTTGGTAAACGCTCTCTCTGCACATCTAATAGAGTTTGCCTAAGTAAATGATTCTATTTCAGTTTAGATACAAATATATGTTAATCTACAAAGTAATTTTTATCGAATTCTATATAGCAGGAGCTTTTCTAGACACGATAATAGTTTAGGGTCCCGCTTTTGCCTCGCTTTCCCCTACTACAACATTTTAGCTTAAAACGTGAAAACCTACATAAACAAAATTCGCAATATTCGCCACAAACACACTTTATTTTCTACATTTACAAATACTACAGTGCAATCATTACTACATATTTTGGTAAATATAAACTTTATATAAATTTTACAGTTACAAAAAGACAATAGTTCATTATTGACAGATTTAAGACACGGTTTCTCACGTGATTCAAGTGCAGATGATATAGTACCACTGTTCACTACAGCAGTACTGTTTTTTTCCCTTCATATTCCTTACAAATGCGTTTATTTTTCAAAATAATACAATAGGAGAAACATCTTTCACAATATAAATCTTGCACGTATATTTATTCTTATTTTGCATGTAAGTTTTACATTTTTCAAAATCTGAACTACTTAGAATGTCTTCTTCAGCGTCATCGTACTAAGAAAAATACTTTCAAAAACTCCAATACACTGTCTTTTTTTTTTGATTGTTTGCAATAGCAACCTCCTATTACAAAATACATTTCGCAACAACACTGTTCACAACCGTTTTCGCTAGAGTATTTATTTTTCTTCTTCGTCTCAAATTTTTGTTATTGTTTAAATCCCATATTCGCAAGAGCAATTATTTTGTCTTATTTTAAAAGTTTTTCGACACAATACCTACCGTAATTTCCTTTTGAAGAAAATTATCCATGACCTGTTTGCGGTGTATACACAACTTTATATATCAAATAATGAAAAGAAAGTAATTATGCTAAAAGCTAATGAATATATACATTGAGTTTCTTCTTCTGTTTATGCTTTCCATGTATGGTTCTTGTTATTTTGTAAAAAGGTCCTATAAAATGTTATGAATTTTCAATGTACGTTTATTCACAATGAACCGTTATGTTACGTTTGTTTGTACACTACATTATGATGACGAAGTAAAAAAGTTTGTGACCATTATTAAATTTCTTTCTTAGTACGTTACGTTTAACTATTACAGTATCTTCCACAAACGAATACACAAATGTTACATCTAACGTCGCAAAACCTTGTCAGATCACGTTGCAAATTTTAAATTTGATACTAATCGAAACAATGAACGCTTTTATCGAAACAAAAGCGATAAAGTTGCCGTTATCAAAACATTTTGTTGTTGACTAGTCAATATTACCTGAGATTATTATACACATTTACATACTTCTTCTTTAAAGTTATCAAACTGCCTTTTATAATTTCTTTTAATTTTGACAATACCGTTATCAACGGCTGTATAATATTTAAATATATATTGTCGTGTTCTTCTGTGTAGTGTGTGCGTATATGTTGCGTAACAGTGTTGGCATGTGTGCGGATGATAATTATATTTGTAGCCCGTAACGAGCCGCTGCTGGTCGCTGATATGTTCCGGGTTTATCAACCGATAGAGCGGTAATCAGTTGTTACATTGTCTTCTATGATAAGCCGCCGTGTTGTGTATTTACGCTTAGATGTAATATATAAATATTTCTTTACAAGGCTATATATATATATATATAGTTACGTGGTAAAAGAAAAACACCAAAGAACACGTATATAAAATTTTGCTAAGTGCGTCGGAACTCGAATTCAAATTCTAATAAATTATAGAGGCTGTTAAGATCTTAGCAGAGGGTAACAAATTTGCGGTAAACAAAATCATATCATTAGAAGAAATCAGAAGAGCCTACCGAGAAACCCAAGAAAGCGGCGGAACGAATAATTTTATGTGGCGTTCGATTACCCAGGTGAAGTGGACTGGAGTCGGTGGAGCAGGCAGCTTGAACTGACGAACAGCAGAGATAAGTTATACTTTTATTATATTAAATTCGTTTTTTTTTGGAGAAAAATAAATAAAAATATATATATAATATATATACTAGCCGACCTAGCCACGCCTTACTGTGGTATAATCGAGGGTAAAAAAAGGAAATAAAATAGCAATATGTATTATATTTGCTCATTAAGTTATTACACCTGAAAACAATAACAACAGTGGCCCAGTTGGTGGACGCACTATTGGTAATTTAACTTTTCCATTTTGGCAGCACATTTCGGGAGTTTCGTTTTATTAAATGCATACCTTTTCCATTCGTCCAATCAGCACACTTGGATCTAAACTGCAGTCACATACAGAATTTTAGTTAAATGCAGCAAGTATTAAGTTAGTCTAAATTGTTCGCCTTGCGGAAACATTTCGCATTCGTTGCGTTTCGTTTCTTTGAGATAGTTGTTCATCAGACAGAGTTGTGCCGGATTGTGCTCTTTACACTCGATCTGCTTCGCGTCTCCCTTTACGTTGTTCCTCAGACCCAGAATTTTAGATACGAACTGCTTCAATGATTGCCTGCCTTTCCTCATTGGTTTGTGAAGCTGGTAACGTTCGCGATTTATTGGGAGATCTACCAATATCAGCACGTTTGGGAGGCATAGCTAATTTTTATCAAAATAAGGAATACAAAGAAATACGTACAATTTAAACGAATAAAAAAGTGTTCTTTCTTGAGCCAGAAATTAATAAATCGTTTTATCTAGAGCTCATATTTATGTTTATCATAATAATAATTTTATTTCAAATTTTACATTTAATTTATACTTACCGTGGTAATAGTTTTACTTAAAATATTTTCATTTTAATCAGATAAGCTATTTCCTCATGCAGCATAAAAAACATACAGACGAACAAACATTCTCTTTTATATATAAGATACATTGCGTAGTAAGAAGTTATCAAGTCGGTTTGATCGCACGTCATTTATATACGTTACCCGTGTTAGTAGAGTTTTATTTGCCTTTGTTTTGTTTAAATTCACACGAAATATTGAACTGTATATATGAGACGCTAATTTTGCTGGACTCTGTATTTAAATATCGATAATTGTGAATTTACTCGTGAATTGCATTAATGTACTTTGTATGGTTATTATTAATATATTTATTTTTATAGAAAAATAATATTTGTTGCTTGTTCTGGCCGAACCATGTAAACTTCCCTGTACTATTTTGGTGGGTTTTGATCGAAATGCGATAATATATATTAATTACAAAGTAATTCTTAGGCTACCCCCCATTCGAAAAAATGTCCCAATTTTATGTAACGCAAAATGTCTCAATTTTATGTAACGTTTGTTATATTTTAAACGATTTTTGTTATTGTTATTTAAAAAATGTCACAATTTTATGTAATGAAATATGTAACGAAAAATGTAACGAAAAAAAGGTCTTAATTTTATATAACGGAAGTTAAATGTTAGAATAGGACTTTTGTGGTTATGTTATTTTTTTTTTGTGTTGATGCCAGTAAGAATTACGTTGTAAATTTTGATCATTTTATACAAAGTATAGAAGAGAAAGAGACAGAAATGAAAGCAAGAGGGGCCAAGGGGCACAGTCCCTTGCGAGGCCAAAATGGCCGAGTTTATATATATATATATATATATACATATATGTACTAGTGGATTGGTCTTGCTGGCCGCTTCACGGCCCATTCTTTCGGACTTTAAATTACTTTACTTTGTAAATTTTCATAAAGACTACAGCGTTCACATATGTTTTGAATACATCAATCAGAAAAGTGGAGTTTAGATTGAAATATCTGAAACCGCTAACAAATATGTCAGACGAATATGTTACTTTTAATTCTTTTTAATATAAGACATTAACAATATTTATTTTTTTAAATGCAATGATGAAATTTGTTTTTTTTTATTAGAATCTAAGCAATAATATATTAAGTCACCGTTGACCATCACTTCAATCATTTCAAAATTTGTATGTTTTAATTATTTTTCAAAATTTGGGCCCTTTAATTTTAAAATTTTGGGGGTCTCGTATTTTTCCTATATTCTAGCGATTGAAATACATCATTTAAAAAATGTGACCCACTAGCTACCATGGACAGAGCAGTGGGCTTTTTTTTAATTTCCAGTCTTTCAAGTGTGTATTTTTCCAAATTTTGGTCCCTAAATATCAAAGTTTTTCGAAATTTTCGTTTTTTCTGTATTTCAGAGACTTTATTATGCAGCTTAAAAAGGAAATGAATACCGGAACTTACATAGAACCGGCTGTGAAATTTGTTAAAAATTTTTTTCTCAATACTTAATTTTCCAACTTTTTAAAATTTGGGCCCTTTTAAATTGTTGAGGTTTCATATTTTTCCTATATTCTAAGTATTAAAATACATAATTTAAAGAAAATAATGACCCTTCAGCTACCATGGAAAGAGCTGTAGACTTTTTTTTAGTTTCCAGTATTTCCGCTTTAAGCGTGTGTATCTTCCCAAATTTTGATCCCGAAAAATTAAAATTTTTCAAATTTTTTATTTTTCCTGTATTCTGGAGACCTTAGTGTGCAGCCTAAAAAGAAAATCAATATCGTAACTCATATAGATCCGGTTATGGAATCTTTTAAAATATTTTTTTTTAAAACTTGATTTTTACATTTTTCAAAATTTCGGTCCTTTGATTTCAGAATTTTGGGGGTTTCGTATTTTTCCTATATTCTAGCGATTGAAATACATCATTTAAAAAAAAGAGTGACCTTCCGGCTACCATGGAAAGGGCTGTGGACTTCTTTTTAGTTTCCGGGGTTACCGCTTTAAGCGTGTATTTTCATAAATTTTGGTCCCCAAATATCAATATTTTTCGAATTTTTTACTTTTCCTGTATTCTGAAGATCTTAGTGTGCAGGTTAGAAAGAAAATTAATATCATAACTCATATAAAACCGGCTGTGGAATTTTTTTCTTAAAACTTGATTTTTACATTTTTTGAAATTTGGGGTCTTTAATTTTATAATTTTGAGTCTCATAATTTTCTTATGATCTGACGAAGAAAAAACGTCGATTGAATAAAAAAATTTACTCTCCAGTTATTATAGAACGGTCTGTACGATTTTTTTTCTTGCAGCTTTGTATAATATATATATATATATATATAGAGAGAGAGAGAGAGAGAGAGAGAGAGAGATATTCGGTAAGCGCAATCTTTAGACGGTGTTCCGAGTTAGAAAAAAAAAAAATATTCTTTGATAAAGTCATTAATTCGTGATTTGTGAACACGGTCTTCGCAGTCAGTAATCACTGGCGCCCGTTATCCGTGTTATTTGTTTTGGTAAATTAGGTTTTTTGTTTTTCCGCCCTTGCCTGGTTCTCTTTAAAAGGAAAACAAATTCGATCGCGAGAGTTGCGAGTTTACACCAAGTTGCTCTTCCATGGCCCCCGATTTATAGTAATATATATGAAAAATTTCGAAATTTTAATAGATTTCTAAGTTGTAAATTTGAACTGATTTTAGTAGCAAAGGCATTTTATAAACTTTTTTTTTATTAATTTTTTTTAATTAACGGAACCGACTAAAAAAGTGAGCCAAGCAAGGATTTCGGTAAGTTTGAAAGATGGCAATGATAAAATTTTTGCTATTTTATTTTATACTTATTTTATCATTTTCTAAAAAGCAAAAGTTTCTTCGGTGTACTCTCAGATATATTATTTTTAATTTTTAAAAAGTGAAGTTTTTAAATGTATCTTAAATTTGGGTTTTAATAATACAACAAATCGATACGATAAGCGTTTTTTTGTTTTTTTTTTAGACACCGAAAAGTCCATCTATTGTCAATAAGCAGGTAATTTCTTTAATTTTATTTAAAATCTTTAATTGGAGCAACTTGGTTTTGGTTTTTCCTGAATAAAGTTGTACTTTTGCATTTGAAAGATACGATATCCATGTACCAATCGGGGCTGTTACTGTTACACAGAAAACACATCAGGAATAATTATCGAAATTGCACTGAATTTTATCAAGTGCGTTTATGATTATTATTTATTTTTTTATGAGAGGTCATTCCGCCGTTTTAGCACAATCCGTTAGCCATCAACCTGCTATAAATATGTCAGCTGATGGTTAACCGAATAGAACAATGGGAAAATTGTACAAATATCGTATTTTCTGAAAGTGAAGCAGTATTTTTCAGCTTAATTCGAAATATTTTTCAAATGAAAACGATTTATAAATTCCAGATATAAAAAACAGAATTTACTGCTTACGAATTAAGAAAAAAAAAAACGGACGCAAATTAAATACATATATCGTATATTTCGAAGCGTAGTTACGGTAAAATTATACATTGTATCGAAACTGCTATAGACTACAACGGAAGTTTTAGTAACTTAAAAGAAGCCGGTCACTTGAAGGCTGATGTGATATGTATCTTAAAAATAAATAATACTTAATGCTTTAAGAATCGGTAAAAATTTAAAGAAAATATTTATCCTGAGATTCGCTTAAACAGTAATCGGTAGCAAATAAATAAAAACGATTATTCAAAGGTATAATACAGTTCACGCAGCCGCATTTTAATTATAAATAACCCCATAGAAAACACAATTTGTTGAATTTTTTTCTTTTTTTTAAGGGAAACTCTTCATTCAATTTTGGACATTAAATTAGCGCGAATGATGAAAATTGTTTATATTTTAGTTTTGGCCAGCGGATAATTCAACTTCTTCCGAGGGAAATATCGCTGTAATAAAAATTCAAATGAAATATAAAGTCATATACCTTTAAATGATCAATACATTCACAGCTGATGACAATATCAAAAATGACTACCATTCTTAGACTAGACAAGGATGTAACGAGCCGCATTACTTCAAATTAGCTGCAATGATTTATACTCATTATCCGAATCGCCTTTCATAATATACAAATTAAACATCATTAAAAGCTAGACTATTATATAAAAGGAATTTTGTAATAAATGCTACATACTACGATAAAATGTGCGCAAACATATTTTAAATCAATTTAGACTTTAACGTTTTCAAATAATATTTAAAGTTGCTATCTTTCAAGCACGTCTAATCGTACATCTAATTGAAATTATAATACACGAACATGTACGCATACATATCGGTAACGAATCAAATTTATATCGGCGTATTAACTTAATATATTAATTCCGTAAATGGTAATATTGAATATATTTAAAGAGAACGATCTCACAGTAAACGCACAAAACTATTTACTTATTTAGAAATAAAAATCTAAATATATGTAATAAAGGAATAAAAATATAATTAAAAAAAGAAAATTAACTTCTAATAAAAACGTCAGATTACATATTTTAAAGTATAATATAAAATATCAGTATCTAAAACAGAAGGAACTATTTGAAAAATAAAAAAATAGAAATAATTTTCAATTGTATTTTACTTTTACTATGATATATTCATACATGTAATTTTGTTTTTGTACTTGGATTTTTTTTTTTTTTTTTGAAACGGGCGGCTTGCGGTAGGAGTTAATTGGCAGAAATTGTCACATAAGGAAAAAGCGTTATGCCTCCCCCAGGCGACCTTCGCTCTCTTTCTATTATATACGGGTTTGTGTGTGCGTGCGCTTCGCGTATCGAGATTCGAGCAGCAAGCATTGTACGCGGTCAGTTGTATAACCTCAATTCTAAACACGTATAACTTTTATTTAATTTTTTACCGTATACTTCATGAATGACTTTTTATATATCTACCAAAAAGTGAAAGGAACTTCGAACTTCGTTCCTATCGGGTGTCCCCCTCTAGACACCACTTCTCTTTTCTCTTTTTTTTTAAATCTCCCCCTTTGGGCATGCCCGCAATGTATCTTCGCACAGAAACGGCACGAGGGAAAAGAATCAATTAGATGTAGATTCGATAGGCTATTGATAAAATAAGAGAACTGAGGATCGGAACAACGAAGATCAACGGAAATAATAAGATATACGAAACACAATAAGAATTAGGGAGTTTAAGTGATAACAGATTGGAGTACAAAGAAATACGTTCGTTCATAAGGGATGGACATTCAAAGAAGATATAGTCAGGATCGCAGACGGCTTCGTCGTCAAGATGAAGAGGGCAACTAGGGGATAGTGCGAGACGAAAACGAAAACGTGAGGAAGAAAGAAGAGTATGATTGAGACGTAAAGTAGGATAATAGAGACAATAACGGAGCAGCGAAACGAAGGAAAATTGTAAAACCAAGGCCGAGTAGGAAGATTAGGTTGGATGGAAAAATAAAAGGAAGGTCGATTGGAAAAGGAGGAGTATTAAAAATCTAACCAAAATCTAACATGACACTTTTTACACAGTGGGAGAAAATTAGAAGCAAGAATTTTAGTGAAATAAAAGCGTGAAGATACAGCAATCTGAGCCAAGGAATCTGCCATTTCATTTCTCTCCATCGCCATATGACTGGGGAGGACTCGGAGCATATCACTGCGGATAGTATGGAGTGAGAAAAGTGTGAACGAGAGAGCGAATACGGATGATAAAAAAGTCAGAGGAGTAAGAGGGGAAATGTGAGGAAATAGCTTTAAGAGCACACACATGGAGTCAGAGATAATTAAATATTTAGAAGATCGATGGGAAGGAATATGAATTATGGAACGTAGAATGGACATTAGCTTGGCCGTAAAGATACCACCGAAAGAAGGGAGAAGAACAGGTTCAGAGAAATTTATGCTCGCAAGGATGAAAGAAGCTCCAACTCCATTAAGCCCCTTCGAATCATCCGTAAAAAAATGGTCATATAAGAAGGAAAACGGGATACGATATAACTATGGAATTCCTGTATAACTGTTGTATTGGAAAGGGATTTGGAGGAAAGAGGAAAGTAGAATACATTGGGAAGATTGGAGATATCTGCAAAATTGAAAGAAAAGTAAGGGAGATTATTGTAAAAGATTGTATAGGATAAAAAAGAATTCAGCCGCAAAGTAATGTGGGCTGGGATAGGAATTTTCTTGAGAGCGCCAGTTTTGCAGAATAGAAAGGTATATGAAGGAATAAGTCCAGCGGATGATAACAGTAAGCGTTTACACAAGAAACGATATCATAAATAAGACCTACGAATGAAGAACGAGAACTGCTGGTATTGAAGAAGATCTTAAAGCACCAAGGCAAAGACGAATACAAGAATTTTGAATTATATCCAGCTTAGAAAGAGGTGATTTTGAGATGCAGCAGTAGATAAAAGAGCAGTAATCGAGTTTAGAACGGATAATCGATTTGTACGAAGAAATGAGGAGAAAAGAATCGCCTCCCTATTTTGTTGGGGTAAAATGTTTCAGTGTGGGTTCAGTCTTTTAAGGGCGGAAGAGGAAAGGAAATTAATATGTTCATAAAAGGACAGACGATTGTTAAGGAATACACCGAGATAGCAAAAGCAATCCTTACGAGGTATAGGATACAGAAACTAAAGCGGCATTAAAAGGACGAAGAGAAAAGACAATACAAGAAGATTTTGAAGGAGAGATAGAAAGGTTCAAAGAGGAAAGAGATTGTTCCAATGTAGCTAGAGACGAATTGACTTTTTAGTTTGCGTCTATTGTGAACGTTGATTTCACAGTTTCTGACGCTCTGTCAAGAATATGAAACTCATGTGTACAAAAGTAATATACACCATCGTTGTTAAATTTAAAATTTTGCCTAGAAAATTTTAAAAATTTCGTACATAATTTAGAAATGTATCTGATTTTTTTTTTTACATTACACCGACACATTATCATTAGCAACGTTGCTCACACGGTAAAACTAGTGCAGGAAAAGCTGAAGAAAAAACAAAAAAGTAAAAAGGCAAAGGACAGTTTTTTTTTTTTTTTAATTGGGCTCGTCAACTAAGGACCTTTGCCCAGAAACAATTAAAGGAAAACGAAAGTTATATAGTGAGGCGATCAGCTATCGTTAATAAGAAGGAAACAATGGAAGGGATAAATAAGTGTAGAAGGAAAATACAGCGTATAACGAGCACAAAAAGGAGCAGGAAGCCCCAGCCCAAGCAAGTGGGAATACAGAGCTCCACCGAAAGAGCAGAACACTCAAAGAACACGTGATCGGCGTCACAAACAACCACATCATTTGAATGGAGAGGACAACATGGGGAAGAGCTCAACGAGAGGCGAAAGCGTGAGGAAGGCAGCAAGGAATGGTTAAAGTGCAAACGCACAAAGGAGACAACAACAGAACGAGGAAGTGAAGGAAACAGAAGAACCATGGATTTGAAGGAAAATTAGGCTGAACGGACAGATAAAAAGAGCGACAATTAGAAAAAAGTTGAACCTAGCAGCTCCAATGAGGCGCTAGATAGGGATTAATAATCAAACCAAGCAGCAATAACCATATGAAAGAATGAAGCAAATGTTATTAAAAACAATAAAGTTTAGTTTACAGAGTGCGATGTAATTTAAGTGGTAGGTAGCGCGCATCACGACACCATTTGCTAATAAGATGTCTGGATGGATTTCCTGGAATGGTTGGCGTATGCATGCAACTGATATTCGAGTTTGAACTAAGTTGCAATTTCTCGAAAAACCTTTTGTATTGTTTTGCGTAGGCCAGTGAAGAATGGTACGTGCAGGTCTGAATGTAGTGTTAAGTTTGAAGTTAGATTTGGAAACTGTTCTCAACATAGTTCCAATCCGTACCTCTAAACATGGGCTATCATTGTTAAGTACAGTTGCCGTTTGATATTTAATTTCAAAGCTGATTCTATTCGAATTACTCTGATGAATTATTAGTCACAAATCCCGTAAGTTATAAAAAAAAATTCATAATTATAAATTTTAATATTATCTTCGAAAAAATCGTGACATGTTATACTTTTTTTTTTTTCCCGAAGTGCGCAGACAGATTATACCTGTTAAAGATAAAGTTAGCGAAAAAAAATAATAGTATGAAAATTTGTGCGCTAATCAAATTGAAAACCGTAAGGCGATTCTGTATGTTCTCCAAAAATTTTAACTCGCAACGACTTATTAAAAATGCAATTATTAAGTAGATAATTACTTTAAAACGAGATTTGAAATTAATGCTTAACGCCGTTAAATTTTTTTTAGAGAAACATACATAATTTTTTTGTTTCGTTATTTCGTTTTTGAATGATTTATCCATCAATTTAAATAAATGTTCGTTATTATTTTAAGTACAACTTCTAGGAAAAGAAAATTATTTATTAATAAACATCAGATTAAAAAACTCATGATAGACCCCAGATTAAAATCTAATTAGATAGTTCAGCGTATAAAAAAAAAAAAGAATCAACAATAATAAAACAGAATTATATCGTTAAATTCGACTGCATATTTATACTGTGTTAAATGATGAGATGTAATAGTTCCGAAAGAAACATGTGAGAAGTTAATAAAAATAAATGTAAAAAAAAAAAACTAGACCAATGAGATTTCTCAGTTTACAGATTTTTGCTTATAAAAAACAAACGAATACCAAAGATTGAAAAGATCTCTTAGTAGGATAATAAAAAACAAACAAATAATAAAGATTGAAAAGATCTCTCAGTAGGACGAAGCGTTTAAATCGAATAATACAACCGGTTTTAACAGAATCGGTTGTGACCGCTAGAGGAAATGTAGCTTTTTATCGGTAAATCTAAGGTACACGCTGAGCTATAAAAGTATAAAAGACATTAGGCCGATTAAAAAAATAATCGGTGTTGTAAATGTGTTTTATAACACGGCCGGACAACAGTTTATTGGCGTAGACACCAGCTTCTTCTTCATCCTTAACAACTTTATTGTTCACCAGCCAATCGACTAAATTCGCTCCAGAGAAACATTTCCCGTACAGGCACGAATACCACCTAAAAAAACGAGAAAACAATAATTATATTCCAGATTATCGTACTTTATATTTACCGTTGAATAAAACCGGACGGGGGTTTCCTCCATTAAAATATGTTCAGAACTGTTCGATCTGTTAGTAATAAAAAAAAAAAAAGTAACGATTAATCTTTCGCAACAAAGAGGATCAACTTATTAAATTTATCCGTAAGCTAATTCTGTGAATGCGAAAGGGCGAATAAGTCGCTTCGATCATACTTTTTGGCGAACAAATTCACTAACCTATAACAGGAACAAACCATTCGGGAATTGCAGGAAACAACGCTGCGGATAAAGCAGCTCGCTCGGAATACAGGTCTTAACAGCGCATTAGAGACAGCATTTTCTGGCTATTTAAAAGTCGATACTTAAATGCGGTCGAAATTCCGGTCTTGTTAGTGCCGCCTTTGTTATTGACAAGGTAACCGTACGAAGGTTTTCCCGCCGATTGTGTCTATTTTTTCAGCCAAGCTGTTGGCAATTGCCAGGGCTTGCGATTATACACTTAATGTACTCGACAGCAGGGGTAAATATGTTATATGTAGCGAAAGCCTTCGCTTCCTTTTAGCTCTACAAAATTGCCCACTCAAATACAACTATCACCCCACCGTTTAGGAAATAAGAAAGAAATGTTCGACACTATTATCTTACACGGTGGTATTATGGAGTTTTATTGGGTTCGAAGTCTTGCGGAGATGTGGAAGAAATTGAGACCTATTTCAACCATCTTAAAACAATATATTATCATTCAGCAAAAATACTCGGGGATTTTATTTCGAAAATAGGCAAAGATCACAAGAGTTCAACATGTTATGGGCAAATTCAGACTTATGTAATTTTCTCGGAAACTTAAACACGACGAACATTCCAACTTTTAGCACCTAAGTCGCATGACGTTCTCCGTAAAACAAACCGGATCTCCTGATTGGAGATCGCATTATATCAGCCGTATATATGTAAACGTTCAATCATGAAAACCGTAATGGGGCGGACATATTGTTTGATCGTAACCTATTGGAAACAACACTCAAATGTCCAAATTAGCAGTTGCGAGAAATAGTGTCAGGTATAAGCTTAAAAATATACGATCCGGAAACATCAAGCAACAATCTGAATTAGAGAACAGATTGTATTAATCTTCGAAATGTTAGCGTGCGTAATGTCATAAACTATAATTAAGAAAGTCATAACCAACGCATCTGAATACTTGGAATTATTCAGAAAAGAAGAACGAATGGGTAGCAGAAAGAAATTCTCTACCTTTAATTCAGAAAGAAGAACGAATGGGTAGCAGAAAGAAATTCTCTACCTTTAATTCAGAAAGAAGAAGAAAACTGTCAAGATAAAGAAAATTAGCTAAAGTTACAATAGATGAAATAGAAAACAAAATCACAGAAAAAGGCGGCGCACTTTAAAAATAGCGTATTAAAATAAAAGACCCGGAGAAAAGCCACAACGAATTTAACATTACATAAAAAAAAAAATTAAAAGAAGTTGTAGGAACGCGAAAAAATCTTCAAGCTTTCCAATCTACTCGTATTTCTTTTCTTATTATTTTACAGTTAATTCTTTGAAAATGTTTTTTTCGAGTTGGCAGAACGTAAATTCAAATCTTTCTCAACTTTCACATATATTGATTTCCAACCGTTTTCCGTCTATATTTTATTGTAAATTATTTCCGCTACTGTATATTTTAATCAAATGCACAATCAAGAAACAGTTAGAAGTCTGATTAAGTAAAGCGCAGTTTCGTTAATTATTTGTACACATAGAGCTGTTTAATCAATAGGTGCACTCGCATCTTTGAAAAAGTAATTGCCGTCTTTATACTATAACGATCAGCCCTAATGAACAAGTGCAAAGTCAATACCATTTCTACCCGCGAACCGTAATTCTACAAAATTAAACAAGAAAAATTCTTTTATCGCGATGACGTAAAGCATTCAAAAGTAATCGTGTCATCCATCATTTATTTATTCGCTAATTTGTAAAAAAATATCTAACGCGGAAATAGGACGCCACTTACTTGGTATTTTCAATATCTCCGCGACATTTGCATAAGTGGTCGCTGACGAACTGATCGCATAATAATCTTGTTTCAAACGGGAGCGAATCATATTCCGGTAACTCGATAGGATCACCTCCGAAGAAAATTTTACGAAATCTGTGACAGTTACAAAACGGTAACGATTTTTATTAAACTCGGATATAAAATGAAATACAATTAGTGTCCGGTTAAAATAAATCGAAAAAAGTCTCAAACCCGTAACTAATTGTTTTAAATTAAACATCAAAAGCTCCCACCGATAGACTTTGTGTTGAAAATTTTACCAACAGTTAAAAGTCAAAATCCGCGGGTTTTTCCGAGGATCGAGAGATGGCGCCAATTTTACCTGTTTTAAAATTATGCGGTAGTTGTGCTCGCTACATTAGGCTAGAGAATGAGACTCACTTTATCTTTATATATATATATATATATTAAATTTGTGGACATCCTGTTTATTAATAATTAATTAATAATTAATAAATCAATAAATATACATTATATAGCTTAATGGCAAACAGCTAAAGTATATATACTTCGTTTTGGAAATGTTTTTGGAAGTTTTCTGTCATGAATCAAAAAAGACGACGAGTGAAAACTTGGATTAAGGAAAGAGATGGAAATTTTCTCGTTGCCGGAATGAAAAAACTTGTTACACGATGGATGAAATGTATGGTGTTAATCGTAACTGTATCGAAAAATCATTTTGAAGCTAATGAATTGCATTTTGTAGTTCTTTTTTGTCCCATCCTGATATCTCATTTCGTTCCCCTCTAGGGTCATGTGTGCATTACTTTTCAGCCGCTCCTCGCATATATATATATATATATATACGTAGGATGGTCAATAAGTAAGTTTCGATGTTTTATAGCGCGCTAACGCAGCGTTCATGAACAACGAAGATACACACAGGCAATCTATAGGTTTTCACGAGGTAGTAGTACTGTGAGTTCGTGTTGAAAAAACGACGTGTGTTGTATAACCGATGAATAATAATGGAACTACCGCTGGCTGCTTCGTCCAACCTACAATTAGAGGTGCCCGGGATGATATGATATTTCATTGCGTTAGGATTTACAAGCGTATAGTCTAAGTATACAAACCGAAAATGAGTCCGCAGATGGTCGGTAGATGAAGTACACAATTTTCAGAGGGTCGAATAAATATTGTCGACGAAGAGCGAGTCGGTAAACCGAGCGAAACAATTACCGAAGATTCGATTAACGCAGTACGACATTTACTTGAAGAAGATAGGCGTTGCACCACTCGGTAAATCGAACGATATTTTTCAGAGGTCGCATGCAATCCTATTTCACATGGGAGTATTTTGAAAATTATCCACGAAGAGCTCGGCCTCAGAAAAATTAGCGCGTGATCGGTTCCGCGTCTTTTGACGGACGATCACAAGTCGAATCGCATGGCCGCATCGCTCGATTTGATGTTTTCGGGCATCCGCCGTACTCCCCGGATCTGGCGGTGTCAGATTTTCATTTTTTACCCAATTTTCATCGCTGGTTAGGCGGACAACGATTTTCGAGCGACGACAAGGTGAAATCTGCGATACATTCATACCTCACAAACTTGGACGCTTCGTTTTATAAAAGTGGCATCGGAAAACTAGTTTACCGTTTGACAAATTCCTACAATTGTACGGTGATTATGTAGAAAAATAGGTATGAATGTAAGGTTTCAAATAAAATTTTTTCGGAGTTCGTACCTACATTTCTTTTTTTTTTTTTTTTTTAGAATTTTGAAAAACTTACTTATTGACCATCCCTCGTATATGTATATGTAACTAAATAATTATAACAATTTATACGACATCAAAAAGTATTTGCTCAAAATTTCGTACCAGTTCTAGAGAACTATATTACAAAATAATTTTCGATAATAATTGTAGATACGTACCGTGAAACAAGCGGTTTGAAGATCACATTATTATCTGTGGCGAATAATAAAAAAGCAAGGATACCAAATCCACGTCTGAAAGTAACTTCTATGAAAGCTAATTCAGTGTATATCCCGGTTTTCTGATCATTCGTGAATATTTGCCAGATCAATATTCCCGATGTCTACAAGATAATAATGATAATTTGATTTTCTTAGATTATAGTGATGCAGTTAAAATTAAACGGATATATTATTCACACACTTTTCGTAATTTAAATATATCACCCGAAAACTCTCAAAATAATACTTACCACCATCAGAGAACATAATGAAGCCAACAATAAAATAAGATGATGAGTAAACTGGGGGTCCGCTTCACAGTAAGTCGTATCGATATCCTGTAAAAGTCGGTGGCTTGGACGACGATCATTGTCCACTAAACGACTAACTGAACCGATTTTACTGTGAAATAAACAGTTCAGTTTTTATTTAGTAATCTAACAGAAGTTTAAATTCTTTGTTTCAAACGAAATCGGCTTAAAATAATAAAACATGTTTCAAACATTTAACAGAATGAATTTCAAAACTAGAAATTGCACAGTAGAAGATATATTCAATCGCGTAAAACGTAATCCAAATGAGCTAGCTGAAATGTAAAGTGAATATTGTTGATCTCTATACAATAATACTAATGATAACACACGAAATGAAATAGATGATTGGTTGCAAGAACCAGAGCCGACCTCATGAACGAAGTTCAAGAAGCTATTAGGTAATTGAAAAATAAGGTTGGTGAAATCGGCGGGATATCTGCAAAGATAATGATGGACAAATATCGTTTGGAAAATGGCAATAAAACAATTTACGAAATAAGTACATCAGTTGGAGAATCAGGATGAATGGTGTAAAATAATTAAAAATTACTAAATCCCATCTGGGGATGCCGATTGCAGAAAATTACACACACACATATACATATATATATATATATATATATATATATATATATATATATATATATATATATATATATATAAATATAAATATCACAGTTTAGTAGAGAGAGAGCAGAAAAAATGTATTCTTTGCGAATATTATTAATCTTAATATTCAATTTTGATGTTAATTAAAACGAGTTTTGACAATTAAATTACCACTTACTCCGTAGCGTTATATTTATGTTCGGATTTAATGCCGTTAAGAATATCCGGATTGCCGTTAGTACGCGAAGTATCATTTTGATCTTCTACAAGCGCATTATAACCTAAACGTTCAGCATTAAATAGTTCTCCGGCTAGCATCATTATTCCAGATCCTAAAATATAATAGACAACAAATCAATGTACATTTCAATCATCGGAGATATTATGTCAATCACTACGATAAATATTACTACTAGACTCATCGAACAGAGAGACGCTGCTTTCGAAACTACTAATAACTTGTGGCATTAGAATCAACCATCAACTGGAAAGCTGCGAAAAAGTTTTAACGTTTAGTAGCGATATTTTCTTTAAATTAATCTTGATAACCGCATTTTTTCACTATTCGGCGAATTCTGCTTGAACATTTTTCATCTTATTTTTATCAATATTTTAATTGATATAATAATTATTATTTTATTTTATGTATTTCTCAAAAACAGTTTAGATTTTTATAGTGTATTCTAATTAATTCGACAGGGCAGCGGAATTTAATTTGTGCATTTGTTTGATCAGAAAGCACCGTACAGTAGAATGACATGGAGTTACACAATCTATTTTTATTTCAACCGTACATATTGCATTTATTTATTTATTTATTCAAAAAAATAACCTAGTTGAAATTAAATTATTTTTAACTGAAAATTAAACAGCTAATTAATATGAAGCGAAATGTTAATAAAAAATTGTAGATAGCGTATTATTAACTAACATGTATATTATTAAAATAGTTCGGAGCTGCGAGTGAAAAAATCAGTAAAATTCTCCATTGAAAATATGAACTAAAAGACTATGTTTCCGATAACATAGCCGTTTTTGTTAATAAAAAATTTGTTAATTAATGCTACGAGGGAAAAAAGTGTAGTATTAATTAGCGAAAATATATTAAAAACACGGTAAACTGGTTCTTATATATATAGTGGCACGATCTTTCGACGTCGTTATAATCAATTAACAGTTCGATTTTTAATATTTCTTTTAATTTCCGAACGGCGACGATTATCGGCACCGGCCAGTGTATAAAATTAGGACTAATTGCTTTCGCAGTTTACAACTTTTACATTCAATCACATTCCTTTGCGAAAGTATAAAGCTTGCAAAAGATAAATACGGAAATTAGTCGCGAATACTTTTTTAGCCCCTCGTTGAACACATCAGCTAAGGACTTACACCCGGAAACAACAAGAAAGAAAAGAGCTGTCAATTAAATTTTGATTTGGTCAGATATGGACAATATAAAGGAACCAATGGATGAAATAATGAATGACGAAGGGAAGAACAAAATATAAGATGCACAATAAGGAGCAGCGAGCTTGAGTTTCAGCAAACAAGAATATAGAATACACCGTTCGACAGAAAGGAATGTACATTCAAAAAAGATGTGATTGGCGTCGCAAACCACCGCTTCATTGGGGTGGAGAGGAAAATTTTGAGAGGTGACAAGGGAATAAAACGAGAGGAAGGGAGAACAGAATGGCCAAAACGCAAGCGAATTATAGAAATGTCAACAAAACGGGGAAATTAAAGTGTAACTTCAAGAACACCAGGTATTAGAAGGAAGATTAGGACAGATAGATAAAAGGATTGATCGTTACGAAAAAGGAAAAGGAGTAAATATCTGGCCAAAGTTTGAGAGTACATAGGTAATAATTCGGGTTAGAGGATGGAACTTTTTTAAAAAAGCAACGAGAGGAAGCAAATCCGCCGTAATTTTAATGCCCGTACGGCTGGGAACCCACAGAAAATCAAAACAGATATGGAGTAGTGAGAAGAAAGAAAATGGACAAGACAGCGTATGCGAAGAATGATGAAATATTTGGCCAAAGTTTAAGATGAAATTTTGTACATATGGAATTCCGGTTAGAGGGTGGAATTTTTTTAAAAAAAGGAACGAAAAGAAGCAGCAACCCGAGCTAAGGACGCAGTCTCATTACCTTTAATGCCCATGAGTCTGAGAACCGAAGAAGATAAGACAGCGTATGCAAAGAATGATGAAATCAGAAAAGTGATCAGGAAAAGGGGGGCTGATCGCTTGAAAAGCATTCATAGAGTCATAAATAACCAAAAATAATTGGAAAACGAACGACCGAAGAAAATAAAGATAATAGGGCGTAGGCTAGTCATTAATTCGTTTATAAAGGTAGAACAGAAATAAAGAAGACGAAATGATTTAGATAAGTTAAGTTCCAACACCATGCAATGGTCCCCTGAGCCATCCATGAAGATCGTTACATGTGATAGAAATTGAGAATTGATAATGCTGTTGAATTCATGTCGAATTATTGCTTGAGGAAGGGATTTTGAAAGTGAAAGAAAAAAAAAACATTGGGAGAATGGCAGAGATCGGCAAAGATAAAGAAAAAAGAAGGGAGATTATTAGCTGAGATTGTATAAGGTCAAAAGGAACTAAGCTGAAGGGAAATGAAAGCTAAAACAGGGATTTTCCTAGACGTAAAATGCCAGTTCTTATAAATTGAAAGGTAGGAATGAATAAAAGTACAGGACGTGAGTGGAAGAAGTTTCACAAGGAAACGATAGCCTAATTAAGAACTGCGAAGAGACAGGGGTGATGTATTAGATTCTGCGAGAATTGCTGGAATTGGAGTAGATTTAGGAGCACCAAGACAGGAAGCCAAGGTATACTGTTTTTGGATGAATAATTCGTATATACTGGAAACAAAAAGACTAATGCAATCAGGAGGGCCAATCCCAGGCCGAAAGTCAAACATGTTGCTGAGTAAAATGTGGTTATGTTTCAACCACCAAACAAGCCGCCTGTTCAACATACATTCGAATAATTTTCTAATACCGGATGCTAAAGAAATTGGGCGTAAGGAAAAACTTTTTTTCGGAATAGGAATAATGAATAAAAGAGTTCCAGCAGGAAGAAGTTGTACCGCTGGAAAGAAAGACATTAAAAAGATTGAGTAGAGTAGTAATGGATAATTCAGATAGGTTTTTAAGAACAAGATAAGGTTTGCCGTCGAGACCTGGAGAGGAGCTCGAAGATTTTGAAAGAGCAGATTTTAATTCATTAATGTTGAAGGGGGAGGTAAGGAAACGAGAAGGAGGGTCTTGTGGAAAAGTAGCGGGATAAAATTTTTCAAAGTAAGGAACGTAAACGGGAGCAACATAATCGATAAACGGTAATAGGCAATCATCAGAAATTTTGGAATCAATAGGACGTTCAGAGGATGGGAATTTAAAAGCTCTTGCCATTTTCTAGATATTCGAAAGGGGGTAGTTCTAGAGAAAGAAGAGCAGAAATTCTTCCATAAGGATTTCTTCGAGGCTTTTAGTACATATCGAGCTCTTGCATTCACCTGTTTATAAGTAAGAAAATTTTCGGTTGCAGGGTTCGCACGGAAAATTCTAAAAGTACCTCGACTATGATCAAATGCAGCGACTCCTTGTTCCACCGAAGGGAAAAGGACACAACACGCCGATTGACAGAAGAATGATAGCGAATAGGAAGGAAGCATTGAGGGCAGACTTGAACGATTGCATAAAGGAATTATAAATATGTACGGGATGAAAACCAGGATGAAAATTAGGAAGCGAAGAATCTACAAGAGAAGGGAACACAGTCCAATTGGTTTTAGATAGATTCCATGGAGTAGAATGAAGAGGCCTCGCATAAGCAGGAGAGGAAAGATTCATAGGATTTAATAGAATAGGAATATGATCACTGCCGTAGGAACCAATTTATGGGTTCTCCAGTTATAGTTAAAGCCGATATTGGGGGAAGAAAAAGCGAAATCGAGAGAGGTAAAGCTAGGTGGACTCTTAAAATAAATAGGAAAGAAGTCATTAAGAATGATCAAATTACCGGAAAGGATAGAATTCTCGAGGACAGTGTCGTTAATATTATAAACTCTACAACTCCACGATGAAGAATGAGCATTCCAATCACTGCCGATGATAAACAGTTGAGGAGTGGAATTAAAAGGAAGAAAGAGGGAAGTAACGAAAGTCATAGTTAGGAGGAACATAAATGGAAATGAAGTTAAGAGGGTGAGACAGATTATAAGAAATTAAGATGTGAACAATGAGGATAGCAGAGCCTACATAACCATCATCGCGATCGCATATAACCAACGTGAAGCCTCTAATGCTAAAGTTTATGTCTGACTGAAGTCAAGTTTCTGAGATTAAAGCGATACCGACATTGCGGAGAAGTAATAAACCCTTTAATGAATTCCGATTGACCCTGAGACTACGACAGTTCCATTGTAATATATTGAATGCAGAAACTATAGTGAAACGCCAGGAGATTAAAGTGAGAAAATAAGAAAATGATAAAAGAGAAGAGGTAAAGAACTCTTAAGAAGCAATATAACTTTAAGGGAACATGATAAAAAATGAACAAAAATATTAAATGGGTGAAATAACTAGGTAAGGTGAACAAGAGAAAAGAGTTGTATTTAATAATAGGAGATTAGAAACGGACAAGTCGGGACTAGTAAGTTAGAAAGGATTTTGGGAGGACAAAGGAAGAGAGAGGAATAAAACAAAGTTGGTTGCCAGGGTGCAAAATATGCTGATAGAGGAAAAATATTTTAAAATTATCTGTACGGACAGCACAATGCCACTATATCAGGTGTACGCATGAGTTTTTGCGGTTTTTTTCGGTAAAGAAAACACATAATTTTCAAGGAAAACTCCCTTTTTGTTTATTGAACACATTGGCCATCGGCTTCCACACACTTCGCCCATCTTTCAAGTAAGTCATGAATATCATGCCAGAAAAACTGTTTGTCTTTTGCAGCAAACCATTCGTCGAGCCATTTTCCAACTTCCTCGAATGTTGCTGAAATGCTGCTCTGCGAGCGCGTGCCCCATTGATGCGAAGAGGTGATAGTCAGATGGCGCCACGTCAGGGGAGTACGGTGGGTGCGGAAGGATTTCCCATCCAAGCGATTTTAAGGGGTGTCTTTCATTGGTTTTGCACTATGAGACGGCACATTATAAATGCATGATTTAAATTGATCATTTGTTGGCAATATTCATAATACAAAATACCGCCTTGGTCCCCCAGACACAAAGTATGATCCTCTTGCCGAAGCGATTTGGCCTTGATGTTGAAGGACCGGCTTTGCCAAGTGACAGGCACGATTTTATCCGCTTCGAGTTTTCAAAATAAACCCATTTTTCGTCACCAGTAACAATTCGGTACAGAAATGATTTTCTTTCGTGGCGTTGAAGCAGCATTTCACAAGTGACTTTGCGATTTTCCATTATTTGCCGTTCATTCAAATCGTAGGGATCCATTTACCGAGTTTATGAATCTTCTCCATTGCACGTAAACACCTGCTGATTGTTTCTTGTGACACATTTAATACTTTTGCCAATTGCTCTTGAGTTTGAGTTGGGTCATCATCCAGTAACGCCTGCAATTGCTCGTCTTCGCACTTTTGTGGTCTACCAGAACGCGCACTGTCTTTCACATTGAAATCATCATTTTTAAATTGTTGAAACCATGTTTCACATGTTCTAATCGATGGAGCGTGTTCACCATATGTTTCCACCAGTAAACGATGACTTTCCACAGTCTTTTTCTTTTTATTAAATAAGAAAACAATGCGTGCCGCAAATGGTCTTTTTCAGGCACAAATGTCGACATGATCACTGAACGATACAACACAGACGCGATTGTTTGGCGGACTGAATTTGTGCCTGTTTGTAGGCTAATGTCAGACGAACAAACTGACGTAGTGTCAAATTCATACGAAGCGTACTGTTCGGTAGAGCCATCTCTTGGTGAAACCGGAAAAGACTTATGCATACACCTGATATGTTAAATTTCAGCTATTGAATCCAATTAAAAATTCTGGCGATATTCCGTAATTATATAATGAACGTAAATAAATAAATGCTATGAAAATGAACGCTACTACCGATCAGAGGAGTTAAATAAACCGTGTTAATGTAAAGGAAATACAAAATTAGTTAGTATATAAAAATAAATCATACACAAGACAGGACTATTTCGATAAACAAAGTACTTCTACAGAAAGTACTACATGCTTTTAAAATATGCACTGACCGATTAGACCAAAAAATACGACAGACAATAATAAGCCGGCCGACACCATATTATACGTTTCCTTCTGGTTTGGCGCATAATACATAGATACTATAATAACCAGCATCGACATCGGTACTCTATTAATGCAACATTTAACATTACATTACTATCATTATTACACATTATATTTTATAAGTTAAACACGTTTAATAAATAAACAATACGTTACATATATCATTGCGAAATTTGCAACCTTCATTAAGAAATTCATATATCCTTTTTTACTACCCCGTACTCCTGAAAATATTCGACCTAAGGCATGTTTTTGGCGAAACTTGTTAATTCATGCATTTGATATTTACACATACATACAAACCCGGCCATTTTGGCCTCGCAAGGGGCTATGCCCCTTGACCCCTCTTGCTTTCATTTCTGTCTCTTTCTCTTCTATACTTTGTATAAAATGATCAAAATTTACAACGTAATTCTTACTGGCATCAACATACACAAAAAATAACATAACCATAAAAATCCTATTCTAACATTTAACTTCCGTTATATAAAATTAAGACATTTTTTTGTTACATTTTTCGTTACATATTTCATTACATAAAATTGTGACATTTTTTAAATAACAATAACAAAAATCCTACAAAATATAACAAACGTTACATAAAATTGGGACATTTTTTCGAATGGGGGGTAACCTAAGAATTAAGTTGTAATTAATATATATATATATATATATATATATATATATATATATATATATATATATATATATATTAATTACAACGTAATTCTTAGGCTACCCCCATTAGAAAATATGTCCCAATTTTATATAACGAAAAATGTCTCAATTTTACGTAACGTTTGTTATATTTTATAGGATTTTTGTAATTGTTATTTAAAAAATGCCACAATTTTATGTAACGAAATATGTAGGGAAAAAATGTCTTAGTTTTATATAATGAAAGTTAAATGTTAGGATAGGATTTTTGTGATTATGTTATTTTTTTTTGTGTTAATGTCAGTAAGAATTACGTTATAAATTTTGATCATTTTATAATAAGTATAAAAGAGAAGGAAGCAGAAATGAAATCAAGATGGGTCAAGAGGCACATGCCCTTGCGAGGCCAAAGTGGTCGAGTTTATATATATATATATATATATATATATATATATATATATATATATATGTATGTATATACACACACACTACCAACTTATTCAGTACATCAATTGTTGATACCACATTATCGTTTATACTATTTAACCATTTGACAATCGGATCATAATAGTTCATGCCGCATTTGTCATAATTAGCGTTACTATTCATATATGTGCATGTTGGGTTAACCATTTTATAGGTCACGAATAATATTGCGATCACTAGTCGAAGGGTTGAAACATTACTCTTTTTCGCTTTTTTGAAAAAAAAACCCAGCTTCTAACGATCTTTTATTTACTGTCTAATTGAAGATGAAAAATAGAAATGAAGGAGCTGGGTTAGAAAACAACTCTAGATGGATGGCTTGAATTCTTCATAATACTGGGAACAAGAATTACACTTTTCAGTATTTCAGTGCAGAGTGCGAAATCGCGCAAATGGCGAACAATAAGGAACGGCTGCCATATGCACGATAATAAGGAAATATCAGTGCGCTCCGCAAAAGGTTATTGGACGATTAGAAATAGTTCTCACAGTATCTTCGATAAAATTTGAAAGACATCCGTCAGTAAACGCGGTCAAAAGCACTTTGTTTGCTGAGGGATGCAACTTGAATTTTTTGGCTGGAGGCGACGTCGGATGCTTTTACATCATGCTTTGTTTTTTTTTTTTTTTGTTTCAGGCTCGTAATAATGGACCGACCCATGCCTCATCACCGGTGGCTATACGTTCTAAAAAAACCTCACCTTCAATATCGAACCGATTTTTGAGCTCCTTGCAAATTCTTAGCCGATTTTCTTTGTGCACCTAGGATAACATTTTGGGAACCCATCTCGTGCAGGTTTTTTTCGAAATTGAGATAGTTGTGAATGATATTGTGAACGGTACGTGCATTCACACCGTACTGAAGTGATATTTCTTCGATTGTAACCCGCCTATCGGCTAAAATCGTCTTCTCAATGTTTTTTATGAGGATCGGCGATGTCACTTCAATTGGGCGTCCACTACGCGGTTCCGTCGCTGTACTTTCTCGGCCGTTTTTGAACTGATCCACCCACGAATAAAAACTTGCGCGATTCATACACGTATTGTTCGGCCATTTTCCGATAAATTTCGCTGGGTTTAACCCCTTCGGACATCAAAAAATGAATAACACCGCGCTGTTCATTGTGTGTACTTTCTTGCAGTGGCGCCGGACCACTTTTGAAATCACCGGCGAACAACCGACGACGCATAACGATAGCACAACAGTCGCAGTCCGTTGCCAACACTCCAACTAACAAAACGAGCTATCGTGGAAGTCGCTAGCACCTTTAGTTCCTCCTCCAGAGCGATTTGACTGTTTACTTATTGAAGGACCTTCGTATTTGACTGCCATGGCATACTTTATGTGAATAAAGGAGAACTTCCTAATTTATTCTGACTGAAGTAGATTAAAAAATGCATTCGTTTTTCGCTCCAAATAATTTTTTCTTATTAAAAATGTCGTTTTTGGCTATTTTTACTTTTTTACCCCGTTTTATGGCAAAATTCCCGGTTCTTTCCCGGATTGCAAAATTCTCGGCTTATTCTCGATTTTCCCGCTTGGGTGGCCACCCTGTATCACGTTCATTAAAATAAGTCGTTCGTTAACTAAATACCCGAGAATTCTTTATCGATTATTTTTACTTTTTAGCCGATCCGCATACCCGCATTCATTCACAGACGATAAATTACAAGAAAAAGTTATTACGTTATTTAAACAAATACAATGTTATCTAATCCGACCAGAAAATCTAATACATAAAACATTTTTTTTTCTTTAAATCTTCAAATTCGAATTATATATTTTATAAAAAAATGACCCACGAATGCGCAATCATGCTAGAGCTGTGGTTAAACAAACATTTATATGTGGATGAATAAACACGTTTAACTTCATACACGATCTTCTTTTTAATTGCAGCTTATTTGGATTTAAGGCGCCTTCGTAAATCATTCATTCATCTTCCCAACAAGGATCCGTAATAATTACATTCGGCTTTCTTCCGGGAACTTCCAGTTCATTAAAAGGGGACCATAATAGAATTGCTACTAAAAAGCGAAGCCGTTTGCAGCAATCACAGAATAAATCTATAATTCGACATTAGCATAACCACTGTTAGAACTGAGAAAAAACAAAGTAAAAAATAGTGCAAAATTTTATCATCGTACAGTTTTCGAAAATGATTCTATACGTGTAAAATAAATTAAAGTCCGCAATGATAACAAAATCAGTGTAATCGTAATAAATAGGAGAGGAATGATGGCGTTTGGTTACAATTAATAAATTATGTTTCAATGTGTACCCATTTAAAGAGTCGGTCTGCATCAACTGAAATATGGTAAATAATTGAGTGAGTCAAAGAAGAGTAGATCGATCAGTTCAGTTCTTCTAATTCGTTTGCAAACAACATTGTGTCAAATAAAAAAAAAAAAAAAAATCTTCAAATTGGTATTAAAATAATAATAATAATAAGCCATTTTCTGCATTAATACAAATGATTATAAACAAACTATGAAAAGAGAAAATTTAATTACCCGCGAAATACATCAAAACTAATATGTTTCGGATACTCTATATATGTGACTCCGAAGCATGTCGGTTTTTATGTATTTTTGAAAATGTATATAATGAGCCGCTAACATCCTAAATTTTAACTATATAACCGCGTACGTTAAAATGATTTTTTTCTTCTTTCGTTCATGCATATAAAAATCTTGTAAGTATGGGCATATATTTTTAAGTTATTATGCATAAAACGTTCACAAATTCATTCGTCACCGCGATGAATCACACACTAACCAATCAATGAATATGATATTCAGAAGCGTCACATGTTATATTCTCTATACATTAAAAATATATCGAGACCTAGAAGGTTTTTGTATTAGATTTCACAGATCGTCAGCATAAACGCGGGACAAATTACAAGCTAAAAAAAACAAACCAAAAATGTACGGAATTTAAAAACAAAATGCACCGTCCAAAATCTCGCTTATATATATATATATATATATAAGCCCGTTAAGGAAATAATTATTAAATTTAAAAGTGACTAAAAATACATTTCACAAAACCGCTTAAATATACACTAAACATATGCACACACAGAAGCAAAGCGTAAAAGTGTCCCAACTTACAAGAAAGGTACAACATAGAGAAGGTAACGGTAGTTGTGTAAGGTTTTTTCTGAACGATGATGAATCATCATTACGGAGAAAGCAAGTGCAGTGGTCCATAAATAAGATGATATATCACCGCCGGCACTTAATATCAGCCAAATATATTTGACTTCGTACGGTTCTAATACTGATCCCCAGCAACTAATCAACTAAAAAAATCATTCTACTTTATCAGTCCGTTATTACATACATCACCCGTTTAAATTATTATTATTTAATATTATAATACACATTTTAAATAAAATTATTCCCCAAAATATACACCGAAGAAAAATAAAAAATTATAATGTTATATACCCGTTTTACTTTTATCCTTTTAACTTAATGCATCTTAATTTAAATATATATATATATATATATATATATATATATATATATATATACTTATAAATATTTCCGTTAATTTTCACGAACAAATACTTTTATAAACATGAAATAAAATTTTCCTTACACGTGAGATAAGAAGACACAACGTAATGCGATGAGGAAATTTGAATTTCCTTCCGAATATAAACACCGAAATAACGATTGTCTGTAACATAAACAAATCAACGGATAAATATTCGATCATATTAAATTTAAAACATCCCATTACTCATTACCCTGATACGATTTTGCGAAAAGGTTATACCGGAAAAACATATTTCAGGTTTCGCTCGTTCTACACATTGGCACACTCAAGGGGGTGCCACGGGGCCATTGCTCCCCCAAAAAAATCTTCGAAATCTTAACTTCGTTTTGTAATGTTTTGTTTTACTTTTTTTTTTAAAAAAAAACATACACATTTACTTTTTGCTTACTTTACAAATATAAAGTTACGTTTCTATTGTTATTATTACTTTTTTTAAAATAAAATTCGTCAGTTTTGTAATTTTTTTAAAAATAATATTCGTTAATTTTGTATTTTTTTTTTTTTTTTATTTTAATTTACAGACCACGGAAATAGATAGGTACTTAGTCGAGGTGCCGAGTTACCACCCCTTAACTCATCTAAATTCTAGCCCCCACCAAAAAAAAAACTCCTCAGTGCGCCTTTGGTTCTACATGCTACAAAAAAACATAATTTAATCGCTATTCACGTGCACGGTGTTCGAAATTTAATTTCAATTGCGAAAAAACTTCGAGATGTGTCGGAAAATAAAATTACGCAATCTTTCGGGCACGAAAAAATGTACAGTATGAATATAACATCACTTTCCTTCTCTCGGCTACATTTTCTTTCCCCCAATTTTTCATTAATTAAAGAATAAACATGAAATTGACTGAAAATAGAATGAAAAGGAGAGAAAAATTTAATCGAAATGTCCTCCTAACGATATACTTACTAATGCAACAATGCTAACTAAACTGATGTCAAATTCGTATAGTTTTTTTGCTTTTTCAAAAACATCCGGAGATAACGTAGTTGCCGTGATAGTTTTGGCAGATATAAACATCAAAGGAGCGGACAAAAATGTTCCAGCAACCATAGTACCCGCAATCTGTAATCGATAAAAGTAAAAAAAAAAAAGAAGATAACTTGGGGCAATTAAAATCAATATAAAACATAATTACGTTAACGAAACGATCGTTTTTTTTCCCTTAATTTATAATTTTATAACGAGCTGCATTACACACGATAAAGGGCATTTTAAGCTATAAATAATTTAACATTTTGCGTGACTAATGTTGTCTAAAAAAAAAAAAAAGGAAAACATTGGCAAAACGGTTGAAACTACTTTTTTATTTAATAAAGAAATTGCATCAAAATTAAATATTAATCAGTACACACCAAAAAGAAGTTAAGTTACCCGATGGAATTATTACCAGAGTTTAGTAGTTTAAATATGGTGGCAAAATTTAAATAAACGAAAAAATACAACCGATTGTAAAAATACTGATATGACTGGTTATCTGCCATCAATAAATACCGGGGGGCAATCGGTTAGTCATGTGAACTTTTTTGCCTGAATAAGTGGCAAAAAATAATTTTAACAACGACAAATACACACTGAGAATGAATAGCAGTTGCACTAATTTAATGTTCCTCAGTTATTAATTACTCATAATTATATTTCTTTAATTTACACCGGCTAAAAAGAAAAGTGTTAATTATCTAAACGATCGTAACAGAAAGAGAAAAAAGTGAAAATACATAAAATGGCACAATATATCGTAAAAACAGTATTCGAAATCAAAATACGCTCTTATTGTGCTGTTTTTTTCTTCTTCTAAAGCATAGATACTCGATATACATATAGAATAGGTTTCGCTGTAGTAATTTAGTTCGGAAAAAAGTTCTAACCAAAAACGTGCCGATTTTTGCAAGTTAATTTCTAATTAAGTGAATCTAATTTCCAACTAAGTAGAAGGAAAAAGCAAATAATTTAAAAAAAAAATAATAATAATAAAAAACAATCTAAACATACGAGACGGTCTAGATGCACTATTGCTAAATTACTATACGATCTACAAACTTAAATGAGACGACTATTAAGTTTAATCAATTCCTTATTTTTTCTATCTATTCAAAGAAATTACATTTAATTTAACAATAATTAACGAAGAGAATGTTAAATATTTAAAATATGAACTAGGCGTTTTAGTACGAGTCATGAAAACCACCATTATATATATATATATATATATATATATATACACGTGAATATTACAAAATAATGATTATTTGCGGTAAAGTGACAAACTATTGAAAAATGCATCGTCATTGATAATGGAATACATATTTTATAAAACCGGTATTACATTTTCATTTTATTATAACAAGTTTCTGTTTACAAAAGGTAGAAATGTAATATGGAAATTTGTTGACATCTTAATTTTCAGTTCATGCAACATAAAAATAAGACATATTTTAAGTATTTAGTGTTTTGGTATTACACTTTATAGAGTAGATATTTTTTCATTTGATTAAATGTTCCATTGCTAATTTTAATCATTTTACATAAAACCGACGCAAAATAAAATGAATGAATAAAAGCGTAAAAAGAAAACATCAAGTCCATAATGGCAAAATAAATGAATTTTTATTGTCAAATAAAAAAAGAAAAAAAGCGGGAGGCCATTCCTAATTTATTTACACCAGGAATCTTTTTAGAATTACGTATTTCAACACTAACTAAACAGTAAGTCTAATTAACCGTAATTGACTGCGGTAAATTTCTCAATGATATGAACTTGAAGTATCAGTTAGCGCCAACATTAACGCGCCTTATGTAATTGGTAATCATCGCACAATGTATCGATTTTGATAAGTTCTAAGTTAAAAATTAATACGCACAATAATTTACATTAAAAATGTAAAAATCGCGATAGAAAACGAAAAAAAAAAATTATATAATTAAAATTTGTATAAAGCTGGGAAATTAAAATCTTTCTAATAATTGTGTTTTTAGTGTGTAATATTCGTTTAAAATCGTACAATTAAAAAAAAAACAAAAAAAATAAAAAAAACACGTTGAGATTCAAATTAATTTGTTTACACGATTAATTGTACAGATTACACGCCATTTATTCTACTATTTGACATAATTTCTTTGATACTCTCCGTTCGTAGCATTGTATGCATGGACGATGATAAACATCTTACATATAGATTCATTTAGGACGGCAAATCTGTTCTTCCTAGATTAATCTTCGATAAAGGAAAAATTAGCGGGAAACAAAAAAAAAAAAATACTTACCAAATCAATATCTAAGCCGTATGAAGTAGCATACATAAAAACGCCCGGAGCGGGGGGCAATAATCCGTACATAAATGAAAATTCAGTGAAATCAGTTAAATTACCAGTGGGACAATTACGAATGGACATAACTACTCCGACAATTTCACGCATTAACAACGGCGTTATCAAACTACAACACAAATTACAAATATTAATAATACAAGTTAAAAATAAACGAAATATAAATATTATTCAAATAACAAGATCATTAATTACGCCGAAAATAATGTAAACCCGAACATGAATACTCGTAAGTCGATGCAGATTACAACAGTAGACGAACTTGTATATCTCATTACTCGAGGTGTATACTGATAATTAGTCTGCATATATCGACATATTGTATGTACGTGCGCGTAATATATTACCTACTAAAACCTAAGCAAAAAACTGAAATTCCGAAGGGAACTATTGTTGCCCGTAAAAATCTTCATATACTTAATTTACAAAAATCGGAAAACACATCGGCAATTTATTACAGAGAAAAAAAGAAAAAAAAAAGATATTAACTTAAATGAGTTTCTCATTGGTGGTTGAAATGTTAGCCATTTTTCAAAAATTTCAATACATGTGTCAAAGAAAAAAATATATAAACCGGAAGGAACTAATCTCGGAGGGTCGCTCAGACATTCCTGTTATGCACGAAGCAAATTATTTCTATACAAGCTCAGCTCTGAGCCGTTAAAATTTATATAAAAAGTTGTAACAGGTAATATAATTTTTCATAAAGACGTAAAAAAAAAAAAATAAAAATAAATAAAACTGAGAAATTACTACAATTTCTATTTAAACATAATACCAATCTATAAGATAAATAGCAGGAAAAAAATGTAAATATTTACTCTAAAAAAAGAAGAAAAAAAATATCGTCATTTTAACGTTGATATATAGTATAAAAGGAGAAAATTAAAAAATTTGAACAGCCCAACAACTATCAACATACTATTGAAACTAACTAGGGACGTGAAGCTGAAAATTCATAAATAGCATAAGGACACAATGTACTTATACGCCGTACATAAATACACTAAAAAATTAAAATATATTCTGCAAGTGAAAAAAATGGTAAAAGTCAGAAAAATGTTTTTGAAAAAATCCACGCCACACAGCCAAAATTATTTACGTTGAATTATTAAAATTCCATATATACCGAAGATGGCAAACAAAGGAGGTTTTTTGAAAATTCGAACATTAAGATGTAAAAATGGGTTGTTAAAAACTATTTCCAAAAAAATATATAAGGTGTAATATTTTCAATAATAATTTTCCATTAATATTACTTATATAACCATCTAACAGTATTGTTGTGTATTTTTTTTTTAACGCTCTGAATTTTAAGGGTAAAAAAAGGCTTCGCTCTGTTATTAGCATAAAATAACAATTACGCTACAGCTGAAACCACCATATAATTGAAATTCCATATGAGTAGTATCCACATATCGAAAATACAGTCAGGAAAGATTTTCATGAAAATTTGAACTTTATGGTATAAAAATAGGCTACAAACTATTTCCAAAAAATACATACTTAATACCTTCGAAAACAATTGGTTTATCTAGAATTATGCGTGAAAATTATTCTCATATTGTGCACTAAAAGTCACCAAATTTTTTTTGAAAGTTTCAAAATTTTAAGGGTAGTGAAAGATTGTACACTACTATTTTTATCAAAACTTAATATAACGCTACAGTGTCAAAAGTACTTATAACAGAAAGTACTATATACTGAGTTTTACCACAAGTAGTTCAGAAGCTGCAACCGTTTAAAATTCAAATAGCCAATTACTAGCGATACAGAGAGATAACGCTGTCACGCCATACTAGCGACATAGGGAAATAACTATGATTCATCGTGTTACGGTAAAAGGGAGGCAAACAATGTAAGTTTTAGTGATCACTTATTGTAAAAAAAAAAATAAATAAATATTTTACGTTCTTTAAAAAATAAGTAAAATTCTTATTTCCGGATAAAAACGCCCATTTTTTTTTATTTGCATCGCAATCAGTAATTATTATGCCTATAACTGTGTACGTTGTGTATTAGTAACGTTTTATAAAAAATATTATTTTATTCGCGAATATTTTAGAAATTCAAATTAGCCGGAAATTATTAAATAATCA
Organism: Icerya purchasi; assembly: GCA_039619475.1. Lineage (NCBI taxonomy): Eukaryota > Metazoa > Arthropoda > Insecta > Hemiptera > Monophlebidae > Icerya > Icerya purchasi. The sequence goes on from CM077115.1 coordinate 92,298,492, forward strand.
TGCAACAGGTGTTTCCATTGTTGCTAATGGAAATATTTTTTATGATCAAATCTTGAAGTTCCACCACCACTGGTTGTTATTGTTGTGGGCTCTACTTAAAGATTGTTTTAATTATTATTTTACCAATGTACTCAAAATTAAGAAAAAATCAAAAAGAGGAAATAAATTTTTAGTGATAATATTTCACTATATAAAAATCGAAAGAAAATGAAAGATTTAAACAGATATTAATATATGCTAGAGAAGTCGCGGACATTACGATAGTGAAATTTATAAACGCGGGTTAATTACTCACAATTTAACAATAAGTAAAACAGTCGGTACAAGTAAATCCGTTCCTGGAACAGTGTGCACACGACCAACCATACGCATTCCTAATAAAAATAGTGCAGTTCCAGTGAACGCATCGCCAAATACCTATGTGCGAAAGAAAAAAAATAACACAAAATTAAATCATTCCTTTTTCATCGTAATTATCAGTACCACTAAATTTCTGATCGATCGCATTTAATTGTTTAAAATATTTATCGTATTTACTTAGCATAGGTTTTAAACTCTTTTTTCAAACCTTCACTAGTTTCATTTTTTTTTTCCTTAACATTTAATTCTAAAGTATAAACTGAGCTTACAACCAGAAACATCAATCGCTTACTTTTACCATCATAATATGAAGAAAAATTTTTATAAATCTGAAGATTTTCTACTTCTTCTTATAATATTCAACATCGAAAATTCTATTGAGAACGACCTTATAATGAGTAATATCGCATTTCAACATTACATAAACAAATCATACACCTTACGATCGTCCGGTGATCTAACAAGAAATCAAATTGATTATACACTAGTGCGAAACAGGTGAAATGAAATACTTAAAATTAAAAGGCTCGTAAAGATATAAAAAACTAAATAAATTACATTTAAGACACGATAATAAATTCACGACAGAAATTACGCAATACAATGACATAATGGATTCAGAATATAAATTAATCATAAGCCTAAAGAAGATAAAATTAAGTTTATAGTGGAAATATGCAAAGAAATTGGGTGGCATGCACGGCAAAATGGATCGAAAGATTTGTTCAAAAAAATAAAATTCACAACGAAAACCATCATAGGTAAACGAGAAATTAATAAAATATAAAGCGAATATTATAAAAAAAACACAAGCACACGAAATAACATGTGCCATATATATAAGAAGAAAAGACCTGAACCTAAGGGAGTCAAAAAAAGCGATAAATAAGCGACAAATAATAATAAATCGGCAGAGTGTGATGATATCGCAGCGGAGGTGATAAAAGTAATCAAGGAGAAAACCGTAAATATAATACATCAGCTTTGTTAACAAAATATGGATAAACGGTGAGTGGCTGAACGATTAGACTAAATCGATATGCACACCAATCTACAAAAAAAGAAGTCAGATCAAAAATTTCAATAATTACAAATTGTTCTTACTGATTATACTAGTAAAATGATGTTACATATAATACAAGACTGAATAAAAACTGTTCTCATCACCGCAGATAGCAATAAAATAGCTATACCCAGAAAATATACTCGAGGAGCTTCTTAATATAGAGCAGATCATTGGCCTCCAGTTCAATGCTTCTAAAAACCACATAATAATAAAGAAAAACTGTGCGTCAGTCGAAAACTAACGGCGTTAGATGTGAAACATTTTATGGAATGCTAGAACTACCAAAGAGGAAACCAAAAAAGTACATAGAAGGGAAAAAAAGTATACTTAAAACTAACAAAAATGATTTGAATTATAAATCAATAACGATCTGCAAATAATCTCAAATTAAACACTGCACACATTTCACTTGTATGTACTAATTATATACGTACACGTAACAATAATAATTCCAGATTATCTGCACGCTGTTATTAGTTTAAGTATACTTTTTTTGTTTCCTCTTTGACAGTTCTTGCATTCCATAAAAAGTTTCACTTCTAACGCTGTTAGTTTTTTCGATCGACGCGCAGTTTTTTATGTTGGTTTTATTTATCATTTTCATTATCAATTATATACAAATTTTCTAATATCTAGTTTAAAGCATTTTCTCATTTCCACTCGTTAATAATTGCACTTTTTTCGTTTTTTACTGCGATTCCTTTAAAGGGCTTTTCAGTTAAGTTTCTATGAAGATCCTTGTCGGGATTACTGTCTCGCCTCTCTCATACCTTTCTTTTTCGAGACCACACAATGGACATGTTCGCGGGTCGGCGGTTTATTATTGACAGTTTTTAAGCCGTTCACTTTGTTTTATAATGACACCTGTTTATCCGGGCGAGTCCGTCTCACGTACCTGTCTGGACCCTTCTTTTTTCTGACCGCTTTGCTGCCTAAAAAGGATCATTTAACTTTTCTTTTCGTAGTAGTATGGCTTTTTTAAAGATATTCGAGTAAAAATAATAAACTTTTTGCCTGGTTCTACTGAACTGTCGTAAATTTATGGCATGTAGAGTTACCAATTAGTTGGCAGGAAATACAAATATGAAGAAACAATCGAGTAATTATAAAAGTAATGGCATTAACCCAAATGAATTAGCATCACTGATTTAAATTACACAAACGAAACGAAAAAGCAGAAACATTAATGTGGCGATTTGTGTGGATCTTCGTATACTTAGTCTGCCTCTCTGGCTCTACGTTCGAGTAGCGGGCATTAGAAAAGAACAAGTAGTTTAACAGATTTTGTTAATCACTGTAAAAAAAAAAAAAATTGAATACAACAAATATGGCTCAGCAAAACAGATTCTATTAAAAAGCATACTTTTCGAAATACGAATGCGGGGACGTAGCCGAATGTACAATAGAATGAACAATTGATGGCCGAAATCTTGAAGTGTGATATAAAATCATAACGAGTATTACAGAAAAAAAAAGAATAAAAACTATGAGCAGGACATTTATTAAGAGAAGGTAACGATTCCATAGAAAACGATAAAGGACAAAATAAAAGACTGAAAAAGAAAGAATATAACCGAGAAAATCGGGAAGAAAACTACGTACACAATAGGAAAACTCGCTAAAACAGATTATTATGCGACCAGTTCGAGCCAAAACGACTAAACGCTGACGAATACAATTAAAACAGCATAAAATTTTCTACTAAAAACTCATCATAACCAACGACATCAATAGTATGACTGTGATCTGACTCTATATAAAAAAAAAAAAAACATTCGTAAAAGCTACTCTCTATGAAAAAAATCGACTTTGTTCGATTTTTGTTTTTTCGATTCGCAGCCTGTTAACATTTAACCAGGTCGAATGCAATGAGCAGCAATAGCAAGGGACAAACGGCAAACCGTAAAGCTACCATTATATTTGTTTACAAAATTAGTAAGAGATAAAAAAAAAAATCACATCCATTTGACTGAAAACAATGTTTGGGAATACTCACTGACCAAACAATAAAATAATTACTATAGTTGGGTAGCGATAATGCAGTGTGTTGAATTGAAAACGACAAATATTTATTCGCTTTATTTTGTACTAGCACTTGTAAATACGCAACAAATGCAAAAATTAAAATATAAATGAAAGAACGTTATAAATCAAATAACTAAAAAGGAATAAAATAGAGTATTATAAACGAAAAAAACTTCTAATGAACAACGCAACGTGGAGAATAAACAAAAACAAAAAACGCGTAAATATTTTTACGGGACAGAATTTAATACAAATGATCGAAGAGCGAAATTTAAGAATTAATCTTCAAAAACACGAGCCATGACTAGTGTTTATCCGAAAAAACAGAATTTACCATCACTATTGTGAAATTTCCAGGGAAAATCTTAATTAAAATACAACGAAAATGTTATTCAATTTTGCGAAGAAGCAAATAAAACTTATATTTATACCAACCTATTAAAATTTTCCGTATTACATCATTCGTATTAATATGAAACTTCATTTTTATCTTTTTTTTAAACTACCAATCAACCAGCTTCAATATTGACCGTACTTTTTAAAAACTCTTTTCGACATAATATTTTCTCAATTATTCATCGAATACACACATGTGATTTTCGTAAAGATTCGTCAGATACAAGTGTATTCCTAAACCACTATCGCAAAACAAACCATCAGTTAGATAACTCCGGTTTTGTGAAGAATAAAAAAGGTTCGGAAGACTACGCAAAATATGAGATTAACATTCGATTAAATCAATTGTATAGCACAAGTAGCAGGAATAAATTATTCTCGGTAGAATTGTCACTATTTGGGCATTGTAAATGAATAGCATACTATTTCGGCTTCGACATGAAAAATTAGGATTACGAAATCCGAAATACCAAAATCGTTCCTTTCTACCAATCGTCGTCCGGCGAAAGTTATTTAATAATTATCCTCTCCATTCCATACGGGAAAACCCTTTGGCATGTTAAAAACTGATTTTCCGAATTTACGATATAATTATCACTTAATATGATTCTTACAGCTAAACTGCCTCAGTTTTCACGAATAAGCAACTCTCATCGAACTAATTGGACATGATGTTTTGCACGTAACATCACGGGGTAGACTAGAAAAGTTACTTAAACACGAAAATTACCCTAATTAAATCAACACACACCGACTTACGCTTCGTGATTAAAGCTAAAACAGTAGGCATGTGAGCGTAATTCGATTAATATAATCGAAAATGCCTATAGACAGATTTACTGAAACAATCCTAAAAAACTATCGCGAAGAAACTGTTAATAATAACTGCCGACACAAAGTGTAATAATTTCCGACAATTATCGCACGTCTAAAACGTACTTCTAGTGAAATAAATACCGTATTACGTAACTGAACAATTCTCTTACATCTAAAATTCGCGCCAATAAAGCCGGGGGATTGTGATCGAAAACAAAATTGCCGATTATGCCCAATATCGTCATAAACACAACCGGATTAGACATAACATTTCCAACCACGCCGAAGACCAAATTAAAATGGTGCTTAAATCCGCTCGTAGTTCTGCTCGTATCCACGTACTTGCCGATTTCAATCATAATAAAGCCGATCGGGTTCAAAATAGCCAGCGATATTGGTGCCATTAAATACAAATACCCGACGAATTCCGGATGCGTAGCACCGTATACAGCGTTCACTATTTTTATAAATTAGACGGAGAAAAATTTACATTTCAAATTAGTTAAAATTACTTAAAATTAAGTATAATTGCGGACACGAATAATTCGAGTTTTTTTTAACGCTAGAGCCAAACTGAACGGTTTTTACGAGCATTTACACTCTGAATGCCGATTCATACATTCGTCTGCCGTCGACCTTTTAAGTTTAACGCAACCAGCGCCGCACCTCTTGTTATGAACAAGATTATATTTACAGACAGACCGGATTTAATTTTGATATTTGATATTCTAGAGATATTTCACGAGGCCAGAATGTCTAAAAATCGAACGAGATAAAGTGGCCACGAGAAAAACGCGTTTAGAACTTTACAATGCAAAACTTTAGCAGTTTGCCAAACAAATTCGAAAAATTCTTAAGCCATCTTCTGATGCCTTGGCATTAAAAAAGCCTACCAACAATTCTTGCGTTTAGATTTAATTACAAAGGTTGTCTCATAAAGACAAAGACCAACGCTGGCGTCGCACCATCACGCACCACATCAACTTGGCGAATATATTGGCATCTAGATCAATCTTCCGGCTACAAAATGAGACCAATTTGAAGTCTGTAACTTAAAAATTGTCCAAGTTATGGGCATTTTACGCGACCTACTTTGCTCTGACCCTACAGGTTTTTTTGAATGCACGCGCGCGAATATTTCACGAGCGTGAATTTTTTTGACATTTTTTATTTATACAGCGAATTTAATTGGCTACCGAATGGGCGCTTGGAGAAGTCTGTAGGTCGAAAATTGAATGAGTTATGCCGATATTACTGGAGTGAAATGAAGGTATAAACTTGATTTTTTTACACCTTTTATTTCAAGAAATACAAAATCGGAAAAAAAACCAATCGCTATCGCTATTACCATCGCGTAAACCTAAACCACATTCAAAATAACGTCGTTTGTTCTTGATACATTGGCGCATTCAATCCTGTCACTTCACAGTTATCGTTTTTCTGAATTCTTCTTCGGGCGTTGCTCTTCAGGCGATTCTCGGCCCTTGAAGAAGTGCTTACGCCACCTCAAAATTGTACTCCGGCCTAAAACATCATCTTTAAACACTTCCGTAAGTTCTCGGAGAGTTTCCATGCCGAATAAACCACGTCGAACACAATACTTGATCGCGTAACGCTGCTCCGTTTCAACACTCGCGTTCCTGATATTCACATATGTAAAAAAACTGTAGGGTTATACACGCCTTCTTTAAACTCGCACTGCGCGAAGACTACTAAACGGATTCCGTTAATTCTTGTTGCTATGATGACAGAAATGAATGCTCTACACGATGGTATAGTTGCCAAGTCGATTCGGTGTGCGACGACGAGACGCCAGCATTGGTCTCTGTCTTTATGAGTCAACCTTTGTAATACATCTTTTTTTTTTTTTTTTTTTTTTTTTTAATCTTCTCTAACAGAATCAGTGTACACGCTCTATTTATACCATGAAATCAGTGAACACGAAAAAATAACTTACACCCACTTCAATTTATACAAGGAAATTGTGTATTTCTGTACTCCCGTGTTTCCACTGTATCGTCTGGCTCTAGTGAAACATTTAGAATGATCACGAGTCAGAATAATTTTACTTACCAACCGGAAGGCCGATTGCGAAATCATTCGTCTGCGTGCAGAATATCGATAAAATACCAGCTCGGCCGAAACCCGGCGGCCTCGTGATGAACAACGTACAGATCAAGACTAGAGCAAAAATGAACATTTTCGCCATGAATATGGACACGATGAAATCCCATTCAACGGACGACAAATTAAGTTTGCATAATGAAATGAAGACCAAACTTGGTAACGAAAACTTTCCAACGAACGTATTCAGCCCCGTTGTTTCTCGCGGCGTAATTATTCCAGCCACACCGGCTAAGTACCTACAGCAATCAAAGCAGGAATAATCATTATCTTTTGCGTATCTATAAGAGTGAAACAGGTTCCATCACCTCTTCGCTAGATTTATTATTTGTTCAGATTAATTACGACCGGATTGGATTTCCATGAATTTAGATATTTTTAAACTGTTATATTTTAAACGAATTCCAGTTTATAATGGGATCAATCACTGCTCAATTTTGCACGCACAACGCAAAATTAAAATTTATTCAAAAATTTTAATTTAAAAAAAACAATGCATATAATTTAATTACAAGTTTAAATGCACTTCTACGAAGAATAAACTATTCATCATTCCAGCGCGTTCTAGGTTAACTCTGCCAGTCGAACAAAAGCCCGAATAAAAAAATGGTTTAATTATTCTAATAAACGAAGCGCACAAATACGAAAAAAATTAAATTTAAATGTAACAAGTAAATATCCAATAATTCGTTATTTAATATTCACTAAAATTTTTGTTTCTAATCCGTCAAACTTTTATTCCCCGGTGTACAATCAACTTTCATTCAATCTTTCAGTATATTTGGTGAGGGTTAAAAAGAATAAAGCTACAGTTTATAATAAAATGATTACAGTAGTCAAACAGTACATTTTGTTACGGTAATTCATTTTTATACATTAAAAAAAATAAGGAACATTTTAATAATAAAAGCATAATTTCCGTTTCGGTTACTGTTCTTATGTTTTTTTAATTCATCTAAATTTTAATTTCTGAATGTAAACGAAAAATTAACTTTTCAAAAAAAAAGCTTAAATGATGCTTTTGATTTTAATAAGTTATAAATAATCATTCAAACAATAGTCAACGCTTGAGAATAGTTTCAATTACGGTTTCCTCTTACAACATTTTGAATATACATTTTCGTATTTTCATTTATAAATTTTTTTTTTTCTTTAATAGGTTTTAAATTGTTATTAACGTTACTTTCGATTATTGTGCGAGCAAAATATATTATTAGTTTTCGCTAAACTGAATGTAATTACGTAAATATACTGCACATTATACTATTTATTTTAACTAATATACATTATTTAACTAATATATTCGTGGATTGTTCAAAAAAAGACCGAACTTTCGTCATTTAATTTTTTTTTTTGTAATGCTTAAAATTTTACATATGTTTGTGTCCTTCAAAGTACTCCCTCTTGCTTGCTATGCACCGGTCCAATGATCGTTTTATCCACTGTCCGTATGCTCCCTGGAACTCGTTTGGTGTGATATCTCGTAGCTGTGCCTGCGATTTCTCTTGAATTTCTTCTATACTTCAAAAACGACGTCCTTTCAATGTGAATTTTAGTTTCGGAAATGGGAAAAAATATGCTGGAGCCATGTCTGGACAGTAGGAAGGATGGAAAAGTACGGCTGTTCCATTATTGGCCAAAAATTGGCCAACAAGCAGAGACGAGTGACTTGGTGCATCGTCATGATTTTTGCTGAAACGCGATGCATGCCAAGATTTTTCTGTCAAAATTTCGTGATACGACCTAATGCTGATCTCGGCTTCTTCTGCAACCTGCGGCACAGTTAAACGACGATTTCCACGAATTACAGATCGAACAGCATCAGAGTTTTCATCATTTGTTGACGTCAAGGGTCGTTCTGATCTCGCATTTTCCTCGGTGTCGATGATCTGCTCGATTTGAAACGCGTGAACCACTCGTAACACTGTGTACGACTCATACAGTTCTCCTTATGGGCTTGCTGAAGCAATGGCCATGTTTCAGAAAAAGATTTACCGATGTTAAAGCAAAATTTAATGTTGCAACGTTGAAGTCCTTCATTTCGGTTTTCTCACTACTTCGCAGAGCGCTGACTGCACCTGTTCACTTGATCGCTTTATTCGCTAACTGATCAGAATGTCGTCACGTGTAGCATGACGCGCGAATTTAAATTTTACACCATTCGGACGCAATTTGAAAAGTTCGATCTATTTTTGAACAATACACATATATTTTGCAAAAATTAATTATAAGAAATTTTTTATCTACTACTAACGCAGTAACATCTAATGACATTGAATGTGTATTTAATAACACGACGTTCAAGGGTACATAGGGTAAAGAATTAGATATAATTTACATTTTTTCTGAGTTCGATCGCTGAAATATGTAACTTAAATAATAACACAGACTGTAAGCGCGCCTTTTCCTTTCGAAAGTAACACGTAAAATTATGTAAGGCAAATATTAAAAATAATTCAAAGCAACTGACGACATGTTAAGAGATTATTATGCATTCCAGGTAGACTCGCAGTTTTTACCGCCAAAAACAAGAAGGAAATGCTTCGCTAATATATTACTTTTAAATATTTCACCAACTTGATAACATACGAAAACGTCTCTATTAATTGAGATATAATTTCTGCAGAAATTACGCTTCTCTAAGGAATCCTCATCGCCGATCCAGTAAAAAATTAACATTCCTTTTTAAATGAACATGTATTTTGATGACTCAATTTTAATTTTCGCTCTTCTTATAGATACCGTGTTTTGTCATGGAAAGGAATACATATCAATAGCTTTGATCTTCATTAGAAACTGAAAAAATTCCCCGTTGTCATTTATAACAGTAAGAACTGATTTCAGAAGATTTTTCAGTCCTACGATTTCATTCGTAACTTTAATCTTGCAGAATTTATTGTAAATAGTGCACAACCTTCTTTATTTCAATTTTTTAGCGGAAGCCCAGAAGAATAATATAAGCACAATAGAAAATAACTGGCGCGTATGAGGATTCGGTATTTTTGTAACAGTTAATATATCGCACAATTACAGATAATTTATATGTTTTTTATCAAATTAGTTTTTTCGGATGTTACAAAAAAATACTATTAAATTTTGGAAGATAAAATAAAAATCTTTTAAAGTTCAACTTGCGCACATCCAGTAATTACAAAACATGGCAGACCTAAATTTAAAAAAAAAAAAGCGATATTCGTAAAAGCGGGAAATATTTGACCGTAATAGAGTATGGAGAAAATACATAAACAAAATATTTTATATAACTTCTTCGGGCATATTTTTGAACATAACTGAAAATAACAAAGAATAAATTTGAAAGTAATTTCTAACCTTTCTTTTTTTTTATTCTTTTTTGATAAAATTTCAGATCAACGACGACAGTTAAATTTTCGATCCGTTATAATTTAAAATTGAATTATAATTCAATTGTAATTTAAAAAAAACTAATATAACGATAAACAATACAATAAAAGTATAATTTAAACATGTAAAAAAGTACTCCGTACTTATTTTAGTAAATCGGATATGTTTTGATGTTTCCAAACGTTCAATGAGCAAATCCTGGCGATCACTGATTAACATTTTTTTATGAAAATGATTTATTGAATCGATTTTCGTTATCGGAAAGAACAAATAAACGCAAAAAATGAGAATTACAAAGAAAGTCCCGAATATAAAACAATTTGATGTTTTATGTAAAAAACTACAATTTCATATTTTGTGAACGTATCATATTTTCAGAAATCTAGTTTGTACAATATGATTATAATTCGATTTTCGTTACAAACTGAAAAAAAAACTTATAATATCAGCAACATAGGATAGACAAAAAATAAATTAAGTTCAGCACACTTTTCAAATTAAAAAGTATCATCTATCTTCTGAAACAATAGAAAATCTGTTAAATTTACAATGATTGGGTTAAAGGATAAAATGATGGTGTAAAATGTGGACAAATAATATAGCAGTCGCAAATTTAAAACTGACGAGATGACAAAATCAAATGAAAACTATAAAACTTATTCTTCTGCTGCCAAGTCTCATCCTGTTTTTTTAATGATACTTTTAAAATAACTTCTCATATAATAACTGTAATTCAAATATTACATACCCGCAAATAATAACGCCGAAGCATTGGATTAAAGCGGTATATACATTTTCCAGTGGACAATTCTTGTCAGCTGTTAACCAAACGGTATCACTTTCAGGCATTTTGAGAAAGTAAATTACGTACTATTGAATCTACCTACAAACAAACGAATACTGCATTAAAAACTTTAGAAAAACTTTTTGCAATTATAAATTTAAAAATATATCAACAATTCAAAGGGGATTTCAATGTTTGTCTACATCGTAAACTGCGTACACGTACTTTTGAATCAAGTAGTTGTCTTAGTTAAATATATCATTTTTAAAACAAATAGGAACTAATTAACATCAAAATTCACTTATTTAATATATTCATGCTTAAACATAATAAAACAAAAAAAAAAAAAACAAACACAACTATACAATACCGATAATAATTAATTATCAGAGATATGTTATTATGACCACAACTCTGGCAGGGCTGCCAATACTTTTAATATTGTACGACTGAATGAGAAGATCGATATTTTAATAAATTTAATCTTTCGGTGTTATAAATGTTATCATCGTATTTTTTTTTTTGAACTATATAATTTTACATTGCACTTATTAGCTGCAGCTTGTAACCGTCGTTGAAAAATAATTTCAATTATCCAACTCATTACAAAAAATATTTATTAAAATTAGGTATTTCTTTAAAAATAAAAATTGTAATAAAAAGCATCTTAAACGAGATTTACAATTATAGTTTTTGTATTTTGCATTAATTAATGCCAATGAAATTAAAATTACATTTGAAGTATGCAAAATAAATGAATAATTTTGATTACTGAAATGAAATATTAACATGATTTTCTTCAGTTTTACGTAGCGTCAGAAAAAGTTAGATTCCCTTAAATGAAATTTAATCTTATACATTTATGTTATTATTCGAAATTGTTATACAGTCTTTATACTTTTATGTAATTTTATCAGCTTTCTTCCCTTTTTTTTTTTTTTTATACTGAAAAATCCTCTTCCATTACAAGTTGGAAATGCATAAGTCCACTTAAGTATAAGATTTAAAATAGGCAATAAAATCTGCTTCAATAAATAATAATTTATCTAAATTGGATATATGTATATAGTGATTAGATATTATTTAGTTGACAATAAATGCAAATGATGGTTAAATTTATCCGGTCTGGAAGATCAGTTTTTATGTTTAAAGAAATAAATGCAAATTAAATAGGGAATATTTTATTTTAAATTTATGGCGAAAAATGCTTTTATTTATGAATATCAGAAGTAAACAAAACCGATTTCGGGGAGTTAGGAATAATAATATTATTACAGTAAAGCTAGGTAACTGTTATCAGTAGCGCACTCCAAGAGCACATTGTCTGCCATTAACGTTGTACACTTGAATGTATTTTATTTGTTTTACAATAATTTCAAGCAATTAACCTTAAAACGGAAACATTAGACCTCGCAGGCGTGCTATAAAAATAAAAACAGATCATAGCAAAAAACGTAAATAAAATTATTCAACTGTACGAGTATTTAATTTTGTTGGAAATAGAAGCTTCAAAAATAAGTACGCGTCCTGATGGGTTGCAGTTTGAGTAATGGCAATAAAATTGATGAATCGACAGGTTTGTAAATGATCTCTACACCGTCCTCGTCTTCAAAATATTAAACTCCCTCAGATCACTTTTCAAACAAGGGAGAGGAGTGCTCATTATTTTGTTTAAATTTATTATCCTACCAAAACCAAGAATATTGTTCTTTCTTGTATTTCAATACCCCAAAATTTGTTGCGTCTTTGTTTATATTTTGTTGTTCTAAGTTCTACTTCTTGCCTAGTAATCCTTTCAGAATCTTATTCCATTGTTCATCCACAGTACCTAGTTAGGATATAACGTATTTCAATCTCCCCCTTTCCAAATTTATCTACTCCTCCATATTTCTTTTCCACAACTAGCCGATTCTCTCCTTAGAAAATACCTATTATTGCTTGCATAATTCTTCGCCTATATCGGGTTTTTCCATTGGTGTAACTAGGTGTATTTTCTGGGGGGGGGGGGGCTAACCAACATTTTATTAGAGGGACCAGAAAGTAATGTCTTTTTTTTTCGAATGCCATCATTCATGTGTCATTATCAGCTGATTGTCTGCTCGTCTACCATACTCATCCGATATTGCGCCATCAGATTTTCATTTATTCCGATAGTTGCAACATTTTCTACATGGCAAAACAATTTAAAGCTTAGAGGATATCTAAAATGCCCTCTCCACCTACTTCGCTAAAAAGCCAAGTGATTTCTATTGATCCGGTATTGAAAATTTTGAAGTAATGCGTCTCTGGTTTATGTCACTGTAGTCTGTTTGCACACTAGTACTTTATTTTTTAGCTTTCTCTTCCTATTCTGTTAAATTCTGATCTGATTGGTGTCGTATGTTGTTCACAAACTCTTTTAATGACACAATTAACTTAATGCCTTCACAAATATCTAAACCAGGGCTCTGTATTTTTTTATTAACTAAATTAAATCTCTTCAAAATTTCTTCCCAAAAAATAATCAAAATCGCAGTATCGAGTTCGGCAAGTTTATTAAATAAATTTCGTGCCTCTTTTCGGGAATCAACTTTCTCATTCTCATTTTCACTGAAATTTTTGAAAATTTCCATAATGTCATCATAATTATTTTTTAAAGCTTTAACAGCATCATAGTAACAAGACCATCTGGTCTGGCTTAAACTTTTTAACGTAAATTCTAATTTTGTTTCGCGATTTAACAGTTCCCACCTATGATGGATCGAAGCAGAAAAGAAAACGTATATTTTTTGCACTACTCCAAAAATTATCACAATTTCGGTTGCAACCTTAACAGATTCTTCCACAACTAGGTTAACGGAATGCGCAGCACAAGGCCCATAATCCGCGGATTTAATTTTTGTTTTAGTAGTGCTTCTACACCATTTGTAGTTAACTTTCCATATTAGTATAAGACTGCTCCCTACAACTATCCAGTAGTAGTCCATTTGTTTCTAAAAAGTCTTGTAGAATATTAAATAAATGTAGGACTACTAATTGTAATGATACAAATCTTTCATACACTTTCCCCCGAAAACAGTATTGTAATACAATAGCAAGTTAGTCATTGTGAGACAGATCGGGGGTTGAACCAATCACAATTGAATAATACTTTGTGTCGTCGTTATTTATTTGAGTTATAATTTGTTTAATTATTTGGTTGCCCATAATCTCAATTACTTCCTCATATACTATTTTTGATAAGTACGATATTATCGGTTTTGGTTGAGCTCTCGTTGTTCAATATGTTCACAAATGAATGGGTCGAACTCTGTCAATAGCTCCAGAGCACCCATAAAGTTACCATTATGTGGAGAAACAAATACTTCCTTGGAACCCCTAAATGCTAAGCCCCTTACACTCAAAAATTTTACTACTGCAATAACCCGCTCTACGACATTGTGATAATATTCGGTTTCTTTCCTTAATTTCTCCTGAAGCTGCTTGTCTAAAACAAACTTAATTTCTTTTCGTGCCAACCACACTAACATTGAATTCTTATGTTCATTAGAATTTTCGTGATTTTCTAAACAAGTTCCTCTGTGTTCCCAATCAGAAAATCCGGTTATGTATTGAGAAAGTGTTTTAGAAAAAAGTTTGCAAGCCAAACGAAAAACAGTACCAACCCTGGTTGAATAATGTAACCAAGATCTTTCTAGTAATTGGCTGTTTTTCATTTTCTAAATGAAATAACTATTTAAAAATGATCTGTTTTGTTCTTTGTATTTTTTTATTGAAGCTGAATGTTTATTTTTCAAATCTTTATTTTAAAAGTCAGTCATTTCGTGTGAAAGGATGTCATTAATAAAATCATTATTTAGCAATGCTGGCCACAAGCCCACGTCAACATATTTCTCAAACGCAAACTTAATATTTTCTAAATTTCTTTCCGCCTCGGTATTACCGTTCTCTTGTTGAACACCAATATCGTTCACAGAAGGTTGCTAGTAGTCAAGATCTTGCACATTTTCATCATTTGTATTTTTTTCCTGGTTTTGCGAGTTTCTGCTCCCTTCGGTTAGATTCTCTTCGGATAAGATCCGTTCTTTTTCGTTTGTTAACGGATTTGTAGCTATTTCATTCTCGTTTTTATGTTCTAATTTTAAAAAAGTTTCAATTTTTGCACATTTCTTTCTTTCTTTTTCTCGATCTAGCTGTAATTTTCGTTTTTCAGCTCCACTTTTATATTTTCCAGCAAATAATTTTGAATAATTAGATTTTCAATGGGGGCTGGGGGCCCTTTGTATCTACGGGGCCCTGGGCTGCAGCCCAAAAAGCCCTTAAGTAGATCCGCCCCTGAGTCTGTCGATTCCACACACTGACGACAGCAGTTTAATTTGCGACGTCAATAATATTCTTTTTGAATGTTCCTATCTCTCCGCTGAACGTTTGTGTTTCTAACTTCAGCTCTTAGGCGTGCCTCTTTCTGTTTCCTATACGCATCCTTTAACATTGTGCTCCGTTACTGCCATCTTTGAGTGTCTTGAACTGTAGTGTCAGGTTAATATTCTCAGTTGGTAATCTTAAGGGAAAAAAAAAGATCATTACTGAAGAAAAAAAAATATATGATTAGAGAGATGTTTAATCCTTCCAATATAATTTAATGAATTCGATTACAACTGACTTCCAGTCAAATAATTGATTGTAGATTTTAAAAATTAAGATTAAATATGTTTTGTACACTTATTGTAAATAATATAAATCCCACATTATAGAGTTGAATTCTAATTGAGATTATACAGGGCTATTTATATGCTCGCTTATAAATGTAATGTGTGTGCAATGAGAATGTTAGTGTGGAATCCGCATGCCCATTCCCAAATCCCATAAACATTCAACCTACTTTATTAGTAAATGTTTCATTAAGTATTTATATAAATATTTCTTTTTCTTACGACAAAATGTTATACAAACACAATTAGAATAACAGAAACCATGTCATTGATTTTACTCCATTTTACCGGTTCATTCAAATCGTTTTATATTATTTTACAGTTTGAAGCAGTGTTTATTGATGTGGAAATTTTTAATTCGTCTGCAAATATAAAAAATCAGTTTCTAATGGTTCCATCAATGGCATTAATGAAAATGAGAAACAATAATGGACCAAGATTTTAATTTTTGCGGAAAGTCAAATATAGCATGTATTTGTTAGAATGATATCCAGTAAAAATTAGCATGATTTATGGAAATAAATATATATGATTCAACTAGTGCTATGAAACTATATGGCAATCTGCGGTTTAATAACTTTTTCATTAAAAGTAAATAAGTCTTTTCATCAAAAGCTTTACTAAAATCGGTATAAACTTAATTAACCTGTAATTTTTTTTTTTTAATTTATCTTTGACTTTTTTAAAATTTGATATACATATATTAATTATTAAGTTAGCTGAAGTTGATTTATGTTTTACAAAGGTCATGTTGCTTGGGTACTACTCTTTGCACAATAAAGTTATATAGCCTTGTATATATTATTGATTCTAATATCTTAACTGCAATCGATAATAAGTAATAGGGTGGTCATTTTCGATTATCTATCCTTGTCCAGACGATTTAAACCATACGTGCGCCTTAATAATTAGATTAAACAAAGAAATTAATGGTTTTTTTTCAGATACTGCCGCATAATTTCAATATAAATGACAGAATGTTAATAACCATTGCCTATTTCAGTTATACATTTTTTCGTAGACTCGAGATGTTCATTATTTAATAATGTAGTTGTTACTTATTTTATATTATTGATTAATATTAGGAAATATTTCATTGTTAAAAGATGTTTAGACGATGTATATTTTGAATATTGCGTTAGATTAATAAAATTAAGGAAAATTAATTATCCGGGTCATTTGATGCGGGGACGAAGTACGAGTTACTCCAAACAATAGTGATAGGCGCAGTAGAAGGTGTTTCTGGTGTTGGTCGAAGAAGGGTGTCATGGATTTCTAATATCTAAAAATGGATAGCTGTTACCGAGACAGGAAGACTTTTCCATTTGGTACGAAACCGGCAAGTATGGATCAAAGAAATGAAAGATGTAGACACCAACCTTCGATAGCGAAGACGGCTCAAGGAGAAGAAAAATAAATTTTTAAATTTGAAAGTTTAATGGATCTTAGGTGGTTAAACAGCAAGATACAGAATTATTGTCACCTACTAAAATGTCACTCTGTATATTATAAAGCGTGCTTTATATTAATACAAAATATTTGGAAAATGCATTACACTTCCTTAATAGATCTTAGTTCGTCATTATGAAATTTTAAAATTGTAAGTGTTAAATTTGAATTTCTTATTAGCAATGTATGTCCAAAATTGAATCGGATTTTTTTTAATAAAGCTGGGAAATAGTGACGGTAACTGTTGTAGCGAAAAGTATTTTACCGTAATAAACTGTGTGTAGTAGGGTTGCTTATAAAACACATTTCTTTCTAGTCTTTTTCGTTATAATCTACAACCAAAAGAAAAATGAATAAATAAATAAATAAACTAGTAAACTAAGTCCCATATTATATCCTTAATAAGGTATTATGGATTATAAAGTTAAGGTTCTTAATGTACCAAGCCTAATGGATCTGATGAGAATACTGAAGCCAGCAGTTCCTTGCTCTCGGTCGCCTTTATTTTCTCAGATTTCTCTTGTATAACCGATATTCAATTTTAAATTAGGTATATACTTGGGAACGACTTGGATCCGAAAGACAAGTCTCGATAACTTATGACACCTCTGATTTGGTGGCCAAACACCTACTAAGCTACCGTGCTACATGAATTAATCAAAAAAAAAAAAATTAATAAAATCTTTTCAATAATACTTTTGGATGCGTTACTGCAATGTAATAAATTTTAATAACTTATTAAAATACAAGTTATAATTAAAGAATATTTTTATATATTTAAAATTGCATATTTCTACATACTTATACCAATAGTTTTTTTTGTTTTTTTTTTTTTTGTTTTCTTTTATTTTTATACGGTTGATTCAAATTTTGCATATGCAATAACTGACTAATAGGCATTAGTGTGCTATATACAAATAAATAAATTATACAATAGTAAATATTTATAAGTATACAGGGTGTTTCATTTATTTTGCAACCCTAAAAAAAACACGCATATAATGAAAAAAAATTAACACTACTACTTCTAACTTATAACATATGTTGGAAATGTCTACCAACTTCCTCTCGGCACCGCTCTTTGACAAGGTTGTGGAATACACTTTTCTGTATCTCTGGTGGGATGGCGTTGATTGCCTCAGTTATATGTTGTTTCAAATCTGCGATCACTGGGTTCACGGATACTTCATTTTTCAAGTAACTCCACAAAAAGAAATCAATGGGTGACAAATCCAGACTGCGGGGAGGTCAGAGTCCGACAGAAATTATTCGATCGTCGAAAAATTCGCGCAACATTTCTAGCGTAGCCGTAGCAGTGTGCGCTGGGGCGCCATCTTGCTAGAACCAACAATAGCTCTCCTCTTTCTGCAGTAAAGCAATAAATTGCAATATGATATCGAGGTACGACTTTGTGTTAACTGACTTCTTAAAAAATATTGGTCCCACTATCCTCAAGCGTGAGATGGCACACCAAACGCCGATTTTCACTGGGTGAAGACTGCTCTTTCTATACCTTTGTGAGTTATCACTCGACCAGTAGCGAAAATTCCGCGCGTTGATATACTCTGTGCGATGAAACTATGCTTCACTGCTGAAGAACATGGTATTTAGACTGTCAACACTATGCCTGCGAACAAATGATGCTAACCATTTGCAAAACTGAACACGCCTTGGAAGGTCTAGCGGTTTCAACTTTTGAACGAGCGTGACGCGATATGCCTCCAGTTTCAACGCTTTTAGGCCGCGAAAGCCACTGGAGCGAAGAATGCCAGTTTTCGAAGCTAACTTTTGCACTGATGTTGATGATTTCTCTGTAATTTTCTTCGAAATTTCGGTGAGTTTTGCTTGTGTAAGCACAGAGCTCAGCCGCTCCTTCTTTTTCGGCCCCGCTGAGAATTCTCAGCGAAAATGATCGATCAGGCGCTTAGTTGTATTTTTATTAGGCACAGGTGAATCGTGAAATGCATTTCTAAACCGTTCTTGAACGATCGCGTACAAAGCAGAACGAAAGTAATGTTCAATAATGAACGCCTGTTTTTTTGCACACAGCACCATACTGTCATTGACTCATAATCTCTTATACTGACGACCCTAAACCGTCTCGCTCGTTCTGCAACCGACATCGCTGTGTTCAGCACACTCGTACTGATGCAGGTGCACGCACTAGAAATCCTCATTTGACCTTGTTCCCGTGTACGTACAGCGTTTACATCGGGTTGCAAAATAAATGAGACAACCTGTATAAAAATCCCCCCCCCCCAATTATAGTCTGGATATGACCCTGCATGAAACTATTAAATAATAATAGCTAACTCACAGAAATAGCATGAACAACAGTTTTCACGGTCTCGTCGCCATTTTTATAGTATTTCGCTTCATGGTAAAAGATCAAATTAAATATAGTACAGTAGACTCGTGTTTATCCGGACTCCGTATTATCCGGGTCGATTTTCAAAAAAAAGAAAAAAAAAGAAAACTAAAGCGCTTTTATAAAATACACAGGCTATATGCAGTACGTATCTGAATATTTGTTTGTATTCGCTGCAAATGAAGATGCTGTCTATGGTCATAATATACTGTGACTCATAGTGATTGTAATGCGAGGACTGTCAGGTTACTTTAAAATCAGTTGATATGCTTGATGTTATTACTTGGTTATCTGAGGGATGGGAAGAGATTAGTTCTATAGCACCAGTGCGGTCGTGGAAAATATTATTAGATTATAAAGTCAGTTATAAATGGGATGAAATTGACAAACAATGTGATATTCCAGGATGTGAAACGGGTAATACGGATGACGTTACAGAATGGACGGGCAGCGACGAGATCGAAGGAACGGCAGATGAGGATATTGTAGCCACGGTACTCAACGAGGATCCAGTTGAAGAAAATATGGATAACGAGCCCCTTCAAAGTGTTATACCACATGATGAAGGACTGAAGGCGATCGAAGTAGCGCTGGAGTAACTCAATAGGAAGAAGCGTCACCGGCTGATATCATTTGTTTACGCAAGTGGCGAGATATATCGGCAAGGAAGAGAATGCAGTGAAAGACACAGACCTTAATCACAGACTTATTTAAAAACTAGTTAATGTACTGTAAGTTAATTTTCATGTTTACTTTTTTATAGGATAAGTTAATTTTCATTTTTTCACTTAATTTGCAGTATTTAATCTCGAACTTTGGCGTATCCGGATTTGTTGTTATCCGGACTGGCTGGACGCCCAATTAATCCGGATAACCGCAAGTCGACTGTACTTGTATAAAAAAAAACAAAAAACAATTAATATTTGTATTTAGGGAAAAACACATTACTCGCTAATCAACAAACTTAACATCGTTTTACATATGAACAAATGAACAATAATAATAAACTGATTCAAAATAACGAATTGAATCCGCCGATATCACAATGATCTTGAACTAGTTTGGTATTACTCTTCAAGGCTAACAACCATAGAATACAAGAAGTTCATCATTAGTATTCCTCAAAACGCTAAAGAATTTCTTTTTCAATTTTTCTTTTCAAATTGTTGAAATTGTAGTATAAGAAACAACTCTTATGCCAAATGTCCATTCGACCAATCATTTCCTGAACGTAAAATATGTTATTTTCTATAATAGCACTTTATATTTAGGTATGTTAAAAAAATATTTATTACGGATTTGAACTTAAAAACAAAACACGCCTGAATAACAAACAAGAAAATAAAAAACCTTATGATCTTTCATTAATACATAGAAAAAAAATATGATGGAAAACCGCTAAAAATGAAACAGGAATTTAATTCAGAATTGGACTGATCTATTCATATGCCGTATTTTATTCTAATAAGAGGAAAACGGGGGAATGTGCCAAATTCGTTTAATACGAACATTTAATATTCTGCGGGGAAAAAATGAGATTTTACATTTTTCATAAAAAATTTGACTGATAACTCTGTCATGTTGGTAACGGAAGAAACAGAAATAGCATATCGCGTTTCCCGTATTTTGTTAATCGTGTAAAAAGTGTAGAATCGATAATAATGCGATAAAGCAGAGATAGCAAAAAATATCTAGCGATCATTATAGTAGTACGTACACATCTGGGGTGTGTTCAATAATCGATATAGAACTCTAGATCGTTGTTTTCGTTGCTTTTGAAAACATTTTTGCTTTCATAAAAAAAATACCAAAAGACGATTTCTGTTAAATTCTCCTATGGAAAGTTTTAAACGTTTTAAACGATAATTATTTACCGCTATACCAGAATTTTAGTAATAGTAAGCGATAGAAATTAGCATTAATACAGTGTTTTGCAGGTTTCAACAATAACCATCATTATAACTGATTTTGAATGTATATATATATATATATATTTTTTTTAAAGATTGCAATTCATATTTTTATAAGTAGATTAATTTTTTCGTTTTTTCTTTGTTTTTTAAAAATTCTAGCATCACGAAAAATTAAGTAAATGGAATGTTTACGATAGTTTAAAGTTACACATTCTTAAATTAAAAAGAACAATTATTAAAGTTTCCATCCTGTTTTATATTCATCTTAAATTAATTTACAGAAGCGATATATTCTTCGACCGATTAAGAACGCTTTTTATTCATACGCGTAAACAGCGGAATGTCGTCACATTAAAAATAAAAAAAAAACGAAAAGGTTTTCTCGATATATTATTACTAACAATTAGTAATAATATAAGAAGGATTATTTTCAATTTACACGCGCAACCTATGCCGCCAGAAACACAAACACACATGCCATTGAGCATTAAATTCTTCTTTAAAACGTAGTTGATAACGGGTTAATTAAATAATAAATTAATTATTTGGAAATGGAAACATAGACTTATTTTAACCGGATGTAATTTCGATAGAGTAGCGTAGACTTATAAAATTTTTCGAAATGAATCTTGTTGAAAAATTCCAAATTTCTATATATGTAAAAAAAATTTTTCAATCCAAAATAAAAAAAAAAAACAAAAAAAACTTAAAATACTACACTAAGCAAAAGGAAATCATATGAATAAAGCAGAACTTCAGAATTTATTTTGAGTAATGTACATTAAAAAATGCATTAATTTTTCGCTAATGATTTTTTTTTGTTAAAAATATCGTTTTTGGCTATTTTTACTTTTTTTTTTCCTGATTACGACCAAATTCTCGGTTTTCGAGTTGGTTGGTTGGCCACTCTGTGTATATTTACTGCGCAGAAACAAAGATTTAAGTTGAAAAATGATGAAAAATTTCGTATCGCCATCGCGTGTAATTTATTTACACATGTTAAAAAAAACATTTTTGAAGCAAACCTCATAATTGAATATGCCTCAAAGTTAAGCACTGTAAAAGTGGTCAGGAATTGTAATTTTCCAGTGGTTTTAAATTTTGTGTTTAACTGACATTTGAAAAATTTTTAAAATAATATCTACTTCCTAAATTTTAAAAATCGTTTTTCCTTTCTTTTTATAAGCGTTGGATTATGATTCCAGGGCGGGCTGGAATTTTTTGTGGAATGTGCTGTGCGATCAAGCGGCAAAAACCGGGGCTAGCATGGGCAACTCTTATGCCCTTTCATTCCTAATAGAGATCTTCGTGTTGCATTAGAAACCCGGCTGAAATCTGATTATTAAGTTGTTGTCGATAAGAGTAGAGCTATTGAGTATCCCCAGTCCCTTTTAAGAAGGAACTGTAGTGCTGTCCAGAGACGTTCGACGCTCCGATAACCCGTGTCGTATGATATCCGTATTTACTCGGCTTCGCTTGTATCATTACTGGACCCACTTGCACATAGGGTTGGTCTTGCAGTAGATTCAACCTGTTCTTACCCAGACGATTTTAAGATGCGTGTGGATTCGAGTCACCTGTTCTTTTATTGATCCCAGTATCGCGGTGCAGCAGTCTTATATAATTAATAAACTGATTTCCTTTGGTCAGCGGCTTCCGTTTATCTCTGCTTTACTCAGTTGATCCGAAAGTGCATCGTTTGTATGACTGCAGAATTAGTTTATAAGTTTGTAATTTTGTTATATTGTCTTGGACTGATTGGTTTCGCCAAAATTCAATAAATTAATAAATAAATAATAAATAATTTATATATATATATATATATATATATATATATATATATATATATACGTATCGATTATATCGAAAGCCGAAGCGATAATTAATTTTTTAAATAAATGATAAACATAATTAAGTAAGTTACATGAAAAAAGAAAAATCAATTTTTCAAGAATTTTACGTAAGTTTAACGTATTAAAACGAAAAGATAAAAATTCATCGTAAGTTAATATTCCTTGTTTATAATTAAAAACGGAAAATAACAACAATAAATAGTTGTTTAATCAAACAGCCGCTATATCTGATAAAAAATTGTTTCCTTAACAAGTGGATTTCGCTAGGAAAACATCTGTAATGAAACTTTTTTAAGCTTTTACACGCGCTACTTATTGTTTAAAAAAAAAAGGAAAAAAAAGACTGCCCAAGACTAACCAACCAATTAATATATTTTACCGATTATCCTTTCATCAAAATTTAATACGCAATCATCATCAAGCTGCTTCAACGGTTGAAAATAAATTTGATTAGAATTCTTGCAGTTCACGCGAAACATTCGTAAAGCAATAATACGTAACTTACACAGATCACACGTTCTTTTTCTACATTAATTTGATCACGGGGAATGGAAATGAAAGTCGCGCAAAAGCATTAGCATACGACAGTGGTGAGGTCTTTGGCTTGTTCCAAGCATACAGATTTAGAAGTTCCATTTTGTTTATTAAGAATGCAACGATTGCGCGTGTAATTCAGATCGCATTATTATTAAGCGGAAAAGAGCAAAGTTCGAGATGTAACTTCTAAGAAATCAAGCCAGAACGACTAGAGGCAGTTCTGTTTGAGCGTGGAACTCGATAGAAAACGATTATCATTTGAACGTGTATGATAGCTAATGAGACTGAAGGTATTTAAAAAACCGCTACGCCTATATAATAAGTATTAAAAGAAACGACTTACTTATAGAAGACACTGTGTGTCCGAAAAAAACGTCTTTTCTTATGTAAAATTAATAATCGGAATAACATATTTCTAAAGTTTATCTCATTTTATAGGAGGCCGTCGAAATTTTTATGCCGACGATTAACAACTACGAGTAATTGTAAATATTTGCGATGAAAAATTACTCGCTAGATTTAATTGTTTGCCCTAATAACACATCGGTCTCACAATAATAAACCGTGCGTCGTCAACATGTATTCAACCCGGTGATAATTTAGTTCAGGTAATGCTGATAAAAAATTGAACGAGATTACACGCATCAAACGATACGTACAGGGGAGCGCACAGTCTAAACATCGACCGACCAAAGTATATTTGAACGTCAGCAGATAACGAAGCAAAAGATTAAAACTAATAAACGTCATGCACAATGTAATATATTGTCGCGATTCCACACGCAATGTACATAATAATAATAATAATGATAATTTGATAAGGGTAGCTCAACAATTGGTAGCTTACACCGAACCGCTAATGGCAGTGCTCTGGTATTCGACGAGGTAAAAGTTTTGGAAATAACCCGCGTTTGTATAAAAAAACGGCGGTAATCCGCGAGAGATATTTATCTAGGCAGTGCGGAGGTATAAAAATCCGTTTTATCGCGGAATTAATGCTGTTTCTGCTCGTTGTTTGATTATTACGGATGGAGAAAGGTACATACTTATTGTTCTGGCTGTCCGGTTGTGGTTGCTATCGATAGGAGTTTACCTGATAGCAACCTCGGCGCTATCGGGTTTTTCCCGTGCGTTAAGGTAATCGACGTATTAATATGAAAAAGCGGCGTTTCGGTGGTGATAATTTCGATCGGAGAATTCATATTGATACTCTGGGGGGGGGGGTCAAGTATTGGTAAAATCAGAAATATGTAAAATCCAGCGGTACGATCGGCAGAATTGAATTTTGGTAGCTGGCGTATAGCAATACAATTTAAACCGACCGGAGAAATTTCAGTGGTCCTGCGGCTGCGACAGCGGAACCGGTGGTTTTGGGGCACGACAAAGTCCTGAGCAGCAAACAAGTCTCTAAGTCATTTAATTACTATCGAACAAGTTATCCAATTTTTTTTCACTCTTGTAATGTACCGTATAATATTGGTGAATGTACCGAAATGCGCCAAAACGGCAAGTAAATTCAGCTCGAAAAGTCGAGAAATCAAAAACGTTACCATTTTTCGTTCCGTGGGATAATTATTATATATGTAGTCATCTATTTTTATGTGTGTACATGCGAATGTGAGGGGCCCCGCTAGTCAGTTGTATCGTGTGAAGTAAATCGTTTTTTGCATGTACGGTTGTGTTAACACCAGGAAACTATTTGATATATATATATATATATATGGATAAATACTTTTTTTTTCAATTCTGCGTTATTTATTTATAGTTTTGTTCGTACTTCACGTACATCTGTTATATAAAAGAAAGTCGTGTTAGTTACACCACTTAAAACTCAAAAACGGCTAGACCGATTTTCATGATCTTTGATTTGTTGCATTTGTCTCCACTCCGAATAGCAGGATACGAAATTTAAAACAAAATTTATAAAGAATTTCATTTTTTTTTTGCTGTTTTCGGCCCAAAAGGGGGGTTTAAATAATTTTTTAACCGTAATTTTTGGATTTTATGAAAGGGCTTCGGTGTTTTGTTTTATATTTTGAATTTCGCTTTTAAAGGATTATCCGGTGGGGTGAGTAATGAATTTTTTAAAGGTGATTTTTGAAGTCGTTCTAAACTGCATATTATATATTCGAAACGATTTCTTGCCGCCCAGGGTAATTGTTCTGCTGAAATTCATATATTATCATAGATGGAAGTTTAATTGTAATTTTTGATCCAATTCTTAAAGGTCAAACCGTTTCCGAGCTATTGTATAATTGAATATTTTTGTCATTTGTGAACCATCCTATTGAGTTAATATTAATTTTTGTTATTAAGGAGAATAAATGCCTTGCTGCCACGTGTAATTAAAATAACGTTTCAATGTAATTAAAATACTTTTCATTTTGATTTTTGTACATTTATCGAACTTAATTCATTTTGAGTATTAATTTTATCTTAATAAAAAACTGAATTTAATTCGGCTAATAAGTTAACACAACATTTATTTTTTAAGGCGGTACGAAGTTCGCCGAGTCAGCTAGTTACAATATATATATATATAATATATATATATATACGAGTATATATATATATATATATATATAAAGAGAGAGAGAGAGAGAGAGTTATATTAATAAAGTGATACGATTGGGTGAGATTGTGACTCTCTACTAGTTTATGTCAAGTAAGGCAGTGGCAATAGTCGTATTATGAAAAACTTGATAGTTAAAATTATCATTTTTTAAGTTTCACCAAGCCGATATATGCATTAGCCGCGGAGTGCTCGCGAATATTTTTGTACCGATCGGTATTTGGGCAAGACTGTAGTTTTGCTGGTTTTAAATGATACTTTGATTTTTCACTTAAATCATTATATAATGAGTAAACGTCTGTAACAAAATATTTCGCGTCCTATTTTTATGATTTATTTTTTGTAATGGGACACTGCATTCTGTACATCATAGTGGGTACAGTTGGTCGTAACAGCGAAAATTGCAGAAATGTGCGTCTTATTGTGGTAATCTTAATTTTTTCCATTTTGCAGAATTTTTTTTAGGTTTTCGATGTTTTTCCTTAAATTTGTCTTTTTCTTCTTTTCATCGTACTATGACGGCGGCAATCCTTGATAACTCTAAATAAAAGTAGTCATGATGAAAGTGCCATATTTAGTTTCTGAGCGTCGGCGACTGCGCCTATATTCGTACATTCTAGCTATACAAGCATAGGCATAGTGTACTAGACAATTGCTGTAATACGCAACGTAAGTGTAAAAATGCAAGACTACACTTTGCATTGATTAGTAAACGTTTGATTTATTGATACAAAAATGCAGTCTCATTTATGTCTGCCTGCTACACATCAATTTGCGTGCAATGATGGTACGCATATTTGCCATTGTCTCGCATATGATTCTATTAGAAATTATGTTAATTATTTATTTCGTAATTTCTGTTGCCGCCTAGGATCGCCAGAAGAGAATCGAGGTCTGCAGCAGATTTTTAGAAAAATGTATTTTCACGATTTCTCGATATATTACACTGTTTTTACTTAAGAAGTTCAGAAAAGACGATATTTACATTCTCACGACGGCGAAAGGTTATGTCGATATTTAGTCTCTGTATAGACGGAGACGTTTGTAATCGGGTCCGCAGAACTCTGGAATACACGTACGCGTTGCGTTCTGACGCACGTTTTAAAGTGCATCTCAATGAAGCCTATGCGTATATGTGGGCAGTTCGCGGTTGCCGGTAAAAAAAAACATTAAAACGATCAGCGTCTATCGAATCGTGTAAGTGTACAATCACACGAAACGCGCGGTTATATATAGCTGTATACAGCGACTATTCGTTGAATGTATCACAGAAAACGTGGTAAAATAGATAATTCTGAAACATATTCGGTTTATCTCGTAATGGTGCGCTTGCATACGCATACATATGGGGGTTAGATTATTTTTAGCAAAAAGTTTTACGCGGTATAAAATTAAAATAACCTTCCCCCTTTTATCGCGTTTATTGCAAATCTAGCGAACGTTCTAGTTCATCGTATTTTCTAATATTCTAGTAGCAAACAACTGGCTCAGGAGTTGGCTGTTCGTTATGCGGCTCAGTTGGTACATACTTCTTTTCCTTATCTGGTTGCTTAACGTAGAGCGCTGCCCGTTTAGGTAATGGTTAAGATGAGAATATCGTTGATACATCGGGTCAGCAAGTACTTCTAATGGGGTGAGGCAATTTCAGAAGACTAGTGTGTCTGAATTCATTTCTATTTCCGGGCCTTCAATCGCCGTTAATTTTAATCGTAACCATAAGTAAAAAGTATCCGAACGGAAATTTAAATGATTGTAAACACTGTTATTTCACGTGGGTAGAATTTTTACTAATAAAAAATGGTACATCATATTCATATATACACACACACACACACACATGTATATACATATATATATATATATATATATATATATATATATATATATATATATATATATATATATATATATGCGTGTGTATAAAAATACATTTTTTAAATTACTTCACAAAAAAGTATTATTTTTATTTTACATTGAATACATTTTACACTACGCATATATTTTATATATATATAATATAGTGTTAAATACCAGTGTCATGGAAAGATGTAAAACAATTTTAATTTTTATTGTTCCTTTGTTCCGAGACCAAAAATTTTTTTCCGAATCATCGATATTTATTCCATTAGATGTGAATATAAACGTCCGACCAATTCCATGAACATTTATACGCGCTTTAATATTCTATACATATGTAGTTTACACACTTATTTATATGTTACAATTAAAAGCAAAAATAGCTGAGTGACTAGCAATAATTAATTACTAATAGCGGAAAAAACATTACGATACAACCCAAATTACATAACCTGCATTTCTTATCTACGATACAATCGAAATTATACAATCTACATTACTAAATAGTTCTTTTAAGAGTGCTAAAACCCCGAGTATATGTTTAACTTAAATTTTTAAGTTTAGGAAAAGAGAGAGGAAGGGGGGAAGAGAGATAAAAAAAAGAAAATATTCCAAAATCCTCCACATACCCCTTTACATCGCGCAGCTTTATACACATATTAGTTATAAAATTTTGGAATGAATCGGGATTTTTACGGTGAAACATTTCGATTGTAGATACGCGAATTGTCATATTTTGAAATTCGGCGTATCTACGGAACTTGATTGTCACCAATCGATCGAATACAAGGCTTTCGAGGCTGGTTCGATGACTGGAAACACTTCGGATATTCCTAGTACACTGTCCGAATTCTGAGTTATATAGAGAAGTCTATACGAACCGACCGAGCGAATAGCTGAATCCGGAAAAGATATTACAAACACTTTTTCCTTTCCATTGTTCTTGTCCGAAGACTGACGGTTTTCTAAGTTTCTGCTATTACGTTGTTCATCATTATTAAATGGAATGTATACGTAATGTACATACTCGTCCAAACTAGCGAAATCGCTCTACAAAAAAAAAAAAAAAAAAAAAAAAAGCACAAATATAGAACAATCCGTATACAGTAAAACATCATTTATAAATACCAAATTGCGATTCTCAAATTTTTCATTTAATTATCTAAAGTTAGAGATGTTTAAAAAAGGGAAAAGTATAATTTTTACTACCAGCAGATGAAATTATTAATTAACTATGTTGGAAAATTATCCGAGTTAAAAATTCTAAAATCATAACAGATAATATAACACCGGCAATGTTGTTATACTTAAAGTTTTACTGGCGTTCAGATAAGTAGTATTTAACAAAAAAAAAAAAAAACAAAAAGAAAAAGAAAAAGAAAACGTTTTTTTTTTTTTTTAAAAAAAAATGTTCTAAAAATTAAAATATTTAATTCATAAATTGTGTATGGGAATCTAACAAAGTCCCACTTTGTCAAAATTATTTACGGAGATACATCGAATGTTAGGTCAAAAATGTTGATTTTGGGATTTTTATCGCTTCTGATAGAGTGACCACCGCTCGTTCCAATGCCGCAACTCGCAATGTGATCCGACCTCGCGTTCGTGTTCTGTGGCCAAAAACCTGAATGCGCCTCGCCTGTCGCCTGGTTGTCATGCAGAACTTTAAACTCGTTTTTTTCAAAAGTATGTTTTTTCAAATTTCAAAACTCCGCGAGTTTTGTACTTAGAAGGCTCCGTGAGGTTTCAATCGATCAGAAATTTTGTCTAGTATACCGTACTGGGCTTAACTCCATATCGACAAAGTGGGACCTAGTTTTAGGTTCACGTACACAATTGATGAACGAAACATTAAATAACAGTATTATTACGTTTCTATTAAAATATTACTTTTTCGTAAGGAGAAAATGTTAAATGAATTAAAAGCTTATAATTTATATTTTCTAAATAGTTTAGTTTTTAATGTTTTTTAGAAATAAATCGAACCGCCTGCATAAACAGTTTTTCGTTTAAATATAGTTTTGAACGAAAAAAATCACCATAATCTCACGATGAAAGTTTTAAACGTTTAATTTCTGTTGTTTTTTTTTTGTTTTTTTTTTTTTGCTTAGATAATTGTCCCTCTGTGGAGATTTTCAGGGTAGCGGTGTCTAAATGTTACATCATGTGGATTGCCAATTTTCGTTCAAAGACGGCTTAAGAAGAAGAAGAATTTTTAATTCTATAATTAATCTAAGTAGTCGATTTGTAAATACGAAAAACCCGATTATTGTATACTATTCGAGTTGCACCTAATGTGTTTAACCTAATTTTACTCAATTTAATATTTAATACGTAATTTATTTATTTTTTTTTATTTAAAATTAAAACAAAATCTAATATATATAGTTTTTTTCTTTTCTTTATTATTATTGTTAAAAATACGCATGTTTTAAAAACAATAACGTTATATCTAATTTATTCTTTTATTCTGAACGTGAGATTATGATTTTATTTACAAAGTTCCTAATTTGGTTCTAAAATCCTGCTTATACAATTTGAAAAGTCTGCGTATTACTTTTTTTTTTTACGTTCTATCATTGAGACTAACTCAAACTTAATTTAAACAGTATTTCTAATTTAAGTTAATAATTAACCCTATCGTTTAAAAGGAACTTATCAAAAATTATACTTTCATATTTAATAAACAATAATAGTAACATAAGCTCTTGTGGAACCTCTCAGCTGCTATTTTTTAAAACTAAAAAAAACAACAAAACAATATAAAATAAAATAAATCGAAACAAACAGCAGCACACACACACACACACACACACACACATATATATATATATATATATATAATATTAATCTTTAAGCAAATTTTATTTCGTTAATTTTTACTATAACTTTTCGAAAAAAAAGTTAAATCGATTTTTTTAAAACAAAAAACTAGAACTGGAATATTATTTCTTCCCCTTTAAATGTTGATTTTCGTATATAAAATCTTGTCGAATCACAACATTTACCGGAAAATAGTTTTAAGAACTTGGTTTAAAAATTAATAACCGAAGCAAGGCAAAGCAATGGTTGCGAATAGCGAGTCTATCTTTCAATTTGTGGTGCAGATCAAACTAATTAAGTGTGTTCATTTAGCCCGCTTCAGTAAACAACAATCGAAACTCTGAAATGTTCTTCCAAGAAGACACGCAGACTGACCAAGCGGTAGTATGATCGTTTATTTTTTCATATTTTCATACTAAGTTGGGACACGTTAAAAGTTCACTTTATTATCCGTCTAGATTTGTTTAAAACGTGTAGTAACTACGTAAAATATTGCAGATTCTGTCGATGTAAGACTAATTCGCCAGTTTTAGACTACAGTGTGCGGGCAGCCAATCTCTTCTTTGGCACGTTAAAATAGGGAAAACCGAATATTTACCAATCACATTGTAAGGAAAGAAAAATATTTCTTTTTACATTTCATCATGAGACAGCGAGTCGATCGGAAGTTTGTCGCGGCTGTGAAACAATTATTGGGGGGATTGCACTACTTATCCGCTTAGATTTCTGAAAAAGAGACTTACACATTTCTTTGGCATTTTACGCTGACCTTTGATGCTATGGAGCATTGGAAGAAGCACTGATCGAACTCGCAGCTAACCTATTTTACTTTTCATATGTCATAACAGACAAAGAGTAACGTGTATACTCTTATAATAAATACGTACACAGACTTATATCGGAAATGTACACCTGATAATAATTCGCATCGATATATAAATAAAAGGGAAAAACCGTTACATTTTTCTTGTAAATCTGACAAAAGATTTCAATACCATTTATCCGGACAAAACGCTGGCTAGCAAGTGGCATATTTTCAAAATTATAAAATAGAACAGTGCGTGTTTTAATTACATCATATACCACAATAGACTATTTTTAACTTAAGATTTCGGAATATGAACATTTATAATCTCGGCGCTTTAAAATTATAAGACCCTACAATTAAACTTTACTGAATTATAAAGAAAACACATTTACAGAGCAGTGACATGTCTAGATCCACTGTAAGAATATCTTCCAGCGAAGGTTATAATTTGAGCTCGATGCATACATTAACTGTATTTTATCGTTATTTTTAAAAATGATCTACACAATCTTAAAACTAATGGATATACGTTCTCGGCGTTATACTATTTATTCGTTCAAAATTATCACATAATTTACGATGAATAATTTCTTACTTGAAATATACCAATCCAGTCCCATACCGAAGGGACCAGATCAACAGGAACTTTAATCATCAGTTTATTTTCCTTTTCGGTGTACCACGTACCCATTGGAACAATTTCAACTTCCTTCTCGGTATAATTGCTGAACACCTAAAATGATTAAAAAGGATTTTTTTTTTTTTTTTTCTATTAGCTAATCAAACAAGCTGAACAATTAAATCCTATCGAATAATTCGGCTCTTTAATCGGGCATAATTAAAATAAAAACAAAACTGTAAATATGATAAATAATTAAATGTAGGCGAATACATGCCTGTTTGTTATAAACTGTATAATAAAAACCAACTTTAATAACAAACAAATAAGGGTAAAAATAATTTATAACAATGAATTAAATAAATACCTTATTTAGTAACGTTTTCGGTTATAACCCATCATCAGCTAAAACTAACTTAATCAAAACACAAAACACACTGGAAAGAATATAAGGAATACAAGTGTATACATAGTAAATGCAAAGGAGGATACACTTGTATTCCTTATATTCTTTCCAGTGTGTTTTGTGTTTTGATTAAGTTAGTTTTAGCTGATGATGGATTATAACCGAAAACGTTAATAAATAAGGTATTTATTTAATTTATTTTTATAAATTATTTTTACCCTTATTTATTTGTTATTAAAGTTGGTTTTTATTATACATGATAAATAATACACACGCTATTATAGTAATATATTTACATCTGAATTAAGTATGTGGATTCTTTAAAATAACTATACAGTCAGATTTTTAAATTTTATTCGATTAGCGTTTATGTCAGGTGTAAACATCAAAGTTGCTCATTAGGCGAAGAAATCGGCCACTAACAAAACGTGAAACAGTCATTTTAAAGCGGTCAATCCAAAGAATTTCTCAATTTGCCATAGTGCGTGCAGAGTCTTTTACATAAACATTCAAACAACGTTGTTTGAAATTGCTTTTCATTAATTGGGGCTACTTATTAAATTTTAAACAAAAACAAAGTGAAACAAATATTTAAGATAAGCAGAAATTTTAAAAAGTAACAAAACACCTCAAAATATACGCTCGAGACTTATTTCCTCGGTAACATTCGATCGTCCCCGGTTCAGGCAGAGACGAACATTCTTCCTTTTTTCGTAAGAAAAAATATTTTAGCTAATAGATTCGTTAAAATATGTAGTTACCCGGTCTTCTTTACTTTGAGTGCCTATCTGGAAATTAACCATAATTGGAATTTTTTCCCTTCTAAAATGGTCAGCAAGAAGAATTCTGCATTATTATAAATATAGTTCACTTCTTATCCCTATTGGTTTTTTGCTATAAGTAAATACCTTAATACTTCAAGCTGATATCACAAATTTAATTCATTTGAATAAACGGGAAAAAAATAAAATAAATAAATAAATTTAGAAAAAAATATAAACTATTATTATAGCATGAAGTAACACTGTTTATAATCAGTGACGAAGTTTAAAAGTAGAAAATGCGCCGAATAAAATAAATCATAAAATCTATTTTTACGTAGAGACAGGCAAAACAAAATAAAATTCGACGAATAAAAATCAAAAATTAATGAATCGTAAAATTAAAGTAGGGAACAAACTTTATTTTTTTAAACACAAGGCCAACAGAATAGTTTTTTTCACTGAGTAAAATAATACTCGTACCTTTTTTAATTTCCCATTAAACCAAAATTAGACATCGCCTTTTATGTTAATTTTTCCAATTTCAAAAATTTCAGCAAACACGCTTTAATATTTTGAGCTTCTCTTCTCCTCAAAATAGTAAATAATTTTCAGTTTTATGTAGTAATTTTTAATATTTAATAACGAATATTTGTTAAAAAAAAAATTAAAGTTAAAAAATTTTTCGTCATAAAATTATTTTAGAAAATTTTCAGTTCTATATTGTATTTATATAACATATTACACTGATTCTACAAAAGCGTTTTTCAAAAAAATTATATTTAATTTAACCATGTATTAAAATTTATACTTTAACAATTTATCTTAAAATCCGATGACTTAATGAATTACAAGTTTTAAAATATTCTGCAATACAAACGTTTTTAGGCCAGACCCAAATCCTTATTAGTAGCTAAAATTAATTTATAGTTTACAATTTATTTTTTATATTTTAATAACAAGTTAGGTTAACAGTATCAATTAATTCTTCAATAAATAATTTAAAAAATTAAAATCGTGCACAAAAACAAATTGCCACTTTATATAGCATAAATTTATTTTAAAAAAAATTAACTTTACGTATTGAAATTATTTCTGAAAATCCGTAAAAGTAAAATGACATAACTGATACAGAAGAAAAAAAATTACTTAAAGCCCAAATTTATAAGCGAATATGAAATAAAAACCGACCAATACTTCAAAATAGAGCTGTCATCATCATTAGCTGTAAACAAAATACCGCTTGCTTGCACTAAGAGGGGGGAAAAAAAGAAAAACTAAAGCGCGTAGGTTTTATGAAATTTTACGCAGTGTAAAATTAGAAACTGTTTTTCACGGTCCTATACACGTAACCGCGTCGTATGGGAAATTTATCTGCTGTTACAAAATATTTGAAGCGTAACTAAATTTGATCCTTTTTAACACATACCACCGATCTACTGTACTGGCAATAAACAAATATTTATCACTCTCTCTGAAAATATATCGGTTACTACAAAGAAAGTCGTTGAGCGGAAAAAGTGAAGGCAAATTATAAAAGAAGGATGTAGCGCTTTTGTCACCATTGTAAATGTTTGATCACCAGGCGAAGTATATTCAAAAACACTTTCATTTTTCGCTTCAAATGATTTCCTTATCGAAAATACTTTTTGGCTATTTTTACTTTTTTTCCCGGTTGGGTGGGCACCCTCGAATATCTGAAAAAACTACAACAGTAATATATATATATATATATATATATATATATATATGCATCATCAGACTACAAACAGCTGGTTAATGAAAGGTAAATTAATCTTCGAAACGAAGAGTTTTAGCTACACAAAATATAGTGATAAGACCCAGAAGCTATGCAATATATAGTATTATAAAAGGGAAAAAAGGATATTGAAGACGTGATAGTAAGGGGAAGCGATAGGACACATTTTAGGACAGTGAAAAGAATTAGCAGATAAATTTTATACATAAAAAAAATATAACGGTGTGACTAAAATAATACATTAGGAATCACCAATCAAAGCCAACTTAAATAATGAATAATTCCTAAATTACAAATATAATCTAGGAAGAAACTCAAAAATTAAAAATGTCAGTTATATCGGATCAGAGTAATTTTAAGAATAAAACAATGGACATATAACCGACCATATATAATTTTTATGGACAAAAAGAAGTTTTAAACAAAGTACGATAATAGTACATATATAAAAAAATTATGTATGTGAAAAAAAATAAACAAATACATCATTTTTAAAAAAGAAATAAAAAAATATTTGGAAACTAAATAATGTAAAGATAATCCCGATGAAAAGCTGGAAATAAAGTAATTATTCAAAAAAGTTTAACAGAAAGTTTGAAAAGAATAAATTTATCTCGACGACTGGTTTTAACATAGAACAAGCAGTTTTATTAAATACAATAATAGAAATGCGACAGTTCTTTAAAGAACAAAGCGAAAAGCATTAATAATGTCTTTTGATATTATGACACAGCTGCGCTGTTAATAATACCAGCAAAACTGAGAACCGGTGAAAATAATAATAATAATAATAATAATAATAATAATAACAATATTTCAAATAATTGTTATTCCTATTCGAAATAAATGAAATCGATAATGTTCGGTTTTATAAAACACAGTTGCAAATAAAATATATGCAGAATAAAATAATTCAGAAAAATACACGTGTTATTCTAATTTTATTAATTATTTTATTCAAACTTTCTGTTCAACTTTTTGAAATTATTCCTGCATTTTCAACTTTTATCGGAATTATTCCTGCATTTTCAACTTTTATCGGAATTATTCCTGCATTTTCAACTTTTATTGGAATTATTCCTGCATTTTCAACTTTTATCGGAATTATCTTTATATTATTAAGTTTTCAAATATTTTTCATTTCTCCTTTAAAAATTTAGTATTTGTTAATTTTTTTTTCATATATATATATAATATATATACATATATTGATACGGATTCGGTATTTATGGCGCTATCTCGTAATGATGTTGGGCTAGAAATTATTCTTCGGATAAAATCATTTAATTTTCGATGCCTCAGCATCATCCTGTTGTTCGCTGTCGGCGAAGAATACGATCCCCGGGACACTTACAAGGTTGAAGATGTGAATTCCGATTTTCTATGAAAATTTTGGAACGTATGGAGTTGAGGGCTATGTAAGTGAGTTGCAGTGTGTGCTATGCGACAAAGTATGTCCGCAGCGTGTACACATTGGCTGCCGTTGTCGGCAGAGTGAGCCGCAGATTTATAAGAAGGTATTGTGGCGGATGTGTGTGTATGTATGTGGGTGAACGAAGTAGTAATTAATTAACTGTCAGCTTTATCGTTAGCGGCTAGAGCCATTCTAGCAATCATATATTCTCGGTAGTCGATTTTTGTTCAGTTACCGTTTTATTGTCTAGTCCATGCAACGCCGCGTGTCGTTATTTGTTTTTTTTGGCGCTATGTGATACGAAACTTTGTTGATACGCCGTGTTCTGTAAGTGACCGAATCCGTAACAATATAATATGCGAATATAATTTTTTTTGAATTATCGTATTATAATGATGATTTACAATAATAAGACTATCCTGTCGCTTGAAGCGGTACAATTATGATTAGCTGATACTTATCGATATTTTATACTATTTATTAAAATCCAAAAAGTCTACCTTTATAGTCATTTCGCTGGTAACCGGTTTATGATCGCTGACTGTATAATGTTCGTAACTTTGGTAACTCAACTGCTGAACGTTCAGCGTAACATTTTCATACGCATCTTTGTTTACCCGGTACAGTATACGGTCTGTCCAAGCTGGTCGTCGCCTGTAATTAAAAAAATACATAATTGTGAAAATTATGACAAAAACTTATAATTATAAAAAGTTTATATAAGGAGAAAAATATGGCAAAACAAAAGATAGTTTTTTGCGATGATAAAATTGTTCAGTTATTTGCAAACAAATTCGGAGTAAAAAATAATAATTTATATAAACAAAAAATAATAAAGGAACAACCCGCATTGAAATAATAAGTTTAATATAAAACCGCGTGAAAGTATTTTATATTTAATTGTAAATTATGTAAAAAAAGAAAAGAAACGTAAAACTGAAAATTAAAAAGAGTAATCAAAATTTTCAAGGTCTTATATGTATTCACATTAGTCGCGGCGGAGGACCTTGAATATTTCTAAAAACTGAGAACTACGATGTTTGCCAAACAAGTCACAGCAGAAACGTTGGAAAAAGCGGGTCGCAACCACTCTTAAACCCACAAACGTTTGACCCCTATGAGGTAGTTTCGTCTATTCTTCACGACAGGAGCGACGAAAAGTTTTTTTCCCGTTTGTTCTTCATATCCTTTTCTTTCCTTTACTGCTTCTTAATTTATCTTTTCTATTCTTTAAATCCTTCCATTCATGCCTACATTATATTTTATCAGCACCAACAGACCCGGTTACCTTGTTGCCACTAGATTACCCTCTGGTGTCAATAGGAGACATGGAAGTTTTCTCACGCTACTACTTTCATATTACGCACCAGCGTTGCTACGTTGCTTCTCTATTTTCGATGCGACATTTTTTTTAAACAGCACTTATATTCGGCAAAGATAGATTATTATTACTACTACTGCGAACGCGAATTAAAAATGGTTTCCGTAGCAACACTGAAGTTATGTAGACATTATCTGTAATTTGGAAACTGATTGATAGTGAGCCTATCAGTGATTGATGGAAATTTATGAGCAAGTTGCGGCGAATTTTCGAGCCACAAAAGCAAGTTTCACCGTTGATTAATGTTGTACGGAAGAGATTTCGTATTGGACAAATTTTTAAGTTACAGAACGCGACAATGAAACATGTAATGGACTGGTTAACCAGAATTTAGTGGAGAGATACGAGTATAATAGATAGTGAGTAGCAGAGGGATCGGTACTGACAGAAGAGAATAAGAGGAAATTGGGGCAGCTAGTTATCGAGAAGTCTCGGCTTTTGGTTCGTAAAATGGTTCGTGGTACGGCGATGTACAGGCGAGATCATCGTATTCTTCATTCGTATTGCGTTATTAAAAATTAAAACCGCCTGACTAGAAGCGGCGTTTGCATTTTTTTGAATGGTTCAATTCCGGTTTTTTTGATCCGACATAAGTTTGCCGGACAGCGCTTTTTCTGGGGTTTTTTTTTCCGAATGGAGCGTGAATACAATATAATGAATATCTGAGTGCTCCAAAATAATCATTTATGGAGCAGCGGAAATCTAAATACATACACTAAGAAAGGTTTTTACCCGCAAAAGATCGATGTTTGGTGCGAGGTTTTGTACGCGTGTTTTTTACAACATTATGATTAATGTTGAACTTTATCAAGGAGTGGTTGAATTGTTTATTACTAATTTGGTAAAAAATTAACGTTTTTGCTAACTTCAATAAAATGGCACAATTGCGCGCATAGCAAACGAAACAATATAGACTTTTTAATACAGATTTCTGACTCTTATTTAATCTCTAATTCACTTTCGTAACCCCGAAACCAGATTTAATGCCGTCCGAATTTTTTGTACGGGGTTACGTGAAAGATAAAATCTTCAACAACAATCCAAAAACGATAAACGAATTCAAGTTGTTGATTACTAAAGTACATGTATAATTCA
This sequence comes from Icerya purchasi, assembly GCA_039619475.1. Classification (NCBI taxonomy): domain Eukaryota; kingdom Metazoa; phylum Arthropoda; class Insecta; order Hemiptera; family Monophlebidae; genus Icerya; species Icerya purchasi. The sequence goes on from CM077115.1 coordinate 92,337,732, forward strand.
GCTCCTTAGCCGGCCCGTTGCTCATTGCAGCGAGGAATGTGAAATGCGGAATGTGAAATGTGTTTTTTTCGGCTGCTCATTGCAGCGAGTTCGCTGAGCGAGGAAATAATGGTTTGCGATGAAATTATCGAATTTTTATTTGGTATTTGTTTACTATTTTCTTCAGTTCTTTGTTTTCATTTTAACATAAGTTTCTAGGTTAACGAAGTGTATACGATTTGCTTTTATTTTGTATGTAATAACTATTTTTTAAAGTATAAAATAAAATGGTATGCTATTTTGTGTAATTAAGTGTTTACATAATTTTAACTTAATAGCAACGTCTACAAGAAGAAAACAATTATTAGAATTATATTTTTCTGCAGAGTCGGAAGAGGAAATTGAAAATTTATTAATTACAAAAAAAAAATCAAAAGAAGAAAATTTTGGATGCAAAAATATTTACATGCTAAAAATGATTATGGACAATTTCATAGGTTAATTTCTGGAATTAACGGAGGAAGAATTCGTAAAATATTTCCGGCTGTCTAAAGATCAGTTCAAAGAAATTCATGACTTCATAAAACGTGAAATTGTAAAAAAAATGCAGTCTTTCATATTGACATTTTTGAAATTGTTATGTTCCGTATTATACAAAAATTCATACTTCCTAATTATTTCAATCAATTTTTCCCCATTATATGTATATAAATTAAATTAAATTAATAAATGAAGAAATATTTACATAAATTAAAAACAAAAAGTAATATACACACATACATATAATGAAATACAAAACAGCAGAGGAATGAAATATTAAAGACAACAATATCAACAAATATATGTATGTATGTAACAAACAACTGAAATGTGCGAAATGTGTTTTGAACAACTCGCTTAGCGATCCGGGCGAGGGGAATTATTTTTCCTCGCTCGCCTCTTTCGACCATTTCGATACTGATTCTCGCCGCAATGGGCAGTGTTACATTTAAATGTATAGTAATCGATTTTCAGATTAAAAACATTACACATTTCACATTCCTCGCTGCTATGGGCAACGGGCCTTAAGGGGTTATTCTGGTCTAGAAATGTGAAAAAATCGATTTCCCCAGCCATATTTTCAAAGTTTAGACCTTTAAGAATAACCCTCTAAGAGGATTTTTGGAAATTCGAATTATTTTCGGAGTTATAGTTATTTTTGTGACGCGCCAAGTAACCCGGTGCAGCCGGAACGAATCAATAGTAGACGGTGTTGAGGAAGAAAAAGAGCTAGCACAAGCCTCTAAACCTGATGCTGACCCTACACATCTGATTGTCTCAGAAACGAGGTTTCACCTCACTGTTTAGAGTAACTACACTTATCGATAAATATAGGAAAAAAGTGATTGACACGGTTTGTTAAATCTAGCTTTTTCCCATGGTGTAACTTATGGAAACATCAAAAAAATATCAATATTTGAGCTTACAATAATTGGTACGAAGAGCATGTAAATTCTCGCAATATAAATCATAAACAAAATTTTCCGGAAAAATGGATGTCGACGCTGTGATTAAAATATTCGAACGGTCACTTGAAAAACATTAAGTCAAATATACGAAATCCATCGGAGACGGTGACTCGAAAACATTCATAGGCATTCTGAATATAGACCCGTATCATAGTGATCCTGTAGTGATAAAGAAAGAGTATGTTGGACATGTGCAGAAAAAGATGGGTTCTAGGTTACGAAAAGTTAAAAAGAATGGTAAAGGCCCTGGAAAATTAACAGACAAGCTAATCAATGAATTGAGTTTATATTATGGTTTAGCTATTTGCCGAAATCCTGAATCTGTTGATGATATGAAGAACTCGATGTGGGCTACTAATTACCATAAACGTTCAACTGATGAAAATACACGGCACCAGTATTGTCCACGTGCAGAAATCAAGCTGGTGTAAATAGCAAAAAGCTGCTTCTGAGAATACTCTACAAGACTTTGTTCACGAGAATCTACCATTGAGTGAAAACGTATTGGAAGTGATAAAGCCAATATATGAAGATTTGTCTTCGAAAAGCTTGCTGACAAGATGTTTAGGTTCAGAAACACAAAAATTCGCTAATCAGAACTTCTGTACCTAAACACATACATGCTAGAAGCCACACCATTGAAATTGCGAATAACATAGCTGTCTGTTTTTTTAATGAAGGTTTTCTACCAATTTTAAAAATTATGGATACAATGATGATAAAAATTGGACCTGAAAGTTATGCATTCGCCAAAAAACGCGATTAACAACGAATTAACCGCCCCGAGCTATAAGCTTCTGAAGCTTCTAAAGATGTTAGAACTGCTCGGATGACTGAAAGAGCTTCAAAAAATGTCGCTTTTGAAGTGGAAGAAGGAACATTGTATAAGGCAGGGATCGCTGATTAAAAAAATTGAAGTATAACATACCATTAAACGACTCAAACTGCCCGAAACGAGACTTCAAACTTTAAAGACATTTTTCTCGAAACTACTTTTTTCGATACGGTTGACATGATATCTCAAGTTCTAATGGACCGATTTACTTGAAATTTAGTACAGATCTTAATACTATTAACATTGGCCTGACGTAGGGATTTTTAAAAATCTTCTTTTTTGCTATTTTAAAAAAATTTCAAAGTCGAAAAAATGAGGCAAAAAATGTTTTTTTTTACATGGACGCCATTTTGCGAAATTTTTTTAATTTCAAATCGCCTACGTCCGGCTAATTCTACATTCTTTCTTTTTAAGAATTCACCAAAATTTTATGTTTTACATCAACCGGAGGGTTGGAATCACGTCAACTAGGGAACATTTTTTTTTTCGAGTTCCTACTTCGCCCGCCTGTATCAATTTCAATTTTGAATTTTTTAAAATTTCAAATATTTTTTTTCACTTTTAAAATGTCAATAAAAAACTGATAAAAAAATGCATAGTAAAAATATTTATTGTTTTTTTTTTTTATTACGTCAGCAAAATCACCTCCAAATCGAGCCTCTAGACCAGAATTCCCCCTTAAGAAATTATTCCGCAATATGAAGAAACGTGTCCATAGATGTGTACATAAGAAAGTGAAGTTCGTTTTGAGCAAATGTAAATTTGTTATTTTTAAGGAGACACTTAGTGCGTATATATATATATATATATATACATACATACATATATATATATATATTATATATATATACATACATATATATATATACATATATACATACACACACACACACACACACATATATATATATATATATATATATATATATATATATATATATATATATATATATATATATAATATATAAGAACATATTTATAATATATAAGAACATATTTATTTTTATTGAAACTGTTTTTTTTCTTTTTTTTAAACTTTAAAACAACGATATAGTAAAATAAATTATCGGTTTCAATTGCAGTAGGATTACCAGTTTAAAATGAATGTGTTTCGGTGTAAACCTCGTATTATATTTAGCGTTTATATTTTCAGAAAAATTAGTATTTTGTAAAGAGAGCGTAGTGTACATCAACATAGTTAAGAAGAAGATGAATGTGAAAATGAACGGAATAACATGTATTAGAAAAAGAACGGATAAAATGTATGTATAAAAAGAAGAAAAAAAATTACATCAGTATTAAAAACTTGTATATGATATAAAAACATAAAATTTTTCTACCGTTTATTTTACGTTTTACCTAAATAACTTTAAATTACATTTTACTCCCAAAAATTTGTTTCAACTGATGTTTAAATTTTAATTATCTACAAATTACTCAATTAACGCATTGACCTACTTATTATCGTATTCTTTGGAATGAAAATTAAACTTATATGTAGGCGGAAAAGTAGGACCATTTTCGATCAATTCACTAAAAGCTTCACCGCTTTCCATTACTTGTTTCAGCTGATCATAATGTAACAGCGAGGAACTATCATTTTCTTTTATCTTACTGATTAACTGATCTGCCGATAATCCATTATCGTTGTTCAGTCGAAAGTTTAAATCTCCAAACCAGAAAACGTAGCTGATAGTGAAAAAAAAAAAAAAATTAAAGAAATATACAAATATTAAGGTTAAAAGGTTAAGTAATCGTAAATCAAATCTATATTCAAAATTCCTAGTAATTATAACGAGTTTCGAGGATGCGCCTGGAAGCCGATTATGGAAGTCGTAAAAAACAAATTGTCTTAACAATAATCGGCATGAAGTAAAGCACAGAGCGTTCAGAGCTCTACAGTCAGCGCCAGGCTGCCCTCTTAATGCCTCTTTTTCATAATTTTTCGACGGTTCTAACAGATATGGCTAATATATATATATATATTACTGAAAAAATAATTTAAACAATATTTTCCTTCTTCTCTATATATGTAGAGTTTTAAAAATGATGAAAGTTAATACTAAATTCCTTTTAAAAAAAAAATATGCCTGTTCAAACTCAAATATTTTGAATTTTTTGGGGGTTTCTGCTATTTAACGATTACATTTGAAAGCGTCCGTACGAAGCGCAAAATAAATCATTTCAAAACTAATCGCAAAGTATTTTTTTTTATAAACACGTTTTCAAATTAATATAATTCTACAAGCAATAAATCGACTGGAAAATATTAATGTATTAAAAATTTATGCCGGCGCATTTTCCATAAAGAAATAGCTAAATATATATTACCAAAATTTTAAAAGCAGCATACAATTTATACGCATGCAATATCAAATATAATACAGTTATTAAATAAATTAAGCAATAAGCAAATAAACGAAAATAATACAGCTTTAATATCATTTGACATCACAAATTTGTATATCAACATCCCAATAGAAGAAATAAAACATAATACATAGCACAATTTATAAACATACAAACAACATACAATTTACACTGAAGTTAATTAACGTTTTAAATATTATTATGAAATAGATTTTAAATTTAACAATAATATACATATAGATGCATATATGTATATATGTATATATAAGGTCGTCGCCAGCCGATGAGCCAGGTGTGATGGGGGGGGGCAAGATGATACAAAGAGGATATGAGTTATGGGAAGAATAAAATTTATAATTTGTAAAGGATTAATATTTTATTAAACAAGAATAAAATCTTAATTAAAACATAATTTTCGTGCGTTTCTGGAAAATTGTTCTACTACTTTATTATAAAAGCCTTCCAAATTGTCCATGATTACGCGCCTATGAATACTCATCATGGCCAGTTGATTAAAAAGTTCCAAAACTCCGGGGGGGGGGGGGGACAACGGTCCGCTCCTGCCCCCCTTGGCGACGCCCATGTATATACATAAAACACCTAACAACAACCCCTTATTTATAAAATATGAAAACAAAACTAAATTCTATCTATGCATTATGTAAATTTTTATAAATTAGATAACAGTTTTTTTTTTTTTTTTTATTTTATAATTTATACATTTTAATATTTTATTGTTTTTTACATAAACCTTTTGATTTTGAAAATTGCAATATATTAATTTAATAATTTCGATATTTTCAAATGTATATAGATATTTATATTGTTTACAAACTAACTTTAGTGTACATTCACCATGATTATGGAGCAGTGTCTCCGAAACACGTTGATGTTATCATTTTTAATACATTAATATTTTCTAGTCGATTAATTGTTTATATAATTATCAAAATTAATTACCGACACGATGCTACCGGTAACGTATTAGATCGGAAAAGAAAAAGAAACAATAGACACTTACTCATGGAACAGTATGGTGGTAGTCTCTTTAATGCTGAATTTCTGACCTTGAAGGACTGCATTGTAATCGTCGATCCGCTCTTTCACCATTTTATCGTGCGGAGCTAAATGACAGTTCACAAAACATATCGAACAACCGTAAATTTGAAGTCGTAAACTGACAGCTCCTTTATTACCCTAAATTTAAAAATACCCCCCAAAACAACTTATTTAAATTCTAAACATTAGAGACAATTTCACCTTTTTCATTTATTGATTTCTTTTTTTTTTTTTTTAGGTATAAGATTCAATCAAGTCTTCTACATGTGCATCAAATACGCATACATATTATTACATATCTGTATATCTGTTTAACGTAAGGGCACATGAAAAACTAATAAAAAATACAAATAAACTCGGATTGTTCTATGTATACAAATTTCTTACATAAAACTGATCTAGAGTACCGCGTTTTATGCAAATGCATACGATCATATTGATAATAGAAGATAGGGGACGTTCTCGCTGTTTTATAGAGGATACTAATAAAGATTAAAATATCTGGAAACTTCACCGTGTCTATCAAGTAAAATTAGTAAAATTTTTCAATTGTTGTGCATGAATTTAAAAAACTCCACTTATAAAGTCTGATATTAATGCATTTTAACCGCCTTTAGGAAATTGTACAATAAATACGAAATGTATAAGTAAATTGTGTAAAAACTACTTACTGTCTGAAACACAAAAAGTTTTCGTAATTTTGCTTCAGAGATTTTTCAGCATTTACACCGTGTGATTTGTTACTTTTAAATCTTTTATTAAACTACTCATATAATTTTGGATCGAAAAATGCGTTACTCCTTGGCTTAGCTTTAATTATGTACACATAATGAGTCGTGAAAATAAAAACTCATTATCGCCATTGAGTTACCTAAGATGGGGGAGTGGAGGCAGCCAACATTAGTTGAAGGACTGTATTCAAAAGATCATTTTAAGGAGACAGGAGGAACTTTGACTGTCCTCAAAATGACTGTGTCTCTACCGTCACAACACCAGAGAGCGTCAATTTAGTACGTTGCCACATTCGTCATCGGCAGATGTCCACGCGTAAATTGGCGAAAGTTTGGAATCACTAAAGATACAGCGTCCATAGCATCATAAAAAATAAGCCAGAACTACGATCGCACACGTCCATTTCCTAAATGACATATTAAAGGGGAAAGAACTGCAGAAATATCGCTAGGTGTTTTATACTAGTCGGTGGTGGTAGCTCGGGAAATGTGCTCTTCACGAAAGAAATATTCAGAGAATCTGGTCAGCTATACCGAAAGGTCCAAAACTATCGGCTTCAGCTATTTCCAGGTTACGACGATGGCTCAAGACAGCATTTCTGCTACCGGAATAATGTCGCTTGGGTTTGTTGATCGAAATGTTAAGATCAACGCTGGCAGCTATCAAGAGCGCGCTTTTCGAAGCTCGATCCGTGAGTTTCACAGTACTTCGGCCCATTGCACTATCACCGTCTATGGAAGGCTATCTCCGACTTCTGGCACAAAGATATTTGGCCATCTAAATCACTGGATCTCAGCCTGATGAATTACTTGAAGTGGTTCATCTTGAAGCAAGAAGTTTCGGAAACAAGGTATGCCGCAGTAGATTCGTTGAAGAAAAAGTTCGCACCCGCAAGAGTGCGCAAATAATTATTAAAAGGGATTGTTTAAATGTACTGAAACCAAAGAGGAAATTTTAAGAATTCGTTATAAATTATTGTTCAATATTATTGATATTGATTTAATAAAAGTTATTATTCCTTTGTGCGGATTTATAATTCTTACTGTAGTTTTCTTCAGTTGAAATATTTTTAAAAAATCGCGAAAATTAGGGTTCAACCTGTTTTTGTACATATATGAGGTCTACCCGGAAATTATCTGGCCTTTATTTATAACTCAGAGTTCGAATTCGTCACGGCCTACGGGTAAGCATCGCCTTCAAAGTACTTCCCTTGAGAGTCTAAAATCCGCTGCTGACATTTCTATCATGTTTGGAAGCACTTGTGGGGCGCATTTGTCATAACAACCATCAGTTCACTCATCGCATTTTGTTTTATCTTCTCCACATCTTTGAATCTTTCTTCCTTTCAACGAAATTTTCAGCTTAAAGAGTGTCACAAGTCACACCGAGCAGTGTCTGGACTGTAGGGTGCCTGCCTAACCTATACGATACCGTGTTTAGTCAAATAGTCCTGAACAAGTTGCGACGAATGAACCGGTGCTTTGTCATGATAGAGCATACATTCACCATTTTTCCATAATTTTGATCGCTTTCTTCACACAGCGTTTCATAACAGTTTTCAAATTGTAAGATAATATTCTTCATTAACAGTGCGACTATTTGGTACATATTTATGACGCCCGACACCCTCACAGTCGAAAAAAACAGTTAACACTCTTCCAGAACAAGGATCAATTTCGACCTACTCTTGACCATTTTTAAACCGATTAAACCACTCTTTTATTTACATCTTACCCATGACTTGGTCTCCAAAACTTTTTTAAACAATTATATGGCCAAGATTAAAATTTGAAGCAAATTCTTTGGTCAACGCATTCCGTTATTTTTGTGAAATGAGGAATGCGAAGCACTCAACTATGAAACTTCTACGAAAACCGGTTTAATGAATTCCACGATGGAAAGGGTAACAGGCGAAAGTTCCCTTTCCACAATGACGTCTTTTTGACGACGCTAGAGCAATTTGTTTTCGAGTTATGAACAAAGGCCGGATATTTTCCGGGCAGACCTCGTATATATATATATATATATACATATATGTGTATACACACATGTATACTTTTATATGCATTAATGTAAATTTGTAAGTAACATCGTAATGACGACGTTAATAAGAATATCATGTTTCACATACAAGTTTGCTCAATGGAACCTATAACTTACGAATAAGAAAATCTTCAATTTATTACGAGACTACATTCTATGTCTAAAATATAGAATAGCATTTTTTTTTAAATTTAAAACAAAACTGCTTAAAATTTTTATTACTTTGAACATTTATATGAAAACCATAAGTGAAATAATACAACCGTTGACTTAATTTTTTTTTTTTAAAAAAAGCTTATTATCATTATTTTTATTATATATAAATAATTGCGTTCAAAATTATGAGAATATCAAATGTACAAACTGTTGAATCTCATTTTTTTTTTTTTTTTTGGCGCGTCAATTATGGACACTAACATGATGCAAGTGAAATTTTTAAAAGTTTCAATGTACGACAGCGGAGTTCTACCCGAACGAAACGCCACTACCTAAATGATATTCCCTTTATTAAATATCATCGAAAACTAAAGTAAGGTGATCACAGACCGATGGGTAGTCTCGAATAAACCGTCTGCTCAGAAAAAAAAAAAAACGACGGGAAAACTTAAAGAAACGATTTTTCAAAAACGTGAAAATGAGAAATTTTAATTTTGTATATTTTTCAATATTTGTTTTTTATGTTTTAACATTAACAAAGAGAATTTTACATATTTATTATCCGTTATATTTTGATCCAGCGATAAAAAAAACTTACGTTATAGAGCACTGTGTATACACGAAGAAAACGTAGAAAAAAGCCAATATTAATACTAATACATTCACATACCCATAAACCGAGCAATCCGGTTTTCGTGTGTTCAACTAAAATATCCCTCAAGTGTATTATATGCTTACGCAAGCAAAACACGTTTAACATTATACCGACTAATCGTACCGTTTTAACCTTTACGTAATTATACGGTGCCAACGCATTCCTAGAGAACAACAGAAAATCAGGCATAAGAACAATTTTTATAATTTCCAAGGAAGTTATTAATGAAATATTAATAGTAATGAACTACGGTTCCCGTGCTCATTTTGAAATGAATTTATTTCTAAATAGACGCAATATACTTTTCTAATTCATATAATAGTACAGCATTAACTTACAATAATTATTTTACATTAAACTTTCCAAAAGCAAATTAATTCAAAATTATAATTAAAAAACAAAGAAAAAACCTTTATTTATTTATTTTTTTAGTATGCGGTTCTAGGTTGATCACATTCTTAAATAGCACTTTGTTACGACCAATGGCAGATCTATGTATTTTTCTGGGTCAAAGAGAAGACACCTTCAAGAAAACGTGATATAATTAAAATGCGAATACGTATTTTATTTTTTTTAAGACAGCTTTTAAAAAAATACGTGTTCTTATATACTTTTATTTTTTCGAATATAATCGTGATTGGATTTACACCATTTCTGAAACATTAAAATAACTAAATAATTACATTTTATAAATTTACTTCTATTTACAAATAAACCATTTAGCGATTTTTTGTTATTATTTAAATAATTTGCGGGTCTTACAAGGCAACTTTCCGTCAGTGGATTCCCAACATAATTATATCGTTTATTCGTAAATACACATCTTAAAGCTAATACATCATATTCATCTTACACATCTAATTACATTTAACTTTTACTTTTACCGAACTACGTTTAATTTCTTACAACATGTACATTCATACCCCCTACACATCCTAAAACAATATATACCACGTTTACTAAAAGGTATGCAGCCAGAAGAAGAAGGAGCTACCATGCACCGGTACTTAAAAACCGAAAAGCCCTTTTTTTTTTCTTCACATTATTTATATTTATTCCCTTTCCCCTTTAGTCCTCAGTCTTATCCCTGTTCTTTTCCCTCTTCTACTCTTTTCTCATTCTTTGCACCATGCTATCAATCAAATTTTTATTTTGTTCTTCCATATATGTTCAAATCGTATTCGTTTCTAATTTCCTTTGGCGTGCTATACAATATATGACTCAAAATTTCTTCTTCAACATTGTCAATTTTACTGTTAATCCCTTTAGGTCTAATAAATCATAATTTGTCATAGTTCCTAGTCCCATAAATCCTTTTCCTCGTCGGTAATCTTCTTTTTTCTGTTTTATACTTATTGTAATAAAAAATAAAAAAATTTTTTTTGCATTTTTCCGGGAATTTCTTTATTATTATCCCACCAAGTAGTATTCGTTATCAGATTCGTACTTCTCCAGTTCGGTAAAAATATTTTCAAACATTTTTTTTTTGTAGCTTATTAATTTACCTTAATTTCGTTTTTTTTTTGCCTCCCCCCAAATTTCGATTCCGTATCTAATCCTAAACATTATTAATGAATCAAAATACAATCTCGCAGTTTTGTAATTCGTAACCTGTTTTAATTTGTGCAAAAACCGGCAGAGTTTGCGTGATTTTCCTGGCAATGTTATCAGTTTGAACTCTCCACGTTAATAACGCCCTATCAAATATTATTCCAAGGTACTTAAAATTATCAAATCACAACAGTATACTTCAACTCCATGAAGACAATCCACATTATGTAACACTATTTTAAGTTCTAAACCTACTTGGTATTTTTACATGCATAACTTTTGATTTTTTAACGTTTATTTATAATATTTTTCGTGTTCCTCCGGAAGCAGCCTTTCCGCAATTTCTACGTCTTGGTGTTCGATTACCAGAGCAATATCGTCAGCATATGCATAAATTTTGGCATTCGTAACACAACTGTGAACTGAATTAATGTAAATTGGAAACAGTAACGAGAATTAGTTGAGATATATTAAATTGTTCGCTTTCAGGTAAAATTTAAGGCGGTTAGCCACATTATGTGCTCTACCACTTTAGCAATAACTGATATTAACGTAGTTGGTCCATAGTTTTCACAGTTGTTTATCCCTGCTTTTAATTCCTTGGGGATCAGATGCCTTCTTTTACCGACTCATTAATTATTTTTGTTAACAGCGAAACGAAGTTTTTTGCATGTGTAATTACATCTTTCACCCGAATACCATCGTACCCTTGAGCTTTATTCGGCTTCACTTTTTTAATTATGGTTTCCATCGTTTCATTCGTGGCTTGTGGTATGTAAAATAGCTTAACTCTTATATTAACATTGTCGGTCAAATACCACGGTTATGTTTCATTTTTTCAAAATAACATCCACATAGTAATTTTGAAATTTACAAGCCGCATTGAGATACCCATCGAAATTCTTCCCTATTACCTCATCTATAATTATAGTTTTTTTTTTTTTTTAAAACACACTATTTGATCTATTATCTTGCAGTTTTTTTTTTTTTTTAATGTTATTATTCGCTTTTTGTAATTCATGTTTGTAGTATTTTTCTTTTTCTTATTTCCTGCTTTACTAATTTCCTGTATTCCTTGTATAGTTCTTTATATCTCCTATTTGAATTATTACCTTTACATCTTTTGTAGTATAGATCTCTAATATGGATGAAATTCAATATTTTTCTATTCAATCGAACAGCAATTATCTCTTTTCCTCCTTTGTCTGTCTACTCAATTTGCACGCGTCATAAAGTTTATTAAAGACTGATTTTAAATTAGTATTTACTAATTCTTCAACTCCTCCTTTCTCTAGCAATTCCCGTCGCTGATAACCATTTACTTTATAACTTTTAACGAGTTTTCATTCAAAAAAATATTCATATTTGCTGACGTTCAAAATTCCTGACATTACTTCGTTTGTTGACTATTTGATAAACATATTACCTATACAAGATTTGGTAATGACACTTGCTTGTACCTTTTCCCTAGTTGTTTCTTTAATTAGCCGAATTCCCCCCGGTGCCTTGTTAAGATAGACAAAAACTGAGATTATTTACTTTTTACTCCTTCAGTCAGGGTTAATATTAAAATCTTCGCAAATAATAAAATTTGTGTTCCGACCTAGACACTCTAGAGGCTCTCATCGAATTCCTGTAGAAACTGACCAACGTAGTTACTCGGTGACCTATAAATTGCTATTAAGTAAATTTTTTGATTCTTCCTTAATTTCTACAGTGTAATACTGTTAGCAGCAGAATTACTCGCAGACATCACTTTGAAAGCTTTTGTCGCCAATATATCATTACTCCACCATTATTACGGTTTGATGGCTTCTCTATTACGCATTTCTCTCTATATTGAAAAGTTCAGGCTCATACTCTTTCATATTTATTTTCGTAAGTTCTACCATACTAACATCCTGCTTATGAATTTGTACTAACAACTCATCCCAATTGCTTCTCTAATGCTTCTAACGTTTAAATGAATTATATTAATAATATTCTTATTAATTTTTCCCTTTCGATTAAATCATATCAGAATTCAATTTTTAAATGTTTACGTATTCGTTACGCTCAAACCTGTGACAGAACTGCACTAAAGATGTTATTATGCAAATATTTTTCTACTTAATTTAAATGCAGATTTTAGGAAAAGTCATAAATGAAGCATTGGGAAAACAGGATTTATATATAAATGTTTAGTTTAAAACTTTCGCCGAAAAGATCTTTAAACGAATCGAGAGGACTCGAAATAATAGATAACCCCGTAAATAAGTAAAAAATCGAATGAGCACACAAAATTCCATACTAAATTAGTAAATACTTAAGTTATAAATATCTTTCGTGCGAAGTAATCATTTCTTTTCTTGTTTCTTTTGTTTAAAGATTAATAATTAATAATACGTACAACGAAGAAAGAGGGCGTGAGAGAAAAACTGTTTCAAGGTCATAACTTTTTAATTCATTTTTTTTTTCTTTTCTCTTTTTGTGCTTACCAGAGCAAGGGGCATTGACCCAATGACTATTTCCAATAAATTTCGGAGAAACAGTCCATTTTGAGCCCATGCTGTTCCCGCTTCCGCTGTAACAATTCTACTCTAAAGAATAATTAACCGGCTTTCGCTGTGCTAGTTTATCGACACAGACATCCGAACGTGATGCGCCATATTTTTCGGTACATTAAAATGCTTTTAACGCTAATTTTCTTTTCTATTTCCTTTACCTCAATTATTACTCTTCACGTTATGTAAAATCCTGTCTTCGCATTAAATTATTTTCTGTTTTCAATTTCCTACATTACTTACCTTCCAGCTAGCACTAAAAGTTACACATTAAAATCAACAGTGGCAATGTAGATATGAGCCTCTAGTTGCCTACGCCGATGTTAATTAAATTTCATAATTAATAGTACTATACAAGGAGCGAGATTTTCTTCTTTTTTTTTTTTTTTTTTTTTTTTGTTTGCTTAGTTCTACTTCATTGTCAAATATAGTACACATACAGTAATTCGTAATTAAATCGATTATTCCAGAAAGCGCATATATTCATCTTTTTCAAAAATTAATTTTTTCGATATGGTTCAACACGTAAGTTTCGGAGAAACAGTTTCTTCAGACGAGACGATAAAGAAATTACAAATATATGATTTATCGTTACTTTTTGTAAATTTAAAATTAACTAAACTAAGCCCCTTTTTTTACTCTCGAAACGTGCCATCAAAAACGATATTTGGAATTTGACAAGTAAAATCGATCTTATATATATATTCTATGCTGCTTAGTAACTCATTTTTGTGTACCGTTATGGTTTTGGGCGAACACAATTATTATATCGAGGTTTCAGGGAGATTCGTGTCTTCGATCGAGTGCCATTTTTTATGGACTCATCGGCCTTTTATTATTTTCCAATATTGATTTTCAATGATCTAATGCAACGAAATCGGTTATAATAATAGCTCTATTATATCCTATTTCATTATAGTTAACTTTAAAATCGACCATTTCTTCCGAGCTACAAGTTCCATATTCGCGGTTAATTTTAAAGTTAAATGTCTACGATTAGCAGCAGCACGAATAATATTCTATTATTATCCTTAGAATACAATACTTATATACTACCTAATTAAATGAATTAGTATAATTCGTTATAAATGTGATTTATTTTAACCGTGATTATGTAGCTATATTTTGCAAAAAAATATTGGCTTATTGGATATTTTTTTTTAATGTAAAGTTAAAAAAATGAATATACGATGTCTTTATATAAGTATCTCTCAAGATACTTATACTACCTAATTAAACGAATTAGTGTAATTCGTTATAAATGTGATTTATTCTAACCGTGATTATGTAGCTATATTTTGCAAAATATGTTGGCTTATTGCGTATTTTTTAATGTAAAGTTAAAAAAATGAATATACGATGTATTGGCTATCTTCTTTATATAAGTATCTCTCAAGATGGTATAAAATGCGAAAACATGCAACATAAATTTTAATTTAATATATTACTGGCTACGTGTCTATTACGAATTTTTAGAGATATATTAAGAACTGTTAGTTATTCTTAACGTACGATCGCTCACTAGTTTTTCGTGTCAACTACTCCCCATGCACATATTTATTTATATACGTAAGGCGTGCCTTCAGAAGTTTCAATCCAAAAAAAAAAAAAAAATGAAGGAGAAAAAATTCTTGCAAATACTTAACCAAAATGGCACTAATTTCAATGTTGTTTTTTACGTTATTAGCGCTATTTATATACGCTTATGATCTGTGTTACCAATGGTTATCATCTGTGGTGCTCTGCAGGATACTGCGGTATTTTGGTCATGTGATCAGAGCGAACAATTTGGAAACGGTGCTCGTCCAAGGAAAGGTCAACGGAAAAAGGAGTCGAGGTCGTGCGCCGACTAGATGGACGGACGCGGTGTGCACAGCGGCTGGTCGTACCTTTCAGGATTGTGTACACATCGCAAGGGATCGGAATTGTTGGCGCAGTCTGATCAACAGGGTGACAGATCATGGTCACGATACATGGGGTGAAACGATTCGATAGATAGATGATCTGTGTATAATTCTTCAAAATCATCATCCTCATATTACGATTATAGAATTCCAGCGATGCGATACAATCAATAGTGATGGTGATCAGTCGAAGAAATTTCCTGGAAACTATGTTAACCCAGCGATTTCTTAGTCACAGTGAAATAAGGTGGTTAGGTCACAGCGAAAATTCGTTCGCAATCTCAGTCGTGCTTTTCTCTTCTCACTTATATTAACGGTTAATCAATAAAATCCACTTTAACTTTGAAAAAGAAATAAAACAAACAAATAAATAAAAATTTAAAATATTATTTAAAATAGTGTGCTTAGAAAAAAGGTAAACTCAAAATTTTTGTACAAATGTAAGTTATTTAAAATTATACCTGCTAATTTATTGTCATATTTGTAGCAATGACCTATGCATTTTTATTGTACCATTGTAATTCTCAGATTTCCCTCCATTTCTGCTGCCCTATTGACATCCCGAAATAATTTCATTAAACTGCACATTATCCTGTTAAGCTCTTTGATTCAAACTGTTATTCGGATTCTGTCTTTTTTTTTTTTTTTTTATTTTTTAATGGTTTTGTCGACCAGAATATTAGCTTAAGGAGTGGGAAGAAAAAGAAAATGAAGTTGTATTCTTCAATCTGTAAAAGGATAGAGGATAAAAATAATTCAATAACTCCGAGGCAGAAATAACGGAAGTAGAAAAAAAGGAAAGAATATAAGAAGCACTAATAAGGGGAGGAGGGATATCGACATTTATTAAAGAAGGATAGAAGGTCGGTTGTTCAGCAGAAAAAGTCGAACATTCAAATAAAACATTGTATCAAGGTCATAAGGAGTGTATGTGGAAGAGGGATGAAAAGGACAAAATGGAGTGTAAAAGCGGATGAAAACCGAAAAAATTATGCACTATGATTAAAGCGAAGGCAACAAATAGCCGAAATTGTGGAGCGTTTAAAAGAGGGCAAATATCTATAAAACATGGAGAAGTGGAAGAGATGTTTGAATAGAGAGATTAACTAATAATAATAGCCTTATTCGGAAGATGAAGGAGAATAGGAGCTGAGTTATAATCTGGAACTAGTCATTAAAGGGAAGAAGAGCAATATTACGAGCTGAAAGTATGCCTAAAAATCTGTCACTGGAAATAAAAGAACGGGCTAATGAATATATCTATTAATTTATTAAGCTCAATGCCTGAAAGGCTAAAAATACACAGAAAATCGACCGCGATCGAGTGAAGGAGGAAAAGTTCACATTACATAACTGGAAAAAGGAGCGGGAAGAGGAAATGTGACAGCTTGTAAAACACTGAGAATTCGAGATTATGAGGGTACATTTCGGATTTTTAGTGGTTAATATTTTTATTTTGCCGATGTTTATCAATAAATTAGCCTTCTTTTTCTAGTTCATTTAGTTCATCAGTCAACATTTGTGTAGTTCATTTAAACATCTATTTTACTGGTATAGCATTCATCTATAAATCTTAAATTGTTTAGCATTCTTTCGTGTTTAATCATTTATTTTTTCAAACCTGCTTTCTAAATACCTTTTTTCAAGAGCAGCGCTGAGTAAAATTGAAGAGTTTTTTTTTTTTTCTTTCTTCTTACAGTTGTCCCTAAAACGTTTCGAACTCTCTTCTCCGATCAAAAGGCTAAACTTGCTAAAATATGAGACGGGTTATCTCCACATTCTGATTTCTTTAGATAAATCCTTCATCCGTTTCGGGTTTGATTTCTTTTTTCCATAGCCGTGAAAACCCTACCTGGTTAAATTAGATATAATCCGAAATTCACGCGCTCTGTCTCAGTGCTCATAATTCCTCTCAAATTACAGAAATTCCTGCTAAATCCAATGCGCTACACCGGTACTTTCACAGATCTTGTTATTTAGTTATATATTTATAAGAATTGGCGTAAAAACTACGCTTGTCCAATGAACGTTAAAATGTAAAATAAATGGTTGCATTAAACTATTAGAATAAAACTTTTTTTTTTCCTTTATAATATTAAAATTCCTTTACCCTTAAAGAAAGAATATACTCGCTAAAATGTGGGAATATTTGTTGGTCTGTTTTTATCAGAGAAGGCGCAAAAAAAAACAAATAACTAAACAAGTAAACAAGTAAGTAAATAAATAAATAAATAAAAAAGTACAATTTGGCACGTGTGGAAATTAAGAATTCCCGAATAGTAGATAATTTTATTACAGAAACCGCATTCGTAGCATGGATTATGCGTGATTGAAAACATCAAAAGTTTACTGTTCTGAAAAAGAACATTCGGAAACGGTGTCGATGTTTTTAGCTTGTAGCCAGAAATTTTTTCAAGAGAGAGTCGGAAAAGCCTTTATAACATAAATATATGTCTTGGGGACTTGGTATATTCGCGGTAGCTTGCAAACGAAGAAAACAGTTAAAAAAAAAAACAAAAAAAAAAAACATGCGGAATAACAATAATAATAAACAGTAAACGATTTTTTTGGCAGAAATTTTGAATTTCTTCTTCGAGTATTTGTATAAATAGTAATTTTTCTAAATTGTTATCAAAATTCCTTTCCTGGCTACTACGGCACTTCACTTTTACCACTGACGTACGATAACCTTAACATTTGGAATATGTTTCAAAATTTCTTCGTGATGATAAATTTGCGAATGCCAAGTCTATTACCAGCTACTCTATATTATATAGCTAAAAACTGAGGCAACAAAAAAAGTAACTTTTTTCTTTTTGAACAATTAGTTTACAAAAAGAAAAAGTAAATTAAATTGCCCTGAATTTTCTTAAAACATCAATAACGTGTTGACTACGCATGCGCATATAAATAAATTGTAATTTTCGAAAACAGTAGAATTCCATTTTTTTGCATTCCGCTGTAACAAATCTTAAAACGTCAATTAAATATATTCTGTTATTGCACTAATGGAACGTTAAGAATTTTAAGTAGTTTTTGTTTATTGCCAATTTTTGTTACAATCTAAAAACAGAACGCGTTCAATTTCACAATACAGTTTTTGACTGAATCAAGCGTATACAAATATTCGGAATTTTATGTTAAATTCGCAAGTGCAGAAACTACGAACGTTAACGCGGTCTACTGTATTTACATATACCTTTTTTTCCACACATATTATTAGTTTCGACGAAATGGTAGAATCTAAAATTGACACGAGAAAGAAATGTTTAGAAAATTAAAACAGGTTAATACGTTGATTTTGATTAACCTGTAATGTTAACTCCCTTTTTCTCTCTCTCTCTCTCTTTTTCTCTACAGATAAGCCGAATTGACTGAAAATCACACCAAAAAACGGGATAGAAAGAAGTACTTGTTTTATTTCAGTTCGCAAGTACCACCGTTTCTTTTTTTATAACCGGAAAATTTTAAACAAAGTATAATAAACGTGTAGAATTGAAAACTCTTAAGGTTGTCGTCGATAACCAGTACAAGTAAAAAAGGGGCAGCAAAAGAAGCAGTTTTATCATGTCAGCACCGGTTCACCTTCAGTCGCGCAATAAGCTCTGTATTTCCTTCGCTTAAAGTACTCAACACGTTAAATTATAAGAATTTTTTAATTTTTATTTTTTTAAATGAAGGAAAAATTTATGCAAATAAACATTTAAAAGTATAAAAAACTGACGAGACATAATATTATTAATCAGTTTTGATATTGCATTCCATCAAATAAAAATTGATAAAATATTAAAAACTATGAAAACGAAAAATCTGTCTAGTACAATGCAAACCATTACTCAAAATAACTTAGCAGACAGAAGAACCGGTTTATTTAATCAAGAAAATAAAATCTCTTTTAAATACCAACTAGCTCAGAGATACCACAAGTTCTTGGGCCAGCACTTTTCAATATAGCGATATGAAGTTCACAATAATTTAAATCAACACGGAATGCGATAAGCTGCGCTATAAATCTCGGGAATTAATATAAAAACGAAAGCGTACATGAAATAAATGAAATAACAAAAAAAAAAAAAAAAACTCAAGTATACCACACATCTGAGTTTACAATTTTTAACATAAATGATAACCAAGCACCAATAATAAGCGGGAAATATGATAGAAAAGAAATAATACATCACATTAAACAATGCATATTCGTAAATATAAGTAAAATAAAAATTGGAAATGAAATAAAATATTCGGAATTAATTTTTTGACAGCAATTTAAATTTTAGTAAGTACATCGAATATGTAATAGAGAAAATTTAAAAAGTTTATTTTAAATTAAATTCGTTATATTCTAATACGATTCGCTTCAAATGCAAAGATTAAGAAACAGTACTTTACAAATCTTCGGATTAATAACACCGTTCGGCAGTGTATACTTTCCCCGGTTTTACGAGAAAAAAAAAAAAATAAGAATAGGATACTAAAATTACAAAGAAACATACTAATAGGAGCAGCAATTTCTGGTTATCGCGCCACATCCATACATTTCCGTCAATATTATAGCGAAAATTATAGTTACAGATTTAAAGTTAAAAAAATAACAATCAAAATAACTAGCAGAAAAAATATTTGGTGAGAAAAAAATTGCGACAACAGATCAAAAAGAAAAAATATATCAAATAGGATACATAACAACGACAACTCAGATCATCTGGTAGATCACAAAAACAGAAAGATTAAAAATGAACATTTTTATTACTTCACCCAATTTTTTAACCGGACATGGTAATAATGGAAGATATTTCGAACATTTTAAAATTTTCAATTCGGATATTTGAAATTCAAAAATGAAAAAAAAAAAATTAATATTGATTAATTCCGTCGCCTACGTAACGAATAAGAAAAGCAACACCAACAAATAATAGTAATAACAATTAGATACTTTAGCCGAGAAGCCGTAAGGTACAGCAGGGTTTAAAAAAAAAAAGAGTGATATAATCTTCACTGAACTTACGAAAAAGTGATTAGTTAAATTTGTGCTCTTCTTCTAAAACAGATGTAACAAATAATTCCATTCGGAGATGAGATTTATTTAAATTCACTGCGAATAGGAAAAAATACACCATTTATAAAATGCGTACGTAATTTTCGTAAACTGATCAGAAATCACTATAAACACTTCACGAATTGCGTGGAATTTGGAACGTTTCACGAAATTCGTACAGCAAATTGACGGAATACTATTGGAAATATTTCCATTTGGAGTCTTCAGGTTATCCCGGGCAAGGATATTTAGAGGAATAAATAAAGTTTTAACTTTAAATATGCCGTAGCAATAACATGATGGCCACTCAAATGTAATTTTTAAATTGCCGGTTTTCTTGGTCCACATCCTCCCAGTTTTCCCGGTCTGAATCCTCCCGATTTCCTAATCACTAGAATTGTACAGAAAGAAGAATGGAATTTTTCTGTTACTATTGGTAATATTTGACCGTCGCAGCGTATACTTTATATGAATAAAACAGAACTTTGTAATTTATTCTTGAGTGTGAAGTACATTAAAAAATGCATTCATTTTTTGCTTCGAATGATTCCTTCTTATTAAAAATATCGTTTTTGGCTATTTTCACTTTTTTCCCGATTTTATGACTAAATTCCCGGCTTATTCTCGGTTGGATGGCAACTCTGAATCTGTTCCTCGTATTCTTTCATAATTGTTCAAATTGACGCGCAGACTGCCTAAATTCTGATAAAATGAACTTTTATTACATTTTCTGGCGCATCAGAAAACTTGATGTATAATTCCCGCATTCACCGATAATACGATTTTGTTATGATTTTCAAAAAAAAAAAAAAAAAATTAACACAATATATTTTGTATTGTCATTTTAATATGATTTTTAAAAAGTAATGCGTAGAGGGAACAAATAAAGCAACGTGTTTTGTCGAAACAATATTTTAGCTCGGATTATGGCCGAGAGTAATCGTTTATTTAAAATTTATGCTCAGGTAATGATTTACGTATTTCGAAAACTTCAAGGTTGATTTTGTGTCTGCATTGATGTATCCACAGGTAAACACAAGAGTGTGTTCGCAAAAATATATGTCGGGACGTCTTGAATTGAACACAGAATAGTCGTATATTAGAATTCATTATTAAATGTTCGTCGAACACCGACATATTTATTTTCTACGAAAATAAGATGCAAAGAAATACAAAAATCTAAACATCTTTTTTGACGAAAATAAAAACAACAACAACAACAACAACATATTGTTTATATTAGCTTGTAAATTCTTCAATCGAAATTAGTGCAACTTGTTAAAATGACAAAACCAATTTATTATAACAGGTTAAAAAGGGGGGGGAAAAATATAAAGCGAGAAATAAAACGGATTCTGCTTGACGTCTTCGCAGTGATAAAATAATAATAAAAATATTTGGCATCGCTTTGCGGAAAGAAAAAAAATCGAAAGTTATATACGCACCAAAAGTGTCACTTACAACGGTTATACAAATTTTAAAATTTTTAAATAAAAATACGAAAAATAATCTAAAATGAAACGATGAAGATAAAATAAAAATAAAATAAAATAAACAAAAACGAAAAACAGACTGTAATTATAATGCAAATACATTTGAAAAATCGAAACAAAATTATAGCCCACCAGCCAAAATAGGAATTTACCCGCGTACATTATATTCGCAACTGGGAAAGTTCTTAAACTTACGATAACTTACCGAAAATGTCATATTACTCTTACAAATAGTATGTAGCTTAAGACAGTCGGTGACATAAGGGGGGAACATTATTAAAAAACACACCGGCATGTAAAATTTATGTGGATAATTGGATAGCATAAAAGGGGGTCGGGATATCCGGCAACTTTATTTAATTAGACTGAAAAGCAAGACAAATAAACGGAAAGATTACACGATTTGGCGGAAATAGTTTTGCTTCAAACCGAATGCATAACGTCGTAAAAGTAAATTTAAATAAAATAATATAAACAAAATTTAAAGGATTTTTAAAAGGTCCATCAAATTGTGCGTTATTCTTAAAGGAATCAGACAAAATCGTTGGTCAATAATGACGTGAAATGTTACTTTTTAGACCAATGCTTTTATTTGCATTCCTTTAAGAAATACCGCAATTTGACGGGCCTGCAAAAATGATTTTCCTGATTTTTATTGTATTAATACAAGCCACTTTTTTAAATTTTTTTGATATTACTTTATTTTATGATTTTTAGTGTCATATGCGGAGGAATGAGAGCGTAAAAGAGAAATGAATTGATTAATAATCGGAAATAATTAGTTGGACTTTTATTTTTATTTGCTCCTTTTTGTCAGTCTTTTCCAACCTAAAACCCTTACAATCGGCAACAAAATGACCAGAAGCAAGGTTATCCAGAAAATTTTTTCGCAAATTTTTTGCAGGCACCTATCTGTAGGTACCAACTTTTAAAAAATCGGCCTTACCATTTTTGAGATCTTAGCGTTCCAAGATTTGCAAAAATGCAAGAATACAGACAAAAGGACCCAGTAAGTAAAAGCCTTTAAAAACAAAAATTTTTTAACGATTTTCAATCTATAAAATTAATAAAAAGTACGCTAATAGTAATAATATTAACGAAAATAATAAGGCGTACAATGTTTAAAATGAAATTACGTTTCTCAATTGTATTCTAGGGAAAGTTCCAATATCAGACATAATGACAAATCTCAAGAGTAAAGCTAAAAGAAATTTTGATAATTACTAAATTCAAGTACTGAAAATTAATCTCCTACGTACAATCCGAGAAAATACTGGCTTAGGAATATCAGGCGGGCGCTTTAGGGAAGAGGAAGTTATAGTGGGTCGACTTCGCATTAGCTACACCTGTTTAACGCACGGGCACATATTATAAAAATCAGATCCACTTTCTGCTTTCTTCGCAGCATGATCCCACTTACAGTTCACTATATACTGTCTCTTTGTCCACAATACAAAAAATTTCGCCCAGACAGCCTCGAAGAAAAACCATTACAAGAAATTTTATCAAATGTTGCTTTAATGGTGTAAACGGTAATAATTTTTCTAAAAAAAAAAACAAAAAAAAAAAAACATCTTTAATAACATCTAAGACACAGAAAAAAAAGCGGATGTTTTTGGCCATTATAGCAATGTAGCAATACACAGCACTCGATAAAAGAAAAAAAAAAAAAAGCTTTGCATTGGGAAATTGCCTGTGCGCGCAAAATTCAAATAAAAAGTTTAAAATGGAAATTTTAAAATGAAACTATACTGGGAGATATCTAAGCAACCGGGAAAGAAAAAGGTACCTGGTTAAATTCCAATAAATTACGATGAAGAGGACCCAGACTTTTTTTAAAATAAACTTAATTTTACCTCAACGTCTTACATGCGCGCACAACCAATTTCCCAATGCACAGAATTTTTTTTATTTTTTTATCGGGTGCTACGTATTGCTACAAAGTTCAAAAACATCCGCATGTATTCTTTTATGTCTTAGATGTTTTTAAAAATGTTTTTTTTTTTTTTTTATTTTAGAAAAATTATTACCGTTTACACCATGAAAGCACCATTTGATGAAATTTCTTGTAATGGTTTTTCTTCGAGACTGTCTGGGCGAAATTTTTTGTATTGTGGACAAAGAAACAGTATATAGTGAACTGTGAGTATACGAAGAAGGCAAAAGGTGGATCTGATTTTTGCAATATGTGTTCATGCGTTAAACAAATGTGGCCAATGCGAAGTCGACCCATCACAACTTCCTCTTCCCTAGAGCGCCCGCCTGATGTTCCCAAGCCAGTATTTTCACGGATTATACAGAGGAGATAAGTTTTTAGTATTTGAATTTAGTAATTATCAAAATTTCTTTTAGCTTAACTTTTGAGATTTGTTATTATGTCTGATATTGGTACGTTTGGATGAGGCTGCATAGCTGCTTCGTCCTTTGCTGCCTGATCTACGCGGATTAATTCAAGGAAAATCTGCGACGAAAGATCTAAAATGTGAGCAGTAATAGGATGAAGTGATATAGAACTTATTGTGAAGGATTTGATTGAGTTGAACGAGTCTGAGTATATTAAAAATTTGTTGCGATCTGTAGAGACGGCAATATCCGCAACTAATTTTATCGCGTAGAGTTCCACCGAGTTAAAAGAATAATAATTTGGAAAGCTATACCGCACAACTTCGTCGCCAATGATCACATTATATCCACAGAGGCCGTTGTATTAAGGAGTATCAGTGTGTATCCTATTTTATGATCTTCATATTTTACAATTTTCTGCTCAATTTTTGACCTGATTTGCTGCAATAGTTTTCCTGAAAAAAACTTTTACTACGCAAGAACGGTTTCTAACAACACCCAAACGATTCTCGATTCTCTTTTTTATGAATACTATACTCATACGTTATTCGGTTCACCTTCCGTTCAATTAGACACGTAGGTACAAGTTTTTTTATTAGTAGGGTTGACTACCGGGGGTGGGGGGGGGTCATTTTCACTTCCGCCATATAGAAGAAATAAAATTGAATATTTTTCTAATCTATGATGTTGCTGGATTTATAAGGAGTGTGAAATATTTGAAAAAGGAATTATACAACGAAATTTAAAAAAAACAAAAAAAAAACAAACAAACTTTAGAATATTGTTCTTTCTAACTTGAAATGTTATAAATTATTGAACTCGAGCAGAAATTTCATTTAAGACATGATATCATCGAACATTAAAATCCATTTGAAAAAGCAAAAAAAATCAAATTTGAATTTTTGGTTTTATTTGATATATTTTTACATCTGTTTGATTTTATACCTTTATTTCTGACTTCTTTGATTGTATAAAATTATTTAGTATAAGCCCCGCACATATATAATGCATAATATAGGGGATTTGAATCGATTGAACCCTCTATTTACTTTTATCTGAAATTTATATTTTCAATTTGGAAGCGAGTAAGGAACCTCCACGCAGTCCCCTTTAGAAACAGCGTCGTCTTAGGTGATATTGGATTTGCCAGGATACAGATTTTTGAGTTGTTGGCTAATCCTTACAACACGAGGAACTTGATCATATATAGCCGCAGAGTCCTGAAGTGGCTTTTTCGGGATCGTTAATAATGGATACCATTAACATTAAGACCCGACAGTGACTGAGGAGGCGATATTAAGACTTCCGCACTAAAAATCACTACGACTGAATCTGTATAGAAGAAACTCAACAAAAACCGAAGTAGTTCCGACTGAAAATTCAAGCAATGGAACAAAAATATGGAATTTTCATTAGCCTGAGCATTAAAATTATACCAGCGAATATCGAGAATGATAAGATGAAAGTTATTACCAATTTTCAAACTGTACCATCATATCAATGTATAAAATATCAAACGCACTTTTCAGCCCACCTCAACTACATACTACTACAATAGCATGAATAAGATGGCAACGGGAAATTGTAATAGCTAAGGAATGGGGCATCTTCGCACAGATATAAACGGCGGCTCACTCGAAAAAGAAAGTTTTGATAAGTAATATTTGAATATTGAAAATCATTAAAATTATATTTACCTAATGATAATGAAAAAAATATTGGACTTTTATTATGAAAAATTAGCCGTTTAAATTTTAAAAATGTGCAAGCGTTTTTTTTACATATAAATGAGCAAAAAAAAAAAAAAAATGTTTGAAGAATTTAAATTTAATTATTGACGAATAAAAATATAATATTGTAATAATAAATGACGCTCGTAATTAACGAATAAGGTAACATCAACTGTAGTAATAAGAATCCTAATGAAGCAGTTTCAAATTTAAGTTCAATTATGGCAATGTAAAATACGAAAAATACTCTAGCTTCAAAGGTCCTAATAGAGTTGGTTCGACCGTTTTCTGTCCCGACTTGAATTATTCTGAACCTTTTAAACTTCGGTTCTTTTACTCAACTTTCAATGCGGAATCTATTGCTATTCTACGCGCTGTACTCCTTATTTCCTCAACACTAGTTTCCCACGAAGTCCTCGCAGTCTCAAATTCTGAAAGTCTTCTGCAATCTATTATACATCTCCTCATCCCTCTCCGTCTTTCGATTATGTACATCTTTTATACACTTTCTTATGATATTTTCCTCTTCCTATCGACTGAAATCGGTATTCTATGAATTGCAGGTCATTTAGTCTTAGAGGACAATGGGATAGCAGATTCATTATTCTGCTCTTTCGTTTCCGATGGTAGATTTCTGAGCACATTTTCAGCTTATAAAATTGATCACTCTCATTCTTCTTCATTTCCTAAGTCTAGCTTATTTTACCTCTCTATTCAGTTATTTTTTCCTCTCCAACCATTGTTTTCTAAATACTTGCTTTCTCTTAAACATGACACAATCTCGACTATTTGTAGCCTTCTTTTTAATCATAGTTTACTTCCTGCATCTTTTTCTCAGTTTTCATCTGCATGTGCTACATTTTGTCCTTTTTATCTACTTTCCACATACTTCCTTTGTGACCCTAATATCATGTTTTATTCGAATGCTCGACCTTTTCTATCGAACAATTGTCAATCTTTTCTTCGGTTTCAAAACTTGGTATACCTACTTCTTATAATGCTCCTTATATTTTCTCATTTCCTTTTGCCTTTTTTATTCCCGCTCTCGAATTATTTTTATCCTATAATCTTAAGCGTTTAGGAATACAACTTTAATTTTCCCTTGTAACCTTTTCTTGGGCTAAAGTCCTCCTTGTCGAACTCATAAAGTAAATTAATAATAATAAAAAGAAATTAAAGGTCTTGCTAAAAATTACGACAACTTCATTAATTAAATTTAAAATCAATTCAATAAATCCTAATGTAAATATTTAATTTACTATTGGTTAATTGTTTCCGTTGTATTTTTGACACTAACATGGGAATTAGTTTAAAAATTGTTAAAGGTACATTCCAACAGTTATTTATCTACTAAATATTAATATATACAAAATTTTTATAATTATATATATATATATATATATATATATATATAAAAGACCAGACGATAAAAAAATTTATTTATAAAACGTAAATAAAGAATATTAATTTAAAGTCTACTTTCAAAATTAAAATAATTGTTTTTCTAAACATAATTCCACGTAGGAAGTGGATGTGCAATAAGAATAATGTTTAAGACAAGGACGAATATTCCAATCAGATTATAAAGTTAAAGAAAATATTTTAAATTGTAACGCTTATTTGTTTCAAAATAATACAAATTCATTTATTTCGCTTAACACATTTTAGAGGTTGTTTTTTCCGTTTTTAATTTGCATTTAATATCAAGTAATCTTAAATCACAGCTACACTTATTTTTTTTAAATGAAGTGCCATTATGTCTATCAGTGAAAAAATACGAAAATCGTTAGTAATGATCATTACGAAGTAACCTTCAGAACTTAAATTGCGTAATTTTTCTTTTATATAAATCTTCAAATCGTATGAAATTCTGAACCGGCTTCAGAAGTAACATGAATTTAAAATAATACTTTTCCATACTGTCTTTAACTATTTAGGTACTTTAACGAATATTCTCAAGGCAATACATTTAACAGTTTAAATGAAAAAAATTTCAATTTTCAGCACATACAAAATGAAGAGACGATTACTTTTAGAAAAAATATTTACAAGCAGACAAATTCGAAATTAAATCCGGATTAAATTAAGAATTTTCACAATTACGGAACAATATTTTATCTGTTGAAATTCAGATAATTCAAAACAAATAAACATTATAAAAATTCCTTTAATAAAAGAACTCATTATACGAAAGATAAAGGATATGTTACAATGCATGAAGAGCAATCGTAATAATATAGTGTTATAAATAATTTTATAGATAAACAGTTACAAATAACGCACAACAGTAAGCTCCGTTATTCTACGCTATAAGTAAAATTTTTTACTGATGAAATGCCGCTTAAAATTAAGATATAAATTCTGTAAAAATTTATCATTACGAAATGTAAAGAAAATGTTGGTAAACAAAAAATGAAATGTAAGAAACACAAAACAAGCGATTCAAGAGGCTAAATCAGAGTAAAAACGGTGCTCTTTTAAAAATTAACGAAATTCATTGAATATTGGTAATATTTCCATTTTTAATTATTAAAATTCTATTCAGCTCTATTAAAACTTTGGCTGCAGAATTCAGAATAACTCAGTAGTAAGCAAAACCAAAGAAAACCAACTATTATACCATTAAATTGTACAATACACCCTGATTATGGGACTGTGTTCCCGAAACATGTCGGTAGTTATATAAATAATAATAACATATATGTGATAGTCGTTGAGAAAAGGTACATAGTGTGTTAAAAGTGCGGTTTTGACTTAACAACGGTTTCGGACACTTGCGAAGCACATGCTCTTTAACGTGAAATCGGTCAAACTGGTGTGAAGATAAATTTTTGTCCTGTTGTAAATCGTAATTGTATCTGTTTAAAATTACCATCTTTAAAAGTGTATTATACTGCGAAACTTTAAACGCGTTTTTCTCGATTAATTACTTTCTGACACTGTGCACCTTTTCTCAGCGACCGTCACATATATGTTTCTAATAAAGTTTTAATTTAATGTTTCTTCAAATTCAAATCAACAAAAAAGTCATAGATCACCAGATATCCATTAAGAATATTTCTTCCCGAAATGGTAAAATGCAATCTAATTATATACGGAACACGAGAGTTCTGTTTGCCGCTATGAAATCGTATAATGTAACAGAGAGAAATGGGAGACCAATTCAAATTTCACCAAGTATCGTGGCTCGAATATTTGCTGCATAAAAACTTGTGTTAAAATTTAAATGTTTTAATCTAATCAATGAAAATCGCATAAAATGCAAAAAAAACAAAAAAAAAAAAAAACGCAGTATGTTCTACCGCCTTAGCAGCTCCGGACTGAAAAATCCTCAGAAATATGCAATTAAGCGCGGAAAATAAACAAATTAGAAGTCAGCAAAATATAAACATCTGTATGTAAGAGAAATCCAAAACTCGCTAAATGAAACAATGATCTTAGATTAATTTTACAACGTTAAATTTTAGGTTAAAGAGATTTAAACGAAAGGAGATAGTGCTACTGAAAAAGATGAATGCGACACAGACATAGAATCAAATGCTGGCTAGCAGAAGTAGCTGCGTATATTTTAATTATGTTATATAAAAACATGAAGAAGTTTGAATTAAGTTTGTCACGCAATCGCAGAATATATGAGTATAAAGAAACATAAGGTTCAGCAAAGAAAAAAAAAAAAACGGTTAAATTTGATAGTAATAAAAAAGTTGAACACATTAATAATAAGCTTACAAAATATTAAATAGCAAAAGAAAATAAAAATTTACGATATTAATCGTCCAATATTTGCAAAAATCGTTTAACTACTCTCAGAGCTATATCCGTTTTTAAAAAGAAATTTTCGCAAAAAATCATTGAACGTTTAATGATTTCTCATCATCACAGATCTTATCTTTTTTTTTTTTCCCTTAACAGATTAAATGATTTTTCAATACTTCTAAAATAAGTCTTCTGACCTTATTGGAAATAATAATAAAAAAAAAAAAAAAAAAAACTGATCTTTAACCTATTTAGTACATACAAATCAGTTTTTCCAACAAACGAACGTCGCTAATGATTTTTATAATTATCCAATCAAAATTTTAATGAAGATAAATTAAGATAGAGCCGTAACATTCCGAAAATACTGCTGGAATTAAACTGTAAAAAAAACTTAGTTATTCTTTTCCACAGTAAAAATTACCAGTAATCTAGATAAATAATTACATTAAACCAATCAGCTGAGATTTTTTTTCTCGGGGATTTCAAGAGGAGCTCCCTGTATTAGTCTATTTAAACTCAGTACATTAGTCACACAATTAAATCAAATTATTCGTTTTTTCTTCTTCTAATAATGAAGTAGTACTTCAAAAACAGTTTAAAAATATAGTTGTCTACAATAAACTTATGAAAAAGTTGTTACCTAAACTAAACGATGTACCTTGTAACATTCCGTAATTATAGTAATTATTTATTTACATGTTTACAATTGTAATATTACGCCGAACTCTTGGCGTTGGATCTTCCTACCCCTTTCAATACTTCCTTTATCCTTTCCTTCCCATCTCTAGCCGTTATTCCCCTCCTACTCTTCTTTTTACTTTCTATCTCCGATCGCCTCAGAATCTGAGTAGGTGATCTAAGCTCATGTAGTTGGGTCAGTGCTGGCACCGAACCCATTTACAAAAAAAAAAAAAGAAATATCACCATTTCTTTTATTTTAACTATTTCATGATTTACTTCTTTACGTTTAATATACGTGTTTGATTTTCCTAATTTCATTAAAAAATTTGTTTATACTGTGTTCTGTTTCTTTTTAATTGTAATTTTTATATCCTAATAGTAAATGATAGGTACAAAATTGTTTTGCTGAGATTAATTTGATCTTATTCGCTAGTCAGTTTTATTATATATTATTATTTTGTTGATTATTATTATTAACAAATAAACAGCCCATTACTATGGTCAACCATATAATAATAATTTAGACAAAAAAAAAAAAAAAAATGAAACAGAAATTTCAATATAGCGTCACACATGTAGAATATGACCTCCTACACTATAAAAAATAAAACTTAAATCTATTTATAACATAAGTCGTACGAAACTTATCGGTTAATTTATAATTTTGATTTTGCGAATTCAATAAATTTGTCTTCGTGTTTTTAAAATTATTATAAAATTATTATCAAATTTTTAACAATTTTAAACGCCTTTTACGAACAGAATTTAATTTTATATGACCAGTAACATTTAGGTTGAAATTAATTTTAAATTTTGCGGCTTTTATTTTCGCCATTTATCTATTATTATTTTTAGTAAAAACTATGGTACAAAATTTTTCACTTGGGTGCTTGGATTTATGATACTCTCTATGCATCAAAATGAGTTTTTTGTTTTGATTTCACTATTCGAAACGACAATCGAAAAGAAGTATTATATGTGTCTCAGAAGGCTTGTATTTCACGTAAAGTTCCGGATACTGCTTACGTAAAGTAAAAAACCATTTTACTTATGCGTGTTAAGATACAGAAAAATACCCAAAATAGTGAAGTTGAAATAATATTACAGACCACGCTGATAAATATCACGGTGTAATAGCTTCGTCAGACAGCAAAAAATAATTTCAGATCATTAATAAAAATTACATATGAAAAAGGTGCAAAAATAAAACCTTTACAAGTCCAATAGCGTTGAAGCAACGATAGCAGTTAGCGTAATGAGTAAATTATTTAAAAAAACCTGTTATTCGGTACCAAGAAACACATAAACAAAACTTTTCTTCGTTCGTTAACAAGTTTGATAGCTACAATAAGAAATAAATGAAGGGAAACCAGTGCATAGAAAACTTTTAATTCTGGGATATTTCGAGATTTAAACAGTCCTTATATTTCCTCTGCATAAACATCGGATCAATATAATTTTTGCAAGGAAATATATAATAAATTTTACACGTCTTCTAAAAAATATTACCGCTATTGATGTATCAGCTGTTTGTGATAGAGCTCTAAGTCTAATGTTTTTAACAAGTGAAATTTAGTTTCTAATAAAACTTTCCAATATATCCAAACACTATTGAATAAATATAGTGCAACGTAATTGAAAACACAAACTGTTACGCAACAATATGAATAGAAATCAACGGGTTAAAAAGGAAAACTAATCGAAATAGGGAAAGTGATTCTTCTATTGAGGGCATCCATTGAACTCGTGTAAATAGTTTGTACAATAGAATAAAATTTAATAAAGTAAAAATAAAAATAAAAAGAAAGCTATTGTTTTCTGGTATATAAATGAGTAAAACAAAAATAAAACTTTATAAAATAATAAAGAAAATAAAATGTTTTTCTCATAATAATGTAAATTGTAATATTTCTACAAAATATGAATTCATCTTACATAATTTCCAAGCAAAATTTGTTTTTTTACGCTACGTATTTAAACAGTATAGGTATTTAAAAATTAACCTATTTTTCGAATGTGCACTTTAACTTACGTTAAGGCAAAATGAAGCGCGTGAAATTTGAAAAAAAAAAGCGCCACCTAAAATTGCCATTATTTCGAGGAGCTTCAACAATAATTTTCTTACATTTTACAAAAAGTTATAATGCGCTATTTGACCTTATTTCTTTTCTATCATTTTTATAATAAAAAAGAGAAAATTGAATTTTCTTGTTTACAAAAATTGTTTATTTCATTATTAAAATAATAAAAATAATATGATTAATTCATAAATAAGTTATTACGTGTCACCAAATCAAAACCGGTGTACATTCGAAACGGAAAAAAAAACAAAAAAAAAAAGAATATAAATAGAAAACTACAATGGTACCAATAAAAATATGTTTTCATGGTTATGAGCATGATATATGTATATACATATATACATACGAAAAAATGTTTTAGTTTATTATAAAAATTTTAAAAGAATGCCCTAAAAAGTAAAAAACAATTATTCCCGATAAGAAAATATATTTCAGAGTGTGATATACCTTAAGGTGATATTATCGTAATTATTATGCAACATTAACTTTTTGAAGTCGGCGTCAAATTCATATTATAATATCTAGGAACGATTTAATGAGTATTTAATGCAGTTTTTAATTATTATTGTAATGTGAATTTGATGCCGACTTTAATAAGTATTAATGTTGTATAATAATTACGATAATATCACCTTAAGGTATATTACACTCTGAAATATATATTTTTTATCCAATAATTATTTTTTACTTTTTAGTGCATTTTTATTAAATTTTTACAATAAATCTTGAAGTCTGTACTTTATTTTTTTAAAAATACATTTTATTTTACAATTTTTAGCATTGTTTAATTTTTTTTTTAGATTATTCTCCATATTTGTTTTATAATAAATCTCGAAGTCGTTATTTCTTTTTTTTTTAATTTTAATTTAAAACTTTTTAGCCTTATTAAATTTTTTTTCTTGCTAAAAATCAAATCTTTTGTCACATCCCCATATTTTACTCTTAAGAAAAAGTTACATTTCCATGACAATTAGGCCAATTGATAGTATCTTAAGGCAGTCGCGTCTGTTATACCAATAAGAAAAAAAAAAAAAAAAATTTTAAAGGTACCACATTTTTAACGTTTTTTGACGAATACTCAGTTTACGTTCATCGATTTTCATTAGTGCTTACATGGTACTTAAGTTAAATGGAACTCTTTCTAATGAACAAAGAATCAGTAAAATCGTTCCATATAAACATGAGTTATGCGCGAACAAACATAAAAAAAAACAAAAACATACGCGACAAACTTATAACCTTCTTCCTTTTTTTGGAGCTCCGTAACAAATGTACAAGATGTCATACAGAAAATCCTTAAAATATTGTTAATTTTTAGAAGAAATACTTGATTTGTAACTTTCAAAATACAATTTCTGTTAAATATACGTTAGAGAGAATGACATAAAAAAAACTTACTTAAATGCTTCAGTCCAAGGATCGGTAAACAGAGCATCCATAACAAAATTTTGAGGCTGAGATTTTACTTCTTGCAAACTAAACACGAAAATAATTAGCTCCATAAGTTACGGCACAATATATGTTATAATAGATAAATAAATATGAATAGTAACGCATAGAATAATATTTGAAATAAAATTAAAACCATTTAATAAATTATACTCAGTTTTTATTTTCCGTATTTCAAAATATCATAACATATGCATGTATACTGAAATATTATAATGAATCCTATTTTTAATTATCACTGTTCTCAAAAACAGATATAACTTACCCTACAACGTAAAAATCCGGAAGCGAATCTTTTGAACGGTCTCTTTTTAAATTAAGAAGATCCAACAAATTTTGTTCTGGAAACCGCGTTGCTACATTCCAAGTGATAATGTAAATGCTAAATAAATTACAAAATCATTTGGTGAGAATTTTTTAAAAAATTTTTATATATAAAAATAAATATATATGTGCATATAAAGGAAAATATGAGGAAGCGTATATCATCATTCGAAATGTGGTGCTACAGAAGAATGTGGAAAATACTGTGGACAAAAAAGTTAAAAAATGAGGAAGTACTGGAACTAATGGGAACTGACCGAATATTAATGACAATAGTAAAAAGAAGGAAGATAAAATTTTTTGGACACTTCATGAGAGGTGGAAAATACAAATTACTACAGACAGTAATAATGGGTATGATAGAAGGAAGAAGAAATCCGGGAAGAAGAAAGACCGCTTGGATAGATAATATAAAAAAATGGACCGGAATTAAGAAAACAGAAAATCTAGTCAGAATAGCAAAAGATCGTAATCAATTTCAGCAGATAATCCAATCCATACATGATGATTAAGCAATACCCAAATCGGGTGGCACGAGAAGAAGAAGATATATATATATAAATATATATGTGCATATATATATTGTTTAACTTTTTTTAACTAAAATTTTATTGATATTAAAACACGAAAATGGCTTTTATTAAATATAATCGAAAAAATGATTAATCAAAAGCTTTCAAATTATCGGAAAATCATGCAAAAAATAATTTTTAAATAATTTTATAATATAAACTTGAAAAAATATAGATCTAGTAAGTACTTAAAAGATTCCATTTTGGCGCAGAATTTCGGTCAATCGTTGAAATTATATAATCTATATAAGCTATCTCTCACATCATTGAATTGCACTAAGATGGATAGCTTGACGTTAAAATGACTGAAATAAATCGATTAAAAACATATTTCACCGTAAAATACGCTCCAATTCACAAAGCGTACATCTCAAGAGAAAGTCGGAGTGATAAGAACGTAAATAAATAGTAGTTGATATAGCAACGAACTATGCGGATAAGTTCTACTCACACATATAAGTAAAAAATCATAACATACTGCTACATATCGACACATATCGATATAATACAATATTTTAGAATTGGCATTTTTTTTTCTTTTTATATGTTTATATTAATAATTAAAAATAATCACCGAACAGAGAAAGAAATAGATATTTCTTAAATACTAATATGTTTACATATTAAAGTAGTTTTACTTTTTTTTTAAAGATTTTTAATTTATATGTTGCTCAAAAATGAATAATTAGACTATAGTTGGATATCTGTTTATTATTTTTTTTTTTCAAATTTTGACTTTATATATATATTTTTAAATTAATGATTTATATTTTCGTTTTTGGTTAATTAATTGAGATACGGCCTCAAAAGTTTCATAAAACAAAATTGACCATGCAGTTTTTATAAATTCTTTTTTTTATGGATTTGCGAAAAAAAAAAATTTCTTGATTTATTTCTTCTTTGTTACATTTAAATTGTTTCAACATAA
The DNA here is from genome assembly GCA_039619475.1 of Icerya purchasi. Classification (NCBI taxonomy): domain Eukaryota; kingdom Metazoa; phylum Arthropoda; class Insecta; order Hemiptera; family Monophlebidae; genus Icerya; species Icerya purchasi. The sequence goes on from CM077115.1 coordinate 92,373,462, forward strand.
ACATTTTCTTTTTTAATAAACAAGCTGGTGTGTTCGATTTTTAAGAACGATCGTATTAATTAAACATTTTATATACAGTTATGAATTGCTTGAAATTTTTAAAATATCGCCACTGTTAATGGGGTGCATTAATAAAATTAGATTTCCTTCTCTATTTAAAAAGTATGTACAATAATAATTATATAATAACTGGTACAGATATTTGTAAAAAGTATATTCAATAAATTAAAAATGTTACTAAAATACTTGTAAGTTGGTAAATAGGTTTCATAATCTTTCAGATACCGATTCAAAATTGAATCCTAAGTCCTGAAATAAATTCTGAATACATATTCATTGTATTCATAGAGGTCTTAGATATGTATAATATACTGATTTTGTTAATGCAACATGTATTAATGCTAAACATGTCACCTGTACAAGAAAACCTAAAGTTAGATAAATTTTTTATGTAGTTACGGATTTAAATAATTACAGTATTAAGTAGCGGTCAAGTATTATAATAAGAACGGCAAAGTAAAATGACGAGTGAATAAAAATAAAAAGTAAAGCCTGATAAAAAAAAAAAAAAATTGTAAATATGTACAATCCCATAGGTAATATTGCATCTGAGGATAAAGCAGTAAAACATAAATTTCTGCCTCACTTGAAAATTCTATTTTCCATCATTCAATATAAATTACAGAAAAAAAGCTGAACAAAATGTTTCCCTCGGTTTAATATTTCGACTTCTATAGATCTCTTTTTTTTTTTTAAATACATTTTACAGAGATATAATATGAACCTGGAACTTTTCTTCTTTTTTTTTTTATACCGACTTTATTATATTTCCCGATCAGCTGTTAATTCAGTTCATCATTAGCAAGTAGGAGTAAGGATACATATCTGGTGCTGCAGTCAAAGTTACATTATCAATTTCGCTGTACAATATCAACTTTTATTCCAGCTCTTTAGTATCGGATGTTACACGGAATTTTATTTCTTAATGTGTAAAATCATCGTTATATTTTTTACAAAACCTTTTAAGAGCTATTCAAGTAAAAATAGGTTCTTCAGTATCTTCATCCTTCACAACTGAAAATGGAATTCCACAGGGTTCGCCTTTAAGCGTAACTTTGTTTATGCTTTATATAAACGATATAACAAATTGCATAAGGCCGCCGGTAACAGCCCGTTTGTTTATTGATGACTTCGACATATCTCTTCCCTCAAAGTTCCCTGCTAATGCGATGTCCATCCTACAGTCAACGATCAATAGATTACAAAACTGGGGGGAAACGAATGGTCTGGATTTTTCATCCTCAAAAATTGCATGTGTTCAATTCCAAAAGAAGCGTCGTCCTATATCCAATTCCGATATCACCCTCTAACTAAAACAAGTACCTACTCCATTCCTTCCTTCCATAAAGTTCCTAATGTTCGATGAGAGATTATCGTGGGCTCCACACGTGTCTATCCTTAAGAGTAGTTGCATGAAATCCTTGTCCATCTTGAAATGTTTATCCAACCACAAGTATAAAATAGATCCGAAATTGCTGTTATTAGTATACAAAGTCCTTTTCTTAAATAAACTGTCATACGGTTGTCAGGTGTATTTCCCTGCTAATAAAACACTTCTAAAATCTATCAATCCTATCCATAATACTTCTTTACATATCATACTTGGGGCGCACCGGACTTCGCCTTCGTTGGGCGTTTGTGCTTTGGCGGACCTTCCTCCTTTATCTATTATTCGCGATTATCTCACCTTTCAAGATTCCTTTCGTTATTCCTTACCATACCAATTTTCCATCAGTAATTCCAAAATCCTATTCCCATTCTTTCCTGGCGATACATTGGTCAAGGCTTTAACTTTCTAAGGTAGGCATAAATTGGAGCGATCATCATCAATCCGACCACTACAACGCCCTGGAATCATGCCCCAACATCTATAAACTTAACCTTAGCAGATTCCTTAAGAACATCTAACCTTTCTATATCCATGTCTCAAGTAATATTAAATAAACTCGCCTCCTTCCCTAACTACATTCACTTGTATACAGATGCAACTAAAGCGAGTCCTACTAATTCTCCTTCGCCAACTGCATGCGCTTATGAAATTGGAAGCGTAATGTACACCGAATGCCTAAACGACTAGTGTTCCGTTTTAGCTTTGTCTTGAGATATATTTTTCCAGCCCAGCGTCTCAAAATGTCCTTCTTATTACAGACTAACTTCAATTTATCAAAACTATCCAGAGCCCAGACAGTTGCAACTCTCTACTAATTAAAATAAAAAACCTGCTATTCGAACTTTCACGATCCGAGGTATATGTCACATTCTTATGGGTCCCTGGCAATGTTGAGGTTCCTGGAAATGATCGAGTTGACGTAGCTGCTAAGACAACTCTATCTAGCCCGATTCCGTTCAACGCTGTACTGGCACGATTAGGACTATCAGTCTTTCTGATGCACTTTTCTGAAGAGCGAAGCAAACTATGGTCAGAACAAACGACCTGGCTCATGTCCATGAAGTCGAACACCGACCCATGGTGGCCGCCGTTACGCGTCTCATGTAGAGATTTCTCGATCCTGTTGAGACTGCGCCTGGGGCACACTGCACTGTAACACAACTACGTTTTTGAATGAGCTCCACCTCCGTCTATCTGTTCTCTTTACGGGTTCATAGCCTTGTCAACCGTAGAGCATCTGCTGAAATGGTGCTGGCATACTTCCCGTACTTCTAGTTATACCTCACCCCACCGTCTGTTGTGTTCGGCAGTGTTGAATTTTGCAGCATCCAACAGATTGCACCGCCTTCTGTCACTTCCAGTGAGTCTAGGTACCGTAATAGTCTAGGTAACTCCTTACGGCGCCTAGATTTATGTTTGTAAATTTATAAAAAAAAAAAAAAGTAATTCCGCCTAGCCATGCCAACAACAGAAAGTTGGTAGTCTCACAAGAAGTCTTTTTTTTCTGAAAGTCTGTGCTGAAATCCGAGATCAACATCTGTCCCACCGAATCAGGGTTCCGGTAGTACAGGTAATTCTAGGCAACCGAAACTGTACTTACGATAAATTCTCTGACGAAAGTACAAGCACGTCCGATCTGAAGATTTCAGGTCAACCACAGAACAAAGATGTAGAAATTGAAACAAAAGTAGCAGGAGAAGAATACATTTTTTCTAGGGAAATCAAGATTCTTCATTCTCATTTAGGGAAGTTCATGAAGTACATCAGTATACTTCTACTGTTCAGAAAGTTCTCGCGGTTTTTAACGTTTAAGTTCAAATGCACGTATCTCAGCTCAAACAAAACTTTATTAATCGAAATAAAACCCGTTAGAATCAACACATTTTTTCCAACGAGAAACAAGTGTAAAAATCCGGCGTTCTGGAAGCGACGAAATCATTGAAGGCATTTTTGGCATCCTCTTGGTTTTTGAAACATTTCTTTCTGAGAAAGTTGTCGAGGTGCTTAAAAAAGTGGTAGTCAGGAGAATATGGTGGATGGGGCAAAGTTTCGTAGGCCAATCCTGCAGGGTCGGTTGTGCGACGTGCGGCCGAGCGTTGTCGTGGAGAAGAATTGGTCCCTTTCTGTTGATCAATGCCGGGTACATACGTCGGAACATCTGGGGCATTTCGTCGATTTATTGACAGTATTTCTCCGCCCTAATCGTTTCGCCCGGATTCAGGAAGCTACGATGGATGAGGCCGGCTGCAGACCACCACGCAGTTACCATAACCTTCTTTTGGTGCAGTTTCGGCTTTGAGAAATGTTGAGAAGCGTCGCCGATTGTTGTAAAGGATCCAATTTTCATCGCACGTCACAATCCGGGATCGAGAAACGGGTCGTTTTCATTTCGCAGAAGAAGGGCAGACGACGACACCTCGAAAACGATTTTTTTGATTTTCGTTCAATTCGTACGGAACCCATTTCTCGAGCTTTTTCGACTTCCAAATTTCTCGCAGATGATTCAAAACCGTTCCCGTGGCGACGCTTAATTCTTCAGCAAGCTCCAGAACAGTTTGCGTGGATTGACTTCGACTAAGGCTCTCACTTGGTCGTTATCAACATCGGATGGCCGGTCACGGCGCTCGTCATCTTCAAGGCTCTCGTCACCATTGCGGAATTTATTGAATCACTACTGTGCTGTACGTTTGTTAGTGGTTCCTAGGCCAAACGCATCATTGATATCGCAAGCTGCCCCGGTAGATTTTCGGCCTAGTTTGAACTAGAACAAGAAAATCGTGCGAATTTGCCTCTTGTCCATGTTGTAGTTAAAGTGCAGAAAAAAGTTACCAAATTATCTTAAAACAAAACGAGTACAACGACTAGATAGAGCGAAAAATACGCTTTAAAATGATATATAAATTCAAAGCAATATGGTAAAAAATGTATTTGAAAATACGTCATTAAAATTACAATAACAAAAACGCAAGAACTTTCTGAACGACCTAATAATTATATTAAGCTTACACGCATCCATCTGTTTGAAAAAGACACGTCTCTTACCATTCCACAATTCCATCATCCTTAAGTACATCATTTTTCGTAATGATTACACTTCAGGTGACTAAGCCTGAAGGGATATAACCAAAGGCGCACTCAGGATTTCTTTTTGGTCAGGGCTAGAATTTAGAAGATGAGTTAGGCGGTGGTAACTCGGTAGCTCGACTAAGTACCTATCTACTGCCATGGTCTGTAAATTAAAATATAAAAAAAAAAAAAAAAAAATACAAAATTAACAAATTTTATTTTTAATAAAAAAATAATAATAATAATAATAATAGAAACGTAACATTATGTTTGTAATAAGCATAGATTAGGTAAGCATACGAATTTTATTTTTAAAAAATTAGGTAAAGGTATATAACATTATACTTGTAATATAAGCAAAAAGTAAATATGTATGTTTAAAAAAAAAAAAATTAAGTGAAACAAACAATTACAAAATGAAATTAGATTTTCAAGGATTTTTTATAAAGATATCTAACAACTCGTCGGCAATTATACTTATTTCACGGTGTACTTTCAACATCGCAAGTCCATTAAGACGAACTTGACCGATGTGATTTCGCAAATACGTCTTCAATCTTCTCAACGTCGAGAATGATCTTTCTACGGTGGCCGTAGTAATTGGGATGGTGCAGACGATGCGTAAGAGTGTTTTTTTGCGGCCAAATGATGTCTCATCGCACAAGTTCAATGCCGTGATAGCGTTTTTAAATATCTTGATCGAAATCACAAAATTTGATGTACCATAGCTGAATACTTGACTTTAACGACGATTCCGAGTATTGGGGAAGGTCTTTTGAGTAAAACCGACATAATTCCAGAAATTGATTCATTCGATTTTCATCGATTAGTAGTCCAGTAGGAAATAGGCAAGAAAAACTGGAAAGAATAGTTTCATGCTTTAAAAAACGTGCATTGAGTTGTTGGACAATCATGTCTACCCAAAGCATATAAATATTGGGACAAAAATATTCTTCTGTATTTTCTGCTGAAACGTTACTTTTCGTAGTTTGCTGAGTAGTTATGCGAGAAGCTTCGATCATAATATTCAACCTTTGCGCAATATTTTGAGCAGTCTGAAATATTTCTGCAAAACACGGTTCAGCATTTTTTCTTTCAGTCGTAACTGTTCGTATTGCAATTTTAGCCAAATCAACAGCTTTCAATAAATCCAGGTTTTTTTCTTGTAACTTTTGGCTCGAAGGCAAGGTATAACTAAGCAGCTTTTCGCCACAAAGTAGTAGAGTTCTATAAATTCCGATCTTTGAAGAGAATTATAAAAACAATAGGCTCTCCTTGAGGAATCTCTATCATCCCATTTCGAGACCTGTTCAAGGAAAACAATAATTGGATGAAATAACTGAACGAAAACTAAAATAACGTCGTGTCGCTCGACCCATTTAGTTGGACATAGTTCTTTTAGATATTTTTGCTCAAAAAACACAGTTATCTTTCCCACCATAGCGATGCAATTTTTTTTTTTTTTTTTTTTTTTAAATTTTAAAATAAGTTTGTGGGTCTCACTGGGCAAGTATGCCCGTTGTGTGTATACGAATTGAATGAATTTCAACGGCGTCTGAAACCGCAAAATTCAATTTCTTATCAACAAAATATATTCAACTACATTTGCAGGAATTTTCGAATCAAATGTTTTAGGATCAACCATTTAAGTCCAAACCACCTACTTCTTGTTATTTTCCGTCAGATATAATTATCCAATAATACATATATAGAAATTTATTTGATATATAAAAACCTAAAATAGATCAAGAAGCTTCAATTTTTTATATTAGTCAAAGAAAACAATTAGGTTCCAAAGAGGAATGGTGTTTACTGTTTTTCAAATACTAAAAAATTCCTCATATAAAAATTGTAATATCGGAAAAGCACTCGGTAATAACTATGTAAGTCTATGTGGACTTTTGCAAAAACAATGACGAAGCCCTGAAAAGGACTATTTCAACAAAATAATTACGAAATTCGAATTTTTAAAGAAAACGTTAAAATACAGGACGCACAACAAAGTTGACAACGGGAAAGAACAAATGATATACGTGGTAAACAAATAACAACAAAGAACCGACTTACCCATCACTATTACATATAACCCAACGAAGCAACGTAAAACAACATTATTTTACATTTCTACATCGAATTCACTTCTTTTTTCTGTACTATCCCGCTTTACGCTACAAAATTAATTTTTGAAATAATTTCGGAGATTTTTTGGGGGGAGCTTTGAGTGCGCCAATCATAACAACCTTTAACCGAGTTTTCAGCTCATTTGCTATCAGTCACAACTCCTATCGTAGCGAATTTTACTTTGAAATCAATCGTTTAACTAGGCATTACTTATGAAGAAAGTTTAAAACTTTCCAAGGAGATTCAAATATACGTATAACATAATTTTTTCAACTAGTTTTAAAATAAATTTTACACTTAAGTAGTAAATCGTCAATATTCCTTTGTTTAATGAGTTTTTGTTATGCGATAATTAAACAACAATAATTCGTTACTATATACCATATCTGTAACGTAAATAATATCATTATGAAAAACAAATTATTTATTAAAAATAACACGCCGATAAATGTTTCTTAGCAACAATTCTATTTTCTAAGAAAATCAACCATTATTATTAGTAATAAATAGAATTAAAGCAAATTGTTTTAAATTTCGAAACATGGATTTCAACTTTGAAGTTAAAGATACAGTAAAATCCCGATATTATTCGTGTTAATTGGGGATTCATCATGCACGGATACGGGAAAATACGGTTAACCCGTTGTCGGCCGTTCCGCGAGTTTTTATGTATCCCGAGCCTTCCGACCCACGTAATATGTAGGTCGGGAGGCTCTTCACTCCATTTCATATTATGAAATGATAGCTGACCATCTACGATTGCAATTGTATAATTTTCTGTATTACGTTTTGCTTTTTTGCTTTATAATAATATAATAGTGTACTGTATATGAAATGATAGCTGTGATATAAAACCCTTTTTTTATCGAGAAGGAAACTAGATTATTTAGACTAATTTAATTAAGTAAATACTGTACATACGGAAGACTTATAAAATTCTCAAAGTTTTTATTCACTTTAAGTATACTGTATCAATGGCAAGATGAAGAAATAAGAACACAAAGTAGAGTACAAACAAAAATGAAATGAACGTAAGGTACAGAAAAGAAGTGTTATAAAAAGGAATAGATTAGACTAGGTCATATTATTTTTGATTAAAAAAAGTCAGTCAGTTTCTTCTGTCTGTCCGGAATAGCTCTTTCTGTTTTATCTTCTTCCGGAAATGTTCTAACTGCGGAAGAATGTCTGTGATCTGTCTGCTGCTCGAAATACGTGATCACAGTCTGTAATATAACGCACTTTAACAGCTTAGTCGCTGTTCTGCTATTTCGACTTGCTCTTCATTTTCCCGATTTTCTGAATCCGCATTGATTTCATTTAAAATTTCTTCATCAGTAAAAATACGCTTAAGTAGGATCAGTTTCATAATTATCTATCCACTCTTTCACATTTTCATCATCGACATGTATTCCTTCCCATCACAATTTGGAACCTTTTGCAGGAAGCACGCGGGTTTAAAGAGATGTACGGTTAATCCGCCAACCGGTTAAAACACACACGGATATAATCGCGGTTTTACTGTACTTTTAAAATTGATCTTAAACAAATGAAATTTCGAATTTTTAAAAAAATCTTAGACATTTGAAACTATGTAGATAACGAAGGGAGCCAAAAATAATTTTTTACAAACATATAGATTTCCGATAAAAAAAAAAGTATACTATTAGGGACGGGCAAAATATATGTAAATGTATATGATTTTTTAAAAGAATTATTAGAATCTTTTGTAAAACACTTTACACTTTACCACTATAGTACTGATACAATGATTATATTAAAGTGTTCGTTGTTTTTTTTTTCTGTCTTATCTTATCTTATTTATTGGAAGCTTAATTATTATCGACGTGTTGATCTGTTTTGTAGCGGTCCGTTGCTTGCCGTTTCCGCTTGGTTAATACGAAGTTAATCGATCTAAACATTATTAAATGCTAGCAGTGAGCGCATTTGTTGAAGAACAGCAAGTGAACTATTTAATATACATACAAAAATTGAATAGTTTGTGTTTTTTTCCTTCTTGGACGAAAATTTAAGACTAATCTTCATTTTACTTTTATCGTTATAAATTCTCTGTTCGTTTCAAGTTAATTACATATATATTGCTATTTCGTTCAAATGGTCATTATCTGTTGCCATTACGACTATGCAGTTTCATTCTTAAATAAAAACTATAGTGTAATATTTCTTGACGTTTTCAATGCTTTCTTCAATGTTCATCTCCTCGCTTTTCAAGATAAAATGTTTTCCATCAATCTTCTATCCCATTTCATTTCAATTGCTCTTATCTTTCTACGCCTCTTTTTTCCACTTTTAGAACCGTCTACCGTGGTCTTCCCTGCTCAAGTCCCACACTTATCGAAATATATATTTTTTTTTCTTATTCTTTTTTTTTTTTTTTTGACCCAACAACAAGAAAACTAAGCTAAGAAATTAAATAACTAAGCCGTCCGAAATGGACGAAACAAAGGACAGCAGTGCGGACACCACAGAAGATGAAGGAAAGGAGAGGATAAAGGAAGAGTTATAGGGAGTAGGAAGACCTAATGTGACAGGAGCTGACTGTTTAAAAGGGAGCGTTCGTTACGAAGAGCAGGACATTCAAAGAAAGGGAGGAGAGAATGATTGATCCGGAGACGCTGGCGTTTTTCTCCTCATAAAATCCCAATCCTGTCGCTCATTGCTACCCGTCTTTCTAATTTTTCTCCTGTTGTCCTTTCCTACAACACTCTCCCGGACTTCTTTCATGACTTCAATAGCCTATGGCGGCCTATCAAATTTTCCTCTCTCCCACTTCGAGCCAATTCCTCCTCTCACGGTGCAGTCAACAATGAATTTCTTCATTTGTTGAATTCCTCTTTTCCTGCTCATGTATTGATCTTTACTGATGGTTCCAAGAGCGAGGACAGCGTGGGTGGTGCGTTTACTGCTCCGTCGCTTCGACATTCTGAGTCCTTCTGGCTTCCTTCCTTCTGCTCTATTTTTTCTGCCGAGTTTATCGCCATCCTTCAGGCTATCTCTTATATTTCCTCTTTAAGCGATCTTTCCCAATTCCTCATTATTTCGGACTCTAAGGGCGTCCTTCAAGCCCTATCCTCTCCTCTTTCACATTCCTCTGATAATATTATTCTCTCAATTCGTTCTCTTACCTCCACTCGGCAGTCATCCCGTTCTATTCTCATTGATTTTTTATGGGTCCACAGTCATTCCGGAATTGATGGCAATGATGCAGTCGATTCTTTGGCTCGTTCTGCTGGTCGCCTTGATTCATTCCTCAACCATTTCCCTTCTTCAGATATCCTTTCCTTATCCACCTCCAATCACGCCAGACTTTGGCAGAATATTTCTTATTCTTAATATAGCTTACCTCTTAATAGAGCTTTCCTCTCTCTTATTTGTTGATAATGCTCTTTTCTATTCCGCTTTTCATAATCTTGTAAACGAAGAATTCAACAATTTTCTGTCATCAAAACCGGCTGTATTAATTTTACTTCTTAACCCTTTAATCCTTCTCTAGTAAATGTGTATCGTTAAATAACATTCCGATTCTCTTAATTAATAATTTTTATCATCTCGGTCTATTCGTAAACAGTTGTCTGTCCTTTTTGAAGTTCATATGTCGGTTCGTAAAAGATTAAATTTACTCAAATCTATTTCAACATCAAATTGAGAAGTATCCTAATTACCCTTTATAAATCCATAATACGTTCCAAACTAAATTTTTGTTGTTTTATTCACAGTAAAACCTCTAAATCTCTCCTTTGTAAACTGACCCGGATTTAAAATTGCAGTTTGTATCTAGGAACTGCCAAAGTTACCTCTTCTCCTGCAATCCGCGCTAAATTTTATGTTCCCCCTATGCTAATACCAACACTTAGCTTGTTGTTGTTTTCTTATGAAGCGTTTTTCAGTTTCCTCTTCAAAACTTATTCCTTCTTATTTGAACTGTCGGGAAATAGAAGTAGCGATTCAATATAAATATTTTTGGGGGTAATGGTGGACCAACACTTAAGGCGGGACGTGTATACGGAATATATTGCAAAGAAAATTAGGGAAACGTTACCAGCATTATACGCTTTAAAGAAATATGCAACAAATAAAACATTAAAGAAATATGCAACAAATAAAACATTAAAGAAATATGCAACAAATAAAACATTAAAGAAATATGCAACAAATAAAACATTAAAGAAATATGCAACAAATAAAACATTAAAGAAATATGCAACAAATAAAACATTAAAGAAATATGCAACAAATAAAACATTAAAGAAATATGCAACAAATAAAACATTAAAAATGGTGTATTATGCGCTAATCAAGAATCAGATATGGAATTTAGGTATGGGGAATGGCTAGGAAAATATACGTGGGGAAAATAAGTTAAAACTGCAAATAAAATGCTTGAAATTAATATCGGATCATAAATACTATACCTAAAGTGAACTAATTTAAAAAGAAGACGTACTGAGCGTTATAGGAATGGAAGGCATGAGAATACGTAATGAAATATAAGGAAATAGAACTGGAGGAAAGAAGATAAATAGAGTACGGGCTGAGGGAAAACTCGTTGTACAAACTGCCGTTAGCTAAAACAAAGATCCCCGGGAGCAGACTGACAAATATATTATAACTCAGTTGTTAAATAAAATGCGTAAAGAAATAATAGAGGAGGAAAAAATTGGGGTGAAAAAAAGGAAAATAAAGGAATGGCTGTAGAAAGAGGGAAATATAAGAATACACTAATAAGCATTAAATAAGAGAAGAGGGTAGTACGGAAATAGTGACTAACAAAAATGAAAAAGAAAGGGAAGGAAAAGAGACGAAAAAATAAATAAAAAAAAAATTAAATAAATAATAAATTAGTTATAGCTAAGTTAGAAATAAGGAAAAATCGGATAAGTTTGTAATAAAATATTTGCGCGGCGATAAGATTGTATAATATATAAGTAGTGTAGTGTAGAAATCATTAGATGTAAAAAAAACTCGTCGACAGATTAGCTTGACGAGAAAATGTATAAATAGTGATAAATATTGTATATATGTTTCAAAAAAGAAAAAAAAAAAACTTTTACGGGAACACTGAAAAAGCTTACTCTCTCTATCCAAGGGTGAAATTTTTCTAGTTGCCACATTATATCGAATATAATCCTCTGGTGATTGCGAAAAAAAAGAAAAGTTCTGTACTCTGTATCTCTAACAGTCTCAAAAGAAGCAAAGACTGGATTTTATGGAATGATGAAGACATACAATCTTGATTCTTTTGAAGGAAAAAATTCAACTAGCAACGAAAAGTGTAAAAACCAGCAGAAAGCATGTTTCTAAGAGATTGTATGATTCCGTTCTTGAAGCTCGTATTTTTTTTTTTTTTAAATTATTTATTTTCTTCTTTCCGACAAACTGTTTAGTTATACTTATTTAAACTTATTAAAAAAAAAAATCTGACGTTTTGTCTGTTACTTACTCTCTTCTATTGAGCTGAAATTCGGTAAATACGGTCACCTATTAGCGATGTTTCTCAAACACCTATACAAAATACGTGCTTTTCTAATGAAGTACGAATTGACTCTTTAATCTTCTGCATTTGTTTGCCTGTGGAAAATTTTCAATTTCATTAATATAGTAAAGTTAGCAACGATGTATGCAAGGAAAATTTCTAGAAAAAGATCCGTTGCATCTAAATTTTCAGAGGGCACTTCGGGAAAGTACGATAAATGCCCCTCTATTCTCAGGTTACGTGTTGTTCTCTCAATTGCTCCTGAACGGTCTTTGGAATGAAACGGATTAAAAAGTTCACCGTAAATGTCTTTAAAAGCATAGCCGAACTGACTAATTAGCAATTTTCTATTTACGATTGAAATCTAGAGGACACATTTTCATTTGAATTTCAAAGGAAACCTGCAATGCGTGGTGAATACAGATTTTATTCCGCCAGTTCCTAAGTCTTCCTCGTCTTAATATAAGCAACTCAAATGAAACTTTTCCGGTTTTGTTCAGCAGATTACGTAATCATTTTCTTTACACCTTTTAATTATAAACCTTTTTGAACTTCTAGTGCCTCTCACTACGTTCCATCCGAATCTAAGCGAACCGACTGTTAACGAATTTTGATAATTTAGCAATTAAATATAAACGCGGACACCCTTTATAAAATAATACATTTAAATATTGACGCTGATTTCGAAGCCGATGATAGCTTCATAATCGCAGCGAATTAAAAATAATTTTGAAAAAATGTGCGTAACATACTTTAATAATAGAAATTAAATAAATTAAATATAGAAAATGGTAACCTAACTATTAATATAGTCGTAACTTAATTATATAAATTAAGACACCATTATTAGCATACACAGAGTTTTATTTGTAAAGAATCAAAAACCAAATAATAGTAACAATAATTAATAATTATAGGAAAACGAAATAAATTTCAAACTCAATTTCTGTTTCTCTTTCTTTTTTTCTTTTTTTTGGTAATAGGTATTCAAAAATTTTAACAATTGAATTATATGATTAAATAGTATTTTTAACTTTCTCATTTTAAATATACGATAACCCCTTCTATACCATTAAAAATTACACAAAGCAAATCCAAAGAAGAAATTTTAAGCATCTAAATTTGGAGATTTTTTTTTTTTTTTACGCGAAATTATCGGTACATAATAATAAGACGAAACATTAAAATATAAGCGATAAAATATTAAAAACTAGACGGTTAATTATATCGCATTGATGAATTTGAAATAGACGAGGAAAATTTTGAATATCTCCCCGAAAATTTTTTTTTTCTGGATCGACTTCGTTTTTTCGCTGTCACTGTTGAAGAAGATTTGCGGAAAATTTCGAATAAAAAAAATAGTACTAAAAGCATTTATACAACGTATTATTAAAAAGAATTTTCAATTGACAATTTAACAGCAAATAGTTATTATTTGATAATTGTAAATGCGAAGTATGTACCGATAAAGAAAGAGCGCGGCTCGGGGAAGCAAACAGTCAAAAAGTTCATTAAGATAATTTTAATGAGAAGCAATAATCGGATTTCTTAAGTGTAAAAAAACTGATAATATTTACATTTGATTTAAAATTATACTGAGGAGCGCCCAGCGCATCGTGAATTCGAACATTTACGCGTAACATTGTTGTTTCGCTTAATAAGTAGTTTTTATATTCTATTGTTTCAATTTAAAACATATGTATATAGCATATATAAAAAGTTTTCACATTTTTAGGTGATGCGGAAATGAACATTTTTCTGGACAAAAGTTTAAACGACACAGAACTTTTTCCTAATCGTTTCAGTGTGTACATACATTTCTTTTGGAAAACCAAAACAGAATAGAAAAAAGCGACGAACATATCTATTCTCATTGAAAATGCTTCTCCACAGATAATTTCAGTGATGTACCCTGTAATCGACGCTTCACATCTATTCGTAGAGCCGAATTTTTTAGTAAGTTCTTCACAATTTTCATATGGCAGGAACATCGAATACGCTATACATTTTTGGTTTCTACAAAAAAATTTTTAAGCTTGTTGCATTTTGGACCCCGGAGTAATTTGTTTTTTGCACGAACTAGATATAAAATCGAGTCTTCGCATTTTTCGTTTTCCTACAGAAGACTGTTTGCACCTCTATACTCTTAGTTACGCTGTTTAGTTTCGACGACTTGCTTGTCTGATTTTGTTCGTATTCCAGAAACAGTTACATATGAGAACTAATTGCATAAATATAGGATAATAATCGTACAGAATTTTTATTTTTACCAAATAACGCAGAATTTTATCAATTTTTATCGGTAATTAATCATTATTACAAAAAAAATTAGTTTGTTTTAAAAATAACATCGCATAAATGACCACCCTTATTTTTGACTGCATTCTTGGCTCATTTCTTGAAATTCGAGTATAACGGCGGAAATTTGGGTTACTTCGCGTTTTATGTTGGTCCTGAGTTGTGCTAGGTTACGTGGTTTATCGATGTATACCTTACATTTTAAATATCCCTGTGAGAAAAAATCACAACACAACAAATCGGGAGAACCGTACGAGATCAGCCCACATGAGATTAGACGGTGGGGCCAAAATGTTTTCGAAGCAATTCGATCGTTTTGGCTGCGCTATGACATGTGGCACTATCTTGCTGAAATCAACCAGACGGTAGTTTCCGGTTTCATTGCAGCTCCGACGCCAGAAACTAACGTCTTTCGGTAGCAGTCGCTGTTAACTGTTCCTTCGAACAAGTAAGCACCGATCACACCGAATAACGTCACGTCCATCCAGAAATGAAGCGAATTTTATTAACACTGCCGTTTTCGCGAAATTTTTTAACCTAAAGACGGACAGTTTTTTCAAAAAGAACAGGTTTACGAGGTTGAACAGAGAAACATTTTCGAAAAGCACGAACAGCACACGTGTAGGATTCTTGACTCTTGAAAGAGAACGGCACGGCAAACGCGCAATGTCGCGTGTTTTAGCCACCGTGACGGAAACACCAACAACTAAAAAATTAAATAATCGACTGGACTACCACCAGCTGAAATCTCGATCCCTCAACTCCATTCGTTTAGCTACAGCAACGATTTGAAATACATTCGGTTCCCGCGCCGCACCCTATATATATATATATATATAACTGGGCCATTTTGGCCTCGCAAGGGGCTGTGCCCCTTGACCCCTCTTGCTTTCATTTCTGTCTCTTTCTCTTCTATACTTTGTATAAAATGATCAAAATTTACAACGTAATTCTTACTGGCATCAACACACACAAAAAATAACATAACCACAAAAATCCTATTCTAACATTTAACTTCCGTTATATAAAATTAAGACATTTTTTCGTTACATTTTTCGTTACATATTTCATTACATAAAATTGTGACATTTTTTAAATAACAATAACAAACGTCCTACAAAATATAACAAACATCCTACAAAATATAACAAACATCCTACAAAATATAACAAACGTTACATAAAATTGGGACATTTTTCTGGGACATTTTTTTGGGACATTTTTTCGAATGGGGAGTAGCCTAAGAATTACGTTGTAATTAATATATATATATATACTAAAATAAGGTAATGATGTAAATAGAAAATATGGAAATGTCTTCCCCAATGATTTTGCCAATTGACATTTTTCGGAAATTTTGAAATACAGATTACGTTTCGGATAAATTCGGATTTCAGTTTTTTTTTAACTTCCAAAAAAATATTGGTTTCGACCAAAATATTACCAAATATAATTTTGCTTATAGTTCCGAAATATAAAAAAAGAATTTGGGGAATGAAAGTTTTTTTATTTTTATTTTTTGGGCGCGTCAACCAAGGGGGCTTTACCCAGAAACAAGGAAAAAGAATAGAGTCGTAATTTTTATTTGATCAGATACAATCTAAAGGAACTACTAATAACTGGGATGATGGAAGGAGAAGGAAAAAAGACAGGATGTAAAACGCACGATAAGGAGTAGGAAGCTCCTGAGCTCCAACAGTTGAAAATATAGAACGCAACGTTCGGAAAAAAAAGATGGCCATTGAAAGAGAACGTGATCAGCGTCACAAACCGCTGATTCATTCGAATGAAGGGGCAAGTAGCAGATAAGGAGGATCCATTTTATTCGAAAAGTATCATTAAATTTACGGGGTTCTTGTAGTGAAATAAAGCGGTATTGAATTTTTGAAAGTTATTAAAAATGTAATATTATAATTCAAAAAGAAACGGTACTTTTACAAATTTAAGGATAAATGTATTCTTTTGAAAATAATTATTAGCGTGCAGCAATTATGATTATAAAGAGAAATATTTGAAGAGATATTATATTTTTTTTGTAAATTTAATTATAGTTTTGACCGACAAAAAAAGAGTAACGTATCTTATTATAAATTACCGACATGCTTCGGAGCCAAATAGCCGACCAACGATAACATCATCCGTATAGTACATACCTAATAATCTAAGTCTTCAAATAATTATTTTAATATAGTCCACTTTTCAGCTGTTGCGCGCGCCAAATATAAGTGATTATTAGATTTCGAATTGGTAAGATGATTCCCTAAGTGCAAATTATATTTAGCGTAAAATTAACTCTTTATATAATGTGTCTGTTCACTGAAATGAAATATAGGAACGACAATTATTTCGCATCCAGTTAGTCTGGTTTCTTCAGTTTTTTTTTTTTTTTTTCTTCAAAAAATCGTTATAAATCTCAGACGTCAATAGGTCAAATTTGAAAACAAGTATAAATCGATTAATGCTTTTTCTTTTTTTTGTATGCAAGGAGAAGTGTACGGAGAGAGACGCGTGAGGGACATGTGTCACCTACAGCAATAAAACCTTCGAAAGCAGCGAGAATTACACAACTTAAAGTAAACTGATTACAGTTGCAGTTTTAGGAGTTTATAGGGACGACAATCGTCTAAAATGTATCCAATGAGAGGAGCCATTTATTCGAAAAGTATCCTATTTGTGGGGTTCTTGTAATAAAATAAAGCGATATTGAATTTTTTGAAAGTTATTAAAAATGTAATATTACAATTCAAAAAGAAACACGGTACTTTTACAAACTTCGGGTTGTTTTTAAGTATATTTTAAAATAACTATTCGCGGGTGTAGCAATTACGATTGAAATATTTGAAGAAAAAATTATTTTTTATACTATAAACTATTTTAAGAGATGTCATGAAAAATGTATATAATTTTGATTACAAAAAAATAATTTAAAATAAAACCGTACAAATGTACGGAGATCTTTCTGAACGAACAGAATGTGCTGCTGCCTGATCGAATGTTAAAAACCCGACAAATTTAATGATACTTTCCGAATAAAACGATGTTCCTCATCTGGTACATTTTAGATGCTTTTGATAGAGAGAGCAACATGGAGAAGAAACTAAGAAGAATATAGTAGAAGAGAATGATTAAATCGTAGACGAATATTAGTAGAAACAAAAGCAAAACGGCGGATTGAAAGAAACTCGAAGAACCATAAAGTTACATAATCGGTAAAAAGCAGACAATATTTTCAATTTGCATCAACAAATTTATTCTGTTCCTTCGTGACATTGGTAAAGTTAGCTTAGATGATCTCGACCAGAGGCTAAACATTTATAATATTGTTTGGATTTTTTAATTTTCCGACTCAATATTACAACAGCCTACATGAATTCTTAATCAGTACAAAATTAGAAAGGAAAGTATTTATTACGTAAGTTATTAAAGAGATAAAAATCAAAATCATCTTGAGCTCGGACTTACAAAGTATCGTATTTAGCGAATTTTATTGTACACTGTTGAAACGTGGATTTTGAAAAAAAAATTGATAAAGCGCTAGGGAATTACGGATATAAAGATTAAGAATGAACAACGAATATTTTAAATTAAGAATTTACTAAAAGTGACTAAAGTTAACGGACGAATGAGAGTGTAAAATATGAGAGCATCATTGTGTTTCTGGGAGTAAGGCTAATTTTATATTAGTGGTAATTTTATTTTTTCATGTAGAATCCGGAAAACAATGTTAGATGCTATGTTACAATCAACATAAAAAAAATCGTTGTTACTATCAACCATTTTTCTCTTAATATTTAGCCGACAGTAGGTGTAAGAATCATTTCATTCTTACCGAAAGCGAATACATATCAAAGTGTACAGACTTGATTATGTAAAAACTTCTCTGTTCGATCTTTATTAACTGTAATATCACGAAATATTTCTTTTGATCGCTTATTGTAAAATCAATTCCGTTTTCATGGAGTAAAAAAAAACAAAAATCCGTTTAATGCGAATATCAAAGTAATAAGCAACCAAAAGCATGCTTTAAGTTTCAGCCGGAATATCGCCGTATGAAATTTCACAAATAAAACCCGAACTAATGATCAGAAATTGAAAATATTTTAAAACTGTCGCTTGAAAAACAACTCATTAGGAAATGCGACATTCTCCTATCGTCACGCTTGTTATTGCGGTTCAATTTTGTGGATAACTTTGCTGTAAAAAATTAAGCCAAGTTCTTTTTTTTTCCCTTTTTTTTGAGCACGGTCGGCAAAGGCCTTTACTCAGCAGCGCCGAGAAAGGAGAGGATTAGTTAAATACTGATTCGATCAGAAATAACCAGAATAAAGAACACTGGGATAATAGAAGTGACAGGATATAAAAGGCGCAATAAGCACCGGGAAGTCTAAGATATTACAAATTAAAATAAAGAATAGTACGTTCAAAGAAGAGAAAGAGATATGGTTGGGATCACATTTAGCAAAATTCTTTGCAGTGAACGGAGACGGTTTTTGATCTAATTCATCCCTATTGAAATAAAGTGAAACGTTCAGTCGCCGAAGTTAATCACTATTTTTTTTTCGCAAATCTACCCTAACGGCTTCGCATTCGCTCGGTTCTTTTAATCATTTGTATCTCGTCTTTCGCTAGCTTTGAAAATGTACAGGATTTCCTCAACCTAGCCAGACCCGGTCTCGAAGTACTCTTTTAAAGTACCTATGACCGAGCATATTTTTATATAATTTTTTTGCTACCTTTTTTTTTTTTTTTTTATTCTGTTCCCTCTTTTCTTGTTTTATAGATTGTCTAATCCGGTATTTTTAAAGTAGTCCCCGCTCTAATTTCGGTCTCTTCAGCGCCCGGATAAAGTTTCAGTTATACTTATAAGTTTGTTCTTCATCACACTTAAAGTCTTATAATCTTTAATTTTAATACCTAGGATAGGTGAATATTAATTCTTGCGTCAGCCCCTAAATTTGGATAGGATACGACTATTTAAAATGGCACTTTTTAATCTAGTACTCTAGGCGGGTTTTATAAGAAGATATATTTTAATGAATATCGAGATGATGACAAGTGAAAACCATACCGGGATCATTTGTTTGAAAACTGGCGGGAACGAATAAAAACGATTAAAATATGAAATGTTTAATTTCGACAATGAAAATTTCGGAGGACCTATATTATATGACGGTTTACTTATTCGGAAATGGTAAGGTAGCCCCCTGAAAAGGGCTATTTCTAGTAAATAATTTAACAGATTAGGAAACATGGGTTATTGAAGAGCGGGACAAAAAGAATAACCGGGGAATAACCGGGCAATAACCGAGCGAATAATAAAGCAAAATGAGTAACAAAAGTAAAAGAGGTATTAAAAACGAAAGTGGAAGTAAATAAAATAATAAACGGTAACGAAAAAATCGGATGATAATAATAATAATAATAATAATAATAATAATAATAATAATAACGACACGAGTAAAAGTTGATAACGAAAGGTTAAAGAACGACCATTTTAAATTTTACACGGCGACGATTAGAAATTGTCACAGATAACAAGGATGAAGAAACAATAATCACTGAACAATGTTGATAAACGAAAGCGGTAATTAAAGGTCTTAGGGAAATAAAATAAGCTATTTCCGATGCTGCAAGTGTACTATTGACGATATTGATGTATAGACGTACACACTTGTGTAGTCTTCACTTGACAATATTAGAGATTTTAAAAGACCATTCGGAACCCCCGAATAACATTGTCCTTAAAACCTAGGTGAGATAGTTTTAATCATAATAAACATATAATAGTTCAGTACTGTGTAACATAGCTAAAGCTTTTGAGACACTTGGTTCTCTCTCATATTACAATGATTTACCCTGGATAAACTAAACACCGAGGTTGCTTTACATGTTATTATCGTAATTTGTACAGACCCGCTGTAAGTGATTGCAGCTTGCTTCAGTATGCGCTCTTAATTACTTTAATAGAAGTAGTAAATAACTTTGCCGAATCGCGTATCTTTTATTGTATTTGTAGTTTACAAACATTGCTAAAAAATGTTCGGGATGTATTTATTATTCCGGGCTGCGACGAGATGGGGGGAGGTTTTAATCTCAATTTTAAGATTTCCAGGTTAATTGTGATTCTTAAAATTAACGCTGCGGGATTGGTGTCAATGCGTGCAGGTGAGGTCAGTATTGACGTGAAGAAGTTAAAATCGAAGTTTCGGCGCTCCGCTTAATTGCACATCTAGCGCGACCTTTGATCCTCAGTTTTCTATTTATGTTCCGTAGAAAATGTTTATTATTTAAATTGTCGAAAAGACCGTCGCGATGACCTAGTTGCCAGATCACTCGATTTCTGTTACGGGCATGTCTTGAGCTCGATCCCGGGCGACGACAGAAATTATTACAGAAATTATAAAAATAATTGAAACAACCGCTAATAGTCACGTGGTAGGCAATGGCAAATACGCATACCGTCATATGCGTGTTAGTTAACGCATGATAGGCAGACATAAATAGGGTTATTGTCCCGTCCAGCCGAACGAAGAATATGTTTGCGATGCTGACCGAGTGTGTGTCCATCTCTTTCTGCTGAATGTTCTGCTTTCTACTGCAGTCTGCTGCGACTTGGTCTTCCTACTCTATATTGCGCCTCTTATGTTCTATCATACCCCTCTCCCCAGATTATTCCTATTATTTGTTCCTTTCTCTTAACAATATCTGACTGTATCGAAATATAATTGACTCTTTCCTTTCCTAATTTTGTTTCTGGGTAAAGGTCTCCGGTTGACAAGACCAAAAAACAAAAAAAAAAAAAATTAAAAAAAAAAAACATAAATAGGACTGCATTTGTTGATGCGATAACAAGCGATTGTGCAATCAGTTCCGAGTGTAGTCTTACGTCTGCACTAGCGTTGCATATTAACTATTACCACGTAAATTTAGCAGCAAGTATACAATGGATCTTCCAATTTTCCAGCACGGGAGATTAGGCTAACTTATCCCACTAGGGGGGGGGGGGGGATACATCCAGCAGTCGATCGAAAATATCGTGATCGCGATATTTATTCAGTTCTGTAGAATTATCGATGATAAACTTTGTATGTTAGTGGATATTCTTATGCTTAAATTATATATGTTCTTTCAGTCACAATGTTGGCTGATTAGGGCAACATTATAATCGTAATAAATAAAGTTGCAGACCGAATAAAACTTTTCATGAAAACTTAATTTACGCTCTTAATAACTAATTCAAATAGATTTTTTTTTTCTTTAACATAATAAAAATGCGTAAACGAGACGGTCAGGAAAATTGCTAAACGATTGTTAGAAAATCGGGTTTTTTTAATTTTTCGATTCAGTTTACTTCGTTCAAAATATTCCGTTACTATTAAGTAAAAATTGTGATAGAGAAATTATATTTTTACATATGTATAGTATGTGTATCTTTTTCTTTGCTACACTTATTAACACTTTCTGTTTTCTTTTTTAATAACTACACAGCCTTCATGCTAGCAGGTTCCGAAGAAATAATAAACTTTTTAAGTAATCGAGGTTATTTCCTAGGAATATATTATATTTCGCTAAAAGAACAGTTTTCATTGGCACATCCCGAGTTTTACGAATGGCTTATCGGCATTAAAAGTTTGTTGCAATAATAAAACACTTTCCGGAATAAACTTCGAAAGACCGGAAGTTAAAGCTGAATGGACGTTCTCGGATTCTAAAAGGGTTCTCTACAAGCCATCTTATCTATGTCTCCCTCATCGATTATGTAATACTTCTCATATCCTCATCCATGATCTTTTCTTCCTCCACTCGATTGTCATCAATCTTCTGTGGATTCTCATCTAGGCATTAAGAGTAATAAATTAGTGGATATTCATTAGTCCGTTCTTCCATTTCAGTGGCAAATTTTTGAGCGCGTTTTCAGCTCGTAATATTGTTCTTCTTTCCTTAAATGACACTCATTCCGGACTACGACTCAATTCTTCTTCATTTTCTAATTCTGCCTCCTTTTCCGCTACATCCATCGTTTTCCAGATACTTGCTTTCTCTTCAACGCTCCTCAATTTCGGCTATTCGTCGCCTTCGCTTTAATCATAGACTCCTTCCTATATCATTTTCTCGGTTTTCATCTGCTTCTACTCCATTTTGTCCTTTTCAGTCTCGTTCTAATTACTTTCTCGGTGACCTTGATATCGTGTTTTATTTGAATGTCCGGCCTTTCCTAATGGACAATCGACCTTCTACTCTTCTCTACTGTAACTTGGTATTATCC
The DNA here is from genome assembly GCA_039619475.1 of Icerya purchasi. Classification (NCBI taxonomy): domain Eukaryota; kingdom Metazoa; phylum Arthropoda; class Insecta; order Hemiptera; family Monophlebidae; genus Icerya; species Icerya purchasi. The sequence continues at coordinate 92,396,154 of CM077115.1, forward strand.
CTATCCCCCTCCCATCGATGCTTCTTACATTCTCTCATTTCCTTCTACTTCTGTTATTTCCGCTCTCGAATTATAAGATTATAACTTTATTTTCTCCTTCTTCCCGTTTCTTCAGCTAATGTCCTCATTGACAAACAAATAAAAAAAAAAAAAATCGTATATTCACACCATGATTATGTCTTTGAAACATATTGGTGCTTTAATTTTTAAAATACTCGTTTTAAATGTTTTCTATTCGGTTTATTGCTTTTATAATTATACGAAAAAAAAAAAAAAAAAAAAAGAACAAAAAAATATACACAAAGAGAAAAAAAATATATCCGGCAAAAATTCACAAAAACTAATAATAAAAAGCGATAAAGAAGGATTTTTTTTTTTTTAAAGAAGGATTTTAACAACCTGAAGATCTCTCAAAAATTATACTAGCGGAGCAAGTCACTTTTATGTAATTTATTTTCGTTTTTTTCTTTCTTTTTTTTTTTATCTGTTTTTCGCCTTCTGTTACTGGTGATAAATTGTTCTAAAAATTGTACGTGAAATAATATCCGTGTGGAAAAAATTTCTGCTGTATATGTACTCAATTGTAAATTGTCAAACGTAAATTAATTTTAATGAAAAGAAATCTGGGCCCGGAAAATAAAAAGAAATTGTAATTTATTTTCGTACATATAGGAAAAAATTTCCTATTTTCGTGTAAAAGACACAGTATGTTATAATAGCGGTAACAGGTAAAAAGCGAAGAAAAGGAAAAAAAGTATTGAAATATTTTTATTTAATGCGCGATGATACTTCTCAGGCCGCATGGTTTAAAGTCATCTTTAGGCGTATTCAGATGTAAATTAACGAATAATCAATTTTTAAAAATCGCTTTAAAAATAAAATTCATTCCTTTAATTTAAAACAATATACGATATATTTACGTAATATTTTGATTCAATTAATTTTTCATTACAGAATCAGAATTAATTTTTTTATGTACACATGATACGAGGATTTATATGAATGCGGCGAGTATTAATGCGATTTTTCTTTTTTCGAAATGAATGCGAATAATCAATCATTACAATAATGCAATTATTTACATCGCTAGTTCGGAAGTCAAATTAGGTGAAAGTATTTTTCGATGAGCGAAATGTCAATAACCTCTCATCTTTGGCTGACAAAAGTAGTTTTACAATTAAACCGGTTCACTTCTGTCAACTTGAGAGCCGTAATCGCGTTCTTCAAAATTTCATTTAAACGACAACTCGTTAATTACATGAAGCAGATCGATAAAATAAAATTTTCGGCAGAACACGAATTTCACGCCATAGGTTACCAAACGAGGTACTTGTCATTCTAGTTAAAATTACTTCTCTCAAAATTCGCTGACACAAATACGTCAAGCTTTAGTGGTTGCCTATGACTTATTTTTAAAATGCGATCTCTGCATTGAGGACCATTTTCATCATACTCAAGTAACAAATCTATCTTTTTAAGTTTGTGTGTTGTGATTTAACCTAAAAACCACTAGAACAATAATGATAAGATTTGCGGTATTAGATGTACACATTGCGCCTCAGTCACTTTAAACTTCGTTTCACATTGATATCGTAAATACAATATCGAAATTAAGTGGTTTAAAGTTTAAATACGAATAGTTAATAAATCGTTTTAGCAAAACAGAAAATTAACGATATTAAGAAGCGTGTCTTTGTTAGAACATTAAGTTCGGTGTGGTTATTTATGTTATGAAGAAAGATCACACAATAATTGATCTTGTTTTTGTAATTTTTCAACTAATTTAGGAAATCTGCTTTGCTCCCCAAAACCGTTTCGGATGTTTCGGTGTTTTCAATGTTTATTCGCAAAGCAGATAATGTATAATGTGTATTTAAACAGGAATATTACTACCAGCGGTTTGAAAATTAAACTGTTTACATTGTTCTAATGTTTATAATAATTTTTGTCGTAACCCTGTCTGAAAATTACAAACTTAAAGTTTGTTTCGACTTCGACTCTTTTCAAGTAAAAAAGTTAACGACGATGTTATTTCTGAAAACATAAACGAAATCGAGAGAAACAGACAATGTCAAAACTACTTAACAAAAATGCCGCTAACGTTTTTTCCTATTTTTAATTTGTGAGTTATTTTTAAAAAATCCCCCATCTTCGTTCCTTTGTTGTATTTGTTCCTTTTATTCATATTTATTCGGAACAATATTTTTGTTTCATTTCATTTAAATGTGGATGTTTTTCTCGTTGTTTCGTGATTTTCAAATATTTAAAACCCCTTGTTTAATATCCGGACCGCTTAAAAACTATATTGTAGTTTAAAAAATTGTTTTATTAATATGTCACTTTTTTTTTTTTTTTTGTTCGTATGGCATCTAAACCATGTGGCCGCTTTCAGTGAAACTTTAAACCAAAACTAGCATTCTTATTTTAATGGCATAAAACAAAAACTTAAAAAAAAAAGAAGAAGAAAAAAACAAATAAAGTGAAGAAACAAAAAATAACTCCAAAATACTACTGTCTAAAGAACAATGTTTCAATCACCTACTAAACTTAAATGAGGCGGTCAAGGCTTGGTGTCTAAGGCAAACATATTATAAAGAGGGAAAACTGATGAGGTAATTAGGTCTCTAAAAAAAAAAAAATATACCCCCACGAACATCTTACAATAGAAAATGATTAATGTCCTCCGAGTAATTAATTATACCGTGACTAAATCTGATGAGAGTTTAGTTTTAAAAATTTTATGAAACTCGTGCATGACTCACATCGAAGCCGATAAATCCAACAAGCTTTCGGACAAGCCGCTTAACAATAAATAACGGCACAGCACCACGGAGTATTGGGAGAATGGTTGGCTGGACTGTAATATAATAACTAGCCAATTTTAGCCAATTTTGCCGACAATCTTTTTTACTTTTAGAAATAAATCAAAAGAAAGTATGATACGGGGTGTCCCGGGGAAGCAGCTTCCTGCACTATCATTTTTTCTATATTTCACAGTGATTCGAAATCGAACAAAATTACAAGTTTCTTGATTAGCCACTTGAAATCTCATTTATTTCTTATTTCATAGGCACTTATAACTAAAAGCTTCTTATCGCTCACGGTGAACTTAGCCTATCATTACAAACTAAATACATCTTTTATCGACATCAAGTAAAATTATTGTAAATACTAAAGCTTTTCACCTCTAGCCACTACCTCAGAGCGAAGTTACCTCAGGCGCGAGCTTATTTCCTTAATAATAAAAGCTGCACCCACTCTGTGAACTACTGCGTTGCTCCAATGAATCCCCTTTAATAAAAATTATAGCAGAATCTTAATAATGGTTATTGATTAAATAATTAAATATCGAATACTATACCGTGGAAAAATCTAGTTTTTCAGTTTTTCTTTAGGTGTAACATATTTATGTCAAAACGAAATGTAATATAAAGCGCTGGGCTATATCTGTAATATAAGGTTTTTTTATTTGACAGCAAAGGCCTCTTGGAATTAATAAATTTTCACTCACAATCAGTATTAAGAATTACCGAAGGTAAATAGAAAAATTGATAATTCACAATTTCACTAAAACCTATCCGCCAAAACATCTCTTCCAATAAATAAAGGAGAGAAATAAGTTTTTGTATGTTGACCTAGTATCGAAGAAGATAACAGCAATATAAGCTTCACATACACGTTTTGAAGTTTTTCCAGATTAAACCAATAAAAAAAAAAAACCGAATTTATAATCCAACCTTGAGCGAATTAAGGATTTATAGAGAGTAAACTTTGAATTAACAGTACTCTAAGCTGTATTGCATTTAATTCGTGAAGGAATTTATGATTTTAGTATTTTTTTTTATCTAAGATTTGCGTATGTTTGGTCCAAATAAGTTTTGAACCCAAATGCGGTTCTAAATATTTAATATACGATTTGAGTACAATAGTGGATCAGCGTATGTTAAATTATTATTATAGTAAAAACGGTGGATGTTGATTTTAAAATTATCATACACATTCCCACTGCTTGTTGATTCTGGTTTGTGCAATTTGTAATACTTCTAGATTTGCTGTAAACTACAAAGTCATTATGCCAAAATATAGGAGCAATAAAATAACTGAACATTAAGGAACGGAAGTATATTGAACAGAATCGGACCCAAGACCGAATGTATGCTTAATTACAATGTAAAAATAATGAAGTACGATTAGAAAAAAGTTTAAAATCGCATCTTGGCTAGCAGTACTACAATTTCTACTGCCATTAACTCTGATCGAGTAATATGGGTATAGCGACACACTGTCAAAAGCCCCCTTAACGTTCAGGAAAGTAACCAATACATTTTCCTCACTGATAAGCGATAAACAGATGTAATTAATTAAGTGAACAATGCAAGTTTTTAAGGTTTATACATTTTTAAAAAAATACAATGTCAAAAATAAAGCTTAGTGTTGAGGAGATTTTTGAAAAATTATAGCTGTGCCATACATTCGATGAGAAAATAGGGAAAAACAAATTTCAAATTCAGCAATTTAGAACCTAAAATCGTTAGTTCGTTTTTTATTTTTTTAAATTCTCAACGCTTAAGTGGTCCCAGTGACACATATTCTTTTCCTCTTGCGTACGCCCATATGGGGTTATTAATGAAATTAATTCATTATAATTAAACTATTATAATTATTGTTTTCAATTAGTACGAAATATAAGTTTAAATTTTATTTGAAAAAATAATATGTATATATAATACACATTTAAAAAACTTCAACTTATGTAAACGTAATTGTGGTAATTGTGGTAATTGTTTTGTTTCTTTCGCTGTTTTCGTTAACAATAATAATGAAGAGAGAGTGAGAGAGAAAGAAAAAAAAGTGGAAAATTTCAATCTAACCAACAAACAGATAGATGGAAGTGTTTATTTCAATAATACTGAATAAAAAATTGGTCAACAGGCCAAACCGAGTGTAGCTATTGACGAACGCAAAGCGCCGTTTAGTTCCACTGCCAAGCAGTCGTTACCGGCATATAGTTCCACACGTCCGCGTGCCCGTTATGAGGGAGATACTTAATTCGGCTTTTGGACCACTGGAAAGGATCAATCGATGGTCGTAAATTATTCTTAACGGTAAACGGTGGACCCGCGGCCGCAGTGAATTCGGCATTGTCGTCCGCTATCTTCAAATCGATCACGCCATCCAGGTCGAAATATTTAATTTGATCGACGTCGTTGCTTTTGCCGACGCTTCCGGATCCGTCCGAATAATTATCCGACAGCGGCGGCGGACTTTCAACATTACGGAAATTTCGGGTCAGGTTCAACAAGGTAAAAGGATCGCAAAGGTAGATAACGTTTCGAACGGTGAACAGGTTTTTAATGGTCGTGTTGTATTTCAAGGAAAATGTACTCAGTTCCGCATACTGGACGTCGACATACTTGAAATCAACGTCTCCCGGGCTACTGACGTTTTTGCTGCCCGTGTCGGATTGACCGGCCTTTGTACACGAATGGCACGTCGCGTTATTGGGTGCCATCTTCCGCATCGCGTATGTCTCCCTTTTGATATCACTACTAGTCTTAGTCGCCGCGGACGGTGGCTGGAAATTTTTCTTTTTCAGCACACCTCGATGACGATAGGGCAAGTCACGATGCGAAGTAGCCGGGTATCCACGATCCTCATAGAGATCAGTCCTGCCGGCCATGGTGAGGTCGGGACCTCTCATTAAATGCAGTAGCGAATCGACGTCTGTAACGTTTTCCTGGCCGGACTTCAGTACTTCGAATATTTGCAGATAACTAACGGTAATCGAGTACTTGCGTCTGCTTAACTCTTCGTTATTTGACATCAGCTGTATTTCCTGCAACATTTTAATTGATTTAAAAATTCACGATTGACTTCATTCAAAATAGCGTTCCGATGAAATTTAACGAAAAAAATAAATAAAAGTAACGCGCTATAGAAAGGCAAGCGGAATTATAAATATAAATCAAAAGGCGCGGGGATTTTTTGGAAAAATTTTTGATACCTCTTACTTCTTCTCTTCGTTCATGGTTGATTTTTAAGTTTTTTTTTATCAAACAATACAAACTGTGTACGCCGGTCGAAAATCGTTAAAATTTCACGGATTTATATTAATTCCTTTGTTTTTAATATAGTAAAATTTTTCATACACTCTGTTCGCTACTTAAATAATTCAATAAATATTATATAAATCCTGAAACGATTAAAATATTCAAAACAGCATGCGAAAGCAGCCGTGTTTCAGACGCTCATTGCGTTCACGCACATTATTTTCAGATGACGGATTTTCTCAGCAGAAATAAAAAAATATTTGCTAATTGTATTCAATATATACTCGTTTTCTTTTATTATGTTTTATAATATTTATTAATTGCTGTTTTTAATTTCTTAAAGAAAGAATTCGAGAATTTTATCGAGTTTTTTTTTTTTTTTTTTTCTTAGGGAAATTACTTGAAGAACCGTTAATTATAAAAACTGCGAATATTTTTCCGGAAAAATGCCACGCGTCAACTTGGCTTTGTAACCATGTGCGAGCTATCTTAAAAAATGTCTCGTTATACCAAAAGTCGGTATGAAAGTCGATTAATAAAAAATCGATTATCCATTTAGTAACTTTTTCTATATACAGTATGTGACTACAATTAAAGTTCCAGTTTCAAAACGCTATAGAAAAAGAACCACTGATCAGAATGACGTCAAATTTGAACGGAATATTATTGACAACGGGGGAACGCGGATGGCGTAAGAAAAAACAAATAGTTCCATTTATTTTATTTATTTCTTTATTTTTTATTTTTTTTTTTTTTTGGCTCATCAACCAGGGACCTCTCCCAGAAACAATTGTCACGGTAAGCGTCAGAATTAAATGAAAATACCTGTCGTCATGCGCACGGCTCATTGCAGTTGTGTTAGCATCTAGAATGCAACAATGCATTTTAGATTCGTTTAGAAATTAATTTCGATGCAGCGTACACCGGTAAGTGAACAACAGCGCGCTTGCTAGCTCATTTCCATGCGCAAGGATATGTCAATACACAGAATTTACGAATATGGGCAACAGAATATCCACTCGCAAATCGACAAATACCGCTCTACAAACTGTGTGGTGCGGGTTTACGGCACCATTTATCATAGGGACATATTTTTTCGAGGAGACGGGTGCTTCCGGTCTTGTTACCCGGTAAGCGCTATGAGTGTCTTTTGCGCAACCATGTGTCATTCTAGCTCTTCAACAGCGTGGATGTGTGGATGGGATCATTTTTATGCAAGATGGCGCTCCTCCGCACATTGCGAATTCAGTGAAGCAGCTACTGAAGCGGCATTTCGGAAATGCTAGAATTATCAGCCGGCATTTCAGCCTGGCCGTCCCGATTACCTGATCTTAATCCGTATGACTTCTGGCTGTGATCTGAAAGATGTTGTGTTCAGTGCTCCGTAGCTGAACCGAAGGCACGCATTGCCCAACACATTCTGAACGTGACCCCGGAGACACTTCGATCAGCTGTGGAACATGCTGTTTCTCGATTTCAACTAGTTGCAGAAAACGATAGACAGAATATTGAACATGTTTTAAGACAGCCTCAAGAAATTTAAAAACCGATTTGATTGATGCTTTTTATGCGGTTTTTGGCCTCAGGGCAATTAAAAACCGATTTTTCCCATCCGATGTGATATGACCTTGCCGTGGTGGATCGGCTTACATAACTAACAGTATCGCACCCGTACAGCCGTGCACACTGGACATTTGTAGTCGAACCCTTTTAAATCACGATGCTTACAGCGCCAATTGTTTCTAGGTGAGATCCCTAGTTAACGAGCCAAAAAAAAAAAAAAAAAAGATAATAAAATAAATGGAACTTTTTTTTCTTTCTTATATGTACCATCCGCTTTCCTCCTTTGTCAATAATATTCCGTTCAAATTTGACGTCATTCTGACGAGGGATTCTTTTTTTATAGCGTTTTGAGGCTTGAACTTTAATTATAATCACCCTGTATATATAATCTCCCTATAACACAGGTATTTTTAGTTCAAAAAAAAAGAGTAAACCGTTGGTTATTAATCTTGCCTGTCTGCCTAGATTTGAAGTGCTGGTAACCTACGTGAACGATTCTTAGGGCTGTGAAGCGCGTCTTTTTGCTTTTCTTTTTTCTTTCCTCTTTGGAAACTGTTGCACTTTCTACCTTGTTTTATCCATTAGCTTTCCTCAAGTCCACCCCCAGTCTTCCACCTGGTATTTTTCCTTGATATACTTTTCCATTGGTAGCTATGTACTCTTCCCCTTTGCAGTTCCATGCTCCCCAAGTTTCCTTTGGATAAATCTTACTTTTGTTGTTATTAACAGGACACCAAAGAAAGGAGAGAACAAAAAAAAAAAAGCACCTTCGCCATAGAGCATACAGATTATTAAGAGGAAATCTTTATGAAATTCAAATGTCCCGGGCGCTGAAGTAGCCGTACCTGTTATCCTACCCAAGTTTATTTACTTCATCCTACTCTTGCGGAAATCCATGTACGTTAGGGTACGCGGTTTTTCAACTGTTGCAATACTGCTCTTCTGTTTGCTGTTTACGAAGTTTGTTGATCATATCGAGGGTAGTGCAACTCAATGTTTACCGGTACATCTCGCCTTTCCAGTATCTACACTCTGCCAATGTATCGAGTGCCACATCTTGTTCAAAATTATGGTATAGGTGCGTAAACTGCGAGCGATATATGTAAATATCCATCAAAATTCGGATGGAATTTAAACACAGCGAATAATAAACCTGAAACAATTTCTGGAAACGGCTGAAGGAAACCGGTGCGATAAAAGATATTATCTCACTAGCTCAGTTTTGTTCCTTTTAGAAAAAAAAATTGAATATACCGCTACTGCTTTACGGAAATCTATTTCAAAAAATTACAATTAATCAGGGAGTTTTCAAAATAAATCTGAAGAAAAAGTAAGATAGACTTTTCAAAAATTCCAGGCGGGATTTTATAATTTAGTGACGGTAAATTTAAATCGTGCAAATATTTTTTCTTTTCTTTTTCTATCTGTTTTTTCCATCATTGTTTAAAACTTACTCCGCCCCTCACCAAAAAAAAAAAAAAAAATCTACTATTCATTCACATTGTAGATTCCGATAGTCCAAAAATAAAAATGCCTCCTCCGAACAATACCTCCACGCTTACCGATGATACATAGTCAACTTTTTATTTCTATTTCTAAAACTGATTTTTACTGGCTAAACGTCTGTATAATGGAATTAATGTTAATGTGAAAAAACTTTGTCGTTGTAATCGGAAAAGGAAAACAGAAAAACAGAAAAAAATCCACCTGAAAGTGCGGAATTCCACAACTTATCCAGTGTCCTTGCTGGTATAATGTTCGGGATTCGTCGCTGCTTAAAATTTTTCCAGGCATTTGTTCCGTTACCCACAGCGTTATACTTTTCGTTTCTTTTTTTTTGTGCACGTGAAGCCACTGTTTGTTTCCGGTACCGCTGTTAAACTTAGTCACCCAAAAAGACCAAGTTTTTCCATTTGCACTTAATCGATTGCTCGCCATAACACGTAGTCCGATTAAAATCTGTGAAGTAAACAAAATATTTTTTACTTAGACACACGCTTGAATCGAATAATAGTGGGGTTTTCTAGAATTAAAACTAATCCGTCGGCTAATTTACGCCTCCGTTTAATAGTTTAAATCTAGCAAATCATAAAAGTTCGATAATTATTGATATAAAGATATGTTAAATTGTAACAAATGATAACAAACAAATTTAAATGTATAAACGATCATACCACTTAGAAACGTTTTCGGGCATAGTCGATCATCAGCTAAAATCTATAAAATAACACAATGTGACTAGAACAAATTCTAAATCACACTCTTTTAGAATTTGTTCTAATCGCATACTTTGCGTTGTTTTAAATTTTAGCTAATGATGGGTGTTGAGAACAATTTTTCGATTGATCTAACTGTCCCAGATACGCACTAAACTGAATTTATCTAACAGTATCGGAAGACCGAAATAAATTAAGTCCGTATTTTTTAACCTCTTTATTTGCCGTTAAAACAGAAAAATAAATTAACTAACATGTAAGGAATTAAAAAAAAAACACCCGAATAAACCCGTTTTAGCGAAGGAAATAAAATAATAACACATTCTTCGCGACGAATAAAAGATAATCAAAATATGGCCTATATATCCGTAAATTGGCGAGCACAGTCCCGCTGTCAAATACTCGAAAACATGCTACACCACATTTCCCAAGCCAAGCGGCCGGTGGAGTACACTGGCACTCTCACACCCCAACTGCGCATTACAACACGATACAACATCGAATAATAATAATATCATTTAAATAATAATAATTTTGAACTAATGAAACTAACTTTTTTTTTATTTTTTATTTAAACCATGTGCGATACCTTAGTCCACACGAAGTCAGTTGACTTGTCGGCGAATTCCCAAAAAGTATATTTACTTAATAAATAAATATTACATACTTAGTCTTTATAACTTATTTTTATTCATCTATAACTATTTAAGCATAAACCATTTAATATCTATTTCTCACATATCATCAGAAACAATGTCAACCTTAAGTAGTGACATACCCATATAAACTTCTACCGGACTAACTTATATATATATATATATATATATATATATATATATACACACACATATTTGTTGTTAACTAAATTCCAGCAGCAATTCCTTTAGTTCAGTTTTACTTCCTTTATTATTGTTTTGCTATAGTATATTATTTATCGAGATATTATTAAGTAACTTTGTTAAAACCATTTGTTGTAGTTTATCTTCATGTGCATTAACCTGTCTTCTGTGTTGAAATTCATATTATCTAACGTTACACAAACTGTAATTACACATTTATTTCTTGGTGTTACACTGATTTCTTTTTCTAGATTTTTAATTAGTAAATTGTATTTAAGTATCATTCTCGTCGGGGTAAGTATTAAATGTCTCTTTCAGAACTGAATTATAATCATTTACAACAACGGGCTATGCCCGAGAACGTTTTCCGTTGTGAAAAGAAGTAAAAAAATTACCAAAGATAGATCGTGAAACGCTTTATCGTTACGCCACATAGAACACAAAAAGTGTGAAATGAAGTGAACCGAAACAAGACAGATTAGAAAGAGAAAAAAGAATATAGAAAAGAAAATTTGAGAGAAAGTAGCAAGATGAACATTTCCCAGTGTCAGAAGACAAACGTGATACGATCCATCAGAATATTTATTATGATTTCACCGTTCCTTTATTTTTGTTTTTTAACGGGAAACATATTTTTTTAGGCGGCAGATAAATAATTTTCGAGATGGGTGATGGGTCATCAAGTGTAGTACTACTAATAACTTATGTTTTTATGTTTTACAAAGTGGTACAATTCCTACATGATAAGCTATAGGTCAAAATGTTACTATACAAATCGACGTTCATTGACGCGATATGATAAGCCATCCAGAAGAAACCCTAAGCGCTATATATATTCCATATTTTGCTCGATAGCAGATCATTCAGGTTCTTAGATTTTAATCGTAACTATATTGGATTGTTCAAAGACAGATGTTTTTCTTTTTATTTTCTTTTTAAATTATTAATTTTTTTCGTCCGATTTATTTCAAGTTATATTTCTTTAGACGGAATTAGGTAGAATATGTCACTTCTAGGAGAATAGCCGATCAGGAGTGATTATTTCGTCGACCACAACTGCTGCGAGCACATCGGGTCATTTGTTTCAGTCATAAAACCTTACATTGATTTGAACACTTTACAGCAGAAACAGGCGAGTTTGAGAAGAACTATTGGAAGCTTATGAATAATTGTGTTCTTGGAAAAATGATGGAAAATGTCAGATATAGGATTAAGATGCAGCTTATCACCCATAAAGTAAAGTTTACTAAACCGGTTGGTAAAAGTAATTTTAAGGACAGAACAATATTCAGTGAACGCCCATTTTTGACTGCAGTACATTTAAATCCTTCAACAATTAAATAAGCCAATTTATTTTAGGATGTCTATTTTAGATAGTAGCAAATTAAAAATGTTTGATTTTCATTATAATGTAATGTGTAAAATATATAAGAATATTATTAACCTTTTATATTGTCATGAGCCTACAGTGAGTAACGTGAATAAAATATTGATTTTGTGTTTGGAATTCTGGCTTTACTATGCTGTGGGAAATGAAAAACATAGATTAAATTTTATATTCCTTATTTTATTTATTATCGATCAACACAGCATAGTATTTCGTATATATTTCTCTAGTAATGTTCGAACCGAGTAAAGTAAAATAGCTGATTAAATGGTTCGAACGGTTGGGAAGTTGGAATATAATTCCGATGCCGTACCAACACAATTATAATAACGTAAAATTAACTAAGGCTAGACGCGGATACACTGCCCGACTAAAGCGACATAATTTTGCCAAAAATTACGCGTGTGATAAGCATGATGTGTCGTTGCGACTGGTCGGGCAGTACCGACAGCTGATCGACTACCTGGGTTTTCGCGAGTCTTTCGTTCGTTCATCAGTTAGTTAGTACCCGTTTTTCTCTAAAAGAGTTATCGTAATTGAAGCGTTGCGTGGTCAGCGGACCCGCATCAATTTTTAAATTAAATTTATTTTCCGTCGACATAATAATTAATACGTGTGAAGAATTTTTAATATTTTTATATTTGCGTTGTTTATCTGTTAAATGTGTGGAACACCTGCTTTTGTTCCGAAGTACTCTAGTCACCGACGCGTGGTCTAATTGTGTGTGAATATATCTTTTTTTATTAATAATTTGAAGTCATTCGCGTCTATTACGTGACACATAACTCGAGCCTCCAGGCGTGGTTGATAGTTCGGAGGACACGGCAACCCGAGCCGCTGTGCGATAGCTATTTGTTTAGCTTGGGTGGTTTCTCCGTCTTTTTTCTTGATCTAATCGTGAAACTGGAGGAGTTTGGAGAAGCCAGAGTCACGTGACATCAGAATTGTGCATACGATAATATTTCGATACTAATTTTACTTATTTATAAACTTAAATCATTCGATTTTTATAAAGATATTAAAGATAATGCTCAGTATTTAGATACAAGTGATTATCCAAAAAGCCATCCGTGCTATTCGCTAGAAAATAAAAAAAAAATCTCAGTATATTTAAGAATGAATTAAATGATCCTTCAATTAGCAAATTTATTGGATTGCGTCCAAAAATGTATTCTATAAATATTGTACATAACAAAGAAATTTAAAAATGTAAAGTTGTGCAGTCTGCTATAATTAAGAAAGAACTTAATTTCATAGATTATTATAATTGTGTGAGTTGTGTTTGTGGTAAATTAGGCGATAATTATAGGACATATTACAATATTCAAAGTCATAAACATATACTGCATACCATACAGTAAAATAAAATAGTATTAAGCGGTAGTGACGATAAAAGAATAATATGTAGTAATAATGTAGATACATTAGCTTATGGAAACTGTTATGTATAATAAATTCTTTAAAAAGTTTAATACTGTTTTGGCCAAACTAAAAGCGCCTATATTGGATAAGAATATGTATATTGCACGATTACATGGAGCTATGCATTATTATTAAGTGTGATATTAGACAATGTGTATTTTATTTTTACTGTGTAATAAAATTTCATATTATCAGTTGCATTTATTTCTTTAATTTAATATATATTAGAGAATGTGTAGACTTATAATAGTTTGCATAAACTTTGTTATGGTGTATTGATATAGTGCCATTTCTAATTAAAATGTTGTAATTTTTCATTAAAATCTAGTGTTTTCTGCCTAAAATGGTGGTGGTTATAATAAAATTGGGGCCATTGTAGCTAGAAATGGGATATTTTACAGTAAAATTATTGTTCTGCACCTAAAATGCTAATATTTTTGGGTAGAATGTGAGGGTTTCCTCTAGAATATAGCGTCTTTTTTCTAAAACATGGGTGTTTTAGCCTTCAGTGGAATAATTTGTGCGTGAAGAGTACATTTTTAGCTTGAGCCGTATACTTCTTGATATGCCATTCCATTCATTGTGAAGATATGTTTGAACTGGTTGGTGACTTGTTGTAAGGAGGTTTACAGAACTTTCTGATTAAATGGTTATAACATAATGGTTGTTGTGTGTTATTGAGATGTTGGTGTTCAGTTGGGAAGATGTACATTATAGAATTCCTGAGAGTATGATTGCGCCTGTCAAATAATAAACTCAGGTAAGAGGTGGGGTGTGTCCCATCAAGCAGGGTGAGTGCTGCTTGGTAATTAAATTAGTCATTGTGCACATTGCAGGACAATTATAACATGTTTAGCCAAAATTAGCTGTTGCATGTTGTTTTTGTTATACACTAAACGTTCACACTGACAGACGTGGTTAGCTCATCAACATCTGGATCCCTGCAATCATTTTGATTTTATATTTTTAATCTGTACTGAACAAGTGTATATTAACACGGGCGCATCAAATCTGTTATGGATGCTAATGTTGGGTGATTGTTCCATTGCATTTGAAGATGAACACATACACATACTTACATGGCAACATCATTAGCATTGTTACAACACATGCATACCATCAAGCTATAATATATGTGTATACTATATCAAACGTGCATAAGCATGTAAAGGGCACACACATTACTGTGTTGGAGGGTTTTGGCACTTCATACACTGAACATATCATAAAGACTTGCATAATTAAATAGTAGACCCAGCACATGTCAAAAGCAGCTTATAAAAGAGTGTACATCCTTTGCAGCAATTAAACTAGTTGTATATTATTACATGTTAGCGTCCTAATCAGTTTTATCAGTCGTCCACTCTGATTACTCATATGTAAAGCATCACAGTGGAAACATGTAGGCTAGAATGCAAATAAGCCTTGTGAGGGTTAGTACTGCAGTTATTTTGGTATCATATATGGGAATACCTACCAAAATCTATAAGCTGAGGCATCTCCCCTCATATACATTGTGATCGCAATTATTTTGGTTAGATATGCATCAATGCATCTTTTAAATCACATAAACACAGCAGATGCTTTACACGTGAGCGAAATAAACATCATAATTATACAAACATGCAGGCGCACGCAGTCTTGCACACAACCGCACACACATACACACACACACACACAATTTGTTAGTGGGTTAGAAAAGTTTAAAGGTGGGTTGTCAGCAGTAAAACATAATCTCAAAGCATATACAAACAAGGTTAGCAAATTAGTAGACTGCTTAGGCAGTGGTAAAGATGTATTAGAAATCACATTGGCATACAAAGAAACTTAGCACAGCTTAATAGGGCATATTAGATTTGGTAAGTTAAAGGCGCAATAAAGGCCACCCCCCCAAAGCATACACACCCGCACATACTTGCATGCATGTACACCCCTACACGCACATACACACACATGCAAGCACACATGTGCACACACAAAACAGCTTATCATAGGTTAGCAAGTTATATTAGAATTGGTTGGTTATAGATGTAGTAAAGCACATCCAAAAAGCATACACATGTAAAAACAGCAGATTTGGTAGGAGTTAGAAAAGTTTGAAGGTGGCTGGCCAACAGTAATACATATTCTCAAAGTGTACTCTAACATAAGCAGATGGTAGTGGTTAGCAAAGTATATCATTGACTAGGTAATCATAAATGTATCATCAGTACAGGTTAGCAAAACTATAATTGGCTCGGTGAGGCTTCCTTCTAATCTCCCTATTGGATGAGTGTTGTTACAGAGGAATGAGTATTTACAGTGGTGGTGCCGACAAAGAAAGCACGCTGTTGCATTAAGTTGTGTTAGATGTTAAGATATATTGTTTTTGGTTTGTAATACTGAAGGTGTATATGCAGCAAGCAGAATGGCGTAGTTAATGTAAAACATTGTGGTGCAGTGGTAAAATCTTACTGGAGGGCCTAATGCGAGAGGGAGGCATGGCCATTTGATGGAGTATTGACTCTTGATTAGCTTAGTAAAGGGGACGTGGCCATGCGATTAAACATTGGCTTCTGTTTGGTTGGTTAGAAAGGGTGTGTGATCACATGACAAAACACTCGCTCCAGATTGGCTATTCTCCTAGAAGTGACATATTCTACCTACTGAGGAAAGCAGGTTTTTTATTATTTCATGTCGGATAACAATATTATCAGTTTTATTCCAGCACTGCTGGTGTTATTCTTTTTCCCTAACTTTCATTGTTAGTTTCAATCCGTTGCCATTGCATTCGGGTAAAATTTAATCCTTTCTATCAGATGAAATTACATCACGATTTCTATTTTGGAATTCTTAATAATCTTAATTATATTTTCTTATGGATTGCGGAGGAACAAAAAAAGTCAACGAATTCTTTTATCTTCTTCTTTGTGTTCATCCGTATATATTTCTGTTACCAATTAATTCGCAAACAAGCGATTAATTCGACCTGTATCAAAATCTGAAAATATAAAATTGATATCACGGTTGGACAGTGTTCGACTACCTCATAATATTGCAATCTCCTCATTAAAACATTACTCTGATGAGCTCGACAGAGAGATCTGTTCAATTGCGTTTCCATTAAAACAGAGACTATAAAAGTTCAAATAATTCGTGCAAAATATAGTCTTCTTATCCAGAACACTGTAAATGAAGCAAACAAACCTCACCGTAAGCGAATTTAGCCAAACTCTTAACTCCTTATTTCCTTCGGTAATATCCTTTTTACTAATGGTTAAGCAGTGGCTGTTGAAACTTCATTCTCCTTTCCGTTTTGTATCATAAATGTTTTAAACTTCATTCCGATTTTTCGATTTATACAACTGAATTTTACAAAAAAAATTTTATGCTGATCTTTTTTGCGATGAAGCCGAAATTCCTTATTTGCTTTGACCTCAAAATTGTGTTCTAAAAGTTAATCAATCGAAATCTTACATCATTGCGTTCTTATTACTTCACAACCTTAATTGGATGGTTTCTACCGCTAACCACATTAAATTTTTATATGTAAAAAAAAAAAAATAATAAAAATAAAAAAAAAAAAAATAGTAGAGACACCTTTCAGATTAGATAGACTATTACTATACTCCATGAAATTATTTTTCCTCGAAGTTTCTAATATATTCTTATTACCTCCTAACACGATGATTTAAAATAAAGAGCTATGATTTCTAAGATAAAATTTATTACTTCACAACATTCTTTATCCTTCTAAAGTTCTATTTACTACAGAACTGAATATTTCTGTGCAAAGCTCGAGTCTCCTGCCGTTGATTATTCAACTTTTCAAAACTCGCTTTTTTCATTCCCTTATAATTTGCCTGTGTCCAACTCTTCCTTTCTAGTTCGAAATCGGTAGGAGTTTTAATGCAATTTTCTTTAGTTTGCCTAATAATAGGGGAAGAAACGAAAAACAGTTATATACCTGCCGCTGCGAATCGATCAAGTTCCAACTTTTATGGTTATAGTTATATATCGCCGAGCCGGCTATGGTAACATTTTCGCCGTTGGAAAGTTTTATTTGGTAGAAATCGTCTTGCGAATGAATCGATGCTGGATACGAAGTGAACCGTATGTTCTGTCCGGCGACCAGTGGTGAACGACCGCTGCCGGTTTCGTGGTAACCGAATTTGTACTTTTTCCTTATACGCAGCATACTGCTGTAACTATCGAATTTTTCACATGCGCTATAATTATTAAAGTATGTAAAGTAAGCAAAGTGAGTCCCATATAGCATGACATATTGGGATTGTGTAATTAAGCTTTTCATAATGCACTTAAGGATCTAATGGGGATCTGATGAGAATACTGGAGCTACAGTTTCTTTCTACTTGGGATCCGCCTTTAATTTCCTCTAGATAATTCTCTGCTATAGCCAATATTGAATTTTAGATTAGGCATAAACCTGGGATCGATTCGAATCCGGAACGAGACAAGTCTCGAACCCGTGTCCTCTGATTTAGTATAGCCAAGCGCCTTAGATTGGAAAAGGAGTTCAGTAATTTTTTGCGTGCATCTTCGATCGGTGAAAGTTTTTTTTTTTTTAAATAATTTTGCCTTTCTCGACTTAATATTACAGACGAGGCGTTTGGCGCGAACCAAAAAAACGACAACAGAGGTATCGTCAATATTATAGAACGGCAATAGTGTATGAATACAAATTGATTGAATAGGAAATTTTAATCAAAGAGCACTTACAGTCCAGATGACGCATGCGCTAGCAGAAAATGGTCGCGCTTAACCTCTCTGATCAGTTTCAATAAAATCATAGACGAACTAGCGGAATTCGGATTGGGCGATCGGGATGCATTCAATTTCCTCTCGAAATCTTTCACATCGGACATAATGTTCATCCACCTTGTAAGGAAAAACGGAAAAAATTACTTGTTTGCCCTATGAAACATATAATTTTTGTACTTGTATGTTAATAAATATAGGCCACCGAATAAATGCGTAATCGGCAAAAAAAATTTTGTTTCCTCTCCTTCTAATTTTTATGCGTAATTATCATAAATTTAATATTTCTGAATAGAAATATAGTATAAAAAATTACAAATCACGTATACATTTTTTTTAGTGTAATTTTTCAATAAAACTCTTTTTTTTTTTTGCCTAAAATTTAAATTATATATTTTATAACTGATACAATACTAGATAAAATTTGTTACAAAACATCAAAATCCATTAGATAATCTGATTACTTGCTGTTAATAGTACTATTTCACTTTCTAGTTTTCTTCCTTTTCATATTTTCTATTGGAGTTCCGCGACGAATCGACCAACAAAAATCGGCAAGCATTGCTTCTAACCATTTCCCGTTGTAGCATCTCTCTATGTGCACTATGTCTTGATGAAATCTTTCATCATGTTCATCTGATACTGCTCCAAGATTTGCGGGGAAGAAATCTAAGTGAGAGCCTAAAAAATGAATTTTAAAGGCCATGTTGCATTTCAGAGCTTTATATGCAGATAGAAGTTCTTGGATGATTTCCCCCTGTAGTTTTTTTTGTTTCCAAGAAAATTATGACACATTTCTACGAAAGTGGTCCCTGCTCTTTTTTCAGCTTTGTTTCAACGTAATTATAAAATTTAAGTCCTTCATAAGCTCTCGTATTTGGGGACCTACAAAGATTCCTTCTTTCAATTTCGCGTTTCTGATTCCAGGGAATTTGGTTTTGAGGTATTGAAAGCGTTCACCATCTCTGTTCATGGCTTTTACAAAATTTTTCATAAGACTCGGCTTTTTATGGAGTGGTGGTATAAATTTTTTTTTTTCATTTTGAACTAAAGGTTCTTTTCTTTTACATGCTTGACTCCAGGCATCAAACTAGCTCTTTTTGGCCAGCTTCTCACTACGTAGTGCTTTACTCTTGAGCGACTGTCCCACTCGCATAAAAAATAACAGAATTTTGTGTATCCTCCTAGCAATCCAGTTAATATTGTTACAACTGTTAGATCAGCACAGCTGTTCCACGTGTACTGTAAATATTGAATTTTTTCCAATAACAACTTCATATTTCCATAATTTTCTTTCGTGCTTGTTGCATGTGCTTGGAGAATCGAAGAATATGTATTGCCATTGTGAAGTAATACAGCTTTTAAACTGATTTTGGACAAATCAGTAAAAAGTCGCCACTCCTCCAATCCTTCAGGAAACCCCATTTCTTGTAGAAGTCCTTTAGCATCATTACAAAATACCAAATCACCCTCTTTGGTGAAATAACTCATAAAATGTTCTTGTCTGTTACGAAAATATGAGAGACCTTCGTATTTTTATCTAACAAATTCCATTGTTGTAATCTTGATCCGAGAAGTTGAGCCCTAGATTTTTAGAGTCCTAAATCGCGAACAAAGTCATTCAAATCAGATTGGGTAAGAAGATGAGGTTTTGTTAAGTCTGTATGTAATGATGAAGAAGCAGAAAAAATACTCGATTGACTGAAGCGTTGAAACCCCGTCAGCTGATCTCTCTCTTTCTATCAGCACGAGTGTCGTTTTTGTTGTGTACACAAATACGATCTGAACTGAATAGAGCACCGCTAATGCGAGAACGACAGACAAAATATGTATAATTTTGAGCCATTAAAAAAAAAAAAACATTTTAAATAAATATATACGTGATAGCAAAAAATGGAAAGCAAATCTCGTCATATTCATCATATTTTTATTTAAAGGAGGATTTCGTTGCAGACCAGTGTTATTACTCAGTTACACGCTAATGAAACTGTTAATCAAAAATGTTGCATTGGACTTGCGTCTTTCGTAATCAAAATTTGTTTTAAATTTATCGTTCGGATTCTATTTCTACCGAAGTGGCCAGTTCGTTCCTTTCATCACACGCAGTTGTTACCGAATTTTAGATTTAACTTGGTTCGTTCTCTGTATTTACGACTTCTCTATTTGTTCATTTAGTCTACTCGTAGATTAATTTTAATTGTATTTTCTCTGTACTTCTAATTTAACCTGTTTTTTTTTGTTTTCCGATTCCTTCTCGCCTGCAACGTGCTAAACTTAACGGAAGTAGACTGTTCAACTAAACGGAAGCTCTCTACTGCGCTGTCCTCTCCGACATCGATGTGTCAGCTAACCATGTCCGATCCTACCGGATACTTCCGTTCGCAACATCTCTTTAAGTAATGGTAATATATATGTCTAATAACAATATTAAAAATAGCAATTAATATTAACAACATTAATAATAATAATAATAATAATAATAATAATAATAATAATAATAATAATAATAATACTCGTAATAACGGTTAAATCAAATCAATATATATCTGTATTTATATGAATTCCGCATGTGCGAAAAATTGGCGTTAAGTTGCAAAATCCGATAAATAAATAAATTTTTAAATTTTAAATTATAATATATAATAATTACACGTAATTAAATATACAAACTATACATACACGCAAGACTTTAATATACAAGAGTTATAATCACACATTTATACAATCGTACATACAATGACAATTTAATATACCTATATGAATCTATAGGATACTGTTCACATTTACACGCCTGTATAATGAAGAACATGTAAACAATACAAAAATACACACACCTATATATGTATATTTTAACATGCAATATACGAAGTGTCGGATCCACTAGGATATCCTTATTCTATAAAAGTTGTGCATAAATGTTACAACATATCGATTTAATTATAACTTTAGTAAAACTATTACGTTTTTATTCTGCCTTAAAATTGTCGAACTTTTGTCTTCTTTACTTTATTTTTAATTTTAATTTTGTAATTTTAATTAAAAATAGTTCAATGAGAAACATATATGTATTAAACTTTCTCACGAACAAAGAGAATTCGGATCGGATTACTAACAAAAATAAAAAAGAAGTAAAGTATCTAATAAGAAATACACTATCGTTCTATTCTTTCCAGTAATTTACTATTCAAATTCTAAACTATCACCTTTTAGGTATAATTTTATTATTTTGTTTTATTTTTCAGTTAAATTAGAAATTTTAATAATCATGTATTTTTAAAACATTTTTAAATTTCTAAAAAGCTGTTCGCTATTTGATTTTCTTTATGAAACAAGGTATTTCTTAAATCTACTCTGCCTACCGTATATGATATTACGTAATCATATAATTTCCCTGCCCAAAAAATATGTCTCTCTGGATCCGCCCCTGATATACGTCAATTGAGCAAAGCGGATAATTTCATATTAATTTTTAATGTTCAGTAATCAACCGTTAAGTATCCCCTGTTTGTAATTATTTAGTATTTATAATAGCTCTGCAGTAATCCATTTGCGTCTTGTATAGAATTTAGAATATCTGAGAACGTTAGCGTTTGATTCTGCTAAAAAGCAAAATTAAATTTTCTTCCCCCGCGTATATTTGCATAATGTAATTTTGTCAAAAAACAGAGATCATTCAATTTCATTTATACTATGATTTATAATAATTTTCAGTATCGCGCTATTTGGAATTTTAAAAGATTTTAAATTATCCCCCTCCCAGAAGAAAAAAAAAAAGGGCCACATGAAATGATAACTGGATAACATAAAGCCATGTGTAAATTCTTCCATAACTGGTGAAGGAAAATATTGTGATAGATAGTAAAATAAAAAATTTAACACATTCCGAGTTTTTATCAGATAGTGGGCGCAAATTTCAACTTACTATCGAATATTATACTTCGTAATTTTAAAAGTCCTATCAGTTTCATGATTATTAGCGATTTTGAGATTTATATATATTTTACACTCAAAAATGTTACTATAAAAGCCGTGTAATATATAGTTAATCTTTGATAAATTTAAAATTAGCACGTTTAACCCCAATCAAATTCAAGTGTGTAACAACGTGACACAAAGGATCGGAAATATTAATAGTAACTAAACTAATCACCTGTAATTTAGAACGATGTCGGAACCTTATTTTAAAAACGGTTCGAAACCATTTCGTTTCGTTTAGAACATAATATCAACAGATTTAACTAGCCGGTGAGGGGTGGAAACAGTTTTTCGAGAAATTCATAGAAATACTGCAAGCCCTATAATGTCGAGCGTAACGATTAACTAGGCTACATATTAGGAATATGGAAACCAATCATATATTTACGCCTAAACGAGTTCACTCGATTGTAGTAGTAAAATCGATCTAATAAACCTCATACGAGCAGCAGGTTGAAATGAAGCCGAAATCCGCCTCAATACTAGAGTGGACCAAAATGAACAAGTTAGTGAACAGTGATTTCGAGTACGGAATTGGCAAGTCTAAAACCGAGAATCACTTGTCAAATCGATTTTTGATTACTTTCAATTTTATGCATTAAAAAAAGTAACTAATATTATAAGTAAAATTAAAATGATCAAGACTATTAATAATTATATAAATAATAATATAAATAATAATATAAATAATAATATAAATAATACGATTTCTTTTCGTATCACTTTTGTAAATTAATTATAAAATGAAATTAGAACAAAAACACTAATCATATAGCTGACTAGTTTCAATGGAAAAGAAATTAAATGTAACTAGAATATGAAAAATAATCGTATAAAGAATAATGCAACAAGGGCAGTTCTTATTACGGTATTCTCCAGTGTGACGTTACAAGGAAAAAACATATTAACCTGTAGCATTCTAGTTATCGTGGATAAAACAAAAAAAAAAAAAAAAAAAAATGTAGCGATTTGTAGACCGATACCGTAAATGACAGATTGCATGCGGATGTATTTCGTAATATGTCTAGAATGTAAGATGGAAAAAGATACGTTTTGCGGTTACTAAAGCCGACTAATATTTGGGATCAGAAATACTCTGAAAGATCGAAAATGTTTCATAACAGTTGTGATGTAATTTTACTTAAATATAAAATCAATGGCGGATAAAATGACAAAAACGTACAAGAAATCCAACGACGATATTTCGTATGCTTTTCTATTTCGGGCTACTTCAAAATTCCATCCATACTCCAGGCCATCAAGCTGTATGTAAAACAAGTTTATCTGAAAAGTGTCGAGTAAACATATTAGTTTTCTAGAACGTGTATCGTGTAAAATCCATAACTTCGCATGCGATCGAGTAAAGTCCTCAAATTGTTCGTTATATTTTGTCATTACTAGTTTTTACAGATTGACGCGTAGTAAAAACATTTCACAAAAGACCAATGAGCTGAATTTTTTTGTTTCGTTTTAATCTAGGTGAGAGATGTAAATTTAACACGAAAAAAAAAACAACAAAAAACAGTGCACTTAACTATTAAAAAATTGAATAAATGTTTAAAGCTTTCACAGTGATTATTGAGATCATCACTTTAAACAATTTTCAGAGACACCGCGTGTGTTAATATATTTATTTTTGCCGTTTCGGATTGTATCATCAGATGCCAATAATAAATATACTAACACTCGGTGGTGTCTCTGAAAATGATTTTATATGATTATACAAGACTTTATTACCTATTTTCTCTGTACGGAACTGCACTGCCTTACCCTTTAAAAGCAACGATCCCTCTTTATTATGTCACCTATTTCTGACTTTATGTAGCGGATTTCATTTGCATTAACGGGGTAGTTGATCTCTCGCAATAACCCTTAAGCGTAACTTCATCGTTGAAAATCTTAAAGTTTGCTGATCGTCTCGAGAATAGAAGTCACTGTTTTATACTAAAGCATCCTCTAGTGATGACGGTTTTTTCACTCGATAATTTCAATTACCCCGCAACACATAATAAGTACATTTTCGGCCTTTTTTGCGCTACTCTAAAATTCAATGTTTGAGAAGATGCAGAAATTTTGCAAGTCATCTACAGTCATCTAAAAATTTTTAAATTCCCGTAGATATTACAGTATTTTTTTTTTTTATCCTCTTTTTTTTTTAGAATGTCTGAATCTATATTATCAGCGACGCACCATACTGGGTTACTCTTACTCTACTGGCTTCAGCAAACCACTGTTATTCGGTAATGAGTGCATTATGGCAATGGTCCTTTTTTAGTCGTCTGTCAGCTTTGTCCGATAAGCTGGTTACACTCGCGATATCATTCGGATTTTGCCCTGAATTTCAGTGTATTTTGTTTTCTTGGTGCCTATACAGTGCTCCGATTTTCGGTATGGCGAGATCATTATGTATGAGATGGTGTTACGAACATAATAAAGTACATTCATAAGTACTTTGCTGAAATATAATTTTTAATTAGCGGGGCTGAGTTTAGAGTTTCTTCCTATGAGTGGGGTTACAACTGTCGCGGGCGGCGAAAATATCGATTTTTTCTCGTATCGATCGCATGCGGATTCCATGTCAAGTTACGATTGAATGTGAGGCTTAACTGCACGTGTGCTATTGCACGACCATTGTAGCGCTTTTGATGCTGGATTGTGAATGTCGCATAAGCTAATTTTCGACAGTCAATTTCACTTCTCTACTTGAATGTTTTTTGTTTTTTGTTTTTAATTCCCTTAAATTGTATGTGCCGTGTGTAACTACTATGGTCATTACAGCATACACACAGGGGAAGATTATTTAAATATGCTGAGTTAAGCCCGCTCATTCTAATGAAGGCAATAACCCTGGAGATGGCAATTGCGCCTCATTTGAGAGAATGTGCTGTATGTTTCGCAATAGAGGTCAAGTTGTTTTCGTAATATACCGTAAACTTTCGGCAGGTAAGCAGTATATGGGAAACTGTCGGTACACTTGCTGATCGCACAACACATAGCCGGAGGCGGTGTTTTATGGGAATTAGCGATGTGGCTGATTCACAGCCGGCTGAGGATCTTGAAATTGTATCGGGATGTCCCTTCCGGTGGCCACCATATGATTCATCTTTAATGATTCTTAAGAATATTGTAGCAGCTGCCCATTTAGTTCTCCACTGGTTTTCGCACGCCTTTAAGAATGTATATGCAATTAGCTCCGCTTCCTCTGGTATTGGCTAGAGCAGGGCAGAACGTGCTGCTCCGTCGACCATCTCATTACCAGACACTCCAATGTTCCCAGGAACCCACAGTAGCGATACGTGACTGTCCATTAGATACAATTGGTACAAGAAGTGGTATTTTTTTTAGTACTAGCGGATTGTTGTATTTTTGGCCCTTAATCATGTTTAGAGACTGCAGGGAATCAGTAACCAGGAGGAAATCCCTCTGCCTCTAGTGCTCATTTATGAATAAATGTAAAATAAATAATAAATATCTCGATAGCAAACAGAAACAAGTATTAAATTATTTCAATAAATTAAAATATAATCAATTTAAGGAAACGTTTTCGATCATCAGCTAACAATAGACAGTACACTCAGATAAGTACACTCTGTATTGTTAGCTGATGATACGAGTTGTGACGATTGTGTATTTGTAGAATTGTCTCATAGCGACTTGTGGCAACACTGTGCGATGGTGCTCGTGGTCTCGTTGGAAAGAGGGGAAATTTCTCAGTCGGTATATCCAGTTTTTATAACGCGTACATCTCGCGTTCTGTGGCCGTTTAAACAAAGTAAGATTTTTACACGTATCGTGATCAAATTCTTGGTCAAACGCAGAGTAAAACCGCCGTCGAAAATCCTTGTACAGTTACAAGACACGTGTTTAAGGAAGACGCTATATGAAACAACCGACTGTTTTCAAGTGGGCTAAGCGGTTTAAAGACGGCTGCGAATCAGTCGCGGACGATACGCGCTGCGGCGATCTTTCTACCGCAAAAACAGCGGCAAATGTTGAACGTATACACGTGCGCGTATTCCAAGACCGTCGAGTGAGTTGTCGAATGTTAGAAGAAGAGTTAAACATCAACCGCGAGACTATTCGACAGATTTTGAATGACGATTTAGGGATGCGCAAACTGTGCGCCAAACGAAAGGAGCTCCGGAGATCCATCTGTCAAGACATGATTGATCGAATTGACGCTAAAAGAAACCAGAGTAGATGTCGTCCATCACCACAAGAGACGAGTCTTGGGTGTTCAAATATGACTATTGGGACCAAGAGACAGAGCATACAGCGGGTGGAGAAGGGCGGGGAGCGCCCGACAAAAGCTCGCGTGTCCGAATCAAGAGTCAAGTCTCTACTAATCGTTTTCTTCAACATCAACGGCGTTGTTCATCACGAATACGTTCCGGCAGGTCAGACAGTCAATGCAGCATTCTACATCGAAGTTTTGAAATGGTTACGGGCCCGCTTGTACCGCGCACGATCCGAATTGGCTGCATCGAGACAGCGCTCCAGCACACTCGTCCTTCGTAGTACACCAGTTTTTGACGCTCCACAGCATCCCCACGCTCCCGCACACAGCCCTGGCTCCGTGCAACTTTCATTTGTTTCCTCAACTCAAAAGTTACTTGAATGAAAACCGATACGACGGCATTACCGAATTTGAAAGTGTCACGACAAGAGTCCCGAGGAACCTATCTTCGGTTAGTTTGCGGATGCTTCCAAAAATTGGCGGCGGTGTGCTGACCTCGAAGGAGACTATTGTGAAGGTGTTTACACAGTAAGTTTCCCCCTCTCCCTATTTTTAGCCCCTCCAGGGCAAAATTCTACGAATACAACTGTACACCTTGTATAGTCCAAAAACGTTTTCTTAAATTGAAGTTTTTATTTTAATTTATTCAAATAATTTAATACTTCTTTTCGTTTGTTATTGAGGTATTTATTATTATTTTTTTATACTTTTTTAAATATTAACAAACAGGTATGAATAAAATGATATTTAGATGATATTTATATAAGTTTGACGCTTCTCCGGGATAGCCTGGATAGTGAACATACACTGGTTGGAATGTCCGCAGCATACGTATTGTATAAAAACGGGAGTTGAAAACACTGCCTTGCAAAACTGACGCTTTCATAATCCGTTGATGCCTATCTGAAGCTGTTACTCAGATAAGATCTGAGCAAATTGTAAATTTCTGGAGGAAATATGTCACGAAAGTAATCGTTTTAAGAAGATTGCCGAACAATACATACACGCTGCAGGACAGATTCGATATCACTCTGCGATACTGCAAGCAATGGATGAATTGTATCAAAAAATCGATTAATCAGTTTGTTTCCATTCTTTATATGTTGTAAAGAATTGATTAGAATATAGTTTTTCGAATATCTTTTCAAACGCTTCTAGTAAGCTTTTATAAACATTCGCCTTTCCAAATTTATGCATCATTATAATAATCGAGGTTTCCACCTTTTTGAAAAATATGAAAGCTGCAACATACACTTTAATATGTGTAGAAGAATGTCCTTTTAAGGAGAAGCTGCTTCCGAATATTGTTATGCCATCCTTTCCTATGTTACAAGTTCGGCAGTTTGCTCAGTGCGACGTGTATGTAATTGTCATATCGGCTTTTTTTAGTAAAATAATAATTTTACGACCGTAAACTGTTTTTAGACAAAATCAGATTGACGTGTATAAACTATAAACAATTGTTTAATATCAGTATTTACGTTAGAAACCATCTCTGCGACGGCAAACTACATAAAAAAGTAATAAATTATAAATACACATCGACATATTTTGGCGTTACCGCAAGAAGAACAGGTGCGTCGTATTCCCGACTTATCGTGCATTTTTATTTACGACAGTAATACTTTTCTTCATTTGGCATAATATAAATAAGTTGGCCGACTGGCTCGAATTTTTAAAAAATCTTTAAAACGTACATCTCAAATATGGCAAATGTCCCTTTGAGATAATCACATTCGAAGAATAAAATCGGTATTTATTTGCATTAACGTTCGAAATGTTTCATATAAGTAACTATTTCACTTTTTGAAAAATGTGATAAATATTTTATAGGCATTCTCATTCACGTAGAAGATCTTCCATCTAGCTCGATTGTACTTTATCGGCCATTCTCGTGTTCTTTGAAATGTTGTTCTTCATGGTGTGCCATTTAACATCATGATTAATAACACTATATCCATTCAGATAAATTCGCCAGTCCAATGTGCTCTTTTTGTAGATGATATTCTCGCCTTGGTCTTATATTCACAAATCCTGAACTTGTGAATCGATTCATCAATGGTCGACAAGTTAAATCTGTAGACAGCTCGAAATGAGACGATTAAATTTTCCGCGAACAAAGTCATTAGCCATCTATTTTTGCTGCATTCGAAGCTCATAAAATCTTAATTTTCACATAAATAACCAACTAATCGAACTGCACAAATCAGTGAAGTATGTTCGTTATAGGTGTCTTACTATGAAAAATATCTCAAGCAGTGTTGCACAAAACGTTTTAATATTACGAAAGAAAAATTAATAGCCTACCCGACCTAGTTCATTATCATTTCTCGATGAAAATTGCGGTATGTAGTTCGGTAAGAAATCAGTTCTGCGCAGATTAATTTCACAATCCACTATACAAAAATACGACTACCAGTCGAAGCTACTTCAACGTCATCGACAAATAGCAATCTTTATGAAGTTGGAGAAATACCATTATTCGGCCTGTACAAAAATTATATCGCACTGAGACTTCCCAACCCAACCAAAATGCGTCCCTTTTTTCTCTTCCAGACATGTTTTATAGACCTCGCCAAGCTAATAGCTGAAGTGCTTATATTAAGCAACAACATGCCTCTGTATTTATTGTAATAAATTATTACAACGATAATTTTTACTTAAAAAATTAAATAAATACCGAATAAAATGATATATATATATATATATATAAATATATAAATATATATATATATATACGTATATATTTTTGAGATAATCGGCAATATTCACTATTTAAATTTTAAAATATTATTTATAGGCAATTTTTTATTTCCAAGTTAATATTAACCGCATTTTATTTAATCTTTTTAGTATTTTCAGGGATTAAATCGAGTGTACTTTAGAGAGAATTATAACCATTCATTTCTACCGTGCTCGTTTAATTTTGTCTGCTATTGATATCTGTATTATCTTATTTTTCAGACGTTACAATGACATTGGCTAAATTTTTTTTCTTTTGTTATTTGTTTTTATTTTTTTTTTTAAATTATAGCAGACATTTACGCGGAAAATTTTTCAAAAAGAAATTTCTTATGGCTCCTTTCGTTGACTTTGCCGAAACCTTTGACAAGGTCCACCTCTTTCCTCTCTTTGATATAATGTTTGCTTCTAATGTACTCGCTCACTTTTCTTCCTTTTTTTTTCTTTTTTTTTTTTTTTTTTGGGCTCATCTACCGGGGATCTTTACCCAGAAACAATTAGAATAGGAAGGAGTCAATTATATCTTCATACGATATCAAATGTTGTTAAGAGGAAGTAATCAATATAATGGGAATAATGTATGGAGAGGGAAAAGATAGGACATAAGAGGCACAATATGGAGTAGGAAGACCGAGTATCAATAAAATGGAATAGAAAGCAGAGCACTCAGCAGAAAGAAATCAATATTTAATAAACACTTGGTCCTCATCGCAAACATGCTTTTCGTTTGAGTGGAGAGGACACTTTTTGTTAATAATTTTTGCAATTGTAGAACTGCCACTCTTTTCTTCCCTCTCTACACCACCACAAGGTTAATATTTCGCGGTAATTATCACATGGTTCTTGTCTTGGCCCGATTCTGTTCGACATCTGTTTCGTCAGTATTGCTTCCTTACCTCTAAATTCTTTTTCTCTTTCCTTCGCTGACAAAAGCTTTATCTACCCTTCCCATTACAATTTATCTTTTTCCAGCACCGAAAAATCGTTAATAGCCCTGGAAAATTCTTTACAAAGTATCCCTTCATCTTTCCATCTCATCTGTCAAATATTCCGTATAGATATTTTTACTCGTCGTCCTTTTGATCCCTCTTTAATTAAATTTATTTCCAACAATGTGATCCAATTCATTCTTTCTTATTTCGATATTCAGGCATTTTTCTGTATAGTTCTACAATCATATTAACCATCATTACTTTCTCTCTTGAGAGCCCCAAACTGATAAAAAGTGTGTGGGGGGGGCTTGCTTTTACAAATCCTTCAAACCCTGATTGATCACTATTGTTTTACCAACAGAAATTCTTCCGGATCCTTACAACTGGAACACTTGCTTTTACATTTGTCTGGAAGCTAGAAAACTTACTCTAACCCCTCTCTCTCCTCTTTTCATTCGAAGTTCTCATCTGTGCTACCTGTTTTCTAATCAAATGCTACCTACTTCTTACACTATTTTCATTAATTACTCTATCTATCGGCAACTTGCATTTCTCTGTCAACAAAACTCCAACACTGTCTCTCAATTCGTCTCTGACATATTGCACCACATACTTATTCCCGCGACAAGCCGCCATATTTTTCTTTCAGCTTTTCCACTTTCCTACATTTTCTACTGATTGCTTTTACACGAATATATTCCAACTAGTCCCATAACATGTTGCTAAATTTTAATTTTTAACCACTTCTTTAGACTCCTTTTTTCCCTAATTATTTTACGATCCTCACTGACGACTTCAAAGGATTGAATGAAGTTAGTTCAACCTGAATTATTCTAAATCGTTTAAACTTCGTTTCTTTCGTTCAATTTCCTATAATTATTATATTTCTCGCCTAGATTATCATAAAGTACTTATTATAGGAGATTCCCACATTGTCCTACAAGTCATTTCATCTCCTCTTCTTTCTACATGTACTGGTTATGTAATTCTTTTCATCTACAATATATTCCTCTCTCACTCCATCCAAATTGACTCATTATGAATTCCTGGATATCCTGCAATCGGAGGTAATGAGCTAGTGTATTCTAGCTCGTTCGTCTTCTTCTATCGTTTCATTTCTCATTGTATTTTCATTCCGCAGTATTACTCTCCTTCCAAATTATGATTCCTCTTTATTTTCAGAACCTAATTCCTTTTATCTAACCTAATCTATCATCCTATCTCTGGTTTTACAATTTCCCTTTCAACTCTCTCGTAATCTGTGGTTTACACGGTTCACTTCCTACATCTTTTTTTTTTCGCATTTCTTCTACCTTTGCTCGATACTCCTAATTGCACTTATTCGAATGCCGTTAATAAAAAACGAATAAATAGCAGAAAAGATTAGTGGAGAAGTAAGAGACTAGATATAAGAAACTCTAGAAGCCTAAGACTCAACAAACTGGAGTACAAAACAGTGTGCTCCGCAGAAAGAGATGAAGACTTAATGAACACACATGATCCGTGTCTGGAAATAACTGCACCATTTCAATGGATGGCACAGTGAGAGGGGGGAACCAACGAAAAGCGAAAACGGAAGAAAGATAAATGAGAATGACCAAAACGCAGACAAATAATAGAGAAAGAACAGAGTGGTGAAGTAGGGAAAACAATAGGAACCACAGATTAGCAAGGTCAAAAACGGAACGATTAATAAAAAAAGAGAAAGCGTACATAGGTGTATATACATACATATATATATATATATATATATATATATATATATATATATATATATATATATTGTAACGAAATGTCTTCTTTACCGTTCTTTATTTGCGGGCGCCAGTGGTAAATTACGGACTACCACGACCGAATTAACTCTGCCAAGCAGAGCGTCAGGCTTTTTTTTGAAAGAAATTTGCCGACAAAGATAAAAAAAAATAATAAGCCGTTCTCTTTTAACATAACGTGTATCTAATAACAACTATAACATAGCAAAAAAATGCAACCGCGTAACAAAAGAAAAAAATTCATTAGGACTAGAAAAAAACGTTGCATTCGCGGCGATGACTTCGACTAGATCTCAATATTGATCGAAACGGTAACTCGACCGCACAACAAGATTTAGCATATATCACATAAGACGAACGACTAGATAATACGCGATTTTAACAACGGTAACTCGGGTAACTGACCGCACAACAATATTTAATGCATCAGACGAACGACTAGATAATACGCGATTTTAAAAACTAACGGTACATTACCGAATCCTTATCAATTAATCACATAGCCGCTGCAGCGCTGATCTTCACACACGGCTCACGCGGCCGACAGGCACTATCCTGTTGTCGCGGACCACACATACCAGGACACTTACACAACCCCTAACACTACCCGAAATTTGACGAGAATCGGAAATTACCTATTCGGTCGTGTAAATATCCCGGCCGTATTCTCCGCCGACAACGAACAATACGATGATGCCGAGAGATCGAAAATTAATGATTTTAATCGGAGAATAATTTCTAGCTCGACATCATCGTTAGATAGCGCCGTAAATGCCGAATCCGTATCACTACCCCACCACCATTTCCATCCAAAACGAAGGTTTTGGATGAGAACTTAGGTGCACAAGAACCAACGGATTCGGACCACCCGTTGCCGAGCAACGGAGCCCTATACAAATCTCTACCGTCTTAATCCGCCTGCACACGACACACACCACAAACATTCCATAACTGGTCACTGGGACGACCACACATACACCAGGTCTTCTATACAAGAAACCAAAACGGAAATAGTACGCCAAAATCCAAAAAATTAAATTAAATTCAAAACTTTGCAAAAGTCTCACCTAAAAAATCTCTAAACGACACGACTCGTGACTAAAAACTCGAGGACACCGAAGTCCGAGACCAAAATAATCAAACGATCTATCTATAGGCAAGCTCAGGGACACCGAAGTCCGAGACACGAGCAACCAACACAACACCAACAACACATCCTTACAACAATTTTCGAAGGCGCAAAACAGGAAAAGTGGAGGTAAGAGGAAAAGAGAGAAAAGTGTGTACGTGTTCGCCATACCAGCACACTAAACAACATTGTGGTCCCGCCACGAAAAGTTTGTGCCCACGCACCAAACCAAAACATGAGCACCAACACGCCCAGGCGCATCCAACCAACATGGGCCGCAGCACGTGCGGCCTCGACTACCAAAAAAAACGACAAAACGGGCACCACAGAAACATGAAGATATGGCCGAATACGCACCCCACCAGGAAAACTAGGAAAAGGATTAGGAAAACGAAACTGGAATACAGAATGGGAAATCTAGGAAAATGCCGAAAGAAAACCATCACGATAACTGGACATCAGAAATGAGCCAGCTTTTATACTTCCGAAGGCGATAAAACTACCTTGCTTGCCTTCCCACGGCGCAAGCCACCGGAGCAAAAGCAAAGTAACAACAAAAGAACTACTAATAAAATACATCTAGACCTGGTGTAATCACACACTCCCAATGCTAACACACACAGAAATTCTCCGATCGTCTGCCGGAATACAAAACGGTTGCGCATATATTTTACTAAACGCATGCAAGATAAATCATAAAAATATATACTCCGTACGGCGGCACCTAAACGAAATTTTATAAGCGAGATACTCGCCCAACCCGGCCGCTTATAAAGGAAGAATACGAAAATAAGCTTTCAAGGAGGTCGCGTTCAGCCCCATAGCCACGACTGCATGAACAGCGCCCACGGAACCGACGAACTACGAAAAACGAGCATGACCAAGTAAGGATCTACCGTCCAACACTACGGCCACGACTGCCTGAGCAGCGCCCACAGTGCCTACGGATCACGAAAGGGATTGAAGGAACGACTACGGATTACCTACCGCAAGCCGGGTAAACAACTTCTCTTCCGGTGCCTAAAGTCGGAGAAAAAAAAACATATACAATAAATAAACAAAACTAAAAAAAATAACAATATTAATCGTACGGTCAAAAATCGCACGGCAGAAAGTCGTCCGGTAGGGAACCGCACAAAGAAAAAGTCGCACAAATGACTAAAAAAACGCATGGCGATCACGAACGAAAGAATCGCACCAAACGTTCGGCGACGAAAGCCATCGCCATTACGCCATAGCAAACAAAACAAAATAACACAAGGCACACAAGCAATACAAAACAACAATAACAGATCTTGAATAAAAAAAATCGCAGCAGTCTCTCCCGACGGGAACTCGTCGTCGGAAGGGACGGAAAAACTCGCCAAGTGGCAAAACCAACGTCAACACTCGACGATATGCGCCGAAACACCTGACGCCAGAACACGAAACAAACACAAAACAAAATCTCGCTAATACTAAAAACATGAAGCATAAATATATATATACGCCGGCTATAAAATATCGCACGGCAAAAGAAAACCGCACGGCGGGAAACCGTCGGAAATTATAACATGACGCACGGACGCGTCGCACCATGACAGGAAAAACATAGAAACAGAAAAATGGCGCTAAGGCAAAATAAATATACACAAAATCCATACCAAAATAGAAAAAATAATTTGGCAGCCCGAACGAGCTGCGGAAACACCCAATCGGGTATCGACTCAAGATAACCAATG
This sequence comes from Icerya purchasi, assembly GCA_039619475.1. Taxonomy (NCBI): domain Eukaryota; kingdom Metazoa; phylum Arthropoda; class Insecta; order Hemiptera; family Monophlebidae; genus Icerya; species Icerya purchasi. The sequence goes on from CM077115.1 coordinate 92,430,897, forward strand.
GTTAAGATAGGACACAAAGATGTTAAAACAACAAACGGGAATAAAACCCGAAGACAAATTATATATAAAAAATTCTAGACTTTATGAACACAAGATAAAGCATATCCTGACAGAGGCTGGTCAGACGGCCCACAAAACGACATAAATGTCCATTCCGGTAAAATACCGGAGCATCAAGCCGGCCGCAGTTCTACTACGTTTCTGACAAGCACGTCTCTCTTGTCAGCGATATTCGCCAGACGGTAGGCATTTTTACCAACCACTTCAATCACATCGTACGGACCTACGTACAGCAGCTCTAACTTTCGCATCCTTCGCTTAGGCTTACAGGAAAGGACGTGGTTCTTGATAAATACCCGATCTCCTACCTGATATTCCCGTGTCGAGGCCGATGCGTCGTGTTTCTTTCGTCGCTTCTCATTAATCATGCGGATACGTTCCTTCACCGATTCTATCATGGCCTCGTAACTTTCCACATTAGTCGGTGCCGGAAAACCAATTGCCTCGGAAACGGGATCGGAAATACGACCCCCGAAAACAACCTCGCTTGGAACGCGACCCGTAATAGGGCTCGGAAGGCTATTCATACAGGCTTCGATTCCTCGGATGTGTGACAACCATTCCGTGTGCCGATGATGACACAAACATCTTATCATCTTACCTAATTCCAGATTTATCCTCTCGGTCGGGTTGTTCTTTGGGCAGTACGCCGAAATGTGACGTACCTCCACCTTCCTCTCTTCGAAATACCGATTCCACTTGAAACTCGTGAATACCGTCGCGTTGTCCGAGACTATCGATCGCATTAATCCTACCGACCGGATAAACTCGCTCACTTTCGCTAACAGATTAGGACTTGTCAACCGCCGCATCGGGAATAACCTAACATACTTAGAAAAAACATCCACCATCACAAATATCTGACACATTCCTTTCACCATCGGCAACGGGCCAAACGCATCTACTGTTACCACATCCAGGGGACCTTTCGGCTCGTAACAGTGCAATGGACCCACCGACGGATGCGTAAAAGGTTTCGTCATACGACACAGGTCACACCTTTTAACAACTTTATTAATATTTTTCCGCATCTGAGTAAAATGGCACGTGCTATTTATTTTAATTAGATCGAATTTATTATTTATCTCATCGAATTTTTTGTTTATGTGATTATTATTTTCCTCTAGTTTCTTATTCATACTATTTATGTTCTTATTATTTTCCTCTAGTTTCTTATTCATATTATTTATGTTCTTATTATTTTCTTCTAGTTTCTTATTTATGTTATTATTATTTTCTTCTAGTTTCTTACTTATGTTATTATTAAATGCCATAAGCATTTTTTCCAATCGCGAAGTGCCTTCCACAAATGATGGCCCAGGATCCTCAAACTCGTGTCTCGTTGGACTCGGAGGCACATATCCTTCCGGCCCAGTTTCGGATGAATCGTCCGCGATATCAGGCCGTGTAACACTGCCCTCATCGCTCGAATCGTCCGGGATAGGCCGTACCTCGCGATACTGTCCCCTTCTGGTCACCACTCTAGATAACTCCTCTTTCTCCATACTCAGGCCGGATTACGAGATAAACACAAAAACCGAAAATTATTACAAAATTCGACGTGGTAAAAGACTAGATAACACAAATCGCTAAATTTTGAAAGAAATAAAGGAAAAAAAACGCATAATATAAAAAAAAAACGTGTCGCTTATCTGTCCTGGCTTGGCAGTTTCCTCCGCTGCTTCGATCCTTCACGTTGTACTTCAACTTCCAACTTGACGTACGGCTTGGCCCTTCCGCAACGTTTTTTCCACAACCAAGGTTGACCGCCGGTGTTGATTTCCTCGGGTCCCTCTTTCGGAGCGCCAATGTAACGAAATGTCTTCTTTACCGTTCTTTATTTGCGGGCGCCAGTGGTAAATTACGGACTACCACGACCGAATTAACTCTGCCAAGCAGAGCGTCAGGCTTTTTTTTGAAAGAAATTTGCCGACAAAGATAAAAAAAAATAATAAGCCGTTCTCTTTTAACATAACGTGTATCTAATAACAACTATAACATAGCAAAAAAATGCAACCGCGTAACAAAAGAAAAAAATTCATTAGGACTAGAAAAAAACGTTGCATTCGCGGCGATGACTTCGACTAGATCTCAATATTGATCGAAACGGTAACTCGACCGCACAACAAGATTTAGCATATATCACATAAGACGAACGACTAGATAATACGCGATTTTAACAACGGTAACTCGGGTAACTGACCGCACAACAATATTTAATGCATCAGACGAACGACTAGATAATACGCGATTTTAAAAACTAACGGTACATTACCGAATCCTTATCAATTAATCACATAGCCGCTGCAGCGCTGATCTTCACACACGGCTCACGCGGCCGACAGGCACTATCCTGTTGTCGCGGACCACACATACCAGGACACTTACACAACCCCTAACACTACCCGAAATTTGACGAGAATCGGAAATTACCTATTCGGTCGTGTAAATATCCCGGCCGTATTCTCCGCCGACAACGAACAATACGATGATGCCGAGAGATCGAAAATTAATGATTTTAATCGGAGAATAATTTCTAGCTCGACATCATCGTTAGATAGCGCCGTAAATGCCGAATCCGTATCAATATATAACCATAATTTAAAATTAAAAATTTAACATACAACGAAGGAGATCAAAGAATGTGTCTTTTTTAAATAGAAGCGGAACCCGAGCCAAAAAATTAGCTGCCTCATTATCAAAAATACCCGAGTGACTGAAAATCCGTAGTAAATCAATGTGAATGAAATGGAGAGAATAAGAGTAGGTATGAGTAAACACGTACATGAAGAATAATAAAGTAACAAGAATTATCGGAAAGGAGAAAACAGATGGCCTAAAGGATGCTCATGGAGTAGAAAATGATGCCAAAAAAGTGACCAGAAGCAGTGGAAATGATAGAACGATAAATAAGATCTGCAAATAGAAAGTGTTAGATTCAGCAACAACTTCTGGAACTGGAGAGAATTTAAAAAACACAATCGAAGGCCAGAATTTTGGATTAAATCTAATTTAGAGAATCGGGTTTTGTGGGCACAACCATAGATAAAAGAGCAATTGTTAAATTTTTTAGAACGAACAAAATAAAAATGTAAGAATCACCACTTCATTTAACTAGAGTTTTCATTAAGTTTAGCATTTCGATTAGCATTTCGATTAGCATTTCGATTAACATTTCGATAGAAGAAGAAAGATATTTCAAATGTTCTGTGACGGATACTGCGCAAAAAGATACTAAGCAAACAGAAATAATTAACATTCGGGAGACAAACATACAAGAATTATAAGGTTGCGGAGTAACTATTACGTAAGAAGATTTAATAGGAAAAATAGGAAGATTAGTCGAGAAGAGGAAATATTCCAGCATAATAATAAGAGGCGAATCTTAAGTGTTTCAGTGGCTGATGTAATATTACGAGATGGGGAAAAGAGCAGAATGCTATTAGCGAAGAAAAAATATGAAGAATTAAAAAGAAAAGAAGCCACTCTAATAACGTAAATATTGCAGAAAGCAAGACTGAACTTAAGGAAAAATTCGAAAAACCATGTTCGAAGTAATAAAGAGAAATGCAGAAAAGAGACGGACGGAAAGATTCATCGTGAGATTGATGGTAAGAGAAATAAACTGAACTGAAATGTTAATTGTTGTTATTTTATCTTTTGGAGTTGGTAAATGAACATTATCAAAAAGCATACGCCGATAAAGGAAACCGAAGTAAAATGTTTTTGAATAAAAGATTTGTACACATATGAGAAGTACTTTTGGTATTGGGAAATACATTAAGGTGTTCTAGCCACCAAACAAGACGCTTGTCCCTCAAGCACTTTTCTGATACAGAATGTTAAGGAAATGGGATTTGAGGAAAAAATTTTCTTAACAGTGGGAATGACAATAAAAGATTTTCAAAAGGAAGGAATTAGTAAGGAATGGGTCTAAAAAACTAAAGAAAAACTCAAAGATTGCTCAGATGATAGCCCATCTTCAAGAAGGGAAGATAAGCTATACATTAAATCTTAGAATGGGGCTAAAAGATTTTGAAAGAATAGAATTTAATTCGTTAATATTGAAGGCAAGGTTAGGAAATAAAATGGCAATCTTTGTAGAAATGGAACCGAGTACAAGGCAAAAAACGTGACCAGAAGCAACGATAACAATACAAGTAATTAAGCTACCAACAGGAACGTTAAAATTAGAAAAACCTTCAGAGGATAGAATTTGAAAGCTCTGGCCATTTTCGAGTGTGTGAAAGAGGAGGAGGAGTTTTAGTTCGGGGAAGACAGAAATTCTTCCAAGAGGACTTCTTCGAAGTTTTGAGCATAAACTTGATTCTTGCGTCAGCCTGTTTGCGAGCCAAAAAAACAGAGCTGACAAATTTAATGTTATGCTTAAAAGGGAAAAACATAAGTTTTATGTTTTTTTAATTTTAATCAAGAATGCCGATATTTCATTTTTCGATTGAAATATGTTTTGGCCAGTTGCTCATCATTATGGACGTTGTCATCCGCAATCAACTCATAATGAAATTGCATACTAATATAATTCCCTTGAAGCACTTTGACTTCAAAGATATGTTATGTCACTGCACATACAGCAACATGAAGGACTGTTAAACACGTTCTTTTTCGCAACTTTTTCAGTCGAACCGGCATCCGTTCTATAGCGTAAAGTTTTATCCGGTAGTTTTCAATACAATCTGTGGAGACTTCAGTAATGTTAAAAATGTCCTCTCGAATGTGTTAGCGAATTTTAGTTGGCGTTAAACAATGTAATATCGATAGAGGGGTGTCGATAAAACATTTTTAAAAAAAACAACTTCATGTAACCATATCCGGCCGGCCACTCAAAGCCAAGTAACAGAATAAAACTATAAAATGAAACGCACTTTATGAAATAATAATGAAGTATTTAAAAAATCAATGCATACACGTTTCGAAGCCAATAGCTAAGTCACTGTGATCATGAAGCGAGCATTAATTTTTTTGAAATACATCATTATTATTTCATAAAGTGTTTATATGTGTTCTATTAAGTATTAGAAATAATATGCGTACTGAACTTCAATAAGAATAAAACTATACTGCGGAAGTGCGACCATTTATCGGTGCACGCATTATGCCCGTTATTAGAGCTTGTTGCCGGTAGTAAAATTTACGTCCGTGTCTGCTATATAAAAAGAAACAAAAATCCGCTATTATGAACACTCATTTACCTGATGCCAGAACGGATCGACCATATCGTACATAATCGCTTTCGAGCGAATGACGTTTCTATTGTTTTCCAAAAATTCGCGAACATACTCGCAAAACCACTGTCTACTTATGCACGCTTTCTCAACGGTGTTTTTCCAGTGCCAATAAATAGACAGCCAAGATAAGCTACCTTCCAGCATTCCAGCCGAGAAAGCTTGCACGTAATCTGGATACTTTTCGTTCGTTTCAATTTCTAATGTGGCCCATCTAAAAGCAGAAAGTAGAAGTATAAAAATCAAATTCGTAAGAGAGTGATAAAATCAAAAAACGAAAATATGTCCGACAATTTATAAGATTCGCATAAATACGATAGAAACGGCAAAGAGAGTAGGAATTGTGGAAAATATCAATTAACGGAGAAAACGTATTGTATCGTGTACGGGTTTAACGACGGGTTCTCAACAAATTTTTTCCTCTAAATTTTTATAGTCCGTACTAATTTACGTATTCCATTTAGAATGGATATTATTAAATATACTCTGGATAATCAAGCTTGCTGGCAGTATTTAAGTATTTTCGAAACTGTTGTAATTTTACTTATGAGTTCTCTAAAATATAATCGTCAATCTTACCGATCGAGAAATAAATAAAAACTGTCGAAAGTAGTCGGAATAGACCATAAAACGAACGAAATCGCAAATTATATTGATTTATTACGATCTACCCTGTTCGTTGGGGAACATCACCGCTATGGGCAATATCTAAAGTCGTCAAATGTATTCTGTTGTTTTAGTTTAAGCGATATTGATCGTTGATGAATGTTCGAAATTACTCATGTCTGGTTCATTTTGATCCAAGCATTTAAAAAAACCACGATTACAAAACAGTGAGATAAAAATTATGTTTAAATGTTCCAGTAAAATTATTTCTGAAAACAAACGCCGGCTAAGAAACTTTCTAACGGCCTCGGAAGGTAGATTATATGTGACAGCGCATAACGAAAGGGACCTAAAGATGAAAAATAAAATTTTTCGGCAGAGTCGTTTACAGTTTGAAATTAGCTTTTCGATTTGTACTTCCTACGCATACCATGCGTTAGGTGGCGTTTAAAAATGACTTTAGAAGCCTGGGACCAATTTTACTCGATTCTTCGACATTTTTTAGACTAGATTATGAAGAAAAAAATCAGTTTTTTGAGGTCCCCTTTTTCATTACGGGTTTTCAAGAATTTTCGAAGGTCTGTAAATATATGAGAAGATTTTTTTTCTTCTAAATTTTAAATTACATTTTTCATTAGAATTTTGTTCTTCAAAATTTTTAAAAAACTCCGAAGACAGATTTCAATAAACTTTTACAGGATTATTTCATTCTCTTTTTCTTTTTCTCCTTTTCTTTTTATTAAACTTGTGAAAAAATTAATACATTATGTTTACGTATATATTGAAATTTCATAAATTCAAAGTATCCATAATAATTAAATACTTTCAAAATTTTCAGATTACTATTTTCAGTGCATATACGAGAAGTAAAATCCTATTAATCAATTTTAAACGGTGTATTGCTTTTTAACGTAAGAAATATAGCTATATTGTGAATCTTTTTGTTTTGAAACATATCCATCCCCCTATACGCGCTTCACAACAAAATAAGAATGTACTTGTAATGACAATTTCTCTGCAACCGTAAATGTTACAGCGAATCAAGGTGTGCATATTCGATTAATAGACAAAATCGTTCCCTGCATACTACGTTTTTAATCAGTTCTATATTATTATATTCTTGTAGGTATACCCAATCACTCGTGCATTGTTGGGAATAAACATAGTTGACGTGTAGTCAACTCGGCTACACTGAAGACTCAACTTCAACTTTTTCACTAGATCCACCACAAAAATATTTTATTGTCCTTGATTAAGTAGTAGTAATGCCATTCTTCTCTACACCTTCCTCGCTGCATCAAGAGAGGTCTATCAATGATCCATGGTAGCCTCCATTAAAAATGAGACGGTGAGATCATTGTCTAGTAAATTGCCGACGACTGAAGCACACAGGATTGTCTTATAGCCATAACCGGTGTTGACTAACCTTTTTGTTGTCTGCGTAGAAGCCCCAGGTGCATCCCTCCGTTCAACACTTCTTTTTTGAATGCAATAGGCTTCAACGGGATGTTCAAAAGCTTAAATCGGCCCCATCGAACTTACCTATAAGGATAAAACAAATTCTTAAAAGAAAATAACCCGGGGTACAGCCGTTGAACCTTAACCGCCATCAGACTGTAATGATCACAGATGTTATAAATGGTTCATAAATAAAAAAAAATAAGAGAATTAGTCGAGAGAATTGTTTTGATGAATTTTAGTCCATTGGATGGACACATTTAAGAGTGTGTTTTAAATTTTTCATTTTGGTATATTTTTTTGAAAGTATTGTTTTATTCATTGATTTTAATAGATATATATATTTTATCAGGGAAAAGCCAAGAATAATTAGTACGTCAAATTTCCTATCTAATTTGGAATCGACAACAACCGAAGAATGTTATCGGCGAACAGCATATTGTTTCTTGATGTAATATCAACTTCACTGAAACACTTTTTGAGTCAGAAAAAATTCTTTCAGGCTTCGATGAAGTCTTATCGGTAAATATAATAAATAAAAAATTCTAAGGCTTATTGTTAGCTGTAGACTTTTATAAAATTTCTTTTTTTTAAATACAATGCTGTCCTAGAAATATTAAAAGTTCGCTTCGACGCAGTGACCAAAGCTTCTTACCCATCTGCCGATGTTGTAGCATTGTAAAGCATTACCAGCAGAACTCTCACCTTGTTCTCGCTTCACTATGGGTAATGAAGTATAAAAGTATAACTGTTGTATGAAAAATTTTATACTGAAAAAAATTATTCTCAATCGCCATCGTTAGATCCGTCTCGAACTTTTTCGAAATATGCTCCATTATGTTGAATACGCGTCAACTTATATCCTTTCTTCCCATTTTGCCACTATTGTCTTTTGAGCACATTAGTCACATTGTTCATGACAAGCTATGTCTCCGCGTTATCCATAGCTGGTTGCTTTCAGTCTTATTAGCGCGCTCAGTGAGATTGTTCCACTTTACATAATAATTAACTTTATCTTCTAAATGTGATATGCCAATCTCTAATGTTACTCATTTGCGTGTAATTATTTAACTTTCACTAATGTAGATTAAAAACGTACATATTTTAGCTGATATTTATCTCTTACCTTCGGGTCGGTTCATTTTCTTTTTTTTCAGTATTATTTATTTACTTATTCATTTTTTTCTTACTTTAACGATCTGCGTTTTGATATATATAGTTTATCGTTATATTAGTTAATGAGTTCGTCTCCTCCAAACTTGGCTTATCTCACAATGCGATGGAGGTGGACATGTTCAATAAAGTGAAGCCCCAGCTCAATTCCTCCTAAATCAGATCTACCCTCTAAAGAGTTTCAGCTTTCGCAAACTTTCCCTTGATTAGTTCTGTAAACTCTATAATTATAACGCCATCGATAATTTTCATATGAAGAATGAAAATAAAAATAATTTAAAAAGTCAAAAGTAATTACAGTAAAAATATAAATAATAATCACATCGATATTGGTATGATAGTAATGGTAATGGGAATAGCGGTATAATAACAACAATGATAACACATAATAATAATAATTTTTGTAATAGTAACAATGATTATTATTATTATTAGCCGTAAACAATTTGTCTTGTTTATCAATATTATTTTTGATTGTTTTATTATCTTTAATTTGTACGTCATCAACTACATGCGCTTTTTTTACTTTCGTTTCTATTATTATTTGTATGACTTGTTCCCTCTATTTACCAACAATGGGACATGCATGCATAATTTATTTTCTTAATTCCACCCCCCCCCCAACATGGTCACAATTTATGCTGCATTGAATAAACAGAGTTTTCAAATTCTTTTCCCCGAAATCTTCTTTCGTTTCTTTTATTTATTTATTATCTTTACATAAATTCTGTAGTTAAATTGATGTCTAGTGTTTTTTTTATTTTGCCGTATTTTCTCGATGTCGCTATTTATTTGTTCAATCTGATTTTTATAAAAATTTTTTTCTGATATCTGATTTTTAAATTTATTTATTCCCCTAATTCATTCCATACGTGCAACATGTTTGACTTGTTCTTCTTGATTTTTGCGTAAATTTTGTTACGTTCTATTGGGGGGAGGGGGGGGGGGTAAACAAAAGTGATAATTGATACATTAATTGTCAATGGTTTTAGTTTTAACGCAATAAGCGATTATTTAACTAACAGGAGAGTAAAGTGGGCCTATCAAAAGGACACATTATTGATGTGAAAAATAATTTTGGCGTTCCACAAGGTTCCTTGGACTGGTCTTGTGGCATATTTTATATTTTAATGTTCATTCAAAATTAAGTAACATATTCACAGGCCTACGTAGCTACGCTGATGATTTACTCTTAGTCTATAACGTACATTTATCTAGTAACTCGACTTTGTCGCCCCATGTTGCTAATTGTAATGAAGTTATTTATAAACTTAAAACAATAGTAGATGCTTTAAAAATCTCAAATCGTGGTGATATCTGGTCGAGACAAAAACTTTGTTCAAATTTGTTACAATAATATTAAAATGAATAACCATACGTTCAGTTATACTGGCCATATTAAATATTTAGGATTCATTTTAGACAATAGATTAAAGTACAATAAGCATATACAGTACGTAAATAATGAGGTTAATAAATATTATTACATTTTTAAATCACTTGGCGGTTAATTATGCGGACTAAATTATAAATCTAAGATAATTTTCTATAAAGGTACTAAAGTCATTATACTTATATTATGCTGGTGTCTACTATAATCGGATAACTAAACAACAAATACATAACGTAAACTGCAACTATCGGAAATTTCTAATTGATTCAACTTCTTCATATATGTATAATTGCTTCAAATATTGCAATTCAAACCATTGCATGGGTCTTAACTATCGACGCCTTTACATAAAAAAAAGATCTCTAATTTTTAATGCTAAAAAAGAAAATACTATCGTAAAGAGCTCCTTAAACAAGTTGGTTTATAAATTTTTAATGAATTTAAAACAAGATTACTCTATCGAATAGTAAATTAATAATCAAGTTCTTTCCTAATGTAATAGAAAGCTTTAAAAACAAAAACATTAAAGTAAGTTATTACATGACTCAAATACTCACTAGTCGTGGTTCCATTGGATACTATTTAAATAAATTAAACATTATTGCTGACAGTTAGTGTCTCGTAATTATGAAAGTAGTGAAATAGAAAATGTTCAGCATATAATATACCTGTGAGCAAATATAATCACCTGAGACAATTGTATATGATTGACTGTGCACTTCAACTTAATAAAATTATTCTATTAGAGCAATTTCCTGTATTCATTGTTGAATTATTTAAAATTAAACATATACCTATGTAAGTAATCGCTACTGGTAGCCATAAGCTAATTCGTAGGCTATTCTGGTTTGTTATATTTAATTATTAGAGTAATAAAAAAATAAAATAAAAAAAAATATATATATATATATGTATTATCGTGTTTTTTTTTAGAAATTTTTGATTTGTCCTATTTCGTTCTTCTGTATTACTGCTAACATTGGCTGATGGCAATCATACAGCGCTCATATATAAAAATTTCCATTATCTATTTCCCCGTCTCTATACTCTCAGTCATGTAATAAAATCAGCGGTATCTCCGAAGTGACACCATCGTTGGAAGAGATTACCCAGCATTAATCAACTTGACCGATAGTTGAAGTTCCGTTTCAGCTCAATATATCTACTGGATATGCCGACAAATCAGTACCCTACTCCTTAATCTTCCCACACACCATACCAACTTACATACATCTCTTATCCAAAGAATCCTTTCCTGTCTGCCGGCAATGTTACTATACTCTCATTATCCCTTATATTGTTCTTCCATGTTTCCTATCACTTCCATAGCTACTACGATCTATTTTCTCACCTCTTCTTATGCACTAACTAAATTCCTAACGGAGGCGTGTTGGCCTACGAAATATATCAAAACTAAATTTAACTTCTCGCGATTTACTATGAATTAAGCTGCCCTCTTACTACTTGGCTTTGGAGCCGTTTATAATAACAGAGGGTGGGGGTTTGTTATTAATGCTTTACGCAATCAGGATCCGTGTTATGTGGTCTATGTTAATAGCTAGCAAGTCCGTCTTTCAAATTCGACAAAGTGCCGAGATATATACGTATATGGATTCAAAATTAATACGGAGAATTCATATCGATCACAAAGTTGTGTCCAGATACGAAAAAAAAAAAAAAAAACACGTTACATGTACTGGCTCATCGGGCGTCATTCTAATATGAAGCTGGAGAACAAACTTGCAATATATTGTATAAGACCGTTATTCGTTCAATATACGGGCACTTATGAAATATAAATATGGACGCTAAAGCGTGGAATCAAAAAATAATTCAAACGGCTCAGACCAGTTGGTTTTAAAGAAATGATGTACTCCGTGCGGATTTGCAAACAGGCCAACGAAATAATACATAACTGTGCTCGGCGACATGAGTAACAGCTTCATTATCGTCCGGATCCGGAGGCCTTGGCACTTTTGTCTACAAATCTGTATATAGCTTCGCGAATTTCGCGACTTGGTCGTTACCGAGTAATATATAATTAAGATCTATGTTCTTATTAGCAGCTATATTTTCAAAAACAATAAAAATAAAAAAACTAAAAAAAAAAATATTCCGCTGCTTATATTTTAGATTTATTATCTGAAATGGAATTACAAATATATACCGGAGAGAGCAGGCAGGTGATAATATAGGAGGACGTGAAGAAATATACACGGATAGCTATTTGAATTTCGTGAGTTTATTTTAAAGTTATTCTTTAACACTTTAAAAAGGATATTAATGAGCGTATTTATATAAAAAGAAATGAAGCCAAATAGACAACGATAGTTTACCCTGTTTTAGATATATCTGGCTGATAATATGCTTTAGCAGCTCCGCATTTGATAGCGGCTGGATCGTTACTTTGTCCCCAGAATTGAATATCGTACCTTTTTGTCTCGGCGTGCCAAAAAACTGTAGCTGCGTATTTCCCATCGTCTTCGTTTCTAAATTTTGAGAAAATTAAATATATCACGTAAAATGAATGGGGGAAAACGCGTAGAATAAAAAGAAAAAACGATTTATTGTCAAACATTTTTACAGAGGTGTTTTTCGAGAACTCTCGAAGACCTATACCATACAGACGAAGTTGGTGACGATACCTGTCTTTTACTATACGGGAAGACGGGTTTCCTTATAGCGGCGGATGATTTTTGCTTATTTTTAGCCCTCTTTCAAAATTTTTAATTAAAATTAAGAAATTGAATAATCCCAGATTTCTAAAAGTTTCCAACCTTATACTCTCACTATGAAAAACTAAAAAATGAGGACAACTGAGGAGGATATTCCCACATTTAAAAACTGCCCGATTTGTAACTGCGAAAAAAAAAGCTGTCGAACGCGTGACGTGGAAAATAGCAAAAGCGAGTACAAAAGTAATTATAGTCCGTCAATGAAAACGTGCCGATGAAAAAATTCGATATAAATCGCTATTTATTATTCACTTACGGGGGCCCCCCCGTAAGTGAATAATAAATAGCGATTTATATCGAATTTTTTCATCGGCACATTTCCATTGAACGGACTTATAATAACATTTAACGACAGAAGTACATAAAAAAGGAAAATTTATTTCACAGTTTTTAATATAAATATTTTTGAGCAGAGAAATCAAAAATTCTGTACGCTACAAAGTGTTGCATATTCAGATTTCAAACTGCGTCGAATAAATAATTTGTAAAGCGCGCTTTAGGGGTTTCAAATTTAATATCTTTTTTAGAACCAACATTTTTATAAACTAACAGTAGCAATATTTGAAAGTCACAAGGTTTCACGTCGCCCATTTAATTTTAAAATTTTAAATATTTATGTTTTCACGGTATTCTAATGAAAATTTTTTGACTAATTAAGCAAAAAAAGTACATTTCTAAGGTGATTTTTTTTTTTTTTTCAACTTAAATGACTGGGCTCAGTAAATAATCGCCGATAATTATCGATATGCACCTATGTAGAAGTAGAGCACCGCTATCACTTTCGAAATAACAAAGGATACCATTGCAGTCAATCTACATTGTCAAACGTTGCTCGCAATAATTTTTAAAGGATGGTTGATAGGGGTTATCTTGTATGTGAGCTCGAAAAGAGGAAGAAAAATCAAACGTTTAACGGAAAATAATTTACAAGCAGAGTTATTCACCCCAGTACTGGGTATTAATAAAAAATTTCAAAGTTCAGAAAAACTAAAAAAACAGCCAAATGCCGTAGCATTGTTGATTGGGATGCGGTATTTTGTTTTAGTAGAACCAATGAAGACGGATTTAGTATTAATGAATATCATTAAGGAACGGAAAACAAAATTCCTTGGACATTTCATGAGAGGACCAACTTATGATCTACTGCAGATAATAATGATGGGGACGATAGAAGAGAAAAGAGGACGAGGAAGAAGAAGGATTTCTTGGCTTCAAAATATCAAGGCGTGGACTGGAGTCACAAATGTACAACAATTATTCCAGGCTGCAAGAGACCGGGACTCATTCCGCCAGTTGGTACGGACGATGAATGGTGATTAAGCTATACCCGAATCGGGTCGCACGAAGAAGAAGAAGAAGAACCTGGTTCGGACCCTGCTGTCGTACATTGAAACTTAAAAAATTATCATTGTGCGAAAAAAATGAGCAAAAAACAAATATTTACAAATTTCAGATTTTTTGATCGTTCCCTGGATTCCAGGCCATGCTGGTGTGTAAGGAAATAAAACGAGTTGTCCCGTGATGCAGCTGTTAATGAACTCTCCATTGACAAATGCGCCGCCAATAACGAAATCAAATTTTGATCAGACTCATATTCTTCCTTCTTTTCTAATCAACTTTCACTTTATCTTTCTATTCAACCCGTTCTTCCTTCTTATCTCCTCGGTTTCGTAAGAATTTCTCTTCTTTGCGACGCTACAATATTCCTTCCTTATGTCGATTGCATTTCAATCATAGCCTTTATCTCGCTATCGTTTTTCACTTACAGACTCTCTTTATTGTTTTTACAACATTTAGAAGAAGGATATATGGAAAACTTAATTAAAAAATATAACATAAAACTATATATTAGATATGTGGACGATACTTTAATTATTTTTGATGAAAACAATAGTAATACGGAAAATAACAACATTTTAAATGATTTCAATAAAATACATACAATATACTATGGAAAAAGAAGAAAACAACAAAATAAACTTCTTAGATATCATAATAACTAAAACAAATGATAAATTAATGTACAGCATATATGTATATAGGAAACGAACAACCACTGACACTGTAATAAACAAAACATCAAACCACCCTAATCAACATAAACATTCATACTTCATACATGCTATAAACAGATTACATTAAAATCGTGAAGTTCGATGGGGGAAAAAAATCATACATATTGTACTAGAAATTTATTGTTACGCTAAAAATACCGCAACATATGAGACACGTAACATTCGATTAAAATTGTAAAATTAAAAATTTAATTTCCGATGAAATTCGCAGCAAAGCGTACATCACGTAATAGAAAAATAAAATAATAGAATACACACTTGCTTGCTAGAATTTAACTTATGCGAATTTTAATATTTTACGACAAAAAAAACAAAAAACAAACAACGTCTCATCATACCTGTGACGCACATAGGATGTCACGTGTTTCCTGGCTTACAAAATGAGTTGTAAATTTTTTTTCAGTTGTCTCGCAATTTGTATTACACTAGCTGAAACACTCGGCTTTGCCCGGTTAAGAAATATTTAAAAACTATGTACAATAATATTGATAATAATAATTTTAAAAAAATGTTGAAGTCGTTATTTTATTGATTCGAATTTGATGACTCATTTCTACGGGGGAAATATAACGGTTTATGTAATTTTTGGAAAATAGTTTTTTATCCCTTTCCACGTCTTTAAGTTCAAATTTTCAAAAAAGCGTTCTTACTTAACATCATCAGTGTATACATTGTATTCACACACTGGTAATCACGAGATTCCTTTAGATTGTCAGCGTGATTTTTAGTTTTCTCCAAAATGAGGGTTTGCCCCTTTTCCCACCGAAAATTGTGAAGGTTTTATGAAACTTGTACATACTTTTTAGTAGACCATATGAGGTATCTTCATGCGAAATTGGTAAACCCATTTGCGTCAAAAATATGGTATGT
This sequence comes from Icerya purchasi, assembly GCA_039619475.1. Lineage (NCBI taxonomy): Eukaryota > Metazoa > Arthropoda > Insecta > Hemiptera > Monophlebidae > Icerya > Icerya purchasi. The sequence continues at coordinate 92,446,510 of CM077115.1, forward strand.
ACGGTTTACTAGAAAATGAACTATAAAAGCAAAGTAAAACGATTTTTATACGTATTGTTATTTTTTCTATCATTAATGTTAAAAACAAAATATTTCTAACAATAATAAAGTAAATTAGTGGAAACTATGATAAAGTATAATATTAAAAATAACGGTAAAGTAAGAGTTATCTTAGTTACCGCGAAGTAAACACTGAAAATTCTTTTATTACAGTTAAATTTATAGACATAAAATTAATAATCATGCCAAAGGGAAGGACTAAGCGACAAATAAGCCTCGATAGTGTTGACGAGAATGAGAAGAAACGAAAAAATCAAGCCACAGAGAGCGGTAAAATTGATGAGCAACATCAAAGAGCAGATGTGACCGACAGATTAAGGCAAATAGATAGTAACATTGCAGAAATGGTGCGCACGATGGAATTTTTATCTAATAAATATGATGAAACACTAAAAATAAATGAGTCAATAATGGCAGAGTTAAAATTCTTGAGGGAGCAAGTTGCAAGACTGACGCTAGAAACGAAACAGAAGGACGAAAAAATAATCGAACTAACAGCTACTGTTCACCTCTTAGAGCAGTACGGAAGACGGGAAAATTTCGAATTACATGGAGTATCGCAGATGCCAAATGAAGACTTGCAAGATTTAGTAATAAAAATTGGCGGGGAAGTGAACTGTCAGATACGAAAGGAGGATATCGTGGCCGTACATCGGCTTCCGGCCAGGAACAAAAACTTCCCAAACCCAGTAATAGTTAAAGCAAATCGTAAAATCGTAGATGAGCTGATGGTAAAGAAAAAGGCGCAGGTTATCTGGGATAAAGACATAATTGGCAACACTTCATCCACGCTCAAAATCTTCGTTAATGAAAATCTATCCAGATATTATCGGACCTTGTTTTGGGAAACCAAGCAGAAAACCAAGCTGCTAAACTACCAGTTCACTTGGCTGAAGAATGGTAAAATTTTTGTTCGTAAAACCCCGCAAGAGCGTTCCTTTCAAATAAAAACCTCGGACGATCTCAATAAAATAGTATAATAGAATCTAGTTTATAGTAGTATAATAGATAGTTTATGTTATTTGCGTACGTTAACATTATGATAATAGAATTTAAGTATTAATTTCAGTAGGTATGTGCGAAATACCCAATATATTAAATTGTCAGAATTTTGAAAGTTTAGGTAAATGGGAGGAGCAGGTGAGGACCTTTAGCCATTTGGGGAATGATAGTTCGACCCCTTTACAGTTACTCCACCTTAATATTAGAAGTCTAAAAAAATATTGGAATGAATTCGTTACAATTACTCTCAACACAAAAATTGACATATTGGTACTAACAGAAATTAACATAAGCTTACTAGAAGCAAAATACTATAATCTGAGGGGATATGGTAAATTTTTCGTTGAGAAATCAGAAAGGTTTAATGGCGGCATACTGATCTTTGTTTCGGAAAAATATAATTGTACCCAAATTAGTACAGGGAACAGAGCTTGCGATTATATTAACATTGAAATATCGATAAATAGTAAAGTTAGTATAATGTTACTGGCCATATATAGATCGCCTAATAAACCAATCGACGAATTTTTAGTGCTACTTGACGATTTATTAGGGAAAATAAGTAACAAAGAAATTATTGTATGTGGAGATTTTAATATTGATCTATTCAAAGAAAGTAGTAACGGAGATCGGTTCCTAAACATCGTTAATGGCTATGGGTGTGTTAGATTAATAAATCTACCTACACGGGAAGAAATTAATCGAGATAGGGTAACCTCGACGTGCATTGATAACATATTCGTACGACATAAAGAAACAACAATATGTTCTGGGGTTATTACAACGAAAATCGCTGATCATTATATAATATGTTATGCTTCTCTACTAAATTATTTTTGTCAAAGAAAATCGCGCGATTTTATAATTCAGGGGAGTCTCTTAAACAGTAAAATACGCACCTACCAATGGGATAAAATGTTGAAGGATGAGTCAGCGGATAAGATATATAATAGCATACAAAAAACTTTTGATCAGTTGTATAGAACTAGCTTATTCGACCCTGGCCGAGGCCTAAACCAAAAAGAGAAAGATAGTAAACAATGGATAAATTTAAAAATACTGAACCTAATAAAAATTAGAGACTTTTATTTCAGGAGAGCCAAAGGCAATCCTACTAACCACTTTTACAGGAGAAACTACAAAAAGTATAGAAATTGGATAATACGGGAAATTAGGATAGCGAAGTACAACTTTTACACCACTAAAATAAAAGAAACAGGATATGATATAAAAAGTACATGGAAACTGGTGAACAATATTTTACATGGGGCAAAGGCTACTTCTAATGACGAGCGGTTAGTTAAAACTTTTACTAACCCAGCGGAAACTGTTGAGGAATTTCGGGAAACTTTTACGGCTGATCTCGATGTGTGTTTTTCGGTTTGTAATAGGCAGTTATCAACAGTGGAGGAAATAAGCAATCACTTGACATCCTTTTATTTACCTCTAGCCACGGAGGGATCTGTAGAAATGATATTGAGGAAATTAAAAAAAATAAAGCGCCAGGATGGGATAAAATACGAGTTAAAGACGTAACGAGTAACTCTAAGATTTTTATACCGCTCCTCGCCAAAATTATTAATTACACAATAAAAACTAGTTGTATACCTCAAGGTTTAAAACTAGGTATCGTTAAACCGATATATAAACGAGGGGATTGCTCAAAAACTGTAAACTATAGGCCAATAACGTTAATTTCTGCATTTGCAAAGATTCTGGAACAGTATGTTGCGTCGCATTTGCGACAATTTCTCGAAGGAAATTATCTTATTGCGGATAATCAGTTTGGTTTTCGGCAGGGGAAATCTACTACAATGTTACTGCAATCGTTTGTAAATCAAGTTAACTGTGGTATGGCTGAAGGTAGTATATTTCTAGTAGCTTTTTTAGACTTAAACAAAGCCTTTGATTCGGTGAATCATGACTTACTTATGCGGGATTTAGGAAACATAGGGATATTAGGTAAACAAAAAGAATGGTTTCACAATTACATGACAAATCGGAAGATTATAGTGAAAATCAAAAATATACAAAGCGCAGAAGCAGTCGTTACTACGGGTTTAGGGCAGGGAACAGTCTTAGCGCCATTACTATTTCTTATCTACACGAACTCGGTTTTTGCTGCCGTAAAAAATTCTACTATATTTGCTTATGCAGATGACTTCGCCATGGTGACAAAGCACAAAAATATATGTACATGTTGCTGAAAAATTACTGCAGGAAGATTTGGATAATGTAACCAGGTGGGCCCATGATAGAGGTATAGTTATCAATAAATCAAAAACACAAATAATGTACATAAGGACCCCCAGTCGTCATAAAAAAATTATACCGAAAATAATATTACGCTGTCCAGGTTGGTTACACGGGAATGCTAATCATTGCGATAATTGCTCCGATTGTGTGCTACTTGAAGTTGTTAAGAGCTACAAATATCTGGGGTTAGTGATTGACAACGCATTAACATGGAAAATGCACATAAATAACCTCACTCTAAAAATAAGGCAATCCATACCAGCGTTATATAGATTAAAATTTCTGATGCCCCACGATGTAGTAAGGATGTATTATAAGGCTTTAATAGCATCGAGAGTACATTATGCTGTTCAAGTATGGGGTGAGGCAAAAAAATCGGAAATGAGCAAAATCAGCAATTTAATAAGGAGATGTCTGAAATTAATAACTCCCTCTAGAAATCTGGGAAACAAGAATATTTCTGAACCTGTATGGTGGATAGAAAATAAGGAACTACCTCCAAAAGCGATGTATTGTTATCACAAGCTGCTAAAAAGTAAGTTGCAAGACTTGCAACTGCCATTAATAGATAAGAAGCGAAATACCAGAGTACCTAAAGAATTTTCCTTTCAATTCAGACGGGGGGTAAATCATAAAATAGATAATGTCGAAGAAAATGTATTGATGAATTTATTATTAAAGGTACCGAAGGAAATCTGGATAGAACAGCATTTAGCAGTTTGGAAGGAAAAAATAAAAATTTGGTTAATTGCTTGGTTGCAGAGATAGGAGTAATAATTTGCAGGTTTCTTGGTCTCCCCCCAAATACAATATAAAAGGGTATGCGGGCTTGAGTGCATGTGGCATAATAGAGCATAATTACCTATTTGATATTTGTATAGAGTATTTATTGTAGTTAACTATGTTGCGTTGGACGTATATTATTCGGTTTTTAACATTAATAGCGCTACATTATGATTATTTCATCTGTGTTGTATTTGTTCTGCCGATTGTATATCTGGTTGTTTGTATGGGTTGGAATATGTTTGCGGTGATACTGTGTAATAATATTATTAGTTATAAATTTCCAGATCGGAAGTGTATACGTTTTGTTAAGAGGATAAGATATTTGCTTCATTTAAGAAGATTGTTGTTTTATTTTATTAGTAATTGCTTAGTTTATAGTCGGACGTTGATATTATATTGTACGTTATATTTATACAATAAACGATAATAAGTGTTTGGGCACCCACAATATAGGCATTAGCCTCGTGGGACCCTTTACAGTTATTTAAAAAAAAAAAAAAAAAAAAAAAAAAAAAATATGAATTAAGTATTCTAAAATATTAATGGCAACAGTAATATATCTTAAGTACGAACTATTAAAGTTATTGGTTAAATGTAACAGTAATGTGATAAAAATAAAAGTTATAGTATAAAAAATAAATGCTAAAATAACAAACTAATACGTAAGTAACAAAATTCTAACAAACAGGATGATAAAATATTCTTTAATTAAAATAAAAGTTATCTTCCCCGAAATACTTGTATAAAAAAACCAATATACACTTCCTAGTAGAAAGTAAAACAAGAAATAATTAGAAGAAATCAACCACTTACCATCATAGAAACTTAATCATAGTCAAACAGAGGATATTTCAAGGCCTGAGATTTGTTCAGTGGAGTGGATCCGGATAATAGGGGTACCCTCGTCCTTCCGGGCAAGAATCTTTCCATCGCGGATCCATACGAACTTCCGGCCTTTTCCATGTAGACCACGAGCAGCTTGGAATAAATTTGAGTTTTCGGGAGTCAAATGTTCATTAACGTAAAAACGACGCTCCGCGATTTTACCCGAGAAACCTATAGAGCTGCCAGTGTAGGCTTAGTGGAACGGAACTTTTTTAGTAGTTCAGATTTTACAGAATTTAACTAAAACGCCCGGATGTTGTTGGTGATCCGTTTTCCTAAGACGGTGGCATACGTCTATATCATTTCCAGTGACTGGGACTCCAACTGCTTCTTTCACTTTACTGACAATATCGTAAACATTCTCGTCTGGAGTAGTCGAATTGTTATTTAATATAATATTATTCCGTCTTGTGTATTGTTCAATATTACACAATCGGGTGTTTAAATTTATGTTTTGCTGTATTAAATTCGAGTTTTCTTCCTGAAGCTTAGAAATTAAGTCTAGGCTACTGTTTAGTTTAGTAGTAACGCTAGCGATTGATGCACGCATTTCTTCAAAAAGCGACATCATCAGCTCGCGCAAAGTGCTAATTTCATTTTTTACTGTAATTGTAAGCAGTTCAGTAGAATCCATCCCCGCAGTTACCAAACTAATATTTTGAGAATCTGGACCCTTTTTTCGTGCATCTCCACGGCAAGAAACACATTACCAGGTTGCAGGTTTTTGGATTTCCCATTTGCAGCCAGGTTCCAGCTTGCATTCTACTGCAGGGAAAGTGTAATTGTCCTAAACAGGTCGAGCAAGATGCATAATCTTCGCCAGCAAGAATAGTTTTATCACACTTTTTACATTTAATCATGTTAACAGAATCATCATCATCATCTTCTCCTCAACCCAAGGGTTGGTGGGTAACATAGCCACGTGTCAGATCTTCTCGTGCTCTGGCTAACTCTTTAACTTCCGCGTATGACCTCCTTCCTTTTATTTCATCCATGAATCTCCTTCGAGGCCTTCCTCTTTGAGTCTTCCCTATTGTTTTTCCTTCTAATAAGTTGATAACCCACATTGAGTAGCGTATCACGTGTTCTATGGTCGAATTTCTTCTTCTTTCTATTGTATTTAGCATTTCTCGTTTTTCCTTTACTCTGGATAGCACAATGCGGTTCGGAATTTTATCCGTCCATTTTATCTTTAGCATGCGTTGCCAGCACCACATTTCAAATGCTTCCAATTTGCACTTGTCTTTCTTTAGCAGCGTCCACGTTTCGCATCCGTAAAGGGCAACGCTCCAAATAAAGCTTTTTATGAAATGTTTTCTGATTTCTAAATCTATATTTCTAGAAGAGAGTAGGCTTAGCTTTTTACTAAATGCATTCTTTGCTTGGGCTATTCTCCTTCTTATTTCCCGCTCCGATCTTCCATCCTTTGTTATCAGGCTGCCCAAATATTCAAATAGAATAAATGAACTAAATAAGACGAACTAAATAAAATGACTAAATTGAACGCGGCTATATTGATACAACTTTAAAACTTTATAACTTGGAAACCGTTTTAACAATTAAAATTTAGTAAAAACTCTTAAAAAATTTAACAGAAATAAATTCGTTAAAATTTGATTTAATTAATTAAAAACCGTCGTGCATTTAATAACTTCGTACCAAACCAAGAGCAACACAAAACACAACCGCTCACAATAATAATAATAATAATAATAATAATAATTCTCGCGGCAACAGTAATAATAATACTAATACGAATCATACTATCGGTGCTAATCATCGTAGTGAAGATAATGTAACTATTATTATAAAAAAAAAATAACTCCGCCCGGTGGTGGAAAATAAAGGTAAATCGAATATTGTTAACACTCCCATATTGTCAATCCTTTTAAAGAAGATTTAATGACAGTTGCATGTGAAACAAATGTGGACTCAAAGGATCACAGCTGGCAAAAAGTAGCAAACAAACGAAAGAGACCATAGGAGAACTTGTCAGGAGCGTTTTTTTTTTTGACATTGACAAAAAAGTGTTAAAAAGAAGTAGCAATAGATATGCGATCTTAGCAACTGATGACGACATTACAGACGAAGTTACACACTCGAAACAAGGTTAAAAACCTCCCTCTATCACAGTCTACGGACTGATTAAACTAGAATGTTGACGGATCTTGTAATTCCTACGAATGAAATTCGCTGCAGGTCCTTAACGGACAAGAGAGTTGAAATTAAAATAAATATCATAGAAAACCATCGTAAGCTGATTCACTATCTGCAGGAAGAGAAAATAGAGCACTGCCAATTATCAAATTAAACCAAAACGATATTTCCGAGTGGTGTAATATTATGAGGAATTTACATCACTCTACGGGAATGAATGACCATATTATATCTCAGTCTTGAATATAAAGTTAGACACATATAACTAATGTGAAACACAAAGTGAGCAAATAACCGTTGACGCTATTTTTTGTAGATATTGAACCTCGCAAAAATAGTAATTCCGAAGTATTCAAAATACACTAGTTACTCAACATGAGAGTAAAAATAGAAACCCCGCGTCAAAAAAATACTATAGTGATTTAGGTGTCAAAAATACGGTCGCACCAAAACCTATTGCATCAGAGCATATGCATGTATTATGTGTGATGAAGGTCATGCATCTAATAATTGGTAATAAACAGAACCAAATGACAGAATTCGCCAACTGTCAAGGGAATCACCATTCAAACTTTAAAGGTTGTGAAATTTATAAAAAAAATTACAGGAAATCAGACACGAACGACGAACTGAAATGAAGAATACTGAAACCATTATACTAGTTATCAATTATCGTCCAAGTATTGTCTAACGCCCAATCATCAAAACGGAAACAAAACAAAATACAAATCCGCGTAAACATTAGCTACACGACAAGTTCATCAAGAAGAAAAACCTTCAGACCTCTAATACTACTGATGATAATACAAGCGTTAATAACATTGCAACATTGTTACAAACATTCATAACTGAAATCAAATCGCTTTTTCTCAGTGTGATGGAACAGCAAGGCCACCAAACTACTCGGTGCCATCCAATTGCTGTGTTAAATAAGAAATGATAAAAAATTCTAACGTAGAACGCAAATGGTATCTTAAACCATACAGCCGAAGTACAGATGTACATTATAGAAAATTACATCAGTATTCTCTCCTTTTATCGGAGACGCGCACCTTACAACCACCAGGTTCGTTAATTTTAAGGAATACAATTCATACTTTACTAATCACCCAGGGATGGTATAGCACATGTACACACTGGTATCGTAATAAAAAGCAGTATAAAACATTACGAACTGGAAATATATGAGCTTAATTATCACTTCGGATTAAGACTTACAATATCTAGAGGCAAAGAACTAAAATCGATTATCGACAAAACTTGTAGCATCATTTGCTCATCGGCAACACCTATTTACTGGCCAACTGAACCCAATAAAATAGCCCAGACCTTCTGGATTTCGATATAATCAAAGGGATTTCATCAGAATTTGTCGATAACAGGATGAAATTTTGCCATCAGATCATTCATTAATTACGCTCCTAGTTAGTCAGGATGTAGTCAAGAAAAAAAATGCGTAAACCGAAATTGCATAATAAATTCACGAAAAATTAAATGCATTTCGAGATCAACTTGAACGTACACTAAAATTTAAAAATACCATTAAAAACCGCGAGAAGCGAATAGAAGAAGCGATAGAAAATTTTATTACACTTACACACCACAGGCTGCGTGGGCATCCGCGCCAACGGAAAACAATTATAAGCCTGTTATTTATTATCCAGATAAAATTAAAAAAGCGGTCCAGCTAATAAAAAGGAATTTACGAAAACAATGGCAAACTACAAGAAATCCCACTCATAAGACAGCATTAAACAAGCAAACCAAGAATTTAAAAAAAAAAAAAATTACTGCAAGACTTAAAAAAACAAAAATCATTAAAAGAAAGTTTAATAAATTTGTCACCTCTGGCACATCGTGGCTACTCGCTGTGGAAGGCAACAAGGAACCTAAAAAGGCCAATACGAGCGGTATATCCAATAAGAAAATCGGACCGAACCTGGGCTAGAACGGACCTAGAAAACGGCGGAGGTATTCGGAAAACATTTCGCAAAGATATTCCAGCCGCATCCTGAAAGCACAACGTTCACCAATGAAACTTATTGTTATGACGATTGCTCGGCAATAAAACCGACATCAGACCTCCGCGTGAAAATTTTAGTAAAAACTTTAAACCGAAGTAAATTGCCGAGCTATGATTTAATTACCGTACGAATCCTAAAGAAATTTCGTCGAGAAAAGGTTTTTCATACTACTGGCATACATTTTTAATGCGATTGCTACGGTATTTTCCTTTACAACGGTAAAACTGTCGCAGATTGTCGTTATTGAAAAACCGCAGAAATCTCCAACAGAGCCGGCGCTTCGTATCGAGCCGTCTCGTTGCTGCATGTAATTTCTAAACTTTATTAAAAAAGCTGCTACTAAAACGGATGATGATCAACGGTAAAGGTGTCTAATATCAAACCAGCAGTTTGCATTTAGAGCCAAGCATAATAGAACAAGTGCATCGTGCAGTTACCACCGTTGAAACATCTCTCGAAAAGATAAAGTACTGCAACCATGCGACCACGTTGTGTTTCCGGATATAAGCCAGGCTTTCGACAAAGTCTGGCTCGATGGTCTTTTACAGAAAATTAAACGACATTTCCCTTATGAACTATATCATTTACTTCAGTCATACATGACTGAAAGATATTTCTACGTTAAATATCGGTATGACTTATCAGACATATATATATCCAATAAAAGCAGGAGTTCCGCAGGAAAGTGTACTTGGGTAATTACTCTGTTTTACACATCAGATATTGCTACACCTCCCAATGTAGAGGTAGCAACCTTTGCTGACAGCAACGCGATTTTCATGTCAAAGCGCGCAATACCATCCAAGCAGCGATTACTGAAATTTCGTCATGGCTCAACTTATGGAAAATCAAAACTAATGAAAGTAAATCAGCGCGAGTAATCTTCGCTGACAGAAAAGTTGATCCGACGGAAGATGTACTCCTGAACAATGTTGCGATTCCGCGAAAAACAGATGTGAAATATCTGGGGGTGTATACCTTGATCAACGCGCCTAGCATGGAAGAAACATATTAAAACGGACCGAATTAAATATGTAAGTTAAGACAATTTACTAAACAGGAAGTCGGAATTATCTGCTGAAAAAAAAATACTAGTTTATAATAAGCAGATTTTAAAGCTAGTTTGGCGTTACGGTTGCCCGCTATGGGGCTGTTCTAAAAAGAGTAACATAGCAATCATAGAACGGATCGGATGGTTGTAAATGCTCCGTGGTACATCAACAATTTAATAACGCTTCAAAATGGCCTCGGAATAAAGTGTGTTCGAGATGTAATATTCGACGACGCAAAGAAGTATGCCTATAGATTAGAAACGCATCCGAATAACATGGCACTTGGGTTGCTGGACAATTCACTGGAAGTTCGGTAACTTGATAGAATCAAGTCGATGGATCTAGTCTAAATTAAAAGTTCTAATAAAACTTCTTTTTTAGCACCTACTATCGCTGGGTAGGCTGCTATTCAAGCTATCTGCATACGATATTAAAAATAATTTTGCTAAATAGCTATCATCGGCTAGGTGCCATTTAGAGCTATTAAAGAATTAAAAATAAAAATAAAATATACATATATATATATATATATATATATAGATTGTGCTTACCGTGACTTATGGCTGCAGTAAATGATCAACGCGCCGAGTAAAACCATGGCTTTCAATAAAAACAAACTGATCTTGATTTGCATGCATGATGCACCGGCTATTTTCAACATGGCTTATCACACCATGCAGCTGTGGGAAAAGACATTACACTTTTCAATTATTATTTCGTTGAAGCTCAATGTTATTAACTATTTTCAAAAATATTTATCGTTTTTATTATTATAATTACGATACTACTGCTACCGGTATGAGAACTGCTTATAAGTGCGATGTTACTCGACATTATGCGGGCAAATAATAAAAGAGTTTACGATATGAAATTTCGCTCGTCTAACGGACCGATGTATCCGCTTAAACAAAACACGTGTGTCAAATTTTCTAGCGAAAACAACAAGCAAATGTATATTTCGTACACACGATGTTTAATGAACGAACCGTTTTTTTTTTATTTTTTATTTTTAAATTTTAAAATAAGTAATAGGTCCCGCAAGGCATACTGCCCGTCTTATCGTTTATTCGACAAATATGTTACATACGTTATAATATTTCATTACTATTAGTTTTCATAATTATACAAGATGTAAAATAACAAAATAATAATAATAATAATAATAATAATAATAATAATAATAATAATAATAATAATAAAAAGAAGTACAAACAAAAAAGAACTACTTATTGTTATACAACAATTCCATACTACATTTTTGACAAATGATTCGATTCTCCGCCACAGCCAGCTCCCATTTTGTGTCTATTTTAATGTCACTCATTAATATTTTTTCAACTAGCCATTGTTTAATTATTACTTTCCAGGTTCCTATCTCTTTTTGCATTATCTGGGATTCGTTCTAGCAGCTTAATCAAAACTATTTCATCCGTATTGTCGATTTTACTATTTATGCCTCTCGGTCGAATGAAATATACCTCCCTATTATTCCTTGTTGTCCTGCTTTTTATCATTGTAGCTATTGATATGCTCGTGGTGGTCCTATATTCAAGCAATCGGTGATAAAAGTCTTGGAGACATTTCATAAAAATATGTGCACATTGTATGTTGGTATCTACCGTTATTATTTGCCGCATTTTTAAAATTACTTTTATGTACGTATATGCAACAGCATAGCTATTGGAGCGGATCGAAGATGAGATCAGAAAACGTTCTTTTCTAGTAGCGATATGGGTAGAGTCTCTCTCTCTCTCTCTGAGTCGTATCGCTCGATTCCGAGCGTCGTGACTACCTATTATCGGTACATTCTAGTTGTACAGAATAGGCAACGTTCATGGCAACTGTTTATATGCAGTACAAATGTATACGCACGCAAGACCACACCCGGAACTGATTGGTAATCGTTTGATTTATATCGGCATATATAAGTGCAGTCCCGCGTGTGTCTGCTATGTGTACTGAACTGGTATACGTGGTGGTTTGCCATTGCCTACCACGTGATTATTAGTAGAGTATTTAATTTATTTATTTAATTCTTTGTAATAAAAGTTCGTCTTCGCTCGGGATCGAACCCGTGACCTCCGTAACGGAAGTCAAGCGCTCTAGCAACTAGGCTATCGCGACCACTATGAGTAGAGTAGCAGTGATGAATTCAGAAATCTGTTTCTGCGGGGGCAATTTAAGTTCTTGGGGAGGGGGCAGAGATTTTTGTAATATTTTTATTGAGAAATTTTTTTTGCGATATTTCTGAATAAAATCAAATATGTAAAACATAATTTATTACGTAATTTAAAATAATGAAAAAGCAAGTGTGAACGATAAATTTCAAGTAAAATAACCCCGATTATGAACAACAATGTTTTTTTAATTAGTTTTTAAAATGATTCAATTTTAATTGTAGCATTAAGAACATCATATAGTAAAAACATTCTGATTGGTTTATTATCTTTTTATAATAAACGAATACGCTGTGGTGTTTCAGCTGTTTCAAATGGGGACTTTTCTTGGAAATGAAAAACAAGAAAAAAGCAACAGAGACCGTGAAATGAAGTTGTCTCTATAGAGATCAGGTCGCTTAAAAAAAAAACACGAATAAATGAAAACCGAAAAGAAATAAACAATTTATTGATATTAATGATAAATGGATCATCGACGTGAAACGTGAGAATTCTCCTTTTAAGGTTGACAAAAAATACCAACTGCAGCGAATAAATTTTTCAGCTCGACAATATTTTACATCTTTCGCGTATTTGCAATGAAAGCGTATCAATTTTTTCATAGAATATCAAAGATAATTTTTCTTTTTATCGTTATTTTATGAAGTTTCATTTTTTCGTGTCAAAAATAAATCTCGTAATTTTGAAATTTAAAAATATTCGAGACTAATCGAACCATTTCAAAATGTTTTGGCAGCAAGTTTTGCCGTAACTGTTATTAACAAAGCCGATAAAAAGAATTTTATTTCCTATGAAATGCGTGTTGCTATGTGTCGACAACGAGTTAGGAGAATAACAGGTTCCTATTATATCTGATACTTTTGATCTAGTAGCAGGTGATATTTAAAAACAAAATATAGAGTAACCGCAAATCGCTTAATAATTATAACTGAATTACAATTGTTGATATTATATAAGAGATATTATTACAAATTATGTTTCTTTTATATATCTGATATATATATATACATATATCTATATATTAATAAAATTTTTATATTGTCTAATTACAATTACTTAAATTTAAAAAAGTAATATTTAAGATTGCTCATTTTAAAGACTCAAGTTAGAAACTTAAAATATTGTTTTGAAAAATGTACGGATTTTATGGTAATTTTATCGTAATGTGAAATTTCACTTCGTTTCCAATAAATTGTTAAGCCCTTTCGCCAAATAAAATTGTACGCTATGTACTGCTTTTGTAAATCCGAGTAAAATCTAGAAAAAACAATACTTCAACATCTATCTCAGATAAAGTTTATATAATTAATCATGAAGAATTCATTCGCAATTCTAAACAAATTCCTAGCTATTATATTTTCATTAAACGGACACTGTTAATAATGGCTAAATTTGTTACCGGATAAAATTTTTGACAGTAAAAATTAATATTTGATAAAAATATTAAGTTTTTTTAAATAATACATTTTACACACAAATAAATAGCTATATAAATGAGAGAATAGAGGGAGATATATAAATATACCCAACATGTTCAACCTCCGCCTTTACATTTTCCTATATGCTACTCTTTTATCCCTCCCCCGTCTCAGGGACAAATTCTGGGTGCGCCAATAGTAATAAATTTATAGTATATGGTATATTGAAAGATTATCAAAGCAAACATAATAATTGTGCACATTTCAGTTTTCCTTTGACGAATATTTTTTGAAACATTCTGCACACTGTAATCAGGAAAGCACTTAATTTTCTTAATTATCATTTCAGCTTTACAACTAACTTTTTTTGTAGGCTGTAATCGAAATATTTTTTTCCTTACTGAATGATCATTCTGCAAAATGTTTTAAAATATAAGTAACAAACTTATATTTTATTATTTAACTAATGTTTGTTTATAATTTAAAAATTAAAAATTTACTAATTCAGAGGTTTCTTGTGATTTTCTCTTATTATTATATATTGTAGCCCATGAGTACATTGCATTAATGATGTGGTAAGATTTATAAATGACTCCAAACATAAGAATATCCATGCTAATTTATCGCCTATATATTTAAATTTACAGAAATTGTTAATAAAATCTCATTTCCATTATATGGTACAGAAAATACTATATTAAGAATACAACATACTTTTATTTTTTCGTGAAGTCCTAATAAAAAACGTAAAACCTTTTGATAATAAGAAGTTGTTAAAAATTTGACAATTACGTTCTCCTTCGATAAAGGATAAATACGAATTTATATTTTCAATAAAGTTGTTTAGGATTTGAAAAATTTCTTCATTTTTAAAAAAACAACTTCAGAACAATAACAACAAACAATGAAGAATACTAAATAGCGAAATTTATAGATAAGTAAAGTTGTGAGATTTAAAATAATAGAACGAATGTTAAAAAGAACAAACATGTTAGTAATCAAAATTAACAGCTATGGTAGGAACCTGTTATTCTCCTAACTTGTTGTCGACATAGCACAGTACCCCTATGAAATTGCCGCATTCTTAAACAGCTTGTATTTAGTTATGGGGAGCAATTTTAGAGTTCGGGGTGGGGGGGGGATTTCCCCCCAAAACCCTCACTGAATTCAACCCTGCTAGAGTAAAATTATAATTTTAAAGTTAAATACGGGCATTAAAAACATCTAATTCGGCTATGTTATTTGCTGTTATACTTAAAAACACAATATAGGTAAGAGAAAAATCGCTACGTGTTTTTTAGACTTTCCCAACTACCGTATAAAACAGTGGCTGCGAACGAGAATAGACGTGTGAGGTTGCGCATTATCGTGCAAAGCACTGCTGCTCTCTAGACTGCAGCCATGTCTCTTCCGATTAATCGCTCCTCGATGAAGTGCCACATGAGTGTCACGGTAAGTGTATTCCGTTATCGCATCTTTCTGTGCACGAAATCGTAACAGCAAGAGTCCGTGCCGGTTCCAGAAGATGATTACGAGAACCTTCCAGCAGAGCATTCAGTTTTGATTTTTAGCGGACCTGGTTGACCTTTCATTATCCATACTTTACTCGCTTTCTTTGACTCTGAGCCGCACTTACGCGTTACAACGTTGTTCACACGTACATTGCGCACAGCTTGTGATCATAGTATTACTTAATTCACGGCCACTCTGTAAAAATATTTGCCGTCGTGTAAAGTAGCATTGAAAAATTGGACACTGGTGGTATATATATATATACATATATATATATATATATATATATATATATATATATATATTTGTATAAATGTATATTAATGAAAACCTCATTCTTAGCCCGACACCCGTCACTTGTTTTGTCCTAAAGCGTGACATTGCATTATTATTAAAACAGATTGCGGCCCTGGTTAATTATGCTATTTTTACGTTGGGGTTAATAAGAAATTCTGCTACGTTCTTGCATTATGGAAGTAATGACAGACATTTCTACGCAAACTGTAAATTAAATTTATTAGTTTTGAATTCTTTCTTGATTACAATGAAGAAAAAAAAAGTCTTATTTTGCGAAGAGTATCAAGGATGATTGAAACCGTATATATGCATTAATGACGTCATTCTTAGCCCGACCCTCACTACTTTTTCTGTCACAAAAATTTGTCCTAAAATGTGACATTAAATAAAAATTTATTCCTCTTTGTCGCGCAGTCGGAAAGAATGACATTGCCAATTTTTCCTCGTTCTATACGAAGTACAGAAGTGACAGAACTGGGGATCTAGAGGTGTCTCCCGACGAGGTCAAGGGGCGGAGCCCCCTGCAAAACATGGGGGGCCGAGTTTTATGTATATATATGTATATGTATGTATAATATCTTTGTGGTAGATACTGATATGCAGATTTATGTTATCAGCCGTATTGTGTACGAGCGTTCAAAGTACTTGAAACTTGACATCTCACGGCGAAATCTGTTGCGTATCCTTTTTCTCATTCGTACTTGACCAGCAGACGTCCGTCAAACTTTATTAAAACATTCCGTGACAACGAGCGATAGCGAGAAATATTTTTAATGCACTTCATCCGACAATTAAAATTATTTCAAGAAGTGCATGTTTCCTGGTTCGTTTTATTCTTTCCGCGCTTCTGCTTTTGCTTTTTGTTTCCGACCGAATATCTTTGAATAACGTCGCGAATGTTTAATTGTCCGCTGTTTTATCATATCTAATGATAAGAGACTTCTCAGTTACCATCAACAGCTTGTCCTCCGCAATAATAATCATTTTACAGAGAATGAAATAATATTATTTTCCGCCTCTGATTGTGTGTATATTTATCAATTGCTCGCGCTCTTTATATTCAATATATTCGCGAAATTTCACAATACGTTGTATTTATCGTTCTCATCGTCTGCAGATTACAAAAAACCTCGAACGTTTCTAACTTTCATCCTATAACAACGGAGCTTAAACTTTCCTGTTTTTTTTTTTTTTTTATCCCAAACGCGCAAAAGCAGCGAGGATTGATGGTATTAGTCTGCCAATATGAACATAGGATAATTTTAAAGGTAGATATGTTACTGCGTATTGTTGTGTTTCACCTGTGGTTGTACGTAAAATCATGCAGCTGTTACGAATCACGTTATGAAACCAAAGACAGCAATTTTGTCTTTTCTTATTATATATCCTTCACTTGACCGTTGTTCATTTTTGTAAAATTTTCAGCTGCAATATGAAAAAATGCGTGATACTTAGTGTTACGTTTTAAATTTTTCAGTAGCACCGGCCCATTTCGTGAACGGAGACTTTGCCATCAACTCCATTTTTTGATGATCGCCTTTACCCACATATTCATGGCCACACAACGACGTGCAATATTTGCAGTGTGCTCCATCATTTTTTCCCCTTTTTTTCTAATAAACTAAGGCCATTTCTTTAACCGATTTCTTTGAAGTTTAAGTTTGTTATTAAAGCTAGTATTTAGTTAGGAAAAGAACTGTTTCACCTGGCACAAATAACGGACATAATCATTAGTATACAGCTCGTCCGAAACTATAAACATCAACAAACGTTTTACTTACATCGAGTTTCATAAGTATTTCCTCAAAAACCGATCAACACGAACCATGTATTATATACAGGAACAATTTCTACTCGGGCTTAATTCGCGCCAAAAAAAAAAAAAAAAAAAGGAAAAATACGTTAAAAATTAGATTTAAGACTGCACAATAGTAACAATAAATGATCGAAATATCTTCTAACTGCTACTAGACTTCGCTGTTACATAAATTTCTTCGAGCGTGTATACTGTAACGGAAAAATTGGTAGCCTGTGAAAGCAATGTCTAAAGCGAACACTACTCTGCAATAAGACAGACATATCAGCCTTGGTTTATATAAAGCGGAGGTCTTAATTAGTTTTGGTTTAATATTTTCGGGACCAGTCTAGGCCCCCAGGACATCCCTAACCCATGACTACGTAACTGCAAACGTAAATTATAATCTTTATTCTTCTGTGTAATAGATCCCCACCCCCACCCCCATAATGTGTTATTAAAATGTTATCATTTTATTCCGCTGAACCATTACAGTTTTCTCGACATTGCATTATATCGATGATTGTATTTTATAATTTGCGTTTACCTTCTTCATGTAAATAGATTCCCATCCATTGTTTCTCTGTTTCTTTAACATTTACCGTAATTTCACAAAGGATGAGCCACTCTGACTTGGCGAACCAGCCTAACCACATTTTTGACTCTTAAAGTGTCATCGTTAAAAAGATTGAAAATTTTCGCCCAAAATTTCCTATGCAGAAGCAGAAGGTATTATTGATCTCACATCTGATCATACTCCCGTTCTGTTAACCATTAGTACAACTGTAATAAGGAAAAAGAAAAAACATTTTCTGACAAATAAACATACAGACTGGGACACATTTTGAGAAGAATTGGATCGACGAATAAATCTAAAGATACGTCTATGTTTCACAGAAGCAATTCGCGAAGCAGCAAAAGTTTCTACTCCGGAACCATTGGTTAATACTGCACAGGAAATCACACTTCCTTTAGAAGTACGTAGTAAAATTTCAGAAAGGAGAACAGCAAGACGCAAATGGCACAACTCGCGTGATCCACAAGATAAGAACACATTTAATCGAATCAGTCGGCAGCTCAATATTCTGATAAAAAATATAAAAAACAAAACGTTCGCAAATTACTTAGAGGGACTGAGTCCATTTGCTGATAAAGATTATTCTCTCTGGAAAGCGACCCGTCGAATTAAACGTCCTGACAAGCATGTTCCTCCACTCCGAGATGAAGTTGGAAACTGGGCGAGACAAGATAACGAAAAAGCGGAGCTATTCGCACATTACTTGACGCACGTGTTCCAGCCTCATGATATTGATTCCGATGTGGACATCACCATCGCATATAGCGAAAACAAACGATTAACTACATTTACACCGTATAAGATAGCCGGAGAAATCGATAAAAATATCAATTCAAAGAAAACTCCCGGAATCGATGAAATATCCCCAGAAGTTTTAAAAGAATTATCAAAAAAAGGTATTGTCACGCTGACCTACCTCTTTAATGCGTGTACGCGTCTTGAATACATCCCGTCTTGCTTCAAGACAGCGCAAATTATAATGCTTAAGAAGCCGAATAAGCCAGATTCTGAAGTAAAATCGTATAGACCTATATCACTTTTACCGGTGATATCCAAGTTATTTGAAAAATTACTGTTGAAGAGATTGTTACCGCTGATTGGAGAAGATCTGCCGATTCATCAGTTTGGATTTTGACAACATCATTCGACAATTGACCAGGTTCACAGAGTTACGTCTGTCATAAATAAAGCATTTGAAGACAAGAAATACTGTCCGACAGTTTTTCTGGATATTGCGCAAGCCTTCGACAAAGTGTGACATGAAGGCCTTGTCTTTAAGCTGAGCAAAATATTACCCGGAAACCTGTGCACATTGTTAGAATCGTACTTGGCTAATCGTCAGTTCAGAGTAGCGTATGAAAGTTCTACGTCGAACTCTGAATAATATTACGGCTGGAGTTCCACAAGGTAGTGTCTTAGGACCTATGTTGTATCTTCTATATAGCCAAGACCTACCGACCGACAACATTACAACGACAGCTATGTTTGCCGACGATACTGCTATTTTAGCTGTTAGCAGCAGCCACCTCGAGGCTACAAACAATTTACAAAATGTTTTGGATAATAGTTACTTTAATGTTTTGGATAATGTACAGAAGTGGGCGACGGATTGGAAAGTCAAACTGAATGAAGAGAAATCAGCATATGTTATGTTCACATACCGCCAAACAAAGACAAATTATCAAGCATATTTGGGGAATAAACCTGTACCACAGGTAAATTCTGCCAAGTATTTAGGTATGCACTTGGACAGGCGTCTTACGTGGAATGTGCACGTTAAAATGCAGTGCCGACAAATTAAGCACTCAGCGAAACAATTACAGTGGTTGATAGGTCGGAGATCGCCACTGGATGTTCGATATAAATTCATTCTGTATCGTCAGATCATTATGCCGATATGGACATATGGAATACAGCTCTGGGGTTGTACTAGTAATTCAAATCGTGCAAAAATTCAGGCGAGGCAGAGCATCATTTTGCGAACAATGGTCGATACATATCGCTATTCTCGTAATGATGATATCCTTAGGGACCTGCATATAACATCAGTCAATGATGTTATTAAGCAAATGGCTATTAAACATGGAAAACGGATTCATCGACATGTTAACGTAGAAATGATTCGACTTCTTAACACCAAAGAAGACGTAAGGCGCCTTAAACGACGCCATCCATCAGATTTAATTTAGTAATATATATGTATATGTATATATATATATATATATATATATATATATATATATATATATATGTGTGTGTGTGTGTGTGTGTGTGTGTGTGTGTGTGTGTGTATATATATATATATATCTTTATATATATAATTCTTCTGTGCGTGTGTTTGTGACTGAACTCTTCCTAAACGGCTGGACCGATTTTGATGAAATTTTTTGTGTGTGTTCAAGTGGATTCAAGAATGGTTTAGATTCACAATTCGGTCTACTACACGAAATATGAGGGGTTTAAATAGTTGAGATGAGACCAGGGGCACAGAAATGTATACGGGACGAATAAAAAGAAATTAACAAAAAATTAATTTTTAAATAAAATTATAGATAAAATGATTACCACGGTAAAAATAAACTAAACCTAAAAATTTAAATAAAATGATTACTACGGTCATTTTATTAATTTCTGGGGTAAATGTAAATACACCGCTTCTGTTACTTCACTTTTTGCGTTATTGAAAAATATACCTGTTATGAAAATAGCTTGAGTTTTATCTTTTTTACCTTTTAATTAAAACATGTTTTCTTTTAGTTTCTATTCAACATAGCTTCTATATTCAACTTAGCTCATAGTATACACATGCTCACACGAAATCGAAAGGTCGAATTGTGTGGTAACTGTACACGTTATGACGTCAGGTATTGTAATAGCTTTCTTTATAAAAATTTTCATCAAAACGCTCCATATTGTTACAACTTATTCAAAAAAGTTGGAAATTTTCGGATTTAAGACGAATTTATGAAGAAAATTCTTTTTTTTTTTTGCCGTTTTTGGTTTAAAAGGGGGGGAGGGTTTAAATAATTTGTTATCCGTAATTTTGGAATTTCATAAAAGGGCTCCTGTGTTTAGGTTTTATATTTTGAATTTAGCTTTTAAAGGGTTATCGGGTGATGAGTTATGAATTTTTTTAAGGGTATTTTTGAGGTCGTTCTAAATTCCATATTATATATTCTAGACGGTTTTTTGCCGCCCAGGATAATCGCTCAGTTTAAAGTTGTAAATTGTCACAGATAGAAGTTTAATTGTGTAATTTATGATCCAATTGCGATAAGTCAAACCGTTTCCGAACTCTATTGTAGGAATAAATATTTTTGTCGTTTCTGAACCATCTTATTCGGATTATTCCGTATTTTATAGCGTGTGCGGAATCTTAAAAACCGGTATAAATTTACTTTAAGAAATTAGAGATCATTAGAAACACGTTGTTTTTTCGTGTATAGCCCATCATCAGCTAACTCTGCATAGAGTACACACTTTATTAATTAAAACGTATATAAATTGAGTATTTACTTTAAATTTTTAATATAAATTTATACTGATTTTTGTTACTAAGGTGAACAATGCCTTGCTGCCACGCGTAATAAAAATACTTTTCGATGTAATTAAAATATTTGTCTTTTTGGTTTTTGCACATTTATTGAACTTAATTCATTTTGAGTATTAATAAGAACTAAATTTAATTCAGCTAATAAGTTAACACAAAATTTATTATTTCTGCGGCGGTACGAAGTTCGCCGGGTCAGCTAGTATATATATATATATATATATATATATATATATATATATATATATATATATATATATATATACACATTATAGGATATAAGATATACGATTGTAATTATTATTTATTGTAAATATGTAATATGTTAGGAGCAGTGGTCAATGGACTGTTGCTTCCATACGGGTTTGGCTTAGTTTAAAGCAACATTTATTAAAGTAGATACTTATTTAATTAAAAATTAAGATTGTATCAATAAAAATAATAATAAAAAAATAAAAAAAAAATAAATAAAAATTCCCTACCTTCTATACAGCTTCTTAAGAAACTTTTTTAAATGCTTTTTTCGAAACATTACATTACATAGCACTAAATAATCCCAATGAAGGAATACACAGCCCGTTGTATGCAGTCCGTGACCTGTTTTGTCGTTCTAAATAGACTTTTATTTATTCTGCTGGTTAAATAAATTAATGATACGTGTATTATCATAAACAACTTAAAAGGTGCATATTTAATTCTGGAAACATTTATTATCCCCCATTATTAGCTAAACTGTAGAGATGTAAATTATTTGAAATACATATATTTGAAATGCAAATACAAAATGCAAAATACCTATTTTTATTTTGCATTTGAAGTACTTCTTTTCAAAATGTATTTTCTATTTTATTTGAAACACTTTATATAAATATTTAGTATTTGTAAAATGCCAAATGGTTTCATTAAATTTTTTAATTTATGTTTCGTATTTTTCATTATTAAATTCGAAATTAATTTTGACCGAAAAAACGCTACCCTGGCTTGCAGCAGGTTTAAGGGAACGCATAGTTACGACAAAATAGCTGATTGCGGAGATTCATTCTGCATTTGATTTAAAGATGACAAAAATTGTAAAGACTATTACTGATAATGATGGGTCAAATATGGTCAAAGCTTTCGGAATATATGGACAAGATTCAGATTCAACTTCTATTCGAAATATTGATGTTGTGCGTGATAATATGTTAACCCTAAGATAATTTCCGGAGTCATCTGAAGATTTTTAAGAGTTGCAACTGCCTAATCATGAAATAGGTGCCACACACACGTTACATTTAATAGCTTTAACATGGATACGGCTAGATCCCAAAGTAATTCATACAAAAAACAATGGCAAAATGTCAAGCAGTTTCGAATCTGTGTTCAAGATCTCCTAAAGACTGTGAAGTCTATTTAGAATCAACTGGAAAATCCCCCACTTCTCCATGTCCAACATGATGGAATTCATATACGATAATTGCATTCAAAATTTACTTGCCGTAAAGAATATACCCTAAATGTTAAAACTCGGATTGGCAGTTTTTAAAGAAATTGAAATCTAATTTCTCAATGAATACATAAGCTGCTCAAGGCCTATATTGCTGACGGCATCAGGAGTTTAGAAGAAGACAAAGATACTTACTGCGGATGTCTTATGCTGGAACTAATGAGAATGGAAAAAATTCTAAACAGTTTGCAAATAGATAACCCTAAATATTGTGGTGTGTTGATATAAGTTATTAAAGAAGAAAATTGAAACAGGCGTTTTTAGAGATTTTATAAATTAGAGGAATCAAAAGCAAAAGATGGTAGAATAAGCATCCATATCCTGTTCCTTTTTCAAAATGAAATGGGTTCCAAAAGCTAACAGAGAATACATTAAGTAACTGTTTGTTTCAGAAGTGGGAAAGATAAAGCAAGAACAAGAAAATCAAAAGAACTCCCGCAACATAGTAACTCTAATGAAAAGAAGGAAAAGACTGAATCCTATTATATGTTTGTTGAGGACTCTGATTCTTCAGTAGCCACTGATAATGCCAATACTACAATAGACCTGGAAACACTACAGTATTTAAAAGATGAAGACAGTACTTTAGAATCCTTGTACAAAAATATCCAAATGTAAAAAAACTCTTTCATAAATATAATACTGGCTTACCAAATTCTGCGCCTGTTGAACGACTATTTTCGTTTGGTGGAATGATTATGAGGCCACATAGATGGAACATGAAAGATGAACTCTTTGAACAAATACCTACTGGTGTTAAAATCAGTGAAATAAAGTATTTTATGTGAAAAAGCTTATTTTGTATTTTGTATTTAAATAATTTTATTTAAAACCATTTTGTATTTGCATTTGAAATAAAAAAAAAAAAAAACAAGCATTCGTATTTTGAATTTAAATACTTTTGATAAACTATTTTGCACATCTCTGGGTAAAGGACATTATGTCCTTCAAGGACCGATAGTGAGATAACAAACGTTTCTAGAGCTAAGTTTATTTCACATACGTTTTGTTTGGTTGTTATTAGTTTATAATAACATTATTAATTTGTCGTTCTGCTATTATCCGACGCAAATACCTTTAAATATTTTAAATACATTCGAAGAAAATTAATAATACGATTGTCTTTCATCTCGTTTGTTATTTTTGGTAATACATGAAATACAATTAAAAATATTTAACATGGAAATCAAAATACTTGGTAAAGTAAAATACTATCGTAAATGCGAAATAAACCAAAGTTTGAAAATTTTTAACTGAAGATAAACTTTACGCGAAATTTATTCCTCAATATGTACGAATATTACACATTGTCAGTCTGAAATTACCATAATAAATAGTAAATGGATACTCGAGCTTAAAAGAGGAAATGACAAAAAGCATGAAAATTGATTAGCTGCCTGTGTCTACAGTTAGACGAATTAATTTATATCGTGTGTTTATACATCTGACACTTATTGTAAATATTTGTAAAATTACAATCATTTGAATAATAAAGTGATCACTAGAGTTTTATAGAACACATTTTGAGAATTATTAAGTGCATTGATTAAACACAATTTAACTGTAGTTTTTTTTAATCACACGTTACACTCGTAATTTGTTATTCGTATTTTTCTACCAAAATAAATTGTTTATGGGAAGTATATGTAATAACTAATATGTAACATACGTACGTACGCACTTCAAAAACATTGTAATATGAGTAATTGATACAATATAATTACAATCTGAAAAATTTTTAAGTAAATAGGAGCAACAATTTAATTTAGGGGGTTCCTTTTGTAAATGCACCTTTCAGTGCCTACAAATATCTCCTTTCGATAAGGCAATTGATAGACATTCACATCGTGTTCTCTTCAAGTATCTAATGAGAACGACGCTAATTTTATATAATCCGACTTAATAATCAAGCGATAAAGCTCGTGAAATATTTTCAACGAATAATAGCTTACGTTAGACAATAAAAATCATCGTGACCGTTAACGATATCTTTGCTTTTTCTCATTTTAGTTTTAAAATAATCACGTATATCGCAAACCAAATCGCTCGTTAGAGATAAATTTAGTCGTAGTATTGGAATCCGAATCTAATTATGTACGTTGTTTAATAAGAGATTCAAGAAAGAATCAAAAAATTTAAAACAATATAATTTAATAATAAAACACCTAGAAGTAGTAGTAATTTAAAATTTTACGATCAGTTTACTTACATTCAAAATAAAATTAACAAATTCACAGAATTATTAATAAACTGTATAATAATAATAATAATAATAATAATAATAATAATAATAATAACATGTGGTTTATGGCAAAGTTAAAAGGAAGAACAGGAGCAGTTTGGACAAGTGAAAGAAAGATCCGGCACGGGAAGCTGATGAAGATGTACTGGAAGGAGTGAAGAAGAAATGACAGAATGCATTATAATACGCGGTCCAAAAATGGCCAAAATCGCTGAAAGAAGAATATGTAACCGTATAAATTATAAAAATAAATTACACATTTGATAGATGTATAATTTACACAACATATTGTTTAATAGTAATCATCGGAGTCGCACCTTATCAAGTAAAATTCTCTGAAATTGATGGTCGCATTCTATCGTAACTTGTCTCCGAAATAAGAGCATCACCGATGTTCTGGATATCCAACAAGCCTAATAAATTCGACTGCAATATATGAAAAATAGAAGACGCGATGAAACTGAAGAAAGAAAATATGTGCGACAGGAAAATTGTAAAGCGGAGAAAAAAAACGTAAGAAGTGACTAAAGGACTACTACTAGATAGAATAAAGAGATGAATATCTAAAACATGAGATAAGCAGATGAGAGAAGAAATAAAAAATAAATAAATAAATAATCAAAAAAAATAAAAGATTAAAATATAAAAAAGGGAAAACTAGTGCGAAAGGAGGTCGAGACTAACAGTTAAGGGAAAGACCATGAACAAAGGAAAGTACTATGCAGTTATACGAATAATATTAAGGAAGACAGGGAAGCGGAGTTTAAAAATGGACATAAAATCAGAAAAATCAGAAAGAACGGCTTTATGGAATTTTATTACTAACGATCTTGTAGGAATTTTGACATCATCGGAAAGAGCGGTAAACGTGACGAATGGATAATATGGGAACTGGTGACTCAAAAATTTTTTACGCTAATTTAAACCATTATATACACAGTCGTATGCTTTATCTGTATCAGTCAGCCCGACGGTATAAAAGGTTGCTTCTGAGGCAAGCTCACATTTCTGTGCAGTTATATTAGGTACACAGCACACGCCGCTCCGACATATTTCTGAGCTTCATTTATCTTATATCCATCAGTACATATCGATATAAAATCGGGGTACAATATTTTTGCATTATTAATAAAATCAAACTTAATTATTTAGCTACGTGTGAGGGGTTCTTCCCTGTTTTCTCAGTGCCCGATCAAGATCGGTCATCGTTTGTCGCAAGTTGTACTTAGAAGAATATCATTAACTAGTCGAGTAGAATAACCGCCTACTGAGTTTTACGGTAAAAATGTATAATATTTTATTATTTTATTTAATTTCGTTTTTTGTTCTTCCAGGGTTTTTTTTGTAGTCCAATCCTCGTGATTGGCGTATTGAACAAGGGCCATTATGGACCGTTCTGCGGTGCGTAGGGAAGACATCCCTTGCCTCTTTTGTTTTCTCGTGTTTTTTTCCCTTCCTTTTTTTTTTTTTTAATTTTGACGAATTTTTTTTCAATAGCGCCCGAACTAGTTTAAACTTTGAGAGAACGAACCCGTAAAAAATGGCGTAATTCGAACAGCGACCCAGCCGATTTGGTTAACCTGGCTAGTCGAATATGACAGATGAAATGAATGACCCCAATGAAAAGAGTTTGAAACAGGTACATGTAGACATCAAACAAACAGATGAATTGTTAATGAAGGAAATAGAAAAGGACTTGAGTGAGATAAACCAGAGAATCATAGAATTAGGAAATAAGACGGATAAAATAAAGCTGGTAAGCAATCATCCTCAAGTGAGGATTGAGAGCAACTTACCGATAGATGTAGACATTCGAAGGTTTGGAGGGAAGCGTTCAAGCCTGCATATCGTAGCGATTATCGATAATGTATGAAAATGTATAAAATATCAAGATGTAACAAATGAGAAGGAGGAAATTATTATTGTGTCCAGACACTTAGGTGGAGGTGGTCCACGGAGTTGGAAAGAAGTATTGTCGGAAGATTGTAGTAAATGGGAAGACGGAAAAAATAAATTGATACAAAATTATTGGAAACGACAAGAGCAATTAGAGATTGGAAGGAGATTGTACACTGCTATAGGAAGGGGTTACGAACGTAAGGAGAATAATAAAAAACGTGCGCCGTAGAATAATTAGAGAAATTATAGAAGAGAACAAAAGCAGGACCAGAAACGTATAACATGAGAATGAACATATGACTAAGCAATAGCGTAAATTTAAGTAAAATAAAGAAAAGAAGATAAATAATAATAAGAAATAAATGAATAGTGTTGCTATTTATATAGGAGAAACATAGAAATCGTTTTAACTGGTCCGAAAACGAATATAACAATAGAGTTATCAGATAATGCGATCTATTAAAGTGTGTAGTGTGAACGGCTATGTCTGTGAGTAAATGCTGATATATTAATATCGTCTCGTTCTTATCGTATTGTGTGTTGAATAAAAGGGAGGAACTCTTATCGACTGTGAGACGATCCGATGATTAATATTTGTTTACTTTTGCTATCTTTCGACGAAATTCAATTTAGAAATATTCTTTAACTTTGCGATTTAAGTTGTCAGCCTATTATCGGCGTGACAACTTCGAACTCAGCGGGAGGTAGTTGTCACAAAACAAATATAGGCTGGTTTTTTTTTATTTAAATATTCTATATACATAGGAAAAGATGTAAAAATAATAATAATATGAATATGAATATGAATATGAATAATTAACGAATTAGTTCAGAGTAGGAAAATAAAGAATTGCGAACAGTTTGCATGTGTATATTTTAAGTTAGATTAGCTATTTGTACCGAGTTCAGAAATGTGGAATTCTGTTGCAACGTAATCGGGGGGTTGCATTAGAAAAATTTCGAGCGATTTATTTAAATTTCTAATGTATGCCTTAACACACTTCCAATCACTGTTATTATCGTTATTTTTATCGGACGGATTACATAAATTGGATTGCGATAACCACAGAGATCTTTGGTAGGGATTGATGTGACTGGTGAAGTGGAACTGCATGATTTGCGCTTTATAGAAACATCAATCTCCATCAAGTGGAGAGTTAAACTCATTTTTTTACGGTTTAGTATCCTCGGAAAAGATCGTCGGCTGGTCTCCACTGAACCAGCTCATCGACCAAGTAAAATCAAAATGAAAAAAAAAAAAGACGGAAAAAAATACCGAGAACTCAAACAAACAAACAAAAAAGGAGGGCATCTAAGACAACGAAGAATTAAAACAGAGTAAAATAAAGGGAAAAGTGAAAGAAAAAAAACAAACCGAGAAAGTAGCGAATATTCGAAGAAATTTAATTTTTTTTTTCTACCCTGGGCGCGCCAGCGGCCTTGACCTAACAACATGAAAAATTGAGAGATAGAACTAAATAGCCAGGCGGTCAAAAATGGAAAAGGACAGCAGCAACGGAATAACTGAAGGCAATGGGAAGGAAAGGATATAGGTAGCGTTAAAGGAAGTAGGAAGACCCAAAACTAAAAGTTGGGCGTAAAGAAAGGAGCGTTCGTTAGAGAGGGCAGAACATTCGAAAAGGATATGATTTGAATCACAAATACAAGAAGGCTCAGAAAGAGCAGAAAGGAGAAAGAGCTAAAGAAAAACGAAAGCGAGAAGAGAGGAGTAGATAATGATTGATTCTAAGCCTAATTAAGGAAACAACAGTGAAACGACAACAGATAGGAATAGATTGAAACCAAGAGGCAACAACCTAGTTGACTCGTTTGCTCGCTCTGCTTCCTATAACGGCAAATTTGTCAATAAATTTCCTGCCAATAATATCCTCTTTCCATCTAAACGAGCACACCTCAAATCATGATATCGGATATTTACATTACCTCCTTTTCCAATCCTCATTCCTTTTACAAACTCTTGCAACATCTTCCTTCATCACGTTCCTGGTTTGCTGATTTCCCTGGTTTCAGTCGTTCCGTTATTTCCTTCATAACACATCTTCGTCTCAACAATAATTGTCTTCCTTCGTCTCTCTTTCGTTTTTCTATTATTTCTTCCCCATACTGTAATTTTCATCCCTCGGATCATGACTGTGTTTGTGATGCAAATCATATCCTTTTTGAATGCTCTCTTCTTGTACAGGAGCGTTCCCTCCTCTACACTAAGCTTCTCCACCTAAAACTACCTACTTCTTTTTGTGCTTCCTACATACTTTCCTTTCCTTCACCAGATGTTGTTCCAATCTTAGCGGAGTTCATTTCCTCTATTTCTTTATATATCAAAATTTAATCCTGTTTTCGTAATTCTTTGATAATGGTTCATTGCCCTTGGTTGACGTTCCCCAAAAAAAAAAAAAAAAAAAAAAAAAACCAAGGCAGGAAACTAGGAATTGGTCGAATAAGACGGTTCTGTGAAAAGCGATTTAAATTAAATATGTAGGAGGTAAAATTAAAACGGTCTCACTGATTCGCTGGTAATAGTTGCACAGCTGATAACGCGAACGCAAGAAAGCAAGAGCTAGCAGATACAATATTTTTAGTTCGTTTATTATAAAGGTATTAACGAAATAATTCTAAAAATTTTAAATTCGGAACAATAAAAAAAGCTCCAACACCAAATCAGGTCCTTGAAGATATCAATGAAAATAGTTTCATGCGAGAGAAATTTGGAATGATAGTACTGTAGAATACCTGTTTAATTACTGCTTGGGGGACAGATTTGAGAAGCGAAGATGAAAAAAATACTTCGGATGGGTGTCATAGATCAGTAGAGATGAAGGAAAAATATGGGTGATTAATGCGTGAGAAAAGAAATAGAGCTAAACTAAGAATTTCCCTAAGCGTAAAATACTAGTTCTTATAAATGGAAAGATAGAAATGAATAAGACTCGAGGACGTTAGTAAAATATATTCAGTAAAGAAATGATCGCTTAAATAAGATCTACGAAGAGAGAGGAGCGTTGTATCGAATTACTTTGGATTTAAGAACACCAAAACAAAGTCCAACGAACGAATTTCGCATTATATCTAATTTAGAGAGGTTTATCTATGGCTCTGTCCCTCAGAGCCATAGATAAAAAAAAAAAAAAAAAATGTCGAATTTGGAACGGAAGATAGATTTACATAGGAAAATCAGAATGTAAGAATTACCACTCGATTTGGTCGAAGACAAAGGTTTCAGCAAGTTTAGCGTTTTAATAGCAGAAAAAGGAATATATTCCATACGTTCCGAAAATGTTAGTCAACTGTTAAGGAAACCTTTAAGATGACAGAAGCAGTGAACGCGAGGAAGAGATGTATTACTTAAAGATAGATTAATCAACACAGTATCATAAGGACAAAGCGTAAAAACAATAGAAGAATTTTTAGAAAAAGAAATAGGGAATCGAGGATAGAGAATGAGCAACGAGAATTAAGAGTTATATAGCAGTTACAATATTTCAGGGAAAAAAAGAGCGGAATATCATCAGCAAGGAATAAAGAAGAGAAATTCAAGGGAAGAGGAGCAACAATGTTAGTGTAAATATCGAAAAGAATAAGAGTGAAAGAAAGAATGAGGAAGAACGCGAAAAACCTTTCTTTTTTAGAGGTGCACGGAACGATTCATCGTGAGATTAATAATAAAAGACAAATACTGAACTGGAATGTTAATTACTGACATTTTTTTCCTTAGAGTTTCTAGAGATAAATTATCAAAATAAACAGGAAGCATTGATACCGTGTAAAGCGTAATGCTTTTAGATAACGCATTTATATACATTGTAAACACACTATAAAATCACGAAGACTGATATATCAGCCCAAAAGCCGAAAATATTAATGGGAAAAACATTATTATGTTCCAGCCACTAACAAGGCGCCTGTTCAACTTTAAATAGTTTTTTGATACGGAATGCCAGGGAAATCGATGGTTAAGAAGAACTTTTTTTAGAAATGGCAGTGATGATAAAAGTTTTCCAGCGGAAAAAAGTAATTCCACTGAAAAAGAATAGGCATTAAAAAGTTTAAGGAGAATACTAACAGATTGTGAATACCATCGAGTCCTGTAATGGAACCGGAAGAACTTGAAAGAACAGATTTTTTACTTCATTACTATTGAAGGCGGAAGTTAGGAAGTGAGGAGGAGAATTTTATAGAAAACGAAAATAGAATTTCAATTCACATGAACTCGGAGCAACGGAATCAATAAAAGGTAATTAGGCTATTAACAAGATTGTTCTAAAATGTTCTAAAAGTAGCTCGACCACGGTTAAATGCAGGTGCTACATTTTTAATTCCTACAAAGAAAAGAGGATATACCATAACGATTGGAGGATGAATAGTAGCGGAATCGAAAGGAAGTGCTAAGAGCAGACGTGAAAGATTGCAAAAGGAAAATTATAAACATTTACCAGCTCAGAACTAGCTTCGTTCCTCTTTGTATTCGAAGACTTCGCCTTAGTGAAAGGTTCATGATTAAACGTCAGCAGATTTCTGCTTCCAAACTCATGAATTCTTATCGATATATCCGGGTCATCTGGCGTTTTTCTCCTCGTAAGATTCCAATTCTTTCCCTCATCTCTTCTCTATTCGTTCTGCTATCTCACTTCATCTTCTCCCAGAATAAATCTCCATACTTTACCCATAACTTCTCTGAACTGTCTCGTTCCCCTAAGCTACTTTCCCTTTATCTTCTAACATTAAGTCCCATGTCCTGCTATTCACGAAGAATTTAACCACACTCTTTCCTCACTATTTCCTGCTCATATCACGATTTTTACGCGGACGGCTCGAAATCTGCTTCGGGGATCGGTGCCGCTTTTATTCTTCCTGCCGTCAAATGTTGTGAGTCATTTCAACTTCTCTCCTTTTCTTCTGTTTTCCTAGCCGAATCCGTGGCTATATTACGCGCAATCCTTTTTATATATTTAACTTCCAATTTAGTTAATTTCCTTCTATGCTCCGACTGGAAAAGCGTTTTATTAGCTATCGCGTCTGCTTTCCCTGAGCCCTCTTTCTGTCCTATTATTCTTTTCCTTGCTTTACAATTTATTAACTTCCCGTTCTATCCAAAATGACCTGCTTTGGATCCCTGGCCACTGTGGTATCGCCGGTAACGATCTTGCTGATTTATTAGCATGCTCGGCCGCAGTAAATGGTCGTTTTATAGGCTGATTTCCTTCCCAATATCTTTACTCTCTCTCTCTCTCTCTCTCTTTTCGTTCCCACCGAGACTTTTGAACTGATCTCTATCCGTCTCTTTTCTCCAACCCTGATTCCTTTTACCTTGCCTTCAGCCTTCTTCATTCTCTTCTCCTTGGTTTAACAATTTTCCCAGTATCAGTCGTTCTGTCACTTTCAATCATAGTCTGCTCCTGGCTTCTCGTTTCCGCTTCGCTCTTGTTCGATCTCCTTTGTGTCCCTTTCATTCTCCTACTTTAAATGTCTCCTGTGACGTAAACCACGTTCTATTCGAATGCTCCTTTATGTCCCCAGAACGCGCGATCTTTTATTTCAATTTGCTTAGCCTTAGCCTGGACTCCTTACAGTGCCCTCTATATTCTCGCTTTTATATCTCCTTCTGTTGTTCCTTTGTTAGCCGCCTTTATTTCTTCTGTCTTTAATCGTTTCTCGATATAACCTGTCACTCCTTATGTGTCTTTCTATTCTTCTAATATTTTCTGTTGGATGAATGTCCCGTGCTGACGTGCCCATAAAATAAAATTAAAAAAAAAAAAAAAGTGGCAAGTATAATGAAACACTGGTAGCATTGGATCAGAGTTCGTACGAAAAGTTAGTCGTACGAAATCGTACAAATTCATACAACTTGGTCCGAAAGGGGAACAAACGTGCATAGAGTTATGCACGTGGTTATATTGCTTGTATTTTTTTCTTTCCAATTCTTACGAAATTGTACGAATTTGTACGACCAATTGCATACGACCAATTGCATACGACCAATTGCACATGACCAATTGCATACGACCAATTGCACATGACCAGTATATTTTGTTTTTTCATCAGAATTCGCGCGAAGTTTATGCTTCTGTGTTTGCTTTTAACGTTCTTATTGTTGTTTATTCCGCAATATGGATTGTGAAAAAGTAATCAGTCTGTCAAAATTTTTGATCACTTGCTTTTTTAAGCTCTTCGTAAGCGATATTTTGAATTCTCCGTTTACATCTCTTGAAGCAATCATAATACACGCCGGTTCCAGTTTTCCATTGCAAGATATCGAACTGCAGGGGTATCCGATAAATAATCAATTTCGGTTAATGGATTCATTTCACCGAATTGTCGAAAAAATTATAAAAAAAGAACGCGCAACTCAACTATACTGTCTTCTGTAAATTCACTAGGTTTGTACGAACAACACCGCAAGTAATGTAACCCTATTTTATGTACACGAAAATTTCGTACGAATTGGCACAATTTCGTAAGAATTCTGATCCAATGTAATCACGGCTTTAGAGCGACGAAAAATGAAAATAATAAAACAGAGTAGGCAAAGAACGCGTTTAAGAAACAGTAAACATTTAAGAGAATACGAAGTGAAATGAAAAGTACAAGGAATAATAAAAAAAAAAAGAAAGAAAATAGTTAGTTAAGGTGAAAAATAAAAATAAACTGTAGAATTTTAAGATTAGAACGAGGTAAGACGGGATTAGTAAGTTAGAGAGGAATTATAAACAAAGAAAGAAGACTAGATTGACTACCAGGATTTAATTTGTACCGAAAAGGTACCAAACTTACCTATAACCTTTTCGTTGAATTTTGTAAAGAAAATGTTTATCCTTTTTAGACATCTATCTACTTCCGACGATATCGCTGGAGTAATTAATATTAATTTTAATAATTCGCAGGATTCGCTGAGTTAAAAGGATAATACGTACGAGTAATCATTGTGCGAACATGCTTTACGTTCTTCGCCGCAGCTGGCAAGCAACAAAGAAAATTGAGTGTTCTTTCCTTCGACCTTTTAGAAAGCGGGCGAACAAAGGGAAACGAGGGTGCGAAATAATATTGAAATTGTTATCAAATAATAAGCAAACGGAACTTAATAAAAATCGAGAAATTTCCTCGATTAGATCGATATTTTTTTTTTGCAGTTTATTTGTTTGTCGCGTGTTGTGTCTTGCGTTTAATTTATATATCGTTTCAGTAAAATAGTCGCGTTATCGTCCAAATTATTCGAATATATATTACCGCTATTTATCAGTTACTTCGTCACTTCAGATCGGTGAGATTGAACCATTTTTCTTATCTATTCTGTATTATTTATCATTTAATCTTTTCATTTTCGTACATATTCTTCATTTCTCGGAACAACTCGTACATTAGCACACACCAGCACATACCTACCACGCGTGTATTGTCGTCGCTGTAATGGCGACGACAGCAGATACACCGTTACACACAACGCAATCGCTTTACACACACACACACACACAAACGCAAAACGTGCGTCAACATGCAACAACATCAACCGTTATCCAACCGGCAACTTATACACACGAACCGCTCTATACGTTGACCGGTACACAAGCGCAACCTGACGATATGCTACACGCAACGGGCATACTTGCCCAGTGAGACCCACAACTTATTTATTTATTTTAATTGTTCTAGCGAAATCGTACAGCCGGCTCGGTTTACTCCGTCTTTCACGACGACATATAATGTGGCAGGCTCATCAACAGGTATCTCCACTGCGCAGCCCGTACTTGTTTATGCGCCGACTCCCGAAAATTTCGAATATTTACAGTCAAATATTAATTACGTACAAAATCAAAATGTCATCAATAATCAACACTTCCCTCCCTTACCGCAAAACAATGCGCAACGAACGAATCAGAGTTGTAGTGGCGAAGAAGTCGATATGCATGAGAATGAAAACAGCCAGGAAAATGATTGGCAGCAAGTTAAGGTGAGAAAGGGAAAAAAGCGTCAATCTGCTATTGCCGACGATAATAATAATAAGAAACACGTTAAAATGACTCGCAATCGATTTGAGGCCCTCTCAACGAACGACGGAAATGACTCTGATGAAGAAAGTCAAGTAGGTTCAGCCGAAAAAAGTTCAATGAATAATTCCACACCGTCCATTCCCAAGCCACCACCCATTTTCGTACATGGAGTGCAAAATTTCAGAAAAATGCAGGAGAGAATAGAGCTCGTTATAAACAAGTTCGATTACTACGCGAAGGCACTGACAGATCACGTGGTTAAAATAAGCGTACTTTCTCCGGAACAATACCGTAAGCTAACGCGGGTTTTTAGGGAGGAAAATATTATTTTTCACACTTATCAAATGAAACAGGACAGAGCTTATAAGGTGGTGATCAGACATTTACACTTTTCAATCGATCCGCTGGTTATAAAAGAAGAATTAGAATCACATGGTTTTGAAATTCGTAATGTTCATAATGTGAAACAATATCAGACAAAAAAACCGCTGCCATTATTCTTCGTGGATCTCGAGCCCACAGCAAATTGCCGAGAAATACATAATTTAAAATCATTGTGCAATACTATAATTAAAGTAGAATCGCCCAACAAGAAAGCATCAATCCCGCAATGTCAGAACTGTCAGCAATGGGGACACACCAAAGCTTACTGTACAAGAACGCCGGTTTGTGTTAAATGTGGAGGTGGCCATAAGACTTACGAATGTAAAAAAGACACCCGAAATTTCCGGCTACATGCGGACTGTGTGGCGGATCTCATCCCGCAAATTATAGAGGTTGTGAGATTTATCAAAAGTTAGTACAAAATAAAACGAATTCGGGGGTTGCAGCAAATCAACCTATTAAACAAAACTATCGACGACCAACCGTAACTTATTCACAAATTACTAAGTCTGACACTCCTAGTCAAGCGGACAATATAACAGCAAATGCAACTCATATAAGGAATTCCGGTCAAATCCCCATTAACGCCCAATCACCAAATAATTTAAGGGATGATATACAGAATATTCCTTTTGTGAACCTGTTCGAATTCCTGAATGAATTTAAATCCATGTTCCGTCAATTAGCCGAGCAAAACAGTATGGTTCTATCCATGCTTACCATGTTAATTCAGAAATTAACCAAATAATGCCCGCCTACCTGAGGATAGCTCAATGGAACGCGAATGGCTTAAAAAATCATAAAGCCGAAATTAAATTGTTCTTAACTTCCAATTCTGTGGATGTAATTTTAGTTTCCGAAACCCACCTAACTGATAAAGACTGTTTCAAAATAAATAATTACAACACGTATTCTTGCACACACCCCTCAGGAAAATCTCACGGCGGTTCAGCAATATTAATAAAAAATAACATTGTACAGCACGAACTAAATCATTTTAGGGAGGAGTATCTGCAGGGAACTAACATTAGCATACAGACGATGGGTGGCCAACTTGTATTATCAGCTGCTTATTGTCCGCCACGACATAAAATAACATTGATGGAATTCTGTAAATATATAAAAAATTTAGGGAGCAGATTTGTGTCAGGAGCAGATTGGAACGCTAAGCATACAGCGTGGGGATGCAGGATAACTACGACAAGAGGACGTGTGTTCAAACAAGCACTTGAAAGTCACAATGTCAACTATATATCAACAGGGGAACCAACTTATTGGCCAACCGATAATCGTAAGATACCGGATCTTTTAGATTTCTTCATTACAAAAGGAACCGCTAGTTATTATACAAATATAAATTCTTCCTTCGATCTCTTTTCAGACCACTCTTCTATTATTTTAACCTTCGGTGATTCGGTTATATGCAGAGAGGAGCAAATACATTTATATAACCACAAAACAGACTGGGAATCATTTAGAGATCATTTGGATACAAAGTTAAACTTAAAAATTCCTTTAAAAAGCCCAACTGACGTCGAGAATGCCGTACGGTACCTAACAAACGAAATACAAATAGCAGCTACCTTAAGCACTCCTTTTCTTAAATGTAAAAAAAGTAATAAAAATTATCCAATATCAGTCCGGAAACTTGTCTTAGAAAAGAGAAAGCTTAGAAGAAGGTGGTTCCAATCGGGAAACCCTTCGGATAAAAAGTTGTTTAATAACAAAATAAAAGAATTAAAAAAACTTTTGGAAGAAATCAAAAATAAAACGCTCAATAATTATTTAACTAAACTATCACCCTTAGCAATTGATGATTATTCCTTGTGGAAGTGTACCAAAAATATTAGGCAACCGAATAAACATGTTCCTCCGATGAAACATGGTGACGGGTCATGGGCGAAAGATCATAAACAGAAGTCGAATTTATTTGCCGAGTACTTGGCAACCGTGTTTAAGCCAAACATACAGACAAACACGGACAGGGAAATACATGAATTTATAACCAGTCCATGTGGACCATCTTTAGCAATAAAATCAGCCTCTCCTCACGAGGTTGGGTGTCTGCTTAAAACGCTGAAAAAGAAGAAAAGCCCAGGTTTCGACTTAATAAGCGCTGAATTATTAAATAAACTTCCGCGGAAAGCTATAGTACTGCTCACTTCTATATGTAACGCAGTATTTCGCATACAATACTTTCCGGTACAATGGAAGTTCGCGCAAATCGTAATGATTCCGAAACCTGGTAAAGATCCCTACTCTGTAACGTCTTATCGTCCGATTTCCTTGTTGCCTGTTTTATCGAAAGTAATGGAAAAATTAATATTAAAAAGGTTACAGCCTTATATACAGTCAACTGATGTAATTCCGCAACATCAGTTTGGCTTTTTAAAACATCATTCCACGATTGATCAATTGCATAGGCTGGTTAGTGTAATTGAAAATAGTTTAGAAACTAAAAAAGTATGTACTGCGGTATTTCTCGACGTTCAACAGGCTTTTGATAAAGTCTGGCACGATGGTTTATTATACAAATTAAAATGTTTGTTCCCGAGTAACCTTTACCTGTTGCTAAAATCATACCTCGAAGATCGTCATTTTCAAGTACGTTACGAACATACCTACTCAGAAATACATCCAGTTTTAGCAGGCGTTCCTCAGGGTTCAGTGTTGGGCCCCACGCTGTACTTGTTATACACAGCAGATTTTCCTGCGACAGAGAATGTGCAGATGGCTACATTTGCGGACGACACGGCACTACTGTCATCACATGAAGATCCGAAGAAAGCTAGCAACAATCTACAAAATGCTCTTACGAAGGCTGAAACATGGTTTAAAAAATGGAAAATCGGGATAAACGAAAGCAAATCGGTGAATATCCATTTTACTAACCGAAAAGTTGAAGTCCCACCCGTTAAGATCAATAACATAGATCTTCCTGTACGAGCAACGGTCAGGTATTTAGGTTTGCACTTAGACAGCCGATTGACATGGAAACACCATATACAGGTTAAAAAGAAAGAATTAGATATCCGGGTTAAAAAAATGTACTGGCTGATAGGGAGAAACAGTGTACTGACAACGGACAACAAACGTCTAATATACACAACTATTTTGAAACCCATCTGGACATACGGGGTTCAACCTTGGGGTTGCGCTAAACCGTCAAACCTGAAGGTAATACAGACTTCCCAGAATAAGATCCTTCGGTTGATAACCAAGGCACCCTGGTATGTTACTAATCTAACCTTACATCGAGATTTGTGTATAGATTATGTGGCTGATGTCATCAAAGTTCACGCTAAAAGACACGCAGACAGACTCGATTCTCATCCGAACACTCTTGCTAGAGAATTGCTCGATGTTACCGATAATGTAAGAAGACTGAAACGCCAGAAACCGCAGGACCTTGTTTAAGGTAGGGGTAATCGGGTAGGTGCCATTGGGTACTCCTCCCTTCATGTTTAAGTTCATTCACACGTATTACTAAATGTCCTTGATGGACAGCTCGTAATAGTGTATAAATATAAAAAAAAAAAAAAAAAAAAAAAAAAAAAATTTAAAAAAATGTTTTACAAAAACGAAAAAAATACATACCCGTTTCATAATTACGTGTTTGTCTTAATCTTAACGTTTATTTTATCGTTATTTAAATTTTCCGTTTTTACTGGATTGTTTTTTTTTTTGTTTTAAGTCAGGAAAAACCGGACCACGATATTGTAAACAACAAAACCCAAATAAAATACACGAAACATCCTCTGAAGATAATCAACAGGTGATTTGAAATTCCTATAAAACAGGCACTCCTTATGTATTTCCAAATGTTCCTTACTGATTTAATTTTTTTTAATTCTCTCCTCGATATTATTCTTACAGAAAATGGAAACGGCTTATTTTTTATTTTTACTTTGTCGGAATACGCGTAAATATGTATATATATATATATATATATATATATATATATATATTAATTACAACGTAATTCTTAGGCTACCCCCCATTCGAAAAAATGTCCCAATTTTATGTAACGCTAAATGTCCCAAAAAAATATCCCAGAAAAATGTACCAATTTTATGTAACGCTAAATGTCCCAATTTTATGTAACGTTTGTTATATTTTGTAGGATTTTTGTTATTGTTATTTAAAAAATGTCACAATTTTATGTAATGAAATGTGTAACGAAAAATGTAACGAAAAAATGTCTTAATTTTATATAACGGAAGGTAAATGTTAGAATAGGATTTTTGTGGTTATGTTATTTTTTGTGTGTGTTGATGCCAGTAAGAATTACGTTGTAAATTTTGATCATTTTATACAAAGTATAGAAGAGAAAGAGATAGGAATGAAAGCAGAAGGGGTCAAGGGGCACAGCCCCTTGCGAGGCCAAAGTGGCCGAGTATGGATCCGCTACTGAATAAATTAATAATAATAATCGATAATAAAAAAAACGCGGTGCATTGTTACCTGCGTGCGCTATAATTCAGATCAGCAAAACAGGATGAAATTAAGATAATTAACAACGAACAGTAAAGTAGATGATTCATTAAACGATCATCAATGATGGCAGGGTGCAGAATTTGCCAAATACAGTTTTTATTCAATAATTCAACTGAAATCATAAGTAAAACCGAACGGCACAGACGATCTCCAGTACTCTCTAAAGCAGAGCGATTTACTAACGAAAATAAAAAAGCGTCTCTCGCTGTGCCCTAGACAGAAGGTTCTTTTTTTCGTTTTACCCAAAGTTAAATAATATTTCACACGGATAACGAAGTAAAACAGAATCTGCTATACAAAACAAACACACTCTAAACACATGTCTGATAACGTCAAATCAATTGACGGCCCCTAATGTATAACAATCGAACGACGTTATCAATAAGCGACAATTATCGATCGCTTATTTGAAATTTTCAGACATTCACCTCTCTCTATTATATACGACAGATCGGTGTGTATTTATTGTTTGACGCGATAAATAATCGTACTTTCATACAGTGCAGCCAAAAGACTACGCGGGTTGACTCTTTTCCCTCAAACACCTTGGGAAAGTTAGCAGCGTAAATGGCAAACCGTTCCTCTAGCATGTCTCGAAAACGAAATTTCAAGTCAAAGTAAATTTTGAACTATTTTAAAATTTAGGCAATTTAAAATTTAGTATCAAAAATGTGTATCAATATAACATCGCTGAATTAGGTAGATAAATTTCATTAACCAATCCGGATGAATATAAATATACGAATGAGCATATGAAATCAGGGAATGGATGAAACCAACTATGCAATAAGTAATTTAAATGAAGGATTACAAGTCGTTCCAGCATTAATTTTATGTCGAATAAAGAACGGTTCACTATGATGGGCGGGAATAATAAAGAATACAGACGCACTGTAAAGAAAATCGTCCCCTCGTCCGAAAGTTTATTTCTCACGGTAGCAAAAAAAAAATCGCGTTCTACAATACTCTTTTTAGAGTGCTATGTGAAACACTTCCTATCGAATTATTCTCTCTAGTTATAAATATTTACGGTCAAGTTTGATACATTTATTA
Organism: Icerya purchasi; assembly: GCA_039619475.1. Classification (NCBI taxonomy): domain Eukaryota; kingdom Metazoa; phylum Arthropoda; class Insecta; order Hemiptera; family Monophlebidae; genus Icerya; species Icerya purchasi. Next base: position 92,487,625 of record CM077115.1, read on the forward strand.
TACTATAATATAGTCTCAAATCGAATACTAGGCTTCCTTTCTTAGTTTGCATCATTCGCAAATCGACTTGATGACGACCAACATCGGCGGACCATAAAAAAGAAAACAAAAAAAAAAAAAGCGTTCATCTATGTCGACTGAAAAATTGTCTCCCACCTATTATCACAAGCATTGCGCTAGTATATTTTATCGTTCATTTTCTGTCTGTTCGACCCAGTCATCCTGTTAATCCGGGGTTCCTTTTGTTTTCCTCACTTCGCCATTCTATTATTGTTCCCATTATTCGCCCACATTCGTAAGCCATACATTCTCTACCTTCTTGCTCCTCCCACTTTCGTTTTGCGTTGGTTTCCTCCCGACATTATCCTCGACACTCAAACGAAGCCCACGTTTGCAACTCTGATCATGTCTTTATTAAGTGTTCCTCTCGTTGAATGTTCCACTTTATGTTCCATTTTTCCGTGATCTTCCTATTCCGTATTGCGTCTTTGCTGTCTTTTCTCTCTGTTCCCTCTATATTCGTTTCTTTCTATTAGCAATATCCGATCGTATTAAGACATAATTGACCGCCGCGATAGCCTAGTGGTGTGAACGCTTGAATATTAAGATGATAGTATAGCGGTCATGAGTTCGATTCCCAGCGACGGCCGAAAAAGTATAGTTACTGAAAAGGTTAATTTTTAATAATTAGTTAGTAGTCAAATGCTATTTAAAGCCAGACTAATAAAAAAGATATAATTGATTCTTTCTAATTGTTTTTGGATAAATGACAAGACGCAAGAAAAAAATATTAATAATAATAATTCCGCCACTACTACGCCGAGTTATGTAATACGTTTTAAGCGCATTTTTTATTAGGAATTGCGCTAAAAATAACACACAAAAGTAAACGTAACAATCTTATTCATGAACACCATTATGCGTTTGTTATTTTGATGAAAGCGATGAAGCTACGTACTAAAGGAATGGCGAGCAAAGTGTTAGTTTAGATATATAGACGATCCTCCGCGTTGAAATTACATGGAAAACTCTGAAGAGAAGAAAACTATGGAAATTCAAAGCTGTTCCTCTGATATATTAACTACTAAAAGAACTACGAAAGGTAATAAGGAAGTTTTTGTTTGCATCAAATCGATAAATATGTGTTCAAATTAGATCGAATCGGAAGTGCCGATTTAACAGTCTTTTTTAGGTTAGAACGAAAAATTTACAGGTCGACGCTCGGAAGAAGCTACAATTTAAATTATGACACTTGTATTAATACATTTAGCATACGTGCAGCATAGTCTAGGAATATTTAGACTTCGACGTATACGGAACATAGAACAAATTAAAACTTAGAGACCTCTGCCATGTTCACACGTTCTTTTACGATGTGGTAATCAGTGCTTTCAAAGTCTGTACATAGTAGTGTGGTAATCTAAATCATTTAAACGAGGCAGAGATGAACTCAGGAACCAAGCACATCAACAGTGGCATACCCTTCCGGTGACTGTAAAGCAAAAAATCCAACATACCACCTCTCATGTTTTTTTTTGTATATAAAAAAATTTATAGAGCAGTTAACGCGCAGAATTGTAGAAATGACAACAAATAAATGAAATAAAATAAATATCTAATTATTAACTTGCACGATCAATCGATTAATCTAACGCAAAGAAGGCTGAGTCAAAAAATAAAAAAATAAGAAATGTTATTTGTCGATGATGTTAATTAATTTATCCGACAAACAGAACAAACAAAGATTTTACTATTTAAAAATGAGATTGTTCGAAAATAGTAAAAGAGACCTTCTTAAACTTGCGGTAAAATAATATACGAAGAAAAGAGACGACTTACTGCCGCTTGTTACTTCTGGCTCATACCACGAGTATATAGATGAGCAGAAAAACTGGCATCCGCCTATAATGGAACACACAGCCGACTGCGAATATAAACGCGTCGATGAATCAGTTTTGGCTCCGAATAGATCGCATCATTTGGAAATATTGGCCTAGAAGAATCTCATGACACGGTTGATCAAGGAATGTATCGGAAATAACAGAACTTTAACCGAGAGATCGCATATTCCACCAGCAGAACCTTTGTAATCAATCAGATAAACATAAAGCAAAGGTCACACTATATATGTAATAATATATATATATATATATGTATATGTATATATATGTACATGTATATTTCCGGTAACGTAATCAAAAGCTGCAACTAATAACTAACATCAGCAACTTGAAATCCTTCACTTTCTTTCGCTTTGATATTTGCGGCTTTTTGTTTACTTCTTAATCGTGTGGTTCGCCTGGTATTTTGTTTTGTTTTTTATTTTTTTATTTTTAATCACGGTATTTAGTTTTCAACGTACGAGGCATTTTATTTGTCGCTTTCTCTGTATATAAGATGCCCAAGTCTACCTCCATGTCATGTAAAATAGATAATACGCAGTTACCTTTTTTTCGAACTGACGAATATCATCGAGACGAATTTTTAACCAATTGAGGCTAATTTTTAGTCGCTAAAGCAGTTCCAGAGATCAAATTTGTACGTCCTAATGCACCTAAAAATGTTTCCGTCATAAAACTCTACAACATACCAAATAATAATAATAATAAACATCATATAGCTCGTAAAAGTTAGCCGATTATGAGCAGGGGAATGAAGAAAGAGAAAAGAGAATTTTTATGTAGAAGAGTATGAGTAGGTTAGTTGCTGGTGTAGCACAAGGGGAGGTTATGAGTGAAAAATTCCACAGACAAGAATACGAGAGGATGAAATATAAATTAGAGCACTGCAATGGAAGACAATAAACAGAAAGTAAACTGATGTTAAGGTAGTTGTCGACGTAGTTTCCTTACAAGGAGACCGTACAGGGCCTTAGGGAAACGAATTTCAATTATTTTTGTAATAATGGTAGTATACCATGTGGGTATACTATGTGCAAAATATTAAAATACAATACTCCAATATAATTGAGAAAAACGAACTTAAAGTTTGATCACCACTTTATATATAAATTACATATATATATATATATATAAGATACAGAATATTTCGCTTAAAATTGCCGTGGCCTTCGCGGTGTAACGTTCGTAACGCGCACACTCAAATCCAGCTGGGAACATTTACTTTTTTTCCTTTTTTCTTTTTTTATATAAATACTTGTAATTAATTTATTTATTAGAAAAGCAAATAAATTATTTATTTATTTACTCATTCATTTATTTTTTATTACTTATTGTTTTTTTCAGTGATTTGTTATTATAAATTTCATTCCACTATTCCACGTCTAATATTTTCATAATTTTACTTTTTATTTAAATTATATTACTATTTGAATATAATAAAAAAATTTTGTAATTTAAATATTATTTACGATAATTATTGATCTAGCTTTTTTTGTTTATACATAAATTCTTATAATTTGTTTATTTACTCATTCATTCATTTTTTTATTATTTCAGTTGATTTTTTCAATGCTTTTTTTTAGTATTTATTCAAGTTTAATTTCTATTGGAATAGTAGAAATTAAATGAATGAAATAAATAATAAAAAATCATTGAAAAAAAGCAATAAGTAAAAAAAAAATAAATGAACGAATAAATAAATAAATAATTTATTTGCTTTCCTAATAAAGGAATCAATTATAAGTATTTATTATTAAAAATAGGAAAAAAAAGGAAATGTGCCCAGCTAGATTTGAACCCGCCTATCGAGTATACACGTTACGAACGTTACAATAAAGCAAAAAATAGAGAAAATGTCTCTAGTTCCATTCTATAGCAGCTGGAGATGTTTTTTTTTTTTTTTTTTTTGAATTGACGTCTTTTCGCCATTATAACGTAGAAATAAATAAATGGCTAAAAATTTTAAAACTTAAAGAATCAAATATTAAAAATTCGGATTGTGGCTTGAACAAAATTATTAATCTCTTCATTAGTTACGGACGAATATTTTTTATGAACATGAGGAAGACATCTTTTTTGGAATTCGATTACGTATAAAATATAAACCATTTCTCCGAAAATTTCACCTGACTTTAAAACTCTTAATAAATCATTTAATTTTAATTGGAATATCCTACAATATAAATATCTGGGCAATCGCTATGATATTGCTTTTCATTTAAATTTAATTTTATTTCTATCCAATTTGGATTTCACGTGTCATCGTAATAAAAAAACATTGGTTTACCTAATCTTGCAACAACTGCCATACCATCCTGATATTTTTTTATTGCACATAACGCAGATCATGTGTAGGTGAGCTTGGAAGGTAAATTTTTCCTGGTTTTGGACCTCCTTCAGCTGCGATACGTTCGTCTATTTCACTTCGAGTAGCCATTCTTAGGATTTTTATTTGATTAAATCTAGTAATTTCTCTTCTTCCACCTTACAACACGTATCAACGAAATAATATTCTTGCCCTAATCTATCTAAACGCATAAATCGTGATTCTGATAATAAAAAATATCTGTAATATTTTGTATGAGATATTTTTTTTATTTTTATTATCTACCATAAACCAGCTGAACCATGTATTAAATCATGGATATTGCAAACTTTCATAAGCAGAATCTAATTCATTTTCTTTCCATGTAATAACTTTTCTCTGATGGATATTTGGAGAAGTGTAGAGCACTGCCGAAATTTCAGCACAAGTTGGTCGATCACCAAGTATATGACGAATAAGTTTTTTGAATAGTTTCTTCAAGTGGCAAATGTCATCGATTTCCCTTTCTTTCCCATTAATTCTATTTTCTTCGTCAACTCTAAATTTACAATATTAAAATTTTTCGAATTTCTTATTTTTCCTGTATTCTGGACACCTTAGTGTATAGGTTAAGAAGAAAATCAATACCGTAACTCATATAGATCCGGCTGAGTAATTTTTTTTAAAAAAATTTCTTAAAACTTGATTTTCGAATTTTTCAAAATTTGGGCATTTTAATTTTGAAATTTTCTGAGGTCTCGTATTTTTCCTATATTTCATCGATTGAAATACATCATTAAAAAAAAAAAAAAAAAAAAGTGACCCTCCAGCTGCCATGGAAAGAGCTGTGGACTTTTTTTAGTTTCTAGAGTTATCGCTTTTTTTTTTTTTTTATTAATTAATTAATTTATTTTTAACATGTAAAGCTTTAATGTGGTTAGCGGTGGAAACCACCCAATTAAGTTTTTGGTTTCCTCCCCTCCACATTGTACTATTCTTAATCTTATCTTAACATATCATAATATTAATATAAATTGATATTGTATTTTCTGTAATGCAATTCCTTTTTGGCCAAATTATTGAACATGTTTACTTTTTCCATCATAAATTCTCCAAGTTTAAAATGTTACATCCATTCACAGTATATGCTTCCTGCTCATTGCATCTAATGCAATTTTCCGTTTCTGCTATCTCGAATCTTTTCAGATATATTTTGCAATTCCCATGGCCTGATGTAAATTATACATTGTAGAAATTTGGTGTACATATAATAATTGTTGTTTAATCTCTGCTTGAATGTTGGGAAAAAACCTTTCGTTATTCCACTACGATTCGTCCAGATTTTTCCTGTATTCTGAAGATCTTAGTATGCAGGTTAAAAAGAAAATCAAAACTGTAACTCATATAGAACCGGCTGTGGAATTTTTTTTTAATTTTTTGCTTGAAACCTAATTTGCATATTTTTCAAAATTTGTGGCCCTTAATTTTAAAATTTTTGAAGTTTCGTATTTTTCCTGTATTCTAGCGATTGAAATACGTCATTTAAAAAAAAATGAGAAACTCTCTAGCTATCACGGAAATGGCTGTAAACTTTTTCTCAGTTTCCAGTCTTTGCGCTTTAAGCGTGTATTTTCACAAATTTTATTTCCTAAATATCAAAATTTTTCAAATTTTACTATTTTCCTGTATTCTAGAGACTTTTGTATGCAGGTTAAAAATAAAATCAAAACTGTAATATAGAACCGGCTGTGGATGTTTTTTTTAATTTTTTGCTTAAAACTTAATTTTCATATTTTTCAAAATTTGGGCCCTTTAATTTTAAAATTTTGAGAGTTTTATAATTTTCTTATGATGTGACGAAGAAAACACGTCGATTGAAGAAAAAAAAAAAAAATTAACTCTCTAGTTACTATAGAACAGACTGTACGATTTTTTTTTTTTTTTTTTCTTGCAGCTTTATATAATAGATATATATTTTATTTAGAAAATATTACTTTTCAATATGGCGCGCCACGTTGAACTTGTAGCACTTTTCCCGAATACAAACATAGAATACTTCCGAGATTTCCTGTGCAGTAGAACCTGCATAAAAAATCCAAGGTGGATAAAATACGAAAATGAAAAAACCTATTTAAGAGTTAGCCAATCGGCAAACGCTGATTACTGGTTTACTAATATCACGAACGTCAGGACACGAACAAATACCAAGGCAATGAGCCGAGGCAAATAGCGGCAAAAAATTAAAGTAGACCGACTTGCAACATTCGCCAAGTATTGGAATCGAGTGCTTCTCATCTTCCAAAAAACCTCGTATTCCTTAACGGGAGCAGTTGTTAATTGTAACGATCCGAAGAAGCGGGAAAACACTAACGACCCAACACAAACTAGAAACGGCGAAATAATAGGGTAAAGGAGAAAAATTTGTACCTGTGCTGAGTGATCAGCCGATGATAAACATAATAGTCTGTATGCTTCCATCTGCATTGTCTCGATATATAATATCTGTTCATACACACACGTCTTTACTTTCAAAAAGTGCACTCACCTATGCAAAAACATTTCACATTTACTAATTTAAAGCACATCGGTGGACTCAGGAATATCTTTTCCCCTTTTTTCTTCAAATCATTAAAAAGTCGATCGAGCCACGGTGACGGAACCCCGAGGGTGGACAACTGTGTGCTTGGCCGCATGCGCCTAGGTCACACACGAGTGTCGCGCGATTACGTGTTGACCCGGGAAGACCGACCAGCTGTTTGCAACACTCAAATGGCACCATTCATCGGGCATATCCTACTGCAATGCCCCCCCCCATATTTTTGCCCCCACCAAATAAGTTGGACGTTTCTATATGGTCGCCGGCTCTTTTAAATACAGCATCGGGCCCAGAGTCAACGCTGATTTCATTAAGAAAAACGGCCTACGATCTAATAAACTTTGGAATAGTTGTGTGGTAATTGCGCACAGTCCTTAAGTTGTTTGTACATACTATTCGAAAAGAATAAAATAAATAAATAAATCGTCTTACAAAGCTCAAGTGTGAAATGAACAGATTTGCTCTCATAGGCGACTGCAAAACGATTATTAGAAACTATTCAAAACTGAGAATACAAAAAAAAAAAAAAATTAAAACGATCGTGAGTTTTTTCGCAACGACAAAAGTGCGTGAATTTCATACGTAAACAGTTTGTCGGCTATTGAGTTTATTGCGATCGCGTAGATGCGAAAATTACATATACATCCTTTTTTTTTATTAAAGTGGTCACATATTACATGGGCGCATGTTTAGTCTCTAAATTATCTATAGCGAGAACGGAAAGGCCGGTAATTTGTAAATGATCGGAAGATATTGAACGGGATGAAAATTAGCTGTGTATAATATTGAAAAAATAATTCATGGAATGATGATTAAAAATTATGTGTCGCAAAACATCACAGATGGACGTTGGTATGATGGAGAAAAATTAAGATATTAATAATACGTTGCTCTATAATCTAAATTATATCAGAGCATATTTGCAGATTTATATAGCGGTTTTGTTGAAAAATGATTGGCATCTGTCGGCGGTTGTATACGTACGGTTCAAGCGATGTAAAGACATGAAGAGATGGTGTGTGACAAACGAAAGACACACAGATGTAAACATTGCGCTAATTCCCCTTGCTGAAATAGATATAATGCATTGGTGGGAGGGGGAAAAAAAAAGAAAAAACAATAACAAAAGTTGCTTTCCGTAATTAAGCTTTCAAGGTAGTGTTCATGGGGGGAAGTTTTAATACCAACATCTCAATTTCGGCTAAAAAAAAGGCTAATTTCGCTGAAAAATACATTTTCAGGTAACTGCCAAGTATCAAGTTCCCATATATGTATATCTTATTTTCTCTCTTTCGAATCAATTCAGCTATTTGTGTTCTTCTCTGTATGTTGTGTCAATGTCTCACCGAATCGAAACTCAACTAACGGCTTTTTCCATTATATTTTTCGAAGTTCCTAATTGGTGCGTTCACGAAATCGCGAAAGAGAGAGAAAGAAAAAGGTAAAAACGCTCAATTTTTGCTATAAACGGCATAGACAAAAAAAATAAAAGCGTTTTATTTCAAAATACCATACTTTCAAGTACACTCAATTTTCAATAACCGCAATTCAGTCAACAATAATACTTCTGCAACACCCGGCAAAACTAATAAAAAGCTTCTTCTTTTTTGTTATTACTTTTTCGGCTGCTCGTCAACTATGGACATTAACCGAGATTTTTAGAGCGCGGAAGCGGGATTTGAAGCTCTGGTTCTATCCGAACGAAACACAATTAACTAATCAACTACGTCACGGTAACTGGCTGTAAGAAGAATTTTGTGACTGCACACGCTTAAATTTATTCAGTTAAAGAAATGAATCGAAGTAATCCGCGGTAGTGTGTACAGTTTAACTGCAACTTAGGACGAATGCACATAAGACCAAGATAGAGACAAAAACAATGTGTGCCAGTCGTGCTTGCTTGTATGTACATATATGTTAGAGCGAGAGAAATAATAATAATAAAAAAGTAAAAAAAATATTAATAATAGATTATTTCCGCGATTGAAAATTAAAATTATATACGATCATAAGACTGTACGATTCGATATCGTCATGCGTACGGGGCTGTAGAAGATAGATGCAAGAAAATATTACGGCAATTGCAGTTGACAGTTCTGTCTGCGGTGGATTACTTGCCAGACACCGGGTCAGTCATCGATGGAACGCAGATTCCTTAAATAATCTACTAATCTGAATGCACATGAGATTGAGAGATGAGAACTAATAGAGTATATGAAATGGATCATCAAAAACCGTAGTCCAATTTCGAATGTATTTTATTTACGAAAGTGTGCCGCAGTACATTAATTAATAAATTTATTCCTTATAACTTTGTATTATTATTTGGAAAAACACCACACCCACTTTCTCTGGCTAATTTCACTCGGTCTTGGAACTTCGATCTCTATAATCCGAACGTTAGAAAAAAAATATTAAATTATATAATTATTAATTAGTTATTTTTAAAATACTTGTATAAAAAACGAGAGGGTGTTTCGGAGCAAGAAAATTCGGATAACTTCGAATAGTTTCAATTTATTAGCAGTAGTTTTCAGCATGCAAGCCCCTAATTTACATAATTTTGTATACAGACAATTCTAGGGGCGGGGGGAGAAAAAAAAATTTAAAAGACCGTAATTTTAATTCAGTTATTTACCTATTCCTAAATCCTGTTACGAATGCTCTCTCACTTTCCTCTCCTAACCCATTAATTATCCTTGCCCATCGGCGTAGAACAGCCTCGTATTTTTGATAGAACGAGGAGTGTCATTCAGTCATGGTCGCGCCACCTTGAAATTATTTCGTTGCAATCCTACACTCGAGAACTTCGTTGCCCACAAACGGACTAATATAAGGGGGGCTCTAGAGATATATTCTTAAAAATCCTCTAAGAAGCCTTCTTGGAAAAAGTTCTGCTCTTCCTTTTCTATAGCTACCCCCCCCCGCCTTAATCAAATTTGGAAAATGACCGGAACATTTAAATTTCCATCTACGGAGCGCCTTTCTATCTATAACATCTTCTTCTTCTTCTTCTTCTTCTTCTGGTGCCCTACGTTATCTTTGATGTTCTGCTTCTTGCCGCTTTCACCGAATCTTCAAATTTCTTTAATCCTGTCCGGTCTTTTATGTTCATTATCCATCCAAACTTCTTTCTGCCTCTTGGTCGTTTGCCCTCTATTCTAACTTGCAGTATGGTTTGTAAAATGGGGCATTCTTCTCCACGGATTATGTGGCCAAAATATGTAATTTTCCTTTTTTGAATGGTATTCCAGATTTCTCTGTTAACCGCTGCTCTTCTTAGAACTTCGATATTTGTTTCTTTTTCTGTCCAAGGTATCTTCAGCAGACGTCTCAGTAACCACATCTCCACCGCCATGAGCCGCTTTCCAGATATTTTCTTTATAGACCATATCTCTACACCGTATATAGCAATACCAGTCATTTATATAACATTTAATGACCCTTAATCTTATAGGTAGAGTTTGGTTGTATTAATATATTACTAAGTTTTCTGAACACGTCTTTGGCTATTCCACATCTGATTCTGATTTCTTCGTCACAATTTAGTTTGCAGTTGATCACTGAGCGCAAGTATTTGAATTTCTCAACCTTTTCAAGTGGTTCTCGATTAATTTATAGCGCCTTTTCTGCAATTTGTGAGCGGATAACTACCATAAATTTTGTTTTAGGCGCATTCATTTTAACTCCAAATTCTTGTCCTATGTTGCAGATTCTATTTATCGTACGCTGTAGGTCGTCCAAACTTCCAGCTAAGATGGCTGAATTATCCGCATATCTTATGTTTGAAATTCTTTCTCAGTTTATTTTAATTCCGGCTTTTTCATCCTTCAATGCTATGTTAAAGATCTTTTCCAGATAGAGATTAAATAAAAACGGCGATAATATACATCCTTGCCTTACACCTTTAAAAATTTGAATATTCTGCGTCTCTAATCTTCCATCAATACGAACTTTGGCTTCCTTCTTCCAATATAGGCGTTTTATTATTCTTATATCCTTCTCATCAATGTTAATATTCTGTAGGATTTCCATTTGCGGCTGGTGTCTGATGGTATCAAACGCCTTTTCATAGTTTATGAAACATATATATATATATATATACACATTTTTACCATGGTCATAGCATTTAACAGGATCTTCATGACAAATATCGCTTCTCTTGTTCCAAAATTCTTACAAAAATCAAACTGTGTTTCTCCACTTTGCTCTTCACATTTTCTATATATCCGGTGGTGTATTACCTTTATCTATAACATACCCGTTGATAATCTGCTACCTTTTTTTGACGCTGTAGCTCCTCTATATGTTCTTAACGTTAATAGATTACATCCTTTTCCATTCCGAGTAAACGTTACTTCTCATTTCCAATCTTTTCCCTTCAATATTAATGAATTAAAATCCATTCTTGAAAAATCATTCAGCCGCACTCCGATTCTGATAGCACACCTCCTATCTTCTCCTTATAAATCTGATTATTCTTTTCAGAGTCGACTAATTATATTTAACTTTTTTCCTTTCCGCAGCAAGTACACCCTCCTACTGGAACTTCTTTGTTATCATGCGCCTTGTTTGGTGTCTTGAGCTTAACAACGTATTTCCTTCCAATATACTTGGCTTTAGTCTAGGTTTCTGGTGATTGCGTCAGTTTCTTTTCTGTTTCCTCCGTATACAAATCATTCATTATCGAAGAATATATTCTGGCTACTTTTAGCAATGTCACTAACGCTTTTGATTAGTTTTTTTCCATAGTTTATTTTTATAAACCTTCCCTACTTCTCTTTCAGCTTTGCTAATCTTTCCCGTCCTTCCAAAATATTCTACCTAACTACTACCGCTTCCAAATTACTTCCCGAAACATTAGTTTTACAGAAATTTTATAGTACTATTAATTCCATATTTCCTTCTCTCATGGGAGATTCGAAAGAGCCGTGTGAAAAAGGAACCTTTTTTATCCTTCCGGACAGTAACATCACAGAATACTTTCATAGTCCTACTTTTTGTACTATATCTTTAACGCTAACCTAATGACTATCTTGCGTTCCATTATGAATATTTCCTCACAACGCTTCTTTTCCAATTATTTGATTATCTCCAACCATATGTATGTTCTCCAAGACATTTCTTCACATTTTCCGGCTCACTCCTGCGACTTTGTTACTCTTCGCGATGTTCCCTTCCATCCGTATCAATCTGGTCCGGAAAAGGATTAGAAAGTAATGAAATGGCAGATTTCTTGACTCAGACTTCTCTCCCTTCTTGCCTCCATTTTTCTAAAATTCCTGCTTCTGGCCGGTTTCCTCTATATGTAAAAATTTCCATTCTAGATACTAGATACCTATGCTCCTTTCGTTCCCAACCCTCTACCTATCTATCCAGCCGAGCTTTCCTACCCTGAGTTCTGTTCACTTCGTCTTTCTGTTATCGCATCCATTATTCGTTTGCGCCCTAACTCCGAAGATTTTCGTTTTCTTTTAACACTCTTCCGAAATTGCTGTCTTCATCCTAACTACGAAGCCATTTTTGTGATTCTAATCATGTCTTTTTTGAATGTCCATCCATCTCTAACGAACACGCCATTCTTTATTTTGATTTATTATCTCTCGATCTTCCTAGTCCTTACCGCCTCTTATATCTTGCCACTTTCTCGTTTTATTCATTATTCCCCAGTTCTTTCTTCCTTCATTCGGCCACAATATTTAACTATTCATTTTTTCCTTTTTAATTATTTCTAAGCGATCCTTCCCCGACGTGCTTAATTAAATAAAAAACAAAAAAAATTTAATTGTTTTATAAGTTCACACTATTCAAAAGAATTTTTTTGAAGAGTTAAATTATTTTCAAAATATATGACAGCTGAAATATCCCATATATGTACGTATTATTTTCCATTACGGTCACGCGTTTCAAAATAGTGTCCAATATTTGATTGTTTTTTATAGAACTTTGCCGAAGCGCATTGATCAGGAATATTGAAGTTCGCCTGTATAAATACACACGTGTGTTATGTGTATGCACGCACGCTTATATAAATAAAATTAAGTTATCATTAATTATTACAACTTTTAATTAAATTAATTTCTGGCAGTAAAACAAAAATAATAATATGATTTACGAAAATAGTAGGACATTCCAATTTAAAAATCTTTTGTGGAATTGTTTTCTTCATAATTGTTTTCCACCTAAATTCAAAGAAAGTATTTTAAAAAACAGAATAGCGCAAGATGTAGCGAGAACTATTATTAAACTTTCTGCTAATTCCTTCTCTACTCACCAACAAATGTTTAATTTGAAGTGCTAATCTCATTGTATTTATTAAAATAATTATGAAAATAGATTAAGCAACTAGAGCAGCTATTGTCGATAATATTTTTTCATTTTTTATATCTTTATTTTTTTTACTCGTGTGTAAATATGTTTCGTATTTTTTTATATATTAAATTCGTTCATGCAGCAGCGCCGCTATAAACGATCGGCCATTTTTCTAAGGCATAGCGTCGGTCTTTGTTTAGACGGCATGGCGATTTTTTTGTTTGGGTCAGGCAGTCGGTCTACTGCAGGTAGTTGCGAAGGTTGCGCGTGTGACATTCTAGCGACGGGATTTGTGCGTGCTTTGGTCGCGTAGATGTGTATACACGTGGTACGATATTTCCGTTTTCTATTTTGTATATTAAATTGTGTTAACGTTTGGTTAAATTCGTATTGGTAATATTTGTTCGTTGTTTTCGTGAGTTCTTTTTTCGTTTCTCCGGTATCGATATTTTGTTTTGTGACCCGGCGCTCATCGAGGGTCTTCGCAAATTATTTTTGGGATTGACTACTTTCGAATACATCGTGTGAAAATTATTCGAGTATAATTATTTCGGTTTTATTTTTTTTAGATTTGAACTTTACTTACAAGGATATATATATTTTTAATTATTTTATTTACAACAGAGCAGCGTAGTTAGTTAGATGGCGATGTTTCGTTCAAGTGAAACTTGATTCAAGTTCGATTACTTATATCGAAAATTATCACTTGCTCTGCATTAGTCGATAAAGTTCATTTAAAAACCGAAAACAAGTTTAAAATATTCAATAGAATTGAATAATCTAATAAAATTACGCAAACAAATGTATTTTGTGAATATATGTAAGAATTGCGTCGAAAAGTAGAGAAATTAAATTTAGAAAACATAATATTCAAATATGTATTTGTATAAACAATTAACCTACAAGTTCAAAATTAAATTTGCTTTTCAACAGAGGGTAATAATAAAAACTTCTGAACGAAAAAGTTGTGAGTGGAAAAATCAAACCATGTATGGCAGACTCAAACTACTCATTGGGGGTCTGGCAGCTTCGATAAAAAAACAGTAGTGATGACTTTTGTTCGATAAAACCTACGTGGCAACAAGTTCGAAATCTTCACGAGTCTCACTGGAAGAGCATATTTCCTAGGTTTCCCATAGTACATTATTAAATAACGAATTTTGTATATCCTATTTTTTTTTTTTTTTAAACAAGCCCCGGTCCCGAGTAATTTATTTGCTAACGTTGCTTAATTATGCCGTTTTCTTTTGTATAAATATATTTTTTTATTATGCTTTATTTTATTTATTTATTTTTTTTTCCCCCCTAAGATTGTATATGAGGGTTTCCATGTGCCGTGTTTAACTACTGGGGCTATTACAACAGCACATGGAGCCTACTTAAGGGGATTAAACGCGATAGTACAGATCGCTGCTCCGCATGTAAGCTAATACAGCTGCGACCGAGGGCGGAGCATTTGACAGTATCGTAGAACTAGGGGAAGTGGTGAAGTGCATGGATCGTAGTACTGCAAAAGAGGGACATTCGAGAAGTAAGTGATTGGTGGATGGGGCGCTCGGTTGACTACAAAAGGGGCAGACATTTGGGGGTTCCTGGCTCGTGAATATGTAGCCGTGCGAGAGGGTTGTATGTCCTATTCGGAGACGATTCAGGACAGAAAAATCTCTGCGGGAAACTCCGTCTGTGGGCCACCAAGGCTCCGTGGTTGTTTTTATGCTTCGGAGAAATGTACTTGAAGATCTCCATTCCTGTTGCCATTCTTTTCCAGTTTGCTGCATAAATAAATGAGCCAATGTAGGGGGAAGAGGGGGGTTGTGTGGCATTGGAGAGAATAATGTCGCCTGGGCTGCTCGATTGACACGCTCATTGCCTGGAATCCCAACATGAGCCGGCACCCATAGGAAGGACATTTCGGAGTTTAAATGTGATAACCTGTATAATGGGTAATGTACCTTCCTTACCAAAGGGTTGTTGGATTTAATCCCCGAGATGAGTTGAAGGGAGTTTAGAGAGTCAGTTATGAGTAGGGCCTTTTGGGACTGGGGGTTTCTATCGGTATAGTGTTGGATGCAAAAGACCACCGCGTATATTTCAGCGTCCAGTGCTGTACAGCAATCGTGCAGTCTAACTGACTCTGCTGCCCCTGAGACTTCGAAGGAGCATGCCGCCGGTGACTGATAACCTATTGCCTTCGCTCCATCTGTGTAGAGGCATGCATGGTCTGTGTAGCTCGCTATGATATTTGTTGCTATTTGTGCTATGTTTGGGGGGTATTGAGCTTTGTTAAATTTTGTCAGCGATATGTTGATGTTTGTGATTGGCTGACTCCAAGGTGGTGCGGTTGCTGCGAAGTCTAGCAGAGTTCTTGGGATTGAAAAGATTTGGAAACGATCCATAACCGAAAAAAGTTCGGGCACTGAATCATTCCCAAACCTCATATTAGGAGATATTGTCGGGGTTTTGGTACTACTAAGGAGGGTGCTCATTTCTTTAAAGTTATAGTACTTCCTATAGTAGGACAGCGGGGGACAACCTGCCAGTGCATACAAACTTATAACCGGAGAAGAGGGATGAGTAGAAAGGACAGACCGGAGGGCAGCAGAATGTATAGGATCTAAGGATCTTAGCACACTTTTAGCGGCTGAGGAGTACACCTGGCACCCGTAATTAATTCGTGAAAGGATAATCGATCTGTAGATTGTAAGAAGTAATTTTGGGTTTATATTGTACTTGTAATTTGATAGATATTTCAGGATAGACAAGGATTTTAGGCACTTGGTTTTGAGCTCAGCTATGTGAGAGCGCCAGGAAAGTTTTTTATCAAATATTAGGCCTAGAAACTTAACTGATGGGCGATTTGGGATAGGAAAACCATTTAGACTCAGGAATACGCTGGGAAGTGGGTTTTGGCGTCCTCTGTGGAAATCAACACATATTGTTTTTGTTAAGGAAAAGGTCAGACCGTTATCATTGGACCACTTTTGTAAATTTTCAATGGATTTTTGGAGGATATTTTGAGCGTTTATAGGATGGTTGGACGATAAGGATATATTCAGGTCATCAACGTAGAGCCGGGACGTTACTGGGGCGGCAAGGCAGTCAGTTATATCATCGATATAATATATGAACAAGGTTGCGCTTAAAGCAGAGCCTTGTGGCACACCATTTTCCAACAGCATCAGTTCAGACGTTGACGAACCAGTCGTAACTTGGATCGTTCTATTGTCTAAGAAGCTGTGTAGGTATTTACCCAATTTTCCGGCGATTCCCGCCGTTCGCAGTTTTAGTAGTAAGCCATGACGCCACAGGCGGTCAAATACTTTTTCTAAATCGAAAAATACTGCGTAGAGGTGCTGTTGGCGATGAAACGCCGATAAAATCTGCCTTTGCAGGCTAAGTAGCTGGCTGACTGTCGATCTTGCCTCTCGCCCGCCGGCTTGGTTAGGAGATTGAAGACATTTTTGTTCTAGGAAAAACATGAGGCGCCTATTAACCATCTTCTCCAGCGTTTTGGAAATGACACTAAGCAATGAAATAGGACGGTAACTTTCGGGAAGAGTAGGATCGTTATTTTCCTTTAGTATTGGAATGATATTGGCTGATTTCCATTGTGCCGGAATGTTTCCGGAATTCCAGATTTGGTTGAATATATGTAGGAGAAAATGTTTGCCGGAAATTGGGAGATACTTTAGCATGTACGGGTGGACACAGTCGGGGCCAGGGGCAGTGTTGGATGTGTGGTGGTTGAGTTGGAAATTTAATTCTGAGATGGTAAAGTTACTGTTATATGTTTCGTTGGATTCGGACGGGAAGTGCACTGGCTGCTGCTCTGCTTGGTGTTTCATGCTGCGGAAGGCGGGAGGGTACTTTTCTGACGACGATGCTGCGGCAAGCTTTATGATTTATCTACTTCCAAATATTCTGAATGTACTACAGTGGAATTCGAGAAGTGTTCTCTCGAATAAAGATGATTTAGAAATATTTCTGGCAACACATGATATGGATATTGTGCTTTAAGCAGAAACTTGGCCTTCGCTAATAAGAACTTTTACCTTCAACAATTCGGGATAACAGGAAGGATGGATACGGCGGGGTAGCATTCCACTGCTTTGGAGGATCGAATAGTTCATAGACAGGATACTGGTAGATATTACGATACGGTTCAATCTAATATCCGTTCGCTTCCTTGGTATTTTGATATTCCGTCGCCTATTTCCAGTCTTCTTATTCGTAAGCATGTCGCGCTAGCTTGTAGATTATGTATGGAGCATTAAATTTCGCAGACTACTCTGGGTGCAACAGTAATCACATTAGGTCTACCTTTATTAATGACATTAATCACTTGCTGTTCAGCTGCGACAGATACGAACGCAATAGAAAAAGGTTTTATGAAGAATTAGTTTCATGTGGATTACTCCCTCTATATAGGGCTTATTATTTACTCTGTTCTGGACGCACTGCAATATTTAATATGGTCCGCTTTATAATTAATAACAACATATTGGTTTAATTTCTAAAGTTCCCATATCTATCAACCTTTATCAAAAAACATTATACTTTGGCTTCCTTCATCGATGTATCCTACGCTTTTGATAATATTCATTTACCCACTCCAAAAGATAAGATGATAGCAATCAACGTTCCAATGCATTTTACTCCCATTATTATCAATCTCATGCTGAATCCACCTCTCTGCTCCATCTTTTAAAACTTCAAGAACAGTTTTTCGAGGACTTCCCTAAGGTTCCTCCCTCAGCCCTACTCTTTTCAACATATACACTATCAGTGTGGCTTCTTTTCCTCTAAATTCTTCGTCTTTATTCTTTGCTGATGACATTCTACTTTATGCCTTGTCTCATAATATCAGCCAGTGAAACACTTAATTCGTTTTTTGCTGTGCCGGATCATTCCCTTTCCTCCATTAACCTTTCTATTTCTCTTACTAAATCTTGTTATGTCGCATTTACTCTGCGACCTTTTAATCCTGCTTCTATCTAGCTGTTTCTAGCAAATACCTCTCTCTCTCTCTCTCTCGTGTTAATTGTTTCTGTTATCTCGGTATCTTCCTTGACAGTCGGTTATCCTTCTTTGAACACATCAAGTATCATTCCTCTTCAGCAACCAAAAGGCTAAAACCAAATTGGGTAGTGATCCTTGTCCTTATTTCTCTATATAAACTCATCATTCGCTCAAAATTTGATTACTGTTCATTTCTCTATGGTTGTGTCTCTAAATCCCGACTCTCCAAATTGGGTGTAACCTAAAATTCTTGCTTTCGTTTATGCCTTGGTACTCTTAATTCCTCTCTAGTTCCAGCAGTCCTTGCCGAATCTAATACACCGCCCCTTTCTATTCGCAGATCCTATTTGGACTGCTGTTTTCTCGCTAAGCGTCTTCCACTCACATCCTCTACTCTTATTCATTCCTATCTTTCCATTTCTAGGAATTGGCGTTTCGCTCCTAGGAAAACCCCCTATTTTATCCCTCATCTCTCTTCGGCTCAGTTCGTTTTGTCCTTATATAATGTCCTTTGTTAATCTCCCTTATTTCACTTTTAATTTCGCCGATCTCTGCCATCCTTCAAATATGTTTACTGCATCTACGCTCTACAAGTTTCTTCCGCAGGCCCTATAATTAGACGGCAATTCCACAGTATTATCAATTTTCTTCGCATGCAACCGTGTTTACAGATGGTTCGAAGAGGCCGGGTGGTGTCGGTGCCTCTTTTGTCCTTCCAAATTTTGACTTTTCCGAATCTTTTCATCTGCCCCCTTTTTGTTCAATACTCATAAATGAATTAATGATTATCCTGCGTTCCATTGGTTTCATTTCCTCAAATCACCTTTCTTCTAAATTCTTAATTGTATCAAATTCCATGTCTGCCCCTTAGGCCCTCTAATCTTCCCTTCCTGATCATTCCTGTAACTTTATTATTCTTCGCATACGCTCACATATTCACGTTCTTTCTTCCCTCCATTCCATTAAAATTGATTTGCTGTGGGTTCCCAGCCATTTGGGCATTTTCAGTAATGAAGCGGCGGACTCATTGGCTCGGGTTGCTGTTTCTTCCCACCCCTTTTCCTAAGAAAAATCCCATTCTCTAATCTCATTCTATTGTGTAATAGTTTTCATCTTAGGTTTTGGCCGGATATGTACGTGTCCTCTTTTTCTAATAATAATTGTTCTTTCTATCTGTCTGTTCAAGGTATCCCTGCCAATCCCTCTTTGTTTTCTTTACTCCGTCGTTTTGTCGTTGTCTCCATTATTTGTCTGCGTTCTTAAGCCATACTCCATTATCTTTCTGTCGTTTTCATTTTTCTTTGGTTTCTTCTCCATACTGTCCTCTCCACCCAAATGAAGAACATGTTTCCGATGCTGATCATATGCGTTCGTTAAATGCTCATCTCCGAATCCCAAAACGGTCACAATAGCTACATATATATTTATATACATATATGTACGTATATATAATCGCATATTACATTCGAAAAACATTACATTATCAAATAATTTATTTTTAAAAATAAACATCTTTGGACAGAGAATGTTAAAGACAAACATGATACAAGCATAAATGTTAATACTATGTTGATTAACAAATTACGCCACATAAACGTTGTCTACATATAAATAAAATATACAAAATGACTATTTTAAAAAATGTTCCACATATTTTTAAAAAATACATATTAAATTATAATACATGAATTACATTACAAACGAATATTATAATACTATCTTGTTTGTGATGTACTAATTTGAATAAATATTATGGTGTATTAAACTGAGAAACAAGTACGTCTACATATATACATAGTGGTGTTTACGTGGTATTACAAAAAATTATGAAATACTTTTGTACCCTAACGATAAAAAAATATATATATTTATTATATAAAAGAAAATTATAAATTATTCAACAATATAATGTGTTAAGTAAATCGTTAGAGCACATTATCTAATACTCATTAACGTTTGGTTATATTACATATAACCTCTAACTGTAAGCGCTCAATATGACTATCCATAAACATACCCTTTTTTTAAAAACGCGTTACACTAATTTCATATAAAATCTAAGAAAGTTGATACTACTTAAGCAATCTAAGCTTTAACAATATCATTTTCAAAACAGAAATTTAAAAAATGAAAATGAAAACCGAAATCGAATGCTCATACGGCGTTATATCTCTTAAAATGCAACTGATGTAAATATAACCCCGTGTGTACGCCGTAATAGCATTTCTTACACATAACTTTTAAATATAGCTATTAAAATAATAATTACCTTTTAAAATTTTATTCATATTTTTAAAACATTTATGTGTAAAACATTCAAAACAAAAAGAATCTTAAAATAAAATAATTCGCGTTGTACTTTTTTTTATTAATCGCGTATATAGATACACGAAAAAAAAATTATATGAAGATATTTAAATCAAGCGTTATAACTTTGAAAATTTAAACATTCACGGGAATCAGCATGCCGCATGCTTGAGTAAGTGGAACGTCCACAGCGATCAGACGTTTTAACGGGATGAGCTTTAACTTACATTAATTGTGAAAATATTAGCTTTGTAACAGATGTTAAAATTACAATCAATTATTCATTACCGTTTTTTAAAGATAACCGACTTATTAGCTAAACTATTAAAAATAACTTGTTACAAATAACATAATTGATTGCGAAAATATTCACAATCATACTGACCAGTTTATTTTATTAGTCGATTATGTTAGTAAATGCAGAAACAAAAAAAAAATTATACACAGTCCCAACCGCACACACATATGTAGGTATATTCGTTTCTTTTTTTTATGAACGCACAGACACACATATACACAATTTATATATACGGATGTATCTGCGTGCATGAGCGTGCTTCGTATGAAGGAAGAAATCATTACGCAGTTGTATTCGCTTTAGTCTGTTCCATTGTCTTTTTTTTTTTTACTATCGTAATGTAAATGTTTTTCCTTTTTTCATTTTCCATTCTCAAATTTTTTGATATTTCGTAAATATAATGTGTTTCTGATCATAAAATATTTATTGCAAACGATATTAAAAAATGATCTGATTAGTTATAGAATTATTTGCACTTTACAAATTAATAACGTCAAAAGAAGAAAGAAAAAAATTGCGCGCTGCAGATAAAACAGCACAAATAGGATTCCTCATTCTAAATGTCCAAAATATAGGAAAATAAATTTTCTTTTCACTATGTAAGGTAATCAAAATATAATATTTTATAATTTACTTCTATATATTTTCATGTTGCTATAAAAGAACATCGAATAAAATATAGCGATAAACTCAAGCTGGGTTCAGACAGTACGAAGTTGTCTTAAGAAATAAAACCGACGGCGTGATCGCGTACTTCGCAAGCATATTTTTTTTTTTTTGGACTCATCAACCGGGGGGACCTTTACCCAGAAACAATTAGAATAGGAAGGAATCAATTACATCTTCATAGGATATCAAATGTTCTTAGGAGAAATGAACAATCTGTGGAGAGGGAAAAGATAGGACATAAGAGGCGCAATATGGAGTAGGAAGACCAAATCTCAGTAAACTGGAGTAGAAAGCAGAGCACTCAGCAGAAAGAAATCAACACTTAATAAACACATGGTCCGCATTGCAAACATGCTCTTCGTTTGAGTGGAGAGGACAATACGGAGAGGCAACCAACGAAAAACGAAAACGGGAGGAAGATAGTAAAGTATGGCTTAAGAGCGCAAACGAATAACGGAGGCAACAACAGAACGGCGTACGCTTACCTCTATGAATTTATCTGATCTTGTGCAATTATTTATCTTCTAGAGCATTACGAGAAAAAAAAAAAAAAGTGGTAAAAAAATGTTCTTTGTTGATAGTTTACACGGGTGCATAAATCCAAAAAGAACAATCAAAAATTGCCAAAGTGAGCGACAGATACTGCTTAGACCCGGCTTTAGAAATGTGAAATTATAAAAAAACGGAAGAGAAATTTTTACACAGAAGTTGAAAAAAATTCATTAAATAGAGTTAATTATCATTTACGAAACTGAAACAAATTTGATGAGCAATGAAGTAAATGTATATATATATATGTATATGTATGTATGTATGTATATATACATATGTACATATAATTAAGAAATTAAAGTAATTAACTATTATCGAGCTTTGCAAATAATAGAAGTTTGTAAATTTGTTCTCAGCCTTTACTATCGCAATATCTACAAACTATTTTAACGCATTAAAAGGAAGACAAGAACAGAAAATAGTACTGATAACAATGTTAAACTTGAAAAAAATATATATAATTCTAAGATAAGCACACGCAGTTGATGAATTCGTTACTTACAATTAACTCATTACCACAGGTCATCGGCTTGATTGCTTAAAAATTATTTGTTTAGATTTATTTAATTCATAAATTAAAACCGATTAAAACATGTTACTGATCAAAAAGTTATTAATACTGCATAATGACTAATCAAAGCGGAAATTTTTGAATTTCCATTTTAAACATAAGACCCTAGTATTCTTTAAATAGCAATATACTTCTCGCTTTTTTTTTTGCATTCAAAAAAATAAAACGAAAAAAAAAGAACATTTACAATTGTTCTTTTTTATTTTGTTTCTTAGATAGATTTAATATCTGACCTGAAATTTTAATAGTTCATAAATGGCATTATAAAGCTCGATCTTTTTACCGAATATACAATAAATTTAAAAATAATTATACAGCATAGAATTATTATCTAACTTTGACGAACACAAATCCAACACTTATGTAAAAACATCGAACAATCCGTCACATTTAACTACCTATCTCAAATTGAAAAATCTTACTCGGAAGATCTTTACCATTGAAAATTTTAAATATATGCATCAAATTTTCCGTAATTACCAAAAATTCGTCATGATACGAGAAAAAAGGGGGCACGTGCGAGGCTTGAGGAATTTTATTTCCGAGAACTGGTAATTACGTTATACCTGTTTTTTTTTTCCTATAAATAATTACGTATAAAAATTTCTTAGTGTAATTTAAATAACTCGTTACCATCAGTAGAAAAAATAGGAAATCACACGTTGGCATAGTTTACACATGCCTAAAGATACGAATGAATAAAGTAGAAATAAAATAAATAAATAAATGAAATAAATAGAAAAACAAACGAACAAAACACAAATCATAATAAACGTATTTTTTACTGAAAACAATAAATCGTATCTTACGACGTACTCTTGCCGCACCGAATAAAGAAGACAAAAACTGGTAACTATGAAGACAGCGTCGTTAATCTTAATTTTTTCCCGTAGTTACATTATTTTATCCGCTGTGTCGTTGTTGCGTTAATTGTTCAAAGCATTTACAGTGTAATTTTGTCTTTGACGAAAAAACCCTCTTTCCGTTGTACATTCTCTTATAGTGACAGTGTTCAGATCGACCGTAACGTCCGTTATAAACACCTTGTCAGCAACCGGATTCCTCATCTGCCAGTACTGATGTCCCGGGTTCGTTAGAACCGTCGTAACCAAGACCGGCGTTTGCTTATTTAAATCAGCCGTACTATTGTCGTTATTGTTATTGTTGTTTAAGTTATTGAAAC
This sequence comes from Icerya purchasi, assembly GCA_039619475.1. Classification (NCBI taxonomy): domain Eukaryota; kingdom Metazoa; phylum Arthropoda; class Insecta; order Hemiptera; family Monophlebidae; genus Icerya; species Icerya purchasi. Next base: position 92,511,338 of record CM077115.1, read on the forward strand.
TGTCTAACGCTTTCGTTTCAGCAATACCGTTATTACTGTTTTTGTTAATAACATTATTATTGTTATTATTATTGTTATTATTACTATTATTATTATTACTATTATTATTACTATTACTATTACTATTATTATTATTATTATTATTATTACTGTTATTGTTGTTATTATTGCTTTTATTACTACAATCGTTCGCCGCGACGATATTAGTCATTGTGGCCGATACAGCTGCCACAGGCTTAGTAATTGCACTGACAGTATTTACCGACGAAATCACTTTATTACTGTTAATACCGGCGCTGGATAACACCGCAGTACCAACTGAAATACTACCAGCAATCAAAGATGACGGCAAAGAGACTACCGATGATGTCACAGCACTATTACTAACCGCAGACGAAGTAACTGTACTAGTACAAGACGATGCAGCAACAGATGATGGAGTGGACGTAGCGCAGGCTGCTGAATTAACTGAATTGCTAGTTCTGTAATTAACTACGATACCGGAATCCGCGGTAGACGATGGCGTGCTCGTAGCAGCAGCAGTTTCAGAACTGGACGCCGCAACAACAACAGCGCTTTCCGATACTGGAATACCTTTACTGGAACTGGAATCTTCAACAGCGGTAACCGCTGGAATTTTATCGGAATCGTATACGGTGCAACTCTTATCCGAGCTGCTTACCGTTTTAGCAGCGATCTTGCTACGATCTTCAAACGCACCAACGCTAACTGGTGATGGCGGAATTTTACTATCCGACTTTCCCATATTCCGACTACTATCGGTTTTATCCGATGTCTTCGCGACACTCTGAAATAACAATTGTAAACGAACACTCTCAATCAGTAAAAAAAATCAAAAAAAAAAAATCTACTTGACGAAAAAAGTTTTAAGCGTAATTGCACAAGTCGTGTACTGCGCTCTCGTAACGGCAAAATATCGACTCAAATTAGATGAGAGATCGTGAAATTAACGGGCTGCAGGCCTTCTCGGAGAAACAAGAAAAAAGAAGTGGAAAAATGGAAAGAAGAAAAGAGACATATGGAAAAATAAAAAACAGTTACCTGTTCCGGAACAAAACAAATAAATGATATTAAAATAAAGATGATGAAGAATTATTAAAAGTTTTTCAAAACAAATATTTTAAACTTTTAATCGCGTATTGTTAATATTAAAATGCCTTTGGTGTACAGTATAAGAAATCGTCCGTAAAATACTGGTAATGAAGCGCGAGCCCACGTCAAAAATGCTTTAATTATTGTGAATTGTTTAAAATCGTTTTTTAAAATCTCCATGTTGCTACGTGGCATGATTCTTAATAAAAAATGGATTTGCAGCATAATACATACTTAAATATTTCACGTCATATTAGATAGACATCTACTTAAACGACTATTTACATACACACACACGATTGCTTAACATTTACCGAGGGTTCATATTCATCACACGGCACATCACATTACTCAGCATCCATTCATTTGTTTCGGCCAATTAAGTATATTTTGTTTAACGCGACTTATCAATTTCAAAATAAGTCCGCTTAATCACGAAACTGGTAAAATCTGAGACTTGAATGTTCTTTACAGATTTTCCATTAATAATCAGTCACTTAATGCCGTTCCTGTCCCGTCTTTTTAACAGAAATTTATTCCCGGTTTGCATTCTATTATCGGACAAATTAAATTTTTCTTACACCTTCATTATTTCATTAAGAGAATTTTTATATTGCTACATTCCTTTGTTTTATTTAATCAACATACATAGTGGGTTAGAAAAGTAATGACTAATTTCTCTTTTTTTTTTTCTTTATTATTGGGCTCGTCACCCAGAAATAATTAGAAAGAGAAATGAATCAGTTATATTTTGATGCGGTCAGATATTGCTAGTAGGAAGGAACAAACAATGAAAACGATATATGGAGAAGGAAAAAGATATAGGATGCACAATACAAAGTAGAAATACCAATTCACAGCAAACTGGAATAGAAAGCAGAACGTTCAATTGAAAGAGATGAACACTTATCAAACACATACGATCAGCATCGCAAACATGCTCTTCGCTTGAGAGGACAATATGGAGAAGAAAACAACGAAAACGACAGAAAGATAATGGAGTACGGCTTAAAAACGCAGACAAATAATGGAGACAACGACAGAACGACGGAGTAAAGTAAACAAAGAGGGATTGGCTGTAAGACCAGGTTGAACAGACAGATAGAAAGAACAATTATTATTAGAAAAAGAGGAAGGATATGAATCCAATGAAAACGTAAAATGAACTCCTTAGAATTTAGAAGTAAATTATTGGCAGTGTCAACATGGCATTAGAATATCCAGAGGAAATCGATTTAAATGTGATGAATTTGGAAACGGCTATAAATAACGAAATGAATACGAAAAATAAGATTATAGGAAAGACAGATAACTGGAGATAAGACCGTTTGCAAAGTACTTTTCGCAACAGAAATGATTTGTTGTCTTGAAATGAGAATATGAAAAGAATAACTCGTAATATCGTAACAGACTCCGCAAGAATAATAGATCAAGCTGGAAAAAGTCTAAAACTCTCAGAGCACTTGTGGGAGTAGGATATAAGAAAGATGCTGCAACACCATGACGACCATTCGATTTATCAGTAAAAAGCAAGGAATGAACAGAAAATGCAGAATTAATAGTACTAAAAAATTTCTAATTAATATAACACTGCGGAAAAGCTTTAGAATCAAGAGACAACCAAAACAAATTAGTAGAAAAAAGAAAGTCTGTAAAATTAAAAGTAAAGTAAGGAAGTTTATTGTAAGATATAATTTGTGAAAGAAATTTAGCAAGTTAATTAGAAATACCAGTAAAAAGGGAAGTACTTTTTGAAGTAAATGACCAGTTCTGAAGTACAGATAAGTAAGAAGGAATAAGTTTTGAGGAAGAAATTGGAAGACGCTTTATATATATAAAAAAAAAACAAAAAAAAACGATATCCTAAGTGAGACTTGCGTATTATCAAACGAAAAACGTTACATTTAATATGGATTGCAGGAGTGGGAGTTTGTTTTACGAATTCCTAGACACAAACAAAGGCAGGAATTTTATATACGGTCCAGTACACAGACAAAGGAGAGATCTAGAGGAGTTGCCATAAATAAAGGAACAAAAATTCAATTTAGAGCGTATTACAGATTTGTAAAGGATAATTAGGATGATACTAGGACCTCCTCCTTAATTTGTTGATAAAATCAATTTGAGCAAATTTAATCTTTAAAGGACCGACATATGAAGATAGTTAATATATTTTAAAAAATTACGGACAATTTAGAAACAGACCAAGATAACAGAAATTATTAATTAAGGGAATAGGAATATTTAAAGATAAATTTACCAGAGAAATTTTGACCATGGTCCGCCTGAAGTTATTCTTTGATTAAAATATATGTGATTTAGGAGTCTAAAATACATCTAAAAAAGCCAGTTTCATTTCTGCGCTTGTGTATTTTCATTGATAAAATACACGAATAATGTTAGAGAGTTACAAGTATTTTGCTGCCGTAAACCGCACTATATTATAAATGCAAACAATTTTAAAATATTACCGTTAACATTCGGTTACTTAATTTTAAAATTTTATACATTTATAATGTTAGAAAGTGTCATTTGTAGAGTGAGATATGAAGGGAGAGGGTTGTTAATTTTTTCTGAGATGGTCCTCCCATGTGTCTACAACATACTAAAAAAATAAGAAAAGCGATCAACTTGCCATTAAAAAAAAATAATTAAACGAAAAATGTTTTTTTTTTTTTAAAAAATTAGGGGGGTGAGAGATCCCAAACTTCTGTCACGGATGTTCCTTGGTGATACCCACCTACCGCCCAAATGTCAACCCGATAGCTCTTCGGGGCAAATTTACCGTTCTTATCTATGTATAGGGCCCTGATATGAGGAGTGCATATCATTTTACATCGACGCAAATCTTTCTTTGTCATGTTCAAGTTACGTCGCTGTTTTCAAATAACTTTTTAAAAAATTCCTTTTTATTCGTGGGAGATAAAAAATGTACATTTAAAAGAGAAATCTAAAAAAACAAAAACAAAAAGAAGAAGGTGTGTACGTGTATATATTTATATATTTACATATATCTCTGCCTTTGGGCCCCGCAAGGGGGCAAGCCCTCTGACCACTAATCGTTTTTCTCCTAACCTCGTTCCGAAAAATCGTTTTCAATTACGTCATTCTTACACGTCTTTCATTTCAAACAAATTTCTTAGTTGTTATTTCTGTCTCTTCTTTATCTTATTCAAGATTGATCTATCTTCCCACCGCCGTTCGCCATAAGTGATTTGGTTTTATAATGGATGAAGTCTTCAAATTAAAACAACATAAAAAAATCAGTCTTGTACTTGTAGAAAGCAATTTTTGTGATGGATTATTTTTCAAAATCGACTCCTTAAGAACAAACATTCGAACAATTGTATAACAAAATAAATTCGCCAAAATACAGGTGCAAACAAATTTTTTGGAACAAAAAAATAACTACATTTACATCAATAGGAGTACTAATTGGAATAATTCGATGTCATGTTTTTCACTTTACAGAATACATAGTCGAAATTATAGTTACCCGCATAGATACTGGTCCCTTCCGTCAGTGTACGTGTGCGACTTAGCTGAAGATTTAATTCGATTCGGAATAAATCCTACATTGTTTGCCAAAAAAATTGATTAGATCTTCGTTTAAAATTTAAAAATGGTCTACCTGGTAAACCATATAATTAAGTAAAATAATTTCTCTTTCCTTGAAGATGTAAAATCGACGGTTCATAAACAAAATAAACAAAAGCCCTCTCTAAACATAATTTCCATAATTAGCTTAGATATACACCGTTTTTTTTTGTTTTTTTTTTTTTAACAAGAAAACATACCCAATTAATCTCATGTATTTTTACACAAAAACGGTGTTTCTCCTCTATTTATATTTTTATTCCCTGTAGTACAACCAAAGAAAAAATATAATCACGCAAAAGATGATGAAAGAAGTAAATTTAATACCTTGTTATGAGATGATCTCTGATGAGTGATGCTATCCACCGATTTTGCAGAATTATCGACAGAAGTCGGAGATTTTTCAGTTTTTGCACATACGGACGGTGCTTTGGGATCATCGGTGAAAATCGCAGTTTTATTATTATTAGTGGGTGACTGAAGTTTACTAACAAACTGATACTGCGGAGTAGACGTAGTTTCCGGATCGTTCGGACTCGGACACGGCGATTTTTTAATATATAATTTATTAGAGACCTGTAAAAAAACAAAAACATAACGTAGAACTAGCGCTTTAGTTTAACTAAACATTTAAATGATCGATAAATTTATCAGATGTATTTACGAAACGTTCTAACTTTCTGTGAGAATCCGTAAATGCTTTCCCTATATAAAATTACTATCTTTTTGCAATAACTGTTATATGATCATTTTCGCTTATTTCACTACTTTTCGCCATAATTGCGTGTAAAATTATTATTTATCAACTCAGAAATTTGTACTGTTCATTTTAAATCAATGATGTAGTTAAGAAAAGAACCGTCTATAGCTGTGTAATACTTTTAACCAACTTTTTTTGTTTTTCATGCCAGAGCTTGCCGGAACAGAAGTGTTATTACGGTTCCGTCAAAACGTGTGTTACACGCGTTAATATGCAGCGGTATATTTGAAAGAACCTAATCGCGCCCAAAAAAAATTCCGTTAACTCAATAAAAAGTCTTTAAAAAAAAAATTAAATTAAAAGTGGGATTAAGCGAACATAAAAAATACAGTCGCAATCTTTCATGCAGTCATCATATTTGCGAACTCACTGATTTATGGAATAAAATTTTTTTCCTTGAATATTTGTTACTTTAATTAGAGATATGTACAATTTTTAAGATACAGTTTATTTATTATTATTTTATTAAAATTTTTAAATTACGTTTATTCACGTTTTTCTGAATAATGGAAGCCATATTTCCCACTCACGGCTGGAAGTGCGAATGCAATCTGCATTACCTATGAAGGGATTAAATTAAAAAACTTTTTTAGTTCGTAAAAAATGACTCTATCAATCTGGAACTGTATTTTTTTTCTTTTTTTTTTTAATTTTAACGACATGGAAAAATCTTTTTTGTAACAGAAACATGAAAAACTATTCCGATTATTAAAAACGCCATCTCTTGTGAAATACACAACACATTATAAGTATCATCTGAAATTACAATAACAAACCCCAGTATTACAATGGACTGCTCGTAGCGAATAAATGTTCTCAAAGTAGAAAATTAATACGTACTTTACAGTAAGCTACATATTATCGCGCAATTTCATTTGTAACCCCATATTACTGGGCCGATAATACATTTATTTTTTTAATTATTTTCTTTTATAATATTATTATCGGCAAACTATTCAACAGATGTGTATTTCATTGGCCGCGACACCGCACCGGTTCCTCTGATTTAATTAACACACGTGTCAAGTAACTTTAACAAGTGCGTACACACTACGTTAAACGAAAAAGTACTAAGATAGCCGAAAGCTGCAATACTCAACCGCCACGAGTAGCCTGTAAGTTAAATGACATTTTTGGCGTACACACCGTTTTTTTTTTTTTTATTTATTTTCTCAATTTCATCGTATAAAAAGATATTAAAACGGGCAATGAGCGAACGGAAAATATGGCTAAAAATCCTATTAACTTGTACTATTACCGACTTTCAAAAAGAAGGAGGTTATACATAGGTTGTCCAAAAAATTTTGAGACTGAGCTGATATTTCTGGATCCACGCACGCTAGCGACAGCGGTAAAATATGTCGAGTAGCCAAACATGTGAACAATAACATTTTCAAAAATCAAACCTCTAGGTGCAGTAGAACGTGCACGAGAACAAAATACACACACTGTGTAAGAAGTGACCCTACCAATTTTTCAAGAGAAAAAAAGACACAAGAAAAACGAAAAAACTCTATATTTACATAGGGTATAAAACAATCATTTTTTTTTTTTTTTTGTTGAAATAACGTCCCTCGTTTTCGAGACATCTGTCCCACCTTTCGCGTCATTTTTCAGTAATATTTGTGGCAAATTCGGCCGGAAGGATCGCCTTGAAGACGATTTGACAAGCAGTGGTCACATCTTCATTGCTTTCGAACTTGCGTCCCCGTAAGCGGCTTTTCAATAGAAGGAACAGCCAGAAATTGCATTGAGCGAGATTTGGACTGTATGGCGGATGGGGCAGGACTTCAACGTTTCGCTACGTGAGGAAGTCGACAGTCGCATGGGCGGTGTGCAGTCTCGCATTGTCTTGGTGCAAAAACCACGATTTTCTCATTTCAGGACACTTCCGATAAACATGTCGTCGCAGAACTACAAGCACTGAGCGGTAGTACTGTGCAATGATCGTTTGGCCTACAGGAACGCGGTTCTGATAAATCAGTCCTTTCTAGTTAAAAAACGCGATGACCATATCACTTTGGCAGCGGACTTTGCCTGCCGAACTCTGATGCCAACGCAAAATTTGTCGACCGAGAAAGCGTGTGATCATCCATAGGCTTGCCTCATTAATTGTAGAGTACCCGTAGGCGTATATCCCAATAAATAACAAAAATGTACCACCGCTCTTTGGTTACGACGTCGCACAGAAATATCGGAATCCATTTTCGTTACAACACACGAATGACCCAATCGATACAACGTTCCGATTCTACACGTTTTTCTCTACTGCGCGTTCTATTGCATCTACAGCGGTGATTTTCGGATATGTTATAGCTGTAGAATGGGGCTACACGGTTTTTTTTTCGCCTGCCACCAGAATGCGCGGTTGTTCCAGAACTCCAACCAAACACGTTGGTAGGGTGAACTTGTACATACGTAACGCGTTTCGTTCTCGTAAGCGTTCTGTTGCACCTAGAGGTTTGATTTGTGAATATGCTGTCGTACTCATGTTTGGCTACTCGACGTATTTTACCGCTTGTTGATAGAGAGCGTGATTTCAGAAATATCGCCTCAGTCTCAAAATGTTTTGGACAACCTATGTATGTTCGTCTTGTATGTTTCTTTTTTTTTTTTTTTTTTTATGTTTGCTCGCGATAACTTATATTCATGTAGACCGTTTTTAGTGATTCTTTGTCCATTAAAAAGTATACCATTCAGCGGTGGTACCATGTGAGTACTGATGAAAATCGGTGAACATAAACTGAGTACTCGTCAAAAACGTGAACAAATGTAGTCCCTTTAGATAATTTCTGATTAGTACTCGTATAACAGAGGCGATTGGCAAAATACTACCAACTTTACCATGGAAATGTAGCTTTGAATAAGGAAAGCGATTATTTCGTTTTGATCTTTCTACCGTGGAAGCGCAGCTTCCGACTTCCAAAACAAAACAAAAAAAAAAAAAAGAGGTCGTAGTTTGTCTTGCATGTTTTTTTTTAAATATATTATGCTAATACAAATATGCAGAATGTCGTTATAGAGTTGTACAAATGATATATTTTTGGCTTATGAATTTTGATTTATTTTTTTTCGTAACACGAGAATAGTTCAACATAGAAACGAATAATGTAATGTATACAAAAATGTCATTTTCCAGTCATATTACCGCTAAATATTTTATGCTTGTGGAATCTATTAACCGATTTCCAAGTCCAGAATAGATCCAAGCAAAAATCGATTAATATGTATATTTTTAAATGGGTAATTTTAGTATTAATTAAAAGCATATAATTACAAGTCTTATTGAAAAATTCATAAAAATATGGAAAATAATCTGACAAAAAATTTAACTTTTATCAAAAAAAAAAAAAAAAAAATTAAATATAAATCTTCCGACAAAATTATCGTAGGCAATATAGTTCACTTTATATGCAGCGCGTCTTCGATGCGTCATTATTTATGGATTGTAATTTTTTACCTCATCCTGCATTTTACCTTGTTGGTAAGAAATTCCGGAAAACAGTACTGAGTTATTCTTTATATTGTTTGTACAACAGTCCTGCGAGGTAACAGTCGAAGACAATAGTTTTCTATTTTATTTCCATGAATTTAATTTGGGTCGATAATTTATCTCTCTCCTTGACTGCTTTTATATAATGTTTTATAACAAATGAGATCTTCAAAAATATTTTAATTTCAAATTTTTCCTTATAATCGATATTCTCATTCATTGAAATATTACTTTTGTATGTTTCTTTACCGATATATATAAAATATTTCATTAAAGTTGTATTTTTTTTAATTACGAATTATCAAATTGTTGGTAATTCATGTAAAAATTACTCAAGTACTGATCCGTAATAAAAAAAATGCTATTTTTTTTTAAAATTAAAAATTATACTTTGAACATAATCGACGGTAGTAGAAAATTCTTTGCTTCTTCTGTAGCAATGCGAAAAGTTCTAAAGAAAACTGAAAAGGAAATCTGTCGGTATTTTTCCGGAAGCAAATATTTAAGCTGGAATGGCAATTTTCATCTTGCCGGTAGGAATTAGAGAAGCAGCTCTAAGCAGGCAAAGAAAAATTTGTGCAATGTGTAGGATGATGCGTTGGTCACCTTATCAGGAAAAAGAAATACTTCGATTTCGATTGTGAACATCTGTTTACTTTCCTACTTATGTGACGTTAGAGAAACACGCTTATGCCGGCAATATTTATTTAAACAGCCAATTAGAGCTGAACGTTTACACAATCGAGCACTTCTCTGCACTGGGAAAATCACCGGCACACTGTAAACCATAAATTTGTTTTTCATTTGAACAGCAGCATGAAATCTGAAGCATCTTCGTAATTTAACCGATCAAGTAATGCTTTCGTGGTTGTGAGTAGCTCTTCAGCTGGTATTATGCAATACGAGCAGCACAATTTGCCTGTGCAATAAAATGTTCGAACACACTTGTTTGACAAACCACGTACTATAAATTTCTCATTAATCGCTGGCATGTTCGTTCAATATTTTGATAAAAAAAGACGCACTACTCTCCTTAAAATGTAAATCGGAATGCGCCTTTTTAAAATTTATTACTGTAAACAAACGCGATAGATTTAATATTTTTGAACACCATATTTCAATTTTTTAGAATTATATTTTTACGTCAAGACGTTTAAAATGAACCAAGCAACTAATTTGAAGGCACCGTGTAATTACTAAGATTTATGATTATATTACCTAATAATTTTCTCCGCCCCATCCCCTCAAACTTATTTTGTATATTATTCTACACCTAACGAATATTTATATAATTAATTTAATACAATTTTCTCGATGTAAATTCAAAAATATTATCTAAGTATAACATTCTTTTTTTTTTTTTTTTTGGATTTTGAAAGTTTTACCACATGTGACCTTTAAATTTATATTTTTGTGCGCCGAAGGATGCTCGTTAATTATTATGCAAAAACAGTACCAAAAAAAAAAAACTCAGGATCCGTTCATTAACACATTTTACTATAATTTATTTAAAATTCGGTAAGAATATATTTATTTGCTCAGGCATACTTGTGAAATTCACGTAAAGTGTTATTTTGCAATAGTACGTAATGTTCTAAATTTTTTTAAAATCAATAAACTATAAAATCTGCCTTCAGGTAACAAACGATTTTCTGTAGGACTGAATGCAAGTTTTTATCAATTTATTAATTTTATAATTTACGTACACTCTTTATCTCCAGGTTCATTCATCACCATCAAATATATAATTTAATGAAAGCTCCCCAATGTTCTCCTGCAACACAGGGAAACTAGAGCTTTTTAAAAGACTAATTACTGCAAAAATACTACTGCGCGCGAAATGTGCTATTAGAAAAGTATAAAAGCCTAACGTAGAAAATATTATTTATTTATTTATTCATTTATTTCCACCATTCAGACACGATACTGGAATGTTTCTCAAAAACGTTAAGAGAAAAATAGAATAATAAAGGAACTATGTATATTTAAGTGTAAACATGTTAATGTTAAAAGCGGGAACAAAAATTTAATAAAACCTATTTACGGAGCTTTTTAGAATATAAATATAAAAACTGTACTTCAGAGGAGAAAGAAACTACTAAATTATCACACAGAAATTGGATCCGCGTAAAAAAACAGATGTCTTGGAAAAAAGAAAAGTATAGTGATAAAGAACTGGAAGAATTTTTCAAAAAAAATAATTCAATTTACTTTTTATTGCTCTTAACGTACTTCAATGTTCGAACCCAGATCCATTGTTGTTTCTATTGTTGTATAAATACGTAAAAATAAAAAAAAATTTATGTAGACAACAAAAGATTATTAAAACATCTGGAAAAGAAAACTGTTAAAATTCGGCTACTATAGAAAAGGATATTATATGAAATTTATGGGTGAGAATAATTTTTAACATGCATGTCATAAAATAGTACTAACATTCGCGCTAGTGTTCGTCACTTTATTCGCGGATGAGGCACTGGGACTTAGCTTAGGAATTTTTGACGAAGACGAACCGTTCGGTGGACTTGTCGTTATAGTTACACCGATTTTACCGCTGTCAGTTGAAAGTATCTCAGCCTTTCGTTTTGTGCCGATCAAGTCCTTCCGCCTTTCGGAAAGTGGCAATCCGTCCTCGCCACTACTGCTGCTGCTCTCTCCGCCATCCGACAAAGCATCATTATTAACATTATCTTCGTCATCCGTTGTTATCTTGTTATTGATAGTAAGTTCTTCTGCTTCTCCTATTGAAAAGAATCGACATATTTACTTTTTTTAATTGATAATCACATAAATCCAATATTTCCATGTTAATACAGCTCTTTTGCATAATATAATAATCATAACTGTGGAGCGAATCTATACCAGTTACATAAAATGGTTCTACTTAAATTCAATAAGCTCTTAAAGAAATATTTTCTACATTTGATCCAAAAATAATACGAGTATTTTATGTCAATTTGTGAAATGTGTTATAGGAAAAAATTGTAAAATAAAATGTTTTTTAAAAAGAAAAATTACGAGTGTTTACGCTTAACGCAGATTCATTAATATATGAATATATCTTATGGGCAGCTTCTCCGGTTTTCCTTTATTCTTTCACGCGACATATTTCGTTGAACCGTCTAATGACGCTGGCTTTCTTTCTTACGGGCAGCAATGAGTGTTCAAGCCGACGTGTTTATGATTTTTATTGCACAGAAAGCTTACAGATACGGTTTTTACATTTACATCTCGACAGTACTTAGAACATTATTAACATCGTTTACATTATCGCATCGTTATCGAAAGGAGCCGATGCGTACTAAAGAAGGAAATAGAGATGCGTTTCAACTGCATCGACGTGTCGTGAAAAGACGGCGTCAATGCACATGGAATTGCGTGATGTAGAAATGGCGCTGATTCATTCTTCAGTTTAAGTCCGAATTCTGCGCGCATAATTTCAATGAATCCACGGACCGTGCGACTCTCGTAAATCCAAGCACCGAGAACTTTGACCATTTCAGCGGCTTATACGGAATCTACGTTAACTGATCGACATCTCCATGCGGAAAAAGAGGCATATAGCCTGAGGAAACTCGCGGTTGAAAAATTTACAATTCAAGAAGCGGGACTCAATCATCACTTTCTCATCTTTAAGTAAGGGCTGACCATTACCAATCTTGGTTAGTACAGATGAAAAGGTGACATCAGCTTGTCGCATCACCTGCACGAGCGGGTAGTAATGTAGCGACTTCCAGATAATTTCGCAGCAGAACTTTTTACCCGATCGCTTGTAAATCTGTGTCTGGAAAACGGACGTTAGTTGACGGAGGTCGCCGGTAAACACCGTGTCCATACACGCGAATGGACGCCCACGATCATGCAAAATGCGTTGAAGTCAAAAATTTCTGTCCGAGGAGAACGGATACGATCATACTGCACTCGTCGACGAAAACGATGCAAACATTTGCGAACGCTGTGAGAAACACGTTCAATTCTTCCGCTGGAAGGCTCGTCATCTTTTGCGAGTTTCTGATGTAATAGACAGCGTGTACAGTGGATCTGATATATGTATAAATAATACTTTTTTTGCGTTTCCATGGTAACATTTTATGGTAAAATTTCACGGGACATTTCTGGGACGGATAAATTTTTGGAATGCCCCCTGCACAAGACATATTCATGTCAAAAAGCATCGCGAAGTGATTATTAAAACTGGAGTTCCTGAAATCGTACACAAGTAGACAAAGCAATGACGATAATCAGCCGCTCTGAAGATTAATTTTAACATTGATTCATCGACAGTAATAATTCTGTTTTGCTTTTTGGCGTTTAATTATAGTGTAAGTCAAATTCGCCAGATCAAAATTAATCTTTCTGTTACTAAACTGAGAAAGATATATACTCTCCATCTCCGATTACACTTCATGTATAATCTAATCAAATTATAAACACAATTATGATTCATTTTTATAACCAAGTTAATGTTGAAATGTAATGAAAATTATTTCCGGTTTAATTTGAGGTACTTTTTTAATGTTCTTTACTTTCTTCTATTATGTTGGCGTTATATAGATGCTGCTTTGAGAATTTCACTTTTATCAATACAAAAACACTACTCTTCATCCAAATCACTTTATTTCTATTCATTTTCATTTTGACTTTTTTTTTTTTGTCTATTTCATTTCGTACGATACAACAGTGCAATAAATATTTTAGCATGATTTGCATCTTGTAATTTTCAGATATATTTATTTTTCAGAGTAAAGATTGATAATTTTTTTTAATTAGACTTACTTGATAAACGAGAGAATCCGATAGTATCATCAATATTAAAAATAAAATATTTGTTAAAATAAAATTCATCATTTACTGCTTAAAACAGTTGCTTATAGATAAGTGTTTTTTTTTTTTTGGTTTTTTTAAAAATATTTTTATGAACTGATTTTTTAAATAAAAAAAAAAAAAAGAAAGAAAAAGATCTAACATTTTACAAATAAAAACGGTATGTGTACTTTTAAGTATGCAATTTGATATTTAAATAATATGTTATAACTTCTGGGTTACAATTTTTTAAAATTCACTTCTTCTTCTTCTTCTTCTTCTTCTTCTTCTTCTTGTATAATCGTCGGTTATATAAGAAATGTGGTAAATAGTAATACATAATTCTTAATTATAATTCTAATTTCAATTTTGTTAACCAGTCTATGGTTCCGTCTTTTAGTTCATTTATGTCCTCTAACGTTAAATGTGAGGGTGCAAATTCATTACAATCATCCAGTATATGTTGCATTGTCTGTTTGGAATTTCCGGACTGGCATGCAGCTGTCGTCATCATACCCCATTTCTGCATTAAATAACCGCATCTTCCCTGTCCGGTTCTAATTATGTTAAGAGTCTTCCACTCTTTTCTAGGTAAATCCATTCCTGCAACTTCTTTCCTTGGGTCAACTACTAAATGGGAATTTGTTGTATATTCAAGGTTCTTTTCCCATATCGTTTTCCATTTACTAAAATCTTTCAAGTCTTCTGATAATGATTTGTCTGATGTCCAAGGTGATCTTCGGGATTTAAGTCTCGATACCGGTGCGGACCTTATCTCTTCAGAGATTGGTAGTTCGGGGTAAATCTTAAATTTATTTTTATCCCTAAGTAAAGCTACCTCCCGTCTAATTGCAGATGGAGCTATGTTAGTTAATACTGGTAGCCACAAAAGTTCACTGTTGCCAATTGCCAACAATGAAATTAAAACACATAACATTTACGTTTAGATGTTTAAAAAAACTATTTTAAAAATATCCGCATCCATAAATAACTACAATTAATTTCTGGCATGTGCGATTAATTATATATTTCATGAATTCTTCAAACAAGTGTTTTTTTTTATATATATCTTATTATAGCTTCCCCTTTGAATATTTCATCATTAATTTTAACAAATCTTTTAATGCCCTGTTAAAATAATCGTATTTCCAACCTCAGTTATTTCTTTGACTAATCTGCTCTTTATAACTACTCCTAATGTTAATCTGTTCATACGAAAATTACTCTCAATTCCTGTAGTAGATAAAATATATATTTCTACTTTACTAAATGGTAAGAAATATATTAACCGATAGTGTGTATTTCTGTTTAGAATTAATAATTGTTTTTTTTTTTTTTTTTTTTTGAGCGTTTCAACTATGAACATTAATTCAGCGCAAGTGAAATTTTTGCAAGTTTCAATGTGCACCAACGGGATTCGAAACCGCCGAACGAAACACCACTGCCTAACCAACTACGCCACGGTAGCTAGCTAACCACTTCTATGAACGCGCTGAATCAAATAATGAACCATTACTCTACCTCATGAACGTACTATTTCCATTCATTTCATTATTCGCCTTCACAAATTTCTTCTTACTTTATCTTTTTTTTTTTTTTTTTTTTTTTTGTTCTCCAATTACAATTTTTCATCAACAAAGCCCTTTTTACGAACAGAACATTGTCATACTACCCAGTAACCTTCTTTAATTTCTTCTATTGGTAGACAGTATATATAACTGTTATGTTTTCCATGAAAAGAGATAGGACAAAATTCTTCAATTTATCATGAAAATATTAACGTTTCTCTTTTACTTCTGTTTATGCATTAATTTTTAGTTTTGAAAAGATTAGTCAATGAATAAAATTATCCAAAATTATTAGTGAAGTACCTTCTTGAACTGATTCGCTATCATCATCATCCGGATTTGTTACTTCCGTTATGTCTGAATTCAATTTACTGGTACTATGTTCGTCTTCTACGTTATTTTCTTCATTACCGACCACGCTGTTAACAACATCATCTACGTCATTTCTAATATGCTCTAGGTTCTCAGCTAATACTTGCTACAAATCAGAAAATAACATATTTTCTAATCATATTTCAAATTAATTAAATACGATTGTGCAACAAATAACTGTATTAAAAAAAAAAAAAAAAAAAAAACATTTAAATTAATGTTATAAAAATGGTTCGACATCTAAGATAAGATTAAAAATCATTATTTTCAAAATCTTACCTGATTCACTTTCCTTTTAGGACCTCTCTTACCCGTTGTCGTTTCACCTTTTTGCCTAAAACAAAAAATTAATAAATATAAATATTTAATAATTATTTGGTACGACTTTTGAAATAATTCAAGTTGATATTAACGCAAAGTGCGGATTAAGCTTTCAAGAATTTTAAAAATACTCATTTTTATTATTGCAATAGGTTTTATAATTTCAATTTCAAGTATTAATTATAATTTATAACATATATCTATAAATATATGAATTTACCCTTGCTCAAATATATCGATTAAACGACCGTCCAAGATATTTTCTTCCGGTTCCCAAGTATTATGCCTAAAGTAACAAAACACAAAAATTTTAATTTTTCACTATCAAAAATTTATATATATATATATATATAAAATTGTATGTGCGTTAAATTCATAACGTTTTCAATAATATTTTATACATTTCATACACAATAAAATTTACCAAACAATACAGTGGTCATTTCCGTTTTCATGTGTAAAACGGTTAAATTTTTAACAAAAAGTTTTAATTTCCAGTAACTGATGAAATAAGAAAATTATATTAATAATCTATGCGAAAATTTAAAAAAAAAAAATATTCATTAATTTAATAAAACACATTTTTTATTATCTGATCCAAATTTTCATATTATAAAATTTGTAGTACACTTTATCAATATATTTGTTTTTTATATCCGCAAGAAAAAAAATACTTCATGCGGGAAATTATAAATTAACTACACATAAAAATACAATGAAACAGTTCTTTAAGGAAAAACACACCTCCGTCTAAATCAATATAAATTTTTCCAAATCAAAATCGCTGAAAATCACTGAATAAACCAGACTTTTTTTCCAAAGTTAATTACTACTATTTTTTTTCTTTTCTTTTCGTGCTTCAAAAAAATTAATTTTCTATTTATTTTTCATTCTTTTAAATAAAGCCTAATATGACGAACTGGATTGTATTTTTCTTTTTATTCACCTTGATCAAAATTTAATTGTAGCTAGTTATACGTGATAATGGCACAGGTACGCACTTTTGATGATGCAAAAATAAAAACACCAACAAATACAGTATGGCCACTCAAATATAATTTTTAAATTCCCAATTTATTCCTGATTTTCCTGGTCCAAATCCTCAAAGTTTTCCTAATTACTAGAATTGTACAAAAAAAAAAGAATTGAATTTTTTTGTTACTATTGATATTTGACCGCTGCAGCATACTTTGTATGAATAAAACAGAACTCTTCGTAGTTTATTTTGAACAAAGTGCATTAAAAAATGCATTCATTTTTCGCTTCAAATCATTTTTTCTTATGAAAAATATCGTTTTTGGCTATTTTTACTTTTCCCCCCGATTTGATGGAAAAGTTCCCGGCTTATTCCGGGTTGGGTGGCCACCCTGAAATATATAACTTTTATATCTTTCTATTTTGAAATTATTTTTAAATAAAAAACAGCTTTCCCGATATCAAATGTTTTTTTAAGAATAACCCGAACTCCAATAAGTTCGATCTAGTGTTTACAATTATTACAATTTTTAAATCTCACCATTAATTACAATAAAATATGTATGTTTTAGCATATTTCGGTCGTACTCACAAAATACTTAAAAATAAATAATGAATCTAAATATAAATAGAATTCAGGTGCAGTTAATCAATAGTACGATATTGATGGATAATATAACTGATTCACATCAATTATTGTTATAATCCGATTCAACACTGAACAGTGTCAAATTTATAAAATAGCAAGCTTAGTTTGCATCTATCCTCTTTTGAAGCTAATTTTAAGCTGCGCAAAACTAATTTGAAAATAATCCAAACAATTACCATACCAAATGTGCGCAGAAATATCAAAGATATCTGATTAAAATAAATGTTTTTTTCCAATATTACAAAAAAAAAAAAAATCATTTCTAATTCCCCCCTAAAAAAATGACCGATTACAGTGTATAAGTAACAATATAAATATTTAAGCAAAAATAAAAATGATGATAAAGAAACAAGAAAAAATAAACTGGGATCGAAAAAAACTAAAGATTAAAATGATACTTAAACTCATACCATATAAGTACACATATATAATTTCAAAAAACTCGAATATACACTATAAACATATTTAGTTCAAAGCTATTACGAAAGTAATATCATAATATCTGTATAGAAAAATTAATACAAAAATAAAAATTTGATCGTACCTCTGGCTCCATCCTTTCCATTTCACGTAATATTCAACTTTTCCCTGTATAAAAAGCAAAAAGTAAACTATATGTATATACAAACCAATATATAAAGTACATAAAAAATATACCACTAAATGCAATAAATTAAATATTTTTCATCTAATGTTTCAGTTAATTTTAATAAATAAACAAAACCGAATGTTTGCAAAATACAGTTTTAGTTATTTATTAAAATTGGAGCAGATTACGGTAGTAAAAAACTTTTATAATGAATTTCATTTAATCACTGCGATTTATTTTCCAATTAATCCCGCTTTTTAATTCTATTAATTTTAGCTCTTTTATACAATACATGAAAATAAATTAAACTGTTAAATGTGAGTTGAAAATTGTAACTTCTTTTTTATAAATTCTTGCGTTCCGTGATATGCAACTCCTTAAAACGAGAAGTAACAAGGCGATAGCGGGATAAATTTTAACTTTGTTACAGTTAATATCAAAAAACACTTTTACATATATGTTGGTTAATAAAATTTTTTTGAGCGAAATGATTTAATAGTTTAACTTCAAATTATTAAATAAGAAAACAAGTAAATAAATACATTTCCCAAATAATTACACATATCTGTATACACAAATAAAACTAGAAGCATATTTCTGTTGACTTATCAACCGGTTTCATCGTAAATTTAATTACTAGCAATTAAACTTAATATAAAATTATTTGCATCGATCCGTATTTTTACATCAGAAAATAGTGATAACACGCGTAGAATATTGTAGAACTAAGTACGTTGCTACACATGTATAACTTACTTCTGTAACATTTATAGTGCATAAAAATATAAACATACAGCAAAATTAAGCAAAAATTTAAAAAAAAAAAAAGGATAAAAATCAATACCTAAAATAAAAAAACGTCGTTTAAGATTAATTAAATAAACTTTAATAAATTTCGGATAAATGTGTAAAGTACGTGAACGATATTAAGAGCAATGGAAAGGCAAGATAATTTATTCAATAATTGTATATATGTGTAACAAAAATCTGTAATTTTTTATTCTCTCATTAAAGTGCATTAAAAACTAGCATAAATTTCAAGTTATAATTCAGTGTAATCCCACTTTTCTAAAAATAAGTTTACGCAACCTAAACTGTACTACACTTGTCTATACATAGCCATAATACTTCATATATAAACAAAATTGCGCTAATAAAGTAATAAATGAATTAGCTAATCGACGTAACTAGTTTAAGATTTTTTAACTAAGAACAATAAGAATAATTTTTACTTACATAATGTTTGTGAAGAAGGCGGTTTTTAAAAGATTAATGGATTTCACAGTTCGAACGGTCAACTTCTGTTGGCCTAAGTTTAATTTCATCTCAATAAGAAAGGCATGCACGCAATCACACTTGTGAATGGCCATGATAAATAAACCGGGTGAACATTCGAAAAAAAATAAAATGTGAAAGGTAGGATTTAAAAAAAAAAAAAAATCGTTTCTTTAACACTGCCTACTTTTGGTGTTAGTTTTGTAAACTATTTTGTTTCGATTCTGCGGCTTAGTTATAAATCAAATTTTAGCCTACAATTTTTTTGATATACAAAAAAAAAACAAACAAATATAGAGTACATGCCGTTTCGGAATTTCAAATAAGCAAGAAAAAAATAAATTTCGAATTCTTAGTACGAACTTTAAATTTTACCGATGAAAGACGCTTCGATAACTTTTAAAATTACTTGATAACATTTCAGGAAACTAAATATTTTATTCCTTACCAACTTATTTTGCATGTATATAAAAATGTGAAACTGATCTCCAATTTTTATTAAATTGTGAAAACTGAACCACCCTATTATATTAATTGTAATATTTGAAATACTTATAATAAATATACATATACAGTATATAAATTATTATTACGCATTTGATGTATTATAAATTTTCAAAATAAATTGAGAATATTTAACGCATACTTTTAAATGTAAGTATTAGTATTAATGTTAATCTTACCCGCCTAACTCTTTTCTTTATGATCCTTTCTGCAGCGTATACTCTATCTCCCGTTGGCAAATCCATGATGAAAAATAAATTTAAAATTTATAACATACTAATTATACCACTATTAACGATCTTTGTACTATGCGCGCAACAATTTTATACCATTCATATTCCCTGCATTTGCGGAGGTAAAAATCGAAAAATTATACATTTTATTATCCGTTATTTTTAACAAATTATGTATAAACATTTAAAGTCACAACATCAACAACGAACATGATCATAAAACCGAAAAATATTGCATTAAAAACGAACAACACAACATTCAACAAACTGCACCTTATAATACACAAACTGCAAGCGTGACGTTTCTAACCCGCGCCAAAGAAGAAGGTAAACACATAACCATACCAGTATGTCTGTTTTAAAGATATGAAATTACCGTTCACTGAAACACACTTATTAAAATATTAAAGTAACCTTCGTAGTAGATTATTTTACTTTTTCAAAAGAAATTATTAAAATATTTTTCGTCAGTTATCATATTACGTAACGATTTTTAAAGGTACCAACATATATTTCTAATTAATACACATTATATTAGTATTAATTCTTACGGAATCATAAAATTATATTTCCAAAACAAATAATTAATAGAAACACATTAAACAGTAAATTTATTAGCTAATGTTACAAATTATATGTAAAGAACGCATTTTTTATATCTAAAGATGGAATAACTTACAAAAGCAAAAGAAAAATTTCTATAATTAACAACAGGATAATTTATGAAATTACATAATTCGCTTTTGTTTAATAATTATTATAAGTAAAATTCCATAAATATTAGAAATTGCCGCCAAAAGTGTAGAAATAAAATAGACGTGTAAATTATTATTATGCTAGAAGAGCATAGCCAGAATTTTTTTCAAAAATGCGTTTAATCAGTTATAATAGAATAATTTCTTTAATGAAGGAGAAAAATTATAAAATGTTGTTGTCGGTATATTTAATTGTACTCATTGTGATCACTTTATTATTAATAAAACAATATTAATATTGATAACAAGTAAAAGGAAACAGTGCAAATTGAAAAATTTCATACAAATTCTATATTTGTTCTCATTACGGCACAAATAGTACTGATTTCATTATTTTTTATAATATATATTAAAATTTTTGAGGTAGTTTTCCTCTTTAATTTTGCTGAAAAATTATTATATTAATAGTTATAATAACAATTATAATACAATAATCCTACATTAAAAATAAAATTCAAAAATCGCAAAAATAATGAAAATTATAACAACTCCTTTATTAATCATGTTTTGTAAACAAATAATTGTGTTTTCAAAAAAAAATTCTTTATTTGTTTTTGAAATTTATGATATTCATATGCATTTTAGTTGTGTAAAGTAAATATTTTATGAGTTAAATATTTTTTGTATATTTTAATTCTTTGTTATTAATGCAGTATTTTTAGAAATATTAATAATTAAAATATATGATACAGTTCATAAATTTCCAAAAAAAAAGTGAAATTTTATAATGTAACATAAACAATAATATAATGGGGATGAGACATTAAGGACCGGCAGTATTTAGTCTTATAAAACCTTCCAAATGTAACAAATTGATTTTATACTCAAAAGAAACGGTTAAATATTTAATTTGATTGTAAATTGTCAACGATTTAATGCATTCTTTTTAAGTATTTTTTTTTTTAAATAAAAATTTTCTTTGAACTTCTGTTATTTTGTAATTTACTTACTTTTTTTATGAACTTCTTTTATTTTTTCATTAAATTACTGTTTTTAACTACCGGGATTATCATGGTGAAAGCTGCCTAGGCTACTTTAAAAACCACCTAACAGTATGTCATCCTGAATGTACTTCTTTGAAGTGTTACATGATTTGTTGTCCAATATTTCTCTTAACGACATGAACGATTTAATATTTAATTATGTTTTCCCTACAACTGACCTCATATCCAGGACATCTATATTATTAAAAATAAATTCCAAAAAAAGCTACACACTGACCAAATTTGGATAATTTTTCCAACACATTATCGTTATATAATCAACAAATGAAAAATTAATAAATTGATTACTATTACACTTGTGTATAAATTTTAGTAAAATAATAAGTTTAGTGACAATAGAAGTTAAAATAATAACCATATATTTTACAGCAATACAACTTTTAGCACTATCTTCTTTCTTATGCAAGTTTTCCAGATCGAGCATAATTATGAAAATGAAAGTATGGGGATAGGTAACATTTTACTACTGAACTAGCATAAAACTCAAAAAAATTGTTTAAAAAATATTTAATTACATCATATATTATGATAAAAAAAAAAAAAAGGAAAAATAGATTATGAGTAAATTGCAAACTCACTGCATTTAATATATTTTTCAATACTCACAATAAAGTATAATTTTTTTAAAAAGCCTGTAAATACATAAAGTATTATTCGCTAAGAATTTAAAGTTTTTTTTAAAAATAATTTAATGTTTTTTATTTTCCTCGTTTAATAACTTACCATAAAGTACATACACATGTAGTATATAGTTTTAATACAATTATATATTCTATATCATATTTTTAATGATGCGTATTTTTCAAATAAAAATTAAACATTACATATATTTGTTAACGAATTACAAATGAAAACTATTAATTTAGGAGTTTTTATTGACTTTGAAAAATGCAGTTAAGTCGTTTACAATATTGCATCAAAATGTAGATATATATTTTAATGATAAAGCACTTTATAAAGTGATGACAGTGATGGGGTCAGACGGGCAAGATATTTGTCCCACGGATATCCCTTTAGCAGAAATGCACATACATATTAATATACATATATGTGTATATAAACTCAGGAGGACCCTTCGTGCCTCATAAGAAGCTCTGCCCCTTGACTACGTCTGAGGACAACCTCCGGACCTCCGGCTCTATCACTTCTACACTTCGTATAAAACGAGGAAAATTGACAACACCATTCTTTCTGACTGAGCGACAAAAAAAGAAAATAAATCTTTATATAACGTTATATTTTGGAACAAATTTTTGCGACAGAAAAGTAATGGCGGCCAAGTTAAGAATGACGTTGTCATTAATATATGAACAGCAACCATGGCTAGTTACCCAGAAATTAAAGATAATATTAAAAAATAAAAAGGTTAGCCACGGGCGCCGCCAGGATTACATTCATGGAGGTGCATTTGCATCTACACTATAGGGTGGGTCAAAACAAACAATCGACTATTTTTTTTTTACTTCCGATACCGAAATCAGAAAATTAAATAAATCTTCATTTTTAGTTATAGCAGAAGATATACAGAACCTTTATGGAGATTTTCTATATAATTTTATTGCCGAGGCTACCACGTGATACGAGATATTGAAGACAAATGAAGCAAGTGGTACGGCTTTAAATGAATCCATTATTGAATACGCAGATTTGATTGCTCGAGCCACACCGTTTTACCCAGCGGTATGTGAGGCAATTAAAATTGGTTTAACTATTCCAGCAACAACATGTAGCATTAAACATACATTTAGCATGTTCTGACGTGTCAAGATTTGGAATCGATCAACGATGGGAGACGCAAGGCTAAGCGGCCTGTGCATGCTCAGTGTTCACATGAAATAAGTAGAGGAGGACACTGAATTTAACGACAAGGTGTAATAAGCAAATTTTGACAGCAATCCGAACGCCTGAAGTTTTATTCAAACGGTGACTTAATAAAAAAAAATTCTTAATCTTTTTCTGTGTATTTTCTTTCCCGACAGGGGGGTGCAAATGCACCTCCTTGCACCCTCTTTCCGGCGCCCATGAGGTTAGCAGAAATGGGGGCAATGAAAGCGGATGGCATAGAACCAAATATCAAATACACTGTTTTTTGCTTTTAAATGTAAGAACATAATATACATACAAAATAGTATAGAAAAGGATACCATTACACGGGTTTGCAAGAAAGAGGGGTAAAGAGGATACTTACAACGGGGTTTGACCATTATAAAATAATTTATTAAAGCAGCAAAAATTAAGAAATTACTCCGGGAATTTCTTTAAAATAGATACCGCAATGAGCAGCAACTTGAGCTAAAGCATAAGCCATTTTATTACTGTTGATGCTTGTATGACTAGGAATCCACAGAAAATCAGTGTATGTATGCAGTGGTGAATATAAAGATTCGTGTACGAAGAATAATAAAGTTGGAAGGGGAACAAGAAAAAGGCGAACAACAGATAATCTGAAGGGCACTTACGGAGTCGGAAGAAATTATCAGATAATCAGGATTAGAAGAAATATAAGTAATCGACGTAGAATGATTATTAATTTATTTATAAAGATAGAACAGAAATAGGGAAAGCAAAAAATATTTAAAAAAAAATTAGTCACGAAAATAAAAGAAGCTCCGAAACTATCAGGCCCCGTGAACCGCCAGTAATAATGGGCACCTGAGAAAAAAGTAAGCAACTGATGATGTTGCGAAATTTCTGTTTAATAATAGCCCGGGAGAGAAACGTGGAAGAATTAGAAAAAAGAATGCTTTGCAGGGTGGGAGAGTTCAAAATAGTTTAAAGGGAAATAACGAAGATTATTACAGAGAATTACATGAGGCGAAAATTAACTAAGCCGGAGGGAGATACGGGCTAAAATAGGAGTTTTATTAGAAACAAGGCGTTATTTTCTGGCAACAAAAGTGTAGGAAAGGATAAGTTTGAAAGAAATGTGTAGTAGATATTTAAAAAGAAAACAATAGTCTAATTAAGACCTTTGAACGAAGAGGGGAGGCGTATTGAAGTCAGCAAGTATTGCTATAACAAAAAAGGAAAGGACATCGAGACAAATATGCAGATATGAAGTTTTTTGTATTATATTCTATTTTAAAAGGGATTTGAAGCCATAGATCTAGATAAATGAACAGTAATCACATTTCGGCAAATAATGAACTAATATCAATAAATGAGTATTTGTAGACCACCTCCCTCTATTTGGTGGATGATAAGGATTTTAACAAGGTTAGTCTTTTAATGACAAAACGGAAAAGATATTAACATGTTTAGAAAAGGGTATTTAACTATGAAGGAGCGAGATGTAGAAATAAGTAACACGAGGAAGAGGTACATGATTTAAGGATAAAATTATAAACATACAAGGAGGATTTTAAAAAAGAGATACAAACACGTGAATGGAGGGGAGGAAATGATCTGACATGATCAGAGGAAAATTACGTGTTTCACTGGCAGATACAGTGCCGTGAAAAAAGGAAAAAAGTCGGATGTCATCGGCAAAGAATAAAAAAAAAAAATTTATAGAAAAAGAGATACTACAGACACAACGTAAATGCTAAAAAAGAATAGAACTGAAAAAGGGACCTTAGGAGGCCATAGAAAACATTTCTTGTAGCTTGGAGCAGTAGAGACAAAATAGAGGAAATATAGATGGTACGGTTCATCGTAAGATTAATTATTAGGGAGGAGAATTTGATTGGGACCTTAATTATTGTCATTGTATCTGTCAAGGTTGGTAATGAACGTTGTCGAAAGTTGAGGAGACATCAATAAAAGAAGCTGCTATATAAATCTTATGAATGAATGATTAATATATGCGGGAACGGAAAAAACTAATACAGTCGACTGGCTCGATGTCTGGATGAAAGCCAAACACATATTAGGAAGTATATTATTATACTCCAATCACAAAATAAAACGTTTCTTTAGCATACTTTTAAAAAGTTTTCTAAAACAAGATACCAAGGATATCCGGTACAGGACTGAAAGTATTTAAAAAAGAACAAGTTTGGTTGATATTAAAAGCAAATAAAATTCATCAAAACTAGAAACGTTAGCGGAAGTAATTGATTTGACAACGATGATAGACTATTGAAAGGAATTTTGAGATTATTAGCGCATTCAAAAGATGGTAATTTAAAAGCTTTAACTATTTTCGAAATACGAGCAAGAAGAATGGTTTTGAAGGAGAAACAAAAGTTCTCTCAATATTCTTCCAAAGAACTTTTTCGAGGCTTTAAATATATACCTAGCTCTTGCATTAGCTCGTTTGAGAGCAAGAAAATTCTCGGCAGTAAGATTAGAGCGGACTAAGAATACCGCGACTACTGCTAAAAACTATATTGCATTCCTCATTCCACTAGAAAGTTTATGCCACAGTATCACGTTTAGAGGATAAACGGTGACGAGAAGAAAATGGCAAAGAAAGAACAGACGAAATAGTCTCAAGAAAATAATTATAAAACGATTTAGAATCCAAGGAAGGATGATAATTAGAAAGCAAAGAACCAACCATAAAACAGAACAGAACCCATTCGTTTCAAAAAAAATTCATCAAAGAGAATGGAGTTGTTTAAGGAGAGTAAGAGAAGGGAAGTTAAGGAATCTTAACAGAATGGGAACATAACTACTAATAATGTAGATGGATTAGAAATGAGTGCGATATTAGTTTGATTAGCACTAGAGGAAAGTTGGGAGAAACAGAGTGTGAGAAAAAGGGAATATCATTCTTAAGATAGAAATGCCACAATAGCCCCCAAAATATTTTTAATTACGAGATTAAAGAGTACGGTTGAGGGGGTAATACTGGTTAAAGGGATAGAGCTAGTTTGATTAGAAACTGAAAAGGAGTTGAACGCTCTATTGTTTACTTACACTTTCCCTTTCAGTCTGTCCTATCATTGGTTTATTTATATTAGCGATCTCAGGTCAGATTAAAACCTAATTAATTCACTATTCTTTCTATAGTTTTTAAGCGAAGTTGACGACCGGCCAAAACAAAGAAAAAAAAATTCACTACAATATTCGTACTACAAAGAAAAAGGAGCATTATCCCGGCTATCTATTCCGTTTTTTTGTTTGTTTTCTTTTTTTTTTTGGTTTCCATTATATACATTTTTAAGACACATTTTGTTTTTTTTAAATTTTACACCCTACCTACTTACAGAATCGTCCTTTTTTTTTGCTCCTTTTTTTTATCAAAAAGCGGAACAGCAGAATTAAATAAAATAATTAACGTTTTTTGTTGTATGAAAAAAAAAGGTTTCTGATTTTTATTACAAATTTTTATAGGGTGATAAATTTTTAAGTAAAATTTTTCGACCCTAATTCCATAATATATATTCCTGATAGTTGTTTTTTTTTTTGCGGTTATTGACTAGAAATAATCTCTTGTCTCAAAGCTATATTTGTTTTAAAAAGTGTCATAATTATAACATTTTCGCATACAATTTCCAGATTGTAAATTAAGTCGATCTTAAATTATTGCATAATTTAATTAAGAATTTTTATGGTTTATAGGTTACCTTTAGTAGAATTCCGCACATTACACGTGTACGAAATACTGAAAATTAAAAAGCGCTAAAAGCAATCTGAGATAAAGATTATTTACAAATCTTTAGAGAGGAAGTTCTACTGCATAAATTTAATTTGAAACTTAACAGGGACACTAATGATGTTTTCGTTGACCAATTATTATATTATTACTTTTTTTTATCAATTTATCATTAGACAACGTCGCAATATTTATATATATTTACACATCTGTAGCAAATATATTTTTAATAACATAATGAACGTTTTTAAATTATCACTTTGATTTAATGTTGATTATAATAGTTTGCCATTTTACTTAAAAATTTATAGTTGTCCCGATGAATCTTTATATTTCATTTTTAAATTTATATCTTCATTTTCTGTAATAGTTTTATTCATTTTTGCATTTACACGCTTCTTATAATTAAATACATTTTTTATTTATTTATAATTTTTATTATTTAATTATATATATATATATATATATATATATATATATATGTGTGTGTGTGTAAATTTCTAAATAATAATCTATTATTAAACCGAAAAGTGTAAGCACGTAATTTAGAAACTGTTAAAAATTCCAGCTCTTTCTTAGAATCACATTATTCGAATAAATTATCTAACTAGACGACCGAACTAAATTAATTCATCATAAAAGCGGGTAATGGTATTATGCGGGCCAAACTGATGAAAATGCGAGCAGATAAAAAATATTTGTGCGGTCTTTAAAGAAACGCCGGGTAGTTTGCACGAAAACGAGTAATACATTTTAAAAGTATTTAATATTAAACAAATATTTCAAGCCCGCTTATTTATTTTTTATTACAAATTTCGCGGTGGTATACTTAATAAATATCGTCCAGATAGTTAAAATAATTTTCAGCGAGTAACTTTGTAATAAAATAAATTTCAAACAAAATAACGTAAGAAAATTAATTTATAACAAACAGCTGAAAATTTGAAGTTAGAAAAAAAAAACTGTTTATAATTTTCGGAATAGTTAAATTGTTTTTTAAATTTTAAATATACACATTATAGTTCTAATAAGTTAATTTTTTTACAATGTTTTATTTGAGATGTAATCAATCAAATAGAAAATGGTTTATAAAAAGAAAAAAAAAACTTCTGTTAAACATTTAAGCTTGGTTTCGTTACTACCATGAATGTAAACGAAATTTACAAATAATTATTGTAATAAATCAATTACATTTTTCATTATAAAATAAATAAAACTAATTTCTTTAAATATAATACTGATAAAGAAGAAAACGGTTCTTAATAAAAAAAAAATTCAGATTCTATATTACATTAGTTTTAAAAAGATTTTAAAGTGACATAATCATTTGCCTTTATTCATTGCATAAACAAAAAAAAAAAAACACATTTAGCTCCGGAAATTTTCAATCCCTTGCTTTCTTAATTGCTTCTGAAAATGATAACCTGTAACTTTCAACACATTTTTGTTTCATTCTATAAATTTTTTCCTTCTCTAGTAGAATTAATAATTATCAATTTCTAACAGAATTGGCGAAAAATTTGTATTTGGTCAGTCTGCAAAACTGTATTTTATGCATCAATTATAAATGTTTGCTTATTGACTTTTTATAATGTTAAACATAGTTATTCATATATATATATATATACATATATATATATATATATATATATATATATATATATACATATATATATATATATATATATATATATATATTCTTTTGTGTATAATGAAATACAAAAGCATTTAAGTAATTTTGAATAGATATTTATGTAGTACTATGTGTGTGTATATATATAGACAGCGTGCTATATGTAAAAAACAAGATTACCAAGAGTAAAAGAAAGCAATAGATATTAGACTGAACGGGGCAGATGTTCTTTCGACATCGGACACGAAGAGAAGCAGAGATACAGCTGTTCCGCGAGCAAGCCTTCTTCTACTACTTTCCGGTTTGAATTTGGGTTAGAGTCGGAGACTTTTCTGCATCCAAGGTTCCACATCTGCACTTAGTGCGATGCGGTCGCAACCAGTCTTTGTACAACTCTCAACTGTAATCAATGGTACTAGTAAAAGCATCACCAGGTATCACAAATAATGGCAAAGCAGCTGCTCGCCGCCTATCGTTATTTACCACTTACTAATCTCCATCTAGATTGCTCTATATGTAGAGCCGTCTTTCCATGTTATACACTAACATATTGTTGCGTGTCTGCGACAGTGTATGAAAACGAAGCTATCGATATATTTTCATTGTTATATTTACTAGTACTAGTAGATAGAAATTACGAAATGGTTCGCACGATGCTCGTCGAAGGGCCACTAGTAGCTGGTTGGCTCGTGCTCCGATCCTTTCCTGGTCTGGCCTTTTTCTCACTGTTTAATATTTTAAAACTACCCTCTCTGCCGACCAAAAGAACACAGCAAATAATATAGATGCACTCGCCCATTACACGCATACATATACCATACGAATTATAACGTTAGACCCGTTCTCAAAGGTTTCCTATCGTGAATAACGCTGCCGCTGAAAAGTTTTTATATTATAAAAGATACATTTCTTTAAAGGAGCTAAGAAAATATAATTTTCCACTCTTTTTTTCTTTTTTGTCTTTCGAGAGAGTCAATCGTTTGATTTTTTTGATGAACACATACACACACACGCTAATTTATGCAGTATATCTAAAATGGTAACGGAAGAACGTAAAATATCGTTAGATTATTTACCTGTAGCGCCAAAGTAAACAAAAAAGAAATTCAAAAACAAAAAATATGTATGTACCTACCAATTATCGCAAATATTTATCATCGTTATAATAATGCACGATTAATTTCTGCGTAAAATAGAATTATATTGTACGCGTTTGGCTTCTGGTCATTTTAGTTTAGTATGAGTTAATGCTACTTAGGTATGATCCGCATATATTCTAGATCAATTTTGATTTTGAAAACATCTTCTACAGAAGAATGCTTCGAATTTTGAAACAGTAAACTGATTAATTCGGTCGTCGAGTAAATGAATGTTGAGCGAACAACTGTTGTCAGCAATTGAAAAGTGCTTTATGACAGCGGCGGATCCACGGGGAGAAATAGGGGACGATGATCGTTTCTTTTTTTGAAGTAATTTGCTATGTAGTTCAATTTGAAACAGAATATCGTACCGAACAACTAAAAAAACCAAAAAATTCAAACCTTAAACTGCTCTGCTAGTGCAATGGCCTCCTCGTGTGATATTTTCGGACTAAAATCTTGAATCTGTGACAACTCAATGAAATCATTCGTAAACATCAGCTAACGGCGTGCTCAAAGAAATTTATTATTGAAAAAAAAAAAAAAAATCAACTATTTGAAATTATACGGGGATTAAATCGTTATTTTTGCTTTCGAACACGTGTTATACAGATTTTTTTTTTTTTAATATGAAAATTACGATGGCGTCTGGCGATAGTAATAATTATCCGATGTTGTTATTGCGATACGATCAAGAACGTTACAAATTTTACGCCTAGGTTCGCCAACTCAAGGCCGGAACCGCGGCAGGCGATGATTTTTCATAATTCTTTTAGAAGAGTCGGTTTTGAATAGTTATATCGTTTTTAAACGTTACACATAATCGACATAAAGAAAAGTCGCTTGCTATTGCTTTCTACGCGACAACTATTACAAAATTATTTATTACAATTATAATGTCTCTATTTTCTATACTAATATAAATTATTCTGAAACAAATTGTGGAAATAAAAAATCTAATTATTCACAAATAATGTATAAAAACTAACATGTTTAGGAGTCACGTAATTTCATAATTGTATTAATGAAAAAACAGTTTACGTAATTAATATTAATAAGTTAACAATAATACATAAATACAATAAATCCGGTATATATGAAATAAAATGTGATGCATGTAACAAAATATACTTTGGACACAAATGTGCCGAACCTTATTATACGTTATAATTAAAACGTTGCCGCAATTACAGTTAGATATGGGCTTATATAATAGCCGTCTGCGGTTGAATGTATTGTTATAAATAAGCGTATATTAATATTATATATATATTAACGCTGGTTTAGAAATGTTAAAATACGTAACTGATAAAAGTTTATTAAATTACGCGAAAGCATACTGTATTATTAAATTCGAAAATAATTGAATTAATAATCTAACTTTGACCAATAATCCTCTGTTCAAAATTCATAATTAAATTTTAACATATACACATATATATATATATATATATATATACCTATATATATACATGTAGCTGTAATGGATTCCTTAGAATTCAATGTATGGCAAAAAAATGAGTTTTTGATATGCAAGATTTGTTGTACAGTATAAAAGTTGTAAATTTGGGTTATTCAGTAGAAAATAAATTAAAAAACTAAAACAGTTCGATAAAGATAAGAAACTGAACGCAGAAGTTGGATTGTAATTAGCGTCAACGTTACATACTCTATACTGCAGTGTTTTACATAAACGGCAGTGGTGGATCTACAGGGGTGAAATAGGGAACTCCCCCCCCCTCAGAACTAAAGCCTCTATGAAGAAATTTGTTTTAACAAAAAAACTTAATTTATACTATAAAAGATTTGTATAAATGTACCTATGGATTTAATATAACTAATATTTAATATTGTTTTATAGTCAAAATATTAATGTTACGTTTTTATTTTATTTTAAACCCCACTATCATCGATCTTTTACCATTTTAATTTATTTTTTATTTTGTAATTTTAATTAAAAATAGTTCAATGAGAAAACTTACTCATGAACAAAAAGAATTCGGATCGGATTACTAACAAAAATAAAAAAGAAGTTCTTACTAGTCAAATTCTAAATTACCATTTTAGCTAGAATTTTATAATTTTGTTTTATTTTTCACCCTTGAATATAAGGCAAAAGTTAAATTAAAAATTGTAATAGTTATGTATTTTTAAAACATTTTTAAATTTCTAAAGAGGTCGTTATTTGGTTTTCTTCGTGAAACACAAGGGGTATTTCCCAAATCTACTGTCTACCCTATGAGATATTACGTAATTATATAATCCCTCTGCCCCCAAAATGTCTCTCTGTATCCGCCCTTGGTAAATGGCGTATTGAAAATTTTAAAGTTTTCACTTTTTCGAAAACGATGTCATTGCAATTAAAAACCGAAGTAATAGTAGGCAGTCGAAAAATACAGGAAGATCTGAATGCAAACTAGCGCGCTGAATGCGTTTGTTATTATTTTTTTGAAGATTGACAATCTTAGTCAAAAAGTAAATTCATCATAACGCATTCGGGATAATTAAGAATGCACTTAGGCGCTTAAATATTTAAAAAGATAATAGATCGTATTGACTGTGTATTGTAATGTCGGATAACAATGCCGGGCAATTCTTTAATTAAAAACTGTATGCCCGAATTTTGAATTTTTCCTATAATTATACAGAGTAAAATCTAGATTTTTGTACAAGCTTTTTAAACAATATTTTTTTTTTTTTTAAATTAAAACCCGAAGATGATAATAAAAATTTGTTAAGTAATCGAATTTAAAATTGACGACTCTCTAATAACGGACATGAAGTTTATCCACTATTAGACCGCTGTAAAGAATTACAAAAATCGCAAGAATTTCAGACAAGTGTTGTTTATTGAATCGAAAATTGCAAAAATTTGATAGAAGAAGTCGTTTATTTAAAAATTCGCTGGAAAATATATCAGTTACTAATCACAGGCGCAGCGCGGATTTTGTTTAGAGCGAAGCCAAATTAGGTTGGAAGAGACGCTTACGGATGAACAGTAGGGGAGATAAGGGAAAGTTGAGGAAATGGTTAGACGGATACTTAGCCAAATTACGTTGGAGAGACTTATGGATGACTAGTAGGGGATAAGGGAAAGTTAAAGAAATGGTTAGACGTATTGTTGAACAGAGTTAAATTTGTAAATTAATTTACCGAAAAATCTGTACGAGTTGATACTTTTCTATTTAAGTGAATGTTTACCATTTAAAAAGCCACACCTACAGCTTTCAGAAAATCAATAAACGACTATTTTTTTTTTTTTTTTTTTTTTTTTTAAACAAATCTTTCAGTTATTAAATAACCCTTCAGACTGAATTGGGGGAACGGGCGTTATCGAGAGAGATCCCATCGAAAATTACAAAATACGCATATTTGACTTAAAATTAATTTCGGTGGCAGAAGTGGCCACTCCGACCGACGCAACTAATGTAATTCTCGCTCATTTAATTATTCTCAATAAAAGTTTTCACAGAAAGGACTGCTTCCCCTGGCTGCGTCTGTACTTTAGGAATGTGTCTAAATTAAACGAATGGAAATACGAGAGACATGTAAATTCAATTATTAAAAAAAAAAATTTCCAAACTACATTTAAAATTGTACGCCCCCCCCCCCCCCGCAGCCGCGACGAACGGCGATAGAACGGTTGAACGTCGCCGGTTACTCTGTATTATTAATTTATTCTAAGACTGTAATTGCTTTCTTATGTGCTATTGCTTGTGTTTTCTTTAACCGAAACCGCAGACATGTTAGCCTTGTGGTATCCGTCATTAATCCGATGCGTATTAATGAACGGGATTAATTACAATGATGCGGGCACTATTAATATAACAGAAAATTGTTCGGTAACGAAAAAAATGCCTAAAGTGGATTTAAATGTGATGAAATTAATTTCTGCGTTCAGTAAATTAGCCGAACGAAGAGAGGTGGAGGTCGATTGTAAAAATACCGGAATAAAAAATATGAAGTAAATTAGCGAAACGACGAAAACTGGAGACCGTTTTTCAAAATACGATAATAAAAAATAAAAACGTATCCAAAAATGACTCAACGCTATCGTATAATTAGCGAATGAGAGAGAAAGGAAAAGAGATATTTCAACACCGCAAGAAACCGAGGGAATAAATGAAAATAGAAACTACTAGTTGGTGAAGAGAACGACAAAATGCGCCAGACTTTGTAGGGTATAGAAAGCCTCCATCCGATCCGAAAATTGAAAAAAACCTCCAAAGAAGATTTGATTGACGCGTCGCAGAACTGACCTCAGGGTCATGAGGATGTGAAGAACAATAGCTGAAATAAGAAAGAAAGATTCGGGGAAGAAAGATTGGCGGCGGGGATTAAGCCTGCCGCATACTCTGGAGGACTCGTATTTAAATGGAGTGCCGCATATTGAACACAGATCACGCACAAGCGTGAATCACCTGTGTAAGGAACACCGTTTTCGCGGGTTGCGTAACTTGGCTTAAACTTTTTAGTTTGTTAAAAATTTTGATTTACTGTTTTACATTCTTATGAACTGGGTTCAATATGCGGCGGGCTTCATGATTGAAAGGAAAGTAGCAAATGTGGAAAGTAATAAAGAAAATAAATTTCAAAATAATATCATTCGGTGTTGTCTTATTTCTGCATACTTTTTTTTTTTTTTTTTTTTGCGGAGGGGAGTTGTCTACAAGGACCAAAGGAAAAAGGACGCAAGAGACTCAGATCTTTACACGATCAGAGATAGCCGACAAAAATGAATCAAAAACTTGGACACCAGAAGGAGAAGGAAGGGAGAGAATGAACAAAGCACTGTATATTTCTACGCCGTCCAATTTCTACCCAAAAAAGTATAAGAAATAAAGTCGTTTCAGCATAATTCGCGGGAGATTAACTGCAAATATTCAGATAGAATCGGTGATATCTGTACCTGACGTTTTTTGCTGATCTGGATAAGAAAATGTCTTTAGTGTTCCTTTATTTCCCTATTTCTTTTACCGATTTACTATCAATTTTTATATTTTTATTTTCTGGAAAAAATTGTAAAACGAATTTCTTCCGTTGTTATCATTAATACATCAGAAGTCGATAGCCGTCTGTGTAACACGGGTATCCAGCGGTTTTTACAACAGCACTTTTAAAAAGTTTCGTCTTAAGTGACGGTACTTGTCTTTTACTATACAAGAAACCAGCCGTATACCACCCTTATAACGAGGGAGGGAGGGGGATGAAAAAATTAATCAAAAATGGAGATATTCACATTTAAAAATTACCTCCTTTGTAGCTTTGGAAATCTTTTTTTAACTGCACGACGCGGAAAATCATAAAAGCAATTACGAAAATAATCGATAATATTTAATAGCAAATAGTTGCACCGGATATTCTACAAACATTTATCTAACAATCTACATTTCATGCTAGTAATAAATATTAATCAAAAATTACCAAGCTAAGTTAAGAAATACTAGAAATTGCGAATTAAAACCTAATCATAAAACTTTTATGATTGAAAAAATTTATTAATGAAAACTATAAATGAACAATGTACAAAAATGGTTAATAATATCTAACAATAGGCAGTTTACAAACTATTATTTATTCATTTACACTAGCGCAATGAGGCTTGTATAAAAAATATCAAACATAAATTTAGAAAAACTAAAAAAAATAGGCAGCTACCGTAGCACAGTTTGTTGTTGAAGTTTTAGTCGTGGTGATAGCCTAGCTGCTAGTTGACTTCCATTACGGAGGTCCTGAGTCCGATCCGAGGCAACCACAGAAATTACGGCAAATAATTAAATAATCGCCGATAGTCACGTGGAAGGCAATGGCAAACATGCGTACCACACAATATAGGTATAGACGCGCTAGTTGCTATATAGTCTCAGACGTATACTTGGAACTAGATTTATATAAATCAAACATTTACAAGCAGTTCCAAGTGTAATCTTTTACCTGACACTCACGTTTTGAATGTAACGGTTGCCATGAACACGCTACATTCATATGTACAACTAAAACGTACAAATCGCCTGCGCACTACAGAGAGAAGAACTTAGTTCGAACCCGCTGCTGCACATTAAAAACTTAAACAATTATCATTGCGCTCAGTTAATGTTCGAAAAAAAAAAAAAACAAAAGAAAAAAGAGTATCACAAATTTGGTTTGTAAATTCGTTAACATTTGAAAAAATCATATTGAAAAAAGCTATTTGACATCAATTAGAAATTATTTATTAACGCGATAGTCAGTTCATGGGAATTTACCTTTAAAAAATAAAATCATCTAAATGACCACCGTTTCAACTTTTACACTTTTCTAAGCGAGTACCAAAATTTTCGAATACTCGTCGGCAAAGAGACCACCGTGAGATCGCAGACATTTTTTCACTAATTTTTTCTTTTAGTTGACGCAGTGACTTTGATTTATGGATGTAGACAAGGTTCTTTAAATAAACCGACCAAAGAAGTCCGCTGCGGATAAATCTGGACTCCTGGGTGGCCATGGGATGTCGCCTCTTCTGGAAATCAGCTTTCCCGGAAACATTTCTTTGACCACCGGCAGGAACTTGTTGGCTATCTTTGCTGAATCAATGCGTTACGATTGTAGCCAAAAAATTCCATCAGTGCCAAGAACTCCCGTAACATTTTCACATATTCAGCAGAATTAACAGTGTGATCGTGTACGGAAGCGAGAATCTCTTCGAAAAAATAGAGGCCAATGATTCCTTTTGCTGAAATTGCAGCCCGTACAGAGTTACCTTAGACGAATGAAGTGGCCTCTTGTGTATTTAGCTTCGGGATTTTCACTGCACCAATATCTGCAATTCTGTTTGTTAACATGTCCGTTGAGGTGGAAATGGGTTTCGTCGGAAAACAAAACGTTGTCAAAATTACTGAATCGATCTAACATTGTTTCGGTATATGATTGGCGTAAATTTAAATATCATTAGGTTCCTGCACTATCTCGATCCCTTATATGGGTGTAATTTCAAATCTGATTTCAAAATACACCGTAC
This sequence comes from Icerya purchasi, assembly GCA_039619475.1. Classification (NCBI taxonomy): domain Eukaryota; kingdom Metazoa; phylum Arthropoda; class Insecta; order Hemiptera; family Monophlebidae; genus Icerya; species Icerya purchasi. Next base: position 92,548,660 of record CM077115.1, read on the forward strand.
ACAGATGTACGAGATAATACTAATTCAGCTGAACGATTGCACGTCGATAAATGTGGATCACGTCGAACTGAAACGAAAACTTTCTCCACGTTCCTTTCGCTCCGAGAAGTCCGTGGGCGGCAGGTTTGCTTCACATTTAGTGTCGATCCTGTCTCTTCAAACTTCATAATTCATTTTTTTTTTTTTTTTTTGTTTTCTATTTTTTCGGCCTGGACCAAATTACAACGTCTTTCTGGCCAATAATTCTCCACAATCAACAACACCCGAACAACATAAAATGAAAACCTAAAAAAAATTTATAATAACCAGTAAATGGATAAAGAACAGAATAAAATAATACTAGCCACTTGCATAAACAAAATAAACTCTAATGAATAAGGGAAAGAAAAAAAGAGAAAAAAAAAATCAAATGGCACTAAAATTAAATAACAATCCTATTTCCTTCAATAAACCTAAAAAGAAACAAGAAAATCTTATCAGTAGAACAAAGAAGATAAAAAATACACAATGGAGAATAAGTACGGTACGACATTAGGTCAAAACACAAGTCTCTTGTTGCCCAATTTAGGCGCAATTAAATAACAGGTGGTTAATGATTTATCTAAAATGTTGCCGACAATAGGTATTACAACCCGTGCAGTGCCCTGTGTTTGAAAAGTTTAAACCCAATCGGCAATGGCCGGAGCGAAGACTACACACAACGGTCACAAACCTACGGGTATACTAACTACGACACAAATACGATAAAACCAAGGTGTGGATGGCAGAGATAAATATTTACCAGGCCCTTGTTCACTGCAAAAATAATACTCGCCCAATCCGCATGATTATCTCTTTTAGCTTTTTTCTAGAAGATCGAAGGATACGATAAATGGAAAAACACCTTCTTTAGCATAAGTAATAACCCACAGTGACCTGAGATCCAGCAAAAATTAATGACTCCTCCCAGTTCTGAGATATTAAAATACTTTTCCTTAATTCCATAAATGAGTGAATGGCAATTATATTCGAAATTACTGCTCTGAAACGACAAGAAAAAACTAAGGCTGTCCGAAAATAACACAAACTCCTCCTTGGACTGCAACACATTTTCCACAAACTCTAATGCTTTTTCAATTGCTAGAAGCTCGGCCGTAAAAATCGAGGCCTCTGGAGGTAATTTAAATTTCTACTCAGCGATATCTTCTGTAATAAACCCTGCCTGTACACCTTCATTAAATCCTCAGAGTTTAGCACCATCGGTAAAGATCAACCGATAACCGGGGTATAATTCTTTCACGACACCTAGAAAAACCGGAGTTCACAACGTTACCAGGCAGTAAATGTAAATTATGACTTTTAAAGATGTTAACATTAATGTCTAATTTGATAAGATTAAAACGTCATAGCTTAAATTAAAATAGTTGGAGGGAGAAGATGGCACAAGAGCTGGACTGTAACCATGATACGTTCTAGTTCTTTTGAGCAAAAGCGGCGTTCTATGATGAATAAATCTCCAATTACTACTTAAATGCATTATCTTGCTTATGAACTCCGGATATTTATAATTACAATACTTAAATACAAATTTATCGGTTAAATCATTTCTTCTAATATGCAGAGAAGTAATTTTGGTTTCCATTTGGAGACCGATGGTAGGGGAAGACTTGACGTTTCTCGTGGTTAATCTTAAGCCAAGATTCTGTAATGAATCTAACTTTCTGAGTTGGGACTTCGACGCTGATCCATAAAAAATCGTTCCATAATCCAATTTCGCTTTTGTATAACTGGCTTAAGATAATCGGATCACCTCCCCATCATTAATTACTTATAGCCTTTAAGGGGCTATACGATTTAATTACAAATTCAACTAGTTTCCGAATGTGAAAAATCCATGTTATTTTAGGATCTAAGAACAAACCTAAATACCTAATACGTCTAGTGAATTTAATGAGTCGGTTTTGAATTAGAACACATATTTATTAGTAGTCAAATGGTCTGAGTGTAAATACGGATACCGAAAATTTGGTATGGGATGCTTCAAAATGTATTCTCTCAAAGGAATTAAAACAAATATCAATAGATGTCTAATTTGCCTGAAGACATTTAGTGAGACAATTATGTTTCGAATATTAAAGAAGTCGTCCGCGTATGACAAAATTCGTGAGAAATTTGGTAGTTGAATATTAAAGAGAGGTAATATATATATATATATATATATATATATATATATATATATATATATATATATATATATAAATTAAAAAGAAGCGAACTCAAAACGAAACCTTGTGCAAGACTTCTATAAGTTCTGCGAACTTCAATCTGTTTTGACACGGGGTTAAGAATATGAAGTGATCTACATAAGAATAAACTGCACAAAAGTTTAGCCATGGGAAAAGAAATGTTAACTGTCATTAATTGATTGAAAAGGATGGGGATGGAAACATTATCGAATGCCCCCCTGAATATCAAAGCATTACCACCAAAAAACCTTTGTCTTGAAATGCTGCACAATCTTGAGTACCCAAACGTGGGCGGAATCCAAACATTCTCTTCGGGGACGTCTCTCAATCCAAGGAGGCCAAGGAAATCGCTCGAAATGATGATGCCTGGTTGAAATATTTACCAGGTTTGGGGATCGAAATGATTAGAAAACGCGTCCAGTCAGGAGGGATTAAACCAGAAGCCAATAAATTGTTATGTATATCTGATAGTGTACTTTTAGCGTAATTACTTAAGTTCTGTATAACTGAGTAAATAATACAATCCAGACCCGCGGAAGAATCACGTTTCTTTTGTAAAGGAATGAAAACTTCTTCATACGTGATTGGACGGAGCAGAATATAAGGTACTTTAGGTGCAGTATCTCCTTCCCCGGCCAACTCCTCCCTCATTGGAGCATACGGGAGAGAAACTGAGTTTGAAAAATCAGTAAACCAACTGTCGTCTCGAATCACTCGGCCGTGAGAATGTGAATTTTTGAAAATGTTTAATCAGATTCTAAAATTATTTTAAAGGAATGTTTCTCTCAAACTTCACACAAAAATCCCTCCAAGAATTCCTTTTGGTTCTTTCGAGAAGTTTTCGCGTTTCCCCTTAATTTCTTTATTAAATTACCCCTCGGACACTGATTCTAGTCATGTAAATTGTATTCAATGCGAAACAAGCGCCGGCACAACAACGAGCGAACTATTATTTAAAAAAGCTGTTTAACACAAAAAGCACGTTGCGGCCTTGTGAAGCGATCCATTGCGATTAACTCTTTTCGAGAAACGAACTAGCTATATGACCACTCCCCCCGTGCCCCGCGCGGCATATGTTCGCGCGGGAAGTTAGATTTAAGTGTTAACGAATTTCTGGTCTACCCTGTCTAAATATTCTTTGCACTTTTTTCAAATCTAGATGCAATTGGCGATGCCATAATTGTTTTCTATTGTCATTTTCAGACATAAAATTAATTTGTAGACTTCTAGTTCACAGAACGTTTGTCCTTTTTTTAACGATGCAGTTTTTGTGTTCTACTTATTACTGTCTTATGTCGCTTGTATCGGCAAAAATGAAAATAAGATAAAATAAAATTTTTGAACTGTTACATTAGAAATATTCTTTTGCACATTTCCGAAATCTAGAACTGTCGATCATTATTTGCTGCTGTCAGTTATTTACAAGCCCCAAAAAAATTTACTTCTAATTGTCAGAATGTTTGTTTTCTTTTTAACGATGCAACTTATTTTGTGCTCTGCTTATAATGTCGATTGTATCGGAAAGAATACAATTTTTCCACTTTCGTGAGCGTAACTTTTGAGATGTCATAATTAGAAGTTTTACAGACACATAGGGAATGATCATTATACGTACATAACTAGTTATTTATTATGTACATTTATTCCGTGTAAATTTACGATGTGTCGATTGCTTTGACGTATTACATTATTTTTATTAGGTAATATCTATTCAAAGTTTAACATTCATTTTATTTTTAGTTTCCTATTGTGTTGGTGCACGCGGTAGTCGTATGAATTTAAGAATATTTCACTCGGATGTTTACAACATTTTTAACTTATCGAACAATTTAATTTAGATTACGTCAATTTATTGCTCAAATTCACGAATAAATAAATGATTTTAATTTTCTACGACACGTAGTGAAACCGAAAGGAAATAAATGAAATATAAAATTATTTTATGCGCTTTCGTCGAATTTTTATTTCAAAAAATAGTTTATTTTTTTGCGGCAATATATCAAATCTGAAGCGGGTTTTACTTAAAATAAGTTACAATAATATTGGCCATTAACTTCGGAAAGTTTTTTGATTTTTTTTTTTCTTCCCGGTAACGCTCATGTATCATTTTTAACTGCAATGGTCATTGCAGCATATGGACCAGGGCGAGAAGGCGGCTACTTCATAATTTACCTAGTAGATAATTAACTCTAAGAACTCCAAGTAGCATTTATATACGCGTTGGATCATTTGAGAGGATAGGTGAAAGTGTAATACCGGAGAAGGCAAAGCGGGCGAACGCTACACATTGTTGCAACAGCTGTTCCACAGAATAGTAGGAAGGACCGGAACAGGAAGAACATGTTGGTACGGGATGGGTACCTTCAAGTACATACATAGTTATGTACTTCGAAAAGTTTAAATTTCGGTTACATGGAAGACACCAAAAATCACGCTTTTATCGATTTACAAAAAATTTCCGCCTTTTATTTTTTGTTCTAATTGATTTATATATTCCCGTTAGATTTTCAAATGTAGTCTCTTTTTTATTTATTTTTTGACGCGTCGTTAACTACAGACATTAACTCAGCGCAAGTGAAATTTTTGTAGGTAACAATGTAGGAGAATGGGATTCGAATCCGCTTCTACTCGAAGGGAACCGCTGCCTAACCGACTACGGTAGTCATATAAAGTAAAGTAAAGTAAGTCCCATACCCTTGATAAGGTATCATGGATTGTGAAGTTAAGCTTTTCATAATGGTACTAAGCCTAATGGATCTGATGAGAATACTGGGGCCAGTTCCTTTCTGCTTGGGATCCGCCTTTACTTTCCCAGATTTCTCTGGTACCCAATTATTTCAGATTAGGTATAAACTTGGAAGCGACTTGGGCATGATGCTAATTTCACTGAATTACGAAAGTTTTTATTTGTATATACAAAAAGTGAAATTAGAGAACTTAAATTGACATTTATAAACGAAGTTTTTCTACATTACCGGTAAATAACAGAACACTGGTGCGTAAAACTTTTCAAATTGACCTAATCTATAATTTAAATATAAAATACAGGTCGGCTAAGTAATAACCTTAATAGATTGTGCACATATTTTCATGTATTATACGTACACTAGGAGATTGGGCCTGCTAGTCGCCTCGTGGGCCAACCTCGGACCAACACATACATCACCTCTAATAACAAAATAAACTAAACCTATAACCACTAGAGTAAACATTCGTTTGCTAGAAATTATTTTATTTACGTGATTATAATATTTTACAAAAAAGAAAAAAATGTCTTATCATACCTGTGAACGCGCATAGGATGTTGGATGTTTTCTAACCTATAGAGTAAGATTTTTTTTGGAATTTTTTGTCTTGTAATTTTGTAATATACCAACTGAAACACTCAGATTTGTCCGGGTAAGAAATATTTAAAAACTATATATAATAATTCGACAATAATTAAAATTATTTTGTTAATTTAAGAAATTTAAAAAAAATAGTAAAATAAAGTAAATAAGAACTGAAAAGTTGATAATTTTATTATTCTAGAATCATATATTTATATATATATATATGTATTTATTTTTTTTTCTATGAAATATCAAATTTTCTTACAAAGCATCATTGTTTCGGAAATGGAGCATAACCTATAATTATCTGCAGTACAGTAGCTTTTAAACGACGAAAGTATTTTTAAAATCGGTCCAAAAGTTTTTTAGTGAATCTTGAAAAAACAACCTCTTCCTCTTATATGTATACATATCTATATGGGTGTGTGTGTGTATGCATAACGTATATATATATATTATTATTATTATTATTGAATAAAAGATATTTTTCAATTTGCGGTATCTATAAATTTTGTAATGCACAGCACCCTAGATTCCTAGAGGAGTTTGAATATATTTTAAATTTGTCTGAAGAGTTCGCAGTAATTACAGGCGACGTAAACATAAATGTATTTGATGTTGCAGCCAGCACCGATTACTGTAATCTGATTAGTACCCGGGGGTTTGTTAATGTCATTAATCAGCCTACCTATTTTAGGGGACAAAAAGTGTATGAGTCTTGTTTAGATCATTTGTTAATAAGAAGTATGTATAAAAAAACCAAACCGCTAAATGTTACCTATCATCTTGTTGTCATTCCGTTTTCGGATCACAAGGGATTGGATGCAACTATTTTGCTTTCAGAATCTGTGTCTTCTTCTCTTTGCGTTGTGTCAATTACTTTTTCGATAAGAATGCTTTTCGTAAAAAAATATTCAGCTGGAACGTAGATATTATTTATACTTCTCATGCATCAGTAAATGAAAAATTCGAGTGGTTTTTGGCAAATCTGACTGATATTGTTGAAAAATGTAAAGTTGAAATCTATCCCATTACATGTAAATCTAAAAAAAGAAATCCATGGATAATTGGAGTTATTCTAAAACTATCCTTGGTAAAAAAAAAGGAATTTACCAAGCCTACAAACTAGATTCCCCAAATACTGCACTAAAAATCAAATTTAAGACTATTTCTAAAAAAATACAACAAGAGGCGAGGAAAGCTAAATTCGAGTATTATAATCGGTTGCTGAGTAAGAGTACAACAAATCAGAAAAAATTTTGGAATATAAATACAACTATCGGTAAAAAATCGCTACATTTAAAACAGATAACAGTAAATAACAATGTATTTCCGGCTTTAAGGAATGAGAAGTTGGTTTGCAAATTGCTTTAATATATACTTCAAAGATTATTATGTCGGCATAAGTCAGAATATGAATGATGAAGGTGTCGATGATGAAGATATAGATAAACTGGTCGGGCAAGCGTTTACTAAATCGTTATCAGTTGTTGTTAATAAAATAAAAAAGAGCTGGTTTCCGTGAGTTTGTTTTAGACTGGTTTAAGTCTTATCTACTTGACAGATGATATGTTACTAAAATAAATAATGTATATAGTTCCGAACAGATACAGAATATTGGAGTTCCCCAAGGAAGTATTTTAGACCCAATTTTATTTTTAATATTTATAAATGATCTGTGTCTATTAAAACCTATCGGGAAACTTTTGGTTTATGCTGATGATACGGTACTGCTAGTGAGTGCACGCGATCGACATATTTTACAGAAGTTGACGCAAGATGGAATAAATTTAATCGAGAAATGGGTAAATACTAAATAAATTAGTGCTGAATTTATTTAAATTCAAATATGTCATATATAGTATGTGCTTTCACCCACTTTTGAATAACATTAAACTTTACTTAGCCAATAATAATGAAATACAAAATGTTCCAGACATTAAATATTTTGGTATTATGTTCGATTGTAGACTAAATTGGTCATCACATACTGTGTATGTTTCTCAAAAATTGAGGAAGCTAAATTATTTGTTTTACTATGTATCGCAATATTTTCCATCAACATATTTAGTTCGGGGGTTTATTTAGCGCTTTATCAGCCAATATTGACTTATGGTATAATTTCGGTGGGGGGGGGCTGCACACTACCACGTTAACCCTTGTGTTCGCACCCAACTTTACCTACGTTGTTGCACCCGGGTACCCGGGTACCCACCTCTTATTTTTCTCCGTTTTTCTTACGACCCCGAAAAATCTTTTTAAACATTTATTTCTATAAATAGACGTCACTATTGATAAAAAATGACAGTTCTTATACTTTTGGCTGACTTCGCATCTTTTGCCGGAGAATGCTGAGTATGCACGCTGTCCAAGGAAGCCCGAAAAATAAAAACGATGCCTGGGAAAAATTGTCAAAAAACGTTAACAGGAAATCATTATAATCATCACTATCAATACTATTGCATATCTAACTGTTCTAACTCGGCCAACGTCATAAAAAATGTCACAGCTTCCGAATCCGTCTTACTATATAGTCTGGTAGGACCTTTCAACTCAATTCCGTTTTTATAGTTAAAAAAAGTAGCGGTATGGAAGGGTCGGCATAGGGCATAGTGAGTATTTCGTGTTTGAAGACTTTGTGGCGACCAACCACATGTGTTGTCTAATATCATTTAGAGCCATTAACTTCCCATTTTAGAATATTTTGGGAATAATGCGATTGGCACTTGGCAACACTGACAATACAGATGAATGGAGTCTGGCAACACTGGCAGGCTGAATGTGTGCGTCGTGTAAGCTTGGATTTCAAGAGCTGAACAGTAGTGTTTTGAAGTTCTATAAGTGAAGACGTAATTCTTGTTACTAAAAAATAAATAAAACTTAATCGGATATCGAAAAATCCAAAACTTTGAAGCTATGAAACAACTATCGAGAACAGAATTAGACAAAGCAGCTGCAATTCGTGATCTTTGGACAATGCTGAACGCAAATTTATCTCAGCTGTAAAATCTGACTGAGAACGTAACAATTGATGAACAACATATGGCATTAAGATTTGGTGGATTTGCGACACTGAAAATGCTTATCTATTGCGCGGTATCATTTACGTATCAAGGAGAACAAGTCGTAAAAGAGCATGCAGTTCCGTACCGAGGCAGTGCTAGAAATATTACCATGGATAATTTTTTTACAACGTTACCCCTTGCCAAACACATGCTTTCATGGAATTTAACTATCACTGACACTTTGAGACCGAATAAATCTTATGTTCCAAGTGTGATGACTCCATATAAGTCGAGATAAGTATACTCTACTGAATTTTCTTTTAGTGAGAGGGTAACAATGTGCTCATATGTGCCAAAAAAAAATAAAGCTGTAATTATGTTGTCGACTATGCATTCTGACACTGCTGTAAATGATGACAGTAAAAACCTCACATTGTAACATATTACAATAAGTATAAAGCTGGCATTGATACCATGGATGAAATGTGCACTCGATACACTACACAACGTCGTACTCTGTTTGGGTGAAGGGGGGATTATATAATTACGTAAAATCTTCTACGGTAGGCAGTAGATTTGAGAAATACCCCTTGTTTCATAAAGAAAATCAAATAGCGACCTTTATAGAAATTTAAAAAAATGTGTTTTAAAAATACATAATTATTACAATTTTTAATTTAACTTTTGTTTTATTTTTAGTTATGAAAAAAATAAAACGAAATTATAAAATTATACCTAAAAGATGGTAGTCTAGAAATAGTAAGAAATATAGTATTTTTATTAGACTTTATTTCTTTTTTATTTTTGTTAGTAATCCGATCCAAATTTTTTGTTCGTGAACAAGTATAAATATATATATATTTCTCATTGAACTATTTTTAATTAAAACCACAAAGTAAAAATTAAAAATAAATAAAAATGGCAGAAGTTCGACGACAGATGTGTTTAAAATAAAATTTAAAAGAGGAACATTAATAGTTCTACTAGAGAATAGTATTAAATATTAATTATTAAAATCCGTAGGTAAAATTCATACAAATCTTTTATAGCATAAATTAAGTTTCTCTGTTGTAACAAATTTTTTCATAAAGGTTTTGGTTTTTTGGGGGGATGTCCCTATTCCCCCCACGTGGATTCGCCACTGATATAATATATATATACATATAACATGTATACATATATACATACATAAATATTGATTATAATGCACAACAAACAAAAAAAAGGGTTTTCACTTAACGGCAGTAGTTTTTGTAAGTCTTTTTTTATGTCTTTTTGTGTAGAAATTGGACTGTAAAGAAATAAGATTGTGCCCAAACAGAATGACACAATATCACTATGTTTAAAAAATGTTGTAAAGGATATTAATTAAAAAAAGAAATCAACACTTCTAGTCTAGAACTAAATTTAATAATACAAACTCGGTGTTCATTACTCACTATAGGTCCATGATCCGCAAACAGGTGTGACGCAGTAGTAGCTAAACTTATTCTGAACATAATTGAATTCTGTTATCGCTATTGAACTACACGTCAGTTTTACTCGCAACATCGTTACACAGTCGATTTAGCGCCCCCCGTTTTGTAATTAAATTCTGCCGTATTAAAAGACTTACGTTGTAGCGGTTATTTGCCTGTTATAATAGAGGTTGCAGAACTTCGAAAAGGTAATTTAGTCCCGATAACACAACAGTTTAAGTTTTACAAAGCTGATTGGAAGCTATAAACTTAATGTTACAATCCTTTATTACTACTTCTCTTCTTTCATCAATTGAAGTTACAATACCTGAAACTGCATCAAAACTGGAGATGTAAAAAGATTTCTATTGCATTTGTCAAAGAAAGCATGCGCCCAGACACTACTTGAATTCAAAAGATATCGCTGCAACAGTGAAGTGTCTATTTAGAATGAGGAATCCTAGCAGTCCTATGTTACAAATACTCCTTCGTATGCTTCCATACGAAATAGATAACTGCAGTTCTGCAAAATTCATCTATTTCTTTACCTAAAAATGGTAAAATCATCTCTAATCCAGATGACTCGGCTAATACATATTTTTTGAAAACCGCTATCACAGTGCGTTATGTTCTCTAGTCCATCCTCTTCCTTCTAACCATTACTAGACTATAAACAAATATCCCATTTATTTGATGCTTCTTTCGCAATCAATAACGTCTTTTCCATTTTTGAACTAAATTACCAGCTCGATTACATTAAACACTGCATTTAGTCTGGATTTAATCCATCCTTATGTATGTTGAAGCTGCTTTCATCCCCTATCATCTATGTATAGTCAAATTTTGGTAGCTATGAGTGGTTTACTATTGTTCCTATACTTAAACCGAATGAAAATGCATTTCTTCCAGAAAATTATAGATTAATATCCTTATTATGTGCCCCGGTAAAAACATTGGAAAATATGGTAAATAGACGAACTCCTATCTTTGAGTTCAAGCTGGAGGGCATAGGACGATATTTGGAGTCAATCATTTTTAAAGTTTACAAAAGCAAATATGGCCAGTTATCATCGTCAGCAGCACGCTTATATGCTATACTTTTCGACGTGAAAAAAGCGTATGGTTGCATATGGTAGCGTGGTTTATTATAAAAGTTGATGTTTGTCGGGCAATAAATGGTAGAAAGATCGATATCTTGAACAGCTTTTTACCGATAGAACAATCCACGTTAAAATTGATTTTTGATAACGTTACATCCCATTATTTGTACGTAAAATGGAGCGTAAGTTTTGCTTCGAGAGTAACTTTGATTACATTTTACATCAGCGACATAGTTAACTGCGTCTATCGGTAATAATAGTCCGACATTTCATCAGCGATCTAAACATATCTTTCCCTCCAACGCGGAAAATATTTTAAGATGGGCTCTATTAATAAATCTACAATGGTGATGAGAAAATAATCGTTTGGTCTTTTATGTCGCCAAAATTGCTTGTGTTGATTTTTTGAGGAAGCGTCGTGCGATACATTTTCAAATATAAATAATTACCCTTTTCCATGCCAATTATCCGTCACCGTTTTGATTCCAAATCATCCTGACGTTCTCACGTAGCCGACTCAAGCCAAAATTCTCCAAATCATTATTTATTGTTAAATATTTGTTTAATCCGAAATATTATATAAATCTCAGATTCTTTTTCTGTTTATGTAAATCATTAATTCTATCAAAAAAAATAAATAAATAAATCATGGACGTCTAGTCTATTCATCAGCCAATTCATCCACTCTAAAATTTTTTAATTTTATTCGTTCTCTGTGTGACACCTTTCATCGAATCCCGTCATCCTCCAGTCTGTTCGCACTACTAGCAGCATGTTTCATCTCTTATTCCACAGAAAATAGCATACCCAACAACACCTGCACAGCTACATTTCCATTATTCATTTCTACTATCCATAGATATACTTTTCTCTTCAAGCTTCCAAAACCATCTTATACGAGACATTGTGGCTCTGTTAAGAGACAAACAGTAGTTATAAGTGTTACTTATTCAGAAACAGTTCTAAGTTTGCAATAATTACACAATTCCTTTAAGAGGTTGTTTTCTAAAACCGAAAAAACAAACACGTACTTTTAATGTTATACTTGTAGGTGAGAAAGTCCATTGTTAACTAAGAAATAATTTACTATTCCCTAGTAGAGAGCGTATATATTTAATGGCGGCACACAGCAGATTTAGTTTAAAAATAAATTTCTTCTAATAATAATAGCAATACACGATTCAAAGGCTGTCTGAATAAAAGTTCATTTTTTTGCGAATTTTTTGGAAATTTTATTCCTTTTCATTTGAAATTTGTTCAGCACCGGTAAGATCGGTCTGTAGTTTAAATCTTTAAATAGTTTTATAAAAAGATTGAACAGTTTTTATACACGGACATCTGGAATTTCTATTTTATACATTCTTAATCCTTTGATGTTGCAATATCAGTTGCAAAAAAGAAAATTGAAGAAAGAAATTTTGCGCTAACCGCCTTTAGTTCTACAAAAAGTTATCAAGTCATATCTGGCATATAAGAAATTTACTTTGGAAATTAGAAAGAGCTTCCTGCGGGAACTAATGTGGAAAATTTGATACAAATGCTCCGCCAAAAAATGAATATCGGTGAAATCTGAGTTAAGCCTTTCTAAAATGATCAAAATAATCGTCCGAATGTCTTATATTTTGGTTTAAGAATTTCCTCGATCTGCTCTTCTTACGTTCCCGCTTTAGAATTAATTGGAAATATTTTCTTCTACATGGCAAGTCCAAAGAAAAATGTTTGAACCCCATTTATTATTTATAAACCTCACTCCATCCGTTTTGAATAATTTAAGAGTTACTTGTGAGAATTTTTTTACGACTAGTTAATGTAAAATAACCCTTTCCCGAAAAAGCTGGAGTCTAAAGTTTTAGTTACATCCATTACAAAGTCAGTTATAGCGTAGTTGGTTATGGAAATGGTATTTTTCATTTGAGAGGAAATCGGTCCAAATCCAGCTGCCCCACAGACTATTGAAAATCATCATTTGCCGCATTCGTTTCTATAGTAAATAACATTTGAAAAATAAATTAAAAAGAACAACGCTCTCTAACATTTTTTTTTACTAATTTTAAACCGGCCGTAAACACAACTGCCAAGTTTATTGCAAGAGATGCAATCATATGCTATATATGGTGTGTTACATTAAATAGTAGATTTTATTTAATTTAAAAAAATTTATAGTATTTTCAACGTTTTATACGTTGTTCGCTAGAAAATCAAACGAGCAGTACTTGCGCAGGGGATGTGATACTGATGTTCCATATATTTCGCTACTGAAGGGGCATACGATTAGCGAGGAGCCTTTGAACATGAAATCGTAAAAGATGCGGTTACATCTGGCATGCATACGATTAATTATGGAGTATTTCCCGTGTGGGCCGCCACGTTTGGGTTTTTGGTTTTATCACAGGAATTTGTTTTTAGCTTTTCACTCATTGTTCCAATCCGCGTATATATAATTATCCACGATGGATGGCGGGTTGGGAGTATCACTATATAACTATGCGGCCACAAGAAGGTCACGCAAGTTTCTTTATCGTGTAAGTTTATTAAACCTTCCCATATGTACAGGTGTAACCAGTATAGATATTTTCGGTTAGTAAATCGTATGCAATTGAGAGATTTAGTTTTGAATCTATTATTAACAATAAGTATAATATGCTTGTAAGCAACATAGAATTGCGTACAGTTCAATATCAAGAATTGCACAAAAGCCATTTTCCCATACACCGATAACGGTCTCACTCATATTGTTTGCACTTCCAACTGGGGATGTTACTGATTTCGATTCATCGCTATAAGCGATTGTGTGATTTTTGTGTATATTACTGTTATTTGTAGCATATTGTGTTTTATGAGGTCTGACATGATTTCCGATATATCCTGAGTTCTTTGTTTATGTTGATTCGGTAATTAGTTGTGTGTACTGTTCACTGCAGTTGCGTCCGGCAGGCTAATATTATAACTATTTAATAATTCTCTTATTGAGCTGATATTGGGTTTCTCAGAAATTTCAGTGCTCGGGTAATGTAGGTTTCTCAAGGCTCAAACGATTCTCAGTATACCTGCTGGTGAATACATGTTATCTGAAGGAGAGCAGAAACGGTGAAAAACAAAAGGATAATGCGATATGCTGTACAAGATCTAGAAGTTTTAACTATATCAACAGGATCTTTGCGAGCAGCAATTCTCGGGACACCCATATGGCTGGGAATCAAAGAAACGCTGCTTGGTGTTCTATTCTCCATAGTTGGAAGGGGGGGGGGCATTTCGGCCGTGTTTGCAGTTCTGGGGAAAGAGGGTGATCAAGTTTGCAAGGCACAGGCGGGCTATAGGGAATCAGTAATAAATAGAATTCTACGACGCTCAGATTTTGATTTTAAATAAGCTTGTAAATGAAATTGAATTGCACATATTTCGGCATCTAAATACAGAGGCGACATCGTTCTAGCTATACCAAACGGGAACATGTGCATGAAATTGTATGCTTTGGATCCATCGATTACGTTTCAAAATATATGTAGTGCATTCATTAATGATACCGAATGCCTGCCTAAATTGAACGTTTTTAACTACTTGGCCTTTTTCTTTTTTTTTTTTTAGCACCGACCATTTTCATATATTATTAGTAAGTTACCAAAAAACATTCAAATTACAAGTATTTCCAGCTTTTCATCTCGATACTATTTATATTTGTTAAAATATGCAAGGGGAAAAAAACGAGTAATAAAAATAATAAATAACAATCTTAGTAAAACCAACAAAATTTCCTATAATCAATGAGACTTTTGAGTTTTTATTTGTTTCGCTAATTGAGAAATTCTTTGCTTAATCAAGAGACGCGTTATTTGCATCAGATTTAACTAGGGGGAGCGCAGATGCAACAATAAAAAAAAAAAAAAAACGATAAATCACAATCAAAACTATAAATCAAAACTTAACATCGCTCTATGAAATTGCAGGGGGAAAAAACTTATTAATTAAGGAAAAAGTTGATATTTGCTGCCTGCTTGGGAATGTACTCTTACGATTAAGAACAGAATTAAACTTTTGGCTGAAAAAAGAAAGCAAAGAAACAAATGACATACGACGAGAGACCCAAAAGATGAAAATAAATTAAATAGATTAGGTCAACAACTAAAAAGAGAAATCAAAGAAATTAAGAATCAGACTATCAAAACATATCTAAACGAATTAACTAATGATACTGGAACTGACTACTCACTTTTGAAAACTACCGGAAGGATTAAAAGACCGATTATACAGAATTCGCCTATAAAGGATATAGAAAATGGGCCAGAAGTAGTGAGCAAAAATCATTACAATTTGTTCGATATTTAGAAGGTATTTTTCAACAACTTAATATGGAACAAAGTGATGAAACGGTTAGTGAAGTAAAGTCAAAAATAGAAAGTGAACAACATGGTAAATCTTCCAGTGAAGATAAACACAAAGAGGAAATAATAAAACTAACAGCACCAGCAGAAGTAATTCTTCAAATCAAGAATAATATTAAATCCAGAAAAGCACCTGGATATGACCTTATTACGGGTGAAGTATTAAATCAGCTACCAAAGAAAGCTATAGTTAAGTTAACAAATATTATCAACGCAACATTTAAATTAAAATATGTACCCGGTCTACGGAAGGTAGCTGGAGTAATAATGATACCAAAATCAGGGAAATTACCATATGCGGTGACATCCTACATGGCAAATTTCATTATTACCCGTTATGTCAAAATTGTTTGAAAAATTGTCATTGAAAAGGCTGCAACGAATAATAGAAGCAAAGAATTTGATACCACAACATCAATTTGTTTTCAGGGAAAAACATTCTACTATCGACCGGTTACATAGAGTGACCGATGTAATAGAACAAACACTTGAAGAAAAGAAAGTATGTTCTGCAATATTTTTAGATGTTGCACAAGCGTTTGATAAAGTGTGGCATGATGGGCAAGCATAAAACAATGTTGCCTTGATAATTCACTAACATTATCGAATCATATATACCAAATAGATACTTTCGAGTCAAACAAGAAGACATATATACCGTAATATACGAGAAATAAAAGCTGCTGTACCGCAGGGAAGTGTACTGGGGCCAGTAATGTACCTTCTATACACCTCTGACTTACCGATAGCTGAAAGTAATGTAGTCACAGCTACGTTTGCTGATGACACGGCCATCCTAGCAGTAGGCAATAATAATGAAGAAGCAACATTTAAACTACAAGCAGCCATTGACAAGGTACAAAATTGGACAAAAAAATGGAGAATTCAAAATGAAAGCTAGTCAATTCATGTTGTTTTTACAAACAGAAAAATTACTCCAATTCAGTGCCAATTGAACTACTCAGCTAGTATTTAGGAATGCCATCGGATGCAAAATTAAGGTGGAAGACGCATGTTAAAAAAAAAGGGGAAGAACTGGGCATCAGATATAAAGACATGTATTGGTTATTAGGAAGGAATTCCGAATTAACAGTGCAACATAAATTAATACTTTATTAAGACTATATGAGCGTAAATACACACAGATGCTTCGATAAAACGCATGAAAATTACTTTGCTACTGTTTTACAACATTAAAAGAAAATTTAAAATTCCTCCGTTATATTTCCTCTGTGCAATGGAAATGTTAGCAATTGAAAAAGCTATTATTTTATACAAGGTTAAATCAAGAATCCGACAGATTCATTATCAGCAATTCGAAGAATGAATAATGGAATAACATTTTATAGATTACAGGGTTGTGCGGTAAACTAAAGAAGGATAACGAAATAGTGTTTAAGTAGATTCCGGGACATAATATAAAGAAATTGTATCGTGGATCAACTCGCGAGGACTGTGTGGGTTAATCGACGATATATCAAAATGCTGCAAGTAAATTAAGATTTAAAACAGACTGGAAATATAGATACAAAAATCTTAGTATAAATTACGAAATATATTATTACACTACCTGAAATGACGTGTAACGGTTCTCGAAAGACTTACAAAGAAATTATTTTAAAATAATTATGCTGACTCCAAACAAGATAAAAAAAAAACGTAATATGATAAACTTCGATTTATGTGAATGCGCAGAACACGGAGGATCCATTGAATATGTATGTTTTGGGATTGCAGACTAAGGAATGTAGGAAAAGAATATAATAATAACTACGTAAAGAAAATTAATAGGTTACTTACATTACATATTTTAGGTTTTTTTCGGTTCCCTCAACTCTGAGCATCGTGATTGTGCCTGTTTATATATTTTTACAGAGAAATTCTAAAATACTTGTGACAAACGTAACGTGTCTTCAGAATGTAAATATTTGGTGTATAGCATTACAATAAAAATAATCTATGCGTTTTTTTATCTTTCACGAAGTATTAAAATTACTTATATTTTTAATCGTTCCTGTCTGTCGTATCGAACTTGGAACACCGAACTGGTAATTCGAACATTCGATAGATCATCGTCATGACTGGTTTACAGCTCGAACTGCCGAAATCAGTGCTAAGTGCATTAGTGGAAAAGTTCCGCCTAATCCGGACAGTGCAATCTGTAATTAAAAGACAGGAACCTTCAGGAAGACTGTACAAGACCTTGTGACAGAACAATTCAGTATAAGATTAATAATGAGTGAAGTGTAGTGGATAGAAATGTTGATTACTATCATTCTATCTAGAAAGATGTACATTCAATAAAAGTAACTGAGATGCAATGTTTATCGATGAAATTTAACACACAATCAGAAAAATCTGCAACCGAATGCGAAAATCGAACATACTGAAAGGGAATAAATTATTACGCTCGAGCTATCGAAGAATGTGCTCGTCAGGTTTACCTCTAAATAATTTTCTGAGGCACTATGCCAGGGAAATAGGGGACGTAGAGAGGAATTTTATTTAGAGATGACAATAATAATAGAAAAGTTCCGGAAAAGAGTTGTAGCTGCCGCCGAAAGGAAAGAATTGAATACATATTAAGAAGAATTCGATTTATTGGACAGATTTTTTAAGAACAAGGAATGACGTGTTCTTCAAACCAGGAACAGGGACGGAAGACTCCACGAGAGTGGACTTTAATTCGTTAATGCGGAAGTTAGGAAATACAGAGTAGGGTTTTCTGAGGAATAACGTTGGGAACATAAGCGGGAACAACAGTATCAATAAAATAGTTAATTGGTTTAGATAGAGGGACGACTTCGGTGAATAGGAATTTAAATGCTTTAGCCAATTTCAAAATTTGCGTAAGCGAAGTAGTTTTTTTTTTTTTCTCTCTCTCTCTTAGTCACGTCTACTGTGGATCTTAGCCCGAAAAACGATACGAGAGAGAAGAATCAGTTAGATATAGGCCTCGATCAGAGATATTGATCAAATAAAAGAACTAACGACCGGAATAATGGGGAGATCAACGAGAATGATAAGACAGAAGAGGTACAATGAGTATTGGGGAGCTTAAGTGTGATAACACATCGAAATACAGAGCTGTACGTTCATTCGGAAGGGATGAATATTCCAGGTAGATAGATATGGTTAGGATCGCAGGCGGCTCCGTCGTTAGGATGAAGAGAAAAATTATGAGAAAATGGACGGAAGGAGAGTATGATTAAGACGTAAACGAATAGTGGAGCCGATAGCAAAACGAAGAAAACCGGTAAAACCGATGGGTCGGGTAAGAAGATTGGGTTGAATGGATAAGTAGAAGGAAAGTTCATTGGAAACGAAAGGTTAATATCTGACCAGAATCTGGTATGAAACTTTTTCTAGTTAGCGGAGCAAATTAGAAGCTGGAATTTTCGAAAAATAAAAGCGAGAAGACTCAGCAATCTGAGCTAAGGAATCTACCATTTTATTACCCTTTATCGCATATGGCTAGAGCAAATTGGGACGCGTAGAATGAAGTGAGAGAAGAATGTGAATGAGAGCAAATTAAAAAAAGTGGAAGCAGTGAGAGGAGAAATGTGATGAAATAACTTTAAGAGGCCATACAGAGTCAGAGATAATTAAATATTTGGATGAAAATCGAAGAAAGCAAAATTATGGAACGTAAGATGGCCACTAGCTCGGCAGTAAGGATGGTATAGAAAGAGAAAAGACCAAAAGACTCAAAGAAATTTATGTCCGGAAGGATAAAGGAGGCCCCACTCCGTGGGGCCTCTCCGAATCAAAGTTAAAAAGGATCTTTTGAGAAGGAAGTCTGGATCTCACGGAATTCTTGCGTAACTGTTGTATCACGAATGGATTTGGAGAAAAGATAAAAAAATAGCACATCGGGAGAATTGGAAAGATCTGCAAAATTGAAGGAAAAGTAGGGAAGATTATTACAAAAAATTGTGTAGGATGAGAAATAATTCAGCCGCAAAGTAACGCGGACTAGGATAGGAACTTTTTTTCTGAGTAAAGGACCAGTTTTGCAGAGCGCAGTATGAAGGAACAAGACTAGAGGATGATAGCGGTAAAAAAGTAGAGCAAAAATTTTTCCAAGTGGACTTTTTAAAGAATTTAAAAATAAACCGATCGCTTCCGGTGATTTCATCATTCTAATCTTCCCGTTACCCTCTCGCCTTAGTTTGTTCTCCATATTGCCCTCTCTTTCCAGCGAATTGGCGGTTTGCAACGCTGATCACGTTCTCTTTCAATGTCCATCTCTTTCTTTTGAACGTTAAGTTCTACATTTTCATCCGCTGAAGCTCCGGATTTTCACTCCTTATTCGGCGACTTATATCCTGTCCTTTTCTCCTTCTTCCATCACCCCAGCTCTGTATTTGATGGAATAACAATTTAATTGACGACTCTTTTCTTTCTCCTTGTTTCTGGGCAATTGGTTGATGTACCAAAAAAAAAAAAAAAGAAAAAAGTCTCTCGTGCTTGCGAAAGTGAACTCGAGATGGACTTATTCGGGGTGCATTAAATTATTCGGCTAAACACGCAGGTCAAGAAAAAATGAAAGAAACATATTGTCATTATTGCGGACAACTATTTACTAATAGTTATTGTATACGGTATATTATATCTTCTGGACACGCAATGGAGCAATATTTTTTTTTTAGCATCTACACCATTCGTGAATATTATACGCTCGAAATCGAATGATTTCTGAAGTTACAAAACAAAAAAAAAAAAAAAAACAACAAAAAAAAACGGTTTTGTTATCAGTTCTGAAAATTGCAATATTTGTTATTTTCAAAATTAATAATGATATTGATATAGTTTGTTTACGATACAACTATTAGTAATAATTGTACTTTTTTTTCAAATCACGTGTAACAGTTTTACGTCTGGTTTCAATCTGTTCGAGAAAACCGAGAGAACATTAATGTGATACGTTCCCAGTTGCCTTCTTCTTCGCTAATAACGTGCTTCGATTGATAATGTCAGCATTCGTGGAGAAACTATTTTGCATTTTGATTCGTACCACCGACGTGTGAACAGGTTTTATAATGTTGCAGATCTTTCTTTGCGAAAAAATCGGCATGTGGCAGGAGAAACATTTAAATAAATTCGTAAATTAGTATTCACGGTTGGATGTGCATCATGAAATTTCGGCGGAATACAAATTCTGAATATTCTTTGAACACTTGAAAAATTTCACCATTGCAGAAATTCAATTTCAGTCGCTTCACACCACTTCATAATACACGATCGTAACATGTAATTTGAAGTGTTCAGTATATTCAGATCATCAGCGAATAATCTTTAGCTTATTAGCAATATATGTATTTAGTAATGTCATCGGTTTGCGAGAAGAAAGCATAGAACACTTAATTCACTTCGTTTACAGCTTTTCCTATAACATATACGAGTATGTTTTTCCGAAAGTATACTTTCGATTCTCGTTTGTATAGTACGGCTGTATGAAACATTCCTGATAAAATAGGTCATGTGTCCTCGGATTTCAACCGCAGTTAATTTTTTTATTATACGGTAGCATTATATTGTTATGTTTTTTCAAGATAAAATACAAATGATTACTACTTTTAGACGAGGCTAAGTGTGTTTGGTTTTCCAAACTTGATGTAGTGCACGATGAAACTGCGAAATCCGCTTTGAAACGGAGAGATTATTTTATTATAGTCCAGATACCACTCTATAAGCGAAGAGAGATCTTTTTTGTATGCCACAACACCGGCTAGAGCAATAAGTCTGTAGCTTATTGGTTTAAATTTATCCTTATTACTTTTTAAAATATAAATAATAATTGTTTTAGATCAAATTTTTGGGAACGATCTTTCTTACCGAATATTTTATTACAGATATCGAGAAGCACAGTTTGCGTCAATTCAGGTAGGTGTTTATAGAATTCTATTTATATTATAATTGGACCTAGTGATAGTCATACGTCTTGAGACAGTACTCAAATTCATTTATAGAAAACATTGATTGATCTTTTCTTCATTGTTCCTATTCATGTGTCTATGGATGTGTTTCTTTCGTTACATTTAATTAAATGAAATCGTGTCCTAATAGTGGGAGTCTGATATAGCCTCTGCGTATTGTTTAGTCATTAGCGTTGCGGCTCTCAGATTTGAAGCAAATAATTACCCCCCCCCCACCCCTACAAAATATTCAGTATAATTTTACTCATTTATGATTTTACATCGTTCCATTTTAACGAATTTTTTCTCACATTATTTGGTCCGTTGTTTTTGAGTCAATCTCTGATAATAATTTCGCCTAACTATTTTCGTTATCTAATCAACTTCTTTGCGACTGCTCTATATTTTCGTAACACATTATTGGATCATTTAAATCATGTATTCTACGAAACTCCCGTAAGGTTTTTTTCCTGTTTATAGTATTCCCCTACGGTACATTTCTTGTAGAGGTGACGGATGAAGATAACGGAATTGACCGGTTAGCAACATTGATTAATCTATCATTAACCGAGTTTACCATTAAATTTATATCGTGTCTACTTGAGAGTTTGATATTTTATTATTGAATATACAATCGATCCCAGTTAGCCTTTTCCAACAACCGCCTTTGCGGTTGTGACGTTATTGTTTCTTTACTGTGTAATCATAAAACTATAACGGGAAAGTGTGGTCGTTGTTATATAGATCTAGATGCATCTCCCGTGAAAAGTGTTGCTGCTGACACGAAAGCTAAATTTATAGTTGACCAATTTCCTCCGTTCCACACATTAAACCTTATGTGTTAATTATTGTTGGGAATAATTAACTTGCTGGGTTCGCGAAAAAAATTTACCAGTGGCGCTTCCTCGTTGATTTGTTGTATCTTACCACCAAGAAGGACTGCGTGCACTGAAATCTTCAAGCGCAATCGCTAGTTTAGATATATACAGAGTACTGGCGATTTAATGGATATCTTGTCGATAATCTTACGAGGAGTAATGTATACGCTGATTATAACTATTTCATCTAACACAGGAAATTTTGAGGTGATATCATTGTCACCATTGTATTTTGCGTGCCAGACGCTATTTACATGTAACTGCTTCAATTACCAAGAACGACTCATGAATCTACTCCACCGGATACTACCAATCCTTAAGGGTAATCACGTTTAATTAGTATGTAGCCGTTTCGATTCACTGTTCGATTTGGAAGAAGATGTGTTTCCCGTAGACATGTTGGGGTGTTTGACATTAATCAGACGGAGCAGTTCTCGTTTATTGTTGAAGAACACACACGTTAATATTCCGTTACAATATGAATGTAGCCGGTATGTAATCATTAAAGATATAGCGAAAGAATTTATTTGTAGATTGCTTCAATTATAAAAGCAGCTGAATTACATAAGCTGCATATATTATTGGTGCTCTCATTATCCGTAAGACCAGGATCATATCGCGAAAGTGAGACTTTGATGAAGGTTTGTTCTTTTATTTCTTTTTGGATTTCACTAATCAGTTTGAGTGCAATTTGAGCTTTGATTTGATTGCCACTTATACGACTGTCAGTAGTTACGTCATCATGGATTCCGGATAGGTGGTTTAGAAGTTTAGCAACTTAAACGTTTCTTTAGCAGAACGGAACTCGTGATTTTAAATCAAACCCCAGATTTTACCATAGGTACGTGTAAATTGAAAAGTGTTAGCTTGGCTATTTATTAGTGAAATTTCCTCTTTTATTTCATCTTTTATAAAAGATTCTGGTCTTCTTTTTTAATCATATCGATGGAAAGATTTTTATTTCCCGTTGGTGATATAATTTCTGCTAAGCTCCTGTTATTGAGCCTAAGGGATGATGGCAGATTTTGACGACGATTATTAGTTTGTTTAAAGGGTTCTGTTATTGAGCCTAAGGGATGATGGCAGATTTTGACGACGATTATTAGTTTGTTTAAAGGGTTTCTAGATTTTCGAGTGAAGTTTTCGAGTCGTAATGAACGGAAATGCTTTTTACAGTGTCTGCTTGAATTAAAAGACAATTTTCACAAGCGGGATTCATCGATTAAGAAGACTGTGTATGCTGTGACTAATTCGTAATGAAGTTGGCAGTTTTCCAACGTTATTTGGGTCTCTAAAAACACACCTTCAGTTTTTTAGAATGTGATTCAGTTTCGGCTTATTGAAACTTGATGGGAGAGTTTTGACGTGAATCAGTTTTTATTATTTAGAGCGATATATTTAAACACACACACACACATATGCATATATATATTATATATATATATATATATATATTAGATATTATAACGCGCTTCGAGGAATTTATTAATTTCCTAATTTCTATAAATGCACCATTGAATGAGATAAATTCGTGTTTTTTGATAACTATATCAGGTAATAAACTGTTAGAGAAGAAAGTACACAATATCCTTAGGATTAACCTAGGCACTTATTTGTTCATTTTATTGTATTTACTAGTTGTAAATACGATCGCATTATTTTCATTTAAGACCTGAGTAGCGAAAGATGAGATAACGTTTGTGCACCTGCATCATCTGGTTGTCGGTTGACTTCTGTTAATGATATTTTAGAGTTTATTGTATTGCACCCGGACAGTGATGCGCTGAAACCGGTTCATCGATAATGATAACGTTTGTGATTAACTCAGTAGCGGTATCGAAAGCGAGGTTAAGTGATAGCGAATTACGATGCCGTTGTTA
This sequence comes from Icerya purchasi, assembly GCA_039619475.1. NCBI lineage: Eukaryota > Metazoa > Arthropoda > Insecta > Hemiptera > Monophlebidae > Icerya > Icerya purchasi. The sequence continues at coordinate 92,572,834 of CM077115.1, forward strand.
CAGTGAGCGCAACATCACATAGCGTTGTTTAAGTTAGTTTCTAACCTATCGTGGTGCTTCGTAAATAATAATAATAATAATCACTGACCGAATCAGCTTTCGTAGAATTAATCGACTGTTCACAATAAATGTACGTTGATCACTCTTTAATAGCACAGTTTGGGCTGCGTTTCGCCAGCCCCGTCCATTTTGAGTTGGGAAACCAAAATAGGCTTATTCGTTTGTGCTTCGTTTGTGCTTCTTTGTGCACGACTTTTTTTTGTTTGTGCTCTCCCCCTTCATAGTTTAATTAGAAAAGTCTTTGGGCGGGGCTGGCGAAACGCAGCCCCGCCCATGTAAAATTAAGGAATGAAAATTATGCCATTCGTTTGTGCTTCGTTTGTGCTCCTTTGTGCACGACTTTTTTTTGTTTGTGCTCACCCCCTCCCTGATTTGGTAAGGATGGGATCAGCCCCGCCCATGTAAAATTAAGGGATGAAAATTATGTCATTCGTTTGTGCTTCGTTTGTGCTTCTTTGTGCACGACTTTTTTTTGTTTGTGCTCACCCCCTTCCTGATTTGGTAAGGGTGGGACTAGCCCTTCCCATGTTGAGATGTGTTACTCATTTGTGCTTTGTTTTGTGCTTCATTAGGCACGGATTGTTTTTATTTGTAGTGAATTTGAATGGGCGAGGCTGGAGAAACAGTACCTTAAGGGTATGAAATGGGATGTTGTAAATACAAATATATACGCTTTTGACAGTATGGTGCGTGCTCCAATGAAATTTAACCATCAATCTTCTGTGTAATCGACAATTCGAAATTAGCTCAATTATTTGTTTCTTCCGCCTAGCGTTTTTAAATTCATTTCTTTCAGGGACAATACATTAAGAAAATAATGCTCCACACATACTAGGTAAAGCATTAATATACAAGAGTATAACAACGAGTCATTTTGATTCTAATTTTCAACTTCAGTTTTCAGATTTCCTATGTTTTATGTTGTTTTCTCAATTTTTCATATATCTTGTTATAAACTGTAAAAAAATTTTTTTTGTCTATTTTAAGATAAATTTTATTTTTTGTAAATTTTTTTATTATTTCATCATTTTAAAATTTTTAGAAAATATAAAACTTTTTAGAAACCATAAAAAATGTACCTCTATTTAAATTTTAAATTAACAAAAAAGAAAATTAATTTTACTCAATTTAATGTGTTTTAATATAATGCGATTGCCATAGTTTTGGAATTCAACTCAATTAATTTAATTAAAATTGGTTTAAACTTAATTAAAATTTTTAATAATCTTACATTTATAAACACATTTTTTTGATTTTAATTCGATTTTATCTAACATAATAATTCAGATTTAGTCTCACTTTTAATTTGAAAGCCACTGTTTTATAATATTCAGAAAAATGAATATAGTTGCTTAAAGATTACTACACATATCTTCATTAATATGAATGTCATATATATTTCACTTTTATTTTCTTTTTATTTTCGAGTCTAGTGTTCTAATAGTATTTATCATTGAATGAATTTTTTGCATATATGAAAGTATTTAATTGTCGTTATATAAAATAAAAAAAGGAAAAAACGGGCGCTAAAAACTTTATGTAAAAATATTAGAAAGTAAAGTATAAAATCTTCTTCAACAACAATAAAATTAGTATAATAATGATGAAATATACCAATAAAAATTATAATTTAAATAAAATAATAATATTTTAATATAACATTTTATATTTCAAGATTAAAATTTGAAATTTCAATTAAAATATTATCACAAAAAGTAATTTGATTTATTTTTAAACATCGCATGTACGTAATGACTGTAGGTTTCAACTGTCCTCAAAAATGAGCAATTTTGCAGTCCCGACAGTTTTGACTGTGACGAGTCGTGTTTCGGAAATGTTTTTTTGTTAGTTATTATTAATATTCTTTTTGGTAAAAGTCGTACAATTCAGTATTTAATTTCTAGCCATCGCAGTCCATCTGATTCATGTTATTTTTCTATGCTAACTGTCGTAGCTGACGATTTATTGAAATTGTATTTTATTTATTCTAGTCTGGAGCCATGCCAAAGTTTTCTTCTAATCGAAATTGCTAGCGTACTTATATTTTGTTTCTTCTACGTTGAATAAACATGTAGTATTTAGTAAATAGTAAACAATTTAGCCAGTTCGTTTCCATATGTATTAACTGTTTCGTCTATTCTAATTTTTCTAAAATGGAACGGGAGGAAGAAAGAATTTTAAGATTGTTAGCCAATATTGACGAGGAACCGGAATGTATTGCAGTAATTGTTCCGATGAATCTAATATTGATATATCGGAATGCAGTGATCATGATTCGAATTCGGAAATTTCTAACAAATATGTGAAAATAATGAAGGAAATGATTTGAGTCCAAATGATGCACCGCAATTGGTGTATACTGGAAAAGTTGGCCACACTTTGTGGAATATACACTCACCTCCGAAAAATATTAAAATTCCGAAGAAAAATATTTTACGAATTCGTATACCCCGAGTAATTGATAGCGCTCAAGATATTAACACACCCACAGATATCTGGAAGTTATTTTTTACCAATGAAATTGTTGAAAATATCACAACAAATACGAATATATGGATTCAGAAAAATAAGGATAAATTCAGTAGAGAAAGTGATTGCAGCTGAAATACCGTCAGTAAAGTTTAAAGCTCTTTGTGGACTACAATATTTAGAAGGAGTTCATAAATCTTCGCACATTAATTTAGAAGACTTATGGACAACAGATGGAACCGGGATACAGTTCTTTAGAATTTGCATGGCACAAAACCGGTTTAAATTTTTACTGCGAGCGACACGATTTGGTAATTTAAATTCCCAGGAAGAAAGAAAAGGAGTGGATAAACTAGCACCAATAAGAGACCTTTTTGAACCATTTGTACACCTTTTTGCGGTCGATGAACTGGTGTGTTTTGATTTATTTGTATAGAAATTAAAATTAATTTTTTTTATAATCGTTGAAGACATTTTTATGTTTTTACATGGTATTTTTTGAGAAACATAAGATGATGCATTAAAAAGTGTACAATATTTTTCGAAATGCTTAAAACTAATACTATCATACACATATACGCTAACATTTTTAGTTTTTCATGTAGAAGGATAACTACATAATGTATGTATGTATATTTCTATAACTTTTAAAACGTTAGTAGCGTATGTTAAAATATAGAATTTAGTGACCCAGAGAAATCCTCCGTGTGCATCCTCTCGCGTCATTTATTCTTTGCGACCTCTCGCGGGTTAAATTGTTTTCAAGGAAGATGGAAACATAGGGATGGAAAGTTTTTTGAGAATAATTATTTATGCCTTCAAATGTTGCGGCCGAAATGCTTGCAAAAACATTAGCAGTAATATAACAACTGATAAAAATCTTATACATACATAGTCTTTATAAATGAGACCGAATTTTAAAGTGTGAAAATCATTGTTAAAACGAAATGCCAATCGTTGTGTTCGTAAAACGCATCCTGCTCGGTTGCGGATGTGAACATTTTATTTTAGTTGTCTCCGAATAGTGTCGCTTTGTCTCTGGATAAATAATGTTATTACAGAAATAAATTATATGATATTAACCAACATATTTTTATAACTAAAAGTAAATACTGTAAGTGAATATAAAAAATAAAATAAACATATTACTTATTTACTAAAATCAATTTCAGATATAAAAAAAAAGCGAGTTACCAAACACGGTATTTAATTATCGGCTGTTAAGAATATGTAAAAAAGAAAAAAAAACATACCAAAAATAGAAGATCTGAATTCGATATAATCCACTGTGTATTAAGAGAACAAAAATCTAAAATTTGTAAGGACTCAGTTTAATAAAAATTAATAAATGATCATAAAAATTTACTCACAGAAGAAACACATAAACTGACAGAAATAAAGCCAAAACAGAACTAGTTATCTGGAAAAGACTGTGTTACTATAGAGAGAGAAAACAATAACAGAAGAAAAGGATTACAAAAAAAAAAGAAATTTAATATTTTGGTGCATTTACATTAGTGTAAATCGACGCGGTGTACATTTACTGTTACGAGCAATTGTTGACAAGATGGTCAGTTATAGTAATACGTATGAATTCCTCAAAAATCAGCAAAACCAATAAGCTTAGTGGATGAAAATTATAAATATGATGCTATGGCCAGACTCGAATTGCGCACCATCGTTTACCTGGCCGACGGCTAAAAAAGGTCTAGTAATCTAAACACTCGAATTGCGCACCGCACCTTTGCCGCTCTGAAATATAAAAAAACAAACGAAAACGGCACCGGGACCATGATATTTGTTAGACTCGGTGGTTCCAAAACTGACTGCCGCTTTATAACATTTGAGTGTTCGATGGCTTTAAACATTTTTACGCTTCATCGTATAGTTAAAAAATGGCATTTCGTCACTTAACAAACCTCTGTCGTCCTTGCATTATTTAATTTTGATCAATATAGGACATGTAATGTTATTTCGGTTAAGTATTTGTAAATAGATGATTCTTCATAATTCTCCTGCTTAATTTTACACTTCGATTAACTAATAAAATAAATTTGAATTTTGAATAACATTTAATGAAAACACATCAAACAGACATCAGTTTGATTTCATCAAACAGCATGCAATATCGAACACCATTAAGGTTACACTTCAAATTGGTCACCAGTGCTTGCGTGATTGAAATAAATTGAGAAATTTAGAGGTCAGTTAATTTATATTTAGTAGTTAATAATTTGTCGGCCACCATTACATTTTTGAACATATTCTGCATAACACTAACCTACCTAACTTAAACTTTTATAAATGTAGAATCCACACGGTAGCGAAATAGTATATACATAAATATTTCAACAACTTTTTCAGTATACAGCCAATTTTTTGTAAAATCCAAGCTAATTTCGAATTGTCTATTACACAGAAGATTTATGGTTAAATTTCATTAGAGCACGCACCATACTGTCAAAAGATTATTTTCTTAATGTATTGTCCCTGAAAGAAATGAATTTAAAAACGCTAGGCGGAAGAAACAAATAATTGAGCTAATTTCGAATTGTCGATTACACAGAAGATTGATAGTTAAATTTCATTGGAGCACGCACCATACTGTCAAAAGCGTATATATTTGTATTTACAACATCCCATTTCATACCCTTAAGGTACTGTTTCTCCAGCCTCGCCCATTCAAATTCACTACAAATAAAAACAATCCGTGCCTAATGAAGCACAAAACAAAGCACAAATGAGTAACACATCTCAACATGGGAAGGGCTAGTCCCACCCTTACCAAATCAGGGAGGGGGTGAGCACAAACAAAAAAAAGTCGTGCACAAAGAAGCACAAACGAATGACATAATTTTCATCCCTTAATTTTACATGGGCGGGGCTGATCCCACCCTTACCAAATCAGGGAGGGGGTGAGCACAAACAAAAAAAAGTCGTGCACAAAGGAGCACAAACGAAGCACAAACGAATGGCATAATTTTCATTCCTTAATTTTACATGGGCGGGGCTGCGTTTCGCCAGCCCCGCCCAAAGACTTTTCTAATTAAACTATGAAGGGGGAGAGCACAAACAAAAAAAAGTCGTGCACAAAGAAGCACAAACGAAGCACAAACGAATAAGCCTATTTTGGTTTCCCAACTCAAAATGGGCGGGGCTGGCGAAACGCAGCCCACAGTTTGGGTCTCGGAGAGACATTGATTTTACACAATTAAGAAGTAAATTCTTCTCTGGCAACAAATTGCTATATCGGATTGTTCATGAAATAATAAATAGTTGGCAATTTAGTATCTACACACTACGATAACTTTATTCATATTTTCACGGATGGTTCTAAAATTAGGGTGTACAATGGCATGCTGGTACTGTATTGTTTTTGTTTTCTTTAGGGCGGGAGGGGTCGTCAACATGAGCACTGGCTCAAGAACTGATAATGAAAAGGAAGGTGAAATTACATCATTACTATTGGGGGGGGGGGGGCATTAAATAAATTTAAGCTACCATCTGCGTCGTCGATTTTCATCGTCTAGCTAGTAGCAATATATGTATAAGTAATTAAAAAATATACTCAATGCATGTAATTCAGGCCAAAAACATTTATTACGTACCGACAGTTTAAATTCACTTATGCCTTTGAATAGTAGTAATTTTAATTAAAAATGTCATTTATAAAAGCAAATACAAATGATGAGGATACTGCAACGAACGACGGGCTTCTTTGGATGATTTCGGCAGATCTCTGCTTTTTAACATTCAGGTTGACAGTAGTGTAGAATGAATCAACTTTAAAAATAGTGCAAACCAAAGCAAATATTACTGTGTAGTGCAGAGCTCTGTTACTTGGTCTTATTTTATTCCAGAATCTATTCTTAGCCGGCTCATCTGAAAATAGAGACTATTATTTACCAGTTGCGTATGGGCAATTCTCGAGTAAGATTGAAGCGGTTGTCGCATGTGAAACTTTTTTTTTTTTTGACCTGGACAGAGACATCTATTAAAAGCCAATTCATCTATATTAAACTAGAAAGAAGGGGGGGGGGGCACTCGACAAAGAATAAAAACTGTTTAGAAGAAAAGAATATCAGACAAAAGGAAAATAAAAACATAAATTAAATAAAAATTTTACTAATACAAAGAAAATTGGACAACTAATGCCTGATTACCTCGAGAGAGCAACACATGTATATAGTAGGGCGAAAAAATATTGTTAGCTATTAATTCACCCACGAGGGCACGTCTACGATTGTCGAATCGACAGCAATTAAACATTGAGTGGTTCATATCTTCTTTTAAATTATTATTATGAGAGTGATTGGAGCATATAGAATAGGAAGAGTCGACTTCAAGAAAGTTCAGGCCCAGTCTAGTATGCCCCATACGCAAACGACAAATGATCGTCACAAAAGAGCGTGTTCTATTGACGGGCTATGTGGGCGGAATAAAATAAAACCAGGAAAGAAAAGGTAAGACAGGTTGCATGCAGTAGTATGTTCTGCTCGCATAAAGACTTCCCTTAGAAGGCATTAACTGTTTAATTGCATTAAAAACGAGTATAAACACTATCGAAATGAGTTTTTTGAAAAATTAATATTTCTTATGATCTTTGCATCATCACGTACTATTTGTAAATTCTCGTTATTTTAAATTCCTTCTATTGAACGGCATCAAGTCTAATTGTATAAATTCATTTTCTTTTAATAATTTACTATCCTAAAAAATTCTCGATGATGATTCACATTCCTAATTCTTGCCGCTCAGTCGGGTTCGAGCGCCTATGCACCACCTCGGACTTAAGAGGGAGAGCAGAGAGCAATATCCTATTTTTAGTAATTATATACGGACACCCGTGAACTTATAATTAAAATTAGTGTTTCTACGGGATTAAAAAAAAAAGAAATAATTTAAAACATTTTCAAGTTTTTTATTTAATAAATCATTATCAGAAATTTTTTGTCGGCTTGTTTTTATCTTTCCGAAAATATTTTAAAAAAGGTTCAACGGCTTGTAATAAAATTTACGCAGATTACAAAGAATATTGCCACCCAAATATTGCTTTCAGCATCGTATATCTCATCTTCTCCAAGTAGTTGGAGTATCAACAACACCAATATGATGAGTCATAGCTGGTCTACTGCAGCGTGAGGAGAAATAGATATGTTTCACATTTTCCCGTTCATTCCAGTTGGTCGCTATTACCTTTTAGAATAGTTGATTACTATATATATATATACATATATGTAAAAAAAGAAACCTAAAATTTACCATTTAAATTATTTTGATATCTCAAAAGGTTTTTTGAAGATTACCGCGAATTTTAAGAACAGATTATTTTATTTCTCAAGTTACTAAAAAGTATTTATTCCTTCTGTGTCCCGATTGTGTAGAAGCAGATGAGTATATACATACATACATACATATTTATTTATATATGTATATATGTACATGTATTAATTACAACGTAATTCTTAGGCTACCCCCATTAGAAAATATGTTCCAAAAAAATGTCCCAAAAAATGTCCCAATTTTATGTAACGTTTGTTATATTTTATAGGATTTTTTTGATTATGTTATCATATTCATATGGACCGATTTAGAATTACGTTGTAAATTTTGATCATTTTATACAAAATATAGAAGAGAAAGAGACATAAATAAAAGCAAGAGGGGTCAAGGGGCACAGCCCCTTGCGAGACTAAAATGGCCGAGTTTTATATATATATATATAGAGAGAGAGAGAGAGAGAGACAGACAGACAGACAGAGAGACAGAGAGACAGACAGTCAGACAGAGTGAGAGTGAGATATTACTAATTATAATTTTTTTTATCATTTATGAAGAAAATTTAGTGTAATATTGTTTTTCATTAACGAATGCAGTAAGAAGGAGATTATATGTTGTCAAGTGTTTTTTTTATTTCTTTTTTTATTATCAGTGTTGACTAATACGTAATGTAGATTCAAATGAAGGAAATGAATCTGAAACCTCTTCTTTGATATTTACGTGCTCAGCACTAATGGAAATATCATGTTTTAATATTACACGCTTAAACCAATACCTAACTTTATAGGATGCAGAAGATAACAGTGAGTCGAATTGTCATTTAAAACATTTACACTAAAAATTGTAAAATAAAAATGTTACAAAAAAAAGTATCAACTTCAAAGTTTGTACTAAAAAAAATAAAGAAAATAAAATGTACGTTCCATCTTAGTTAATCACTTTGGAAAAAATAAAAAGTTACTTCCGAAAAAATTATCAAATAACATTTATTAAACACTAAAAAATTTTAAATATTTTAATAAGTTATTTTAAGTAAATATGTTACACAGTTTCAAAATGATTGTTGGAACAATTAACTCGATAACTCGGTGCTGAAGCTAAATTTTTATGAAAAACTATCAGATTTCTCGATAACAACTCACAATCAGTGATACAATCAATAACTTATATAAACATCACAGTGACAAAGGTAAAACTAAAACTAATATCTTTCTCAATATCGAAAAACAAAATTTCTGTCTTTCCACTAGAAGCTTTAATAAGAAAATAATAAAAGAAATTCAAAAGTATTTTAAATTCCATGCAACATATTATGTTCTAACATATCTTTATAACCTTAATCAAAAACTTTATAAAAAAGATGAAAACAAACCGCTCTAAAGGCCCTGATAACGTATCAATAATGGTTAATAATATTTCTAATAAGGCAAAGCTTCACTTGCAGCTCTTATTTTTGTGTTTTTCCTTACCATGAGCCGTGTGTTACTGCATAGGTTATTACGGCATACGTCAATTACTAAAGTTTAAATGACTGGAGTGATCTGATTTGTTTTGGTTGTGGTAAGTGAAGTCCTGTGATCTCTAGCATTTTTCTGGTGTTTAGTTTATTGGTTGTTGGAAGTTGTCTTCTGATGTGTACGCACTTTCTGGGCTTAATTTTTTGATAATTCGCGAACAGCGGTTTTTAATCTTCTGACCCGTTAGTAAAGGCTTAAGAGCTGCCAAAGCGTGCAATACGCCCTCCTTGTCGGCTGTTGCTTCTATAGGATAATTAATGACGTATGGTTTTGTAGCTATATTATTAATCAAATCATTAAATTCATTGTATATGAGAAAGGTCGTGGTTCAACATCAAACAGATGTTTACACTTCTCGGTTAAGTTTGTGGAAGGCGGGGGTGTTATTTTTGGATATAGAGTCACCTGTGTTTTCACTTTGGTTTACGGTTACTTCTCCATTCGTTGCAGTAGTCATTAGAGATTTTTTAATCTGCGGTTGTGTTGGGAAAGTTGGTTCTTCGTTGCAAGTCGGACTACTTGGTGGATGTGGTCGCTTTTGTTTTGTATTTTGCCGGTCGACTTCTGTTTCCATTTGGACCTCAGGAGTTGGAATACTCAATTTCAGCTGTTTTACTTCTGTTGGGTTAGTTTTATTACAGTTGGAACATGCATGGTCTTCTAGATGCAAGAAGATACGATCGTTACGTTCATTATGCTTTATAAGGAAGGATTCTGGTAGATTAGAGCAGTTAATTTGCTCAATATACAGCTGTCTTCGCCAACTGATTATAATATGACCAAATTCTTCATCGGATGGGTTAACTAGTAATATGGACACTGGAGATACTATTTTTAAGGGTAGTATAGATTGAATATACAGTGATATCGATACGTCGGAAAGTATTAATTTATTATTTGGATTTTTGATTCGTCGTGCTGTAACTATTTGGTTTATTAATTTCAGATACTATCGTAAAATATTAAAAAATTGATAATAATTCTAGTCAGCAAACCTGGAAAAAATTGTTTACCCTAGAAATAAATTATGGATCAATATCACTGACTGATATTCAAGAAAATGAAAAAGGCTCCACTCCCACGTTAGGAGAAAGTAATCAATATAATATTAACAATCTGTGGAGAAGGAAATGATAGGCATAAGAGGTGCAATATGGACTAGGAAGACCGAGTATCAATAAAATGTAATAGAAAGCAGAGCTGTCAGCAGAAAGAGATGTGTATGTAACAGTCGTATTGCTCGAATTCGAGCGTCGTGACTACCTATTCGTTCATTCTAGTTGTACAGAATAGGTAGCGCTCATAGCAATTATTATATGCAACGCAGGTGTACACACGCAAGAAGACTACATTCGGAACTGATAGTAGCCGCTTGTTATCGCGCCACTAGTGCAGTCCCGTGTGTGTCTGCTGTGTGTAGTGAACTAGCGCGCATATGATGTTGAACGTGGTGGTTTGCCATTGCCTGCCACGTGATTATTAGCGATTATTTATTTATTTATTTAATTCTTGTAATAAGTTTGTCGTCGCTCGGGATCGAACCCGTGACCGCCATATCGGAAGTCAAGCGCTCTAGCAACTAGGCTATCGCGACGACAATGAACACTTAATAAAAACATGATCAGCATCACAAACACGCTCTTCGTTTGAGTGAAGAAGACAATATGGAGAGGCAACCAACGAAAAACGAAAACGGGAGGAAGATAATAAAGTATGGCTTAAGGGCGTAGACGAATAACAGATACAACAGAACGACGAAGTGGAGGAAACAGAGAGAACCACGGATTTACAGGAAGACTTGGTTGAACAGATAGATAAAATAATAAGGTCGAAAGGAATAAAGCAATTTAAGAAGATATTAAAAGGGAAATAGAAAGGTGTAACGAGCACAAAAAGATATAGTCAAAGACAAATTGACTTACTGGACTGTGTCTACGGTATTGCGACACAAAGAAAAAAGCAGTAGATGGTCGGCAAAAAGTTTCCCTTATCCGGGAAAAACATGGTTACGATCATGATCATCAATATCAAAGGATACAGCTTATTCGATGTGTTATGGTGCGTGATTCTATAATCGAGAGCGCCATCTCCTTTCATTGTCACGAGGTCTCCTTCAATTCCTTTTCGAGTTCTAATCAGTCTAACATGGTGCTTCCGTTCCCTCAAATTATGCACTTCCGCATAACATTATTTTCATCAGCTATATAATCTTCGTTATTTTCCCTTCACTCTGTTTTTTAAGTTTATTCCTCATGCACATTCAACTGGCACCAGCCATAGAATAACACATTAAAGGAAAGTAGTGTCCGTATACTTCCCTCGCTTAATATAACCAAACAAAAATTAGCCAAAAAGTTTTCATTAAAATACAAAGAGAAACCCGATATGTTAAAATTAAAGAGACGATAAACATATCAATGTAATTTTTCTATTGAAATATAGACCAGAATAAAGATAATGAATTTGAAACCTACAAAGCGCAATTTGCATGTTCATCGCTGACGGAATTTGAACATTACTCCTACACCGCGGAAAGTAGGCAGCATTTTAGGCTACACTCGTATCATCATTTAAAAATGTTTACACTAAAAGCTGACAATAACTTTTTTTTTTAACAATGCCGACTTTATATTCCAAAAATTTAGTAAACTAGCACCGCATAAAGTAAAAAATAATCACTGCCGGTAAGAAGTTAATATTATATACAGTATAAGTTAAAATAGAGCGATAATATGATTATTCTTAAACAACACTTATATCTTAATTCGAGTGTCTCGGTATAAATCAATTCAAACCGGAACAATAATTAAAAACCGCTTAAATATTCTCGATGGGCTTATAGAAAACAAACAATCGCACTATATACACTCATTTAATATGGTTTTCGATTATTGTTGTAATGAGAATTTAGCAGCGCGCAGCTAATAAATATTATTTTTTTTTTTTTAAAGAATATTATTATTCTTTATCAAATAATAATTTTTTACTTTTTAATGAATTTTCATTAAACTTTAAAAGTATCTTTTTTTTTCCTTTCTTTTGTAATTGACATTTTTGGCAACTATTTCTTATGTATGTAATCGAAAACGAGATGATTTATAATGATTTTCTTAATTTATGAAAGTTAAAAGCGGAAAGTGAAAACAATAACGAGATAGAACTTTAAATGAAAAGAAGAAAAACACGGGAAAAAGACACGGGGACTTGATTAAAAACGTGTACGACAGGGTTGTTTACGGATCACGGTTTAAGAAATAATAAATTAGGCGTAAATTTATCGCAAAGGCAGCTCAGTGCGAACGCAATGTTCATTCGAGTGTGTGTCTGACGTCGGCGAGTTGCACGGCGCGCATTTAATTAATATTATAGTCGGCCGATTGTTAAGCCGGTTGGCGATGCTGAAATTAGTGAAGCAATTTCGCAGATTGTTAATAAGGAACTGGGCCCTGCTAAATGAGCCACAAAACCCTTTGAATAATGCAGCATTTTGGTCGCTAGCCTGTCAACTGATCTGTTCACACTGTGCCTAGACGTACATGCGCATTTCGAGCCAGTTATGACACGGCGAAGGGATTCCCGGTAAAGGGCGGGACGAACCTGCCGCCTTTTTAAAAAGTTTGTTACGATTGCCGTATAGTCTATTCTGTTTCACCCCTTGTGAAACATCGAGGTCACAGTGACAGCGGAATTCGAAAAAAGAAATCAAAGAACCATTGGGAAATATCCGATGCTAACTTTCCCATCTCTTTGTTTCCTGTCACCCTTTCTAAGCCTTTTATTCGCAATCATTATCAGTATCCTCATCGCATTCTCGATATTGTCATCAGCATCATCATACTTTTAGGTAACAATAATAATAATAATAATAATAATAATAATCGGGTGTGAAGACGGCGTGTAAGGAAATACGAAGGAGGAGAAAAATTATAATGCCTGGGAATAACCGAATATCCGAAATTTTCCGCCATAAAGATAAATCGTCTCGATTTTATTTACGAAAAAGAGAGGCATTCATTTTATTTCGTTTATCATCGCGACAATGTTCTTAAACTTCGCGGCGTAGTCGTCCAAGAAGTTTGAACCTCGCTTGGTCGAAAAATAAACTTTTTATGTAGCATAAAGTATTCTAAAGTAAAAATATTTATTGCCAAAAAAATACCTGGTAATAAAAAAATCAAATAGAATTATATTTCTTTTGTATGTGCCGGTACAGAACCTCTCGCACATGTTTAATAAATTTTCGGTCACGCAACCGATTTTAATCGTATTATTAAAATTCCGCTAAACGAAATCGTATTTAAATATTTCACAGTTTCTAAAATTAATTTTCTGCTAACTTCCCATATTTTCTACGATATCAATAAATTTATCCATGTTTATTTACGCAATTGACGCGCCCAGGGGCAGAGTAAATCTCCTTTTAGAGAGAAAAATCGGAGTGAGATTTGAATTCCTTAAAAAACAGTCTATTTTTATTTTATTTCATCTTTATTTTATAATCTACGCATATATAAAAATGAATGTTGGTTTTTTTCTATGCTTGTTTGTCCTAAATGCATTCTTGTACCACTAGACGGATCACGCTAAAATTTTCAGGATGTATTCGTGTCATCTGAACGAAGGTTTTAAGGTGCGGCTGAGTTTCTTACCCCTTCTACTTCACGAAATATGAGTTTTTAAGTAGTTGAGATGCGACCAGCGGCACAGAAATGCATATGGAACGAATAAAAAAAAAAAAAAAATCAATTTTTACAGAACTTTAAATAAAATGATTACTATGGTAAATATTAAAAATTTAAATAAAACGATTACTCTATGGTAAATAATAAACTCTAGATAACATTTTATTAATTTCCGGCGTAAGTGTAAATACATAGGTTTCCGTTAATTCATTTTTTGTGTTACTAAAATCATCAAACGTCCATGACATGATCTAAAAATCCGAATCGCGCTCCTAGCCTAATTATTGTACTTATTGCGGAGAGTAAAACAAAAACAAAACAGTAGCGTTTTCTACTAGTTTTTACACGGAAATAAAAAATCCTGTACAACGGAATTTTTAATAATTCATACTCAAACTTGGAATCGTTACTCAACTACTGCTACTTTGATTTTATGGTAATAAATTAATTTTAATAAAATGCTCGAGACAAAGAATTAGGAAAATACGAATGAAGAAAATGTTCTCTGACGTGTGCAATTATGGGAGATCATCGTGTGAATACCCTTCAAAAAGATAGGGCTGTGTGTACTGTTTAATAGAGTGAAACTTTTTGTTAGATCACGACAAACGTGAAGATCATTTTTTGTTGGATGGTAATAAACATGTTTCCCAAAGAGAGAGAAAGAAACTTTACATAAATATAATTTCAGATAAAACAAAAATTTTTTAATTTCAAAGTACGAATTTAAACGGGGGTATTTAATATACGGGCGAAGCCGTGGATGTAAGTCTGCCCTTCGGGAAACGCAAGGGGGCAAGAAGCCTCCTTGATCCTCAGTCTTTTCTTTTCTAAGTTTCTTTTAAAAAAATCATTTTCAGTAAACTACGTCATTCGTGGCCGTCTTTTATTTAAAAAAAAAAACAAAAAAAAACATTTTAGCAATTGCACAATACAGCATTCAACGCTAGTTATCTCACATGAAGTTACGGGATAAAATTAATCAAGAGACATTATCGTTTAATACAAAACTAACGGGATATAATCATTTAATAAAAAACTAACGGGGCATAATCATTTAACAAAAAACCTAACAGGACATAATCATGGGACAAAAAATGTACTATATCCCGGGCTAAGAATGACATAGTCATTAATATAACCAAAAAACTAAACGTAGAATTAAATATCACAAAGCGTAATTGTACATTGCTCGTCATTTTGGTAAATGATTCAATGCGCTTTGTTCGATTCCGAATTTTTATTCGTAATTCTTGACGAGTTAACTTTTTACCGAAATAGACCGTTTTTATGACGTAGTAATTGTTTCCGATCTTCTTGATATGATGCGTAGATCGTTTGATGATTTTTTTCATTCGAAAAGTGCTTCGCCGTTCTCTGAAGCATTTCTTATAATTATCGTCACAACTTGGTTTTCCATATAAGCCCGAAGTTAATAAGAGCATATTTATTTTTCAATATACCTAGAAGGCTTACTTATGAATAATTTTTGTTAACTTCCGACTCTACACCATCATAAAAAACACACGCATCTCCCAAATTAAATTTTTGACGACATTGCGTATAAATATTTCTTGCTTCCTTTGGCAGGGTGTATTTTTTTTTTTTTACTTCCCTTCAAGTAGTGTAATACTTTATTATTATTATTATTATTATTATTATTATTATTATTTTCTAATTAACCACCGTATAAAAGCCTAGTCGCGGCATAAATCAAAACATATTGAATTTAATTATTTCCCATACGAATAGCGCGATATTGACATATTAATTAAATGACTTAACATTATAGATATTTGATCCTATATAGTTATTGATTATTTATAAACCCGAATCGATGCAAGAGTTACAAAATGCTTGATGTACAAACAGCACTTGACTGGTATAGAAATTTATATCCAACTCATCTTTGACATTAAATCTATTTTCTATGCTATGGAAGAACTTAAAAGTTGTTCTACCATGCAAATCATTGGTCCATCTATTCTGTCATATATCATTTATAATATCCTTTATAATTACGTTAAATTTCCTTAATGAAAGCATAATTACGATTATATAAATTATAATTTAACTCAACATTAAATCGAGAATTGAATGAATCTATTACGATAGTACCGAAATGAATTTGTTGTTATGCGTATTGAATTCGGAAATCAAAGCCGACTTAAAAATACTCAAGTCAGTGGGCAGAATCCCAGTAATAACTGGAGCTGCCGAAGTTGGTACACAGTTCTACATAAAGAACCTACACACTAAGCAGAAGTTTCCTTTGTTTAGCTAATTTTTTTGGTAAACATAATCGAATTTAGCTTGCGTACGTACATGCTTGAATAATTAAACAAAGATTCTACAACTTCTTCATATACAACTACTCGTCCTTTACATTTAATAATGTTAGGTTGAATTTTGAGAAGCACGTACAATTTCTTATTTGATTTATCCTGAAGGTAACTAACATGTATAGTAAACTTTAATTTATCGTCTAGGATAATTCCCAAATATTTAAATTATTTTACTATTGGTAAGGGTTTGATTATAAATTAATTTAGTTGTCTATAATTGGCTGTGATATTTTGAAATATTTCTTTTCCTAATTATCATCAAAACTGATTTTTGCACCGAAAATAATTCAAGACCAAGATGGTCGAACGTAAGTTGAAGTTTTTTTACATATATTAAGTACTTAGAAACCTCTGGCATATAAGAACGTGTCCTTGACATAGGGATAAAATAATCAGCAATTTTATAAATAACAAACATTACGTCTAACATATTCTTTTATATTTATTTAATGTTTGTTAATTTATCCATTTTTTTTTCACATTATTCATCCTACCGTCAAAGAAGAAAGAAAGCTATTGAAAAATTTCATGTTGCATATTATTCAACTTACGCGAGCATCTTTTGTCTCCCCGTAAAGTAAATTTTTTATCTGTTTCTAGGTACTTTTAAATATACTGACGAACTCGCTGTGCGAAACTGGAATTGCCGTTTTAAAAATAGTATAAAATGAAAGGTCCGCAAAAACAAATTATCCTACAACTGAAATAAGAAAGAGCAAGATTAAAAAGAACATTCTGCTACAAATTTCCTCGAGAAAGAGTAATAGAAATGCGAAAAGTCGCAGCGAACCGAAAGTGAGCAGTTTCCATTCGTGTTCCTCTTACCTCGTTAAAACCACTTTTTACAAAAGAATTAGTTAAGAAAACGACGATTAATAAAATACATCGGACCAAGGCATTCAATTACGAGGGGAGTATTAAAAAAGATAAATGCCGTGGTTTAAATACGATAACGAAGGGGGATAGTACGGGTGTTTACACAGCACTAAAGCCGGTTAAAACATCAAACAAGTCTCTTAACACAAAGATGAGCAAGCTTTTTCTCAATGCTGTTAGGGCTGTTTGAAAAATTACGTTCTAGAGTACTTTTTATACGATTAACAATCTCCGTTTCGTATAGAGTAGATCGTATTATGCAACAAGTGCGTCGAATTCATTATTTGGAAAAAAATATGAAGAATATAGCTCAGCTGTTTTTCAAAATATCGCAAAGATACTTAATAGCCTCCTGTTCCTCGTATTATGCACATTTAGTGAAATTCTCCTCAGCCCCACATTATCGTTTAACGGAATCATACTCAAAAAATGCACTGCTCAAAAGCAAATGTGACAACCGACTACCGATTCGAAACAAAATCCGGCCCAAAGAGGTTCACAGAGTTCACTTTTACACCTGTCATTGGATTGCCGCAAAAAGAGCACATTTAATTTTAACTCGGTGACAACACGTCTTCCTGTGTCTTGAGATTTAAATCAAGTTACAGCGTTCCTGAAAAATTATTAGATAAACTTCACAGCGGAATGATGAAAAAACAAATCCTACCTTAACAAACAAGATATTACTTTATCGAAGGATGGAAAGAGGAAATTATGTTTCGCTGGTCCGTTAAATTATCTCCGCCTTCATTTAAATGAACATCGTGTCTGGAGGAAAGTATGTAATGGATAAATGGAAACAGCTAGGAACAATTTAAAAGCAGCATGTCAGCTTTCAAGAAGAGATTCTACATCTACTTTTTAAGTGCTCCTCCGAAAGAAACCACGATGAAATTCAATGAATCGTTTGGTCCAGAACTATAACAAACTAATAGCAAATCATAAACATTCCGAAACGAACTTATAATAAACGTCCTCCGCGGTTCGTATGGATTCTAAAGTGTATGGAATTATTAACCGTTGTGGAAAATGTCTGAAATCAAAACTGGAATTATCAAAATGAGTCAGAATATCCTGAACACCAAATGTTCAACTTTTAATATATATATTTATTTTTTTATTTATATATATATATATTTATTTATTTTTTGATTTATATATATATATATATATTTATTTATTTTTTGATTTATATATACAGTAAAATCCGCTTAATGTGATCGCAAATGTCCGAGGGAATATCGATAACATTAAGCGGCTGATAACATTAAGCGAAAAAAAATCGAGTTGAAAAATTTTTTTTTATTGCACGTACATATGTATATCACATACTTGATTCTAGCTTTGAAGTACATACCACAAAGTGCGTTTGATAAAATAGATACGTCGGTTAATATCATTAGGCATTACTTACCCTTCGGAAGGTAACGTGTCAAAGAACTTTGTTTCAAATTCTGAACGAGTAAATTTTTAACAAGTTTTTCTGACGCATAAGTATCATTGAAATTATCAACAGTGCCTCTGCACTGCACAAATCGTCGAATGGTTGCGAGGGCATCTATAACTTCTTTGTGAGAGGGTACACTATTTTCATATTCCATTTCCTCCTCTGATGATGAAAGCTCTTCGTCGTCGTGATTTAAAATGTTGTCGCATACATCTTTTTCAGTCACAGGAGCAGCAGTAGTCAAATTGGAATCAATATCGAGCCATTCTTCAAATTCGACTTGTAACAAGTCATCGGGACAAGGGAGTTCACAAAGCACTTCGACCAGTTCTGATTTTGGAAAGAATCCTCCTTTTTTGAAGCAGTTAGAAATTGTTAATTTAGTAACTGAATCCCAGCCATGCTTCAAGAGATGGAGAGCTGATAGAAGATCAGTTTTCGTACTTAATTCGGCCGCCGATAAGCCTTGCATGTTGCCTTCGATCTGTTCCAAAACTCGTTGTCTCATTTCGTTGCGATAGTACGCCTTTAGGGTCCTAATTACGCCTTGATCTAACGGTTGAATTAATGAGGTGGTATTCGGCGGCATAAAAACAATTTTAATGTGGCGGAAAGTTAGGTCGACATTATGAGCTGTACAGTTGTCCACCAGCAAAAGAATGTTTCGATTTAAGCGTCGGTCCCATTGCACCAACCATTCTTTAAAAATTTCCAACGTCATCCAGGCATTCTTATTAGCCGAATATGAAACTGGTAGGTTTTTTACGTTCTTGAAGCATCTTGGATTTTTACTCTTACCGATAACCAGCAGTTCTTCTTTTTCACCGGACATACTGCAGCAGCATAGCACCGTAATTCTATCTTTGGCTACTTTAAACCCCTTCAACGCTTCACTTTTGAACACTCATCTTTACCGAATCGTTTTCTTTTACGCGAAGTGTTCCCGTTGCATATCGTCGCAGTTTCCAATTCTTCTCTCGACTTCAAAATTTTACATAATAGCGGTTGCGAAATTCCTAATTTTGATGCTGCTTCACGTTGGGATATGGGTACAAGCGCGTCATACTTTCGTAAAATGTTTACTTTTTCCGAAACACTGCAATCGCGACGTTTTGGTTTCGACGACATTATCATAAGGAAAGCGATGAAACAACTGTATACGAAGACGATTTGTTATCAACTTCGTTATATGCATAATTGTAGGTACACATTCAATGAAAGAAGATAAGAAACGAGATTTATTGAAAAACCTACTACATTACGTGCTCTGATTGCGATAACAATAAACGACGTCTTGATCACATAAAAGGGGGAAATTTGTGTGTAAAAAGGACAAGAAATCGGGACCGAAGCATTTTGATAACATTAACCGATTGATAACAATATCCGGCTTCACATTAAGCGGATTCTACTGTATATATATATACATATATATATAATAGCTGTTACTCACGGTTCCGCCGTGTATTAATATCCGTTTAAATCTGTACCTGGAAATTTATAAAAACTTTTTTTCTAAACTGGAATTGTACTTATATAAAGGTTCTTTCTCTTTTTAGGAAACAAGTTTATCGCTGTCCAAAAAAAATTGGTCTTTACATTTCTCATTTAGCTGAAGATTATTTCTTCGCTCAACCAAAAGGCATACACAGCCATTATTGTAAAGGGGCTGAGTTATTCACACGGTGATTTTATTAAAATTAATTTATTACTACAGCAGCAAACTACAATAGTTGAGTGAGGATTTCAAATTTGAGTATAAATAACATTCCCATGGTAGCAAATATTAAAAATGCAATTCCCAGTCTTGCTTCCGGATGTTCGTTTGCTTCAGCTGAGCAGACTTGAGCAGTGAACACTCTAACGCTATCTAGTCTTGCTTCCCGTTGCTCATCTGCTTCAGATGAACGGACTTAAGCATTCCGTACTCGAACAGTTTCCAGTCTTGCTTTCAGTTATCCATGGTTTCGCTCGTGTATTAATATCCGTTTAAATCTGTACTTTGAGATTAATAAAAAAAATATTTGTTTTATCTGGAATTATATTTATGTAAAGATTCTTTCTCTCTTTGGGAAACATGTTTATCACCATCCAACAAAAAATGGTCTTCACGTTTCACGTTAAGTTGAAGATTATCGATTCTTCTATAGAACTTGTCTGTCACGATCTAACAAAAAGTTTTGCTCAACTAAACAGCACACATAGCCATCATTTTGAAGGGACCGAGTTATTCACACGATGATCTCCCGTAATTATACATTTAAGGGAACATCATTTCTTCCGAATTCTTGGTCCCGAGCATTTTATTAAAATTAATTTATTATCATAAAATCAAAGTAACAGTAGTTGAGTAAGGATTTCAAATTTAATTATAAATAACGTTCCCGGTAGCAAATAATAAAAATTCTGTTTCAGAATTTTTTATTTCTCTGTAAAAACTAATAGAAAACATTACTGTTTTTTAAAAATCTTTGCGCTGGGTGCAGCAGCTAGGCTAGGAGCATGACTTGTATGTTTAGATCACGTCATGTAGGTTTGATGAGTAACGCAAAAAGAGGAGTTACAAAACGCGGTGTATTTACTTACGCCAGAAATTAATAGTTATCTAGAGTTTATTATTTACTATACAGTAATCATTTTATTTAAAATTGTATAAAAATTCATTTCTTTTTTTTTTTTTGTCCCGTATGCATTTCTGTACCGCTGATTGCATCTCAACTACTTAAAACCTCATATTTCGCGAAGGAGAAGGGGTAGAAATCTTAGTCGCATCTTAAAACCTTCGTTTGGAATGACATAAATACACCCTGATAATTTTAGCACGATCCATCCAACGGTACAGGAACGCATACAGAATAAACATACATACAAATATTCATTTTTATACATATATATATAATTTTTATGCCAGGAATAATATGAAAATCCTGTAACGAAGTTTGTAACATTTAGGCACTAGGAATCGAATTTACATTAATGACTATGCCATTTTTACCTCGGAGTAGCATGTAACATTTTTGTATTAGTTATATGTAACGTTTTTAAGTTTATGACTACAGTTGTAAATTACGTATAGATCATACTGGGGTAAAAGTTAATTTTATAATCCGGGCACTTCTATTTTGTTTGTCTCGTCAACTATGAACATTCACTCAGCGTAAGTAAAATTTTTGTATATTTTTAATGTGAGGCAGCGAAATTCGAAAACTTCTTTGCTAGTGTTCTATTCTTTCGCAAAATTAGTTATCTGAAGTGCAACGATGAGCAGATGCTGGAAAAGTACTCGTGTTTGTTATTGTTTAAATTGTTTATGTTTCACCATGATGATGTATAGTTTGTACTACGAAATATATCGGTGTTGTTTTTATAAATAATAATATTGTATAATTATAATTTCCGTGTAGTTTTACTTTATTTTAATTAATACAGAAATCGATAACATACTATACTTAATATCTTTAACGTGAAAAATCAAATTACCATTTAGGTTAATAGACTACAAATGCTCTTTTTTATAGCAGAAGTAGCTATAAGATTTAACAATAAGGCTAAAAAAAAACCTTCTGTCTATGGTCCTTTTTTAATAATGCTTATAAGATATTTATTTAGTTTTACTAAAAATTACATAGTTAACTAAAACTGACTCTTCTAAAAGAATTTTAAAAAACTTCAACTTCAAGCTCCAAGGAAGTCCACCAGGTCTGAAGGGATAAGTTTATATATATATATATATATATATACATGTGTGTGCGCGTGTGTGTATATTTTAACACAGAATTGTAATATGACGTAGTAATTATCCATTCTCTTACCGTCATGTTTGTGAATCCAGTGAGTAATCTGAGTGGAACGATGAACTAAAGAACCAAAACATTGACTTGTTAAAAAGTTCTATCAAGAAACAAAGGTAAAAGTAAAATCATTTGTTAGCGTATTAAACTTTTTTGTATGCGTAAGCAAAAATTATACGACATCGAAAGGTTTAGTGAAAAAAGACGATATTCTAGATCTGTGAACTGTTACAATGTCTCATGCGCTCCTAATTATATGTTTTTGGTACCTAGCATGGCTGTTCGTCACCATTTTAATAAAGATTAAAATCTAGGATTGTTGTTGATTTAGTTTACTTTAAATTACTATTATGAAACCAATTTTTCTGTAAAATAATGATACTTTAGCAATTTAAAAATTAATGTTAAATTATATGTTTTGTTAAATAAATCTCAACTGGCTTTACACAAAAAAGATCTATTGTAAATATGTTTAAGGTATTCAAACGAAGGGTAACAGACTAAAAATACAAATCAATTTAAGTATTCACTTTTTACAACATTCATTTAATCTAATTAAATTACATTTACGATTTTGACTTCAGCCTTATTAATATTTATTGTATTAGCAAAATAAAAATAAAATGTATCACAAAAAATATTTTGTACATATAAAAAGAAAAAGATATTGTTATTGGAATAATTTATTACCAAGTTTCATACTGAAATTTGACACAAATATTTGACATTTTACAAATTAAAGTTGGCTTATTATATTAACGTAACAAACGAAACTGTATAAAAATTTTTCGATGGTAATAAAAAAAATGTGAAACTAAAATAATGACCAAACATGTAAATAAATAATACAACAAAATTCAGTCCATGAATATGTCAAGTAGACGAAACCGGTAGGACGGATTTTTATATATATTTTTTGTGAATAATAATGTCTGTAACTTTTATTTTAAGTAATAATTTAATATAAATAAATGTTGTATGTTTTAACGAATTAAAAGGTACTTTGTGTCCGAGTAATATTTAAAACTATAACTTTGTAACGTAATTTAAGGTTTAAAAATACATAACTTATAATATCAGTAAAATATTGCATCAATTTATAAGAATAGTAACAGTGGTAAAAATAATAACGAGTAAATAAAAAATAATATTAACATCATTATCATACGTGATATTTTGATAATAGTTCATAGTAAGTACTAATGTAATTTATAACAATAATGATACTATGACAAGTAACAATGGTACGAAACAATTTTACTTACATTTAAAATATTAAGCTGATAATATTAATTATCACAATATATAATTTCGGTAATTATAATATCTAAAATGTTCGCAACAAGAACAATTAAATGAAGTATGTGAATTAATTTTAGTGTTCACAAAAAGTAAATATTTATTCGGCTGACTGAGAAATTTTTATTATTTACGGAACGATTATTTTTCAATGATACGTATTTGCAGTATGAGGTCAGATAACAAAATTTAATAGTTTGGATTTATTTAAATCCTAGAGTGATATTTAAAACATTTTTAGAATTTGAAGTAATTCTAACTATTTCAGAAAGATATATATATATATATATATGTATATATTCAACTATTCTTTATATTCGATCAATATTTCCAGAAATTTAGATTTGATGAGTCGTTTTCTCATGGCTCTATTTTATTAACGTATTTTGTAAAATTCTAAGTAGGTAAAATAATATCAAGCAGCACCTCTTTCTTCCGCCATGAGCAATATCGAAAATAATTATTCAGTTCAATAAAATTCAAAATTTATTATCATGAATTTGATTACGTAAAAAAAAAATCAAATAGTTTATTAATCCAAATTAAATGTGCACACGAAACATTTTTTTTTCAAGATAAATTTGCTAAATTCCGTCTTACCAAAAAGCATATTAAAGTGTGTTCATAGAAGAAAAAATCCTTGTCAGCAACAAAAAGATCATATCGCATGTTTTGTAGCCTTAAGAGACAATATCAAATATTTCATATTATATATTTAACACGTTTTTCGGCTATATATTAGCCCAACTAATATACGATTTAAGCGTAATTGTTATTTATCTAATTAGTATATTCTTATGAATAAATTGAACTTACATAGTGTGAAAACTACTGGTCTCTTCAACGAGCAATTGCTGTTCTGCATAATTATTGTATCTGCAGAAAACGTTAAAACTTTTTGTAAAATTCTCGCAGAAATATTTCGTATTGTGGACATTAGAATACAATATTCTGCAAATTGAATTTTCTTATCATTTACTCGATAAGATCTTTTAAATATTACATTACACGTAGAATGTAGATGTACCAGTATAATTAAAAGTTATTAATAAAAATAAAGTAATCGGTAAAAATAATAATGTTACAAGTAATGATAAACGGGTTTATTTAAATTTAAAATATTAATCTGGTAATAGCATAAATATTATAAAAAAAATGGTGTTTTTACGAACCGTAAACAATTATAACATGTAATTTTTTGGGAAAATATTATTCAGCAGTAACTTTATTTTCTGTATTGCAATTAAATATACTGTTTTATTCTGTCATTTAGCATATTAATTAATTTTCCCAAAGCGGATGCTTTCACGTAATTAATGATTTAGTTCGATATTTTTTAAACTTATTATTGCAATGCAAGGCAACTAGCTATATAATATATATACATATTTTTATATATATATATATATATAATATAAATAAAGAAAGAGAGAGACAGACAAGAACGCTTATTAAAAATGTAGATAAAGGAATAAAGTAAAATACATGATTAAAAGTAATTAACTGATTTATTAAAATGATAATTAAAAAGAAATAGAATTATCATTTAATTTCTTTACTATTTATTTAAAAAAAAAAAAAAAAAAAAAAAGATAATTATATGAAAAAGAAAAATTTATAATTAGATTTTTTTTTATATATCATAAATGAAAACCTTAATAGCCTAGCTGTGGTGTCCGAGTGGTTAAGGAGTTGGACTCGAAATCCAATGGGCTCTGCCCGCACAGGTTCGAATCCTGTCCGCAGCGGAAAGTTCTACTTTTACAGAATTGTATATTTTTAAAACTAATTAGAATTACAAAAGAGAAACCTGACTTTCAACATTCTATTTCGGTAATTTCGGTAATTTCGGTAATTGATTTTATAATTTTGTACTAGTTGCTATTGATCTGAATTTTTTCATAAATTTAAGAATAAAAATCAGTGACGAACTATAAAAATTATAACAAAAAGCTGAACTTATTATTTGGTAATAGAAACAAAATATAGAGAATTTAAACTTTTATTATCATCTTGAAATAACTGTGCATAAAAAATAGGTATATTTCGGATCAGAAAAATATTTTTCGAAATTTCAAAATATTACGAAAATCACAAGAAATTATAAGAATCGCAAAAGAAGAAAAAAAAAGTACGAACATTATAACAAATTATAATTTCGTTATTTAAATAAAACTTTTATTAAAATATCCGAATAGAAAATAAATTTAATTACGCGACGTCAGTTATGGTCTAGGGACCTCATCACATATTATTTTGTTGTTTATTTTTCCACATCATATTTTAATAAGTTCTGCGAGTAGGGTGTAATTTTTTAAACGAGAACTTATTTTATTACATTATAATTAAATTCGAAATATGTTTTACATTCAGAGGTTTGCAAATACCACAGCAAAAGAAAACAGTAAACGTAAGACAAATGCAATTCATACACATCCGATTTGTTAAATAGTTGATATATGTTTTATAAACAATCACGGTATGCAAAAAAAAAAAAAACATGTGTTATTAGAAAAAATTAAAAAAGTAGAAAAAGGCTTCTGCAAGTTAGAGACAATTTTAACACAAATGGCTTATTCGAACTCACAAAGCTTATCAGCGCTGATGTTTTCGACTTTTATTCGATTATCTTTATAATATGTTTATAGGTGGTGTTTCAAAAATGAATAAAATCAAAACTAGTTGAATAAATCTGTTTTAAATTATTACTTTCATTTTCAAAACGTGAGGGGTAATCAATTTATAATATACATACACAGCAAGGGGGTCGCCAGCCGATGAATCCGATTGGGGGGGGGGGCAAGATGATAGAAAGAGGATATGAGTTATAGGAAAAATAAAATTTATAAGTTGTAAAGGCTCTTAATATTTTCTATTAAACAAGAATAAAATCTTAATTAAAACGTAATTTTCGTGGGCTTCTGGCAAATTGTTCATGATTGTGCCTATGAAAACTTATCATGGCCAGTTGATTAAAAAGTTTCAAGGCCCCAAGGGGGAAGCTGCCCCCCGCTGGCTACGCCCATAATACACGTTATACCCTCCCCCCCCCCAAAAAAAGAGTAAATTTTTAACATTATCTCGCAGTTATTAAACATTTTTATAATTACATTGTCAACATTTTTTCATATCCGCATATACTGTAAGAGAGGAAACTGAATTCATTAGTGTAATGTTGTCGAACTCTAGACATTTAGAAATGAAATTTTAAAGGAGATATATAAGTTTCCGCGAAAATTCCAATTTATAATATCCGCACGTTCTGTGTTGTTTGATTTGCTAATAATTATTAAGGTTTCTTAAAATTCCTAGAATAAAATACTGATTTTCATTAAACTAACCACTTAAAAAGAATTACACGCTTAAAATTCTGAATCCCCCTCCTCTTTCTTTTTAACGGAACACAGAGTTGCGTAAATACGCCGCCGTTTGTATTAAAATCATTTTTATATTATAAAATTACACTTTTATATTATGATATTACACTTTATACTAACGAGATGTGATAACCACAGTTTAGGATATATAAATGTTTTTTTAAATTGCTAAAATTATTGTTGTTTATTCATTTCCCCCAAGCCTTTTTTTTTTTTTTTTTTTTTTTTTTTTTTTGTTTGCAGTCTCCAGCGGAGGGACTGGAAAGCATTTTTTTGTAAATTTTAGTTTACAGAAGACGGGATAGAAGAAAAAATTATAGCACGGTCGCATAGAATGCGAAAAAGTAAACAACGATAATAGTACATAATACGTGATATTTATCGAATGGTAATTGATTCGCTCGGAGGAGAGGAAAAATATTTATTTAAATTAAAAGAGCCGGGCTCGTTATCGCAGGGTGTGGATGTACATATATTGATTAGTGTCGACTTGTCGTATTTTTATAATGTAGAAGCCATTGTGCAACGAGTCCGTCTCGCGCTTACACACTTTTACACGTGTATCGGTTTCGGCACTGGCCAATTCCATTGCTCGCCGCGTGCCACTTTACATAGCTAAAGCAGTAGAGAGATACTTTTTGTTTTTCATTTCCACACACGGGGCTGCCGCCGACTACATTGTACATGTTTAGCAGAAAAACAACAACCGGGTGTCCCTAACGTCTACACCGATAATATCGACACAGGAACATATGACGATAGGACGTTGACTGTGCAATGTCATCCTGTTGATAAGGAGGCAAGCTAGAAATTTTGCCGGCGTACAGATACAACGCGCAACAAAGCAGCGACGTCGGACGGCGGTGGAGACGCGAGAAAGGCGTGCGCGTTTTGCTGCAGAAACGTAGAATGCTTAGCGCACTAATGATAAAGTTTTCCGAGGGGTCAGCTCGGTTCAGTCGCTTGTTGTTGCCTGTTCCAAATTCGAGCGTGAACTGTTCGCGGAACTTTGCGAAATTTCCAATTAATACACACTGGTCGTTTCTCTGTACTTAGCGGAGCCGCCGTTCTTCGAGCAGATCTTTTTTTTCCCTTATCCCGCGTACGGTTAAAGTTTAAAATTCATTTTCGATCGTACCTGCGCGTAACATATTGTAAGAAACGTCGTGGTCGTAGCTGCTCACGGTTTGCGCAGTTTCAAGTGTACAGCTGTACGCATTTCGGAACGGAAGTTACCGCCTCCACTTCGACCGCTGAGAACTGAAACATCATCTTCCGAAACACCGAATGGTACTTGTGCAAGGAACAAATTACTACGCATCCGCACGCCCCGCTCTTCGACATAGTGTGCGCACCGACACACGAGCCTGCTCATCGATAACAGCTAGCCGTGCTCGTTCCCATCTTAGAACGGTTTTCCATCTTTGATCGCAGACAGTACCGCTTTACATGTGCACTTAGACGATGCAGGTAACACACTTGCCTTTTGCTTCTCGATCGGTTCTTTTGTTTTCGTTGTTGTTGCCTATTTTTTTTCTCCGTTTATATCTTTCTCTTTACAAGTGGCGCGTAACGGTATATATTAAGACTGCACATTAACCGAAACACCTGAAACACATGTACCTCGATTGAATAAATAACTTTTCTTAGTAAATTCTCTTAAGCGGGTTGGAATAATTTTTATATTTTTTTAATTTTTTTTTTTTTTTTTTTCGTTTTTCTTTTTTCAGTATTTTAATGCCGGTGACCTGTGTGTCATAGTAAAATTCGATAATGCCGAAAGAAGGTAAAATCTAAAACGCATGTTTTAAAATTCAGGTTTCATTTTGAAAACAAATTAGAGTTTTGCAGACATGACGCTTGTGACCTTCTCTTCTTCATCACCGTCTGTTAATCCAGATCTCGCATTTTTTGCTATCTTTTAAGTTTTAAACTTCTTCTACACAGTTCTTGGGTTAATATTCACGTCGACGACCACCTCCCTGAAGAAAAACGACAAAGGAATACAGAGACGAAAAAGGGGATATACATTTTTACACATGTATAGATAAAAATTTAACAGCCCCTTACGAGGCTAAAGTGGTCGAGTTTATATATATATATTAATTACAACGTAATTCTTAGGCTACCCCCCATTCGAAAAAATGTCTCAATTTTATGTAACGTTTGTTATATTTGATAAGATTTTTGTTATTGTTATTTAAAAAATGTCACAATTTTATGTAATGAAATATGTAACGAAAAATGTAACGAAAAAATGTCTTAATTTTATATAATGAAAGTTAAATGTTATAATAATAGGATGTTTATGGTTATGTTATTTTTTTTTTTTTTTTTGTGTTGATGCCAGTAAGAATTACGTTGTAAATTTTGATCATTTTATACAAAGTATAGAAGAGAAAGAGACAGAAATGAAAGCAAGAGCGGTCAAGGGGCGCAACCCCTTACGAGGCTAAAGTGGCCGAGTTTATATATATATATATATATGTGTATATATATGTGTATATATATGTGTATATATACACGTATGTATGTATGTAAGGGGAGCAACATAGTAAAGGAGGAAATAAGTTGTTCTGGGTTAGCAATTGCGATTATCGATTTTATATTTAGAATATAACCGGCGTAGCATACTCGCACGCATACCATTCATCCATTCATTCATTATTCGATATACCTTTTTCACCGATTTTGTTTGGTCTTTTCACTTTTTTTTTTTTTTTTTGTTTGTTTAACCACCTAGGAAGTTGGTTTAAGTATGTAGATAACTTTCTCCCTTTATTTTGATTGAATTTTAATCGATTGACACGTTTTTATGTTATTGTTTGGTAATGTAGAATCATCGGCCGCATATTGTAGGTCATTAATGTTTCGTTTTGGTTGATTGGGCTATTGCTCTTCGTTAGCGTACCCACGAAAAAAAAAAAAAAATTAATAACTGTTGAATTTATTTGCGGTACACGATTAAGATTCGTTAAAACTTTTTAAAATTTCCTTTTTTTCGGAGTAAAGTTTTCATATTTTTATTTGAATTTTTTTATTAATAATTCTGTAGTTGTCGACGAATACAACGCAGAATGTTTTTTTTTTTTCTAGGTGCTAATTCTACTGAACTCTGTCGAGTTGTTCGCAGCTCAGAAGTGATACGCCCCAAAAATACGAGATAACGCCCCAAAAATATGAGATAACGCCTTCTAGGAGACATCGAAATCGAGTCGAGCAGTTTTCTATCGCACACATCTACGTTTAAACACATTTTAGAAATTTGTTGTCGTTATTACGTATTTGTTTTATTTTCTAATCTGTCACTGTTCTATGTGAAAAGTTAAGTTTTACTTTTTGAAAGATTACCTCTCTTTGCGGATTTAAAATTTTTTTCTGAAGGTTAAATGAAATTCGCGTAGTAATCTTTTTTTTTTTTTTCTTTTTTCGAAGAGGACTTCAAAAAAATTGCGATGAAAAGTATTTTATTTACAAGAAGAAATTTCTGTAAAAATAGCATTTTTGATGAGGGTAAAATACACACTGTAGTTAGTACCTTTCTCACGATTTGTCGACAGCACGAAAGCACGGGGCTGCGCTCCTACTTACGTGATTCTCAGTTGCGCGACTATCTATCCTCTAAGTCTCCTACAAATTAGAAGATAACTCATACTGGAAATTTCGAGTGAGCTAGATGATTAGTGGTTTACTATTAGATAAACTGAATACAGGCTGAGGGGAGTCGTGGCGATAATTTTGTTTTGCAAAAAGTTTCCTCCGTTTCGTGTATTTTCTCTTTTCTCAATGTTTCCAGCGGACGCTCTTATTCCCAAAAAAAAGTATACAGTCTTTTTAGGAAATTTTTAACATAAAAAAATTCCTAAAAGGTGTGTATTTTTTTTTTTTTCGGCAAGGGCGAAGAAGTAAAACCATTTATTACATTATTAACATGTACAAATATGAAATAATCACTGATAACGTAATTATGTAATACTGTGATTCATTTGTACATTTTTTCATTCACTTATAATTAATTCAAGGCTACGTATCTAGGTTTTATTTTGAAACTGATAGTGCTGTAGAATTACTGTTTAACTACTGTTTCAGATAAGGATTTAGCTAAGTGGAAGTGAAACAAAAATACTTTGGGAGGATGGAAAAAATCGGCAAAACTGAAGAAAAATTATGGAAAAATATTGTTGTATACGAGCCAAAATGGATTAAGACGACGAGAAAAAATGCTAAAAGGAGGATTCCACAATTTCTAATGATATAGGCACTTATATTGGTCGACAGATTGATGATTGTATAGAAAAATTATTATTACTAGAAAATTTATGGATTCTCCCAAATGATTATCAATTTCTATTTTCCATAAGAATAATATTGAGAAAAGAAGTTAAAAATTATGTTAGTAAAAAACATTTAGAGAAACATATAAAAAGAATGTGGTTAGCACAAAATACTTCTGTGATGTGAAGAAAGATCTATTTTGTAAATATTGTCCATGGAGTTCGTGAATCGTCTTGCAAATGTGATATCAAAAAAATGTTGCATCAAGAGAGCTTTAGTAAGATTTCATTTAACCAAAATTTTAAAAAGTTTACTGGAGAAACGGGTGGACTCGAATTACACAACAGAACCGTTTATCACAAGGACGCAGTTAATTCAGGAAAGGACTTTTCGAAAAACTATTATAAACCGCAGTTAGAAATAACAAATCGTCTTGATACAGCAAATTTATTGCAAATACAGGAAAATCGAAAAAGGCTTATTCCGATTGTAAATAATTGTCTTAGGAAAGTAAAATGTACTCTATTATACGGTCATATCCCTTTTTAAAAATTCTCCTCATATAAAAAGTGAAGTTCAGAGAACTGCTTCAATTTCGAGTTGATACAATATTAGAAAATCATTTAAAAAATTCAACAGCAAGTAAAACAATTCAAAGCGGGTCGATAGATTGTTGTCGATTGGAAATTTTGTACAAAATTTGAAAACGAATTACTTCTGCCGAGTACTATTCTATAAATTTTTGATCAGTCCCCAGATCTGTCAGGCAAAGCTTGAGTTAACTTCGATATATCGATTTATGCTCTAACGAACCTATTATATATACGAGAAGACTTTATAGGATTCATTGATGCATTTGGTGATAATTAGAAAAGGATAAATACTCTGAAGATGAAGAAGAATACGATGTGAACTTGAAGAAAATACTACTACAAATGAGTGTTCGAATATAGAAGAACTTTCATTAACTAAATCTTCATTTGGAGAAATTGTATTAAATCAAATGAAATTACAGTTTCTAATATTGCGTCAGCATAGGGGCAGATAGATGCACTGTAATGACTGGACAAAATAGTGGAGCAGCAAGAGAAATACACAGGTGGAGCTTAAAAATGTTCTGATCACAGCCTGTTTTTCACATAAACTAAACAGTAGTATTTCAAAGTGATCGAGCATACCTTTAATTTAAAAAGTTTCTGGTACAATGCGAGGAGGAACACGTTTCTTTTTTTAAGTTTCTCCTTCGAAACGTCAATCTGCTTTAGCTGAATATCTTGGAAAAAGAAATTGCTAACATTTTTGTGAAACTAGATAGGTAGAAAGGCATCATGCTGTTCTTCAGTTCACTATAAATTTGCCGAAAATTATCGAAACCAAGTCAGTGGAAAAATAAGGATACAGCTGCGAAAGCAACCGTTTTCCTTGCAGCATTATGTGATTTTTGTATTCCTAAGCGACATTTTATCACATATCCGCTTTTAGTGTAATTCTCCGAAAGAAAACCTTCGATTGAATGAAAGCATCGCAAATAATTCAAAAACATTAACTGCAGCATTAAGCAGTCGACGGCGAGAAGCCGATTACAATTTCAGGAAATACTTAAAACAGTAAAAGAAATGGCTGATAAAATGGTTTTTCTATTACCGCGCGCGATTTAGTCTACTGGTAACTTCGTGAGTACGAAATTAATTCCTTCCCAAAAACATTACTGATATTCCGCTTCCATCTTTCCCTAGTGACCCAATTCCTATATTATTAAAACAAATTATTGGCAGTGGCGTGTGCAATTGCCAAATCTCGACACCCCTTATTACAAACTTCTCCCTTGGGAAGACATCACCGCAGCAAGAATAGACACATCTCTCTTAGAGAACTCGCGGACCGATTGCGAACATAACTCACCGCGTTGCCGAAAAAATCAATAATTATCCCAAAACTCATTGCACATATACACTAATGCTGCAAAAGCAGAGCCGCATATTTCCCCATCTCCAACCACATGCGCATATGACATCGGTAGTGAAATCGCTTCGTTGCGTCTAAATGATTACTGCTCGTGTACTACATATACAGGAGCCTCGTAGCTTGTTTGCGGACCGGATGTATCGATAGAAGCATACTTTTAATAACTGACTCTTCGGCTCCTAGAAAATCGATTTCCTCGCAGAGCAACGTGGATATCTTGGCCCTGAAATTGAAGCTGCTCCATCAAGCAAGAACTCAGGTAACGCTCTTGTGGCTGCCGAGTCATATCAAGACATACGAGCGAGTTGACCTGGCGTCCAAGTCGGCCTTACTTGCACCAATGCCGTTTGCAATGCCTCCAACCTGCAAAGTGAAGATTTATTTCCATGAACGTATGATGGCCGAGTGGATCAGCCAGTGTGACAAAGGGAACCATCTTTTATGAAAAGCATAAAATTTACAGCTGATCCATGGGGGTTTCCTTCTCTTTACCTTACGCGTCGAGAATATGCTGTGTTAAATAGGTTGCGGGTTGGGCATATGGCGGTCTCAAACAATTATATACTCGAAGGTACCCTTCCCCCATCCACGTGCTCTTTCTGTTCCGGCTCTTCTTATCCTTCGGTGGAACATCTATTACACGAACGTGCAGCGTTCGCCCGCTGCGCTTTTGCCGGTGTTCCACTTTCAACTATCTTATCAAATGACCCAGCTAGCATACAAATGCTATTCGTTTTTCTTAGAACCAACAGCTTACCACTAGGTACATTATGAAGTAGCCTTTTCATCCAGGTCCATGTGCTGTAATGACCATTACAGTTAAAAATGGTGTACGGGCGCCACCAGGAAAGAAAGAAAAATAAAAAATAAAAATAGAAGTTGAAATTAAAAAGCCGAGAATTTGTAAGCAACAAACAAAACGAGATAACCATCGAGTGGAGGACTGCGAAGGATTCTACGGAGTAACAACTTCTTACATTCCGCTTTTAGATTCAGTAATAGTAGATTTAAAATCAAGGTCACGTACGCGCAACAGCCCAACAGGAATCCCATATCCGTTAATTCAAAATTCCCAACACGGTGTAACAGCAAACAACAAAACCAACATCTATTCTCAATTCTGAAGTTCATATTCCGATTCTTTACACCATGCAATTATCCATATCCTTATTTTATTCTTCCATCTATTCTCATATTTTCTTCTTCTTGGATTTTTTGTCGGTATACGTTCCCTATTAATTTTATCAACACCTCTTTTTCCACATTGTCTATTTCACTATTGACTCCTCGTGACCGTATATATTATATATTTTATCATAACTCCTGGTCCGATAGACCCTTCCCCTCTTGTAGGCAATGTGATATGTTGTGTTTTCAACCTTAGCAGCTTATTATAAAAGTAAATAATTTTCGATGACATTTCATTGTTCTCATTCTTTCATGTGGCATTTGTTGATTCGCGTGCCTTAATAAACCCATTTAGCAGAATTATTTTCAAACAAGTTTTCCGCATCCTAATAGTTTTCCTCATTGCAGTCGTTTTCCTCCCCTTAAATTTCGATTCTATATTTAATTCTAGACATTATCAAAGATTTAAAATACAGTCTTCAAATCACACGTCATTACGTATAGAGTCGGTACAGATTGGCTGATTTTTCCAGCAGTATTATCGATATGGGTTCTCCATGTTAAAAGCCTTATCAAAAGTTAATCCGAGATATTTAAATTCGTCGACAGTTTATCTGCTTTGTACCTAATACCGACCTCTTTGTTCTATCAGTGTTTATTTATTTATTTTCTTATTGATTGTTAAGACACTTCTAATAAGTTTGTATGCGGCTCGAAGGTTTCTTCTATCTTTTTTACGGGAACATAATATACTTTTATGTATAGGATTATTATATATTCTGTATTAATTTAGTTTTCATTTCGCATATTTATATCTTATTACCGACTTCCAAACCGCTTCCTAACTTCGGCTTTCAATTATAATGTATTAAAGTTTGTTCCGTCCAAATCGTCCAGTTCCATTTCGGGAATTGACGGTATACCCTATCTCGCCGTTAGAAACCATTCCGGTACAAAAAACCCTTAGTTTTCTTCTTAGTCTTTTTAATTCCTTCCTTTCGACCGGTACAAATCCGTCCTTCAGCAGTTCTCTTATCGTCATTCCCATTCCTAAAAATAATTATTCTTCCCTACGTCCTATTTCCCTGGACGATTTGGATGAAACAGACTTTAATAGGAGAATTTTGCGGAAAAGGGAGAGAAGGAAAGTAAACTGGAACAACAAAATCAACGAAAGGAATAAGGCTATGTTGGGAATACCGATTGTTTTTCTACCAACATACCAAAAGTCAAAATCTATGGAAAAAATTGTGAAATTGCCGTATGTAAGAAATAGGTGGTATAAAAAGTACTATCGTTAAGATATTCAAGTTATCGAGAACAAAAAGTTATTAACCTTGAGAAGAATTACAAAAGAATCTGGGAAAATTATGTATATACAAAGGATGGGCCAAAGCAACTGCAACTACTCTCCGTACGGAGAATGGACGTTATCTAATGGTCAAAAAACCAGTG
Organism: Icerya purchasi; assembly: GCA_039619475.1. Lineage (NCBI taxonomy): Eukaryota > Metazoa > Arthropoda > Insecta > Hemiptera > Monophlebidae > Icerya > Icerya purchasi. Next base: position 92,608,800 of record CM077115.1, read on the forward strand.
AAACATGAAATGTTCATTCTTTTTCCGACAGCAGAACAAGCGCAGAACGAGTGCCATTATAGCAATACGAACCGAGATTCAGAACTGTGTGAACGAAGTGTACTTAGAGTTTCCCTTACAGACTAAGAAATTTCGCAGAAAAAATTGTTTATTCGCCGTCTGATTGATTCGTCGTCAGCATCAGCAGGCTCCTTCTCAAACTATCGTTCTTCACAATACACTTGCGCATCCTTTCGGACCACTTTTCGAAAAAGGGATCAATACACAGGTGTGTTTCACGACTGTTGGTAAACGCTTTATGACATCGCAATATTGTGACTTTGTTTAAACTTTCCGTACCGTGTTGAGATTTTTCGAACCGGTGTCCATCGCGGCGATAATTTCCTTCGAACACAATAACGAATTGCACATCTTTATTCAATTTTGATATCCATGTTATCGACTGATGAGCGCGCCATATACGTATACTATAGTCTGTATATGCGAATTCTAACTACACTTCGCCTACACAGCTGTATGTTCGTATTGCTATAACGGTGCTTGTTCTGCGCTAGTTCTGCTGTCGGAAAAAGAATGAACACTTCATGTTTCACTCGTTTTTTGACCCTGCCAAATAACGTCCATACTCCGTACGGAGAGCAGTTGCAGTTGTTTTGGCCCACGCCTTGTGTAATGTCGAAGGTAGTTTAATAGATTTTTGAAGGGTAGATGGTTATAGTGATGAGGAATTTATTAGTGATAGTGGTGTTGTTAATGCGGGGAAATTGAAGGGAACCGTCGAAAAAGTCAACAACATTTAGCAAACGCGTTAAAATATAAACGACAACGTATTGTAGATGGTTTGGACGATAATATTCAGAATAATTCTCAAAAAACATCTATTACTATTCCTGTACAACAATATAAAGCATTAAGCTTTTATTACTATATATTGTGTCAAGATGTGAAGATATTTGAAAATATCCTAAGCAATGCTAGATATAAATTCGTACGGTGACTATTTTTAAATAGCGAAAAGTGAACATATTGGACATAAACAATTGTCTTCGAAAAATTAAAAAAGATCAATAAATCAAGTGTATCTACAATATATATATACGAGTTTTCTACTAAGAGAAACGTTTAAAAAAAAACTATAATGGTCACTTATTAACCAATAATAAACCAACGCATGGGTATTATTTGTTAGGCACCGACGATTGATGCAAATGGTGAAAAACTGAAATCAGGTATTGTTGACTATTTTGCAACACTGCAACCAGAGGTCTCATAGTCAATATTGGTCGATACTCAATGTGCTTATTTAAAAAAACAAATAAGAAAATTTGTGATACTGCTTTCTTAAGATTAGCTAGTAGTAACAGCAGTTGGAAAATTCAAGTAAGCGAATCGTGATCCCTCAGAAATGATCGATAGTGTAATATTTGGTCTATTATTGCACGATTAGAGCATAGAAAATGCTTAAGTCTAATCGGAAAGAATGTGACTAACGTGAATCAATCACCCGGATACCACTCCTCCATACAACTTCTCCGTCTTTAGAAATTATTACCTCCTTATATATCATGATCATATTCGGGGAATTTTTAACGTAATACGTAAATAAAAACGGCATTTAGCATACGCATGTATAAGCCAAAAACATACATTAGTTCGTGTATAGGCCGTCGGATGACGAAATTTTAAGAAACGTTCTTTAAGAAAAGCAAAGTAAGCAATGTTTGGTATACAACATATTTAACACGATTTATTTTAAGAAAATTTGATCCAAAATTGTTTTGGGTTATCACACGCAGAATACCAACGAATTCTCGCTGTAAAGCATATCTACATTTAGGACCAGAAGTCATTGCAATTGTCGTGTATTTTACCACTGGATCGTATAATGAAGGATTTACATCCATTTTACAAATCACGAACAATTCAAATATGGTAATGGACAAAGAATATAAGCGATTCGGCAAGGTAAATGAGCACCGAGTGACTTGAGAGAAACCAACGCGGCTTGCTAGCGATCGAAGGCAAGAATTTTCTATTTTACCTAATTGAGACAGACGGGACCTGGAGGCACAGCTGTGCCACACACAAATGAGCAGTAGTCTAATTTCAAACAGATGAAGGATTTATAGAAGGAGTTTAGTAAATAGGGATCACCACTCCACTTAGTAGGAGGCAGGACTTTCAGTAAGTTTACCGTTTTAATAGCAGAAGAAAAAAGTTAATCAATATGTTCAGAAAATGTCAGACGACTGTTGAGAAAAACTTCAAGATAACGAAAATAATTAATAGGAGGCGGAGACGTATCGAAGAGTAAAAACAATTAAAGGAGACTGAGAAGGAGAGATAGAAAGGTGAATTGAGGATAAGGGGTGATGCAGTGCAAGGAAAAAAGAATTAAGAGCTACATTGGCAACTGCGATATCACGGAAGGAAGTAAAAAGTTGGATGTTATCGGCGATGAATAACGAGGAAGAATTCAAAAGAAGAGAGGCAATACTAATGGTGTAGATATTGAAAAGAGAGCTAGGCTAAGGGAGGAACCTTGAGGAACGCCACAAAAAACCTTCCTTGTAGAGTAGAGAAGTGGGGAAGAGAGATGAATAGAACGATTCGTCATAAGATTAATAATAAGGAAAGTAAATTTAATTGGAATGCTGTTATCATTTTATCTCTTAGAGTTGGAAAATGGGCATTATCGAAAGTGCAGGAAATATCGATAAAGAAAGCTAAAGTGTAATGTTTCCGAATAAAAGATTTATATGTATACTGGTAACAAAAAGGCTAATATAATCAGGAGGACCAATACCTAGCCGAAAGCCAAACATATTACTGAGAAAAATATTATTATTATGTTCTAGCCACCAAAACAGGCTCTGTTTAGCATACCAGAAGAAGACATCCGAGAAAATTCTCCTAGGATACCGATCTTTCGAAAATGTCAATCTAGGCAATATAGTGCCAGTATTCGTTGAGCTGCAAATTATTAAAGTTAAATAATACGTGTCTAGCGCAGCAAACGCCGGTAAACTTTTTAGTAATATTAGCATTCTGACGTTTGGCTTCGGGGTTGTGGGCAAAACACGAACTTTCATCGCAAGTTATTACCTTTTAATGAAAATTTGGGGGTCCTTTTTGAACATTTCAAACACGTCAAGGTTCAACGAAACGCGCTGGTCGAGCTGTTCTCTTATGAGACTGCGTGGAACGAAACGAGCGCACACTTTTTTCTTTTGCAAATCTTCCGTTACGATACTTTTAGATATTGCAAGGTTATCTCTTTTATCATTCTACATGTTGCTCGACTATCATTGGCCAGCTGGTTTCTCACCGCTTCGATATTTACATCGGTTCAGAAGCTCACCGGCCGGCCGACCCCCTCGTCGTCTTCTATCGACGTTCTCCCATTCTTGAACCGCTGTGACATTTCGATACGAGTCACCAAAACTATGTTTTAACTGTTCGAACGTATTTCTGTAGCGGTAGAACTGCAGGTAACAAAAAACTTAATCACTATTCGTTGTTCTTTAATTACATCCACGCGGATTTTGTAACCGCGAAAAAAACATGTCACACACGAACAATAATCACTATGTTACAACTCTTTAACCAAATGCAATAAAACTTCGTACATACGTGTACACAAAGGTTAAAACTATCATCACCAGAAATTTCATGAAGATAGCACCCCTAATTTTGATTTTACGCGATCAGTTCGGGAATTTTGGGACAGACCGTATAAATATACATATATACGTTTAAATAATGTAATTTAATTATTAACATTAATTAGTGAATTATTATTTAGATTGAGATTTGGATTAATTACAACATTTTTAAATTTATTAATAGTCAACAGCATGTGAATTTGAAACATATCGAATGTTTTTTATTTATTTGCACATTGATGGTTTTTATGTTTATTTATATCTAATATAAATCTGTGCTTTTATTAATATTAACTTTAAAATTTTAAATTAACCGAATTAATCAGAAAATATCAATAGACTTTTCAGAAACAGTTAAAAATAATTCAACAGCCAATGTGATAAAAATAATTAAAAAGCAAAAGTCCATTTGATGTATTTTTTAATTTGCACAACCTGTCGAGTTACCATGTAACATTTAGTTTCAAAGTTCACCGAAAGATGTCGCTGTACACACATTACCACGAATTTTTTTAATTTTAATCGTTGGTTGCGTGCCAACGTTTTACAAACGCTTTAAATAGGAAGGAAAGGCATGCTCCGGTCACTGTCTACCTAGCAACGTGGACGAAAGCGTTTTAAAAAAATGACATCGCTAATGACTTTTAAACTTCGTTCTACTTTTCGCTGTTCCTCATACCAGAAATGATCAACTTGCATTAATCATCTTCATTTTCTCGTAGTCTATCCCTTTTTTTTCTTTTTTTGAAAACAGACAATGCCAAAACATGAGGATGCTCTCTGCATGCGTAATAAATTTAAAATTGATTTTGAAGCAGACATATTTTCATTTCTTCTTGTTCATCATACACTTTGCACCACTATAATCTAATGAGAGATTTATTACGCTATACAGATGTACATAAATTAATGTTTCCAATACGAGTATGGTTATTATTTAAATTTAACGATTTTTTTTAACTAACGCCAGTTAGGATTTCAACGGCTGAAGTACAAGTCGTGCATTTCATCAGTGGAGCCTGTTTAGATATTGAAAGACATCTTCGTTGTAAATTTATATGTAGCAAACAAGTGTGAAATCCGTTCGTTCTTCTCGTAAGGTTTATAATTTTCCCCCTTAAAACTGTTATTTACTTAATATCTCTTTTGCGTAACTGATAATTAAGTAATTAACAACTGCTAAAACGTAAATAAGGTAGTGCCACCACCGGACATATCTACGCGACAAACTTATTTTCTTTATGCTCCTTTTTAGTTTATGCAATGAGTTTGTAGGTTATTTCTAATAGCTAGAAATATCTGTGCATCATCAATAGTAAATTGCGGTGAAAGAAATATTTAATTTAATATTTGTTGATTTTCTTAAAATAATACGTCATTTTAGTGCGTCATTAAAATAATATGCGATTAATATTAGGCGAGAAGAAACACATCATGTAAATTTAAGTTTTATTATTAAATTCATTAAGTACGCTTTTTTTGGTCGCCTTCTAAATTTATAAAGTGATAATAATTGAGGTCTTTATTTTTTTCTGTTATCTGCACACTTATTTAAATCACCCGTTAATAATATTTACTTTACTCTTTTTCCACGTTATTGTAAATTTGTACTGAAAATTTCATTGAAGAAATTTAAAATCGATTCTGTTTATTAACCGAATGAACTACAGTGAAGTTTCTTTCAAAAAAACTAAATTACAAGTGGTTTGATGGGTATAGATTGACTAATTGACATCAGCTGTTTTTTTTTTGTTTTTTTTTGAAAATAAATCTGCTTACTAATGAGTTTTTAAATAGTAAAAAAGTAGCGTGTTTTTCCAGTATTACCAATTTAAGGATTGTTTTACCAAATTCACCGAAAAAAAATTATTAAGAAAAGGATCTAATAAATATAATTATTATAATTTCTTTATATTTTATTTTTTACTTTAGTTGTTTTTTTACGCGAATAACTGTATTATCTCGATACATCATTATCCGAAATAAGGGGATTTTTGGATTTTTGTTTTCCAAAAAACATTTTCCAGTGAACGCTGATTATATTTAAACTTAGTTAGTAGTAAAATGGTCAATGCGTTGAACACATTGGATTCTTTTCATAGCCATTATATTGGGAAAAAAACTTAGTTAAATGGTTCATCATCGTCATGCTGACATGTCCGCTATCGAACGTTAGCTAACATGCTGGCAATATTCCGTCTATCCAAACCCGTTCGGAACAAACTGATAACTAAAAGAACAGGAATTGATTGTAAAGCAGGCGTAATGTAAAAAAACCTCAATCGGAATCAGCGAGCACGTATCAGAAAACACTGGTCATTATAACACAAAAGAAGTGGCAATGTGCAGAAGGGAGAGATAAGGTGTTGCATCTTATTCCCGATCCTGTTCGATAAATATATACTATGAAAAAATTTTTGAATAAGTACTGAGAAAATTTAAAAGAGGTACACTAAGGTAAATGAAAATAAAATAAATAATATTAGATTTGCGGATGAGACGATTCCGATAGCAATCTAAATGAACTACCACGCTTTTTAGATATTTTAACCGCCGTGTGCGATGATTGTGGATTATAGTTGAATATTTTGGAAACAAAGTATATGATGATTAATAAAATAGCTACGGAACGAACCACCGGACCACTCACAGCTTATGGGAAAAAATTGAAGAAAGTTAGGTTACTTCAATCGTAATATAAATGATCAACGGAATATGCACAGTGCAATAAAAAATTCAAATTGCAAAAACTTGAAGTGCATGTTTAAAATAAAAAGCAATATTATGCAGTAGAAACATAAAACTGGATTTGAAAATGACACTAATAAAATGCTACATATATATATATATATATATTCGAACTAACTGTGTATGGTGCTGAAAGCTGGCCAATTACAAAAACGATGGAGCGAATACTAGATGAGTATGTGGCTGCATCGTAAAATACTTCGCGTAAACTGGATAGATAAACCACGCAATTCAGAGACATCACAACTAGTAGGTATATATAACAGAAGCTTTGGTTTAAAATTTGTGGATAGGAAAATTCTTTACTCAGCGCTGTTTAGATCTATTATGGTTCCTTGATTTATTTTCCTAATATATCGGTAAAAAACAAAAAGAAAATTAAAATGGAACAAAGGAAAATCATCTTAAATATAACATCTGCATATAGAACGGTTTCCCATACATCTTCGTATGTCATATCAGGAATTATGCCAGTGGATTTACAGTTGGGAATTATTAACGAGATTAACCAAAAACAACCATAGTGATGGAACAATGGTAATACAGAAAATAAAAGAAGTAAAGTCGAAATACCTGGAGGAATGGCAAAACACTTATGAGCAAGAATTAACAGAGAGACGAACGTATGGATTATTAACCAGAATCGAGGATAGATTGAAGAACAAACTACTCAATCCAGATTTCTTTCTAACCCAATTTTTATCGGGACATGGTACTTTCGCCGAGTATCTAAAAAAAATGGGTATAATAAATCATGATAAATGCAGAGAATGCAATATCGAAACAGATTCGCCGGATCATACTTTTCTATATTGTTCCAAATTCGAGTACATCAGAGCTGAACACAACATCGGAGAAAACTACAACTGGTTCAAGAATAAAAATAATACTATGAAGACCATAAAATATATAACTAAGATACTAAAGAAAAAGAAAAGGATATGATGCTCTAATCTAACTCGATAGGTTTTTCTCTTTAGATATCTTGTAATGAAGAGGAGATACGGATAAACCATTGGTCAAACGGCCTCCATCTACAAGAATTTATACTTTGTAATCGTTTTTTTTTTTATTTATTTATTAAGGTTTTGTAATTTTAAGAACTATTTGAAATTTGAAAAGCAGATAATTTTTATAATATAATAAAAAAAAAAAAAACCCTTTACCTTTATTTGCTCTTTTTTGGCCTTAATATGCTGCTGCCAAGTGAGACGAGTATCCAAATGGATGCCAAGATATTTAGCCGAGCCGCATATTCGTACCTGGATATTATTTATACAAACGCGTAGACGAATGTGTCTATATTGTACGTAAAGCAAAGGTCACGTGAATTGACTTTGCCTCGTTTAATTTAATCCTCCACTTTGAGGTCCACTGAGAGATTAAATCTAATGCATTTTGTAATTTAGCATTTGCTTCGTTCTGAGTGCTACCTACTGCAAGGACCGCAGTGTCGTCGACAAACATGGCTAAGGTTGTGCTATTTGTCCTCGAAATGTCCGCTGTAAAAAGTAGGTACAGCAGAGGACCGAGAACGCTTCCTTCCTGCTCGAATTTCATAAAATTTTGATCTGGTATCATCAATTACAACACAGAATTTCCTGTTGGATATAGGAACGACTGCAACAAGGAAATGTAATTACTTGGTAAGTAATTACTTAATTTAGATAGCAGCCCTTTATGCTACACTCTATCGAATGATTGGACCACGTACAGGAATGCTGCCGAGCAGTATTTTTTTTATCTTCTAAAGCACTATAGATTGCGAACCAAACGGGATATACCTGCTGAGTAATTGAATGTTCATTCTGGAAGCCAAATTGCTCGTTTGGTATTATAACATCGGTAAATGGCTTAAGTCTTGTTAGGAGCAATTTTTCAAACAATTTGGAGGTAATATAGATATAGGCCTATATATAAGAAGGTACTTCCTCTTCTGGTTTATTGACCTTCCCCAGCATGATAATTTCGGCGATTTTGAAAATAAGAGGTACATATCTAAGACGTAGGCACGCATTGAACAGGTACGTAAGCAGTATAATACCCTTGCGCGAAAGTTCGTGTACGATTGCAGGTGAAACTCAGGTGATTTCTTAGGGTTTAATTTTTCTGTGAATACAAAACGCTATCTCATAGGGCGAGAACAGTTTGATTTGCTGTTCGGGCAACGATATATTATTCTTGGTTCGAAGTTTAATTGGTTGGCAAGCGGCATCAAAATGTTGGATAAATGCTTGGCAAAACATTCAACTTTTTCATCTTCCTTCCGAAGCCAGTTTCCGTGTTCATCTTTTAAGAGAGAATTCGTTGTATAGGTCTCGTAAGACGATGTATCGCTTCCCATATGATATAATCTTTATTGGCATCTGCCCCCAGATTATCCAGGTAGTTTTCTATAGCTCTCTGCTTGATTCCCTTAATAGTAGTACGATTGAGTGTATTACTAATGCGATTAAATACTGTTTTGTCATTTGGATTACGAGAAATGTGCCATACCCGTATATTTGTGTAATGTAAAAAGCGAAACAGATCTACTTTTAATTTGTATACGCGGAGTTGATTGACCGAAAATGTAAATTAAAAACTTATCAATAACCGGAAATTTTAAAGATTACACATAATAAAAAATATATAGATAAATGACTAATAACAAAATTAATCAGGACTAGTTTCTTTTTTAATATTGTCAACTATTTATATTTTCGACTACGTAATATCTAGGTATTTAAAGTGAAATTTTAGGGCCTAATTTTCTTAATTATGTGAAATATTTTAAACTATAAATTGAAAACAAACAGCATTTTTCCTCAACTAGATTAACGACGTCGAACATCGTAAATGATTTATTCTTAAATGTTCCTTACATGCTGACATTACGTTAGTTCATCAGTTACTGCTGCATATATATTTCACCGTCCAAAGATGTTATTTAACGCGCGTGCTATATTACAGGCAGTGCCGTTTGATTTAATTTACATGTTTCCAAAACATACAAACACAATTTATCATTTCATTAATGAACAGTATTATATATATATATATATATATATATATATATATATATATATACATAGTCTAGCCATAAATACTGATACTGCATTAAACGAACGTACCGCGAAAAGGAAGCACGATGCAAATTCAGAAAAAATTTATTTCAAAAGTACAAACAATGCTCGTTAAAATCATGTCTTAGTTATTCAAAATTACCACCTTTATTAGCGACACGCGACGAAAAACGCTCCGGCCATTTCGCAATACATGTACGGATCGTCTCGAGAGGAATTCTTGCTGCTGCCTCAACAATGCTTCGCTTGAGCGACTCCAAATTTCGGTGTGGTCTTCGACAGGCCATTTCCTCTAACCTATTCCACAGTTCGTACTCCAGCGGATTTAAATCCGGGCTGCCGGACGGCCAATCACTAGCTGCTATGAAGCCGGGCACATTCTCTGCGAGCCACTTCTGTGTCGTTTGAGCTTTGTGTGCCGGTGCTGAATCTTGTTGAAATACCCAATCGATTCCGGCAAACAAAGTATCGTTCAGAGGCTTAACCACTGGTTCCAGAACTGTGTTTTGGTACTCTGGCACCTGCCTTAACCCCTGTTTCGCAAAAATGGATGGGAGTTACCCCATACCACGATACGCCCCACCACATCATCACAGAAGTGGGGTGGTGACCTCGTTGAACGCGTGGAAACTTGGTTTTAGCCTCAGCAGATGAACGGGCATAAATTCTATCATTTTGCTTGTTATATTTTTCCTCTGCAGTAAAAATTTTGTCATCTGTGAAAAGGATCTTTTTGTACCCATTTTTGCCGTACAAGCCTTTCAACTTTTTCGCTCTTTCGTATCTTATCGCCTTTAATTTTTCGGTTAAAAGATGACCTGTACTTCTCTTATAGGCTCGCATATGTAAATCATCGGTGAGGATGCGCGAGACCGTTCTCGGCGCGATTTTCATCTCCTGAGCGATGATTTTTTGTTTCCGAAGAGGGCACCTGTTAATTCGCGACCGAACTGCTTCAACTACCTTTTTTGTTCTCGCAACACGCGGCCGACCGGCTCGCGGGCGATCTAAAACGTCTCCTGTGTCCATAGAACGTTGCAGTGTACAATAAACAAAACATTTCGTAACTTTGAGTGGTTTGAGCAGAGCGAGAATTTGAGACGCGCTATGCCCCGTCTTCATCAGTCCAATTATTGTAACGCGTATGTGATCATCTGTCCAATCCATCTTCGTAGCGTGTACTCAACAGACTACAGCGAAGTTATTTGCTCTTCTATTGTGTTATGACGATGCGCTGACAGTGTTATCACTTTGTTCTGCCCAAAATTCCCCTCATGCAGCGGCAGTATCAGTATTTATGGCTAGACTATGTATATATATATAGTTTTTAACTACATGTTTCACTTCGTTTAAAATACCCTGTGAATTATTTCTTTTTTTTTTTTTTTTTTGAAAAATATGTATTTATTATTTTTTACATACAAAACTTTCGTCAAGCTAAAACGCTTGTTGACAAATTATCCTATTGAACACTAGAAAATTTCTAGTAATCGTTCGATACCTTTTTGGTATATCATGTAGTTCTAATTTAGAAATCAGTTCTTTCAATCCTACGTCTCCTACTATCGACAAGATTTGTAGATCTTTGCAAATTATTTTTGCAATTAATAGATCTGTTTCTATTTTGGTTCAGATAACATAGCGTAAGTTGATCTTAAAATTAATCGTCGCGGTTTGTTTAACTGAATTCTTGAAGTGAAATTTTACCGAATACTATCAGCATTACAAGTTGCAGGAGTGGTTTCAGATGCAATACTGATAGTGGAAGGATTAGAAAGTACAGGATCGATTAAGATCAGGGAACTCAACTAATTTATTGACGTAAAACGTTTGAACATAAAGTGCATTTTGCACCATACCACGTGACGTTTTATAAAATGTATCCAAACTATAAATTTATTTTTTTGTTCCGTATTTCTCTTTGAATTTACTCACGGTAAAGAAACCGTGTGACAATTAGTTGTTATCCGTAAAGAGTATAAGATGTGAATATAAAGTTAAGATAATAAAAGAAGAATTTATCCTCGTTAGATCTTGACCTATATATTTAAATACTAAATTATAAAATTAAGTTAACTACAGTAGACTCCCGATTATCCGATTTTAATAGCAATGAAAAAAAAACACAATAAACAATACATAATTCTTCTTCCACATAACGAAGTAAAACAGTTTTTTTATTCATCTTATACTTTCTCTTTATGTTTAAAACACAGCTATTTTTTTTTTTTAAATAGTGATTGTTCATAACATTTTCGATTTATGTACTATTTTTTTTATTAATTTATCTTAAAACAGTTTTATACTTCTGTAGTAAATACAAACATTTTTTTATTTCGTTTCAGTCGAATGCCCGTAATATTTCAGTTCTGTGCATATCCAGAGTTATTCTGATATTGCTGGAATTGAAAAGGTCGACTCTGTAGCTCACTACGCCATGCCGGGCTCGGACCCATTCCATCCATCAGGTCTGTCACAAGTACCGAATATTTCATTACACACTATTAAATAGTATCTGCGCTAAGATGTTCTCTTCTGCGCTTTTCTTTTAGAAAATAATTAAAAAATCTATAGAGCCATGGTGGCCCCCTTAAGAGGACTATTATGTCCAGTAAATCGTACACGACTAGACCAAACACGATTGTTTCATAAGTGTATCTTAAATATTACCGATCATTTTCTTTTTAGTCTTTTTCTATAATCTAGATTTGGTTCACATCTCTTATTACAGTGCAATTGGCTGCCGAATACTCAAACTAAGGTTAGTATTTCTAGTTTGCGTAGGGGATTTTATCTCATTAGAAAAATACGAGGTCTGCTTCGAATTTCCTAAAAAAATTATTTTCTAGAGCACCACGCCTTTAACCTAATTATTAAAAATAGTCCATTAAAAAAAAAAAAAAAATATATATATACATATATTGCATATAATTATTTCATAATTAAACGAAAATTTGCAGTAACTATGGAAAGTTTACTTTTCATTCTTTCAGTTAGGAGCTTTCACCAAGCCTACATAACACATTTTTGAGGGAGATCATTTCCAAATTGTACCAAACAGAAAAGTTCAGTTTTCAGAAATGATTCGGTTGAAAAATTAGTCCGAAATTATCAAAATAGTCAGCTAAGATTTATAGTGAACAATAAATGTTCCATCGCAGAGCAAAATTGCTATCTATCGGCGGAAATGTGAAATGATAATTACTTTCAACAACAACATTTCCCGGTAGATCAAACGAAATTTTGGGAAAAAATCAATGTTAAATGAATAATACAAATACCTGTATTTTGTTAAAAACATCGTTGTACCGACATTTTTGAGATCGATTGTATTATTCATTTTTTTTTCTTTTTAAATGTTTCAATGTTATAGAAGAATAAAGTATTTTCCTTTGGTTAGTATAAATCCTTAAAATTTTATAAAAGTTCTTAATTGATAAATTTTTTAAATGGATGACTGTATTATATTTGGAATATAACCGCACACCAAAAGAAACATACCATTTTCAAAAACGATTTATATAAAATCTGAACAAAACGCAAAATTCATAGAAATTCTTACATATGTTTCACTATTTTTTCAACTGGCGTAAAATTATGAAAAAGACCAAGAATAAAAAGATGGAGGGATATCGCTGCTCGAAAATGGTGCGAGGGACGCAAAACGCAAAAAAAATCTAAATACAGTACATTAAGTACTACGGACATGTATAATAATGTTAATTACGTACATTTTTATACATACATGTATGAAAATGTTGTAAATATCATTTTAAAATTTAAAAAAGCATAACTGTAACTTACAGAAATAGTTTGCAATCCATTTCCCTTACATATGTATGTACTTATTTTAGTAAGCTATTTTTTGATGTTCATGGGTTAACCAAAAAATCGATTATCCGAAACGGTCGTCCCCGCTTTATTTCGGATAACCGGGGTTCTACTGAAATATACGTATATATAAATAATATATAAATATATATTATATGTATGTGCAAATATATATTTACTTATGTATATATACAAGTGTGTATGTAAATACAAATTTTATAGAACAGCAATGAAACTACAGTGATGGAATAATAATTTAGAGTTACATAAAGCATAAATATAAGATACTTACAGGGGCTAATCGCTTGCTTTTGCAGTTAGTTTGATTTTCATTGCTGAGTGGAAGTATCGAAAACAGATTCTGAGCATTTTTATTGTTAATTATAAGCAAAGTGTTAGAATTGATATTATGAAGAGCTGGTAGACTGTCAAAGTTGGTGCAATCAAAGATTAGGTGCTGGAAGTTATCAGGTGAAATTGATCTACAGAGTGGGAAATTTGGGAAGTCGGTGAGTTTGAACCTATGCAAGTATTCACCGAATTTTCCACGGCCGGAAAGTACACGAGAATTAAAATATGTTATGTTTAAGTTCTTGAGCTGAATCCTATTTCTAATGTTGAGGAAGAATGTATAAGTTTTGCGGCCAGTAATAATCCCAGCAATGTTGCCACTCATTGATGATTATGTCATTTATGCCGTCTATTAATTGTTTAAAGGAAATCTCCTAATTGGTTAAGGGTATTATTGGAAGGGAGATATTGCGATGTTGTAACGAGTTTAAAATTTTTATTAATCCTATATCCTGAGACTACAGCCCGGCTGATAAGGAAGAGATCCAAGGGGAGAATATTAGCTATCACGCATGCGGCTGAGGAAGGAACTATATACAGGGATGCCATATGAATGATATATTTTCTTTGTTGTCTGCTGATTTTTTGGAGTATTTTTTTGTTTATATAGAGGTACAACAACAACCATAACCATAGATTGAGACTGAATTAGTCCTTTATAAAGGATCATACGTTCTTTGTAACCAATTCCGTGATTATTTAGTAGTAAGATAGCTGTTATGATAAACTTTGTTACATTTAGTACTTATGGCTTCCAAATGTAAAGAAAATTGTGATTAATTATGATCCGCAAGTATTTCATATTATTGACTAGATTAATTCGTTGACCCGAGATAATTTTAAGTCTTTCTATATCAGAAGGTTGAACATTTTTGCCAAAGAGAATAGACTCACATTTTTGCCCCGTGTTTCTGAAGTAATGTTTTCTAATTCATTATTGACAATTTCAATTTTGTTTAGGTTTGTGTACTGATTTATGTCGAACGTAATACACAAGTCATCTGCAAATAGGAAATTAGCGTTACCTCAATATTTATTATCCTACAAATATGTTCCATATCCGTATATACTTTTGAGTAGAAAATGTTCCTTAATGTATAGAACAGAGCCTTGTGGAAGCCCGCAGGTTATTTTTTTGTAGAAGCAGGCGCACTACAATTATGACCACAAAGTATAGGAAATTTTTATTTTTATCATGTTTTTACTTGACAGATTGCAAAGTTGAACGTCGCATGATTCGACAGACCATATTTAATCATTTTACAATTGTATAACCTTTGCTAGAGATTCTTTTAAATGTGATATACATTAGAACTCGATTTGAACAGTGCAGGTTCACCAACGCGATGGTTTTCAGCGCCGATCTTTTTCCTTGATTACATTTTTCTGACAGTGCACTCGGAATCACTTTTGGTTGTTTTAATTTAATTACTTCTTCTTATAAGTAGTAAAAAATCCAAAGGAACTACTTTTCTTTTCTTTTTTTTTACTTGTTTCAGAAATGTACATGATACCGGCCACTTTTAAAAAATCCATAACCTAATATAATCTAGCAGGAGAAAAATTCAGCGCGAAATATAAAATTAACGGTAAACAATCGACAATCGCCGGAATTAGCAGCGATAAATAATCCGGTATGAGGTAAATTTATTTTGTTCTTTGAAACTGCCGGTGGAGCAGACGATGGGGTGGGAACTACAAATAGAAGCTGACTAGATATTCGGCACGATATAGCTGGGCTTCCGGTGCGCCTCGATTTATCTTTGTACTACAGAGGTAAATCGCTTTTTCGTGGCCTACCTGACAGCAGCCTTTTTAATTTTGATTAATTTCTTCGAACTTTACAAGCTTCTGTCTTTAGTTTAATCGCTCACAGGTCGCTACCGAACAGGCCAAACACCGAAAACATCACGCGGACTTAAATGTTATTAGATGCCCGGAAATGCTTCGAATTTAATCAGTTGATTCCAAAGCCGTAATTTCTTCAATGTTCCGTATTGATTTTAGCGACGAACGGTTTCGCTCGTTGATTTCCGTCACACGTTTCTTTATGTATATGTTGGAAAATATAAAAGTCTATATAAAAGGTATCGCCGAAAAACTGGTATTGACTTAAGCAAGTTGTCGATGCTGCAGCTAAGGAGGCGGAAGTGGATGATACGCCGTTCCCGTTTATACATCTTCTACAAAGTCAACAATGAAATCTGAAGTCGATGTAAATAATGGTTGGCTTAAGTGCTGAAAATAAAATGCCGAAAACGGAGCTTTTACAACGTAACTTTAAATATGCCATGGTTCTACACAATTCCGGCTCTAAAATATATCATCGGATAATGTTCATTACAACTGTCTATAGATTACGGCTTTGGCACGCACGAAAAACAACAACTGCGGTTCATATATCTCGGTGAATTATCGTGGGGTTTTTAATCATCTGTTATTTAACCGCTGGGAAAACAAGACTTATGTCGGCAAATATATACGTTACCGCCTCTTATTCCATTGATTATAGACCAAGCGTTGGTTAATATTTTTCTCTTTTTAGACGTACGTAAGATTATTATTTAATTATTCAAAGGAACATTATCTTCCTATCTTGAGATAATAATAAATCCCCCCCCCCCTGAAATTGTTAGAAGTTATGCTGTGGTTATTGTTATTTTTTCTCTTTTTTTCTCGGCTGAGTGTATTTACTAAAATGTGGTGGCTTTATAATGAACCTTCGAGATAGATAGTATAGATGGTCGCAAATTTGGCCAGAAACAAAAAAAAATACATTTTAATAAGGAAATCTCGCTCGAAATTTTCGTAAAAGTATTGCGCTTTATCGGGGGAGGGTAGCTAAAGTAAAATCTCGGCGTTGGCTCTATCGTGGAAATTTCGCTTTATAAACGAGATTTCAACATAACAAGCAGAATTAAAAATTTTAATTACTACACGTGTTAATAATAATTAAAAAGCAATAATACGTTTTACATAATTACGAAGATTGAAATAAAGCGTAATTTTTGCTGCAGAACGACTATGTACAGGACCTTCTTATTTTTATTATTATTATTATTATTATTATTATTATTATTATTATTGTTGTTGTTTTAAATGATCTGCTAGGAGTAAATTTGTATGCGCATGTGTGTATATATGAATCAGTATAGACAAGAGTGTATGTGTCAAGGTATTACATGTAGGGGTATATATGTGCATAAGTTGTAGGTGGGTGTGCATATATATGCATATGACTGTAAATATGTATAAGTGTATGCGAAAGTATTTTATGTAAGTTTAAGAGTGTATTATAACATATATATATATATATATATAAGTAATTATGGGGATGTGATGAAATATGTGTAAGTTTAAGAGAATTGTATATATAGTACATGTACATGTAATTACTATATTAAATTTTAAGATTTTATTGTCAATATATATATACTTCTGGATATATATATATATATAAGTATGTATATGCATATGAATATAATATATGTACAGTTAATGTGATAAAAGTGAACGAATAAGTTGGTTTTATCGCGTTAATACGATTAGTGGTAATTCAATACAAGAATGATCTACGGCGAAGAACATATGGAATTGAACTTCGCTAGCGGCGGCGGGGGAACAAACAGACCACCGGACCCGGTAATAGTAGAAAAGGTAGAGGGAACGGGGGTAAGTACTATTAATGATAAAGGAATAAACAGCAGCGATAGTAGTAACAGCGAGTACGGCAACATGAAAGACAACAATGATAACGGTAGCAATATGAATAGTATATATTATAACAATGATAAGTTAATTTACGGCAAATGTGACGATTACGAATATTTTAAAGTAATAATCAGCGATGCCGATAATAATAAAAATATATCCGCATTTTATATTGGAAAAATACTAAAAATGTTTAACTATTTAGCAGGCATTGAATTAATAAAAAAAAACAGGCCGTAATAAAGTAACAATAATATGTAGAAGTAAAATTACAGCTAATAAGTTAATAACAGACGACAGGTTCAGAGAAAAAGGCTTAAATGTGTATATATCTATTTTTTATTTAGCCAAAGCAGCGGTCATAAGAGGAGTGGATGAGCATATAAACGAGAAAGAAATTTTGGAGGATATTAATTGTGGTGTATTTGAAATACAAAAAATAATGCGATTAAAAAAAAAAAAGAACGATTGTGGATGGGAAAGCAGAGTTGGTGCCTACGAAGTCGGTAGAAATATTTTTCACGGGGCAAAGAATACCAGATTATGTATACATTAATAGGGTTCGAATTATGTGTGAACCTTACGTGCAAACGGTAAGACAGTGTTTTAAATGCTTAACATTTAATCATAATGCAAACGCGTGCAAATCCACAGTGAAACGTTGTTTACGCTGTTCATCAGCTACACATGTAAAGAGTGAATGCGACGAAGAGGTTCCCCTGTATCAATTGCGACAGTACTCATCCACCACGACATATACGAAGTGTCCAGAAAGACAGCGACAGGTAGAAATCGAAAAAACGTATGGCATATAAAAATTTATCGTACGGAGAAGCTGCTGAGGAAATTCCGAGAATAAACAAAACAGAGTTATACTCAACGAAAGTGCAAACTGTCGTTATTAGCTAATCAAAATATAGGCATACCATATCGCAAAGGGAATATTTTTAGATATTTAGAAAACGAAGAACTCTACCCGCGCGGCCTTACCTTCGGTTAATCAAGATTTCGAAGATAAGCATACAATATATAAAGTAAATCTTACGAAACCTACAGGGGAGGTAGAGGTAATTATGATAGATCAACGCAAATAAAAGAATTAAATAAGTACAAATTTGCTAGAGATAATGCAATTAAGAGGAATCACAGCGGGATTTCACCTAGTCCGACACGATCGCCGGTAAATATAGTAAAAGTGCGGCGAGAGAAAACAAGTATGAATATAGTTACAAGAGTTAACGATTTTACGCTAAAAGAAAATAATAACACAAATAGGCAAACAAAAGGTCAAGTAGGAAATCAGATGGGGGGAAACAGTTTGAAAAACAAACAGGGAAGCAAACAGAAAAGATAGCAAGTAAGCAGATAGGGGCGATTAAACCAGTAGAAAATAACAATGTAGATAAAGGAAAAAATAAGAGTAATGGGAAAACAGCTAAAAATTAAAGCATGTAATTAATTAAATAATTAAATCGATATACGATAATAATAGATAAAGTATAATATTAAAATTTAAAATAGAAAATTAATCAATTAAAAAAAAAAATAATACATAAATAAAATGGAAAACTTAAAAATATAATGTGTTATGGAACTGCAGAGGCATTTACTCAAATCATGAAGAATTAAAGAGAGCGCTCAAAATGCATGACCTTAAAATTTGTGGTCTATGCGAAATTTGGTTACAAGCAAATCAACGTGTACAAAAGGGCATACGTATAAGATAATACGGTTCGAGAGGAATCATGGGGCAGAGGCGGAAGGTTAATTTTATTCATTCACAATTCGATTAGTTAGGTCCAAGATTCGATTAGCATTAGGCAAACAGGAAATAAGGTGCAGTCTTTAAGAATGTCGGTAATTATTAATAGGATGCAGCTGGAGATATTGTTAGTGTATTGTCCCCCAGGACATAAAACAACAGTGTCAGAGTGGGAAGTGATTACTCGCGATATGAAAAAGCCTTGTATAATAATGGGGGATTTCAATGCCTTGCATACAGCATGGGGATGTACGAGAATAAACACAGAGGGAGGAAAATACCTGGAAGAATTTATAAATAAGAAACAACTATATGTTATTAATATAGATCAACCAACACATATTGCAGGTTATGGTAGGGAAAATAATAACTTAGATTTAATATTATCATCTGCAAATTTTGCCACTAAGTTGGATTATGAAGTCTTATCAGATCCTATCGGAAGTGACCACTACCCAATAATAACGAAAATTATTAAAAGAGTAGAATTTAAGAGAAATAAAATTGAGCACGGAAGTAACCACCAGACGGTGTCAATGAATAGGATAGACTGGCAGAAATATAAAATGGCAATAAATGATAAATTAAAAGATTACTGCAGAGACGAAATCGCTGCCACATCTTGTAACAATTTAGCTAACGAATTTGCGGTTATGATACAAAATACAATTAATTACAGTGTCTATAAAGATAATAAAAGAAATAGAACAAAAGAAAAAGAACGTTACCAGACATGGTGGAACGAAAAATGTAATAGGTTCGTAGCATTAAGAAGAGCTGCCCTGCATAGATTTAATAGGGAGCCTTCAATGCAGAACTACATAAAGTATAAAAAACAACAAGCCATCACGAAAAAATATATTAAGAATATTAAAAAGAAAGAATGGCAAAAATACCGTAATAAAATTGGACCGCAGATAAGCTTAAGAGAGATGTGGCAGAGGATTAAATGGTTCAAAAAGCCAGAAGTAGTCTCTAATTGCAAGGAAACTATAAAGTGGATAAACGAATTTATGGAACAGTTCGAGAGCCCGGTGGATACTTCTAATGTTCTGTTGAACGTGTATTATAATAATAATGATCAATTTGTTAATAAAAAAATTACTATGCAAGAATTAGAAAACTCTTTACATCATATAAAAAAAATACAAGTGTTGGGGTAGATGGTATTCCGTACGAGGCATTAAGACTTCTTCTAACAGAAGGCAGAAAGATACTGTTAGATATTTTTAATTTATCACTACTAGGGGGGATTTGTCCCTTTTCGTGGAAAGAGCACTTCGTATGTCCTATAATTAAGCCAAATAAACAACCGAATAATTATCAGTCTTACAGGCCGCCAGTAGCGTTATTGTCATGTTTTGGGAAGACCTTAGAGAGCATTATAAAAGAAAGAATAACGTGGCGGATTTTTAAAAAAAATAAATTTCCAAAAGTACAGTATGGATTTAGAAAAGATTCAGGAACTAGGGAAGCGTTAACTAAATTTACAATGGATATTTCAGAAATGTTAGCTAAAAATTGGTATACTATGACCATTTTTATAGATATAAAGGCAGCTTACGACAATGCAGATTTACCAATATTAATAAAACAGTTACAGAAAATAGGGGTATCTTATGTAGTGTCACGGTGGATATATAATTATTATAATGGCAGAAAATTGATCGCACGATTCAACCATAAAATACACGATGCGGTGTGGTCCGGGAAAGGATTACCGCAGGGTAGCATTTTAAGTCCTTTGCTGTTCACTATATATACACACGAGATGGATCGAGTACAAAGAAAATATATTAGAGTGGTTCAATACGCGGATGATGATATAGTGGTCTATGCCTCTGCAGCAACACAAAATCATGCAATTAAAAAAATTCAAAAAGCAATTTTGGAAATACAAAACATTTTAAGTGATTTAAGATTGCAAATTAATGTAATGAAAACGCAATGAGTAATATTTACTAGGAGAAGAATGGTAAGTTCTCCCTTAATAAAGTTAAATAATAAATCTATACAATTTAAACCCTCATGCAAATATTTGGGAGTAATGTTCGATGGAAAGATGAGCTGGACGAATGAAATTAGGTATTTACAACAGAAGTGCGAGGAGAAGGGTACAAATCTATTGCGTGCAATAGCGGGAATAAAATGGGGGGCCCACCCGAGTAATATGTTAAATATTTATAGAGCATTAATAAGATCCCATATAGACTATATATCCCCCTTTATCAACATTAGTAAAAGTAAATTAAAAAAAATTCAGACAATACAAAGTAAAGCAGCTAGAGTTTGTCTCGAAGCAATGAAGTCGGCACCAACACATTGTATATTAGCAGAAACAGCGGAACCTCCGATAGAATACCGCATGAGGTACATATCAGATAAATTTTTCTTAAAAATCAAAGAACAGAGACATCACCCGATTATGGGAAATATACATAGTACAAACAACTCTAAGCAATGCAGATATTGGGAAAATAGGCCTCTTAATCCGCTCATTAACAGTTATAAGGAATGGGGCACTTAAACATAGTAAGCAACCTCAAGTCTCAAGTGTATAATATGGAATGGGAGGAGTGTTGGACACCGTTGAAGGTCGATATAGGAAAAGACATCGAAAGACTAGATAACAAAAGTAATAATGTACAATTTAATGAAAAGATATACGAGAGTTACGGGGATTATGAAATAATTTTTACAGATGGATCAGTGGAAAGGAAAGCGGAACATTACGCCTCGGCATTCTATTACCCAGGAAAAAAATGTGTCAAGAGTGCAAACAATTTGCATATGTTGGATCATCATTTATGGTGGAACTATACGCAATTGGAATGGCACTGGAACAATTGAGGAGGGATAGAGAAAAAAAAATTCTGATAGTTTCGGACTCTCTGGCGGTATTAAGCAAATTAAGTAACATAAACCCCAGGAAGATGTAGAACATTGAAGCTAAGATTAGAAGGTTAGTATATAAATTAGATCGACAAAAAGTTACGGTTAAATTTAAATGGGTACGTGGGCATGCAGGGATATGGGGAAATGATATGGCGGACGCATTAACTAGATCACGTACCGGTAAAAGGCAGCTAATCAAATTAAATTGGGAAGAGTATCGGATGGAAATAAAAAATAGGATGTACGAAAGATGGAATGCGAATTATAAAGAAAGTAGTATACAGAAAGGGAAAAAATATTATATGATTAATAGGGGCAACTTCCGACGAACATGGTTCTCTGACTGTGATTTAGAGAGAGATTATATTACGTGTATAAGTAGATTAAGAGTGGGACACTATCGGACTCCGAATAAACTTTTTCAATGGGGTATATGAAATGATGAGGCCTGCGAAAACTGCGGAGAAATCGGAAGTTTGGAGCATCTAGTATGGCAGTGCGTAGAATATGAACAGGAAAGAAGGAGCCTCATTAGGTGTCTATTGACGATTCGGTATACATTGCCACTGACAGTGTTAGAAATTGTAGAACAGCCATATTCGTATGAATGTAAGTGTCTGTATAAATATATAAAAAAGATACGAAAAGGGAAATATAACTGGAAACGAGGATTAATGGCCAAAAAAGGCGCGAGCTGGGCCATAAAAAAAAATAATATATGTAGGTTAAGAACACACACTACATCAATAAATAATTGCCCTATTAAATTCTTTAGATTATATTATCAATATATATATTAGGGATGTAACGAATGTTATATTTTCGATATTCACGAATGTTTGAGAAAGTCATTAAAACAGATTATTTTATTTAATCATTTTTATTAATAATTACATTAATACGGTACAGTACTAATAACTCGAAACATAGAAAAGATCTATATACTCTATAGAATCGATATATTACATAGTTTCGTTTTAATAATGAAATTTTAAAGGTGGCAAATTATATTTTATACATAGCGTAATTTAGCTGCCTTTTCTTCCATGAGGCGATTTCTCAGTGGCTCGTATATATGGCCGGCTGTACTAAATAATTGCTCACTCGGAACGCTGACTGGAGGAGCGCTGAGATACTTGCGAACAAGATCTGACAACTTGTCGTATTTAAATTTAGCTTTCCACCAGTCTAGAGAGTTTTCATCGAGGCAGGCTCATTTTTCTTTGAGATATGCCTTCAATTGTGCTTTAATTTCATGTTTTTGTGTGTCTCTACTATCCTCAGATTCTAAATCGGAGTCTCCATCTTCGCTTGAGGACTCCAAAATGCCCGATAGATTGCTAATGAGACATTTAGCAGAACAATTAGAACTTGTAGAAGGCTCATTGATATTACGTATTAATTCCATCGGCATTTTAGTACCAGACGCTGAAGCTGAAAAATCCCGATTTCGATTAGACAGTTTTAATGCAAGTGCAACAACGCCAGCATTTACTCTGTCCTTTACAATATCACAAAAAAATTTATGCTTGTACCGTGGATCCAAAAACGTCGAAATTGTAAATAAGAAATTCGTAAGAATATGTAGCGACTTGCACATTCGCAAAATATTCGTATCGCGAATGCGAATGCCAAAAATAATGCAAATTATTCGCATACGCGAATGCGAATGCGAACATACGTAACATCGCTAATATATATATATATATATATTTATATTTATATACAGTCTTGGATTTACATCACGGACTTAAATGGGCTACGGCCCACAGCGGCAAAATTCGAAAGGCGGAAAATTTGCATGAGATTGAAAAGTTTTTTTTCGTTTAAAAAATACTTATAATTTTTAAAATATTATTACATATTGCGGGGTTTTAGTCATATTAGGGTAGGAGAAGAATGTGATAAAATCATTTTTTAACTTGCATTAATGTACAGAAAAGTTAAAATGGGAATATATTGATGTAGATAAAATTTCCAAATGATTATAGACAAATGACATGTAAGCAGGGGAATCAAGAAATTAATTTAAAATTAACGAAGTGTAAACCGGAACGTGCATTATTATTAGGCAAAACGGTTATAATATTAGCAGTTAAAGGAAATTCTCGAGGCGTGCACGAAACAATGGCTGGTCGGCATGATAAGAGATTAAACAAGACTTGAAAAAAAACTGAAAATTCACAAATGTAGTAGCGGTATCTCATTGATACGACAAAAGTTTGAAGATTTTTCAAAGAATTATTTATATTATTTCTTGCCATACCAAACGATGAAAGGTGCTCAAAGAAGTGTGGCACTGGGACACTGCGGGAAGCGTGCTGGGCTCATAAACTGTTGAAACTATTCTGAATACTGAATCTGATGAATAAACACGCTAACGGCGAAAATAATATATTACGAATAAATTTGTAGACTTTATTTAATTTTTGTGATCATTTAACGAAAAAAAGTAAAAAGTCAAAATCTAACTGGGGTAAACCAATTATAACAATACTACAAAAAAAACACAATTACAATAACGTGATGATAACATGATGGGAAAAAACACAAAGAAAGATTAGCGCTGAATCAAATTTGCTCAGCAGAACGCTGCTTTCCTGCAATGAAAAGAATTCAACATTTTTTCAGATCAACAGTGTCTCACCAAACTAGTTAAATGATTTATCTGTTTTATTTATTGAAGAACAATTAATAAAGAATTTAAACTTTGATGATATAATTAATTGCATCTTTAAAACTGCGTCGTAAAAAATGTAAACTTTAATTGACACATGTAAGAATAATGTATGTATAGAATTATAATAGAATTTAGGTATGTTTTAAAAATATGTGAAATTTTTTAATTGAAAACTTTTTTAATTTTTAAATTTTATGTCCTTTCTCACTTCAGTTACTCAATTATAATATTTATTACTTAATTTATAAATTATTCCAAGGGCGGCAGAAATTACTGAGCCCACAGCAGCATTTGGCTATAATCCGGCCCTGTATATATATATATATTAGGGTGGCCCTTAGTTAAGGATGACGGAAATTTTGTTTCAAAAATTAGGTGTCCCAACCCGTAGAATTGTTCTCTTATATAAAAAAATCATACCGTTAAAATTTTAACTCATTTGGTCAACTTTAAGACGCGCCGAAAAGGGTTTCGGTGAAACGAGCGTACATGTGCGCCGAAAATACTGCTTTCCCTGGTTATACCGCTGTGTGCCAGCGAGGCAGTATAGTTCTGATGCGATATTTCTGATCAGTACCGTCATTTCTATATCTCTTCTAAATGTATGATAAGGATTCTCGACTGCATAAGTGGGGCAAAGACAAGAGTGAACAGATTTTCTCTGGTTGCTTATTCATTGCGCAATTGTAAGTGAGAATATTTTTTTGTGCTGTTTAATATTGATACGGATTCGGTACTTGCAGTGCTATCGTTTGACAATGTCCGAGGTAGAAAATATTCTCCCAAGTGTCATTAATTCACCATCTCTCGGACATCGTTCTTTTTAGCAGTCGCTTTGCCTTGTCAAGAAACTCGGCCAAAACCAAAAGATCCCGTGCCTGTATTATTAAATGTATTTCTTTTGATACAACTGCCGTTAATACTGGTGACAAAGGAGGGACATCAGTTGGAACGGTTCTTCGACCGTAAATTATTACATTTGACATGTCGTTACCATATGTTTGAAATGATTGTAAGAACACTGTTTTCAAACTGAAAATGCCTGGCACTTCTGGTGCAAATGTTGCTATTTTTAAAGAATTCCTAAAAAAGTGGTCAAAGATGAATAAAGACAATTTTCGCACAGCATTAATGGAAGAAGAAATGAGATCAGTATTTAACGACGACAGAAAATCCCAATGGATAACATTCCTGCAGCATACGCTTGCTACACATTAGCCTCGTGACGATTACCAAGAATTTTTAGAATTATGCTTAGCATTTTTGTAGGAGAAACTCCAAATAATTTTTCATTTCGATATCCCGGAGCCATGCATCACGATGCAAGGGGGATGTCTAAGGTCATATACTCCTTGAAGATGTATTTATTTCGCTTTGACTTTAAGCTGAAAACTTCAGAAGCGAAAGGTTTAGCTGATTTTTGTATTTTTATTGTGACAACTTATGCGGAAGCGTGGTTTTCAGCTCCGGTTACTATAAAAGCACAAAATTCAGATTTTAATATTCTAAAAAAACTGAACGAAGAAATAGACGAAGAAGTTTCAAAAGTGGCTTTAAATCAATTTATTCGCCAATCTAACTCCGGAAGCAAAATCTATTGAAGCGGTTTACTTTTGTTTTTATCTAACTTATACATCGTGCATATGTATACATATCTCTAGTAGCGAATATGACTAGTGTCGAAAATACTTATTTTGACACTAGCATTAAATACATAGATGATGTTAAGCAACTGCTTAATGAATCGCACAATATGAAAGTGAAACTAAAAGATGGAATTTTTCAAAAAATTGGTAACCTGGTAACAACTTTAGACTTGTTAAAGACGCATGTAAATAAATTAAACAGTAACTTCAATGAGTTAAAGAAAAATACGGAAAAGAACATAACAACTATACAGTTTCCGGGGTTATTTCAGACAAAAAACCATCTTATTCTTCCAAACTAAAAACTAAGTTGCTTACAAATAGTAATTTAATAACTAAAAATAAATACGAAACTTTAATCATCGAAGATACAAGTAAGTCAGATGATAGGAATTAATGATTTAAACAAAATCAACACAAGTAAAATCGGAGTTGATGTTGGATTTATAAAACAACATAAACGTAAAGAGTTATAATTGGTGTTAAAGATGTAAACCAATTTGATAAAAGCAAGAAGTTTCAAACAATATAACAAATATAAAAACCAAAACTGCATTAAAAAAGGAAGGACCCAATGATCACGGTAGATGTTAGTGTTTATTCCTCAACTACAGAATTAGATATTAGTATGGCGATTAACAACAAAACGGGTAAAAATCCAAAAACTGTTACGTTAAAGAAAACTAATGATGGTAAACTACGTGCATTTGTACGCCTGGATCCTGATGCCTACCATATATTAATAGAGGCTGGTTACATGGTTGTGAACTGGTCAAAATGCAAAGTGTATGATTATATTCCGATCATCCGATGTTTTAATTGCTTCCGGTTCGGCCACATGAAAAATGAATGTAAAACTAATTCAACTAGTAGCAAATATACACTGGATGAAAATCAACTTAAAGCAAAATGTAATAATTGTTTTTCGCATGCCTGTTTACAGCATGTGAAAGAAAAAGGTAACACGTTTCTCTAGAAGTTAAGAAAAATATTATTAATAATATTACACACAACACTTTTTCTTATGCTTGTCCATTGTATATTAAAATCGTAAATAAAGTAAAACATAATATAAATTATGGCTAATAATCAATTTAAACTTTGCAAAATGTAAATCACTGCAAGGAAGCGCAATCAGTATTAAATTTAAATAATCAACATAACACTAATTACTTATGTGTCATTTGCGATCCTTATTTATACGGTAATGAAAAACAGTACAACTTCTTATTGCATACTAAGTATGTTGCTATCTGTAGCAATATTAAGAACGTTAGTAGTACCAAAATTTCAGATTACATTATTAAAGTTAACGTGTAAAGGATATTGTTATTTTTGGAATATACTTTCCACCTAATACTGACTTAATTTATCAATTTACACTACTGCTTAAACATATAAAACAAAACTGGAGATATAACGTAATAATACTGGGAGATTTTAATTCAAGATTAAAATTTATGGAAAGCAAAAACTTCCCACACACGCCCAGAAATGCACAATTTGAAAATTTTGTGTACTCAGGGAACTTAACAATTAAAAATGATTATAATGTACATACGTTTCAAAACCACAATGGACAAAGCTTGATAGATTATGTTCTAGTAAACATTAACTTTAAGTATAAGTTGTCTAGTGTTATGCTTCAAGATTTTCACTTAAGTGATCATAAAAATATCAGTATTGAAATTTTAGATACAAATATTATTAATGATGATAATATTCTTACCTTGGATACAGATATATTTATTAGTAATCTTAATGCCGACTTAATGTTAAATTTCGAAACGAGCTTAAAACTTGCAAGTACCGAACTTCAAGTAAATAATATTATTAAACAATTTACTGATAATTTAACAAATAACGTAAATAAGTCCAAGGTTAAAAAGCCTAAGACGAACAAATCCTGGTGGAACAGAGATTTAGAATATTTTAAATTACTTGTCAGAAAGCTCAATAATATTAAACACAAAAATTTTATAAATAAACTCATATATAAAGTAACTTTAAAATTGTATAGGAACAAAATTAAATATTGCAAGCAACAGGCCTGGAAAACATTTTGTAGTTCGTCCAGGGCCTGGGGTAAACCTTATAAAATTTTAACGAATTCTGAACCATTTAAATTTCCAGATTTAAAAATTAATGGTAATAATGACACTTGTTCCTCTATTACTAGCAATAAAGACAAAATGAGTTTACTAATGAATTCATTTTTTAATTTTAAAGAAACTGGTTCTATTTCACTAGATAAAATCACAGATATAAATAAACAACTGCAGTTTGAAGTAACATATTTTGAACTAAAACAAATTATACAAAATCTTACTAATAGAAAAGCACCGTCCTCGGATGGTATAACTAACAAGCTTATTAACAATTATATTTTTTTATTTTCCAAATTTATTGTTAACACTTTACAATAAACTATTACAATTTAATATATGTTTCCGTCCGCTTGCAAATGTGCTACTTTAATTATGTTATAAAAAAACAAAAAAGGATTTGAGTAAAGTAAATGGCTACATAGAACAATATGCTTATTAAATTCCTTAAGTAAAGTTTATGAAAAAATTATTCTTAAATTTTTAAACAATGAAATTAGCAGCACATCCGTGCTTAATGCATACCAATAGACGGTTTCAGTCTTTTCTACAGAACTTGCTGTTGCAGATGTAACTGATAATTTATTACAAAACAAACAACGGAATAATCCGTCTATTATTATTTCATTTGATATAGAGGGAGCATTGGCGCACTCAAGGGGGGTGCCACGGGGCCATTGCTCCCCCCAAAAAATCTTTAACTTCGTTTTGTAATGTTTTGTTTTACTTCATTTTTTTTAAAAAACATACATATTTACTTTTTACTTATATTATGAGTATAATGTTATATACTTTTAGCTAATTTTTTAAAAATAAAATTCGTATACTTATCTAATCTGTGCTTATTAGAAACATAATGGTATCTATTATTATTATTTTTTAAAAAATAAAATTCGTCAGTTTTGTAATTTTGTTAAAAATAATCGTTAATTTTGTATTTTTTTATTTTTATTTTAATTTACAAACCACAGAAATAGATAGGTACGTAGTCGTGGTACCGAGTTACCACTCTCTAACTCATTTTCTAAATTTTAGCCCCGACCAAAAAAAAATCCTGAGTGCGCCTTTGAGAGGGAGCATTTAATAATTGTGATCGTCAAGTGATAATTGATACATTAATTGTAAATGGTTTTAGCTTTAACGTAATAACCCTAATACACGATTATTTAACTAACAGGAGAGTAAAGTGGGCCTATCAAAACGACATTGTTGATGTTAAAAATAATGTTGGCGTTCCACAAGGTTCAGTTCTTGGACCGGTCTTGTGGAATATTTTATATTCTAATATCCATTCAAAATTAAGTAATATACACGCAGGCCTACGTTTATACAGCTATGCTGATGATTTACTTTTGGTCTACAACGTACATTTATCTAGTAACTCGACTCTGTCGTCCCACATTGCTAATTGTAATGAAGTTATTTGTAAACTTAAAACAATAGTAAATGCTTTAAACCTCAAATTTGAGATTACCAAATCTCAAATCATGGTGATACCTGGTCGAGACAAAAACCTTGACCAAATTTGTTACAATAATATTAAAATTAATAATCATACGTTCAGTTCTACTGACCATATTAAATATTTAGGATTCATTTTAGACGATAGATTAAAGTACAATAAGCATATACAGTACATAAATAATAAGGTTAATAAATATTATTACATTTTTAAATCCCTTGGCGGTTAATTATGGGGACTAAATTATAAATCTAAGATAATACTCTATAAAGGTTTAGTGCAGTCATTATACTCATATTGTGCTGGTGTCTACTATAACCGGTTAACTAAACAACAAATACATAACGTAAACTCCAACTGTCGGAAATTTCTAATTGATTTAACTTCTTCATATGTAACTGCTTCAAATATTGCAATTCAGACCATAGCACGGGTCTTACCTATCGATCTTTACATAAAAAAGAGATCTCTAATTTTTAATGTTAAAAAAGAAAATAATGGTATTATAAGTAAAGAACTTCTCAAGCAAGTTGATTTACAAATTTTTAATGAATTTAAAACAAGATACGATACTCTATCAAATGGTAAATTAATAAATAAGTTCTTTCCTAACGTAATAAAACGCTTTAAAAATAAAAACATTACAGTAAATTATTATATGACTCAAATACTCACTGGTCATGGTTCCATTGGATACTTTTTAAATAAATTAAACATTATTTCAGACAGTAAATGTTGTAATTGTGAAAGTAATGAAGTAGAAAATGTTCAGCATATAGAATATACACGTGTAGCAAGTATAACCACCTGCGACAATTGTATATGATTGACTGTGCACTTCAACTAAATGAAATTATTCTACTAGAACAATTTCCTGTATTCATTTCTGAATTATTTAAAATTAAACATATATACAAATAATCGCTACTGGTAGCCATAAGCTAATTCGCAGGCTACTCTAGTTTGTTATATTTCTTTATTAAAGTAATAATGAAAAAAAAAAAAAAAAAAAAAAAAAATATATATATATATGTATATATATTTGGTTAAATATAAGTCTATTAATATATGTGTTTGTAAAATATTTAAGTTTAAGAGTGTATTAATTTTAGACAAATAATCGCAATATTAACACATAGCAACGAGTAAATCGTAAACATGGGCCAGGTAGAAATAGCAGTTTCTGTCATTCTAGAACTGTCTCTTGTAAATGGGCCAAATGAACTGTTCTGTTCGGGCCAAAAAAAAAAAAAAAAAAAAAAAAAAAAAAAAAAAAAGGTTTTAATCTGCGGCTCACGCGAATTTGCGTATAAGCAGGTAACAACTATGTAGGTTTTATGTTAAATTCATATTATTTTGTAAAATAAAGTTTATTCATTCATTCATTCATTCATTCATTCGTTATTATTATTATTATTATTATTAAACTATGTTGACTCCTTTCTTCCGGTCATTTTGGCTAACCCCAAACTTATCCCAAGGGGATACTTTTATTGAATTTTCGGCACTCTTTAATTTTTTTTTACATGTCAAACTCTTTGATATTAATGGACTAATTAGCGTTTTACGCATTAAGAATTTTTCTGCGTATTCTCAAATAATCATCTTCAAAAGCTAAAAAGGAGCCTTCTTCCTTTAGCCAGGTTAATCTCCGCTGTCAAAGTAGTACTGGCGGGTTTTTATTCCTTTTCAATTACTTTTTGCTACTTTGCTGTATAAGTGCTAGAGATGATTCGTCACCAGCTCTGTGTACCGCGCCCCGTATAATATTTAGGGATTAACACAAGTACTGCAATATACATATGAAAAAAAATATGCCACATTTTAAATTAGTTTATTTAAATCGACTTGTGATCGAATTTACAGCTGATTTCTTTCCTTATCTACACTGAAATGGAAATCATCTTGGTTTTACGAGTACACAGTGAATTTTTACAGAATCTAAACAGATTTTCATTTATAACGATGCACGCCGTCCAAGTCGTTATTTACGTTTTTATCTGGGTAGATTTTGTTCCCTTTCTTTTTTTTTTTTTTTTTTTCAATAATACTTGATCTGCTATTATCCGCGAGGTCTTCAAGCAAACGTATAAACTTTTATTTTTATTTTTTTTTACCGGCTCGCTGACAAAGAGCATTGACCCATGTTCGACAAGAAAAAAAATTATTGCTGAATTAATTATTTAGATTCGTATGCGGTCAGATATCGCATCAATGAAGGATACAAGGGGAGCAACAACAGTTAGCGAAGGAAAGGAGAAAACAGATGCAGCAATATAGGGAGCAGGAATATTAAGTGTCTCAATAGTTGAGATTAGAGAAGTAAACGTTCAGACGACAGAACATTCGAAAAGAATGTGATTAGAATTACATTCGTGGATATCATTTGAAGGATGTAGCGAGCAGTAAGGAGAGTCTGAAACTCGATAGCAAGATCTAGCAAGCTATGATCACAACGCAACTGACATAAAGAGGAAATAAAATAGCGCTGCAAAGACGGAAATTCATGAAACCAAGGATTAACTGGAAGGTACGGCTGAATAGAAAAATTTAAAAAGAAAATTGTTTAGAAAAGGAGGAAGGGTATGAATCTGACCAAAACCTATAATGGAATTTTTTAGATAATGCAAGTAAATTATTAGCAGTGAACTTATTAATGGGGAGTCCATTAACAGCTGCACCAAGGGACAACTGATCAATTCTTTCATTTCGTTTTATGTAGCCTGGAATCCAAAGGAGCATAAACGTTTTACAACTGGAATAAAAATTTCTGGAATCAAATCTGTAACCGGTTCAGATTCGAAATAAAAAACGTAAACTGTCCGACGGTTTGGTTCTTTCCATTTCGGTCTGCTGAGTGGTGAAATTTGTGCTACGAATACACTGCTTTTAATGTTCATAAAAAGTCACCTGTCCACTTCTGGTTTAGTAGCAAATAAAGTTTTGTTTTATTCCACTTTTGTTTTTTGCGCGTGTTTCAGAGGCCAGTACCAGTTATGAAAATTCGGAAAAATTAAGCCAGCAGTGCGATTGTTCCTCGATATGGCCAAAGCTGAAGACAGCATGAGCGACGATGTGTTCGTTCAATCGGATGACGATAACAGTTCGTCGGGAAAACGGAAATTACCACATAACAACGCAGAACCAGCCACAACTGGGTACCGCG
The DNA here is from genome assembly GCA_039619475.1 of Icerya purchasi. Taxonomy (NCBI): domain Eukaryota; kingdom Metazoa; phylum Arthropoda; class Insecta; order Hemiptera; family Monophlebidae; genus Icerya; species Icerya purchasi. The sequence goes on from CM077115.1 coordinate 92,641,887, forward strand.
GCAATTACAAACCACCACTACAACTCGTTAACGCTCCGGACAATACCGGTACGTTGCATAAGGTGAGAAAACCCATCTGTATATATGTATATATATATATATATACAAAATTAAGAACTATAGTTAATACTACGCAGCAGATAGGCTGCAGTTGAAATTCGGTGGTCTGTTTTTGAGAGACAAAGCTAATGTTTGAAAACCGACAAAACGACACTTTTGAGAGACAATTAAAATCAAAACATCGGCAACTGAGCCCAAGATGCGTTTTAGAACATCGACATTTCGCTTCGGCAATGATTCTCTCCGTTTTACAATTCGGCGCCATTTATAAAAATATGTGTGCATATAAGCCTTTTGTATCAGCTCTTACGTTACTGTTAATGTTTTGCAAGCATTTTCGTTGTAATAGATTTTAGGACATAAACATATAGGCAAGAATATTTCCGTCTCTGTGTATGCACCTTTTTTGAAAACGATTTTAATTAAGGCGCAACAGATTTCTGATAAAGCTTTTTACGAAGATTATAAAGCATATTTATTTATTTTTTTATTTTTTTTTGTAAAACATGCCCTTAAGGGAACTGTATGGTTATTATAGTCTTAGGACTATTTCTAAATACGTAACATTTATAACTGAAAGTAAATTAACATGTTGCAAAGGAGTATAGACCAACTATAACTATTCTTTGCTATTTCTGTATACACGTACATACACTAAAACAATAAAATTTACAACACGACTAGATCGCTTGGTTTTTAAACCGTCTTACATCTTCTATAGTAAGCAAAAGGTCCAATGCTTCCGGGTTCGGACGGATATGTAGTCTTTCTTCGTGACGATCGGCGAAGTCTTTAATGACTTCGTCCACCCATTTGAAAATCAGTATGTAAAGATTCGTTCCGTTGAAACCATCGAGTATTAGTTATCATACGGAGGAATTTATTTTGGGCTGCTTGAATAATATTTCTGTTCGATGTTTTGGTACATCCCCATATCTGTACCCGATAAGAAGTACAAATCGGTCTTACTTCCGACGGTTTCATAAATGAGACGTTTGTTTTTAAGCTTCATTTTGGAATGTCGCCCGACAAGCCAATACATTTCACGTGTTTTTTTTGTCGAATCTGCTGAGCTTTTAACACAACGTGAGTTTTCCGAGGCAGCTTCGCGTCTAGATGCACACCCAAGTATTTTGCTGAATCGGAGATTGGCACCTGTCGTCTATTTATGAACACTCCATGACGCGGATTTCGTTTACGAAGGGCGAAAGTGGTGTGGATAGATTTTTTCTCATTGAGCTTGATTTTCCAATTTTTCGTCCAGTTTGATACACGGTCTAAAGTATGCTGAAGGTTTTTAGTTGCTTCAGTTTGTGAGCCGCTTACCGACAGTATTGCTGTATCGTCAGCGAACATTGCAATCGTAGTATTTGCTGTTATTGGTATGTCTATTGTATACAGAAGATACATACGCCTGCCTGTATCTCGCATCATTATAAAGCATATGAAAAAATATAATATCGTATTTGAATTGTATCAATATTTCAAATGGTTTTCAAGATAACCGCGATAATGTATCCAATTTCAATAACATATAGCTCTCATTTTACTTAGCGGAAAGACTGCAGGTTACGATTCGTGAAAATATAGAGCTATTCTTTTTATGTTTTTATTTATAATATATTATAAATAATAAGCTTTATTAATTGCCAATCTTTTTTTTTTTTTTATCATTTGTAAAGAAACTTTTGTGTAATATTTTTTCTTATTATCGACCTCCCAAAAAAAGTTATATGTCCCCTCCTTTTTTTTTTTGTATTTGGTATTTAACTATGCAGACCAATTTTAATGATTCTTTGTTAGCGTAAAAGTGTACCGCCTGGAAAAAAAAAGAAAGAAATGGTACCAACTTCAAAGTTTGCAGTAAAAGTTAAAAGAGAAAAACCGCCAAAAGTAAAATATAATCAAATAAAAGGTAATACATTTCAAAGTATATTATATACTTAAGGATCTTAAGATTATTTTTCAACAATATTAACTACGGCTATTCTACGCGCTGCTGTTCTTTTTGTTTCCTCATTAATTAATTTCCCATAAAATGCTCATAACCTCGGATTCTAAAAGTGCTTTACAGGGGCTATCACATCTAACCTTCCAGTTCCCGATTATGTAATACTTCTCATACGATTTCTCATCCATGATCCGTTTTCCTTCTTCATTCGACCAAGATCAATTTTCTGCGAATTCCTGGGGTGTCATTTAGGCACTGGGCGCAATAAATTAGTGGATTTCATTAGTTTGTTCCTCCATTTCCAGCGGTACATTTTTAGGCACATTTTTAGTCCAGAATATCGCTCTTCTTTCTTCAGTCACTCATTCAAAATTATGGCTAGCTATGAAAAAAGAGCTTTTTCTAACGAAAAGTTTAGCTGATAAGGAAATAGTCAACAAAAACCAAAAACAGAAGGAATAAATAAAAATACAAAAAAATTATGTAACAGAAAAGAACAAATTAAAAAATGGAAATGAAATTATCAAAAACTCAAACTGATGATAATGGAACGAGCAATATAAACAGTATTACATACATACTACTTATGAAATATTGAAAATTAAGACAAATTAAACAAAACGAAAAAAACAAAAACAAAAAAATATATTCCAGTTGCCTCTACGTTTGTTTTCAAACTCGCAATTGCTCGCTGTAGTACATGCTCAATACATAACTGCGTTACATTATTTCTATCATCGCCATTTCTATATTTTTAATTACTACGTACTAAATTTATACTCGCCCCGCTGATTAAAATAATATTTAAATTCATTTAATCTATATTTAATTAAACTAATAATATAGCTATAAAATTAACAGTATATCACGGCGAAACTATAAGCGCATATTATGTGCAACTGAACTGAATAGATTTTTATCTCGATGTCGTGAGATTTTACCGCGAATTTCAAAAAGTGATGTATACGTGTTTACGAAGCATGAATTACATTTTGTTCCAAGCCGGACGGCAGCGCCCGAAAATATTACGTTTATATGCGATATGCTATAGGCTCGGCGAAACCTGAACTCCTTTCCGGTTTCAAGTAAAAATTTCCCGTTAGTTAATCCATCTACAGTGCAATATAGCGATAAGACACGTTGTTGTTGGAGAAAAATTTGCTTTCGTCATTTGAAGTCATCAGTCATGTCAAAATAAAGAATTTGTCTCTCAAAAGCGGAGCGCCCGTTGAAATTAACCAGAAATTCAGTCTCAGTTTGCTTACACGAGTACCAATTTTCAGAAATGTCTTTAGGATGAAAATTAATGCGGAGTATACACACGCACTTGACTCTTTGATATAGCGATTGAGGAGACGCGTCTTGTCGAAATATTTTTAAACGACAGTAAAAAAATATTAACAAATTGGTTCTTCCGATCGCGGTTAAAATTGGGCGGAAACAAGTTGTTCATGTAAACATTCATCGATTGAATTCAGTGGGAAAAAGAAATTTAAAAAAATGAAAAAAAAAAGGCTTCCTTAGAAAACTAGTATGGAAATAAACGAAAGCTAGAAAAATGAACAGAGAGAGGTTGAAATAAGAATAAAAAGTTATTTTTGACGTGAAACGTCTTGAAAATCACTTGTGAAACGAAATCGTGAAATGAAATCGAGCAACGCAACGACTATTATTTTTCACTGCATATATTTATATATATATAGATATATAACAGAAGAAGTCAAAAGAAGAATACAACTCGGATGGATAGCGTTTGGTAAAATGAAAAAGATTCTATAAAGCAAAATCAATCCAGCGAACCGAGCTAAACTGTTTAATCAGTGCATTATACCAGTGCTGAGCTGTGGAGCTAAAACCTTGCCCTGAACAAAAAAATTGATGGATAAGATCGGAAAGGCGGAAAGACAAATGGAACGTGCGCTGCTGAGAATAAGGCTAAAGGACAAAATCAGGAACACTGATATACGGAAAAACTCCGGGTTCAAGGACACCGTGGCCAGGATAGCAATAAACAAATGGAACTGGGCGGGGCATGTACTGCACGAACGACACAAGGCAGATGGACGAAGATATTGAAATGGCCACCATACTCTGGAAGACGAAAACGAGGAAGACCCCCAAGAAGATGGACAGACGACATAATAAGACAGGCAGGTCATACATGAATACGCGAGGCTCAGGACAGGCAACGGTGTAAAAATTTGGGAGAGGCCTACGCAAAATATTGGTATCAGAAGGCTTAAAAAAGAAGAAGATATATATTTATATATATCTATATATATCTGTATATATTTTTATATATATTTATATATATATCTATATATATATATATATTTTTATATATTTATATATATATATATATATATATATATATTTTTATATATATTCATGTATATATTCATATATATTTATTATATAAATACTTAAATCGATATAGGCGTTTCACGTTAAATCAACGGCCCTGTGCCCCAGCACAGCCGCACCCAAATTTTTTAGAGAAATACATTTTATTGCTGTGTATTACGAGTTGTAGTTTGGAGTAAAATTAACAAGTTAGTAATTTTTAAAAGTATATTAAACTGAAAAAAAGTCGTAAAAACAACATCTTATAGAGAAAAGAAATGAAAAAGGTGATTAATTGTTATTCCTAAACGATTTCATAACTTTTTTCTTTTGCTCGAATATTTCGTTCACCTTGATTAGCTTTATTGGTTGTATCTTTATTTGTTTGTTTTTTTTTGGGGGGGGGGGGATCATCGGCCAAGCAACTTCACCCACAAACAATTACAAGAAACTATAACATGATCCGATATTACTAATAAGAGGTAACAAATAGCATGAAAAACGTCGTGTGGAAAAGGAAAAAATAGATTATAGGAGGCACAATAAGGAGTGGGAAAAGTCTCAGTAAATCGGAATGTAGAGTTGAACGCTCAACAGAAATAGACAAACACATAAGGTTTAGCGTCTCAAACAATCTACTTGTTAGAATGAAAAAAAACTAAAGCAAAGAGAAATGAGGGATAAGATAGGTGTTTCCAAGGTAGTGTAAACAGGTCATTTTTAAAAATGAATAAATAGGACGTGAGTATAAAACTTTTAGCAGGGAAGCAATAGCCCGAATAAGATAATTGAGCAGGTTTTAAGAACCCCAAGGCACACTTTAAGATTGGGGTAATATGATCGCCTTTGGAAATTTTTTCCCCTCATAATTAAACTACTCTTCGAAAAATATTTACCCCGCACATTATATTCGAGAATTCTCGAAAATAATTATTTTTATTTTTGTACGGTACAAAAAAAAGTCTAGTAGCAGCGCAGATTAATTAAAACGACTAGCCGAAAACTAACTAACAAAGAAGAAGAATTTAAATTACGCTGCGAGGAAGACAAAAGAAAATAAACTAAGCCGGACAAGTGTTGGTCGATTTATCTGCCATTGCCCAACACCGCAGCAGTATTATCTGGTCAAACAGCTTCGTCACTTTTTTCGACCAGCTAAAATAAATATCGGTCGCCGCTGAGAATTAGCATATAATAATTATCAGACTAACAGCATTCGATGTAACTACAAAAAGAAAGCTGTTGTGAGTTTCTTTTTCCGATGAATTCGTGGATTTGTCAAGGATGGGTAACTCGGATCCGTACTTTCAACTATCTTTCAAATTATCTTCCCGAGCAAACAGGAATTCCGCAGTTCCGTATTTTTCTCACACGTGACGACCATTACTTTTACCGATGATGGTCAAAAAAGGTTACTTGTCGGTACCCTCTTTATTTCTGCGTGGATTTCAATGTTTTGCTAAAAACTTTATTCAGTGTTTCCTCCGTCTGTTCAATTTTTATAGCTCATATGGTTCCCAGTTATGCCGTTATTTGGGATTCCAAACCAAAATTCGGTATTGTAAAAGTATTCTCCGGTAGAAATATTAATATTTGGCTGTGCATCGTAAAAACATTTCGAAAAATATGCATCAAATGATGCATACAGATTTTTTGTCATAATTTACGGAGAAAGGCAAAATTTTCAACAATATAATAATCAACAATATAATAATCAACAATATAATAATCAACGATATAATAATCAACAATATAATAATCAACAATATAATAATCAACAAAATAATAATCAACAATATAATAATCAACAAGATAATAATCAACAATATAATAATCAACAATATAATAATCAACAATATAATAATCAACAATATAATAATCAACAATATAATAATCAACAATATAATAATCAACAAGATAATAATCAACAATATAATAATCAACAATATAATAATCAACAATATAATAATCAACAATATAATAATCAACAATATAATAATCAACAATATAATAATCAACAATATAATAATCAACAATATAATAATCAACAATATAATAATCAACAGTATAATAATCAACAAGATAATAATCAACAATATAATAATCAACAAGATAATAATCAACAAGATAATAATCAACAATATAATAATCAACAATATAATAATCAACAATATAATAATCAACAATATAATAATCAACAGTATAATAATCAACAAGATAATAATCAACAAGATAATAATCAACAATATAATAATCAACAAGATAATAATCAACAATATAATAATCAACAATATAATAATCAACAAGATAATAATCAACAAGATAATAATCAACAAGATAATAATCAACAAGATAATCAGCCAGCATCGAGTAATAGTAATTTGAATTGGGCATATCTTCCACTAAGTTTTCAACAAAACATTCAGAAACTCTTTCAAACGTCAGAAAAGGTAAACTAAATAGATGTTGGGATTGCACTATTCCCTTTGTAAGCGCTTGCCAAACTTAAAGTCTGTTTTTTTTTTTTTCGGTAGTAACTTTGAGCCAGTTTTGAAAGCTACATCTTAAAACTTTCTCAACAGGCCGGATTAGGACAACTGTCGCATATTTTTCAAAGTCGATTATTATCTCAATTGTCTGTAAACACAAATCAATTTGTGTGTGTGTGTGTGTGTGGTATTTATAACTTTTGCAAATTAATGTGCGACGAATATCGGACATTTTGTTCCGGAACGGGATGATGATGCAACGTCCTTCACAGTAATTATGCGTAGTAAAAAACTTGGTTAAAAGTTTTGTCATCCGTATGGGGTAAGGTATTGGCGTTTTTTAAGCATTTCAAGTTTGTTTCGCAACGAAAAATTATAATAATACGTTTCAAATCGTTGCACAAAAGTATTCTATACGGTTTGTTAAAAAATTCATAGAGCAATAAAGGGGGTAAAACCTCCCGTTGAAGTAGGTGAAATGCCCCTATTTCGGAATTTTAAATTAACTTGGGCTAACGGTTTTTTGAAGTATTTAATCTCAAGTTTTTGGCCATATTTTCCGATGTCATTTTTAAAAATTATTTTTTTCTAATCAGGCTCATATAACATGTTAAGACTATTGTATGTGAATTTTTTTTTAAGTCATAATATGTATACCTTGTCTACTGTTAAATACTTTTAAAATACTTCCAAAGTATTTCAGAATGCAAAAAGTTTGATTATTGAGAGGGCTACGAGTAATTTTTAATTTTTAATTTTAATGAGAAAATTGAATTTCGGTTAGGGTCCTCACAAAAAATTCAAAAAACCGTTTTTTTTTTTTGTTTTTTTTTGGACTTTCTAAATCTTCGTAGATTACTTATATAGTAAAATTCATAACGCTATTTGATTCTAAAAAATGCGTTACCTGCGGCTCAATTCGAACTCAAGTTCAATTGTTTGGCGACTGCAAAGCCGTAAGAAATGCATTTAAAAAGTATCGTTAAAATGTTGAACGTGAAAATTGTAAGTCAGGACCGTTAATAATGTAACGTAAGATAGAATCATAATTTGAGGTCACTGATTATTAAGTAAACATCGACGTAAGCGACATGTAGTTAAATAATTTGAAGTTAATACGCGCAATTCAATTTAATTGTGCGTCAGATGCAGAGTAGAAATTGCTTTCAGTTTTCAGGATTTTCTATATAAATCGTTTGCTATTCTAAAGTCTTAGCTTCAATTCAAATTTGTTAATTAAAAGTTATTTTGAATCTTCCAAAATATGAAAAGTAGATAATATATATATATATATATATATATATATATATTATGTGGTATAATGATCAATTAAAATATAATAGCTGGTCAACACCCTAATGTATTTTAAAAAAACATATTGTTAAGACTTAAGCTTTATTTAGAAACTAATCGGTTAATAAATTAAAAGTTTTATTCAGAGCTCGATGTTAAGCGAACGAAATAACAAAAAGGCGAACAACGAGATTTTATCCTTCGTCAGTGGCGTTTTTCCTCCAATAAAATTCCTGTACTATTTCGTATATCGTTTCGCCTTTCTAAATTTTCCCCTTTTGTCATTCCTCATCACAAGCTCCATTTTTTTCTTACGTCTATTCCAAATTGTTAAAGCCACCAAATATCATCTTCATGCCATGCTTCCTTAAATCCTCTCCCTCTCATATCGTCAGTATGGAATTTAATAATACAATAAATTCTTTATTCCGGGATCACTCTTTAATTTTTACTGACGGATCGAAGAGCCCGAGCGGAGTTGGGGCGGCATTCTTGTGCCCTCAGTTCTTTCATTCTCAGTCCTTTAGACTTCCGTCCTTTTGTTCTGTCTTTACTGCAGAATCTGTTGCCATTCTAAAGCCATTATTTATATTTCCTCTTCTGCAAGTCCTTTTCAAATTCCTTATTGTTTCTGATTCTTTAAGTGTTCTTCTAGCGCTATCTCTTTCTCCTTCCACTGATGCTATTATCCTTTCTATTCGTTCTCTTCTCCACGATCTATCCTCATCGACGTCTACCCAGATTGACTTTCTTTGGATTCCTGGACATTCAGGCATCGATGGAAATGTAGCCGTCGACCTCCTTGTTAAAGCTGCTGTTTCCAATGGAAATTTTATTAGTAGGGTTCCAGCGCACAATATTCTTCTTTCAACTAAATCCTGCCATCTTAGGCACTCTGTTTATGTTTCTCTTTTCGCTAATTCTAATTCCTTTTTTAATCTCTTGATTAATCCCCTGTTTCTTCTTTTCGTCCTTGGTTCTATGATTTCCCCAGTTTGCGTCGGTCCATAATTACTAAATTATCTCGCCTCCGTTTCTCGCATAGTCTCCTTCCTTCTTCTCTACATCGCTATTCCTTGGCTGCATCTCCTAATTATCCATTGGATCCTGAAGGTTCCCAGTATGTTTGTGATGCGAATCACATGCTCTTCGAGTGTTCTGGTTTATCTCGCGAATGTCAGTTACACTTTATTATCATCTTTTAAAGCTTGGTCTTCCTGCTCCTTTCAACGCCTCTTATGTTCTTTCTTTACCTGTTCTCTCTGTTGTTCCTGTCCTAGGGGTGTTCCTTGATTTCATTGTCGACAAAATAAAAATATAATTTCTATTCTATTCTATGCATCTATTCTTTTTTGCCGGGCTAATGCTCTTTGGTAGCAAACCCAAGGGGGTAAAAAAACAAAAAAAAACAAAAAAAACAAACGAGAACACTGGTAGTGCAGAATAAAAAATATAGTCGGCAAAACAGGCGAGCGCGTAATTTTAGATGCCTGGAGACGGTGAGGAATGAATAGGCAAAAAAGTAGCATCGACCTGGGGTGTCTCGGCCGATCAGCGAGCAGCCACATAATGGCGGTTCGAAAATTGTGTACCAAGCATGCAATGAAAATGTATATAAAAAAAAAAAAAAGACATAAATGAATCGAAAACATCGTAACAGTCAATATTTCATGATTTTTTTATTGAAACTAGGGAAAAGTAACTTTCACAAGACTAAAACACAGTCACAGTTTATGGTCCGTAAAGAATAATTCTAGGTATGACAGCTGCGATCCCTAGTGATAATATATCTTCAATGCAGGTAAAAGAATGAATTTTCTAGTTTCAATATAATTACTTCTTCCCTAGTTTCTCATCAAGTCCTCATTACACACAGTAACAAAAATTATCCGCTCCTTTTCTTCCTCCATCTACTGATTATATAATTCTTCTCATACACTCTCCCATCCGCAACATTTTCCTTTTTCTCACTCCACCCAAACTGACCTACCGTAAATTCCTGGGCACACGCTGGAATCGAATATAACCACTCAGCCGATATACTAGCTTGTTCATTCTCTACTATCGGTAGATTTCTCAGCGTTTTTTCATCCCACAATATTAATCTCCTCTCCATGCCAAACTATGGTTGAACTCTTATTCCTCATAATTTTCAAATCCGGATTCCTTTTATCTCTTTATTCTCCCTCCATCGGCGTTCAGTTCTCTCTGTAATCTGCCGTCTGGTCTTCCAACACACCTTATTGTGCATCCTTTGTTCTTTCCTTGCCATCGTCTTTGGTTACTCTAGAGTCTTTTTTATCCTCTGTATCTGATCGTGTAAACATCCGATTCCAACTTTTATCTTTTTCCCTCTTATTGGGCTAATGTCTATTTTGACGAACCCGACATACATATACAAAAACAAAACAATGAACGCGTTAAGTAAAACCGTTTTTTTGAAACTTTATCTTTCATAAATTTAAAATTGTTTATCAGAAATATTTTTCGACTGGAATACCTATTTTTTTCATAGCCGATTCGAATCGGTTCGTGCGTGTGATGTTCGAGGGGTTAAAGATGCAAAAAGAAAAAAAAGTTCAGTTCAATCGGTTGACATTTTAAAACTTTTCATCTATTGTTGGTTAAGCCTTCAATAAATGATGGGGCAGAGATTTTCCAGCTAGAATTTTATAACCTAGTAGGAAATTTTACCTGGTCTTTTATTATTTTTCAGACTGGCTTTCTCTTATTCTTCAAATTCACTTTTAAAATACCTTTGAATTGCGATTTCAGGAACGCTGTACGATTTTAATTTTGCTGACGAAATTATTTTTCACCAATTTGTAACACAGTCGGGCAATGTGTTTCCCCTGGGGCGATTGTTTTAATTAAAAAGTTCAAGAATTGATGACGTCTTTTGACGTGTACCTCTTATGGGGATCAGTCAAAAATTTGATCCATATGTTTTTTTTACATATCGTTTTTCTTTGCACAAAAACACGAAACGATACGGATTTTAGACGATTTAATGAATTATACAATTCACGTAATTAGAATAAACTGATACAGAAAATAAAACGATGCAATTAATTGTAAATTGTCCGGAAGACAAAAAAAAAATCGTATAATGTAATACGGTAAAATTCGTTTACTTAATAGAAAATCGGTTGCAAAAGATAAATATCTAAAAATATAGATTATTATTGTTAATATTATAGTACGTCATACTATCTCGCGTTGTATAATATTAATAAACAACTTTGATAGAAATAAATTGAGTTTTATAAATTAATTTCTATTTCCATTAAATAATTCCTAGCGCGCTTTACAATTATTTATTAATAAGTATCTAAACTGCTGGAAAAAAGTCTTTGTCCACCTTCCATTTCGTACCTTTCTTTGTTGTAACTACTGAACAATAGGTTAGATTGTTTTCAAATTTTTACCAGACGTTATTTCATCATTCTTTTATATAGTATAATACAAAAAAAAATCGATTCTGAATATTTAGGTATTTGTTTTTGATAATCCAAAAAAAAAAAAAAAAAAAAAAAAGGAAGAAAAGGGAAAAAAGGAAAAACAATTCAAATTTGGTTACTTTATTTAAGGATATAAATGAAATTAAAATTAAAAAAAGATAAGCTTAAAAATTTTAAATAAACTTACATTAGTACTTGGTGTTACCACCACGAGCTTTTATAACTGCATCGCAGCGTCACATATTGATCAGTTTATGTCTATCGACTTTTATAGTTACGCGTTAAATATTTTCGGTTCTTTCCCGTTTATCCTCGACCATAATTCGTGCGCATATTTGTATAAAGGACGTCGACCAAAGCAACGATACATTATCCAAAATTAGCGGGGAGAAGAGACCAATTTAGTTTCCATTAGTGTAGATAATTAGTAATAATAAAATGGCGGTGAAAGATGATATTGAAGTAGAAGAAAAAAAACAACATATTTATATGTGTGTAAAAAAGTGTTCCGTCTTCATGACGCTTATTGCTTTATATATTTTACGAAAAATGGAACGCAAAGTCCGATGAGGAGTGAACAGAAAGAGAACATCAAAAATGTTTATATAGATCCGTCATGCGAATAAAACATTTTCTAATCGCAATTAGAAGGTGAAAAAATTTAATAAATCGCTGTAATTCGCTGAAATATATTAAGAAAATGATACACTATTCCATCGAGGAAGCGGTCCTGGTTAAATTGTTAGTGACCAGAAGAGCACACTGTATTTGAAGAAGCGTCAATTAGTAAGGTTCAGTGAACAGGGGCGTCACGAGGGAGTTGGCAAACGAAACGAAGAAGGAACAAGCCCTCTAGTAATATATATATATATATATATATGTATATACAAATCTATCGATTAATTTCAAATCAGAGTTATGACATTAAATAGTTATTTGATTAATTTAATTCATGTCTATAATTACGGGGTTTTTAATTAAAACCAGACCCGAATATAACCGGTAAAATTGAATACTTTGCGATTTTAAAAAATGTATAATTAGTACTTATTAACACATTTAACGCAGTTAGTTTAGTTAAGTTGGGCTACCAACCTACTCGTATGTGTCCATTATCCTTTAGGTTCTTGTTACTAAGCCTTATTCTTATATTCTCCCGTGGAAACATAAGGAGAGAACCATGCTCGATTTCGAATCGTACGCGGATATTTTTTGAATATGTAAATTTTCTGTGCACTGTTATCTCTCACCGTACGATAGTGAATGTAACGGGTAGAAAAGTCAAATTTTTGTAAAGTCATATACAAAAAAAATTAAACAATGGCGCCCTCTGTTCGATAAAACGGAACGTCTGCCCTACATTCGAGTTGGTTATGACGAATTTTTGGTAATTCAGCAGAGAAATGCAATCATGACGACACCACGGTAGCGGTGTAATCGGATTATATATTTAACATTGCTTGAGAAAGCCGGTTGCTCGACTCGTGCTGGAGTCGAAAGCGCGCCAACTTTATTAGATTGTAAAACGGTAATTTAAATTTCATTAATACGCAGCGCTGGAATTCACAACTAATTCAATTCCCTAGACGAGCCCTTCTTTCTTGCGGTTACATTTCTCGAAACGTTGCATAACCGGAGCCGCTATGCCGATTTTTAAAAAGGAACCGGGAATTTTGCATATTGGAAAAGTTTAGGAACGAAAATTTTGATACACGATTCACGTCGATATCGGGATAAAAATGTTCTAGCCAATTCTCTCTATCGACATTATACATTACAGAAGACAAAAAGGAAAAGGAAAAAAATTACATTAACATTAATTAATATACCCCGTTAATTGTTTGTTTTTTTTTTTTTTTGTTATAAATTAGATCTTTGTCCTTTACCCATCGTCTAAAAATAAAACTATACCCATAGAAGTAATAATTGTTAAATTACATTTTCCTATATGACTCGCTAGTGTGCTGCCGTACTTGTCTCAGTACTAATTGACGTTTACACACACATACATATGTATACTTTTTTTTCCCCAGTTTTTCATATTTTTACTCGTAATCATATTTTCCATTTTATATGATTATTTCGTTATCTCTTTTAAAAATTGTTATAATTACACGGCTGTATTTGGTTAAGCTACTATTTGTTGTGTTGTAAAGGGTAAAGTTTTTAGGTCCGCTAGGATTAACTTCAATATAGTTTTCCTTCTATTTGCAGCACTGCCAAACTATATGCTCTAACGATCCTTCCAAACCACAAAAATCACATTGCTATCTAAGATATTATTCTCAAACATGCCAGATGAGACGGAGTACGATGGTGTCCGAATATTGTTGTTATAATATAGTCTCTATCTACTTGTATACCCGAACCACCGATGCCTATTAATTGATTTATTGAGGTTACCATATGACTCGCTTTCTATACTAAACAGACTCTCTCTATGATGCCTCCCACTGGTTTAATAAATATACTTTTACAACTGTTAAATGTTCTTCCCAGTTTAACTTTATTTTACTGTATAGTTCTCAGATCTGGTCAAGAAATCAACTATTTCGTTTCCGTGGATTCCAGCATCAGTGCTGGGAACCAATTAAATTCAACAAAGGTTCTTTGCCCCTCCCCAATCTATGAACTATTTTCCTGATTTTTTTTTCTACATTAGTTATTTTTTTGGAGAATACCCGATTTAACTTTTTTTTTTAATACTCCCGCAGTACAAATATTTTTGATGTATTATAATGCACCACATTTATGTATGGCATATAACTCAGCCATGTAAGAAAATCCATCATATGTTGCTCGATATACTTTTGAAACTTCTTTATTGAGCTAATAGAAGGCAGATGCGAATCGTCCGGCAGTTTTATCAATAGAGCCATCGATAAATATTAATTACATATTCGTTGTAATATCTGGGGAATTATTTTGTTGAACTGATTATTATTTAAATATTTATTTATAATTCGAATACAATTTTCTTCAATTTCTATTCCCAAGGGGTTCCAAATTTTTTTCCAGTCTACGATCATTTGTAATTTGGTGTTTGAGATAATATTTATGTTTGAAAAGTCTTGAAAACTCCTAATGGCCGGTATGATGGTTTTCTCCCTCCAAAATGTATTTTACGTAAGTTTATTTAAATTAAGGATTTGTTTATTAATTATATGATATCTTTGCTTTTTAATTTTGGTATGATAATATACTGCATACATAAATACACCAGTGTAGTTCACTTAATTTTATACAAGTAGTAGTAGGGGTCTATTAGTATGTGTTGACACTTTTTTTTTTTATTATTATTGAACTTAATTCCCCAGCTGTTGGCCCACGTTTTCAGTTTATCAGTATAGTCTTAAATTGCTTTATATTCGAAAATTCAAGATTTTTATTAGAGACCATTAACGCTATATCGTTCGCAAATGTTGGTCAGAATTGTCTGATTAGAGACTGGTATGTGTGCAATTGAATAAAATATTGGTCCCAACAGACTTTCCTGCACAATAGAAGCAAATATGTTCCTTTCTTCAGAAATTACCTCATTAATTTTGATTGAAAATGTTAAATACGACACAAACAGTAGATAAAAATTTGGTGGAATTATCTGCTTTAATTTAAATTTTAATCCTGTATGCCAGACACGATCAAAAGCTTTTTCCACGTCCAAGAACGGTCTGAACATACTTATTTTTTTTGTTTTTCAAGAACCGTTGACACTGCATAGTCTGCGTTATTGTTGAATCGTAGAATGTTGAAGTCGAAAGCCAAACTGATAATGTAGAATAACCTTTTCATTTTCTACTATCAAACAGATCCTTTTTTAGTAATACTTTCTCGAAGACGTTCGATAATACACGAAGCAAGCTTATTGGGTGATAAGAACATAAAAAGGTTGGAGGTTTTCCGGGTTTTAAGATTATTGGTATTGTTGATTTTTTCTGTTGTTCCGAGTAGTATCCATTTCACAGTATAGAGCTAAATATAGAATAATGTAGCCGCTTTAAAAAGGTAACCTCGACGGTATTTCGTCGGTTAATTTATCTGATTCTAGAATTTTGCGTGGAGTTGATTTTAGGCAGTTTGCTACTCTTCTTTGGGCGAAAATGACTTTGTAGGAAGTTGCATTTGCAACGGACTCTTTAGGAAACTTTTTACATATTTAGCATATGCTACATTTGAATCGTCATGTGGAGTAAATATCTTTTCCAGTTGGTGATCAGCAAAAGCTTCTGCCTTTTGTTCGTCAATTATTGCCCATTTATTATTATCCAGTTTAATTTTGTACTGTTCTTTGCTTCGACGAAGTAATCTTTTTGTTGAAAACCATAGCGAATTGTCTCTTCTATTTAACGAGTTTAAGCACTGCTCAAATTATTTTTACATACTTTTATTTCTTCTTTTAGCTTCGTGTGAAGTCTGTTACACGTTGTTTTCAACGATGGGTTTATCTCCCCCATCGTCTTCTAGGAGCTCTAGTCCTGTTTATCAGTTTTCTTGTTTCTGTCGGAACATATTTTTCGGTATTCTCGTGATTTTATTTATTATATTGTACAATTATTACAAGCAGATTAAATAAGTTTTGTAAAATTCGTAAGAGCAGTATGCCATCGCTATCTTTTAATTTCGGACAAGTTAATTTTCACTGAAATATATTAACAACAATAAAGTAATAAAAAACTACTTCGTCCCCCATTGAGATCCTGCGAGGGGGCGACTTGGATCCGAAATGAAATAAGTCTCGATAACCTATAACACCTGTGATTTGGTAGCCAAACACCTTAACGTATTACCCATATATATGTATATAAAACTCGGCCTTTTGGACCTCTTGAGAAACCCCCTTAACTCCACAGCATTCGACCTCTTTGTCATCTTATATAAAGTAACGGAACATAATTACTAACGAGATGTAATCATGGGACAAAAAATGTAATGCACCTCGTGCACCTCCGAGCCAAGAAAAACGTAGTTATTAATATGGGCACGCGAATATATATGTGTTGCTTATGTACAACCATAAGCATATCATAATCATGCATGTACAACATCAATTGCCCGTAAACGCAAGCATGCAGACAGAAGTTGACCGGGTATTATCCAGAATCAATTTTCTAACTTGGAATTCTTAGAAAATTTTAAAATTTAGTTTTTGAATGAAATTTCGGACCAGTTCAGGATTTAATTCTTTCGACATTTTAATTTCACCCAAAAGATTAGAAACATAAAATTTCGGTCGTAGTTTTGGCCGAAATGTAGAAAAGTAACTTGAAGCTAACACAAGTTACATTACTGAAAATCGGAAACTTACATAAGAAAAAAAAATCAAATTTCCTTAGAATAATATTGTTGTTACAGCAGACCGCAACACCAGTTTGCGTGTCTTAAGTCAGTTAACTTCAATCTGTATGTAAAAATTATAAACCAGACTGATTTAAATACACAACACTATACTTGGTGCGAACACTGAATGGTATAAGAAATGCGGAATACTCTATTATTAGTAAATCCCCCCTTTGGCGTTATTTCTCATCGTTACATTATTTTCTTTAAGGATATCTGGCACAGGTTGCTGTAACTAGAGTTACCTCCTCTAGTAAGTAGTCACTCGACCGTCGTATGGTGCTAGCCCCACCGACGGGAGAAACGAAACAGCAACCACGAGGGTTCTGTACGTCCACGTCGTGCAGGGTGGTAATTTTCTATTCGGCGGGCTCAGCGCTGATTAGAAAAGCTAAATCAAAACCCACAACAGACTGCTGATATGAAAACGGAGGAAGGTTCATTTGCCGAAGATGTTCCTACTAATAAATACCGTTAAGCTTTATCACTGCAGTAACAACAGCAGACTATCAGCAACTCGTTCGCGACAATGTGCCCCAGTCGGATTGAAGAATGTCAATCCAGAACGAGTAGGCGAGTATTCGGCGCCTTAAAACCGGATCCTTTCGGCTAAGGGAGACAACCCTGACAGAAAATCATGGCGGAAGGCAACGGGAAACCACCGCCATTATTCTTCCCTAGATCTACATTCATGAATAACAGGAAAAATACAACGGCCCTAAGTCTCCGTCAGGCTGCCTCTCATCCGCCAAGACAGCCGGATAGGGTGCTAAGAATATGCGGAGGGAAAACCAGGCGGAACGTCATTAATATCGCTACATGGAATGTCAGATCTTTATATCAGATTGGAAAACTTGCGAACGTAGCATCGGAAGCCAGGAGATTAAACATAGACATATTAGGGATTAGTGAAACGAGATGGACTGGAAGCGGAAGAATAAGTACGAATAAGGACTACGATATGATATATACTGGAAAAGATAAGCATGAACATGGAGTGGCAGTTCTGGTAAATACAAAAATAAGGAATAAAATTAGCGCAATAATTCCGAAATCAGAGAGAATAATTTTCATCAGATTCGAAGGCAAACCTAAATCATTCGTAATAATCCAAGTATACGCGCCAACGGCGGAAAGCGATTTAGCAGAAGTAGACAAATTTTATGATGATTTGGAAGAAGTCATGAAAAATGCGAAAAACAGCGACGTAGTATTTGTAATGGGTGATTTCAATGCGAAAGTTGGAGTGGACCACGGGAGTCCAGCGGCCGGAAAGTTTGCACTCGGTGAACAAAATGAAAGAGGGGAAATGCTTGTAGAATTTGCCGAAAAACATAATTTAATGATATGTAACACATATTTCAAACAGCACGAAAGAAGACTATACACGTGGACTAGCCCGGGAGATAGAACTAGAAACCAAATAGATTATATTATGGTTAATAAACGATACAAAAACGCTGTCAAAAATTGTCACACGTATCCGGGAGCAGACTGCAACACGGATCACAAGATGCTAGTTGCGAAGTGCCGGATAGCTCTGAAGAGCCTTAAAAACAAAAAAGAGGATCAGAAACAAAGGCTAGACGTCGAAAAAATCAAAGTGAATAGAATAAAAGAGAAATTGCATGAAGAATTAGAAAGACAGGATCATAACCCCGACGATAATACAGATGATAGCGTAGAATCGATATGGAGTGTATGGAGGGACAAGGTCATAAAGGCAGCCAAGAATGCAATACCAACAAAAGAGAAGAAGAAGCATAAGTCGTGGATAACAGAAGAAATACTGGACCTAATGGATAATAGAAGGAAAATAAAGAACAAATATAGTCAAGAATATAAACAACTGAATAAAGTTATTATAAAGAAATGCACAACAGCTAAAAGTAAATGGTACGATGAAAAGTGCGAGGAGATAGAAGAACTACAGAAACGACACAACGATAGAGAAGTACATACTAAAATCAAACAAATGATGGATACGCGCAAGAAGAAGAGGACTGGAATAACATGTATGCGAAGCAAAAATGGAAAATATTGCGTCAATAACGAAGAAACGGAAGAAACTTGGACAGAATGTATAAAGGAATTACATAAAGATGATTCCCGACCTACAATAGTCAACGTTAAGACACAACAAGCAGCACCAAAGATTGAAATATGGGAACTGAGGAATGCCATTAAGAGAGCTAGAAATAATAAAGCTGTGGGCGAAGACAACATTGCTGCTGACATAATAAAACACATCACTCCGAACTATGAAAAAGAACTGCTGAAGATCATCAATAAGATATACGACGAAGGCATTTTACCAGAAGATTTTAAGGTCATCAATTTCGTACCAATACCAAAGAAAAACGGCTCGCAGTTGTGCTCAGAGTATAGAACAATAGCTTTGATGAGCCATGTGCTAAAACTAATGTTGGCGATAGTAAACGCGAGGATAGAACGGAAACTGGACGAAAACTTAAGCGAAACCCAATATGGCTTCGTAGCCAAAAAAGGAACAAGAGATGCAATTGCCTTACTAAAAGTGATCATACAGAGAACACTGAATGCAAATAGAGAAGTTATTATGTGAGATTACGAGAAAGCGTTCGACCGCGTTAACCATTACAAAATGATCGATATACTGAAGAAGCACAATATAGACGATAAGGATCTATGCATAATACAATATATGTATTGGAATCAGTACGCAAATATAAAGATTGGCAATAGTTATTCGAAAAATAAATGCGAAATAAAGAGGGGGGTTAGACAGGGATGCCCCTTATCACCGAGATTGTTTAACATATATGCGGAAGAAATTATAAAAGAAGCCGGAATTGAAAAAATGGGAATAAAAATAAACGGCCGCAGAATCCGGGAAATAAGCTACGCAGATGATAGAGTGCTCATAGCCGAATCCGAAACACAGGCACAGAAAATGATAGATCGAATAAACAATACTGTCATAAAATACGGCATGAAAATTAACGCTAAGAAAACTAAAGTGATGAAATTCTCAAGAAACGACGGCAGCAAAACTACTTTAAAAATCGGCAACCAAGAAATAGAAAATGTAGACCAATTCAGGTACTTGGGAGTGATGATAAATACAGACGGAAGAGATCGTAAAGAAATACGAACGCGGATTGGTATGGCGAAAACGGCATTTAATAATTTGTACAAGGTGCTCGGAAATCAAAGCATGAGTCTAAGTTTACGGAAAAGAATAATGAAATGTTATGTCTGGAGCGTATTAAAATACGCCTGCGAAACATGGACAATGGGAGCAGATTGCGAAAGGAAGATAGCCGCATTGGAAATGTGGTGTTACAGACGGCTGATGAAGATATCGTGGACCACACACATAACAAATAACGCTGTATTGACAAAAGTAGGAGAAGAAAAGAGAACACTGCTGGAAGATATCAAAGATAGAAAACTGAAATACCTTGCTCATAAAATCCGAGAAAATGGAATTTTCATGATGGCGGTGCAGGGGAAAATTCCTGCAAAATCAATAAGAGGAAGGAGACGGTTAGAATTAACAACAGCGAACCTACCAATAAATCCGCCATGCAAAAACTTACAGAAAATAATAACTCTTTCCCGGGAACGAATAATATGAATGTATGCAATCTCCTGACTCAGGAGAAGCAACTATGATGATGATGATGAAGGATATCTAATATTAACTGCGTAACGCAAATCTCGATTTTTAAGAGTTCATTCGCAATACAGTTTATTTAATGTATCTGCGATATATTTTATTACAGATGTATCGATTATATTGTAAAGGATGCTATCATATTTATCCGTTTTACTATAAATTATGTTTACGCTCGCAAGAACATTTTATAAAATAAGAACCTCTTTTTTTTTTTTTTTTTTTTCGTTGCTTCTAAAACCTTGTTGAAAATAAAGTTTTCATTTACGCCGATATCAATCTGGGATACACACCCAAGAATTATCCATCAAACTGAATGTCAAATTAATCCAGTGTCACTGTTAGAAGTAGTCAAAGAAATTGACAACATCAACCCAAAGAAAGCGCCTGGCATATATGAAATTTCGCCTGGTGTTCTAAAAGAACTTTCACGCAAAGCAATTGTTTTACTAACATACATATTCAATGCATGTTTCCGCCTTGAACACATCCCTGAGTGCTTCACAGAAAATCATGCTTAAGAAGTCAGATAATCCAGAAGAAGAAGTTGCCTCATACAAACCACTTTCATTATAGCCGGCCATATCAAAGCTGTTTGAGAAATGTTTTCTTAAGTGTCTCAAACCGTTCACAGCTATTCCAGATCACTAGTTCGGTTTCCGGGATCAATTCAACGATACTGACCAAGTTCATCGAGTTACATCAATATAATTAACAGAGCATTTGAAGGAAAGAAATACTGTTCAGCAGTATTTTTAGATGTTGCCCAAGCATTTGACAGAGTATGGCACGAAGGGTTAATCGCAAAAATTAGCCAACAATTGCTAGGCAACTATTGTCGTCTGCTGGACTCATATCTTCCTGACAGAAAATTCAAAGTTACATACGAAACAGCGAAGTCAATGATACTGCAATATTGTCTGTGAGTGTTGAAGCGAATACTGCAAAACGCTTTAGATCGAGTTTCGAGATGGACGAAAAGATGAAGAATAAAACTCAACGAGCATAAATCCATTCACGTTACATACGCTCTAAAAAAAGTTAATCCTCAATATTACAATGTTTATATCAATAATCAGCAGATTCCGCAGAAGAATTCAGCTAAATATCTAGGACTACATCTCGATGCCCGTCTAACGCAGAAGCATCGCGTGAAACAGAAAGCCGAACAAAAATCCGACTCAAAGTTCGTCAAATGCGGTGGCTGTTAGGAAGAAATTCACAACTGGACTTTTTTACACTAAACGACTACTTTACCAGTCAATTATCGAACCTATCTGGACCTAATCCAACTTTGTAGATGTGCAAAACCTGCTAACCGAATGGTCATTCAGCGTAGTCAGAACAAAGTCACTCGTGCAATTACCAATGCAGAATGGTATAAAAAAAAAACGAGGATCTGCATGCAGATTTGAATCTGAAGTGGGTAGACGAGGTCATTCGTGACTTTTCTGTCAAACATGAAAATCGGCTCCATCAACACGTGAATGTTGAAGCGGTCCAGCTGCTTGACACATCATCAGATGTTAGACGTCTTATTAACGCCGAATGATTTAATTATGTAAATAATATTTATATATATATATAAATAATAGAAATTAGTTAACGTACTAATATTCTATACACGTTTAAGCTAATTTTAGTCATATACATATATTGATTTATAATAACGGTAGTTTAAGATTGCGATACACATTTATTAATAAAAAAATTAAAAATTTACGCCGACACCACTATGTCGATTTGGCTAATGAAATTAGGTTTTTTGACCCGGTTAAAAAATTCCGGATTCACTGAATCCAGCTGATCACAGAATCTGAAATTTCAGTTCATTTACACGGTCTAGTTTATGTATAAAACAAATCAACAGACCTCTCGTTGCGAGGTTATAAAAGTACTTCAAATGAATTCGACAACAATCGCAACCAACTCTGGTTGCTGATTTATTTAACGAAACGAATCAAAAGTATTTCCGCGCGACCTTTTAAGCGCTTCTGGTAAAAAGAGATTAGTTAGACCGGTGGTAACAGATGTTAAAAAAAAAATTATGTTCCAGCACTTATTTCGGCTATTTTTACGAGTAGTAGATTGTAAAAATAGAAAACCCAGAAAAGAAAAGAAAATTATATATAATTGCTAGTGTAGAAATTTCTGTTAGAGTTACTAGTGTGATCCATCCGGTAATTTAAAAAAGAAAAAACCACACAGAAAATTACCGGGAAACAGAAATCCATTCGGATTTGCACTGAAAAACAAATGAAGCGCAGAACGCATACGGCAAAACAACAAAATATAATAAAAACATATTGTGTGTAATACAACAAAGGAAGAAGTGCAGAAAATTAACGAAAAGTGAAAAGATAAGATAGATGAAAATGATAACAATGTAAAGCGGAGAATAGAGCACCGCATAAAAGAGAAAGAGATGAATTACAATCTTTCAAACGACGAGGCTGATGAATAAAGCCCTTTGCATGTCGGTTCATTAATTACCTGGCTAATGTGACCTGATGGAGTGTGTCATATATTCGGATGAATTTTCGGTGCAACTCTTCCCTACCGTTAACTTTATAACTTCAACTTATAAATGCACGCACATACGAACATAGTCGTGTATGCCTCTGCAGTCATACCAGAAATGGCAATTAAAAAAATTCAAAACGCAGCGATTAATTTACAAAATATGATAAACGACTTATGTTTACATATAAATATAGGAAAAAACGCGGGGGGTAGTTTTTATCGACAAAAGAATTCGAAATTAATTAGAATTTATAATAAACATATTCAATTTCAAACAAATGAAAAATATATTTAGGAGTTATATTTGACTTTAAACTGAGAATTGGAATGAATGAATTTAATGTACTTCGAGTTATATCCGATATAAACACTGGGGAGCATTGTAGTCATCTGATTTTATATAGAGCAATAATTAGATCACACTTTGATTATATAGTTCCCCTTATGTTAGCCTAAATAAAAACAAAAAAAATTAAAAATTACAAAATTTGCAAAACAAAACTCTACGAATCAGTATAGAGGTTTTTAAGACCTCATCCTTACACTGTGTGTGCAAGTAGTTTATGGATTCCGTAAGTTAGTGTATACAATTCAGTTTATTTAAAGTAGATTTTTATTGCAAAAAAAAAAAAAAAAAAAAAACAGAGAAAAGATAAGCCTTTAAAAAAAAACGAAATCAGACGTAATTTAGATTTTGCAAGTTTTTGCAGTTTTTCATATGGCTGGTTATTAGTGTATCCTAAAAAAAGGCGGTACTAAATTTTAAAAAACGTAGCAATTGCTTTTTAATATTCTTGTTGTTTCTTCGCTCAATTTTTTTGATTTTTCCCCCCTTCAAAAAAAAACTAGTTCAGGTACGCCATTGATCGGAGCCGCGATAATTTAAGTGTAAATATTTATTCTGCAGTAAATTCCATAATGCATTCGTATAATTTAATCTTTGATAAAAAATCTTTCACCGTCCTGTTTAACATCAAACTATCCTAATCAACATAAACATACATGCTATAAAAAAAAGATTAATAAACACCTCTGTGAATTCAAATAAAAAACAAAATGAAACAAAAATATTATTAAAAGCAATTGCAATAAATAATGCTGGCAAATAATAGAAAAATGAATACAAAAAATAAAATAAAAACTGAAATATAAACAGAAAAATAATATTAATAGCAAAAATGGATGGGTAACTTTTACTTCGATAAATAACAACATATACAGATTAGGTAATTTATTTTAAAAAATAGCATTTGAAATCAACAATAATCTAAAAAATAAAATAATCACCGTAAATGAAGGAAATAATAATATTGTATATGAAAGTAGTGGTATGTATAAAATAAACTGTAATGATTGTGAGAAAGCATATGTCAAATAGGTAGACAAATTAAATGTAGATACCAGGGGAACAAATTAAATCGTTTAAAAACAATGAAATAGACAAATCCACTTATGCTGAACATTTAATAAGAAATAAACATACACCAAATTCATTAGAAAAAACGGTCACTGTATTAACTACATATAACAAAGGTAACACACATCGTGAACATAGCTGAAAATTATTATATAAATAAACACAAAATTAATATATTAAACGACCAAATACGAAATAGTAATAATAAGCCACTTTTTTAATACAAAACTTTAAAAAATTTATATTATTTAAATGTTTAATATAATCCTTAGATATTTATTTTAATTTATATACATAATCTTATTCTAACATTCATGATATATCGACTTTAAATTGTTGATTTATACTATACATAAACCATTTTATTTCCTATTTGACCTCAGTGTGATTTACAATTTGTTTCTGATCACATATACACCCTGTCAAGAAAGTATCGGGAATTGTTAAATAAAACGAACAATTTTTAATTTTCATCCAAATTTATTTTGTCACCTTCAAAATAACATCCATTCGAAGCGATGCACATATGCCAACGCTTTTTCCACTCGGCAAAGCACTTCTGATAGGCGGTTTCCGGGATGGCCTTTAGCTCTCGCGTCGCATTCGTCTTGATGTCATCAATCGATTCGAAGCGCATTCCCCGTAGCGGAAATTTGAGTTTTGAGAATAGGAAGAAGTCGCAGGGTGCTAAATCTGGTGAATACGGCGGTTGTTCGATGATATTTACCGAGTGTTTGGCCAAAAACTCATTCACAATTATGGCTTTGTGAGACGGCGCATTATCGTGATGGAGAATCCAAGAATTGTCGACCCACAAATCGTTACGTTTACGACGGATAGCCTCTCTCAAACGTCTCAAAACACTTAAGTAAAACTCTTTGGTGACTGTCTGTCCGGCTGGCACATATTCATAGTGTACCACGCCTCGAATATCGAAGAAAACAATCAACATGATCTTCACTTTCGATCGGCTTTGGCGAGGTTTTTTCGGCTTTGGCGCGCCAATTGGCCGCCATTCGGACGATTGCTGGTTCGTAAGCGTGTCGTACTCGTACACCCATGTCTCGTCACCAGTAATTATCTTTTCCAAGAAGGTAGGATCCAAATTGGCTCGATCCAGCATGTCTGCAGCTACCTGTTCTCGGTACTTTTTTTGAAAGAAATTCAGGTCTTTCGGAACAAGCCGAGCCGCAACGCGTTGCATACCCAATTTTTCGTGCACAATCGTACGTACGCTCTCGTGTGACATGCCCAATCCATGAGCCATCTCTCTCAAGCTCACATGACAATTTTCAGCAACGATTTCCTTGATTTTATCGACGTTATCATCGGTCACACTCGTTGAAGGCCGTCCAGAGCGAGGCATGTCTTCGACCGTCTCCCGACCATCCTTGAACGCTCTGTACCACTCGTAAACCCGCGTTTTTGATAAAGCAGATTCACCAAAAGCCTTCTGTAACATTTTCAGTGTATCGGCACAAGAAATTTCGTTCGAAACACAGAATTTAACACAAGTACGTTGTTCAATATTTTCACTCATTGTAAAACTTCGACAAAACACTTCAAGGTCGACTGATTTTAACAGCTGCTGTAAACACACTGGTTGACAGATCGCGCTAAAAATAGGCATCATAATACAAAACAGTTGTACCAACCTGGAAAAAAAAAATTATCTGCCTAGCTATTACCCGGGAGATTTAAATTGACAATTCCCGATACTTTCTTGACAGGGTGTATATTGTGTTTTTGGCTGATGATGGGGGTTATACCTGCAAAAGGTTTCTAAATATAAGCCTTCATTTTATTCTTAAATTTGTTTGTTATATTTTGATAGTTGCTATAAATTACTATATTTAATAAATCGTTAACTTGTTTAATTGAAAATTTCGGAAAAGCTGGAAAAATTAAAATATAAACTAACGGCAGACTGAAAAAATAACAGATATAAAAATAATCACTAATTACGCCGGATCTAAGCAATTCGAAATAAGATGAAATACATCGTTAAGAGAATGGGTAATGACGAAAGGATGAAATAGGTAACTTCGAAGAGAGAATGAAACGTAATATCGAGATAAAAGAAAGTAAAAGAAGAAAGATGGAAAATCTAAAAAGGTTTCTTTTTTTTTTTAATACACGGGAGATTTGCTCACTTTTAATATACATTTTAATCTGCTGATTTTTAAAAGCGCGAAATCGGCAATTTTTAGATGCTCCTTAAAATTGTACTTTTTGATTGCTTTTTTTTTTTCTTATTGTTTTTATTGAAAAATATCAAATTTTTCAATATTGGTAAAGGCCGTTTACGTTAAAGGCCATTAGCGATAATTCTGAGCATTTAATTTTTTGAAAAAAGTAATGTTTTCGCTTTTCCAACTGATAACTTCTCACGCGTACTATACAGTATCTGATTACACAAGAAAACACATATGGCAATCTTAAATTTACTAACACCTATGTAGATGTATGTCTATTCTCGTTGCCAGTAGTCCGGCATCGTGTCGTCCTGTTTTTTGAGCACAGTTCATTTTCTACAGAAAAAGATATAAAAAAAGGATTGACAAAAACTGTTGTTTAGAAATAATAAGTTAAAGATTGCGTAGCAATTTCTATTTAAGAACTTTCGACACGGATATGTTTTAATATGTTTTATGGCTGGGGGTCATTCAGAAAATGTGTACGTGTCACGTTTTGACTGAAACTGTAAACTTTGATTAATTACGGCTCCGAAATCTACGGCAGAAAAGTTAAGATGGGCGCGCGGAAACGAAAAGCAGATGTTGAAGTTCTATTCGATTCGATTGTCAATGTATTCATCGACGAAAGTATAATGATGGCCAAAAACACAAATTCGATCGTCGATTCAAGCAGAACCGATTATTTGGTGTTGTCGTCTGTGATCGTCTTTGGTTCGAGCGCGATGTGAAACACGTTCCGTCAAAAGGCGCGGATTTCGTACGCGAAAATACCCGAACCGCAATCTGTAAATGTGAGACGCTGTAGAAATTTTGTAAAAAGAGTTTGAGTGCGCTACTTACTTAACCTACGATAAAGAAGTACCTTAAATGTCACCTATGCCAGAAACTACGCTCCAGCTGAATGTTCCTATATTATTTCAATTAGCTGAAGCTTGGACTTCCTACTCCTTATTGCGCTTCCTAAACATGTATAGCAACTTTAATTGTAAACTTTTTCTTTCCTCTGCATTGGTGTCTGAAAGTGTACGCATCACCAATACACAACAACACTGTATACAATTTTATACTTACCATAATATTGTTGTTACTTTATAAATATACTTGCCCCGTCGAGATTGTCCAGATTGAGTAACCAACCAGAAAAGAAAAAAAAAAGTCTTAAAAAGAAAATTTTAATTTTATTTTCCGATTTTGTTGAAGTTTATGTGTTTTTTATATTTGATATTTTTGTCGTTTCTGAACCATCTTATTAGGATTCCGTACATTATACGTGTAGAGGGAATGCTAAAAACGAGATAAAAAAAAAGGGTTACGAAAATTTTTAAATTAATAATCAACCAAATCTCTAGGCTTGGTACATTGTGAATCTTAACTGCACAATCCATGATACCTTATCGAAGATACATGGGCTTACTTTACTTTATGTGTATTAAAGGTGAATTCTTATAAATAAAATTAAATCGATCAGAGTTATAAATGATTGACTAAATTTGAATGTCTACTATAATGAGAAATTTGTTTTAATAGAATTAATCAAAAAAATAGTTTGACAAATTAATCGATATCGTGTTCGAATGATGATAAGCAATTCGCTAGTGGCTTTTAAATTAGAAACGACCCTTGAAACGTTACAGCTGAAATCCGGTTGAAACAGGTTATACGCTACACCTGCGCGTGTTTTGTTTTTTTATATATAACGTATTATTAAAAAAAAGCTTCTAGGGGTCTAAAAGTGCTGTGAGGAAATTTATGGAATTATATCATAAGCCGTTGCAGATTGCAATTTACGTTCGATCGAGAAAAAATTACGTGAAGCGAGTCGCGACAGTTTCTCGACGGATATCACAGTTGCTCGGTCGAGACGACAATTAATGGTAAAACTCGTGACAGTCTACATCTCTCCGAATACGAACGAAATTCAACAATTCTTACTATCTCGTGGCGCGTACGGTTCTAAATTGAAGGAATTGTTCCAGGTACTCTAAAAATACAATTTCACAATATACCGATGATCCCGGTTGGCGGAGACTTAAATTTGAATTTACAAGGACCGCACAGACGACGGGAATTTATATCGAACTGGGATTAGAATTAAGCAACGATCTCGGATTTCGACCTACATATCACAATGTTTTCTATTCTCGTCGGTACACCGTTCGGCCTGAACGTGCGAGTAAAGTTCGTATCTCATTAGCTCATCTCAGTCTCGATTCCGAGCGTCGTGGCTACACTTATATGTATATTCTAGCTGTGCAGACATAGGCATAGTGGTCATGGCAATTCTGATATTGCCATTGTTTGATTCTGCGATATACAAATGCAGTCCCGTGTGTGTCTGCTACTGTGTACTACCTAACGCGCGCGTATGATGGTATACGTGTGGTGGTTTGTCATTGCTTTCCACGTAAAAATTGCGAGTATTTAATTTAATGTTTTCATAATAATTTCTATCGTCGCACGGGATCGAACCCGAGACATCCGTAATAGAAGCCAAGCGCTCTCGTAATTAGTCATCGCTACAACTGTCGTAGTTCATTATCTATGACTTTCTTTATAAATTATGTAAATACTGTATCCGTTTTTTTTTCGTTTTTTTTTTACCCCCCTTGGGTTTGCTACCAAAGAGCATTAGCCCAGCAAAAAAGAATAGATGCATGGAATAGAATAGAAAGTACATTTTTATTTTGTCGACAATGGAATCAAGGAACACCCCTAGGACAGGAACAACAGAGAGAATAGGTAAAGAAAGAACATAAGAGGCGTTGAAAGGAGCACGAAGACCAAGCTTTAAAAGATGATAATAAAGTGTAACTGACATTCGCGAGATAAACCGGAACACTCGAAGAGCATGTGATTCGCATCATAAACATACTGGGAACCTTTAGGATCCAATGGATAATTAGGAGATGCAGCTAAGGAAAAGCGATTTAGAGAAGAAGGAAGGAGACTATGCGAGAAACGGAAGTGAGATAATTTAGTAATTATGGACCGACAAAAACTGGGGAAATCATAGAACCAAGGACGAGAAGAAGGAACCGGGGGTTAATCAAGAGATAAAAGGAATTAGGATTAGCGAAAAGAGAAACATAAACAGAGTGCCTAAGATGGCAGGATTTAGTTGAAAGAAGAATATTGTGCGCTGGAACCCTACTAATAAAATTTCCATTGGAAACAGCAGCTGTATCCGTTGTTCGAGAACGTCTACACAATGAATACACGTTGTTTTAGAAATCCGTTATTTTTTACAGGCGAAAATCGATTGGATATCGGTGAACGTTTTCTTTTTTTTGGCTTGGGGTAGATTCGATCGAAATCGAAATTCCCACGTCAAATTGAGACGTGTTCTCGGTAACCATAAGACATAAGCATGTCTCCATGTATCTGCATGTAGTATACTCGTGCCATCATGATAAACTTACGAGGTTTTTATATGTAAAGGATTTTTCGGGATTAATTGAATTTTCAACTTTAATACCGTTTCCCGCGAAAAATTGCTTTGGTATAAATGGATAAAGTGTAGAGGTGTTTTGGAATTAACGCAACGAAATTTCTATGTATTTTAGACTATACTGCTCGGTGATAGCGGAGTTGGAAAAACCACATTACTAGTCCGATTTAACACCGGCGAGTTCCAAACTAGCAATTTCTCAGCCACCGTCGGCATAGGATTTACGGTAAGTAAACAAGTTCATTTTTTTCAAATTTTTTCTCTCCTCTTAATAATTATTACTCTAAAATAAACGTGATTTTTAAAATGTCGGAAAACCTTTTAAAACGTACACCTCATCATCCTGAATAAGTACTTTGCTTAAAATACAAAAAAAAACCAATAATTTCGCTTTCTTATTTTATTATAAGTTTTTGTCTTTTCTCTTATTTTCTTTCCTCATTGATCCCCCCACCTTCTCTTCCACATCATCGCGAGTATTTCTACGAAACCTAATCTCCTTTTACTGCTTTCGTCAAGAGTATCGGAGACTCTATAGGAGAAAAATTGACGAGAGCTAATATCCTTGCTTTACTTCATGATGCGCCGTAATAATTTTTTTATTTATATTTAAGAGTTCATTTTTAAGAAAACAACAAATTTAGCATTTTATGACTAAGGCTTTTTCTTTTTCCTTTACACATAAGAAAATCTTAATTTAGACCTAGCGTTTTATTTATATTTCACCTATAGCAATAATGGCCTGGCTCCATCCAATGGCGTTGAATAATTTTTGCTGTTTACACGTGATCTCATAATTATCCGTGTTTATTATTATTATTATTTTAGTGCTATTAGTTCTGGCTCTGTTTGTACTTGGAACGATAGTCTGTTTTGTATGGTTCTCCGTTTTTGTTTTTAATAAAAGATCGTTTCCTCGATTCGTCTTAATTGAGCGTCTGTTGAACGATCAGTTTTTTTGACTCTTAGCGGCCACCTTTTGACGGAGAATTTATAGGTTTCGATGAAGTTGTATCGTCCTTTCCTCCTTTACGTCAGGACGGACCCTTCTCAAAAAAAAAAAAAAAAAAAAAAAAAACAGCAATTTTATTTACAAAAAAATGCAATCACTTTTTTTATCCTCAGACAATGGGAGTGGAGAAAATGAAATTAAATGTCGTATTGGATTGGCGAAAAGCGCGTTAGCAAAACTGACGAAAGTATGGGGAAAAACCACTCTCTATAACAGTAGGAACTAAAAAAGGAGACTAATGGAGATACTAGTATTCTCAATAGCAAGCTACGGCTCCGAATTATGGACGCTGAACAAAACGTTATGCCGAAGAATAGACGAAATTATACATATATATCACAGACGAATGGATACCGTGGATCAAACATCGCTCTCAGTATTAGAGGAGCTGGGAATAGATCGGACAGACAGATTAGTGATAAAAAAGCGAACCCTGATATTCTTCTTCGGCCATGTGATACGCCGAGAGGGATTGGAAAAAATGGTCATACAGGGAATAACAGAAGGTAAAAGGAATAGAGGACGACCTCGGTTCATAGATTCTTATGCTTAGAAATGTTCATCTACTCATTCTTACACAGATAACGTATACAGGCTAAAAAGAAATAATGTATTAGGCGCATACGAAAATAGCGCAAAGTAGCCGAAAAACCGCACAATAAATTTTTATCAAATTTTGCCGCAGGTAACTCTGTCTATAAAATACGGGGCTAAGATAGTTTGAGAAAATTCGCGTGTTCCTCTCAAAACTCGACTAGACGTTTAGAGAAAAATTCATCATTTTTCAAATCGGTGAAAGGATGTTTGTTTCCATAATAGCAGCGCGTAATAATAAATCACCTTCGCTAATGGACCAATTTTCTCTTCTTGCCACTGTGCGTTTTCAGTAAGAATGTTCCGTGTGTCTTTTTTTGTTTGAAATTAGTTTCTACTACATAACTGATGATAGCCCATTTGATCTCCGTTCTGGTTTAAAAGAAGGGCGTTTGTTTCTTAAATTTTCAGTCTAACCAACGCGTAATTATTATTATGTTTTCATTATTACTAATATTATTATTACCATTATCATTGTTACTAATATTATTATTACCATTATCATTGTTATTATTATAATTTTTTATATTTGGTTTATTATTTTTTATATATTTTTCTGAAATTTGTTCACATTTTATGTAACCCAGCACATTATCTATTGTCATCTCTTTATTTATGCTTATGTTTATGTTTAATTATATTATACATACTGGCATGGGCGTCGACAGCGGGGAGCAGGGAGGGGCAACTGCCCCCTCCCTGGAGCCTTAAAACTTTTTAATCACTGGCATTGATGTGTATTCATAGGCGCGTAATCATGGACAATTTGGAAAACTTACGTTTTAATTAAGATTTTGTTCTTGTTTAATAAAATATTAAGCCTTTACAACTTATAAATTTTATTTTTCCTATAACTCATATCCTCTTTCTATCATCTTGCCCCCCCCCCTGGCGGCTGGCAACTCATCTTGCCCCTCTCTGGCTCATCGACTGGCGACGCCCTTGCATACTGGATAAATTAGTAACAGATTGCATCTATTTGTCATTGATCCTCAGATTTATCGTTCAACGCAGTTACGTTAGAAGTGTAGATTGTTTTTGTTTTTTGGATCTTGCATGTATTTTCTTTCCGATCAATATAGTTTTAATGCATTTAAGTAATTCATCGCTCGCGCATGGAACTGCATAATAATAATCCCATCAAAAACATAAATGTAAAAATGGGAGCCAAGTTCAATATTAAAAATATGCGTGGTTGTTGACTATTGAAATCTAAATGAGTGCCACCAAGTTCTGTAGATAATCCTGAAATTTATTTATAAGAACATACAACATTCTAAGGTAAATTTTTAAATGTTTTTTTCATAGATAACAGTGTTTGCTATTTAAAAATATATCATATATTTGAACGTAGTCGAATTATTGTACACAAAGCGGGTTAATTTAGGATAAATTCTAACGATTTGACTTGGCTAGTTTTTACCAGCAAACCAAATTTTTTTAAATAGTAAGACATGTGTTGGACCTTACAATATAAGTAACTTGCGTATAACATAAAGAAGATAAGTTGATTAGCCAAATATAAGATAACTTGTATGTGAAAACTAGCCAAGTCAAACAGTTAGAATTTATCCTAAATTAACCCGCTTTGTGTACAATAATTCGACTATGTTCAAATTTAAGATATTATATATTTTTAAATAGCAAACACTGTTGTCTATGCAAAAAATCAAGAAATTGTGTTTTTAAAAATTTATTTTAGAATGTTGTACGTTCTTATAAATAAATTTCAGGATTATCTACAGAACCTGATGGCACCCATTTAGATCTAAATTCTTTTGTCGGCTAAGCCGACAACTACACATAATATTCTTAATATTGAATTTGGTTCCCATTTTGGAATTTATATTTTTGATGGAATATCATTACTTTTTGTAAAGAAATTATTATTATTATTCATTCAAATTCAAATTCAAATCGTTTATTCTTTAAAATAGGCTTACAAAGTGAACACTTTTTGAAAGTCAAGTTATCGAGTCCGTCTGTCTCCTAACTCTAAAACCACCACCACTTCGGATCTGTATAAATGAAAAAAGTAGCAAGAAACCCTTACAGCAGCACACAGGGCCCTACAAATATGTCATGTTATTTTCACAAGTATCTCAAAATCGGTATACAATGTTTAATTTCCTATGATGTAATGGAATCGCATTGCTCCATAATATGCCTTTATCATTAAGATAGTCATCTGTTATTTTATAATCAGCTTTGTCAAGCATGTTTCGCAGTAATTTTAATAAATCTATTTTCCGGTAGGTCGAGTATCTCGATTGTAATTTTATTTTAAAAACACACATAAAGCCTTTAAGCTGCGCTAGCTATTAATAAAAATCGATTACTTGGAAGAAATATTTCAAATCGTAAAAATTCACCGTTTTCTGATTTTTTCATACACACAATTACCCAGCTGGACGCCAAATTTAAACTTTCTAGGTCGTCACCTGGAAGTGGGTTAGGTTTTTGATCTATATGTCAGTCAGTGATAAAAAAATGCCGATTTTTAGACACGTTAATATCTCAATAACCGTTTGAGTTGTATTTATGAAATTTGAAGGTTCTAGTTAATCTAAGGGGTCTTAATAAATAAACCAAATTTCATGTGTTTGTGTTTAATTAAATATTAAGTTATTAAGGGGTTAACTCCAAATGGTTCGTGTAATATAACACGCGGCCGCTGCGTCGTCGCCAGTTCCTTTTTCTCGACTTGAACTTGGCTTGACATGCTGCCGTGTGTCTAGATTACTTCTAGTGCAGCGTTTTATAAAACGATGAGACAAAAATGTGTTCTTCCCCTTTGACAGGCGAGCACCTCGCATACATTAAATAGTATAAATTATTTTATTTATTTCTTAATATTTAATATCATCTACAAATATTTATATTTGAGGAATTGTTTCATTGATTTATTTTTTTCTTCCTTATGATACCACTCTAGTCTTGGGTTATTAATACTTTCTGTATTTTTTGGGTAATGTTAAGGACAAGGCTTCTGCTCTTTACCTCCGTCTTATCGGTGTAAAACGCTACTACCTATGCAGCGGATATATATGATAGAATAAATTCTCAAAGATAAAAATCCATTACAACAAACGGATAAGATGTATAAAAATATGGTTGTACAGAGAATTTCTTCATAAACCCTTAAATTAAGTATTATGGAAATCAATACAATAAACGTTTGTACATTCATTTTTTTTTTTTTTTTACGAACCAGACAACGCAGCTGTTTTTATGAAATTATTTTTCAACCCTTCTCTGAGTTTACTTTGAACGCTGGTACAACTCTAGTCGTCAAAGACGAAGAACCTGAACCTACGAAGAAGGATAATACGGTGCTACGTATGATCCGTTTTGAAATACGCATGCGAAACGTGGACTATAAGCGCGGAATGTGAAAAGAAAATATCCGCCTTTGAGATGCGGTGTTACCGAACATTATTAAGGATTTCATGGAAAGACTACATTTCTAACGAGACAGTCTTAACAAGAATAAGAGAAGAACCGAAAGTCACGGTAGATAGCAATACTAAAAAACAGGAAGACGAAATATATATAGGACATAAAATTCGAGAAGACGGTATTTTCATGTTGGCGATACAAGAACAAATTCAAGAGAAAAAAACAACATCGGGCGGAGGAAGGTGATTGGAATTAGTGACAACAAACCCACCGGCCAATTCACTTCGCAAGACCATGAAAGAAATCATCAAAAACGCTAGAAACCGTTGGATATAGACGGCCGGCTTTAGGGTAGTAGGCGACCCTGTTATTTTGTCGTTTGTTACATCCCTCATTGACTAGTGTATTGTTAAATGTGTTGTGTTTTCGCGTTAAAACCGGTTAAATTGCATTGACGTAAAGTATTTTTCAACCAGCAAAGAAAATTCATAAACTATAAAATTATCTTTTTTTTTTTTTTTTTTTTGCGAAACGCGTTCATTGCTGAATAAGTTTCTGTTAAACAATATTCTTCGTATTTTTACTCTTCACTGTCATCATCCGCTTCGTTCAAATTCCAAAAAGCACAGCTTTCAAGAGTTATAATATCCCAACACCTGGATAACGTTGCGTATTCTGTTAACAATACCAGTGACCGTTGCAAGTGGCGAACGCAGTTTTTCCAAAATAAAAAATGAATAAAAACGTACTTGCGGTCCATAATGTCTTAAACAAAATTAACGAGTTTGGCCTTGCTGTCCATTGAAAATCGAGTTTCAGAAAACCTAGATTTTGCCAGTCTTATTGGAAAGTTTTCTGAAAAAAAAAAAAGCTAGAAAAATTTATTTTAGTTGTTTAATTTTTGATTTTCATTAAATATTTAGTGACTAAGTGACAGACAATGTACAGTGCATAGAGAACAAATCGGTAAAAAGTATTAATAATAATAATAATAAATAAATTTTTGTGTTTTGTATTATATTAAATTAATAAAAAATATGGTACCAAATTCAAAATTAATTTTTTTAAAATTATAATATAAAATAATAAAGGGTACCAATCGCCCAGGGCGTCTAGATGGTTAAGGTCGGCGCTGTATATAGATGTCGAAGGTAAAAGAGAAGCGACCACGATGATGATGATATATATAATATTATATGTATACTTAATTCTTTTTCTTTAAAAAATCTTTTTTTTTTTTATTATTATTTAACATATATGTGAGCGGCAGATTTTTTGAAATACTTTCTTTAATAAAACCATTAACATAAAACCTCACGAAATTCAGTGGTCAGCACGCTTAGTTGCAGCTTAATTTTTGTTAATAATAAGCGCCTTCTCTTATCGAACTATAAAAGACAGCATTTTCACGTAGTTGGGTATCTAAGACAGTGAAAAAAACTGTATTTTTTTTAGAAATCTCGACAATCAGTGTTTACCTTTTTTTGTTCGCGCGCAATTTCGATATGAAAAAAGAAATTAAAACTCTACCGGATTATACAAAATTAACGTTTGACCGGATTACAAAATTAAATTTGAAAAATGTTAGGCTAGAAAGAAAAATAAGCTCAATCGCACGCAAAAAACAAAATTTAAAATTTATCTAAATGAAATATTGAAATTGAAAAAAACAATTACAACTAGCATCAGCTTCTGATCAAAATTTTTAAAAGCTGCCATTAGTGAAGAGAAAATTTAATTAACACACTGCCCCCAGGCATCTATATACGAAAATCTATCTTCAAATCGTTTCTCTTCAAAAACAACACTTACTATATTTTGAAAATAAAACCGATTATAATATTTGTATAAATTTACCGTTATAATATATTTTCTCTTTCTGGGTCTGTCGTTGTGGCTGCTCATTTGTTTTTTTCATATTGTCAATTCATTTTGTTGGATAGCTAGTTCTAATTATCTACTTCTAAATACGTTTTTTTGTTGTTTTTTGGAGCGGTGAAACCCTTTCAGTTAGTAAAATGAAAGGTAAAAAAATTCGTTCCATCTAGAGGATAATTAGGTACCTGAGAGACCTCGCCATCGGGGCCGTCAATGATCAAGACTTTTTCTCCTTCACCGAGCAAATTGTTCTTATTAAATTTACTTCAAAAAACTCAATTTCCCGAACTTTTGGACTAGCCCTTCGGTTGTTAGTCTTTGCGGATATAAAAGACGAAATGAAGAAGAAGCAACACTTCGTCTTTTTTTTTTGTTACTTGAAAAATTTTAATAAAAAATACAATTGCCTCTATTTTCAATAGAAATAAAAAAAGAATGAAGATCATTGTTTACATATTGAAAACATGATCATCGAGGAAGCCGAAAAAAAAAAAATAAATAAAAAATCAATGTACCTCTGCCGGGCAGAGGCAGAAGTAAAACTTCAAAGGCATTTTCCCCAACTTCGATTTAAAGTTATAGTATCAGTACCAAATTTACCAAAAATGGAGAGATCTGTGGTTCTTTTAAACACATATCCATAAAGTTTCACTTAAAGAAAAAGAAAAACAAATAATGAATGCATTTGTTTTATTAATGTTTTTTTCATTGATTATTGAATTCTATAAAAGATGCAATAGGCTTATGGTAACAGTAAAATATGAAATAAAAGTTTTTGATGCAGTTTTATCGATACTGTGTCGATGGTAGTTCCGTACTTTGTCGTTGATTCATTTGGATTATTATTAATATTTAATTGAAGTTCGGCTTGAAGAAATTCTATTAAATGAAAATCGTCTGACGCAAAATTGACGTTGAAGTCTCCAGCTAATATCATTGGAAGCGTATGTAAATTTTCTTTAAATAACCTTGAATCATCGCGAGCGAAAGGGAGAGTAATTTTCTATGTATAAATTTAATATCATGGACGACCCCTTGATTTGTAAAAATATTAATTTCTTTTCCATCTTCCATCTTACAATGTCCACGACATTTGTTTGACCAAAATCTAATTGCGTAACATTGTGATTGACATGTCAGTATTAGAAGTAACACAATATTTGACTTATCGTTTCTAATAAGGTTTAATTACAATCCTATTCGAACGTTCTGGCGTTTAAACTTCACGATGCAATCGAAATTTGGTATATCGAGATTTTATTGTTATTATTCATCCACGTTTCTGTTAAGATTAAAATGCGGCTTGCTTCAGTTTCCCTTTGAGATCATTGGCATTCTCTCTCTCTATATGCTCGATGTAACCGATTCTTTATATCCATTTTGTATATTTGATTAATTTTTGATATTATAATAAATTTAATTTCTTTATATATATATATATATATATATGTGTGTGTGTGTGTGTGTGTGTGTGTGTGTGTGTATATATACAGGGTTGCGCAAAGGAATCTGACAAGTTTCGTTTGGTGGTAACACTACAATTATTGGTGGGAGGGAGAAACGCAACACGGACACAGAAAGTAGATGAGTGAAGGTTTATTTTTCTCCAGTAGTGGTCCGACATGGATTCGTGAAACGTGCAACATCGTGTGTTTGTTTTAAGGCATGTTTTGAGAATCGGGGTCGTACATTGAAACTATCTGCACGTTTCAAAAACATTTCCAGTTAAATCCGAAAGATCTGGTACCTTCGTGAAACACTGTAAAAGCTTAGGTGGAGAATTTCGATAAGCCGGGTTCTACAAATAAAACCAGAGGCAAGCAAAAACAAAGGAACTAGCGTGCTACAGTAAATGTTTTTTTTCTTTGTTCCCTATTTTCAAATACCAACACACAGGTGTCACTGCATTTAACAGGTTTTTCCTTTTTCTTTTTTCTCTCAGCATTTTTCCATTATAATTTTAATTCGCAAAGCTCTCGATTTAAAACCCCCGTTCAGAGTTGTGTTCAATATGAACGCGATTTTAATTTAATGTTCTTTCCGTACAAGCGTGTGTCAATTGGTATATTTATCCGTCCGCAGAGTTCGGCTATTTAGCTTTTTTAATGTTGGTGATGGAAAAATTTTCTTAGTATTTTTGAAAAAATTAACATAGAAAAAGACGCAACTGTAATGATGTACGATAGAGAAAGAGGACATAATCGAAGAAAACTACAAAAAACCGATAGGCCGATAATTTTTCATCATACAGAATAAAGTATGCGTGTCACCCTGCAGCCGAGCTGTGCATACATAATACAGATGCTCTGTAGAATAAAGCGAATCGTCTGTGTGTGTGTGTCGTTTATAGAAACGAAAGCAGAAGCGTGCTCTTTCTTTCCGTAACGTGCTTTACATTGTTTGCTTAACTGTTTTTCTAGTCGAACTCGGTTTTATTTTGTTTACATTAAAGCAAACTCCGGTGTGCACACCCGCCGTTCTATAGTTTCCCTGTCGCGTTGAATCGTACCTGCGCTACACACGTATGCCTATGTAACCGACCGTCAAGTACAACAAATGCGAATAACATTTTTATTCTTCATTGTCAATCGCAAAGATTTCAAAAAAAGCGAAATGAAATCAAAAAGATAATAAATGAAATGAAAAAGTAAACGAAAATGGAAAAAGGAAAAAACCGAATGGGCGTCAGTACAAGACGCTGAGAAGAGATGCGCGACTACAATAAAAAACAAGCGAAATAAAATCTTAAGCTTGAATATATTTAAATAATTTAAGCGCTGAGCAGAATAAATTCGGCGAAAGAACAGAAAACAGCTATATATATATATATATATATATATATATATATATATGTAGACGACTAATACGCCATTGAAGAGCAACTCTTTTCGGGAACCGTCTGAGAATCGCAGAATCGGCCTGATCGCCCGGCGAGAAGACGATTTAAACGCCACGCTGTGTACGCAGTCTGAAGCTGAAGATTACAAACATTCCCGCTAGGTGACGCTGCAAACTAGGAAAACGGACGAGTGTGCGCGGTGGCAGCAACAGGCCTCTAGCGACAACCTGAACTCTGCTCGTATAGCTCGGTCACGGTACTACTGCCAAATCGGATTGTTCGTGTTCGCGAAGGGTTCGTACTTCTCGTGAACGTTAATTTCGTAAAATTTAATTAAGCAAAAAACAAAAAAAGAATTGAAAAATTACAAGTTAAAATTTTGTACTCGCATTAAATAAATTAAAAAATTCCGGTCAGTGCTGTTTGAATAGCTATACTTTTTTCTGTTTTTACTGCATTTTTTTTTCATTTTTTTTCCCCATCTCACTGTTCGCGCAGGTAAATATACGCTCTCAGTTCTATTTCCGTACAGTCGCTATTAATTAATTAATTCGGTTACCGTTAATATTAACTCGTAAGTTCGCATGTCATTCGTAGACAAATGAGAAAACAGCATTATTAGTTCGATGGGTGTCTGTCGCTCGTGAATGAAACGCTAGTGACGTAAACACACTGGTTTTCAATTCACCGGCGGAACTTATTTCCAGCGAGATGCAGAGTTATAGAGAACATAAAAAGGGGAATAGAAAGAAGCGTCGAGAAATATTAAAAATCTAATATGAGAACGCGCGATGTTTTTTTAGCATTCGTTTTGTGTTTTCTTTTCTTTTCTTTTTCGTTGGCCTACCTTAAAGACGAAAATTTCAACAAGTTCCTAGGCCAAAAAAAAAATCGAAAAATCCTCTTTTTTTTTTCGACATTAAGCTTCGGGCTTGCGAGGAAAACTTCCCCTTTAGTAAATAATAAATTTCGGAACTAATCGATGCCGCAGTGTAATTTCGATATTAAAGTATATCGATAAAAATTCTAAACACGTATGACGTTAGAATGAAACTAACAAGACATTTCGAGGAGTAAAGTCACGAACAGTGTAGGGGAAACTGCCGTACCGTAAAATAAAAATGCTTGTCTAGTTTTGTACCTCTTCTCGATTCGGGAAATCGTTGGGCAAAACGGGCCGACGCGCACAAACAGGGAAACGGAAAAAGGAAATTTTTCCGGTTTTTCTCAGTTTTTCCCAGTTTTTCGTTCCTGGCCTCTGGCAAAAATGTTATTAAAGTTTTAGCGGAGTATTTTTATGCCGGTAGAAAAGTCTCAGTAGTACAAAAGCTCTCGCAAGAGAAAACTTGTACCAAATTTAA
This sequence comes from Icerya purchasi, assembly GCA_039619475.1. Classification (NCBI taxonomy): domain Eukaryota; kingdom Metazoa; phylum Arthropoda; class Insecta; order Hemiptera; family Monophlebidae; genus Icerya; species Icerya purchasi. The sequence goes on from CM077115.1 coordinate 92,683,148, forward strand.
GAAAAAAAATATATAGGCCTAGAAATTTCCAAAATTACGATCGAAATTATTTGCCAGCATAGAACGAGCAACAGGAGCAATATAATACTTATTGGAGTGATAAAACAGAGAATCAGTGAGATAAAATTACCTGCACAACTTTTAATTATTAATCGATAATCAACTAACAGCGAATCTCGCATAAAAAGTAGCTGTTAAAAAATAATTTCTCAACCGCATTGGTAGGTGGCCGACTCTCTAGGCGGGTTAGATATATCGAAAGTAACCGGTAGCCTGGAAAAGGGACAAAAATAAATATTTTCTAAAAAAGTCAAAAACATCAAGTCAGTTTTGACGTGAAACGTCTTGAAAATCGCTCGTGAAACGGAATAGTGAAACGAAATTGTGAAACGCAACGACTATTATTTTTCACCACATATATTTATATATATCTATATATATCTGTATATATTTATATATATTTATACATATTTATATATATATATATATATATATATATATATATATATAACTCGGTCATTTTGGCCTCGTAAGGGACTGTGCCCCTTGACCCCCTTGCTCACATTTCTATCTCTTTCTCTTCTATACTTTGTATAAAATGATCAAAATTTACAATGTAATTCTAAATCGGTCCATATGAATATAATAACATAATCACAGAAATCCTATAAAATATAACAAACGTTACATAAAATTGGGACATTTTGCGTTCAAAAATGTTATATTATTACAGCAAATTACTCAGTGCTAAACTCGAAGATAGGCAGTTACCAACTAGAACAAGAACGTACAGGACTAGAAATTGCGATAAACTTTGCTATGTACGATCTAGGGGGATTAACAGTAAAACAGACACAATGTAGAGGAAGAGGTATTAATAAAATTAATGGGGAAGATACTAAAGGAAATTCGAAATGAAAAAAATCTGGAGAGATGAAAAAACGAGGTTAAAATTTGGTTGATAGCAAGGTGTAAAGAGCAATAAAAATAATAACAAAAAAAAAAATAGTATTAGCTACGTTGACATGAGACTTCTCCAGTTTTAAGCTGCTAATGAGAGAGCGGTAGTTGTATAAAAATTATATATTGTATTATTGTAATATATAAGTGTTATCATATTAAGGGGTATTGTAATAGGAAATATTATTTTAGATGATGGTATAATTGTAATATAAATGAGATAAATAATGAGGATGTGGATTTTGTAGTATAGTAATATATAAGCTTTAACACTTTTTATGTTGTAACAGAAAGTAGTACTTAAGTTAAGTTGATATTGTACAAATAAATGATATAATTATGTTGGGAACCCACTGAGGGGCTAGTGCCTTGTAGGACCGGCATATTATTATTTAAAAAAAAAACAAAAACATAAAATTGGGACATTTTTTTGGGACATTTATTCTAATGGGAGGTAATCTAAGAATTACGTTGTAATTAATATATATATAAATACTTAAACCGATAAGGCGTTTCACGTTAAATCAGGCACAGCCACACCCAAATTATATACCGGTTGTGCGCAAAATAAAACAATTTAATTTTCTTTGTCATACTAAAACTCGAAGTATTTTTCAACGTAGATTTAATCATTTTCTCCCATTCTGTCCATTGCGTAGGGGTTACATTGACATTTTATTAAATTTCGTTTATCTTTACTTTGACAGAGAATATCTTAGCAAAAGTGCCCGTACCACTACCTCAAAAAAATAAAAATAAAAAAATAAATAAGAAAAAAAGAAAATTCTTTATTTTTTCAAAAATTAAATAAACTAAATAACGCACTAATTCGATCAATCAAAAAATACTTACAAATCTAGGTAATTAAAAAACGAAATATCTTCCTTTAATAAAGCGCTTCTTCCATTTAATAATTCAAAAAATTGTTTCTAGCTGTATATTTCTTACATCTTTTACATTTTCGCTCCTCGGTAACATATAAAAGTACTATTTATTATTTTTGTTAATATTAGAAGAAAATATTTTAAGTCTTGGTTTTCGAATTTTAAGAAATCTTTCTCGTTCCGAATTTAAATAATAATTAGAATAATTAATAATAAGTAGTTACAAACGGCGCATATAAAGAAGGTGAAGAGGAAAATTTAAAAAAAAAATTAATAAATAATAACAATTTTAATATAATAGTAATGGTAATAATATTACGAATAATAATAATAATAATTGTACTTTGAAATCTCAGAATTAAATGTCTGGCAAACGATGAAAATTTTAGACATTTAATATATAACCCTCCCTTTTTCTACAATAAAACACAAACAAATTGTTAAATTGGTTAATTTAGAAATGGAAAAAAAAAGCCGTTATTATTAATTCGTTTTACTTTAGTTCGATTAAAAGAAACAAAAATCGTCCGTAATTAAAACGAAATTTATAAAATCTTACTCAAAACAACACACTATTTCATATGGTTAAAGCCATGTCCAACCCCCTCCCCCGTGAGAACTGAAATAGTTATTATAAATACACAAAAATCTGAAAAAAATTAAAAATTTATGATTTTTTAGGGTGTTCTTACCTACACTTTAAAAGAAAAAAGAAAAAATATGCTCCATATTATTTTTAGATACTTTATTAATATCTTAAGGAAAAATTTTTTATTACGAGTATAATCAGTAACATATGCAAATTTTCATTAATGTTCATATACGGGGTAATTCGATTATGTAAATTATTAATATGAAAATCAAAATTATGGAAATTATTCAATAGTATGGGGATATTAGTGAAAAATGCACTGTTATTTATAAAATAAATATCCAAAGAAACCCCCCCCCCCATTTTTTTTCAAAATTTAGGAAACGGGCCTGCATACGGTACAAATGCAAAATTATATTAACACGCGCACATTATTTTCGTCTATGCAGAAATCTCTAGAAACATTCTTTTTCTTTTTCTTTTTTTTTCTGCTGATTTCCTTTAACTGCGTCCCGAATAATTTAAAGTATGTCCTGAAAAGGAAAGTTTTGTTCTCTTAACAAAAAATAGAAAAAAGAAAGACTATTGAGAAAGAAAAAGATAGACGATCAAATAAAAACATATAGGTATGTATGAAGTATAAGCTAATTTAATCCAGTCCAATCGTTCTTTCTTTATTTTGCAAAAACATTAATTTCGTATATTCAGACATATAAAATAGAATTTAAGCTTTCAATCGGTCGGTTACGCTGTGCTTCCCGTCCGGGACCGACTTTAACACGTACTCTCTCCTCTATTAATAATAATTTTTTATATGTACAAATAAAAATGCGTAAAAAAAAATATTGAAACAAACAATTTGAAGAAAAAAACGTATAGAAATTTTCAGTTTGAATACTAAATAAGAAGAATAAACACCATTAGGTTAAAGCAAAACTCGATCACATACTACAATACAATAACAGCATTAATCAAAGAAAATTCTAAATCAACAAAACCGAAAGGTACAACTATAAATGTTACGGAGAAACGATTGAAAAAAATATGATTAAACATGCGTCCAGCATATGTGATAAAGATAGCATTAAATCATGGAGACGCAAACTAACAGATAGAACGGTGAAATTACTGGAACAAAGGAAAGATATAATTTAGAAATTTGGAAGACATTCCGTACAACACATAGAAATAAATCGGCAAATTAGGAAGTGCATTAAAGAAGATTTAAAAATATATGAAGATGAAACAATAAAGGAGTTCAGAGATGCTAATAGAGGACTTAGAATACTAGGACATACTCTATCAAAAGGGAAAAAACAAGTAATAGCAGTCTATAATGAGCATCAAAAAGGGACAAGAGATAAGGAAGATATACTGAAAACGGTATATGCATTCTATAAGTCACTATACAAAGATACAATAAATTTCGGAGAAGACAGTAACATTACATCTGAGGAAACATGCTATTCTAGAGAGTGAAACAAAATTCGCTATTAAACAAATGAAGTATGGTAGATCACCAGGTGAAGATGGAATAACACCAGAAATGATAAAATACAGTAATGAAGAACTTATAAAAGAACTTGCAAGCTTATTTAATCGCTGCATTCTAGAAAAGCAAATAGCAACCTCGTAGAACAACGCAACTATTATTCTATTACACAAGAAAGGAGACAAACGAAAACTGGAAAACTACCGACCTATTAGCCTTTTATCGATGCTATATAAGTTATTTACAAGAATAATATCTAACAGACTAGAACGTGTATTAGACGAACAGCAACCGATAGAACAGGCTGGATTTCGGAAAAAATACCGTACGATAGACCACATCCAAATGTTAACTCTATTAATACAGAAATGCAAAGAATACACAACTTGCCGTTATACCTAGGATTTGTCGACCTCAAAAAGGCATTCGATTCTATCTATACACGTTCAATTACAGAAGCTCTAATAAAAGCTAGTGGTATAGAAAAGGTATATATCGAGATACTGGTAAACATATATAAATCAGCAACAGCTAATGTAAGACTACATAACGTAACACCTACATTTCAAATACTAAAAGGAGTTAGATAGGGAGATACAATCTCACCACGACTATTCACAACAGCATTGGAACATGCAATTAAATGATTGGATTGGAGTGAAAGAGGAATAAATATAAATGGCAAATACTTACACCATCTCTGCTTTGCAGATGGCATTGTGATCATAGCACAGACCAAGGATAATTTAGAATGTATGATAAAAGAACTAGAGATAAACAACGTCGATTTACAAATAAATCCGAGTAAAACAAAGTACATGAAATATATTCAAAATCAGAACAACGATCACACGCATAACGAAATACAAATACAAGCGGGAAACATAGAAGAAACACAGACCAGTTCACATATTTTTGGGGTGAATCTTTCACAACTGGAAAACAACGAATGAAATTAGACCTCGAAAAGAAAATATCGAACGGTTGGATCGCATACCATAAAATAAAACACACACACAATACCAAAATTAGTTCATAAAATAAAGCGAAAATATTTAACCAATGCGTGATTCCAGTGCTAACGTATGCTGCGGAAATCTGGCTCATTAAAGAAAGGAAGTTATAGGAAAATTAAGAAAAACTGAAAGACCGATGCAACGAGTTTTACTTCGCATAAAGCTACGAGATAAAATCAGAATATATCCGAAATGAGACAAAATTTGAAGACGTCGGGACAAGGATAGCCCTGAACAAATGGGCCTGGGCTGGTCAAGTTGCAAGACAAGTAGATGGAAGGTGGACAAAAGAAATGATCCAATGGAGACCGTATATGGGAAAACGCGCACAGGGAAGACCACTCAGAAGATGGACGGATGATATTGTGTGGAAACAGCAGAAAAACAGTGGCTTCGTGAAGCGCAAGATAGACAACGATGGAGTAGACTAAGGGAGGCCTACATCGAATCAATGATGCAAGAAGAAGAAGAAGAAGAAGAAGTATATAAAATTTCGCATCAACGAACATTAAAAAAGAATAATTACGTTTAATTATATAAACACAATGCATAACACAAAGAAAACAAAAAGCATTGCCGGAAATAAATCGCAAAGTCTTATATAATAAAATGTAATCTAGAGTTTAACAAAAACTACTAAATATTCCGCAAACACGTTCCACACATGGACCGAACAAATTTACATTTTTATTTATTTATTAATTTTTTTTTCTTCCGCTAAGATATGTTCAACGACGACCGTCATTGTCTTTAGCTGCGCTACAATTCGACGAAGAATATTATTAAATCATTGTTATTAATTATTAATTGTTTTCAGTTTTATTTGCATTATTAGCCATAATTATTGTATTAAATAATTTCGTTCAAACTAATTTAAGTAATTCTGCTAAATATGCCGATAATTAGATAATTACACAGATGTACATCGACGTGATACCAATGCACTGATTACAATAACAATAATGCATATTCACACTAAAGGGAAAAGAGAACAATATATTATTGCAAGGTGAAGAAAGTGTTCCTCTAAACAATAAGGAAAATGGGTATGTGAAAAATATATATAGTTCACATTTTCAGCCGGAAATTCATTATTAAATTCCCACCGTTAAAATAGACGGAAGAAACAAAAATTCTATCGGCGGTACCTGAATAACTAGGAATCAGCAGCGGAAAATCAATCTATGCCGAGTGTAAACTAAGTAAAGATTAAAAATAAACAAACGGATAGAAAGAACAGAGAAAGAGATGTAGCTTGCAAGATTCTCTTGGAGTCGCAAGAAAGAACAAATTTATTATCATTATAGGCGATATCGGACGTGAAGTAGATAACGGGCCAAAGAGAGGATCTTTATAATGTACGGAACGGGAATGTAAAAAAACAACTTCGGACCTTTCACCATTCCTAGAAATCCATCGGTAAAAATAACGAAAGTTGAAAAAAATAGTAGGGTGTTTAAAACGGGCGCAATTATGCTGACAGAGTGCGAGGTAGAGGCTCCGAATGGGAATACCTATTTTTATTTAAAATAATCATAAACAACTTTTTAATAGTCTACTAAAATTTTAGTATCGTTTATAATACGTTCTTTTTTTTTTTAAATGTATAAAAAAATTATTTAATGCTTGTAAATTTATCTTATTGGCAGAGGGATTACTAAATCGCTAGCGCATTCCCCTGCTAGTCGTTTTATGTTACATTTACCTTCTGTCTATTATTATATTATTTAATTTTCCAGCCTAATATAACGGTTGTTTAATCTAATATTCCGAAATTGCCTATTTTTGTTTGTACTACCTTCTTCGCTTGTCCATCTCGCCGTTGTTTCGCCAACGTCCTAAGCAGTAACACTATCCGTTGCCTTGTTTCTGATACAAAAGTGCATGTGTTCCTACCGATGGATTCGTAATCTCTATGGTCACGGGTTGTGAAATTTTGAAGCAGTGCAGAAATTATTGTGTTACAGATAAATCGCGTACACAATCTGACAATGCTTTGTTTTTTGCGGTTATGGAAAGCTGAAAAGTTAATGACACTTGGACATTTTTTTTTTTACTGTATTTAGTAAGGTTACTCTTACGCAATTTATATTTAATAAAGCCTTTTATTAATTTATTCAATAGACTTATATTTGTGTAAGCATTTATATATATATATATAATATATACATACATCCATGCATATATATATATATATATATATATATATATATATATAATATATACATACATCCATGCATATATATATACAATGTAAACTCGATTCATCGCATACTATTATGGACACTCCTCTAAACTAGAGATAATGGGTTTCTATAATTCTTCTAGAAAAGTCCGTTTTAATGGACTATGCCATTTTTAAACGTTTGAAGTTTGTATACAGTCGGTGTTACACCAGAATGTTACATAATCATGTATATACATATTTATTTATTTATTGGACGTAGCTGTGTATAAGGGTATAAGTATATATTATATTGATGCTGTAATTTTTTTGAAAATATACAGACTGTGAAATGGCCGATTTTCTGTTGATTATCATTTACTTTAAAAACAATAAATGAAATCAGCGAAGCTATGATAAAAAAAAATAAATAAAAAAAGAAAGAATACGAATATACGAGTACATAAAAATATTATATTGCTTGTCTGTCACGACTTCGTTCGCCGGAAATAGAAGTATATGTTGGTAATAATAACAATAAGATATTTCTACCGCATAAAACATGTTACAAATCATGTTAACGAAGAAGTTTCGGTATCGCCGTAGTGAAGAATCCGTATTTTTTACAGTTGTTTTATAAAGCGCGGCTTTACTTGACATTACGAATATTCCATAGGGTGCTGTCCTAAGCTCCACCTTATTCTGCATCGTCATTAATAACCTTATTGAATCACCTCAACCTCCAATTACGACTATCCTCTTGGCCGATGATCTAGCAATCATAGTTCGCTGCAACTCAATAAACATAGGAAAAACTTTGCTGAAAAAACAGCAGAAATTTTAAACTCTTTCGATCTTCAACTACCCCCACTAACACACTTTCACCTTGCAGCCATACCCCCATTGTCGTCCAACTTTTGTATCAACATCGATCTTTCTCTTGCTGTTCTTTCAAAAGATACTTCAGCGCTCGCACTTCGCCAAAACTTTCAAGAATTACTCCATCGGTTCCATGAATATTCAATCGTATATATACGGATGGCTCCGTTTCTTCAACATCAGTCGGTTGCTCTGTCACTCTGTAGTATTCAGTCATCGCATGCTACTCTCTTCCTCCATCTTTCTCCATTTTATCTGCAGAACTTTATGCCCTTTACCTAAGTTGAAAACTACATAGCCTCTAAACAAAACTGCAACCAGAAATTCGAGTATCCGCTACCAACCGACGCCCTATCGTCACTATTGAGTCTGCAAAACCAATGGGCAAATCAACAACACTCCCTCGCCAAAAAAATCCTCCGGCTGCTTTTTTCAAACCCTTCTTTGCATGTCATCTTTGCATGGATACCCGACCACAAAAGGATACCGGGCAACAACCTAACTGACATAACCGCAAAACAAGGTGCTATAAACTTTTCAATTCCAAACGTTCCAGTTCCTCTAGTCGATTTAGTGGACTAACTTCGGTCACTACCATTTTCGCTCTTTAAAACCCTCTATTGGAAAATGGAAATCAAACCTTTCATTCGATAGAAGACACGAAATTGTTCTCGCACGCATGCGCCTCGATCATACTCTTCTCACTCATGGCCATCTCTTTACTCGTACCCCTCGCCTAGTATATCGTAACTGCTCAGCCGCTCCCGATTTCTATTCGTTACCTTCTACTTAACTGCTCAAGCACACTTTCACAGCGTCAAAAAGCATACAAAAACTTCTCCACTACACCACTGCTAAAAACACTCAAACCACTCTGTTTCCGCCTTCTTCAAGTTTCTCGAAGATACCAACCTCTACAATCAAATTTAACACCCCTTTCAACGTCGTGCTGCTAGCCTAAGATGCTTTAAGCACGTATGAAAAAAAAAGAAAAAAGCAAAATAGTAAATGAATAGTTTGATCTGACGTAATGACTGAATCGCGCGCTGTTGTAAACTTTAAATTGCAGTCAGCAAAAGACTTCAAACACTGCGTAAAGCGAAACAATTATTGAAAACAATTTACCTACACTACTACAATATCTATTGCCTGTAGTAATCTTCAGCGCGAAAAATTAGCGAAAGGTGTTTTCATCAAAATATTCTGATAACAGAAAATTCAGGTCACTAAACTTACCGATGATCAATAAGATTATCATACTGCTCATTTACGCAACAGAATCAAACGTTAGTGGTACATATTAATACTAATGGATCACAATATCTGATTACGATTCAAGCATCAGTTACGCCTAGTTAAATGTCACTTAGACAAGTAAATATAAATAGATACGTAGTAAAAAAAATGTCCTCATCAATGGGTTATGCTGAAAAATAATTGTTTTTCACGGATTCAAAACTTAATTAAAATCTTTGTTATTGATGGTTTTTTTTTTTTTTTTTTTTAGTTGGAGGATTATATTCGTATTCAAGACTACTCATCAACCATTTAGAAATTGGTAAACACAACAGTGTGCAAATGGAACACGTGCTAGAACAATTTCATGCAAATGTTTAAGTATAATAGGAAATTGCTCCATAACTAATACTATGAAAAAAATAAACTTATCACTTTGACATATATATTATGTTTTGATACAGTTATTAAATTCGTAACTGTAAATATCATGAATATATATTCACACTAATTTATTTTAAGCGAACAAAGCACAGACAGGTAATACAATATTCACGCGTAAATTCATATTATTAAGTGTTTGTGTGGATTTGGTGCAGACAGTTGAAAATGCACCCGTTTGTAATTTATTTATACTATACGTTGAGAGTACTAGAAACGGGTTGATTCGCTTAACTGGCCAATTCCCTGAAATAAGGAGAACAGTGTGAACTTCAAAAAATGGATTTATCAATTTAGACTAATATAAACCGGGGTACTCTTAGTATGTTGCCATCGTGATGTTTTTAAATAATAATATATGTAAAAACTCGATTCTTCAGAACTCGCTATTAGATGTTTTTATTTTTTTTTTTTTTTTTTTTTTTTTTTAGAGCCCTATGCCCAGAAACAGGAAGAACGGAAAGAGCCGTCAATTAAATTCGATCAGATATTGACAATATATAAAGGGGAATGAATCAATAGCTGGAATAACGGATGAAGAGAAGAAAAGTAGAATTTAAAATGCCCAATAAGGAATAGAGAGCTTGAATTTTAGCAGATGAGAATATAAAATAGAACGTTCGATAGTGAAAAAACGAAAAAATTCAAAGCAGATATAATCAGGATGTATACAACTGCTTCATTCAGGTGAAGAGAGCAATTTCAGAAGAGGATGACGAAAAGGAATGTTTAAAATGCGAGGAATATTAGAAACGATAAGTTTAAGAAATCGGGAAAGAAAAATTAATTTGAACAGAGAGATAGACAGAACGTTCGGAATGGCTAATATCTGACCAAAATTTAATAGTATTCTATAATTTATATAGAAAAATCGGTTTTAATTGAGCATGCTATTTTTCGCGAAATTATTATTATTTGTTTTCGTTTTCTCAAATTCTTATTCTGTTCTTCTTGATGTATTTATATAGCCTGTTTACTTATTTCCTCTGTCGGACGCGCTTCTATTGTTTGAAAGTTTGAAGGCATACATTTGCTTGTATTGTACTTTTAATTAGTTCCTTTCTATCCGTGGTAAATTGCACACATCCGAATATGAAGTGGTTAATACAGGCTTCTTCATCGCGCATTTCGCATTTGTTATTTGTCTTATTGTTTTTATCTTTGCCGAATGAACGGGTGTTACATTTGTTTCCTGTCCTTAAGCGTTTTAATGTTGTTATGTACTCCGCCGTGTAATATTGTGCTCCATGAAAGCTTGGTAAGTTTTAGTTTTTTGTTTTTTTTTTTGTATCGCGGGGTAATGCTTTTGTTCTTTGATATATCGTTCGTTCATTTCACTCTGAGTTGTTTCATTTTCGAATAATATTCGTCAGCAGTTCATTTTCATTCCCAAGTGACCTGCTAGCAGTACTGCTATCTTTATAGAACTATTTTTTATTGCGCCATGTAGCATTCTTATTAATTATATTATCTCTTGACGTATCTTTACATTTGCATGGAGTCGGTACTATTGCGAAGTATCCATGTTTTTTGTTGTTCTCGATGTGTTCCATTTTTTTATATATTGTATATATCTCCATGATCATCCGGCATATGGTATTTTATACGTTCTTCTTATATTGGTATCTTCATGGTACATGCCTATTTAATATAATCCTTTTTTTGGGTATCTATAGATCTATCGGAATGTTTTTCGTATCTATATTTTTCTTGTAGTATTTATTATTTATCAAATTAAATGTTTTATAAACGTGGTAGAAAAAGGTTACAAGTTAAACATTACGTTGTATTCGATATTATAAAAACAATGCGTGATTTTTTATAGAAGTACTGCACAATTTAATAAAACACAAAACAAAAACAAGTGTTTTCAGAAATATTCAGTTATCAATTAAACACTATAAATACAAAAAAGAATACCCGTTAGATCGGGAAAACTGCATCAAGTATAGAATCCCTACATATATATATATTATACAAATAAGTGAGAGTAGCTTTGGCTGTCATAGACAGCGTGGCTAAAGGCTATCAAATCAAACACAGAGAGCCGTGTGGTGTCCTCCGTTCGAAATGACACGCAGGGAAGTTCCGATTCTGAGCAGGCTTAGAATCGTACATACTTCTGTGTCACACAATTACCTTTTTAAACGTGCCTCTCTTCCTGTAGCATGTCCTTTTTGTTTGCAGCCCGTGAAATATTGCTCACGTATGAACGTGTCGGACTTATCTAACGACCTCGTTGAAGCAATGTTGTCCAATAACCCTGCCTGACTAAAACAAACACTCGAATTCATTAAACAAACAAACAGAAGGCAAGTTCATATAAACCAGATGGTACATGTGCCGTGATAGCCTTGCAGTTACAGACGGTACCCATGGGCTGTAATACAATAAAAAAAAACAAAAAAAAAACGCTTTTTTTGTTTTAATATATATATATATATATATATATATATATATATATATATATATATATATTGGATTCGTCAACTACAGACATCAATCTAGTGCCGTGATGATAATTATTTGCAGTGGAATTCCAAATTCCAAATAGCGCGGTAGGAAGCTTTTTAATAACTTAAGAAATAATTTAAAAAAGTAATTCTGCTATACTTGTTTATGGGACAAATTAGTCACGATCACCACAAATTTTACATCAATTCCGTTATAAAATCCATTTTCTAATCATACTAACGCTTTTAGTAGAATAATTGAAATTTTCCAAATGTTGTGATATATCGACACGTTTTTATTTGATGCTACGAAATTCTTCATTATTTCGTTATCGGTAACGAGCGAACTTTTGCTCTAGCGTTAGCTTGTAGAACCGTTGAAAGTGCGTTTTTCTTGAAAAACTTAAAATATCAGAGTCAATGTTGAAAATAAAAATTAAAAATATCATGAAAAAATTCGTTTAATTTTAAAACATTACAATATTCGTTTATTTACAAAAAAAAACAATTCGCAATTTTTAATAAAAAAAAAAAAACACTAACTAAAGTAAACAGATATTTCGCGAAAAAAAATTGAATTTTTAAGTGGGCTACTAGAAAGTCAAAAACAAAAATCACTGGAATGATAATTTAAAAAGCAGTTGCTAAACGAGACGGGCTGTTAAACGTATCAAAGCGTCCGACGATTTTTTATTACTCATCCTTTAATTTTTCACTTTCAGTCTTAGATTTCATTTATCGGATATTTACACTTTTTTCTTTTATCATTTTTTTATCTATCTGTCTAAAATATTTCTCCTGACTCTCCTAGTGTAGTAACCCTTTTGAGTTTCCTCTGTCTCCGAAATTTCCATCATTTCAGTTGCCTGTGCTACTCTAATACGTTGTTGTCCTCTTCATCCGCCTGAACCATTTTCTTTGAACGTTTATTCCTCTCTTTATCAAATGTTATCATCCGTTATTACTTATTAAAACTCCCTATACTGATTATTGTGCATTTTATTGTTCTACGTCTCTTTTCTTCCTCTATTCGCCATTTTTGCTATACACCGGTTCTTTTAGATTGTGAATATCTGATATTGCATCTAAATTTAATTAGCTACTCTTTTGACCCTTCTTTTTGCCTCACGGTACAGAAACTTTTGACTGGCATACTCAAAACAAAAAAAAAAGTCTATTTTACAATATTTACGGCAATTCTTTTCATATGTAGGACTAGACACAATATTCATTTATTCACTCACATGGAGATTTTTGAGCGTAGGCATTGTCGTTTACGCAATTTATAGTTTCGTTTCTCGTTTCGCTCATAAATCTTTATGCATTTAATAAAAAAAAACAAAAAAAAAGAAAACAGTGGATTAATTTCCAGGTATTTTTTTTTTTGGCGGGAAAAAACGTTTTTCTTAACATATTAATAAGAATACTTATTTATAGAACGACAATTCGTAATTCTTTTAGGGTACGTACAAAAATTCGTCTCCAAGTAATTAGTCAACTCGTAAGACTCAGCGACACTGGCTAAAGTGTAACTAATAGCCGACCGCCAAGATAGGCAAAACAAATCTTATAAATATTTGAGTTGTAAATAATATTGTCCATTTTCTGTTATCACTTTATTAAAAATATTTTAAAAAAACGTGTACTACAGAAATTATATTTTTAATATTTTTAAGATATAATTTCTGTAGTACACGTTTTTTATAATATTTTTAATAAATCTTATAAAAGTAAATAATTTCGACCTGGGTTTCTCAACTTTTTTTCTACCCTACATCGGACTGGCCGGACTACGTAAACTTGTTTATTTTCTCCCGGCCGGTAAAAGCTCTGAATAAGTATCGAACTAGAGATTACAGTTTGAATTTCATTTGGCTGTGTCAAAAATCATGAATTATCATTCTCTTTCTTAACAAACGGTTAAATTATTAACCGCATTATTGCAGCTATTTTATTTACATAATTGAGAATGCACTTTAATTGTTTTTATAAGAGAACATTTGTAAATTTAATTTATCGATGAGAAATAAGTAAGAAATACGAATAAAAATTATAGGCAATTTAATATAATAAAATAAGAATTTGAGTAATAATAAATTCAAAACATTCCCATTTTGAACTTATACCATCATCGTTGTGATATATTTTTCCCGCAGCCTTTAAATGTACATCATACCATACTGTTCATTTCCTTTTAACAGGATGGTAAGCGCTGTTTTCGTAGTCGTCGCCATAAATATTATTAATGTTTCATAATTAAGAACTATAAACTTTGTATTATAGTGATAAAGTCGTTGAACTTTCGCATAATTGTTTACGGACGCTAAGCGCTGTGTTTTATATAGCTGCGGTGCTTGGTGGCTCTAACTGCTTTTTAAACATCCCGTGTTTCTTCAATTATTTGTAGCCAGATTCCTTTGTCCGTTTGTACTGTGGGCTCTGTAAATGCAAATGTGGCCATGGTATGGGACAGCTAATTCCTTTTTACCTTCGGCAATGCCATTCCTTTTCTTTTCAGGATGCATACGTTTGGCATTTTTGTTTCTCCATCCTTGGTATAGCGTTCTTTGCCAGATGCCATTCCTTGTTACTCCTAATTGCTGCTATGTACACGTGTTGATGGGTAATCGCCTATTATTGGCAAGCCCACGGAAAACCCCAAACAAGAAAAAAAAATACAATACTTAAAAATGTTTGCGTCATTATCGCTCTCAACCGAAATTTTTTAAAACTCAGAAAGTTTCCACTCCTTATTTGTTATCAGGCGTATTCAAATTCAGAGCGTCGTTTTCCTAAAAAAAATCCCGCAAAAAGAAATAAAATCGCTGCAATTATATATAGTTTGTAACGATCCCATTTCAAGTTAGTCTAGCTTCTAGGCCTTCGTCTCATTTTATTTTTAGGTTTTACAAAAAGAAAACTATTCACAGGTGTATATTAAATAAATATCAATGTTATATATATATATATATATATATAAATGTATGGATGTATGTGTGTGTGTGTGAAGAAGAAAAAGTATAACAATATAATCACTCTTTTTCTGTAAACTAGATATTGAAAATTTATTACAATTTGATTTTTGGTGCGGTTCCAAGAAGTCATTGTTGTTTAATAATAATCATAATATTCTCAAATATACTCGACGTTATCTTTTATCAAATAATTATTTTTAATTTTTTAAGACTACTCTTTTTTTGTAGCAAACTTTAAAGTTGATACAGTTTTTTTTGTGAAAACACACTTTTATTTCATAATTTCCGGTGTGTAAATATTTTTAAGTGATAACACGGGTACACTGATTTTATAAAGTTCGGTTTTAGTTTAAAAGAACAATGTTCAAACATAAAATTTTCATCATAAACGGCGTTATAGGAGTTTTAATTTCATTTCCTTCATTCGCATTTATATTGTACACAATAATCAGCGGTAATATTTTAAATTACTCGTAATCGCTCTTACTTCAAAATTTTGATCACTCGATTTTAAAATTTTACGGATTTTTTGCACTTTTCCAATATTTTAATAACAAAAATGAGCAACTGTCTAGCTGCGATAAAATGGGCTGTGACTGTTTCGTTTGCTTAAACCAAAATTATTTATTTATTTCTTTTTTTTTCATTTGAATTTATGTTTGCATATGGGGTAGTAAATAATGTTGATGATATTTTAAGGGAAATTTGCTTGGTAAATAAAATTGATGATATTTTAAATCAATACATTAAACGTAATAAAAAGTATTTCCCTAAAGATTCTGCTTTTTTTCATCTTGTTCTATTAATCTTTACCGATAGGTGCCCATTGGTATATTTACATGGGATCAACATAAACCGTCAGTACACATTTTTGCATGAAAAATCGTTAAAATCGGTCTACATGGTCGAAAGTTATACATAAACAAATATTTAGAAAAATAAAAAAAGGAAAAAACAAACTCGACGAATATACATAGTTATTTTCCGTAAAACTAAACATATAACGGGCAAAGGAATGCAAATAATCAGAGCTTATTGTTCAAGAAGCCTAGTCAACGAATTCCGACTATCTAATGTCTTGACTTTGCGAATGTAATTAACGCATATACCTTGCGTCGACTTTCTCGTTAAAATTATCATCATCAATATCCATTCTGCGAGTATCTATGCATTCGACGATGAAACATCTATGGGGGGCCTATATACTTTTAGTTATCATTTACTACTTAGGAAATATATTATACCATTAAGAAAGTCACTTAATTACGAAAAATGCTTAACGAAAGTTCTCTTTGCTGTCGAATTAAAAACAATAATTTTTTTTTGAAAAAATTGGCTCTTTTTACCAGAAATTTGAACCAGGAAAAGGCTGTTATGTTTTAGTGATTTTCTCACAAGTTCATTGCCGAAAATCACAAAATCAGAATCGGTTATAAATTTGTCTATGAATCGATTTTTAAGAGTTACTTTTTGTGCATATCTTCGTTCCGGTTGTCAGCAACTTTCCAAATTTCTTCAACGGAAGAATAGACTCGTGGTAATTTTCACCACGAGACACTGGAGACACAGATTTCGTTCTTCTTAAACTCGCGATAAATTTTAATCTGCAGTCTTCCTTTCTTTCGCTTTCTAATTGTCCTCAACTTGGTGAATACGCCGAGCGAATTGTGAAAATAGCGCTTGTCTTAAGCAAATTTCATTTATTATTTACCAGAACTTTAGTCTCATTAAAAGGTTTATTACGCGACGCGTGTCATTGCGAATATGCCCGATACAGAAGTTTAAATTACGAACTTGTAAAATTTCATTCCGTAATATTCTAACAGATAATTGCCGCGCAACACGGGGACCGGTAGAGCAGTGCGTCGATTAAATCTGTACTTTCGTTGCGAGTTACTTTGAAACGGCTATTAGATCGGTCTTACTTATTTCTAAGCGGATTCACTGTGAGGACTGCAATTACAGAATGTAAACCAAGCTGAGGAACGCCTAAAGCCTGCGAATGCAGGACCTATTATTTTTGAGAGATTGTTTTGTTTTGTTTTTTTTTGACATAGTTGTAAGTAGTCATGATTAAAACGTTATATTTATCAACGTTTAAAAGGTTTTCTCTTTTTTATATTTTTGAATTCTAATGATTTTTTATTTAGTTTTTTTTTCATTATTTATCGCAGCAATCGCATAAAAAACGATGCATTTAAATTAAACTCTTAGGAAAGACATAAAGTTTGCAATTATACAACAATATTTAGCTAGCAGGGGCGCAATAATCTAACATTGTGAGTGGGTACTCAGAGCAAGTGTCCTATCGGTGACCCCCAAAAAAACAACAAAAAATGGAATAAAAAGGATAACGATTTTTTTTTTTAAATTACAAAGGTGACACGGGGGGGGGGAGTTAAGTGTATTTTTTTTTTTTCATCAATTTACATAGTTGTTCAATTTTCAATACCTTACGATAAAATTTGGTTTGTGCAGAATAGGTGTTAAATTAAAATGTTATCCTTCGCTGGGGGAGGGGGTGCCCATCGCAAATTGAATATGTGCCCGGGGAGCACCCTTGGACCCTGCGTTGTTACGCCTCTGTTCGCTAGATACATATGAATTATACGGATATCGAAAATTGGATCAAAGAGTTTTCGTTGATTTATTAACTTTTAACAAGTATACGAAATGTTACAAGTTTGTAAAAATAAATTGAAGACGCGACAATCCCGCACCAGTTACCCGCTGTCTATAAATCTAACAAGCTTTGGCGATTTTAAACTTTCAGTGGGATAGTTTCGATTTAGTTACACAGTTAAGTAATGCACTTCGATGTCTTTTGATCGATTCCTGAAAATTAAGAATATTTTGTTGCAAATTTTTCTATTTATTATTTAGAAAAAGTGTTTACAACGAATTGCGCAACAGTAGTGACATTGCTGGGCTTCTCATTTGGGTCCAGATAGTTCGATTTTGTAGACTACTGTATGATTAAAAGAGTTGTGTATAAATGCGCCTACATTATCAATATAAACTGGGGACCATGCGGGGACGTGTCATCGTCAGAATCTTCAAAACCAGAATGGCGCTTATTAACACCAGCGCTCTTTTCATCTTCGTCCTCGCTGATAAACAATTTCCATTTCTTATCGGAATACTTTCTTCTTCGTCCTATAAATATGCGTTCTTGTCCAACTAAGTTCGTTACAAAATAGAACCGAACAAAATTTTAAAAAATCCCAAATAGAAAAACAAAAAAAGGTAGTAAGACCGATGTTTCAATGTAATAATCGAATGAAATCTTCAAACCGCGGGACACAAAAATACGGTAGGTAAACTGAGAACTCGCAGTCGACCCGGGGAAATATAAAAAGAGTCAGATAACATGTCAGATGTTGCATCATGACTGTCCAGACAATGGGCAAAACCTATAACAGACACAAGTGCGAAAAGTTGTCGATAAAACTGTAACAATTCGATCTGAATGATGCGACCGATGACGGATTAATATTTTTGCTCCGAACAGGCCATTTTACGGCAGCTGGCAAGAAATTTTGAAGTGTATAAACGTAAACAAAGTCAATAATTGACCGCGATAGAATTAAACAAACCTCAATCATCGAGAAGATCAGTGAACATGTGCGCAGCGCACATTACAAAAAAGAGCGAATCCCAATTGAGAATCTTAATTATGCATAAGACTAAGTAGCCTACCTTGCCTTAATTGCGCATAAGCCATTGAATTTTTAAAACCGGTGAAAGAATTAAAAATGAACAAAACTCACTCTAGTAGTGACTTTTATTAATTTATCACTAATTGCTTCAAATATGAAAGATGTTTTTTTTTTCTTTCGTCCTTAGGTGTACACATAATGTACCGAATAAACATCGCCTATTAAGATGATTTAGAAATTACGAAAAGAGAAATTGAATTAAAATCGGATAGTTCTAAACAATCCGATTAATATGATTCGGAAACTACCTAATAAGAAAATGAATTAAAATCGATAATTCTAAAGAATCCTCCGGCTTCTAGCAATCTCCTTATCCTGTCGGACGCTCAAAGCGTGCTGCAGTCTATCACATCTCCTCTCCCTTCTCACTCTACCGACTGTATCATTCTCCTTATTCGTTCCTTAATTCACGATCTTTTCCTTTCCCACTTTATCCAAACGGATTTCCTTTGGATTCCTGGTCATTCCGGAATCGAGGGAAATGAGTTGGTTGACTCATTCGCTCGATTATCTTCCTCTTCTGGTAGGTTTCTTCCTGCCTTCTCAGCTTCTAATATTTCCCTTCTGTCTGCAGCTGCTCATTCCAAACTGTGGTCTGACTCCTACGTCTCCTCATTCTCCAACCCGAACTCCCTTTTCTTGTATATTCAATCTTCCCTTCCACGTTTTCCATGGTTTATTAACTTTCCTTCTATGCGCCGTTCTAATCTCTCTGCGATTTTCCGCTTGCGGTTTGGGCATAGTTTGCTCCCTTCCTCATTGTTCCGTTATTCTCTCGTGCCTTCTCCTTATTGTCCATTGCACCCTCCCGGCGATCAATGTATTTCTGATCCCGATCATATAATGTTCAGTTGTTCGTCGCTTTCAACTGAACAGGCTTCTTTTTATTCCTTCCTCTTACAAAACGGCATTCCCGCTCCATACTGTGCTTCATTCATTCTCTCCCTTCCTTCTCCTTCGGTTATTCTAGCTCTCGATTCTTTTCTGTCAGCTATCTCTGATCGTGTAAGGATCTGAGTCTCTCTTTTCTCTCTATTCCACTGTTCTTGGGCCAATGTCCATGTCGACGAACCCATTAAAAAAAAAAAAAAAAAAAAAAAAAAAGAATCCTATTAAGACCATACGGAAATTACAAAAAGGAATTTAATTAAAATCGATAGCTCTAGAGAATCCTATTAAGACGATGCGGAAAATAAAAAAAAAAAAAAACGGAAATTTAATTAAAATCGATAGCTCTAGACATGGGCGTAGCAAAGGGAGGGGTCTAGGGGGTTTCTACCCCCCCTTAATTGCCACAAAGAGACAAAAATCTGGCTATAAGGAACGCATTATTATTATTTTTTTTTTTAATTCTTCCAAATTCAAAGAATTGCCGGTAAATCTCTGGATATCACTTATTTATATTGACTTTCCCCCTCCCCCGAAAACAAAGGAAGAAACACATATTATAAAATCCTGCAGTATATTCGTAGACAGTGAGTAGATAATATTAAAACAGATTATTGAAAGATTATTTTTCCAGTCTCCGGGTAACTCTTTGCTCTTTTTTTCGTATAAAAACCATCTGGTTTTTCGATGCACTATTTATACGATTGATAAGGCTGATTGTTTTAAATTAATGAGGCAAAAAATTATTTACGAAGCAGTTTTTGATGATGATTGCTGACGAGCGCTGGCGATATTGAAAAGCAGGCGATCAATCAAGTGATCTAATAAGCTGAAATTTTTGTAGCATATTTTCGGGTTTCATTTCACAGGAGGCCTCCTTAATTGGTCTTCTTTGCATGATATTGTATTCTTTGCACGATTTAAGGATAAATTTTCCTTCGGTACTATCTTGGTACTGAGGTTTGTAGCAAATTGTGGCCTTCTCACACAATTAATATTAATAAAATTTAATAAAAACCAATAAATGACGAATTTATCTTAATAATTTAAAATCAACGTAAAATCTTTAAGATGCATTTATAAAATATTTAATTTAATAAATAAGTAAATCATAATTTATATTTAAAAAATTATTTTAATTTTTTAATAAATAACTCATTTATTTTATAAATTATTTAGATAAAATTACGGGGCTCCCTTCATTTATTCTCTTCCACTCAAAAAAAAAAAAAAAAAAAAAAAAAAAGACTCAATATTAACCTCTTTTTTCCATTACATGGAGAGAAAGGAAAATCGATCATTTCAACTGGAATAGCCGTTCCGAGAACAATGGGAAAGCAAAAGGAGGAGACTGCCGAAATATACTATAGTCAAAAAATTGTTTACCCTTTTGTCGATCATGTGATCAATTGAATGACCGTTTCAAGTCACATCATGAAGCAATCCAGAGAATACAAATGCTCCTACCAGGAAAAACAGATAATGACCCGAAAACCATAGAATGTCTGTGCAAAATTGCAAATATTTTTTTTTTTAATGCGAAGGAGTTTTCAAATGAATATTAAGTACGGCACAAAGTATGGCAATCTGCAACGGAGAAACCGATCACTGTTCTAGAAGCTGTCGGCCAATGCGATAAAACTTTTTTCCCATTGATAAAAAAATTTACCATCATTTTGGTCACACTTTCGGTATCGACTGCAACTCCTGAAAGGTCTTTTTCGAATCTAAAAAGATTAAATACCGATTTAAGAAATAAAATGGGCAACGAACGACGAACTAGTCTTGCTTTAATGAGTGTTCATCGTGATCTAGCGACTAAGCTCAGTTCCAGTGAAATCACGGAGGTGTTAGTGCAGAAACACAAATTCAACATGTTTTAACAAATTCAAATAAATACATTGAAAATATGTAAATTCACAAATTATATATATCAGTGGCGGATCCACAGGGGGGAAAATAGGGGACATCCCCCCCCCCCAAAGATCCAAAGTGACTATGAAAAAATTTGTTATAACTGAGAAATTTAATTTATATAAAAGATTTGTATAAATGTTACCTATGGATTTAATTATAACTAATATTTAATACTCGATCTTTTGCCTTTCTTATTTATTTTTAATTTTTATTTTATAATGTAAATGAAAATAGATCAAAGATAAATATATATATTTTTTGTACTTGCTCACAAAGAAAGAATTCACATTGGATTACTAACAAAAATAAAAAAGAAGTAAAGTTTAGTAAAAATGCTATCTTTCCTACAATTCAAATTCTAAACTACCATTTTAGCTAGAATTTTATAATTTTTTATTTTTCACCTAAAAATAAAATAAAATTTAATTTAAATTGTAATAATTATGTATTTTTAAAACATTTTTTAATTTCTAAAGAGGTCATTATTTGATTTTCTTTATGAAACAACGTATTTCTCAAATCTACTGCCTACCACAGAAGATATTACGTAATTATATAACTTCCCCCCCCCCCCACTAAATTTGCTCTGAAAATGTCAAACCATAGGGCTTAAGCTACAAATTAACGTGTCTGAAACCAAACAAACCAAACAATATTCCACTTTTCACAAAAAGTAATGGCGATAAAATCACCAATGTGACAGAGAATCTAAAACTACTCCCTGTCCTTTTTTTTTTCTGTTAGACAGTACTGACAAAGACAGCAACAAACAACGGACTCCTCTTGATACTTCCGCATGAAATAGCATTATAAAAAAATTAAAAAACAACAAAGCTGCTGGACCTGACAATATTACAAATAAGACACTAAAATTAATCCAAAAGATCTATCCAAAACTCCTTCCACTCCTATATAAAAAAAAAAAACATTTCCTTAAACTATTTCCCTAAAACCTGGCACGAAGCAAATGTTCCTACTTTATAAATCAAATAAAGATGCAAATCTCATAATCTTCTATCGCCCAATATCTCTTTTAAATACTGTAAGCAAAATTTACGAAAATCTATTAAAAAAGTAGGATATCTTGCCATCTGAACTCAACAAAGTTTTTAGATAAAAGACTATTTGGATTCAGACAAGGTCTGTCCACAGAACATGCTGTGAATTATGCAATCAGCAAGATAGCAGCAGCCTTAACAAAAAATCAAGCGTTCTTGTCATAGGAGTGGATATCAAAGGAGCCTTTGATAACTGCTGGCATCCTACTTTGTTTGACATTTTAAAATATATTGTGATCAAAAACATACCATTGGTAAGTACAATATACTGCTACCTTAAAAACAGACGTGTAACTCTTCAAATAGGTAATCATAGTGCAAACACTGAAACCAATAAAGGCTGCCCACAGGGTAGTTCACTTTTCTGGAATATATTATTCAACTAAGCTCTACCATACGACAAGAACGTTGACCTATGCGCCTATGTCAATAACTTACTATTCATAATAATGGACGATACAAAAGTCAATCTGGAAAGAACAGCTAACAAAAGCTTGAGTCACTCGAAGCCCGTCTAAATAAAGTGAAGCTTAATCTTTCAGTTGAAAAACGCTTTGTGTCCCTTTTCACAAACGCCCTGGAACTAAACAGGAAAAATATTAAAGTGCTTTACAGAGGGATCACTTTAAAAGTAGTCGAACATTTTAAATACCTAGGAGTTGTATTAGACAATAAACTCTCCTTTAAACAACACATAGACTCCACTACATCTAAGTTGGACGCTAAATAATATCAATTACTAAAAGTGTGTTGAAATACATGGGGCTTTGATTACAAATATAGACTTGTGTTTTTCCAACACTTAAAAAAGAAAACCCTAAAGCAAAAAATCTACTCTACACAACGTAAATACTTAATAAACGCTTGCAGGATTTATAGAACAATTTCTCATAGCACCCCTGTTACTCTTACGGGAGTCTTTTCACTAGACCTAATAATTAATTATAGATCAATCATTTTTACTATAAAAAACCATAAAAATTTTGAATATATTAACGATCATGTCTATCAAATAATGAATTTTTTGCTTTCAATAAATCCTCTTCAGAATGATTCCTTCATGCTAATCCACCATGACTTACATATAAAAATGTCGCTAAAACAACTTAAAGGACACATTAAAAATTATTTCATATCCATACGGCAAACTCCTGGGAAAGAGATACAGCAGGTCGGTATACTCACAGGCTAATCCCACAGGCTTACAGTTAACATCGGACTTTTACATTACCCAAATCCTCACTGACCACAGACACTTCGGAGCTTACTTAAAAAAATTAATACAAAATTACTGAAGATAACAAATGTGGATGTGGGGAAATTGAAAACGCCAATCATGTAATCTTTCACCGTAGTAAGTATGACGACATCAGACACTTCAATATAGGAAACCTCAATTTGAGCAATTTAACTTTGCAAGTTAAATTTCAAAAATTCGCTTTCTTAGTTTTAAAACCAAAATTTACTGATAAAAATAACATCCTACAGTGATTTACATTATTCAATTGAATAAAAAACATTACACTTAAAATCTGCCGATTAACACATATATAATTTTCAATATTAATACCCGGACAAGACAATCTGGCCTAAATGGTAGATCAAACTGAAATCAGTCACACGCGTCTTTCAGAAAAAAAAATAAAAAAAAAATAAAAAAATATATAAATATTATTGTCTTTTAAATAAGTACACGATACACAACCCACCAGATCATGTAGCATTAAGTTTCTCAAGCTGGCTATCGTTTCCTTAATCAGACTAAGACTTGGTCATTTTCTCCTTCCCTCTTCTCGTTTTTCCTTTTCTTTTTCACCCTCTCCCTTTTGTTCTCTCCATTCTACTGATCCTCCCTTTATATGCGACCCCAACCATATCCTTTTTGAATGTCTTGCTCTTTTTCCCGAGTGCTCTCATCTATATGCCGAACACTTGGCGTTGGATCTTCCTACTCCTTTCAATGCTTCCTTTATCCTTTCCTTCCCATCTCTAGCCGTTATTCCCCTCCTACTCTCCTTTATACTCGCTACCGCCGATCACCTCAGAATCTGAGTTGGTGATCTAAGCTCATGTAGTTGAGTCAATGCTGGCACCGAACCCATTTTAAAAAAAAACAACAAAAAAACCCGATATAAAAAAAAATTAAAGTTTATTACTTAAGTTTTATTTTAAAAAGGTTCTAGGTCAAGATTAAGCCTAACGGCGGGGCTTGGCTTGGCGCCTTTGTACGCAAATTCGTATTGTAAAAAAAAAGCGCTATTGAAATACAGTTCTTAATCAAAAAAAAAATTCCCCCCCCCCAAAATGTCTCTCTGGATCCGCCCCTGTATATATGCATTTTTTTAATTCTAGATCTCCTTGTTTGTCATATGCTATAGGTCCTACCAAATCACTTGCAAAGACATTTCTTTGGAAATTTTTTTTTTTTTTTTGGTTCAGACCCCCTCCTTATGAAATGTTTTATTACGTCCGTGGCCCTAGAACAGTTACACCGCGTGAGAAGTTGCGCAAATCGTATTAAAGCAATCTTTTAGAAAAAACATATAATATAATCGAAAAACCGATCAGCTGACAATTTCGAATTCCAAAAATCACAGAAAAACACGTCAAGAATGTACACATATTGTTTTGTCCCCCCCCCCCCATCACAACTGACCAGTTTTAGTGGTCATTTAGCGATTAATTTATTGCGATAAAGAATGTTTTGTGGAGGGGTAGTACTCAGCAGTACTCCCTCTGAACTTTATAATGGCTGGACAAGGTCTAGAGGCTTATTTCGCCACAGTCTACGTATTTCACCGGAGTTATCCAGCAAATTGTTAGCAAGTGGGTTAATATGGATGCTAAGTCGGGCAACATGTTTATTTGCTTGTTTTTTGATTTCATCCTCCAAAAACATGACATTCAAGTCATTATGGAGGGTATAATTTGAGGCTGCAGTAATGGTTCTCTTGTATTTTCTGTAAGTTCGATGTTTTTGCGCAGCCCCACAACTGTATACCGTACAGCCAGATCGGTTTTAGAGCTATTATTTTATGTAATTGAGTTTTATTGTCTAACGATAAGCCCGATCTCTTACCTAACAGCCACGACATGGTTCTAGTTTTAAACCTCAAATGCTCCATTTTTTTTTGAATGTGAGTACCCCAGGTCAGCCTAGCGTCCAAGTGCATGCCTAAATATTTTACGTTATTGGCATGTAGTATTACGACGTTATTTATTTTGATTGGTAGGCGTTCAATTTTTCGATTTGTGAATGAAATATACGTCGACTTACTTTTCATTGACTACTATGCACCATCGTTTTAGCCAAGTTTCCACATGCTGAAGTGACTCTTGCAGTTTTTCTGTGGGTACACATATTATGGAATTCGAAACGATCTGAACTCTTTTTCAGCAAATTCGTAACTCGTGTCACCCCCTGTGACCACTCTTTATTTCTGTAAACAAAAATCATAGTCCGAATGACAAAAAAAGAAAAAAAAAAAAAAAAAACAATTTCCGGTAACTAATTTAATCCTCTATTCAAGACGAAAAATAGACACATTAAATGGAATTATTCGAAATATATCATAAGTCAGGCCCGTGCCCAGAATTTTTGAAAGGGGGGGTTTTGAAAATTTTCTTCGCATACTCATTTTCCAACTGCCACGGACCTAAACGCTTTTTTTGGACATCAAGAACCTCAATAACATAATCAAATTTCTTAAATATACAATGCTACACTTAGCTTTATAAAACGATGTACCGTGTAACTAGACTAAGTAGATTATAGCCTATGTAGGCAGTAAAAATCGAAATAAATAAATAAAATAAATAATACATTTTTTACTAATATTCTTACTATTAATAATTTCCATCATTCTGGTTTATATATATTAATAATTCACATAATCGAATTACCCCGTATTTGAACATTAATAAAAATTTGCATATGTTATTGCTTATACTCGTAGTAAAAAAATTTTCCTTAAGATATTAATAAAGTACTTAAAAATGTGGAGCATAATTTTTTTCTTTTTTCTTTTAAAGTGTAGGTAAGAACACCCTAAAAATCATCAATATTTATTTTAAATTTTTGATTTTTTTCCAATGTTTGTGTATTTATAATAATTATTTCAGTTCTCGGGAGGGATTAACCCCCCCCCCCCCCCCCGTGGACACGGCCTTGTCCTAAGCACGCGCGTGCACATTCTATAAAAAAAAAAACCACAGCCGATATGCTACCACTGTGGACAGGATCCTCTAACAGTCGAGCACATACTAATAACAAAGTGCATACCACTCCGGAAATACCATCGTAACCGCAACATTTTAATGCATACGTCACTTTCTGAAAAGACTATAATCCAGTTTTTAAAAACAACAAGCATATGTATGTACATCTACGCTCATTTAATAAAATACCCCCTCGGGGTGACCCTAACTTAAGCTGTAGTTTACGGCACCTTAAAAAACAAAAAAAAAAAAATAATTAAAAAAAATAATTAATTAATTTTAAAAAAAATAAAGAAGAAAAATATAGCCGGTATTATAAATCACGGTAAAAGTTTCTCCGAGTGTGTCGCATATCGATGAAAATCTAACTACTTGGAGGTAACAAAACCGTACATTTCAATTCCTTAAAGGAACTCGCGTCAAATTTTAAAGTTAGAAAAAGCGTGAAAAATATCGTGTTCTCTCTTTGATCATTGTAAATAAAATTTTCAAAATTTAAAGATTTTCTTTTTTTTTTTTCAGATCTTCTAAATGTGTTCAACTTCAAAACTAAAATCTATCTTACAAACGTTGAAAGAGTACAAAAACTTTTTTTCCCCCAAATGTGACGTCCATTGAGAAAGCTCGCTATTTTAAAAAAGTAACGAACCCCCTATTTCGATTCCTTCGACGAAACTCTATATCCGAGTTTAGATAAACTTTGGAATTATTAAAAATTTAAGCGCAAAGTTTCTCCGAATTTTATTATTTTTATATAATTTTTGCACATTTTTGATTATAAATAATTTACAAAAAAAGAGACGATTAATTTTTCTTTAAGCCGTTATAAATTAATAATTACGCTTCTCTGAAAGAGTATGGCGATTTTTTTTTTCTTTATGAACAGGCAATATCGAGCGGCGCTGATCATTATTGTGTATCGCCGTAATTTAAACGTACGTAATACTAAAAATTCCAAACAAATATTTTATTCCGTGAAGTATTTTCTTAAATCCATTTGCAAACATAGAGAGATTGATTAGAAATTTTTTTAATATACAATATTCGTGCCATCAAGGGGCCGGAAAATTTTTTTATTCGGTCTTTTAAACCTTTCGCAAACACGCGGTTTTGTTAACGCGCGATTTGTTACCGCAGGGAAACTACTTATTTTTTTAAAAACCCAATTTGAAGTTCTAATATTATTTTTCCCCGGAAATTTACAAAAATTCTCGAGACACCTTCTTTTCTTTTTTTTTTTTTTCCATCTTAAGCAACGAGAGAGAAACTTCATATAATTTAATCGCGTCCAAGAACTATGTCTGAACGTTTAATCATAGGCAGATTAAACGATGGTATAAATACAAGTAGAAAAATTAAACAGAGTCGGTGAGTCAGACGGTCGCGAGAGCGGAATTAATTTCTGATTATAGAAAAGAAATAAACGTATACCGTAATTTTACCTATATAAGCAACAGTGAAACTAAATAGTTGACTAGTTCCATTTTTACTCCGATGCATAACTACATATTTTTCTAAATAAAAACACGATAAATCGTATAATTTTTCGTTATTAAATCAAAATTTCTTTTTGAAATTACGATATAGGCGTGTGAATTTGGCTATTTAAAAATGTCAAATCAGCAATTTCGGAAGTGAAATGCCCCCCCGCGCGTGTCGAACGAATAATGTTCCAGTGCTGTTTTTATTCGTTTTTCTCTTTATACCTGTAAAATTTCTAATCCTATACCTTTGCTTACCGTCCGCCCAGGTAAAGGAAAGCGCGCAATTAATGTTGGAAAAAACATTTGCAGAGGGAATATTGGACTGCCGCCACCGCCGCCTCCTCTCTGGCCATATGTCGCAAAGACTATACAGTAAAATCGAATTAAAATTACACCGGCGAAAAACCCAATTACATAGAGCCATTAAAAATCCGACCATTCGAACATTTATTTTAGGCCGAGTGAGTGGGCGAAAAATGTGGCGTACACCAATATATAAGTCACACTTACGCATTAATTATAACGCGCCAGGCACCCAGCACCGACACCGTTATAAATAAATTTATAGTCGCTTTTAATAAGTTTCACGTCAGGAATCTATATTTCATTAAGATACCGCAGGTGCGAATGTACGTTCGGCGACTGAATTTTCCTTTTCTGAATATATACGGAATAAGGTGTGTGCCATCTCATTCGGTAACGTTAGGTAATTTCAATAAATATCTACCGGTACCTTTTTTATCGAGCACACTACCGTCGACTGAAGAGAGTTATATTGTTATCGTTATTATCCTCGATACGTCGGAAAAAACGTTTAATTACTTAGCAGTCGTACCGCCGTCTCTAGGTTGCTTCTCTAAGTGCAGTATTTCTTTAAGCGTTACTCCAGTATTTAAGATGCCCGATGATTTTTAGTTGACACCTGTTTCTGCTTATTAACTAGAATTTGTTTAACGAAAAAAATAACAATAACAAAATCGTAACGGCGACGTTACAAGATTGAATTTTATTCGAATATTAGTACATTTCTATTAAGTAGCATGTGGTAGAAGAAATAATAATAATAATTTTCGATTTAATATTCGAAACTGACTTTTTCGCCTTCATACTGTGGTTAATAGAGATGCGCAAATCAACTCCGCAAAAGGACTTTTCGGTACATATATTTGTCCTTTCCGACTGCGGATCTTCTCAACTCCAACTCTGACGAAGTTATCTCATATCCAACCTATGAATTACACTCTTCGCTGCGTATTCAACTCCAACTCTGCATAGTACTCGGAACGTGCAAAGCAACAAAAAGGTCCTTGAACACGGTGCTCATTTTCTTCGCACAATTCTGATTTACCGACAGCGGATGAAAAACTTCTCTCACACATACATACTGTTTTCTGGTGAATAGGATATTTCTTATCTATAAGCATAAAATAGCTAGTTCGCATCGCGTTAAATAACATCTAGCATTAAATTCTTGGATCATACCATTCGATTTGAAAATTTTAAATCAGACCGTCGCTATTACCTCTCCGCCATACTTCAGACTATGAACACGACGTAATTCCGTGAAACAGTAATGATAAGGCAAACTTTGACAGTTGTGCACCCAGCTGTTGCCTTTCGGAGTAGAGATATATCAAATCACTTCGCCAGAGGTGAATTCAACTGTGTCCGGAATGACAATATTTGTTGGTTGTGTGACGTTTTTCGAAGTTGAGATATGTCGTCGGAGTTATATCCGACTGTGTCCGGGGTTACCCATATGCCTAGTGGTTAATATCGCCGAAGATATTTTTAAAATTAAACATTATTCAGTTTTTATTTATGATTAAATTACATACCTGAGAGAAGTTTTCGATGAATAAATTCACGCCATCGGATTAAAAGTTAAAGATTGCTTTCGTAACTTTTAATTTTATTCATATATATATATATATATATATATATTAACGGCAACGTTATTCTTAGCCCGACCTCCATTACTTTTTTGTCCCAAAACGTTACATATATTGTATATATATATAGATATATAAACTCGGCCATTTTGGCCTCGCAAGGGGTCACTTGCTTTTATTTATGTCTCTTTCTCTTCTATACTTAGTATAAAATGATCACAATTTACAACGTAATTCTTACTGGCATCAACACAAAAAGAAAAACAAAACATAATCACAAAAATCCTATCCTAACATTTAATTTTCATTACATAAAATTAAGATATTGTTTCATTACATTTTTCGTTACATATTTCGTTACATAAAATTGTGACATTTTTTAAATAACAATAACAAAAATCTTATAAAATATAACAAACGTTACATAAAATTGGGACATTTTTTGGGGACATTTTGCGTTACTATAAAATTGGACATTTTTTCGAATGGAGGGAGCCTAAGAATTACGTTGTAATTAATATATATACAGGAAGAGAAAGTATCGATAATGTGGATGTTGCCCTGGTTAATCACGTTATTCTTGCGTTGGAGTTAATAAGAAATTCTGGTACGTTCATGCGTTATGGAAGTAATGACAAACATTTCTATGCATAAATTAAATTCATTAGTTTTGAATTCTTTCTTGATTACAATAGGGGAAAAAAACAAAGAAAAACTCATTTTGTGAAGAGAATATCATGGTTAATTGAAACCGACTCTTTTTTTTTTTTTTTTTTTTTTTTTTTTTTTTTTTTTTTTTTTGGACTCGCTGACAAAGAGCATTGACCCATGTTCGACAAGAAAGGAAAGTATTGCTGAATTAATTATTCAGATTCGTACGCGGTCAGATATCGCATCAATGAAGGATACAAGGGGAGCGACAACAGTTAACGAAGGAAAGGAGAGAACAGATGCAGCACTATAGGGAGCAGGAATATTAAGTCTCAGAAGTTGAGAGTAAAGAAGGAAACGTTCAGACGACGAAACCGACTCTTCCACATATATACATATATTTATATGTTAGTAACAACGTCGTTCTTAGCCCGGTCACAAAAACTTGTCCTAAAAGATGACATTAAATAAAGGTTTATTTTTTTTTGTCGCGCAGTCCGGAAGAATGACGTTGTCAATTTCCCTCGTTCTCTACGAAGCACGAAAGTGATAGAGCGGTGGTCTATCCTCCGGCGGGGTCAAGAGACGGAACCCCTTGCGAGGCACGAAGAGCAGAATTCATATATACAGAATGTTCCAGAAAGTCATGAAATATGTTTTTTTGTCGCGCCCCTCTTGGCTGCAGCGCGCTCAAACCGGTTTGGTTAGGTGGAGTCTCAGCTTCACAGCGCATCACAGTTCAGTCTGTTCCGAACATCGGTAGCGTCAGCATCGGTGAATTAGTGCACCTCTGTTTGAAGACCTCGTCACAGCCGCTTGGATGACCTCAATGCTTTCAAAACGGCGCCCTTTCAGCGCGGTTTTTATTATCCGGAACAGAAGAAGTCCGACGGAGAGTGTAGGGTGGCTGCGGCAGTTCGCTCACGATCAGAACTGGATTTGTTTTGCGCTCGTCCGTCAGAAGTTTTAGGACCAGCTTGGCGTACACCTTCCACATGTGCAAATCTTCCGGTAACAATGCCGAGCACAGAACTTTTTGAAATGTTCAAGGTGTCAGCTAACAGCCGAACACACTCATTCGGCGGTCAGAATTCAACAATTCACGAACACGGTTCACATTTTCTACTTGTTGTTGGTCTTCTAGAGCGAGGGTAATCGTCCACCTCTTCCCGGCCGTCCTTAAACACCCACCTCATAACTTGACTCGTAGCAGACTCCTCCCCGTCGTAAGCTTGCTTCAGCATTGTGTAAGTTTCGGCAGCTTTTATGTCTCGAGCTTTGTGCAAAACTTGATCGCCTAACGTTGTTCGATTGAATCAGAGACATCGTGCGTCGTGACGAGGTCTCCAAACAAAGGTGCACACTAATTCACCGATTCTGACGCTACCGATGCTCGGAACAGACTGAACTCCGGTGCATTGTGAAGCTGAGAGTCAGCTCCACCTAACCGAAACGGTTCGAGCGCAGTGCAGGCAAGACACTGTATATATTTTTTATAGCATTTATAAAATTTGACGTCTCTAGGCGCCTAAACTCGCCTCCTCCCTATGGCCAGCACTGCTAGCAGACATGCAGTAAAATACGGCTCCGCCTCTTCTCATGGTATCATACGAACAAGGATTTCTTGCTTAGAATAATATTCGATTGTGTCACTGCAATAGCTATTGTCTCAACTGGCTTTGATTTCTAAATGATAACTCGCACATCATTTCTGATCGTTCTCAATTCATCTCGTTCTGTCGGGAACTAATAAAGGATAGCGCTATGATACAGCTCTGATTGAAACTGTTTCAAGTTCCGAAATCTTTCTGTATTACAGAGGCTGTCTCGAGAAAAAGTTTCGTTAGCAACAGGCGTTAAATTTAGCGGTCCATTTTTGGTACTAAAACTAACTGCAGTTTTAGAAGAATGTCTGCTCCCTGATCGACGTAAACGTACGGATCATCCGAAAATTTCGCGCATTAAAGAGACGATGAAGTTCAGTACCATTTAAACTTATTACAGAAGCCACGATGGTAGGGTGGGGGGAGGGACTTTAATGCCGGTTTGACATTAAAAAACAACCTCTACTCAAGTTGTATGCGATACGGTTACTCACAATGTTAAGCCCCATCAATCCTCTTAAGATTATTTCGTAACCATCACACAGACTGAATGTAAACACGAACGCATGACAACATTGAGTAATCTCTATTATTTGCACGTACCGGCTCAAAGTTTGAAAAATAAACAGTCGCGTCCATATCCGAATTTGGGAACACTCGGGATGGGAATACTTCAAAGGCAGGAATAACCGAAACAGAAGGAAATGAGAGAATGTAAGAAGCACACCATATAAGGGGAGTAATAATACCGAGTAGTTTTAATAGAAAAGCGTAGAAGAGCGATTGTTCATTAGGAAAGGCCGGACATTCAAATAAAACATGATATCAAGGTCACAAGGCAAGTAATCAGAAGGGGAATAAAAAAGACAAAATGAAGGAGAAGTAGATGAAAAAATGAAGCGGGAAGGAGACTATGATTAAAGCGAAGGCAACAAATGGCACAGAGATTGTGGAGCGTTTAAGAGAAGGCAAGTATCAAGAAAACCGTAAATTGGGTTGAAAAGATGGCTGAATAGAGAGACTAAATAGAGGCAAGATTAGAAAATGAAGACGAATAGGAGTTATGTCATATTCTAGAATGAGTGTCATTTAAGCAAAGAAAAAGAATATTATGAGCAGAAATGGTGGCTAAAAATGTGCCCCTGGAAATGAAAGGACACTAGTGAAATCCACTAATTTATTACGCTCAGTGTCTAAATGACACGAGGAATCTCGCCACAGAAGATTGATCTCGATCGAGTAGAGGAAGAAAAGATCACGGATGAGAAAGCATATGAGAAGTATTACATAATCGGGAACTGGAAGGTTAGATGTGATAGCCCCCCTGTAAAGCACTTTTAGAATCCGAGATTATGAGCACTTTATGGAAAATTAATTAATGAGAAACTAATGATCGGCAGGACGACATTAAAGCTTTTGTAATGAGTAAAAATTCGGAAAATTTATAAGCGTATCTCTTTTTCTTCTTCCCGATTCTCTGTAGTTGTTATTCCTTTTTTCTTCTTGAGGCTGCTTCATTTGCAAATAGGCAGACTGCACGAGAAACGAAAAATAATACAAGTAAACGAAAAGAAGAAGAAAAAGAAAGAAGGTAGAAACAGAAAAGAAAGAATGAGCTACAATTGTACACAGGCCTTCGCGGAATTTTAAACATACACGGAAAAGCAGTTACAGATGAATGTGGAGGAATCGAAAAATTTCTAGCTTCGTATAATCGTTAAAAATATACGCGAACTGAATGCTGTGATGCAAGAATTACACAATGAATCGGCAAAAGAAAGTAATACTGAAATTAGATGTAGCGAATAATGTTGTAAAGCTACGACAAAATAGAATACGTCGCAGTTCCGCGCCATTAAAAGATCATACCGATGTAATTAACTAAAATCGGAGTTATAAATTAAACGTTACCGGATTTCGTTACCGCCGGCGTACGAACGACAATAGAGAAAATTGGACAGATATAGAGCTAAGTAAAAAGATTCGAACGGCGAAGAGGATTTCTAATTTATAGTTCGGACATTTCGTTTAAGTTCTTTCACACTGATTCGTTCAAACTTATTCCTCTCATTTAGATTGAAACTGATCCTTATTTAGTAGTTCGTCTATATATCGAAATACGGCGATTTGTAATCTATGAGTACTCTTTTTTAACCTTTCGCCGCGGATAGATGAAATGAAAAGTATATAGGAAACACTGAGAGCTTGATTTTTCAAAAAACCCGGCCCAGTTCGAAATATCGCGAAGGAGTATTTTAGAGCACGAAGAAGTTTCGCAAAAAATTTCACATCCAACGCGCCAACGTACAGAATAACAAAAGGAACGCTAAAAATAACGCTAAGAAGAAGTTGATAAAAAGAAGGAAAAATAATAGTAAAGAATGAAACACAGAACGGCAGTTTGATTAATTAAAGACCTAGCGAGGAAATTAATGGTCGGCCGGCAGCGTATAATCTCGTTATTGTTATTCTTTTCCGTTGCACGCGAATCTGCGTTAAAAGGACTTCCGTCTACCGCGTCCGGGTTATTTTCACTTACTTTTTATACCTGTTCGTGGCGGCTTTCCATCGGATTTTCTTAGCCACCGTGTCCTGATTTTCTCTTTTTTAACCCTTTCGTCGGCTCGCTTCCCTGTCATCGGATCTCGACAATTCTGGTTTTTCTTTAGTTTCTCGAAGGCAGCAGTGTGTTTATAGTCATTTAGTTAATTTACCGACATCATTAACTGGAGCTTCGTTATTTCGCCTGAAATCGAAGTAATTACTATCCGTAACGTTAATTCTATTAAGCTCACCGACATCTATTGCGAAAATTAAATTTCAATATTTAAATAACACCTGCTTTTTTTTTTTACTTTTTCTTTTATTATTATTATTATTATGCCGAAATAGTTAAATTTCACGCTATTTCTTTTTTGTTTAAATTAAATTTAAATAAAAATTACCAAATAATAATACATATATTTCAAAATTTCTCTGTAAATATATAAAAATAATTTTGCAATTCTTCACTATAAATTAACTCGTGATTAGTTTTGAAAAATTTCAAAATCACTTTTACATTATCAAGTAGCCAGAAGGAATCAAAAGTTAAGAACAACCCCCGTATAATATTCGAATATTCTTTCTCGATTCGCTCGTGCCCGCGCTTTACCGACGTCAACTGACAAAATTGTGCGATGGAAATCGTGTAAAATTTACATTAGCAGAGCCTCATTAGGGGTTAGCATGGGCATACTAACGGATATTTAATTACGATATGAAACACAAAGAGTACTCTGGTAAATATCAGAATAACGATATTTCTGTGTAGCGTTCGGCTTAATTTGTATTTTTTTAAAATTAAAAGATAATAGTGTAACTTTTTAAAAGCCGGAAAAACTAGTAGGTAAATTCTTAATTTTGGAAAAAACTCTTCTTCGATAAGGGTAGCTTCTTTTCAAATTGCGTAAAAACCGATTTTTGCATCATTAACACTGGCGCGCCAGTTGCCGATTTCGATATATCGCCCATTATCTCGAATACTCCTTTCAACGTAAGTTGTATAGCAATAAATCTAATGTTTAATATCACGCTGTCCTTTTCCCCATGTAATCACGCTACTTTTGAAAATGCTTGTTTCGCCGGCAGTAAGACAAATCTTTTTAACGGCAATGTGTATAATATGGTAGTGGACGAGAGATAATTTTCAAAATTCCCCCTAGATACATTGCAAATGCTACGTGACAGACACTAGGAGGGGGGAGCTTCTGTTACAGTCGCTTGAATTCGTAAAATTGTTTAGGTCAAATACGTCGAAGACATCGCTCGATCCGTGAGACAAGTACCGTCACTGCTCTTTGAATTTAAGTCAAACAAAATAGACGAGAAATATAGCATAAAAAGATCAACCTCGTTTTTATTTTTGTTTTTTTTTTTTTATCACCTTCTTTTATTATCATCCTTTTTAATTTATATACAGGCCCGTCAACTATTAATCTAGCAGAGCCATTGATAAAAACGATTTACTCAGTAACAGGGTTCGAACCAAGTTACCGCACAGAAACACCGCTGCCCAACCGATTCCGTTACGGTGACTGGTTGGTAGATCAGCTTGAACTGCGCAGTTCAATCTACGTATAAAAATAAATTACATAAAAAAAAAAAAGAGATTAAATTAGTGACGCACTTATAAAAATATAATAATATTAAAATCCGTCATTTTTTTGTTTTTTCTTTAACGGCTATTTCGAAATGACAGATTATTATTTTATTAATTTCTCGAAAATTTCTGACTATGGCATTAGTTTTCCCGTGAAAATCCGTAATAAATAAAATACCCATGGAACGAACTTTTCAAAAAATCGACAAAAATGAGTTACCGACGGCGCCGGTTAACCCGAAAATGGAAAGCAACAATTTATGTCGCGTATATTCTCAATTCGCGGCTTTTCTTTGTCCTAACTGAATCTTGTAAAACATTCCTAGTCGCAACTATGTAATTGCGACGAGATTAATACGATACCATAAATTCACGTAAAGAGTACCGGGGTTTAGTAAAAGATTGGTTAAGTATTCTCTTAAGGACAATGGATTGGCTAACAAATGTTAATTTAAAATTAGACGAGAATTTGTTGTTTTTTTCATTCTTATCCTATAATAGTTCATTTTGTAATTTCTTCTAGCCTTTGATTTATTTCGTATAGATACGATAAATATACGAAATACCAAAAGGAGTAGAAAGTTTCGTTTTTTTCGAGAGCGGCAAACAGAAAAACTTTTTCACTCAAAAACAACCAGAAGAGAAAGGAGCTAGTTTTAAATTTATCGAGTCGTACCTAGAAAATCCTAAAAAAACCTAAACTGATGTTGTATTAGGAGCAATTTTTGAATTGGAATTTCAAAACCGGGGGCAACTATAAAAATTTTCTTTTTGATGAATTATTTCAAAATCTTCTTCTTCTTCTGGGTGCCTTACGTCAATGACGCGTTAGCTGCTCCCAATGCTCTGCTTCTTGCTGCCTCAACCAACTCCCCGAATCCATTCCTTTACATCATCAATTTATCCACATTTTCTTCTCCCTCTTGGTCGCTTGCCTTGCGTTCTGCCTTCTAATATGACTTGTAGTGGCCGATACTTTTCTCCTCGGATGATGCGACCAAAAATATGCCGTTTTCCTATTCTTGATGGTATTCCACAGCTCTCTTTCCACGCCAACTCTTTTTGGAGGACTTCTTCGTTTGATACTTTATCAATCCATGGTATTTTTAGTAGACGTTTCAGGAATCAAATTTCAGCTACTTTTAATCGATTCTCAGATTTCTTTTTTATGGTCCAGTCCTCTAGTCCGTAAAGTAAGACTGGCCATATGTAACATTTCACAACTCGAAGTCTCGTAGCCAAGGGGAATTTAGGTTGTAATAGGGCAGTGCCAAATTTCCTGAATACTTCCTTCGCGATTCCACACCGAATTTAAATCTCTTCATCGCAGTCTAATTTGTTATTAATCATCGATCCCAGGAACTTGAAGTGTTCAACTTTTTTAACTGGCTATCCGTCTATATAGAGATCTTTTTTTTGAGCTGGGTTACGAGTGACTACCATAAATTTTGTTTTATTTACATTGATTCTGATACCAAATTTCTGTCCAGTTTTATTTATTTTATTGATTAATCGCTGCAGATCTTTTAAGTTTTCGGCCAAAATTGCAGAGTCATCCGCATATCTCAGATTCGTGATTATTTCTCCATTAAGTTTTATTCCGGCAGTTTCTTTGTTTAGGGCTATCTGGAAGATTCGCTCAGTTAAATAACAATGGTGATAAAATGCAGCCTTGTCTAACTCCCTTTGCAATTTGAATGACTTCCGTCTCTAACTCTCCTTTGATTCGAAATTTGGCTTCTTGTTCCCAATAAAGATTTACGAATAATTGAAAATCTTTATTGGGAACAAGAAGCCAAAGTTCGAATCAAAGGAGAGTCAGAGACGGAAGTCATTCCAATTGCAAAGGGAGTTAGACAAGGCTGCATTTTATCACCATTGTTATTTAACGTATATCTTGAGCGAATCTTCCAGATAGCCCTAAACAAAATAGAAAAATAAAATAAGAACTCTTTTAGCGATCAGGAGTATCAGGCCGAGAAAGCTACAGTGTGAAGGAAAACTGCAAGGAATCATAAAGACAGGTCTTTGTTGAATATAAATCTACGATCGTTCAGAACTTCAACGTAAGAACACCGAGCCGTTACCGGACTTTTAACCCAAAAGTCGTTATCAAACGCCATAATTACATGCTAATAATGACAATTATTCTAGTTGTAAAACTATATAGAGAACGTACTTAACACTTAGAGGTAACCATTGATAGTGCTGTAAGCTGGATCGCACTTTGGAATTAATAGAAAAAATCAGACAATTAATCCCGGTCAGTTATAGACTTAAGCCTTTGATGCCTCCAAAAGTTTTGAAACAATGCTCTAATGTATTGATATCAAATCGAAGTTATAACTATCGTGAGGAGGAGTGAATAAATTTGCTCATAAAATCAAAAAAGTCTTAACTCGTAGAAAAAAAAGAAAAGAAAAAAAGGATCTAAATTAAAGGAATCGTAATATAAATATTGGTGGAATTGAATGGATGAACACTACCGGCTAAACTGAGGTATTATGTTTATAATTTATACGATTATAAGCTTCATCCTCCCGATCTTCAAACCCGACAAATGCAGAAGATAGCTTTTTCCAATAATGTAAACTTAAAGGGTATCAATAAAACAAAGGATTCAGTACTAACTGACCAATTAAAAAAAAAAAATACGATTGAAATTATGAACATTAAAACAAAAAAAAAGTTGTTCGTTGGAAATTAATATTTGGCTAACTTGAATGACTTCAATAGATAAATGCGACTCTCCGGAATACACGATTAAGAGAACATAAGTAATTATGTTGATCTTTTATATAACATCGGTCCTCCCCCCGGTAGGGTCACCCTGTTTCGGGCGCGATCGATCGGGCGCGATTTATCGGGCGCAGCTCTATCGGGCGCGACTCTATCGGGCGCAGCCTCTTTCGGGCGCAGGCGAACTCAGACCTTTTTACAGACCACCTACGGTGATTTTCAGGTATCATCCGTTAAATGTTATCATCTGCGTTAGTGAGAAACACGGGTTACCAAATACTGCTATCAGAAATTCCGTCCAAAAAATACCGTTCTTCGTTAACGATTTAGTTTTTCCGCGCGTATAGCATGTTATATATGCATATATAATCACAAAACACATATTTTACATGATATTGTTTGGTTATTCGTTTTTTTAAAATATTTTCTATTTTTGTTTTGAAATAACGACTTTAGCGTGAAATACAGATAAACAGATTTTCGCGATGTAAATTGAAGAGTTCTGTTAGCAAAAGTGATACGAAACGGACGAAAATTATTAATATTAATAATCGGTCAAATGCACTGTCGGTTTTCTTCATTTTTTTTTTTTTCTTAATGTATAGTCAACCGTATTTAAAAAATTACAAACTATCAACTCTGTGCCATTTAAAGTGTAATATAACTGGATTGAATTTGCTTCTGATACATATTCCTTATATTATCTTTCTTTTTTATTCATATCTAGAAAATTTATTTGAGGATACGTTTATTAAAGTTTTTTCTGTTATCTATGATTTTAATTATATATTTAATTCCTTGACGAATCAACCCTGATTTCAAAAAAATATCGAATAAAACAAACAAAGGCGCAAAAATTTTTAAACATAAACACATTTATGTTAATACTGGGCGAGAAATATATACGATATTACAAATTAAAAATTAAATATCTTTGTTTTGAATTTAATATTATGTAAATGTAAATTATGGTAATCTTTAAATTAACTCACAGAATGTTCAGTACATGAAACATCCTGCCCGGCTAACCTCTTTCTTTTTCTTTAGAAAAATTTTAAATCTTCAAAACACTGGACTAATATTATTTTCGTAAAAATTTTAATAAAGCCAATAAGGAAGAAGCTTTTCTTGTTTTGTCTAATAATGAAGCGAGCGGCTCATAAAAAAATTATAATAATTAGAAAAATCGACTCGGCAATACTTGACGCGTATTTTGTAGGGAAAAAGAAAAAGTAAAGAAGTAAGTTGAGAAACAGAAGCGATTAATTAATTTTCTACTGTGAAATAGTTTTTAATAAAAAAAAGAAAAAAACCGTCAATGGCTATAGCCACTTTGTAATTAACATGTTTGTTAGTTACAAAACGCGTTTTAAGCGAATTTTTTTTTCTAGAATTTCGTTTTTTTACTAACTTATCACACTAAATTGCAATAATACTTTCTAAATATTGTCAGTTCAGCTGGGTTGGATTTGAGTTATACAAAACTTTAAAAGGAATAATTTGCATGTATTCGTTATTTGAATCATCGTTCTATCAATTTAGATTAAATATTTATAATAGTAACTTATTTTACTTCTGTTTCTCATCATATCGGCTTTCTTTACTAAAGGTTTTTTGGTTTTATTTCGAAAAAAAAAAGTTCTTTAGTGGCGGTAGTGAATAATATGAAAGAAGCTATATTTAGTTCTCTATATCTGCTTATTGGTAATGACTGCAAAACCTAAATGAGAATTACCTTTTTCGACCTTAGTCTTATTTATTTATTTGGGCACGTCAATCAAGGTCCTTTACTCGGTTTGCATTTCGATACTCATGATATGTTGTTGCAAATACTAAATTATCCGTACGCTTGCTTGTTTTCTTTTGGTATTTGCTGAACAGAAAAGTCCCGTTGAGGCCAAATGTGATCAAACAATAAGTGAGTAATTGTTAAAATAAGCACGATCGCCTATTTGTTTTTATATAGTTATTTCATTAATTTATCCAGAATGATTTGTCAGTTAGCCTTAGTATGTTTGTTTTTATTTCTGTTCGATTCCTTTAGGTTGCTTTTTCAGATTTAACCTCATTTGGCCTAAAAGTAAAACGCACAGAAAGAAAAAAGTGTTTAATATTTATGAAAAAATAGTAAACGAAAACATAAAATGTCGCATGAAGTAGATATGAAAGAAAGAATAGGATAAATTTTGAACATAGTTATAAGAAAAATAATATTCTAGTCCGTCGTTTTTTTTTGTTTCTTTTTTTCACATGCGGCTTAAACACAACTGTGCCGATATCAAGCTGAGCCTGTTAAATTAGCTTACAGCATACTACACAAATTACAATGTTTGGTCGTTTAGTAATAACTGAAATTTTCAAAAACCACAAAAATTGGAACAATATCCTCATTATTCTTCGATAAGGAATCAATCTTTCTTATATGAAATGGATACAGTTTTATTTAATAAATAGGTATTTTCTGTAACACGCATAAACAATATTTAAGTTACCAACAATTTGAAACCTATAGTATGTATTGCGATAAAACTGTCGCAAAAAAATTATCCCCCTCTTTCCGCAGGAATGATAATTTCTCAAACCATATATATACCTACAAGGTACAATGAGTGTTCATACAGCTAGTCGAATTAGAAATTATGTTTTTCCTCTTTCAGGTTTTCCCAACAAAATAAGAGTTTGCAATTATAATATAATAATAATAGCATTAATTACAAATATAGAAATAAACGATTTCGAAATCTTACATATAAGTAGGTAATAATAATAGTACCTATAATATATGCAAACACTAAAGTTAACTAATTACATTATGTGCTACTCCACGAAGATAATCTTCAAACTGAAGCTGATTATAATATGTTGCGACTTTCAACAAACGTTTGTCGCAATCGACATATTTCTTTTTTTTACTCGGTTATTTTTATCAATAAGACTATGTTTTCTTTATTTTGTTGATATTATATCACGTTCATAGACGAATGACAAAAACCATTATGTGTCAACATCCTTTACGGCATTCTTTTTTTTTCGGAACAGAAAAGTAAAAATAACAATAATGGCAAGTTTTACACGCATTCATTGTACATTTTGTTATGTTCTTCTGTTAGGAAAATTAACCATTTTCTTAGAAATTAAAAACCGAATAGCCAATCGTATAGGTTATGAACAGTGCAGGTAAATAAATGTCACCTCTTATGAAGCTATTCAGGATTTGGTCAAATAAACAAACTAAAGCGCTACACTTATTTACAGAAAACGGTTTCATTCGTTAATTCTCCGTACTACGGTCATTATTAAGAATAGTCTATTCGAAAAATATTCTAGTAATTCTTCTTCCGCCGAAATAATAATAACTGCTTTACAATGGACCTATAGTCAATTCCAAGAAAAATGTACGATTTTTTCCATGACGATTTTATTACTTTTTCTTCTTCTTTTAGTCCTACAGATTCGCATATTGTAAAATATTCGAGGTCCTATTCATTACCTCTTTTTAATCACTCGCAGGAAATCCCCCATGGTGAGAACCGAACCGACAAAAAAAAACTAACGCCCGTTTGAGAAACATGAGTAGTTTACAATAGATCCATAAAATTATTTTCGGCATATATGTTTTTAGTGCTGTTGTATTTTTTCGGAATACTCACTGTAGATCAATATTTTCTAAAATAATTACATATAACGGTTATAAAACAAATATATACTTTTAAGAATGTCAAATAGTTGTTTAAAAATCGGAAAATTTTTGTTACTTAATTATGTTAATTTTATTACTAAATGAGCTGTTTTATTGATGTTTTTGCGTGGTTTAAAAATGGATTCTGGTTTATGTAGTTCATATTTCACAGTAATAAGAAAAAATGATTCCAAGTAATTAATCCGTGTTACATAACGTGCAGAATTAAATATCGAGCTCTAAAATATTTATTTTGCAGGTAACTAAATTTTAGAAAAAAAAAATAAATAAAAAAAAAATATAATATAATTTTATCGCAAATACAGCAAAGTAGTTGAACATAATGTGTCAACCGCCAAATGATAAGTATGAATTATCGTAATTTCAATTTACATAATACTAAATTAAAAACAGGGCCAGTCGATTTGGCTCAAAGGAATGGGTTCCGTTAAAAATAAACATAAGAATAGAAGAATAATTTCTTAAAAGTAATAAACGATTTTTTTTAGCAGTTTTTCATAATCATTAAAGTTAATTTAATTTAATTTTTTTGCGAATGTAAAAATTTATTATAAAGCACATGGATTTCCTTTGAAAGCAGAAAATCTGTCACAGAGGGAAATTATTCCTATGATCTACTAATTCTTTCTGAAATTTTTTATTGAAATAACCCGCTAAACGA
The DNA here is from genome assembly GCA_039619475.1 of Icerya purchasi. Lineage (NCBI taxonomy): Eukaryota > Metazoa > Arthropoda > Insecta > Hemiptera > Monophlebidae > Icerya > Icerya purchasi. Next base: position 92,726,912 of record CM077115.1, read on the forward strand.
ATACATAATCAGAACTTTTAGTTTTTATAACCGAAAATAATTCTTTTTGCGATATACGAACACAAAAGAAACATTGAAAACAGCTGGTTTATTTTCTAAACAAATTAATTACTAATTTCACGGGTGTTTTTTTGATTCATTACGCCTTAAATATGATAATTATAGAAGAAAAAAAAATTAAAAACTCACTAAGGCTAAACTAGGTCTACTTGGAAAAAAGACGAATTCGAAATGTAACGAGACGAATCGTGTTGCGGCCGAAACGAAATGACTCTCCAGGTAGGTTTAAAAGATTATAAAAAAATGTGATTACTCCTACACCCGGCATAAACATGTAGGTTACTAATTAAGACTTAGTAGCTGGAAAATAAAAAAGAAAATCGCGATACTGCATTTTTAATTTTGTGAAAACTATCCGCCAAGGTACGCCAGTTTATTAATTAATAAATATTCTAAAAACTTTCAATTATTATATGTATAAAAATTTTCACTGACTGCTTTTACTTGTACTTGGGACGTTAATGTTTACCACATTAATATTTTTAAGTTAATTCTAAAAACGAGGAATATGTCAATTTATATATTCTTGCTTGTACGCAATTTCAGGTAAATACGAAAAGATTATAAAAACTGTGATTTTAATTCGTCATTTAATTTGATGAGTCCATGCTATTCAGTAGGAGTGTTATTCTGGGTTAATTAAATCATTTTGCAATGTACATGGATCTCATATATTTACAGTTTACCACTTCAGTCACGTGTTTATAAATACTAGCGTTCCCCCAATGGTCCAAATTCGACCATAATTATTATTAAAAATTTAAAAAAAACATATATGAATTTGTATATTTCCAAAATTTTTTTCCCATTCTTATACATTCGTTCATTATATATCTGAGAACATATACTTTTATATGTACTTTCAATACAAAAATTAAATGACACCTTAAGATTTAGTACACTTTAAAAAAGCCAATAATGATGATTATTAAGAAAAATTAAAACATTTCAATAAGAACAGATTTACTGGTTGCAGCGATTTCCTTCTTCAATTTTTGTATTACTTTTTTATTTAAATACGAAACAAAAAGGATAACTGTTTCCATAATTTTGTGTACTGATAGCTCTAAAGATCATCAATAGTTACTAAACAGAAAAAAAAAGCAAGAAAACCGGTTAATAAAAAGTGGAGAAGACGGTACTGAAATGTTTTGTCTTTGCTTATTTATATACAGAAGAAAATTATCCATTATTTTTAAAATAGATTTTCCCGCAGTGCATTTATCGGGAATATTTAAACAAATTCAAGGTTTGAAAGCTTCTTCCTTATTGGCTTTATTAAAATTTTTACGAAAATAATATTAGTCCAGTGTTTTGAAGATTTAAAATTTTTCTAAAGAAAAAGAAAGAGGTTAGCCGGGTAGGATGTTTCATGTACTGAACATTCTGTGAGTTAATTTAAAGATTACCATAATTTACATTTACATAATATTAAATTCAAAACAAAGATATTTAATTTTTAATTTGTAATATCGTATATATTTCTCGCCCAGTATTAACATAAATGTGTTTATGTTTAAACATTTTTGCGCCTTTGTTTGTCTTTTTCGATATTTTTTTGAAATCAGGATTGATTCGTCAAGGAATTAAATATATAATTAAAATCATAGATCACAGAAAAAACTTCAATAAACGTATCCTCAAATAAACTTACTAGATACGAATAAAAAAGAAAAATAGTATAAGGAATATGTATCAGAAGCAAATTCAATCCATTTATGTTACACTTTAAATAACGTAGAGTTGATAATTTGTAATTTATTAGATACAGTTGACTATACATTAACAAAAAAAATGAAAAGAACCGACAGTGCATTTGACCGATTATTAATATTAATCATCTTCGTCCGTTTCGTATCACTATTGCTAACAGAACTCTTAAATTTACATCGCGAAAATCTGTTTATCAGTATTTCACGCTAAGTCGTTATTTTAAAAAAGTGAATAACCAAATAAAATCATGTAAAATATGTATTTTGTGATTACATATGTGTATGCATATATAACATGCTGTACGCGCGGAAAAACTAAATCGTTAACGAAGAACGGTATTTTTTGGACGGAATTTCTGATAGCAGTATTTGGTAACTCGTGTTTCTCACTAACACAGATGATAACATTTAACGGATGATACCTGAAAATCACCGTAGGTGGTCTGTAAAAAGGTCTGAGTTCGCCTGCGCCCGATAGAGTCGCGCCCGAAAGAGCGGTCCCCCCCCCCCGGTGTGTAGGAAAATTCTTCTTTTTGAAATTAGTAGTGTATAAGTGTCAATATTATTTTGTTGTTCTTTTAATGGGAGATTATATAATTATGTATATTAATTGTTATATTTATATCAGTTAATTTTATGCGATCAGATACTGCAATCTTTATTATTACAAATATATGTTATAACTGTGTTGAGAATCTACAGACGATCATTGTGTGGTCTTCATATGTCATTCAAAAAAATAAATAAATAAATTAATAAATAAATTTTTCACAGTGAAAAAAATGCATATGGATTTTTGAGGAAGAAATCATTCTGAATTGTATGTACACTCCATTACCTCGATATAGCTAGACAATAGGTGTAATGAATCTGGAGAGCATTAGGATTATGAAAGTGCGTGGGAAGGGGTCATGAGTAAGTAGAAAAAAAAAAAAAAAAAAAAGTTCAAAAGGAGGAAAATAAAGAATAAAACTTTCGTAATTAATAGAGCGCGAATGGTAACAAAGTTTTTGTTTAACTTTTTTCGAAAACTTTTCTCTATTTCTATTGGTTGATCTTCGGTGTCTTTCGACTTTGCGACTGAATTCGTTGTAACACCTAATGAACCGCGAAAATCCCATAGGTCGTAAGCGCAGTTCGGTTTTACAGACGATAGATAGTGTCGCATGCATTTAAAATTTAGTTTGCTCCAAACTGGTAACACCATTTTTTCTTTTTAATAATATATACATATATACTCAGGGCCGGATTACAGCCAAATGCCGCTGTGGGCTCAGTAATTTCTGCCGCCCTTGGAATAATTTATAAATGAAGTAATAAAAATTATAATCGAGTAACTGAAGTAAGAAAGGACATAAAAGTTAAAAATTAATTTTTGGTTAAATGTTAAAAAAGTTTTCAATTAAAAAATTACGAACATTTTTAAAACATACCCAAATTTTATTATAATTCTATACATACACATTATTCTTTCATGTGTCAATTAAAGTTTACATTTTTTACGACGCAATTTTAAAGATGCAATTTTTTTTTTTTTTTTGGGGCTCGGCTAACCAAGAGCATTGACCCATATCTATATATGTATATATATTTTTTTTAGATAACTTAAATTTTAATGCTATTCGCTATTGAGTAGAGGAAGGATGCAATTATTGGAAAAATGGCCTGGTTTGGGAACGATAGTATCGCCGAAATATTGTAAGGTGCGGGAGCATTGAGTTTTTTTTTTTTTTTTTTTTTTTTTTTGTGCCAAATTGCTCCTAGCTGATAACAGCTATCTGGCAATTTTAGTATTAGAGCGTAACATTGAGTAGCACTCTATCCAGCGATAGGTGCAGAAGATTACTTTTCCTTTTTGTTAGGCTAAGTCCATCGGCTTGACTCTGTCAAGCCGCCGAACTTCCATCGAATTATCCAACAATACGATCGCTAAGTAATTTGGATGTATCTCCAGTCTGCTAGCATACTTTTTTGCATCATTAGTTATTACTTCTAGCACGGTCTTGATTTTTAGATCTTCATGTAGTGTTAAGTTGGTGATATACCACGGAGCATTGACTATCATTCGAAGGATTTTATTCTGTATCCGTTGGATGATCGCTATATTGCTCTTTTTCGAGCAGCCCCATAAGGGGCAACCGTACCGCCAAATTGGCTTTAGGATTTGAGCGTATATTAATAGTTTATTTTCAGGAGATATTTCTGATTTTCTGTTTAATAGCCAGTACATTTGCTTCAGTTTTGCATTTAGTTCGATCCGTTTTGCTGTTATGTGTTTCTTCCATGTTAATCTTTGGTCGAGATACATACCAAGATATTTTACATCTGTGTGTTGTGGAACTGGAACATCATTCAGGATTATATCTTCCGTTGGCACAATTCTTCTGTTAGTAAAGATTACTCGCCTTGATTTGCTTTCATTAGTTTTAATCTTCCATTGGCTAAACCACGATGAGAGTTCAGTAACAGCTTCTTGAATGGTGTTACGCGCTTTAACCGGGCATACATCCGAGCATAAGATCGCGGTATCATCAGCAAATGTTGCTACTTGCACGTTGGAGGGCGTAGGAATATCTGACGTGTATATGAGATAGAGTAGTGGCCCCAGCACACTTCCCTGCGGAACGCCTGCTTTTATCGGATATATATCTGATGAGTCATCTCCATACTTCACAAAGAAGTATCTTTCGTGTAAGTATGACCAAAGTAATTGATATATTTCATGGGGAAAGTGACGTTTTATTTTGTGTAACAGACCGTCGTGCCAGACTTTGTCAAAAGCCTGGCTTATATCTAAAAACACTGCGTCACAGTACTTTTTCCCTTCGAGGGATGCCTCTATAGTGTTAACTATGCGGTGCACTTGTTCTGTTGTACCGTGCTTAGCTCTGAAACCGAACTGATGTTCCGGTATTAACTCTTTGTCGTTAATAATTGGCATTAACCGCTTCAGCAACAGCTTTTCATAAAGCTTAGAGACTACGGACAGCAAGGAGATGGGCCGATACGAGTCCGGTTCTGTCGGTGGTTTAAGCGGTTTCTTAATGACGATAATTTGTGACAGTTTTAGCTGTATCGGAAAATACCGTAGCCGGAGCATCGCATTGAAGACATATGTCAGAAATATAAAACCTTTTCTGGACAATTCCTTTAAAATCCGTGCCGTAATTAAGTCATAACCCGGAGATTTATGCGGATTTAAAGTTTTTACTAAGTTATTAATTTCCCCCGGAGATGTGAGTTTTATTGGTTTAGAAACATCATAACAGTAAGCATCAGGGGTCAGCGTTGAATTTCCAGGATATGGCTGAAATATGTTTGCGAAATGTTTTGCAAAGACTTCTGCTTTTTCTGAGTCCGTTTTAGCCCAAGTTCGACTTGATTTTCTTAACGGATGCACCGCATGTACAGGTCTTTTAAGATTTTTTGTTATTTTCCACAACGAGTAGTCATGTTGCGGCAGGGGCGATAGATTTGTTAACCTTTGTTTTAAGGATTTGTTTTTTAAATCTTGCAATAATTTCTTTAAAAACTTCGTCTGCTTATTTAATGCTGTTTTATGGGTAGGGTTTCTCGATAATTGCCATTGTTTTCTCAGTTTCCGTTTTAACTGGACCGCTTTTTTAATTTTATCTGGATAATAGATAACAGGCTCATAACCTCTTTCCTTTGGTGTGGATTTCCACGCAGCTCGTTGTATGACTTTAATGAAGTATTCTACCGCTTCATCTATTTGTTTTGCAGTTTTCAGCGGTATTTTAACGTTCATTGTACGTTCAAGCTGCTCTCGAAATGCATCCCAATCTGTGAATTTATTATGGAGTTTTGGTTTCCGCATTTTTCTAACTATATGCTGACTAATTGTTAGTGTAACCGATGAATGATCTGATGATAATATTTCGTCAGTCCTAACATCAATAAATGGGGATGAAATTCCTTTTATTATGAAGAAGTCCAAGAGATCCGGTGTTTTATTAAGGTCGGTTGGCCAATAAGTAGGTGTTCCCGATGAATAGACCATGCTGTATGTTTCGTCCATGGATGATTTTAATTCTTTCCCTCTGGGCACTGTCAGTCTTGACCCAAAGTGAATATTTTTCGCATTGAAATCTCCTCCTACAATGTATCTGTTACCTAAAGTTCTGAAGAAGTCGGTAAAATGTTTTTTTTTTATAATATGCCTCGGAGGGCAGTATACTGCTGAGAGAGTAATATTTTTATTTGGACCTTCAGTGATTACTACACTGGTCGCTTGTAGGTAATTGAATTTATATTTGTTCAGTTCATAGTGTTTTATATTACTTTTTATTATAACACCAGTGCCACCGTGTGCTGTATTATCTGGATGATTTGTATAATATGAATTGTATCCCGGGAATGTAATATGTCTTGTGTTAGTGAGATGTGTTTCAGATATTAGAAGCGCATCAATATTGTTTTGCAAAATGTACATTTGTATTTCATCGATATGATTAAGAACACCGTTAGTGTTCCAGGTAACTATTTTTAAATTCTTCATTTTTTATTAAGTAAAGCAGTTGTAATAGTCTGTATAACATTGTTAAGCACCTGATTTTGCTGTTGCATCATTTCAAGAAAAAGGGTTTTTATTTCAGTTAAGAATGTATGTAGCATTGTTGCAATGTCATTATTATTACTGTCATTGACTTCAGAAGTTCTATTTATTTCTCGTTTATGCCGCTGTCCTGCGATTTGCGCATAAGTCAAGCGCTGTGTTGAATTAAGACCTTCAGTTTGATTTGTCTCTGTATGTTCTTGGAGACCGGAAGGGGGCAAATGTCTGGAGTTTGCGTATTTGTCTAATGTATTGTTTCTACTTTTTACTGCATGTTGCTGGTGATTTCTGATATTTTGCAGCTTTTTATAGACGGCACATCCTTTATAATTTGATGGATGATCTCCATGACAATTGGCACATTTTGGTGTTTCGTCCCGTTTTTTATTACAATTGGTGGATGCATGGTTATTACCACATTTGATACATGCATACGCCCTGTTACAATAGGTTTTAGTGTGGCCATACCTTTGGCAGCGAAAACACTGAGGGATAATATTCTTTTTATGCGGAGATTCTATCTTAACTTTCATATGAAGTAATGTTTCAATTTTGTATATATCAGAATTGTTTTCGTGCGGTTCGAGGTCTACAAAGAATAATGGTAAGGGTTGCTTAGTTACCCTATGCTTGATATTAGTTATATGCCTAATTTGGTGTCCATTTTCTTCTAGGGCAGTCTTGATATCATTTATTTCTACCGAGTGATGTAGGTGTCGGATTACTACCCGAAAGCTTCTTTCAGATTTAATTTGATATGTGTGATGTTCTATTTCTTCCTGACGTAGATATTTAACTAGTGTACGATAACTGTCTATACTGTTTGATTTAATTTCGACTCTTTTGTCTGTTAGGGATCTGCAACGTATGTCACCAGTTGGGATGACGCTGGCAATATCTGACAACATTTTGGTATAATCTACTACTCCATAAATTGTTATAGCAGGAGGTTTTAGTTCCTTTTTGTGCTGTGTAGGTTCTATATCTTCGTTCTCGCTAGAATCATCAGATGCCAAGCAAGCAAACCTGTTTTTATTTTGCTTAAGTATCTTTTTCTCTACTTGCTCCGAGGAAACACTTCTAACGTATTCTCTTTGCCTTTTCCTCTTATTTACGATCTCTTGCCAGCTGTGGTCTTTTACTTGAATATTGTCAGTTTGCATGGAGGCTTGCAGCGAATAATTTTCCTCTGTTGGGATAGGAGATAATACATTGGCATAAACAGATTTCGGTTTATCTAACGATCGGTTTTTTTTTGTATTTGTATTTATTTTATTGTTAGAATTGTTAGTATTATTATTTTTCGTCACATCACCGTTAGTGCATGCGAACGGAGGTAAAGGAACGAACTCACCGCCGGTTTGCATTGAGCCGTCATTTTCTGTGTCAGGATTTTCGGAAGCATTATGTGTGTAATGATGCGATGAAGCAGCAACATCTTCGATTTGTCGGTTGTTATCCGATTTACGGTTTAGAATAGGCGAGCGCATGACCATAACGGTAGTTTACGCAGAAAGCAGAGATAACAAATACCGGCTTGCTGATAAGCAAGCCGATCACTGTACCGTACTTACGATAATTATACGCGATTAGAATGTAAATACTGTCAAGAGCAATTGAACGCGAACAATGAACAATAACCCGAAACATCATTGAGTTGTAGTAAATTAGAGTATAGTACGGATTGTTCATAGATGCAATTAATTATATCATCAAAGTTTAAATTCTTTATTAATTGCTCTTCAATAAATAAAACAGATAAATCATTTAACTCGTTTGGTGAGACACTGTTGATCTAAAAAAATGTTTAATTCTTTTCATTGCAGGAAAGCAGCGTTCTGCTGAGCAAATTTTATTCAGCGCTAATCTTTCTTTGTGTTTTTCCCATCATGTTATCATCACGTTATTGTAATTGTGTTTTTTGTAGTGTCGTTAGAGTTGGTTTTTCCAGTTATATTTTGACTTTTTACTTTTTTTCGTTAAATGATCACAAAAATTAAATAAAGTCTACAAATTTATTCGTAATATATTATTATTATTATTAAATTAAATTTTACGTGCAATGTGCAGCAACTATGGCTAAAGACGCGGGAGGAGAAGGAGGTTTAGATCAGTGAGTAGAGTCCGGACTTAAGAAGGAAAAGGATTATACTGGATAATGATGAGGAGTTGTCTTTAAGAATGAGGGGAAGAGAATATATTATTTTTGCTGTTAGCGTGTTTATTCATCAGATTCAGTATTCCGAATAGTTTCAACAGGTTATGTTATGGGCCCAGCACGCTTCTCGCAGTGCCACGCTGCTTTGAGCACCTGTCATCGTTTGGTACGGTAAGAAATAATATAAATAATTCTTCGAAAAATCTTCTTATATGGAAATACAAGTAGAAGCAACCTTGCTCGTATTCAGAGTCAGCAGTCCATTATCCTCCGAGGGATTGCAGCAGCACCAAAATATGTTTCAAACCTAACTCTCCATCGAGATCTGCATGTTCCTTTTGTTAAATCAGTTCATACTCAACAGTACAGCAAATTTTTTGAAAATCTAAATCTACATCCCAATCCTAAATTTAGTAGTATGTTTATAAATACTCTTCCGGGTAATCCGAGAAGAAGGTTAAAGAGAAGGAAGTGGTGTCGTGACGCTCTTCCCATAACTTAAGTGCATTTAGTTTTAAATACGTTAGCATCAGTTATTATGACTCGAAACTTTTATCAAGTATTTACTTCACCGGACTCTGTTGTCCGACCAAACAGCAACGGTTACTATGGGATCCAGGTCATCTGACCCAAATAAACATGACATGTATGGGTCACTCTTAACTTAGTGATTGCCATGGTGTTCGAATCTTTATCAGATATCATAAGAAGTAGACTTGCTACGTATGGATAACGTTCTACAATAAACTTGACATGTATGGGTCACTCTTAACATAGTGATTGCCATGGTGTTCGAGTTTTTGTCAGATATCATAAGAAGTAGACTTGCTACGTATGGATAACGTTCCATAAGGCGATTGCTGTGGTGCTCGCACTCTTGCACACTAAATGCGTGCCGAGCTTTTATGAAATACACTAAATAGCACTGTTATCATGACGATTGTGCTCTAAATATTACATTGTACACGCTGCTGTACTAATCTCATGTTGTTCTCTATTAAAATCCATCCCATTCGCTTTTTATATCCTAAGGGCCATATGGTCAAAATTGTGCTGTACTGCTTATGTAGCTTTTCGTCCTTCTCTAGACTTTGTATCCCTTTTTATAAGTTGTAGTGAACTATTATAAGCCAAACCCCTCACTGGAGGGCTTTGGACTGGTCACATTTCTATCATCATAATACATATATTAAAATTAATACTGGCGCTGTTTGTGGTCCCTCGACTGGTACAGTGGAAAAAAAAGAAAAAAAAAAAAAAAAAAAACTTTTGTCGTATCAATGAGATACCGCTAGTACATACATTTGTGAATTTTCAGTTTTTCTTCCAGTCTTGTTTGACCTCTCATCATGCCGACCAGCCATTGTGCATAATTCGAGAATTGCCTTTAACTGCTAATATTATAACCATTTTGCCTAATAATAATGCACGTGTTCCGGTTTACGCTTCGTTAATTTTAAATTCATTTCTCGATTCTCCTGCTTACATGTCATTTGTCTATAATCATTTGGAAATTTTACCTAAATCACGATATATTCCCCTTTTCAACTTTTCTGTACATTAATGCAAGTTAAAAAATGATTTTTTCACATTCCTCTCTTACCCTGCTACGACTAAAATGCCATAATATGTAACAATATTGTGGAAATTTTAAGTATTTTTCAAACGAAAAAAACTTTTCAATCTCATGCAAATTTGCCGCCTTTCGAATTTTTCCACTATGGGCTGTAGCCCATTTAAGTCCGTGATGTAAATTCAAGATTGTTTATATATATATATAGAAAACGTAGTAAATAGAATAAAAAACTAATGTTGAATATTGGTAATTATGTGCATAGCGTAGTAGCCGTTCTACATAATTAAAATCGCTTTTGCACTAATAAATAAAAACTTAACATAAATCGTAATTTGTTAAAATCGAAGTTCCGCCAATCCCACTACTGGTTAAGTTTAACCAAAATTACGGTAAATTTGGTACTCCATAATTATGGTTAAAGTTAGCAACGTGGGAAAGTTTTTAATAAATTTATGATCCTTAAATGTATATATTTTTATTGATATACTAAATGACGTGTTAGTTTTTAAGATGAATCGTTGAAATTGTTATTCCTTATTGTTCAGCTAAAACATATTATGAACGCACACATATTACAGCACGAGCGCACGTACTAACACCCGCGCGTGTGCGCATGTATTTAGAAAAAATATTTGGGATTCTAAGAATTTCGTAACAGTTGTGATAAGGCCTACTTTCGACAGTCTTACCGCGCTGATTTTACACATTGAAGAAATAAATAAAGTTAACACTGAGACAAACTGACATATAGAGCTGCCAAGTATAACGAATAGAAGTTAACGAAATTGAGTTAATTTAAAAGTGTGCACAATTTCAGTAATCAAAAATTCTATAACGTTCTTATCGCTACACTGAGCAATATAATCACAGAGGCCATCTTTATAATTGTAAATTATTAGATAGTAAAACGGCTTACGATGTGCTGAATAGGAATATGTACATACAAATACGGAACTATTTTTGATAACTGCGCAGAACACCACTTATTAACTCTCATCGTGAAACATTTCTTTTCACTTATGTATATAATAATTAGCGTTCTGTTTCGTTGTTCTTTTGCAGCATTAACCGAGACGGTAGCACAGATAAATGTAAACACAAGTTGTAAAGAAAGCTACATAAATGTTGAGCGGAAAGGTTATAGCGAGTGAGAAAGTAAATTTATAGAGTATAATGAGACGTGAAATAAGAGGTGATTGGCGACACAAAAACAAAAAAGTAATCGCCCGAGAGAGGATGATTTATCTCGTGTTCAATAAGCGCAGCTAAGGGGAATCCTAAAGCAGTCTTTTCCGGTACACACATATAAATAACGCGTAGGCCGGTTACGATATGGGTTAGAGATAAGGAAGCAAATGGAAAAAAAAGGTGCAGCAAGAGTTGATGATCTAACCTATCAGAAGAAGCAACTAAAAAAAATTTCGAATCGCTGAATTATGCGAGGCTCCGTACTAAAATTATCGAGCAGTAGTTACGATTAGCAAGACCAATTGAAATCTTTCAAAGATAATTCAAAATGCTGAGGAAACAATTAACCGGAAAGTGTTTGAGTTAAGAAGAAAGAGCGCTAAGTTGCAAAATAGGCAGAGAACAAAAATGAACTAAGAATAGAAGGAAATAAATGGAAAAAGAAAACTTTGAATTCATGCCACGGCGCGAATGAATAATATCGCCCGACGATGTCCCTTCAAAAGATTTTTCGATTTTTTATTGTATTTTTTTTTCATCGATAAAAAATCTCTTACAACAGAGAATCCTTAACGGAATTTTGCAAAAACTTATTATAAAATGTTAAATTTAAATATTCTATAAACGTGGAAGTTGTCATAACACTTTCGGAAAGTATATTTAGATATACATATATACATATATATATATATATATATTTATATGTATATATTTTATATATACAGTAAAGTGAAAATAAAGAAACATTGTGTGATGGCGCATATTATTTTGTTCCGTTCCGATTTGACTGTCCAGGTTAAGCGGCTTATCCTGAATTTTGAAAATGCTTCAGAGGAATAAAAACTTTCGGCAAGATGATTATCATTTAGCAAGTTTTCGTCAGCACCAATCATCAGACTGGGGCTTTGTAGGGAGTGTGCCCATCGTGAAACTGGCGAGTTTTTTTCGAAACTTGTGTCATCGAAGAACTATCATTTATAAGCGCTATAAAGTTGCGTCCTAGTTTTGCTCTGCTTGGCCGCTCTTTGGGATTTTGGTTTTCTTTTTTTTTAAATTTAAAGTCAATAGTCCCTTTAGGAGTCTTTTTTTTTACTAACGAAAGGTTTTTTTGACATTTCGACAACGGCCTTGCCCCACCGACAAGGCTCTCTCGTTTTATGTATGTTTTTTGGAGGTTTAGGAATTAGGTGGCTATTCCGCAAGAAGCAGTCAGTAATTTATCAAATAAAATTTTATAAGACAGTTGTTTCTTTTGTCTTTTTTTTTTTAAAAATTGTAACGAGGTGATTCACGAAAAATAAGTACGAAATAAAGAAAAATAATACAGCATTAAGATTTCCGTAATAAAACAAGTACGATCGGAAAAGAAAAATTATAGGAATGTATGTAATGATTTTACCGATAAAAAGGTTTTAATAATAGTGAATAATTCCTCTTTTTAGTGAGATGAAAGCGGAATTTGACTGCGTATAATTTTAAGTAAGAGCTTACAGATGATTTTTTAGCGATTACGGGAGAAATTTCAAAAAATGGCGTACGACCACAATTGAAGACCACGGCAAAAATTAACAATGAATTTACGCAATTTTCGGCGGATAATTAAAAATACGAAAAAAAAAAAAAAATTCTAGATAGGTTCGTGGTAGAAACAATACAACAGCAACGCTGTGTAGAAATTTTTTAATTTTGAAATATTTTTTTTTTTTTTTTTTTTTTTTTTTTTTTTTTTATTAAGTTGCGTACAATCTACTCAATTGAGTAATAAGTAGCACTGATCATTTATAATTTTGAAATATGAGCGAAAATATTTTTTTGTTAAATTATTTCAGATAGGCGGAAGAGAAAAGGTTGTCAGCGGAGTATAGAAATTTTGCAAAAAAAGGCTAAGTAGTTTATTGATACTCTGCGTTTCAGATGTGTTTCGAGGTTTAGATTGCGAAAATATCCGAACTGTAAACGATATTTTAAAACGCGTACTTATTATTATATATTATTTTTGTTTTTAATTTTTTCCCCTTTGCCTGTTGTTTACTACAGTATCACATTTCGTCGCTTACTTATTTATTTTCCTTTTTCGAAAATCTCACTCTTCCGTTTATTTTAAACATATCCAGTATTAGGACGCAGCATATTACAAGGAAAGGGGGGGGGGGGGCTACACATTATATCGTACCCTATTTAGACAATGTTTTAATTCGTTTCCTTCCATGCTGTTGACTTATCGACTACTTTTTAAAATCTGCTTATACTTTTCCTTTTCGTCCTTTTAAATATTAATATAGACTACAAAAAACAATATTCCTCTCATGTTACATGCAACCTCTTCTTTCGTCTTCCGTTTTTCGAACAAGTGTTGATCACATTTCCTTCTCCATTGTCAAGAGGTCGTCCGCTATTCACCAAAACACAAACAAAATAAAAACGAATGAATAAAGAAACGGCGATTTTTGTTATTATATTTTTATATCACTAATTTTATTTATTTTCCGTTCGTATTTATTTTTATACGTAAATGGGGCTGCACAGTTTAAGTTGATCTTACAGCCAGTTACCGGAACGGAGTTGGTTGGGCGACGGTAATAACCTATAAATGGACAAGCTGGCGACTCCCGCTAATCCGAACCCTAAAATCGTGACCGCAGGCCGAAAACTCACCCAACTATCTTATTCAAGAGTCAAAAAGTAACCCCAATTCTTGTTCCGGAGCTCGAAATTCACCCAAGTTTCTCCCGGTTCCCCCGCCTCATTTGCTCTGCAGTCCCGATAATCCGAACACTCTATCCCCACGGAAAAGGTCCCCCGACCACAAATCTTATACCATAGCTATGAAATGACCTATATTTTAATATTTACTAGCATATAATTAAATTACAACCCGATTTCTCGTCCGGGGATCCAAATTTCACCCAAACCCATACGCTTTAGGCGAGGGGCAGTCTGGAAATCCGAACACCCTGTCCCGTGGATAGGAGTCCCTAATCCAAGTTTTCCAGGCTGTTCCAGACCGATAATCCAAACACCAATCAACAGAAATAGGCCCCCTAACATATATTTTAATATTTACTTGCATCTTTTAAAATTATTACCCCAATTTCCCGTCAAGGTATGTAAATTTCACCGAAGTATAAATCCCCAGCTGTCGCTAATACAAACACTAGCACCCCAGGAAGGGACCTCAACTGTTGCCCCCTCGGCTCGGACATTCCGGCTATCCGAACTGTTTAAAAATTAACCGATAATAAAGTATGCGACTAACCTTAATCCTCTTTGTCCATTCATCCCCCTTTCAGAGTCAGATTATAATATATAATTTACTTATTTTTCAACACCCGCCATATTTTTTCTAATTGATATTTTTCACTTCATAACCCAATCTCTGCTCTGCCGTCTAAACCTATTCAGTATTTAAAACTGCTTAAAAATTAACCAGTAATTTAAATCTACAGAATTGTACCAGCGATTTTCGCACATGCTAGCATATACCCGGATTTTCTGGTAGTGCAATATCCATATGCAATTTCTATTTACCCCCTTGCAGCAACGTCAGCTACCCACAGCTATGCGCTACCACAAATCAGCTGACCTCCCCGTCAATAATTCTAGGAGATTTTAATGCCCACTCCCCGACTTGGGGATCAGCTTCAACAAATCACCATGGCTCGGTCATAACGGATATTCTCGTCAGTAACGACTATGCTCTCCTTTCGTTAAAAGGTCCTACTCATTTCGACTCCACGGCGAAGACGTTTTCAACAATTGACCTAGCCCTCTGCACCACCGCACTTTACCCAATAATTTCGTCTCGCGTCTTGGATGACCTCCACTCCAGTGACCACTTTCCCATTATAATCTCACCTGACATAGGTAGTTGTCGGTCGGCTCCTCAAAATCAATCGACCGTGCAAAGGTACATGTTTCACAAAGCGGACTGGGAAGGCTACAAGGAGAGCCTAGTCATAAATTCTGAGCCCGGCCCATCAATTGAAGAGAACTTAAAGACATTTACACAGGCTCTATTCAGAGCAGCAGTAGCAACAATCCCGAAGTCATCCGCGGCTGTGCACCCACGCAGGGTCCCCTGGTGGTGTGACGAAGTGAGAGAGGCAATAACGAACAGGAAGCGAGCCTTAAGAAAGTATAAATCGACAAAAGCTGACCAGGATCTAATAGAATTTAAGAAGCATAGATCTTTAGCCCGTCACATTATCAGCGCGAAAAAACATGAAGCCTGGCTTTCCTTCATGTCGTCAATTAATGACGCGTCGACCAGTGCGTCTACCTGGCGGAAAATAAAATCCCTTAACGGAAGACAGCGGCCATCAACCCCAATCTATATCAAGTCCAATAACAACATCATATCAGATACGGCATCAGTTGCGTCCATACTAGCAAAGCATTTCTCCGATGCTTCCTCAACCAATTCCTACTCATCATCCTTTTTGTCGCACGCAAATAAGAAAGATGTCATTCCTCTCCTACCACCCAACAGCATGGATCGGTACGATCGAGCGTTCTCCTTGTCCGAGTTAAATTTTGTCTTAGACAATAAGCTGAAGGCAAGTGCACCTGGCGCAGATTCCATCCATCCTTTCATGCTAAAGCTCCTTCCCACGGCGGCAAGACTATATCTGCTAAACATCGATAACCAGATCTGGGAACAAGGTAACATTCCGATCTCATGGAAAGAGGCAATCGTTATTCCGATTTTAAAACAGAATAAGGATCCTTCACTACCCAGTAGCTACCGTCCTATCTCACTGATGAGTACCTTATCCAAAACCCTGGATAAAATGTTCAACAGACGTCTCCTCTCCTTTTGTGAATCCAAAAATATCCTCTCCACAATACAAGCCGGAGGCCGTAAGGCTAAATCAACGTCGAATCATCTGGTGAGCCTTCAAAGGCAGATTTTATCTGCGTTCAAAAGTCGACAGCACCTGATAACCATATTCTTCGATATTGAAAAAGCCTATGACCGCCTATGGCGGCAAGGCCTAATAAACAAACTACGAAGATGGCAGGTGACAGGTAGAAAATGATAAGATTCATTCAAAACTACTTGTCAGACCGAACTATACGGGTCAGAATCGACTCTCAAGTCTCTGATGCAATGAGCATCGAGAACGGCATACCTCAAGGCTCTGCGCTTAGCGTAACCTTGTTCATAATGTACATCAATGACATTGCTGATTGTGTTCAGCCACCAGTAACGGCCCGGCTCTTCATTGACGACCTTAGCATTTCCCTAGCGTCTCGTGATCCACACATATCTCACACAATCCTTCAGAAAACTATCTCCAAACTCCAAAAATGGTCAGAAGTCAATGGTCTAAACTTTTCCTCCGCAAAGACGGTATGTGTCGATTTCTATAGGGGACGGCCTGTGACCAACAGGATTCCTTTCCAAATAAACAACACCATAATTCCGAACTGTATTTCAGTCAGGTTCCTAGGCCTGGAGTTTGATAGCGGATTAACTTGGCGCCTACACATTAATAAGCTAAAATCCGAATGTATAAAGTTACTGTCAATAATCCGATACCTCTCCAATCCCCAACTCAATATTCATCCCAAATTAATCTCTAATGTTTACAAAGCCTTGATCCTAAGTAAAATAAATTATGGGTGCCAGGTGTACTCCTCAGCGTCTCTAAGTAACCTGAAAAAACTGGACGCAATTCACCACTCTGCACTACGAATCATCACCGGAGCCCATTATACAACACCGTGTAGGAGTATCTGTGCACTAACGGGCTCTCCCCCACTGAAATTCTATCGCTCCCTGCATACCCTGCGGTGCAATATTCCATTCCTAACGCTGCCTTATATCCATCCCGAAACCCCCTTACTCGCAGCGTTCACTAACGATCCACTACCAATTCTCACCAAGCTACTTCAGAATGTCAATGTCAACGACTCCACAGAGTGCCAGGCAGCAGCTACCGGCTCGTTACATCTGTGGCAACTTGAGCCTGTAGCAGTTAACCTATCGGTTCTGCAAAAGTATAAGTCCTACTGCATGTCAGAGCAACTTACTCAAGACGCGTGCGAAACAATATAAGACAGTACAGCAACGCTATCCAATGTTATACAGATGGGGCAAAAGCAGCACCCGTCGAGGGGATGTCACCAACTGCATGCGCCTTCGAAGTGAAGGGAGCAATGACAACCATCCGTCTGAACGATTACTGCTCAATCCTAGATGCCGAATTATATGCAATACGCTTATGTCTGGAAATGATCCTGGCGTCCACAGAGCCAATCCATGACATCCTATTGATAACAGATTCATTAGTGGCGGCTAAGATGTTAGGAGGGGGAGCCCCGGGGAGGGGGTTAATAAACCACGTCTTGGCACTCATCATGGGGCTACAATTGAAGGGATATAAGCTAGTAGTGTTGTGGGTCCCAAGTCACGCGGGAATCCCAGGAAATGAAAGGGTTAACACAGCAGCTCAATCAACCATTACAGCTCCCAGTCCGCAAAGCATACTTGGGCCCCCTCAAATATCAGAAGCTGTAAAAATACAAATAATGGAACAGTGGAAACAAGAACACATCTCCACCCCATCCCACCTCCAGAATATAAAGAAATCCGTAGAGTCATGGTGGCCCCCCCCCAGGGGACCTTACGAGTTTATCATCGCGCGCTCAACCGTTTACGCCTGGGCCACACGCGACTATCCCACGACTACCTGTTGGAAGGCGCTCACCCTCCAACCACGTGTCCTTTCTGTCGCGCACAAGAGCCACCGGCGGTTGAGCACATTCTCATAAACTGCCCTGCATTCCAATCCTCCAGAACGAGACACGGATTTGATAACCTCAGCCATGTTCTCTCAAACTCAGAAGCGAACCAAAGTGCAGTCTTCCAGTTCGTCAGGGACAATGGATTAGGGGCATTCCTGTAACCGGAGACTCTCGGGCCGTAATAGTCTAGATATTATACACGGCCCGAGGTCTAACCACGGTTCGTAAATTTTAATAAAAAAAAAAAAAAAAAAAAAAAAAAAACTACTGCGATAACCGGTACCTAAGCGCGCCGTCCGTTCATATGAATGAATACACCGCTGTGATAGCCGCTACAAACGTGCACCGACCGTTCCGGCGCACGCTTCAGCCCCTAGTTTCTTTATCGTTCATAATAATTTTTTCCAACCCTAAGTATTGTAAAATAAGCCTAAGTAAATTACTTACATTTCCGTACATTTATTCCGGTCGTGCATAATTTCTTATTTTTCTCCAGCTCTAAAAGTAAATCCATCGATGTCTTGACCGCAACAAATATGCACGGCATATTCCCACGCACACATCTGCTGTCGCTAGTTTCCCTACTGGTCATAGTAATTTATTCCAAGCCTAAGTATTATAGAATTAATCTAAGTATATTTTTATTTTTTCACACGATTATTTTACCATCTATAATTTTTTTTTTTTTTTTTTTTCTGTTTTCCACGGTTCTAAAAATTAACCCGCAGAATCTCCCGACCGCTGTGAAAGCGCGCCATCCATTCTCGCGCAAATTCTGCATTGTTCGTTATCACGAGTTTTCAAAAATTAATTTGTGTAAATTTTTAATTTTTCACATTCCCAAAAATTCCTTCTTTCCTCCTCGCCCTCCAAGTCAAAATTTCTGATTTTTCATAATATATTTTCCAGACCCCACTAAAGCATCAATCACTGCAGAAGCGTAGACGCCATCTCCGACACGTATTTTACTATCAATTATTGTATATTATTGTCACATTATTTTTCCAAAAAGCCTTTTGATAATTTTCTCCCGTTCGTACGTATTTTTTTATTCTTTGCAGTTCTAAAAAATTAAATCACTAATCGCACAGTCTGCTGCGGGAGCACACTATACATTCCCACACATACATATTCTGTAAAGTCAACCACAGCGAAAACATGACATTCGTTTCCATGCACATCTTCACGTATGCTCTGCATTATACATTATCCTAATATGAATTTTCAAAATTAAATTTACTACATTTTTATTTTCACGCTTCCGAAAAAATTTTCCGATCATAACGTGTTTTAATTACTTTTTCCAAGGCCACCCAGATCCAATCACACATCATAGTCCCCACCACACGTTTCCCTAGCGATTATAATATGTTTTATTTATTTTTCCGAGTCCTCCCAGGCTTCCCATACACACATCACTCTCGCACTCACCGCTAGTTTCTCTATTGATCTTGCACATTTTTTCTGCGTTAGCTTCGGGAACGTATCACATTAGTTCCGCGTACAGGTGCTACGTGCAGGCGTATATATTTAATTTTTGAATTACCGATCTTTAATTATTTTTACCGGTATTATTTTTTCCTACACAATCACTTCTTTACATTGTCGAAATAATTTTAACCTGCGGATAGAGCAAATCTCCGGTCAATAAAAAATTTTTATCAACATCGTAATTATTTTTAATATTAATTGTATCGGTACAATAATAATTTTTTTATTTAATAACTCGTCAACATGGCCGGACGCCTCGCTACATTATTGATACAAACGACAATCTTCATATTATTATTATTATTATTATTATTATTGCAGTTTCTAAATTGCCTATACGTACTAACAGAAAGTTTAAGTCTAATTTGTCATCTCTTTATAGTGCCATACATAATTCCTGAGCATCGGCGACTACCTATTCGTACATCTCAGCTGTACCGATATAGGTAGTGTAATAGGCAATTGTTTATATGCAGTACGAATGTGTTCACACGCGAGAAGACTACATTCGGAACTGATTAGTAATCGTTTGATTTATATCGACATATACAAGTGCAGTCCCGTGTGTGTCTGCTGTGTACTGACCTAGCGCGCATATGATGTGTACGTGGTGGTTTGCCATTGCCTACCACGTGATTATTAGTAGAGTATTTAATTTATTTATTTAATTCTTGTAATAAGTTCTGTCCTCGCTCGGGATCGAACCCGTGACCTCGGTAACGGAAGTCAAGCGCTCTAGCAACTAGGCTATGGTATCTCGTAAGATACTCCTTAATTTTAACTACATACGTCGTTCAGTAATCATTTTTGTCAGCATTTCCACGCGAGATACTGATTAAATGAATTCTTGAACTCTTCTTTTATTCGACTCTATTTTTCAATTCGATAAATTCGATAAACGTCATTTCTACCGATCCTCTTTTCCCAACAGCTCTCTTTGCTTTCACACCAAACAATCGCTTAAGGTCCATCTATCCAAGATCGTAGCTGGACCCAACATATTATTTCTTTACTAAACTCTCCTCATTGTACAGTGCATCGGGGTCAAAGTATTTACACATCCATTACTCGTATATTTCAATGTCGCTCATCTGCTTTTTTTTTTTTGTTTTACTTTAAAACACAGTGTAGTAATTTCATGATAACAGTCCGTGGGATTGGCGAAATATTCTTTGCCATGTTCTCGTTTAATCTCTTCATGTCGCACGGTATCTATATACTCAGAGGCGGATCAAGGATTTACGGGGCCCGGAACTAATCTTGAATGAGGGCCCCCCTTCGAAGAAAAAATGGTGAAAAAATTCATTATCATCTATGTGCAAACAAAAAAGCAAAAAAAAAAAAAAAAACTCTATTATGTATGTATTACTAATACAATTAAAATCCTACTCTCTTTACAAAATCGACTTTCTTACCCTAAGAAATTAAATACTTACATAAATTGAACTTTAAAATAAAGGAATTTTATATATACTACATATATGTTAATATTTGTAATTTTTTATTGATAACATTATGTTTTCTTTTTCTACCAAAAAAAATATATATTAATCGTTTTTTAATAAAAATAAAAATTTTATTTATAGCGCATTATCTACAGCGGCGGCGTAGGTATTGTCTTGTTTTCATTATATTTTCCGCGAATTCAAACACACGCATTAACACGCGTGACTTTCGTCTGCTATATATATTACGGCGGCATTGAGCCAATATTGTCACTATAGCAATTTTCAAGCTAACTTTGATACACACTCGTGCGATGTTTTTGATCCTTTTCTTTATACAAATTAAATATTCATGTTTAAAATTTCATAATTGTTTGTGTGATCAGAAAGAAAAAGTGAATCAAATAGAGTAATTTTTCGAATAATACAAATATATTTATAAAATCAGAAATCGATTGAAACCCGCTTTTATGTAAAATAATTTTCATATTGTTCAAAATAAAACGTATTAACCTTAAATAAAAGTAAACAATAAAATATTGTTAAAATTAAGAATATATCAGCAGATCGTAAAAAGGTTTTTACATAGTAAAATTGACAACAACTGCACGGATGTCAATATTTGAATAGAGAATTGTTATTAATCGATTTGTCGCATGCTTATTTATTATTCAATTCGTGTACGTTAACGAAACTTATTAATTTTTTTTAACACAATAAATTAGATTTATCGTAGACAATTTCTATAAACATTCGTTTTATGAAGCATTTAGTTTTTTGGGAAAACAAAAAAGAAAGTTTCATAGAGAAAAACTATATTTAACTTTATCATTGAACCCATGCATATTACTTTTTTTATATACATGTATAAAAATTAACGTGAATTCTTTTAAGATGAAAAACGCAAATTTAAAATCTCGAATTTTTACAGTATTGAGTATTTTGGGAAAGGTAACTTCAAAATTTTACCCGCATGAAAAATTTGAATTTTTTCTATTCAAGAACACGGAACCCCATGCACTTAGATCCGGCTCAGTATATACCAGCACGTGGTGACCACTGCTGTGCCACCTACCTATATCGCAAGAATCGGTTCAGCAAAGAACGTTCCACAATTGAGACTTGCACCATCAAACGATAAGCCCGATGACACATTTGCAATAATTTCCAGATAGAAAACGATTCTTGCAAGTATATCAAAGTCTATCTCATCTGCGATATGATATGCTCTAGCTTCTTCATTAGTCGCTGACAGAATACAAAGTACGAAGCATTTTCATGATGATTATTTAAAATGTTGTAATTTCAATTGCGTGTGGCACATAATTAGATACACCAAACATGCTACTGCTTTATTGAGGGATGGAATTAGCTGTTCGTATCATGAAACCCGTTTTAATACTAGCACCCGTTAAGCTGATTTAATTCTCATCAGCCTAATAATAAGTAGAGAAAAAGACAACTCTGTTTTTGTTCTTCCTTTTTCTTTTTCTTTCGTTGATCTTCAGAGGGTTTTTTCCAAATTATTAGACACGGCAGAGATAACTGGCGCTCAGATTAAACGATTTCGTTTTAATTGCTTGCGTACGCGTTTGTGTTTGCTTAAAAATCGAACTTTTGCGTTACACCGTTTTGATTAAAGGAATATAAGACCTTACATAGTTTGCTAGAGCACTGTAAGAACAGTCAGTAATGGGACAAGCTGACAGGTTAGTGAAATGCCATCGCCGAGACCGCAGCTTGAACACATCAATAACCCGCACCGTACTAACTCAACCCCATCGATCAAACGAGCACTCCCCTACTACCTGAGTGTAAAAGCAGAAATGTCAATGTTGCTCGTGACGCATTATCGACTGATCATTATCACCTTCCGCATCAACAACGGAAAGTAGCGATAATTTCCTATAGAAATAATATTTCAATTTACCTTTCAGCCAGCTACCGTGGCCTAATTGGTTAGGGAGCGAAGTTATTCAGGTAGGATATGCTCCCGCTAGAGCTCATTGACACTTTGAAAAATTTTACTTAAGCTGGGTGT
This sequence comes from Icerya purchasi, assembly GCA_039619475.1. Lineage (NCBI taxonomy): Eukaryota > Metazoa > Arthropoda > Insecta > Hemiptera > Monophlebidae > Icerya > Icerya purchasi. The sequence continues at coordinate 92,749,909 of CM077115.1, forward strand.
TAATATGCCGACCCATAATTGAGGCGATGAAAAAAAAAAGTAAATAAATAAATTACCATTCCGATCTATTTTTTGTTATTATTCCTAACTCTCAATTAATATAACGTTGACGAAAATAGATATCAGTTATATATGTCAAAGTTATTTCTCAAAATAACACCGGGTTTTCGTTGAAGCAACAACACAAACCACTTAATATTCGCAAAAAGGAAAAAAGTTCCCGAAAAATTCTATTATTAAAATAGGCCAACTCGTGTTCGTCCGAGGAATTTAAAATCCAGTCTTTCCGCGTCACGATTCAAATTTTTGATGTATTTTTAAGTAAAATTTAAAAACGTGAATTGCAAAAAGAGAAAGAAAATTATAGCTGTCCGGCAATAGTGTGTGTACACGACTTTAAAAAAAAAAAAAAAAAGGTAATACAATATATGTATATTTAGCAAAAAAATGTTAGATTTGGATGGATACAAGGGTGTGTCGTTAAGCTTAATTTCAGCCAACGACGCTGTACGGAAAATCCTTTGATATATTTATTTTACAAGTACAAGTGTATACATTCGGCATTTCCGAAATATTTACTTAGCCAAACGGTATTAAAAAATTCGAATTACGATAACGGTAATAGTTCTGTCGACAATAATGGCAATTTTTTTTTTTTGTTGCCTTAATAATGATAATATGTGCGGAATAATGTAAATTGCAAAACGAGGAAACAGCTTACATAATGAGAACGTAATGACGGTGTTTTAATATGGACAGCGATAAAGTACAAACAATATTAATATCACTAATGTCGCGTGATAATAATATCGATTAATAATAAAATACTAATTACAATTACCGTTAATGACGTTAATGGCTAAACAGCTTATTAAATATTTAGTGCATTAATCATAATAGAATTATATCGGAATAGTATATAGTTCTTTCGTTTATTTATTTATTTTTTAATGTTTGTTGCTCGCATTACCTGAAATTTTTGAAAGGTTTCAGTTATGTTTTCGTCCGGAAAATTTAAAGCGCATTTTCTCTTCCTCCGTTTTTAAAAGACCAGAAATTATTTTGCACTTTGTGTATTTTTCTTTCCTGCTGTGAGCATTTATCGTTACCGCTGAGTTTAAGTCTAACGGAAAACGTCAGGATTTTCCGATGCCCGGTTAATAGTTGTGTAAAAGTTTGGTGCAAGATACGTTTCATGTCACGGTACTAAGGTGACGGACGATATATCGCCATAACGTATCGCCGATTTTTTCTTTCAATTCGCAAAAATGTTTGACTACCGATTTTTGATGTTACTTTTCGAAGAAAATTTATTTTGTTTATTTGTGTGATTGTGTCGTGTGAAAAAATTAATTTTATGAAAAATGTCGGTTTGATGATAAGCGTTAATTACTTTTTTCGAATGAACGAACGTGAATTTAAAATGAATACCAAAGCGGGAATACGATATTTCAGCTTTGAAAAATAACATTCATTCGACAGAAAATACTCCGAACATTTATCTAGACAATAATTCACGTTCGGCTATTCCCTTCGATCACTTTCGTCTAATAAATTAACAATTTCCGATGATCCCCAGTCCAGCCAGGAAAAAATGTACACGTAATAATGGGATGTGGACATTTCAAATAAATATTTTACTAGACAAGATGGTAAAACTGCTCGTGACTACTGCGGTATATTTCTCAATTAACCGTGCGGCGACTTTGAACAAGTTTAACGTTTTGGTACCTTTCAGTAGTGTGTGTTACGGCTAGAAAAACACATTTAACCGTAAAACTGGTTTTTAAATTGGCGGTTATCCTACAACCGGTTGCTTATTATTTATTTACACATATTTATTACACAATAATTACTATCCGATGATGTTACCGCGAAGAGAAGAAAAAAACACTTATCACGAAGGCAAGCTACTTCTTAATTTTAAAGCGATTTTAGTGAATTAAAAAAAAAAAAAAAAAAAGAAAAAAGATATTAACTTTATATAAGCCAGCAGATACTCGTGATCTAGCATAATGTTGAGCAAATAAAAATAACGCCGCACTCTTATGTACTAATAAATGCTTCTTAAATCGATGTTGCCATCTGTTCAATAAACACATATTTTCCGTCGGGTCCATCAACCCCAGTTGATTCGGACATTTTTTCACATAAAGGACTTTGATCGAAGCTAAATTAGTTGAATAATTGTTTTGTTTTTGAAGTGATTTTTTTTTTTTTTTTTTTTATAAAATAAGATGTAGGTCTCACAAGGCAAGTATGCCCATTGTGTGAGTGCCCGACACTCTTATTAACGTTTATTTTAAGTACACAAAATTACAACTATTCTTGCTTATCCTGTATATATCATAATATTAGTTAGGATTATATAAATTATAACATATAGTACACACATACGAATACGTACACACATCGTGTAAATACTCATCTGCATACCGATACATGAGGCTAGTTAAATATCTTCAAATACCCAAAGAAAAGAAAATAAAGAAAAAACAAAACTGATCTTATTTTAAAGAGAAATGACAGAGGAAAAAAAAAACAATAAGAAAAGCCGAAAACAAATAAATAAAAAGAGAACAATAAAAGAAAATTATAAAACAGAATGCTTCGAAATCTTGGGTTTTACTCTTATTACACCATTTTTTCAGCCATATACTTCCTTTCGCAGATTTACGCCTCGGGGATAGATCTAATATATATTATTTTAGTTTCTTGTTAATTTCCACTTAGATGGTAATTTTATATTGTTGACATTACTAATAATCTATAATAAAAATAGTACATCTTGGGGGGGGGGCATTTTGTTGTTTTCTTTCCACCAAATTGATCCACAATCGTTTTGCTTCCAGTAGGATATAGTATAAGTTTCAAACACCTTATCTGCATTTTGCTTATTTTATTTATTTCCGTTTTCTTAGCCTTACATAATATATTTGAATTCCATATAAAATTCTAGACATTTATTACTGAATTATGGTATATACGTAGTGTTCTATGTGATGGTTACATGTTTTATTTTATATGAAGCTGGAATTGACTGTCTTATTTCCGAATTTAAACTTTGAATGTGTTTTTTCCAGTTCAAGGATTTATCGATATATATATATATATATATATATATATATATATGTACCTATAGATAATTAAAATTTTCTACGTTCTCAAGGGGTGGACAGTAATATAATTGAGTCTTGTTATTTATATGAAGTTATTCAATTATTATTATGAAGGGTAATTTGCGGATTGTGTATCATTTATTACTGTTCTGAATATGCAGTAATTTAGATTTATTTTTACACATAACTTCCTATTATGCGCCCATTTATTAAAATTATCTATATCCTCTTGTAATAATTTTTCCGCCATCTCTAATTTTTTTTTTTTTTTTTTTATAATCTTATGCTCCATTAATAAGGCAATATCATCGGCAAACGCAATTTTTAATATGCTTATGTAACGAGTTAGTGTAAATTAAGATGAGTATAGGGACGAATTCGGTGAGAACCTACTCCGTACTGAATAGCTTTTTCATTACTTTTATTCCCTGCGATTTTTAATATACCTTTCCTATTTTCTATGTTGTAATTCTTAAACCACTTTAGTTGATTATTTATAATGCCCAAATTTTCCAAGTCCTTAATCAGCAATTCATGGTTAACTAAATGTCAAACGCTTTACACAGGTCAATAAGTGTAATTATCGATAGTCCTCCGTATTTATTTTATGTACAATCGATTTTAGTACTGTTATCGTAGATTTTTTTTCTCTCTAAAACCGTGTTTCATAGAGTAAATTGTTTTTTCCGCATAATTTCTTAAATGTTTATCAATGTAATGTTCTAATATTTTAGCTATTACAGTGTTATTGGGCGATAATTTACAAAAATTGATTTTGCAGTCCTTTTTTATATATCGGTCTGACAATGCCTCTTTTCAGTCCATCAGGAGTGTTAACTTCCTTTTTAGAATAGTTGACCATATTCGTCAAAATCGGAATGAATATATTTCGGTTTTGTTTAATATCTTGAACCCTAATTTCGTCCCTTTTTAGATTATTAATTATTAATTATATTTGGGATTTATTTGCAGGCGGGCAAATGAAAAAAGAGGACAAAATAAAATTATCGGAATACTGATTCAGTAACTGAGTGTGGCATTTGTGTCTATGTTGTTCAACTGAACGTATAAAGTATTCACTAAATCGTTCAGCTACTATTGCAGTATTTTCGAAATGTTTTATAATGAAATCATCAATTGTTGTTTTGGGTTGTTTTTTTTTTTTTTTTAGTAACAATATTATTAATTACATTCCATACTTTTTTACAGTCATTATTTTAACTATTTGACTTTGATAATATGTACTTCCGTTTAGCATTTCTTATTTCTGTTGTAACAACTATGTTTCGATATTTCCTAAATAGGTTTTTATATCGAATATTGATTCCCTTTACTAAGTTTAAAGTACTGGTCTATAATTTTCATAAGATTGATTATTTTTCGACTCATCCATTCATTCTTAAGGGTATATTTAGTCACCTTTTTTTTCAAACTGCATTATATATGCTTTTAAAAACTGACTGTATATGATCATATGCGCTTCTTGCCGTTGTGAACTTCCTTACTTCATTCCAGTTGTAATTAATTATTTTATTATGTAACCTTTTTTCATCAAAGACATATTCTAGGGAGTTTTTAAGATGCTGACATTTCGGATTCAAGTATACTAAATGCACAACAACAGATGACGTAGTGGTCAGATATATTTTTGTATTAATAATTCCCGAGAAGTAATATCATTTGAATTATACTTACGAAATAATAATATGTTGTTTATGCAGGATTATGTACTTCTATCTATCCGTTCTTCTTCTCTCGTAATTCCATTTATTAGCTGCACTGCTCTTGACACCCACATATTATATTTAAAAAATTCTCAACCTGCGCATTATAGAGAAAGAAATCGATATTGAAATCACCCCAAATCGAGAAATCATCTTTATTACTAATTTTTTTTTAAGTATTGCTGTTTCGTTTATAAATTTGCCTACGTCTGTACTCGGTGATCTATATACAGCAATTAATCGAAATGGATTATTTTTGCAAATATCTGCATCAACCGTCATCAGATCCGAACTTGTCATATTGTTAACATCACGAATATGAAATCTAAATTTATTATTTACAAACACAAGTAAGCCCCATTATATCCCCTAGGTCTTTGAAGTCCAATATTCGTGAAACCTGCTACATTATATAAACTTAGTTCTCATTCTAACTTATATTTATTTCGGTTAGTACGATGACACTTAAAGATGACCTGTGAATGAACGTTACAAACTCATCCCAGTTACGTCTCACAGATCTTATATTTAAGCGTAGCACATGAAAAACGTCCGTGTTCATTTTTAAAGTATTGTTCACTCTTAATATGCTGCTTATATTATCGGTCCATTGTTTATCACTGCTATAATTCCTGCAATTACGAGTATGTTTACTACAATATGGTAATAGAGAAGTCATATTTGAAATGAAAAAACTGTCTCTGCCGGTATGATTAACAATGAAACCCAACCACTTATCAATGCATACTCAACGCCGTTACTTTCTTTACAACATTGGTTCGACGACGGTCTTAGAGGAACATTACGGGATGGTGCCGAAGAAGAAGCGAATTGATCGTATTTTAACAAATATTGAGCTAAAACAGATTCTACGCGTGCAACGGTTATTACTGTTAACTAATTTATCGCCGAATTTATCAGTAATTAAACTACTATAAGTATATATACCCACGCGCACACACACATAAATACATACATGTATATATATATATATATTTAAGGTACAAACAGCCATGCACCCTTGACCACGTGATACGAAATCTACTCAAACTAATGGGAATTGTAGGATTCTACGGCATATTCCATGCGGGGACTTACTAAGTATAATAAGGTTAATGCGTAAAGAATATTGGGAAGCTCTGTGGCACAACCCATATACTGATAGATTCTATAAAAAGATTCAAAGAAATATCCCTACCAAACCATGGCATTTCCGGTTATCATACTCTAACATCTATTCAAGAAATTTCTATGTAGCAATCTGTAGGTTACGCACCGGTACAAATACGCGGCCTGCTTTTCTATATAAAATCCGGAGGATTGATTTTCTGTACCCATCCGAGGGACGTTGATAAAGTAGCTGATGCGGATCACATGTTCTTAGAATGTTCTTATTATACTTCGCACAGTTCTGATCTACATCGAGCATTACTATTACTGAATATCCCATGTCCAAATAATATGAACTATATTCTCTCACTACCGATTACATATCATTCAATCTATGATTTTGTAAGAAGAAGTAGGATATTAATATAGGCATAACACAACAAACAATTGAGATTAGTAATTGAAAGGAACAGGCGATGGGTGCAGTTTGAGTTTAAAGCCAAAAAAAAAAAAAAAAAAAAAAAACTAATTTTATTAATGAAACGAATGGGCGTGAACAGGAATTTATTAAATGAAATTTACACGTCTTCTTATATCCAACATTGTTCGGAGCCGTAATTTCATAAATTTGTTTTTTCACGACTGTTTCGTAATTAATTGACTCCGGAAAAATTGTAATCCGGCCAATGGCATGCTCTGACTTACTAAACTATGATTATATTAGAAATTTTCAAATCAATTTAGTGCCCGAGAATTATCTATACCTGGCTACCACCGAAGTGCTTTGCTTCGATCTCTGCTTAATATTATTATCTCAGAATATTAATAAACAGCGATATCAGTTTTAGAAATCAGATTCATGAATCGAGAAAGAAGCATCTTTAAGATCACCTGTCTTCGTTTATAATCAGCCCTTACACGGCTAACGATCTTTTGAATCTAATTCAGTTCATATCCACGTCGTCTTTGTTCGAAATTTTCATCTTTTTCAATCTCTTTCGCTGTTTGCGTGCGGTTAATATCAATTTCGCAGCTTTACGTTGTTCCGGTACGGTGTTATTGAAAGCTTCGCCGCGGTTCTACACAGCGAATGCTGTAAAAGGACGAACTTTCATGAATCCCCACTGCGAGGGCCCACATTAGGTTATCTGGTAGTCGTTCTTAATTAACTTTTTTTTCGATAGTTTGCACACGCTCAGCGTTTAGGCCTAGTAGTATTTTTCATTAAAAGATGCCGATGTCGGTAACCAGCGATATTTTTCTCGTTCATCATTGGTTTCTTCTTCAACTTCACAACGTGTGTTGAATTTCTAACGGTAACTTTCTTTTTTCACTAAATCCGTTTCAGTGATCGAAGCGTCTCAAGCTGACAAAGTTTTAAAAGGTAGCTAGCGAAACGTGGTGCGTAGTGATCTTGGTCCCCCACTGTGTGCGTTTTCTTCAATTTTTAGTGATACATTTCTGAAAATAATGACTCTTTTTCCTTTGCAGGTACACCATCGTAAACTTACTGGCTAAACATGTTTGATGACATCCAAAAACAAAAAAAACAATTGTTGTTATTTATGCTACACGATGCCGTCAAAACTCTACGAGTATAACGAGCATAGAGAAACTGCACGTGTATCACGTTAACAAGCAACTTGCTACTCCCCACTGTCTATGATTACTTTATTTCGCATACCGCGTTGGATGTAAAATTAGGATATTTATAATTTGAATTTTTTCTTTTTTTTTTTTGTTTCGTTTTCTTTCCACCCCTTTCGAAGGGGACGCGTTTTCCCAACAACGACGTGGATTGTAATGAGGAGGAAAAAGGAATTCGATTCTAATCTGACTAGAAATAGAGGAAAAAAGGTGTAGAGCTAAAATAGAAACAATTAAGGAGAAAATGAAAGAATGTGTAAGAGGCACAGTGTAGAAAAATTGAGATTTAGAAGCCGAGAATAAAGAGAATAGCGCGTTACAGACATAGTAGAATGTGATTAGTATTAAGGCAATTTCGGCTTGAGGAATCAAAGTAATAATAAACAGTAGAAGCAATAGGAAATCGAAAAAAAAGGATAGAGCTTAAATTGGAGGACATAAATTATTATTATAGAACGAAATAGCGCAACAAGTGCAAAGAGAAGAATCAAAAAATAAAAGAAGTAGGGATTAGAAAAAAACTCGAGAAGTGCAATCAACGGTGAGAATATTTAGAAAGGGAATAATTAATAAATCCACCGTTAATATAGTCGAATACACACAGCGATGATGATGGCTATGAGAGTTAAATTTTTTCAAAACTGCGCAAATAAATAAAACGAATAATTTTAAAATATACAAGCTCATATAGAAATTGTACATAGCCATTTGTACAAAAAACTTGCCTTTTTTATTGTTTATAAAAAAAAACTTAATATATAATATATGCATATCTTTTTTAGCGCGCCAATTTCGGACATTAACCCAGCAACGCAAGTAAAATTTTCGGAAGTTGTAGTGTACAACAGCGGGTTTGAACCCGGTTCAACCCAAACGAAACACCGTCGTCGTCTAACCAACTATGTCACGTTTCTAGAACACAAAAACCGCTCTCTGTTTTTTCATCCGGCACCCGCTCTTTAGGAAAATAATAGAAAGCTTTTTTCCTCCCTAAAATGTAACTGTTAATAGAAAAATAGTTTAGCTGCCAGCTATCGTGACGTAGTTGGTTAGACAGCTGCATTTCGTTCGGGTTGAACCGGGTTTGAAACCGTTGTTGTACATTGCAACTTTTGAAAATTTTACTTGCGATGCTGGGGGTTAATGTCCGCAATTGGCGCGCTAAAAAAATATATATATATTATATATTTAGTTTTTTTTTTTTTTTATAAACAATAAAAAAGGCAAGTTTTTTGTACAAATGTCTATGTACAATTTATATATGAGCTTTTATATTTTAAAATTATTCGTTTTCTTTATTTATGCAGTTTCGAATTAGGCGGTGATGTTCGAATGAAATCGGGTTCGTATTAAAGACTTTTTTTTTTTCCTTCTTTTTCTTTCTACAATCTGCAAATACTGCAATCGGTAGAAGTGACCTAGGCAGGATAGCATGAAGATTGGCCTGGCCAATCCAATGGTCACAGTCAGTCTTCTTGCTGTGTTAGATGTAAATAAATTCACGAATTATTCAAAATATTATGCGCGACCACAGCCTTTTTAATCGACGAGTTGCGGGATCAGGCATATTTTGATCTGCGAGGTCAGTAATCAGCATGTTTGTAAACCTTGGGGAAAAAAAAGGCCTTATACCTCGATTTTAAATGGAATCCGGAGATCTCCTCTTATCGATGTATTCGATACAAACCACGGTGGACACCGACTATCTTACGCAAGATACTCGATTTAAAACGATGTAAATGTGTTTCTTTAAGCAGTTCTCCAAAGTTCGACATCATATGTCCAGATCGGCTTAATTAAGCTATTGTACATTAGTGTTTCATTATCTAGTGATAATCCGGATCGAGTATCCAACAACCACGAAAGTAGTCTATATTTCGTCAATTTTGACAGTAATGTGTCGATCCCATGTACAAGTCGTTTAACATTACTTACCTGCCGGATAACATTTCCATTTAGATAAACTGGAGGTGCGATGCCTCTTCGTAATGTAAAGGTGATATAGCCCTACTTTGCCCTTTGTTGACCCCCTTGCCAACCATAATTCTGAACGGGTAAGTTGTTGCTCTAGGCACGTCAGAATCAGAAGCAATTATGCATGTATCACCAGCAAAGGTGCGCAACGTTGTGTTAGGGGTACTGGACGTATCAAATATACATGATGTAAACAACACCGGTACAAAAAAATACTTGCCTGGGGAACCGAGGACAAGACGGGATAAGGATAAACTGAAACATACTTATGACTACGTACATCCGAAAGAATTGGACGGTTGAGAGTGTTGGACATTAACAACTTATGCGGAAGTAGACCTGATTCGGAAGCGGGGAAATTCGCAGAGGAATTATGAGACAACACTGGAGGCGGCTCTGGACTCAGAATTCTCTATGGAAGATGTTTTTCTTCAATGACCATCGAGAGCTTGTGGGAGTTGTATTTCAGCGAAAAGAAATATCAGAGGCAGAAGAATATTACATAAAGCTCTACGTCTACGAACAGCTGCTGTTAAAACGTTTACTCGAGATAAGTTGCGAGAAGCCTTAAAACCAGCGAGCAATTGCCGATGATCTAGTGTAGCTTTGTCTTTTGCTGCGTCTGCATAGAAAATTTAGCGGCTGGAATATTTCGGAACTGAAACTTGACTGTACGATATTATTCAGCTATTGTGAGGCTTATTATGTATTTCACGAGACGATCGAAGAGGTCCCCCACGGTGGTAACGGTAATCTGCTCAGAGAAATTTATACATTAAGAAAATTTAGAGTCCCGGTAAAGTTCTCTGTACGTATGGGTTTCGGGTAAAGTGTAAAAAGATTTATCGTTCGCAATGGAATCTTTCGAAATATTTCATTGACATGTGCGCCAAATTCGGTATCATCAACGACGTGCTTCAACAAATATCACGGAAATAATAAAAAAATCGTATGTGAAAAAAATGGAAAAGTAAAAGAGGGAATGTATGAAAACGGCGAACTGAAAAAAAGCGGAGGAAACTCGCGATAAGAAATAAATGATTTAGCTGTAAAAATGAAATAAAAGCACATTCGACAAAAAATATCGGAACTGTTGATATTAATACCTAATGCACGCAGTGGTAATCGTTTTTTGTATTTTCAATGTGCGACATTGCGTCCGAGTTATGCACGAACGAAACACCGCTATAAAAATTTGACGACCCCCCACCCCCCGGACCCAGTCTGTGCTAGAAAAAGTGTGGTAAAATCGGGCGGTACACTTTAATTAAAGGTAGCGCGATAGCCTAGTGGTTAAGGTGCGCTTGACTATTAAACCAGAGGACAAGGGTTTAAAACTTATCTCATTTCGGATCCAAGTCGCTCTCCGAAGTGTATACCTAATCTGAAATTGAAAATATACCAGAGAAATCGTGGAAAGTAAAGGCGGATAATCCAAAAGTAGAAAGGAACTGGTCGCCCTATTCTCATTAGTGCTGTTGAGCTTAGTACATTATGAAAAGCTTAACTTCACAATCCGTGATACCTTATCAAGGATATCCATGGGACTTACGTTACTTTACTTTACTTTACAGTTTATTTAAGAGTCGCGAAATCATCAGTTTGAGAAAACCGAAAGTGTAACTCAAAATTGTTTTTTTTTTCTTTGGCCGGAACAATTAGCCACGATAAAACATCGTAACACACGAATAGCAAAATTGAAGGAAAATTTTAAAAAAAGTATCGGTAAGAAAAAAGGAAAAATTCGCTAAAGACAAAATTCATAAAATAATCGCTTTCCTCTTTCTCTAATCAAATGCGAAGAAGTGCGAACGAACTAAAATGCAGCATAGCGAAATTGTTCGACGCATCAGTCCGACAAAAAACGCATTTTGTACCTAAAATGCGAATTCGCTTGTTCAAAATTGTTCCTGAAATAGTCGTTATAGTTCGATTAATGTTACTAAAATTAAAACTCTTTGGAGCGTTATGTACAGCTAACCTTCAGTTCATTTTTCACATGAAACGATACTCGCTAATCACCGACGAAAAACAATTTCGGGGGGTACCGCGAATCACCGCCGTGATCAAGGCATTAAACGAAAAATAGTCTAGATTATTTATTATCGTATAGTATAATCTTTCTCCGAGATCTGGTAATAAATCGATCATTATTAAATTTGACGACGGCCTCGGAGTTTAAGAAACGTTTCTCTACAAATATATGCAAATTGAACGGTTAATTGAAATTCTACGAACAAAGCGAGGATCGAGGGGTGTAATGTTTGTCAACCGTGAATTTCCAAGTCGGTTCGAATTGACACCTTTGATGTCACATCTGAAGAATATAGCTCGCTCACTTCGAAGAAGATCGAATTTTAAAATACCAACGAACGGAGAAGACGCGACAACATTTAAATAACCAATAATACCACTTAGCCCATTTCAGCGAGGAATGTGAAATGTGAATTGTGTAATGTAAATGCATTTTTTCTGGACGGTCCATTGCAACGAGAATTGTAGTTTAGCATTAAATTATTTATAATGTCGTTTTTTTTATTTTTATTCTTAAATACGCGTGAGTGTAATAAACGAAATTATTTGCTGTTTAATTAAATTTTAGTTTATTGTAAAATTTTACTTCTACTTTTTTTCAATGTTACAAAGTACTCGAAAAAATTGTTTTTTTTTTTCACCTTATATTTCAGTCAATTCCTCCGTAGTAAACGAATAACCAAATAATAATAAAAACTAAAGCGAACAAAAAAGGATACATACATACATATATAATAATGTAAGCTAAGGAATATGAAGAAATTTGAATAACATATAAAATGCAGTTATACATTTAAACACTAAAAAAATCGTAATAAAAAATACTGTTAAAAATAACGCGTGAAATGTAGTCTTTAAGAAAACTGAGGAGAATTTTTTTTCTCTCTTTTATACGTGCCGCGTGTAACTAGTACGGCACATAAACGCAGGTATTCTAAATGTATCGGGTTAAGCTCTCATCTTAATGTTGAATTATTTGCGATGCGGACTGTTCGTGTTCTTCGAGAGTAACGTCTGAAATGTCCCCGTTCAGAAGCAGTTAAATTCGGAAAGTATTATTTAATTTTGCCAGCTTTTTATTATATGCGATCAGGCAGCGGCACATTCTGTTCGTTTCCGAAGCGTCCGCATTAGGATATTAATAAAAGTGATCACTTGTAATTATTCTCGTATTTATTTCTTAAAATAGTTCACAAAATAAATAAATAAATTTTTCTTCAAATATTTCTTGTCTTTAATTATGGTTACATTACACACTAATAATAGATTTCAAATACACACACTTGAATAAGATGCTAACAGTTTTGTCAGAAGAATAATATTAATAAGAAGAAAACAAAAGTAGCGAAGATTAGTAGAAATACAGCGAATAAACAGATAAATATAAAAAAAAAAATAAGACTGATTTAGAACAAATAACAGAAACACGTTACCTAGGATTAAATAGGAAGTGCGAATAACGGAGGATAATAGGAGCATAAAAGATGTTCAAAAAAAAAAGAAAGAATAGGATAAGCCGAACTTGCATTTAATAATAAAAAAGAGATATTAACAAATTAGAGCATCAGTGTGTATAGACGGCCGGAAAAAAATGTTCAAAAACGCATACATTTGCAATGTGCTCAATTACGAAAATTGGCGCTTAACAGCGCGAGAAAAAATAGGAAGCTGAATTCGATGGAAATATGGATATAGCGTAGAGAATGACGACAACGTCTTGAAAAGAAATGAAAACAAACAACGGAATGCTAGAAGAAACAGAGGAAAAAAGTAAGTTTATTAAACCATATTGATAAGCGGAAATTTAAGTGACAATGAGGGGCACAATAATTTCATAAAAAGTATAATAGAGGGAAAAGAAGTCATAAGGGTGAGAGCAAGAGCATCTATAGTGGATATGTCATCGGTTAAATATAAATAAATATCGAGAACTTAGAAGAATGACAATCAGCAGGACAGAGAATGGCTGCAGCGACGAGGCTTAAGTGAATAAAATAGAAAAAAAAAAAAAAAAAAAAAAAACCTTAAAAACCGAAGTTTGTAAAAATACCCCGTTTTTTCTTTTTTAATTATAATATTATTTTTTTATAATTTTCAAAAATTCAATACTGCTTTATTTCATTACAAGAACAAATTAATGATATGTACCGAATGAAATGGCTCCTCTCATCGGGTACATTTTAGACGATGGTGTTGTTGTTCATCCCATTCCGCTGAACGTTTATTCCGTAACCCAGTTTGTCAAGTTTTGGACTTCCTGCTTCTCCTTATATCCTATCCCGCTATTTGTTTCTTCTTATTAACGATATATCTGATCGGCTTTAAAATATACCGGAGATTCTTGCTTCGTCTATTTTTTTTTCTAGTTGACAGGCCAAAAAACGAAAGGAAAAAAAAAAAAGCAACAAAAAAATGCGATAACCATAAACTTAATTCAGAGTTGAGTTCATGCTGCTAGTCATGAGTTAGCGGCTAAAGCGCTTTTTTTAACACTGTGTACAAGCTACCTGTGTATATTATTTAACTCCTCGATGAGGGAGACTAAAAACTGTTCCAGCAGGCGTATTAGCGAAATCGGAATCAGAAACTCGCTAGAGTCCCCGAGTAGAAGTTGTTCAACCGATACATAACGGAGAACTTAGTAGTGAAAATTACGTGCAAATAATGTGCCATTTGTTTCATCGGATAACATTTGAGATTTTTGTTGTTCTTCACTTTTAGAATACTATAGACTTGCGTCAAAATTGGCGGCTGAATTCAGAAAAAACTTCAGGGCCATGCTACGAATTTCCACAATGCCGCTTAACATACTTAGGCTTCAGAAGAAAAGTATTTTTTGCAAAATCTCGCGTAAAATCTACCGAAGAAGCAAAAGAACTATGTAATATTTTCGTTGTCAAAGTTGAAAGACGACAGAGGAAGCAGGATAAAATGTCCAGAGAAATTACAGAGGATGTCACAGTAGGAAAATTTGCTCGGACTGATGAAAAATATGACGAACAAAATACACGGAAAAAATGGGAGATAATTCGCTTGTAAAAATCAGACTCTAGTTTTGACTTTCTACGAGATATACATAGATGAATTAAAGAGAATAATATACTAGCAACGAAAATTACTTGAAATTGCATTTTTACAAAACAGGTTTGAATTGGAGATGTACATATATCGGAATAATAGGCTGCTGAATGTTGTTACCTACGTCAAAAGCTGATGTTAAACTTTCGATATACCAGAGAGAGTTTGGCTTTTGCAGTATGAGCAAAATGTATTTCCAAAAACCTGAAAGCTACATCTTACTTAGTGTTGAAACTTTCATCGCCCAACTGTGAAAAAATTCTTTAAAAGTAAATCAAAACTCATCATATCCTACCTGTGTGAAATTCATGCAAGATCTATGCATGGCGCAGGAAAGATTGTTAGCCTTGGCTTTACCAAAAACGGGAGGTTACCGCAACATAACATATTTTGGTGAACTAATCGATAAATTTACAACAGCGAAGACTGGGAAAATTTCTCTTCAAAGTAAATTGTCACATTTAAAGCATTACATATCGAACTATTGCTTTTTTTTTTTTTTTTTTTCATATTAAATTAACTTTATTTTCAGGTAATTATAAATATTACATACATCGAATTTGTAAAAGTTTTTACAATGCTATAGTTGAATGATATTTTTGAATAATTTAAAAATCTCATCACTATTGTTTTATTTTACTTGGTTCTTTTTTTTAATTTTGCGAATCTTTGAAAAAAATATACGCGCAAAAATGGCTTTAACAAATTAAGATATTTAAAACTATTTAAAATAAAAATGGAAATTTTTTTTTTGAAAATACCGTTAAAATTTTCTCTCCGTTTTCGATTGCATTCTGACAAATCAAAGGATGGGTGGGTAAGTGGAAGCGAGGAAATCTTCAATTGTTCTCGAGCGCTGAAAATCCTAATTGCGCCTCCGATATATATGTATATGCACATGCGGAAATTGTTCAATAAGTAAGTTTCCTCGTGAGAACGCAAATTAAACTTGAAAATGGACCTGTCGGAGAGTCTCCTTACAAGGCTGTGGTGAAATTTCACACATTTATTATCATCGAGCAGTAGAGTGCGACAACGATGAAGTTACCAGCGTGTTGTTGTACCGCCTATTATAGGGTTCTGAGTGAGGCGCAAAAAAGGTGTGTGTGAGTGTGTGGACCTTTTGAAAAAGTGAAACGGTCAATACTGCAACGTATCCCCCCCCCCCCGGAAACGCTGAAAAAGGTAAGCAGAGCCATTCAAAATTTCACGTGTAATTTCTATAATGCATGGCTGCGACGACGCGGGCACTTTTGAGGTCATTCAAATGCGAACCTGTTGCTCGCTCGGCGCGGCGCACATGCCAGCATCCTCCGCGTACCATCTCTCTATATTCAAATTCAATGTTGAATTTGAATATAGAGAAAGGTTCGCAAATGTCGAGGAGGTAGTTTCAAAATTTAAATATAATCATCTAATTATTCTGCCGTCATATGAAATGTTCGAAATTGCTACGGCCGATGGATATCAAGAAGGTTGAATTCTTCATTTCTACAGAAACTTACTTATCGAAATCATATGCTAATGACTGTACCATTTTTATGTCGAAAATAATACGAAATAAATGTAACGTTTTACGCAACGATGCTTGTAACGAAAGTGAAATTACGGAAATTGCTACGCAAACCGTAAATTAATTAATAGTGGTGTAGTCAATTAAAATCGACTATTCTATAAGAAGAATTATGGAAGTCTGTGTCATCCAGGGGTTCGCGGGATGATCGATCCCATGCGAAAACTAAACTATTGTTATATTTTGAATGGTTTAGTTCGAGATAACTGCCATTTGCTAAAAGGTTCGTGCAAGATCATGTTAAAATTTTACCGATATTTTAACTGCATCAGAGTCATATCAGCACAATTCGTCGCGAGAATATTAACCACAAAGTAAAGGTATTAATGTGCATTATTTTCCGTTGCTTGTGTTTTTGCTGATCACATACCCGTTAATACCAATTTTTTTTCCCCACAAGAAAGAATGAAATTATTGTTTTAAAAATTTAAAGCAGTAACATTTAGAATTTTGCTGAGCCAACAGCAAAAAAAAAAAAAAAAAAAAAAGCTTAATTCTTTAAGTGGTTTAAAATGCCTGCGAGCGCATACCTCATCAAACGTATATTTTATAAAGCGATCGATCTTAATTTCCCACCTGACAACACTTAAGCGCATTTTATCGGCGCGGACGTAACTTAGTTAATTAATCCCCATTGGCATTTAATGGTGATTCCTTTTGAAATTTGGTAGATACGGAAAAACGTCGGAATAGCCTTTCCGCTACACCATACGAAAGAAATATATCTTGTATATATATATATATATATAAATGTGTGGACTATTTTTATTGGTGTTTATCTTGGTTGAGTTTAAAGTCTATTTACAAATGCGTTAACATAAAATTAAATTAACTCGGTTGTTCGACGGAATTAATCCGAGAAATAAACTTTTCCCGGAAAAATTCTTACCGAATCAACACCTAGCGAAGGAACGGTTTTCAAATTCCCACTTTACAAGATCCCGATATCCTTTTGAAGAGATACCGCCTACCACTAGAGAAATATTCTTTCCAGTTATATTCGAACCGATATAGAGCATTTCAAAGAGCAGTATTACAAATTCTTCATAGACGTCTCGTTCGAACATCCTGGAAGAATGACGTCAGTCCTTTCTGGGTTCTTACACCCCCCCTCCCCCCCTCCTCTTTTTGTACAATACCGATGCTACTATTTGATATACGAATTCCATATATTCTTACAGAATTTGATGTTCTATACCGAACTACTATATTATTGGACTAAAACGTTATAGACGCGGATATTGGTATGGACACTATTTCCCGTTGTTTGCTACATTCGTAATTGTGTTTATTTTTTGTCATAACTATATTGTTAACAATGTGTATAAATAATAAATACAGTGTGTTTATTTCAATAGTTTATAGTTATAGGGAACAGGATGACAGATTTCTCTCTATTTTTTTTTTTTTTCTTTTTTGTTTATTCGCTTTTTTTTTCAACTTCTATTTAGATTTTTGTTGACTCGGCGCTTTTCTTAAGTAAAGTACTAAAAAGTAAATGCAAACATCGCAGTTTTCATTTCAAATTTTTAACCAAAATACAACGTTGAAAAGTAAATTCTTTCCATCAATTGCAATATATGACAGGAAATTTACGATTCTTTATTTTATCTAAAATCTATAATATTTCATTTATATTTCTATTCACATCACGAAAACCTTTCCTCCTTTAAATCAATAATCTATAATTTTTTTTAAATCTTCATTTTACTTTGTTCCACTTTTTTTCTTTGCCAAAAAACATGCATTAGAGTGTCGACTGAACGTTATTTCTCGAGGTCTCATTGCTCCAATCATTGCAGTCGTATTTTTCGGCTAAATCACATTGTAGAAACTTCAATAACATTTCCATGCTTAAATTATTTATTAAAAATATAAAACATGTTTTTTTTTTTTTTTTTTAAATTATCTACTTCAGGATTTATAATAAACATTTAATAATATTCATCGGTGTGCTTTTGTTTTATTTTTTTTTGGAGTTTGTGTGTTATTTATCATCGCTGCGTTGCTACGCTCGCCATGGGCAACAACGTGAAATTTACTTTTCACGGATGGCGTCGCAGTTTTTAATTCAAAGTGTCCGGTAGTAGAAAATGTTACCGAACTAGAAACACCGTTGAAAGCAATAAAAAGGCCAAACATGCTGCATAAATTCAAAATAATCGATTTTTTTTCCCCATAGCCATAAAAACATATACAAACAACCGAATAATAATAAATAATAATAAATAATAATAAATAATAATAAATAATAATAAATAATAATAAATAATAATAATAAATAATAATAATAATAATAATAAAATATTAAAGTATTTATTTAAAGAAGAAAGCCATACAGAGGAAATTCGAAATTGAATAATTTCACATATTTCAATTTACATTATAACATACGTAACATAGAAATTCGGTAGAATAAAAGTTGATCTCCACGTGTAGTACTACCCAGCTGTTGTCACCGTTGACCGTAAATGTCTAACTGGGGAAGAAACTGTACGTGGTAAAAGTGTCGAATATTAGCGAAACACGCTATTTCTAAATATCACATTAATCATGTCCTGCGACAACATGTCAAAGCAACGCTGCACCACGATGAATGGAAATTATATTGGCATGTAAAAGTATGCTCGACGAATGAATATTTCTAGCTGGTGTGAAATGGTTGTTAAACGGAAAATTATGAAAAAAGAAAAACGAAAATTCGATAAAACTTTTAAAACGACTTTTAGCTGATCGAATTTTATATATATATATATATTACATAACAAATTTATGTACATAGCACATGCACACGGATAATATACATGTAACTGCATCATCGATCATTCAGACATTCTATAAATCGCCGAGGCAATCTATAACGCTGAATACGTTTAAGACACATGTGAAACAAAAATGAAGTGTAGCACTTTAATGGGGATTTTTTTCTTACTGGATTCTTTGTTTTTTTTTCCAATCGTCAACGACCTTTCGAAACAATGAGGAAAAAGAAGAGTTAATTAGATTCCAATTGACTGCATGAAAGAGTCCTAATAGCGGGAATTACAGACAGGAAAACAAAGAGTAGTCGTAAAATTTCAACAAATTGAAATAAAAGAAAGGAGTGTTTTTCTTATTTTTTATTTATCTTGGGCGCATCTATCGTAGAAATGATATAGAAGAATCAATTAGATCTGGACTTAATGTCGGATATTGACAGAATAAAGGAACTGAGGATCGGAACAGTGAAAATGAACGGGAATGACAAGACATAAAAAAGTACAATAAGGATTAACTTACAACAGATCAGAATGCAAAGCGGCGACACGTTCCATCGAGAGAAATGGACTTTGGAAGAAGATATGGTCGCAGACACGCGAGGACGGAAGGAGAGTTAAGACATAAACGAGTAATAGTGACAATAGCGGAATGGCGAAGCGAAGAAAAATCGTAAAACCGACGGGCTGGGTAATTATTAGGTTGAATGGATAGGTAAAAGAAAAATCAGTTGGAAAAGAAAGATGCGTAAATATATAATCTAGTATGAAACTATTTACACAGTGGAAATTATAAACTGGAATTTTTCCGAAATAAAAGCGGGAAGACGCACAGCAATTGAGGTTAAGGAATCTCTCTACCATTTCATTACTCTCTATCCTCATATGGCTAGGGACTTGGAAAAAATCAATGTGGATAGAATAAAGTGCGAGAAGAGTGTGAATAGGAGAGCCAATGCGATGGAGTGAGGAGGAAAATGTGAGGAAATAGCTTCATGCAGTTAGAGATAATCAAATATATTGAGAAGCAAGATCGATGTGGGGACTTAAATGCATCATTGGTAAGTATGGGGAAGCTAACGTGAGGGGTAGGCAAAAAAAAAAAAAAAACAAAAAAAAACAAAAACGGAAGCATCAAGTAATAGAAAACAGGAGTGTAGTAGCTGATTAATTAATAGTGTTTCGTTCGGGTCGAGTCAGGTTCGAATCGACCGTGGCAACACCGAAAATTTCACTGGCACCGAGTTAATTAATCCGTAGTTGACCCGCCTCGAAAAAGAAAAAAAAAAAAATAATTAGAAAAAAAACCAAAAGTCGTGCAACAAACTTTTGGAAGTTCAGGCTGGACGGGGACAGGCAATTTAGTACGAAGCGTAAACATTTGACCAAAAGTTGTCCACGAAACTTTTTAAACTTCTCACGTACAAAAATTCCAGACAAAAAAAATAACGTGTGAACATTTTGAGGAAGTATTTTATAGTAAATAAATTTTAAAAAATTGCATTAATATTTCGATTTCGGAAAATTCCCGTTGAAAAAAAAAAGGTGGTAATCCTGGCTTTTTATACGGTTTTGTTTTGGTAGCAACTTTAAAGCGGATATTTTATTTTCGTTAAAAAAAAAAAAAGAATCTAAAGCCGAAAGGTATGTCGGGCAGTGTGCAAATCGATTATTTATCACTTCAAAGGACACATTTGTTCAATTCACGTCGCGCGGCAAATGCAATTGAAAGATATTTGAAAATGGTGAAATGGATAGAAAGACAGCTGACACGTTCATTTTCGTTCATTTTCCATTATAAAAGTTTCATCGCCACTAAGGAGAAAAACTATCAAAACAGTTTACGAAAAAAAAAAAAGCAAGAAGTGGAAAGGATTTTGAAAAATGTTTGCGAAAAAATCTCTTTTTGCACACAAAGAAAACAGTATTCATTAAAAATTATTAAATTCTAGGCGACTAATATTCTCTCTTGAAATTTTTTTAAAAAGAAAAAAGAAGTAAGAATTTTTATTGCAAAAATTACGATTAATTGATTTAACCGTACGGAAAATGCGTTATTTAAATAAAATCACCGATATGTTTCGTAACAACAAACGTACATTTATTCGGGCTACGTCGTAGGTCGTAGCGTTCTTACAAATTATGTCGGTAATTTTATTTAAATGATATATTTTCTGTCTGTAAAGTTTTTCCTATTAACTCTTGTAATAATAAAAATGGATTATCGGAGTAATTGTTTAAAAATTTATCATATTTTTAACAAAATTATAGAGATCTTGATGTTTTTGTTTCTTTTTTTTTTATGTTTTTTTTTTTTGAGAGATACTTAATCGATGCCCCCCTATACTTTTATTTTATTAATTATTAGTTTTCAAAAAGTTTACAGCTTCGATTATATAAATATGCCAATGTAAGTTGAATTAAGCGCAGAAACTAGAAGCATACTCGATCGATTAGTGCTGCCAATGTTTATTATATTTACGGCATTCAAACGTCTAACACAAGGACTTTACGATCTCCTAAGCGGTGTCGTGCATGTCTCTTATCCTTTCTAAAGGAATCGTTGTGTAAGGCACGTTTCCTTGTTCTTAGCTTGCCCTTCCCTATGTTTCTGTATACGCAGTACCCCTTCACATTAATTTACTGTCTTTCATTACCCCGTAGAATGTATTGAATGGAAAAAAAAAAAAAAAAGAAGAAAAAAAATGATTACACGCTGAATAACTTTTAACAAAACTGTAACATTATAAATAACCGACCGTGATGATATAAAACTATAAACATTTTTACCGAGAATTCAGTCGGAATTAGTCAAAATCCGATGCTCGCTAAAAGTATTTTAGTCGATATTTTCTATTTTCTATTTTTTTTTTCTTCTTCTACAGTGTTCTTCTAGGTAAGGATTTGCTTATAAGAGAGACACGAAAAAGGCTAATACAATCGGACCAGGCAGAAAGCCAATAGAAAAAACGTTATTGTACTCCAGCCACAAAACAAGACGCTTGTTTAATATACCTTCAAAGCTAAGGGAAATAAGGTGTGATGGTAATTTTTAATTCCGCGAGGAGTGGATTACACTACCTGGGCAAAGGAAATAATAAGAAGACTGAGGAGAAAACTCAGAAATTGTACAGACAGGCTTTTCATGGGTAAAATAAATTATACTGTCGAGTCGTAAAAGATTTCGAAAGAACAAACTTTAATTCATTCAATATTAGCAAAATGACGGGTGAAACAAAGGAGTGAAATAAGGTACAATTTGTTTTGAAAAAATTCCATCGAATGTGCTGTACCGACAAAGACATTTTCGATTGAAATCTTCAAAACTGAGCCGCTCAGTTTTTATATAGTTCCCATCATCGGTCATTGCTAAAAGCCCGGGGACGTTCAAGTAAGCGGGAAATATGCCGACAGTTAAAAGGTACTTTCAAAAATTGATACTGATCGATAAGATGACGTAGAAAAAGCCCTTCTCTGAACGTTTGTAATTAGTTCAATATCCGGTTTCCGCTCCGTCCAAAAACGGCTCCAAATGTAGAGTTCAAACTCGACTTTACTGTCACGGAAGCATAATTCAAATAGTCGCGAATGATCATAACAACACTTAATATCGAAAAGTAAACATACTAAAAAAACTTAGTCATCGAATTACGTCAATTTCCGATAAATAAGGAAAATAATCAATTATGGAAATACCGTCCGTCAGATAAACGCTAATAGTGTAGAAATTTATAGCTCCGTCTACGAACTTTAGCGAATATTTCGAAACACGAAATGTGAAAAACTTTTTAACTGATTTGTGGTTGTTACGTCGACGGGGATATTTCCGAAATTTCTAAAAGCCATGTGCGGAAACAGCCTTGTTGTAGATGAAGCACTCGATTAGAAATAGGGTGCAGTGACGGAGAAAACTAAGCGAAAATAGAAAACGTAAAATGACGCTGACGACATAGTCAGAGATTCCGAACCATCGAAACAAGAGCAGCAGAGAAAAAAGAAAGAAGTCATAAAAATAGAAGCGAAACGGAACATATCGTAAACAGTGAAAACAGAAAAGCGAATAATTGGTGCGATTTATTTATGCATACTCACGCACGCAAGGCAGACGTTAAGCTAAGTGGCAAGGTACCTGCAACGTTTTAAACACGTTAAATCGTGAACGTTAAAAGTAGCAGCCAACAT
The DNA here is from genome assembly GCA_039619475.1 of Icerya purchasi. NCBI lineage: Eukaryota > Metazoa > Arthropoda > Insecta > Hemiptera > Monophlebidae > Icerya > Icerya purchasi. The sequence continues at coordinate 92,773,106 of CM077115.1, forward strand.
CGAAAATGATTCGATCGATAGTAGTAGCCTATATTGAAAATGATTCAATCGGTATGTACACAATAAAGTCTTAATACAAAATAGAACACCAGCAAGACACGTACAAAACTATATTTGATAAACATACTAATAGCACCAACTATAATGCCTAACGGATTTACGCAAAAATATTCCGCTTAAATGAAATTAATAAATGTAACGGAACTTACATTTCTGAACTTGTATTTATTCCGTTGACTAAGTAAATATAGAAATAGAACCTTTATTGCAGAGGAGATTTGCGAATAAATGTTGATGCACGGTGGGGGGCTAATTATAAATTATAACAGCTCCAAATAGTGCATACACCTTAAGCAAGTACAGAAATTATACCTGAAAAGTGCCTACATAATGAGATAAGATGCAGATGCGATTACATCGATACAATAAAAGATTTTAAATATCTCGGAATTGTGTTATAAATCGGGAAATAAAAAAGAAGAATCATATTCAGAATGTGGCAGCTAAAATAAAACAAATTATCCTAGCAATATGTGAATTAAAATAAAACCCGAAGACTCATTATATTCTGGAACATCGGTTATATGGGTAGGGAGACACAAAAAAAGTGAACCAAACATACCTACAAAAATTAAAATAGTCAACCTGTGCTGCGTGGTGGAAATATACCTCAAAATTTATTTTTTCTGTTACAAAATTAATCAACGTGGTTAAGAATGAAACTTCTTCTTCGTCGTCGTTGCTCGGTTCCGAGCGTCGAGATCTATCATCTAATGTTATGTATGATTAGTCTCCAGGCTTCTCCCGCCGCTCGCATCAAATCCTCGATTGATAAGCCCGTCTATTTCTCTTCATCCAGTCCACATATCGGTTTCGAGCACGTTCTCTTCTCCTTTTCCCAACCACTTTCCCTTGTATAATCAATTTTTCTACAGAGTCTCTTCCAGTCACATGGCCGAAGAATCGTGCCACCTGTTTACGGATTGAAGGAAGTAAGCGTTCCTGTTTTCTAATATCAAATTTCTTTTAATACAGATGTGTTAGTTCTCTCCGTTGTCCATGGTATCCGTAACGCACGTCGGTAACATGTCATTTCGAAACCTTCAATTCGTTTCTGGCAAGTGACGTTGACGGTCCATGACTCGAATCCGTAGGTGGCGACTGGAAGTACCAGCGTCCGGATCAAATGCAGTTTTGTATGTTTGCTTATTCCGTGATCCTTTCATAACTTTTCTAAATTAGCTAGAACACTCTTAGCCATTCCTATTCTTCTTTTTATTTCATTTTCACATTGACCTCTTTGCGATATTTGGACTCCAAGATAGATCACCTTGTCTGTTATTGCAATATCTGTTAGGTATTGCGTAGTGATTGGGAAATTTTATTTTGCCTATCGATTACCATTAAACAACATTTGGATCGGTTCAGTTTTAATCCTGTTTCTTTACTGCACTCCTCTGTCCAATTAAGAATTTCCATCATCTCTATATGTCTGATGTTGCGAAAAGCACCGTGTCGTCGGCATATCTGGATTCGATATCTTCCTGCCTCCTACCGTGACACCGCCCTTCCAGTTCTCCATGGTTTTCCTGATTATCCATTCTCCGTGGCCTTTGAAGAAGAGTGGCGACAAGATACATCCCTGTCTAACCGCCTTTCTTATTTGAAATTGCTCTGAAATAGCAGCTCCATCAATCCTTACGTGTATGCCTTATTATTTGTGTATAGAGCTGTCATTATTTTTATTAGACGACTTGGCACTCCTATTTTCTGAAGTATCTTCCACAGCTGGTCCCATCCGACATTGTCAAAAGCTTTACTATAATCAAGGAAGCTACGTTGTATTCGAAGCATTTTTCTATTATTCGCCTTATATACAATATTTGATCCCTTGTTCCTCGACATAGCGTAAAACCCCCTTGTTCTTTGGATATATATAGAAGTATATACGGCTTCAACCGCTCTCGTATTATATATAACATTACCTTGCTGGCATGGTTTATTAGCGAGATTGTTCTGTAATTTGGACACATATGTTTATCTCCTTTTTTGTATAGAGGAATTATACAGGGATTCTCTCCATTCGGCTGGCCATTTCTGTGTGTTTCATATTTTTTCACAGACTTGGTGCAGTATATCAACTTCTGGATCTCCCGTAACTTTTACCATTTCTGCTACTAAGCCGTCAGTTCCTCCTGACTTGTTATTAGAAAGCTTCTGTATGGCCGTTGTAACATCAATTCTCAAAATCGACGGTTCATTTAATTAGGTTCGTGCTCCTGAACATTCCCATCCTCATCACTATGCATCAGCTTATCGCAGTATTGTCTTCATCTATTTAATATTTTGCTCGTTTCAATAAGAAGATTTCCGGTCTCATCCTTAATTGGAGAGTAACGTAGTTTGAATTTTCCCGTTATCATTCTCACCTTTCGAAATAAATCTTTTGGATTATTTTGGTTTTTATGTATCTCACCACATATCGATGTGATGTATTTGCTTTTATCTTTCTTTAAGGCGCCTTTTATTTCTACCGTTAATGTTTTCCATTTTTCAGCATTTCTAGTGCTATTCAATCCTTTGGTTTTCATCTCCTGCCGCTCTTTTATTAATGTCCACGTTTGTTGTGATATATCCACGGCTTGTTCGTTAGCGGTATCCTTTCTTTTACCCCAAAACAATGAGCAATAGAAGGAATCAATTCCATTTTCACGTATGGAATACTATTAGTAGGAAAGAACAAAATAGTAGAAACAGTCTATGGAGAAGAAAAAGACAGAATATAAGAGACACGCTTAAAACGAGTGAAATTTTTCTACATTTTCATTGTGAAGCAGCGGAGTTTGAAAATTCTATTCCAACGAACATCGCTGTCTCATAAGCTTGGTTAGCTGGCTAAAAATTAGTAAGGAAGTTTGTAATTTAGATCAAAAACAATTCTAATTAAGCCCCCATGGAAAATTAGCACAAGAAAGAGGAAAAGAAAACAGCCTTGACAAATAAAAAAATCCAATATTTAGTATTGCAAATAACTTGGCGTAAAGAAGCAAAATTAATGTAAAATAAATTTAAGAGTGATATAAAAAAAAAATAAAATAGTACAATACAAATTCAAATGTAATAATTTCAAAAAATAAAAGTAAATAAAAATTCTGTCCAGAGACATTTAATGATTATGAAGATAAAGCCACATTTTCTAACATATTTTACATTCCCAATATTGGTTCAAACTAAAAAAGGAAGTGAGGCACGGGGATACCATTTCACCTAAGCTATTTAATACTGCTCTTGAATTCGCGTTAAAAAATCTACAATAGGAAAAAAACCAACGGAATCAACATAAATGGAAAGTACATCAATCATCTCTGCGTTGCCGATGATATCATACTAATAGCAAAAAAAACCAAAGAGAACTACAAAAAATGATGCCCGAATGAGAAAAAAATCACTGAAGGAAATTGAACTAAAAATAAACCTGCTGGAGAAAACAAAGGTAATATGCACAGGATGAAGAAGATGGCGTGAATATAAATTTGGAACAAGGCACTATAGAAAAAGACGACGGCACCATACTAAGGTAAGAAATTTATTGCCAGGGCGAAAAGAGGCTCTATACAGGAAGTTAAAAGAAGAATACAGCGCTGGGTGGACAGCATTTGAAAAAATGAAAATTATTTTATAAAGTAAAATCAGTTCAGCAAACTTAGTCAAGCTATTTAATCAGTGTATCGTACTGATGCTGAGCTACGGGGCCTGGTTTCTAACAAGAGAATTAGTCGATAGAATTGAAAAGGCCGAAAGACGAATGGAACCCGCGTTGCTAGGAATAAAACTAAATGGCAGGATCAGAAATTCAGATATACGAAAATACACAGGGTTCGAATATATCATAGTTAGAATTGCAACAAACAAATGCAAGACTAACGGACAAAAGATGGACTAAGGAAGTGCTGAACTGGCGGCCATAGCTAGGAAAACGGAAGCAAGGAAGGCCTCCAAGAAGGTGAACAGACGATATAATAACGCCAGCCGGACATACATGGATACGCGAGGCTCAGAATATACAACAATGGAATAATTTAGGAGAGGCCTACGTTAATTACTGGCGTCAAAGAGCTCGAAGAAGAGAAGAGAAGAATACTAATATGAAACAAATACCCTAAAATTAAACGTAGAAATTACGAGTAAGTACTGAAATACATACACAAACTCTGCTCTTCAAATTTCGCAAAGGGGCAAGCTCCCTTGACTACTAATCTTTTTCTTCCAAAATTCCTTTAGAAAAATCGCTTTTAATTGACCACGTCATTCTTTCCTTTCTTTTACTTAAAAAAAAAAAAAAAAAAATCTTAACAGCTGTACAACACAGCATTTGATCTTTTTTATTTTATATTAAGAAACAAGGCATAATCATGGGACGACAAAAAATGTAGTGTACCTCGAGCTAAGAATAGCATAGTTATTAATATTTCACAACAATATAGTTAGTTCAGCTCCCCGCCAGGGATGGCAATAGCATTACCCGTCTAACTAAATTCCCAAAGATGCCACGATGGTCTCTTGTTTATACCGTGGACGGTAATACTGACTTCTTGTTTTAATATTAAGTGTATTATTTGATTATAAAATAGAAAATTTTATTACTTCTTAAAATTTACATTACTCAATTTTCTACAACAATTTTTCTTAATCGACCGGCCGCTGAAAGTGCACGATTTATAACTTTACGAAAATAAGATGGAAAATAGAGGCGATTAATTAAATATAACACGAATTGTACGTATCACTTCTGTTGCGGGGTTGCTGGGTCGTCGATGTTCCTTGCTGGCAGGCGAGTGGCTGGTTCGGTCTGGATTTCTGATGAACGCTGGGTAGGGACGCGGTAATCGAAATTATTGTATTTTACATATTTTTTACGAAATTTACTGATTACAAAGCCCGACTTTCGAGGCGATCTAGTTACTAGGTCACCTTTGCTGGGAATCGTGCTTCTTTCGGTTTTCCTCACGCTAGGTATTCTTCCTGAAAAAGAAATCAATATTTTTCCACGACACGGCGAATACTGTCTCCAGATATGACTTTCGCCTTCCACGATTTTCAATTTGGCTTTTCTGTTTCGTGCCATGTCTCTTCCCCCACAACTGATGTACCAATTTGCTGTCCTATCACTGTGCGCAACCCTCAAAAACGACATCGATCTTGATCCCTACTTCTATTGAGCATATTTTATTTTTTATATGGCCTATGTAATTTACACAAAGTAATAAATATGAGCTATTACAAACTATCCTACAAGGGGAAATATTAAAGGGAAACGGGACCGAGGAAGAAGAAGAACGGACTGGATTAAAAATATACTGGAATGGTTGAATATCAGGAAAGTTTCAGAAGCCTAAGGATAGCCCCAGCAATAGAGAACAGTTTCGTCATATGATAGTCAACCTCCTTCAGGGCACCTGAAGAAGAAGAAGAAGAATGTACACACATTGCAATGTATAAGTAATGAATAAACTGTGTACGCTATTGAGAGTGATAGTGTTATCAATGCGATTCGCAGTTACTTACAACAAAATAAAATAAATACAGCCGCGTATTTCAGTCATCGTTGCTGTAAAAAGCTTTACACACGCCAAAAGAAAGTAGAACTATAGTCGTTCGTTGAACTGTGAAAGCTCTTCCCCAAATACACAAATTTCAAAATTATTAATATTCGTCCCATTTACGCGCCTATAACTGCTCCCTAGGCTCTCTGTAGCTCGTTTTCTATTATTATACACGGAGGACAATTTTTTTCTAAGTTATTGACAACAAGAAAAATATACAAAAAGAAAATGTTTACTCTCCGGTTTTCAAACACGAAGCGTCTTGCTGACGACATGAAAAATTGTATAATAATAATGAATAAAACGTGTACATAGTGCGTATCGTTTAAAGTGTGAAGATTTATGAGCTGAATAATTCAAAGGATATATTAACACGCTTGCAATCACACAAAGTTATTTTGGGCGTTAAAAAATAAGATAAGATAAAAATAAGCGATACGGAAAGTAAAATGAGATACAGTTTAAAAACATAGTAAGCCAATGGCGGCTTGCAAGAAATGTAAACGGGGGGAAGGGTACAATAAAAACTAGAAAACACGAAATTCTAAGTTTTTTAATTGAAGGATAACATCGAAAAATTCAGATTTTTAAAATTGCGAAGAAAAATTATACAAAATTTCATACCTTTACTAGTCGCAAAATTTGATAAAGACTTTGCATGTTACATTAAAACAAAATTTTAAAAGCCGCATTTACCAAGGTTTCAAGTAATTCCTTATTGACCATTATAAAACAGCAAAAAGTAATTAATACATATAAATAAAAAAATGTGGTGTTTTTTTTTTACTTATTCTATACATCATAATATTAGTCAACCTAAGATTATATAAATTATAACATATTCCAAGTATATATATATATATATATATATGTATATGCAAATACGTAAAAATACTTATAAAAGAATATATACGGAATATAAGTAAACAAAACAATTAAAAGTAAGAATTTCAAATAAATGTTACTGAAGCAGTATGTAAGAAAAATTTACAAAAAAAAAAAGATGAATAAACACTGATTATGAATATAATGCAGTATGCATTTTATACATGACTAAAAATCAAAAGAGTGTAAATTCTACAATTTCTATTCCAATAAGGTAAAATCAGAAAATTGTACACCTTTTAAAAGTTTTCAAATCTCGATTAAAAATCTATAGAAATTCTTTTTGCAAAATAACGCAGTTAAACAGGGCCATAAAAAAAAAAAAACAAAAACAAAAAAAAAAAACAACAACACTGAAATATATAAAATATTACACCTTATTGATATTCGGGGTAACCTAAAGAAACTGATTTCGTCATTAATCTAAAAAATAAAAAAATCAACAACTTTTTTGATATAAAATGTAAATAGAAACGTTTGTAAACAATTGCAAACAGTGCATGTACGCCGCATAAAATAAAAATTAAACGTACCGATTATATGCAAGATATCTATCGTTAACCGTACGCGCGAATAGAAGAAATATACCTATATATATATATATATATATATATATATATATATATATATATATATATATTACTGCGATTCAGTACTTCGTATTACTTAGCGGTATTTCGATAACTGGAGGATTCCAGAAGAACGAATAAAAATAATCCGAGTTAATTGGAAATTTCAGTGATCGTCTGAATATATCGGGCAAATGAATAAACCTGGCGACTGGTTAATTTGAAAAAACTCGTCAGGCCACCTGGTACGGCAAACCGTCATTCACGTACCTGTGTGAAGGAAATAAAGTTTTAATGGGCAATCCGAAAATACGGGCAGTCTGAGCCGGGAGATAAAATTGGGCCTCTCTTGCCAACGTTAAAATATATCGCTCGCGTGAACTTGATCTTGCCCGCTCTGTTTCCATTATTTTAAGCACCGCAATTGAAAAGTTCAAGCTAGGTATCCATTTTTCCAGCCGAGCTGTTGGCCATTGATAAGGCCCCGTCGGCTGTATTTTAAATGTCCTTAATCCTCTATAAATAAATACACAATTTTCTCCGATAGCCTCTGGGCCCTAGGTACACTTGAATACAGCTCGTTTAATTTTAAATGTCATCCGCCTTATAGATTAAAGCCAAATATCTTCATGCTGTTGACAGGAAGGGTAGTAATTTTTAAGTCTTTGTTGGATGCCCAGTCATCGCGGAGTTGGACTGAATGATCTAGTTAACTTTGTTGCCAAGAGTAGTCCGGCTATTCCCTCGTATATTCCTTCTTCAGACTTGCAAATTCACCGTATTCATTTGAGGCATTAGCTTTCGGAACTAATCAGCATACTCGCAAACATTTTAAATATCGTTCAACTTGTCTTCTCATCGCTTCCTTGGTATTTCAACATTCCTCCGTTTATTCCCAGTGTCGACTTGTTCGCAGATTTGTTACTGTAATTTCTCCGTACCGAGGACATTCTCATTATCATTCAATTTCGCGCACTTTTCCGGTTGTAACAACCACCCCGCACTAAATCTAGGCTTGTTGCGACATGGTTTGCTGTTCAACTGCGATAAATTTAAACTGAGGCGATAATATTTTCTTCGCACTCTATTTTCATTCAATTTTCGGCGGAACAACTAGATATAAGTAATGGCTGATGGGCAAAAGTCCAGGCCAGAAACAAAAAAAAAAGAGAAAAAACAAAAAAAACTTGGTTTTTCAAGTTTTATACCTACCTTATAATAAGTTTTCTTTTTGGGTAAAAGGTTTTTGTTCGATAAATTACTGGGCTAAAGTTGTTGATTTATTTCGATACTGCCGAAAACGATACAATATATAAACGCCATGTTAGGTCGTGCCCCACTAAATACGTGGTATTTTCTAATCAGATATTTCCACACTCAAGATATTTATTAAAATAAGATAAATAAATAAAAATAAAAGTCACAATGATGAATATTTTTACTTTATCAATAAGCAGAAATATATATTTTTTCTATTGGCGGTTATGTTTAACTCCTCTTATAAAGAAACCACCATTGTACGTAATCTAAAACGAATAATGATGATAGACACACTTAACAGTACTTCGTAATGCATTAGAAAAAAAAAAAAAAGAAAAATAAAACACGCAAAAAAACACGGAGGCGAACCAGATGAACAAACGTCATACACAAATTTGAAAAACATAAACACTTTTCACAAGAGCGCTTTAGATAGGAAAGTACAGGAACCGCCTCAAAGAAGCCTTTATTAAATCAGGTGACAAGATAATCCTCATATTGCTCAACATACTCGATAATTCTTAAAGGTGTATATATACATAAACAATTAAAAAGAAATCCTCCACAAAAAAACAAAAACACAATCTACCCCTGCTTTATAATATCCTTGTTTGATTGATATCTACAAACCGGAGCTTTCCGCGACTCGTGAATCGAAAATCTGTTTAGGACAGTTATCTTGTATTGTCATTTTCCAAAAAAGATTAATCGAAGGCACTGTCCATGATGTCACCGAGCAAAGAAATTTATTTAATCATATGCCCCATAACACTAGGGGTCTCCTTAACATTCACGAAGGATACATTCCAAAACTTCTTGACGATTGTAAAGTCTCTTTTTTTCTGTGATTTCTACATAAAGCAGCGTTAATAGCGCGTGACCGTCCACATATTTCTTCGAAGTTGTACCGCGACCCAATTGTTTTATAGCGTAAAATAAACAGAAAAAAAAAGAAAGTATTCTATTAATACAGTACATTACTCGGATCAACTTTTGATAGACTTGTAATGAACGACTTTTGTTGCTTGCCAAAAGTGCCTCTGTACACTGTAAGAGTTCAAAATTTTCCAGCACCCAGACCTTCGGTCTCTTCGTATTTCCTGAAAATAATATTTGCTCAAAAGCATATGCTCTCTTCTGCGCTTATCTTCCGATTCACTTAAATCCTCAAATCTCTAAAATCCGCAGTTAATAGGACATCCTTCGACGTTTAGTTTTTCCATCGCTTCTTTAAATTCGTTTCTCACGAATAAAAGTTGTAAGAATTTACAGCGACAGTACGCGGCAGATCAAAAGTCCAAGTTCTCACGTCACGCCTGTTTTATCACGTACTTACGTCGTTCCACAGCTGTAAGGGGAATCGATGGGAACTTCTATAGCTTTTTCTGTAATCCGTGACTACGCGATGGAGGCAGTAAGAAATTGGTCGTGGAGTGGGGCCGTTTTAGAGGTCTCGCATCTACGGTCATTTTCATTTCCGGGTCTTCGTTTGGGAAATTTGAATTTATTCGGTCCGTATTAATAGTATTCCCTGACTGGGGCAAGTTACTTGCATGACCTACTTTCATTTGCTCAATCACATCGGTGGCGTCCAGGAGGCTGAGATTCTTGTCGAGGTGCCTCACCGATTCTCTCTCATTTAACACGGTTAATGCAAATGTGATCTTCTAACTGGATATGCTCGTGCTCATTATTTGGTAAGAGAAATGATTCGGAGACATTTTCACATGTTCCACATCTGTCTCTGCCAGCTTATTACGTATGCAAACTCATCATCTAAGGGATTAACACGCAGTATAGCTATTATCGGTGACAGTAGCTTGAGGGATAGAGCATCAACCTGCGATATGACGAAAGTGTCTCATTTGTAATGGTGGCCGAAACGTTTGATAGGATAATTTTGTTAGCTGGATGTCCACCGGCCTGACTTGAACTGTTCGCACTCTCCTTTTAAAATTATTCCGTCTTTAGCAAAGTGATCAGGTTCTGAGGAAAATAATTACAAGGTCTCGACTGATCCGAGACCCTGCAATTATATCCGGCATACTGTCGGTGACTGCTTTGACTGCAGCGAAATATTCTCTAAGAGAATGAATGAGGGGCGGAAAGTAAGGTGCCTTGCTCGTCTTTTGTGTCTAGGGTGTCATTTTCTTGGATTCTACTAACGATGTTATTTGTGTATTTGAAATATTTTCGGCATTTGAGAAGATGGAGTTTTATCGCTATTAAATAATGAGCTCGATTTGGAAATTTGATTAACGGCGGTAGTAGCGCCGGTTATCTCCGATATATTAGCATCTGCATTCACCGAAGAGCAGAGTGTGGCACGTTTTCTTTTGTTGTGGCGGCTAACGACAATGTTGCGTCTGCGACGTGGGATTGTTGTATATCGGCTGCGTGTGTTTGTGTGGGACAGTTGCGTGCATGCGTAGTAGAGTTACCTGAGTATGTGGGATGTTACGGGGGCGCGTGTGGGCCGGTCGCGTGTATAGTTTTACTTTTAGGCGACCGTTAGAGCCACGTGGCAGTGTTAGATAAACGAAAGCTGTTACTTGTTTTGTTCAATGATGCCGGGGTGTCTTGTTCTTATCAGCGCTGCGGCCGGTTTTCGTCTTGGCTTGTTGGCCGGTATTTTTGCTGGCCTGCTGAGTTGGTGATAACATAATCGTTTGTTATTAAAATCACGAGAGACTTTACGATAACATTCCAAACGAAACGCAGATTTCTCAACTTATCACGATGATACTGATAACGAATTCTTAATATTTTTGAGCGGCCAATCTAATATGTCTTCGGATACTCCAGCGCGCTGTTGGTAGTTCGGCGACCGAATGAAGACTGTTCTGTTTCGATGCCCTGTTTCGGCTTTTATCTTTCAGATGATGTGCTTCTTCCTATTCGTACTTTCTTTTTACTTTTTTCACTTTATTCGTTATTTTTTGATACAACCACTTTCGAAATTTCCAAATCCCGAAATGTTTTCGTTTCTGTTCAAAACCAAAAATTTACGCCCTCTGCATTTTTCCGGGCAGCGGATTTAATCTTATTCGTGATATATATTTAATATCTTGTAAACGGGGAATTTTCAAATTAATGTCCTAAAAAATTATGCGGAATTTCAAAGTCTGCGAGATATACATACATAGTAGTTCGACTAATGTTATTGTCTATGAAAAGCTCGTTCCAGAGCGTATCGTAAAAATAAGAGAAGATAAATATTTTCTTAGTTATCGAATTTTTTTGGTTTCTTAGTCTTGAAAAAAAATCGAAATGTTTACGTAAAGAAAAAAGTAAAAATGTCCCGTTTCTTTATTATTTTTAAAAATGCCTCTACAATTTAAAAGGCCGTCGGCGAAACATTGGCGAAATAAAAAATCGTAATTTTTGCGAGCGGAAATTAATGAAAATAAAGATTCCCGAGCAGCTTATTACAAGAAGCGAAAAGAGGAAAAATAAAAATAAAAAAACTCGAACGAAATAGGCTTTACAAAAATATTCCGAAGACCCCCACCCCTCTTTCGTACAGGCGCAAATTTCACGATAACTAAAAAGGAAAGTGTATTATTTCATCTCAAACGAAAACTACAGTTAAGCTCTTAAACGGCGCCTCTCCGAAAGATGATGGAGGAAGTTTCGTCAATGCTTTAATTCCCCTTTGTAAAGAAAACACTTCTTGCTCAAAGATCGATCTGGCGTTTACTTTGTCTTGTAAAAATGTTTATAAGACGAAGCAGGGAAGGAACTGAAAAATTCCGCTGGGCCCACGAGCGACTTTGAAATTTTTCTATTTCATCAAACGAATCTCTTTCCTTATTTGATTTGTCTTCAATTATAGCAATTATTTTAATTAATGTCTTGTCCAACGGAAGACGTGTAATAGTTTTTAGGTATGCACAATATTAGCACATATTACGACTCGATATTTAATTAAGTATGCATTCTCTTTTATGTTTTTTTTTTTTTTTTTCATTAGTGTCCATTAAATAATTTAGCCCGTTTCATCTGATTATATACCACTTTATACCCTGCAATGTAACTGCAAACGTTAAAACCACACAGACGGGCAGTATTATTTCGTAGACCAGCATGTATCCCACCGCAAGGTGCTTAAATGACTCTGCCAAATACATTTTTCACTACTAAATTGTTTCTGCTGAAAGGTCTGGTCACGTCCGTTACCTCAGATTCTATCAAAAAGCTAACGAGAGTGACATTTCCTCTGATGAAATAGTAAGCAGATGTGGAATAACATGAACGCTGCTGCTACATGCAGTCAAAATAATTATCAAGCCGATGTGAACACTTATAAGTCGTTGTTGCTTTGTTCCTTTTTTTTTTTTTTGAAGTGAAACTTCTTTAAACGCGCCTTATATATCGTTATGAATGAGTAATAGTAGTTCTTAATACATCTAAAAATTCGTAATAGACACACGTAGCCAGTAATCTATAAAATTATAATGTATGTTGCATGTTATTGCATTTTATACCTCACGTTAAGATATATATTAAAAAAAAGAAAATAAATTTATTATAAATTCAAATATCAAAAATTAATCAAACATAAAAAATGAATATAAAGAATCGGAAAAAAAAGGCATCGAGCATACAGCGGGAGAGCAAAAAATGAAAACGAAAATGAAGATTTTCAAAGCGGATATGAAAAATCGGGGAAAAAGAAAGGCATCGAGCATATAGAGAATGTCAATGATCTCAAAGGAACCGTAACTAAAGTAAATCGCATTTTAATCTGAACAGAAACGTGAATGAATAATGCCGATAATATCGACACATACCGAATTTCGATTGCATCGTGAAATTTAAACGCACGATAAGTCAAGTATTGTGTTACTTTTAAAACATTGATATGTCAATACGGATAATGTTAATCAGATTTCGGTTAAACAGATGTTGGAGTTTTAAAGAGCTATCGGTGACGAGTTATGAATTTTTTAAGTAGGAATTTTGAGGTCGTTTTAAATTACATATTATATATTCTTAACGGTTTTTTGCCGGCCAGGGTAATCGGTTAGCTTGAAGTTGTAGATTGGCGTAGACGGAAGTTTAAGAGTGTAATTTATGATCCAATTTTGAAGTCTACAAGTATCAAACCGTTCGTGAGCTATTGCATATTTTTATTTGATATTTTTGTCGTTTCTGAACCATCTTATTAGCATTCCGTACATTAGATGTGTCCAGAATCCTAACAATTAAACAGAAATGGTAAAAACTTTCTCCGTATACGTTCGTTCTTACATTTGCTATGGGTTCACTTAGGTAGTATCCCTGGTAATGAAGCGGCTTACTTTTAGTCTCAGGTTGCTTCACTTCTTTCCAAAAAAAAAATCCCATACAGGGTAGTTCAAAAATCATTACATAATTTTCGAAGGGCTGTGTAATAAACTAGAGCGTCTAATTTTGTGATATGCAATGACTTTTGGACCACCCTGTATACTAATTTTCTTTTACCGCGTAAAACTTGTCATTTCTCAGATTTCAATCGGATATATAAACATTCGTTTTATCTGTCTCTTCAATCTGTTTTCCTTCGTTTCCTCTCCACGTTGTCTCAAACGAAGAGCGCTTACTTACAATGCTAATCACGTGTTCTTTACGTGTTCATTGAGCATTTTTTCTGTGTTCTGCTTTTTTAAGAATTGATATCTTCCTCCTTCTTTTGCATCTTTTAAGTCCTCCATTTTCTTCGTCAAAGTTATCCCCGTTATTTGTTACTTTTCATTAACACCATCGGATTGCATTAAAATATAATTGACTCTTTCTTGCTCTAACTGTTTTCGGATAAAGGTTCTTCATTGATGCACACAAAAAAAACCAAAAAGAAAAGAAACATCGGCTGCCACTGTTGTGCACGCAACACAGCTATAAATTAATATCGACGTGCTTTTGATCGTTATGGAACACACGATCTTTATTTTTGTTTTTTGCTTTTCTATTTTGGGCATGTAAGCTATGGACATTAACGTAGCGCATGAAGGCCGTCGTGATAGCCTAGTGGCGTGAACTCTTGATTATTAAAAAAATAATGGTCATAAGTTCGATTCCCAGCGACGTCCAAAAAAAAGTATAGGCTGATTTACTAAAAAGGTTAATTTAATGATTAGTTAATGGCCAACTGGTATTTAAAGCCAGGCAAAAAAAAAAAAATAAATAAATAAAAAAAACCTAGCGTAAGTGAAATTTTTAGAAGCGTTAATCTAGCCGAGTGTCACTGCCTAACGAACTACGTCAATATAACCTGTTGAACTTTATTTTGGGTTTATACAAAGGTTTTTTTATATATGTATGTATAAAAAAAATAGAGACGATTTTTAGTAAATTCATCTGTAAAAACTTTTGAAACTAAATGTTGTATCGTAACCTGCGCTCTCTAAATTTCTTCTGCGAAGCCCTTCTCACGTGTAACCTCTGTTTTCGGATGGTTCAAAGAAATCGGGTGGTATCAGGTGTCTCTTTTATCCTTCCAGACTTTTACTTTTCAGAATCTTTACGTCTGCCTCCTTTTTGTTGTCCATATTCATGAACGAATTAATGACTATCCTACGTTTCATTATTTTCCTTTCCTCGAATCACACCTTTCCTCTAAATTCTTGATTATATCTGACTAAAACCACACCTCCCTTCGTTTATTCTCCCCTTCCCGATCATTTCTATGATATTTTTTTATTCTTCGTATACGTTCACTTATCCACGTTCTTTTTTCCGTCCATTCCATTTACATTAATATTTACCGCGGGTTTCTAGCCATTCACGCATTCTTCCTAATGAAGCGGCGGATTCGTTGGCACTCGGGTTGCTGTTTCTTCCTTGTTTCCTTCCTTAAGAAAAATCCTCAATTCTAATTTCCTTCCGCTCTCGGTATCGGATATACATATATGCGCTCCCTCTTTTTCTTATAATTATTCATTTTTTATCCGTTCAACTTAGAATTCCTGCTAATGTGCGTGGTTCCTTTTGTTTCCCTTATTTCGTCGTTCGCCTGCATTACTTTAACTCCATTCCCTACTACCCTTTTGCCCGTGTTTATTTTCCGTTAGTGTCTGCGATGTTGATCATATGTTTATTAAGTGTTCATCTCTTTCTGACGAGCGCTTTCCTTTCTATTCCAGAGACTTGATCGTATTTTCCTTCTCTGCACATTTAATATTCTTCTCGGTATACTGATTACTTCCTACTAACAACGTTTGATATTGTATAAAGATATGAGTGATTTTCTAATTATTTCTGGGTAAAGCTGGTGGTTGACGAGCCCAAAAAGAAAAAAAAAATCAAATACAGCGATAAGTGATGACTTTTTACTCACCTATTAAAATTTTGGCCATAATACGTCATTATTTCTGATAGAAATTAATATACAATTTTATGTAATTCTTCCGATCGCAACGACATTTGTCACGATTATGTAAAATGTACGCTGCTTACAGCATAACGAAAATTTATTGACAAGTAATTAAAAATTAACGTCATTCCTTTTTTTTTTTTTTTTTTACAACACGCGAATAGTCTGAAGTAAAAAAGAAAAATTACACTTTAAAAGATCAAAAAACCTTGAATTCGATAAACATTTTCAATATTTCGTTGAAAAAAAAAAAAAAAGAACAAAAAACGTTTCCGTTTCGTTAATGGAACTTTTTCTTTTAAAACTGAAAAGCTCCCGGGTTTTCTGCTACAGTAAAAACTTTTTTATGTGCAAAACCCGGCGGCGGAGCTAGACGCTACCTTCGAAAAAGGTTTAAAACTTTCAGTGGAGATTTATACTATATATACCGATGGAAAATTTCTTCAAACTAGTTTTAAAATAGATTCTACCAATTTAACGATAAGACATGTTCCTTTCGATTCTTTCGCTTGATCGGATTTTTCTGTAAAGAATGAACATTTCTAAACATCAACCAATTAGGGAAAAATTCGATTAAAGGAGAAACACGCTGTTTGTACTCCTGCGAAGCTTTTTCGACTTTCCCTTATTTACGCTTTTTCTTTTTTGTAAGACGCAAGTCCCCAAATTTGAGAAAGATTGATTTGCTTAACAGAAACGTACGGAAGTTTCCGCGTAAATTGAAGACAGTTCGTAGGCTTGAAAAATTAAGTAAAAGATTTTTTAACGAGTACTTTTTTAAGAAGATTAATCGTAATTTTAAAATCCTAAAGTTTTTTTTTTTTTTTTTTGCTTATGGGGGGAGCTCGCCAAAAAAAAAAACATTAATCCATGTTTGAGGAAAAAAACAAAAAAAAAAAAAAAAAAAACTATTAGAAAACTAGAATATTTATTTAAATATTCGTATGCGGTCAGCTATAGAGTGACAACGAAAAGTAGCCAAGAGGAAAAACAATAGAAGGCGACGGAAATGAAATAACTGATGTAGCACTATAAGAAGTAGAAATGTTAAGTTAAGGAATTACGAGTAAAGAAGATGAACGCTCAGATGACAGAGCGGAACATTCGAAAAGCATGTGATCCGAATTACACATTCTTGATTATCACTGGGAAAATGTAGAGAACAATAAGGAAAGTCTGTAAGTAAAAAATGATAACGAGATAGGGAAAGGTGACTGAAACGCAAATGACATAAGGAAGAAATACTGTAGCGTCGCAAAGAAGAGAAGTTATGAAACCGAGGAGATAAGATGGAAGAACGGGTTGAATAGAATGATAAAGCGAAAGTTAATTAGAAAAAGAGGAAGAACATGAATCTGGCCAAAATTTAAAATGATATATTTTAGGCATTAGAAGAGTTTTTTTTTCCCTTGGGCGCGTCAAACAGGGCATTTACCCAACGACGCAAAGGACTAGCAGAATGATGAAACGTAGGAATTTGTAGGTTATATTAGGAAGCGATTAGAAATAGAAGAAACGAAGGTAGCCAATACAGGAACAAGAGATGAAAGAGCAAGAATGTAGTGGGCACAGTAAGGAGTCGGAGGAGGCAAAGGCCAAGCAAATTGGAATAAAGGACTGCACGTTCCGAGGAAATATAAGAGCATTTGAATAGACGGTGATTTGCATCATAGGTCAAATATAAGATAGGAGGATGAAAAGGACACACGAAGGCGAATTATGGAAGAAATAACGGAACGGCTGATGCTGGGAAAATTATTAAACCAGGAAAAAAGGAGAGGATTGTATAGAAAGGTAAAAGGAGTAGAAGAATATTGTTAGCAGTGTATTTACAAGTCCATTAACAGCTGCATCACAAAACAACCGTTTCATTTCCCTTCACATCAGCATGTCTTGGAATCTAAAGAAATCGATATGAATATGGTGAATTTGGAAAAGATTAAAGATAACGGAACGAATAGGAAAAATGATAGGATCGTAGAAAGGACGAAGAAATGAAGATGAGATTGTTTTTGTAAAACAATTTTAACACCAGAAATACATTGAGAATATGAAAAGAATGTCACTTAATATTGCAACTGACTCTGTAAAGAAAATGAAGCAGGTTGAAGAAAGTCTGAAACTTTTGAAGATAACTGATGTCTTCTTTCTTACTGTTCGATCGCTTTTTATCCGTATTGTATGTCTTTCCTTTTTTTTTTTATTGAAATTTAATTTTTTGGAAGAAGTATTGTGATTTCTATATTATTATTGAGTATTGTTATTTTTTTTTTCATACATTAAAGACCTGACATGTATTTCTTTTTACGGAAAATGACAAAATCGACTCATCTGCAATACCTGTAGGCCTACACCAGCATCTAGAAGTTCAGAGAGTTTCCACTAGTGAAGTCTGAAGAATCGAGTTTACGTATTTTTAAAATAAACGAAACGTAGTATAAATAATGATTTATGCAGTAAATAATAAATAAAATTATCTGTGCGCGCGAAATTTGACACCCCGCCTGTAAAACGACTAACGAAGTAGTTCAATGTAATATTCCTTTTCCAAATTAATAAATCTCCCTCAAAAACTCTGGTCGCGGGTGATCGGAGAGTTGTGATGACCTCAACTGTTTTACACAACCCATAAATCAATTCCTCTAATATATACATATATAGGAATTCGTAACAACGAAAAAGTAAATCTAAATTTAGAACAATGAGGCGCATAAAATTAAATTGGAAGGAAATTTCACCTAAAATATATCGATATATTAAGTGCTTAATTATAATTTTATTACGTATTATTATTTGACTGGTTATAAATATGAAACAAATTAATATCAAGTAATTGTACACATTCGTAATTTTGTATTTAAATTTATTAGTATAATATTTCTCAGCTGTTGTTAGTAACTTTCTATCATAAATAATTTTCAGTATAGTTACATGCTCTATGTAGAACATTTTACCAAGACCCCGAATTTTCCTAAATGATACCAGAAATTTTAACTCTTTTGTCAGGTCGCAATATAAAAACTAAATTTTTTCCCTTAAGCAGGGACTCTTATTATGCTACTACCACCGCCTGAAACCCATGAAAGCACTGCTAGTAACAATCTCCTCTGCTCAATGTCCACAATTTCCGATGCTCTTACGAAAGATCCATCTTTAAATTCGGTAGATATATAAACTTTCTGAGGAGCATTGACCAATCGCGTTTTTATGGTTGCGCAACCATTCTGAGGTTCATCCGGGGCTTTCCACCATGTAGATAAATAACCTATTTGTTAATATTTAAAAATACAAAATAAATAAATTCCCTACTAAGAAACAAAAAGAAGTATCAAAATAATTGACTTTAATAAATTAAAATTAAAGTAAATTATTTAAAAAAAGGTTTTTAGGCATAGCATATCTAACAACACAGAATACACTTAAATGGAACTAAAAACGTGCCAGTATGCTTTTCCACTGTGCCTAATAATACCTCCGAGCACTATGTTATCAGTTTTCTTTCTGGCGCAGTAGGTGTAGCCAACATTATTCACGTACACTGCAGATAAGTGCACAATTACACGTTAACCCGTCTGATAAACTCAGTTCGTCATGTTGCCATTTGAGAAACATTTACATTTTACTGAACTCTTAATTTTTACAGAATGACTAGAGCTACATTATTATCGGGGCTCAAAAAAAGGAACGATATTTTCTTCTGAGCTTTTTCCCCTAAACGATGTGGAAATTTTAAAATTGTCAAACATTGTAGCACCTTGAGTATTGTAATGCCCTAAGAAGCTTTAAATCCGAAAAAGGCGGAAAAAATGTTTTAATCTAAAATTTTTAAAACTCTCGCGAAAGACTCCAATCTACTAGTGTATATAATTGTTTTAACTGATAGACGTAAACATTAAATAATAATAAATCAGTAAACATGTACCAAAAGGAAGAATATTCATTTGAGTATAGCATAAATACACAATAAATGTTAACGTTTAAAGGAAACGCACGCGACTTTCATTTTACACATTATCGTCGTTCTTTAAATGAAATATAATTTTGTTATTTTTAAACCGTGCAATAAAAATACCAGGACTTTACTTAATTGTCTCTGTTTCCCATTATTATTATATGCAATAATTTTTCTAAAGGTTGCTTTGAAAACAGCAAAACGGAAAAGATTCATCTTGATAATTTGTTCGCCGCTTTCCTAATCATCGTAAAGACGTGCACTAAGCCAAGTCTATACGTTCACACTCACACACACATACATGTACATTCATAGTTACGTGTTGCGTACTGATAACGTACGATTGTAAATAT
Organism: Icerya purchasi; assembly: GCA_039619475.1. Taxonomy (NCBI): domain Eukaryota; kingdom Metazoa; phylum Arthropoda; class Insecta; order Hemiptera; family Monophlebidae; genus Icerya; species Icerya purchasi. The sequence continues at coordinate 92,793,082 of CM077115.1, forward strand.
ACAAGCCAACAGTGTCGTACATGTGATACAAAATTAATGAACTATGTGAAGCCATTATTATCATTTCGTCCTAAAAACCCATATGTTGAATTCGCGGAAATATTTAAAACTGTACACTACGAAATGAATGTAAGTCTGTAACGTTAAAATCAATTGTTCCGCAATCTCCTCCGGGCTAGATACAATACGTTCATAAGAAATTACATCATAGAGCTTCCGATTTCAATATTACGATATCAACTAAAGACCGTATATCGCGTAATATTCAGATTTGGACGACTATTAATTAAGGAACATCCATCTTTTAATTTGGACCGCTTCCTCCGTGAGATTTAGTGAGATTTGGTAGGACCCCTCCGTCTCATGTGAAATTTACGCTATAGTTGTTGAAGGACTAAATTTCTTTTCATAAAGGAGAAAAATAATACAACGTTAAGGTGTACTAAATTAATATTCATTTACTCGCTAAATAATAGTTAATAAACTGTAACCCAACTAAACAAACACTTTTTTAATTGCGTTAAAAAATAAACAAAAACATATTTTTTAGATAATAATTTTAAAAAAAAAAAAATGTACAGTAACAGAAAAAAGAGATTTGTTTTAATTTTACACTTGTATTTTTAACACACTTTCGAGTTGTAGTTCGCTAATTTTTTTTTTTTTAAATTTTTATTTCATGTTGTTTTTTTTTAAATATTTATTTATTACAGTATGATTATAGTTTGTTAATTATTAAAAATTGCCAATGGTTTTTTTCCGCGAGTAAATGAAAATATTTTAAATATTAAATAAAAGTATTTTTTAAAAAACATCTTATATTTTTCTTTTTAATGTGGCTGTTGAAAAAGACTTACATACTTTTTTCTGCTGCTCGTGTTTCAAAAACATGACAATGGCTTAATAATATGAATAATAAGAGAAAAAAAAATCAGCATAAGAATCACCATGCTCTGCAAAGATTTTTTTGCGTCTAAAATGTAATTTTAGAGGTAGTACTAAATATTTTATTGAAAATACAATATCTACCGAAATAATATTGCTGCCTTAATAAATAAGAACCGCACGATATATTTAATAAATTTTCAATAAAAATAAAAAAGAATTGACATTCACTTATACAACGAAGTAAGACGTAATAATGTACGTATGCAAGTCTAAACGGGTACCATAAAATTGACTAGCTTGTAAATTTGTAATATAAAAAATTTGCCTTTTCCAAATTGAAAAATCGAAAAGGAAAAAAAAAAAACAAAATAATAAACCGTATGAAACCTGTTAGAGGTATTTTTGTTTTTGGTCCTTTCTTTAGTACATTTGATTGAAACATAAAGTACGTCATCATTTATGTATTTCGCTGGAAGCAATTTTATTCCCTTTGAAATACCGACGTACGCTGGCACACACGTTACGCACAAAACTAGAGAAAAAAAAGGTAGAGTCAGAAAGGAATCTCTCTACAGGGAGCCAATTATATGTGTGTATGTGTGCGCGCATATTTTACAGAAATAATTTTAAATTTTTCTAATGCCGGCGATTGCTTTTACATTTTTTAGTGTAAGCCTCTTGCATTTTCAATAATTTTGCACCGCTTTATTGTCCATAGTTTGACGAACCTAAATCAAAAGAAAAAGAAAAAAAATGGAAGAAAAAATCCATTTTCAATATTCAAAGCTTCGAATTTACATTTTGAAACATTTTCATAATTACATTATTTGACGAAGCCTCTTTACTATTTCATTTTTATACGTGTCACATAAATAGCCGTTTAATCTCGCAACATTAGCGCACATACGCGTAACTTAGGCATTTTGGACATACTGTGTACAAGGCTGTCTTTTGCATCCGTGCCCTACGACGCAGTTTTCAAAAATTTAAACAATATTTTCGTTTCACTTTCTTTACCTGGGAAAGTTCATAGGGCATCGAGGAGGGGGGGGGGGGGGAGTAACTTCGAAAGTTATGGAAAATTAAAAATTTACAACAATCCGTTCTTATTATTTTGTCAATTTGTTTTCCATGTAGGGGGCATTTTTTCTGCTTCCGTTATTTGCTTCTCCCGTTCCCTTCGACTGGAAACTCGTAGCTGACATGAGGTTATATTTTCCCTCGAACGACTTGTGACGTTTGTGCCCCTTTATTACGTCTTTCAGTTATCTGTGCCATTGTCGACTAACAAGCATAACATTTTGCTGTACCGAAAATTAGTGTCACTTAGCCGTAATGTAGACAAGTACTATAACTTTTAAGCAGTCCCACTTCAAAAGCCAATAAGAATGCCCCCCTCTGTAATGCATTAATCGAAACAAAAACAGAAAGCACAATTAATCGTTCTTTGTTAATCCTACTTTAAAAACTTGTTTCCGTAAAGAACTTTATCTTACATGTAAAATTTAAGGTTAAACGGACGAACGAGAATTTCACGGCAACAAATCGAGGGAATTTATTCGGGGTTTCTATCGAAAATAGTTGTTGAAAAATTTCCTAAAAAAATGAATTATAGAATTATTTCAAAAAAAAAAAAAAAAGGAACACGACAGCCTAAGTGCAAATTACTAGTTTTCATTTTTAAAATGGAAATTCATTTCTATTAAAAACAATACATATACGTAACATAACATATCGGGGTATTTTTACTGACTTGAAAAAGAGGAGGGGGCATGTGTGTTTCTTTGATTATTTTTTTGCGTAGGTAATTTATTCGCTTCTGTAGACTGATTTTGATGATTCTTTGTTCATTAGAATCGCACCTTACACTTGTATATCGATGAGCGTTGGTAATCACTAAATAATCATTCAAATAAACATAAAACCTCTTTGACAAACCCCTATTGGGGGGATAAAAGAAAATAATAATAATCTCCGGCTTTTTATTAAGTATTGAAAGTAGCAGCATTTTGTTTGGTTTTTCCATATTATTTTTCACAAAAAAAAAATTGCGAAATAAAATAATTTTTAAAAAAGAAATGCCGACCTCGCAAGACTTATAATAAAAGCGCATTGAGAAATAGAAAATAATTACAAAAGATCATATATTACATAGTAAAACTTGTACATAAAATGGATATGATTATTCTTAAACGATAATCTTAAATTCGATAATTAAAAACCGCGTCCTATAATACTACTAATGTTTCCAATAGCTGGTTTATAACGAGCGAAAGTGCCATTGTACTCATTTAAGCTGTTTTTGATTGTTACAATGTGAACACCTAATGTACCAAGACCCTAGTTGTTTAGGTATAAACACTGTTTAAAAATAATCATAATATCCCTTTATTTATATTTTACCGTAAAATATATCATCTTTTATTGAGTAATTATTTTTTAATTTTTAGCACGGTTTTTAGGAAATTTTTGGAAATGTCATTAATGACTTAGTATACACTAGCCTAAGTTTTACGACGTTTTCGAAATTCTTCAGGTAATGAAAAAATCCATTATCGACTAAAGGCTTCTCATCACTTTTCTAACTTGCCAATTAGTACCACACTTTAACGAATACAAGTTTCAAGGTGAACGTGAAGAAGATTTGTAGCAAGACGACAAGGTGCTAATTGTGGAATCTCTGCATAACGGTTGCAAAGAATGGTACACAGGTCAGCGGCGGTGAACGCGAAACACAGAAATTTACACGAGCTAAACTGTGTATACTTTCTCTTTTATCAAAATTAGTAACATCAAATTTTCAGTATGCTTAGCCGATGATTAGAATGAAGTTCAGTGTGCTTCGTAATCTAAAGCATTCAAGCAAATCTAAATTTACAATTACATAGCTAAATCTCACTCATGCACTAACATTAAGTAAACGACCATATATGTATGTCTAACATTTACAACTTAAAACTATTGCAATAATTACTACTTTACATTGTTAAGCTGAACAACTAAGAATTATGCGTATCTGTTACATTTTCTCAATCTTAATCCCTAATTTTACAAGTATTAGTAGTAATAATAATCAATCAAATCAAGTTTTATTATTATTATTATTATTATACATATTCCATCTATGCGCAAAATTGCGCGAGCGATGACTATTACAATTAATAAAAAAATTATTATTTTTTTTTTTTTTTTTAATTTCTTGAACAAAGCAATATTAGAAAATTACAAATTAAGCAAATAAACTTCTAAAACTATTCATAATCAATAAACAGAATAAAATAAATATTCACCCACACACGTACACGCGCACACATAGTGTTAAATAAAAAGTAATTAAATATCCGGACAACCCCAGATACATGTGTAACACTCATGCACAAATATACAGTCAGGCTCCCATACACACTTCTAAACTCATACACATATACACACACTCGGTGATTAATTATATAAAAAATATAGAAATACAAAAACTACACTTGCCATCGTAGTAAATAGTAGAAGGAAAATAAAATAAAACAAACCAAAATTTGACGAACTTTTTTTTCCCTCTTCTTCTTCTCTCTTCTCTTCACTCCTCCCTCGACTCCTCTTCTCTTATCTTTTTTCTTTCCCTTCTTTCTCCATTTTCTTTACTCTTCTCCCTATTCTTTTTTTGGTTCTCCTTATTTGTACTGCAATAAGTATAATATAAGAATTTTACGGCGCCGAAAATATTTGAGAAAGTATTGTTGTCTAGGCAAATAGAGCAGCTGCAGGGTATAATTCCAGACTACCAGTTTGGGTTTCGTCCTGGGCACGCTACAGTAGAACAAGTTCGTAGAATTCAGAGATACATGGGTAATTGCTTTGACAGGAAGCAATATTGTTCTGCCACCTTCCTGGATGTTAGTCAGGCCTTCGACCGCGTGTGGCACGAGGGATTGCTTTCAAAAATAAAAAAAAACCCTGCTGCACTCCTATTACCCACTACTGTCGTCATACTTGACAGATAGGTACATTCAAGTAAAATCTGGCGACGATGTATCAGAGTTTTATCCTGCTGAGGCTGGCGTTCCCCAGGGTTCAGTATTAGGACCGATCCTCTTTCTTGTTTACTCGCATGACCTTCCAGTTACGTCCAATGTGGAGGTCGCAGCATTTACTGATGACACAGCACTATTTGCGAGGGACAGCGATCCGGTGGTAGCTTCGGAGAACTTGCAGGCTGATTTGAATGACCTGAAGAAATGGGCACAACTATGGAGGATTAAGATCAATTCGTCCAAGTCGGTGCATGTTACATTCACAACCAGACGCAGTACATGTCCTCCTGTTGATCTTGACGGTCCCATTCCAAAGGGAAATAAAGCCAGATACCTGGGCATGTGGCTTGATCGCCGTTTGACCTGGAAGGAGCACATTAAGATCAAAGCCAAGGAAATAAACTTGAAGCTGAGGGAGATGTACTGGCTCCTGGGCAAAACTTCCGTGTTATTGCTGAAGTCAAAATTGCTGTTTATAATGCAGCTATCAAACTGGTGTGGACCTACGGTATATTTCTTCTTGGAGGGAACAACATCAGCGTGCTTGATATTAAAATTATGCAGCAGTGCCAGTCAAAAATACTGAGAATAATAGCTAATGCACTGTGGTACATGCGCAATGATAACTTACATTGGGATCTAAATATACCGGAGGTAAGTAAAGTAATTAAAAATTATAGCGAGCGTTACCAGCGTAGGTTAGTAGGCCACCTTAACCCACTGGTAGTTGATTTATTAGACTCAGGCAACGACAATCATAGACTAAATCGTTATACGCCCCTAGATCTTTCCCACCGGTTTGATTGACTGGTAAAGCAACGCGGAGTGTTATTGTTGAGTGGCATCTCCCATCATGTCATAACCTCCATTGCAATTGCTTATTGGCTACATTAGCCAGATCGCAATTTTAAACAAAACAAAAAACAAAAAAAAAAATCTATTTTTAAAGAAAAGGGTAAAGAAGTAAAAAGTTTATTGATTCCGAATAATAATAATAGTAATAATAATAATAATAATAATAATGATAACAATAATGGCTCATTCGAAAACGGCTATCGAAAGACTGTACATCAAAAGGAATGAGGAAGAAGAGGATTAATACACTTGGAGAATTTATTAAATAATCAAATAGAGAAAATGAGGGAATATTTTAATTATAGATATGCGGAATCAGATTTTTTTTTTTTTTTTTTTTTTTTTTTTTATGTGCATGGACTTAAAAGAAACATGGAGTGTACAAAAGCACTTCAATTCCCACAAGAATTAAAAGATAAAAATGTGGATAAATATTTATCAAATAAATGGCTGAGGCGAATTATTTTCAGAAACAGAAGGGTTTTTAGTAGCAATCCAATATCAAGCAATAACAACAAAAAATTACAGACGATTATTAAAAACACTAATATCTCGGATAAATGTAGAAAATGTGAGAAAAAAAGTGAAACAATGAAGCATATTTTGGGAACAGTGAACAGCGCGATCGATTTGATATGAAAAGACATAACGATGTCTATAGTCCACCAAGAAATTGAAATTAAATACGGCTTAATTATATCTAAACAGCCATATTACAAATATGTAGCTGAAAAAATGTTGGAAAATGAACAGCATAAATTATACCACCGGGGCAGAACTGTGCTGCCGGATAAAACAGTGCAATAGAACAGGCCGGATATTATAGTAATTGATAAAAAGAATAAATTAAGTATCAGATAGCGGAAATGAAAGTATTTGAGGACAATATAAATAAATATGAAAAACTTAGCGAACAACAGATGAAAAGCAAATAATGGTATGATACCGAATAGTTTAGTTAAGAACATAAGTGAGTTATAATTGGCGCCATATATGCATAGTAGATCTTGTACAAAAATCAATTTTATTGAATACCGCCACAATATAAGAACTTTCCTTAATCATCAAGATGGAAAAAATTTGTAGTACTTGCTAAATACATTAGCCGTATTACAAATCTAACCAGCATAGCTGTGATTCTTTGGATAATAATTAAATTCTTAAATTTAAAATGTTTAAATTATCAATAATGTTTTTTTTGTTTTGAAATTCAAATTTATTTAAACCGATGTTCTTGGTACAATATAAGTAAAGTAAAATATTAAACTTACATGGGATACTTTTATATATAATTAATAAAACTCATTCTGACATACACTTAGTATCCTATGTTTACAAATAATATTCGTGTTCCTTGACGCTTGTCTATTATACAAATAGCGAAACTAACGATAAACACACAATAACAATAATAATAATAATAATAATAATAATAATAATAATAATAATAATAATAATAATAATAATAATAATAATAATAATAATAATAATAATAATAATAATAATAATAATAATAATAATAATAATAATAATAATAATAATAATAATAATAATAATTCAAGTTCAAGTTCAAGTTCAAGTTTTTATTATTATTATTATTATATATAATCCATCTATGCGCAAGTTTGCGCGAGCGATGGCTATTGAAAACAACCAAAAAAATAAAAAATTTTGGAACAAAATAAAATGAAAGTTTTTTAAACAAAATATGTAAACAATAAAAAAAATTTTGAACCAAAATAAAAGTTTTTTAAACAAAATATGTAAACAATAAAAAATTTTGAACTAAAATAAAAGTTTCTTAAACAAAGTAATATTAAAAACTGCAATTATATGTAACATGCACACTCATACATACAATCAGATGCATTTATACATTTAGACATTCTTATACATATGTGCACTCTAATTAAATACGTATATACAAAAACTGTACTTACTATTACAGTAGTAAGTTGAAAATTAAATAAGTTAAAATTTGGTGAGCTTTTTTTTTTTTTTTTTTCCCTTTCCTTTTCCCTCTTCATGTCTTATCTGTTTCTTTCTTTCCTTAGCTCTACTCTCGTTTCTAATTTTATTTTTCCTTATCTGTGCTATTGTTAAGGTAGTAAGTATGATAAAAGAATTTTTCGACGCTTTTTGTAGTTTTTTAGTTGTATTTTTAAAGTGGAAGGTAAAGAATTAAAAAGTTTAGGACCCATATATATAGATTGATTTCGGATGTGGTATTTGTTAATATTCGGTAATTCTGCTAATTCTTCGCCCGCTGATCTAGTAATACTTTGCATAACCGAAATATTAAATTTTGTTTTATTTTTAAGAACGAACATAATTAGTTGTAATTCATAGAGTTTCGAAAGATGTATAATATTATAATCTACAACTGTGTCCAGATCTCTGCCAAGTAGATTTACAACATTTTTTTGGAGTTGAATCAAATGTTTTAAATGGTGGTCAGCAGCTTTGCCCCAGTGCATGATTCCGTAGCTTAATAAGGGTTGGTATAAAGCAATATATAGTTTACGGAGATGTATAGTATTGAAAAATTTGCTTAGATAGTAAAATATATAATTTAATTTTCTAATTTTCGGTGCAAGATAAATTGGATGTTTATCCCAAAACAGTTTACAGTCTAGTTGAACACCTAAATATTTTATCTCATACACTCTATACAGGGGAGCATTATTTTCCCAAAAAATTTTGAAATCATTAAATTTAAATTGTGGTATGTGACTATAAATAATTAATTTAGTTTTATTTAGATTAATAAATAGTTGATTATGGTGCAACCAGTTTTTGATTTTATACAAGTCATCCTGTAAAAGACTCTGAAGAATATCTTGTTTGCGGGAGTTTACCATTAGCACGGTATCGTCTGCGTAACAAAATATTTTCCCATAAACGTCTAGATTACATAAATCATTAATATAAATTAAAAATAGGAGAGGCCCCAATATGCTTCCCTGAGGTACACCGTAAACTTGCTTTACTACATAGTCACTTTTTATATTATTAATTTTAGTGCACTGCAGTCTGTTCGTTAAATAAGATTTAAGCCAATCATGCATAATTCCACGGAAGCCACAATTAAATAATTTCCTTAGCAAGATGTTATGATTAACCACGTCAAATGCTTTTTTTAAGTCTAAATAAACTGCTGCAACCGAACTGCCCATTTCCAATTTGGATGCAATGAAGGAAATATGATTAAAAAGTGCGTCATCTGTGCAAAGTTCAGGCAGGAAACCATACTGATTTTTGCTAAAAAAGTTATTATTCAGTAAGTAATTTAACATTCTACGCTTAAGACATTTCTCAAATATTTTGGCTGTGGTGGACAGAATGCATATAGGTCGGTAATTGGAAATATTAGAACAATCACCATTTTTAAAAACAGGCGTAATTATACCAAATTTTAAGACTGATGGAAATCTTCCGACTTGAATGGATGTATTAAATAAATAGGTTAGATGTTTAACAAAAAAGTGTAAATTTTCTTTTATTAATGAGATCGAAATTCCATCAAACCCGAAAGAGGACTTGTTAGGCATTGACATTATTCCAAGCCTAACTTCATCGAAAGAAAAATCGATAAATCCAAAGGAGTTGAGGGTAGTGGGTTCTTTCGTTGGGATGTAGTTAAAAGTTTCTGTACTATTTATCATATCTTTCACCACATTACTGAAATAGTTATTGAAGTAATCTGCGGTTAATTTTTCATTACCACACACATTCGTTTTGATGCCATTAATAGATATATTATGTAATATTCGTGGATTATTTCCTAAGGTTTTTTTAATAACCGCCCAATACTTTTTTTGATTATTTTCACACTTTTCTAATAATTTATTATAATAATTTTTTTTTGCCTTTCTAGATAGTCGCTGCAGATTTTTTGAAGTTTCTTTAAATTGTAATTTTAAATAGGGGTCAGTAGGATAACGCTTAGTTAGTATGTATGCTAGATTTTTTTCACGAGAAAGCTTGACTAATTCATCTGTAATCCAAGGCGATCTTTTATGGACTTTTCTTGTCTGTCGTTTACATTTTGATTTCTCCATACCATTTTTTATTATAGATACAAACTCCTCAAATTTCTCGTCAATGGTTAATTGCAAACTATATATTTTTTCACAGTCGATAGTTGCTAAATAATGTTTGAACTTAATTTTATCAAAATAGTATACACAGTTGGATTTAATGGACTTAGGGTTGGAATGAAATGTAATTGATGCATTTATAGCACAATGATCGGAAAAACTTATTTTAATTATTTTGTGTATTATGTTTGATTTAAATAGTATATCATTAAAATCTCTAACAAATAAATGATCTAAGCAAGATGAATAACCTGAATGTTCTTGTATAAAAGTCGGTGTATTAACCACACTAGTGAATCCCCATGAATATAGTAAATTCAAGTAATCGGAAGATTTCGCTTTGTCCAAAAGATTTATGTTAATATCACCTGATAGGATTGAAGTTGCTGAAGATAAATTTATTATGCGCTGCAGATCAGATAAAAAATCCTCATGATTATGGCTGCAGAAACGATAGATACCAAAAACAGTTACGTGGCTGTTGTCATCAAAAAACAATTTCGCTCCAACTATGTTTGCGGAGATGATAGAGATGTCAATTTTTTGAAATAAAATACTGTTGTTAATATACATTATAACACCACCTGATCTTTTATTACCTCTACATTGTCCTATGGACGTATAACCAGAAATGACATATTGGTTTAGTTCCTCTTCGTACAGCCAGGTTTCTGTGAGAATTATTATATCATACTGAACATTATTACTAGCCAAAAAAATTAAAAGTTCATCAAATTTTGAGCGGACACTATTAATATTAAGCGTAAATAATTTAATTTCCGAGCTCATGCTTAATCGATGTTATAAAATAATGTAGAACTACGTAAGTATATAAACGCCGAAGTAAAAATATTAAATAAGTTACAGCGAAGTTGAGGGCTCCATTCAAACCAAAAAAAAAACAACAAAAAAAAACGAAAGAATTTGAAATATTTAAGTTGTACATGATATAGGTAAATACAATGAAATAATCTACATTTATGGGAAATACTAGTCATGGGGTGCTTCGCATGAGGCCGGCTATCTGATCTTCTGAAATAATCCTGATTGCTGGGACGTCCTCATTTTTCTTGGCAAATATTTTTGAGTCTCTAGTCCAGACAAATAGCCATCCTTTCGAACGCAGTTGACGTGCCATGGAGAACAAATGTGAATTTGTCGGCGAGAGATGTTCGTTAACGTATATTGGGGAACCGGCTGTTGTATCGGACGACCCGAGAGCCTTAAGGGTCGGCCGTTTTACTCGGCTGTTTTTAATAAAATCCGCCTTCAGAGATCTACGGCAGAACTTCACTACAATAGCCGGACATTTCTGCGTTTTAGTTTGCGGCGGACGCAGCCGATGGCAGCAATCGATGTCAGCGGCATCAATCGTCACTCCTACTGCTGCCCCGATTTTTGCCACCACGCTTTCAATGTTCTCGTCAGGCTGCACTGGTACGCCGTTAATGATGGCGTTGTTGCGCCGCGTATATTGTTCTAGAACAGCTAGTCGACTGCTCAGCTGATTATTTTGCTCTCTGAGCGCACTATTCTCTTCGCGCAGTGACGCGATTAGTGCCAGCGCACTGTTTAACTTGGCCGCGTTGTCAGTCAGTGAATCACGCATCTCGTTAAACGATAGCATGATCTCGGCTCGCATCGCGCATATATCGGCACGTAGCGATATCTGATCGTTTTGCATGGCAGTGCCAGCAGTTACTGTTGCTAATGCCGCCGTGGCCTGCGTCCCGCGCGTAACTGCGCGGCAGTCTGGACAGCGCCACTTGGCTCTATTGACCGTGCTCATCTTTGCCCAGGTATCCCCCGATAAACCGGAGCACGCGAAATGTAACGGCTGATAACACACTGAGCAAGCCGCGTAATCTCCATTTACCGGCACTTCAGCGTCACATTTTCGGCACTGCGACATTCTTCTAAGATTTCGTTATCTACTCGAGAATCGGAGAAAATAATATTCAACGCGGAATAAATCAAATTTTTCGCTTACCTTATTTTGCGAACAGCTCGACAGAAATAAATTCTGAAAACGGTGTTATGATCAGCACAGAAAATACTATTATAATATACTAATTTAAAAAACTAATGAACAAAACACCAGCCGATTCTGAAACGTTTTTCGAGAGCAAAGCAAACACGACTGTTCAACACAATAATAATAATATCAATAATAATAATAATAATAATAATAATAATAATAATGATAATAATGACCATAATTCTGAAAGCAATAATGTTTAAAAATAATAATAATTAAATTTTAACCAGTTGACAAGATATCAATTTGATATGCAGCTATAGAGAATTATCTGGTGGAAAGTAAAGGCGGATAATCCAAAAGTAGAAAGGAACTGACCCCAGTATTCTCATCAGATCCATTAGAACCTTAAGTATCATTATGAAAAGCTTAATTCCGCAATCCCCAACGCCCTGTAGTATAAGATTAATAATTTTATACATTAGAATTACGCACTCGTGTTTTGTTTTTTTTCGAAAAATATGTATTTATTATTAATTTACATACAAAACTTTCGTCAAGCTAAAACGCTTGTCGACGAATTATCCTATTGAACACTTTACCATCTTAAATTAACTTATACATATACATAATCATGTAATATTTACTTAATCTATCTATTTTACTTATCAATAATTAATAATCTATTTTTATTTCCTATATTCAAAGTTTTTTTTTTTCTAGTTTTTTTGTTGCGCTTTGTCATTTCATTTTATGTTTATTATTTTTTTTATATATTCTTCTTCCTGAAGCCATTCCTTTATTTTCCTTTCCCCTATTTTTTCCTTCTCTATTATTTCTTTGGGTATTTTATTCAACATCTGAGTTATAATGTATTTATCCGTTTGCTAATCTATGTTCTTGCTAACGGCAGTTGGTACGAAAGTTTTTCCCTCAACTCGTAAGATGTTTATTCTTTCCTCCAATTCAATTTTCTTTTCTGCCGATATGTACTCCCATATCTTCAATAATAAGTACATTCCACTTACGCTCATTACGTTTTCTTCTCTTTTAATTATTTCACTTTCAGTTTCTCCCTTTAAGGATTTGCTATTAATTTCAAGCATTTAATTTGCAGTTTATTTATTTTCCCCGAGTGGTGTATACCTTTCCTCATCATTATGGCTAAATTCCGTATCTGATCCTCGACTCTACTAGCGCATAATAAATTTAATGTTTCATTTGTTGCATATTTCTTTAATAGGTATATAAAGCTGGTAAAACTGCTCTTATTTTCTTTGCAATGTATTCCATATGGGTATGTCCCATCTTAAGTGTTGATACAACAGTATTGCCATTTGCTTATAAAAATAATCATACGCATTCCTCCAATTCCCATTAAGATATTGATTCCAACGACAAAATACTTATATACAATAGAAATAAAAGTATATAAAGTTACTAACAACAAATAATAAGAATAATAAGAATAATAAGAATAATAAGAATAATAAGAATAATAAGAAAAATAATAAAATAATAAACAATTAACCGGGTTTTAAAAAATATGAAAAAGAAGTTCACTAATTTACCAGCATGATTAAAACATTCAGAGGTCACACAACAAAAATTAAAAAGGCTCAAAAAATATACGAAAAATCCTCGCACTAGGGAAGAAATATTCCAATTTGTTAGCGTTAGAAGTCGTTGCTGGAAACGTTAAGTTTATTTAAACGCTGTTCTTAATTAGACGCCAGAAGACCGCACTGATATAAACCAGCAATTTGTTTAATGAACGACAAAAATTTACTCGCTCTTATCACTAGTTACTCGAAACTCTAGGGACTAAAAAACGATATCATCTATTGCATAACGAACGCTTTATCGTTACACCGTTAGTGAAAAATAGAGCAGGGCCACCAGAGTATTGTGCATTCTACATTTAAAAGTAGCAGTTCGAGTTTCAGTGTTATTCGATTTATCAAAAAATTTATGCAACACAGTGTAATAATTAACTCATCTCGAGGTAAAATAATGGCAAAAATTTCATTATTTGTTTTTATTGTTATCTACGTAGATTATGAGATAACGACCATGTCATTCTCGCGTCGGAGGTAATGCGAAAATCTTATTACATTTTTACGTTATTTAAAAATCCCGTTACGAGTTTGGGTATCCCGTTTTTCGGCACGACGCGGTCAATTGAAATTTATTCTTCCAGAAGTGTTCTTGAACTACCATCCGGGAATCCAGAGGATTTCCCCAAATGAAGTTCGAGGAATAAGTATTTGTTTTACTTTTTCTTTTTTTTTCGTGAGCGATTTATTAGTTTTTCGTTTGTTTTTAATGTGTGCAAGCTGCATGAAACGTTTGAGGCGTCTTTATAATTTTCCCGATAGTTTCCCTTCGAATTAATGCCGGTGTTCAGTCCGTGTAAGCGTAAATTTTATTGTACACGCCGTTAGCGTGTGTGACAAAGAAAAGCGAGGAAGATATTATTTCGGGCACTGCGCGATTTCCGGACTGGTTGTCTATGTTCGTTTACTCTTGTTTTTATACCAGTGATACTCTGAGTACCTATAGGCCACCTTCGTAGTTGCAAGACGGAATCCAGCAAAGTGATTACAAATAATCTTTTTATACAGAAAGATCTCAATTTGTTTGTTGAAGTCCCCATATACGAACGAACTGCGTTTCAATTAACCGGGAAAAAAAAAAAATCCGATACCGATTTTTAAGCCACCCGAAGCTCTATAACATTCCACCGGGATGCCTTGTAGTCAAAATGCGATAACGATCGAGTTTATTGCCCCAATGAAATTTTTATGTCTAGAGTATCATTGAAGGAAAACAGCTAATATTCCCCGGCATAGGTGATCTACGTTATTTTATTTCGCAAGACATACACGTTTATAAATGGAATAATAATTTCACCTTTCCAACTATGGTATCGCCTTTATTTCAATCGCTTCCCATCTCTTCCAGTTCTTGTCTTCGCTTTCGCCATAATTTGCTCCTTTCATTTCCTTTTCGATTTTTTTCTAACAACAACCTCGCCTTTTTGTTAATTCTATCCCGACGAGAACTATTTCATTTAGAACGTCAATGACATATTCTCCGAGCGTTCCGCCGCTCTCTTTGTTTTATAACGCATTTTTCATTTTTCTAGAGAGTCTATTATTGTCTTAACCACATTAACGTCCCCAGTTTATTTCCTTCCCTTCAGTATCTTGAATGCCCTCATTGGGCGAGCCTAAAGAAAAAAATACTTCGGACCTCGCCATTAGGACACCACCTGAACTTCCCGATCGTAGCTTTTTTTTAAATTTTTACAAAAATAGTTAATTTCAATTGACTATGTTATTTTTAGGGGGAAAAAATATTAATTTACGGTTTGTGTAGCAGTTCCTATTAAAACCCCCATCCCTTTGGGCATGTCAACAAAGTATCTTCGTCGCCCAGAAACGACACGAGAAAAAAGGATATCAGTCAAATGTAAAGTCGGTGTGAAATATTGATAAGATAAAAGAACTGAGGATAGGAACAACGAAGATCGACGGAAACGATAAGATATACGAAGCGCAATAAGTATTAGGGAGTTAAACTTCAGTTACATCACAACGGTTTTTTCGTAAGGATTTCTTCATTAAACTCCTGACGCAAAAAATGATGTTCCGTTAATACTAGGGATCTGTGGAGCTCCCCTGCTTGCTACGTTCACCAACCCTTCTCACTAGTAGTGGCTTCGCTCACCGGTGCCTCAATGGTTGCACCTGAGAACCTTTTTATAGGAAAAATTCAACGTTTAACTAAATATAAGTGATTTTAGGATGATAGTTAACACTGACCAATTGAACTCATTGGACAACAAAGGACTAACAAGAAGTTTCGAGCTTTTTGGGGTTTATACTTTTTTGTCCCACTTATCCGGGCTTTCACAATTGGCCAACATTTGAAATATTACAAGCTCAATTTAAGCTTCATCCGCTTTGGCTTCCTTTTTTTTTTTGTTTTTAATTTTTAAATAATTTGTAGGTCCCACAAGGCCAGAGCCCGTCTGTGGGTTTCCAACATAATTATATCGTTTTTTGCATAAAAGTTTACATACTCTCTTAAATGCATCTAATACCTGTTTATATGTAGAAGGAAGATATTGCTCTAATTAAACAATTTTTTTCTAATGGTGCTCTGAAATTCTCAATTTTTGATTGATATTGAAATAATTTACGAATTTCTGAACCAATCACACATCACGAATAAATCACACGAAAAAAAAACTGCTTATGACTTTACGTATAAATAGAGATTAGTTCTACTTTTGCTGCAGATTTTTTGATTAAATTTTATTATAATAATTTTTGATGAATTTTAAAAAAAAATTTCCCGAAGATTTTCCAATTTTTCCAAGTTTTTTTTTTTTTTTTCATATTACATAATTATGCTTTTGGACGTATTAAATAATAGGAACTGAATGTTTAAATTCGAGCGCAGAAACAAAACTGAAGTTTTTTAACCTTTTTTTTTTATGCATTTTGAAGAGAGAGTTGTCAAAATGATATTTTCAACGAAGAGAGTGAATTTACTTGTGCACACTGAGCAGCGTCCAGTAAATTAACGACTACATTGGAGGAATTATTGGTGAGTCTGTATTTCGGAAAGTATATAGAATGACCACGAAAACAGAATTCGCGATCAGTCTGTTTCTGATTCTTTTAGTGCAATTCAGAACACTCTACACGAACAATGATGACACCTTCGCTAGTTATGTTCCTCGGCACTAGATGGCGCTAAAGCTTATTTAATAATCAACATTTTTATGTTAAAAAGTGAATTTCTTTTTTTTGTTTATTTATTTTGTGGGAAAGACTCATCAGCTACGAACATCGATTCAGCGCACGAAACAGCGAGAAAATATACGTGTAAATTTATCTATGTGAAGGTACTAAAAGACCTATTAAAAGAGGAAGTAGCTGTTTCCGTACGTTTTTATAATTGAAATCTCGCTACTTTGTACAAGTCTAAAACAAACGAAAAAAAGCAAAAAAAACCTGTAATTTTAACATATAACGTAGGGCCAAAACGATTAATCCGAGCTGCAAACTCGACATAAATTCTCGTAGGGAGTGGTATGTTAGTGAATTTTTTACAACCACCTATACCGAATCTATATTGTTTTCCTCTTCTATAAGGAGTGAAATATTTAGAAAGCCGTACATCACGTGTGTTTTACAACACATTTTCTCCTGTTTTCGCCTCATTACCTCTGCAACACACTGCAACAATACTTTGTTTACATGTTTAAAAATTACGTGAAAATTAATTTTGTTACACAAGCGTTTGCGTGTCCCCTCGCTTCCTTTAATCAATCGAGTAGCGCCAGCGAGAAATAGAAAATTGTAAAAAAGAAAATAAGAACAAGTGGAAAATTTTATTTTTTTCTTACAAATTTTTACTACACGTGGGGAAATCTTTATGCATCTCTTACAAACTAGAGCTATTTTTTTTTTATTGGAAGACTTTTAAAAAACAAATTTAGAGCTGTTAGGCCTAGTGTCTATTTACATTTCCAATACGGTTCGTTGAATTTGAATAATTTTAACACCAGCTCGCGTGAGCTCTGTACACCCAATTGCTTAAGCTTTAGGTTTCCTGCTCTTCTACACTTTATTATCCCTGCTCCTCTGTTAACGATACCCTTGATCGTCTCATTATATAACTTTCCCTTTTCACTTCTAATTATTTCCAGGTGAAGGCCCATGACTGACGACCCGATTATATTAAAAAAAAAAAAAAAAAAGCCAGATCAAGCGGGGTCTCGTCCAACGTATCACTGCTTATGATAGTTGATTCGCCGTTGTTTTGTTTTTTTTTCTCAAGTGCAATATTTACGATTCCGAAACAATCAAAGCGAAATATAAAGTAATATAAAAAGTAAAGTAGAAGATGAAAAATAATATTTTCTTTAAAATAACTGCGTAATTTTTTATACTAAAAATTATGCAATGGCCGGTTTTTATATTATTTTCGGCGTTATTTATGTCGATGAAAACGACAAACTGGATAAATAATAAAGTGAATTATCTCACAGAAATATTCCCTTGCGGAATGAAACTAAATGAATAAATTACGTTCAGTGCTTTTGAACAGTTCTTTTCCGGTCACAGAGTGCTTTTTTTTTTTGTGTTTTGACTTGGATTTTCCTTTTAACCTTTTAGCCAGTTTATATGTTAAACGTGTCGTCATATAGTATTCAAATCTCAAACTTCAATATTGCATTTCTTAAGGAGTATTGATAAAGCTGTTTACATATCTGATGGATTTGTAAGAATGGATACTGTATTTATCGGTAGCGTGTGATTAGTCTTTATTACAGTGTTGGCATTTATCCGATGATGTTCGGTTTCTTTAGTTCTGATATGTCCTGTTCTAAGCCGTATGATTTGCTTTACGTAATTACTAAATAGGTTCCCCTTGACTTGCATGAGTTCCTGATATGTTGCTCCTTTTGTATATTGAAATAATATTTTCCGCGGTTTATTCTGTTGAAAATTAACTTTTTGTTTATTTGTTGCCATTTTTTTTTTTCAATAGTATGTACGTAATCTGTCCAGTGGTATTTCATTTGTTCACATTTCCAATGACTTTCCTTGTTAATGTATCAACGAATTCATATTTCTATTCCACTATGCCTTAGTATCCATTTGAGTACTACGTGATGACTATTGTAATTTACTTTTGCAGATTCGATTTTCCATTTTATCTTCAATACTATATTATTGTCTGTTGTGTCATTTATTATTTTATATAATACGCTCAGTGAGTAGTCGGTTAATATCAGAAAATTATGACTTCTATTTTTATACGAATTTGTTGATTGCTTGATAAGTGGCTATAACTCTGTCGTACATGACGAGTGTGTCATCGGAACGTCTCTATTTACAGTCCCCATCGCTTACCTATTTTTTTGCGAAATTAATTTTGCTAATTCGAAACGGACTGAATTAAATGATTATTTGGAGACAAGACAAGTCTCTCTGCAGCATGCAAAAATCAGTATTGCATCGAGAAACTTACTTTTCCTCTTTTTCTAATAAA
This sequence comes from Icerya purchasi, assembly GCA_039619475.1. Classification (NCBI taxonomy): domain Eukaryota; kingdom Metazoa; phylum Arthropoda; class Insecta; order Hemiptera; family Monophlebidae; genus Icerya; species Icerya purchasi. The sequence continues at coordinate 92,812,002 of CM077115.1, forward strand.
AAGTTTACCCAGAAATTTAACTAACACGTGGCCCTTACTGTTTTTAGCGGATGCAGGAATAGTTAAATACGGATGAAATATGATTATAAATATGTGCAAATCCTCAGCCGGTAATGGCGCTACCTTGGCCAAAAAAAAAAAAAATTATACACTTCCAGCCTAAAAACGTATTTAATCGTTAAAAAAAAAAAGAAAAAAATACATACTTTCTCAAATTACATCAGGAGACAGATGGACAAAAGAGGGAGAAACTAAAATAACAAATACAACGAAAATAGTACAACGGAATAAGTTGACATAAATAAAACAGGGGTAACAAGAAGTAAAGAAGAAAGACGAGTGAATAGAATAGCAAAGAACGGCTAAAGGTGGGAAAGCAATCTAAAATTTCTGAAAAAAGTTGGTAATGGGAAGACCAAGACCAAACAACATAGAAATCAGATGGGGAATCCTTCGTCCAGGAGTGGACTTGATAAATAAGCGGAAAGCAGAACGTTTCTCGTTTCGAGGGAAATTTTTTCCTAAATTTATATTTTTACAGCATCTTTAATTTAAAAATTCCAAAATTTATATTTGCTCTTTGATTTTTTTTTTTTTTTTTTTTTTTTTTTTTGGAGCCGCCATGAAAATAGAATTTAAGAAGATCTCTAGTTTCGCTGACATTCGCACTATATTTTCCAGTTATATTTTAAAGCCCTTAATACACTAACAATCGGATTAGCACAGCCAACGAGCGATATCCACAACGGTTACAGAAGCGCAGCTATCAAAACTACCATGTCAACTCGCAAAAAATACTTTTCAGATGTTAAAAATTAATTTCGACGTCGAATATCATCAAGTCAACCGGCACACAAGGCCCCGTGTATTCATACGATGGTACATAAGACTGTTACAAATGACGGCCATTGTAAAGCATTCTATTGTAGTCATTAACTCGGGCGGTCATTACCTTTAATTATATATAGTATGTTGCATGTAATAAATAATAACATTTATATTTTTCTCCGAAATTTCTGCCACCACCATTTTCTGGACAAAAATCCTACTCTAGACTACCACCTATTCTCAGATAAGCCCGACAGGGAACACTTCAGCCAATTCATCGAGAGGTACAATTTAATATTCACTTTTAATTTAAATATATTTCCGACTTTGTAAGCTGCGGTTTTTTTATCTGAGGCCGGTGTGCGAGCACAAAGCCAAAATCTTAAACGAATTTTTCACAATGAAATAAAATAAAAATAAAGTGGTCTAAGATGAAAAAGACATTTAATAAGATTAAAATGCAAATTTATTCACTTCACCCGACGGATTTCGTCAGTCTCTTACAATATTAAAATTACCTTCAAAAAAAGAAAAAATTAAATTTTTCCCTGCTACTTCCTATTAATGTTTCAATCAGTTCACAAAAAGAAAGCACCAGTCTCTCTCTTGTTATTCTTGTAACAAAGAGCGCTTTTAATAAAACCGAAAAAGAAAAAAAAAAATTGCAAATTTTTGGACTACCGGTAACAATCAAAAGCCAGCGATTGCCAGAAATAACCCCTTCTCTTTTACTTATAACTCGCCAAACTAGACCCCTCAAATAGTTTATTTAAAAAAAACATACGAGTACATATATATATATATATGAATGTATATGTATATAACCTGTTGTAATCAGAAATTATTTCAAAATTAATTTTATAGGCCCGAACGTCGCTCAGTCAAATAAAAAGTAACATAATTTATTTTATCGTTTTTTTTTCTTATTATTACAAATATTTTATAAAAAAAAAAAATTTTACAATGAAGTTAAAATAAGAATATATAAGGTTATACGGATATCTTATGGCTATCATCTGCGGTGTTAAGGTGATACTTTTTTGTACAGATACGAACTAATATCGTGTATGCGTATATAACTCCGCTGTGATGAAGTAAAAAAAAGATAAAGAGAAAGAGGATCCAACTAGTGATGTTTTTGTTTGTTTTTATTCTCATCCGCACTGAAATAATACAATGAGACAATAAATTTATATGTTGACAGACAAAAAAGTATTTACATAAGACAATACGATAAGTTCATAATTTACGTCCTATGAAACATTTTACGTAGTACTTTTCAGTATCACAAACTTGTACAGTGAGTTACCGATGATGTAATCCAATCAGTAAATAATGGCACTGCCATACTTGTACATGTAATAAATTGTTCGCTATCAAAAGGTATTTAATTTTTTAAAAATCAGAACTTACAGTACGGCACAGCACGAAGCTCACACCTCTTTTTTCAATTTGAAGAGGGAAAAAAATTGATTCTAACAATATTTTGTAGATTCCAGTGTGAAAAGAATTTTTATAAAACGTATGAATCTACAAGACATATGATTCTTACCAGTGAAGGGAAAAAATTTACAAGCTTCGCAACTGCTTAAATGAACAGAACGTTTTTGCAAATCAATATAAAAGAGAAGAAGCTTAAGATAAAAGAGAGTCAAAAAAACTGAAAACTGGGTGTGGACAGATCGCGCTACTAGTACGGATTTTATAACGGTAGTCCGGAGACTTTTCGTACCAACCGTGTATTATTCGTATGCTGAAGAACATCTACCTAATGTAGGTTTCTTTATTGCTATTTTATTGCACGAGGAACACTAGCGCTATCGGATGCTGCTTGAATAGATTAATGGTATTCGAAAGAAATACTGCAAGTGTAAATTAGGTTGTAAAGCTACAGCTGTAGGATAGTATTTTAATGAGATCAAACACGAATAAAGTCATCTATCAAAATCATTGAGCGATTTTGGAAGTATACAAACTTTTTAAAAATATTTCTTAAATTGCGAAAGAAATAAGATAAATAAAAGTATATTTATCGCAGAAACGTTTTCAGGCAAAACCTGACTTCAGCCGAAAAAGAAAAGGAAAACACGAACATAAAATTGGGAACATATATGTCGTGAATAGAATTATACAAATGTTTAAAAACAAGAACATAGAAAACTGAACATACGAGTATGTTGCGAACATAATTATAAAAGTTCGCGTTTTTAAAATTTTTATGATTCCACTTGCAACATATAAACTTTTCGGTTTTATGTTTGCGTTTTCCTTTCCTTGTCCAACCGAAGGTGGGCTTTAACTTTTTTGAGCAATAAATATGTTTTTATTAACCTTTTTGTTTTGCTATTTAAGAAATGTGTGTTACTTTAAAAAAGTTATTTTTATAACAAATGCATAGAAAAAAACTGTCAACCTATTAATTAAACAAATTTCTAAAATTTACCAAGACATTAATATTTAGGTGAATTGGCCAGAGACATGTATTTTGAAGAACCATTTTTATTGATTGATAATGGAGAACTGAATTCCGATAAAGTATAATTAACTCTCTTTTACATACGTAGTTTCCTCGTATGTTACTAATTTCTTTGACAATATTCTCACGCCCGTTAAAGTATAATCATAATATTACTAAGTACATTTTTCTTTTCGAAATTATCTGCTATCCCTATATATTTTTTTTTTCTTCAAAGTCGTAGATGTGATATACTAGAAGAAATTATACAACAGAAACTGCCAGAATGTTGCCAAACACACTTGAACTGTAATATCCAGACTGTAATGTTCGAGAATCATAAAAAATTGATAGAACTTTTTGAACTGGTGCCGGACAAATATGATGATAAAAAAGGTTACATGCCAAAAAAAAAAAAACACTTAGTTCAAGAAACACGTTACAAAATTCTAATTTTTTATTTTTCGGTTTTATTATTATTAAATTAGATTTACGTGCCGTGTGCAGCAACTATAACTAGAGGCACGGGAGGAGAAGGAAGTTTAGATTAGTGAGTAGAGTCCGGACTTATGAAGAAAAAGAATTAAGTTGGACAGTGAGGAGGGAAGAGAAGAAGGCAGGTTGAAGAATTTCTTTTCCAAGGAGTATGAAGGGCATATTCGGTGAGGATATGGTGAATGGTGAGGATAACACTGCACGCGGCACATTGAGGAGCTTCAGTTCCATTTAGTAAATATTCGTGGGTAAGAGCCGTGTGCGACCCAATCGGAATCTGGTGATGACTACATCATCCCTTCAATTTGGAAATACTGACGACTTGATCGAGCGAAGCTTATTCGTTTGTGATGTTTGCTGACATTTTCTCTGCCATAAAGCCTTTAAACTACATTTTACATATATATATGTAAATCTTGAGATCAATTGCTGGAACAGGAATTTTTTCGGTTTAACCTAATACATAAGACTTTTTTCTGCATGTACGCATACTGTTCCATCAGTTTCAATGTAAAAATAAAAAGAGTTCGGCTCTTCTTAAAGATATCGAAACTTTCAGGAAAACGTATAAATTATACGTTTAAAATTGATTTAAATGAAGCCAAAAGCTATCTCTGAACCGTATTAAATGAAACAAGATGCACGCGGGAAAAAAAATATAAATTCCCTCGCTGCTAAAGCAATACGCGACGCGATCATTTTTCAAAAATAAAAGAAACAATCATTCCGCCGGGGCCTCTAATTTAGTACATGTTAAAAGTTTTGTTATTTATAGGAAACATTTCGCTAAATCAAATTTCGAATCGATCGCTTAGTTTTACTGATTGCCGGATAAATATAAATTAAAAACAGAATTACAAAATCATTTATTCCGGAGAAGATTTTCAATGCTTAGTTTGAATTTACTTTCTTGTCTGTCTGAAAACGGATTAGAGACTATAACTTTCAGCGAAACGATCAAATTAATTCAAATTACTATCTCCGATACTGCTGAATCCGACTGATGTTCTCAACTCTTTAAAAAGGGTAAAAACATTTTTGAGATACGATAATTGAAGAAAGGATTAATACTTCAGCAAAATAGTTTCAGAGAATAACAATTTAATTCGTGATTAAATTCGTGACTTAAAAATCAATGAACCCCCTTTATTTCGATAGAACAACGTAAAATGGAATTAGAATATAAAAAATAACGTAAATCTGTTTTTTTTTTTTGTCTTTCTTCTCTTTTTTATTTTAAATGAATTCATTTAAATATATATTACCTAGTTGCTTTTTAATTATATACTAAATTTTAAATTCACCTTGAGAGGTTTTTCCCTCCGGGAGGGAATTTAGCAACAGAGAAACAGAATTTTTTCTCGTAAGATATATCATTAAAAATTTAATTTTACTAGTTCATTTAATTATTGCGTTTATATTACGTAATATCTGAAAAATATTTTCTTTTCCATTTATTATTGATAACGGACCGATAAAACAACTAAAACTGTATGAATTAACAAGATTACTAAACTGCATTATATACTTATTTTCACCACTGCCGTGTTAACTTTTAAATAACTAAGGTTTGTATTCCTTTTTTTTTTTTGTAAATCTACTCCAACTGTCTTCCAAACGCGTAGCGTTACTATTTATTATATAATATATAAATACAAACCGTAACGGAGCCAGAACTATACCAATTTGGGAGGGTGGGCTCAGAAAAACTTACAATGGAACTATTTTACCCATGTTATATTTATACATATAAAAGCAAAAAATCACAATTATATATTGCGCCAATCACGTTACATTTCTAATCATATTAAAATCTAGCCTTTTTTTTTTAAATTTTTTCTATTTTTAACATTATCCTTAATCCCAGCATTACTGTCCTTAGTTGATATTCTCATTAAAAAGTAATATACATAACACCTTTTTAATGCATATGTGCCGGAATATATATTGCTGCATTAAAAATTATGTAACTTTGGTATTGTCGCGTTTTGAAATGAGAGACATTTGTGAAACACATATACAACATTATCATAAGCTCTTTAAATATCGATGAGTACCAAAATTTTTGTGTTAATCATTCGACATATTTACTTGTAATATTAAATAGATATCCTATACAGGGCCGTATCAAGACCAATTTTTTTTTTTTTAAGGGGTTTTTATAATTATACATATAAATATATATATACACATATACGATATATGTGTGTGTGGGTGAGGGTGTCATGAAATAAATTTATTTATAAATGGTACACTAAAGCCTTGTAGTCTCAATTATTGTAAATGCAATATTTGAACTCTACAATAAAAACAAATAAAAAATAGTCGTTTCCATAGAATTCATAACAATTTTAATTTTCTTTTCTTTTGTCAAAAATTGAGAAGAAATAAATTTATTCTGAATTTCGGTCCATTTAATTCCTCAGATACGGCCCTGATCCTATATAATAATAAACGATGTAATTTTTAATTTATTTAGAAAAATCTTTTATCAAAAGCAGTTTTCTAATTTTAATTCAAATATAAAAAAATTAAAAATCACCTGACGATAAGTTTATTGATTTAAAAAAATATAAAACATACGATTAAATTATTGGCAGATACTTAAACTCAATAAATTCATGTACATACGTTTAATAATAATTTAAATCCATTTCCTGCTTCTTTTTAAAATTCAAAATGAGAATAATATTGAAAACAATCAAGTTAGTACCCGCTGAACAGTGACGGTCAAATAAAACGGTGCTTGCAGTTCAAATTTGACACGGACACCAAAAAGTTAATGTTTAAGAATAATAACGTTTTTATGTGCGTTATTCTGAAATGTATTTCGTCTTTTACGAAATAATTATTTTTTACTTGTTAGTGCAAAATTTTTTGTAGTCGGCGGTACGCTTTTTTTAGTTTTATTTTATTTTTTTTTATATACAAAAAAACGAATAACTTTATGCATCGTTACATTCAAAAAAGCAGCAGTTAAAAAAAGGAAAAAAAAAACAAAAAAAAATTACTTTACGACAAATGGTATAGTCAGTTAAACTGACTCTTCTATGAGAGCTGGAGAAGATTATCATTTGGGTGCCCAAGGAGTGTCCCCATGGCGAAATATGAGGGATCGAGTAATTTAAACGTGTGTATGTATGTACAGGTAGCGAGGTAGGCTAGTGGTTAAGGTGCTTGACTACCAAATCAGAGGTATCATGAGATTTCGGGAGTTGTCTCAATCCGGATCCGAATCGCTCCCAAGTTCATACCTAATCTGAAATTGAATTGGGTACTGAAGAAATCTGGGAAAGTAAAAACGGCCGAAAGAAAGGAATTGGCCTCCCTACTCCCATTAGTGCCGTTGGGCTTAGTACTATTATGAAAAGCTTCACAATCCATAATACCCTGCTAAAAGAGTATGGGACTCATTTTACTTATATGTATGTACAATACATTTTACTAACTGCGTAAACTATCCTAAAAACATATCTTGTTAAAAAGAAAAAAAAAAAAACAAGCGGGGATACTACAAAAAAATCACGGCAATCGCAATTAAATCATCCAGCTGGCAGAAATTATCAGAGAATCGGTCTGACAGAGGGCTAAAAAAGAACTGCGCGTAATGAAAGCTCCACATCCCTTATCGGTATAGATGAACTGATTAAGTTGAAACGTTGAATTTTTATAAAAATAAGGGTCGCGACCTAAAAATATAGAGTAATAGGGACAGGTATCACGCAAAATGAGTTGTGTAAATTGACAGAAATGGGGTGAGTGGGTCTATTAGCAAATTATCTTTCTCTCTCTCACTCTCTCTCTCTTTTTATTTATATTACAAAGTGCTTACCGTGTTTTAATGGGGGCGCGTAATAACTCGGTAACAAATTTAATCACCAACCACCATCCTGCGCATACATTTCAGAGAGAATATCGTCCGAATCGCTCATCCGGATATGGATGTAAAATGAGAAAAAAAAAAAAAAAAAAAAAGAGGGATTTGGCTTTTTCCTTTTTTGTAACTTATGTCTTTTTGTTTGACAGTCTGGCAATTAAGCAGAATTCAGATAAACATTGCACGCACGCGCAGATAGTAACACCGCCACCGGTCGCACTAGTGTTTATTATCGTCCGATTTCTAGATAAAGCTATTTCATAATTAGCAGTGGCATTAGGGGAATATACGTTGGCAAGAGCATTGAGCTTAAATAATGGATCGACCGCGAGCACGGTAATACATATACAAAGCGTGAAAAATCCGATTTAAGAATAATAATCAAGCGCGCACCATGTCAATGATGAAGATAGAACGGAAACGGACATCGAAAAAGTATAAAAATTCCACGACGGACGAGGTGAAAAGTGATCGGCTGGGAGTTAAGGAGGAGACAGCGCCGATGCAAAAGGACAAAACTGGCCCGATACGCAAATCAGTAACGGTAAAACTGCCAACGAAAAAACTAATCAACTCGGCCAGTGTCGGAGAGGAGGATATCGCCTTTAAAGTAAGTTCACACATCCTTCTCGACACTTTAAATCGTTCGCGGAACAGACACCTTCCTGAAAAAACGAAAACCTACTTAGCGGCATCGATAGGTTGCAACGATTCTTCCACCTGATTCGATGCTTTCCCATACAATTCCGCATACGTACTCTGCATGTAGAATCCCCAAACGCCATACGAAACGAATCTGTATGGAATTAATCGGTGTGGAATTAATTTATATAGAATTAATCTGCATGAAATTCCGTATGGAATTAGAACGACTATTACAACGCGCTGTGACCCAGCGAAAGAAAAGACTGTAGTAAAGACTCGTCTCTTTCGCTCTCTCTCACTCTCTCTTACGGCAGCGCGCACTTGTACTACTATACATAAAGTACCAACTAATCTTTGCGACGTTTCATTTGATTTCAGCTCATTATTATTATTATTATTATTATTATTCTTTTATTGTTTTTCACATCACCACTTCTTAAAGGTTTTCCTATTCTTCTTCTTTTTCTACACTCATGCGCTTCTGAAAAACACACATACACACACTTTATCTATCGGCGACTTTTCCGTTTTATGATGTTCCAGCGAAAATCGGCCTATTCTATTTACTTGGATTTCTCGATTTTTTTTCTCTTTTGTTTCTGAATTTTCTCATGCTCTCAATTCTTCCTATTATTCCTATTTTAGTTTAATCCGCTCTAATCGCTTACCTTTTTTTTTCCTTTCATCTTAGATAATTATCGTTATTTATTATATCCGTGCCCGATCGTAGAATAATAACTCACCAGGCGATAGAACAGACTGCAGGATCTATTTCAAAACTGGTTTTTTCGAATACTTACATATACGCACACTAGAAGTTATAACTTTTCCGATTTTTCTCCTAATGGCATTTAATTAACGTTTAAAAACATAAAAATTAGCATTGTTTTTTTACTACTATCCAAACCTGATGGATAATTTTAATGAACTAACATTTGAAAGTAATGCTTGAAAAAATTTCAGAATATTCGACCGAACACTTCAAAAATTGTGTTGCGCGCACATTTTCGCATTTTCACCTTTTTTCTGCCGGTAATATTTAATTTATTTATGTTTAAAAACATAAAAATTATCGCAAGTTTGCGTTTTTTTGAACTATTATCATTCGAAACAAATGTGTGAATAATTTTATAATATGAAGTACGCTTTTGAATTTCCCTATACGTAATTTTTGATAGCTAAAGTATTTCCTGAAAACAAAAAATCACGACGATATAAATATATTTTTAATTATACACCCGCTTTTACTAATACAGTTCTCTCCCAACACTATATCGAAGTAAATACTTAACACTTTTCCCAGTGCCTTTCCTTTGATTCTTATAGGAGACATTTAGATGGGTACTTTTGCGAAAACTATAACTTCTATTTCAGAGATTTTCAGTCCAAATATTTTACACTATATTGGACCGGTTTATCCACCAGTTATTCCTGCCTCTGACTACATATTTATCTTTTTTGTTAACCTTTTTTTTTTTTTTTTTTGTTTTTTTTAATAATTTGTGGGTTCTACAAAGCATTGTCCGCCTGTAGGTTTCAAATATAATTATATCGTTTATTCATAAATACCCATCTTAAAGCTAATACCGCATATTCCTCTTATCCATATTACTTAATTACACTTAACTTCTATTTTCACTAAACTACGTCTAATTTCTTAGACAAGTACATTCATACCCAGCACACATCCTACGTATGCAGCTAAAAGGAGGAACCACCATACATTAGCACCTAAGAACCAAAAAGCCATTTTTATTCTTTTTATTTTATTGCATCATTTATATTTACTCCCTTTTCCCTTCAGTTCCCAGTCTAATCACTGTTCCCCTTTCCTTCTTCTACTCTCTTTTCAACTCCAAGCCATCAACCAAATTATTATTTTGTTCTTCCATATGTTTATTCTGCATTCGTCTCTAATTTCCTTTGGTATGTTACCCGCAATATATAATTCAAAACTTGCTCTTCAACATTGTCAGTTTTACTGCTAAAATCCCTTTAGGTCTTATAAAACATAATTTGTCATAGTTGCCAGATAAATCCTTTCCCTTGTCAGTAACCCTATTTTTTCTGTTTTATACCGTAATAGCTTACTGTAATAAAAAAAAAACATTTTTTCAGATACTTCTTTATTATTATCCCACTTAATTCGTTAATAGATTCGTACTTTTTTTTTACTTGTTTTTTCCCTGGGCTTGCCAATAATAGACGATTACCCATCAACACGTTTAAATAGCAGCAATTAGGAGTTACAAGGAATGGAATCTGACCTAGAACCCTGTACAAAGGATGGAGAGACAATAACAATCAACGTCGATAAATGCAAAACAAATGCATCCTGAAAAGAGAAGGAATGATATTGCCGAAGGTAAGAGTAAAAAGGGTTAGCGGTCCTATACCATGACCACATCTGCATTTTTCCAGTTCGGTAAAAATATTTTTAAACATCTCTTTTGTAGCTTACTAATTTTCCTTAATCCCCCCCCCCCCCCACACACACACACAAATAATTGATTTCGTATCAACTCCTACACATTACTCGTGGTTTTGTTAAAACCTGCTTTAATTTGTATAAAGCCGGGGGGGAATAGTCTGTCTGATTTTCCTAGCAATGTTATCAATGTGAACTCTCCACGTTAACGCCTTGTCAAATGTTATTCCAAGGTACTTCAACTGTTTCCATCGGATCACAAGGGTGGTTCAGTATGATTTTACTATTATTTTCATTTAGTATGTTCCTTGAAATATTTATGCCGCCCACAAAAGGAGAGTAGATAGGGATACTTGCCTCATTTCTTAAATCATATTTTTATATGTTACAAGATTAACTCTTACTTTTTTTTAGATCACAAAATATAATCTCATTATTTTTATCGATTGTTGACTTGCATATTTTCATCAGTTTATTATGTTTGACGCAGTCGAAAGCCTCGTAATAATCAAGAGCGCATATACATCGCTGTATCAGCACGTATGAAAATATGACATTTCTCAAATCAACTTGTGCGTTACGTTCTTTGCAGCGGTCATGTGCAAATTAATGGACACGTGACATAAAACTAAAATTATTAATCAACACAATTACTGGCAATTATTGTTTTTTCCAATGCTGCAATGAATAGGAAAACGGAGAGAGGTTTACTACCGAAGATGAGTTTACCGATAAATACCACATTTACCGTGTGTTACTGTGTGTCTTAATCTAATTAATATCAATTCAGAGTAAGTAGACGAGTATCTGCCGTCCTAAAGCAGCTTCTATCGGTTTTAAACCTCGGCAGAAAATCCGATGGAAGAAAACGGGATAAACAACCACCGCATCGTTTTTTCTGGTTATCATGACACGTCGAAAAAAGCCGTTCAAGCGGTGTGCACCAATGAGATGCACCCAAAGAGGTATATTAGGCAATAAATGGTCTTCTGCAGCAATACCAGTTGACTCGTGTCTTCCTGTACCATCGTTGTTAGTACGGCGCGGAATCATCATCATTATTTATCCACTCGATATATCGAAGTAAGCAATACCATCCATAAGGAGAAGTGTTGATGATTTCACAGAAAATGGCACGATACAATTGCGCAGGTTGGAACATAGAGGAGCTGATACAGTGCAGTTCCTATGCTGCCTATATAATCTGTAACGAGTGATGCACCGGCAAAGTTAAACCAAGACAACACGTTATAACTGGTGCATATGCAAAGATAGGTGTACAAGGAGGAAAGAAAAAAGGGAATTAGGGTAACATGGCAATTGTTAATATGCAGCGCTAGTGTGCACGCCAGACTACACTCGTAGCCGGATTATAAATGTTTGATTTATCGCGATAAAAATACCGAATCCTATTAGTGTTTGCCTACTATACATCAACTAGCACGCGTATGATGGTGTACATGTTCGCCATCGCCTTCCATGTAATTTTTGTAATGATTTCTATCGTCGCCTGGGATCTAACTCAAGAATTCCGTAACGGAAGCTGAGTGCTCTAACAACTGGGCTTTCGCGACACCAGAATACAGTCCTTAATATCGTCAACGGACAATAAGGCAAATGGTGTTGAGATAAAATTACAAGAAAAAAATGAAAGTAAACAACATCATAAAAATCAAATTACTCGTAAGAATATAAGTATCGCCACTTGGCATGTAAAATCTCTGTATCAAGCAAGCAAATTGGCGAATCTATAAAAGCAGAATGATCTGAAACTAACACCTTAACAATCAGCAATACGCATTAGGCAGAATGTGATGAAATAAATATAAACAGCACACATTTTACACGAATATATGGCGTGGAAACTATCTTTCAAAAAACGAACAACTCGCAGTAATTTAACAAAATCAGAAAAAGCCGGTTAACGTATATGCACTTGACAACAAGGCTAACGATAATCTAAAAATTCTACCGTAATCTAAAATTATACTAACAAATTCGACGAAGTTTTGAAGATGAAGTAGGAATTGCTGAGAGATACGAAAACAATTGTAAGAACGTACGAATTAAGCAATACAAATGACGGAAGAAAAAGACTCGTAGAATTTGCAGAAAAATTTCAGTTAACACAACACGATTTAAACAGCATACGGAGAAGAAGAAGGAAAAAAAACAAACCAAATTGATTAATTGTAGTTAAAAAATGATTTAAAAATGCCTGTAGAAATCTACTACACACATATAGCACAGTACGGACACATGGATAGAAAACTTTTGATGGCCACTATCGAAAACGATCGTACAAAAAGTTTCAAATGAAAGCAGTAGCGAGCAATCAAGAACGCGCTCGTAAAAATGGTATCAAAAAAAGAGTCGGGCAAGAATTATCTCTAAACGAGAAGAAAATAATGAAATTCCAAAACTAAATGCAGTAGGTTCGAACTGGAAAATAATAAACAATGTTACACAGATGGACGGATTATGTGTACTATGAGCGAAAGCGGCCGAGCAAATGCAAAGCATGCTGATGATTACACAGATATTAAGAATGAAAAAGTTACGAAAATAAATCCAAAAACAAAATGAAATTCCGCATAGATGCGCAAGTAGATGGACGCGCAATAGTTAAAATATGTAAAACCGTTTATCGAAAATTTGGAAAAAATACTGAAGAACAATAAAAAATGAACATCAAAAAAATAAGAAGAAAATGAACTTTGTATGATTCACACTACAGTGTTCGGTAGGAGACAATAAGTGTAGAATGTGACAGACAAATGAATGCAGTAAAAATTTAAGCTTGTAGCCGTATGCCAAGAATTCAATAGGCAGTTGTGGTGGCAAATTGCAAAGTGCTGAAACAAAATCGATCAGTTCTGCAATTAATAAATGATAATCGGGAAGAAAAATTAAATACATATACTTGGTACACAAAATTGAAGGCTTATTCAGATTAGTAACCCACGAAGAAAAATCCAAGGGAAGACTCCAACTGAAAGGAAAAGTCTGAAATTGAAGATCGCAAGTACCGGAATTGAAGATCATAAATACAGGAATTATAGATCGCAAGTACCGGAATTGAAGATCATAAATACAGGAATTAAAGATCACAAATACAGAAATTCAAGATATTCTCTTATTAACCAAATTAGTCAAATACCCCGGTGTGTATATATAATTTTCGTGACGTGCAGCATCCCAAATGGTGAATACAACGATGATGATGATCGTGAATGAAATTTGAGCCAGTCAATATACTATCGCTTTTGAACAGTCCATATTATTATTATTATTATTATTATTATTATTAATAAAGGCTATGGTTATGCCCTCCGTGCAGAAATTGAGCACTTCGAGTACTGCCTTCCCCCATTTTGCCGACAATTAATCGTGTACTTTACCTTATATACAGAGATCCTATCTCCAATGTGTTTCGGAAAGTCTTTAAGCTTTACTGGAGTTCCGTCGTCATTGAACATTTGGCTGACACATTCCTTTCATCTACGTAATTTCTCATCTCAACCGGTAATGAAATCTTCGTCTTTATCTAAGAGCACACCGACATCGGATTTCTCATTCGTCTCTTTCACCATTCTGTGTAAATTAAACCTGCTGTAACTTTTCAATTTCGTCGTACTTTTTCTTCGATAAATTTTTTTTACCTTCTTTTCTAAAATGATCTTATTTACCTTTTTGTACTCGATTAAATTCTTAAGATTTCTTCTTTACTCCGTCAACACTTCTACAATTTCATCTAGCACCCATTTTTGCCCGTACTCTTTCCTCTCACATCGGTAATTATTCATCTTCCCATTAAGTTCTCACTATATACAAATCTTCGTCTTTATTTTGTTATTTATTTATTTTTTTTTTTTTTTCGATTTTACGGTCATATTCTTTAGTTCGACTGCGTCCATATTCATACTACCTCTCACTCATGCGCTCTTCATCATCCCATTAGAGCTGATGTCTCTGACTCTGAAATCATATTTTCTTCGAATGCTCTCTTCTCTCTCTGTTGAGAATGTTCCACTCTTTATGTTTAAGTTAAATCTTCCCGCTCCTTATCGCGCTTCTTGTATACCTTTTCCTTCCCAGTCCGTTATTCAATCAGCAATCTCCGATCGAATTAAGATCTAATTTAATAGACTGTTTTTCCTATTAGATAGAGGTCCCGCGATGGGCTACAAAGAAAAAAACGAAATTCGTCCGTGATATTTTGAGCATTCTACACCCAAATTTCGAAACAGTTTCGTCTTTCTGATGATGGCCAGTAGTGTAAGCTGGTGGAAACGTTAAGCGAATAAATATCTTTATAAAAACACAGTTGTTTCCGGAAATTATTTATTATAGTGCGTTTTAATTTTACTTATTATTTCCTCCTATTTGTCTATTAAAAGACACTGGCCTTTTGTTCCTCATAAAATCCCTGTTCTAGCTCTCATGGCTGCTCCGGTTTCCAAATACTCTCCTCGAGTATTTTCCTTCAATAAGCTTCCTTACCTTTCTCTCGACTTCAACAGCATATGACAATCCATCCTGTTTCTCTTCTTCCTACAACTTAGTAATTAATGAATATCTCCAAATGTTAAATTCTTCATTTCCGCGCTTCATGTAAAAATGATTACTGATGGTTCCAAAAGTGGAAATGGAGCGGGCAGTGCTTTTGCAGTCCCCTCGGAATCTTTCAGTCTCCCTTCTTTTTGTTCAATCGTTTCAGCCAGGCTATCTCTATTTTCCGCGCTGTTTCCTTTATCTCCCCTCTACAAGGGGGATCTTCAAATTCCTCGCTGTTTTCGACTCCAAATCTGACCTTCAGGCTATTTGCTCGCCCGCTTCCCACTCCTCTGATGGTATTATTCTTTTTGCATTCGTGCTTCCATTTTCCGAAATGCGTTTGAATCGTTCTATTCTTATTGACTTTTTGTGGATTCCTAGCCACTGCGGCATATAAAACAACGAAGCAGCAGACTTGCTAGTCCGCTCAGCTTTCCTTAATGGTCATCCCCTCCGAAATTTTCTCTTTCTTTTCTCAAGTAACCATGGCAGACTGCAGGTAGACACATCTACCCTTCTCTCTTCTCCAATCGTTTTTCCCATTACCTCCTTCTACAGCCCCTACCGAAATTCTCAGCCTTGGTTTCAAGCTTTTCCCTCTTCTCGTCGTTCTGCTATATTGTTTCCTTAATTCGACTAAGACTTGGTCACTCCCTCTTTCCTTCTTCTCGTTTCTGATTTTCCTCCTACTCCCTTTTGTCCTCTATACGTTACAGATCTTCCTCTTATTTGAGACTCCAATCACGTCCTGTTTGAATGCTGTGCTCTTTCTCTAGAATGCTTTCACTTGTACTCTCAACTTCTGGCGCTTGGCCTTCCTGCTCATTTCGGTGCTTCTTTTATCCTTTCCTTCCCATCTCCTGCTGTTATTCCCCCGCTACTTTCTTTTGTGCTTTCCATTTCTGATCGCACAGCATTTTAACCTTTTAGGTAGTTGTTCTTGCTTCTTTCCTTTCTATTTCTTTCTGGGTTATTGACTGGTCCGGGGGATTAAAACGGACCGCGTGAATTCCGTCATTACTTTCATGATTCACCTTGGCTACATCTAGATTCTAGACGGATGAAGTTGTTATATTTTTCTAAATGTATTCTCTGAGGAAACTGGTAGAATTCATTACCAGAAAGACAAGTCGACTGATACGACGCTGTATTATTACTAGGGTGCTGAATATGGTAGGTACATCTCCTCTGGCCGATTTAAATTCATATCACTACCTGTAAGGACTTTTATTAGTAGTAGTTGATCCTTAGGATAAGATGCACGAGAATACGGATACATAACAGCAAAAGATTCCGATGACTCAATGGAAAAGTTCGCCGTAAGTGCAAAGTTCATAAATGTAGAAGATGAGAATAATTCGTCAATACTATGTGGCTTATGAGATCTAAGGATTTAAGAAGTGATCATCTGCTGGCCGAAGAATATGACATCTGTATGTTTATTTTGATTCCGTTTGTTACTGTTGCCTATTGAATTGCGTTAATGTGAGTTGTTAAATTTTTGTCGATGGATCGGGATGGCTTGCATGATAATTTTTGTTTAGTACGCTTATTATTTACCTCGTGGAAATTAACTCACTTTGGGCGTTATTTAAATGGATTCGGAAAAAACTGATAAAGATAGGAAAATTATCACTAGAGCTTTGGTGCACAGAAACTGGTAGATAACGGAATAGTTAAGACGAACAAACGACGAGATCAATTGTAGAAAGTGTGTTATGCGTCGAATTAAAGTGCTTACAGGAAGACGGGGAGGTAGATGTATCACTGTTCAGTAAACAGTTATGTATGGCAGTATCATCCTCGTGCGTTAGTATTCGTGTTAACCTAGAGTGGTGAGTGCGCATCGAAATTACCGAAAAAGAATTAACGCGACATTGAATTATAGGGAATTCATTAGGTCTTGCGTTATAATTGAAGCAGGTGAAAACTGTCACTGAGAGAAATGGGATATGTGGTATAGTTACCGAAATAGCGACCGTTTGTGGCGTGGTGTTGATAATTACAACTTGCGCAGGGGGAATTTCCCGTGTACCAGAATTGCAATACCGCCACTAGAGACAGCTGTCTGGCTATAAATATAACGGATTACACGGGGGCTCTAATAATAGTTAATATGCTGAATTCCGACATGTGCTTAAAGAAATCTCTAGAGTTCCACTACGCCAGCCATTTGGATTTTGGCTTTGTTTATATTACTTATAGTACTTATAGGTTTGCACTACCTCGTTAGATGAAGGTTTTACTTGTGTTTCAATTTGCTTACTATTCGGTTACATTTATTCTTAAGACCTGTACTGCTACAAAATTTGCTTTTATCTGTGCTACAATAACTAGTTCATCCCTATGTTCCGTAAAATTCTGCGCTTATACTTAAGGTGGTATCCTAGAATTTAAAAAAAAATGAATTTTTTTCTTTTTTGCACATTATTAAAGTTTAGACCTTAATAAATATATACGCTAGAGAGGAAATTTTAAAATTCCAATAATTTGCCAAATTCTAGCTATATTCTAGTGGCACAGCAACTAAGCCCGTCATTTCGAATGGAATTATATAAATGTATGAATACAGGTATAACCTTAAACACGTAAAAATCGATTAACCGAAGGTCGCCGTAGTAACGTATATTTTTGAAGAAAATCTTTTCGCGTTCAGTGTTCAGTTCAGCTCGATTTAGCTTCAATCTTCAAGAAACGTAGATGAATGTGTACGGTGATTACAGTTTGGAAATAAATCATTTTCAGTGTGTTAATTTTAATTTCTATGTGTAAAACGTGAAACGGATTATTCGGTATGCTACAAGAATATAGATCTTTTGGCGGTGTTCGAAAAATATTCCCTGATATTTCATTAATTCGCGGTCTTTCCGACAGCGTTTTAGTAATTTACCGTCGCTATACGGTTCGGTCAAAATTATTTACTCGGCCAACACCAAAAATCCCCGTGCATGTTTGTAAGAACAGTCGCATCGGATGAAGACTGCGATGGTGTCTATGTAGTGCTAGTCAAAAGCTAAGTCAGTAACATGCGCCTGAGGAGCGCACTGTGTGTCGAGTGACATCGAGTTGAGGAAAGATTGTAAAAATTTCGCTAAGATCAGGTATACATGCAGGAGGAACATGAACCATTGAAACTGCAAATTATATAGCTGTTCGTATTTTCAATAAAGACTTTTTACCAATTTCAAAAGTTATCAATGCCAGAGGAATTAATATCGGTCCCAAAGCGTACGCGTTCGCTACTAAATGAGAAAATAGTCGATTGAGCGCTCCCAGTGCTTCTGATGCTTCATAAGGAAGCTAAGAACCCTGCTGCTCGTACATCAGAACGAGCTTCCGAAAATATCGACTTTGAAGTCGAAGAAGGTAGGTGCACTCTAAGGAATCGCCGATTAACAAAATGTAAGTATAATGTGCCATTCCATGACTTGGACTGCTGCGGCTACCTGAAACTTGCTTAAAACTTCAGACGCGTTTTTTTCTCAAAAACTACTTTTTTCAACATGGTTGAACATGTCAAGTTCTATTTAACTAATTCCAATTAAAATTCTGTACCAACCTTCATTATATCACCTCTATCGCCCCCCCACTATTCTTGTATCAAAATTATGTTTTTTAATTTTTTTAAAAAAATTAAAAAACTATTTAAAAAAAAAGTAGAAAAAAGGAATTTTTTTCTTTAGATGATCGCCATTTTGCGAGAAAAAAAAACCGTTTTCTCTTAGGTACATTCTTTCTTTTTTTATTTAATTTTTTTTTAGATGACCGGAAATTCTGTAATCGTGTCAACCAGAACACACACCCTTTTTTTTACCCGCAACTCAACATAACTTCTGTTTAATTTTAATTTTTTTTTTTTTTGTATATTTTTAAAATATCAATAAATACCATCCCCGAAAAATTTGATAGTAAAAAAATTTTTTGTTTCTTTCTTATCGAGCTCAACAAAATGCCCAAAATTTATGACTCTAAACCAGAATACCCCCTTAATAAAAATTCTGGGTTTATAGAGCGGTATTCCTCGTGAAATTTTGGAATTGTTTGTAATCCAGCAGGAGAAAGTTACCCACATGTGAAAAGGTGCTTAACCTCCCCTTCTAGTTAAAATATAAAAATTCGAATGATTTTACACTATTTCTTTTGGCTGCTTTCTTAGAGAAATTTAGAGGAATTGCTTAATTGTATGTCGGCTATCCAAATTTACATCTTTCCTTATGGGAATGTAGGCTGGAAAATGCTATCAGCAGGCGTAACTGGATGTGAACCTTTTATGCACGAGATTACTAAGTTTTTTGAATTGTACTAGAAATAATTTGTTTATACTGGATACGCATATTTCGAATCTAGCTGTTCATTTGTTGAATTCTTACGATCTTTTATTTCGTAGTAAAGATTCTGCTCTTGCACTTTTTTGTTATCTTGAACATTTTTAGATGGGACAATAATTCCTTTGAATTCTTTCTAGCTTCTTCTTCTTCTTCTTCCGGTGCCTTCTCCTCGAAGGAGGTTGACTATCATACGACGAAACTGTTCTCTGTTGCTGGCTATCCTTAAGGCTTCTGAAACTTTCCTGATATTCAACCATTCCAGTATATTTTTAATCCAGTCCGTTCTTCTTCTTCCTCGGCCCTGTTTCCCTTCAATATTTCCCCTTGTGGGATAGTTTGTAATAGCTCATATTTACTACCTCTAATTATATGTCCTAGCTATTATTCTAACTTTCTTCCTTTTACCAAAGCTATCAATTCTCGTATCTTTTTTCATTCTGTGCAACACCTCCTTATTGGAAACTTTATCGACGACCCGTGATATTTTTAATATCCTTCTGTAGAGCCACATTTCAAATGCTTGTAATCTGTTTATGAATGCCGCTACCCCAGCTTAGCCGCAATTTATTGGAAGAAAATTTAAAGGAGTCGTGTTTTCGTCTCAAGTATATATATGCATTAGTTTCCTTACATCAATTTATTTTCATCTTACAGTTGGAACACGCGGGATCTTCCACTTGCGTGTAAAGATCCTATATCATTAAATGATATTAAGAATCAGTCAGGAATTTTTCGTCGCAATTTGCCTATTCTATCTAGCGCGCACTGCTTCCTGAAACTGACGATGTTGTAACCAAATTATTTGTCCGTGACACGAAATAGAATTCATTGAAAAAACTGAGACTGTAAGTGACGGGTTATTATGTCGTTTGGGATTGCAGCTGAACATTTGAAAAAATAAGTTTGTTTTTTCTAATTCTTCGGCCGATAATTGTTTTGTTGTTTAATGTTATTTGCCACCCCATTAGCGAAGAACATGTCCGTTAGTTGCACGCTGAGTCCAAATATTATTTTTCTTCTCTCGCTCTCGAATGTGTTCCTCTTGATATCCCTCCTTCGTATAGTGCGTCTTTCATCCCTTCCTTTTCTTCTCCTTTTGTTATTCTAATCCTTGGGCCGTTTCTGTCTATCATCTCTAGGAAATTTAAAAAAAAAAAAAAAAAGAAAACAAACAGAAAGTACCTTCGTTCTTAATAAAGAATCGTTTACCATCCTGTATGTTAATTATAGAATATATTAAGTAATAACAAATACAAATATAACAAACACATTTAAGTATAAAATGAGATTGCTTACTTAGAAACGTTTTCCGGTATAACCCATCAACTAAAAAGTCAATAAATGTGATCAGAGTTTGATTTAGAATTCGTTTCTGATCACATACGCGGTATGTCGGAAAAGTTCTCGAACTTCTTTTCTAGTACGCATACACGTGATCTATTAAACAATACCCGTATACTGTATTGCTACATCCTTCTAGAGTGTGTGTGTGTGTATAAAACTTCAGCAGTTTCCGTTGAATGGTTTGCGAGTTAGACGTATTTTAGTGAAGGTGTGTTTTTGGTTCGCATGTGCAAATCTGAAAATAGATGAAAAGTGAGAAATTCGTTCCATTAAAAAAATAAACGTTTTCCAAAACGCAAAAATTGATCGATGATGGTTTCGGTGAAGGTGTAGTATCACGTACGACTGCGTACGCATGGTATAGGCGGTTCAAGGACTCTCAGAAAGTGCGCCAACAAAAATCCAAGGTGATAACCATGCTCATCGCTTATTTTGATGTAAAAGGGTTAATTCATCACGAAGAATACCCGCTCCAAATCAAACAGTAAACGCTGCCTACTACGTCGAGGTGGTCCTAAAACGTCTCAAACGTCGGATTCAGCGCGTACGGACCGAATACAAGGAGCCCGGATCGCGGAGTATGTTGAATGACAATGAACCTGCGCATTCGGAGAACGTTGTCAAGCGTTATCGCGCTAAAAATCAAACTCCACGGATCAATCACGCCCCCTCTATTCGCCTGATTTGGCAACTGCCGACTTTTTGCTATTCCAAGATGCTTAAAATGCACCTGAAAGGACGATTTTTCGACGACGTAGCCGACATTGGAACTTCTTGCACCGAACGCTTCAGAGCCATTACTTCAAAGGTGTACCGGAGAAGCTTCGAATCGCGGTAAATACGTGTATACTTCGGGAAGGTAACCATATAGAAAATGAATTCGAATAAATTACGTTACATCCAACTATACTTCATTTATTTCAAAAGTTCGGGAACTTTTCCGATACACCGTGTATATTGAGTTGTGATTTTAGCTGATGATAGGGGTTATACCCGAAAACGTTTCTAAGTAAGCAATCATTTTATACTTCGAATTTGTTTGTTATATTTTTATTTGTTATAACTTAATACCTTCGTTCTTCTTTTGTCTTAATCAATCTCGACGGAATAGAACTTCAGCATTTAAAGCAAATCTTTCAACTTATCTGGGAAGCCACGTAACTCATCACCCTTTTTCCACTGTGATGTATTAATTGCGTAATAACCTCGTTTATTTGTTGTTTTTTATCGTATTTAATAATTATTTTTCAACACCATACTTTAAGCGAGAATTTCCCCATGTTCGCTTTCTTCACTGTCTGCGGTATCCCGAGATTATAACAGCGCATTTCCATCGCTTCCAAAACCGATTTTCAAATTTACTTTTAGTGTTTCGGACACACCCACATAAGACTTTTTTCCATCTTCTCTTCTTAACAGTGCAGGTATTTTCACACTTTTCGTCCATGTTCTTCTCTTTCCCATATCCTCCATCCAACGTCTATTCTTTCACAGTACAAAATTTTTGCCTTTCTCGAATAATTTTTAGCCCCCTCCCCCCGTCAAAGCTGACCCTCACTTCTTCCTGTATTAAACACTTCAACAAATTACTTTCGATAAAGACCGTTACATATTCTTGCCACCTGACAAGATTCAATTCTTTGTTTTCCGATCTGAGTTGATACATTTTTGTTTTAGCGAGTTCCTCCAGTAACACTGCCATAATTTTTTGTTATGAGTTTTTTTTTTTATTTATTTATTTATCTATTTATTTATTTTTCGAATGTCAGTTGTCATCTGTTCACTCCTATGTGTATATGTAGGCCTCAACTTTTTTCAATAATTCGAAAACAACATTTTTATTTCTGTTAATTAAAACAAAAAAAAAAGCAAAATACAATGTTAAAAATTTCTTAATAAAGTTTGTGACTTTTTTTTTTCCAATTTTTTGATTCCAACAAAATAACGTAAGACTCAGTTGGCAAAAAATAGTATTTCGTATCATAAAAGTACGCAGAGCCTATGTATCCAAAAAAAAAAAAAAAAACTTTAATTTTTTTTTACCTATTATTTTCTAGCGTACGACACATATCGAGTACAAAAAAAGAAAAAGACTTTTTTTAAACCTTTTATGCTACACATACTTAACATGCACGTACACACACATATATAATTAATATATATCGGTGTCGATGTTAAAAAAAAAAACAAAAACAAATTGTTACCGAAAATTTCAGATAATGATCCTAGGAGATTCTGGCACGGGTAAAACGTGTATTATATTAAAATTTCGCGACAATGTTTTCTTATCGGGAAATTATATTTCGACTGTTGGTATTGACTTTAAGGTGAGTTCATTTTCGAATATTTGTAATAACAGTAATAAGCGCGTTCGATATATATATATACGATATTCCGAACGAACTTTTGTGTGTTTTGAAATATTATTTTTCGACAATACGCAATTACTGCCTATTTTTATAAAGTTATTTTTAATAAATAAATTACGAGATTCTCTTTAAGAAAAAACAATTATCAAGTATTTTTCCTTGTGTTTTATCTTTTGGACTTGGACAAGATTAAAAACTGCAATGAAGTTACTGTTCAAAAATTATAAAAGCGAACAGTTTGAATAATGCTTAAATAACGCCGTTATTATTTTCACGATTCCCCGTTTTTAGAGAACATTCTAAAATTTTACCGGGTAAATATAAAAGCAAAAAAAGAAAGAAAAAAAATGCTTTAAAAAATACGTAAATATTAATTTTAAACTGGAAAATATTAAAAAATTATGCAAATACCACATAGTTTTGTGGTATTTTTAAAAACACTAAAATTCAAAATAATGCGACAATAGTTACGTATTATTTTAATTTTTTTTTTTTTTTTTTGTAAGACATTGAAGAAAAATTATTTACTTTTACTCGTGTCCTTCACAACTTACACGGTAAATATAATACTATTTCCTTTATCTTTCTTATTGTAAATAAATCGAACTTCCGGGTAATATTGCGATAGTTGTAGTTTGTTTTTTTTTTTTTTTTTTAACCGAAATAATAACCGACAAAGTTTGAATCAATCGAAATATTTTTCTTTTTCTTTCTTCGCCCGTACCGGCTTTACGAGGCCATAAACAGCGCCAATGACTTCAACTTTACAATAGCCTACCAGAGAATATAAACCAGGCCAATCCCTTCAAACGAGAGAATTGGATCCGAGATACCATTTCTGCAGTGAGGATGTAATAGGAAATATATGAAATTAGTACCCAGCCGGCATGGCGACAATGCAATTTGGCATTGCCCAAAGCACCCTGGTTAGAAAATGTATTTCATATAGCACTTGGACACCGTGACAACAAATACGAGCCAGCTAACATAGCTCGTTCAGCTTCACAAATGAATCGGGAATAATGTTGCACATTCGATTAAAATTATTTTACCATTCATCATCATCTTGTGCCAACCGTAATGATCGTGGCTACATCAACATTTGTACGATATATTTTTTCCAGCCTATACGGTTTTCTGTTCTTCTTATAATTTGGTGAATTGGTTCTTGACATAAATTATGTATCTGGTCTATCCATCTCATTGGGCATCTTCCCACCCCCTAATAATTTATGCGCGTTGAAATATATTTGTGAAGTGCTCATCACGAAACGATTCGATTTTTTTTTTTCCGGTAATAAAACAAAATGGATAATAGATCTATTAGAGCAGTGGCATAGGCATCATCAAGAAAGAAGAACGTAGTACGAAAGTATTAATGATATTATGCTTATTTATTCTAAAATAAAACTGGCTAAATGGATTAACTGTTGAATGAAAAAAACTACATATTGTAGAATATTAACCCGATATTTATTATTACTATTCATTTATATGCAAAAATATCACGAATTGTAACATTTACGATATATATATATATATGAAACTCGGCCATTTTGGCCTCGCAAGGGGCTGTGCCCCTTGACCCCTCTTGCTTTCATTTCTGTCTGTATAAAATGATCAAAATTTACAACGTAATTCTTACTGGCATCAACACACACAAAAAATAACATAACCACAAAAATCCTATTCTAATATTTAACTTCCGTTATATAAATTTTTCGTTACATTTTTCGTTACATATTTCATTACATAAAATTGTGACATTTTTTAAATAACAATAAAAAAATCTTACAAAATATAACAAACGTTACATAAAATTGGAACATTTAGCGTTACATAAAATTGGGACATTTAACGTTACATAAAATTGGGACATTTTTTCGAATGGGGGGGGGGGTAGCCTAAGAATTACGTTGTAATTAATATATTAACAAAAATCGTATTTCTTCTTCTTTGATTAACGTGCCGTGTACTGCCGCCTAGTCCAGAGGCACGAATAAGATAAGAGTTAGATGGAGTGGAATACGTTAGTGGTCTTGAGAAAACGTAGGAAGCGCTCAATTTTGTCTTGGCGATCAGGCAAGATTTCGGAAAGGTTGAACGACTGTAAAATTTGTGCTCGGTATGAATTATAGGTGGGACAACCGACGAGTAAATGTTGGATTGTGATAGGAGAATTGCAATTGAAATACAGTTTAATAGGTTTTTATAGACAGGAGGTGACTATGAGTGATTCTGGAGTTACCTAGGCGAAGTCTCGTGACAACGATTTCATTCCTTCGATTGCTAGATAGTGAGGTTTTCCATGGTCGAAGAGTATCTCGAATTGAGCGCAGCTTGTTCGTGTTTGGGATGTTGGTCCACTGTTTTTGCCATGTTTGAAGTGATTTTTGCACTATATAAGCCTTCAGATCCATTGACAGAATTTCGATGTTCGGTACCGGAAAGAAAGCTTCTTTTGCCGCAGTACCCGCATATGAATTCCCCTGGATCCCAACGTGTGATGGGATCCATGCGAACGAAACACGAATACTTGTACTACAAAGAGTGCGAATAATTTAATCGTGATAACAAATCGTTTTCTCTCGATTATTAAAGCGCGTTCGCGCAAAGGGTTAGGCGCATCAATTTACCTCCCGACTTGTACTCGAAAAAGGTATATTTTAAATTCCAGCTAGTGTTTTCGTTTTGAGCAAAACGAATTTTCCTACCGCTACCGCTAAATACTATTAGAGCGAGAATGAAAGCCGAGAAAAAGCAGAAAAATTCGAATGTCTATAAAAACATTCAAAAGCAACAATGGGAGCCTCAAACAGTATAACAACGTTCGTAAAAAATTGAACGAGAGGATATTGAACAGAATATATTAATATTTTTATCGATTAAATAGGGACCCCGATATTATCCAAAAGATAACACACACCAGGATATGAGACTACATAAGAAGTGTTGATATCGCGAAAAGCAAAACTCGCTCATCCGTTGATGCTCGCGGTGAATGATTCACGAATTTTCGGTATTTATTTGGAATATTTAAAAATTCCAACGGTATAAATTTATTATTCCGGAAATATTACTATTTTTGAGTCGCTCTCGTGCAATGTTCTAAGTTCCGTCGACCGGTGAAGAATTCGATGGAAAAATTGTTTGTAGTCGAGTAAAACTTATTAATTATACCCTATGGATTGCCTATTGCGAGTTACTCACCGCTAACGCACGATCGAAAGCAGGGCTTTCTGGGCCGACACTACCGGTCTGTAAATAAAAATTATCAAATTCGGAAAATATTACAACGTTTCCATTTACCTCCACGACTGTTGAGGCAGATGGAAGTGCGAGAAAAATACATTTTTCAGCGAACGGACTTGACGGAATCAGGAGAAAAGTTTGGGACGTTAAAAAATTTTTACACAAATTTAAAGAAAAATTAAAATAGTGTCTTTTTTTTTTTTTTTAATTCAGTAGACCTCTTTGAGTTTCTGTTTTTGTGAGAAATTATCAACATGTAGGATTCAAGATGGATGATTATTTTCCCGATCTTTTCCTCATTCTCGTACTCTTACGAATGGTCCTACCGCACGAGATATTTCTCCCCTTTAAAATAATCGTAATAATTAAAAAAAGGAAAACCTCGGAGATCAGAGGGTGAACTAACTTGGTAATAAGTTCATTTGGAAAAACAGAGCCTGTCTCTACTATTCTAACTCGAAAAGCATCTACAATAAAAGTACATTCGATTCTTCTGGAGGGGGCAGCGAGTTTTCTAGGGTTGGAATTGCCCGCCCTTTCCCCCCCTCCATCTACACGCAAGCGTATTACCTGTGCATAACCGGACGCTCTACTTGAAGCTTAACCGTCATTTGTACACATACTAAAAATGTCGCATAGTGCATATGGATAGATGTGTATGTACATGTGGGCAGTTATTACTTTATTTCGATACGAGAATCTACACTGCACTGAACTGATATGGATTATATTATATCGCATTGCACACAATGTGTGTATTAATTGGATTTAATCAGCAGAGCCGACTCTAATGATGCCTTAGTTAGGCTTGAACTGCTATCCGGAACGGACAGATTTACACCGTGGGATGCGAAGTCCCTGCTTTTTTGCTTCAAAAATATTAAAAATTCTAAATTTCTAGCGGGCTCATAGGTTTTTGAAATATTTTGTTATTACCACAGTAGGGCAAGAAAGTTTCCGAACTTTGAATGGAAACAAGACTACTATTAAAGATAAACGACTTTAATCATGATTCGACATACACCCCTCTTCTAGAAATACACTCAACAGAATGCTTGTGCAACCATTCAAAAGCCTTGGAGTACTGTTGGACTGGAATGCTCCCCAGGAGCTCGATGCAAGCTCGCTGGATTGTTGAGATGTCATCAAAAAAGGTTCCTTTCATCTTTGATTTCAGCTTGGGGAATAGGAAAAAGTCGACCAGGGTCAGATCTGTCGAGTAGACGAGTGTGTTGATGACTGTGATCTGTTTACTTCAAAAGATCGACTGAATGCGACGGCACATTGTCATGCAGCAGCGCCCAGCTGTTTGACTGCTTTTACTCGGGACGGATCCACCGGATTCAACTCAAGATAAAATGCTTTACAGTCACCGTTTGCCCTCCCGGGGGCACGAATAAATGGTGGATCAGGCCCCTTTGGAATCGAAAAATGCAATCAACATGTTTTGATGGTTTCGCCGAAACGCTTCTACCCCACGTGTTAGTGGTGGTATGAGATGGACATTCATCACCAAATTGCATCGAAGAAAAAGTTTTTCTGCGCAAGTATTTTGAGTCTAACACAAAATTTAATCGCGCATCTCTGCTCGACTTTCAATTCGGTTTCGATTTTTGAACGCGGTCACAACACATGCTTCACGAAAACACACCGTACTCTCCGGTTCTAAACATCCGATACTGACGAAACTTCGCACACGCTATCGTTAGACATGCTAAGTTTCGGTATTGTTTTGGAAGTGGCGCCACTTGTATGTCTTACAAAAAATTAAGTTCGGGAGCTTTCTTGCCATACTGTGTGCAGTGTTGGTTCACCGCAGGTCTTAACCGAATGCCGCATGCCTTTTATATGGTACAGAATTATGAGAAAACTAAGTATTTTACCCGGGGTTTGACAATAAAATAGAAGGATTTCTATTTTCCACTGGTCTTGTTTATTAGCGTAATTACACGGATCATTAAATTTTCAATTTAGGATCTATTCGAAATGCAACGTAACCTACAGGGAAGAACAGTCACAACTAATTTTATATATGTTCCGCAATACAATTAAATAAACCAAAAAAAGTACTAGTGTCCGATTGGAAATGGATATAAATTGTGTTATATTGCTTTTTTGCAAGAACGCATAGAAATAGCTGAAACTTTTTAACTTGCTACCGCTAAAAATACCAAACTTTCAGCGGGCTGTACCAACTTAAAAATTCTGGACACTTCCGTTCGTCGAGATCGTTTTAATGAAAAGCGTGAAGGTGATTTATGCGTTAGTTATTGCAAAAACTTGTGATTTTGAATTTCCCTTGCTCGCATTGAATTTCAACAAGTTTATGCTAATTAATAATTACCACCGCGTTTTAAAAAAACACTATTAACCACTTCGTTTAATTTTACAAATATTAAAACGTATTTATGTATAAGGATTGGCCGTAAGAAGAATAAAAATATCTCTCCATAAGTATTTCTTCCATTAATGTAGAAAAACACATTTTCGTTATATTTTAAAGTGAAACACCCTTGTGATAGAGCGTCGAGGTTTATGATGTTAAAGTTTACAATGTACCGAGCCGTTCGACATTCGATGAGAGAAGGGAAGCCGGTGTTGATTTCGAACTTAACATTTCTTTTTTCATTTTTACACGCCTACTGGGTAACTGAAAATTTTTCATTAATTCTGTTCGAGTAATTTTTTATCTAGTTTTCAAAATATCGCCTCAATATTATCAGTTCCTTTATGTAATGATAAGTATTTGAAAATTATTAAAAAAAGTTCCGGCTACGTTTGTATAAGATATTTGCACCCCATGAGAACTGAAATAGTTATTACGAATACACAAAAATCTGAAAAAAATCACAAATTTAATAAAATAAATATTGATGATTTTTTAGTGCGTTCTTACCTACCTTTAAAAGAAAAAAGAAAAAATATACTCCATATTTTTAGGTACTTCATTAATATCTTATGCAAAATTTTTTATTACGAGTATAATTAATAACATGTGTAATTTTTATTAATGTTCGTATACGGGGTAATTCATTTATGTAAATTATTAATATGTAAATCAAAATGATGGAAATTATTAATAGTATGAGTATTAGTGAAAAAGGTATTGTTATTTATAAAATAGAAAATTTTTAAAACCCCCCTCCTTTCCAAAATTCTGGGCACGGGCCTGGTCAGTGTCCGGTATAGTTATCGTTATTTACACAAAAAATATAAACCGTGAGTACGATTTCTTATTTTACACTAATTCGCGATTAAACACTAAAAAATGTGATATTACCAATTTTATTATAACATCTGTATACACACCAATTTATAATTACAATTAAGTACTGGTTTTTTTTTTGTTTTTCGTTTTTTTTTTTTTCAATGAATTATATGACTTCTACGTACTCAGTGTATAATTGGAGTTAATATTATTTGAAATAAGCCGATGATGACGTATGAATTTGTAAAATGTAACGATTAACTCGATAGAAAAATATACGTACATTAATTACGACACAAGTATAACAGCAGCATGCTAAAAGTCGCAAGAATGGCGAGCGTCCAAATTAACTGAAGCGCAAAAAAAGGGCATCTATTAAAGAAAAATTAAGTCAGCAAAAGAAAAAATGACGAGAAAGTTTTTTTTAAAAGTCTAATTCTCTTTTTTCAAAACAGGGGTCAGAAATAGTTAAAGTGCCCAACTTTAACAGCTCTGCCAGGAATAAACTCAGTCTCACTCTTATTTCCTTTCAGAGAAAAAACGTTCATTCCCCTAAATAACGACCGATGCTGGTCCAGACACCTTCAATTACGCATTAATTTTGTAAAAAATAATAAAAAACCAACATGAAATAAAGTGTTAATAAAAAAAAAAAAAAAAAAAAAAAAAAAAAAGGAAAAAAAAATAGCGACCGATGTACTGCGATACGAATTAACGAAAAACGCCTTGCATTAATGAATAGCAGAGCGCTAATGGAGAAAATAAACGAAACTATACGCAGATACCGAATTTTTAAATTGCATTTACCGGAATGAAATTTAAACAAAAACATAGCCTGACAATACAATTTAATCCGAAACTGTACGTCAGGAACAACTACGTTAAGGGTAACAGGGAGCGTCTAAACGAGATTGAAAGTTTGTAGTACTCCCGCCCCCCAGGACTGTCAAATAAAAGATACAGAGATGTTTGCGCCTTGAAGCAGCGTGCAATGGCGGGTTTAGAAAAAAAATTCTTGAAATTTTCATTAAAGCTCAGCGTTGTGCATTGTTAGGTAATTTTGCGCGGCATTGAAACTGTGCAACAAGACAATCCGTTTTCATTTTCGTCGCTGACATGTCACAGAAAGATAACATTCATCTATATTCTCTTCGGATTAAATCGAAAAACCTCCGAGTTGACGGTTCGATAGGTTTATTTTATTCCGATTTCGAACTTGTATATCGCGCTAAAAGCACCACCACCAACAAAGGCACAACTATAAAAAGTAGTAATCGGGGCGAGGGTGAGAAACGTTTGACAACAAATTTACCGGATATCCAGGGTGAAGTGATGAATTGTGGAAAAAAGAGCAGAGCGTGGACAAATTTCACCCGTTGAAAAGGTGTAGATTATTACGGAATTCAGGTTCGCAAAATAAAACAACGGGTATGAGAAGAAAGTATTCTCTTGTGCCTCCGTCCCCTTTTCAGTTTGAGTCGAGAAAACGCCGAGTGTTCGAGACCTGAGGAGCATTAGCCGAACACAGCTGAAAGACCCGTCTCAATGTCAAAGCGAAGGGAATATTTTAAACCCTTAATTGAAGTTTTTTTTTTTTTTTTTTTTGAGTTGGCGACGACAGAGTGTACAATAAGAGAATAGGAAACGTGTACAGTTTTTAAATATGCGCCCCTCGATTTTGTGTGACAACTTTTAAATTCCAAGAGGGCCTTTTTAGCCGAACCATTTGGCCACTAGAAGTCAGACGCGTACCTGATGAATTACGGCAAAATTCTAGTTTTCACGATAAATTAAATACTGCCAATAAAACAGCGTCCCAACATAGAAGATAAAGTGTTCGGCGAAAAGATATTATTCGCAATTAATCCCTTCCGAAAGAGAAAAAAGAAGGCCTTATAATTCTCAAATTTGTCACAGCGGATCTCATTTACCGAATTAATCAGACCGGAGAAATCGGAAAAATTCAAGGTTGCGGCGGAACTGTATATGCATTTGATGGGCAAAATAGTTCTTTTTGAGGAACTAGTTTTTTCGGTCTAGTTCTTCGAAGGGAACTAGGATTCTAGAACTAGACAAGTAAATGTAATGTGGGTGGTCCGTGACTATTAAATGGAACGTACTTTCAAAGTTGTGTAGTAGTCCCGGATGAATACGCGAGAACCGATCAATCTCTTTTCGGATGAAAAATAAACTAAAAACGGTCTGATTCGATTTCGCATTTATTTAAAAAAAAAAACGAAAGTGGTGATCGAATTACGCGGTAATAACAGATATAGAGATAAAGATTCGTTAGCCTGCGAAGACACGATTAGCGCTACGAACGGCGAAAACGAATCGAAGAAAATTAAAGAAATTATGTTCTTAAATCATAATTTACACTTTTAACGCATATCTTTACATAATATTTTTTATGCCCTTATAAGTTTATTTTTCTGTTTATCATAGGTACTTGTATATATTTTTATAAATCAATTTCATTATTTTAGTTATATATGTAGTTTTAAAATCGTATAATGTTTCACTAACTGTAAATTGTAATGAATGGGATAGAGATCCGTTTGCTTCATATTCGCGGTACACAATGACTATACTCATTAATTCATTATAATCATGCTGCTTTGGATCGAAAGTCCTTAAGTTGTAGAATCATTCTGACCAAATAGTGTTCGGTCGGTCAGATAAAATGAGTGAACGAGAACGATAAATACAGTTTAGTTCCTTCGGTCCTATTTAGTATCTTCTAACACTAATAGCATATGATATGAATTGAAGAATAGTAGGTGATGTGCGTGAGTAAATAACAATGGTAGTAAAGTATCGGAAGAGTAGAACGCGCTAATACAATAATCAAAACAATTATGGTTTTGTTTTCAATGGCCAGAGGTCACTCTGAGGTCAGACAGTATGAATAAGTTGTGTATGTGCGAAGTACGCGTACCTATATCTAATTCTACCGCGTATCTACATCAAATAGTGCGGTGTGGAAGTTAAATAAGTTTAGTTCCACCGGAACTATTTAATTCCATTGTCGGGAACTAGTTCTTATAGTTCCTTCAAAAGAATCGTTCATTTTAATAGTTCGTTCACGAACTACACATCTCTAATATGCAATAGCAATAATCCTGCGCATTAGAGATGCGCAAACCAACTACACTAGATCAGTTTTGGGTACATATATGTGTCCTTTCCGACTATATGGATATACATCAGCTTCCCAACTCCTTTCTGATCAAGTTGTCTATTTCATACCTATAGTGTATAACCGCAATCATCTTCGGCTGCGTATTCAACTGCAACTTCACTTAGTGCAAAGCAACAGAACGTCTTTGAACACGGTGCGCATGCGCATATCTAACGCCTTTCAGAGTTGTGATATGTTAAACCACTCCGGCAGGGGTAAATCCGACTGTATCCGGAATGACAACATTTGTTCGTTGTGTGACACCTTTCGAAATTGAAATATATTAAATCACACCGTCGTGTCAGAATGCATATATATATATATATATATATATATATATATATTTCCAAGGATACAACTGCGTCCCGAGTTACCCATGTCTCTGCGCAATAAACAAACCCTCCTCCCGGAATACATGTAGGAATCGAAACATACCAGGGAGCTAACTAAAAGCTTACCAATATTATAACACAGATCAGTTTTGTGCCCAATCCGATTGGTACGGTTTTCAGGTTCCACATTATACTAATTTTGTTTGTTATTACGGTGCTTATTTATTTTATTTTACGATGCAATTTGTAATGCTATAATTATAGTAATTTGGAACCAAATTTTAAATATAACGAATAAAATTAAAACGTATAAACGATATTATATACTATATACTTGGTACCCTTTTTATCGGACATGGATGGTCTAAAAATACAAATAAAACCTCGCACAGTGTGTGATCAGAACAAACTCTACATTTTCAGCTTATCATCTAAAAATTTCTAACTAGTATATAATATCCTTTAGACCATTAAAATTTTTTTTGTTATATTTTCATTTTGTTCTAAATTACTATAAATTTATATCTGACTAAAACGATATTCTATATTAAATTCTATAATTTATATAGAGACGGAATTTGTAAAATAAAATTCCTTTTTAAGTAATGACACGCCATTTGCCACCAATAATTTTAAACAAATGTGATGTAATCAAAGTTTTTTTTTTTTTTTTTTTTGGCCTGAGTAATATAGTTCATTTAACCAATGTCATCAAAGTTGCGTATCGATAACGCCTATAAGTAAAGAGAATCGTTTCGTTCATAGTTCAACTATTTTCATTTTTACCGGAGACCTGGTCCCTTTTTTTTTTTTCTCTCATTATTATTGTATATTGTCTCCAGAATCCAACTTAGAACCGATGTAATTTCATATAGGGACAGTGTTTTCACATTTGAAAAAAAAAAAATAGCAATTGTTGATATCTTAAATTCTATAGCTTTTTTTATTTTTTCAATGTTGTCGCGAAATTTTCACTCAACATTTCATCTTCCACGTAAATAAACGATAAAAAGAGCCTAATATTTTAATCCCTACAGTATGTGGATAACTTCTATAATTTATTTTCAAGGTAAAAAAGAGTTTCCTTCCGAATCGTTATAAACAAAACTGTGAATGGTAAATTTTGTTTACGCTGCTGGATTATATATATATATATATACATATTTGAAAGTAACTGTAGACACTTTTAATTTGAAAAGCGCATCTACCATACGCGAAAGCTTTAATAAGACTAAAAGGTTTAACAAATTGGCAGACAGGAAAAGAAACGCAGTATGTTTATACAGTAAAACGATTTTGTGTTTATTCTTTTACGCCCTCAGGGATGCCGCTACGGACTCGTATTCACCGTGAACGTATTTACTTTTTTAATTTTAAATTTCGGTGTTTACTTATCCTTTTATTATTATATAAAAATGATTAATATCATTATTATCATTATTATTATTTTTATTTTTATTTTTATTTATTGCTATTATTATTAGTAGTAGTATGATTAGCTTGAAAGATATATGAAATTTTTGTTTAAGTTTATTTATTTTACCGAAATTATCAGGTTAATTTTTTATTTTTCGTTACGTCGACTTATAGAAAAGGACAAACTCCATGAATATCTACACATACAAGGAGTATTCAATAAAAACTCGGACTGTGCTTATAAAATCTTTATTAATCAAAATTTACAATTCCGGATCGATTTCACTTTCAATACACTCCCCTCCCAGTCGTATGCACTTGGCCCACCTTTTTTTCGAATTTTCGGAAACGTGCTGGAACCCCTCTTCTGACATCCTCTCGAAATTCGCCTGTACAGCTCCTACTGCGTCCTCTCTAGAATTGAATCGACGTCCTTTCAACTCCTTTTTGGCCGTGGGGAATAGGTAGAAGTCGCATGGAGCGAGATCCGGTTAATACGGGGGGGGGGAGGATAACTTCGATGCCGTAGTCTCGCAAAAACTGAGCGATTGCATTTGAAACGCGAGGTCGAACGTTGTTCCATATTCCATTAGTCATGTGAGGTCGCTTTCTTTGAATGTGAGGCCGGATTAATTTTTTTAATACCTCCAGGTAATACGCCGAATTTCTGACCTTGTGGAACCACATTGGTGTAGATTAATCCGTCTTTATCAAAGAAAGTGATCACGATTACTTTGGTCGCGGACTTGGTAGCTCACTGGTTTTTTGTCGGTGGCGCGCCTTCTTTTTCGACCCATTTGGTTGACTGCTGCTTAATTTCAGGGTCATACATGTATACCTAGGTTTCGTCGGCAGTAATAACATTCGCCGTTTTTTGAAACTTAAAACAAAATTGAATGACATACCTCTGCGCTCTTAAATTTTCGTCCATGTTTACTGTACAGTCGATTTTCACGTGCACTGTTTTAAACAACCATAACTCGCGAACTATTTATCCAAACTGCTCACGTAAAAAACCAGTAGCTTCGTATTGAACCCCCATTTCCAGCTGTGCCATTGTCAGCTCGATTGCAGTGTTGCCAGCTGGCCTACAAAAGCAGTCCGAATTTTTATTGAACACCCCTAGTATGTGTATTACATATTATAATATAAACAAAGTGAAATTGTGTAAAAGAAATTGTACACATCACTCTGGCCGGGTTTGCTGCTGGTTGGTTGAAACCTTTTGTTAATAAACGGACGTAGGCTGGTAATTCCCAGCGGATGTAGGCAGGTGACGCGCTACTCGAATTAATACATTTTGAATTAAAACGGACTTCGCAAATCATCAACTAGAAATTTTAAACGATCTATAGTCTTTCTTCGAACAGTTGTTTCGGCGGATACAGTTTTTAACAATTTATTATTTGGAGACTTTGCAACTCTCCGGACGTTTTTTCTAACGAAAATTCCGCTAGACCAAGTTAAGATTCGACTGCCACTAAGCGAGACTCCCTTCAGAATGAAACTATTCCCTGATTTTTCTTTTTTTCGAAATTTTAATTGTTTTTCTTTCTTTCAAATCCGTCTTCGCAGCTCGCCGCGCGCATCCTTCAATGACAACGATCAACATCGGTCCAACTACTACCAGCCAAATACACTCATCATCATCATTATATCCTCAACCATTCGGTTGGTGGACAACCTATTCGTACATTTTAGGTGTACAGATATAGGTTGTATACTAAGCAATTATCATAATATGCAACGCAGGTGTACACACGCAAGACTACATTCGGAACTGATAGTAGCCGCTTGTTATCGCGCTACCAGTGCAGTCCTATTTATGTCTGCTGTGTACTGACCTAGCGCGCATATGATGTTGAACGTGGTGGTTTGCTATTGCCTTCCACGTGACTATTAGCGATTATTTATTTATTTAATTCTTGTAATAAGTTCGTCGTCGCTCAGGATCGCTAACACACACTTATTCTCTCATCACACGATGCTTTTATTTAATATTTTTTCCCTTTATTTACAATTTAATATAATGTACACATTCCGGTTAGAAGTGAGCTATTTCACAAAATTATTATAATATTAATTGCTTTTCGATTCTAGTCAAATCTGGGGGAGGGACAGAGGAAAAAATGTAAGAGACTAATGGAGCAACAGTCATCCACTTTCGTTTGCATTCTGCAGATCTAGTGTTGTTTCGCGCTTCATTTACTTTCTCTTGGCGAATTAAAATTGTTATTTAGACTGATAAGAATTATATGGGGTTTATTTACGTATTTTAATTAATTAATTTCTTGTAATCTTTCGTTTATTTGTTTTATTTATTTAATTTTTTTTTTTGTTTTTGATTACTTTTTTTCTTTCTTCTTTCTCTGTATTTATTTTTATTATTATTATTTTTTTTTTGTGCTAGGTTTCATTATAAATATATTTTCTTTTTGGAACGATAAGTGTACTCTCACCTTCCCACCTACCAAAAAAAAAAAAAAAAAAAAGAAAAAAAAAGATTTTTTTCTTGAAGTAATTTAATAATGGTCGCAATTCTCTCCATCCTCAATGTTATAATTTATTTTTCCTTCTTTCATTTTTGTTTTGCTACTTCTTTTACACTTAAAGAAAGAGCAAAAAAAAAAAAAAAAGTAGTACAGAAATACATCGCGCGATTCTTGCTCAGAAATATCCATACCGTTTCACCATTTTTTTTCATATCATTAAGTCCGATTTAATAAACGAACGCCTTTAATACCCGTATTATTTCATTGCGCATACTTATATAGATATCGTAAAATTATTTGCGCTTCTTAAAAAGGCAAACGATATAAGAATAATTTCAGTTATTTACAATTTGTTTAATTATTACTTACAAGAGTTCCTCATCTGTTGATTACATAATACGGCAGCACATGATGCCCAATATCAAAAAAAAAATCCCTCTTAGGTCGCAGAGTGTAACAGACTGCGCCAGTTTTTGAAAATCAACTGCAGTTCGCGTAAGGCACTCTAGCAACTCAAAGCGGACAGTAACAGTGAGGTTCCACGCAAGCTAGAAGCTCGACAATCTTCTCCGACCTTCAGTATCCACTGCTTTACTCTGTACCAATTACACGAGAAAATGCAACCTGAAAAACGATTCTGTAAAAATACCGGCTCGTTTTTTAAATAGAATAATGTAATTTATTCTTATTTACCCATATTATTATATCTATATTGTAAACCATACCCAATAAAAATACCGAAAAAAAATGTAAATAAACAGAGATAGATAATTTTAATTTGCGCGCGTGTATATAAAAATATGTAATAACAACGCGTATTTACATTTTGAGTTAACACAACTGCGCTAACGTAATTATTTCTCAAATTCTTCTGTTTCCTTAATTACATGCTCCGTCATCGATATCGCATGCAGAATAAGATCGTAGACGTTGACGGAACAAAAGTGAAATTACAAATATGGGACACGGCCGGACAAGAAAGATTTCGAAGCGTTACGCACGCATACTACAGAGATGCCCACGGTAAGTTTTTCAAAAATACTATCAATATTCCCGTGTATTAAAGTTCGCGCCAAACGGAGAACATCGTATTATGCTTTTTTTCCTTTTTTTGTTTTGTATACAATAAAAAATTCTAAAAATAAAACAACCATGAAATATTCAAAATTCTGTAAAAAGCGAGATACACAAGAAACTTTTAGATCTACAAAGCTTTTGCGTACGGGTGTCACCAAAATAATTAAAGTTTATAAACCGCATTCAGCGTAATTTAAAATAAGTTGATATATCAAATCGTTCATCGTTCATCATCAGAAAAATAAACTAATCTCGTTTAAATTGTGGACCGACTTTCTTCAAAAATAACACAACGAAAATACACAAAGGGGGCTAGGTCTTTTTCACTGAGATCAAATGTTTGTGTTTCCCGCCAGGTCCATAATACGAGTAGGGCTCATCACTCCACTTTTCTTCTTTTGACTGTTTCTTTTCAATAAATTAACAAACCTGCTCCCTTCAAGATCAATTAAAAACCGTATAGCACTTTCTTTCTATTGAAAACTATCTTCTTTTTTTAAATTTCTGCAGTTTCTATACTAAAAATGTTATTTTCGAAGCGCGTTCATAAAACTATTAACGAACACACCGTTATTGAGGCGGTAGGTCTTATTGTCCAGAAGTCACTCTAGTGTTACGTTGTTAAGAAAGTCAGCCAACAACTTAATCGAGATTAGTTTTACTTCTGATAATGAAAAATCTGTTTTTTTCGGAATTTGTTTACACCTCGAAAATGTTAACTGTAATTTTTAAATCGTTAATGAGATACGAAATTAGGATGTTTTGAAAATTCCACTATAGTAAAAAGCAAACCACCATTTATCATCTTTATGCCGAGGAATTTTAGCGCATAAACGTTGACTTCGGAAGAAGACAGTCCCGTCCTCTTAGTGTTATTGTAATGCTCCCTCAAAATTCTAAATGTACATCAATACGCCGACAATATTTTGAAGACGACGCAGACTCTTTTCTCAGTCAAAATTTATAGTTTTTCCAAAAAAAATAATCGCATTAGATTTAGTCTGCCTCATTATTCTTCACTTTCTTACACGCTCTCAAGGTGATTATTTATTATCGGCGAATTTTAATTTTGTATTAACTGAAAGATACTAAGTAATAATCAAGTAATAACCAAGTAATCGTTTCCAAGATCATAATCAGAACTGTTGCCTCTCTGATGATGAATAATCTGTTTCGAAACGTTAGAGTTAATGATGAATTCTTTCAACAATATACATACAAATATATATATATATAATAAATAACACAATTAATGTTTTTTTCTCGTACCCATTTGTAGTTTTTTACAAGTTGATGCATATGATTTTGTGAATAATATATCATAAGTAACAACCAATCATTAAACACAATATTATAAAGGAATAAAATGAATACAGGATTTTTCATGAAAGCCTAATCAAATTTATTTGATTGTTAAAATTAAGAAATATTTGAATTATTTTAAATCAACTTATAAATTATTGCAACTAATTTTTTTCCCCCTAAATTCTATGCGCTGTGTGTAACTACTATGGTCATCACAAGAGAGGGTGGATTATTTGAATATGCTGAGTTAAGCCGCTCATTTTAATGAAGGTAATAATTCTGCTGATGGAAATTACCTCATTTGAAAGGATCTGCTCTATATTTCTGAGTAGGCCAAATTGCCTCTGCAACACAGTAAACTTTTGGCAGGTAAGCACTGGTTGCACAAGAGGCACGTAGCCGGCTGCGGCGTTTTATCTATTATGTGTTTGTGTGAAATAGTGATGTGGCCAATCCGCAGCCGGCTGAGGATCTTACAATCGTATCGGGATGTTCCTTCCGGGGGGCCACCATGATTCAACTGTGGGCTTAATGGTTCATAGGAATGTTGTAACAGCTGCCCATTCTCTTCTCCACTGGTATACGCAATCGATGACGGTAGCTCCGCGTCCTCTGGCATTGGCGAGAGTAAGGCAGAACGTGCTGCTCCGTCGACCCTCTCATTTCCAGGCACTCCAATTTGCCTAGGAACCCACAGCAGCGACACGTGACTATCCATTACATGCAATTCGTACAAGTAGTGGTATATTTTTAGAACTAGCGGGTTGTTGTATTTTTGGCTCATAATCATGTTTAAAGACTGTCGGGAATCAGTAACCAGGAGGAAATCACTGGCTCTGATGTGAGTTGTAACTACGTGGTGGAAGCAGTATGCAATTGCATATAGTTCTGCATCCAATGCGGAACAAGCATCATTGAGTCGAGTTCGCATGAGATGTCGTGACCGTCGAATGCACAGGCTGCGGGCAGTGGACCTGCCTCGCCAACTGCCTTAGCTCCATCAGTGTAGTGAATTAGGTGGTCCGGATAATTATTAATATTAAAAATTGTTACAGTCAGAACTGGCAACCGTAAAGGGGAGAAATGGCTAGAAAAAACGACAGATTACATTAAGTTACAAAAAATGTAAAATAATGTAATGTAATTTTATTTACAATTAAAAATATTGATTTTATAATCTAATATTACTGACTGTGTTGTTATAAAGTAAGTAAATGTAATAATAAATTAAAAACTAAATTCAAAACTTGTAATTCCTTTATTTAAATTGTGCATCTGCTATTTTTTACTGTAAAGCCAATACTTTGTTGAATTAAATTGCTTTCAACGCATAATATTTTCTAATGTAATTTATTCGTAACTTTAAATGACAAAAAAAGAAAGTCTACTTAACAACTCATCATTAATTCGGGAAAGAGTAAAAAAAAAAAAACGTAACTAAAATTAAATAAGGGACAAGTCGCATCTGTACACATCCATTTTCAACATCTTAAATTTCAAAGTTAATAAATTTACACATATTTACTAGGCGAAAATTTTGCAGGAATAATAGTTTAATTATTAATTACATAAAATAACATTTCACAAGTCTGAATATAGAATACTGGTAGTAAAAAATTTGAATCATCCAGAAATCAACACATGTCACAACCTTTAGCCTTAACTGCATAAGGATTAGCGATGAGTTTACAGTTCTTTTTGCGGATCAGTTCACTATAAAGAACTGATTCAAAGATCCGGTTCCCAAAGAACTGATTGTTTTCGAAAATCTTTTAGATCTACATGTAAACAAATCTTACTATACTAAGCGACTGTGTAATCATTTTCATTTTGTCCGTTCGGGCTATTCGGGGCGGCTCATTCTGTTCATTCGAGTTTCACCCGAAACAGTTCATACAGAACCAGTTCTTTTAAGTTTTGTGAATCAGTTCTTTCAGTTCTTTTCCATGAATCTGTTCTTTCAATCAGTTCGTTCACGAACTACACATCACTAATAAGGATATATTAATACGTATAAATAATATTATAAGCCAAATATTTAGGTTTACTGTAAATTTAAAAAATATATGAATACATACACATATATTAATTACAAAGTAATTCTTAAAACAAAAAATATCCCAATTTTATGTAATGAAATTCTGTGATTATGTTATTATATTCATAAAGACCGATTTAGAATAACGTTGTAAATTTTGATCATTTTATACAAAGTATAGACAGAAAGGAACAGAGATAAGAGGATACAGGAGAAATCGGTTATTGAGGTTCTTTCATACGCAAAATAATGGGGACACCCGAATTGCATACCGACCCGAAATAGCCCGCCTGCTGAGAATCCGAATCGCGCACCACTTTAAAAAAAAATACTTCGGATTTTATAAAATCGACAAAAGAATAAAATCAGTAAAAGTGTCGTTCTTTGAGTGACTTTCAAAATGTCTTATCATATCTTGATGGGGAACGTTTGCTATTAGGGATTAAGGGAACTACATTTCGGTTGCTTAGAAAAAACCTCCTTAATCTTTTGCGAAAAATAGGCTATTTTTTAAGTATATGATGCATAAAAATGTCGAAAGCCATTGAACATTCAAATGTTATACGATAAAGAGGCCATCAATTTTGGAACCACTAAGTCCAACAAATATCATGGTCCCGGTGCCGTTTTCGTTCGTTTTTTTTATATTTCATACCGGCAAACTTTCGGTGCGCAATTCGAGTTTTTAGATTACTAAACCTATTTTAACCGTCGGCCAAGTAAACAACGGTGCGCGATTCGAGTGTCGCCAAATTAACAACCACATTTCAAAAAGTTATAAAAAATCTTTCGACTTTTTTTAAGAAAGCTAAAAAAAAAAAATCGCCTGCAAAAATTTTATTGATTTCTGTATAATTTAATTAATCATCGTTTTTACAACATTCGTAATCAGCACTCTTGCTGCCATATATAGTGGCTGCCTGAAATAATAGCTGCCAGCGTCTTAATCTCAGATCGGTTTTTAGCATGACGCGAACACACGGATTCCACCTCTTTTTCAGACAACGCGCGAGCGATACTTCGTTG
The DNA here is from genome assembly GCA_039619475.1 of Icerya purchasi. Taxonomy (NCBI): domain Eukaryota; kingdom Metazoa; phylum Arthropoda; class Insecta; order Hemiptera; family Monophlebidae; genus Icerya; species Icerya purchasi. The sequence continues at coordinate 92,854,655 of CM077115.1, forward strand.
AATCTCGTTAAACATTGTTTTTAAGTTTTCCTTCTACTGAATTCTATCCGGAGCAAAATAAATGTGACTACGTAAACATAAAAAAAAGTGCAGTATCTACGCAACGCATGTTATATCCAGCACATTCAAACTCTTTATTTTTTTTTTATCCCACCTTTGGGCATGCCAACAACGTACCTTCGCCCAGAAACGATACGAGAGAAAAGAATCAGTTACATGTAGATTCGGTCAGCTATAGATAGAATAAAAGAACTGAGGATGGAAACAACGGAAATCGACGGAAACGATAAGATATACGAAGCGCAATAAGGATTAGGAAATGTAAGTGATAACGTTCGTTCACGAGGGATGGACTCTCAAAGAAGATATGGTCAGGATCGCAGATGGCTTCGTCGTCAGGATGGAGAAGACAATTAAGGGTAAGTGCGTGACAAAAACGAAAACGTGAGGAAGGAAGAATAGTATGATTGAGACGTAATAAACGGGGATAATAATAGAGACAATAACGGAGCGGTGAAACGAAGGAAAATTGTAAAACCAAGGTCGAGTAGGAAGATTAGGTTGGATGGAAAAATCAAAAGAAGGTTGATTAGAAAAGGAGGTAAAATTAAAATCTGACCAAAATCTAACATGAAACTTTTTACACAGCGGGAGTAAATTGAATTTTAGTGAAATATGTAAAAGCGGGAGGATACAGCAATCTGAGCCAAGGAATCTGCCATTTCGTTAACCTCTAACCCATATGACTGAGGACCCAGAGCACATCAATGCGGATAGCGTGAAGTGAGAAAAGAGTGTGAATGAGAGAGCGAATATGGAGGATAAAAAAATCAGAGGAGTGAGGGGGTAAATATGAGGAAATAGCTTTAAGAGTACACATGGAGTCAGAGGTAATTAAATATTTGAAAGAAGATAGATGGGAGAAAATTTAAATTATGGAACGTAGAATGACCATTAACTCGGCCGTAAAGATGGTACAAAAAAAAAAGGGAGACAAAAGGATTCCGAGAAATTTATGCTCGAAAGGATGAAAGAAGCTCCAACTCCTCAATTATAACTTAAGGTTTCCTTCGTTCGTTATTACAACTGTCAAAAACCGTGTTTCATTTTTATCATTTTTAAAAAATAAACTAGCAAACTTAATATAGTTTCGCTAAAAAAACAATTTAGCTGGAATTTTTTTAAGTATGCCGACATTAATTTACAAGCGGCGCCCGCGCGGTATCTTCAAATTTATGAAAATATTACGAGATCCGATTACACCCATTCGAAAAATTCATAATTATAATATAGAATTATTACAAAAAAAGTATCTTAATAAAAGCCACTCCGAAATATTTAAAATTTAGTATTCTAATTATAACATCTAAAACTGTGTTCTGTATTTTGCACTTCAAATCGGAAAAAAAGGAGGTTGGCTATTTTAAATATATTATAATTATTCAGTTTATCTCAGTTTTTCATAGACGCTGCGGCCTATGACGTAATAGGCATTAACATTTTAGAAAAAAAAAAAAGGCTTTATTCAAATTACCATAAATTCGTTAACATTTAAATCTAACTTCTCGCGCAAACACAAGCCCGTGGGGCACGGGGAGAGTGGTCTTATCGCTGGTTCGTTTCTCAGAAAGTTAATCGCAATGGATCCCTGTTCACAGGACGGCAGCGCGCTTTTGTGTTAAACAGTTTTATTTAAACACAATAGTTCGCTCATTATTGTAAGACGCTTATTTCGCGTTGAATACAATTTACACGACTTGAATCAGTGTTCCCGAGTGGTCCTTTAATAAAAAAAATGGGCTAAAATGTTCGAAGGTACAGGATTGATAATAAATGTGAAGCAAGCCGGTCGCCCGCGGACTTCTCGGAGCGAAGAGAACGCGGAGAAAGTTTCCGTTTCAGTTCGACGCGATCTACATTTATCGACGCGCAAACATTCGGCTAAATTAGGATTATCTCGCATGTACGGTGTATTTTAAAATCAGATTTGAAATTACACCCATATAAGGTCCAGATAGTGCAGGAACCTAATGATATTTAAATTTACGCCAATCATATACCGAAACAATGTTGGATCGATTCAGTAATTTTGACAACGTTTTGTTTCCCGACGAAACCCATTTCCACCTCAACGGACATTGGTGCAGTGAAAATGCCGAAGCTAAATATCAGAGGCCACTTCATTCGCCTAAGGTAATTTTTTTTTTTTTGGCTGCAATTTTAGCAAAAGGAATCATTGGCCCCTATTTTTTCGAAGATTTTCGCGGCCGCACGATCACTATTAATTCTGCTGCCGAGTATCCGAAGCTAATGGAATTTACTGGCTACAATCGTAACACACGGTTTCAGCAAGATGAAGCCACCTGTCACGCATCCAACGAGTCCCTGCCGGTGGTCAAAGAAATGTTCCCGGAAATTCCAGGAGAGGTGACATCCCATGACCCCCCAAGGAGTCCAGATTTATCCACAGCAGACTTCTTTTTGACGAGTTATTTAAAGAACCGTGTTTACACATCCATAAACCGACGACAATGCGCCAACTAAAAGAAAAAATCAGTGAATCTCACGGTCTGTTTGCCGACGAGTATTCGAAAATTTTGGTACTCGCTTAGAAGAGTGTAAAAGTCGAAACGATGGTCATTTAGATGATGTTATTTTAAAAGGTTAATTCCCATGAATTGACTATCTCGTGAATAAATAATTTCTAATATATGTCAAATAGCTTTTTTCAATACGATTTTTTCAGATGTTAACGAATTTATGGTTCACCCCGTGTAAATGGGAAATTTCAACTATTTTCCTCATTCTATAATACAGATTTTTCAAAGTAAATAACAGTCCAGGATATAGAGCACGCGCAAATGCACAAATATACGGCGAACATTTATAAAAATTACCGTATTCAAAAGTAAAAATAAAATGAATTTAGAACGGTAGGAAGCCACAAAATTTTATCAGTAGTTGTAAAAATAATAAATAAGGTAGCGCGGCAGTCTGGTGATTAAGGTGCTCAACTACCAAACCCCTCCGGTATCATGGGTTTTCGAGAGATGCATCACATGCCAGATATCAAATTCGCTCGCAGGTTTATTCAACAATAAGAGCGAATCCGAAGAAGAAAGGAACTGGCCTAGATAGTTTTTTTTCGGATCCATCAAGCTTAGTACTACACTGTATCACAATCCATGGTACCCCTATCAAGGGTATGGGACTTGCTTTATTTACTTTACTTACTTTACTTACTTTACTTAATACAGGTAAATATACTTCAACGACGAAATTTTAATAACATTTAGCAAAATTTTTTATTTATTCGTATACCGCGTTACAGACGAGTACTGCAACCTTCTGATATTATTGTATGTGATGTGTTACAGCGTTGCTGCTGCTATACGACGTGACAAGCAGATCAAGTTTCGACAACATACGAGCCTGGCTTACTGAAATAAAAGAATACGCGCAGGACGACGTTGTAATTATGCTGCTTGGTTAGTAGGAAAAAATATACGATAACAAACATGAACAATTTAATCTATCTTACAGATTCCTCTACTGTGCTGGGCCATCATCTGTTATTTCCATTTCATCAGTTAAATCTCAACTTAGCCGCCGGCAGATTCCAATACTGTTGAAATAACTGGAGGGGGAAAAAAAGGGGGGGGAGGGTCATCTCCTAAATGTAATGCGCTGACTAAATAAGCAATTATTGAAATATTATTATTCCAAATTTTCATTACACGCGAGCGTTTTAAAAAGTATTCGGAATTATGCACATCGTCGCAGTAATTGAAATAAACAAATCAACATTATACCTCGATGCTGGAGTGACGATTTTTTTTTTTTTTTTTTATTTTGGTTCATTTTTCCTTCTTCATTCAGAAGCGTGTTCACTTGTTTGCATATTAAACTCATAAATCCTTGCCTCATCTTTCGTACTAACTTGCTCCATGAATGCAGGAACAGAGCTAGACCCCGGTCAAGTGTGTTCTTAGCAGCTTGTTTCCGATTTTGTTTTAGGAGAAAATTCAGCTCTGTTCGAAAGAGCCAAGCGATGACTCGTCGCACGGCCAAATCATCATGAAAAATGATAGAAGAACCCATTTCATGAGAAACGTTGCAATTGAGGGCTGTCTCTCTCAAACTCGCATAACGATTTTCCATCACGATTTCTTTTACTTTAAAGATGTTTCCGTTAGTCGAGGACCAAACTTAGCACACTTCTCGGCCATCTTTAAAAGCACTATACCACTCGTACGCTTGTTTTGAATAAAACTACTTCACCATAGAGGTCCAATAACGATCAACTAACAATAACAGCAGCCTGTAAAAAAATCAATTGACTAATCGTACCAGAACTTCACATTACCGGGGGTAGGTGCTGCCATCTTCGAATAGAAAAAAAATAAAATAACGAATATTTTACGTGGTCTTTTTAAATGAACAACTACGAGTACACACTTAACGAAACCATACATATATATATATATATATATATATATATATATATATATATATATATATTCATTTTACTAAAGGTAAAATCGGATTTTCTGGTATCAATGAAAGGTAGTTAAAATTTGCATAATAGAACTGATTGGTATTCCACTCTGGGCATTAGGCTTTTATAAATGATGAGGGAAAAATTGCCACCGTGGAACCGATCAGCAATTTAAAAAGAAGAAAGAAAAGAAAGCTACAAGGCGAACAAGCACCTAAGTGCATTAACCAATTGTAACAATGGAATAAAATTTAATGTTTATCATAAGTATTTTCGATTATAAAGGAAATTAACACCGAATCTGACTAAAAAAATTGTGAATTTCGAACCTGACTGTGGCAACTGAAAAAAAAAAAGAAATTATTTTTATATTTAGTATTTTGTACTCTCAATGGCTGGAACAAAAAATTTAAATGCGGCGTAAAAATTAACCTTTATAATAAAACACTAACAGCTGCAGCGATAATACAATTGCGATGAAAGACTATTTCGCGCCTACACTGTTAAAACATCACGGATATTAACTGTAAAAATTACCAGAAATAACATCAGTGGCCGGTTTCGTGGGAGATCACAATGTTCCCCACCGATTAGTCACAGCATTCTCAAAATACCGAACTGTAATACACTATTCATAATCAAAAATACATATTGTGACTTCCAACAAAACGTTCCATTGATGTTATTTCAAGTAATTTTTGTAATTAAAATCTGCGATATTTGAACAATCTAGTCGCGAAATAGTCTTCCGCCAGTCGTATCGTTGCAGCAATTAGCGTCGTCTTCATTACAGCCGTCAATTTTTACGCTGAGTTTAAATTTTTTGTTCTAATCGCTGATATAACAGATGCTTTTTTTTTTATTTATTTATTTTTTTTTTTTGGTTACCAACTTTAGGTTTTAAATTAATTTTTTTCTGGGCAAATTCGGTGTTTGTTTGAAAATACGTCTGATAAATTATAAACTTCATTCTACTGTCACGATATCGACTGATCCGCTTACTGTTTGCATTTTTCTTTTTTTTATTTGATAACTCTGGTTAATTCCGTGAATAACCGTTTTATCATATCAATATATATTGTGTAATGCGTATTACACACACACACAAACATATATATACATATATATATATAATATATAAGAAGTAAAATAAAATCTAGAAAAACTTGCTGTGAGCGAGTGTGGTGCCCCTGAAATACTGTTTGTCGGTCGGGGATGAATATACTACCACGCGATCTCACGGATGGAAGGTCAGTTCGTAAAACATGACGGTGGTTGGTCACGGCTAGGTCAAAGGAAGATAAGGTTCGAAGAAATAGGTAAAAAGTGGACGATCAATCAGTCGAGAACAATTTAATTTTTTTTTTTTTTTTTTTTTTTTAGTTGACATCTTTTCGTCATTAGAATATTATAAAAATACAAAAACCGCAAATTGTAAAATTTATGAGTACAAATTTTAAACTGATCGGAGTAGCAATGGTCTTTGATTTTTTTTTTTTTTTTTTTTTTTTTATTAGAAATAAGTTGTGGGTCTCACAGGGCAAACATGCCCAGTAATACTAGCCAGAAATATGAAGAAAAAATAAGTAAATACAGAAGTAGCTTAGCCACTGCAATAAAAACGATATGAAAACAAACGAAGGTGACAATAGTACCATTATAATGTTAGTAACCGGAATTACATGAAACACATCAATGAAAGGTTTTAAAACATTACAGATTCCAGGATATATACATAGTAACACACAAGGAGCAGTTATACTAACAATAAGTACCTGTAATATAGTGAAGAAGTTTTTAAACCGGTAAAATATAATAAAATAATTGTGACTTTATGTAATCCGTCACTAATCATAGCACCAGAATATAGCAAACCCGAGAAAATAATGATAATAATAATAATCATCATCATCATCACTATAATAATTATTATTATAACAGGGGCAGATCCAGAAGAGCAGGGGGAAATTGTATGGACATTTGGGGGGGATTATATAATTACGTAAAATCTTCAACGGTAAGCAGTAGATTTGAGAAATACCCCTCGTTTCATAAAGAAAATCAAATAGCGACCTTTATAGAAATTCATAAAAATGTGTTTCAAAAATACATAATTATTACAATTTTTAATTTAACTTTTGTCTTATATTTAGGGGTGAAAAATAAAACGAAATTATAAAATTCTAGCTAAAATGGTAGTTTAGAAATAGTAAGAAAGATAGTATTTCTTATTTATTTTTATTTTTGTTAGTAATCCGATCCCAATTCTTTGTTCGTGAGATATATATATTTTTCATTGAACTATTTTCATTTACATTACAAAATAAAAATTAAAAATAAATAAAAATGGCAAAAGACCGACGACAGTTGTGTTTAAAATAAAATAAAAAAGGAACATTAGCAGTTTTACTATAAAATAGTATTAAATATTAGTTATAATTAAATCCGTAGGTAACATTTATACAAATCTTTTATAGCATAAATTAATTTTCTCTGTTATAACAAATTGTTTCATAGAGGCTTTGATTCTTTGAGGGGGAAATCCCCCCCCCCCGTGGATCCGCCCCTGATAATAATAAAAAATAAAAATAAGAACAACTAAACAAAATAAATAAATAAAATCCACGATATAAAATTTCGTGGATAGGATCCCCGAGGGTCTAATAAACATCTATTATAACATTACCATTGTAATATGCACATTACAGTTAATCGTGTAAGATAAATATGAAATACAATACAATTAAAAGGAAAAATAACGGTAAACGGAATCTAGGTGAGAATGTGAATGTAAAAGATCCCGTTGTCGGTTAAGGGGATATTCTCATCTGGAGGCCCCAAAACGACGTAATTTTCTTGAATTTTTTTCTAATAGAGGGAAATAAATTAGACACTCAAACTTTTTGTCACTTGCTTAGTGTGTTATAAACTACAAAAAAAATAATTTTTTAATAAAAAATATTGCGACAATAATTTTTGACATGCCTTGTAACGTGACCGTCTCAAAAAAAAGTACCTTACTGTTGTCCACTCTAGCACCTGCAAAAATGATCAAAAATCAATAATCGAAATTTTTTTATAAACTATATGAGTGTAGTTGGAGCCCCTACTAGAATCATCCATGAAAGTCAAAATTTACCAAAATGGCGGACATTTGAATTTTTACATACAATTTTTCACGATTTTTCGCTCTTTAAAATACTGTAAAAAAAAAAATTATGCATATATCATCTTGATTGTAGTAGGGGCTCCAATGACTCAAATTTACTTTAAAATGAAAAAAGAAAAAAGGCGATCCGTCAAGTAGTTTTTGAGAAATCTTGGACAACAGTTTGAAAAACACGATTTTTCAGGAAACGCGATTAAAGATTTTATTAACGATTTTTCTGTGTTAACATAAAAAAAATGTACCTTGTGGCTAATCAACGATTCCAGGGCCATACATCAGTCCTTCCTCAAGTTCATATTGCTTTTGAAGGGTCCTTTGGTCGGCTTTTTTCGAAAGTGCAGCTGCTCTTGCTCCCTCCAACAAACTGTTCTCAGCCGCAGTAACACGTTTCATATCAGCTAAGTGGGCAAAATTATTGGCTTTAAGCCCAACTGTAATTCCTAAGATGCCCATAATTTTTAACAGTGCTGTATATCCTTCATTAAATAGACTATTAGCGATGTAAGCGGCAATTTGTACAGTCTTTGCACCGCAGTGAACTTGTTTCGGAGCGAGCTTCCAAACGCAAAAGTTCACTGACTCATTCGAGTTTTGTGTGTTTCCTCCAGTGCAACGTTCCATCAAATCATCCGATGACAAAGACTCAAAAATAGGTTTGATTGCATCTTGAACGTTATCTGCCAGAGGTGGTTTGTGCTCAAATAACTTAAGGGTACCGTTGGCTTCTGCTACGCGCCATTTACACCAGCTATCCTTTCCAGCCGGACAATATTGGTGCTGCGGATTTCTAGCAGTTGAGATATTATGGTAAAAGACAGCCCACTCAACATCCCGTCGAATCGCCAATCCATAATATGTTGTTAAGTTACAAATTACATTAACAGTTAATTTACCTGTACCTTTACCTCCGAGATTCTTTGTTTTCTTTTTTAAAGCCCTGAGACGAGTTCCCAATCGTTTCTGGACATGGCCCACGCATTCTTTTTTTCTTACTATGGGGTCATCGTAAGGATTTACATCTAATATGACCTTAAACGTTTTCGTATCGCCATCACCAATGTATGAGTCATACTTTATACCGAGTAATTCTTAAGAACGAGATAACATTTCTGTGATTGCGTCCATTTCCATTTTTCCGGAACTACCGTGATGGTTTGCCGTGCATGTCTCTTCATGACTTTCTTTCCATAAACTAAATCTGACGGTTCCTTCTTTCCTTTTTTTATTGGCACTAACTTGACAGAAAGAATATTTCACGCAAACATTAAGAACCTTACTGGTATTTTTTCCGATAACCGTGGCAAAACCAAGAGTCGTACCTTCAAATTTTTTCGGAGTCATAGCATACATGCGACATCTGGTGGTACGTTTGGTAACTCTACTTACCGTAGTATAGATATATGCACGCGTTATTCAAAAATATTGATGTAAAATACACTCCGCTCGAACTACCGCTCGATTTCAATTTTTGACTAAAAAGGTGGGTCTCGTTTTTGTTCCATAAATTTAAAAAAAAAACATATATTCAAGCAAACGGTTTTGGGAATATATTCTACATATAATTTACTACAAAAAAATGAAAAAAAAAAAAATCGATTTTTTGGTCGGTCCTGATGAGAACCTCCCCTTAAAGGTAAATATACCATCTAGCGGATCAAATGCATACCATCCATTTAAAATTTAAAAATGGGTAGAAAGCAAAGACATGGTTGGGGGAAAAAACGAACCAAAGAAAAGACGAACAAAAAATTTTTGATTGGCAGTCAGTCACAGTTTAACCTCTTTCGGATCACGACTTAATTGTTTAGCTCTTCTCGCAATTGGTCACCGGTCTACTGTAAAAGTTATCAATTATAAAAAAAAAAAAACGGTTACTTTGTCTTGTTGAACTATTCAAACGTTTAAACTATGTTATCGCTAAGTTCAAGTAGAGTATTGTTATTCGCGATTAATACAACATTCTCATTATAATTTACCTACCCCAACCCATGACGTTTAAAACCACCGCAGCCTAACAATTTGCAGACCGATAGCGGAGAACGTAACGAATCACCGCCGACAACACGATACGTAGAATTTAAATTATTATTTTAATTATTTGTATTTTCAAGAAAGATTTGTGTAAGTGACTTTATAATATAACAAACCGTAATAAGTGTATCTTGACCATAAAAGTAATCGTAAATTTAATAAATAAAGGAAAAGAATCAAAATCAAAATAATAATAAGTAATAATTTAAGACGTCCGCGCGATATAAAACGAAACCGTGGTGGCATTCCTGCGGGTGTAACTAAACGGCATACACCGTTACATTTGTTATCCTTAGTGCAACGTTTCAATACATATTTACTATAAGGATAGGGAAAAACATTTATTTTTCTCCTTGTCACACTTCGAAAATTACTCTGTAATTTAACAAATAATACATAACCAACCGGAAAAAAAAAAAAAAAAAACGATACATATTTTAGAACTGATAACAGGAAAAGCACACTTCCAATTTATTAATAAAGAATTTTTCCCCTTTCAAAAGGCAATAAAGCGGACTGTAAAAATTCAGAACGAGTCGTGCGAAAAGAAGAAGGCGAAAAATTGGCAAAAGATAACTCGGTCGTTTTCATGGAAACGTCAGCTAAAACAGGACAAAATGTTGACATAGCGTTTATAGCGATCGCGAAGTAAGTAGCGGAAATTATTTGTCAAGCAAATAATCCGCAAACATATTAATTTATTAAATTAAACAAAAAAAAAAAAAAAAAAACATTCATATATAAAATTAACAAATAAGTAATCTCATTATTTTCAGCTAACGACGTATTCAAAATACATACTTCATTGATGATAACATTAATCAAATGCTTCTTACGATGATATCAAAAGCAGGAAACTAAAATTTAAAACCTATACGCTTCTTTTTTAATAGATATAAGCATATATTCTAGTTGGATTCTTTTTCTTTTTCTTTTTATTTTTTTGACGTGACAACGTCTTATAAATTGGTTTGCCGGGTGACACTTGAAGAAACTGCGTTACGCTCCGCTCACGTTATGCGCTCACAATGAGAGCGACTGAGAGGCACGCGTCCCTTCCACTCGGGCATGGTTAGCCCGCCTAAGAGGGAGAGAGACAGACATTTTAAAAAAAATTGGTTGCCTGTAAAGTCGGTATACGGGCGAAAGTTTTACGTGACAACGACTTTGAGTGGTAAAATAATTTTAATGTGAATATTCATTCGTATAGTAGGAAGAAGGATGAAATAATAGTAACAATTTAAAACATTTATTTATACAAAGAATTATATTTAAAACATTAATTTATACAAAGAATCTCGCACTGAATTTCATATTAAAATTATTTTACCACTCAAAGTCGTTGTCACGTAAAACTTTCGCCCGTATACCGACTTTACAGGCAACCAATTTTTTTTTTTATCAATTACTGGGATAATTTATAAACATGTTCCATTTTGATCGCAGATTATACAATAAAAACATATATTTGTTCCAACGTAATAATGCATTTCTGAATAAAAAGACGAAAATATTAAATTCGTATAAACGTGTAAAATTAATATATGTAATTCGCTTTTTTTTAAATAATCTAATAACCAGTAAAAGCAATCACAACTTTCTTGGCAATAATCAATACAGAAAATTGTTCATAATTCTCATTTGTAAATGAAATTGTAAATACGTAGATTACACGCACGGTATACACAGCGCGGACAACGTTGAGAAAAAAGGAGAGAGGAGAACCGGGAAAAGATCACTATCAGAAAATAGAAAAAGGCAAAATCCGATACTACATAAATTTTAGTTAAAACGTCAAAATAAACCAAGCGATTCATTTTATTTTACTGGTAAATAGAAATTAAACAATTACATAAGTGAGTGATATTTAATAAAATGCATTAAATTCCCAAACATGAATTTAATCTGTAATTTTATATCGTTAAATATTTTTGTAAAAAAAAAAAAATAGAAAATAATAAATAACGAAGAGACAATTTCAAAAAAATCAGTAAAAATAAAATATAGTTAACGTCTATTGCCTTCGTGTTTTTTTTTCTGTTTTTAAAAAATCATTTCATTTACAATTACCATTCGACTTTATAATAAAAAAAAGACAAACATGCGTTAAAACATAGTCGCACTTTAATACAAAAATTAAACTAATGTTTTAAATTAATTTCTAAAGTTCTCTTTAGAAAATAATTTCGATATTTAAAAGTTCTTGATATTGAATTCCTACTGCACATGTATATAGCACGGCTTCAAATTTAAGAAGAAAGTTTTTCAGCAAATTTTCTAATTTCAAAAATAGGTTGAAGAATTCCCGACAAATACTTTTTTAAATTTAGTGTATTATTAAAATATGTTTTTCGAATATTGATACGTTTTAAATTAGACGCGGTACATACGCGCATACGTTATATGCCCTTTAACTACAATTTATTACTCTAGAAAATGTAAATGGTTACACATATACCCAGTAGTAAACCACAAAAAATACGCTCTAAATGTTTTTTAAACAATAACGAACGGCTATTTATTATATTTAGTATTCAGGTTTAGATATTCAATAATAAATTTATCTTTATAAAAATATGCTTGAAAATTGAACTTGATACTAAAGTTGCCTTCAATTTACCACACTATGCAATAGGTAATTTACCAATTTTTTTTTTTTTAAATTCGCTGTATGGCAAAAAAAAGAATTTACATTTAAGTTTTTATTTAATTAACATTTATATTGCCTTGCTGAAATATTGTTTAATAATATCCAAGTACGAAAAGAAAAAAAAAAATGTAAATATTTATTTTACTAATTTAAATTTATACAAATAAATCAACTGCAAAATTTTACCGTTAAGGTCCCTGAATGTTATATGGAACTGCATAAATTATGAGGTTTAAATTTAAAAAAAGAAAGCAAAGAAATACAAAATGCAAGGTTTCAAATTAAAAAAAGCTAATAAGAAAACATCATTTGAAGTATCGTATATTACTAATATTTTAGGGAAAATTAATATAAAAACATGTTTCACATAACAATAATCTAAAAATTAACCACTAACACGACAGCAGTAAGGTTATAATTCGGTAATTTTTCACGCATTTAAAAAAAATTATTATCACGTTACTTTTTCTCTACGCTACTCACACATTAATTATACATTCATAAATATTATATATATATATATATATATATATATATATATATATATATATATATATATACACAAAAAACAATGTAATATTAATACAATTCAAAAAATCTTTTATGTATATTAAAAAATGATACAAAATATAATAATTTATTATTAAATTACCACCGACACGCTTCGAAGGCAAAAGATATTTAAAATCTGGCAAAAATAGATCGTACTAATGTATTCGTTAATGCAACATGTCAGATAACAATTTATTATATAATTTCCAAAATGCTAATTAGTAGAAAACGTCATTGAAAAACTGATTCGCCCATCTTATTTATTTGGCAAAGAAAAAATTTGGAATAGGCTATTCGTAAAATAACTCGAATTAATTTTCTATCCATAAATAAAAAAAAAAACTGAAGATGGCCGTTTAGAAAACACAAAATTAAAGAAAAAGAAATTCAATTATTTTTTGTTTTAGTTGCTTTGATTTCGTGTAAGTGAAAATTACTTTTAAATTATAAGACTCTATAAGACTGATGATGACTTTGGTGAAAAAAATTCAATTATATCGCACAGGATCAAAGAAAAACAGTTCTATTAAGCAAATAACTCTGCTCAATAATGTGTATTATAACTGTCATATGATTGAATTATTGTTATATATTCATGTTTAGTTATGTTTTCATTTCAGGCAATTACTATGCAAACAAAGCGAAGAACCCAACAAGTCAAGTTTCAATGTTCAAGATTACATTCGCGAACAAACACAACACACTCCTTGTTCTTGTATTATTTAAAAATTCCGTAAAATAAAATTACTCGGTTAAACAAAAGGGTAATATATATTTATTTTATAATTACGTTCTTATTCAATTTCGTTCCGTTAATTCATTTTGTAAAATTATCAACACCTGCCAGTTTCAATGTTGCAGTACAGTATAGTGTATTACAAGATTCTTTCTCTCTCCGAAAATTCAGAAAAAAAAAAAAAAAAATCAAACGTTAAGCTCAAAATGTATTTTGTTTCATATTCTACTTTTATTCAACAGAAATTATCCCCGACTCCACTTTCCATTTCAGTACCAAACCAGAAGATAAGCGAAAACAGCTATACACGCCTGTTCAAAATATTTTCGAAATCACTTTTTTTTCTATTATTCTACGAGATTATCTCAAGAAACACACACTTTTAATATAATCGTCCATCTACCGTTTTCATCGAAAAACCATCCAAAAGTTACTTTTCGACAATTAGTAAGAAAAGAATTATTTTAAATTTTTTAAAAAATCGTTCGGTATTTTATAGCTATCGTCTCTCAAAACTACTATTTACTAACGCTCGTACAGACAGATAACGTAACCTATCGGTATCGGACCAAAGTAGAACAACTGAAGTATATAATCATTTTACTAATTAAAGACTAAATTCGAAGATTTTTAATTTGTAGAGAGAACGCGTTGAAATAAATAAGTTACAATGCCACCTACCCATATATATGGGTATTTTAAACATCGTATATTTCCCGGAAAAAATACAAAATTTAATCAGAACCGCTATCATCATAGCCCTTAAGATGTTGTTGATCATCTGTTTTAAAGAGTTGACCAGCAGCCCTGTCGATGTACCGTTACATTCTTTCTTGCGGATTCTGAAGATCGTTTTCTTGAATTATTCTGCCAGAACGCGCTTGAAGAAAGTTTCGACTACTTTGTGGAGTCTACTACGAATTTCTTCCCATCGAGCTCTGTTTTAAAAAAAGGGAGGAAGAACAAGAAAACACACGGCGAAAGATTTAGGCTGTACGCCAGCATGACTCTAATTTCTCTTTTTTTCAAAAGTCTTGTTCCGTTTTCTGACGATGTGTTCTCGTAATAGCTCCTCCGAAATGATACATAGGCTGTACGCCAGCATGACTCTAATTTCTCTTTTTTTCAAAAGTCTTGTTCCGTTTTCTGACGATGTGTTCTCGTAATAGCTCCTCCGAAATGATACAGTAATATTCGTGTCATTTACTCGGTTTTTGGCAGCGCAAAATGCTGATAACGAATGTACAAAACCAGCGTTAAACACACGCAGTGCATTTTCAAATGGTCAACTAAAATCTGATTAATTGAACACCCTAGAGATGTGAATCATGACTTTCAGTCCATCGTCTGACAAGGAGAGACAATCATCCTGAATAGTAGGCACACTATGTTGTTTTCCATCGCAATTATTAGTTTGATGGTCAGATGCCGTGCGCGATCATTTTCACGAAAGTACTTAATTAATCGCTTTCTAAACCATTGTTCGGCATATGTCTCTTTAATCTCTGGAAAATTCTCGAAAAAAAAAAGTAAGCCACAACTGAAGCATTGTAGCGAACGTATTTCGGTTGGGTTGGTTTTTATGGTTACAGAATTAGATGGTCCACAATCCTGCTTTAGTGCTGAATACTGATAGGTTAGTTATTTTGTTGAAAAAAAAAAAATTAAAACACTAAAAGAAACTGACAAACATACACATTATCGCCCTGATTATGGATTTGTAAAATCTGAAATTCAGAATCGGTGAATAAAAGCCTATATTATCAATTAATGAAAAAGTCAGTTTTCATATTTTAAACAAAAACACTGATACGAGCGTTATTTTTACATAATAAGCGACTACCTATGTCAGAGGACAAACCGGAACTGGGGTATAAAGAATTAACCACCACAACACGAAAATCCCGTAAATCTTTTGTCTTCCATTCCGTTCAATCGTTCGGCGCTTCCTTCATTATCTGTATCTCCCTATTTCCGTTTCTGAGCCTCTTGTATGTTTTTTCGTCATCAGAAAAAACACGATTCCAGCAGAACATACATTATTATCTGATATTATCCGATATGGCATGATAAATTTGTTGTAATCCGCTACTACCTACATTGTGAAATATTTTTCTTCATCGCTTTAAATTTGTTTCGTAATATTAATGAATTCTGTGTTCAGGTAGGCACTACTCTACTGCCTGAATTTAACACTATTGATGGTGCAAATAACGTGGGAAGAAATTAATTAGGCGCAAATGTGCGAAGGAGGAAAAATTGGAAAAGCGCGATGAAAATACAAGGCACGCTTTAAATTTTAAAAATATTTCAAAAAAATTTAATTTTTAATTTCTATATTCGGTAAAATAAAGTTAATTAACATATACACACGTGTTTACTTATTAATCTATCGGTATAACGGTAAATAACACAAAAAGCATCAATAAATCGATTCCCGGTAAAAACACGACACCGGTCGCCTAAAAATAAATCATTCCCGGAACAATAATTAATCAGCGACAAGACCAAAAACACACTTTCCCAAATGTCGTCATATAAATTCTTCTTTCTTTCTCTCTCTCTCACTCTCTCTCGAACAATATCTAAACATAAAAGAAAATGAATTGTAATAAAATCCGCTACAATACAGAGACTACAACGTCGCGATGTTCACTCAACCGAAGTCGGTGAATTGTTTATACAATAATTAGAGAAAACGATTAAAAAATAAATACATACACAAATCATAAATTATACGTCAATCGTTAAAAAAATTCTATCTAGATGATTTTTTAATTTCACTTTTTGTACTCTGCTATTGTCCTAAAGGGAGAGAGAGAGAGATAAAAGTAATTGTAAAATTACTGGTTATGAAAAATAATAAATAAAATTCTTTTAGTTATTTTTTTCGTGAATTTTCTTTTTCTTTTACTTTTTTATTTCTTTCCTTAGTCGCAGAAGTAATCTTATCAACGGTAAAAATGTATTCTTATTTTGCTTTCCCCATTTCCATGTACAAAGGGACCGTAAAGAAACTTTTAAATAGAAATTATCAAAATTATTACTTACGTTATAATTTAATAATTTCCGTTCGAAAGTTCATTTATTTAATAGAATTTGTGTCGTAAAAATTAAATTTAAAGAAAACCAATTATAACCTATAACATCATTTGTTACTAACCATTCCGCATATTACTACATAACCGAAGTAAAAATGTTAATTATTATAATAGCACAGTCGATTACCTATAACAAAAATCTTTCCTCCTGAAGATTTATTCTTTTTTTCTTTTCCCTGTTTCGGCTACCCGTCACATCGAAGTAACTTTTATAAAAATAATTAGTCGTTGACACCTTGAAAACAGTTTTTCTGTTCTAAAAACAAAGAAAACTTTTGGATTACTAACTGATTGGGCAATGCTGGTATTTTCTTTATTTCTTAACCGATTCATATCGTAATTGGCAGAGCAGTTCTCATTTAATCGTTGCTTTATTACATCATTAAAAGTTTTACACAAAATCGTTACATTTTCTTGCAACGCCACAATCCGATGGAAAAAAAACTCGTAACTAGAAGCAATGTTTCCAAATATTTAACTTCTTTAATCGTATGCTTACCGCGTATCCGTCAGACCCAGATATATTATTTATTAGCCTTTCGCTCGCTAACTGACGGTTTAGAATGGTTAAGATTTTATAACCTATTCTAACGAAATAAAATTTTTGAATTATCTTTTAGGCCACTTTAGTAGCTTGCTTGTACACGGATCAAGTTATAGTCTAAAAATGTTTTCCAGTTGATGATACTTTTATTTTCAATTCGTAGAATATATTTTTCATTTGCTCTTGCATTCGAAGAATAATTTTACGGTATTTTATTCTTACAATTATAATATGAGGAATTCTCGGATCATTTAGCCAACAACATTTCACTGTAATCGTTTAGTTATATTTTAGCACTGTTTTGACATTGCCGTTATTGCGCGCATCGTTCTCATTATTAATCATACGTTAGTATATACTTTCGTGAAACAGTACGTTTTTATCTCTTTCGCACAACTTATATTACACTACTATCTATGTAAAAATGTGTTTCGTGATAAGAGGATACAGATAAAAAACTTCTACAAATGGGATTCCTCAAGTATCTGATTCAGAAGTGTTCGTTAAAAATTACGAGTTCTCCACCGATAATAAACAGATTAACTTGATTGAAACACGGTAATAAAACTAATAGAACTTGGATGAGTTGAAAAAAATAAAGAAACACGCAAAACGTTATTAAAAGAATCCTTCGTTATACTTTTCTAAGAGAACAGTGATGAAATTTGGATGAATGAGTGTCTATTTCTTTACCCATAGAGGTAGACACAGAATGAGAAGTGTCAAGGACCATCAAGATTCGCTATCACGAATGGTGTTGATATAAAAGAGCATGCTTTTTTATGTTGTACTTCGGTAAGACTCTATTTTAAAAAGGATGTGTTTGGGCGACAATATGAAAAGAAGTACACAGTCTATACACTAGTCGAATAAACATAGAAATAAATGAAATGAAAAAATTTATTGAAATTCTAATTCTAACTGGAAAATACAAATCAAAAAATGAATATATTAGTCAGCAACAGAACACGAACCATGGTTGCCCATTTTTCAACCAAATAACGATGCAAAATAGATTTATTGCACTACTCCGTCGTGTTCTGAGATTTGATAATAAAGCTGCTCGGCATTTACACAGATCTGCAGAAAAATTGGACGACCCTTATAAGAACAACAGTTCTTGAATTATGAGTTTCTCACCTAACACAAGCTTATATCTACAGACTGCGGATGAGCAACTGGTGACATTTTGCAATCATTGTCCACTTCGTCAATATATTCCATGGAATCAAGATCTGCAGTATCTGCGATAGTATAATGAGTTATTGTTGAAAAAAGAAGAAAGATATATCACAACCTATAACACGATGCCGAATTAGGTGTTGATATCATGAATCAGCTGACGAAAGTATACAGCATAAAACATAGACAATCTGCTTTTTTTTTAAATAACACAATCGATGTAAATATCGTAAATATTGTATACAATTTAGACGCAAAATTCGAGACAAGTTACTAAACGCCGAAATGTTATAATTAAACTATGGAAAAAGATAGGGGTAAACACAACAACTGAAATTGAAATTCCAGTGTTATTACTAATATTTGTGGTTTCAGAATCGTAAAATTCAAATTGTTTTTGATCGAAGTGTAAAAAAAAAAAAAAACCCGGTTTGTATTATAATGTAAATAAGGCAAGAAAATTATTTATTTTTAGCGGAAATGTCCCGTATAAAGTACTAGTATATGCAGTTGTTGTACATTTAAATAAAATTTTGTAAAATTCAGTCTGCGTAACTAAAGCGTTCATGGGATACAAAACTTTAAATACAATATAAATTAAAAATTCCGTTCTGGGAAATATTTATTCTGGTTCTCCTACAGAATGGTTTTTTTTTGTTTTGTTTTTTTTTTGGGGGGGGGGGGGGGTTGTCTACAAGGACATTGGCCCAAGAACAAAGGAAAAAGAACGCAAGAGACTCAGATCTTTACACGATCAGAGATAGCCGACAAAAGGAATCAAGAGCCTGGACAACAGAAGGAGAAGATGAACACCCGAACATTATGTGAACGGGATCACACACAAATTAAATCCTGACCTAGAAACTAACATTATCCAAATTTGCCCATCCAGTACCGATGTTTCTAAAATTCGGAACTAAATATTCAAAATTAATCTGCGTATATTTTTATTTTCCCCGGTTCTAAAAATTATTTTTCACGAATTTCCTATCTTTAATAATTTTTATTGGTTATTTTCGGCAGTTATTACTGTAAGATCTGCTATAACAAAATATACATACATTTATCTCCTTTTTTTTTATGTATCTGTGTCACCGCGATTCAATAATTTTTTCTTACTACTTCCGTATTACAAGCGCACATACTCATGCATACTAAAACATGCTGTGTTGATAGGTTTTCTGTAGGTTCTTCTATAATGACGAATATAACTTACATAGACGCTTATATGTATTTCGGAAAATTCAAAAGTGTAAAAATAAAAATATCCTACATAATTTGTTTTCCATGTTTTAAGAACATTTTGTTTGATATTTTTTGTTGTTTCTGAACCATCTTATTAGGATTCCGTACATTATATGTGTACGGAATCCTAAATAATAACATGTTGAGCGCAAAATTATGCTCTCCGAGATCATATATTTATGCGATGAAAAGTTCTGGGTGAGTGTCAAAAGTAATGTTAATTGTACAATATATTAAAAAAATTAAAATATTATTAGTATATTCGTCGATAATTTAATAGAAAAAAAAAAAAAAGGAAGATACATAAAATTTTATCTCAAGTCTATCGTTGATTTCCTGATGTGTGCTAAAATGTATTGTAACGACAACAAAATAAATTATAATCTAGTTACATCATAGCAAAAAGTAAAATGTATTTCGCAAAAAAAATAAAAAAAAAAAAAAGTTACGATAAAAAAAATAAAAGAATTACCCATCGTTATAAGTCACCATCCATCTTAAAAGACACACGAATTTCCAGTTTTCAAACTTCGCGCATTTTCGATTATGTACGCAAAACTAGCTTATTCCGCCTTACTCCTGTTAAATATCACGAACACCATGTAATGAATGTAATTATATTACAAAATACATATACATTTTAAACGTTCGTTTAATTTAAATAAATAGCAGAGATTAAAAGATCAAAAACTTCACACTTCTCTTACACCGTCGAAAAGCCTCCGTATACTTATCAGCCATTTTTTTTTTTGCATTAAACGGCAAAATGATATACTAAAATAAAATACATTGAAATAAATTTTTAACCACTAATGGACAGTTACAACACAATGTGAAATAACTAAAAAGAAACAACTGAGGCATGAGCCCCGGCTGACGATTAAAAAAAAAAGTGACAATAAATAAATTAATAACACGACGTACCGGAACTGTCTGGTAAAATGAACAAGAAATGGCTAAAAACCCAATTTGCCCTCAGTAACACAGATTCTAGTTAGAGTGCAAATGATGAAAGCTTATAAAACATTAAACAAATAACTCAATTTGATGTAATATATTTAAAATTATTTAAAAACAAAAAGAAAAAAAAATTGAAAATCTACTCTAAATAAATTTTGAAATTTTAATATTCTGCTCATTTATATATTTATACACACCTTAAAAACAATATTACAATAAAATAAATCGCTTTTTAAAAGTACTTGTTTATTTATGTTTTTTTTTAAAATACTGCATACAAAATAATGGCTCTTTACATACAACTCGTAACCACAAGGAAAATCACTTTTCTCATCAAAAATCATCATTGATAAAAAGGTTGCCTTTTTTTGTTTTGCTTTTTTTTTGTTTTATTATTATCTTTATTGGAAACAATACTAGAACGGTGTAATGAAAAGTTAATTATGCTAAAGAATAATTCCGTTTAAAAGATAAATTTGTTTAAAATTATGGAAAAATGTACAGCGTTACCTGGCCGTCGTCGTTGTCGTTGTCTGTTACTGTGATTTTACAGATCAGCTATTATTCTTGTCAGACAGTTGTCGAGGAGCAGAAAGTCCTGTCGAAACCGTTACACTGTGATCGGGTGCTCTGTAAAATCGTCTAGCGTTCTTACGTTGTACCGATCTCTTATATCTGTATTATCTGTTCGCAATCGTCTCTGTCTACAGATCCGTCGTCAAATCATCTCTGTTGCTTGATCGTGTGCGTCTGGGTGTTCTACTTACAGAGCGGCGACAGTAATAGTGTTATCTTAAAAATGTGTTTACGCGTTGTTCATGTGTAGTTGCATTCCAGCGAAACTTACATAACCCAAAACGGTCAAATTTACATTCTTTACGCGGCTACGTTTTCACGTCGCTGTGTGTTCATTATTATCGTTTAATTTTAATATACACCACTGGTTAATATCGAAAATTCCTTCTTCACTGATAAAACGGAACATCAAAATTCAATGCGACAATTTTAAATGGCAATTGACAGCAAATACAGCATTCATCACGTTATCCGTATCATTTCACACTATGTTGTAGTAGTAACAACTTTTGATAAGCGAAGAATTAATTCATAAACATTCTCGGTGTAATAGTATCGCCTTAAATACCACCGACCAATGAATTGTCACATTTACAGAATATTACTATATTAATAATATTGACACAACCGAAACGAGTCATTCTGTATTCAAAATATGTATATATGATAATTAAAAAATATTATTTGTGTGATAGTATTTGTTCATTTATCAGTTATCTGTTGCATACTACGAAGCACTTTGTATACCACAAATGATTATGAACGAGAGGGAAAAAAAAAAAAGGTACCTATGCCTATAAATCGTCATTTCGGAAATTAATTTTTTATAAATTAAATTTAATTATTATTCGTTCCGACTCGCTTTGCAGCCGATAGCTTCATAATCACAGAATATTTAAGTTATCGGCTTCAAAACATGTCAGAACATATAATAATTAAATATTATTTTATAAAAAGGGGAATTTTATATAAATTTTGTTTGTTAACCAATAGAAATAATGTGTATATTACATTTTTACATCATCTAAGGTATCACCCGGAAAGGGAATTTACATAAAGCTTAAATTAATGATTAAAACGTCCTTACACTAACAAAATATTACTGAAAATTTCAATTGTGTGCCAGTATAATCAGAACAGAAAAATCAATAAAAACAACTGGAGCGTGTAAAAATATAGCGAAACATGTCTTTTCATTTTGTAACTTAAAATTCGGCACATTTAACTGTACTATTTTACTATATTAATTATCAATTAAAAATAGTAAAACTTGTTGTTTTTTTTTTGTTTTTATTTAAAAATGTTCAATGCGTTAATTAAATTCCTAAGCTGCATTATTTATTTTCGACAAAAACATGATACTAATTATTATAAGTCTAAAAATTATACACTCAGAAATTAAAAAGCATATAACATTAACAAATTTTACAGGAAATTACTTTAAGGTAATTTTTATTTATTCATTCCGACAAACTCTGAATATTTCCAGATCGTCGATTCTTTTTCCAGAAAAGAAAAAGAAAAATTTATTGTATTTTCCTGTACATTATATTATACTTATCGGCTAACAACAATATGCAATAAACAAAAAGTCTTTTTCACCAATAGCCGTTACTACCACTTCCGGGAAAAAATAAAACATGAGATTTAATTAATCGAACTTACGCAAAATTAACTTAAATTTGAATACAAATATATTTCCGTGAAAAGTGGTTGTATTATGTAAAACTTGTTTGTGTCCATCAACAAAGGACACTTTCAACCAAGTTTGAAAAACGAAGTTGTAACATGAACACGATTATAACAGTGAAAGTTTTAAAAAATAAATAAATAATCATATGAAGAAAAGAGAAGAATTTTTGAATATAAATTTCGAACTAATAAAATAAAAAGATGACGTTTAAAAAAAGGAAAAAACCATAACGGTAAGCATACAACACTAAAAGTTGTCAAAAAACTGAAAAGCAAGTTTACGCCATCAATTAGATTTTCTGTGAAACTGAAACAATATCATCATCACTATTTTTTATTTTAAGAATTTATAAAAACGTCAGATTGGGCCGAGCGGATAAGCAAAATGATAACTTGAAAACAAAGAACTTTACGACATATTAAGGTAATTTCATCACCTCATTTAATAAGCACCAATATAACCCAAAGCGGAAAACTGCATATTATCTATTCCTATATTATAGGAATTTTCATCTCACCTACTTTAATGTCATGTCTCGTTATTTAAAATGGATCAGCAATACTCGTTATTTCAGTAGAACAGAATTATACATGTTTGTTTGATTTTGATAAATTTCACTAGCGCTAAAAGAGACAAGGAACCAACCAAATCTCGAAAATTGATGGAACTACTTTAATTTTTATTCTTTCCCTCTAATCTTCCATTTTCACTTCTCACTTTTTTCCCTTCTATTAACGCAAGACGTCTACTTCAGAGATACAACAATATCGCAGTCGAAAATATTACGAACTGAAAATTTACGAAATCTAATTTGGACAACCGTAAAATATACTAAAATTTTTTCATTTTCTTCAATTTTTACATTCCTGAAAGAAAACCGATTTAAATAAAGCACACGAAAACTAAACCACAGGCAATGATTATTATAGCAGCAAGAAGAACAAATCAGAACATTTTTAAACATACAGTACCCCTTTCTTTGATTAGGATCGCATACACTTAAATCCGAAGAAACATTTTTAATAGGGACATAATTATTTGTTCATTTTAAAACAAATCCGTGTAAACACAAAGGGAATAAAAATTAAATTCCTTTCCAATTTTTTTCATTTCTGATTTTCTTTTAATCGCATAACAATAGACAACTGTTACACACCGTTCTATCTCTGAACCGATTTAAAATTAATAATTTCCTTATCCTTATAGAAATGCTGTAAACTTTTTTTAAAGTTTTTAATCACGTAAATTAAAAGATCCAAACGTTACAAAAACATTCAAGAAAATGAATAAAAAGAGAAACTGTAACATTTGAATTAAACAGAACTATTAATAGATATAAAAAAGTCGAAAGGGTAGAACAAATAGCAGAAAATAATCTGAAAATAAAAACATCAATAAACTAATTAAGAAAAAAATTAAATTTCAATAAACATTTCAAGCAATTTAATTTTTAATATTTTATTATTTTAATTTAATGTAATGTTTTATTTAAAAAGCCTTAAAATTCTACAAATTATAAACAACTGTTTACGCATTGTCGAAAAAAGGAAAAAATTGTTCCTAATTAACCGAAGAATTTTCATGTTCATACTTAAATACAGAAAGTGACGAAAATTTCCTGTAGATTCAAAGAAAGAATTCAATTCGAGTGATCAACAGCATTAATTAAATAAAAAAATAGTATCATCAAAACTCCAATGATGATAAATTTACAATATAATCACTAAGGGCAGAATTTAAAAGTAATTAACCTCGATCAATTAGAGCTGAAGAATAAAAAAAAAAAAAAACATGAATTGGGGGAAGAATAATAAATTGCTATTCGAGAACAGATTATATAATTTATTTATTTAAAGTCGCTCGGCAGCCGGGGCCATTTGCGACACCGAGAAGTTACATCTTATAAGTAATAGATGCTAATAAATGAAAAGTACAAAAAAGGAAATTAAAATAAACAAATGAAAAAGCAAAAAGAAAAAAAAGGAAACGGACGCTGGTATACATCAAAACTATATATAAGAAGGGAAAAGAAGTCTGGTAAAAGCTTCAAAAATGTAAAAATGTTTCCACGCGCCGTTTCATTGCCCGCCAGAATTTCGGCTAAACCAACATCCTCCTCGAAACACGCGTCTTTCTCTTGTCGAAATTTGCCGCACGAATTGATCTGATGCCCCGCGGTAACCGGCACTCCGCAAATTTCACATATAAGTTTAGGTTGTTTTTGAAACAGAGGACTATGGTGTGTAGAGGCAGTGGCATATGCGCAGACAAGCTAATATTGTTTCCTCATGTAAGTCCTGTCTGTGTGAAGTGCTCCATCGCAAAAAGGTTTCCCTCGACTTTGTACAGCTTCTGCGAGAGACAGTTTTGCTCCCATTCATGTTGCCAGATGGAGCATACATGTTTTTTTAGTTGGGTCTTTAGATTTTGTCTGTTTTTCCTAATCTGGACTGTAAATTTTGATAACTGCTGCATACTAGCGTTCCACGCAGGGGTTTCAACCGTACGTAGATGGACAGTCACTGTCCACTGAAGACTGCTAAGAGCATTCCGACACTTGATCTGCAAGGGCTTTGGACTTTTTGGATTTTTCTCGTATAACCGTATATAATTCGGGGCAAACGTATCTTGATGCGAAGGGTTAAATGGATTTAAGGCCAGATTAAAGTAACATTTCAGAGACAAAAATAACCTTCTGTGTTTGGGTGGCAGGACATTAGTTTCTGCATGAAGACTGCTAATTGGACTGCAGTACAACGCGCCTGAGATTAGTCTTAAGGCGGCATTTTGAACATGGTTTAACCTATTCAGCACATTAGGTTTAGCAGATCTGTATATGATCGAATCGTAATCCATTTTAGATCGCGTAAGAGCGGAGTACAGGTTCTGCGGGCATTTTCTATCTCCGCCCTCCATTCTGTATGAGCCGCCATTTTGAGGACGTTGAGAGATTTGACATTTCGCTCCAAGTTCATCGATGTGCCTAAGATAGCTTCCTGTTGAATACCAATCCAAGGATTTTGACAGTTTGGGATGTTGCCCAGAGTTATTTTGCAGTGGGGAGAGGATTTCCGTTTATTGCTGAAAATAATGCTAGCTGTTTTTTCCGTTGAGAAGGCTAAGCCCTGGTTTCGAGACCACTCTTGTAATTTATCGGTCGTGTTTTGAAGACGAACTCTTAAACTTTCCAGATTTGCAGATGTCATGTATATTGTAAGGTCGTCAGTGAATTTTGGCCCGGTCGGAAATGCCTACTATGAATAGGATTTTATTCCTCGTAACACAGAAACTATTTTTTTTCAAAAAAAAAAACAGATACTGCGGCAACATTTTTGAAATTTAGAATAATTTAAAACCCGATTTACTTTCTTGTAAAGTTTCATCAGTCTTTGTAAAATTCGGTAGCTTTTTTCCAATTCTTTAGGTCATTTTTTGTTCGTTTCCTTTACTTCATATTCTTGCTGCACGCTTTTTGAACCTTCAAATACTTAGTGTAATCCTCAATCGTTTCAATACTACTTGATCAAACAGTAAAATTCATTGTAAGGATAACCTTAAACACTGTCACCATATTTTACTGGTTTAAATGCGACAGTGCTGTATTAAAAAATTTAGGATACCAATAA
Organism: Icerya purchasi; assembly: GCA_039619475.1. NCBI lineage: Eukaryota > Metazoa > Arthropoda > Insecta > Hemiptera > Monophlebidae > Icerya > Icerya purchasi. The sequence continues at coordinate 92,881,218 of CM077115.1, forward strand.
TAAAAACAAAAAGTAAGATATATAAGTTCCATTTGAATCTTTTTTAAACTGTGAAAGAAAAAATGCGTCGTCAAATCACAGAACGACAGATCGAGATCTACTATTTTCCGAATGCAAAAACTTTTAGAAACAACTTGAAACATAAAAACCATGTACCATTTAATCACTATTTTTTTAAGGAAATGTTTACAGTACATTTCAATTTTTTTTTTTTTTTAATAAAAAATAATAACACCCGATATAACAGACAAAAAAATTTTTAATAGAAATTTAATCTCTCTTTAACACAATGCGATAAAAGTTGTGATTTATAATAAGAACAATAATTTGTAAAAAAAAACAATAAATTTATAAAGTAAAAAAAAAAACAAAAAAAAAAACAACAAATACGTAAGAAACGAAAACAGAAATTTTGTTGTCGGAAGAAACTGGTACAAGTAGACTTGGCCAAAAGTCGGCATATTCATACGAAGAGATCAAAACAGTCCAAAAATTCGACGTTAGATATTATAAAAAAACCCACACCATTAATCAAAAAATGTTTTTACACAAAAAAAGTATATAGTGTAAAATGACGCTCTACTCAAAAAATACAACTAATATTATCCGTTTCATGAAAACGTTATGACACATCAGTAGTGCAACTATAAAGCAATTTTTAACCACCTCAGTGCAGCAGTGTCGATTCATTATCATTGAGTATTGTAACAAAACGTAAGTCGAAATAAATCATGCGTTTATTCGAAATAAAGCTGTCAAATTATAAGTATTTGTATGCGTACACATAACTAGAAAAAACAATAATTAAAAAAAAAAAAAAAAAAAATCCTGTAAAAATTAACTTAATCACGACGAAAATGAATCATGCATAGTACATTGGTGGTCTGTCTTGGTCTGGTTTAACTAAAATTGGCTCTCCGATGGGGTATTCGAAACCGTTCAGTTTATGCACCGCGTACTCAGCCGTCTGGGGAGAACTATATTCCAGAAATATTTGTTGAGTCCGATATGATATCTATAGAGAAAAATCGACAGAACAAACTGTAATAATGAGTTAATATGCTGCTGCTTCGCTACTACTAAGCAGTATTTGTCTAAGTAAATACGTGTTCGTGCACGTGTGTGAACATGAAACGGCGCGTACAAAATACTCGAACAAGTCAGGTAACGCAATTAGATAAACAATAAACACGGATATACTACTAAACGCTGTTTTGCATATAAAGTCATTTTTCTGTTTGATGTACAGAAGATCGCATTTCCTTCGAAACTCACACAGTTTTGCACATACGAGAATGTCAAAGTATAATTAATAATTGTAAGAGAAAAAGCTAAAAATAAAAGAATACAAACTGCATTAAAAAAACGGTCAGGGCCCGGATCTGAAGAAAATGTTGTTTTTTTTCAAATTTAGGAAGTTGTTCACTTACAAAATTTCAGAGATAATTAATTCATAGTGTATAGGAATTGTGACACAGTGTTTTCATACAACTACTACCGGAAGAAAATTACCGTAAATTAATTTTTGTTTTATTATATAAAAGGAAGGTAAGAACAGTAATAGTTTTAATGGATTAATATTTTATATACATTAAAAAAAAAAATACTGAATGATAACAGGTTTAAATAGTATTGTAAAAATATTAATTTCGAAACTTGTTTATTCGCGATTTTCACAGCAATATTACCTGTTGATTATATTATACGCGGTTTTATAATTTAAACGTTTGCTAAAGGATATTTTAAAAACACGCATCAGAAATAGAATTTGAACGCCAGAGAAGCAATAATTTGAAAAGCAGTAGGGAAGTTACGATATTTTTAATAGGTTTCCGAAAAACAAAAAAAATAAATGCTAAAGGGCTAAAATGAAAAACTAAAAAAAAATCATTTTCAACGTATACACAATTTACCGAGTGAACGCAAAATTTTCTTAAACTTTTATTTCAGGACTGAAAGAACAATATGATCACACAACATCGACGGTTTCATCAAATTACCTTCGCACGTATGCTGTTGTAATTCGAAATATTTAAAAAACTTAATCAGGGGGAAAAAAAATCGTATTCTAGAAGCGGATTGGTTTTCTAAACCGAATTGTGTTAACTAATTCAATTGTGCAAACCCCGCTTTTAGTAGTACAGTTCGATACCATTTCTTCTAATGTTTTATTATTAAGCAAATATTAATCTCTCCTCAACAATTCACCAAAGAAGAAAATAATAAAATTTCATCGTTCAAGTTAAGATCGCAATCGTTCAAAAATTTTTCAAATCCGTGCCCTAACAGTGAAAATAATAAATAAAATTATTATTGCCAATATATTATGAAATAGTAGTACTGTGTAACAATAACACTGCAAAAACCCTGAAACTCGTTGCTAATTATTATAGTAGTGTCCCTTTTCTAAATTGACGAAAAAAAAAGAACGTTAAATATGCAACCGCTCGATTGTAAATATATTAAACGAAAAATATTAAAAGGTGCTTTATTTTCTTAATCAGAACCAGTATAAATTAACCAAAATCCGGAACTCAGCGTATTTTATTGAACTCGTGTACCATTTCCGTCTCAGGTTAAACATCCATTACAAATATTAGCACATAAAAACAAAAACTAATATAATTCCATTGTAAATTCAAACTGCATACTAGTTATTATAGCACTGCACGTAAATACCCATTCTATCCTTTAAATAGCCCATTCTGTCGTCGTATTCTTCTAGACGTCTCTTTTAAACTCCGTTATATAATTAAGCACAAACGTTGGTTTTTAAACAATACATATATATAAATGTAGCATAATAGAAAAATAAAGGTGCGACAAGTTACAAAAAAAAAAAAAAAACTCACATAAAGCATGAAGCGCATTTTAAAATACTTTTATAATTATTTTAATTGACACGTTTTTGTGAAAATTAAAAGTTTTGTAAATTTAAAAGCAAAAGCTTGGCACAAAATAAAAAACTGTAACAGATTATATATCCGCAACGTATAATACAAGTTCTTACCCTTTGAAGGGAATTCAAATTACAAAAATTCTACATTTAATCACTTTTTCTTTTTAAATAGATTACGGCAAAGAAAAAAATGATACTTTACACACTAAACACCAATATATTATTTACGAATTTTAAAGTGCCGACTGGTACCGGATATTAAATATTCATATCTACAGTGACATAAATAAATGACTTTGTTCACTTCAAAGATGAAAAAAATTTAAACAAAAATCCACGTTAATGAATTTTTATATTTCATTTTAAAAATGTTCTTGACCCTAAATATACATTTAGAGTCCGTTTATAAATCATTCCGGAAAGGATGGCTAACGTTTATAAAAAAAAGTTTTATATCATGCAAAATATGTACATGTATGATTTAATTTGAGGTGTCTCCACAAAAAATAAAACAAAAAAATAAAAAAAGAACAATAAATTGAAACTATTTTTGACACGAAAGATCAACACATTTAAAGATGGGCGTCGAAACTCATGAGCTTTATAGAACATTTCTCTCATTCTTACCATGCTCCACCAGAGTTCTGAATGCAGGAAGTTGTTTCACACAAGACCGTAATGGACACTAAAATCACTTACATTGTAATTTCTCTCTTTATAAGTAATACAAAGCGACGGTGCATAAATTAGAAGCAAATCGAGCCACAAAAGAAAAAAAAAAGGGTGTTTCGTTTTAACGTTTCTCGAAAATTGTGAAGTAATTATTATTTTGCACGGATAGAGCCCAGAATGTAACCTAGTATAGACGCTACATTCGCAAAATGCTCGAGGTTTAATAAAACAAATCTGAAACGAAAGAACAAACCAAACTTCTCTCACAGTCTTAACTCTTTCTGACAGATTTGGTTTTCTTAAATGCTTCAGCCTATATGTAATCTTTAAATCTAAAATATCATCTCAATATATTACAGAATTGTGTATGAAAAATAATATATTATTCTTATCGAATTGACTTTTAAAAAATTGTTCAACCACAAACACAACTTGCTCCTAAAACTATTTTCATTTTTTTTTTTTTCTTCAAAATATTAAATATTTAGAAAACACTCAATTCTTCTGTACCACTATATACTACTTCAGACAGGCAGTCCTAAGTAATCCCATTGCAGTGAATTAGCCAATTACAGCTGAATTTCAATTTTTACCATCATTCGATTGAGAAAAAATTTTCTAATGTGATCGAAATTGCAAAAATTCATTCTTTTCTTTCATCATTAGTGACATATATCAACCGCTCGAGGGATTAAAAGCAATATCGGATACAACGGTAATAAACTAAATTCAAATAAACGTCACCGATGTAATGAAATAATCGGCGGAATCGCTTGTATTTACTTATTATCAATATAAATATTTCTACGAAATTTAAAAGATTAGATAATGAAATTCGGTAAATGTCTCATGAAAAAATTAATGTAATAAACAACTGTAATAATTCAATAGGATCTCTAAAAACGGAAAATGTAATATTCCAAGAACAACTATACTATAATAAAAGTACTTTTAAATCATTTTATATCATAAATTATGTTTATAATTTTAAAATAATGTAATAATTACCACAAAGTTTAATTATATCTTTGCAAAATTGAAGTCGTATACGTTTAAAGCGTTAAATGCAACAGTGGTTTTTTAAGGGCATATATATATTATACGACAAACTATAATGGAACTAGGTAGCTTTAACAAATCAGTTACACTATATCCAATAAACTAGTTAGAAGAACATTTATTAGACGTATAAGTATATTGATTATTTGATTATGTAGAAAAATTGATTACGCTAAATACTCACACAAGTTGTTAGTTAACTTTTAAAACGGTAAAGATTACCATTTATTGGATATTATGCAATAATTCAAATACGAGCAAAAATTACAAAGCAATAAATATATTTTTATTCGAGGAATTGCACTCTTAACAGCATACACTTTTCCTCTTAGACTGCAATTAATTTGCAATGACCTATCTATAGTACAGCTCAACCAAGTTCGATATCCGTTCTAACATATTCTTTAAAAAATAGAGTAAGAGGAGGGTAAAAAGTTAACAAATATTAAATTAACATTGTTCATACCTTGCTGCCGGGTTTCAAATACTCCAGACCGGGTACCAAATCGAATAAACGATACACTTGTTTTTCTGACAACTGCGACGATACAAACGCTAACAGTCGGGTACGTCCTCTGTTGCTTGGATATGAATCTAACTCTATAATCAAAAATAACGTTATTCAAAACAGACTATTCAGAATAGTAAATGACAATTAATTGATCGCAAACTTAATTACACCTAATAATACAAACCTCTGCGTGTATTACTCCTACTACGTCCTCGTGGAGAATTTCGTCGAGGTGAAAAGTCCATTCGCCTGTCTCTTCTTGGTGGCGCTCCCTCATCACGTTTTTCCCTAGGCCGCGCTAAAATAGCTTTATATTTAGGATCGCACTCTTCCAATGCTTTAGCTGCATCAAATATCCTTAAAATTAATTACAACAAAATTAAAACCATTTACGGTAAAAAACTATAACGCATTTTCATTCAAATAAAATGATAAATGTGAAAATGACGTACTTGTGATACTTAATATAGGCGAAACCTTTATTCGCATTTGTATCTTTATCTCGTAAAATCAACACGTAATCAATATTGCCGAATTGCGAAAAATATTCTTCGAGAGAAGCTTCAGTTACACTATCATCTTTGGGTATAAGGATAAATAAACGCAGTAATCGTTCGGTTTCATTATCGTCCCTTCTTGAACCTTGTTCACGACTGTAAAAATTATTGCATGAGTAGTAACATGTTATTATTAGGGCACGAAAAAAATGATTATAAATAGTATCGTATTATTAAATTACCTATTTGCAATTATAACTTTTAAGGGGCGTGGTGTGCCGTCTAACGTTTGACCATTCATAGCTTCTACAGCGGCTGCGGCTTCAGACATTTTCGAATATTTTATATAGGTGACTCCTGAAATTAATTACATTTCAACTATTGTGCGTAATTACATATAATCAACGTACTATTTGATAAATGAAAAGTGAGGAAAAAATAATAAGTTTAACTGCCAACATTTTACCTTCATTATTAAAAATATACCATATTTACATACCTTTAGACTCTCCGCTTCTGTTATCCACAACCGGCCATACATCTTCAACCTTACCATATTTACTAAAAGCATTTTCAAGAGTTTCTCTACTTAAATCTTTGTTATGGAGAATAAAAATGCGCGAATTAGGAGGCTGGTCTTCTGACTGACCTTTCATTGTAAATTATACTAAATATAAATAAAAAATTAATACAGCCTTAATTAATACAAAAATTACGCACAAACAATACGTACTTCCTAAATTAACCTTACAGAAAATTTAGTGATACACAATGCAAATATAATATGCATCTTTATTCTGATGCATTTTTATTAATCGATGGTGCTAAATAAAGTTTATTTTTGAAATATATACTTTTTAAAACAGCTTTAAATTTTTAAATCATAAATTTATTTTTCAATTTTACGCCACTTAACATAATGTTTTTAATATTAAAAATAATAATTACATTATTTTAATATTAACAATTTACAACGTCTATAATACACAACTAAATAATTCAAATGAAAATTTTATTTTATATCGTATATACAAACCTTCTATTATTTTAAAAATTTTAATTTAACTGTGTTTACAAGAAAACTTTTAAAATTAACAACTTAAAATTTATACAAGCATATATTTCATAAGCTGTGTTCACACGTGTACGCTTTCATATAGGTCTTTACACTGCAACACGAAAATAAACAATCGTCTAAAATGGAACGTGCTTTAAGTAGCTTTATTATAATTAAAGAGCCTAGAATGGAATCATACCGGTAAAAATATAAATTTACAATACATGATCGCACCATCTGAGTATATAATACTATAAGCAAGTATTTTAAAACGGAAGTAGAATACTAGCTTAGAAGTAATGATTGTGGTGCAGTAAATGTATAATCTGTTGAATTGTATTTATTTCAAAACTTTAAATAAACATTACTTGTTTTACGTTAGATTTTCATAATTTTATATTTATTTTTAATTAATGCAAAATATTTTGTCTACAATTATCACTTATTTTAACTCCAAATCATTTAATATATAAACGTGCACAATAAAAATTGTAAAAATAAAACTAGTTTTTGTGATAAACGTATGCGAAGATAACGAAAGTTACAAAGCTGAGCTGTGTACATCGTCCTGATAATTTTTCCCTAAAGAGGGGTTATCAAAATTTGATAAATGTATAATCCTTCGTAATTTTATGCGTAGATATGGAAAGAAAAAAAAAAAAAAAACTGCAATCGTGTTGAATCACAAATTTACATTTGATGACACAATTTAATTCTAGCGTGAAAAAGCCATTGTAAATTATATATTTGTATGACCAAACTTGTGACACCAGCGACTAAATCCTGACAAATACTGTTTTTTTTTTTAGGTAAACGACAAATTAAAAATATGCATAAAAATAAATAAAATCACATTGTTTGAAAAACAATTAAATTTCAGTTTTATTTCACTGCTATAAAAAATAAAGATATTTAAATATGTCATTACTACATTAAGAGAATGTATATTGAGAATTTTCAAAAAATGGTGTTTAGTAATAATTTCTGTTACAATCCTAAAATAAAGTGACAAATTTCATTGTAGATTTTATGAAACCAAGCATATTCCAAATTTTATGCTTCACAAATGTTCAAAAGTAATCACTATTTTTTTTTATTTGAGAATATTAAATTTGTTAATATTATGGATCTGTTGTAGTCTTAAATGTATTGTATATTAAAAATTTTGTTAATTTAAAAGAATAGAAAATATAATTTTTAACCAGTGGCGGATGCAGAGAGATATTTGGGGGGGATTATATAAGTACGTAATATCTTATACGGTAGGCAGTAGATTTGAGAAATACTTTGTTTCATGAAAAAAATCAAACAACGATTTCTTTAGAAATTTTAAAATGTTTTAAAAATACATAAATATGACAGTTTAATTTAAATTTTGTTTTACTTTTAGCTGAAAAATAAAAAAATTATGAAATTGTGGCTAAAATAGTAGTTTAGAATTTGAATAGTAAATTACTAGAAAAAATAGAACGATAGTATTTTTTATTAAATTTTAATTCTTTTTTATTTTTGTTAGTAATCCGATCCGAATTCTTTGTTCGTGAGCAAGTAAAAAATTATATATATTTCCCATTTATTTCCATTTACATTACAAAATAAAAATTAAAAATAAATAAAAAAGACAAGACGTCGACGACAGTTGCATTTAAAACAGAATAAAAACGTAACATTAATAGGTACTTTTACTAGAAAACAGTATTAAATATTAGTTATAATTAAATCCGTAGGTAACATTTATACAAATTTTTTATAGTATAAATTACGTTTCTCCGCTGTAAACAATTTTTCATCGAGGATTTGGTTCTTTTGAAGAAGAAATACCCCCCCCCCCCCCATGGGTTCGCCACTGTTTTTAACTAATTGAAGTAATCACTGTACCATAACCACTGTAAAAACAAGGTTCTAATTTCTGACTGTTTTGACATTAATTTTGATTCACTTATAATTAATGTCTACTTCTGATTCGTTGTAAAATTCTTGACAGCATTTAGCACAACTGGATACACATTAAATTTAAAATAATGGTGTGAATATGAATAATAAAATTGACCGTGCGTGCGTTGCAGATTTTTTTTTAACTGATTAAACTAATATAATCTGTGCAGTATGTCCAATTTGAGGTAATGTGCATTTTTTGATTTTCGAGCATATTTGATTTTCTTCAACCGCACGTAGATTTCGAATAATGTACTTATAATATCACTTGAGTGATTAATTGTGTTTCTACGTATTTTAATAATGAATATTATAAAAGAAGGGGATATGGTGGAAAAAAGTTATTGTGATTAAAGCTTTATTTATTTCAAAATAATTGTAATTATGCAAAAAAAGTATAAAAAGATTTTTACAAATTGCAATATAAAATCTAGTATATTTGATAATAAATTGTTATTGATATAATTTAAATTCTATACTTCGAAATTTAGTCAAATTAAAAAAAAAATTTAAATAATTTTATAATTACCAAAAAGTCAAACCTTTTAAAGTGTAGTTCATTTTAGAAATAAAAATTTCCAAACGCAATATTTTAAATAAATCTTTCACTGCTTTTATTGAACTTGGCCGCTTAAAGTTTGTTGCAGATGGCAATATATTTGGAAATATCACATCCATTAAGTAATTAAATGTTTCTATACCCCTTGTGGTGTATTTCGAAAATACACTTTTATTATTTTTAGTTTGAGGAAATGAATAATGAAATTCGCCAAATGTTTCTCTCATGCTATAAATTTCTTTTACTTTATTCCTTTTTTTTTAATAGCATACGTTAATAATACATTATTATTACAAATAAATGATCTTTTAACACATCGACGTATATAAGGGGAGGATTTTGGGGGTTTGGCCCCCTCCTCCTCAAATTACGCAAAAGCCCGAATATTAGTCTAATACACTAACGTAATCTATGACTACGCTATTGTCGCGTTGGATTGGATTTAAAATAGTTCGAATCTTTTTTATGGTTTTATTTAGATTAATTGATTGGAAAAGAATACCCAAATTGGGCTGTGTTGATGGACTCAAAATAAACAAAAAAACACTGAAATATTAGGCTATGCAGTTTAATATTTACGCTGCATATCAGTAGTTTTTAATTTAAAAAATTGATTTCATTATAATACTTCAGAAATGTAAATTACTGAAATTGTGAGAGTTTTGTGTAGAGCCGAGAAAAAATCGATTAGGAACATTGCAATTAAATACACGTTAAAATAATCAAATCCAATGCTCCTACTTATTAATAATAGAATAATTAAAACAGTCATCATAGAATTTATTAAAAAATAATCACATTAATTTAATTTTATAGTGACATGTTACAGAGAACAACGCTCCATATTCATAGAAAATTCGCTTTTAAAATTTATAATTTTTAATTATACGAAAAAATTTCATTTTTTTTTAAAGAAAAACAAATAAGGGTTAAAATCTTCTAGCATTTTAATAATTTCATATTATTTTTACCGGGAATACCGAGTAAAATGTGTATTTATTTTATTATTATCTCAAGGTGTCATTCTGTTTTTGAAGACTTTTATTATTATACTTTTTTTCCAACAGGTGGCGGTGGAGTAATTAGCTAATAAATTATCCATAAAGAAGGGAAAAAGATATATAAAAAAAAATAAATAAAAACTACTATAGCAAAGACACACTTTTTTAAATGAAAAATAAGATAACCATAAAAGATAGATAAAAAATGGTTAATCATGAACAGTAGAATTGACAAAATCGTAGTGTTTACTATTGTAAAACTTTAAATTAAAATAGAAAACTTTCAGATTTGATATATTCGATATTAAAAATATGTATTTTATTGAAATTTATAAAACGCTTTCTATATGGGACGACCCTAAAAACAACAATAAAGCATATTATAACGGTATTTAATTACTTTTGAATTTCATATATCCGACTTTAGAAATACCTATTATATATTTAAACTTACAAAATTTTATCTACATGGACCGACTCTAAAATCACATTGTATAATACAAATCAATTAGGAAGTAATTTTGATTTATGTTTTTATTCTTCAAAGTTTTAACTTTGACCATACTTTGACTATTTCATGAATATCTTTATCTTGTCTACTATATCTTTTGAAGAAAAAGGTATCATTAATGAATCTAAATGGTCGTCACTCATCGCTGTAATGATTAAAAATTAATTTCAACGCACTAAATAATCACTCACAAGATGTTGACAATAAAGGAGATGTTAAAATGAGGTGAACAACTTGAATGCGGGGAAGGCAGTACTATAAAATTTAAATGCAATTTTTGAAATACCCGCACAGCTTGTACATTCCTCCCATGCATCCGGAAGCACCTGCAAACCAGTATGTAAACATTCTACTTCTTCCTTAAAAATTTCGGGATATAAATCCATTATACTTTTTACTAATTCGATCGAAGAATTATTTTTATCTACTGGAATTGTAAATCCTTTTTTGAAAGGTTCAAAAATTGAAACTAAGTCCTCTTGAATACACGATGTGAAAACATTAAAAACAGCTTCGAATTCTTTTCTGTAAAATGTCATAAAATCGACAGCAGATGTAGTTTCTGGAGTTTCATCATATTTTTTTAGCGTACGTCGCACTCTGTAATGCTATGAAAAATCAATTTTTGGGATTAATTTAAATACTTTTTACAAACCGTATTGAATAGTTGATTTATGCATTAATTTCTTCATCACTCTATTCATTTCTCGAAATATTTTTACTGTGCTGCGAATTATATGCATAGTGTCAATCATTGGCGCACTCAAGGGGAGTGCCACGGGGCCAATGCTCCCCCCAAAAAGTCTTCGAAATCTTAATTTCGTTTTGTAACGTTGCTTTACTTAATTTTTTTTTTTAAAACATACATATTTACTTTTTGCTTATATTGCAAGTATAATGTTATATACTTTTAGCTAATTTTTTTAAAATAAAATTCGTATGCTTACCTAATTTGTGCTTATTACAAACATAATGTTACGTTTCTATTATTATTATTTTTTTAATAAAATTGGTCAGTTTTGTAATTTTTAAAAAAATAATATTCGTTAATTTTGTATATTTTTATTTTTTTATTTTAATTTATAGACCACGGAAATAGATAGGTACTTAGTCGAGGTACGGAGTTACCCCACCCCCCAACTCATTTTCTTAATTCTAGCCCCGAACAAAAAAAAATTCTGAGTGCGCCTTTGGTGTCAATAATATTGAGTTTTTCTCTTCCCAACAATTCCGTCAAATTTTTTATTTTAAACGTAATACTTTTAGTGAAAAATAATGAACAAATAAAATCAAAGTCTAAAACTTTTTTAAGCATACCAGAAGTATAAGCACGTGTCTTGCTGTCAAAATCAGCATTTTAAAAACACTTATTCATTTTTTTGAAAATCATATTAATTGAAGTAGGAATATAAAATAAATAAAAAGAGGATCACGCCAACCATTTATGCGATATATGTAGCACACAGCACACGCTGGGGTAGGTATTACAGGTGACATAAGGCTCCCCCCTAAGTGAACTTAAAAATCTAAAAATCGATTACTTTTTTTGAGCATTATATTTCGTAGAACAGAGCATATTGGAAATTATTAAATGTTGAAGTTTTAATTAAATTTAGAAAAGTTATAAATGTAAGCAGAATATAATTGAATTAATGAAACAAATATTTTTAGAGGCGCCATAAAACGTCTTGGGTGAAAGTAAGCATTGAGGTGATTTCAAATAAATATGAAATGAGTAAAGACAACAGTGATATATAAGAAAAAAAAAAACGCACCAAGTACTGATAATCGGTAATTCACGTTGATTGTATTAAAAACTGTTTTAAAATAATTAACCTTGAAGTAAAAATACTATTCGGAATAAACGCGATTGAAAAAATTATTTGAGGCTATTATAACAAAGGTGAACCCTCCTTTTCCTCTATTTTTCTTGCCGAATCCATGGCTATCTTGCAGGCAGTTCTTTTTATATCCTCGACAAATAACATCTCTAGATTCCTCCTGTCCTCGGACTCGAAAAGTGTTTTACTGGCTATCTCCCCTCCTTTTCCTACTCATATTATCCCATTATTCTCCAAATTCGCTCCTTAATTTCTAATTTATTTGCATCCTGTTCTATCGTAATCGATCGACTATGGATTCCTGGTCATTGCGACATTCCCCTGGCAACGAGTTGGTCGACTCGTTGGTACGTTCGGCGGCGATCAATGGTCTATTCATTAGAAGATTTCCTGCTCAAACTCTCTACTGTCTCTTTTATCGTTCCCACCATGATTTCTGGACCGGATTCTATCCTTCATTCTTTACCAATCCTCGATCTTTTTACTATACAGCCCTTTCCTTTCTCTCTTCCCTGGTTTAATCTTTCCCGTTACCTTAGCCGTTCGATTATTTCCTCCATAGTTCGCCTGCGATTCAGTCATAGTCTGCTTCCGGCTTCTCTTTTCCGTTTTCCTCTTATTCAATTACCTTTGCGTTCTTATGACGCCAGAGCTCAATTATACCTGCGATTCGAATCACGTTTTGTTCGAATGCCCATCTATTTCCTCCGAACGTGCTACCCTGTATTCCAATCTTCTGCGCCTTGGCCTCCCCACTCCTTATAGTGCCCACGCTATTCAATAATTAAATATTATATAATATTAATGTTTAATTATTAATCTGCGGCACCCGCTTTTATTTTTCAGAATATTTTGTAGTTCCAGATTTTAATGTTAAGATGCGTATCTAGTAGTCGCACACTAATAAAGTTATTTTGTACTTTTTAGTGCATAAATAAAAGGCTATTTTTAAAAAGTTTTTTTTATTTTTTATTTTTTAGTCTGGACTTTTTACTATGTATTTCAATAAAAAACAATAAATTTATTTTATTTTGCTTGATTTTATTCAATATCTTGATTATAGGATATTTTCAGAAATGTGTGTTACATTTCGTTATTAAATAATGAATCGCATTCTTTCAATTATATTGTCTTTTGTTTTTCATACAATACATACGGAATCCTCAGCACATGAAACACAATGTTTGACTAATGTCGATCTTCCCACTGATATATCACATGATCGTAAAAAAAAAAAAATTTTTTTGAAACTTTCCGGTGCCCTAAGGGTCCGGTTTTAACATTGGAAACCCAAATGTTCCAAAGTAAAGAAATACACAAGAATGCGCATTTTTTTAACCTTGTTCAAAATTTTTAACTATAAAGCTGAGCCACAAACGGGGGCTACACGTCCTTTTTGAGCTTTCTTTAACTCTTAGTAAATTTCTAATGTTCGTTAAGAAAATTAAATACGAGTTTGTTCCCGACAAATAGCGCTCTTTCCAACAGTATATCATATGTCCGGAAAAAAAAATATTTTTTTTCAAAAGTTCGAGTTTTCGAAGCCCCGAGAAGATAATTCTAAAGTTGGAAACCTGGATGTTCCAAACCAAAAAAATATACGTGCACATGCATATTTTCAACCTTGTTCAAAATTTTTGGGAGCTACATAGGAGATCTTGCGTTTTTTTGAACTTTTCGTAAACTTCGAAAGTTTCATTAAAGAAGTAAAATATGGTTTTGTTCTCGGCAAATAGCAATCTTTCCAACAATGTATCACATGCCCAAAAAGAAAAATATTTTTTTCCAAAATTTTGAGCTTTCGGCGCCCTGAGGGTCTAATTTTGAAGTTGGAAACCCGGATGTCGCATATTATTGTATTGTCATCTATAACAAGCATTTCTGTAAAAGGACGCTTTTTAATTCGGGGACCGCTCTATCGGGCGCGATCGATCGGGCGCGAAAAAGCGGGCGCAGCTCTATCGGGCGCAGCCTCTTTCGGGCGCAGGCGAACTCAAACCTTTTACAGACCACCTACGGTGATTTTCAGGTATCATCCGTTAAACGTAATCATTTGTGTTAGTGAGAAACACGAGTTACCAAATACTGCTATCAGAAATTCCGTCCAAAAAATACCGCTCTTGGTTAACGATTTATTTTTTCCGCGCCTATAGCATGTTATATATGCATATATAATCACAAAACACATATTTTACATGATTTTATTTCGTTATTCGCTTTTTTAAAATATTTTCTATTTTTTTTTGAAATAACGACTTCAGCGTGAAATACTGATAAACAGACTTTCGCGATGTTTAAGAGTTCTATTAGCAATAGTGATACGATACGGACGAAGATGATTAATATTAATAATCGGTCAAGTGCATTGTCGGTTCTTTTCATTTTTTTTTGTTAATGTATAGTCAACTGTATCTAAAAAATTACAAATTATCAACTCTACGTTATTTAAAGTGTAACATAAATGGATTGAATTTGCTTCTGATACATATTCCTTATACTATTTTTCTTTTTTATTCGTATCTAGTAAGTTTATTTGAGGATACGTTTATTGAAGTTTTTTCTGTGATCTATGATTTTAATTATATATTTAATTCCTTGACGAATCAACCCTGATTTCAAAAAAATATCGAAAAAGACAAACAAAGGCGCAAAAATTTTTAAACATAAACACATTTATGTTAATACTGGGCGAGAAATATATACGATATTAAAAATTAAAAATTAAATATCATTGTTTTGAATTTAATATTATGTAAATGTAAATTATGCTAATCTTTAAATTAACTCACAGAATGTTTACTACATGAAACATCTTGCCTGGCTAACTTTTTTTTTTTTTTTGCTTCGTTTAGAAAAATTTCCAATCTTCAAAACACTAGACTAATATTATTTTCATAAAAATTTTAATACAACCAATAAGCAAGAAGCTTTCAAACGTTGAATTTGTTTAAATATTCCCGATAAATTCACGGCGGGAAATTCTATTTTATAAAAATAGATAATCTTCTTCTGTATATAAATAGGCAAAGACAAAACATTTCAGTACCGTCTTCTCCGCTGTTTATTAACCGATTTTCTTGCTTTTTTTTTTCTATACTAGCTAGTGTGTTTTAAGTTTTCACTAAGTTAGTTTTAGCTGATGATGGGTTATGACCGAAAACGTTTCTAATTAAGGTATTTATCTAATTTATTTTTATAAATTATTTTGCCCTTATTGTTTGTTATTAAAGTTTGTTTTATTATACAGTTTTAACAAACAAGTATGTATTCAACTACATTTTTTTTTTCTGTTTAGTAACTATTGATTATTTTTAGAGCTATCAGTACATCAAATTTTGGAAACAGTTATACCTTTTTTTTTTGTATTTAAATAAAAAAGTAATACAAAAAGTGAAAAAGGAAATCGCTGCAGCCAGTAAATCTGTTCTTATTGAAATGTTTTAATTTTTCTTAATAATTATCATTATTGGCTTTTTTACAGTGTACTAAATCTTAAGGTATCACTTAATTTTTGTATTGAAAGTATAAATAAAAGTATATGTTCTCAGATATATGATGAACGAACGTAAAAGAGTGGGAAAACAATTTTGGACATATACAAATTCGTATATATTTTCTTAAAATTTTTAATGATAATTATGGTCGAATTTTGACCATTGGGAACACTAGTATTTATAAACAGGTGACTGAAGTGGCAAACTGTAAATATATGAGATACATCTACACTGCAAAATGATTTAATCAACCCAGAATAACACTCCTACTGAATAGCATGGACTCATCAAATTAAATGACGAATTAAAATCACGGTTTTTATAATCTTTTTGTATTTACCTGAAATTTTGTACAAGCAAGAATATATAAATTGACACATTTCCCGTTTTTAGAATTAACTTAAAAATATTAATGACTTAGTAATTATATAATGATTCATTAACCTTAGTGTGGTGAACATTAACGTCCCAAGTCCGAGTAAAAACAGTCAGTGAAAGTTTTTAGAATATTTATTAATTAATAAACTGGCGTACCTTGGCGAATAGTTTTCACAAAATTAAAAATGCGATATCGTGATTTTTTTTTATTTTTTAGCTACTAAGGCTTAATTAGTAACCTACATGTTTATGCCGGGTGGAGGAGTAATCACATTTTTTTATAATCTTTTTATACCTACCGGGGAGTCGCATCATTTCGGCCGCAGCACGATTCGCCTCGTTACATTTAGACTTCGTTCTTTTTCCAAGTAAACCTAGTTTAGGCTTAGTGAGTTTTTTATTTATTTTTTCTTCTATAATTATCATATTTAAGGCGTAATGAATCAAAAAAGAACAGCCGTGAAATTAGTAATTAATTTGTTTAGAAAATAAACCAGCTGTTTTCAAAAAGAATCATTTTCGGTTATAAAGACTTGAAGTGCTGATTATGTATTTGTTTAACGGGTTATTTCAATAAAAAATTTCAGAAAGAATTAGTAGATCATAATAATAATTTGCCTCTGTGACAGATTTTCTGCTTTCAAAGGAAATCTAAATGCTTTACAATAAATGTTTACATTCACAAAAAATTAA
Source organism: Icerya purchasi (assembly GCA_039619475.1). Classification (NCBI taxonomy): domain Eukaryota; kingdom Metazoa; phylum Arthropoda; class Insecta; order Hemiptera; family Monophlebidae; genus Icerya; species Icerya purchasi. The sequence goes on from CM077115.1 coordinate 92,898,325, forward strand.
AATTAAATTAACTTTAGTGATTATGAAAACTACTAAAAAAAATTGTTTATTACTTTTAAGATATTATTCTTCTATTTTTATGTTTATTTTTAACGGAACCCATTCGTTTGAGCCAAATCGACTGGCCCTGTTTTCAATTTAGTATTATGTAAATTGAAATTACGGTAATTCATACTTATCATATTAAATCCTTGGCGGTTGACACATTATGCTCAACTACTTTGCTGTATTTGTAATAAAATTATATTTTATTTTTTTTAAATTTATTTATTTATTTTTTCTAAAATCTAGTTACCTGAAAAGTAAATATTTTAGAGCTAGATATTTAATCCTGCACGTTATGTAACACCGATTAATTACTTGGAATCTGTTTTTCTTATTACTGTGAAATATGACCTACATAAACCAGAATTCATTTTTAAAACATGCAAAAACATCAATAAAGCAGCTCATTTAGTAATAAAATTAACATAATTAAGTAACAAAAATTTTCCGATTTTTAAACAACTATTTGACATTCTTAAAAGTATATATGTATTTGTTTTATAACCGTTATATGTAATTATTTTAGAAAATATTGATCGCCAGTGAGTATTCCGAAAAAATACAACAGCACTAAAAACATATATGCCGAAAATAATTTTATGGATATATTGTAAACTACTCATGTTTCTCAAACGGGCGTCAGTTTTTTTTTGTCGGTTCGGTTCTCACCATGGGGGATTTCCTGCGAGTGATTGAAAAGAGGTAATGAATAGGACCTCGAATATTTTACAATATGCGAATCTGTAGGACTAAAAGAAGAAGAAAAAGTAATAAAATTGTCATGGAAAAAATCGTACATTTTTCTTGGAATTGACTATAGGTCTATTGTAAAGCAGTTATTATTATTTCGGCGGAAGAAGAATTACTAGTATATTTTTCGAATAGACTATTCTTAATAATGACCGTAGTACGGAGAATTAACGAATGAAACTGTTTTCTGTAAATAAGTGTAGCGCTTTAGTTTGTTTATTTGACCAAATCCTGAATAGCTTCATAAGAGGTGAAATTTATTTACCTGCACTGTTCATAACCTGTACGATTGGCTATTCGGTTTTTAATTTCTAAGAAAATGGTTAATTTTCCTAACAGAAGAACATAACAAAATGTACAATGAATGCGTGTAAAACTTGCCATTATTGTTATTTTTACTTTTCTGTTCCAAAAAAAAAAGAATGCCGCAAAGGATGTTGACACATAATGGTTTTTGTCATTCGTCTATGAACGTGATATAATATCAACAAAATAAAGAAAACATAGTCTTATTGATAAAAGTAACCGAGTAAAAAAGAGAAATATGTCGATTGCGACAAACGTTTGTTGAAAGTCGCAACAAATTATAATCAGCTTCAGCTCGAAGATTACCTTCGTGGTGTAGCACAATGTAATTAGTTAACTTTAATATTTGCATGTATTATAGGTTTTATTATTATTACTTATATGTAAGATTTCGAAATCGTTTATTTCTATATTTATAATTAATGTTATTATTATTATATTATAATTGCAAACTCTTATTTTGTTGGGAAAACGTGAAAGAGTAAAAACATAATTTCTAATTCGACTAGCTGTATGAACACTGGTTGTACCTTGTATATATATATATATGGTTTGAGAAATTATCATTCCTGCGGAAAGAGGAGGATAATTTTTTTGCGACAGTTTTATCGCAATACATACTATAGGTTTCAAATTGTTGGTAACTTAAATATTGTTTATGCGTGTTACAGAAAATACCTATTTATTAAATAAAACTGTATCCATTTCATATAAGAAAAATTGATTCCTTATCGAAGAATAATGAGGATATTGTTCCAATTTTTGTGGTTTTTGAAAATTTCAGTTATTACTAAACGACCAAACATTGTAATTTGTGTAGTATGCTGTAAGCTAATTTAACAGGCTCAGCTTGATATCGGCACAGTTGTGTTTAAGCCGTATGTGAAAAAAAGAAACAAAAAAAAACGACGGACTAGAATATTATTTTTCTTATAAATATGTTCAAAATTTATCCTCTTGTCTCTTTCATGCCTACTTCATGCGACATTTTATGTTTTCGTTTACTACAAAACATACACGCAGGAGAAAGTTTATTTTTTCATAAATATTAAACATTTTGTTCTTTTTGTGCGTTTTACTTTTAGGCCAAATGAGGTTAAATCTAAAAAAGCAACCTAAAGGAATCGAACAAAAATAAAAACAAATATACTAAGGCTAACTGACGAATCATTCTGAATAAATTAATGAAATAACTATATAAAAACAAATAGACGATCGCGCTCATTTTAACAATTACTCATTTATTGTTTTGATCACATTTTGCTTCAACGGGACTTTTCTGTTCAGCAAATATAAAAAGAAAACAAGCAAGCGTACGGATAATTTCATATTTGCAACAACACATCATAAGTATCAGAATGCAAACTGGGTAAAGGTCCTTGATTGACGTGACCAAATAAATAAATAAGACTGAGGTCGAAAAAGGTTTCTCATTTAGGTTTTGCAGTCATTACCAATAAGCAGCTTCTTTCATATCATTCACTACTGTCACTAAAGAATTTTTTTTTTTCGAAATAAAACCAAAAAACCTTTAGTAAAGAAAGCCGATATGATGAGAAACAGAAGTAAAATAAGTTACTATTATAAATATTTAATGTAAATTGATAGAACGATGATTCGAATAACGAATACCTGCGAATTTATTCCTTTTAAAGCTTTGTGTTACTCAAATCCAACCCAGCTGAACTGACAATATTTAGAAAGTATTGTTGCAATTTAGTGTGATAAGTTAGTAAAAAACCGAAATTTTAGAAAAAAAAAATTCGGTTAAAACGCGTTTTGTAACTAAAAAACGTATAAATTACAAAGTGGTTGTAGCCATTGACGGGTTTTTCCTTTTTTTATTAAACACTATTTCACAGTGGAAAATTACTTAATCGTTTTTGTTTCTCAACTTACTTCTTTACTTTTTTCTTCTTCCCTACAAAACACGCATCAAGTATAGCTGAGTCGATTTTTCTAATTATTATTATTTTTTTATGAGCCGCTCGCTTTATTATTAGACAAAACAAGAAAAGCTTCTTCCTTATTGGCTTTATTAAAATTTTTACGAAAATAATATTAGTCCAGTGTTTTGAAGATTGAACATTTTTCTAAACGAACTAAAAGAAAAAAAAAGGTATCCAGGCAGGATGTTTCATGTACTGAACATTCTGTGAGTTAATTTAAAGATTACCATAATTTACATTTACATAATATTAAATTCAATTAATTTGTAATATCGTACATATTTCTCGCCCAGTATTAACATAAATGTGTTTATGTTTAAAAATTTTTGCGCCTTTGTTTATCATTTGTGATATTTCTTTGAAACCAGGGTTGGATCGTCAAGGAATTAAATATATAATTAAAATCGTAGATAACAGAAAAAACTTCACAAATAAATTTGTTAGATACGAATAAAAAAGAAAGATAATATAAGGAATATGTATCAGTAACAAATTCAATCTAGTTATGTTACACTTTAAATGACGTAGAGTTGATAGTTTGTAATTTTTTAAATACGGTTGACTATACGTTAGCACCCCTCCCGCTTTTACGATGCTTAGAGCTATGTTGGCGGTAACATAGTTACTTGAAGAGCCACCCTAGCCAAACAGGTCTAAGCGGAAGAGCCAGACAAAGCGTGCCCAGATACTAAATCCAGAAGCGTCTGACCCTGATAGGGCGGCTACCTGGTCGGCGTCTGTTCTCCATGTTAGGAGCGGCCGTAATAGTAAGAAGGAAAACTATAAACCCTTCAGCAGGCAACGGGAAACCACTGAAGTATTTTCCCTCGAAAATCATGATAAGCGATGAAAGATGTAATTGTTTGCCATGCGACCCGATTGGCCCTCGGCGTCTTGACGTCCGGGGTCAAGATGTGAAATGTACGACCGGCCATAACAGTAAGGCTTCCCAGGTACTGAATGGAAAAAATGCTACTGGAAGATTTATAAACAATGAATACCTGTTTGGCACATGGAATATCAGAGGACTACTCCAACCCGGGAAATTGAAAATTGTAGAAATGGAATTACAACGTTATAATATACAGATATGTGGCTTGACTGAAACTCATTACCGCTCTACGGGATATTTTGCAACAGATGATAATGTAATGTACTGTTCAAGCAACGAAAAAGAAAGTATAAATGGAGTAGCGGTCATTATAAATAAGAAACTAAACCATCTAGTTACGGGATATAATGCAAAGAACGATCGCATATTAGTACTTAGATTAAATACGAAACCAATTGCTATTAACATATGTAATATTGGGTTATGCCCACACGTGTAATGATTCAGATGAAACAATCGAGACGTTCTACATGGAGTTACAAGAGGAGATTGATAAAATTCCTAAACGAGAAATTTTAATATTAATGGGTGACTTTAACGCCAAAATTGGAGCTGGGAAAGAGAGAGGATTTCTAGATGGAATTCTAGGGGAATATGGATTGGGACAACGCAATGGAAGAGGAGAGCGCTTCCTTCAATTCGCAATTGATAATCAGTTAACCATTACTAACACCATGTTTAAAAATCATCCACGCAGACTCAGCACATGGAAGGCACCTGGTGACCGATACAGGAATCAGATAGACTATATCCTGATCAACAAACGATGGAGGACGTCTTGTAAAAATGTAAAGGTTTATCCAGGCGCAGAATGCGGGAGTGAACTAGTCATGAAATTATGTGGAAAAATAAAAGTCCCAGCAGCGAGATTATGCGCACAGCAGAAAATGGCGATCACAAATAAAACCGGATTTGTACAAGAATTCCAAAACATTGTCGCAGATACAGATATTACAAAGAAGCCCCCAAATGAACAATGGAAGTGGTTTAAAGCGTGTGTAACGCGTGCATGTCGAAAATCTGGAAAAGTACAATTCCCGATTACGCCACGAAAACCATGGCTGTCAGAAGATACACTGAAACTTATCGAAGAACAGAGAAATATGATAATGGAAGGCCCCAGGATAGAAGAGCAATTCAATAGGATTAACAAGAAGATAAAAAGGAGCTGCAGGAAAGACAAGAACAGATTTATTACCACAATATGTGAGGAGATACAAAAACACGAAGAAAAAAATGAACCTAGAAATCTCTACAAGAAAGTCAGATTTCTGAGCAGAGAATTTAGACCAAAAAATTGGGCAATGGAGAACAAGCAAGGACAACTGAAAACAGGCCGCAGTGAAATAATTGAAATCTTGAGAGAGTATTGTAAGGATTTATATGATCATGAAGACATGAACGAAGAGGCAATAAATTTAGATGCAGAATTAGAGCCGGAAATCCTAAAGATAGAAGTAGAAGACGCCATACGGTTATTAAAGAATAACAAGGCAGTTGGTATAGATAGAATTCCGGTGGAGTTCATAAAACTGATAGGGCAGTCAGGAATTGATATAATGCATTCATTATGTAATACGATATGGAAAACTGGGAAGTGGCCAGAAGAATGGTGTAGATCCATATACGTACCACTGTTCAAGAAAGGGAAGAGAACGCAATGTAAAAATTATAGAACGATTTCCCTTATCCCACATGCAAGTAAAGTAATGTTACATATAATAAATAGACGTTTATATGGACTAATGAGCTGTCAAATTGCGAACGAACAAGCGGGATTCATGAAAGAACGTGGTACGCGAGAACAAATATTGAATTTAAGATTGATGATAGAAAAGACTCGCGAATATGAAATACCATTAATTCTCTGTTTTGTTGATTTTAACAAGGCGTTCGATAATGTTATATGGAGCAAGTTATGGTCTGTGCTCATACAAATGGGAGCACCCAAACACATGGTTAACCTAATACGGAATTTATATGAAAATAACGGTAACATCGTTAGGATAGACCGTAATCTACAAACGAAGGAATTTAATACAAAAAAGGGAGTCCGACAAGGATGCATTTTATCGCCCATTTTATTTAATCTGTATTCCGAACATGTCATGAGGATTGCTATTGAGCAATGGACGGGCGGTATATTAATGGGAGGAAGAAAAATCTCAAATCTGCGATATGCAGATGACACGACGCTACTCGCTGCCGACGTGAAGGAAATGGAAGAACTACTGAAGAAGTTAGTGGATATTAGCATTACATATGGCTTGAGCATAAACCAAACCAAAACAAAAGTTATGGTAATAGACAGAGGGAACACAATACCATTAAATGGGAGAGTGGTTTCCGGGTATGAAACGGTAGACAGCTTCGTATATCTCGGATCTCTGATAGAAAGTAATGTGGTAGTTCAGAAGAGGAAGTGAAACGTCGTATACAAATTGCCCGTAGCGCTATGTCCAGACTGAATAAGATATGGAAAGATGGTTCTGTAACGAAAAATACAAAAGCGAAGTTGGTCAACACACTGATTTTCTCGATCTTACTGTACGCAGCAGAAACTTGGACACTGAAAAAGGCAACTACAAGACGAGTAGATAGTTTCCAGATGTGGTGTTGGCGAAGGGTTCTTAAAATACCCTGGACGGCAAAACGAACCAATACATCTGTAATAGAAGAAATCGGGACTGCGCAACGATTATCCAGTATTGTACTCAGCCGTAAGATGAAATTTTTTGGACACCTTATGCGCAGAGAAAATGGAATGGAGCGCTGGCTGATACAGGCGAAAGTGGAAGGCAAGAGATCCAGAGGTCGACCACCAGCGCGATGGACCAATGCGATACAGGATGTAACGGGTCTGAGCTTTCAGATGTCCTGTCTCAAAGCAGAGAATCGCGAGCAATGGCGAAAAATAATTAAATCGGCGTCGCCATGATCACGACATCCCTCTGGGGTTTTCGACCAAATGATGATACGTTAGCAAAAAAAAAAAAAAAACCAAAAAAACCGACAATGCATTTGACCGATTATTAATATTAATAATTTTCGTCCGTTTCGTATCACTATTGCTAACAGAATTATTAAATTTACATCGCGAAAGTCTGTTTATCAGTATTTCACACTGAAGTCGTTATTTCAAAAAAAAAAAAACAGAAGATATTTTAAAAAAGCGAATAACGAAATAAAATCATGTAAAATATGTGTTTTGTGATTATATATGCATATATAACATGCTATATGCGCGGAAAACTAAATCGTTAACGAAGAACGGTATTTTTTGAACGGAATTTCTGATAGCAGTATTTGGTAACTCGTGTTTCTTACTAACACAGATGATAACGTTTAACGGATGATACCTGAAAATCACCGTAGGTGGTCTGTAAAAAGGTCTGAGTTCGCCTGCGCCCGAAAGAGGCTGCGCCCGATAGAGTCGCGCCCGATAGAGCTGCGCCCGATAAATCGGTCTGGTACCATTTCGCCTAATTCCCAATTCGCCTAATTCCCATTTCGCCTAAATTTAGGGTCGGGTTACTCAGGTAATAAAAAAAAGGTCAGACAAACATACGAATGATTTCGTGTTGGCAACAGCGCGTCATCATTATCGAATTTTAAGCAGACTAAACGCATCATTTTTTTTTCTATTTGATTCCAATGTTAATCTTTTCTTTCCGAAATACAACAAAAAGGTTTATATGAAAATCAGAAGTGAAAAAATACCGCTAAAAATGTTTGATGTAAATATACGCGAAACGACCACTCCGATTAATATTTGCGAGTTATTTTATTGGATGTCCAGTGCTGTATAAATCCCACCCGCCTTATCAGTCAGTATATAAAAGCCTTATTGATATTTAGTGTGACATGAACATTAAGGTTCGGAGTTGCAGAAAAAATAATAAAAAAGTTAAATTATAATTAGGTGTAGTTTCGAAGTGGTCGCGTTTATGTAAGAAAAAAGGAATAAAAATCGAATAGAATTAACAATAATGACATGACATCGAATGATTATTACAACTGTAATTTTATTATTGATTATTAAAATTACAATTATAAGTACATACAAAAAGTAAATGTTAAAATTAGGAAAACAGTTGTTTCTTTTTTTTTAACAAAAGTTCCTGAACCTAATTTCATTTTTCTTTAATTCAAAAAAAAGTGAATTTGCAAATCGAAAGAATTTTAAAATTAAGTATTGCTTCGGATTTGAATAAATAATCAACAGTAACGTATACGATTACAAGAGATTTTTCAAAATTTGGATATTAGGACGAGAAAAATTACTAGATTTACTATTAAACTCTGTGTACAGCAGAAAAAGAGGAGTAAGCAAGGAATAAACAAGGTGAAGACCCTGTTATATGGGGTCAGTTCATGGCTTTTATGGGATTAATAAATGAGCATAGATTTAAAAGCACCATATCAAAAAAATGTATATTTTAAATATTCTTATATCTATCCCTCGAGTATATTTGTTATATTTGATAATCTTTAACAATAGATTTTTAGTTGTAGAAAGCAGTGAAAATAAGGACAATTGATTGAAAAATGGCGAAAGATTGGTTGTAATAAGGGGTTATTACATTTTTAGATGTGTCGCACGGTATAAAAAAAATTTTAGAAGATACAGTCATGATTTTTTTCCCCGTTCTAAAAGATGAAACGGTAAAACTTGGCGTATGTTGTTAAAAATGCTTCTAAAATCGAATTTTAAGGTATAAATAATTTCTCCAGAAGCCTAAATGGTTGCTGCTGGAATTTGAAAAATTCCTCTTCAAATTAGTCACGTTTATTATACTGACGATGTTTTTCAAGTAATTTCAATAATTAGAATGAAAAAAATAAATAAAACGCAAAAAATGTTGTTATTAGAGTTTCTGACAAAGTAAAAAAAATTTTTTTTTTTTCAATTTTTTGGGCACGTCAACAGTAGAACTTACCCAACGCAGAGAACTGTACATTATATAAGAAAAAGATTAAAAATTGAGGAGATAAAGAAAGCTAACAAAGGAACTATATTGAGAGAGGAGAAAGCAAGAATGGCTTTGGCACTGTAAGGAGTGGGGAGGCCAAAGCGCAAAAGATTGGAATAAAGGGGCACTGTCCTCCTTACTCTTGTTTCTTCTATTTCCCCAGTGTCCAATCGAATTAGATTATAATATTTTTCTTCTTTCTTTTATAATCTGTTAAGTCTGCCAGATTTTTCGGCAAATCCAAAAAAAGGCAAAGAAAAAAAACCTTCTATCTTACTATTTAAAATGCTTCATTCAATAAATTGCCAAAAGATTACGATTTAACATTACAAAAAGGAAAAAGAAAGAGAATATAAAAAGACGCTATTCAATTAACCAAATATTTTATCATACACTTTTGACGTACAAAATAAAAATTTATAGCAATTAAGCGAAAATAATTTTTTAATGGATGATAATTTTTTTTATTCTCTGTTGTCAAAATCTAATTGAATACCATTTCATTTAAAATGTAATTTGCAATAAATATTTCAATATACAAATATTAGATATATATATATATATATATACATATATTATTTACCTGCTCGATTTGTTTTTATAAATGATATATCCATTGCTATATTAGCCTGACTCTAAATTTTTGGTTTATTCACAAGCGAAAATTTAAATATTCAAGATAGAAGAATAGTTTCCTTCAGAACGTTGATACACATATCACTCAACCCAGGACAAATTGTGACCTCATAGCGTAAAACAGTCAGTATGCGGGGATTTCCCGCATATTGAGATGGATTTGGCATTTCTTACGATCTTTGAAAATATTAAAATTTTGGTAATAATCATTCAATTTCTCGGAAGGTCTCGGCAGCGGACAAACGCGGCATTGTTTGTCAAAGACGCATTCTCGGTTAAAAAATCGAAGGATCTGACCGCTACGCAGGGGTAGCGAATTAGTTTCGTTTGCGCGGGGCCGAGAAGCGGAAATAGAGCACTTCCTGACAGTATAGGCGTTTGAAATGCGTACCGAGCTACGTTGAGCCGGAAGAAGTTATTTTGATAAAAAGCCTAGAAAAGGCAAAAAGGCAGGGTGAACCAAATGGAGCTTTATTTATGTTTTCCTAATTTTAACATTTACTTTTTGTATGTACTTATAATTGTAATTTTAATAATCGATAATAAAATTACCGCTGTAATAATCATTCGATGTCATGTTATTATTGTTAATTCTATTCGATTTTTATTCCTTTTTTCTTACATAAACGCGACCACTTCGAAACTACACCTAATTATAATTTAGCTTTTTTATTATTTTTTCTGCAACTCCGAACCTTAATGTTCTTGTCACACTAAATATCAATAAGGCTTTTATATACTGACTGATAAGGCGGGTGGGATTTATACAGCACTGGACATCCAATAAAATAACTCGCAAATATTAATCGGAGTGGTCGTTTCGCGTATATTTACATCAAACATTTTCAGCGGTATTTTTTCACTTCTGATTTTCATATAAACCTTTTTGTTGTATTTCGGAAAGAAAAGATTAACATTGGAATCAAATAGAAAAAAAAATGATGCGTTTAGTCTGCTTAAAATTCGATAATGATGACGCGCTGTTGCTAACACGAAATCATTCGTATGTTTGTCTGACCTTTTTTTTATTACCTGAGTAACCCGACCCTAAATTTAGGCGAAATGGGAATTAGGCGAATTGGGAATTAGGCGAAATGGGAATTCACCGATAAATCGCGCCCGAAAGAGGGTGACCCTTTTAATTCATCGGGAAGTAGGTGAAAAATCGTTTCCAAAATTCCCTTTCATTTCGGCGCCCCAAGGGTCTAATTTTGAAGTTGGAAACCCGGATATTGCATATTATTATATTGTCATCTATAACAAGCATTTCTGCAAAAGGACACTTTTTTAATTCATCGGGAAATAGGTGAAAAATCGTTTGCAAGATTGCCCGCAGATAGACGGACAGACAGACTGACAAAGCGAGTTAAATAAAAGGCTATAAATACTATTTCGATTAATTTTTCTTATGGATCGTACATTTTATGTATTATTTCGATATCTGCATTAAACCGGTCAATGATAGATTGATTCACATGCGAGTATTTGAATTTCTGTTAGATTTTAAACACAATCACGTTTGTACATCAACACATACACGCATAAGGCACGCTACACAATCACGGAATTAGTATACCTACATTTATTAATTAAAACGTGTTTACCACTGTAGGAATATTCCCGCTGGCAGTACTAGTCGTTCTCATGCCGTTTAATTCTGGTTTACAGCCGCTTAACTTATAATTCCAGACTACTTCTTTAGAAGATATTTCTGATAACAAAATGATAATCGAGGTAACTGATGTAGTACCATAGGTAAATACGATAATATTAATCGTCCTACACATAATGTTGTTAGTTAATAATATTCGTAATAGCAAGAAATTTGTAGTGGTAATAATAATTTCAATAATAATGACAATGAAATCGCTAATACTTCGAATAACGATAAATTAACGCCGTGCCTCTTTGAAGTCATCCCAATCAGGATGTAAGCAAACACGTAACATCGTCTTCCGTCATTTATTGAAAAACTATAATTATTTAACCAAAAAAGAACTGATGAAAAAACGAAACTAAGGAAAAAAATTATTAATGAGAGAATCGTGATGCAACAATCAAGAGTCGATGCAGTTTTTTCTTTGGGCAGAGGATTTCGGAATGTATCTATTTAAATATAGTCGAATTTGAGTGTGAACCGTATATTTAATTGGTCAGACGGTGCTTTCGGTGCTTGAGATCAGGTCGTAGCGCTGATTCTTGTAAATCGCCAGCACGACAATGCCTAAATTGTTGCTCAAGAACGCGCACAGAAAAGACGAATGTAATAAACCGGAAAAATTCTCTGTAAATTGTAGGGTTTGCTCATGTATTTACATATTACGAGTGTCCGGAGAGGTGACAAGGCAATCCGACATGGGAAAATCATGGTGAACAGAAACTTATTTTATTCAAAACAGCGCAAGAAGTTCCAAAATCCGATAATGGTTTGCCGTGTGCAACAAGACCTGGATCTAGACATTCGTAACGTATATCAAGAACCAACGCTAAATTCAAGAGGTGTACTAGATGCTGATTTTTTACTTGATGAGGTCTTTCCTCCAATGAAAACAAGTAGCGAAGAATTTGGTAAAAACAAATTACCAAAAATTTAACGATCCTTCTCCATCAAAATAATACGGATCCCACTATAACTTGACCAGAAAAAATCATTTACAAAAGGTGCTCTAGCATAAGGAATTCGTAAGAAATTATAACGTGTTATTATCATCCAGTTTACCGACTTCACCGATAATTGATCCAAGGGTACGAAGAGAGAACACTAATATTAATAGTACACCGAAAACTAACATTATTCATTACCAAAGACAATACTAAAATCTAGTAAATTCATTTGGAGAAACAAAATACTCAAACAAAAAAAAATAATAATATTAATAAAGTCAAAAAAAAAAAAGATTCAGAGGAATATAAAGAAATAAGTAAAATAGTTTAAGAAACAAAAACCAACCCAGATCGATAACAATAATGACGATAGCAGCAGTAATAACAAAGTGAAGGGGAAACACGAAAATATGTAGAATTGTAACTGCAGTTATAATGATGAGAAGAATAATAATAGTAACTAATATGTAATGTTCTAATTTCCTTAATACCTGAAATTATAAATAATAATATCGATATTTTAGAGTAGAATTGTAAAGGAGTATGTTCAATGATTGAAGAAATGAAACGAATATTATTACAAGCGGATAGTAAAACATGAGTTCCGTGTGTGGAACTTGGTTAGAAAATTGTGATAAATTTAACATTAGGAATTTTAAAATTTACGAAATGACAAAACTTCACTAAAAGGTGGAACATTTATTAAGTGTAACTTCCATCGTTATTATAATTATTGATATAGATGCTAGACTTATAAAAAATGATTTAAAATAAATTAACAGTTTGCCATACACAAAGTAAAGCATCGTAAAAATAGCATCTATATCAATAATTATAATAACGATGGAAGTTACACTTAATAAATAGGTAAGAAAATAGAACGATTAATAGATTGATTAAATTACAATAGCTCAGATTTATTTATTTATTTATTTATTTATTTAGTAAGCTTCTTTCCATAACTGAAGGTACATCAAGCATGCATCGAGTTATCTGTGACAGCTGTTATATATATCTAAACCACTTAATACGGTTAGCCGCTTTCTTCTTGGTCGTGCTTTGCCTAATATTTTTCCAATTAACGACTAAGTGAAAGATGGGGTCGACCTGCATCCTTTGCTTTATATATGTTTCCTTATTTTCCTTCAAGGCAGGTAATAAAATCGGTTCAGTTAATGACGCAGCACTTCCACGTTTTTTATTTTGTACATCCGTTTGTACGTCCACATTTCAAACGCTTGTAGCTTTTTCTCTGTGTTTTTTGAGAATATTCCATCGCGTAACGTGACCATACGTAACATGAAAGTAATTTTAGCCGGAGTTGGATCTTCATTCCTCTGTTCCGAAATATCCGTTCTCAATTATTAAACGCTCTCCATATCGATTCTTATCCTGATTTCATCTCTTCCATCTTCTGTATACCCCCAGATATTTGAATTTTGAGACCTGTTCTAGTGGTACTACATCTATTTTTATTGCTACTGTTGTTTAGTTCTGGGTTTTTTGTTTGGCGAACTTTATCACTTTTGATTTATGAAGGTTTACCTTCATTCCATATTTGACGCATTCCTGAGTAAATTTTGTGACTAAACCCTGTAACGTACCTGAAGTCGTATTTTCTATTGACTTTTATTGATCACTTTTGATCGATTACCGAAATGATTTCTGCGCAATTGCGAGACTATTCGGTAATTGCAATAAATAATAATTATAAACATAATTATGATGTAATAATCATATTAATCAAAAGAATGGAATAGTATCGTCAAAATTCAAAATAATCACAATTACTATGTGTACACAAGAACAGTTTAACCTTTTTTCAAAATTCAGATAATGGTTTTCATTTTACTCAAAAATATTTTTATACGAAAAAAAAAAAATAATGCATAAATTAAAGAAAAATGATAAAATAAACCAACCATCCACCGTTACTACACGCATGTTACAGTATTAAAAAATAAAAACTATTATCCAGATACTTTTAAATATTTTTACAATATTAACTCATCCGTATTTTCCTTCGACAAATTTCATTTTTATTTTGTAAATACGAGAAACACAAATAAATAATTACTTATACAGTAACAGAGAAATGTTAAAATTCCTTATGAAATAATATACAAGAGAAAAGGGAAAGATCAGAAAAAAAGTTAGTAAGGCGACTGCGAAATGTAAAGAGAATTAAATAAAACAAAATAAATAGAAATGCGTTTGAGAATTTTATTGTGAGTGCGAATTAAGTATGGATGATCCATAAAACGTTTCGTTTTAAATAAATTACCATGGTTTGCAAGATAATAATAGGCAAACAAATTGTTACGTGAAGTATAACGTAGAAATAGAAAAAGTAGATAAATTCATTTACCTAGGACAATTAATGAAAGTAAATAATGACTGGGAAGAGGAGATAACTAGAAGAATACAACTAACTTGGATGGCATTCTCGAAGCTACGAAATATACTTAAAGATACTAATACACCCTTAAATATGAAAAAAAGAGTTTTTGACCAATGTGTTCTGCCAGTTCTAACATATGCCAGCGAAACATGGGTATTAACGAAAAAACTACAACAAAAGATAAGTACAAATCAACGCAGAATGGAACGGTCTATGTTAGGTATTACCCTGAAAGACAAATGGACAAAACAACGTATCCGACAAACCACAAAAATAAATGACGCAATAAGTATCATTAAAGCCAATAAATGGAGATGGTGCGGTCATGTGGTTAGAGCCAAGCACCGATGGATCAATCTATTGACATTCTGGAAACCTGATGGGAAACGAGCTATGGGACGACCGAAGGGACGCTGGATGGATGAAATACGAAAATTTAGGTCGAACTGGCGGGAAGAGGCAAAGGATCGCGACAGCTGGAAGGAATTAGGGGAGGCCTTCGTCCAGCAGTGGACTGATAATGGCTAAAGAAGAAGAAGAAGAAGAAGAAATATAACGTACCGAATTTAACGGAGCTTTAGTGTTGTAACATGACGATATAAATGCTGTCATACCTCAGTGGGGGTAGACAGTATAAATTAGAAGGCCTTGTACAAAATAAAAATAAATTAATAATAAACGATAGCAACGCCAATAGTGGTCAACGGACCGGGGTGGTGTAAAAAAAAAAAAAAAAAAAAAACTTACAGTAAAATATAAAGTGTAAAACAGAACTGCGAAAATTAAACGAGTTTGAATAGATATTGAAGGCAGCGTGTCACATGTTGGATGTGTAAGTGTATATATATATATATCTAAAAGGACAGTTACCGATTACAAGGTCGAAGATAATGTAGCACTGTTAGCTAGCGGTCAATCACATACTAGTCGGAAAGAGGCCAGTCAACAATATTTGTTTTTGTTTGCCGATACTATTGTTTAGTTCAGGCAATTGATAATATAAATATGAAAATCCTAAAAGGTCGGAAAGTAAATACTCTGTTCAAATCCATTTCATTTATAAAAGAAAAATAAGATTTTTTTTTTATTTGAATAAAGATATCCTGTCATTAAAGAGATACAACAATTGACGGTCATACGACCCACCGAGAAAAAAAGGTTTTTTTTTTTTTTTTTTTGATTTCATAAACACGCGGCAGGAATAATAATCTGTTTGTTTTTTTAGTGAAATTGAAAATTTCATGCGTTTGATTCATTTTTATCATTCCGGATATGTAATTGTACGCTGTTATGTGCCTTTATGTATGTGTTTTCTTTATATCTAATTAAGAGAAGTATATAGAAATTCCCAAAATATGTGCACGAAACGTCCAAAAAATGTATTTAAAAGTACCATGAAATTAGTGCATTTCGAATCTACAATCCTTGAAACGCCCAGATATGAAATATCAAAAAGCGTTAGCTACGAGTATAAAAAACATGCATTACGTGCAAATTTGATTACCGAACTCTGCCTCAGAACTGAAAAAAATCATTACATAAATTTTGATCTGAATATGCTGATGGCAATTTAAAATTTTAAAGCAACAACCATATTTGATTTTTATTATGGATTCCGAATAATCGAATATTTTTTTAAAAAGAAATCGTTCTTGATTATGGCAAAAACAATTAATTACAAAAAAATCTGGAATGAGGAATTCCTGATAGGTTTTATAGTTATAGTAAGAAATAAAATATAAAAATGAGATTAATGTTTGATAAATTCCTCATTTTTAAAACCTCGTTTTAGAAATTCGACACGTTTTTAACTCTATCACCTTCAAAATTAATATTGCGTTTGTTCTTAAAATTCCATTTAATTCGGGAATTCACAAATTTCCGAATCTATTTATACTATATCCTTGATTCTTCCGATGTACCTCAATAGGTTTCAGTTGATGATGGTGGGCTAGACCAGAAAACATTTCTGCGGATAAGTTTACTATCGAAAGTAATAATGTGTGATTTCGTACAATAATTATTTGAATTAATGTGTATATACTAAATAGCAGCCAAACCGGATAAGTAGAAATATATATATATGTATATTTATCTTCAGAAAAATGGAAATTAACAAGAACCATCGACGTACATGTATAAGGAGAGGGTTTTGACGAATTGATCCTCTCTCCTAGCTCACGCAAAAGCCCGAACATTAGCCAAATACATTAATGTAATGTATGACTGCCGTGTATTGAAATCTTTTTTATATCTTTATTTAGGTTACTTGCGTAAGAAAGAATGTCCTAGTTATTTGTCAAAAGATTGTATCGTACATTTATCGTATACCATACGTCAGCAGGCCGAAGGTTGAAAAAGATAGCGCAAACATTTCTCGGTAAAAATTAAATTTCTGAGTGAATGTAAGATATGGTACAATCACTGGAAATCTTTGATAAAAAAACTTCTCATCACTTTAGCCACACTTCATGACCCGAGAAAGATATTTCTCCGTTCTGAAGAAGTTAAAAATCTATATTAGTATTAGAATGGGCGACGAAAAAAGCATTGGTCTTATTCTTGATTCCGGAGAAATTGTGCATAAGTTGGCAATAAGATGTAAACGGCTCAATTTTAAATTTTAAATTACATTCTTAATTTATTATTACAATAATATTATTGTATGAAAATATAAGCAAAGCATGTAAGATTGTATTATTTAATATAATAAATAATACTACTGTTTGATTTTACTCAGAAAAAAAATATAAAAATTTCAGATTTGACCTCCTATTGAAAAGCTATACATATGTCTGTGACAAGAACGCAAAGCGAATAAATATCGTTGCGAACAAATCATCAAAATTTAAAACGCGAACGTAGAATCGAATTTATATTTATCAGTTTTTTAGCTATTTGGTATATTATACATTATTTCACATAAGTTTACTATCGTGTTTGTCTGCTATAATTATATTTTAATGTATTTTTAAAAAATTAATTTCTTCCCTCGATGACGGGAGGTTTTTAGATTCCGTCAGCCTAGGCAAGTGGCAAGTCGCTAGAGATGTTAAAGAAACGACCGGTATTAGCGAAAAGTCTTCTGGGGAATAGGCCAACTGGTAATTAAATTTCAAAAGGTAATTAAACTTCCAAAGGTAATTAAGGAAGACACGCCAACTTGTAACCGAAAAAAATCAGGTGATTTCTTTATGCGATCCTAACACATAGGGCAATCCATCACCGACGATGACGAGCCGATGATTTCCAGACCAGTGCTTCTCAACGTTTCTTTTATCGTGCTCTCCGGCTGCGTAAAAACTCGACTATTTTATTCTCGACCGATCGAAATCAATAACTCGCTTCCATTGTTTTAATTAAAATAAACAAAAAAACCTACCTGACAAAAGTAATTTTATAATGCGGTGCCACATATTTATGTATATTTGTTGTTCGGCATCAATATTAATCTTCCTTACAATCGCATTCAAATGTTCAAAAAGAATAAAAATTAATATTAGATAGGATTTTTTTAAATTTTGAGCGCGTCATGGTTGATAGCAAATATTAAATTTTAATAAGAAGTAGAAACAATTTTTGAGTTTCTTAAAGAAATTTAGGAAAAAAAGAGCAATAATGACGCAAACATTTTTAAGCGCTGGTGTATATATATATAAACTCGGCCATTTTGGCCTCGCAAGGGGCTATGTCCCTTGACCCCTCTTGTTTTCATTTCTGTCTCTTTCTCTTCTATACTTTGTATAAAATAATCAAAATTTACAACGTAATACTTACTGGCATCAACAAAAAAAAAAGAAAATAACATAACCACAAAAATCATATTCTAACATTTAACTTTCATTATACAAAATTAAGACATTTTTTCGTTACATATTTCATTACATAAAATTGTGACATTTTTTAAATAACAATAACAAAAATCCTATAAAATATAACAAACGTTACATAAAATTGGGACATTTTTTTGGGGCCTTTTTTTGGTACTTTTTTCTAATGGGAAGTAGACTAAGAATTACGTTGTAATTAATTTGGAAGAATGCTGCGAGAAGAATATATCACAATGATGTTATAAGTTCAAAATTCTGAATTTATTATTACGGCAAAAATGCAATTGTTTTTATTATATTTAATTCTCTAATTTTTATTCCCTAGTGTTTTATTTTTCATTTATAAATTGAATTACAAATGTTCTCTTGTAAAAACAATCAACGTATATTTTTAATTATGTAAATAAAATAACCGCGACGCGGTTAATAATTTTTCTGTGAAAGTAAGTAATAATTCGTGTTTTATTTGACACAGCCCAATGAAATCTGAATCGTCACCGCTAGTTTCTACTTATTAAGAATTTTTACCGGCTCACGAGAAAATTAAAAATAAGTTTACGTTGCCTAGCCGATGTCCGGTATAAGGTACAGAAAAAATTAAAAAACATACTGTGAGGTCGAAATTATTCACTTTTTTATAAAATTTGTTGGGTATTTTGGTGGTCGGCTATAAATTACCGTAGTTGGCCAGTATCGCTTGGTTTTTTTTTTTTTTTTTTTTTTTTTTAAATAAATTGTGGATACCGCAAGGCATACTGCCCGTCTGCGGGTGCCCCACACGCTTATTATCGTTTATTCGACGAATATGTTACATACGTTATAATATTTCATTACAGTTAGTTTTCGTAATTACACAAGGTGTGTAATGAAACAAAATAATAATACTAATAATAATAACAATAATAATAAAAAGAAGTACAAACAAAAAAGAACTACTTATTGTTATACAACAATTCCATACTACATTTTTGACAAATGATTCGATTCTCCGCCACAGCCAGCTCCCTTTTTGTGTCTATTTTAATGTTACTCATTAATATTTTTTCAACTAGCCATTGTTTAATTATTACTTTCCAGATTATCTGGGATTCATTTTAGCAGCTTAATCAAAGTCGATTTTACTATTTATGCCTTTTTTGGTCGAATGAAATATACCTCCCTATTATTCCTTGTTGTCCTGTTTTTTTATCATTGTAGCTATTGATATATATTTGTAGTGTTTTATATTCAAGCAATCGGTGATAAAAGTAGCACACATCCTTGGAGATATTTCATTTCTCTCTCTCCACCAACTAATGTTAACCTGATCTTTATTAGGTAATATTATTTTTAAGCATTTCTTTTGCTGTCTACTGATCTTTTTGATTATCGTTCTTTTTGCTTCCCCCCAAATTGAAATCCCATATACGATTCTAGACAATACTATAGCGTTATAATATATGCGTAAGTGTATCGTATTGAAACAGTCAATTTATTAAGTGCCGGTATCATTTGTCTAATTTTATTAGATAAATTTATTACATGCTTGTCCCAAGATAGTGTTAAGTCCATGATTAATCCTAAATACTTAACCTCTTCCATTGATTCCAGTTGTGTACATCCACAGTTCGAAGTAGAAGTCAAGTAATTATGTAAACAATTATTGTTACGCATTGTAATAGATGGTTTATATGTTCTATATCTACTGGATGTTCTTATATGCAAAGCCTTCGATTTTTTATGTTAATACAGTTAGATGTTTATCATGTGTCCACCTACACATACTATTCACATCCCCTTGCAAGAGTTTTTCGGCTTCATGGATGTCTCGATGCTCGATAACGAGTGCTATGTCATCCGCATAAGCGAAAACTGTCGAGTTTTTAATATATTTATGTAGGGAGTCGGTATAAATCAAAAATAATAACGGAGCCAGAATAGTTCCTTGTCCCACCCCTGTTGATGCAATTACCTCGCTACTTAGTTCTTCATCGATTTTTACTACGCTTTTCCTATTATGCAAATAACTTTCAAACCATTTATTTTGTCCATCTACAATTCCCATTTGTTTCATATCTCGCAGTAATATTTGATGACTTACCGTATCGAATGCTTTACTAATATCTATAAAAATTATAATAAATTGTCCACCGTTTGCCAACCCCTTATTTATCTTACTTGTTGGTGCTCTTAACAAAGATATTGTTGACTTCCCTTCTCTAAAACAAAATTGGTTATTATGCAACAATTCGTTTTTCTTCAGATAACCTCTTAGATGAAACGCAAGGTATTGTTCCAAAATTTTTGCTAACACTGAAATTATAGTGATCGGTCTATAATTGTCACAAGTACGCGCCGACCCGTTTTCATATGTAGGTCTAATAACACCAGTTTTTAGTCCATCAGGCATCCTACCTTCTTTAATTGAACAGTTAATTATTTTTGTAATTAGTGCTGTAAATATAGCTACATTATTTTTAACATCTGAAGCTCTAATACCATCCCATCCTGGAGCTTTGTGAACCGGTATTCTGTTAATTATCCGGTTACCTGTTGACCAATTATTCAAAGACGCATTACACGCAACCTAAAATAGTTACCATTTAACGCCCGCCGGTCTCCAGTAGACACGATGACATTACCCAAATGTACCACACATCGATGTAATTTCATCATTTTTTTTTTTTTTTATACACCTCGTCATCATGTTCAGGAGCTGGCATACATTATATTATGGTACATATTATATGTCCCGATTTCTAGCTTTTCTTATGATTTCGCGCAGGTTCAGCATGCTGGAAATGACTATTTCCAGTCTTTTTCTTCCTCTTGTTGGTTATTTTCCCTCCGCATGGCTGTTACATGAATAATCTACATTCTCTAATCTTGCGAGCAACGAATTTTGCCTTCCATTTTTTAATGTTTTTTATAATTGTATTTTCTTTTTCTCCAATCTCTTCCGCTCTATCCATGATATTTTCAATATCTCCCGCCATAATACTATATTTCAAAAGCGTTGATTCTTTTATCTGCGCTAACTATTCATGTTTCACAGGCGCATTTGAGTGCTGACCAAACGTAACAACGTACTACTCTTTTCTTCAGATTAAGGCTCATTTTTGTGTTCTTAAATACCTCGCTTAAATTATTAAATGCTTACTTCACCATTCCAAGTTTTGATTTCTTTTTGATCTTTTCCGCCATTAAGAGCCCCCTCGCAGTATCTGAACTCTGACGCGCACTCTTTTTCATCGTTGTTAATCCTTATGCGCGCCTATTTTCATTCTCAGTACGTGCGAACTTCGTTACTTTAGTTTTCCTCGAATTTATCATCATTTCATGTTTCAAACCAGCTATATTTGATATCATAATAAAACTCTATCGTTTGCATAACTTATTTCGTTAATTCTTTGTCGCTTATTTTAAATCCTAAACCATCCGTTCTAGCAACTTTCATGATTTCCTCCGCACATGTATACGTTAAACAATCTTGGAGACAACAGCCAAGGTTTTATTTTTCGCTTGACCATGGACGGTAGTGTGTAGAAGCAGCGACTGATGAGGGACAATTTTTGGGTGAAGAAGTGCACGTTGATTCTGAATGTTCCCAGTAGTAGATCGTTTTTATTAGGCGCGCGTCTTTATCGTGTCTACATTGAACTATCAGTTTAGCATGTTTTATTGCTTTTCATAATCTATAGAGCAAATTAACACCTATCTGACAGCATTTATTGCTACGTTTCGCTAATCTTTTGATCACTATCGCTACCGATCAAATTTCACAAATCTTTGCCTAATGCGATTCACTCAACTGCGCATCGGCCGCTTACGAGATTTTGGTAAATGTTTTCGTAAGTTTTCAAATCGCCTATCTCTTCACCCAAAAATTGCCCCTTATCAGTTCCGTCGATGGTCAACCGAAAAATAAATCCGATCGATCCGATTCATTCGCGGCGATGCCTTCACCAATATATATATATATATATATATATATATATATATATATATATATATATATATATATATATAGCATATATATAGTATATATAATTTTTCGCCTATGCGAAAGTTCGGTTACGATCGAATGGTCAAGTTTTAAAACTGTTTCACCGACCGCGATATTTAAATTTTAGCTTAACACGATAAATTTATCGCCACGTTCCTTTGCCATGAGATAGTGGTAGAGATTGCAAATGGTTTAGTAGTGTAAATTCCGAATTTGAAAGTGATTTTCCGTTTATAATGCGGCCTCCGCATTTAACGATCATTACTCATTCGGTAAGCGGTGTTTCGTTAAATTCGGACGGTGCGTGGTGTGATCGATCGATCGATCAATCGATCAGCGTGTGTTTAACCACGCCCGAAAGTGTTCCGAGCACTAATTAATTGAGTGTGATTGATTAATGCACAATATCGTCACCGTGTACACTTAATTCGTCCGGGTGATTGCAAAATGTAATTCAGCGACCAGACTGGTACATCACTTTTTTCCAGAATGAAAATAACCATTACGTAATATAGAACGTTAACTGTATCAGCGACGAAAAAGCAAAACCCCTCGTCGCTGTGCATGAGCAGGTGGACGGTAATGGGATTCCAGCGAAAGTGATATAGCCGGGTAGTTTTCATTTGTTCCTGTCTTTCCTGACGATTGCGAACATTACGAAATCATCTTCGTAAAGCTCACTGCAGCATTCTTGTTTTACCGGTATCCCGCTTTCTTAATATGGATTTTACGGCAATGAGCGCATTATGATCGCGTCGTCGCGTCTAGATTTCCGTTCCGTTTGATTAATCTGTCGGAAAATTTTTTTCCATTTTCGTGAATCAATTTTTAGCGACTTGTTATTTTTTTTGTGTGTTTTTTTGTTGTTTTTTTTATTAGTTTTGTTTTCTTAACATTTTCTATGAACCAACCGTAACAATGTACCACTATCGGATGACAATGAATTATCAGTTTTGGTTATCTTCGGCCATAGGTAATATAATTGTTGTATGAACATTTATAGTTGTAACGTTCAGGGTTCGGCTAAATTAATTAATTAATTAATTTTTTTTTCGATTATCGTACTCTAAATCGATATTTACTATATTAGCAGTTGGGTAATGGATTAACATTTTTTTTTTTTTTTTTTTAAACCGAGGTATTTTTGCCGAAAAAATTCTCCGTACACACATTCCTAATCGATTTGAGAAATGATAAAATGAAAATTGTATCAATATAGGAAACTTTTTACAGAATTCCTCGGTAATCGAAAAAAAAAAAAAAAAAACGTTAATCCAGCCGAATGCACATTAGAAAGCTAGCTACAATTTTCATTTTTCCATTTCCCAAATCGATTAGGAATGTGTACAGCCGGGGAATCTTATTATTTGCTAGATTGTTTGCTTTTAACAGGAACAAAAGAAATTACGTCACTTTTCACTGTTTATAGATAAGATATGATATATTACAACCTTTTAGTAAATTCCTATAAAGAATATTCGTGTAAAAGTCTCGTGAAAATTAGTTCTCATTCAGTCGGTAAATTCATATTATGCATAATACTGAGTAATAGCGCAAATTAATAATTATTAAAGTAACGATTAATACGAAAAAATTAAAAAAAACTCTAAATTAAACAAAATTATCTAACTAGCAAGTATATTTAATAAAATATACACTTTAAAGGAGAATATTGTGTGTACACGTATCGGTATGCAAGCTACCAGGAATTTTAGAAATGTTCATTCTTCCGTTGTATCATAGATAAAAAAGCCATAAGCAGGATCAAAAAATTGGTTGAAATTATTTATTTTCCGTTTTAATGCTGCTGCTTTTTTTTTTTCAAAAATAAATGTGACGCGGTTTTCCAGTAATATTTGATAACGTACAATTTTTGTTAATAGTATTTTATTTATAAAACTTATTATTTAAATTAATTATTTTTCTCGAATATAATTTTATAATTAGTTAAATCAAAATTTAATCTACTATATACATAATGGATAGTAAATTGTATTTATAGGTTTTTTTCGAATATTTTATTATTTTAAAATTTAAAAGTATTATATGTTTTTTTATTTTCTTTGTTCGGACAATTTAAAAAAAGAAGGAGGTAATATATTCGTTACGCATATTCGTTCCCTTTTGATCTGAAAGTGTGTGTCGGCCACTGGTAGTACCGTATAAGTATGTCAACGAGTAAGGATGAACATCGGTAGTCATTAAAATAAACAAGAGGTCCGACATGAAGAAACAACACTAGCTCGCCTGTGCATAGGCCACTGCCTCCACGCACATAGCTACCTGTTTTAAAAACTACCGCAACCGACATGTGAAATTTATGGAGTGCCGGTTACGGTGGAACATAATCTCGTGCCATAAATTTCGACAAGAGAGAGCCGCCTGCTTCAAGGAGGATGCTGGTCTTGCCGAAATTCTGTCGGATAATGAAAAGCCCTGCGGAAACATCTTCAAATTTTTAAACTTTTTCCTTTTATATAGTTTTATTATTCAGTAGTGTTTACCTCCTTTCCTTTCTTTTCCTTTCTTTTCTTTTTTCTCTTTCTATTGTTTATTTTGATATCCTTTTTTGTTCTTTTCATTTATTAATCAATACTTATAAGATGTAACTTCTCGGCGTCGCAAATGGCCTTAGCTGCCGAACGACTTTAAGTAAATAAATAAAATTATATAAACAAATTTCTCTTTAGGGAGGGTTTTAGTAATATAGTAATTGGCATTGATAATTAAAATATTATCGGTGCTATTTACCATAGAAAAATGCTGATTGGAAAAAAAGAGACGTTCAATATAGCCGGATGAAAAATTAAAATTAATTACAATATTTGAGACCCCAAAGCGCGATTTACAAACCTCATCACTGATAGAATCTGAACGGTACTCCGGGTACTTAGAGCTTTATACAGGATGGAAAATAGAAGTATTTTAGGTTGTTCTATTCGTATTAAGACTTAAAAATACTTGCACTACAAAAAAACTATGTCCTAAAAAAAAATATGCTGACTTCTTATTTACTTTGAAAATTTAATACAAATACAATAAAAAGTAAAAAACAATTTTACTCCCGATAAAAAGTTAATATTTATATATATATATATATATATCGCATACAGTAAAACATACGTAAAAGATAATACGATAATTCTTAAACAACATTAATACATTAATTAGGGTTCCGGTACACTAGATTCAAATTTTGCTACAGTATGTGGAAGCCATATAAAATTCGTATAAATACACAATCCCACGTTTTCTATAAGCCGAGTATGGGAAACATCTGAAACATTTAATGTGGCTTTTAATTATTGCTGCGATTTGAATTTGGTCTGTTTAAGAAATTATCACAATATGCCCCCTCATGTATATTTTTTTCTGTTCAATATATTATTTTTTACCGGTTAATTTTTTTTTCCTACTTTGTAGCCCATTTTCATTGAGTTCTTTGAGTAAAGCTTGAAATTGGTATTTTTTAAAAAAAGTGTACTATTTAATTATTACTTTTTTTGGAACAAAGTTCTTTTACGCGGTTTGGCGGTAAGAGTAAACTGGCAGAAATCGTCGGGGAACGAAAAAGCGTTATGCGTCCTCGAGGCGACCTTCACTCTCTTTCTCTTTCACTCTGTCTCTTTCTATTATATACGGGGGGGGGGTGCGAGTATTGAGATTCGAGCAGCAAGCATTGTGTTAGCTGTATAAGCTCAATTCTAAACACGTGTAAATTTTATTGAATTTGAAAATTGGCGCGTTTTTTTTTTTTGTTTTTGTTTTAATTCATACGGGATTTATATATTGTGTGTAATTTTTTATCGTATACTTTATGAATGACTTTATACTTGTATATCCACCAAAAAGTGAAAGGAACTTTTTTTTTTTTTTTTTTACTTTTTATTGGGGGGAGTCAAAAAAGATCGGTACTAGAACTCGTGAAATTAGCAGTCCGAAGGGAAATAAATGTGTAGACGAAAAAATATAAAGGATACCTTAAAGGAAAGGAAAGCTCTCATGTCTTGTTAGCCGTTATACCTTTTTATAATATATTATATCTATTTAAACTATAAATGCGCGATGTGACCAGCATTAGAAAAAAGTATTTTTATCTATGCCTGCGATTGTTGGGCAGCGCCCACAAAAAGATCCTCATCAACAATATGGCCGCAACTGCAATGCAGTGACCACAGTGCCCGATGAGGCAAGAGACAAGACATCGCTATTCGCCTACGGTTGCAACTGCAAAGCAGTGCTCGCAATTCCCGTCCAGAAAAGCAAAATGATTGATTATCCATTATTCAAACGGCATCTGCGGACGACGAATATTAAGGATAAAAAGGAAAGTGGCTGCACATCGGAAGAGGCCAGCATGATCGCCTAATAGCCTAGCGTTCATACTAACTCAGGAAGATCCGCACCACCTTGACCCAGTTCCTACCGGGTGTCCCCCTCTAGACACCACTTCACTTTTTTTTTTTTTGTAAACATATGCACCGTAACAATTAAAAGTATTTATTGGAAATTATTTTTCTTAATTATGATAAAAAGATTAACAATGTGTAACAACAACAAATACAGTATTTTTCTTAAATTGTTCTCCCTTAACTCGAAGCGCTATTATTATTTGCCACTACGTGTTTGAAAGCCAGAATATATTTTTACCAATAAAAGGTAGTAAACAAGTTAACCGACTTTTCTTTTTTTTTTTACTCCCCTTAGGTTTGCTACCAGAGAGCATTAGCTCAGCAATATGGAATAGATACATGGAATAGAATAGAAATTATATTTTTATATCAAGGAACACCCCTAGGACAGGAACAACAGAGAGAATAGGTAAAGAAAGAATATAAGAGGCGTTGGAAGGAGCAGGAAGACCAAGCTTTAAAAGATGATAATAAAGTGTAACTGACACTCGCGAGATAAACCAGAACACTCGAAGAGCACGCGATTCGCATTACAAACATACTGCGAACCTTCAGGATCCAATGGATAATTAGGAGATGCAGCCAAGGAATAGCGATGTAGAGAAGAAGGAAGGAGACTATGCGAGAAACGGAGGCGAGATAATTTAGTAATTATGGACCGACGCAAACTGGGGAAATCATAGAACCAAGGACGAAAAGAAGAAACAGGGGATTAATCAAGAGATTAAAAAAGGAATTAGAATTAGCGAAAAGAGAAACATAAACAGAGTGCCTGAGATGGCAGGATTTAGTTGGAAGAAGAATATTGTGTGCTGGAACCCTACTAATAAAATTTCCATTGGAAACAGCAGCTTTAGCAAGGAGGTCGATGGCTACATTTCCATCAATGCGTGAATGTCCGGGAATCAAGAAAAAATCAATCTGCATAGACGTCGATGAGGATAGATCATGGAGAAGAGAACGAATAGAAAGGATAATAGCATCAGTGGAAGGAGAAAGGGAAGGTTGAGATAGCGCTAGAAGAACACTTAGAGAGTCAGAAGGTTAAACGACTTCAAAAGGAGCTTTTTCGCGTATTACCGTAAAAATTTGTAAATTCTGAATTACAAAAAATAAACAAATAAAGTAAAATATAAATAAATGCAAAAAAAAAAACATATACATTTATCGCTTATTCGACAAATTAAATATTACCGTGTGTTTTTGAGAATTTCAAACTGTTTTTCAATTAGTGTTTAATTCGGTAACAAAGATTAAAAAAATTAATAAAGCAGCAGGGAACTGCTACAAAATGTCCTTTATTTATAATAACGGGACACAGTAAAATCTCTGAATGAAATAAAATGTGAGTCATTCTAAAATTATCAGCGGTGTGGTAATTTTCTACATGTTTATTTATACCGTTTCACGAAAAGGCTTCTGCATAAGAAAACTATGAATTTTTAAAACGTAAAATTTTGCGCATCCTATTGATTGATACGTTACTAAAATTATTATAAATCATCAACGAAAGCTATTAAACTGAATATGAAATTTTAGCACTGTGAAAAGGTTTTCTGCATTGCACTGTTACTTCACAGCCCCGCGTATGCTTTGCTGATAGTAAGAGAAATCGTTTTTTTTTTTTTTTTTTGGAGGGGGCGTCAATTACGGTCAATATACCAGCGCAAATGAAATTTTTAGAAGCTTTAATGGAAGTCAGATTTGAACCCATTCTACCAGAACAAAACAATATTGCCTAACCAATTACGTCATTGTAGCCAATTTAAATGTATTTAAAGCGCACGTTATAATTGGCTGAAAGGCTGTTACGTAATTGTAAATAAATTAAACAAAAAACGAAAATTCATTTTCTACAACACGAAAGTATTTCGTGTACAAATTTAGTCGTTTTTATCAAGTAATGTCATTGAGGCGCAGTTTTGCAGACCTGCCGAACGTGACGGGTATATTTCAATTTTAATCGTAAAGCGTTTACTATCAGCTAAATTTCCGGCAGTACGTATTGTCGATATTGTAATTAAGATTTTTTATAAATTTCGATCTTTTCGGATTAAGCCGGAGCGGAGGGGTGAATCGAATACTAGTAAATGTAACTCGAGTCGATTTCCGTTTAAACATGGGTTCCCCACTTTATACTAGTATGTAAATGCGAGTAATGGGATGCATTCGAATCCCTCTAAGAGTATTTTAGGAATTGTGCCTTTTTTTTGTCTTGGTAACATGTTCGATTTTTCTTTCCACTTTTGTAAGTTAAGTAGGAGGAATGTAGCTCTACTTTGATTAAATTTAATTTTTCTTTCTCTTCATCCTACTCCTCCGAATTATTATTATCATCGTCATTATGTAAATTTCGAATTCGCTGTATGGTCAACGACTTAAAAGGAAATTTAACTAACTAAATAAAACGTCTGAGCAGATAAAAGCAAGCGGGTTCCTTATCATTAAGAGCCGCAAACAATTAAAATATTCTTTTATAATTTAGATGATTTACTCTTGTTGGAAATTGCAGGATTACTCGTGTTCCTGCAATGCGAAATTGTCAAAAGTAACGAAACGGCTGACGTCATCACTGTTACCGAGTCCATTTCCACGTCATCAGAAAATTTTAAAAGCTCTCTCAAAAAACGTGACGTACTGCTACAGCCGCAACGACTTCCTGATGGGAGTTACTCGCTGATATATAGTGGTTTTGGCCAGAATGATCTTCAACCTCGCTACCAACAGGCGAGTAATTTTAAACATTTTTATTATTTATATTATTTTTATTATTACTATTGCTTTTCGTTTTGCGACAGATTTAGTTGATATTTTTTGTTGGTAAAAAGAATTTTCATCTAGGTACCTAATACATATATTGCAATACATTTAATATATATATATATATATATATATATATAGGGTGTGGCAGCATAACTTCCTTTTTTAAAATGCGTCACTTTTTTTCTACTAAATTATTTAAAGAAATAATAACAGAAAATCGAAATAACATACTCTAGATCCCCCATTAGGGCAATATGTATGCTTCTTCCCTTGCAGTTTTATTTCGATTTTCTGTTATTATTTCTTTAAATAATTTAGTAGAAAAAAAATGGTGCATTTTAAAAAAGGAGGTTATGCTGCCGCACCATATATATATATATACAGGGCCGTGCCCAGAATTTTGAAAGGTGGGTGGTGAAAATTTTCTTCGCATATTTATTTTATAAATAACAATACATTTTTCACAAATATTCATACTATTAATAATTTCCATCATTTTGATTTATATATTAAAAATTTACATAAATGAGTTACCATATAAACATTAATAAAAATGACGTATGTTATTGATTAAACTGGTAATAAAAAATTTTGCATAAAATATTAATGAAGTACCTAAAAATATGCAGCATATTTTTTCTTTTTTCTTTTAAACGTAGGTAAGAAACCCTAAAAAATCATCGATATTTATTTGAAACTTGATTTTTTGCAGATTTTTGTGTATTTATAATAACTATTTCAGTTCTAATGGGGGCTACCACCCGTGGACACAGCCTTGTATATATATATATATATATGATATTCCAAGTATTTTTGTAAGTGCAGTTTTGTTGATTTTGTAAATTTTAATTCATCTCCAAATTTTTGAAATCTCTTCAATATTGTTTCAAACATTCTTTTTTTATTTTTTAACCCCTCCCCCATCTTTTATCCCTTAGGTACGCCAACAAGGGCTGGTCCATAAATCACAGTAGATGGATTTATAAGAGGAACAAGGAAATCTAAGTTATTACACTAAATCATCAATAGTTTATATATGAGGAAATAGTAGAAAATAGTACTCATTGCACTAAGGGGAAATGGTGGCTAATATTGAAATTGTCACAATTACCGAAAAAGAAGAATGAAATGTACTAGCATCAGTGACACCGACAACCAAAAATACGAACAAAAG
Organism: Icerya purchasi; assembly: GCA_039619475.1. Lineage (NCBI taxonomy): Eukaryota > Metazoa > Arthropoda > Insecta > Hemiptera > Monophlebidae > Icerya > Icerya purchasi. The sequence continues at coordinate 92,929,045 of CM077115.1, forward strand.
AGAAAAGACTAGCAATATAGGAAATAGGAGCGCTATGCCTATGATTCCAAAATGTCTCACGAAAATTACATGGACGAAATTATTATAGCCAAGTATTATGGCCTCAACTACGCTTGGGTAGAGCCATGGCTACCTCCAAACGATATTCATGATGTAAATCTAAAGGGAAAAAATTAATACCGATACAGCATGACCGCATCTGCAATTAAGCAGTGCCCACACCGGCCTGGTTTTATTAGTACATTACAACTGAAAAGAGCTAAAGCGACATGAACACAACTAAAATAAAGTAGAGCCCACGCAGCTCTAGACCATACTCGATGTTATACATTAAAAATTATGCTAAAGCAATATAGCCACGTCCACAACCAAGTGGAGCTCACCTTGCTCCAGCATACAACTCTAGTCCAGAAAGACTAGCCATTAGATCACTCCAAATCAACATGGCCGCCAATAGAGACAAACACGGCCCAAACTGCTCTAGAATCCAATTGTGCTTACATTGGTTCCTATTACTTTTTCTACTTCAGATGTTCCCCAGAGCTTTCTATTGTAGCAATATATTGTATCTTCTACATAATAACTAGTGTATATTTATTTTTAAAGCTTGATGTGTCTATCCTTATAATTCATCTGTGCAAATTTACTGCATTTTCATAAAAGATAAGTGATTTTATCTTTTGCTTGATGAATCCTACATTCCGGCGGATCTTTGGATTTTTAATTACCCAACGATAATTAAAAAATCTTTACTGCAAAGCCTAAGCTTTCAATTTTTTTTCTTCTGGTCATTCTTGCTTTAAGTTACGCCCAAATCAAGTTACTTTTGTGTTTTTATTTTTTATAATTCTTTAAAATTTTCTGTAGAAAGAATTACTCTTCTATTTCTGTGAATTGTCCTTCGAAGTAACATTTTATTCACTATCATCACAGTTGTTTTCAAAACCGTCTCCAGTTTAACGGGTTTTAGTAGATTCTGAACGTGGTGCGACAAGGTCAAATGCATTGTTACACTTTTCATGTTGTCAAAGAGATGAGGAGATAAAGAAAGAGCAGAAGTTATAGAATGTAAAGATGAATTTTATAAAGAGATTTAGACTTAGAATTAGGTTGGGCACCAAGAAGAAGAAGCGGAATAGAGTACAATTTGTTTTGGTGAAATTACATGGAGGAGAATGAAGGGGCCTAAGATCAGTTGGAAAAGTATATCTAACGGGAGTTATTAATATAGGAACATGGTCGCTACTGTAAGAGCCCAAAAGGTTCCTCCAGGTATAATTAAGACTAATAGAAGGTGAGGAAAATATTAATTTGAGAGAGCTGGAGATAGATGAATTCCTGAAGTAGGTGGACCGAGGTCGTTAAGGAGCAATAAATTATTAGAAAGACTAGCATTCTCAAGGATGAAACTGTTGGTGTGATGCACAGCCCCTCAGGCGAGAATGAGCATTCTAGTTCTCAATGATAATGGTTGCGGGGATAGAATTTGAACAAAGAAGGAAACAACGAAGATCGTAATAAAGACGAAAATAAATAGAAACAAATGTTAAATGGACGCATAGAGCAAGAATGAATGAAGATGTGAACAGTATTAGGTAGATTAGAACCAGGAGAGGGGTTAAAAGGAACAGTATGAAAGGGAAACGAAATGTTATTTCTAATAAGGATCGTAGAATCAGCATAGGCATCATCACGATTAAATTTGATTGAAGACTCTTATGAAATTCATGCTAACCCAAGCCACATTTCGAAGATAGCAGTAACACAAAACAACCCTATAATGAATTTTTACTGGCTCAAAGATGATATTCCATTGCAGTAGATTAAACCTAGTCGGCATTATGAAATTAAAGAGGTATTAGAAAAAAAAAGAGAAAAGAAGAGAGAAAAAAAGAACAGTAAAAACACACAACCGTTGAAACAAGATTTAAAGGTATTTATATTAAAAGAACCTACCGTTCTAATAATTTTCTGGCTCATGAAAGAGCTAATACTGGAACTAAATTTATACTTAAAGCCTCAAAGAAGTCTTCTCGGAAGAATTTCTATTATTCCTTTGTAGGGTCAAGGGAATTCTAGCGCAGAGAGAGGAAGAGAAAAATTTCCGCTGGAGACCTGGGAAAGGGAATAATCAATCTCGGCTGGTACGGTAGTCCAGGGTGAAAGAGGAGGAGGTATATTAATATTCTTTAAGTGCTAGAGGTTGATGTTGGAGTCTAATAGTATTTCCAATAGACATGGGAGAGCACCATTAGGAGGTGGAGTGTAAGGATCACAAAATCCGAGAAGGAAAACTCTTAGAGAATCACGGAAAAAGTGAAAGGATCCTTGAAAGTGCATGAGTGGAGAACCTAATAAGGATTGAAGGCTATGAGCGGGGTCGTGTAGTGCGCACCTAATATTACTCGGAGACAAGAATTCTGCAGTGGATTCAACATTTTAGGAAGGGATAAAGAAGCGGTAGAATATAATGAGCATCCGTAGAAGAGACGGCTGAGAATAAGGGATTGAAAAAGTATTAAAAGAAGCTTGGGAGAAGAGTTAAGGATAGATATTTCAATGTAGTGATATATTTACTGCACTTTTTTTTTTTTTAATAGATAAGAAGTGAGGACGCCAGGATAATTTGCTATCAAAATTGATCCCAAGAAAAGTGGCTGTACAGGAAAATGTAAGAAGGGAATTATCTAAAAAAGGGTTGGAGGAGAAGGAGGTTTTTTTTCCTATTGAAGTCATCACATTTAGTTTTGGAAGGAGAAAAGGACAACCCATGCAAGCTTGACCATTCGTCCAAGTTTGTTAACACTTTTTGTAAAGTTTGTTAGGCATAGGAAGGATTCGATAATGTTAGGGAAATGTTTCATCGACGAAAAGACGGGCAGTTACCGGAGGGGGGATGCGTTCAACGATGTCGTTTATATACAGGTTAAAAAGGATCACGCTTAGGCAGAGCCCTCAGGGAGCCCGTTTTCACGAAATTGTGAACGTGACAGGGAATTACTTGTTCTCACCTGGATATATCTGTCACGGAGAAAATCTTTTAAGTACATAATCGTGTTTCCTGTTATGTTTCTCTTAATCATCTTTTGAAGTAAACGTAAACGTCAGACCCGATCTTACGCCTTCCATATGTCAAAAAATATTGAATAGGTATGCTCCTTGCCAGCGAAAGCTGCTCTGATTTCATTATGTAAGCTGGAAAAATGCTCTATCGTCGATCTTTTTTTCCGTCCACCAGACTGGTAATGGGAGAAGAGCCCACGGGTTTCTAAGGCCCAAGTTAGACTTCTGTTGATCACTTTTTCCAATGTTTTAGCCAGTTCCGAAATCAAAAAATTGGCTTGTAACTTGAAAGAAGAGTGGGGTCCTTGCCACGTTTGAAAATGGGGTTCTTTTCAAGATGACGGTATGCAGCTTTGAGCCCATATTTGATTATAGATTGCTAGAGGGTACGAAAAGACCTGTGGTGATAAGTGTTTTAACATCAATGAAAAAACTCTGTCGGCGCCGCGGGGCGAATATGTTGAGTGAAATTTTATGTGATAATTGAGCTTGCTTAAAGTAATGTTGTATTCATCGACGTTATTATTATTATTAAAAGTTTTCGGAGATCTTTCTTTCTTAGTTTTATGGAATAGGAAATTTTGAGAGTAAACCGAAGACGACGATTCATGACTGAAGTGTGTGCAAAACACATTTGCCACCTCGGAAGGTTCAGCTACTAGGCAGTTAGGAGGGATTGGTAGAATGGTAGAAATGCCGTTTATTAATTTAATTTTACCCCAATTTGTTCGGTTGCATGCGCTTTGAGTTACAGTAGAAACAAAGGCTGTCCACGCCTCCTGTTTCTTCCGATGGATTACGTCACGTGTGGCAGCACGGGCTTTCCTAAAAGCAATGAGGGTAGATTTATCTTCGGAGAGCTTTTGTCCTTGCAGAAATCGCTATAAGCACTTCGCTGCACCACCAAGGGACGCAACGGGGAATGGGAAGGGTCGAGATTTGGAAATAGATACATTAGCAACATCAGCTAGTTTATCTGAGAAAGTTGTAATATTTTCTTGCACTGAAGGAGAAGGAAGAGGTATGGTTCGAAGGAGAGAAGTGAAAATACTCCAATTTGCTTTCTGATAATTGAATTTCGGGAACGGCGGATGAGAAATTGCATTGGTGTTGGGCGGAAAAGATATGAGGATGGGAAAATGATCGCTAGAGAAAGTGTCTTGTAGTATGATGAATTAAACTTTAGGATAGGAAGAAGAGGAAGTAAAAGTAAGATCAATAGTAGAGAACAACTAGAGGAAGCAACCAGGTGAGTTGGACTAGGGTGTTTGAGTAGCAGGTGGTCGCTATTTAATATGAATTTGGAGAGAACGTTTCCTCTTGAGTTATATTGGATCCCCAAAGGGGAGAGTGGCTGTTAAAATCTTCAAAAAGCATGATAGGGTTGGGCACACTGGTGTAGAAAGCGCTAAGTTGGTAGGTGGATATGGACATATCCGGAGTAATACGTGTATATGCTCACGATCGATATAGGCGATCCTAATAGCGACGGGAGGTATACGGATACTGAAAAATATCTGGTGCTATGAGGGGGCTGTGGTGTATGGGATTATAAACCAATATTGCAGTACTTCCGAGGGAATAGGGATTGTGATATATTTGGTAGGATTTGATACAAGGGTGGTGATACTTTTTGAGGAAAGTTTCCTGCAGGCATATAATTGCTGGAGAATACTGAGAAATCAAAAATTCTAATTCGGCGAGACGAGAAAAGAAGTCTCTGCAGTTCCACTGAATAATTAAAGAATTACGACTATTCGGCGCACGCTAGTCGGTTATACATTAGAGAGAAAGAAAAAAAAAAGGTTCATGAAATTGAGAATAGAATAAGAATGCTCAAAACATTAACGAACGATATTATACGCAATAAGTACGACGCTTGGTATGCTTAATGCTGATGCGCGGGTTACCGCCTCAACTGATAGTCTAAAGCTGTTTTGCGACCTTGTTGACGAATTTTATGAGCTTCGTCTTTAGTTGGGGATCCTTGATCTGTGGTTTGCAGGAGTTGATAATGACAATTAGATGGTTTGGATCTGTGGCGAATTTGTTGAAAGTGGGTAGCGGATCCTTAGAATTTAATGCCGTCGCAATGAAGGATATAAACTGCTCATGAGTCAGTAAGAAACGCGGAGAGGCACGTTCGAAAAGTTCCTTGAGCGGAAGGAGCGCTGTTCGGATAATACTAGTTAGCTGCTGTTGGCCGGCCTTACTATTATTACTCAAATCCGTAGGCTGAACTGCATCATCTCTATTTAATTTGGATTCATCAGGAAGATTTGCGGGAGCATGTGCAGTTTCCGTTGCTGCTGCGTTGGATGATAGGAGATCCTCTGGTTCAACATTTTTCGATTTCTTGTGGGTCGGCGGAATTGATGTTGGGGACAGAAGTACGCTGAGACCTTGTACTACAGTGTGGGTTACGGAAACACTTCGAGTAAATCGCTTAGCAGCTGAAGGTAGCGCTATTGTCATCCCTATTGTGCTTTGCCCTCTGTGCACAATGTCCGTCACGATTTATGATAAAGAGGAGTTCAAAGGGCCCGATAATCGGTGGGAAGAAGAAGATGGTGGGACAGCTGGCGTGGGATGGGAATTGGATGTATTACAATGTGAACACGCATAGTTCGATAGCTGGAGGGAAATACGATATTCTCTGTCCTTAAAGGAAGTAACAAAACTTTCCGGAAGATCAGTACACACGGTATTGTGTAAGATAGCTGCATTCTCCAACTGATGACGTGCGAGACTCGCTGGGAGCAAAGATATTGCAGAGACAATTTTCAGTCGCAGGCTGTTTGTTAAATACGTTCGAATGACTTCATTCGGAATTGTCGGGGAGGCATTTGAAAGTAGCAGTTTCTACGTAGGGTTTTTAAGTCTTATTGCTTTGACCTGTTGATTATTCAGCTGGATGGTTCCGTCGGTTTGCATAAAATTGTAGGTTATGCTTTCAGAAGACAGGAATATCATAATGTGGTTCAAGCTTATTAACTCGTTCTTGAATATTGCAGGCACTATTCAATTTCTTTACACAACTGGTTTCTTTCGAGTCATTTAGCGTTCTCACCGTGATAGTGTCGTAATAGCCCCGGCAATTACACACGACACTCAAAAAAAAAAATATATATATTCCTTCTTTAGAACTACCCCTCTTTCACATATTTGAAGAATGGGCAGAGCATTTAAATTTCCATCCTCTGAATATGCTTCTAATTTCAACGTTTCTGTGGATAACCTAATACCCCTTTTATTGATTCTGTCGCTCTTGCTTACGTCCCTTCTTTTGATAAATTGTTCAGCTTTCAATTTTAATGAATTAGAGTCTGTTCTATCCACTTCCAGCCTCACACTAGGCTTTAAGGCGATACCTTATCTCGTTCTTAAAAACCTACCTGAGTAGTCCTTTATTTTCTCGTCCTTTTTAATTCTTTCCTTTCCAGAGGTATAATTCCTTCCCCCTATGCAATAAAATATGGGATTTTCTTCACGATCTTTTGCCTTTCTTATTTACTTTTAATTTTTATTTTGTAATTTTAATTAAAAATAGTTCAATGAGAAATATATATTTAAATTTGCTCACGGACAAAGAATTGGGATCGGATTACTAACAAAAATAAAAAATAAGTAGAGTCTAATAAAAAAATACTATCTTACTATTTCTAAACTACCATTTTAGATTTATTAATGTTTGTAATTTTTTATTTAGTTTTACATATATTTAATTTGTTAAAACCAAGAAAAAAAAAAAAGAACGAAAACATTTTTATATTATACGGATTATTATTAATAACAAAAATATAAAGAGAAATTTGGAAAAAACCGACTAACCAGATAGTTTGAAAAAAAATACCGGCTTCAAGATTACTTTAAAAATTAAATAAAAGTGCGTTATAAATATTTTTGATTTATAATACAAATATACGATGCTACTTTCTGTACTGTATAAAGCTCTACTGATTAAACAGTGTAATGTTCATATTCCGTCAGTGATCAACTTGTAAATAACGCTTTAGAGGTTGCAAATACAGCATTAATACTTATTAGAGTCGACACCGAATTAAAATTACAATATCTAGAAATAATATAATGAATATTTAATGCAGTTTTCAATTATTATTATTATTATATGAATTCGGTGTCTACTCTAATTAAAGTATCATTGTAAAATTAATGTATATCACCTTGAAATACGTTTTTTATCAAATAAAAAGTTAATGTCGTATAAGAATTACGATAATAGTATCGCCTTCAATTGAAAAGAACTTAAAATTTTATAATCACTTCAATAACGTAAAAAATAAAATATGAAAATTTATGCATAAATTTAATAAACTATACAACAATAGTAATAGATTAAATTACGAAAAAAGAATAATTCTTTATAAGTATATAATACTACCGAATATAATCTATAGAAGTAGTTATTGAAATGTTAAAAATAATAAGATTTACAACATTAGTAAGATCATTTCAAAGAATCATTGCCATTAAACAACGAGCTATTTGGCATCAATAGTATAGCCGGAATTACACTCCTTTAGATTTCGAAATACGTAAACACATAAATTCATTTTTAATTAAAAACAACATTGATATAGCATATGAATTTAATCACGTAAAATATGTTAATAATAAATTGAGATATACGAAAATAAACCAGTTTAAAATTATCCTTAATCAATATTACATGGAATAATTATAATGGCTTATCGTACACAACTATTTTCCAAATTTGAATGACAAATTTAATAATAATCAGTTTAAACCAAACTTTTGTAATGTACAATTTATCACTGGTCGTGGTAGTTTTAAAGTATATTTTCAAAGAGATCTGGTGTCGTAGTAATAGAAAATTGTATGGTATGTAATTTTCCGGATACATGATATTTTGCAAGGGTGTGTGCTTGTAGAGAGATGGTTTTACACTGCAATACAGAAGAAGAATTAGTTTTTTTTTTTTTTTTTTTTTTTTTACACGTATATTTCAGTACAATCTTATTATAGTAAATAAATTAGCACTACTTTTAAAACAGTGTTACAACTTAATCTAACTAATTTGTAACATGAGCAGAGTAGAAACTATGTACAATTACATAACTCCTAATATACAGATATATACATAATCATACGCGCATATAAATACTCACACGCTCGCACACCAAGTATATGCCCATATCCACAAAATACATACATACGAATATATTACAGAATAAATTAGGTGACTAGTTCATAAGGCTTTGTGCGCTTAAGGCGCCTTAAGTCATCATCGGAAAGTAGCAGTTCTAAAGCCTCTAGATTTGGGTGACTGTGAAGTCGGTATTCGTGCGCTTCTGCAATATAACGTATGACTTCATCGATCCATGGAATATTTAAATCGGAATGTATTTCTTCGTTTCGTTGATACCAAAAAGCTCCAGTGATGTTTCGGAGACACTTATTTTGAGCGCGCTGAATAATCAACCGATTGGATGTCTTTGCACAGCCCCAGAGTTGAATACCATACATCCATATCGGTCTGATGATTTGACAATAAATCAAACGCTTATTGGACAGATTGAGTTTAGAATAACGCCCAATCAGCCAACAAATCTGTCTTAATTTATGCATGGTTTGTTCCTTTTTCATTTTGACATGCGTCTTCCAATTCAGCCTGGAATCTAAATGCATACCCAGGTATTTAGCAGAGTCCGATCTCGGAATAGGAAGACGATCAAGATATATAGGACAGGTCTTAGATTTACGAAGCGTAAACATAACATGCACTGATTTTTCTTGATTAATCTTGATCTTCCAATCACATGTCCATTTGCTAATTTTTTCTACTGCATGTTGCAAGTTAGTCGTAGCCAATTCTGGGGAATTGCCAACTGACAAGATGGCTGTGTCATCTGCAAAGGTAGCAGTAGTCGTCTTGGCTGTTGTTGGAATGTCAGCTGTATACAATAAATACAGAGAAGATCCTAAGACACTACCTTGTGGAACACCAGCCTGTATTGGATGAAATTTGGACTTTGCTTCTTCATAAGAAACTCTGAAGGATCTATCAGAGATATATGATTCAAGAAGTTGGCACATATTTTCCGATAGCAGGTTGCTCATTTTATAGATCAGCCCTTCGTGCCAGACTCGATCAAAAGCTTGCGATATGTCTAGAAAAACCGCCGGACAGTATTTTTTTTCTTCAAAGGCTGTTTCAATTAGCTTAGTTATACGATGCACTTGGTCAATCGTAGAGTGCTGATTGCGGAAGCCAAACTGATGATCTGGTATCTTTAATAAGGGCTTGAGTCGCTTAAGGAGTAGTTTTTCAAATAATTTTGATATGGAAGGTAACAAAGAGATTGGTCGATACGAAGTTACTACTTCTGTTGGTTTCCCAGGTTTCGGTAACATGATGATTTGAGCGATTTTGAAACATTTTGGTACGTATCTCATTCTGAAACAGGCATTAAAGAGATATGTCAGCATGATAATTCCTTTACGTGGTAATTCTCTAAGCGCTCCAGGTGAAATTTCATCGATTCCAGGAGCCTTTTTGGGATTCATATTATTATCTAACTCTTGTGCAACTTCAAGAGGAGTTACTGGTTTTATTTGCTGGAAAGGTTGGTAATTTTTCGTTGTATCGATCTGGGAGTTTATATTATGTGTTGTAAAGACTGAAGCTAAATGCGAAGCGAATAGTTCAGGAATAGCAAATTTAAAGTATTTAATCAACTAACTATTGTAACGTGCAAACTTCTTATCAGCTTATCGGTCTTATCGTGTTTAGAATGAATATAAAACGTTTCATGTGTCCGTTGCAACTGAGTTGATCCGGTAGCCGATTAATCGCATGTACGAAGATATTCGCTAAGATTTCGTTCGTTCTTTTCTGCTTTTAGGTAGCCTTTTTTTATCGACGCTCGGATAAATACCCGATTAAATATAAATTGTACACAATCAAACTGTCTCGTTTCGATATTTAAAGAAGTAAAAGTTTAATATTATTCAAAAATGAATAAATACGCGTAGAAAGGAAAAAATAACATCAGTAAAAAAAATAAATTTTGAATTCAATGCGGCTAGTTTCTATAACGAGGAATTTGAGCGGACTCCTATTCAAATAAGAGGAAGTGGAGTCCACAACGATTTAGAAGGAGACGGCAATAAGTTGACGAATAGGAACGCGTGTGTGAAATTCGTCACACTATTGAAGATAAGGAGTTTGAATTATCATCATTTATCTATGAGTTATCGTTATTTGTGTTAAGATTATTGAAATTATAGAAATCAATGTATTTAAATGAAATTTATAGTGGTATTAAACTTAAGTGGATTGTCACTTTAAATTTCATAAGTTATAATTATTAAACAAATATATTATTTGGGGGAAAAAAAGGACCTCGAACCAAACGGCGCGGAACAAAAGTTTTGAAAAGGTACAAAATTGTATAAATAGCTTACAGGATCATGAAAGGGGTAAACCGATGGTTAAGGCCTAAATAGCAAAAGGATGAGACTAAAGCATAGTGGAACTTTTTACGACCGAGTTTATTAAAGGGACGCATTATAAGGTGAAAATAACACATGAACATATCGAGGGAGAAATAGAAAGTTATATTTTTCAATGAACTTAATGATGTTTCGAAATTGCCGGTGCTGAGAAAAGAATACATTTTAATACTTTTAACAATTTTTTCGTACCGATAATAAATTAAAAGTATTTCATCTAATGTACAATTAAAGATATTTTTAATGTATAAATTTTACTTTTTAAAGAATTTTACTTGATTTGAACACATAATGTGGTAGTGAATCTTATTACTTTCATTAATAAACATGAAACTGAAATAGTTGATAAGTGGGAAAGTAAAGCTCTAAGGACGTTAGAACAATTCTAAAGTAAAATTTTATGAAAAATATGAAAAACTAATATGTAAATTTTGTACGAAGTACAACTTGTAATTTTAATTTTAAATTGTATTATATTTTTTTCAACGAAAATATAATCGCGAGGTAATTCGAAACCTTTAATTTACGTTTTCTGGGAGCTAATCTGATTTACTTTTGATTTTTTTTACGTCGGCAGTCTTTTTCTTCGTAAGATTCTCACTAAAATGCCGCGTTATATTAAAAAGAGAAACGGAATGGAGTCGGCAAATTAGCAACAAAAAAAAATTTAATCGTAATAACCAACTTTCACGGATAATACGAATATATAATTCGCATTTTAACATATGCAGCGAAAATAACCGGGCTCCTGCCCAGTAATACCGCTATTTGTAGTAAACTGTGCAGAAAAATTACATTACAGGTAGAATAGAGTAATTATGATAGATGGTTTAAAATATATAAATGACAAAAATGTATTTGTTTCGATTTTACCGAGAATAGTAATAAATCGGCCGCGTACTGTAACGAAAAAATTAGCCGCGACAAGAGAAAGTTGCCAAATTAAAAAATGTACGCCAAGCGCGTATATACAAATAGGTGTAGATGCACGCATTTCAGATCGATAACAATAAGAAAGTTGACTGGTTTTATATTTGCGAAATCGTTAATTTATTAAAACAAGTTAATTGGATTAATCGTCGTGCGGAATACAACTAAAACTGTATTTTTTAATTTGCAGAACATTCCACGAGGCGATAAACGGGTGCAGATTTTGTCGACTACACAAAACCGGTTTCCAGCAGATGACGAAGAATCTAGATTTTTCCTTTCCGGGTAATTAACTACCATTTCGAGTGTTTTTTTTTCATCTTTCAATTTTATTAGGATAAATTTAAATATGTACTACATTCGATGATTTTGTAATTCGAGTTCATTAATTTTTCTTAAGAAACCGGCATCTAGCACATCTAGCACACAAGTTTGTATACTTCACAGATCGGAGCATCCTTAATAACCTCTCCAAATACATTCCGTAATGTAATAAAGCAAAACGAATCTCACTGCCCGCTTTTTTAATAATGATATCAATTTGAGGCGCTTTCGCTACCGCACGTTGGTTGGGCAATTGGTTCGAGAAGAACCGGTTTTCCGCTTCCGTACATTGAGAAAATAAAAGTTAACTAATACGCTGGTTTATATTCCGGGAGTTCATAAAGGACACTATAAAATAAGTTCTGGTCGGTACCCAATATTGCGTCTTAAATTTAATGCTATAATTAAAAAATACGAACCGAGTTTTTTTTAAATAAGTTCAGTTCAATGAAAATTTTTTTTTTATTTTTTTTTTATTTTGAGTACGTCGACAAAGAACCTTTATTCAGCGAATAGAAAGAAGAGAGTCAGTTGAATAGCGATTCAGTCAGAGATTAACAGAACGATATAATGGACTGGAAAAGACGTGGGGCAGGATGTATGGAAGGCAGTAAGAACCGAGGAACCCACAATATAGCAAATTAGAGTAAAGAATGGCGCACATTTAGTCGAGACGAATAGACACAGTCAAAAAAGATATGGTTGGGATCACAGACAACTTCGTAATTAGGATGAAGATGACAGTTCGAAAAGGGTGCCAAATGAAAACGAAAACATGAGAAAGATAACCCCGAGGAGTATGATTAAGGTATAAACGAGTAATAGAAACAACAACGAACGCTATAGAGTAAGTAAGTCATAAAACCGGACGTAAGTAACGGCGTTCGGTTGGAAGGACAGATAGGAAGAAAGTTTACTGAAAAATTGTAGAAGCGTAAATATTTAACCAGAATTTAATATGGAATTTTGAACCATAAAGAAATCAAATTGAAAACAAAAATTTTATTAAAATAGAAGTAGGAAGATGAAGGAACCCGACCCGGTGAATCCGTCATTTCACCACTCCATGGCCGGGGGGACACAGAGCAAATCAACATGGCTAGAATGGAGAGAAAAAGATTATAGTTAAGGGACTGAATACGAAGAGTGACGAAATCGCAAGAGTGAATGGGCAAATGAGAGGATTAAATAGAATCTGCGAATGAAAAAGAACTGCATGCATTGGAGAAGATTTAGGAGAACGAAAGCGCAGAGACGAACGCAGAAATTTCGGATTACACCCAGTTTGTAAAGAAGAGATTTAGAGTCACAGAGTCGTAAGAGCAATAATTAACTTTAAAACAAATAAAATGGATTTTTAAGGGGAACTAAGGAGAAGGAGAGGATCGCTTCACCATCTAGTAGGAGAAAGAACTATCAATAAGTTCAGTTGTTTAAGAGTAGAGGAGGAAAGAAAATTAATATGCTCATAGAAGGACAAGCAACCGTTAAGAAAAACACCGAGATAACAAAAGCAATCTTTACGAAGAGAGATGAGTATGTGGGGTTCATGGATACAAGACACTTGCTAGATTGTAAGAAAGAAGGAAAAAAACAATGCAAGAAAACTTCGTAGGAACAACTGAAAGATGTAACGAGGAAAAAGATTGAAAGATAAATTAATTTTCCCATTTACGTCTCTATAAGAATATGGGGTCGTCGCGATGCGCTTGGCTTCCGTTATGGAAGTCTTCGGTTCGATCCCGGGCGACGACAGAAGTTAGAATACTCCCTAATAGAATCATATGGAAGGCAATGGCAAACCACCACGTACAACATCATATGCGCGCTAGGTCAGTACACACACACACGGGACTGCATTTGTATAAATCAAACGATTACTAATAAGTTATGAATGTAGTCTTGCGTGTGTACACATTCGTATTGCATATAATAATTGCCTGGTACACAACCTATATCGGTACAGCTAAAAATGTACAAATAGGTTGCCCACCAACTAAGCGGTTGAGAAGATAATGATGACGATGATGATTAGTGTGGGAGGAGAAGAATGTCACTAAAGCAGGAGTCCATAGAAAGAGAAGCAGCTGATATGGTATAAATATCGAAGAGAGTAAGGCTGAGACAGATACCGTAAGAAAGATCGTGAGAGCCAATTCTTTTAGTCTGCCGAAAAGGAGAAGATAAATGGATATAACGACTTTGCTAAGATTGATAATGAGAGAAGTGAATTGCATAGGAATATTGCAAGCTATCATGGGATGATGGACATTATTAAAGACGCTGGAAATGTTAGTAAAGGGAGCAATGGCGTACTATTGATAAAAGATTTTCATTTAATGAGATTGCAGGCTCTAAACCTGAACGGAACCGAACATGTTAGGGAGGGAAGGGCGTTCGGAAAATAGAAATTTTTAAACTCTGGCCATTATTTCTTGAAAAGGGAAAGTTTTTCCAAGAGTACTTCTTGGAGAACTTCAGAATATATCTAGCGTTTACATTAGCCTGTTTGTGAGCTAAAAAAATTTTTCGAGAGAAGGATTAGAACAGAATGCTCTAAATGTAACGCGACTATGATCGAAGGCAGAATTACATTTCTCGCTCCACCGGAGAGATGAGACTGTTCTACGACAATTAGATATTAAGGAGTAACGGAAAACAAGAGAGTGTTGTGGTAATAGAATTTAGGAATATGTTGTATTGAGATGTAGAGTCAAAAACATTTAGAGGGATAAGATGCGCAAAATCAACAGAAGAGCCTAATTTGTTTTGGATCCACCAAGGATAAGGAGAAGGTTTCAAATAAGAAGGAGAAGAAAACTCTAAAGAGTGGTTAGAATTGGATTATGGTCATTACCGAAGGAGCCTAATGAGTTTTAGTTAAAACCGATAGAGGGAGATGGAAATGCAAAGCAAGAAAAACTTAATAGGTAGGAGAGAGATCATTGAAAAGAATTATATTATGAGGGAGCATAAGATTTTAGAGGTGTCATTGATGTTATGGTTTCTGCGGCCCCATAAATGAAACCGAACATTCCAGTCACCACTAATGATGAAGACTGAGTAATGGAGAAACGGAAGAGCGAAGCAGGAAGCAAGCTGCGGTTTAACCGAAGTCTAATTATAGATGAGTTAGTTGACCGCCTCATGTTAGGGAAATGAAGAAACCACGAAAAAAGAGGAGGAATGGGTTGTATGGATAAGTAATTGTGAGAAGAAGATAATTTTTTTAATAGGGAATTAATCACGTGATCTGACAGAGAATTAGAGGGACTTGAACAACTTTTTGACTTCTCCTTTAAACTTTATGAAGAGAATTTGAATGGCAAAAATTATCTCAAGAAGTCAGACAGGCGCAAACGCTCTTATGAAATTACAGCGTTCATAATTATTATATGCCTCTTAGCGTTTAATATCGTTTGGAACGGTAGTATTTTTAATCTTCGCGGCTCAGATATGTTACAGAAAAAATTATTAAACTGAATTTACGACAGTAGAATATCCTATTTCAACATTTCATCAATCTTCATCTGATTGCATATCTTTCGAAGATCTGATTAAACCAATCAACTTTCTGACAAAACACTTTTTCACTATAATTCCAAAGTCCTTCTTTTGCAATGGTCTTGTACTTTCTACACGAAATAGAAAATCTGCTAAAAAATGTTTCGATTTATGAATTTTCATTAAAAATTATAATTCCAAATAAGGCTCGCAACTTCCGTACACTGATATGGTCTCATTTATTCGATGGATCAGGTTCTTCGCGATTTTTCATATAGCATAACGACTCGAAAGTGCCATCTAAGCATATTATCTTGAGATACGGCGTAAACAAATAAATTTCTTTTGCGTTATTATCTGGTTTCTTTCGTTTTCATCAATGTACGTTTCTACGTTTTCTTTAATATTTAAACATCTTCAAGTATTTTCAGTAATACCAGTCTAATTAGAAGTGATCAATGTATTTGAAGAATTTATCAGACTTTATGTAATTCTTCGACTGTTTCTTGACAACCAGTTCCGTTTTCTAAGATACTGCGTACATGTACTTTTATATACATATATACGTATATATATATTTCCGCCCTCCTTGGCTTGTCTGGGGACACGCTCGGACCCTCAGCTCTACCATTTCTGTGCTTCGTATAGAACGAGGAAAATTTACATCATTCTTTCCGACTGCGTGACAAAGAGGAATAAATTTTTGTTTAATGTCACATTTTTGGAGAAATTTTTGTGACAGAAAAAGTCGTGGAGGTCGGGCTAAGAATGACGTTGTCATTAACACTAAACCTACCGACATTTCTGTATACCTATTCCTACCATGAGCGGTCAAATGATCGGTTCCACAAAAATATATGTACCTTAATATAGAAAGGGATTTTAGTTAATTAAACAAAGTGAAGACTAAAGTGAACAAAATATTTTTTATATTTAGAAAAATCTTTTTTAAATTTTTGCATTTTGAGCACATTTTTTTACAAATTACACAGTATTTTGTAAAGCACATTTTCTACCATACGTATTTTTTATAATTCAAATTTTATTATTAGTCTTATTGTCTTTACAATATCTTTTTTGACAAGTTTTCCGTATAGATGAATTTATAGTTGTAGGGGTTTTTGTTATTTTTTCTGATGAACATTCTTTGCTTGGCCGTCTCTCCTTCTGATATTCGGCCCTAATCTGCCAATTGAAGAAAAAAATGTTTGCCTCGATATTTCTTCACCAGTCGTTTCCTTGTATAAAATCTGAGCATTTATTCCGGCTAAATCGAAGATATTGAATAATACTTGTCCATCTTTGGCATTTAGATTTTACACTATATTTTCTGGCCATTTGATCGGTTACATCCACACCGAATTTCGTGCTATTGTAAAATCTAATTGTCTCTGGTATTATCTTCAATTTCAACGGATGAATGCATTGAGCTAAAAGCATCAGCACTTTTTTATTAGCTTTAGAGCTTTGTAAATTGTAAGAATAAAATCATTCGATTTGCGTATTATTGTAGAGAAGCGTTACTATCATTTGGCTCTCTCGCTAATTTTGGTAGCTCGCTTTTATTTCTGCGAATAATTCCGACAAGCGTAGTTTTTCTTTGCTCGAACTTTTCTTGCTAATGACATGCTTGTAAAAAAATTGTCACTAGTAATATTTCTCCCATGGCCCGTATATGGTTCGGCTAATTTCAAAGCTACAAACTCCCCAAGTGGGACCACCGATGATTCCCTCATCTTTTCCCAAATATGGGAAGTTGTTTACTACATACTATTCACATCGGAAACAAACGAGAATTTTATGCCAAATTTGTCTGGTTTATTGGACATGTATTGAGTAAATCTGCAACCTGCTTTTGTTGGAAACAACTGTTCATCCATAGAAATATAAGCTCCTGGTTTTTGACTGTTTTCGATAAATCTGTACCAAACCTCAGACATCAAAGCGAACTTATCATTTTGTAAGTGTTTGCTTCGTTGGTTTGTCAAAACGAATAAATCTCATGGTAAACTCATTTCGGTTCGTAGTTGTCGAGAATAATAACAGACGATCTCCCCATTTCTGATTCCGTAAATAAGATAAATCCATAATTTTAATCTCGTAGCACCGCATGCATATAAAAGTCCAATAAATTTTCAGCAGATAAATTCCATTTCGTTTCCAGCACTCGAAATGCTTCTAATTCCCTATATATATTCATATCTGTTCAATTATGTTATGATCAATAATCAAGGAAAATTCTGAGTCACCTTTGCTCTTCGTAATATTTCGTTTTCCTTGAAAATATTATGCATATATATATATATATATCGGTGCTCTTTCGCGGTTAGATTCTTCTCTTATTTTTTGCCAAACAGGTCCGTCCGTACCAGTTTCAATCTCTTCCCGATTTTCATTTTGGGAATTGTTTATAGTTCTCTTTCTTTTTTGTCCTCTTGGTACATTCAAAATATCCTCTTCGTCACTACCGCTGTCAAATAAGTTCTCCGCTATACCTGGCCATCTTCCGAACAATCCTCGTCAATACTATTTATTTTCTCTAATAAACTGATATTATTCGAATGTCTTGACATGTTTGGAGATTAATATACAAATGATGAAGTAAAAATGGAAAAAAAAAAACATATATCAAACGGAACATAAATAAGAAATCAAATGTAAATCATGCCATAAGATATTGTTATATTCACCTTATTCCTCAACCGGTCAAATGACTGCTCATGGTAGACTAGACATATTATGAATTTTTTCCAAAAAGTGAGCAATAAAGAAATTCGTGAATATTAAAAAATTCGTTGTATATATATTATAGAAAAAGTCAAAAAATTACATGGCGATACGGTAACGCCATATACACGAAAATCGAAACTAAATTTCAAAAACGGTCATTTGACCGGGCTTGGTAGGTTTAGTGTTAATATATATATATATATATATATGGAAGAGTCGGTTTCAATTAACCATGATATACTTGGCAAAATAAGGTTTTTTTCCATTGTAATCAAGGAAGAATTCAAAATTATTAAGTTTAATTTTCTATCATTACTTCTAAAGCGCAAGAATTTTGTCGATACTTTGTCTTCTTATAAATATAATAAATGTAACGTTTTGGAACAAAAAAAGTGATGGAGGTCACATTTATCATTAACGTATATATTTTGACCTCCAGATTTCAAAAATTAATTTGAGCTGTTTATCGAAACATACCTAATTTTCTATTAAAACGATAATAATAATTTGCGATTTCTAATTAAATATCACGTAGTAGGTACCACGATTAAGATCAAAATGTAACAAAAAAAATTAGTAGCCACGTATAAATTTGAACAAATATATATAACCAGAGGCAAAAATTTTAAGTGCACGCAAGCACATAACGAAATCGACGTTAACTCATAACCGGTTCGATATTTCGTCTTGTAATGGTTTTATTTAGACAGAGTTGACCCTAGGTAGCAGCAGTTCACTGCCTGCGGAGCTTAAAACGTGGGAAGTGCATAGTTCAAATAGTTAATAATTTATTACTCGTTTGATTCGTTTGATTCGTTTGATTCGTTTGATTCGTTTGATTCGTTTGATTCGTTTGATTCGTTTGATTCGTTTGATTCGTTTGATTCGTTTAAATCGAGACTGATGGGAAAATTCTAATTCTGATTTTTCATAATTAGGTATTTCGACTAGGATAGAAACTGTTCGATTTAACATTGAATTCGAATTTAAAGAATAATTCATTTACTTCCGTTTATTCATTTATTCGTTTTAGTTTATTTATATGTATATTCCAACGAGGCCCAGTTAACCATTTTTAGTTTTATAAGTAATATCGAGTAGTGTTATCCCGACTACGAACTTTTTTGTAAAAATCGATACCTACCCGAGAAATACTTTTATTCGCTCGTTATTTATATCGCACCGTTACCAATTTTGTTACGAAAATACAGGAACAGCCAACCAGCCACTTTTGGTCCGTTGACGATGGGAGAACCAACAGTTCCCCCGGAGGTTAGATTGCAACAGCAGTTCCAGCAAGAAATTGCCGATCGACCACTTAGAGAACAGCAGGTTATCTACTTAAATCGCTTCCAGAATGTCCGGCCGACAACTGCTTCGCCGCTTCCTTCCGGTATTAACTACCAACAGCCTACTCAGTACAGTCTCCCTGCAGTGCGATCGGTTCAGCCGGTGTTGACGCCTTCGACCGGTAGACCCATTTTCCTTCGCACGGCCGATCCCGGGCCTTCCTCGACCGTTTATCCGTATACAGTTGCCACTCCTTCCAGCGCCTACTATCCAGCCACCGTTAGCAGCACCGAGAAACAACCGGTACGACTTACGTCCGATAACGGTTACTACTTCAAGTCGTTTTTACGTAATAACAACAATAACAATTTTGCAACGGTCCAGACTGAAACTAACCCTAACAAACCATCTTCGTCCTTCCTGTTCGGTCTTAATCCCGGCACTTTAACCACTAACCAAAAAAACGATAACAATTTAAAATTTCTAACAACAACTCCATCGCCGTTCGATCGATATTTCAATAATGATAATTATAACAATAATAATAATAATAATAATAATAATAATAATAATAATATTGATAATTATTATAAAGCAACTGACAAACCGGTGTCTTCTTCCCTAAATTTAAACAGTAAAACTGCCGAACTGATTCGGGAGCAATTATTACAAAGCTTGAACAACGCTATACCGAAAATGCCGTCCACCACATCCGCTCCCGCTGATTCGAACGATTCATTTTACAATCAGTTTTTGTCCAGATCGAACAGTTCTTTCTACTCGACCGATGATCCGAATTCGTTCGGTAGTTCGCAGGATTTTAAAGGAACGAATCCGAGCCTAAAATTAGAGAACTATTTCATGGAGTTAAATAATAACGATTCGTCTTTCTTCTTCGATAACAACGGTCTTTTGTTAAACTCTAGCTCATATCCACCGTACAACTATTATTTGGATTACAATTTGTTCGGATCTGAAGCAACGAACAAAACGACCGCCGGTTCGTATGCCGGCCTTTTTAACGCCACCGACAGCAACGCCATAAACGGAGAGACTAGCAACACTGTCGACGGCGATTCCAGCGATAATAATAGTTTTAAGGGAGAATATTTCGATCATGTAGATAACGGCAATAATATCGATAATAACGGTAACGCTCTCTACGGTAACAGAAGAGGCAGACGATACCCGGACATTAAGTCGTCGTTGATCTACCGTACACCGCCAGGCAAAAGAGCCAGCCTGGACGATTCCTCAGATCAGCAAAAATATCAGATTTTAAAGCCGTTAGGGGGCAATACTGCTCTGAAGTTAATTTCCGCCCTGATTTCTTTTAATAACAGAAGAAAAATGTCCCCTATAGAGAGGATCATACGATTTATCAGAAATTAATTTTCATTCGACGACTCTATTCCAAAACTCGGGAATTTTTTTATTTATTCATTCACTTTCTCGGCTTTTTCGATTTTTATTTGAGACTTAATAATTCGTTTTTAATGCTTTCTCTAAAGTGGTTTTCCCGATTTTTTGCTTTATGATTAAATTCGTCACAATTTCTTGCACCTATTACCGCGTTTTTTTTTAAAGAAATGTCAATGATAACAGCGACGAACGACCGCATCTTACCTTTTTTAATTTACTTAGCGGAGGAAATAACCGTTGCACGTAATATACTTACTTCGTTTTTCAATCTCAAAATTAAATATTTAAACACCTTTAAAAAAAGTGTCATTTGTAATAATATAATTATTGCGATCATTTTTGATCTTTCGCTATTTAAAAGGTCTCTAAATCGCGGTATAAAATAATTTCCGGGTTTTCCACACTGCTCCCTTTAGACTTAAGTGTTTTACCCTCTCTCAAACGTATTATTTATCTACTCTTTTTCATTCACATTTTTTTCATTTAACGCAACGCATTCGGTTTCTATAAACTTTCTTTTTTTCATATATTCGTATATATTTCTGTGCTGATACGTTTCAAAACTTTTTCCTTCTAAGCTCGTCTGTTCCCTCTAAACTGTAGCACTCAGCTCTCTCCTTAAATACGTTCACGTAATAACCTTCTTTCATCATTATTGCCATATTAGCCTTATCACTGAATGTGAAAATTCCTTCACTCTCTTTCTACTATTAATCTTTAATTTTTTTTTTTTTTTCATTAAGGAAAATGTGTCCAATACAACGGACAGTGAAAACAAAATTTACCACACTCGAATGAGTTCACGAATGGGAAAAAAGATTTTAAGAAAGTGCTCAAAGACTAATTTCACGATAAAATAAATAACGATGTGGCATTAGTAAAACCGATAGAAAAGGCCAGTATGACTTTTTTTTTTCAAATTATTTTTACAATATACTTTAAATTAAAACGTTCAACATTCCATACACGCTAAATATTCATTTATCATTATAAATGAAAACTTTAAAACTTAAAACGAAGGGTATTTTTAGAACTGATTTAACGACGAAATAAAATTAACAGAAAAAAGAGATTCATCGACAAATGTTAAGCTGAACCAAGATTCAGATTTATACACCTCTATATATTTGAGCCGCGTAACCTTGGCAAGACGACGGGAATTGCGGAATCGAGATTTTTACAATGCTCCAATGGATTTAACGAAGGTATTAGAGGGTTTTTTTTTTTGGTTTCACCTTTGAGTATGCATTTTGATAAATATATTTGAGGAACTTTCAATTTCTCTCTTTAAAGGATACTCAGAGAGCGCTTTGGCCGAGTTAGTAAAATGCAGGCCCTTTTTTTTTTTTTTTTTTTAAATTAATTTAATAAGGTTATTCGTGACGCGAGAAATAGATTTACATCAATTAAGTGTATACAATACAATCGACGATTTACATCGAGTATTAAGTACACCAGACAATTACTTTTTCTTCTTCATCCGTCGTCTACGTTACGAAAGTTGGCGATCAACACGGCAATGTCTTTTCTTGACATGGCAGATGCGAATTGTGTGGGCGCCTTTTCAATCTTTTGCCCAAAAGTTTTCCTTCCATAATGGGACGTAAAATCTCATATTTTTGGCCTCTCATGATGTGGCCTGGATATCGTAGTTTAATGTTCCTTAATCAAATTTAATAATTCCGGGCACTTATTCATTCTTTTGAGGACTTCTTTATTAGTAATTTTTAAGATCCACGAGGAATATTCAGTATGCACCTATACGAATATGATTGAAAGGCCTGTATGCTTCTTTCTGAGGTAGCATCCAAATCTCGTTGCCATACAGTAAGACGGAGAAAACGTAGCACCGCAGAATTCTCGTAATCCAAAACTTAATTCTCTTTTGCTGAGCAGGTTCTTCATTTTTATGAGCACTGCTCTTGACTGCTCTATTCGCGATCTGATTTCTTTCTTACAGCTGCAAACTATCATCGAGAAAGGTACCACCGCCAGGTATCTGATTTGAACTGTTCTAATTTTGTCCCATCTGCTTTTATCATTCATTATACAGATTTCTTAGAGAACACTATTTCGTTTTAGAGCTGTCGGTAGTGAGCCCATAAGCTTTATAGTCTATAAGTTTGTTCGTCATTTTTTGTAATTCTTTCTGACTATCAGCTCTAATCAGACATAGTCATTCGTATGTCGTATATTACTAACTGTGCCTCCATTTACCTTGATTATCCTGTCATTCTCACCAAGCGCTTCTCTGATGATTGCTTCTGTATATAAACTGAAAAGCAGAGGAGACAGTACACGTCCCTGTCGAACTCATTTTATGGCGCACGCATACACATTAATATTCACATCCCAACAGCGCTGTAATACTACACTGCATTAATCATGCCACAGTCTTGCAAGAAGATGAACATAGAGTTAGCATTTTCTCCAAGTATCTCTGTCACATCCGGTTGCAAACCGAAGTGTCTGTACCTTTGATCCGAGTAATTTCTGCATTCCAGTAGGATATGTTGAATTGCGATTTGTACCCCACATCGATCGCAATATGGAGCTGGTGTATGACTTAGCAAGTACGAGTGTGTAAGGAGGCTGTGACCTATTCTTAGCCTGGCTAGGATAGTTTCCTCCTTTCTTGACGTCCTGTACGAGGATGTCCACGCTTCGATATTGGGTTTTATTTTATGTGGTTTATTATTATTTGCTGTGTCCCATTCTGACTGCCATAGATTTTACACCGACGTTGTGATTTTTTTCAATTCAGATTTTAATAGTCTTTTTTTGGATTCCCGAAGATGCGTTTGTTAGGTGGTTTGGTCTGGTTCGAGGATTGCAATTTCGAAATATAATCCGCATCCGATGCCAACTGGTTTCGATTTTTTAGTTTTGATTGCTTATAGTCCAGCGTACTTTGGGTTGTAGGTGTTTTTGTAGCTTGCGATAGGGGAAAGATTTATGAAATATTTCAAGCGGAGTAGCATTCTTCTACGGACTAGCGGAAGCATGTTTGCTTCTACGTGCAGGCCCTGTTATTTGATACATTAATCAATCATCTTATCGAAGAAATTAGCTTACGGTTCTTTCTTGCATGCCAGTGAGAACTGCTCTCTCGAAATTGACTCATATTCAAAATCTACGCCTTCATTTTTTTCTCTTTGAGTCTACTCGAAGCAGTACTTGCAGGAATTAAATCGGTTCCATCATTCATCCGTAGATCCTATATCTCGAATAGTACTTTCTAATTAATCGTCTTTCTATTTACTCTTCGAAGTTTATTCGCTCTTCTATGTATTTCTTTTACAGCGCTAACTCTTTATTCTAGTTCATGTATCTTTTTACCTTCATAAGTTTTCCCTTACACTACTTTCTTTAATAAACTTACATACTTCATGCTATATGTCGCCTCGATAGCCTAGTTGCTAGAGCGCTTAGTTTCCATTACAGAAGTCTCAAGGGTTCGAACCCGGGCGGCGACAGAAATTATTCCGAAAAGTTAAACTAAAATAATCACTAATAGAATCATATGGATGACAATGGCAAACCACTAAATATACAATCATATGCGCGCTAGTTAGCACACAGCGGACACACACGGGGGACTGTAATTGTAGCGCGATAAATCAAACACTTACAAAAACAGTTCCGAATGTAGCCTTGCGTGTGTACACATTCGTACTGCATATAAGCAATTGCCATGAGCACTAATTTGTACGGCTAGGATGTACAAATAGAGGTAGTCACGACGCTTGGAATCGAGCAATACGACTAGAAGAGACTTCATGCTATAAATTTGTTCCGTCTGAATAGAGTTTCTTTTTGGTCATTCTATAATTCCTCGCCCAATTTGATTATTATTCGCGAATTGTACCCTTAATTCTATTTTACCTTCTGATTGTGTCATTTTCACTGGCGACGGACTCATTCCTCTTAAAGTAGAGTTATCTGGCACCTCGTTTTATCTTTTTTTTTTGGGGAGGGGACTCGTCAACCAAGGACCTTTCGTTTTATCTTCGCCGATCCACCTTTTATTTTATTTGTCGTCTTCGCTTTAACCAAATTTTTATCCTTTTCATTTCTCCACAACCGCCTCTTCTTCTTTACTTATTTCCTCTCCGGGCGATCGCAGTTTAATTTCCGTTGCTAATCGTGTCTTCTTTCGAAACATGTTCCGCACTTTCAGGCGATCGCCCTTATTGTCATTTATTCTTTCGCTTCTTTCATCTTATATTATTCCTACGATTTCATCATTTTTTTCCGTTGTTTCCAATAATATTAGGATATCCAGTTTTTTCTCCTCCACTTTAATCTTCTAAACCATAGATTTCCCGCAAAAAGAAATGAACTCCCCCCCCCACTCCCATTAGTGCCCATGGGCTTAGTTTAGTACGCTGTGAACCTTAACTTCACAATCTGCGACGCCATGCTAAAAGTATGGGACTTATTTTAATATGTAGTTGGAGAATTGCTTTTTTTTTTATTTGCCTAATTGTATTTGGAAAGTTGGAACGTTTATCGATGAATTAACAATAGGCCTCTCTTCATTCTACTCCATGGAATCTTTCTAAAACTAGTTGGACTGTGTTCCGTTCTCTTGTAGATTTTTCGCTTCCTAATTTTCATCCTGGTCTTGATCCCATACGTGTTTATCATTCCGTCGTACAATCTGTCAAGTCTGCTCTCAATGGTTCCTCCCCTTTTTTCCATCATTCATCTGTCAATCGGCCTGTTACGTCCTCTTCTATTTGGTGGAACGAGGAGTGTAACGTTGCTTTTGATCATAGTCGAACCACTTTTAGAGCTTTCCGTGCGAACCCTACAACCGAAAATTTTTTTGCTCATAAACGAACGAATGCAAGAGCTAGGTACTAAAAGCTTCGAAGAAGTCCTCATGGAAGAATTTCTACACTTCTTTCTCGAGAACTATCCTCCTTTCACGTATCTGGAAGAGGTGGAAAGTGCTTTTAAATTCCCATCCTCTAAACGTCCCAACAATTCCAACATTTCTGACGATTGCCTAATACCGTTTATTGATTCTGCTGTTCCCGCTCACGTTCCTAACTTGGACGAATTTTTTCCCACTCCTTTTCCACAAGATTCTTCTTCTCATTTCCTTACCGCCGCCTTCAACATTAATGAATTAAAATCTGTTCTTTCAAAATCTTCCAGCGTCACTCCAGGTCTCGACGGCATATCTTATCTTGTTCTTAAAAACCTATCTGAATTATCCATTAATACTCTCCTTAATCTTTTTAATGCCTTTCTTTTCAGCGATATAACTTCTCCCTGCTGGAACTCTTTTATCCATTATTCCTACTCGTAAAAAAGGTTCTTCCTTACGCCCAATTTCTTTAGCGTCCTGTATCAGAAAATTATTCGAAGTTATGTTGAACAGGCGCCTTGTTTAGTGTTTGGAACATAGCCACGTTTTACCCAGCAACATGTTTTGCTTTCGGCTTGGTATTGGCACCCCTGATTGCATTAGACTTTTTGTTTCCAGTATATAGAAATTCTTCATCCAAAAATAGTATACCTTGGCTTCCTTCGTCGATGTCTCCTGTGCTTTTGATAATGTGCATCTGCCAACTCTAAGAGGAAAAATTTCGGCAATTAACATTCCAGTCAAGTTTTCTTCCCTTATTATTAATCTCGCGATGAATCGCTCTATCCATATTTCTTCTCCACCTCTTTTCCATAAAAGAAAAGTTTTTCGCGCTCTCCTCTAAGGTTCTTCCCTCAGTCCTACTCTCTTCAACATCTACACTATGGGTGCTGCTTCCCTCCCTTTGAATTCTTCCTCCTTGTTTTTTGCTGATGATATCCTGCTTTTATCTTCCACCTTCGATTTTGTAGCCGCTAATAAGGCTCTTAGTTCGTCTCTTACTGCACTGGATCACTCCTTATCCTCAATTAAGCTTTTTCTATTCCCCTTTTAAGTCTTCGTTTATTGTCTTTTCATTTCGCCCTTACAATCCTGCCTTGTTTAATCTATCCGTAAACAATATACCTCTTCCTCACGTTAACTGTTTCTGCTATCTTGGAGTTTTTCTCAATAGTCGGTTGACATACTCTAAACATATTGATTATCTTTTCTCTCTTCTGCTATCAAAAGGCTAAACCTGCTGAAAACTCTGTCCTCAATGAAATGCAGTGGTGATCCGTACATTCTGATCTCCTATTATCAGTTCCAAATTTGATTACTGTTCTTTTATCTGTGGTTGTGCCTCTACTAAATCCCGTCGTCTTTCTAAATTGGACATTATCCAAAATTCGTGCCTTCCGTTTTTTGTCTTGGTGCTCTTAAGTCTACTACTCAATCTAAAAAATTCGGCGCAAAATTCTACGCTTTCGTTAATTGTTTTAACCGCGTGCAACCTAATAAAATCCATACTTCGCGGATAGCTATATAAACTGAAAAATAGGGAGTAATCGAAGAATT
Organism: Icerya purchasi; assembly: GCA_039619475.1. Classification (NCBI taxonomy): domain Eukaryota; kingdom Metazoa; phylum Arthropoda; class Insecta; order Hemiptera; family Monophlebidae; genus Icerya; species Icerya purchasi. Next base: position 92,956,241 of record CM077115.1, read on the forward strand.
TAAGATTGAAAATAGAAAGACTCAGCGAGAGAAGATTTCGAAAAGCAGAAGAGATCAACGCCACAGCACTAAACCGTTTTTAATCTTTAAAATGGAACACGGGAATGTTTCGTTGAAAAATACACCCCATTTTCTATTTGGTAGTATTTATTTATTTTTTAATGCAGCTATACACAACTTAAAACCAAAGATGTTTTTTTATTAATTTTTTGGCTTTAATTGATAGACTTTTTTTCATTCGGAATTAATACGCCTTGTTCTTTTACAAAATTCCGCTGGTTCTTTGAGCATATAGTTCTTTACATAATCACCTAGTAGATCACAGTTTAATAGGTATTATATAGGAATAAGTAATTATCCTTTTTGTAAATTGCTTTTGTTTTTAAATGCGTTGCACTGCCGAATGAGATGATTCAATTTTTTTTATAAACTTATTTTTGAACGCACACTCGCATTTTGCACAAGCATTCCGCTATTACCTCGCGTATTCTTAATCGAATTATTTGTATAAAATCATTTTATCCGAAAGATTTCGATTTTTGGAATAGCCCACGGGATTCCAGCCTCAATGTTTTCTTCATGATGTTGAGCTTCCGACGATCTGATGAGATTTTTGGTAGCAAACAGAATGCAGTGTTTAAAACATCTTTTCCAATTACTGCACGATTCTACTTATACGCTCAGTAGTAACAGTTAAAATACTTACAAACGTACTACCCATTTTTCACACTTTTGATTTTTTCCTGTAACAATTTGATTCGAGTGTAAATATTTAGTTTGAAATTATATAAATTTATTAGGCTTTTTTGTTCCGCAAAATTTTAACTTATGTAGATGTTTTGAAAAAAAAATTCAAAATATACATTTCTTCTTATAATCAGAATGAAACGATTTAAGTGTTAAAATATAACTTTGGAGATCGGTTTTCAGAGATTTCCTCCAATGCTACACCACGATTAGACTGTAAATGTAACTTATGAAAAATGTATCGCGCGTATTTTTAATGTATTCCAAAATTATTAATCGTTTTAAATTTGTCAATTTCGATTTTACAAAAAAAATAAAATTTGATAATTACAGCGTTTGAAAGTAATTTGTTGAATTGATAGAAATTTCAATAGCATAAAATGTTAGAAATGATATGATTACATACAATATTACAATTTATTAGTAACGTAGCAAATGCGAATGGATACCCTACACGAAAATTTAAAACGGACAATTGATCAAATAGAAAAAAGTGTTTAATCGTTTATGACATCACGAAAGCTCGTGATAAAGATAAAATCCGCCGGGATAACTGGTAACAAGGGAAACTATCTATGCAGGTTCTTAAGCAACCGGACGTTCCAGGTACGGATAAGCACGTCGACATCAGTCACAGTTCTAATTGAGAACGGTGTTCCACAGGGCTCGGCACTCAGTGCAATCCTGTGTATGCTACATATCAATGATGTAACAAACTGCATTATGTCACGCCTGTTACTGCCCGCGGGCTATAGATTAATGGCCTCAATATATCCTTGTCATTCAACACTTTCCATCCAATACACAAAGTATCCTGCAGAATATTACTAATCAATTACAATGATGGTATGACAATAATAGTTCAGACTGTTTAACATCCAAATCTTCATATTTTCCATAAAGGATGTGTCTATCATCCTCCAACGTATTTTTAAATTTCAAAAGGGCTATTATTTCATTCCAAACTATCCTGGCGTTACCATGTAGTTGGAGTAAAACAAAAATGTATTAAACTGCTTCCAATCATAAAATATTTATCTAGCTCTATATGAAATGTAAATCCAAAGCTCCTCTTCAATATATACGAGTATATATATATATATATATAAAATCCGTTGAAGAATCAATCACGCTTGTCAGGTGTACTCCACAGCTAGCAAACTCATAGTAAAATCCTTAGATATGATATCCGCAATTCCACTTTTCGAGATCTATCTTCGCAGTGCAGACTTCCTTGCCATCTGTAAGTCTATGCGCGCTGGTAGGATTATTCTATTATAGAAAGTATTACATTCACTTGTATTTGAGCCATCTACTGAGTTGTGAAAAACTTTTTCTGTGCAGTAATATTCACCGTATAATCCTATTTTTCCCAGTAACCCTGTGTCAGAAGTTCTCCAAACATCATCAGACTATAACGTGTAGGCTCCATCTCGAAATCCAATCTGAGTTATGCAACGCTGATACCACCACCCTCGGTCCTTTTGGCATATATATGTCGACTTATCTCTCATTAAGTATAGTAGACATCCACAATGTGAGAATATGCGGCAAACTGTATTAGAGACCGTCAAGAAATACAAAGACCATATATATATGTATACACTGACGGAGCAAAATCCAACGCATCTGGTGGCAAAGCACCACTATCAAGAACTTGGTGTGCGTAGTCCGATTAAATAGTGGCTGTGCATCTCTAGTTGCAAATTTGTTTGGAATCATGTACTTGAACACGTCGAATTAAATAGACACCATTACCCGGCGAGTACTACTCATCACAGACTTCCTAGTCACTTTATATTTAATGTGCCACTGAGATAGTAAAAGCCCAGTAATTACAAAAGTCCAGGGTGATTTATATAAGCTACATAGAAGGGTATGCGAATCATCTTTCCTACGGATTCTGAGTCATGTCGGAATACGTAAGAGCGACGAAGTGAACCTCGTAGCACGCTCTGCAGTATATTCACCGATGCCAAAAAATTTTCCATAAATAATATTCTATATATTTATAGTCATGTGCAAACAAGGGCGGTGGTCTAACGTGTAGGGCACAAAAAAAGTTTCTTAAGAAGCATTACACCAATCACCCGTCCCCTGGGGTGGCCTTCTGTTGTCATAAACAGGAAAGAATATTTAATATTTAATCGTCTCCTGATGGGACGTACTGCCGCGTTACATAACTATCATTATATCAACAGCCCTCCACCAACGAGCTGCCCCGTATGTAGGCTGCCAAGCTAACTAATTGTGGCACATCTGATATATAACTGCAAGAAGCTCGTGCAGTACTGGAGAGCGCATAACGTGGAGATTCTTGTGCACGAGATTCTCCCCAACACTTTTGGCGCCATAATCAAAATTCTGGCGTTTGCCAAGAAAACCGGGTTATATTTTTGTACGTGTAGAATTCGTACAACTCTCCATGTCCTGTAATAGCCTGGAAAGTTAAATACAGAACACAGGGATGAAATAAAATAAAACAAAAAAAAAAATACTATGACCTGCGTGGTGATGTACGTCTGGGTTACATCTACTTTTATTCTGTTTGTTTCTTTTATCACACAAGCTACCAGCATCCTTTGCTAACTGTATCCTCTCTACTATCATCAGTTAATTTTAGTACATTTGAATATCTTAAACAATTTTTTTTGGTTTCTGAGATTATTGAATTCTTTTTCCTCGAATTTTTCAATTTATTTAATTAATTAGCGACTTTGGAATTAAATGATGATATCCATATCGCAAAAACTACCAGTTTATCCCTTTATTGGCAATGATATTACATATATAATGTTCACTTTTTTTATTATTAATGTCCACCAAAATGGTTAATACGAACGAAAAACCTATTGGTTTCATAATAAAATTTTAACACAGAATGAAAATTTAGTCTCCCCTTACACTATATACTAATAAACATGCGCATTAGAATGCCAACTGAAAAAGTTCATTGTCTTAATGTTGAATATAGAATAGTATAGGGGAAAAAAAAAAAAATTAAATAACACCTAAATACTTTCAATAAACTCTTCTTCCAAAACTTTGAATGTGCAGTTATGTTATAAAATAAATGTAATTTAAACCATTAATAAATAAAAAACGATTTGCAATTTGTAAAAATTTTTTATTCAACTACAGACTAAAATGGTACGATTAGGAAAAATTTTCGTTCTTATTTGAAAAAATTATTTTAACCATTTTTTTTTTTAATTTAACTTTCGCAACTGTTGATTTTATAAATTTTACACGCTATATTTATTAAAATCATCAACTTAATTCGATAACTTTGAAATAATGTTTTTTAAAGAATTTTAAGATCAACTTGTTTTTTAAAGGTTAAAAGTTCTTTACAAATTACATTTTTGAACACGATATTAATTTAGATCATCACCATTATCATTATCTCCTCAACCATTCGGTTGGTATTCGCACATTTTAGCTGTACAAATATAGGTTGTGTACTAGGTTATTATTATATACCTCGCGGGAATATACACGCAAGACTATATTCGGAACTGATTTTAAATGTTTGATTTGTCGCACTACAAGTGCAGTCCCCGGATACGCGGCACATTAATTTATATATTAATTATGTGTGAAAAGATACTTCTCGCTAGACATTTGAAACATGTAGATTTTCCTTGATCGGTAAAATTTTTTAAAAAATCGATGATTCATAACTACTTTAATAAATCTACCCCTTTTTCTGATCCAAGGATAGGTTCTTAGATTTCCGTTTTAAAATTGTTCAGTATTTGAAAAAAGATAGAAAACACATAATAACCTATAAAACCTTTTTTTGAGATTCATGCCTACGATTTTGACAAAATAAATTGGTTTACATGTCGTAATAGTACTAAAAATAAGAGGTATTGAACTGGAAGAGTGAAAATTCTCTCTAAATTTCACCGATTAAAAAATTATTATTTTTAACAATATCTCAACACCTTCATGAAGCGAAATGGGAATTTTTTTTTGTTTTCAACAAAGAAATAAATTCCGGTTTAACGTTAGTAGTAACTTAATTTCATACCATTTTGTTTTTTTTTATGAGTATGAAGAACTAAGACTTTTTCACAAATTCTGGTTCTAAAAATTAAATGACAACTATTATTTCTTTATATTCTTTGGGGAAGCATCAACGAAAGCTTACCTCGTATGTTTCTAAGTTCTCGAGAAAAAAAAAAAGGAATGAACCTTTGCGAAATCCCCTTCTTTTTCAATGGAACAAATATGAAAATCAGTTTAAAAGTGTACGCAATTAATACGAGGGTAGTAATGAGGTGAGGATCACACCGCCATCGAACACTAATAAAATATCTCGAGAACAAATCATTTTTTCCTGAACTTCATTTTTGCCAACAACAATTATCGTTGTTTAATTTTATATGTGCCCGCTTTAGGCAATAACTCATTAAACGAAAGAAGAAAACGAATTTCCATTATTGGTGGAATACATTTTTTTGCTTCCTAAGTCAGCTCTGAAAATATTTTATAATTTCAACCCTTCTATTAGTTCGCTGCCGTCTTTTGAAGAAATATAAATTTCAATAAGAGCTGCGGTAGCTGTTTTTGTAATTTTGAAAATTAAAAAAAAACGAATGTTCACTCTTGTACAAAAAATAATGTATGACAATTGGGATTATTTTTATTTATGAGTTTATTGATGTACTATATATTTCCGACTTTTATCTTTCTTCCGCATTATTAACTATATATATATATATATATATACATATATATATATTTATAAATTTTATGCATTCATTTACACGTTTTTCTGTTTATTTTTATTTGACGTATAAATCATTTGCACGAATGCATTAAACATATTTAAATTTTGAACGTTTGCATGGCATGTCAGTAAACTGTAATAAAATAACATTTGGTCGATCCTTCATTGGATTTACTTCTGCCGTCGTCGTTTGTAATAGATTCTTTTATTATGCAAATTAAGTAATGAATTTTATGACAAATGTTTATTACGACCTATACTAAATTATACGTCTATTGTCGACGTAACTTATTTGATATTTGTAATATCGTAAATGTAGCGAAAACTAAAATTTGCAATAAAAAGACATGTTTACTTTAAAAAGCGTCGATATTTAAATGATGCAATTAAAACAAGTTCCGTTTTAAATATAAAAATATATAATATCGCATGGAACTACTATTATTAACGTAATAAATCTCATTTTGCGATAGTCATTTCTGCAGCTTTTCAATAATCTCTCGGCGTATTATCGTACGCATATTTAAATTAAAGGAATTAATGTAAATTATATTTATCTAATCAAAATATAAGTATGAAAAAATATGTATATTTTATGCCCGTCAACGAACAAGTTTGACTATTTTGTGTTAGTGATATAAGGTTATAAGCGTTAATGAAGGATATATGTATGTATAAAATATATACAATATAAGTGATACTCGAGATTTGTAAAGGTTAAAACTTTTTTCCCCTTCTTCTACTTAAAAACATTAACTGAAACATGGAAGGGATAGTATACGTGGAAACTGGAGTTTCAAAAACAAAATAAGTAGGAAATGAGTAGTAAAATTCTCTTTTAATACTAAGAATAAAGTGTATATTTTATTTATAGATCTATAGCTAATCAGGGATCGAGGGGTATGCTTTAGAGTCCTCAAACCCTCTTGGGTACCGATAATAAGCCATAATGACTGGGTGTGCATGCAGTGTTGCAGATTAAACCGAATTCTGCTACACATATGTACTGCATTAATATGATAATAATCTTATAATTAAAGAAAAGCTACAGTAATCTCTTGTATTTTTATTTACTCGTTTATTTTTGGAACAATATGACGCTATTCAGTGTGCACAGAATGTTGTGATTTAGCTGTTAAATCTAATAAACATAAAGTTTTATACGTGTTTAAATAAAAGGAATACTTTTAAACCGGTCAACGATCTCCGTACGCGTTTGTGTTGTTAAATGTGAAAATTCAAATGGAGAACGTTTGGAATAATATTAAAAATGAACCCACGAAATGATTAGTTTCAGACAGTAGCGTTCCTTCAAGCGGTCATTCATCAATTGCGTACGAATTTCAGATCCATCTTTCGTCCTACAAATTCTTCTGATAGAAATAATGACCAGAGAGCAAAACCCCTATGATTTCTTTCTCAGTAACACAAATAAGTAAACTCCGCAAATCATGGCAAAGTAATATAAAATATTCGCCGGGATGAAATATCGGACCGATGCTAAAAACATCCTTGTTTGAATTTAACCGCAAACCTCTTGGGGTTATCCGCCTGACACATATTGCGTGATGGTTGCAAGATAAAAACTATGAAGGGGCTAAGAAGACGAAAACTTTGTAGTGGTCATCTTCGCGCAATCTCGTTTTTATTCATTCACACGGGTCTGCCTGAATTTCGAATTAGTGTTCCCGATATCTTCAATCTGTGTGCAAGAGATTGACTATGCAAGAGATTCGAAAATACGTTTTATCTTTGAACGGAACATTTATCTGTAATTATCGACTGCAGATTTATTTTCGTTATTCGTTATTTCGCCGCTTATTTGCATAGTTTGCAGTTTCTCGTTGACTTCCGAATCTCTTGTCGCACCTTATTTATTTAATTTATCAAAAATTTCAGTTATAACTATTTTTAATCGGAGGCAGACACGCCAGAGCTTTCAGTGGCAAACGAATACGCGACGGACTTCGAAGAGACAACGAATATAAGAAAAGTAACGAAAATATACTGTACGAGGATACTTTACTTATCCCGATATTAGTCACGCTAAATTCTCTGTTAATAATACCTTCTTACCTACGATCACTAGACGTTGTAGTTTAACCCGTAAAAAAAATGTTCTCGAATGCGGTTGAAATATATTATGCATTAGTAGTGATGAATTTAATATTTGTCAAGTTTACACCTTTCCTTAGCCTGTTCTTCCGTTTCCAGCGGCAGATTTTTAGGCACCTTTTCTGCTCATAATATTGCTCTTCTTTCCTTACACGACTGATTCCAGACTACGCCTCAAACCTCTTATTCTTCTTCATTTTCCAATCCTGTGCCCTTTTACCTCTCCATTTAGCCATCTCTTCCACCCCATCCGTGGTTTTCTAGGTACTTGTCTTATCTTAAAAGCTTCACAATCTCGGGCATTTATCGCCTACGTTTCAATCATGACCTCCTTCCTCTGTGGTTTCTCGGTTTTCATCAGCATCTACTCCATTTTGTGCTCTTTTCACCCCTCCCTTTATGTACCTTCTCTGTGATCCCGATGCCGTGCTTTATTCGAATTTTCTACCGAACAATCTCCGTCTTCTACTCTTCTTTACTGTAACTTAGTATTATCTCTCCTCTCATCATCGATGATTCTTATATTCTCTCATCTACTTCACTTCTGATGTTCCTATCCTCGAATTATTTTTGTTTCCTGCATCTTTCAAAGGTTTAAAAATCGGAACTTTATTTTCTTCTTCTTCCCATTTCTTGAGTTAATTTCTTCATTGACAAAACCATTAAAAAAAATAAATAAATAAAAACACCTTTTCAATTTCAACCGCAATTCGGACGTATACCTCTCTTGCTGTGTACAGAACCAATTAGCGCAACTCCTCGGCATACTGCCGAAAAAGGTATATTCAGTTCTTCTTTCGTAACACATTAATGCAACGTGAAAGAAAGACGATATTAAAAGTTTCTACGGACCGTAATATAATAAAAAAATAAGCAAAATCGATCGCGACTTTATATTAATTGCTTAGTAAAGCTTACCTCTATTAGAAAACCAAATAAAACCATTTGAATATGCAGCTCTTACGGCTTTTGAAGAAACCGCCGCCATTTTAGTATATAAGACAAATTTCCGGGTTTCCATCTAAACAATTCTCTACTTACATGGAAGCAAAAAGGGGGCTGTGCATTTCAAGAACCACTAAATGTAACGCAATCTACGAAACCGATTATCGGAATTTTCGAAGAAGGTTTTAAAGTTCTTTTTTTTTTTTTCCTACCCTGGGCGCGCCAGCGGCCTTGACCCAACAACATGAAAAATTAAGAGTTATAACTAAATAGCCAAGCGGTCAGAAATGGAAAAGACAAAGGACAGTGTAGGAATGGAATAACTGAAGGCAATGGGAAGGAAAGAATATAGGTAGCGTTAAAGGGAGTAGGAAGACCCAAAACTAGAAGTTGGGCGTAAAGAAAGGAGCGTTCGTTAGAGAGTGCAGAACATTCGAATAGGATGTGATTTGAGTCACAAATACAAGAAGGTTTTAACGGTCACTACATGTAGAAAAAAAGTGTGAAGTCTATGGGAGGTGGTCACAACCAGAAGAACTGTCAGCCGTATGCAATAAGAATCGGCAGAATTTCTTAGCACAATATAAAAAATGTAATTTTTTTATTCGTGTTTTTCGTACCATACCTTGTGAAAATTGACACTTTCAGACATCCCGTTTATTAATATTTTAATCGAATAAAACAACAAAAGGTAATTTTAATAAAGACAACAAATATTTGAAATACATGTAAACAGGTAATGCTGGAAACGTTTTCCGAAACATTTCGTATTCAGCTAGAAAAGAAAGAAAAGAAGTATTAGTAAAGATGATCGGGGGATGTATTTTCTGGCTCTCAGGATATTTCCGAAAACAGCGAGTTTCGTGCGTATTTGAAGTGGACGGGAAAATCTTGACAAGTGTAGTATCCCAGCAGCGGAACTACACGCCATCCGTTTTATACTCGGAGACGATTTTGAAGTCGGGAAGTACTTTTAGTTACAGATTATTTCGTGTCTGTCAGAGCGTTAGGCACTTCTGAACATGCATTGAAATCTACCACACAAAATAAAGTTACAGAGAGAAATCTAATTGTACAATGGATTCCCAGATCACGCCGGGATCCTCGGGAACGAAAGAATAGACGCAGCGACCTATTCCTTCATGATGGCCTCAAGTATTCCTTCAAATCCAGCAAATATAGAAGGAGCTTGTTCCTTCTCATTAGACACCAGTGGAATTGAGGATATCTTTTAATTTTTTCTTTCCTTCAAATCAAAAAGAAGTTAATCGAGCCGTAGTGGCCTCTAATAGGACATCGCGGGCGGCCGCATGCACTACTCACGGGTGTTGCCAATCACGTGTTAGCTGGGGAGATCCACCAGCCGCTTGCCCTTTTTGCGACAACTCCGATACTACCATTTATCGAGCATATCTTTTTTCAGTGCCAGCGTTTATAGAGTCAACACTGCTATTCATTTTACTCCTATCCTCGTGGTATCGTTTTGCTCTTTCCTCGTCCCTTCATTGTGTCCTTTGTACTCTGGCGACTGTACTTTCGTTTGTGATCCTGACCACATGCTGTTTGAATGTTCCAATCTTTCCTCCGTACGTAATATCGTGCAAGCTCAACTATTAAAGTTGAATTTTCCTACTCCCTATAATGCTTCGTATATCGTAACTTTGCCGTCTTCAAAGGTGATTCCTATTCTTGTCTCTTTTCTTTCATCGATCTCTGACCGGATTAAAATTTAATCTCTAATATAGTCTAGTTATCCTGGGTAGCTTCCCTCGGTTGGCCGAGCCCCCAAAAAAAAAAAAAGAAAAAAGAAAGTGGCCTAAGATCCATTCTACAACTTAAAGTAGACTTTGCAACTGTAATAGTTTTAGTAATTGCCCACGATCTTTAGGTTGAACAAATTCATTACTATCTTATTTATAAAAAAAAAAAAAAACAATCTAGCGTGTCTATATTTTAAACCCCTCTATTAGTACTGCAGTAGTTATTTTAAATACACAAAAATCTGAAAAAAATCAAAAATTTAAAATAAATATTGATGATTTTTTGTTGGTGTTGTTACCTTTAAAAGAAGAAAAAAGAAAAAATATTCTCCATATTATTTTTAGGTACTTTATTAATATCTTAAGGAAAAACTTTTTAATACGAGTATAATCAATAACATGTCGTAATTTTTATTAATGTTTATACGGGGTAATTCATTTATGTAAATTATTAATATATAAATCAAAATGATGGAAATTATTAATAGTACGAATATTAGTGAAAAATGTATTGTTATTTATAAAATATACAAAGAAAATTTTCAAAATTTTGGGCACGGCCCTGGGAGCTCCAAATAAAATCACAACATGTACATATTTAAATAGGCTTTAAAAATTAACTCAAATTTATACCAATAAATGCTGTACACTGGAGACTATAGAAGCTCTAATAAATATAACGGTGAAAAAGAATTTAATGAAATTTGCAAAGAAACTAACTACCGAGAATTTGTTTGAAAAACTTGATGTTTCTTCGCCAAGACGTTCGTTGATACTCAAAAATATTATGAAAATTTATCGAAAATGACGGACTTCTTCTGCCGCCGTTTAATTCTTTTATTAATAGGTAAAGGGTTCCTTTTTGTAGAATAAAAAAAAAATTTATATAAATAAAATCTTTTCAAATATAGCAAAATTTGCACTAACGTAAACAATGAAGATTTAATAAAATATTATTATTTGAAAAATATTTATATCGCAGTGAAAACATCGATAGAGAATTTGCTTGCAACAACTATTTTTAACAGCACTCAGATCGGAGCATGCCAGTAATTCTTCTGCTTAGAGTACTGCAGAAAGAGGTTTCCATCGATTTTAAAAAGATTAAAAACCTGTACCTACATTAAAAGTACAAACACAAGAGAAGACTTTTTACAATCCTCTTCAACGTCTCGGTTTATTAGAATGTTGTTACCTTTGAAAATTAAATAAGCCTAAATATGTTTTTTTCAAAATAGATGACTGATGCATCACGCATTTTTATATTTTGAATTCCTTTCCCAAAAAAAAAAAAAAAAAAGCGTGTCTGCCTATAGGTGTACAATTCATTTTTTTTTACTGTTTTTGCCAGTATCACAAATCGGTCAAGATTGTGTGGTGTTCATTAGATAGCTCCACTTAATAAGTATAATATATTGATATAAGCATATATTTTTTTACGACTGATTATAGCAAATACTTATATAATATTGATAATCAAAACTGTGTGGAAACTGGGGCTGTTTTTCAGTTTAGGCAAATTTAACTACAAAATTTCTTCCTCTATCAAAAGCTTCTATTTAAGAAGCGCGCATATTTATTTTTTATTTTTGATTGTGTTTGTCAACTAGGAACGTAGAGTTGGTTATGCAATAAGTTCTTACTTGAACGGAACTGACTATTATCTCGCTAAACATTAAGAGCACTAAGAAAAAAAAAAAAGAAAAAAAACGGGAGGCGTTAATATCCAAAGTTTACAAACCCCAAAATATAATAACAAAAAATTAGAGGTTTACATTTAAAAAAAAAGAGTAGAAGGGACGTGATCGTTGGTTAGATATCATTTCAGAGGAATATTAATTCAGGAATGATGATGGACAGCTGTCGCGATAACCGCTAGGTAATCGGACTAGAGAATATTGGGTTAGTGACGAAAAGTAAAAGTGATTAAAAACTAAAAATAATCGGTAACAGCGGTAAAGACCAAATGACATTCACATACCATCGTATGCAAAGAAATACCGAACATGCGAATAATTAGGAATACACCGCTGGCATAATGATTAAAAATATTACTCAGTTTCCTCTACCAGCCGCTTTTTATAATTACCATAAACATTATAGCTGTACAGAAAAATGTACAAATAGGTGTATAGCCGCAGAAGGAGAAAAGTTTAGTATGAAATAATGATAACGATAGACGGGAAATGAAATATAAGAAACGTGTTTTTTACATTAAAAAACAGCATCGACAGTTACTGAAGTCATACTCAAAGCTATGCAAAATAAAATGAAATATTTCAAGTTACGAAACTACTACTACTAATTGACAAAAAAGACCCTACAAATGAAAAGAAGTGCATGTTGTGTAATTTTGACCGTTTAACGTTCAATTAAAAACATTTAATTATAGTGATCAATTGTCTGGCAAATAATTGAAATTTTAAAATTTGTTCTCAAATTTTTCGTACTTTCATCCGTAAAACAAGCACGTTACTTCGTAAGTTTCGCAATTCGATTTACGGTTATATATTACTATTTTACATAATAATAACTTGCGTAACCATTGGTAACAGCAAATGTACTACAGCATGTATTCGAAATTAAACCCGTATGCTTGTAATCGAGTTATTTACACTATGTCGAATTTTAAACGAGCTTAAGCTTAACTTTTTAGGAATACGATTTTCAAATAACATCATAGTCATGAGCATTTTAATAAAGGGTCGGGGGCGTTCCCCATCTAACAATTTCTCCAGTCGTCGGAATTTTTAGACAATTTTGAAATGCAGATTTAGTTTTTAATGAACGTTTTTGAATTAACTCGGATGACCAAATAAAATTTTAGTTGCAGTTTCGCTTAAGACGTAAAAGGATTTAAATAAGTCATTATAGTAAATTTAAGGAAATAAAATAATAAACAGCATTCATAAGTTTTACATCTCCCTCCTCCTACACAAATAAAAAAAAAAAAAAAAAAAAAAAGGCAAGTTGAAACCTTTGACACTGCAACGGAAATCTTTGTGTCAGTGCTGCAAACAAGGATCATTCTTTTGAGCCAATGGATGTCTCTCAGCCCCATAACAATTTGCAGCCTAAGTATATTCCTAAATATTTTTTCTATAAATATATTATTTTCCTATTGTATGTTTAACTGATCCTACCCATAAGTTGCGGCAAATTACTGTATATAAAATATTTAGTTTTTTTTACATTTAGTCCTATAGAATTTATCGTCATCCATATTCGTATTTTGTCCACATCTGCATGTACTAATTGCTGCAGTATATTTGAGAACCTCAAACTCACGATCTCGCTAACTCCGGTAATGTAACAGCCATTTTTCAGAATTTGGCCGAAGTATAGTAATCAGCCATCTACAATTAGCTCGCCGACTGTTTCCATGCACGCACGCCAGCGTTTTCTCGTAGTTCACCGATGGTTACTGAAATTACACACCGGCGCTACTCTAACTCAGTGTGCACACGCTGGTTTTAGTCTTTACATTATTTGATAATTTTTCCTTTTTAATACACGGAAGAGATTAATTTCTGGAGACTGTGCTAAAATAATTCGAATCCATCACTTAGAATCGATACTCAAAGGAATCTATTGAGAATTACTTGGTTATTTTGTTTTTGACAATTTTTTATTTTTTAAAATTGTTGCATAATTGCAACGATATACATACATATATTAGAGAGTTTAAAAAAAAACGAAAAAAACACGGCTGATCTGGTTCGAAATTTTCTAAGGCTGCTAAAAACGTTTAAATCTCATCGTTCAGAATGAAGGTTTTAAAAAATTCACCGAAATGCGTTCCGTCCTATACTTTTTTTTAAATTTTTAGTTTTGAAATTATCTATCGAGCGATTTGGACATTCAAAATCAATCAATCATTGAACCTAACGGTTCTTTTCCTCCATTCCGTTCTATTTCCGGCCATCATGTTTGACATCCCATATGTTTAATAATCTGTTTTATGTAGCACCCCTGTTGCATCTAAGGAACATCGGAGACTCGGGGCCGTTGTTAGGTTCATGGAAGGTGGTTTGGGATAAGTAATGCCTTACTTTCTACATCGCAAATACTCGACCATTTTGGAAAACTATTCCAATGCTCGAGTATTTTCCTTTACAGCCGCTTCTGTAATATGTACATCGCGCCTATATTGGATAATGGCCGTCCTGCTGCCGACAGACATGTGGTTTGATTTCAGAGTTCCTTCTCTTAGATAGAATGCCTTCACTAAGGCATTGAGCTTTATCTGCTCTGGGACCCGCTTAGTCCGGTTCCTCAGCTTCACCTGTCCGGCTTGGGTGGCCCTTCTGGTAGAATACACTACCGCCGGCATAGCTGATAGCTTCCTTGGAACACGCAAGCCCCTTCACCACGTCAAGGTGAGGTCCCCGGAAGGGAGATTTGGACATTAGGGGCTAAGAATTGTATAAAAGCGAAAGTGAAGTCGGCATCGTGACTTTATCTGAAAGATTCTTATGTCTGGTTTATCGTCTAATTCCGTTAGCTGGTTCCTGGTTTTATATGCGTAATAGTGAAATTCGTTCTGAATATTGATACGGATTTCATATTTGTGCCGCGATCTTTCGGCGATGCTCGAATTAGAAATTATTTCTTTGGTTCTGTGTCATTTTATATTCTTTGGTTTTTTCGAACATCATCGAATTACCGCTGTCATCGTCATTAAGGATAATTAAGCGGGTAACGGCATCATCCACACATGATTGATTTTCGACGTATGTTGGGGTTGTAGCCGTGTGAACGTCGTTGTGGATAGTAGCAGTGGTACACCGTGTGTCCGCGGTGGGGGGTGCATATTGCCCGGTGGTAATCAGCAGAGCCGAACTGATGGAAGTTACAATGTGTTGACATGTCGATAAAATAAAATAAAAAATAAAAAGTTACAATGTAGCGTTGTCTTCTGATAAGAATCGGTCTGGTCTTTTGGCTCTTATCTTCCCGTTCAGGTACGGATCAATTAAGTGTATAGTCGATGTTTTGAATTCGTTGTCATTGTTGAGCTGTTATATACGAGGGTGGTTCAAATATAAACCGGAATTTCGTCATAAAAATTTTTTTTTATACTTATAGTGCTCATATTTTTTACAATTTTTCGAGATAACCCCCCTCGCACGCTACGCAATTTTTCCACCTCTCCGGCAATTTTTTTATTCCTTTTTCGTAAAAATCTCGCGGCTTGTCACATAGCCATTTGCGCACGAACGATTCCACCTCATCGTTGCTGTCGAAACGTTGTCCACCAAGTGCTTCTTTCAACGGGCCAAACAAATAATAATCACAAGGCGACAAATCTGGACTGTAAGGAGGATGTTCAAGTGTTTCCCAGCCCAATTTGGCCAATGTCTCCATCGTGAGCCGAGCGGTATGTGGCCTGGCGTTGTCTTGAAGCAGTATCGCACTACGGATCGGAATTTCGCGCCTTTTTGTTCGATAGGCCGGTGTGACTGTGTTTTTTAGGAGGTTACTGTAATACTGCGCCGTCACAGTACGTTGTTCAGTTAGGAAATCGACTGCGATCACTCCCTTCATGTCCCAAAACACGGTACACAACACCTTCCCAGCTGACTGTGTAACCTTCGCTTTGACTGGCGCTGCTCCCTCTTTTTTCTTCCGCCACTCCATAGGCGAGCGTTTACTCTCCGGCGTATAGTAGTGTACCACCTAAGTTTCGTCCGTGGTGAATATTCGCCGCAATAAATTCTCTCCTTCCTCTTCATACCGCTGCAGGAGACGCGTACAAACTTCCCAACGAGTGAATTTCTGTTCAAAATTCAGAAGTCTTGGCACCCATCTGGCTGCAATTTTGCGATAACCTAGCCGATCATGAATTATTGTCTCAATACTACCTATGCTGATGCCCAATTCGTCGGTCATATCGCGTACACGGACGCGTCGGTCAGCCAAAATGAGTTGTTCGATGGCTTTGACGTGTTCATCTGTAATGCTGGTTTTTGGGCGCCGCGCATGTGGTATGTTTGACACCACTTCACGTCCTTTTCGAAACGCGGAACACCACTCGTACACTTGAGTTTTGGAGAGACACTCATCCCCGAACTGTTCGCGTAATTTTCGGTAAATTTCCACGGATTTTACGTCGTCTTTGACTAAAAAACGAATAATGATGCGTTGCGCAACAGACACTGGTACTTCTTTTTCACTCATGGCTCTAACTACACTAAAAAGTGAGGGTTCTTCTACACGCTTCGTAACAAACCGGTCTAACTGCCAGTGCAACCACTTTTTCCACAATAAATTTTTCGCGCGTTTATTTAAAAATTCCGGTTTATATTTGAACTACCCTCGTAATACCGCAATTTTGAATGCAATTAAATAAGTTGTCAGTTTTTCAATTAATTTTCGAGAGAATACTCCGGTCTATTTTTCGTGAAAAAACCAAAATCAGCCGATATTCCAAATTTTAATGGAATAAGTATATTACATTAGGAAAGGGTAAAAAACAGTCAGATACAGTTCTAGATATTAATAATCATCACACTAAATTCTCCATTATCATTTTAATAACGTCTATATAATGCGTCCGAGTATTTTTATTGAGACATTTTTTTATAATTTTTCGAAATTCTTAAATTTAAAAAAAAAAAAACCTATATTTCATGTTTCCGCACGTTTTTAACTTACGAAATAATAATTTTGATTTATTTCAATAGGAACGTTTATCGCTCGTGTTATACTCCTTTTAATTTCCTTACAAAAGACTTCTTAATTTTTGATGACTTCTCTCTGGCTATTATCAAAAAGTATCGTAATTTCTAGAATATGCAGCTTTAAAAAACTTTAAAAACACTTTTAAAAAAATTAAAATTACATACATTTTTATACATATTAACGACAACGTTACTCTTGCGCTACATATAACGTGAAAAAACGTTATGAAAAAGATGAAGTTGTAACAGAAATTGTTACGCAGACCGTAAATTATTATTTTCTATTCAAGAATGGCGCAGCTAGTTCAAATTTACTTTTCCGTAAGTATTATGGAGGAACATTATCTGGGGGTTGTAAGTCTCCCCTTGCTGAGTTCCGAAAGACCGAGTTACATAAATATACATAAATAAAGTAAAGTAAGTCCCATACCCTTGATGGGGCGTCGGCATTGTGAAGCTAAGGTTCACAGTGTATTGAGCCTAATAAAATTAAAAAGAATATCGGGGTCAGTTCCTTTCTCTCGGCTGCCTTAACTTTCTCAGATTTCTCTGGTACCCAATTATTTCAGATTAGGTATAAACTCGGGAGCGACTTGGATTTGGGACGAGACAAGTCTCGAAACCGTGACCTTTGATTTGACAGCCAAGTACTTTAACCACTAGGCTACCACGATGATGTATATATAGAGAAAGAGGGAGAAAGAGAAGGAATAAAAATAGAAGCGTAGTGTTTATTTCTTTTTGAAAATTTATAATTATCCCGACTAGTTCTAAGCGATACGCCAAGAAATAACTGTGTAAAGTATCGTCTATCAGATCACTTTGCTTCCGTGGATTCAAAAACATTTTCTAGATGCTTTCGACATTAAAACGGTTTTTTTATTGTTTTTTACCTGGGGAATGCTGTTATCTAAACCAGGTCTGGACAACACACGGCTCGCCACGTTAAATTGTTCGGCCCGCCAGGCAATTTCATATTTCTATTGAAACTTCGGTTTCTAATTATACCAAAAATGTGAAATGAAAATTTGGACGTGTCATTGTTATAATGCGTGACTGCAAGCTGCAGTATTTGATGCCCGTTTCCTTCTGCCCTACAACAACCATCTACCATTGTAAAATTATTGCTACGTTGACTCTGAAGAAAATGAAACCATTTCCGTATGAGAAACTAGGACTGTTTGGAAGCAGTTATAAAAGGTGTTTTGCTCGATAATGCCAAACTATATATCGTTGCACTAATGAAATTTCAGCTGAAATAGTAATAATTTTGCGAGATAAAATTAACCAGTTCGAAGCATATTCTGTGATGAAAGCGCAGATATCTCAGACACATCTCAACTTGTGATATTTATTCGCGGTGCGAATGGTTCATTACAAGCGACAGAAGAGAAATGTTAAATCTTTTAAATTTAGAAGACACAACCAGAAAAGAAGATGTTTTCCAGTCGATTGAAAAATATTTAGTCGAAAATAAGCTTAAATGCTAGGGTTTTTTTCCGGGTTAACAAAACAGATGGAACACCTGCTTTGGTAGGTGAAAATAAGGGAGCTGTAAAATTATTTATGGATAAGCTAGATCGCAGGGGCATTGACTCCAATGAGATATTTTTATTATTCATTGTTTAATACATCAACAAAATTTACATGCTCGAGTATTATCCATGAATCACGTTATGAACGAGATTATGAAGATAGTAAATCGCATTCGTTCACATGCTCTCCAGTATCCCTAGTTCAAAGAATTCCTTAGCAAACTATCTTCCAAATATATGGTGTTATCGTATAATATTTCAAGGGTGGCCAAGTCGTGGAAAATTATTTACAAGGATTTTTTAATTTACGGAAAGAAATCAATATGTTTTTGAACAAGAAATAAGAAACGGTTCCTGAATTAAGCGATGCCGATTGGTTTTTTTAGTGGATTCAAAACTTAATCGGCTGAATACCGACACTCGTGCAGGGCTAGTATAATTTAATAATCGATGAGATTTTAATAAAAATTTTTTGTTATTTTAGTACCAGCTTAGAAATAATAATAATAATGCATATTAAATAACTTCATAAAAAGCTAAGAATTTCTCGAACAATGCTGAATTGAAATAAAGAAACTCATAAAAATCTGGATTTGATACTGGTGAAATGTTTCAAATATGCTCGTATTTTTACGCCTATTTCATGTGGATGTGAACAGTGTCGTTCGTGAAAATCTGCAAATAGAGTTGAGTTACAGCGCAACAATGAAATGAAACAGATTTTTGCATCCACATAAAAAATTAATTTTTACAATACTTACATTAACATCCGAGAGTTATTCCAATTTAAGATATTTTGCACAACGAATTGTAAATGCTTTTGGATCCACATCTGTTTGAGAAACTGTTTATTTTCCAAAATGAAATTTACAAAGAGAAAGTTCTTCCGCGCGCTTCATTAACTGCTGTCAATTTAAAAAACCAAATTAGATGAGCAGTGTCGAACATAAATACAGATACGTACAAAAATTAAGTGAGAGAAAAGATAAAGAAATACCGAATTAAGACTCGAGAATTAATTATGTTGAATCGTAACGATAAAGTTTTATTAATATTTTGTATTTGTATTACATGTTTTAAAAGTATGTTTATCTAAAGTGTGATGTTACGCGTTATCAAAGTAGTCCGTGAAAAAGCCCGTTCTAAACATTAAAATATCTGTTTTTTATATTTAATCGTTCAAAATTATTTCTTAAATTTTGGATAAATGTTCGAAAGTGAAACGTTTTTTTTTATTAAACTCTACGGATTTCATCAGAATCAAAAGATGTAAAGAAATATGCTCAGTAACTAAAGAAAATAATAACGGGTTGTACATTTTACAAAAACAAGATGTAGCTGAAGAAAATAATTACCAATTTTTGAGTAATAAACATAAAGAGTAAGATCTATTATTTTTCTATATTAATTACACTTCTCAGAATTGCGACTTCAGTTTTTATTCATTTATTATTTTACCGCTACGACAAGATATTTGTAATCGGGGTAAATCAGAAAATGTATTAGAAAAATTTTTAATTTCCAAAAATTTTTTGAACATATTTTTCGATATAGCTATCATCAGCCTGGCAAAAAGAAACGATATGGGAACAAATAAATTGATTTTGGATATAATTTGACCTTTATTAACGAAAAATACCTTTCGGTTTTCTTAAGTGTATTGGTCTACAAGTACCTCTACCACTAAAGAAGATAACTTTTCGACTTATTAATAATAATAATATTTATTATTATTAATTTTTTTTTCAAAAATATTTTTATTAACCTTATATTAAGATATATGTATATAATGCTGTATTCTAACGAATTTAAATTTCATTTTAAGAACCAGTCGTGATTTTTCGCTCAAAAAATTAAAAAACGAATAAACGTAAAAATTTGAAGCGATCATACTTGGTGAAGTTTTAGTTTTGATTGAGTGGAAAAAAGTAAAATCCGAATTTCATAGTTAACATATCAACTTCGACGGAATACGGGCTGTGAGAATCACACAGCTTCAATGGGTTATCATTAAACGCAACGAAAGTGACACGTTTCAAAAGGTTACGTCGATAAATGTATAATTATTTGCGTAGGAAAATAAAAGGTGGGATATCTTCTAGAATGGGTGGCCCAGTGAAAGTAGTCGGTTATTTAACTTTTTTTTTTCCAGACGTAATAATACCGTTTTTCAGAGAGCTAGATCAAATTACGTCGTGCTTATTTGAACTGGTGATCATTTGTATAGTGTGTCGATCGGATTTTCCAGAAATTATTAATTTTAATATCCGTGTCGAAACAAGAACTTGTAATTTTCACAGCAAAATTCTGCAGCACAAAAAGATAAATATCTGACGTATATAATTTAATTGACAAGTTACTCTATTAATTTTTGATTCCCTTATTCATCTTTTTCGAACGCATGTTCCGTTTTTTTTTTTCGTTTTTTTTTTAAAAATTTATATACTTAGCCATTGGCGCATTTAGGATTTTTTCCAGGGGGAAGGAGGGGGCTAAGAGTAGCATATGGGAAAATGTAAAGGCGAAGGTCGAACATGTTTGGTATACCTCTCTCTCTTCTCTCATTTATATATTTATTTTTGTGTAAAATGCATCATTTAAAAACACTTTATATTTTTATCGAGTATTAATTTTTACTGTCAAAAATTTTCCATTACTAACAGTGTCCGTTTATTCTCCTTGGAAGGAGCTGCAGCCCCGTAGCACCCCCCTTGGATGTGTCGATATACTTAGCTAACCGTAAAATTAAAAACTGCTATAATAACATAGGTCTGTAGGTTAACTTATATAGTTTATTTAATTGTAAATTGTTTTGATTTAATTTTTATTTTATATTGCAAAAAAATGGTTGAAACCGGTGAGAATATAATAATAAAAAAACCAGCGTTGTTTACAATTGAGTAACAAAATAATACGGATTAAGTTAACTGTCGGATTATTTAATGATTAATTCGGTAGCTAAAGTAACAAAAATGGAAAACGTGTTTGGAAAAACGAATAAAGGATATCGAAAATTAGTAAGAACAACGCGTTACAAGGATAAGGAATTTGGCAATTAATAATTAATCGTTTTCACGATGCTACAAAAACTTGACTGTGCATTTTACAAGTTCTTGCTTTTGCTTGTATATACACTAAAACTTTTTCAGACTGGAAATTGTTTATAAAAATACAAAAAATAACCAAATTAATGGGAACTTCGAAATTAGCTAAACAGTATATTTTTAATCAATTAAAATTCATTATTATTCATTAAAATTCACTCTCCTTATTTAAAACATTTTGAAGCAACTTTTGACTTTGTGCTTAAATATTTAAAAATTTTTCAACTATCTTTTTTTCTTCTCAGTACAGTTTACGAATATATATAAAGACTGAATTTCGGTAATTAACGATTGTTCATATTAGATTAAATAAATAACAATTCTCCAACCTTCGCTGTAAAATTTCTTTATACACTTCCGAAAGCATATTTTGAACCCGTAATGCGCACACTTCCGAGAGAAAGGAACATGCTACTCCCATTAGTGTCGTTGGGCTTAGTACCATTATGGAAAGCTTAACTTCACAATCCCCGACGCCCTGTCACTTTTTAATGTGCACTTAGTTAATATTACCGTAAAATTTTGCCAACATTAATAAATTACTTATTTTCAAATTCGATAAAAAACCGGTTTTGGGTCCCTGTATTAAACTAGCAGTGTCCTTCTCGCTGATATGTCGTTCCCATACAAGTCTCTAGAAACATCTTTCAAAAATTCGTACTTATTGCGCCACAAGAGGCGGTAAGTTGTGTAGCAGAAAAATGCTGCTGCTGCTACTAGTGACGCTGTTACTATTAGCTGAGAACACCGTACGTTGTAGCGGTCGATAGTATGTTCTTATCATGTTGGTCAAGGTATCTCTCCAGTATCTATACGTTTCCGACGGATAGTGGAACAGGTAGCAAAAAAGGTGGACATGCGACGCAATGCCAAAAATCGCTGTTAATCGCAAATATTGATATTCCATAATAACGTTCGAAAGATTTGTCATTTCTCTCTTCTTTGAAATTTATTTGTTGTTCAACCCGATGGTAAATCTTTTAAATCGACGTATTTTTATACTTTCGATGAGAATATTAGAATACAAAATGAGGTATGTAAGCCTTTTTTTCTCTTTAACTAATAATTATTTCAAGTTTATATTAAGTCTTTTTAGCGAGGCAGTCGCACTCTAGAACCGTCGCGATTTTATGACTTTTTAAAAAAAAGCAATAACTTTTGTAGTACATGTATACGCGCAGAAATATTAAGAAGTTTCTCAATGCGTAATCTCGCTGAAATAGGAAATTTGCTCGCATCAGTATTAGGTTATGCGTGTTAGATATCTTATTGTACTGTACATTTTAAGGGTTGTTTGGCTACGTTCGAAACTTTCAGTTTTAGCAGTAGTTAGCTTTAATTTAAGAATATTATAGTACCCTGTGTTTCATTACACAAGAAAAATAATATAAACATGATTGAAAAAAAATAAATAAAATAAAATTAGAATATTTCACAGATTTACTATTTAATGTATGTATTTATATATAAAAATGACAACGTCATTCTTAGCCCAAACATCACTATTTTTCTGTCAAAATGTGACATTAAATAATTTTTTTTTTTTTTTTGTCGCGCAGTCGGAAAGAAAGATGTCAATTTTCCTCGTTCTATACAGAAATAATAGAGCTGGTGGTTCAGGGGTGTCCCGAGGCGAGGTCAAGAGG
Organism: Icerya purchasi; assembly: GCA_039619475.1. NCBI lineage: Eukaryota > Metazoa > Arthropoda > Insecta > Hemiptera > Monophlebidae > Icerya > Icerya purchasi. The sequence continues at coordinate 92,979,514 of CM077115.1, forward strand.
CGGAACTCCTTGGGAAACACGAAGGGCCGAGTTTTTTTTATAGGTATATAAAGAAACATGTAAAAATGGGAGCGTGGTGGCCTAGTGGTTAAGATGCTTGGCTACTAAATCAGAGGACACGGGTTGGAGACTCGTCTCGATTCGGATGCGAATCGCTCCGAGGTTTACCCAGCCTGAAATAATTGAGTACCAGAGAAATTTGGGAAAGTGAAGGCGGCCAAGAGAAAGAAACGTGCCCTCTACTTCCATCGGTGCTGTTAGGCTTAGAGTACACCGTGAACCTTAACTTCATAATCTCCGACGCCCTGCTAAGGGTATGGGATTTACTTTACTTTTACATGTAAAAGCATATAGCGAAACAAGAAAGATACGATATCTGCAATGATTCAAACATCGAGGTAAATGACAAAGAAAAACTTAAAAGCATCGACAAAAAGATTAATTTAGGTCAGCAATGTTTCCAGTGTCCTCGAATTGTATCTTAATTCAACATGATCTGCATAGTACATGTAGTTTTATAGCCAACACACATGCGTACACAGATAGCTCGCGCACCTTTTCGTTCGCAAACGCACAAACAGCTCAGTTTAACAAAAATCCGAGAGAAAAATTAAAATGCGATAAGCGAAAAATCGTTAAATTCTGTTTTTTAAATATCATTCGTTATCGCTAGCTGTTTTAAAATCTTATTTCTGTTTTAACACCTTTGGAGTATGTGTTCGCGGGTAATAATACCGATAGCATATTCTTAGTTGTAGGGATTCAATTCCGATATGGTAAACGTTCGAAACGTACGGGCTAGTGTGAAAAAAGTGTAAACATTAAATAGAAGCTAAATTATTCGAATAATTAGGAAAAATGCGTAAACTAATTTAGAATAAAGAGAACAATTTTAACGAGATAAGATTTATAAGTGCTTCAGGAAGAAAACTTAAAGACACACGAGATGATGTATACTTGAAAGCGAGGAAAATAGTATTAACTTTGTGACGTTATGTTTAGTCTGTCAGAAGACGTTTTGTCCAAAACTTTACAATTATCATTTTGCTTTTATATTCCGAAAAGTACATCGTTCGTATTAAAATGTTTCGAATACATTCGAATGTATTAAAAATTTCTCGGCTCATACTGAGGCTCGTTCACTTCTAAATTTCATCGTCCGAATATTAATATTTTTACTAAGATTACTACTCATTGATGTTAAAATATCGACATAACACACTTTGTAACATCCCGCGATAATTCTGTAAAGTTTGAATAAACGCATCCGAGTTATATACAAATATTTTAATATCATCAATATTATTAATTGCCCGAGTAAATATTATTTGAATATTGTCTAAATGTCAAAAAAGTAACAAAAAAGTAACAGGAGAATGAAACACCTTCGATTATGCACCGGAACTTGCATATTTTTCAATTCGTTGTGCAGCAATCAACTTGAAAGATCGTAATAATAAATTTTCACTCCGTTAAAATTATTACTCAGAATTATCCGCGGTATCTCTACGACATAGTATGTCTTTCTAGGTTAACTTTATCTGGTTAACCTTATTAGCAGCAGGTGAGGCGAGAAATCGAGTAAATCGTTTACACTGAAGATCGCCCAATATTTACCCGAAGCGATCGCTGCCTTCGAGAAAGAGCTGTGTAAAGTTTTCGCAAAGCGGTCTCAAAAGACGTTCATAAACGGAAAAAAACCCAAAAAAAAACAAAAAAACTCTGTTTCCAAATGAAGCGATTAAACAAATTTTTTTGAAAGAGATTTCGCTTTCGGCCTAAAAGCAACCTGGTCAATTAAATTAATAACCTAGTTTCGCTTTTATCGATCCGGTCGTACTACACTGAAAAGGACGCACGTTCAACTCGCATTTTTGTCGTGCCGATACCACGGCGTTACTCCACATCCATAGTTATACATTACGTTACGTACCATCGATGTCTCAACGACGATCGCGCGGGTTAGCCAGTCGGTTCTTTATTACGGTGAAAGTATTTTCCTTCGGCGATCGACGACAACGCCCGTCTGACTTACTCACTAGTTTTAAGCGCGTCTAAAACTCACAGCTATTATCTCTGGGCTAAACGATAATGACACGCTATCCAACAAATATTGTGCATGTATCATGCAATGCGTACCTGTTACATAAACTCTTTAATAATGATAACTTTGTACGTATTAATCTGCTGAAACGCGATGAAGACGTTGACGACGCGAAAATGAGAAAGAAAAAAATGGATAACAGAGAGAGAGAGAGAGAGAGAGAGAGAGAAATGAAACATCGAGGTCAATGTGCAATAAAGAAAATTCTCGTTCGGTTCGAAAAATATCGCACCGTCGATAGCGGTTGCGTCGTCCGCGCAAATAGATTGCATTTCGGAGATCACTCGCTTATACCAGTTTTCGTCAGCGGAACGCGCGTTGCTGGTTATTGTTACAAAGCAGGAAGATGTTTAAAATGTTTCTGAAAGTTTTCGCCTGTTGCTGTTATTTCCTGTCGGTATCCGATGCTCAATACTATCGGGTAAGAGACATATTTTTATCCGAATTTAATTATAACTCTCAAACGACCCCGCTGCGGTGGCCACTACTGAGTGACGGGAGAACTGTTTGGTATAGCGCGGTCGATTCCGAATCGGTGTCGAAGGCGAGTTTAAAACGCGAAATGAAATCATTCATCGGTTTCACTTAAGTCGACTTTTAGGTAGCGTGTTTTGGTTGAAAGAAACGATTACGAAATATTACGGAACTTTCAGCTCCGAGTTTAACTAAAACGAAAAATCCTTAAAACGAAAACACGTAACAGCCGAAAAGTCTATATTATAAATATGGATAGTTGAAAAAATAAGTTTTTTTTAACGCATCGTGCTCTTAACAAGCCACCTGTGCTAGCATAAAAGGTGTCTAGTGTATAACCTCGGTAAAATACATCGAGTTTACGACAAGAACTTAATCCGATGTTCCATTATGAAACTGATTGTAAGTTAATAAGATTACGCGTACGAACTTTAAACTAGATATAGCCAAATTTTATAAAGACAAAACATCTCCTCCTGTTTTTTCGCTCTCTCGCCTTCTCCTTACTGCTCCCTCTTCACTGATCCTCCCCTTATATTCGTGACCTTAATCACAACTTTTTCGAATTTGTTCTGATCTCCTCAACGAACGCTCCTTTCTATAAGCCCAACTTTTAGCTTTGGATCTTCCTACTTAACGCCACTCGTTTATCCTTTTCGCTCTTATTGTCTTTTGTTGTCCTCCTGCTACTATCTTTTGTGTCTTCCACTTCTGACCGACCGACTATTTAGTTTTTTCTGATTTAGTTTATCACGTTGTTGAGTCAAGGCCGCTGGCGCGTCCAAGAAAAATAAAAGAATAAAGACGAAATTTTCAAAATAAAACATGTAACAAATGCCGACTGGGGTTTAATTTGATCCGTAATCGTGTGTGGTAATTACACATTGAGCCATCAGAAACTAGTCGGAATTTATTAAAATGTAACTGTTTTTTTTTATACGTTTCACGTTAATAATTTATTTATTATCGAGTTCAAAAAAAGTTTTTTTTTTTTCGGCTATTAAGGATAGTCATTGCAGTTTTTTTTTTTATTTTTCTTCTTGTTTGGGTTTTTCCCCGGGGCTTGTCAGCAACGGATGATTACCCATCAACATGTGTAAATAGCAACAATTAGGAGTCACAAAGAATGGAATCTGACAAAGAACGCTACACCAAGATCTGTTTATTACACTTATTGTTTATGTTTACTGTACAGTAAGTAACTTTTACACCTATATAAAACAATTATTTAATTTTTATTAAATATCCGACGCGTTTCGAAGACAAAGCTTTATGATCACGGGAGTTATTATAATTATAATCACTCCCGTGATCATGAGGTCTTCGAAATGCGCCGGGTATTTAATAAAAATTAAATAATTATTTTATATTGGTGTAAAAATTACTTACTGTACAAAAAATAAGACATCATCGGCGGTATGATAAAAAAAAAAAAAAAAATGATCAAGGATAATGACAACAACATACCGACCTTGATCGCACAGAAAATAAGAGTCCACTAACCTTAATCGTCGGTTGATGTTTCGAAAAAATTTTTGCTTCCTGTGATTTTTGGTGTTCTCGTTAGTGCTATCGATTGGGTAGCAATAAAACTAATCAAAATCACAGCAATTTAAATACAAACACGTTAAATTAAACAAACAAGAAATACGCAGATTTAAAAATTCCAACGAAGCAAAAATTTTATAAATATACATATATATATATACATATATACATATATTGATGGTCACGCCATTTTTACGCCGGGGTCATCAGGAAAAGTGTCCTGTCACGAAATTTGTCCCAAAAAAATGTCACAATTTGATGTAACGAAATATGTAAGGAAAAAAGGTAACGAAAAAATGTCTTAATCATCAGGAAAAGTGTTCTGTCACGAAATTTGTCCCAAAAAAATGTCACAATTTTATGTAACGAAATATGTAACGAAAATGTAATGAAAAAAGGTATCGAAAAATTTTTTTCGAGCGGCGTAGCCAATGAAAAATTGTATTCTTCCATAACAACTGCTTGCCCCCTTTCACAAAGGGCCGAGTTAATATATATAAATATATGTATTGGTCGCTAGAAAACTAACAACCGTATGTCGGTTAAGTAAGAAATTAAAACATTGACTAAAGTTAGTACAGAGTGTTAAGGAATACTGCGTCGGGAGTCGTTCATTTTTTGGAGGAACTGACTAAAACAGAGTTATTATAGTGATCGGAACACTCTGAAATATTAAAACATATAGATTCAAAAAACACACAATATAATATTACGATAAGCAAAAAACAAAATATAAATATTATAAAATACTAATTATTTTCAAACTATATCGTTTTGACTCTTCTTGCATTGCTTTTGAGATTATCAGAAAACTGAAGAAATAGCGACTCCAATTATCTAACCTTAACTAGAAATTCGTAACTGAAATTATATATAAGTAGTAGAAAAAAAAGGAAATCGGATTACCGAATTTTTTCGAGTAATTTTTCGGATCCCATAAGGCAAAAGCGTGTCTGAAGGTTTCGAAAACAAACAATACGGATTTTTCGAAATATTCATTATACGTTTAAAATACCAATTAAAATTTCACGAAATGTAGAATACACAATTTTATTGTTTATAAAATACATAAATCAGTCAACTGGATTTGATTTTAAAAAATCATAATCGTAGCATTAAATTATACTGCACATTATCTAAATTGAAGTATCGGATTTATATTAATTTTTTCTTAAAGATCTCCATTAAGATGAAACGCTTTACGGTCAGACCATTTAATATCGGTTAATGAGGATTTCACATAATTACTGGAACATTTCTGCTATATGTTATTGGAAACATCTAATTATCGGTGTGATTAAAGGAATCGACGAAAATGTAGAATAAAACTGAAATTGAAAATTAGATTTTCCTTTAAGTTTAAGATTGTTTTTTCCCGACTTTTTACGGAATCGTGATTTAGGTGATGTAAAAAACCAGATCGCTGTAAATAGGGAACAAAGCTCCACTTTATTACAACTCACATAGCCTAGATTTACCTTAGAGTCATTGACTTTTATTTCTGAGTAGAATTTAAAAAAAAAAAAGCGATAACATGTGTGCACTAGTAAATTGTTTAAAAACATCGAGAAAAATAGTAGACGAATGCGGTTCAAACTCATACGGAACACAATTATTTCCGTTACGTAATCGAGATATCAGTCAAACGAACAGACGACTACATAACGGGTAATCTTAATTTCCATCTTATTACGAGCACTACATGCTGCATTAATCAACCAACGTGAATTATCTATAGAAGTACTGACTGGAGAAGTTAAAACAAAGTAGTCATTTCATGATTTGCAACATTTTGCTTATTAGCCATGTTTGTTTTACAAATTGATAATTTTCAAATATACATAACCGTAAACATACTGTTTAAACTACTTGTGTCCCGCGATGAGAAGGATCTCCAGAGCATATCTTTCTCTAATTTTTATAGAACAATTGTTGACTTTAACTGACTATGTAATTTCTTAATTTACGGAGTGCGGAACAATTTCTAATTGTCATCTGTTAATGGCGCTTTATGTCGCGGATTTCATTGATAGCTTTTGATGAAACACTTGCCTTACATAAAAACGTTACATGATTATTACCTCCAGCATAAAAATTGCATAGTCATTAATGTATATATATGTGTGTGTGAGCACGTATACAAACATTTTGAAAGTATTAATCAACTAGAACGCACGGAATTTTTTAACGTTGTAAAAACGTATTTTAATCAATGGGACACCACGGTAGGATGTAATTTCATTGAAAACACTCACTTGTACCACGACTGGGTAAGTACAGAGTAAGATGTAGGAAATTTATCGGAAACAAGATAAAACAGGAGAATGGACCTTTTCTTGATGTTTGAAGATTTTAGGAAGAGAAATGTGCTACAATATAGGATGTAGAGAGCCATGTATAATGGTGAGAGAGTGCCCGTGAAATGATTACATAAAAGTAGATTAGCTAAAACACCGCATAAAATATCATTCCCCTTTCTGACGATAAAGGATCCGAAAACTAGAGATGCTATTTTTTTTTTTTTTTTGATAAGGCAAGACAAGAAACCCTGAAAGGAGTGCAAAAACTTTCTTTATAAAGAAATCTTGTTGAAATACTACTTTCAAGGTTCGATGAATTAACAGAAAAGCACATGGCGGGATATTTTTGCCAACGTTAAAATGGGTGTTGGAATCGAGAGAGAACACTGAATATCTTGTTACACTAATTTGACGTCAGATATAAATTTTATTATCAAGATTCCCGTTACCCCTGGGAATAGTTTAGAAAATGAAAAACTTCAGGAATTGTAAATTATAAATCCAAACATCCGGCAATAAAACGAAACAATGAAAAGCTGAAAGAAATACCACCGGTATTTCTTAAAAGACACCCCTCTCCGTATGGAATTTTCGGTTATATCTCAAAAGAAAACAAAAATATTTTTTAATACACTCTATAAGGTAGAATTTTTGAAATAGTTTTTAATCGTTTTAATTTACCGATGTCACATTGACGCCATGTAATTTAATTTAGAACTTAACATTCCCCTTGCAACTGCCAGTGACATCGTGTATAGCCTCTTGTCCGTTAACGACGTCATCACCGAAAGAACATTTTTCAGAACTGTGGGTCAAGAAACGTCGAATGTCAGTAGTGTTCGAGATATTTTTTAAGATGCAACGACTGCAAATAAGATTTTTAGAAGTAATAAAAAACTAATTCTTACAGCGCATTTTGTTTTTATTTTATTTCCTCGCGAAGAATATCATTCTTTAAACCGGCTACCGAGGCGTAATTGGTTAGGCAATAGTTTTTCGTTCAGGTAGGATATCCCGCTGCCGTATATTTACATTCCAAAAAAAGGTTTTAATGTCTGAGCGAGTGCCTCCCCCCAAAAAAAAGCTATTCTTTAGAAATATTTTTTGGTAACAACTACTTTATTTTTATTTATTTATTTTCTTTTTTGGAAGAATACAGCAAAATAATAACAATAAAATGTTCAATTTGCTATTTTTGTTTTATACAACTCCGGCTTTCCGATATTTGACCAGGTTACCACTTGTTATCTTCCTTACTTATTTCCTATTTATTTAGAATATAATATTATTATTTGCACAACATTTTCTTTTCTCATTCTATCCGGACTGCTTTATTGTGGATTCCAGGACACTCGTGAATCGAAGGTAATGACTCAGCCGATATATACTTTCATCACGTAATATTGCTCTTCTGCCGCAGCTACTCACCCCAAACTACGAATTAACTTGTACTCCTTTTTATTCTCAAATCCTGAATCCTTTTAATTTCTCTGTTCATCCACCGTCTTATTCCTGGTTTTTCAGTTTTCCCTCTGTTTAGCATTCAGCTCTTTTTGGCAGTCTGTCGTCTACGCTTTATGCTTTCTCCATTCTCTCTGGTTCCCTCTTTGTCACCTCCACCTTTCCTCTCACAACTTTATACGTGATGCAAATCATATTTTATGCGAATACTCTTATAACGTTCTTCTTTCTACTCTTCATTTTTATCAGCCGGCCTTCCAACTCTTTATTACGCGTATTTTATTTTCTCTAACAGCCGAATCCTTTTTGTTCCCTACACCTGATATACTACTTCTCTCTTTTTCTCACTTCTTGGGCTAACTCTATTTTGATTAATCAAAAAAAAAAAAATGCTGAATTTCGATGGAGGAGAATGAATTTATATATATATATATATAAAATAGATAACTGTATCTTTACCAACTGAGCAAATTAAAAAGTTTGTGTTATGATTTCTTATTTTCTACTTACAACTTGTGAGGCGCAAGTTACCGTACATAATTTTAAATTTTCTATTTTGAGTTTTTGGGCCTTTTCACGAAAGCTTTGCGAAACTTCTACGAAAATCCCTAGAGGTTAACGCGATTTGTGAACCGCTTGCGTAGAACATTCAAGTCTCGCGCTGTAGACACGCGTACATGGGCAAAACGAAAGCTGGTCTGCATAGTGGTACGTGTGTCTGATACGTTATTTCAGTAATTTATCTGTCCAATGAGAAAAGGTGAGAATTACTGAGCGGAATTCCACAGAATTATCGTTAATTTCGAAAAATTCGGTTGTATAATCACAATGATTGTCCTCATTACCAATTCTCCTTCGTATGCGTTTTTTTCTATTTCTTATTATTTTTTTTTGGGCCCGTCAACCAAGGACCTCACCCAAAAACGATAGGAACAAGAGTTCACTAATTGAAACTTAATTCGATCGGAAATAGCTGAGATAAAGGAACCAATGGCAGGGACAACATACTGAGAAGAAAAGAACAGTAGGAAGCACAATAAGGAGCTGGAAGTCTTAACTGTTGTCGACCACCTTCAATTCCTACAATATTACTGCAGATCCTTTAGTATCTGGAAAAATAATAATTCTAACAACGACGACCCAGTCAGGCTTTACACGCATTACTACGTTTCTAAGCCGACATTGATTACTCGAAGGTAGTGTGCGAATCCATCGGCTGGACCAAACGTTATTATGGCGCGCACCGCCTTTGTCCAGGGATTCTATAATTTCTCGGTCGGCGTATATAAAAGAACGATGAATTAAGTGTCTCCCGATTTCAAGAAGAAAGAATTCTCTGCGTCCTTAACAGATCGCGCCCATGGGACTTACATTTATCTTTGATCCCCCCCCCCACCTACACATACACATACATTCACACAAACTACATACTCCGTCCGTAATTAATTACACCTACGATATAACTACAGCAACGAAGCTCCTTTTAAAATAATCGTTTATACAACCACACTAGACTCCAATCAGTGTTCACGTTCGTTCGTATCTTTACACTTTTTCACGTTGTCAGTTCGCTACGCTTTACGCTTTAACTTCAGTGTTATAAATTTAAGAAAAAAAGCAAAACTAGAAAAATTGTTAATTGAAGGAAAAAGCAAAACTAGAAAAATTGTTAATTGAAGGAAAAAGCAAAACTAGAAAAATTGTTAATTGAAGGAAAAAGCAAAACTAGAAAAATTGTTAATTGAAGGAAAAAGCAAAACTAGAAAAATTGTTAATTGAAGGAAAAAGCAAAACTAGAAAAATTGTTAATTGAAGGAAAAAAAATATTGCATTTTATTATATTTGGGCGTTTTATTAATTCGAGACAGTAAAGAAAGTAGCGGGAACATGAAAACGCAAAAATTCTGACGGACATGAGAATGAGATTGAACTTGATTCCGTTGAAGCCTTATAGCAGTAGTAGTGGTTAAAAACTGCTTTCCAATAGACTCTACGTTAATAAATGATTAGAATTGAGAACGAAAAAAATTCATTACGAGAGTTATTAATAATCGCGTCGATTTATTTGTCATTTTACAGAATCCGTACGAATTCGATTATTCGCTGAACGGCGACACCCAAAGTGTCGTTAAAAGTTACAAAAAGAAGTCAGAACAAGAGAAATCGCAAGATTTTTCGAAAATTCCCGGAGAACCAGGAGTCGATTATCCGCTCTATCACGAAGTTCCAGAAACCAGATTTAGTTGCAGTTCCGTTCCTTATTTGCCGGGAATGTATGCAAACATGGAAACCGGATGTCAGGTAAGAAAATCGAGCCCCTAATACATGAGAAACCGTCCCCCCCTCCCATTATTATTTTACACTTCGTTATCTGTACTGGAAAAACTGTTTTACGATTTAATCGATGAATAAAAAGCTCCAGCATGCAATTTTTCCGATGTGTTTGGTAATTCCATAGTTTCAATTAACGGTGTTTTATAAATGTTTCATCTCAACGCTCTTTAATAAGAAAATTTACAAGTTACAATTTTCAACTCTTCTTTTTATAGAAGAGCTTTTTTTGGAAATTTTTGAAATTTATTTTCTATTTGAATTTTTAAGCAGTTACGCGTTTTTTTAAGGTATTCGCAGCGAAAAAAAAAAAAAAGAAAAAGAAAAAGGAGAACATGCCCCAAAATTAAAACTATCAGTCTCTCGTGTTACATTATTCGTAATAAAAGTTTCGCCGATTTCACTGTATCTTTATCATGAGTTGTTTACTATACAACGAATAAGCAAGCACTAGAGACAGCGATGTTAAACAAAAATGGCAATTGACAGCCTGAAAAAATCTCATTATCCCGCTCTGCTTCGGATATAATTTTAATTTTATCGCAAATGTTATTTTAAAGCGAAAGATATTGCAGCATTTATGTTTGTTTTTTTTTTTCCTTTTGCGCTCGGTAGGCATATCACGTTTGTCACGATGGTCGGGAAGGTCACCAAGGTGCAGCGTTCTTATGCAGCAACGGTACACTGTTCAATCAGAAAGAATTCGCCTGCGACTGGTGGTACAACGTGGATTGTAAATCATCGGCAGATTATTACGAGTAATAATAATTGGCTATCTTTTTCTTTCTTTTTTTAAATGGGATTATTTTATTTATTTAACTATTTAACCTAGTTAAATATGTGAAGGACGACTCGGAATGTTTACACATGATTTTTCGTTCGGGGTTGGGAATAAATTGCCTTGTAGCTACTTTCTTTTTCCTTAAGAATTTCCGTAGTGAATTTTACAAGTTTTTGGAAATGTTCTTTATCCCAATGGCGGATGCACGGGTGGGAGAAGGATAGGAGACATCTAGAACCAATACCTCAATGAAAAAACTTATTACAACAGAGAAACTTAATTTATACTATAAAAGATTTGTATAAATGTTACCTATGATGGATTTAATTATATAACTAATATTTAATACTGTTTTCTAGTAAAACCATTATACGTTTTTATTCCGTTTTAAACGCAACTGTCATGGATCTTTTGTCTTTTTGATTTATTTTTAATTTTTATTTTGCAATTTTAATTAAAAATAGTTCAATGAGAAATATACATATATTTTTTTTTTACTTGTTCGCAGATAAAGAATTCGCATTGGATTACTAACAAAAATTAAAAAAGAAGTAAAATTTAATAAAAAAATACCATCGTGTTCTCTATTCTTTTTAGTAATTTACTATTCAAATTCTAAACCACCATTTTTTTTAGCTCGAATTTTATAATTTCGTTTTCTTTTTTCACCACCTAAAAATAAAACAAAAATTAAATTAAAAATTGTAAGAATTATGTATTTTTAAAACATTTTTAAAACAACATTTCTAAAGAGGTGCAAGGGGTATTTCTCAAATCTACTGTTTACCGTATATAAGATTTTACGTAATTATATAATCCCCCCTCCTCCCCCAAAATGTTTCTCTGGATCCGCCCCTGTTTTATCCATAGGTGATTTCTCAAAAAATTTTCCACTGATATTTTTGAATTTTTTACATATCTGAAATGTATGGTCTGGAATATTTTCCGATTTTTTACATTCTCCGCAAAGGCTATCGATGATTTTTAAAATTTTTATAGGTAAACTGCGAAATTACCGCGACCTGTTAACTGCTATGTTACAAAATAGCCAAATCCCAAATTTTTACGTTTTAATCAATTCTTTATACGTGGGTCCCCGCCTGTAGTATATTTTTTATATTGTTCTCGCCAGATTTTGATTATTTTTCTTTTCACTTCTTTAATCATTTCTTCAGGTAAATTGGCTACTTCTTCTCACGAATTTCAAAGTAGATCGTCAAAAAAAAAAAAAGCAACAACAAAAAAACCTTCTAATACAATTCAGATAACTTTCCTTAAATTTCATGAACTGCTTTCTTAAACTCCTGACCGAATTTTCGCATGTAATTATTAATTCGCACTTTGTAGAACCTTTATAAGTATAATATATTACATAGGTAAACGCACGCCATTTTGAACCGTTCTGCATAATGTCGAACAGATTACTCAGCTAGTCTTCGGTTGTTGTTTAAACTATACACTTTTAATGACTGTTTATAGTCTCCGACACAGACACTTGTGTTCTTAATGATTCTTAATGATAATTGAAAAGAAAACCGATCGCACGTAAACATTTTATTTGGTAAAAGACGCGTTGCAAACAGAAAATTGAACTAAAAAATTAAAATCATAAAATTTTATAATCCGGCGTTGTTTTATCTGTGCTGCGTTCGTATATTTACTGATATTTTATCAGTCAGATCGTTCATTTTATCTCTATTGTCTATATTTGCGTCTATTTATTCATATTATTCTTATCAGCTTTTCTCATTATTATTATTATTGTTATTATTATTATTAGCTTCATCGTTGATATTTCTAGCTCTTCTCTTTTGTTGAGTTAAATGCCGGACACGTCCGACGGGAGGTGGTAAACCTCCCCCGAACAATTCTCGCTCTACTGCTAGAACTGTATCCGACGTAATAAAATCTCCAAATAAAAATAAATCATCTGCAAATGATCCTTCCCCGTCCTTTTCTAAATTTGTTCCGGCTGCTTGTGCCCTAACAATAACTTTCAGAGTCAGTATGTGCGACTGTTGATCAAACACACATTAATACTACACACCGTCACATAACAATCCGTCTAATCTAACACAGAAAAGCAAACAAAGTCTAACTCCTCTTTAAAATTGTATTCAATACAAAGGGCAAATCGTTGTTCCGATTGAGAGTCTGGAAAATAAGAATATTGCGCCTATCTCCATCCCATGTCTTTGGCCAGAATGTTTTATTAAAAAGTTAATCGTCTCTCCTCTATCCTGCAGGTCAGGGAAAAACTTAATAAAACCATGTTTTTTTTACGTCTGTAATTCGAGGCCGATAATTTTATTCTCTCGGATGAAATACATAAACGAGTTAAAAATCTGCTCTTTCATCCCGCAATATCATCTGCTATTTCGACTTGGTATAATCCGTGATATTCCGTCCGATCTTTCTGTTAACGAACTCCTGTCCAGCTACACATCAGAGGTACCTATCTCTAATATTCGCAAGCTGCAAAAAAGGTCCTCCGATAATTCTTTTATTCCTATTCCTGTCATCGAAGTTAAGTTTCAGGGTTCCTTCCTTCCTCCTTACATTTGTTTCCATGATTCACATCGTGTTAAGAGGTTGAGCTTTTAATCCGTATACTCCAATTATGTCGCAATTACCTTCGTTTTAGGCATTTCAGTGCTTCTTGTCGTAGCAAAATCATCTGTTCCTTGTGTGCAGGTGATCACATTCGTGAATACACCATTACGCAACAAAGTGGCCCTTCCTCCTATCTTTGCGCGTCCGCTGCGGAGAGAATAATTCCGCTTTGGACCCCAACTATCAACTCTTCAAAGAACAGGTTAAAATTCATAAGATTATGGAGTTTACAAAATGTTTCTTATTCTGAGGCAAAAAATATCTGCCAAGCTAAATTATTGTCTCCAGCTTTCTTCAGGAAATCCGGTGTAAAGCCGAAGGATAAACAAATCCTCGTCTTTCACGGATTCTTTTTTCGGTCGAGAATGTATTGCTCTAAATGAAGACTGCGCGATGTTGAAGATGTTCAGCTAATGACAGATTTTTAATATATTTTGCTTTATTATATTAGCGGTAATTTTATACTTTCGTAATAATTCATATCGTAGTTCTCGCTGATATGCTTTTTTTCACTCAAAATGTGGAACATTGTTTTTCACCGCTTTTCTTTACATTATAATTCAGCCGTTACGTTCTCGGAGCTATGTACTAGAATAACGCGATAACTATTATGATATATTTACGAATTTAAACGCGAACGAAACAATCTAGACAAAACGGGAAGAATCTACAATACAATTTCCTCAAAAATTTTTCCGCCCATTACCACCAAATAAAAAACCTAAAAGCTAATTTTCTAAAGTATGCTTTCATCGAGCTCTCTGTTCCTCAATTATAAAAAGGTATCACACAACGCATTTTAATTAACGTGTTTTTGTTGCTTCTTTTATGTGACTTTCTTTTCAAAAACATTAGAACATTTTGATCTGAAGAGCATATAATGAAACATATTTTTAGGACATAAATGATAATAACCGTAAATTAGTAACATTGCATCGCAAAAATTTCAAAAATTTACCATCAACCCTAAAGTTTTCTTTTTTTCAATTAAAAAGGTTACCGTATGGGACATGTATACATAATTTTTGTAAAAATATACCTAAAAAAAAAGCACGTGCAGTTTGAATAACGTAAAAGATCATCTTACAAACTACTTTAATAATTAATAATTAATAAACATTTTTTTGTTCTGAGATTGTATAATTTAAGTTTGAATAATTTCGTGGCGAAACATATGGTGGTAATAGACTATCTCAGAGAAAGCTCATTCGGAAAAGTAGTGCCAGACGGAGTGGGCATATTTTTTGCAGAAATTAAGTCTCTCCTACATATATTAAACCCGGAACCGAGGCCACACATTTTCTTTTCTGACATTAGTGGCAAGAAACGTTATCAATCAAGAAGTGTAACAAAAAAGCGACCCACCGTTTACCTTTAAATATCGAATTTATTACGTTGCGACGGTTTCACCAGACATTTCTAATGTAGTTCACTCGGCATTACAAACCCAATTATCCCCGTAACGGTTCTTCTTTTTTTTTTTTTAATTCCAAAAATTACAATAGAATACGGCTTACAAAATAATAACATACTCAGGTGAGAAAAGCTTTTCAGTTGCTTGTAATAATATATGTAGTTTTGCTTTTTATTTTAAACTTTTAAATTTCGTTTTTTAACATTTTTATTTGCAGGCTAAATGGTGACGTTGCAAAAAATCCGTTTGTTCCGAAGCAGAAAAGCGAAGAAGAACAATCGGATTATTATAAACAGCCGTATTCATCTTCGCCATACATCGTGAAAAATAACTAGTGATTCTTTTTTTTATTTATTTATTTTTTTAATATATATGATTAAATTAATAAAACAGTTATTAAACTATTTTTACAATTAATCGCTTACTGCGGAAAAAATATTTTGGTTAAATCATTTTTTTTCGCCAACTTCTTACAAATGTATGAAACTTTACGGGGAAAAAAACAAAAACACAGTAATATAACATCGGTCATTTATACGATATGCAAAAAAGCGAAAAGCGAGATCTTCTCTATCAACTTTGAATTAACAATTTTTAACAGTGGGTGCAGTTCTAGCGATCTAATTTCTATATAAACAATATGTTAATTCTTACAAAGCACTAACCGTGATAACCGATTTAAAACAGAAATCTGTACCGTTTTCGTGAGTTTTCTACAGTTACAAACACGTTACAAAAATATATGAACTTTTTTGCGATACAGAATCTGCTTTTATTAATCACGATCCCACTTTTATTAAACGAAAAAAAAAAAAAAAAAAAAAAAAAAAAGCTGAGGCAGAGAAATACCATGTACCATATCCTTCCAGTCAACTTAGTGGTGTAAAAAGTACACCCCTGTGCGAACCACTTAAATCTTCAGCAGTTTAAAATTCAAAACGCGCGTTATTTGTTCGCGAGATAAATTAACCAGCAGAAAGATTTATTTTTTTCTAATAATTACAACATCTACTAAAAAAACTAATCCGTTAAGTGGTGTAATGCAAGAGGCATTTTTTAAAATGAACCCGCTCCCATTCATTACCTCCTACTATTTCTGTTCGGCCCTAGTTATATACTAATTTCTAAGAAATTCATCGTTTCGCCAACTAGATTCTTTATCCAGATTGGTTGCACTTTTTCTCGTTGTTATTAGCATTACTGCGGCTCTAGCCTAGAACAGAAGGAAAAGTAATCGAAGTGTATTGATACGGATTTGGTATTTAATGCTCGAGTTAGAAATTATTATTCGGTTCTCCTTCTTCACGCGCTAGCTCCGCCTCGGAGGTTGGCGATCCACGTTGCCAGCACGACCTTTGAATCAATGAAGCGGAACAACTCAATTGATGTGCAGCCAAGCCATCGGCGAAAATCTTTCATCCAGGAGTTCTGCGGACGTCCAATAGATCTTTTGCCCGCTATTTTTCCTTCTAGGATGACTCGCAGAATCCGGTACTTAGGGCCTCTCATTACGTGATCCAAATACCGTAGCTTATGTTCTTTGACCGAGTTTAACAGCATGGGTTGTCTTCCAATTCGATCTAGTATTTCCCTGTTTGTGATTCTTTGAATCCATGATATCCGTAGCATACGACGATAGGTGTACATTTCGAAAGCCCGTATGCGTTTTTCCAGTGTGAAATCCAACGTCCAGCTTTCGCAACCATACTGCAAGATCGAAAACACGTAGCAGTTCAGCAAGCCTTAGACCAATGTTCAATTCGTGTCTCGTGAAAAGTTTTCTCATGGTTACAAACGCCGCTCGAGCCTTCTCGATTCGAGAACGAACCTCTTTCTTTGAGATGCAGCTGTCATCCAGAGTGGTGCCGAGGTATCTGATTGATGGGACTCGCTCTATTTCTACGCCATTAATTTCCAGAGTACATTTGGTTGCCTTCTTCAAAAAAAACCATAACTTTTGTTTTCGAGGTGTTCATCAGAAGTCCAAATGCTCTACTATGCTTTCCAAGTTTGTCTATCATCTGCTGCAATTCTGCTTCACTACCGGCTATTATAAGACTGTCGTCCGCATAACGTATATTATTGATTGTTATTCCATTTAACTTAATTCCCCCATTATTTACATCGAGTGCTTCTTCGAAAATTGCCTCCGCATATATATTGCGAGTCGCTAGAGGAAATTCTCTAGGTAGTAGTCACTCGTTGCCAATTGGTACCAGTCCGCCGGCAACGACACGAATGACAACAGCCAAGAATTTCTGCGCGTCCATATTGTGCGGGCTGGTAATTCTCATTTGGTAGGCTTGGTACTAATTAGAGAATCTAAAGCGGAAATTCATTCAGCCGGTGGGGAAATGGTGGGGCGTTGTTTGCCGATAACAACGCAACAATAAATACCATTAAGGATATTGCTACAGTCACATATTGCAGACCACCAGCAGCTCACTCATAACCAAAGTGTCCCAAGCAAGACTAGTGTTCTATGAACATTATGTCTTGGGGTGAGTAGGCGAGTATATAGCGCCTTAAAACTGGAAAAATCGGCTAATAAACTCTAACAGAAAATCCGGCGGACGGTAAAGGGGGAAACCACCGTCGTACTCGTCCCATCAATTCACAATTATTCGGTTAAGATCATTTAATTCTCGATCTCTTCGGCATTGTCGTCTTATCAAGGACATGCACTCGACTAAATCGCAACTTCCCGGTATAGTCGAATATTCAGCACCCGTCGGAATTAGGGCTGTGCAAGTGTGTCATTGCGGTAGTGACTAACAGCAACGACACATACGCTCTCGTCCGGTAGTTTCTGGAAAGCGTTGAGCCGAGGGAAGTTTGTAAAATCCCGACGACAGCACCTAGTGGAGTGTTAATTGCTAGAAAACTTTCAATCATCTTCGTAACGTAGCCTTTGAGCTGATTGTCGGACGTTGTCATCGACTCTCGTTTAAGCCGCGTTACGACTAATTTGGTATAGTCACGTGGTCAGTTAGTACTGCCTTTTTACGAATTCGTGCAATTCGTATTCGGTAAAAATTCATTATATCTAGTCTTTAAATCGAATTTAGGTTCAGTCGTCATCATTGTTTGTATTTTTCGTTTCGTCGTTCGTACGTGAAGAAAGGTGAAAACTAAAAATTTCGTCAAACCTGTTATATAATTTACCATTGCCTTTGTACCGCGTATCGCCCGAGAGGGGTGGGTAGGAGACGCGTTAGGTAAAGGAATAATTTCGTTTTATTATTAATTTTCTACGTGCAAAAAAATTAGAAATTGCCAAGAAATCCAAATTTATTGCGTCCCTAATTAATTTCCGGGAAAAACTACGTCAATCGCATCAATTTATTAAATGTTATTTTTTTATTTATTTTTTTTTAATTATTAGCATTTATTACACACTTCCTGAATTCATTAAACAGAACACTACTGTACATTGTAGTCACATACTTAAAAATCGACCTTTATCGACACGCAACCGAAACGTTATTACTTATAATTATATTTATTAATAGGCAATAATTTGGTGTAGCGTAAGCAGTTCTCCAAATGGATGTCGAATGTCTAACTCCCTACCCAAAGTGTAGCTCCGAAATAACAAACTTTATTTATTATTTCGTAATTAATGAGAAGAGCGTCGAGGAAATTAAATAAAATTCTAGTTTGAGAAAAACCATATTTAATAAGTAGTAATCACAATTTTATATATATATAAAAATTACGAGGTAAACTTTTAAGTAGACAGAGAATTGAAATTGTAGCACAGACAATCAATACCGTCAATTGGAAAATAAAAAAAAATAAAAAAACTAACGACGCACTATTAAACGTTGACAAATCTTATACCGGTTTCTTATCAAGTATTGTCACACGCATAAGGCGTAAACGAAACGCTACGTCCCGTTTCGAAAAATATACATTTACAAACCGATTTTTACCCATCCTTTTATACGCAATAATTACTAACGTTAAAAATCGAATTGCCACTTTCGCTTAATGACTGCATTTGAAATAATAAAAATCGAAAGTATTAATGAGACTTTTAGAAAGCTGGAGCGTATCCTTGCCGACTTCGATTGCCTCAGCATTAAGTTTACCGCGACAATGTTGCACTTCATTGGCTATTGGAGAAATTGGCTTAAAACATTTACACAGTGGATAACACCGAAACAACCATAATAGATGTAGCGGAATATTCTCTTCAGTCAGTGCAGTGGTTCTAAAACACAATACAAATATATATATATATACAATTTAAAAAATTTTTATATAAAAAATACATAATTGATTGTCATTGCCATTGTGAAATTGTACCACACTACGACGAAAAGTTACCGTGATCCTTAAACATCTGAACCGTATACGGTACGTATATCAGCTCGTTTCAAAGCTTTTTAAACGAAGTCTTTGAATATATATGTTTAGCCACTTCAAAATAGTAGCGCGATCTATGTCCATTCTCTTTTTCTTGGACAAATACCGTTTTATCACCCTTTTCATTCTTCGCACATAACCTGAAAATCGCGTATGTTGTGCCAAGTATGCCGATAATAATCGGGGCAGATCTTTCTCCGACTTCCGTTGTCATTACCGAGAAGTTATTTTGTTTTTGATTACCTAGGGCGCATATACTTCTGCTTCATACAATGTAGTGCCCAGGTCACCTGGTACACCTAGTGAAACAACTTCGGCGAAACTGGCACGTTCACTTCTCCAGAACTCTATTTATCACCAAGATCCCATGTTCTTCAGCTTACTTATCGAACTTTCCGTAATTTGCGCTCTTTGACATGTCTGGCTCCGAAACTACTTCTACACTCTAAGATGGAGTATAAATAAGAAAAACGATCCGTTTTCTTAATACTCTCAATTTTACGATCTTTCGTACATGATTGATTATCGGCATTTTAATTTTCGATCTATTAATAACAGATCATGATCACGTTAACTAATTCCTAATGACATAATATATGATCGGTGTCTTAACACGGTACAGTTAAATTATTTTTTTTTTACACTTAGAGTTTGTGTAATATTAATTTTCCAGCTACATTCTCTCCAGGAAGGTACAGTTAGATTGGCTAAAACATGTTAATTAGTTTGTTTTTGTATTCTTTAGCTTTCGATATATCTAGTATTATAAGCGCATTACGGTAAATAAATAAATAAATAATCGTTTGTTACGCATTATGAATATTTACAAAATAAAACTATAACAAATTGAGCTTTGTGCACTGATATAAATTCAAAGTAACTGCTTTGTAACAGCTGTGTATTTTATTTTATCATATTATTACCAGACGAATTAAAGCTTTTTTTTTTAAAACTGGACAAATAACAGTGAAGGAGAACATTTTATTTATTCGAAAATATTACATATTTAAAGGTTGACACGAATCGCCTCACTTGATACATTCAAAGAGCACAATAATTTATTACTGATTTTTTTTATTGATTATTTCGTTTTATTGGGTGTTCGTCAACATGGACATTAGTTCAAGAACGGAGGAGGAGAAAGAAAATCAGATTTTTATAAGATGAACTTATAAAAATGTATCAAGCGCTTGGATAACAGAAGGAGCAGGAAGAGAAGTATAAATGAAGCGCTGCAGGGGGACACTGCTTAATAATACAAGAGGGAAGTAAAAAAGAAGATCGTTCCATTGAAAGCGAAAAGCATTCGAACATTATGTGATCAGGGTCACGTATAAAGTAACTGTTAGAGGTATGTAAAAGACAATATGGAGATGACACGAGAGAGAAAAGCGGCTGAGCAAACTCACAGCGTGGGCGGCATCGTAGAAGGAAAATCAAATAAAAAGAATCCGGGTTTGATGTTAAACTCAATATAGAAAATTCTAATCTTATCCGAGAAATTCTAGCTGCTCACCTTCTTCTTCTTATTTTCAGTCCATAGAGGAGAACGATCATATTTCATTCAAACTACAGCCATGTAAGTGGCATGTCTGGACGTACTGAACCATTCGGTAAACAGAAGCAATAAAAAAAAAAGAACAGTTGTGTAAACGAAGAAAGGCAATCAAAGACATTTGTTGCACAGATTACTACCATGTTCTGTTTAATTTCATTTTACCGATTACTTTTCAACAGAGTTTACTGTTTTTCCCTTTTCCAACGGAAAAAAGAAAAAAATAGAACACAAATGAAAAAAAAAAAAAAGGATAGAGTGCGAACGCGAGACGGAATAATAAGAAGATGGCATGATGACGATGGCAAATAAGGGCGCTGAAAAATAAGATCTCATTGGTGTGCCGACAAATAAAATGTTCACGCGGTTTAACATACTGTTAAATATCAGCACTGTAATTGTACTTTTTTCTTTTTTTTTGTGGTACCTTTTTTTATTTACTACTTTGCTCAATAGCCGAATAAGTAATTAATACAAATTTACATTTCGTGCGGCAGCCAGTCCCGCATATTTTAAGCGAAAAAGTTTGAACACTAATCTTAAAAACTGCTAAATAGATTTTATTAAGTTTTCTCAAGAAAGTTGTTAAAAGCAAAGTAGTGGGTCTTAGGCTTTCAGTAATCAATTTAATGCGTAAATTACGGGTTTATTACGAAATAAATAAAATAAAATAAAATAAAATAAAATAAAATAAATAAATGAGCTATTTAACCACGAAAAAAATCTGTAGATTCTTAACCTAAACCAGGAAATTTCTGTGTACGAAATATGAGAAGAATGTAGAAAATTCATCCATGATCCGTCCGTCAACCGCTCTGCACTAAACACTAGATACGCACATGCGTTAGCACGTACTGGTCGTGCCAGCGCTTCTTTAAACGTAGTCAAGTTTATTCACCTTTGTGTAAGTTTTGCCCAAAAAGTTGAATGAAATGGTCGATTTCAATGGCATTTTCTTCACACTACTAACAGTGGATACATCACTCAACTGGTAGAATTCAACTAAAGTCACAAGATGAGGGGATACAATCGATAGTCGAACGCATGAAATTTGGCCGTAAGATTGCTCCCGAATTCTGAATCAACTACAGTCATAGTCAAGCTGTAACATTCTGCTTGGGAGAAACCTAGACACTGAAATTACAAAAAAATTAACTAGCCTAGGTAAATATCCGGAATTAACGAGACTCAAATTCATACGATTTGCTCAAATTTCATTCGGTTACTATTCCGCCAGCAACTTTTCCTATCGGCCCTATTGTTTAATTTTGAACATTGCGACTATCTAATTTATACTCGCTTGTTGCATAGATAACGAGTAGTGTTCGGGACAGCTCTATAAATCGTTATGAATACGTTTTCCACATGCAGTTTGGGTTTTTAACTAAATCTCCCAAAATCCTGGCTTCGTGTAAACAATAACCCATCCGATTAGCGGAAGAAAATAATTTGAAAAAGATCTATGCTATACAATACTACTACCGACATTTTTGGATATTAGCAAGTCGAAAAATCGTTTTTCTGCCAACTCTTCTTTTTCCTCCTACCTTCCCCATGATTATGGTTCGTGACAGTTCATATTTTGGACCTCTTAATATGTGTCCTCTGATTTGGTAGCCAAGCACCTTGACCACTAGATTACCGCGCTGCTCCCAGGTTTACTCACCCTGAAATAATTCGGTACCAGAGAAATCTAGGAAAGTAAAGGCGGATCCCATGAGAAAGGAACTGGCCCCAGTATTCTCCTTAGATCTATTAGGCTTAATAAAATATGAAAAGCTTAACTTCACAATCCATGATACCTTATCAAGGGTATGGGACTTGGTTTATTTTTTTTTAATGTGTGTCCTAAGTATGCTGTTTTTCTTCGTTTGATCAAATTCAGTAACTCTGTCTTTTTTCGATATACTTAATACTTCTTTATTATTCTTTTATGCTGTTCACGATATACATTATACGGGGCGGTAACACATATTTCGAAAGCTTCTGTAGTGTTTATTATTTTAGCCTTCAGCGTCCATTCTTCACAGCCATATAACAACTGACCACACGTAGCATTTTAAAACTCTGATTATTAATCTAAGAGATATTTCATGCGATGTGTTTTCCTCATTTTCATAAATGTTACTCTGGCCTGCCTTATTCTGTGTTTGCCTAGGTATTTGTATCTATTTACTACTTCTAATTTACCATTTCTTAATATTATCTTAGATTTACTTTTATCTACCGTTGCCATTACATTAGTTTTCTTAATATTAATTACAATACCGCATTTATCACAGGTTCTTTCTATCGTTTTCAATAATATTGCTAGATCCTTCGCAGTTTCCATTAACATTATCGTGTCATCTGCGTATCTTATATTAGTATTTATAATTTCACTTGATAACTTCAGGTCTATTTGTTGAATCTTCTCTAAATATAATATCTGCATATACATTAAACAATGCTAGCGACAAAACGCACCCTTGTGTCTAACACCGCGTTCGATTTTGATATTAGCTGTCCTTTCTCCATTATTTAGTATCACCGCTGTCATTTGTTGCAAATATAAATTCTTTATTAATCTTCTATCTGCAATATCTAAGTCAATTTCTTATAATATGTTAAATAATTCGTCATGCTGTACTTTGTCAAAGGCTTTTTTGAAATCTATAAAACACACATTGGCCCCGTTGGAATTCTTTTAATTTTTAAATATATTCTTGCGGATTAGCACATCTCTTGTTCCCAGCCCACATCGGAAATCAAATTGTTCTTTACTTATATTTTTTTCACATTCTTGCCGTATTCTAGCTTGCATTATTCGTAATAGTATTTTTAATGTATGACTAATAATTAAACTTAGAGGTCTGTAATCGTTATAAGATGTTAGTCTACTGGTTTTCGGAAACGTAACTAAATTCGACACTAGCCATTCTTTCGATGTTTAACTGTGAAAATTTTTATACTTTTGGCTCGACGGTACTATGCCAGTGTTTTTAATACCAGCATTTTCTTGTTAGCTAGTCACAGTTTCCAAAATGAAAAAAATGTATTATTAATTAAACTATACGCTTTATTTTATCATTAAAATTCCAACATACAATATCGATATTGAAATTGAAAATTCCATCTGAATTATGTTAGCTGTACAATATTAGCGTATATAACATAAATCTAATTTAAATTTATCCTTCGTATTTATAGTGAAAAACGATCTTTTATTTATCTCGTACAATTTATATACCTATCGCGTTATCTTTATTAACATAACAATTGATAGTAGCAGCAAAAATTTACACCGTGTAATAGTGTATGTTGATTTAAAAATTGATTTACCCGAATGATCGAAGATATTCCCTCGCACTAAAAATCGCTAACGAACCAAACGGTCCGTAAGTCATTTGCGATGGCGATGGCGATGCGCGTGCCAAACGATCTAAGCGAACGCTAGCAAAACGAATAAAACTAATCGAATACGGTAAGTCCTGTAAACGATTGCCCGTAATATCTAAATACCTGTTTCGAAGAAAAAAAAACATATAAAATGAGTACTACATATATGTATATATATGTGTTTGTGTATGTATGTATGTATTTATGTGTATGTTTTATTGCGGAGAAAGGAACCGAGTCAAAAAGATGTTTTTTTTTTAATTTTTGAAGGATTTTTAGTATATGCATCGTTTGGCTGCGAAAGGGATTAGGTTTAAGCGCTCTCCTTGGTGCACAAAACAGATTGAAGAAGAAATTAAGTTGCCGAATAGATATCGAAGAATTACTAGCAGCGTGTGTTTTGAGTGTGATATACACAGAAAAATGCAACTACATAAAAATCCTTGAGATTACCGTGAAACGTGATAGGTACTAAAAGTATTTTATCAAAAATTATAACTTCACGTTTGGTCGCCTACAAATAACGTCCGTTTCAAATGCGAGAGGCATGGTACAAAATTAATAAATTCTCACTTGACACAGAGTATAAGCGTATAGCAGAAGAAGAACTCTGTGCAAACGGAGGAGCCGGAAGTTCTACAAGCGAATAACTATGCCAAGATTTGCTCATCTCACTGATGTTGACGGTTGCTTCGATTACACGCTGAATTATTTACCTCTTCCATAAATTCTATTGCAGAAAGTGTATTTTATATGAGCTATAGCGTTGTCTACATGTACTTTTCATTCACAACACCATAAAGAGAACACGACTTTCCTGTACCTAAAAAGAGCAGTGGCCTCGCTGCCACACGATTACATCGTCCGCCAGCTTAGCTGCTACTTTTTTCCAATCACACGATAGTCCGAAGCTTGATGGTGGGGTTTGCAGCAGGGATGTTGCGGATATCCGCAATTGCGGAACTTCCGTATTGATTTTGACCTCCGCAACCACTTCCGCACCCGCAATAATCAATGCGGAGTTTTCGAAGATGCGGATGTTGAGCATGTTACATGTCACATGTCACGACAAGAAATTATGGTCAGAGTTAGCGAGTGGAATGTGCTATCGTATTTCGCTGATTAACCAATAGGGAGACTAACCAATATTGGACAAGCTGTCAATGGTCTTTTTTTGTTTACCATTTTGAATCTGTAAATCAATCACAACGTGTTTAGATGCACTTACTGTACGAACGTTTTTTTATTTTTCTATTTACTTCGTTATTATTTGAGTAATGCTAATTGTCAACTAATCACATCTGAGAAATGTCGATTCGATAGTTTTCTTTTTTTTTTCAGTCTAATAATAGGACAATGATGAGATTTGTATAAGAGTTGGTCGAAAATTTTTTACATGACCACAGAGTTGAAACTAGTGTGTTGGATCTTCGGTCCTCAGATCTGGAACGGTGAAAGAGATGTTCAATGTGATCTTAAACACCGGAGGTGCATACGGTGCACTCGGGGCCATTAAAAGACGAAACCTACGTAAGTAGGAGCCAAGCTTTCCGTGCTCCGAGAGCACCTGCACATTGTAAAAATGAATGTTTAAGCTTTGTAATTTTGACCTGTCAAAAACTTCCGGGAAGAACATATGTATGTCTTCCTTCTAGTTCGACAACTGTCCCACCTCCGTTGCCATGTTGCAAGGAGTGTACTATTAATATGGTTTTCAAGAGTTTCGAGAAAATGACCCAAATTGGAAAGATCGATATCTAGGAACTGGATATCCTCAACACGGGATACATCTCCAACAACGAAATAATGGGGGCACCAGTGACAAAAAGATCTAGTGGAAGAATGTATGATACGACATTAGCAGCAGACGTGGAGCAGGTTCTACACAAAGAAGAAATATTTAGAAGAAATTTCCTCTGGTATTTGCCAACAGCATTTAAGGTTTTGTTATTTATATAAATAATAGAGCCCCATACACCTGTAAAGGAACTGAATCAGACCCTTATACAGGATGATCCTCTCCCCATATTTAAGGCCAAAGGTGATTAACTGAAGTCTTCTGAGCTTATTGTAAACGTTATCGCATTTCTTGTATAAGTATTCCATACGTGGCAGAAATGTAAGCTGATAATTGATGATGTACGGAAAATGGGCTGCCTAGAAATGAGATTGAGAGACCCAATTTCTTGAACAATTCTTTCATCACTATAAATTGGCATTTCGCGACAGAGAATGTTAAGCCTAAATTGTTAACGACTTGTTTTTAAGTATTGACAAACAACCTCAATTAGTTTGAAGTCATAGTGTCTATCAATACCGAACGAAATACATAAGTCGTCAGCGTAAGACACTAATTCATATTTTTTGTTTGAAAAGGACATTAGTTCATCCATGAGGTAATGTATATTCTACGAGGGAGAATCAATAAGTAAGTTACACTCGCGCACAGTTTCTACCTAAATTAACGTACAACCCCCCACCCACTCCGGCTTAAATGAAACCGGGTTTCATTCTCTATCCCCTCGTGAAAGAATGAACCCGGTATCTCGATTGGTACGTTTACAGTGTCTGAAATGGAACGTCGTTGAATTGGTCGTCCAACATTGAGAGGCGAAGTGTGGTGCGGTTTTGTGGATAAAAAATCATAATCCCACTGAAATTCACCGACAAATATGTGAAGTGTACGGTGATAAAGCAATGTCGAGACCGATGGTGTCCATACGGTGCGCCGTATGTTCGAGGAAAGACGAGATTATGTGGAGAATGAAGCGCGCAGCGGTCGACCGTCAACTTCGCATATAGCTCTAAATGTTAAGCGCGTCGAAACTCTCATTTTTTTCGAATCGCCGGATTAAAATTCGAGATATTGCAGCAGAACTGGACATTTCTTACGGTACGGTAAGTACAATTATTCATGAAGAATTACTACTTTTTCGTTTACTGTCTGATGAACGCAGAACTCAACGCTTACAAACTGCCTTGTTTCTTGAGCGATATGTACGAGAAGGTTCGCAATTTTTGGACCAAAGTAAACGAATTGATTTATTAAAGCGTGGATTTAAAAAAAAAAAAAAAAAAAACTATTCATTGTTATATAAAAGACCTTATTACATTTAATATCATTTGTCATCATTACTTGTTTTCGGTAAAAGTCTAACTAAAATACATTTTTTACTATTTAAGGGGCGCCTGCAACAACATAATTTTAAGTGTTCTTTAAAACGAAAACAGCTCCTCTTAAGTATTAAATCTTCGGAGATTTAGTTAATAGGTGTCGAAGAGAACCGACCAGTCAGTCTAGAACTAGAAGCTGAGGAATTGTACACCATATACGCGCACGTGCATAATCTCAGCTGAGAAAGAGGGAACACATCACGAACCGCCAGAAAAAACATTAAAATAAAATAAAATATTTTTAAATCCATCACCATCTCGTTCCAGTGTATTTATGCAAATCCTTCATCAAAATGAAAATGTAAATTTTAAAAACCGGAATAAAACACTAACCTCAATTTTGTTAAGTTTCCAAATCGGTACGGCAAGCAACGTAATAAATTATTACTCAAATTTAAAGTTGTCAAATTAGTAAATTCAACCAGCGGATTCGGTAACACAACTAACTGTATAAAGTAATACGGAAACATTATTTAAATACAATATACATAATAATAACGATGTGCTAAATACAAGATTATTTTTGGTCTACTTATTGCGCAAATAAAATAACACACCATAACGCAATGAAATAAAATAACTTTTACGTTTAAAATAAAATTTTTTAAGATGATGCTAAGTGTAAGCTTCCCGAAACGTTAACGTTAAATATAAAAATACAAAATTTTTAAACACGGCGGCGTTTACCGTAAATTGTTTTCCTAATTAATGGAAACTTCAAATGATGTTTCATTGCTGTAACATTTTTAAAGAAATTTTTTATCTGCAATCTCATAGATTTACTTTTAATATAACCGAATTAATTAATATGCAATTACCCCTGTTCACTTATTTCAGAGTTCCACAAAATTCTTAAAATTTATTCATATATTTTACACACCACGCGGTAAAATTATTGTTATTTAATTTATTGTTATAAATTATTTTTACCCTTATATTTTGTTTGTTATTAAAGTTGGTTATTTTATTATACAGTTTATAACAAACAGGTAGTATGTATTCAGCTACATACATTAAATTATATACTCTTAGACTCCCATCGCTATCCGACTCTAGAAGTATTGAATTTAGTGGATTAATGAAATTTTTACTTGGTTTATTTTTAGCCAGTTACGAATTAATATCCGACGAATTAATATGTTTATTGCAAAAAAATTAAAATTTGGCAAATATATAAGGGATAAGTAAAATTCTGGAAATTAATAAAAATACATTATTAAAACGTATTCAGGCTCGCAGCCCTTCCCCCAGGAACTTCTGAAATATTTTATGAAAAGAATATAAATGAAATAAGATCGATACTGCGCAGAATACGGAATTAATATAATGCGCATACAAGCTTTATCCAGATTTTTACGTTTCCTTCTTTCCACTATTTATTTAAACTTTAGAATTCTTAGACTATTTGTTAACTTTTTTTTTTTTTTTTTTTTTTTTTTGGAACAAAGTTCTTTTACGCGGCTTGTCGGTAGAAGTAAACTGACAAAAAAAAAACGTTATGCGTCCTCCAGGCGACCTTCACTCTGTCTCTTTCTATTATATACGGGTGTGGTTCGTGCGAGTATCGAGATTCGAGCAGCAAGCAGTGTGCGCGGTCAGCTGTATAAGCTCAATTCTAAACACGTGTACATTTTATTGAATTTGAAAATTGGCGCGGTTCTTTTGTGCGACGTTACCATACTTCAACGAATCTGATGATTAATCTATTGTTTTTGTTTTAATTAATTCATATGAGATTCGTATTTTTTGTTTTAATTCATACGGGATTTATATATGTGTCATTTTTTATCGTATACTCTTTATGAATGACTTTTTATACTTGCATATCTATCAAAAAGTGAAAGGAACTCCGTTCCTACCGGGTGTACCCCTCTAGACACCACTTCTCTTTTTTTTATTTTTTACCAGTTTGTGAATATTTAGACCAACAATAAAAAACGAAGAATATTTTAAAGTACGTGTCTTGAATTGTAAGAAACGTTCCTTCAATAATATGTCGAGTGGGAAAATAACATAGTTGTTGAGAACAGAAAAGGCAGGTTTTGGGGGAGCAGCGAAGTGCTGTGGATGAAGTAATCGTGAGACAAAGAAGTGTGCCCAATTCCCAAGCGATTAATCATTATAATGCCGTGCCGAGACGTGGCCACCAAGCCTCAGTTGATTGTTTTATGGATCTTAAAAAGGTCTATTAAGAAGCCCAGTAGTGCGACCGTAATTCCTGTTTCTGCTTATGCTGAAATAGGCTCTTTATTGACGATAGTTTAGCGACATCTGAATCTACAAGGCAGTAAATAGCGCCCGTTCGGCCTTCTCGAAAAAATTGAATTTGGCTACAAACCTGAACATACTCAATCATTCTCGCTGATTTTTCAATAGTGCACGAATAAAACTTTACTAACGGTTATGTATTGAAATAAATTCAGCAACAAACAGAAAAACTGATTCACAGAAGAGACACGTTTACTAACAAAAATGAAGTTTAAAAAAAAACTATCGCAGGCATCAAATAAATCTCAATGTTGGCGTAAATGCAACTTTTCATTAAATGTTCTGCTGCAGCCTACATTGCCTCCTTTTGCGAGTGTTTTAATATGTTTTTTTCCTTCAAATTGCGCGCAAATGAACTTGGCAGAATTTTAAAAAATGGGGAATCCCCTAAAAGCACGCTCTTCTTATTGCATCTGTGTTCAGAATTGCGCAGTTACTGGACAGATTGTTTTTTTTCCCGTAATGAATCATCTGCAGCAGCATAAAAAAAAAGGAGAGAGAAAGGTTCAGACCAACATTTACTTACTTATTCATTATATAAAAATATATATCTTACACACGAATAATAGATTTTCATATTTATTATTTGTTATTTCTTAATTATAAATTGTCAGAATTTTAATTTAAAATTTCGTTTAAAATGATACAATGATTTCGCGACCCGCTTCTTAGGTCGCACGGACACAAAACTACTACAGACCAATCGGTTTTCTTAGTGATTTTCAAAAACTTCAAGACGTTCATCAAACCCATAAAGCATCCAATTTTAAATCATCGATTTGAATTTTAAGCTATTAATTTTATCATCTCTATCAACTTCGCAGAATTTTCGATAGAACAACAATAACACAGTCGTCTTTTTGAGCGTAGAACAAGCCTTTGGCCGAATTTAACACGGTGGTTTATTATATAAACCAAAAACTATAATCGTTAATATCGTACTCATCTAAATACAACTCTACTCGGGAAATATCAGATCGATACATATCTGTTTTATAAGAAAGCATGAGACCTCTTTTGTACTTATTTTACACTGATGATATACCTATTATGAAAACAACTGTGATAGCTACATTTTCTAACGATATATGTATACTGGCTCGGACGCAAGTTGTTGTAACTAGAGTCACATTCCCTACTAAGTAGTCGTTCCACTGCCATACAATGCTAGTAGTTCCATTGGCAGAAAAACGAAACAATAACTGAGTTTTGTACGTCCACATCACGCAGGGTGGAAATGTTCTGTTCAACGGGTTTAGCGCTGATCAGGAAAACTAAATCAGAACTCATAACACGCCCCCGATAAAAAAAAAAAAAAAAACGAAGAAAGGTTCACTTGCCAAAGGTGTTCTTGGTTAAACTTTTTACTACGTTAATGCGATTCGCTTATGATATACGCGCCTCAGCGGATTGATAAATACCAATCTAGAGCGAATAGGCGAGCACCTGGTGCCTTAAAACTAGGTCCTAATGGCTAAGGAACAAAACTCTGACAGAAAATCCTCCAGAAAGACGGGAGAATCCACTGTAGCACACTTCTTCCTAAGTAGCTGACATGCAAATAAACATATCATTATTAGCCCGTAGTCTCCGTCAGGACTCACACACGCCGCCTGTGCAAACTTTGCGACGAATCTACAAAGTAAAAACCTTGAAGCAGCAACATGTCGAAGAAATAGCAAATCACTGCTTACTGTAGGGAAATTAGCAAACATAATAATAGAAACCTTAGGATTGAGTGAAATCAGGTGGCCAGGATCCGATCAAATAACAACATTCAAAATATGATGTTACCGTTGTTTACATCGCATATTAGATGAGTTGAGAAAGTAACCAACAATGAGATACTTCGGCGGACTGGATTCCGCGAAAAAATTCTCCTGTCGATGATGTTGGAAGGAAAAAAGATCTTGTTACAAAACAAAATGGAACAAGACAGGCCATTTTAAACTATTGGGCAGAAAAAAGTATCTGAAAAAGTTCCAAAAGGATGACGCAGACTGACAATGATGAATATTTAATTATTTAATGTTGACCTGACTTAAAGTAATCTAAATAACTATTACGATGTAATAACGTTCTATCAAGGGCAATTTATAATATATACAAAAACCAATAAATGATGATGATGATGATGATGATGTGGCATTAAACAAAAATCCAAATTATAGAGAAAATTTAATCCGAGAACCATGTAGATAGAATCTCAATATCAGAACTCAATTACAAAATTAAACTGAATTATACTATAAGTCAAAAGGTTACTTTTACATTAAATAAAAACCCCTAACTGCCTGTCAAACTACACAATATTTTTTACATGGAATAGTCGTGTTCGATACTTCGGACGATTTATTGATCGGCAAATAGTTGCGAGTGCCGTAAAAAGAAAAATCCGAAGAGGAAAACGAAGGCAGAATTATATATAAAAAACGACGCACAAGCAAAAGAATATGGGAACACGAATAAAATGACGCCATCCAGAGAATAATTCTAACGTGGAATGAACAAACTCGCCGTCGCCGATCTTTAACTTACAACCCAAATAAGAAGGGAAAATTACAGTTAGAATCAGTAAACTAAAGCATATAACTGGAACAAGATCTGTAAATAATATTATCATGTAAATGATTAGTTTTATAGTCCTAATTTATAGGTATGGATTTGAGATCTATGGAGTATCCTGAAGAATACGAAGGTTGATCAAAAAGTATGTAGATTTTACTGTTATGCGCGTTGTAATTCACGCACTTTATCGAATAAGCTTCCGTTAAAATCAGTAGCTGTGGTACGAGCGTGTTAAAGAAAAAGTGTTCGATGCGCATGGCAATTTTTTTTTAACAATGTCGACAATAGAACTGTGCGTTAATATGAAGTTCAACTTACAAGTTTTTTTTTAATATAATTATTATTACAGCCCATGCGCCGTCCCGGTACAAGTGCCATCTGACAACGCTGCTTCAACAGGGTCATTCGATAAAGCAGTTGGGCATTTTCCGAGTATATGTCTGAATTCTGGTGGAATAAGTTATTAACGAAAGAATGCTACAGAAAGCAACGCCCGCTCAAAGATGTAATAGTGTGACACTGAAATGTGCCCGATTCTCAGTCTGGTCAGGCTCGAAAATTCCTTGTTTGTCACTTCAAATGGAGGCCACCACGGCCCTATGTTTGATTTGATGGTTCCCAGCCAGGTTGACTATGACAACCAAACCTGTTTCCATTTATCTGAGTAATGTATGTGCAGGAAATCGGATATGCAACCAGGCGAGTATGCTTCTATGTTCATAGCAGTGGCCAGCATTGCATCAACGGCCCGATCCACACGCTCATTCCCTGGCACTCTGGTACGTGCAGGAAACCATAAGAACACCACCTCAGTCTAGTTAAGAAAGCTATCTTATAATACCCTTTATCTTTGCCGATGGAACATTTTTATTCGTAGAAGCGAATAGAGACTCGATTACCATTAGAAAACCCATAATCAAAAGTGTGTTTTGCGGCAATGATTCACCGGGTATTAATGATTTGAGGCATAAGAGAAAACAATACATTTCAGCCTCTAGGACTACACAAGTCATTAAGACAAATAACTTGAATTTCATTATTAATTTCAAAAACGCACTTGGATTCTGAAGTTACTATACTTTTCCATAGTACGACCATTACCCTCTAGATAGTCGCATGTAATTCAACTAGAAACAAGTCAGCTGTTACGATGCTGTTTTCCCAGAGGGCTAAATGTGGTGGGCCTATTTCCTACGGATTCAAACTCATACCGCTAGCTGGAAAGTAGGTTAACATTTTTGGTGGATCCTCAGAATAGGCTGGCAATAGCAAAAAATTGATAGTCAAGCATCCAATGGAACAGGTCGTGGGAAGTGTGACGTTCACAAAATGTAGGTTAATGGAGGAATGCCCGCTATGGCATAGATGCTCAATGACGGAGATGTCCGATGCAATGCTGTGTGGTAGATATGATCTTAGCACTTACGAAGTAATCTGCTGGCCGAAGAATAGGCTTTATATCCGTACGTTAGATCAACAATTCATATAGACCTCTAATAATAATTTAGGATGGATATAGTATTTCCGATTCGATAAGCATTTTAGTACGAAAAGTGATTTTAAACCTTGGTCTTTGAGACTGGATATCTGTAGAAACCAGAACAATTTGGAATCGAAAGTAAGACCGAAAAATTTAACGGGAGGACAGAAAGGGAGCAGCGAATCATTGAGGACAAGAGAAGTATCAGTTCTGGTATTTCTCTAACGGCTTTTGTGAAATTTAACACAGATAGACTATTAACCCATGAGTTGTAATCTATATATTGTAAATTGTAGGATAGATCGGACATCAGATGGGTGTTTAGAGAAGAGTGGTATATTTAGATCGATTATGAATAACGGGGCTAAAATAGGCGGACATATACAGTCCACTACGTTATTCATGTATAGATTGAATAATGTTACGCTCAAAGGTGATCCTTGCGCTTACCATTCTCTATTAGTATCACTGCAGAAAACAATAACAGCTCATATTACCGCTTATTCCGGCGTTTTCAGCGTTAAAAGCACTCCATATCACCATACGGGGTCGAACATTTTTTCTATATCATGAAATACTGAATAAAGGTTCTGCGTCATATTTTGAGTTGTCAAGATTTGCCTTTGCAGGTCAAAAAGATAGCTGACTGCTGATTTCGATTTCCGGCCATCAGGCTAACTTTGGGAAATAATTTTCATTGATTCAAGGAGAAAATAAAGCTGCCTATTCACTATTTTCTTCATTATTTTCGATAATGAGCTGATTAAGAAAATAGGTCGATAGTTTTGGAGTAGGTGAGGAGAATCTTTTATCTGTTTTAGGATTAAGATTATGAAGGCTAGTTTCCAGCTATTCGGGATGAGACCAGAAGACCAAACCTGATTATATATGAATAGGAGAAATAATCAGGCGGAGTAGGTAAATGTTTTATCATGAACGGATTAAACTGAGTCCGGTCCTGCGGTATTTTTTTGGTATTGCTGTTTAGCTTTAATTTTTAGTTCATAATGAAGTAAAAATTGAAGAAAAAGAATGTATATATATATATATATATATCCTGATTTTTTATCACACATTATCTAAAACAATTCGAATTTGTACACGGACCGTATAGGAATTTATAAATTGCCTACATTTCACGTACTGAAATTTAGACTATGTCCACTAAAATACAAAAACCTATTTTAAATTTATGAATTGCTAATTATATGATTCAAGATAATGTCTAATATGTAAACTAAGTTTTTTTTAGAATTATGAAAAATAGGTTACAACTGACATTTCATCACTGAATAAATTACATCATCATTTTATAACTAAAATCGGCAAAAAGTAATTTATTAAAAAAAAAACATTATTTTAGTAAAGAAGTAGTACCTTATTATTTGATATATCTAAAATCTGTAAAGACCGTTGAATATTCTTCTCCTCGAAAAATCTGAACTCACTATTGCATAATTTATTTCCGCAAATCCTTAACACTTTCAAATTTAGTGTTCCTAAAACTCTCGGAAGATCTTTCAATTCGCTATCAGCTAACGAGACTTCCGATAATTCTTCAAACGAAATTATATTATTAAAGTCTATACTGGTGGACACCTAAATTGGAGACAAAAAGAATTAAATTATTTCGTTAATTACGAAATAGACAAAAATTAAATACGACAAGTTCACATTCCACTTTGTAAATATATTTTGGCCTTCATCTGACATTATCTCTCATGTGGTATATAGAAATATCATATTTGTATTGACGGAAAAAGATAAATTGAATAAAATATTATAACTAAATAACTTGCACATTTCGAATGCTAATACTTGGCAACAAAAAAAAAAAAAACAAAAAACAAATACTACATATTTTACCCTTATTAAATTAATACACAATTTTATCACCTTTTCCCAAACGTAAACAAAAGAAGCCTTTTCTTCTTATTTTTTTTATACAATCAGGAAAATATTTTTAAGAATTCAGTAAATAAAGCCACAATCGATCTTTCAAATATAAAGCTGAACTATTCATAAAACATAATGATGTTTGATTTTAAACTTTAAAGTTGTTTGTTATCAAAAAAAAAAAAAACATGTTTTTAATAATTAGAAATAGTTTACTTTAAGAGTGCGTACTTTATATTTTAATTTATAAAACGCAATTTTAAACCGCGTACATGTTTAATAAAATGAACCTAAATTTAGTAAAGCAATCGAAAGTCTGTTAAATTTATTTTATTATTCTCATTATTCCATTTTACTGTTTAGAGTTTATATAGCCACTATAATATATTATTATTTCGCAATAATTTCTTTCAAAGAAAAACTTAATAATCCACGAATACCTTTTCATAAAAAATAAAAAGTGCTTTAGCCGTATAATTAAATTAACATTCATAATCACAGCGAGATCACTGAAACATATTTTTGTCATTGTGACATAACCCGTCCTGGCTGGAATGCTACTACTACTAATGTATTAGGCGTCGTTGCATTACATTTTATTGAGAAATGCAGTTATTCAAATAATATGAACAACACCAGTAATAACAGAAATGTATTAAATAATGGATATTAAAAAACTACCGACATGTTTCGGAGCAAAAATATGCCGGTGGGTTTTTAATATTTATTATTTAATATATTTGTTATCTAAGCTGCCAAACCAGAGGTGTCATAGGTTATCGAGACTTGTCTCGTTCCGGGTCGAAGTCGCTTCCAGGTTTTACCCAACCTGAAATAATTTGGCACCGGAGAAATCTGGGAAGGTAAAGGCGGATCCCAAGTATATAGAAAG
The DNA here is from genome assembly GCA_039619475.1 of Icerya purchasi. Taxonomy (NCBI): domain Eukaryota; kingdom Metazoa; phylum Arthropoda; class Insecta; order Hemiptera; family Monophlebidae; genus Icerya; species Icerya purchasi. Next base: position 93,016,122 of record CM077115.1, read on the forward strand.
GAACTGACCCCCCTACTCTCATTAGTACCGTTGGGCTTAGTATATTATGAAAAGCTTAACTTCACAATCCATGATACTCTATCAAGGATATGGGACTTACTATACTATATATTTGTTATTACTGGTGTTGCCTTTGTTATGTGAGTAAATAGAATGGCACACAAAGGGCATACGACATTACAATAAACCTAAATACAATTATTGTCACTAAGGCAGCCTAACTTTTTTCACACGTGTACCAGATATATTTTGTCTGCTGTCCAAAATTTTTTAAATTACCTTATAAGTATAAAAAATTTAGATTATTTCAGATATTAAAAAAATAATTATTAATGGTTGGAATATATATTTCACAAAATAATCAATTCACAATCTTATGCTGAACATCAATAACAAAAATTATCATAAAAAAGTATACAAAAAACATACGAATCATATAAAACATATTAAAAAACATCGACTAGTAAATTAGTCAATATTTTTTAAGGTTTTTTAATATTTCTTAATATGATTTGTATGTTTTTTGTATAATTTTATTATTTGTTCGGTATAATATTGTGAATTCATTATTTTGTGAAATATATATCTACGGTGCCGACCGTATTGCATTTAACTTTATAATGGTTAGAATATTTTGTAAATTTTATTTATTTCGGGTGATATTTTTTACATGAAATTTAATGCTGTCAAATACTCTTTTATTTGTAATTTTTTATACAAAAACCATAAGTTAAAAGAAAGAAAAAAAAAAAAAAATCACCTTTTTACCTTCGTAACTTCGTTTCTTCGCTTACTGTCACCTGGTCACCACTACTGACGAGTACCTAAACTTGACGCAGATACATCAATACATGAATATGTCTTATGGCTGTCTCGACTTCACTTCGCTTTTATACTTGACAAAAGAATGTGTCTACGTTGACTGATTCCACTGTACTGCCGATCGTTTTTCGCGTTTTTTTGAACTTCTCGCCAACTTCAAAACTTTCGTTAACTAAATGAAATGCGGTTTCGTTTCTGATAAATGACGATCTTTTCAACGATATATTCTCCCAAGGGACCAAATATGAAGTTGGGAGCTCGGCTATAGTTTTCCTATAAAGCGGTTCTTAATTCATATGTTTTTGAAATATGTTTTAGTTTCTCAACTTACGTGAAAATCTTTTCTTTTTTTTGTTGTTGTTTTTAGCAAAAAGGAGAGGAGGTAGTTTAAATAATTTGTTTATTTTATGAGAGAACTTGTTTATACTTTGAATTTCACATTTAAAGAGTTATTTTGTGATGAGTTATGAACTTTTAAATGATTTTTGAGGTCATTTTAAATTCCATATCATATATATTCTTTTCGGTTTTTTGTGTTTTTTTTGTCGCCCAGGGTAATCGGTTAACTTAAAGTTGAAGATTGTTTTAAAGATAATTTTAATTATAATTTATGATCCATTTTTGAAGTTTGTAAGTCAATCTCCTCGTGAATTATTGCTTTTTATTTGATCTATTTATATCGCTTCTGAACTATCTTATTAGGAATATGTACGGAATCCTAAAAATTACTGCATCAGAAACTGAATCAGGTCAAAGAATGTATGTAATCAGTTAATGAACTAATTTTTTAAATTCGTGACCGAACACCTAAGTAAATATCAAACATATCACTTACATTATTGTAAGACTGGCCGCAACAGTTCATTGTGTCTAAATAATTTTTTGGAAAATCATTTGAAATAGTGTCTTCAGTATCTTTAAAATGCGATAATTTAAAAAAAAAAAAAAGATAACAAACTAACAAAACAAATAAAGATATGTAAACGTATAAGATAAGGACGTTTACTGTCTCAAAGGTCATTCAACAATGGCAGAATGTATTTTATATCGAGCTGTTAAAAAATTATAATATGAGTATAAACGTCGGCGATAAGGCTTATACAAACTATTCAGTTTGCCAATAACTTAGTCTGAGACTAAGACCAAAGTATAATTTGAAAAAAAGTATAAACAACATCTAAATAATAAAATTCCCAAATACGAAATGAAAATCTAATATACCAATGAGCTCTATAATTCTCCATTTGTAGAAACAAATAAAACAATTACCACAACCATAATTTAATCAGCAGTAACCGTGTACGTAAATCTTTAATTTTGATATTACGCAACTGGCATAGTTGATGGTAATTATGTCATTGATTAACCTGTAAATATTAAATGCCACAATTTTCGTTCAACTCCGTTAATGAGCTTAATCGCTATGCCGATTCTGCATTCCCAAATCTACTAATTTCAATTATTTTAGTTTATACTCTCCCGAAGCTATATTCTCACATAATTGGTACATTTCTTAAAATTACTTTTCTTTATTAATAAGTATCAAACTTTATAAATACTGTTCTCTTTCAGTTATATACTTACATTTACTATTTACGAAACTAAATAATTTTTTGAACAGAAATAATTACGGAAACGTATCGTGAATTTTATCACACGAATAAATAAATGTTAGAATTTCACAGTAAACAGTACGCACACATAAAACTTGATCCTTCGGACCTCATGATGGGAAAACCTCCGGTACCCCCAGATATTAATATTCTGTATTACGTTATTCTTCGCAAAATAAAATCAATTTCTCGTAAGCGTTACACAAAAAAGGTTACGAATTTAGTTACAGGATTTTCTAATTACTCCCATTATAAAAATGGCATTTATATACATCTATTTCTAAAACGTATAATTTATAATATTGCAAAAATATATATTATCTACGTATTTAAAATAATAATCCTAGTATACATTTATATATATATTCTTACCTTAAGATTTGTAGTATTTTTGTTAGTCTTTATTTTTCCGATATCAATTCGTTCTTGAAAATCTTCATTTAACACCGAGACTATACGTATTCTTTCTATAAATTTCTTTAATCTGACCGGATTAGCATCGAAAATATGCACAATGTCGTGAGGATTGACGAATTGAATTGTTGCAAGTCCATTCGGTACAAATTTGGTATGAAATCGTTTTATATTCCTCTTTAGCTATTAACAAAATGAAATAGTGAACTATTTTGTTATCAAATGTTTTAGTTTAAACGCTCAGTATTTTTACGAATCAATGCGTAATCTAAATGTTCTGTTATTTAGAAAAATTTTGTTCAATACTTTCTAGCAGCCATTCACTTGTTTTACGGACAGCGCTGTTAAGCGAAACAATCATAAAAATTAACATTAAAAAAAGAAGAAAAATAAAATGAATACTAAACTCGTATTTATATTGCATTAATAATTAAAAATAACCACTTTTAAAAATGATCAAAAATTCCTACTACTTATTCATCTTCATATATTATTTTATTAAAACGTAATAGTAAAGGTTGTCAAAGTCAAATCAGAATTCGAATTAATAACACACACCTCAGGTAGCGTAAAATATTAAACTTTCCACCTACGAAGTTAATTTTTAAATTCAGTTACAACAAACGTAATACAATAATAAAGTAACATTATTTTCATTCGCTATAACTACACAATGTTATTTCAGTTAAGGAAAACTTGTTTTTTTTTTAGCTTTAAAGTCAATTTTTAAATTCAAAAACTATTATAAAGAAACAAAATTCCGATTATCCGTTTACCTTTTAAAAATAATTCCGTATATTTTAGCGTTAAGAATATAACGAAATCGCCGAATATTAAATAGGAACAAAAAGTATGCGTATTAAGAAATAATCTGTTAAAAATTTATAAAAATAAATACTCCCTTCTTTATGCACAATAACATAAATACAAAGCATTAAAATTTCTTAAAACTTGTTAGCCCGGACAAAGTTAATGTATATGCGACACATTTGTGTACCGTTTTCATCATGTTGAAAATTAAACTTGCTTTGATACCATCATCTTATCCAAAGTACACAAAGAGAGTTAAAAATAAAATTAACAGATTTTATAAATCGGTTTATTCATAAAACATCAACATAAACTCTATTTTATATAGTCAATTTGTCACTGTTATATTACTTTACCTTATACATCCTCTCGTTTGATTTTGCCGATGTGACTACCAACAAGACAGGCTCGGGACAGTCTTTATAAAGACCAACGTGTAATATGGCTTGCATATTCCTTCCATTTGTAGTTCCGCGAATAACTTTGACTTGACATGGTAAATGCATTATTGCACGATACTATACTACACAGAAAAGAACAAAAATAATTACATTTGTTTACGTTACTTCTAACAAACAATTCATAATTTAGTGCAGCATTTGGAAATAACTTCTTCAACTTAAAAACATACCAATAAAAGCTAATACTGTTTCATTAATTTTACGGTGTTTTCAAATTGTTTACTGGAATTTTGTACATCAGTTTATATATACACTTAAAAGTTATTTATTACTACAACTTCGTCAACTAACATTCAATGTTTAGTTAGCTAAAAACTATAATTAAGCACATTTATGAAAGAAAAAGAAAATAAGCGAACAAAAATAATGCGTTATAGAAAAATATTTAAAAAGAGATCAAAATACGAATTAAAATTATATCACAGTCGAATAATTAACAAAACAAATTAACTATTATTTCGGTGCTTGAAGTTAATAAACGAAATTAATCGCCTTGTTAACTTTTTAAAAAATACTGTCGCTATATTGAATAAGTTATTTTCCAAAGTGTACATGTTACGAACTTTTTTTAACTATAAGCAAATAAATTAAACTTCAAAATCTATCTTTAATTTTTTAAACATAATTGAAAATGAGTACATAATTAACATGCATACATAGTTTTGTTCAAAAATTATATTTACCAGCAATTTCAGCAAAAATTAACACAGAAACTAAACTGCAGAAGTGTTCGATTGAAAACAATAACTAGTCTTCAGTCTTTAAAACCGTTGCTTACGCTGTAATAAACGGAACAGTACAATGAAATTAGTACACTAAGATCTTACAGACAAACAAACCTAAGACATCAATTGCTAACACATTAGTGCGCGAAATTTACCGGTATAAACTTGTATACGAATGTAACGTCACGAGGTCTTATTTGCGCCAACAAAAACATACAAGTACGTCAATCCACTTGTGACATCATGCTCTATTAATTGTACAGTTTTACTAAAATATAAATAATATTTTCAGACATCTGCAATAGAAATTAAATAATATTAGAAATTTTAGGAGAAGAAAATATGACCTATGAAATCACGGAAGCTAATTTTTTTAATATACATATGTTAATTAATTATTTACTTTTGACGAATAATAGTTTATATCATTTTTATTTTGAAAAAAGGATAATTTTTATGATTAAATTTGTATCATTTTTTTAAGTAGTACTTTTCTAATGCAATTTTTAAAAACCGCATAATTTTTGAATTATATACTGTAATTGCTTAAGTACGTTTTTTAACATACAATTAAAATTAAATACATATTTTTATATTGCTTATGTGTGTATTCAATTATTTTAAACTAATAGTTAAAAACCTACTCTAAAGCGTAGTGTAAATTGATTTCAGCTAATCGTACTCCCAGAAAAATGTACCGGTGGCAAATTATGATAATCCTCAATGTTGTAATATACATCAAAATAGTTATTTTTTCATTGATTCATGGCACTTGTATTTGTGGTGATATATAAATGAACTAAATTTTCCCTTTTTGTAATTGCAATTTTTATAAAATTTAAAAACATTTCTGAGATTCTGTGAATGAATAAAAATACATTTTTAATGTAAGTTATAATTTCAGCCTACATAGAGGAGATTACAAACAAATTTGCCTGTCCACTGGCCATGTCACACAAACCTTGATGTTATCGCATGCGACGCACTTGCTCCGCCCGGACTATCACAAATAGAAAACGCGTCCTACTCCTAACTAGAAATGATAAAATGCTATTTATTTCAATAGCAACTGATATGGCTATTGTTATTTTAAAATATCAGTACAAAATAGCATCTATTGCTAATTTACCATGGACGTCGCCAACATTCAAAAGTTTCGTTAAGAAAATGAAATATGGTTTTGTTCCCGACAAAAACCGATCTTCCTATCCATATATCACATGCCCGGAAAAGAAAATAGAAAAAGCAGTGCTAATTCTGACGCATGCACAATACGAATTAACAATTGCGACTATTGGGATAAATGAATAGCAACTGCTAATGCTATTCTTAAATAGATTTGTTATTTTGGCAGCTACTGCTATTTTTTATAGCCTTTTATTTAACTCGCTTTGTCAGTCTGTCATACTGTCTATCCGTCTGCGGGAAATCTTGCGAACGATTTTTCACCTACTTCCCGATGAATTAAAAAAGTGTCCTTTTGCAGAAATGCTTTGTTATAGATGACAATAGAATATTATGCAACATCTGGGCTTCCAACTTTAAAATTAAACTCTCGGGACGCCGAAAGCTCAAAATTTTGAAGAAAAATATATTTTTTTTCGGGCATGTGATATATCGTTGAAAAGATCGCTAAAACCATATTTTATTTCTTTAATGAAACTTTCGAAGTTTACCGAAAGTTCAAAAAAGCACAAAATCTAATATATAGCTCTCTCTCTGCGGCTCGAGTCTTATAGCTCAAAATTTTGAACAAGGTTAAAAAAATGCGCATCTTTGTATATTTCTTTACACTGGAACATTTGGGTTTTCAACTTTAAAATCGGACCCTTAGGGAGAGCGCCCATCTAAGCGATACGATTCCGATACGACAGCGATTTTAAATCGTAAGCGATAGCAACACGATTCCGATACGACGTAACGCCCACTGAAGCAACGCGATTTATCCGCTGGAGAAGCAACTTAATTTATGATGTGGTGTGATAGTGCAAAAAATGTCATATTTTTCTTCGTTTTCCTGTTCTTTTTTTAGTGAAGAAGCAATGTATCGTTAGTAAATCTTAACAATTTAAATCAAAAAAGAAAACAACGTTATTGAGTACATCCATTTTTTCAAAACAGTAACAAAATAAACGCTTTAATGTTTATAAAAAACTGAATATATACTCGAAAAAGTTCTAAAGTTTTTATGGAATGAATAAGGAAACGTTTAATTGGTTAGTAGAGAAAATTGGCCCAAAAATTGTAAAAAAAAACACCCATTTTAGAACATTTATACACTGCAGAAACGTATTTTAATCACATTACGGGAAATACATTTGTTAATTATGTATATCTAAATGTTTAGAAACATTTTCTATACCATATACATATATATTGCTGTTAATTTATATTACATAACAAAATAAGAAAATGTAAATATTAATATTTATTTCATAAATATGAATTGTTTTTAAAAATATTCTGAAATAAATTTAAAACGCCGATTTTAAATTGTTATTTTTTCCGATTATTCATATTACGCATAAAAATTCAGAATGTAAACAAACAATCGCTTGCTCAAGCAACTAAAAATAAAATATGTAGCACTCGAGCGACGGCGATACGATAGTTGCTCATCGGCTGCTTGTCGCATCGCGTCAGTGGGCGCTAACTCATATAATAACGTGGGTTATATTCTGAACTACATTTAGTTGCTATCGTATCGGAATCGTATCGCTTCGGTGGGCGCTCTCCCTTAGGACACTGAAAGCTCGAAAGTTTCAAAAAAATATATATTGTATTTCAATTATGTGATATATCAATGGAAAGATCGCTATTAGTCAAACATTGTGTTTCATGTGCTGAGGATTCTGTATGTATTGTATGGAAAACAAAAGACAATATAATTGAAAGAATGCGATCCATTATTTAATAATGAAATGTAACACAAATTTCTGAAAATGTCCTATAATCAAGATATTTAATAAAATAAAGCAAAATAAAATACAATTCTAAATTAATTGTTTTTTATTGAAATACATATTAAAAAGTCCAGACTAAAAAATAAAAAATAAAAAAAATAAAAAGAACTTTTTAAAAATAGCCTTCTATTTATGCACTAAAAAGTAAAAAATAACTTTATTAGTGTGCGACTACCAGATACACATTTTAACATTCTTAACATTAAGGCCCGTTGCCCATAGCAGCGAGGAATGTGAAATGTGTAATGTTTTTAATCTGAAAATCGATTACTATACATTTAAATGTAACACTGCCCATTGCGGCGAGGCTAGACTCCATTCGCAATGCTAAAATTGATACTTTGCAACGCGACACGATCGTACCAATTTTTTTGCTTCTATCCATATCTGCGCCAGTAGATTGCGCTAGCAGATGTTAGCTGTATGCTTGATGTCCTAAAACTGTTAACAATTAACATTTAGCCGGTTTTGCTGTAACTATGGGAGTTTGAATTTCAGTGTTCTAATATATTATAAAGTGTATGATGTACCCCACACTTGTATTACATAGTGTTATATTAATTGCATCCGAAAGCACAACTATGAATATTGTACGATATATTCTACTACATTACTCCCTTTCTATTGTAATCGATATAAAAATAAAGTTTTACAGTTCAACTTTAATTTGAAAAAGTTCGGATATTACACGATATTAATCCATCGAGCGAAAGATTATATTTACAAAATAGAGTTATAAAAGCGACTAACAATGAACATTTGAGAAATTATCTTCTATATGCAGTAATGGTTTTTAAATCATGGTTCCAACATCATAGGGGTCTGAATATTAAAAAAAGAAGTTGTCGATATATATATGTAAATGCATAGTTAAAATATTACAGTTATTATTTAAATATACCTACATATATGGTTAGGAAATTTTTAAGAAGCATTTTGTAATAATAATGATGAATGAAAATAATGGTAATAAATGAAATAAAGAATTAAAGGGAAATAAAGTTCAGAAAAAATCTTACGACAATACAACAAATTATTCAACTAACAACAATCTCAGAAACCATAATTATGTATACTCTCGAACGTAGAAAAAATGTTGTCTATTATTTATGAACTTATTTTGTATAGTACATCAAAAAATGTAATATGAACTGAGACAGGATTTCAGGAAGTAATTAAGGTGCTTCAAAAAAATTTAATGGTAAACGATCTTTACATAATGTTTACAATTACATTATTGAAAGTTGTCTATTTAAACATTATCATTAAATACATATTCAGATATGCAAATATAAAAACAGAATTATGCAAATGTAAGTTAATGTACAATTATGATAAGGAAGACGCGTCTTTTTATAAATAAGTAAATAAAACCTCGCAAAGCATTGACGATTTTAATAAAATGTTATGTGAGTTCCGACGGCTAATCTCTGTGGAAATTGTTCACGTAAATAATTTTTTTTAAATCATTTTCTCCCGAAAATAATTATTAAATTTATGTTTACTTCGGTTGAAATTATAGTTTTGCTTTTCCCTCCAATTCACATCTTTTTTTAAACCTTCGCTTTTTTTCACATAATTATAATAAACTAGTTTTATTTTTACAATTTTTATTTTGCACGTATTTATTTTAAATAATTTTGAGTTAAAGTTAGTAGTAAGTGTATAAAAAATATTTCACATCGTTTAAAAATAAAACAATTATTAATACTCTCTACATAATTTATTATAACATTAAGAAAATTTTTCTAATATAAAATACGTAACATTTGTTTAAATATTTTAAAATAAAAAGATACCTTCGCTGTTCGTCTTGACCTCTAGTACACGCATGTGATAATGAATGCCTTAAGCATTAGACTCGTACAAATTACCACTAGACCACCATTTCAATTAAATAATTAGGTCTAAAATATTATAATATAGTATTATATATAAAAACAGTGCGATCGTGAAGCGTTGCAAAGTATCAATTTTAGCATTGCGAATGGAGTCTAGCTGCGGCGAGAATCAGTATCGAAATGGTCGAAAGAGGCGAGCGAGGAAAAATAATTTCCCTCGCGCGGATCGCTAAGCGAGTTGTTCAAAACACATTTCGCACATTTCAGTTGTTTGTTACATACATACATATATTTGTTGATATTGTTGTCTTTAATATTTCATTCCTCTGCTGTTTTGTATTTCATTATATGTATGTGTGTATATTACTTTTTGTTTTTAATTTATGTCAATATGAAAGACTGCATTTTTTTTACAATTTCACGTTTTATGAAGTCATGAATTTCTTTGAACTGATCTTTAGACAGCCGGAAATATTTTACGAATTCTTCCTCCGTTAATTCCAGAAATTAACCTATGAAATTGTCCATAATCATTTTTAGCATGTAAATATTTTTGCATCCAAAATTTTCTTCTTTTGATTTTTTTTTTGTAATTAATAAATTTTCAATTTCCTCTTCCGACTCTGCAGAAAAATATAATTCTAATAATTGTTTTCTTCTTGTAGACGTTGCTATTAAGTTAAAATTATGTAAACACTTAATTACACAAAATAGCATACCATTTTATTTTATACTTTAAAAAATAGTTATTACATACAAAATAAAAGCAAATCGTATACACTTCGTTAACCTAGAAACTTATGTTAAAATGAAAACAAAGAACTGGAGAAAATAGTAAACAAATACCAAATAAAAATTCGATAATTTCATCGCAAACCATTATTTCCTCGCTCAGCGAACTCGCTGCAATGAGCAGCCGAAAAAAACACATTTCACATTTCACATTCCTCGCTGCAATGAGCAACGGGCCTAAAATCTGAAACTACAAAATATTCTGAAAAACAAATGCTTTATAAAAGAAGTTCATTATTGACGTCATAAATCTAAAAAGTTCTCGATAAATCTTTTGCGTAATAGCAATTTTTGCTGCATAAGTCAATGTTTTGATAAGGCTTTAATTGCTTTTGTATAAAATTTAACTACTTTAATTAACTTTTTTAGCATTTCATATTAAATATACGTATACATCTATTATTCCAACAATTGAATCAATGTAATAAAAGTGTTTATAATTTTTTTTTCGATAATTGGTATCTTAAATTCGATAATGAAATATCGATGTTGGGCCTATCAATAGATCAATTTGTACGTAATTTGCGAGTTAAGTTATACCGGCATGTTCGATATTAAAAAGTTGAAATGTGAAGTGCTTAGTGAAGTTGTATAATTGTAATTGTTAGGTAAATATGCGGGTTATTTTACGCTCGTTGTTTCACAGACAATTGCGTTATAAAAATGTCGATAAATTTGAACGAATCTGTAAGTGTAAAGTTCTTGGGAATCAGTTTTACAGTACTTCAGAACATTTGGACAGTACCGATGAAAATAACAATGAGAAAAGACATGAAAAGAGTAAAAACTTAGAAGAATTATTAGAAAATTCAGTCACCGGTAAGTTGCCGTATGACGAAATAGATGAAGATGATGAGTGGCAGACATCACCCTATCCGCCGAATTCCGCAGTCAACTGGAAACAGTCGCAAGCTCGAAAATCACTAAGACCCAGGGTTGATCCTAAGGAAACTTCGATTATATTGTTCCCAGGTCAAGGGTGTCAGTTTGTCGGTATGGGTAAGGATTTGTTGAAATTTCCAGCAGCTCGCGACATTTTTGAAGCGGCAAATGCAATTCTAAAATATGATTTGTTGAATATAATGTTGAAGGGTCCAAAAAGTGTTCTTGATAAAACCGTTTATTGTCAACCTGCTATATATGTATGTTCATTAGCAGCGATTGAAAAATTAAAAGAAGAAAATCCAACCGCTATAGAGAACTGTATGGCTACCGCCGGTTATAGTTTGGGCGAGATTACCGCTCTAACATTTTCGGGTGTATTTTCATTTGATGCAGGTAAAATGATTTTATTATTATTATTTTTTGTTTTCATATCGTAATCATGTTAAAGTAATTCATAAGAAAATTTAACAAGTAAAAATTTAGCTATACTTTATTTCAAAATTAATTAATACCTCAACTTTACGATGTAAAATTTTGGTAAAATTTTATTAGAGCGTGATATTTTATTTTTATTTCAATTGTAATTATTTTTTATATAAAAAATAATATGTACCAATCAGTTAATTTCATATAATACTGAGTAATACGTATTAAACTATCTCGCAGATTTAACTAATCGTACATGGAAACGGGTTGGTTATATTTTGGGAGTCCGACTACCGGGGATGACGAAAACGATTCGTTTAAACAGTGCTCGTTATCTCTGTATTCATTAAAACAAAATATTTCTGTTCCTCAGCCTTCGTAAAAAGGCACAAACCAGTTAAACGAAATATTTTATTTGAAAATATATCAGTCTATTCACATTGCATAGATTAGTATGGTCTTACGTGATATGATTCGAATTAAAAAAAAAAAAAAAAAAAGTTATACAAAAAAAAGTGGGAAATATAAATATAAGTTGTGTAATAAAAATAAAAGAGTATCGATTTGTGTATTTATAAAGTAAATAATGATATCGCGATTTTTGATAAAGTAAACATATAGTATACAATTTATATTGCACTTCTTAAATATTTTTAGTTCAGATTCTTTGGAAATATAATTTCTTTTCCCGGCTAATTATCTCTTAATAGGTAGAATAGCTAAGTATGAAAATCTTTTTTGACTAATGCTAAATAATTTTTTTTTTCCATTTTTGAGGCAAATTTTACATACTGTGCCAACAGATACTAGCATTCCACTCGGATCCTGTAAATGGGTGCTTTCATTAATACTTCGAAAAATTGATTTAATACAATAGTAACATAACTGATAAAGGGTACGATAAAAATTAAATAAAAAAAAATAAAAATAGTTCGTAGAAAATACGAAAGTACGTATTAAAATATATTCTGTGGGACAATTTGTCCTCGATAGTAGTGCCATGGACTTCGATAATGCGGTCTCTAAAATTCTAATATAAAGCTAAAGAGCTATCAGCTGTACCTTGTGGAAACACCACCTTCCGCTGTGGTATATCACTGAGTTTCTGATGTATCTGGAATGAAAATAGAAAAGTACATATTACGATTGTTTATCCTAAGCAAGTCCTTTTAAATTTTCACTGCCGCTTCCAAAGTGTGCCTTTTTTATTTTACCTTATGTAAAAATGTTAGTGCATGCTTTCATACGCATTCCAAAATAGTTATTCGATGATTCACGGAGCTATTTTAATACGGTACTACATTGAATCAGTTTGGAATAGTGTAAATATAAAAATACGTCGTAAACTTTTATATATATATAACTTTCATCTATATTGAAGTTATTGATATCACAATTTGAAGTACACATTATATTTCTATAATGTTAACAAATAAAATTCATGCAAAAGTTACACTTTTTTAAAAAATAATATTTAATTATTACATTTTTTAACACATTTCGAAGCCAATAAATTCATGAACATGAAAATTTCTGTTGCAATAATGCGTAAAATGAGATAATTATTTTCAATTCATGCAACGTAAGGAAACCTAAAGAACATGAAAAGTATTCTAATTATTTTACGTTATTTGAATGAATTATAAAAATAAATGGATAATAGTGTGTTAAATATATCAAAAGACAAAACCACAGCTATGATTGGCAGTGCAGGTATGATTATTAATAATAAAATTGCAATATATTATTAAATGAATTATTTTTAAATATATATTCCGTGCAATTTGTAAAATTCTACTTCTAGGGTGTAGTAAATTGTTTTAAACAAACCGGAACAGTCAGTGTCGGCTGCATAGAAATACATTTAAATTTTTGCAAAAAAAAATCATGTTTTCCTTTAATGTTATTTTGAATTCTGATAAATAGGTGAAATGTAATTGCATTAACAAATAGCGAAATGATCAGTTTTAAAATCTGCTCAAAAATACTTGGATCACATAGGTAGGATCTGTTTGTTTTCTACATTATTTTGGTCGATCTTCCCCATATTTTTATTACTGTTTTTAACATTTTAAGTTTCATTAGTATTTACTAAATAAAAATTATTTAATCACAACAGTAGTAAAGTGACATTCGAATGATAATTTATTTATGATAATTTCGAGTAATTTTGTGCTAATTATACCCGTACGTGTATTTGTTAATTTATTTATGTCCCCGAATAGAATTTATTTGCTATAGTTATCTTTTTATGTTTTATTTATTGGGAAAAGAAATGTATATATATATATGTATGCTATGAAATCTTATAGGCTTAAAATTAGTAAAGATACGGTCCGAAGCGATGCAGCTGGCGTCAGAAATGGTTCAAGGTGGTATGGCATTAATACAATATGGACCGCAAGCTCGAATAAGATCAGCTTGTTTAAAAGCGAAAGAATGGTGTACAGAACGAGGAATTGAAAATCCAGAATGTAGAATAGCTATCTACATCGGCCCGAATACGAAAGTTGTGGCTGGTAATTTAGAGGTAAAGTGTGAAAATTTAACTTTTTAAAACTATTCTTATATTCGATGTTTATTTACATGTTCGGCTGTTAAAAACTAAATCGATAAACAGTCTTTAACGCTGAAATTACTTAAAGCTATCATGATGTAAAATTGTCACATTATTCGATAGCGAAGTACGGATTTTTTTATACCGATTAAAAATACGACGTTTAGTAATACAAATTCAACAACGGGTTATTATAAAGTTACTCCAAAAATGCGAGGCGCCAGCTCTAGTTTAGATTAAATTTTAGCAACTCTAATAAAGAAGGTAACTTTGAAGTTTCAGCATGGATCGTGACATTTACCAAAAATCCGTGTATAGAAAAAACAAAAAATTCTTATCTGAGTTTACGGCGAATTTGATTCTAGAATTTGACAGCCCGTAGGAGCTTATCGTTAATCTGGAACCCATTTGTTCTCGTCCTTCGGAGTATTCGTGAGAATACATCTTAAGATTTTGCATCAACAACAAATTTTGATATTAATTCATGCGTGGTTTTAAATGACTAACGAATAATCCGTTCTTACGTGATTCTCCATTCTAAGTTGTAATCATTCGAGCTTCCAAACTGTTACTCGAAAACAGGGTTCCTCTTTGTTGTCCGCCATGTAATATGCAGTCAATTATCTGTGATTTCTTTAATTAATTATTTATTTATTTTTTTTTGTTTTCTTACTTTTATAAACGCCTAACATAAAACGGGAGGATTACTTTCTGAAAATCTTCATCGATAATATTTAATTAATTCGTACAGGGATTTGTTTTTAAAGTTAACCTATCGTTTCTCGATTTTTTCTCCTGGTATTTCCATCGTATCCATAACCTAAGTGACAATAAACGTTAGTGCAGTTAATAACAAAATAAGCAACGATAAACCATTTGCTATTGGAATGATGGCCTTTAATTTCCAATATGTCTAATGTGGTCTTTTATTGAAATGCCGCATGAATGTACGGAGGTTTCGAAATTTTTTTATAAATAATTTTTTATACGCAAAATCAACTAACATATATTATATTATTAAAGTTTAATTTTCGTAATTGGGCTTGACGTATTTGTTAATAATTATAAACTTTATTAATTTTTTTCTTTTTGAACTCCTATTTAATATACTATTTATGATGGAAGTAATAAACTAATCAAATTATGAAATCCGGACAAAAAAAAGTCTACATTAAGTAGTTTTGATTTTAATCTTTGAAATTAATTAAAGCGGTAGCTGGAATAAGGGGACCACCATTCGTACAAATTGCCCTTTTTAGGGAGAATCGATTTTCTGAATCGCCCATTCCTACTTTATCATCTTACCAACTTTCAGTTCATTATCGAATGTACAGAGCGCGTTAGTGCAATTTTTATACACGGAGTATATTTTCCACCTACAGCAGAATTTTGAGTACATTTGAAGCAGTATGCTTATTATAAAACCCTGAAGAAAAATTATTTAGAAGATCCACGTGACGACGTGTTGTGTGTCGAATTTAATTACCAACAGAATGCTCCACTACCTCGCCTCAATGTGAGCAGTTTTATAAAAGATTGATTTGACTCTATATTTTCAACGTCCATTTTTACAACTCACCGAAGTCAGATATGTATGCATTTGTAGAAGGTGAAGCTTGCAAAGGTCCCGCATCCGTCATTTTATTTTTAAATGAAAGCATACAAACAACGTTAAAGGGTATGAAAAAATCGTATTATTTTCGGATGCTTGCGAAGCATAAAATAAGAATAAGTATATGGTTATGTACTTACGGTTATCGAAAATAGTGTAGAAGTTGAGCATATTTATCCGTCCGTGACCATAGTTTCAATCAATGTGACCGCAATTTCGTCCTGTTCCAAAAAAAAAAAAGCCAAAAAAGTATCTTGCGTGGTTGATGTACGGACATACTGGGAATACTCGATTGCAGTCCGAAAGACACTATATCCATTCAATGTGGTTTTTGATAGTTCCATATTGAAATCACGGAGCACAACGCTTCCGGTTCTTTTTTTTTAAATAATCCGAAAAATTCTATAACTGCTTTTGAAATCCAACAATATTGTCGTTTAAAGTACGATGGAGAATTCGTATACACCTCAACATCGTACAACGAAGACGCGTGGATCAAATTCGAATTTTGAAAACCGAATATTACAGACTTCGAAAATTTAATGCTAAATCCTGCACTTGCAGTATCGATAGTAAAAAAAAAGAAAGATCTAGATTTATTGAAGTACCTAACCGAAGAAGAAGTTTTTAAATTTAAAGAACTTGTTAAATTTATTTGATTAGAGTTATGCTTAGAAAAGAAACTTTTTTTGCGAATATTTCTTTTTGAAGATTAAAGTATGTGTTCTGCAAAATTTATTATTTCCAGCATTTGATTACCTCAACAAAAAACATGAAAAAACACCAAAAAGTTGTTTTTGTGAAGAGAGTGTAACTCTACAACTTACATATATAGAACCCGAAAAAATAGCAGCAGAATGTCAGGAAAATGTTCTTTGGAAGAAGGGCTATTTTGGAGCATTTTTTAAATGTTCGTAGCAGCGTTTCTTGCGGGAATTTTTGAAAACTTTTTGAACGAAAATGTCGCAAATTGGCGGGACCATAACATATTAAAATTTCATAGCTCTACCTTTATTAGTCTACTAATGAGATAGAAATGAAACTTTAAAATGCGTTTTTCTCAAAACAAGGTTTTTTTGAAAATGGCCCTTATTCCATCTAACGCTTCAATTGTTGCGCAGTCGATCTTCGTTAATTTTAAGTAGACTAACAGAAATATTCGATTCGGAGTTTTTTTTTTTTTAAAATAAAGTAGACTCATTAGTGAGAGACTGAGACTTACTTTTATTTACTTTTTTTTTCATTTTTATATTTAGTTAGAATGTAAATTTTTGTTCACAAAGTTCCTAAAATAATCGAATAATTAACAGCAGTACATGGAAAAATTAATAGATAAAAAGGGAAAAGCCGAATGATATTAACACTGTTCGCTAATGTTTCTATTCTCATTTCACAAATAATTCCTTCTCATGTATTATTTTTTACTGATGGTTCCAAAATGAAGGGGAGTGTAGGCGGTGCGTTTACCTTTACTTCTCTTTATCATCACGCTCCCTTCCTTCTGCTTGTTTTTAGCAGGTAAGTCAGTTTCCCTTTTTCGTGCAATATCTTTCATTTATACAACTAGCGGAATCTTCAAATTCTTCATTGTTTCCGATTTGAAAAGCGTCCTTCAAGCAATTTCTTCTCCTCTTACTCATTCCTCTAATTGTATTATTCTATTTATCTTAAAAAACTTACTATCATCTCGTTCTACTTTCTTATGAATTCAGTCATTCTAACATTCAGGGCAATGACATGGAAGATTTTCTAGTTCGGTCAACCGCCCCCTCAGTGGTCCTAGACACTTTCCAGCTCCGACTTAGTCCTCCTTTCCTCAATCAATCATTCCCGACTTCGGTAGTATAGATACGCTTCCTTATTCTCTAATACCGTTTCACACCATCTTCTCATACAGCCGGCATCCAGTCCTCAGCTCCCTGATTTCTTTCCATTCCGTTCAGTCATTGTTCTATTATTGTTTCCTTAATAAAGTTAAGAATTAATCATTCTCTTCTCTCCGCTTTTCGCTTTTATTTTTCTTTATCTGCTTCTCCTTCCTGTCCCCTCTTCAAATCTGATTTTCCTTTTGAATGCGACGTAAACCGTGTTTTCTTCGAATGTTCGGCTCCGAACGTTCCCTTTTGTATTCGAAAATCTTGACCCTTGGTTTTTCGGCTTCTTTCAGTGCTTCCTTTATCCTTTCCTTCCCATCTCCATTAATAATTCCCTTACTTCATTGTTCTTCTCATCTCCTATCGCCTCAGAATCGAATTTTTTAGCATAATACATTTAAGCGGTTGGATCAAAGCCAAGGGCGAACGCAAAAAAATAATAAAAAAAAATAAATAAATAAAGCGGTAAAGATGTTATAGAAATTTTCTAGATCGCTATTAGTGCCTAAATGGCATAGAAACCTGACTTTTCAATTTTTTTTGTCTTTGCTCTTCTTTTTTTTTCATATGTTGTGTCCAAATTATCAAAAAAATAAATAAATAAATAAAATAAATAAATGAAAATAAATATAAATAATGAAGTAAAAGAAAGCGTTTACATCATTTTAATGGGTAACTCAAAAACCAAAGAAAAACCCAGCTGTATTTTACTTGTTAGACTTGCAGTCTTTAGAAATACTTAATTTTGTTATGCAGCGGTTTTGTATATTGTGAGAAATATTTAATGTCAAAAAGACATTATATGTAAATGGTATTTCAACGGAAATATTATTACTACTGACGTGAATTGCGAAAAGTTCGAAACCGTTTTGTTAGCTCGGGTTCGTTGTTATCTTGTACATAGCTAGTAAGAATAAAACGTTTAGTCTATTCTTGATTTGTTTTTGTAGGCGTTGAGATATTTGGAGGCGAATAAAAATATTTACAAATTGGACAGCATCGAAAGAATTAAAGATATGACAGGCGCATTTCATACTGAACTGATGCGACCAGTGGGAAATAAAATTACGAAAGCTTTAAGCAAAATGGAATTAAGAGAACCGATAGTATCCGTTCATTCGAATGTGGATGGTGAATTTTATCGCAGTGTTGAACATATTAGACGACAGTTGCCAAGGCAGTCATTCAAACCAGTGAAGTGGGAGCAAACTCTTCATATATTGTACGAACGGAAAAAAGGTAGCAGCCATCCTTATACTTACGTGTGCTTGTCAGATTCGATAATGGTTAATCATTTGCGACAAGTTAATGCGCTGGCCGCTGAGAATTGCACTGTGGTCGAAGTTTAGTTTAATTCTTCCGTTGATATGTTTGTCGATGCAGAACCGCTGTATGTTAACGCCTTTTTAAGTTTAGTTTTAAGCCTTTCAATAAAATACAATTTTATGTACTAAAGACGATTTCTCTTTTTTTCCTCCTTCTTATCGATTATTAATGTTGATTCTGTGTAGCCAACAAATTTTTAAAAAAATCGTTATTACATTTGCCGTACTTGTTTGTCTATTTGATCCTTTTTGGAATTAAGAAATAATTTGTTCAAAAATAATATAAACACTAAAATATATTTATAACATTTACCAAATAACTTTTAGTGGGCAAAAATAATTCCTAACTCGTGCGTATCTTATTAATATCTTACTTAATTTTATAGAATAAAGAATATATATCACATGTAGTAATATACTTCACAAAAGCTAAGAAAACGTGAAAGACTTTTTTTTTTTTTTTTTTATCATAAAATTAATTTTATTTATTGACTATCGTAGTAGAATATATTCTCAGTCTACTCCTGATTATAAAAGGAAATATAAAGCCTAATTGCCTGCAACATTTCTTTTTGCTTAATTTAAAAGAAAATAAATATCTAACAATAAAAATATTTTATTTTTTTTCTGTATTTATTGTTACTAATTGCAATTGTTAAAGATTTTGTTGATAACGTATTTCTTGTAAAAACAAAACTCGCGCATATAAACAAATTAAAAGTCTTAACTTCGATTTGTTTCAGATGATGTTAAATGCATGAACTATTTAATAACTCTATTCGGTGATGTTCACCTAACGAAACTGAGACTGTTTTGCGAGTGTGAAGAAGGTGCGAAATAGTGTCACGTATTGGGCCTATTTGGGAAAGCAGATAAGGCACGTGCGAATGAAAAAAATTTCCAGTAATGGTTGGTTTTAGTTGTGCCCACCTTCTTCTTGACCTAAAAGTGGAAGTTGACGATAGCTAAAAGTGTAACCATTAAAATACGATAATTTACTGATTTCACCGATTCCTTATATTCCTCAAATTTACTATTTGTATTTCCTTCGTCCTTCAAGATTTTTTTGCTCATATCGTAATTACGCAACGACTTCAAAAATTGTAACTTCTTAATTTGATTATTTTAACGCATTGTTCTAAAGGGTGTAATGGTGTTAGAATTTTCCTTACCTTCCCCGCTTACTTGTTTTTTCTCGAAACTTTTCGGCCGAACTAATTTCAGTCCATTACTTTCATTTCTTTCAACCATGATCCAATATTTTTATCCGATGGTTTTGGACTCCCGAAGAACCTTTTGTGCCGTCTTTTGTCCCTTTTCATTCCATTCTCGTAAAAAAGTAGATTTTTTGCCCCCAGTTACTTTTTTTTTTTTTTTTTTTTTAATCGCTACTTTAAAAAAATTCCAATTATAATATTTTATCAACATCTGAAATTCTAATCGGATATTTCCTTCCTATTAATCTCAGGATTTTCGACTTTCTGTTACTTTAACTCTTGGTTGTTGCAATAATTACTTACTATTTCAATATTTGGCGTTTTCTTTTTTCTTACACATTCGTGTTTTTTTTGTTTTTTTTTTTTTGTATAACTATCATGAAAATCGAGTAACTATAATGACGAACTTGTTGTGAATGTTAAATTTTTGGAAACGGCGAGAAATAATTATTAAAAATATAAATAATCGTTGATAGCCGTATGTGGACAACAGCGACAAATCATCCGCGGGTGCCGATATAGGCACATACATTTAGATCGAACTTGTATCACGGTAGTGTAAATCTTGCATACATTCGCGTAACATACCGAATTGTCATGAAAACAACTAGTCCTAACGCTCCGAATTGAGCTGAATGATTGAAATGCCATTTCGTATTTCACTCTTACAATAATTAGCTTACCGAACTTTTTCTTCTACTTTTTACTTTATTCCTGTTCTTTCTGTTATGCCTATACTGCTTTCTTTCGCATGTTATGGGATGCGATCGTGTTAAGATAACATTGCTTCGAATAAAGTTTTTCGCATAACTTTTACCGCTGTCTGAAACCGGAAAAAAATTATCGAAAAATTCATTAATTTATTACGCTTTGTACAAAATAAAATATAAGGAACAAAATAATAGTATTTATTATATTTTCATCATTTTTGCTTCTTTTTGAAAGTGGAAAAATCTATTGTTATCTTCATACGATTTTCAATGTTCGACGATTACTTTGTTTTGTTTTTGCATGGCTTTAGTCGCTTAAACATTAATTCGGCCGTTATTGTAATTTCATTCCTTTTTTGAAAAAATAAAAGAAACACTTTTACCACTTATACGAATAGTTTAAATGTTTCATTTTGATTTCTAATGTATCCAGCGAATATCCTACTAACTGCGTCAGTGTGTTTCTATTTGTTTTCTAGTGCACGAGTGCGGGGAAGCTTTTAGCTTCGAAACACGACCGTTTACTTAGCGCAAATTTCATTTAAATAATTTCTTGTTTTTCATTTGTTTTAAGTAATGCATAGGTTAAAACGCATGAATGGTAATTATTCGTCCATTAATAGAAAATATACTGTGCTTATGACCGTAAAATTGGAAGATAATTTAATGGGAGTGTGTAAATAATCGGGGTAATAGAGAAAAGTAATGGTGCGAAAAGTTTACACGAGGTACCACTCCTTTTTGTCGATGTCGTTAGAAAGTACATTAGAAATGTCTTCTGCGAATTAAAAATTAAGCATTAATCGGCATACTTTTTTTTTTTTTTTTTTATTATTATTTTCCATTAGTTAAATATACTACAATATATTATAAGTATTTTTCTGCCGTAAACCGCACTATATTATAAATGTAAACAATTTTAAAATGACCATTAACACAATCGGGGTTACTGATGTTATATTCTTTGTTACACGAACGACATATGTGACATTCAACGATTCATAAAAATAGATAACATTATCTAGATTGTAAAAAATGAACGATTAATATATTTATAAAAGCAACAAATATAATAAATTAGTCATGAATATGTCAAACACAATTGATGAAACCGGTCGGACTAATTTATTATATTTGTTGTTTTTATAAATATATTAATCGTTCATTTTTTACAATCTAGATAATGTTATCTATTTTTGTGACTTGTTGAATGTCACATATGTCATTCGTGTAACAAAGAATATAACATCAGTAACCCCGATTGTGTTAATGGTAATTTGTCAAATTGTTTACATTTATAATACCATAATATAACTTGAAAATTTTGTCCGTTTCTGATAAAATTGTACATGTTGCATCATCGCACTTTAAACCCGTTAAGTTACCAGTTCTTCAACCAAACTTTCATTATTAGCGCCTTTTTATTTTCCTACCGACTCTGTTGCTTTTAATCGCATACACTCGGCTCTTCTATTTAGAACTCTTTACTTGCTTGATAAAGTTTAGCTATACGGTATATGATTCGATTATTTCTAAATTCCGTAATTCGATCTATTATTATTATTATCACTATATTTATTATTTAGACTCATTGTTAAATATATTTACGACAAAAATAAATTTTTAACACTTAATTAAACAATTATATATATATATATAATTTTTATATCCCCGACGCGTTTCGAAGCAAACACTTCATGTTCACGGGAGTAATTGTAAATATAAATATTGAGGACAATAACTACATTTAAAATTAACTGATGAAGTATTTGCTTCGAAACGCGTCGGGGATATAAAAATCATATATATATATATATATATATATATATATATATATCTATATATGTATATGTATATGTATATGTATATATATATAATTGTTTAATTAAGTGTTACAAATTTATTTTTGTCGTAAATTATTATTATTATTATTATTATTATTATTATTATTATTACTTTTCCTATTAACAACTTCTTAATTTTTTCAATTACCTCTTCCGGCTTCTGGTTAATCTTTCTCGATTTTTTGCAATTGTAACGTTTCGCGGCGTGAAAAGACATTTCTAATGTCGAAATACATTTCATTATGTGACCACTGGCTGTTGGAAAACAAGAAGCAGTCGTGGAAATTAACTTTGATGGGGAAGAGGTGCTCTATTGATCATCGCAATATTTAGAACTTTAAATTAACAATTACAATTTTATCTTCGGATTTGTGCATTTTCACGTTTTTAAATACCTATTATTTAATTTACACCAATATATATATATATATATATATATATATTTATTTTCTTGTAGGCTTTACAATACCTAGAAACCCGTCGTAGAGATTTTAAAATTAGTTTGTTCAAGCGAATAGACGTCAGCGGTGCTTTTCATACTCGATTAATGAAACCAGCTGTGGAACCGTTTAAAGAAGCATTAAGTCATTGCAAATTTTCCATACCGAATACCCGCGTGTACTCGAATGCTACTGGTAAAAGGTATTTCGATTTAGATCATATAATGCGGGCGTTGCCAACACAGATTTATCAGTCGGTTCTATGGGAACAAATAATGCACGGAATATATGAACGTCCGAAAGGTGAAGTACTTCCGTGGACGTATTCTTGTGGTCCAGGCGCTGATATGAAGTCGTTTTTGAAGCTCAACAACGCAAAAGCTGCAGTGAACTGTACAGTTGTGAACTAGCGGCTCTATATTATTCTCCTTTTTAACGGCTAAATCGCGTGGCTACTATCGACCGTTTCGACTGGTCGTGCGCGTTCGTTTTATACGTCTATACTATTTATATATGTCGATGATTTGTTATACGATGTTAAAGTATTGTTATTAATTATTGTCGATGATAAAAGTGTAATTACTATAGTAAAAGGCTAGAAAAATACTAATCGAATAAAACTCTATGATCATGATGAAATACTGAACTGATGATATAAGTAATTTCCGATATATTTACGTTTACCACCCGTACAGTTCTTATAAAATAAATCCGATCGGTATACATTTTCGATACATTCTCAGACGAATGCTAATTTAAATATTTATGTACGATTGAAATCTAGACAAAAGTTTGTATTTCATCGCGCAAACTACCTTTGTTTTTATGATGCAAATAAATTCTGATTACCGATCAGAACAAAAAAAAAAAAAAAAAAAAACCTTGCAAAACTTTTCCTATATAATAGACCGATAATAGTCAAATGCTATTCGATAAAAGAAGACATTACAGAGTTAGATTATGTATCAGCTATTTTCCGTTCCGGCAGCCTGGCTCTAAATTTCACTCGCGAATAAATATCTAAATCAACACTAAGTCTGGGGCACGAGCGTATCGAAAACGCATATAGTTTCGATGTGTTACATTATGTGGTGTCAGGATGTTGATAGTAGTATCAAAATTTCTTATCAGTTCATCATAGTGATCGTGGATTTATATTTAAATTCCTTCGTTTATTGTTGAATTTTTGTTATTTCAAAGTTAGATACGTATTATGTAAAACACGAAACCGCGGTATTATGTTGTTATACTGACGTAAAAACTTTTTCGCTATTACAATACCCTTGAAAAAAAAAATTTGGCTACGATTATAATCTCTATACAAATTTTGCGAGTAAACTAAACGAGACATTTTTGTTAAATTAATTTTTTTTAAATTATACAAAGCTGTTTTATCGGTGTATCAAGTGTGACCGCATTAGTTAAGCATATCATAAGAGCATTTATCCTGTTATTCTCCTGTTTTGTGTAAATTTTTTTTTTTTCGTTTTGGAATTTAGTTAGAATATTTCTAGTTAATTTTTAAAAAAACAAAAATACTTCATTTTCTACAACTCTTACGCATCAATCATCATCATTATCCTTATTTTTAGAAGAGCTCTTATGCTGAGGTCTGTATAGTTTTCTTTGATAGGTTTCAAGTTGATCTAGTCTGCTCATTCAAGTTTCTGCACCATAGGGTAATAGGAAAAGAACTCTGTAGTACATCATTGCGACGAAGTTATCACGTGTAAAAATTTGACGGGAAAATTCTAAAGATAATGTGACTGTGATCGAAAGCAGCATTTCATTCCTCGTTTCACCAGGCTAAATGAAATTTTTGAAAAATTATCTTCACGATTTTTTATATACAGTTTGTGTTCATTTGATCACTAAAAGTTAAAAGCGGCACGACAGTATATCATCCGCCTTTAGCTTTCTATAGAAAATAGTTAACGATACTGGGCCATCACGGTTGATGAAGTATTCATCATATTTCTCGATTGTTGTGTTTCTTCATCGGATACGCTGTGTACCATTTGTTGTAAAAATGGTATCTAATAAATCGATTGCGTTACATATCCTTATGGCGGAGCGAGAGGATTTTTTTATTTTTTATGCAAGTTCATTTACCGACAGCTTTTTGTAAATTTATGATTTATTATTCGCTTATACGTACGCGAGAGAATAATAGAAACAGTTTTTTGAATGAAACCTTTTGTTTGAAAGTGTAGTAGCAAGTAACTGGTTGAAGTGGCATTTATTCATTACACTCCTAAGCAAACACGTGTAAAAATTATCGTTTTTTTTTTTTTTTTAATAACAGCCGTACTCATGGCAACCACCGAGTTATTTATAACAAATTCCTTCCTAATTTTATACAAGTTACTGGAAACAACTTGTGTCTATCAGCTGTATTCTTGCACTGTGAGTTTCCGATATCTTTGGATGAGACTGGGATTATTTTTAATGTTTAAAACTTCTTTAAATATTTTAAAGCGTGACCTAACTGCATTTTATAGTTCGATAAAATGGTAAGTTAAAACATTTGAAGTTTGTGAATACATAATGCGTATATAAGAATTTTGTTGTGCCCCCGGTTAACTAGAAACGAGGTTTAACGACAAAAATATTCCCTAATCCGTTTTTATCGTTACTTAAAAACACAAAAAATGCCAGCATATTGTGCGATGACATTTTCTGCGAAACGCGAATTTGAATTTTAATATTCGAACAATCGATATCAAAACTATATATATATATATATATATATATATATATATATATATATATATATATATATATATATATATATATTAGTCTAAATTGGTTTATTATTATTATGCCGGAGGAAAGGAAATTTAATGCGAATTATGCATAAATCCAGAAATAGTTACAGTATTTATAAAAAAAAGGCGGTATAAAAAATGTGATCTATGGGGAATTAAGTTTAAAAACAATATTCACGCATGTTTGTACATTGCGTACGGGGCACTCCTGTGTGGCATAAAATTTCGCAGACTCCTCTGGATGCAACAGTAATCACATTAGGTCTAATTTTATTAACGGTATTAATCACTTGCTGTTCAGCTGCAACAGATACGAACACATAATAGAAAGAGATTTTATGAAGAATTAATTTCATGCGGATTTTCCCTTTCATATAGTGTCCATTATTTACTCTGTTCTGGCCATACTACAATCTTTGCTATGGTCCACTTTATAATTAATAATAATAGATTGGTTTAATTTCTAAAATATAATGAATGGCTAAATGGCTGACAGTCCAAGCCATAAAAAAAAAAAGATGATTTTATTTAAATTTTCATTACCCTTTTTTTTCACTCACTAAAAATAGGGACAGCTGTCTAAATTGTTGCAAATCGATAGTCATAATTAGAAATTGAAGGAATAATTAATATATCCTTTAAGGGAAAGTTAGGAACTATAGGCAACATTATAATTCAAATAAATACGCTATTATAATCAAGAAGAGGGAGAAATACCTCACTCCACCGTCTGTTGTCGAACCATCCGGATTGTGTCCGGGCAGTGTTGAATTTTGCAGCATCGAACAGACTGCACCGTCTTCTGTAATTTCCAGTGAGTCTAGGTGTCGTAATAGCCCAGGTAGAGTTACACACGGCGCCTAAATTTATATTTGTAAATTTATAAATAAAAAAAAAAAAAAAAGAAGGAAAAAAGAACTTAAAAAAACAACTGAAACAGATAAAAACGGTATCATTGGTGAAGGACAGTGGCCAGTTGATGTTGAAGGAAAAAGCAAAGTATGATTAAAAAGGAAGATGGTAGATAGCAGTGGCAAACTGACATGGTAAAACACAAAACAGACTGTGTAGAAATGGAATAAATTGCGGCATTGGAAAATATTAGAAGATAATTATCAGAAACATGTAAAAAATGCTATGGAGACATATTTATTTATTTTTTTTAAAATTAGTAATGCAGAGAAAACAGCCGATTAAGTCGTTAAATATGTTTATTATAAAAAGGTAATAAGCTAGTTAGAATGTTTTGACAATATGTTCTTTAATGCTAAAATTAAAATTAATCATTTTAAAACCCATTGGGAAAACATTGTTGTTTATAATCGGTTATTTTACTTGAAATTTATTGTTTACACTTGCTTTTTCATTATTTTAAATTACATAATAAAACAGTTTTTACATATTTGGTTTTATTCGGGAATATCCCAAAAATATAAAAAAAATCTCTGCCTCCCAAGAACAAAAGTCCCCCCCCCCCCCCTCTCGAAATAGATTCCTGAATTCATCCATAGGTGCTATTGCGGGGAAGCGACTTTTCATAGTTTCATCGGGAATATGCGATGTTTCTCATGAGTCGGACGACACGAACTCGGACACAACGTTAATAAAAACAATACACTTTGTTTAATATTTTTTTCCGAGTTCTGTAAAACCAAATTTAATTTATGCGTATAGCTGACTGTGTAAATAATAACGTTTTAATTAAACTTTAATAATAGGTCCATTATACTGCCTTACATTAACAGAAACCCTCATAAGATAAGGCTGCTAACTTATTATTACAGCAGAATTCATTTAAATGGTTAAAAATACACCGTGAAATTCGATCAGCCATTATCACTGATATCTAAGAATATCTTTCCTAAACTTCATTTGCATAATTACTATAACGAAATGTTTAGAAAGCTGCGATCTTTTTAGAAATATCTTTTAATCCCTAGACAATATATAAATTTTATTTCTAAAACTACCTTAATAATCTGCTTTAGTTGTTCACTGCAAACTTCGATGAAATCATTTTGAATTGCTTCAGATGCACCACACTCAAAACGGCACAACTTTTTAAGTGAACCTGTAATTGTTCATCATCTTTCACGAATAAAATTCCCTATAATTACTTCAGTTTGTCGAATTTGCAAAATAACTCCGTCCGCGAAATGATAAATCTAGGAGCGCTGAAAACAATGAGTATCTATCAGTTTTTGAAGCGCATAACGATTCATCTTAACCTTTTCCATGCTTAAGAGAAAAATGTTGTTCTATTTTCATTTCAAGCAAGCAACAGAAGCAGGATATGTGTATTTTAGAATGCTACTGTTTACACAGTACATTTCCCACATTATTTAAATTCCATGTATTTTTATAAGTTGTAGTTAATAAACAATGACAACAAAACAACTTTGATAAGTTTTTACCTCCACACATGACTTCAAGCCTACAAAAACCAACCAATCGAAACAAAAAGTGATTTTTTTTTTTTTTTATCGGCTGCTATGTATTGCTTCATTGATGGC
Organism: Icerya purchasi; assembly: GCA_039619475.1. Taxonomy (NCBI): domain Eukaryota; kingdom Metazoa; phylum Arthropoda; class Insecta; order Hemiptera; family Monophlebidae; genus Icerya; species Icerya purchasi. The sequence continues at coordinate 93,044,734 of CM077115.1, forward strand.
CAAAAACATCCGCATTTATTCTTGCGAGTCTTAAATGCTTTTTCTTTTAATTAGGAAAATTATTACCGTTTCTACCATGAAAGCATTATTTGCCAAAATTTCTTGTAATGGTTTTTCCTCGAAGTTGCTGGGCGAAATTTTTTGTATTGTCGGTAAAGAAACAATATAATATGGTGAATCGTACGTGCCCGTGCGTCAACCAGGTGTGGCCAATACGAAGTTGACCCATCACAACTTCGTTCCTAGAGTATACGCCTGACAAATCAGTATTTTCTCGAATTGTACGGAGGAGATTAGTTTTTAGTACTTGAATCCACCAGTTATCAAAGTTTCTTCTAGTCTTACTTTTGAGATTTGTTATTATATCTGATATTGGAACTGGGACATTTGAATGAATCTGTATGGTTGCCGCTGCTTTTGTTGCCTTATCCGCGGGTTCATTCAAAAAAAATCTTGTATGTGCTTGGTATCAGCAGCAAAGGATTCTGGGATAAAAGATTTAAGATATGAGCGGTAAAAGGATGAAGTGATGTAGAACTATTTGTGAAGGATTTGATTGAATTTAACGAGACTGAGCATATTAAAAATGTATTTTGATCTGTTATACCATAAAATTTAAGTTTTACCATAAGCATATCAGTTTTCCATTGTTGGACTAAATTAGGTAATAGGTCTGCTGTTTGAAATTATATTCTTTTTATCAGGAATGCTTAGTATGAATTGAATGAATGACGTGCGTAATTTCTACATTAAAATTATTTCTTGCCATCTTGAAATACTGTAACAATTAAATCACGTACATTTCGAACAACATATAAAATCCAGTTGTGCACAAAATATGATCTGCGCTTACATCTCCAGATTAAGAGAAAGATAGCAGCATAATATCAAGTAAAATACTATGCGCGTACCACCAACTGGTTTGAAACATTGTGCAAGTAAGTTAGGATGGAGACAAAGATTTTACACAAGAAATTGCTGTTTCCGCCGTTAAATCAGTTCCGGTAAATATTCTGCGCGCGCAACTTCCATTTGTTCTTTTGTTCTACAACTTCATGTCGGAGGAAACCCATTGATCAGTAAACAAATCCTACGCTGCGTACACAGTTTTTTATAATTAAAACTGTCGTTACCCTATTTATTTGTCAAAATTCAAACAACTCCATTCTAAAAAAAAAATCATTTGTCTTTTTCTTTCTTTTTTTGAAGTGTACAGAATGATCCTCATATCCTATACGGAGGAATCGCCACTTATACGTATATATATATATATATATATATATATATATATATATATATATATGTATATGTATGTCGGAAATTAAAAGGCCTACGCAATTTAGAGAACCACCAACTATACAATGAAAACCGAACATGTTTTTATGAATATTATTATTTTCCAACCGCCCTGCGAGATGTTTATTAAAATTTCTTATAATGATTTTTCTTAAACAAGCAACGAAGGAAACAGGATTATATGACGTTGAGAACTTTCTGGGATTCGAAAAAATAAACAGGATTTTAAAAAGTAAAACAAGAGGGAAGAAAGGAATTAAAAATACCCGTATTTATACTAGAACATCGAGTGAAAGATCGGAGAGAATTTTAAGAGTATATCATTAAAATATGCCGTCGACTGCAGTTAGTAGTATAAGTTTAGCGTTGTCATTAAACTGAAAAGGGGAAGTAATGGAATTATTTAATAATAAATTGGAAAAGTCTCTTTAAAAGCGCGGATATGCACAAGAACGATTAATCAATAAACTGAATTAGACTGTTTCAAGAAAGGTTATCATTAAAGAGGTATTTGGCCGATAGAGATTCAAAACTTGTAGTTAATCTTCAGATAATATATGTGTGTGAAAAGTAGTAACAGTATTAGCTTGAAATTTAAACTAAAGTATTTTGAATAAATTCCATCGAAGAGCATTAAAAAGATTTGAAAAGTTGGTAAAAGTTACTGCAAAATAAGAATGGGATTACTTCCAAATGTATCATCAAGAGTTTTCCAGTTTAAACAAAGAATAAAATTCGGAGAATGGAGTAAAAATATCAAGATGGGAAACTTTTCAAGAAAGTAGGAGAGGAAAATTTAAGAAGTACATTTCTCGGAATTGTAGAATTTGTTTCATGGTCGGAACAGTTCAAGAATGGCGAGCAATTCAACCATCTTCGGCAGTGAAAGGACGAAGAACAGTTCCGAAAAAAAAATCAAATAGAAAATCCCTGGAAGGTTCCCGTTGACTGTGGCATGTCTGTGATGGATGGTTGACAGTGTTTCTGTTAATCTACAGCACTGCGGCAGATATTCAAAATAAAAGGCTTAAATTTCTTCGACTGTACCAGAAAAGTTAAATGCTTAGTCAGAGGAGTAAACCAGTTGTTTTCTAAACAACATCAATATTGTTAACACATGGTGTTTAACATTTTCATTCTTACTTAGTTACAGAGTTAGACTTACCAGGTGGGTTGTCTCCAATAGCTGGAACAAGCTGGCTAAACCGAGCGATGGAAATATGAACGCGATAAAAAGATAAAACCTTTTATGGAACACATTTAATATTCTCACTTTAACAGACACCTTCGAGAAGTGTTTTTTTTTTTTTTATGGGTACGCCAACGAAGAGCAACAGCCCAATCAGCCAAGGAATCTAAGTAATAGCTCAAAAGGAGAATAACATATTAGATTTCAATCTGGTGTGAGATTGAATAAATGAAAGAAGCTAGAATAGGAACAACTGACAAGGAAGGAAATGAGAGAACATAAGAGTGTCATTGTATGGAGTAGGAAGACCAAAAAGCTGAGAATGGAAGAGAGAACGCTCTGAAGAGAGTGAGGAACATTCGAAGAAGACGTGATTGATATCACACAGAAAAAAGGAATCCTCTGGGTGAAGAGGGTACCGCGGAGAAGAGACGAGGGAAAAACGAAAAAGTGACGAAGGGAGAAAGGTATGACCGAAACGAAGGCAACATATAACGGTGATCAGGGGACGACAAAGGGAAGGAAACATGTCGAACCATCTGGTCAAAGAAGATAAGGGCTGAACGGAAAGATAAAAGGAATTCGGATTTGAAAAAAGGGAAAAATAAATATCCTTCCATAATGTAATATGGAACTGTCGGGAAATATGATTAATATTGTGAGAGGAAAATTTATGAAGAGGATGTCCGTTGGAAGCTCCTGAGCGAGCCAAGAAATCAGCCACCTCATTACCCTCAATTCCAACATGGCTAGGAATCCGCAATAAATCAATTTAGATCGAACGGAACAGGAATAATTCGTGAATTAGATTACGAATAAGGAGAATGAAAAGTTCAATAGATGGCAACGGTAAGGGAGAAGAAACCGCCTGCAAGACACTTTCAGAGTCAGCTATTAAGAGAAATTTATCCGAAAGGGTAGAAGAGGAAGAGATAAAAAGAATTGCATGAAGTATGGCAGCAGATTCAGCAGCAAATATAGAGCAGCAGGAAGGAAGTTTAAAGGATTCCGAGTAGTTGTGAGAAGGAAAAACAAAGGCGGCACCAACCCCATCAGCCCTCTTAGAACCATCAGTAAAAGTAACGGAATGATTGGGATATAAAGAGCTTAAAATCATGCGAAATTCAAATCTAACTATAGAGTGAGGAAGGAATTTAGCAGAACTTGACAAATGAAATACGTGAGGAGGATGTAAGAGACTGAAATAATTAAGAGAAAAGAACGGAGATTTATCATAGGAGAAAATATAGAGAGAAAAACTAGCAAGACGAACAGATATGAAAGATAAAATTGGAATTCTGTTGGGAGTAAAACGTTAATTATGAGAAATTGAGCAGTAAGCAGCTATAGTGCTAGAGGAAAAAAAGTGGAAGACGTTTAATTAAGAAACGATAGCCTAGATAGGATCTACGGATGAAAAAAGGAAGTGATTTTGATTCGGAAAGGATGGCAGGAATTGGAGTAGATTTACGTGCACCCAGACAAAGACGAAAACAGGAATTTAGAATGCGGTCAAGCTTTAACAGAAGAGATTAGAAGCGTCGCTGTATATATAGGAACAGTAGTCCAACTTAGAAGTGAGGTGTTCCTTTGTTGATAGTGAAACTGACTCGGTTTATGCTTTGCTCCTGATAGTTTTTGAGCTTTTTTTTCGTCATTGTTTTTTAAATAATTTATTTTAATATTTTTATTATAATTTTATCTAATTGTTTTTCTTATATTGTTATTTCCGCCAGGAAAAGGTGTTTGCCGATGTGGTTTTTTTTTTCGAGAGCCTTACCGATTGTTAGATTAAAGTGTTAAAAAAAGGGAAAAATAAAATCGAATAAGATTAAAAATAGCGAAGATACTATAAGAATGACCGATGAGAACAGAAGTAAACGAAAGTAGCACTGTGCATATGGATCAAGAGTTGCAGATAAAGGTAAGACCGTTCAATAGGTATAGAGGAGATTTCGAAGAGAAAATATAATTTACATCACAAAGTAGAATAGAATCGTTACGGTGAATAAACAATCCGTAGAAAAATGGAAACAAGATGTTGGAAGCAGACCCTGATCGAGACGAAGCCGAAAAATGAAGGAGATAAAAGAATGATAAAAAAGAACTAAAAGACAAAATACTAAAGGTGAGAAAGAAGATAAAAGCAGAGAGATATACGTGGCGTATCATAGTCTAAAATGATCAAATTTTGAAGAGAAAATTGAGAATTAGGAAAAGAAAATTTTGAAAGAGGAACCGTAAATCGATGGAACAAGTTAGCTTTTTCATTAAATTCATTAACGACAACAAGGTATCCGGGAAAAAACGATTTTTAAATAACGAGAGGAATATAAAAAAAAATAAGGAAAATTGTAAAGTCTATGACGGTGTGTAGACAAAGAGGAGAAGAAGAAGTGAATTGCAAAAAGTTTTTTTCGAATGTTCTGCACTCCTTAACCAATGCTCCCGTCTATACGCTCAACTTTTGGGTCTTCCTACTCCTTATGACGCAACCTATATCATTTCCTTCCCGTTGTCTTCAGTTGTTCCGCTGCTGCTGTTCTTTGTGAGTTCCATTTCTGACCGCCTGGCTATTTAGTTATATCTATTGAATTATCATGTTGTTGGGTCAAGGCCGCTAACGCGCCCATGGTAGGGGGAAAAAAGTTTTTGGATTCGTAAGCTGATAGAAACTTATTAAACGGAGTGAACATGGAATGTAGGTCTAAGAATGGTTATGGATTCACGGTGAATACAGAACAGAGGAAAGCATTTAAAGGGATTTAGAGAAGTCGAATAATGGAGCCGAAATGTCGAGAAGCAAACAATGAACGGCTGGAATGAAAATTTTGATCACCCTGCCTTTAAGACACCTTGCCTACCAAGCCACTTTTGAAGCCGATTAAACTTGTTTTTTAACACATGGTGCAATTTCCTTATGTTCATTAATGCTCTGCATGTTCCCGTTTACAAGGGGGCACAGTCGAATTTTAGAAAGATTATACTACTTATTGCGTTTACACAATGCTTTGAAAATCGAATTTAATTGCGCTAAATATACGTATTGCATAAGTAATTACTGCGAACTCTGCCGGTTTATTTCAGATTTATTATGGAAAATAACGAGATTACCTACGATTTATGGACGCCGAAATAATCAAATTTATTATTAAAAACATTGTGATTGATTGCGTCATTTTTTGTTTAGGTGGCTTACATCAATAAATACGAGTTAATCGTGTTAATCGTTATTCTAATTGTAAGACAATTGATAAACGCTCTCACAGTTTGCCTTTTAAGGAAAGTGATACCTTCCTGTATGTGGTGGTTTAGATTACTTTTGGTATCCATTACAATAATCGTTGAGGTATTGTATCTATTTTTTAATCAAATGATTGTTGTTATTTTTGAATTATTTATGCGCAATTTTTCTGACCTTCAAAAATACATTGTTTTCCCTTGAAAATTTGTATCTTTGAGCAATAAATGTCAAGACGACCATGATGTTTTTTTTTTCTTTTTTTCCTCTAGATCTCATTTGAATTTCTAAAACTCGGAAGACTATAACTGTAGCATGCAAGAGTTATATGGAGGGAGCAGCATTTGTTATAATAATATTCAAACATCTTGCGCGTTTTAATAAACACAAAATTTTTACTCACTTTAATTAATGTATTTTAAAAATAATTCTCAGTTTCTAACTTCTTCATTTGTACCGCCTTACTGCTGAAACTGTAAAACATTTAAAGCCCCAAGATATTAATTTAAAAAATGTACAAGAATAAAATACATATAACGATTCTACGTTTTTTTTTATTTTATTTTATTACATCTCTGTATTTTATCTTCGCATTTACAGCTTTTCGCCTTTTTATTTCAGCAAACACCTCTTCTTACTTCATCCTTTACTATTTCGGAACTTTCATCATCATTATAAAATCTGTCTTTTCCCTCACAACTCATTTCCTAGTCCATATTAATCTATCATATACTCTTTCCACTTCGTGAATATTTTCATTCCTTTCTTAACTTTTCACTTTTATGTTCTATTTCGGCAACATTTCTTTTACTGTTTCTTAATGTTACGTATCGTTTTTCTTATTTCCTCGTGCACATTGAATCATATTTATTTTTCGTCTCGAAATATATTTCATTCCATTTTTTAAAATTTAACCATTGTCCGTATGCCCCTTCTTCAACCTAACTTCGCTTTCACTTCTTACGTTTGTCCACTTTTTTTGTAAAATTTCATTCGTTGTCTACGAGTTCTTAGTCTTATTTTTCTTATGTAACCTATTCATATCTACACATTCCACATGTCTACCCTTATAGATTGTTTGTGTCGCTAGAATTTTTCTAGATAATAGCCAATCGCTAATCATAAGTGCGATAACAACCAGAAAAACTTTTGTCCGTACGCATCGTGTGGGGTGATTTTCCTCGGTGAACTAGGAACCGATGGAAAGGTAAAAACAAAGTACTCTTGTTGTCATGTGCCGAACGCGCCATCCTATTAAACACCGTAATCAAAACAGCATTTAATACCGTGCAAACCACCAACAACTCACCCACAATCTAGCCCAGTCAAGGAAAGAGCACCAGGGAAAAACTTCCTTGAAGTGAGTAGGCGAATGTCTGGCGTCTTCAAATCGGAACTTTTGGCTAAGGGAGTAAACCGTAATAGAAAATTATGAATGAAAGCAGTGGAAGGAACCAAATCCTCCATGTTAAATGTCCGGCTACGCGGTCTTTTATTATTCTTCTTTTTGTAAAACGCGTCAACCGGTCACTTACCACTACGATTCTTTAACGTGCACATCGCCGGGAAGGTGGAACACACGCTACTTGCAGTAAATGGAGCTCAGCGCTCCAATTGTACCCCTTTTTTCCAGCAACTTTTTTGACCTTACCGATGCGAACAGCATCACAAACAATGGTAAATCCGGGTCGCTTAACTGACGAGAACGTAGATTTACTACACTTTTCCGCTATATTTCACGCAATTCTATCTTCCATACGTTTGGTGACATCGATTCAGGCAAATTTTGTTGTTTGACGAACTATAGCGTTATAAACCGCTCACCAGAACTGATCACGCACGCTTATTGAATACGTTGATCCATTCTGGTACTAGATGTATAGAGTAATATAAATTCTGTCATACATCTGGATACATGAATCTAGTGGTAAGTCGTATGCGCTTCATACCTCACTAATTCCAGATAATACGTATAGTTGTTTAAAAATACACAATCTTGAATAAAATTACACCCCCCTACATAACACTTACCGTTCCCGGTTTGGAATCGATTTCCATATTATACTTGAAAAGGCGTATAATATGCAAAGACAACAACTTGTATATATAGCGCTGATATGTTTATTTATGACCAGCATGTGCTATATCAATCGATAAGGAGGAAAATCAAGGAGTGCATGTTAAGAAGATAACTTGAGCGGAATTCAACAAAATATATCCAGTACAACTGTATTTGCTGAGCTATTGGTGTGCGACAACTCTGTGAGTCATGATGCGTAACAGCAAAATATATTATATAGTTACAAAGTAGCGATGACAGTAGCTGTTAGGCATCAGAAAGTAATATATCACACACTTCCGGATAACACTCCAACAATAAGTAATTATAAAACACCCTAAAGGGACAAAACAGACACACATCGACTTCAGCGTTGCGTGTATGTTGGTGGTAAACTCTAGCAAGCCGTATTAATGATAGTCTATCTGATCGAAGAAACTGATGAAGGCGCTCGCATGTTTCGAATTTCCTACCATATGAGAAATATCATTCTATCAGATGCAGTGGAATAATACTGTTAAATTACCATCATTACTGTTGACTGAAACACACCATTTTTTTCTCTTAAAAAGAAGAAATTTTGATGAAAATAGCGCATTTTTAAGAAACAAATGCATAATTTTTTACACAAGCCATTATTTAATTCGTATCAAAGAAAAGCATAATATTACAGCTAAAAACGCGGTCATCAATTTTATATGTATTAAATCCATCGGAGACTTAACTGTTTCGTTTATAAAGTGTTTTAATTTCAAAAAAAAATTCTAATTATTTTAGGCGTCGTTGCTGATGTCCATCGTATTAACTGTACAACACAGTAACATTAAATTGGGAGATATGATTGATTGGATATATTATATAGTATTTCTTTTCGAAATACTAGTTAGTATATTTATGATACCTTTAGACTATTGTAAATTATTTTAATATTGTAATTTCGACTTTTTTAACGAAGCATATATGTTGATAGTTCGTTCTCGATAGTATTTAATACATTTTCTTACATTTTTGTAAAATTTTATTTAATTGGAAGCAAGAATGCGTCGCAGGATAATAATCTTCCCTTTTTTTATCTATTTTCAATGTTTACTTTAATTCTTATAACTAATTATTGATAATTGATTCATATAAGTACAATTCATATATATATATATATGTATTTTCGTTATCATTATTAGCTAGTAACTGATAAAATGTAGCAAATGATCGCTAGAAAAAATAAGTCTTTGTATTTTAAAAAAAGTGTTTAGTATTCAAAGGCCGCGAAAGTCAAAACATTTTATCTTTGAACTTTATCCGCAAATATAAGAGTTTAATAAAATTTTACCACCAGAAGTATTGATATAGATTGATGTTATAATTAACTAGCGAAAGTTACCGTTCCGAACGCCGTTATCGATTAAGTCTTCAGATTATTAATTAATTAGGCCCTTGTTTTGATGGTTGATATGAAAAACTTATTTATAATGAATGGTTGCGACGAACCATAAACTTTTGTAAAGTTTTACAAAAATTTTTAGCGTAATGAACAACACTTAAACTGTGGAAGATATTTCGGAAATGAAATTTCTTATCCAGACTTATCATCGCGAAGGCAGGTGTAAAAATGTATACTCGTGAAATTATTTATGAAATTTATTTCGATTTTTTATTAGAATTTAATTTCGGTCACTGCGTAAAAATGACTAAAAAAACACACTAAAAAACTGACACGTTTACGGCAATCAGATGAAACTGAATTTTTTCTCATAAAAAAAACACAAACAAACATGCTAACAAATTAATTAAATAATCTGCTGTTTAACGAGTATATAGCCAATGCGGCGACTTCAACGGATTAGAAAATGGAGTGAACAACAACATACGTAATTCCACAATCGAATCGGACACAGCAAGAATTATGTCCCCGCACACACGTACCCCCGATACATCTTCTTTAATAATCAAAAACTAACCGACCAATGAAATTACGAGATTTATTTACACAATTTTTCTCCGAACTCTGCTGCTGCAAACCCGGCACATCCGTAACAGTGCACCCTGGGGCGGGTGAAAATCACTGCGAAAGGCTACGGGCTCCGTGTGCACCGAGATATCTACCGAACAAATATCCGACTGATTATAATTGGAAAAATACGGTCACTGGACGTGCGGACATCCCGATACCATACTTAAATCGTCAATTATAACAGATCATGTCTGAAAAACCAAAAATTAAATGAAACTCAATCGAATAAATAATTTCTACCCGAAACATTGTGTCTCAGAGATGGCGCCACAAACTACGAACTCGTATCAGTATGTATATGTCTTATTTGAATGTCCAGAAATGAAATGTTTATTTTATATACTTCCAACCTATCAGTTGCATTAAATGTATTGCCATATTTAGACATTTCAACATAATCTATTTTTGAAAAAATATAAATTAATTCTATGCAGCTACACAATTAAAAATAAATATTATACTTATCTTAGTAACTTTTTCGGGCACAGTCCATCTTCAGCTAGAAACAATGGGCTGTGCCCGAAAAAGTTACTAAGATAAGTATAATATTTATTTTTAATTGTATCGCTATACAGAATTAATATACTTTATTTTTTCTAGGTTCTAAAACAGGAAGTTAACATAAAAAATATTATTTTTTTTAAAATTTTTTCTTTTCTTCGATGATCCTTTTGATGCCAGTTTTCGAAAAATACCATATATGTACATTTTTTTCGTAATCCACTTCTTCCTCTAGTCTGTTCGACACATTCATAAGACTCGGAGTAAACAGGGACCTTTATTTGCAAGTCAGATTAGCAGTTTTGACGTTAAAGGGTTAATAATAAAACATTAAAACTATCAATATTTATAGCCGAGTTGAGTCACGTCGTTGATATCTTTCAGGGATTATAATATGACAAATTCAAAGTTTACAGTCGGAGCATAATATTCTTGACTTTTATATGCGATATTGCTTTTCACTTTCTACTCATTACCGCTGCAAACCCCTTATATTTCGTATAATTACAACATGTTTCCCTTTAATTCCGTACATCCTAATTATACCTTCCGATTGAGCATCGTGCGTCTAATACTTTAACATATCTCGTATGACTTTTTTCCATCGGCTTCTATTTCGATTGCTTTCCAACGCTTGATTTCGAGTAGTTTTTTCCTACTTTTTGCCGTTACGATGTCTACTCATCGAGTTGACAGTCTTTCTGGGGGGGGGGGGTCTTTTCCCTTCCGTCTAACCTTTTAAAATAGATTTTTCGAGATTAATTTATTTTCTTCGTATGATGTCTTTGTAATATTTTAGGAGATTCTTTATTAGCAGATCTTAGAGAAAAGTCGATGTTCAATGTTTAGTTTTTTCAGAATTGACGTATTTGCCCATTTTGCTGTTCACGGGATTTTCAGTATTCTCTAAACCATGCTCATGTCTCGAACGTATCAGTTCATCCTTTTTGCTTGAGGTCAACTGCCTCATAAAGGAATATGAAAAATACCAGAAACCTAGTCTAATTTTTTTATTTGTGCTAATAGACTACTTTTCTCAGAATTTATGTAGTCACGCCATTGTTGATTTCGCCGTCACAATTTTCTTTGCATATTTATTTTATAAATAACAATACATTTTTCACTAATATTCATATACTACTAATAATTTCCATCATTTTGATTTATATATTAATAATTCACATAAATGAATTCCACCGTATATGAACATTAATAAAAATTACATATGTTATTAATTATACTCGTAATAAAAAATTTTGCATAAGATATTAATGAAGTACCTAAAAATATGGAGCATATTTTTTCTTTTAAAGGTAGATAAGAACATCCTAAAAAATCATCAATATTTATTTTAAATTTGTGATTTTTTTCAGATTTTTGTGTATTTATAATAACTATTTCAGTTCTCATGGAGGGCGTTTAACCCCCCCCCCCCTCGTGGACACGGCCTTGACCAGTAGTTTAACGTAATTAAACGTAACAACGTATGAAAGTGCAAAATTAAAATTAAATCTCAGGAAAAACTACTTCTCTATTAAAAACTATTAAATGTTTTGAACGCGTTTGCAGGAGTTCATGTTATACTACCGCGCGTAAACCGTTAAGCAGTAATTTTAACCGTAAAATTTTAGTAATATGAACCGTAAAAATTCGTTGTGTAAAATGAAAACGTGTTATAGAAAACCGTAATAGTTTTTCCTATTAAGATGTAACACTTCGGAAAATTTGGTTTCTATTCTAAGGCGAATAAATAAGTGAATAAATAATAAGTTTACTGGATGATAGTACATATTATAAATAACAACGATAAAGCGGCCAAAAGGTAATTCGCCGGGTCATTAAAAAATAAATAAATTACGATAAATTTTTACATAGCCAAAAAGATCATTCCATGTGACAAAAATAACAATTCTATACAGTTTTAATTGTATAGTGAACAAATTAGACCGGAATACACACTTCGATAAGAGTTAGCCACTGTATTTACTATGTAACATTTTTCTTCCTTCAGTTCCGTTATTCATTTCTCACCGTCATCAGACAACTATAATTAATTTGAATGGGTCAATCCTCGAAACACTCTGACTACGACGCAATTACAGAGTTAAGTACAAACTTAAAATTTCAGCAAAACATAAATATAATCTTCTTTCACGCCTCATTCCTTCTCAAAATTATCATGGTAATAGTTTTCGGATATCCTATACCTAATAATCCAATGCTAAACCAACAATCACACATTGCAACGCCATAAGCGAGCAATAAACAACTATCGACGTCACCAAAAGTTTGAATGACATCTTAAAATGCGTGTAGTATGATACCTACTTTATTTCACTTAAACGTTTTGAAAAAATGGTATAAATCTTGGGAAATGAAAGTTAACGAATCCAAATGTACACACGGGTTATTATTTACTTTGAAGAAAGTGGGAACAATAGTCCGGTAACAAAGTTGAATGAAAAAACAATTCCAACTTCGAATAGTGTAAAATATCTCGACTTACATCTGGATCAAAGACTTATACATGGAAAAATCACATAGATGCTAAACGGAAAAAAATCTTAAATTTCGCAATCTGTATTTGTTACTTGGTAAAAAGTCAATGCTATCGCTGGAAAATAAAGTATTACTGCACACGAAGCTCTCTTAAAACCTATAATGTGGTTTTATGGAATTTCCCTTTGGGAAACCGCAAGTAAATCAAATGTAGCGATCATACAACAAATCTAATCGAAGACCCTTCGATCGATAGCCGGTGCTCCATGGTATGTACGCAACGACAAGATACACAAAGATTTCCAAGTAGCGACAGTTAAAGATCAGACTGAGGCAGTCAAACTACGATATGTAGAACAGTTACAAAATCAAAATAAATCAATTAGCACACATTCTCGTTGAAGATGGCACCCGATTCAGAAAACTAAAACGGTCGAATACAATTAATTAAATATCCATAAATCAATAAGGAATGACAACCTAATGGTCAAGCGTTTCATGAATTTATGTATTGCATAGCGTCTTAACATTGGCGTTTATTGTTATATTTTGAACAGGTTGCGCGTAGCTAAAAAAAAAACAAACACTCCATTGGTAGGGTTATTTTTTGTACAGTATACAGAAATATAGCGCACTGCGGCGCCTTTCTCTTTGAAAAAACCATACCACCCCTGGCTCCTAAAAATCGTAGCATTGTCAGAATTCAGAAACCATTGATCTTATCAAGCCTACCCGCCTACCTTCGTTAATGCACATATTCGATGACTAGATAAACACACACAGGAAATAACCTTACGTACTTCGAAAACACATCGATCGTGACAAAAATCTAACACATCCCTCTTACCACCGGCAACGGACCAAACACATTCATCGTCACAATACCAAGAGGACTTGACGGCTCATAACTAGCGCATCAATGGATGCGTACACGGCTTCGACATGCGACACAGATCACACCGACTAAGTACACGATTAATATTTTTCCGCATCTGTAATAGCACGTGCGGGAAAGTATTAAACGGGTGCGCCACTGCCCGAGGTGCGCACAGAAAAAGTCCTTCGACCTGCGCTACCGGAATACGTAAACGCCAAACAGTGCTAGCCGACTGACGAAAAAATAAAAAGTAACTACATGAGGAGTCGAGGAAAACAGAAGCCGCACGCTTTCGCTGAAACTGGAGAAGAGCGCTCCAGTTAACGAGTATGTTTTTTTCCTCACTTCTGCTGATAATTTTAATTTTAAAATTAGTCGCGTTAAAATTGATAACTTAACGGAACTGAAGTAACTGTAATTTGTTAATAAATATTTACAACAGAATAATGAAATCCGGTCGATCTTCAGTAACTCGGCATGCCGGGTAACAATTTAGCGAGCCGTGAGACAGGAGTGCGATTTCATTGTGAAAATGATAATATCGATTTTATTTAATAATAATCGATGCACGGACCATTTTTTAATACGTCCACATTTGCCGAGTTCAACAAAAAAAAGTACTCCACGTTCATTCTTTTGCACAATGTGATTGCTTTCATTTTTATCACTCGTTCAGCTTTCGGTATTTCAACTCAATCCCGCTCAGTTCGAGTGCAGCCAAGATGAAATACAAAGATAATTCTACGAGAAGCACCGGTGCAAACGTTTGGTAAGGAACTGAAGAGTTGCAAGAAGTGTATTCGCATTTTTTAATATTATTCGCGAAGATCAATACTGATGAGAAATTCCAACTACAACGAAATGTGTCAATGCTAAAACGGTTAATTTGGTTGCTACCGTGAACAGGTTTATTTACTAGAAAATCGTTATAATGATTCTCGAGAAAAAATATTAGAAGATTGGAAGGTAAGCGTTGAATCGAATTACTGCTAAAACAGTATTCCAAGGAAAATGATAAATTCTAACTAAAAGAAATATATTTTCCTACAGATCAAGAGGATTAGCTCGATTTTTGATCATTCGTTAGCAGGCCCGAGTTAAGTGTATGATAGGCCCGGGGCTCCGGAAATATTAGGGGCCCTTTTCGGAAGTATCAAAATTATCAGTTTTATAGAATAACTAAATTTTCTTTAATTTAATTTAATTATATTATTTTGAATTCACGAATTAACAAATAATTACTTAATGTAAACAAAACTAAATATCATATAGACAATGGGTAGAATTTTCGATGCCAAAAAAAAAAATATACACATATATAATTTTAAACAATCAATTTTTTAGAAAATTTTAACCAAACATTTGCATGAAAGGATAGTGTGTGTGCGTTTGTTGCGCGTGTATACACGCACACACATTCATACAAAAATTTCCTAAAAACGTAGATTCCGACTCGTTATATCTTAAAACAAATTTCTAGTACGTTTTTATGAAACACTCGAAATGTTACTACTACGAAGTTTCCTCCTCTGGAGGAAATAAAAATGGATATAAAATTATTAACAAATAAATGTATTAAAAAATGCACTTGCTCGTGACAAATGATCGATTAATTTTTTATTATATGTCGGAAGCGGGTGTCTCTTGGGGACCTCTTTATAAGGCGGGGCCCGGGGCTGCAGCCACCCCTAAACCGCCCCAAATCCAGGCCTGTTCATTAGCAACTTTTACTCTTGCGTATTTGACCAGAGAATATCATTTGTTTCTGAGAGATTCGGGAAGCTAAAAAAATACATATCCAGTTTTTAGAATTTGTTCACTTGAAGACAACCTCTTTTATAACTTACTGTTCGTAATTCATAAAGAAGATATTGTTTACGCTATCATGATATATATGTATATATGACTTTTAGAGTGAATGTAGATATGTGTATGGTTTTTCTTTTTTCTTTACACCTATATATATATATATAAGTTATATATATATTTACTAAGACATATATTAATTAAGGTTTATGTAATTTCGATGTTATAATAAGTATGTATAAATTTGTAACATGCTTAACCTGAATAAACGATAATAAAAGTGTCGGGCATTCACACAACGGACATACTTGCCCAATGAGAGCCACAAACTTATTTTAAAATTAAAAAAAAAAAAAAAAACATCAATAAAAATGATTTTCTAGCCTGTTTCAAGAGGTAGTAACACCTCATCCTGATAGTCAATGTATAGTAGACAGAACCCGATCTTTACAAAAAGCGTATATATAATGATTAAGAATAAGTTGAAAAACTTGACAGAAAAAAATATATCTAAAATTAACAACAAATATTCAAAGAAACGTGTCGGGGAACAACGTTTTCCCCACTATTAATAAAACAATATGAAAACAAATAAAATCCTACTATATATTTATATATCTTCTCGCAGCCATTCTATAAATTACAATTAAAAAAAGATTATGTGTTATTTCTTCCTGTAATCGGTTGTCTCAATAATATGATAATTTATAAATATTATATTTTAAAACCATTAAATTACGTTACAAATGTTATATATTTTTATATATTGCACGGACACAGAGTACCTTTCAATTCATTAAAACATATAACTTTATTTATATTAAATTATTAATTAAATTAAAATACAAGTTTAAAAAACATAATTAATTCACAAAAATATATATATAAAATTCGTCCTACCGGTTTCGTCTACTTGACATATTCATGGACTGAATTTTGTTGTATTAAACATGTAAATAAATAATACAACAAAATTCAGTCCATGAATATGTCAAGTAGACGAAACCGGTAGGACGAATTTTATATATAGGTATATTTTTGTGAATTAATTATGTTTTTTAAACTTGTATTTTAATTTAATTAATAATTTAATATAAATAAAGTTATATGTTTTAATGAATTGAAAGGTACTCTGTGTCCGTGCGATATATAAAAATATATAACATTTGTAACGTAATTTAATGGTTTTAAAATATAATATTTATAAATTATCATATTATTAAAAAAAGATTATTATTCACTATGATCAAAATAAGTTTTATTGAATATATCTATGTAAGGCGTGGAAATGAAAAATATTCAAATTAAAATTTTGAATGGATTTCACAAAAAGCCAAAATAAATACCCTTCATATCTTTCTCGGTTTGAATCGAAACTACCGTTACAAATACAGACAATTGTGCACCATTTCGCGACCGTTCTCTGAACCTGCAATAGGTTTAAACCAAAAGAAACTACGATTGCATCTGTAATCAAAGAAAATAGGTGACGTCAAAATACCCGCAATTAAGAACGCTACTGAATTACAACATGAAATAAAACTGGTTTTTCAATATTATTTTCCGCCTTATATTTTGTTTTAAAAAACATCCATTACTTCAAACGCTAGATAACCCCACATATTTATTTATTCCTAGGCTTTCGAATTATAAACACAGACTTTACATTTTCGGGCAAACCGTAATGTAGAAAGTGTTTTAAGTTGAACTATCAAGGAATAATCAAAAAGAAGAAAAATACTACATCACCTTATTCAAAACAATTTTTATTAAATAAAATTTTACATTACCTCAACTATAGCATATTTTCAATATTTTTTCCAACCCTCCCGTAGTCTGCGAGCGTTATGAGTAAATTTAATAAATTCATCTCAATAATAGCAGAGTTGGAAAATTAGAATGCGTGTCGTTTTTAAAAGGTTTTTCACTATATTCTATTCTAAAGAATAAAATGCATTTGTTGGTGGCAAGTGATGAATCAAATTGGCTGACTCGTATTTAAATTTCAAAGGTAATTAAGGAAGACAAAACCAGGTGTTAACCTGTTCTGGCCTAAAAAATAACTCATCACCGAAGATGGCTAGTTCATTTCTTAAACACAGTGATTCTCAGTATTCAGCTTCATCGTCGTGAACCGATAAAAACTTACGATCACTTTTCATCGGTAAAAAATGAACTGTTCGACGGACTAGTTGCACATTAAAACAAATTTTTCGCAAATAAAGATACGTTTCATACGCATCGTCACATATGTTTTCGTATTATTTCGTTGTCTAGCAACATTTTATCGAAGTCGTTTTGTCAATTGATTTTATCGGTGTGTACACATCTTTAAATCATCAGCGAATGTAAGAAATTTCGAACATATTTCATTTGTGACATTTTTAATTAATATGGTAAGGGCAGTAGAGTGCGTACATGAATTCATATAGACAACCAAATAAAAAATACAGAAAATTCACTTCACCCATACACGCATATACACATATACGTGAAGTTTAAATGATTTTTTAAATATAGTACACGTTTATTTGTTCAGCATTTATTTTATGTGAGCGTTATGGGTATTTCGTAATTTCCAACGAATTCTTTTTAATACAGTATGTTTCTTTGTTTAGCATTTATCTTTGCGATGGAATATTTTAAAACTTGAAAATAACATCCTCCGGTTTTGTTTTTTTTTCCATTTCATCTGCACGTGTACATAATTCTGTAAACAACATAATTTTGCAGTCTTTGCAAATTATAAACTTTTTCCTTGTCAGCTGCAAAGTATCAGATGCACTTCCCGGAAGATATTACATTGTAATAATTTAAGAATAAATACGTAGTTGATTCGTACGCAAAAATATCTGAATACTGGTACTCTGATGAAGGTGTTATTATTTTACAACAAAATGAATTCTGGGTGCTATTATTGTATTAAGTTTTGTGCACCGCAGTTTATTTCGTTGTCCGAATTTGAAATCAAATTGTATTTGTTTTAGATTTTTTTGCTAATTCGTCTACTGTATTCTTAAAATTCTTATTTCGTTTTATAATAGACGAGTCAAATATTTTCATATTTTGTCTACGAAGTTTTTACAAAATTCTTTCATGATATACATGGCTGTGTTTTTTGTGGATATCAGCGTATGGCCAACATATCCATTATAACAATTGGAGAGCAAGCCAATTATCCGGCTCGGACCCGCTCGGTTCGCCAGAACTAATATATTCTCCGCCCGTTCCGGAATCTCTAGAAGAGTAAGATTTATTTGTTGCTTCTTTCTCTATAATGCATTTTTATACGGTTTGTTTATATTTTTTCGAATATATCATTTGTACAGTTGAGTATTTATTTGTATTTGTTTTGTTTATATATGTCTCGAGTAGATCGAGAATAATAAGTAAAAATTGCGTGTTTCATTTAAAGTTAAAATTTATTTTTGTTTTTTTCTTTATCGAACATTTTTTATTTATTTTTTCGAGTATTTCTTTCAATTGTACTCGTCAATTGCGTTTAGATTTGTTTTGTTTATACTATTTCGGACCCGATCGGGAATAATAACAAAAATTGCTTAAACGCAGAAAATGATTATAATCAAATAAGATCCTTCTGTTTCATTTTCTACGAGACTAAAAAATAAAATTATAGTTTAAAAAACTAAAAATAGATACGCTTTATATGTAAGATGCGCTAAAAAGCCTTAATTTAATTTAAGTCTTTTACAATACTAACCTAAGAGTGAAGCGGTGTAGACATTAATAATTAATCTTAATTCACAATAAAAAATGAAGTTCTTTTACAATATTAACCTAAGAGTGCAGAGGTGGACATAAATAATTAATTTCAATTCGAAATAAAACATGGGATGATTTGACCAGTAGTCATGCAGTCCCTCAACCCAAATCTAAATGATATAAAACTGCTTCACGCTTTATTTCGAATGAAATTAATTATTTACTCCAACTCTGCACCCTTAGGTTAATATTATGAAAGAACTTAAATTTTTATTTTGAATTAAAATTGATTAATGTCTACACCTCTTCACCCTTAGGTTAATATTGTAAAAGAATTTAAATTAAATTAAGGCTTTTTAGCGCATTTTACATATAAAGCATCCGTTTTTTAAACTGTAATTATATTTTTAATTTTTTAGTCTTGAAGGGGAAATGAAACAGAAGGATCTTATTTGATTATAATCATTTTCTGCGTTTAACTAAGGCTATAGTTAATTCCGTTGCCTCTATAGTTCACCCTTTCCGTAAATTCAACAATACAATACAGCAATCTAAATCCATTTTCTCCTACTTTCTGACGTTCGAATGATTTGAAATTTTTATTATATTCAGAACCCGATCGCAATGCAATATTACGCAGACAAAAAGCACCTACATCCACAAATAAAGTAAAAAAATGTAAATATTTATAAACCGAATAATAATTTTTATCTCCCGCGAAAACACGGTGGCTTGACGGAAGCATCCTTAGTCGGTCTCATTATGTTCCCCACCACGATGCGACGGCTTGGAGAAAAAGACTGGCTACGGACCCGTTGCTTTCATCGAGCCGCCACATTATATCAGATCCTTTGGACGTCGGGAAGTAGGTGAAAAATAGATTCCAAAATTAGCGCTAATATAAAGCATATAAAAATACAATTTTCGATAGGCTATATTTTCTATCCGAGCAAAATATTTTAATTTCTCAAGCAGTTCTTTACTTATTTTGATCAGTATAAACCAAAATAACCCAGAGCTCACCACAGGGAGGTGACTGCTAAACGAGCTCCACCCTACACCAATCCAACCACCCGACCAATGTTGGTGATGTTTTTCGAAAATTGTATTTTTATTTTTTTTTGTATTGAATTTTGCTGATTTCTCGTTAGCGTTAATCTTAAAATTTATAAAGGTTTTCTCTTCGTATAAGGCCATATATAGCACACAAGCTTTCGTGTCTTTTCATTATTTCAGTGTGACAAGAGACACAATCTTAAAATCACCATTTCTATAAAATATTTTAGAGCTCATTTTCACCATTGAAAATAGTTTAATTATCGAAAAAGCGCATACGCTGGTCTTCTATTTCTATTTCGTTCTGGACTTTAAAATCCAGCTTTGGTATTTTAGAAATATTTTTGGGGTTCTTCGTTTCTTAAAAAATTTCATTTTCCGTTATGTTTTCTACATCCGAACAAATCATTATTATTATTTAAATGTTTTCAGCAATAATTCACTTATTTTAATCGATATATGTCGTCAAAAACTGATAATAGTAAATTTGCATACTTATTTTTATACATTGGCTCTCTACGTTTTCATATTAAGTTTTTCCGCGTTCACCCATCCGTCATTGTTGTAGGTTGATTCTTCTTTTCGTACCGTAACTGTTTTTGAGGTCCCATATTGTTGTTTTCTCTATATACTTCATTTCTAGTTCATCTGTTAACTTGTCTTTCCATCTTATTTTCCTTATTTCTCTGTTACTTTTACTAATTTTTTAGTTCCGCATTTTTAACTTTTTTCAAAGTTACTTATTATTGTATACTTCATTATTGATTTTTAACGCCAATACAATCCTAATATGAGACTTTTAAAAGTACGGCGCGCAAGCTAGCTTTACCGATAAATTTTTAAGTTTTATGTAAACTGCTCGCTATTCCCTTTTGTCATCCCGTAGGATTTAAATTCAATGTAAAGAAAATTCCGTTGACATGCTTACATGAATTTCATACAATGAATAATCATGTTTTCCGTACTTGTTAAGTATCAGTATCGTTTCCATCAGTTTTATCTGCGTATCACGAAAAATTTTATCAAATGAAATCATACTGAATTTTATCATATTTTCAGCCGGAAAATCACCACCACCACCGAGAGCAACAAAGTGGTAATATTTTTCTTCCATAAGTTATATTAACAGTAGCGTGAGTCAAAAAATGCGCGGATCCCCCAAAACATACGCTAAAGTTAGCTGTTACAATTTGAAACTAAACTTTATTAAAATTTATCGTAGGCAAAGTTTCTTATTCCCTTATAAAATTTTCCCAGAGAACAAAACACAATTTTTTTGAACAAGGCTTGTTCTTCTATGTAATTTGGTAAAGATATAAAAGGAAATTTATTCCATGTACCTCAACTTACGATTATCTCCGCCTTATCCGAACACCACCAGCTAAGACAAATTTAGATTCAATTTAAAAAATAACTTGAAATATTTTTCAAACGGTTCTTTAAATTATTACGCAGGCCCACGAAATCAATCCAAGTGTCAATCGAGACACGAGGATTATTTATAAAAGCGATAGATAGGTAACAACTCTGTAGACAGCAATTATTTCACTCGAAATTTCGATGACGGTCTGAATGCTGCCAGTATCTTGATTATTAACGCGAAGTTAAAAATACCTATTTTATACTTTGCAGATATACGGATTCATAAACGATGTCAATAACTCAACTGAAAAGAAAATTTTGAATAATAAAATTATCGAATTTAAAGAAACAGAGGTGTACTCTAGTGATGATCATTTTTTGAACTGGGAGTTTTTAAATTGTACCTTTTAACCCTATTTGTAATCAAAAAGAACATAAGTCCGATACCGTAAAGTTTATAATAAATTTCATATTTAGTAAATATTACCTGAGTTGGAAAATATTCGAACATCAGTTGCGTTTACAATTTTCTTTTTTCGTAATATTTTGCGCTTCATCGAACTCTGAATGACAATATATTTACATTAAAGTAAGGGCTATCATTAAAATAAAATAAATCTTGTTTATACGCTGTATTTCAACGGTTTAAATCCGTGTCGCCTATAATCATCAAAGATTCCTTTTCATCAGATTAGAAGTTTTATTGTAAATATCGATCGGATACCGTAATAAAGATATCAATTATCATTGTTTCCAAGATAGATGTTATAGGTGTTATATATACATATATATATATATATATATATATATATAACTTATTTGAACGTCAGCGCTACCAGCCTTTATAGTCGCAAATGATTTTCCATTACTCGTACGTCGAACTCTGAATAATAGTACTTATTTCGAACGGACTGAATTGGAATCATATTAAAATCAATACTGATGTTCCAGTTGTTGCCACCACTTTTTAAAATCGCAGTTTTTGAATACTAGAACCGAATTTGTAAAAGGGAAAAAATAAGTATAATATCCCTAAATTCAAAATAAGTTTTACTTAGTACAAATAGCTAAAATGAAAATGTTTCATATCAACCACATGTTTGTATACACTTATTAAACGCTACCACGGGTACACTTTAAACTCTGAATAATTATGATTACCTTGCTATCAAACGAAATCATTCTAACGTCGACCATTGTAACTGTAACCATTCTATTAGTGGGCATTTTTATAACCCGTAAATTGTAACCGCATCTGCAACCAAAAAAAAAAAAACATAAATGAAATATCATAACGTCCGAAATCAGTTTTATTTAATAGTGTATCATAAATATTACCCGAGTTGGAAAATATTTAAACATAAACCAATTTGTATTTTGACATAAAAGATTTTCTACTACACGAGAGACGTTAATAATAAAAGGGTTCAACGTGGTGCACATGAAATGGTATAACATTAAAAAAAAATATTCGCAAGGCTCATCAGTAACAATTCTTGAAATTATCTAAGCTGCGTTTCATCTGTAACTAAAAAACATAATTGTGCAATATTGGTATGCTAAAATAAATGTTATTAGGTTATTTTTTATATAATTTGAAAAGTTTCATAACCTGTCAGCTTCGTTTATTATACTATGTTTCATTTCTTCGACCTTTAATTAATAATTCCGAATTCCATGGAACAGCATTAGAAACCGTTCTCTAAAGAGAACTCGACAATTCCAACTGTGTGCTTGTAATCAAAAATAGGTGCATTATTATTATATTCAAAATAATTTGTATTGGATATATATTTTTTAATTACCTGATTCTGAAGAAATTCAAAAGTTAACAATCCGCTTTGTTCTTTTATAAATAATATGAAATTAAACGATTTGATGGCAAAAAAAAACAAACTTACCGATTTCAGCATTTTTCTGTGACTGTTCTCTAAAGAAGTAATTGCAGTATAATAATGTTCACAAGTTTGTTTTTTTTTGTTACCTAAATGAAAAGTTTTCAAACGTCAACTACACTATTGTTCCGAACTGGATAAAAACCTTGCAGTATTTATTTCTTTTTCAGCACCGCTTTCTAAAGCAGAACTCTAGAAATGTTGTAGCTGCAATAAAAATAATAAGCGCGGTATATTATAAGTATATATTTTTCTATTACTATATTGTAAAAAAATAACCAAATTTTATTATACTTACGTTATTCGATCTTTACGTAACGCTACTTACACGTTGCTCAGATTTGAAATGGAACGATATATTAAAGCTAGTACAGATTTGTAAATAATAGAAAAATTTTAAGACCATTTTTCTAATCATCTGCTCGAAGCAGATGCGCATCTGTAATCAAAAAAACTAAGTGCAGTATTGAAATCAGTTTTATTGAAAATTTTTCTTTCTAGTGAAAACTTTTTAGACGTCAGTCACATTCTAGCATTCCATTATAAAGGTTCTCCGCTAATCCGCGACCGGTGTAAAAACATTCCCCAAATGTATATTTTTCAACACCGTTCTCTAAAGCAGCAATCTCTAATTTACGTTGAAATATACCTGTAAAAACGAATACAAATGCAATATAATTATTTTCAAAATAAGTCATATTGAGTATCTTTTTGAACTTCAGTAAAATCGCTTACACCGCTGAAATTTAAAGTGAAACGATATTAAAGGTGAAAATAGTGGCATCCCAATCAGCTGTTCCAGATAGGACATTGTAATCTGTAATTAGAAAAAATGAAAAAGTGTAACCATGTTCGATACGAGTTTTATCGGAAATGCATGTTTATTACCTGAGTGAAAAGCTTTTGTAACTGCACTATTGCTAAACCACTTTAAAGACTTTCTGTTATTTCGAAATGTGAAAGTGCTTCCTTAAGTTTGAAGTGAAAGAAATTGGTCTATATATTCCATATTTATATATCTTTTTGGTAAAAATTTCTCTAAAACTTTGTATTACATCTAAGAATCAAAAAAGGTCAGTATCAAACTAAGCATTATATATATATATATATATACATATGTCGTAATATGTCGCGGACAAGGATCAGTTGAACGTTATTTTCGTCTTATTTCATTGTTCTGAAACCTTTATCTGCCACATCGAATTTTGATTATCTACTACGTGTTCATCAAACATGGGCTGAGCGGAAACATTTTGAAGCCAACCGTAAAACTTTCTAGTTGCACTTTTTTCTGCTAGTCCAGTTTTCTAATCAAAGTTTTAAAATTTCACCTGCAATCAAAGAAAAAACTTCAATACCGTAAATAAATATATATATATATAAAGTGTCATTTTTATTAATAGATACGGATATTAGGCTAGTTGAAAAATATGCGAACATCAACTACATTGTTTGCTCCCTGATCGTTTTCTGTCACACTCTGAGCAGCAGTGTTACTACCCACCACCGGATTTGAAACGAAACCGTCTATTGAAAAACCAGCGCAGATTTTCTAATTGCATTCTGCCATCTGCTAGTCTGAAACTGTAAAGGCCGCATTCTGTTACCATGTCTATAATCACAGAACACAAACATCACATTATTTTCTCAATAAGCGTTAACAAATGTAATTTCATGTTACCAAAATATTATTCAAACCGCAGTCGACTCTACTGTAACTTTAAACACCATTCTGCGCCATGTTATTTTCTGGAAGAGAGAAGCAGTTTCTTTGCTGATCTTGAAACCATTCAAGCCTCCGCGCGCGACCATTCCCCTGGTAGTTCAAGATTATAACCGCATCCGTAATTAAAGAAACCAAGTACATTATATCATTGTGAACAGAATTAGCGCTATATTAATTGAATTTGAAAAAATATAATCATGAAACGCATTTCCTGAAACTCGGAGAGGCATATTGTGCATTTATGATATTAACACAGAATTGAAACTACGCTTGATCAGATGCTATACATGGGCTACAGTAACGTACACAGCTGATACACGGGACGCTCACGGCGGCCGCTTCGAAAAAGATTGAAACGTTCGAAAGGTGAATTTATCGACGGCTCTTGAAAATCAGTTGGACTCAAAAAAAAAAAAAAAAAAGTAACTAATGATAAGGTGCTACGACGTTTGCAAAAAAAAAACCCAGGAACTGCTAATCTTAATTAAAAAGCGAAGGATTAATTATATCCGGGCCACATTACGAGTACAAGTAATGTTGCAAGGAATAGTTTAGACGAGTATGAAAACGCGACAGACCGAGAATGTCATATATATTATCTGTTTTACTTGCCTACGGGCAAACAATTCGGATAGGATTACTAATAAAAATAAAAAATAATTATACAAAAAATACTATCGCTCTACTTTTTTCTAGTAATTTACTATTCAAATTCTAAACTACCATTTTATTATAATTTTTTTATTTTTCACCTAAAGATAAAACAAAAACTGTAATAGTTATGTATTTTTAAAACATTTTTAAATATCTAAAGAGGTCGTTGTTTTGATTTTCTTTATGAAACAAGGTATTTCTCAAATTTTCCTGTCTATCGTATAAAATATTACGTAATTATATCTCTCTGGATCCGTCCCCGATACAGTATATAAATAAATTACCGAAATATAATTACTTACTCTCGTAAATTAACACGAATTTAGCTGCATTCTAAGCATAAAAATTTTGTTTCATCTTTGCAATGTATAAACAAGGTATACAATTTTTTTTATCATACTCCGGAGATAAGAAAAAATTCACACTCCACCTTTTTGTGCTTTAAAAAATGTTTCATATCCAGAGACATTTTTAGAAATCATTGAAACAATGAATATATTTTCATTCCGAAATTACATTGAGAAATTACCTATAAAATATTGTTTTATAATTAAAACATAAACCACGTCGATAATATAGCAAGGTTTTTATATATGTAAAAGTGGTAATTAACCAAATTAAAGAAATTTAAATACAATCAAATTAATGAAATAAAGTTAAACAGCATTATTAACTAAATGAAATACAACTTACCTGCCCGTAACAGTTGGATCGTGGAAGTAAAGTATCGGTATAAATAACGTACACGTTTGGAAACACAAGCATAACACGTATCAGTGATAGTGGAAACGGTAATGTTAAGAAAAATCTGTAATCGAGCGAAATAATCATATTATAAATACTATAAAATTAAATATATTAGATGATTTTGCTTAAATCAGCGATTTGTAAAAACGTCTCCTGCTGATATTCGAAATGTTTAAAAGCACAAAAAAGTAAAGATGAATTCTCGTTTTTTTCCAGAGAAAATTTTTTTTCCGAAATTTTTCGATATTTTCATGAAAAAAGTTACGTAACATGTCCTTACAATTTTTTTTTCTTTCGAGAGCACTGTATAAAAAAAACCTTTTCCCCGAAGTTCATTTGTTGGTTGTATTTATTCCTATAAAATATTACATACTACGAAAAACAAGTCAAGGTAATGAGAACTAAATACTTAGATTTCGATTAAACAAAAAGGTCTTACATGATCTTACAAATATTTTGTAATATATTTTGCATATATTATAAATTATATAATATCGTGCGGCGAAGATGCATTACACAAGAATTCGTAAAATATTCACAATAAATTTGTCAGCGTGTAAGAGGATGTCGAGAAATTTAACTTCAAGAAGCATGAATATAAAATCTATATATATATAAATAGACAAAGACAAAACTGTGTTTATTAACCGATTTATTTTTTTTGTTTAGTAGCTATTGACGATCTTTAGTGTTATCAGTATATAAAATTTCGGGTTTTATTTTTTTCTTATTTAAATAAAAAATTAATACAAAAAATGGAAAATGAAATCGCTATATAGCTAATAAATCTGTTCGAAATGTTTTAATTTTTCTTAATAATCATCATTATTGGTTTTTTTAGAGCGTACTAAATCTTAAGGTGTCATTTAATATCAATAAATGAGGGGTTTTAAATTGCGATTTGATTTAGTGTTATTTTATTGAATTTATTTTTCATTCGATTATAATGGTACTGAACTGTTTTGTATGGTAAGTACGCATAAAAGTGCATGTTCTTCGATATACAATGAACGAATGTATAAGAGTAGAAAAAAAAATTTTGAAAATATATAAATTCACGCGGTTTTCTTAAATTTTTAATAATAATTATAGTCGAGTCTCGAGAGCATTGGGTGAACACTAGAGTACCCTAAAATGATTGAACGAATTATGTATTATTTGTCTTCATCGTGCGTTTTTAAATATTTCATGTAATTTTGTTTGCAGCTAAAAAGTGAATTAAATTTTCAGTTGTTACTACAGTTATATCGAAACGGAAAAAAAGTTTATATAACGACGTACATGTTGAAGCGTTACAATTGGTTTTAGTAATTTTTATATACCCTCAGGGATGCCACCGCGGTTTCAGATTCGCGGAATTATGATGCTTTTAAATTTAAGGTTGACTTTTATTAGAACCTTTCCAATATTTGATAAAAATATTTGTTTATTTGGTTTAACTTTACAAAGAAATTTCGATACAGGTCGACCTAGAAAAACACCGGATAGATAAAGATATAAATATACACGGATATTCAATTAGAAAAATATATATTATGGTACGTATCACTCTGGCTGGGTTACTCCGGGACCGGTAGATACTCCTTTGACAGACCGACGCACGATGGAGGCTCTTTCCGACGGCGATAAGGAAACTTGTTGTTTAATTGCGAAGTCGAACAGTTTCATTAAATATTTCCCACCGATCGGGTCTCGGACCTTTCCGGATCGAAATTTCTTTCGTGCAAATTTACTTCGGACCGTTAATTTCTCGACGACACGACACACGGTCTCGCTGACCTTTTTTTCTTTTCTTTTAACCGAAACCAACTCGCGACTTAACTTCGCTCTCGGCAAGCAAGGAACTAAAAACTGGAACTCGCTCGTCTGCCTTTCTCCTTTCTTTTCGGCATTTTTTGATCTTCATTTCTTCCGAACCGGTCTCCTCCCCGTCGCAGACCAGCCAATCATCTCTTCTTTTTTTTACTGATCATCGCGCGCATTTATTCCCTCACTTGATTTCATCAGTCCATCGCTCCCCAACCAGCAACAGGTTCCCACACATGCTCACACTTACACTCACACCATTTGTTCTTGGTACTTTATTAAATTTATTTATATATATATATATTTATTTTAATTTTCTTTAAATGTAATGGTCACATTACAATGTTCTAAGACACACGAACATAATACGGATCAATTGAAGCAGTAAGTAACGTGATTTTAAAATAATTAGGCAACCGAATTAAATTTCTATTTAAAAAACTTAAATTCTAAATAAAACAAAGTTACGGTAATATTACAGAACACCTGGTCAAATTAAAATTATTAATCAAATAAAAAAAGATACGAAACTTACCTCACGTGCGGGGGGCGGATCGTACAAGAACACATTTTGAAAATATACGAACGTAGTACGCATCACCTGTTTAACGGCTCGATTCAAAAACCGAATGAAAGCGATGAAAATTTTTGATCACGAAGTTACGTAATGGACAATGCATTTGGAAGGGACCGATTCGGTAGTCACGGGCTTTCCGATCACGCGGCTACTACGAGTACACTTTATATCGGGGAACACTTAACGACGCCAGTCACACAGACTCGAAAGGCCGGTAGCAATGACACACCGAGCGCAATGAAAAAATGTTGTTAGTTTTCGAACGCAGTACCTGGTTTTCCCAATTACGAATGTCATTTAACCGTCGCTAGCGAGCTACAAAAAAAAGGGAATTGGAGAAATTCCATCCATCAGCTGTAATGCTGCTAATGCAATCGCTTAGTGCACACACAAAAAAAAATAAAAGCCTTTAAATTAGGTAACATTTTGTACTTTCCTACAAAAAAATTAGAAAAAAAGAGATTAAATGCGTATAATATTAATTTTTTTTGTTTCTTTTTTTTATTTCCTTTCAATACAGCCCATTTAAAGTGTCAATATGCAGTATCCGGGATATTATTCTGCCCGGACAAAACATCACCGTCTAACCGACTATGCTACTGTCGCTGACTTCATCGTTTTTTTTTTTTTTTTTTTTTTTTTTTTAATAGAATTTTCGAAATACTTTCGAATGGTTAATATGACTCGTATAACCGGTCATTTTCGTTTTATTTTTGATAACCAAAAAAGGAACAAATAAAAACGATATATTAAATCGTTTTTCCCCCTTCCAACGATGGGGACTATCGAAAAATTAAAATTATTTTTATTCCAAATTTAGGAAGAATTGGAAACTTAGAAGAAGCGCAGTTTCTCTGAGGCACATCGTGCCATCTGGTCGATTGATTATCAGGTAAAATCATAATGTTCTTACCAACCAAAATAAAATACGTCCAAGTTATTGAAAATGTAAATTTGTGAAATTTAAGTTTTGTTTCGACTACTCGTGTTGCGTAGCGCATTTGTAAAATTTTTGTAATAGTAATTGTAATTATTATAAATTAATTAATAAAAAAAAAAAAAGAACTAAAAATGTATCCTTTCTTTAACTTTTTTTAACCTATTTTTTTATTTTGCTATTGTTTACTGTAGAAAATCTTGGCCAGTTAGGCTAATACAGTCTAGGTAAAAAAAAAAAGAAAGGAAAATTACGTTAATTGAAATAATAATAAAGAGTAATTTACGACTATGTGTAAAAAAGAAATATTTTCGATCTTAGCTATGTTAAAAAATAGCAATTAATAATAGAAACCATCGATCTCCAGTAGCAGAAAGATGGTGGGCAGAAACAGTTAACAAGAATTATAGCTTTTTGAGCATACTAAGTCCATTAAAGGGTAGTATACAAAAAAAGGCAGTCGAAAAAATAAAAGAAGTAATCTCTGTTTACACTTAAGAAAAAAACCATCAAAAAGGAAAAGGTGAAAGAGTAATTCTTACGGCCAAACCTGAAATATATAAATGAGATCGGGTTAAGCAATTCAATTTGTAAAGAACCGATTCCTGGTTTTTATAGTTGAGATAAGGAAAAGAAAAAAACAGAAAAAATATGATTAGACTCGTCAGCATAGTTATGGATTTCTCCGAATGTAAAAATGTTGTCAAGAAAGAAAAGGAGGTAAATGATCATTAATGGATGGAGGAGTTAAATGTCTCAAGAGTCAGTCGGAAAGGGAAACTGCGTTGAGGTCCGTTGGTCATTACCAGCGACTTTGCTTTCTAAATTGCGTTAAGAGGAAATCAGTATGTAGAAGTTGATCTGAGTGGGATTATTAGAAATAACAATATTTCCCCTTTAAGTAGAAAGGCGGATAGGTTAGAAGGAATATTGGACGATAAATGGGAGTGTGATCAATTAATTATTTTCCGATTACACACATTTTTACGTTCCACGATCTTAAGGACTGGTTAAGCGAACTGAATTTATGGTATCCACTCGTGCTGGTTCGCACTATTCTGAATTGTTTTCGACACGGATGATAACACTTTATTTTTCAGGTTAACTTGTTTGGACCGCCGTGAATACTAATTAAAATTTATCAAGATTTCTATTTTGCAATTACAATGTCATTTTCTTCGATGTTTTTTTTTTTTTTTTTTTTTTAGATCCCCCCTTTGGGCACGTCAGCTAAGGACCTACACCCGGAAACAACAAGAAAGAAAAGAGCCGTCAGTTAAATTTTGATTTGGCCAGATATGGACAATATAAAGGAACTAACGGATGAAATAATGGATGGCGAGGAGAAGGACAAAATATAAGATGCACAATAAGGAGCGGGGAGCTTGAGTTTCAGCAGACAAGAATATAGAATGCAACGTTCAACAGAAAGGAATGGGCATTCAAAAAAGAAGATGTGATTGGCGTCGCAAATCGTCGCTTCATTTGGGTGGTGAGAACAATTTGGAGAGGAAACAAGGGAAAAGCGAAAACGAGAGGAAGGAAGAGCAGAATGAACGCAAGCGAATCATAGAAATGACAACAGAACGGGGAAGTGAAGGAAACTCAAAGAACACCAGGGGTATTGGAAACGAAGATTGTATAGACAGATAAAAGGGGATTGATTATTATGAAAGGAGGAGGGGCAAATATCTGACCAAAGTTTGAGATGAAACTTAGTACATAGGGAATAATTCGGGTTAGAGGATGGAACTTTCTTAAAGAAGGAACGAGAGGAAGCAGCAACCCGAGCTAAAAAATCATTCATTTCGTTACTTTCAATGTCCATATGGCTGGGAACCTACGGCAAATCGACACGGATGGAGTAGTGAGAAGAAAGAAAATGGACAAGACAGCGTATGCGAAGAATGATGAAATCGGAAGGGTGAGCAGAAAAAGGGGAGCTAAACGTTTGAAGAGTACTCATGGAGTCTGAAATAGCCAAATAATTAAAAAATAGACGACCGGAGGAAATGAAGATAATAGAGCGTAGGCTAGTCATTAATTTTCGTTTATAAAGGTAGAATAGAAAGAAGGAAGACGAAATGATTCAGATTAATTGAAATCCGGAAGGATAAAAGAAGTTCCAACACCATGAGATGGTCCTCTCGAGCCATCCGCGAAGATGGTTACATGCGATAAAAATTGGGAATTGATAGTGCTGTGGAATTTCTGTTGAATTATTACCTGAGGAAGGGATCTGGAAAGTGAAGGTACAAAAAAAAACATTAGGAGAATGACAGAGATCGGCAAAGCTAAAAGAAAAAGCAGGAAGATTATTACCTGAGGTTGTGTAAGGACAAAAGGAACTAAGGCGAAGGGAAATGAAAGCTAAAACAGGGATTTTCCTAGGCGTAAAACGCCAGTTCTTATAAATTGAAAGATATTCTTCGACGAGTTCTACTATTTACGCTGGTTAATTTACTCTTTATGAAAAATCAAAAAAAGATAAGCTGTAATAAATTACATAAACTTCAAAACACTCGCGCACATAAACACTACCCAAAAAAATGCTACTACACACATATAGGAGAAGGGTGGTCTTTCATGGTTTTTGTTCCGAAACACGTTACACATCGACTGCCGTATATTAAACACATAAACGACTACCAGAAATAAAATAAAAACCGATTTTTACTAACACTGCCCGAGAATTCTTCACTAACTGAACGTTCTGCTTAGGGTTATTCCTTCCGGGGGGAGCCTCCCGAAATTAGGTCCTGAAAATTAAAATTTCCCGGCTCCCGGAAGAAATTTATCTCCCGAAATTTCCAGTTGCTCAAAAATACCGATGCGCTCGACCAATAGTACTGAGAGCGGGGAAAATCATACGATTGCACGATGCTTATATGCTTGAAATCCGCCGAAAAATAACAAATCAATCTTTTAAACAAATTAAATGAAACGGACGAAGCTATGTTTTACAGAGAGGTAGACATTTTCTTTAGATTACCCGAATAATTGGTATGATTTCGAAAATTCAGAGTACACAATAAATTGATCATATTTTCAATGGAAAACCCCCAACTACATCATCGGATGGTTTGAGAGATTTGACCATTGAGATTTAAAGATCACTTTTGATGAAAATAAACTTTATGAAGATTTCTGCATCATTTTGAGGGAGGTTCAAGACAGCGCACTGTTAAATCAAATGAAAGAGTGGATTTGAGGGAGGCCAAATTTTTCTTAACAATCGAAAATGGAGTTGGAGATATGTTGAAGAAAATAGTTTCATTCGTTTTGTCTGTGTATAACCTGTATCAAACGCCACCCTCGAGCGTGTTTTTAGTATAGTATTCGATATATGGACAAAGGAAAGATTTAAATAGGCAGAAATTCGGACACTTTTAAATTTTAAAATGCACTGCAAATAATTTTTCAAATTTGTCAGTTCCAGACCGGATATTTTGAAATCTGTACGTTCAAATGTACAAGTGTTCAAAATAAAATAAAATGTTATGAAAATCGACTTTTTTTTTTTCTTTCCCGGATTTAGACATCCACGAAGTGGCAAGCCTAGTTCTGCTTTGAAAATTGACTAAATTCCTTTTTTTCTTCAAACGAGTTACTACCTGGTTTCTCGCTGTTTGGGTTGCGATTTTTTTTTTTCAGGCAATCGTGATTATTATTACACTAGAGAAAGTTGTAAGGATCGGAGTCTTACGGAACAGACTCAGAAATAAAAGCCCTCTACCAAGTTCACTTAAAGAATGAGTAGGCTTCATATGCGGCATCGAAGAAGGAGATCTTGCAGTAGGTGAGTGTTGTGATTTGCGTGAAAAAGGCTAGCAATTTTGTATGTTAGAATTATGTAACGTGTGAATAAGAGCGGGGAAATTATTAGTGACGGGCGAACTGTTGTTTTTAATTTCTATAGGTTCTTTATAAGAGGAATTTTCACGAGCCATCATTTTTTTAAATATGTAATTGATTAAAATGTACTCGGGACCGGTGCGATCAGCTGCTAAGTGATCTGCATGACACGAGACAGAAATGGTAGAGACGGATTAGCTGGACAAAGACTAGTGCCGCAAGTACATCTAGCACGACTAAACTTTACTTCTACATATATTTTCTGGATAACCACATTGAAGACAGTTGTAACATAACATCAGTCTGCCGATGTAACATATTCTATGTTAAATTTCATTTTATACGTAATCGAAAAAAACAGAACTTCGACATTTTGATTTCAGTCAACGGCAAAGGTATTTTTAATTGATCGGAATTTTTTTCCCCTAATACGCTTAATGCTGTTAATAGCACATGACAATTCCAATCCTTAAATAAAATCTAATGCTGATTAAATTATTCGTTATATTATTTTCCTTTAAACTAGGTGAAAGAAAAGAAAAAAAAAGGAGTTAGCAAACAGTAGTGAAATTCTCTAGTCGAATTTTTCTATTTGCAGAAGTAAATTATTTAGTTTTGTGGGTGTTGTTAGATATTCGCTTGAACGGTGTAAACATGTAATGTTTTTGTTAACACTTTCAATTAATATGTAAAACAAGCCTCTATGATTAGAAGGAAATATAGATCGATTGAAATATTAGCTAATGCGATATTTACAGTAAAAGTACATGTCATTAATTTAATTTCTTTCTTAGTGTGCAGAGATGATAGCAAAGTTAACGGTTCTGAGATTTTACGTTTGTTATTGGCAAACTATTCTCTTTCGGATCGTAGAGATTTTAATTAATTTTTTATTACAGACGGAGGCCTTTCTCTATCCCGCATCCCCCTTTGTTGCGCACATTATTGTAGCAGCTGCCTGAAGAAAAAAAAAAAAGAGGAAGACAAGAAAGGTCGTTGAAAAAAAAGGAACTAGAAACAGCGATTGAAATAAACCCTGATTAAAATTCGAGGGAACTAATTACCGAAATTATTGCAAATGTCTTATCGCATTCAGATGAATGCAGCAATACGCTGTCTACATTACACAACAGAAATAGCGATTCAAGATTGGGCTATAAAATTCGCGTTTTTGGGGTAGTGCGAATCGAACAAATTAACCGTTTTTCGCTGGAGAAATAAATCTGTTCATGATTATGCGTTTTACCGTCCGACATGCGCGGTTTTTGAGAAAGTCACCGATTTGTAAGCTCTCTATGTTCCGTAATAGCGTGGTAAAGCCAGAACATACAACATGTAATAAAGTTTATATAAAAAAAGAAAAACAGCCTATACCAGTACTGTACTTCTTTGTTAGTTATTTTGATTAAATTATCGCTTTTGTCCCCTTATTTTAGTCAGCTTATTCAGAGTGTAATAGTAAACATTTTTCTTGTCAGGTTATTTATTTTCGTTTATTTTTTGTATGTTTGTTAAATATTTATTTATTTAATCTTAATTGAGCACCACATTCGGTTGTGTTCCTATTTTTAAAACACCATTTGTTTTTGTGGCTAAAACCGTTTCATTTATTTATTTATTTGTTTCTGGTTTGGATGAAAACGGGTATAATTTCTGTTAATGTAAAACAGCTGAATACAGTTATAGAAGAAATTAAATGAATATCTAGCGGTTGTTTATGTTGCTTTTTTTTTGTTCATTTCCTTACAGCTATGCTGAGTTAGCGTCTATTCAATGACAGCGAAATAAGACGCTGCATACAATCAAACTAAAAAAATTCGTTCTGCTGTCGCTTTTTTTTTCGGTTTAATGTTTAACCGACGCTGTAGGTGAGATTTATTTCATGGTCACCAAAAACGTCTATATATCAAAATGTGTGAGAGTGATTATTTAAAAATTCTTCCCATCGTTTTATTAACTACACGTATGTCGTATACATTTGTCCAAAATCAAAAGAACTAAATTCCGAACTGAATCCAAAATTTTGTTAAAAAATTAAATCTGTATGTCAAAATGTTTGAAAAGGGCAAATAAAAAAATAATTTTTTTGTGAAGTAGTACTTTTTGATATTCTTTTGCTCGCTCCTGACCTATGAACGCTGAGAGAATATCAAAATAAAAAAAACCCACATTGAAGTCACAAATTATTTAGGCTGTTTCGACAGGTTCTTAAAAATCAGTTCGATAAGTAAACTGTAGAAAAATTTGATTATATTACGTATATGTATATATATATATATATATATATATATATATATATATATATATATATATTTTTTTTTTTTATTTATTTTTTAATATAAAAAGTATTTTATTAAGAACGAAATAAAAATATGAATAAAAA
Organism: Icerya purchasi; assembly: GCA_039619475.1. Lineage (NCBI taxonomy): Eukaryota > Metazoa > Arthropoda > Insecta > Hemiptera > Monophlebidae > Icerya > Icerya purchasi. The sequence continues at coordinate 93,080,931 of CM077115.1, forward strand.
AATAAAAACATTTGCTACACGATTGAAATAAATTGCTTTGCTTGTTATTCGGCTTCATTTATTTTTTGTCCGGCTATCCAACTCGGGGCAGTGACCAATTTCTGTAAGTATGATAGTTATTTAATAAAACAGCTGTAGCAGAATCTTTATTATGTTTCAACGTGACCTTATGAAACCGAACGGAAGTTTTAAGTTACGGTTGTCCGATAGATCAGCTGATACTCGCGCATAACGATATAATATCCAGTGCTTACTAGCGACGCTGATGAAAAAGAAAAAAATGGAATAGTTTACATACGATCATTGAAAACTGAGTGTGTATAGCTGTTTACAACTTGTTTGATGTTTTAGCACATTTGGATTCTTGGAATTTATATTAAATTATGCTAATTGTAAGAAGCGAACTAGTCAGTCGTTAATTTATTTTTCTTTTTTTGTAAATTAAAAGAAAATAAAAAAGAGAGCATTTTACCAATTGGATCTTCTGAACAGGGCCGTATTTGGAGGGGGGCAGCCCCCCGGAAATATCTGCCAAATAATAACTGCTTGAATTAATTGGATCGAAATTCAAAGAAAATTGATTTTTTTTTCAATTTTTGACAAGAGAAAAGAGAATTGAAATTTTTATGAATTATATGGAAACGACTGTTTTTTATTTGTTTTTATTGTAGTATTCAAATATTGCATATACAATAATTGTCTAAAAGGCTTTAGTGTACTATTTATAAATAAATATATTTCATATATATATATATAAATTTATTTATAAAAATATTTTCGTAACCCCTCCTGAAATTTTGGTCATATAGCCCTGCTTTTGGACTCTTCTTAACTTCCTGTTTTACTTATTTCCTCATTTATAAATTATGTTTGTGCAGATTGGAGTAGTCTTTTTTGTTTCATTATTATAATAACAAAGTTTATAGTATTTTGAGTATTGTTTTCAACATCATTGCTTATCTTGAATTTACTTCGTATTTGTTTGAATGCTGAACATTCTAAAAAACGAATCTGTTTTAATTTCACTTATTTTGCAATTGTCATTGTTTGTTATTTTGAATCTTTTAAGGGACGTTTGAAAATCTGCATGGCCAGTTATGAACTGTGTTAGGAAACAATTCGGTACTACGTCTTTATATAATAATCATTCTTCTTTCCTGGGAATTACTTTGTGCGTTCGACGTCTTACTTGATCAATACCGTATTGTTCCTACCAGGCCCGTGCCCAGAATTTTAGAAAGGGGGGGGGGGGTTAAAAATTTTCTTTGCATATTTATTTTATAATACATTTTTCACTAATATTTGTACTATTAATAATTTCCATCATTTTGATTTATATATTAATAATTTACATAAATGAATTACCCCGTATATGAACATTAATAAAAATTACATGTTATTAATTATACTCGTAATAAAATTTTTTTTGCATAAAATATTAATGAAGTACCTAAAAATATGCAGCATATTTTTTCTTTTTTCTTTCCAAAGTAGGTAAAAACACCCTAAAAAATCATCAATATTTATTTTAAATTTGTGATTTTTTTCAGATTTTTTTGTATTTATAATAACTATTTCAGTTCTCATGGGGGGGTTTAATCCCCAAAACCCCCCCCGTGGACACGGCCTTGGTTCCTACCACTGGACTACATGTTTATTTCCGATTTTATAGATTCCTTCTTTTAGTTCTTTTTTTGTCGAGTTTTTTCACTTTTAGTGCTTTAATCTCGTTTGTTTTCTTTAATTGTAGTTCTATGAGTAAGACAGCCGCGATAACATTCGTTGCGCAGTAAGAAATTGTTTTGTAAGCCAATATTACATTTATTAATATTTTTCTTTATTCCGATTTTATTTTATTTAATTTAGGGTGGTAAATAACACTTGCTTATTCTATTATTGATCGGAATAAGGTTGAAAATAGAATCATTCTATCCTTAAAATTGAGTAACATTAAGTTAGCCCCCCCCCATGGAAAAATTTTAAAATCAAATTTAACTAAACAAATTGTGCTCGTTCTGTTCCGAATTGTGCTGATAATAAAAAATTTTGTGTTACACCGTAACACTCAGTATCAGTAAAAATTGATCTAAGGGGGCTAACTTAACGATTGCCCTCCCAAAATTTAAGAATTTTGAAGAAGTGATTATGTACGTAGATAACAATCATTTTGTACCAAATTGGGCTGGTAACGAAAAAAATAGTGTCACACCATAAAAAGAAATTAATTTTAAGGATCTTGGCAAAAGATTCTCCAAATTTTCGGATTTTTCAGGAATCCATTTTATTCGAAGTTTTTTATTGTTTCATGTCGAATTGTTGTGTTAGTAACGTGCTTTTAGTTTTTCTAGATCTTTTAATTTACTCGAAAATGTCGCTGGTCCATCAAAATTTTTTTTTGTAATAAGTTTTTATAAAGTAACATGCAGGTAGATTACCAATAACAGCCTCCTTACCATGAAATTAAAATATGGTTATTAAGATTTAGTTTTATTATGCGTATCATACAACGGCACTGTATTTTTGCTAATAGTTGTATTTGTATGTTGCCATGGTCGTCACCGGGGGGGGGGGGGCAGCTGGCCCCTGGAGCCTTGAAACTTTTTAATCAACTGGCAATGATGAGTATTCATAGGCACGTAGTAATGGACAATTTGGAAGACTTTTATAATAAAGTGGTAGAACAATTTGCCAGAAACCTACGAAAATAATGTTTTAATTAGGATTTTATTCTTGTTTAATAAAATATTAAGCCTTTACAGCTTATAAATTTTATTTTTCCTATAACTCATATCCTCTTTCTATCATCTTGCCCCCCTGGCTCATCGGCTGGCGACGCCCTTGTATGTTTCATGTATTTTGTCGATATTGTTTGTTTTCATAATTTTGTGTAGTTGTTTTATTTATTTGAAAGATTTTTGGTGTAAATTTAAACAATCTGTTATTGTTACTATTTCTTTTTTTTATTTTTTTCCGATGTTAATAATGTACGGGTTCAATAAGCGCAGCCTATGCACAGAACACGGCCAAGTTTTTTTTGTATACAACATAAAAATATATATGTATATAACTAGTATTTAATCAGTTTTAAGATAACTTAAAAAATTAATTTCTTTTGGAGTTAGAGTTGAGTCAGAAAATTAAGAAAAAGTACTTTTGTTATATCCATATATTTTATAGATCTATAGTAACAACAGAATTCTGTTTTTGCAATCAATCTGACGAACGATCAGTCACAGATTTGCTGCTCAGATGCGCGCAGTTCGGTATTAACTGGTGAGTGCACATAACAAACAGACTAGAAGACATTCCATCAAACAAGTCCTTAGCGATAACCGCAATATAAAATTTCAGAAAATTCACCAAACTAATATCTCGCATTTAAATTAATAACCAAAATAATTGAAAACAATAAACAAAATACATGCCGGTAAAAAAAGGATGATTTTTCTTTTGAGTAATTACTCCTTCGTCGAATTTCGACGAATTTTAGCTTTACTAATCAGTAGAACGGTTTATGTAAATAACGAATATATGAACTAATTTTATTGTTTTTAAGAATTATGCAACTGCGGAACTGTTTAAATAATTCTTTTGCATGTTATTTGTTTTTCTAATTATTTCTGGGTAAAGGTTCTCGATTGATGAAGCCCCCCCCCCCAAAAAAAAACTATTCATTTCCACTACGTTTTAAAAATTATTTCATTACTAATACAATTGTATTTTTTTTTTTAAATTCCACTATCCTAAAGTCATAATTTAGTACAACAGCGTTTTTTAACGACTTGCAAAAACTATTATGTACAAAAACATTAAAATATTTCTACTCTCTGTGCTTTATTTGGATAAAATGAGAAAATAAAATGTTGTAGATGAGGGAGCATATGAGAAGAATTACACAATCAGCAGAGGGAGAATGAAAAGGAGACGAAATGGCTTGTAAGACACTGTGGGAATCTGATATAATGAGGACTTTATAAGAAACTAGGGAAGAAGTAATAAAAAGGGACGACACGCAGGATAGCAGTAGACTCCGTATAGAAAACTGAGTAGAAGGAAGGAAGTTTAAAGGTTTCTGAATAATTTAAAGAAGGACAAAAGAAGGCTGAACCAACACCTTCGAGTCCCTTGGAGCCACCATTGAAGATAGCAAAGTGATTAGACAAAAGAGAACTCAAGGTACTTAAAAACTCCGACTTAACAACTGTTGAAGGATAGGTTTGGTAGGGAAAGTTGAGAATAGTCAATAAATAGGATGTAGGGGAGGGTGGAAAAACTGAAAGATGGCGGCTTGTTGTAAAAATAAATATATGGTGAAAACTAAGAAAAACGAGCGGAAATCAAAGATAGTATTGAAGTTTTGTTGATAGCAAATCGCCAGCTGCGGTGGATAAAAGAATAGGAATTAACAAGAGTGAAAAAAGAAGTAGGTAGGCGTTTGATTAGAATGCGGTAGCCTAGATAAGACCTACGAAGGAAAATAGGAGAGGTAAATGATTCGGCATGTAAGGTGAGAATAGAAGTGGATTTTCTAGCTCCCGGATAGAGGCGAAGACAAATATTCTGGACACGGCCGAGTTTAGAGAGCAAGGATCTAGAAGAATTCCCATAGATGAAACAATAATAATCAAAGATAGAACGAATAAAGGATTTGTAAAACATTAGTAGAATGTAAGAATCCTCCCTCAACCAATTAGTATGGGAGAGAGACTTTATCAAGTTGAGCCTTTTGAGAGAGGTCAGGTAGAGGTGGTTGATGTGATTAAGGAACGATCGACGACTGTCAGAGGAAGAAAGAGGTTGCATCATTATTTATGACGAGACTAATAGAGACGGATCAAAGGGACGAAGAGTAAAAATAGCAACAGAGGATTTAATGGATGAGATTGAAAGATGGAAAGTTGATGAAGAATTTCCCAATGGTGTTAAAGAGTTTTAAGTCGGGAGCTAAGGACAGATATATTAATTTTATAACGCACCACAAAGTAGAAATATAGAAATTAAAAATAAGAAAGTTCTATAAAATACCTTATAAAGGGGGTAAAGAAAAAACTGACTAAATTGCGAAGGCTGAGACAAAATAAAATAATAAATAAATAAACGTTCTTTTTTTAAATCATCGTACCACAGTTGATAATAAACCGGATTTACGTACTCTGTTAATATTTTCTTCTTTGCATTCCGATTTCATTATTGTAAAATATAAAACTTAAGAGAAGAAGGTTGTTTACAGATGAAACGATTTTCCTCGAATTAAATAATCTCAATTTAAATAAACCAAAAAATCGCCATGTCATAAGGAAAAGTTTAATCGTTACTTTTTATATGCGAATATTTCTGGAAAATGTATTCGAACTTTTGTTGCGCAAAACTACGAGTATTATTACAAAAAACTACAGTAGCGTTTTTCACAATTTCTGAATAAATTATTTTTCATGTGGTTAAATTGCTTAAGGGGTTCTACTTATTCTTTCAGAAAGTCTAAAAACTCAGTTTTATGTGATCCGTTTTTTTTCCTTTCATAATTATTTTCTTAACGAAAATCTAATTTGATATTGTGGGAACCACAAACTCCTTTCTGGTCACACTGATCAAAATTCTCTCCTCTCCCCAACAGGCCGCGGGCGAGCCGTGATCCCGTGTCGACTCGTCCGGGCCAAGATTATTCTAGATAAGATGGTTCGGTATCGCAAGTTTTGATGACGGTCTATTCGATTCGATGTTGCTTCGTTCGTACTTTTATGAAATAAATTACTTTGTCGTGTACTTTTGTTTTCGGAGTCGACAGAGGTTACGCGACAATATATAACTACTTCCATAGACATGGTCAGATGGCTTAAAGAAAGATCCAGTTAGATTTTCGGTAATTCTAACAGTAGGGGATGTGAATTGTAAAAAATTGAAAGAAATAAAAGATTCCTCTAAGTAAAGTTTTAAATTGATTAGAATAAGAGAAAAAATAAATTACTCAACATCTTATTTATAAACTTGCAAATTGTACATTAAAAATTAGCTACGATTTCCTGGAAATCTTTCAATGACTATTAATTTTTATTTTCTAAAAATCTATCTCTTAACTAATATTGATAAAGTGCCCCATAATCGTCCAAATTCTCTTCGGATCTAGTCTTTAAATCGTCTCGGGGTTGACTGGTGGCATAAAAATACACGGTAACTTGTGATGTAAAACTTACACATTTTCTACAATTCTGCTAATGCAGTTTGAATTCAAATCTTAATAGTTCGCCGTCGTCACAAACTAAAAAATAAATCAAAACTGAATAAAAAAATAAAATTAAAAGCCGTTTATTGAATAAAGCAATTGTATATATCATTTTATATTTATCGATTCAGTTTGATGGCGGGGAGGCATCCGAAAACATGATACTAGCTGAAAATAATATGTCGGAAAAAGAATAAAATGCAACTAATATTCAATTTTATGGAATTTTATAAATAAATTTTTTTTTTCATAAATTTAATACTTAACTCATTCATCGGTATATGTTAGTTGAGACTTGCCTCAAAATGACACCTTACTTGTAAATTGATTTAATTTTTTTTTTACAAATTACAAAATTTAAATTTACGCAATATACTTTTAATATATACACGTCATATTAGTGATGTTTAATTTACTTACCTTAATGTTATAGTTAATTTTTCTTTCGCAGTTGTTGGGCTCACATATCTTTTTAAAGAATTTTTCCTAATATCGTTTTTTTTTTTTTTTCTTTCAGATTGAGAACGTAGAGTTAAACGGTGTAATGTTTAAAAATTCTCGAAATTTTTTATCGCCTTAAAAAAATTTCCGCAAGCCTAAAAATACCAAATGCATCACAGCTCTCCACTTGTTTATTAATAGTTCCAGTAAAATTTCTTTCCCTCCATTTTCTTCCAACAGTAGTTGTAATAAATAGCGCTCAAGCGTCACAAAATAACAAAAATCAACTTATCAGTGTCACACCACACACGGCATCATATAACTACGTTTATAGACAACTGAGCTACTGCGTCAGCCGCATAGGGTAAAATATCATTTATACGTCATACGTAGGGCCGTATCCAGACCAAATTTTTTTGGGGGAGGGGGGTTACGAAAATATTTTTATAATTATACATATATATATACGCGTGTGTGTATTATTATGAAATATATATATTAATAAATGGTACACTAAAGCCTTGTGGTCAATTATTGTATATGCAATATTTGAACGCTACAATAAAAACAAATAAAAATAGTCGTTTCCATAGAATTTATAAAAATTTTAATTTTCTTTTTTTTTGTCAAAAATTGAAAAGAAATAAATTTATTCTGAATTTCGGTCCATTTAATTCAAGCAGTTATGATTTCACACACATTTTGGGGAGGGACCCGGAAAACCCCCCTCAGATACGGCCCTGGTCATTCGAATGCATCAGACACGTAATGGGAATCACACGTTTTCGATCTTTTCTTTTTTTTTTTTTTTTCATAATTATCGCTACGACAATTGACATTATTTTCATTTTGCAAGTATTTTTGATTAAAAGTAAATATTATCCGAAAGAGGAGATAACCATTTTATAAAAGATGCTCACACACAACAAACGGTGATAAAATGTTGGGTTACATTGTTGTCATTTTCTATATAAATAAGGTTGTACAAAAATAATAATTGCTCGCGTAATAACAAACATACATATAACATATATATACATATATATATATTTCAGAACTTTATACTGATATGACTATGTGTAACAGAAGAAATAATGTTCTTCGTAAGAAGAACCATACTTATTTGTAAGCTTAAGGCAATAAAATTTAATATACACTTATTTTGTATAAAATTACCGCTTCACGACTTACGTATAATTAAAAGGCACATATATTTTATTATAACTTAAATAGTAGAGGGAGAAAGTTTTGATAACAACACTTAAAAATTATGTTTTATTCATAGTTATAACTACTTTAAAACAACAGTACAACAATTTTAAGTAAATTCTCAAATTATATGAGCATGTACGTATGCGTAAAATTTAATTTCCGAATATTTCATTTATAGCGGTTGATTTTAAAATGGCACTTATTGGAATCGATAATTTCACATTTTTAACGAAAAAATTTCACTTACAAAGTGATAAAAAGATAAATTTATTAAACACGATGTTTATTTTCTTTTTACATGTAAAACAATTTAAGAATATAAAACGTTTTACTTTTTTATTGGCTTCCGTTTGTAATTTATCAAAATTAGCCGTACATTTTTTTTAAAATGAAATTCTGCACTACTTAACCAATTACATTTTTTAATTTATTTTTTAATTCTGAAGAGTTTATGAAATTGTTATACTATTATATATATATATATATACACACACACAACATCATATATATATATGTTTATTTATCTACATTAATAATAAACCGAAGAAAAAAACTAAAAAAAAGCTATAAGACTAGGAAATACATTGCTGAAGTTTATCGATGTTTATGTAAGCGTACTGAAGATTTTTTATAACTTTTTTCCATCAATTGAAACACATTAATTGTTTGAAAAAGAGAGAGCGATAATAAAATATGTTAATAAAAATTTTCATTTATAACAAAAAATTAAACATAATAAATAAAAATATAATCGCTGACTGGGAAGAAAAGAGGAATGTAAATTTCTGTACGTCATTTACATTTCCTTTCGAAAGTCGTCGATTTTTATTTTCAGTTGACTACTTCGAAAAGTTACTCTATATTAGTACATATTACAGCAGTCTATAGTGAATTCAGTCCTTGAGTACTTGATAAAAAATGTATTTTTACCGTTCGATAAATACTCGTAAAATACGATATTTTGCCACACTGCGTACACGTTAATCTGCGCGATAGCGAAAAAATGAATAAAAAGTTGTTATTCGCCTGGTTTCTTTTTACGAACAGAATATTAGTGTAAAATAAAAGCAGCGATGCGTAAGATGAAGTGTAATTAATCGAGGGGAGAAAATAGGCCGGGTTCCAGGGGAAGAAAAAACAGAAACACGGCTCGGTATTTCTGCGATTTCTGTCTGAAAATTTATGTTCGAAAATTATCGAATTGATCTTCACGCGAATTTTTCATCTGCCGTTGGTTATTTTCAATTTTTTAAGATGTGAAGGAATCCCATCAAAATTGTGATCAAACACCATTATTTGAATTAAGATCTCATATTAAAGATAGCAGAGATTATGTATTTCTAAAATGGAACACATTTTAATTCGCGATAATAAAACTATTTCTTTTTTTTCAGTTACAAAAACAAACAAAATGAAAAAAAAGGGGGAGGGATCGATTATTAGAATAACTTTTGCATTGAGAAATGATGATTTAACGTAGCTTTCTCATTTTATAGTTAAACAGTTCTCTGTTTTCCCTAGTGAAAATAATCCAGGATTATTTTATCGTAATAGAACGTGGGTTGAAGAAAAATTAAAAAAAATTAATTATATATTTAAAATTTAACAATACACATTTTTTAAAATAAGATTTAAATTTTTGATTTATTTGTTATAAATTATATAGCGCAATAGCACCGATGACAGTTTTTAAGATTAATTATCGTACTTTAAAAAGTATTCTGAATTAAATGATTCACTTTGTGGTGAATTCAGAGTAAAAAAATAAATAAATCGTAAGATCAATTTGGTTATACAAACTTCTTTTCAATTTCACGCGATCACAAAAGGGTTTTATTTATTATTATTATTATTATTATTATTATTATATAATAATAATCCCACTACTCGTGCAGCTATGCGCATTTGTGGAATTTATATTCTTCTTGTATTTTATATTAATTTTGTTAAAGCAATAAAATTTGATTTGATTTGAATTATTATTATTATTATTATTATTATGAGTAGGGAAAACGAGATATTATCGGGCAACCGATCGATTTTAAGAATAGAAATATGAAGGGTGAAAAAATACGAATGTCGTTTGTTTAAAAAGTATCGTGTAAACCTATTGTTCTAGTAAATCAAATATTTATTTACTTTGTAATTAAAGAGAAAACGTATGATTTTTCTACAGGAGGCCGGGGTAAGCCCTTCTCTCTACCATTGGATCTGTCGAATATCATCTTAAATTTTTAAATTTAAACTATATCTTATTGAAATCAATTTTCATTTATATCACCAATCTTGTTGTTTTGTGGAAATATAAATGTTGTTTTTGCACGAATAGGTAATTAAAAATCAAACAAAAAAACAAAAACAAAAAAAAAAAAGCGTTTAGTCGGAGATGAATGAAAATTTAAAAAATCAACTAGTTTTAATCTTTTTTTTTTTTTTTTTAAATAAAATTTACCGTTGGTGGTAACTTGAGCGCAAAATATCTCTTCGATAATCGATATGCGTAGGTTTTATTTCCTTTGAATCATAAAAGATTGCGCTTTAAAAGCACTACATGTTAGATGCATTTGCGCGACTTTTTTCGAACAAGTTGAGCTTTATGATTGACCTGTTCACTTTTTTCATTTCATAGACGATAATCAAAGGGGCCGGGGAAAGATCTTTGGTGGCAGCACGATTAACGTGTATCGACGATGCGAGACGTTATTATTTGTAGGTGGTGTTAACGGTATTGCAACTGGCCCATGTAGAATAGCTAGTAATCGTGTTGACCGTCGAAGCAGGCATTTGAGCGTTATCCCGTTCCATTTTGTATTGAAGGGTGTTTTGATTTGAAGACGGGTTTACACTGTAACGCATTCCAACCGGGCCGGCATGTTTACCTCGTTTTACCGAGTGAGTGTAGTCTCGAGTACCGCGTCGCTTTAGTGTGAAATCTCTTTCGCCGGTTGCTTGGTACTGTTTCCTCCACTGAACCCAACAGTGCCTGTATATCGGGTCTACCGGACCCCAGTTACGGGACGGTTTTATCGAGCTGATAAATTTCTGCAACAAATTCATAGTTTTTTATTGTTTTTTTTTTGTTTTTTTTTTTTTTTTTTTTTTTTTTATTGCGGAGCTAGAAATTAATGTTCGAAAAATATTAATGCAATAAAGGTTAACGAATCGAAGCCACGCTAGAGTACAGTCTCGTTCTGGTCTTATTAAAAATACACAATTATTACTTTTTTCGTGGTAATTTTGACAGTTTAAAAATAGCGTTCTAGTAAAATGCCCAATGGTTTATTTTTCATTTAATTCGCTGAAAGTAACGAAAACGTACAATTTGGCTGAAAAATCACACACGGGTTAATCTTTAGTAAAGAACCTATCTAAATAGATTACAGTCGCTTGAAGAATTTGAAATCAAACAACTGACTGAGACATTGAATTTATTTTGTTCTTGCAGCACAGAAAAGGTGAATAAATCGGTTTAATTAAAAAGTTGCTTTCACTGGACAACGTAATTTTCGTTTTCTTCTTAATACTATTTTCCATTCTCTTTCTTCTACATTTATCGAGAGTTACAGAGAGCATTTGCTATATACCGAATTACGATCGTTTTGAAAATTTAGCGCAGTATTCGATTAGTAAATAAATTCTGGCTGCTTTAGTTTGTCTGCTGCCCGTTTCCTATCATTTTTTACCGTTGTTAAAACCGTTCTGTTCCGGATTTTTTCCTTTTTCTATTATACTCTCTTGATACACTGAAGCGTGACTTGTGATAAGAAAACGGTTGCAGTTGATCAATTATTTTCTCCTTCCGTGTAAATTAAAGAAAACATTTTCATTTGACAATAATATCAGTTATCTATTTCTCTAGTGAGCACAACTTGGAGAATTTCTGCATATTTTAGAATTTAAAGTGAAATATTAAAGGTATCGCAATAAGATTAATAACTATTTTGAATCATTTACACGAAAACAAACATACGGAGTGAATATTCTATTTTAATTTCTTTATTAAAAAAATAAAAATAAAAAACACATATTTTACTTATTCAAATGTACCAATTTTTATTTAACATTCCGAAATTTTTTGATCGACATTGGCTTCAAATACCACTCATTCACCAATGTCAATATCCTACGATGCTTCAGACTGAAATAACACATCATAATCTGCTTACATAACGATCAGGCATTACACAGTTGTACCATGATTTACACTAATTGCGAGAGAATTACACACATTATAATGTCACAGCATATAATCAAAAGTAGATTAGTGCGGGAAGATGCTATAAACATTTACCCCGCTGATGCTTTAAATGTATCTACTCTCGTATTATACGCAACATATATCACGCATGACATCGCTTTGTGTGCTATATGTAATGACAATAGTCTACAATTTTCCAATTCACAAACGTGAATTGCTAATATGCGCCAATTATATGATGATTATATGGTATCATGGCAATAAAGAGTAATACCAGACTCCCTCCTAGTGGCATTAATCGGTCTTAGACTATGCCAAGTTTAATCATCCCTAGCGATTAAAACAAATCATCAAACAGAATTATATTTTGCCAGCGTTTGAATTGTAATACACAAGCTTGGTTCCCATGAAAAGCAAATGATTATTCGCTTACTGATAATTCCCATTTCACTTCTCACCCTTTCTGCGTTATAATAAATAAATAAACACTAAATAATTACCTGAGCAATATTATAATCAACTTGAGAGGAAACCTGCCAAACTGCGATTCCAATTATAATCGACCAAACGAGCAGGTAAATTAGCCAGCCAATCATATATAGCCACGCGTTGTTTGATTTATGGTGGAAAACATCTTCCATCGATAATGCAAACCACGACCATATTTCGGCAGCCTTGTTACGGGGAGAAAAATAGAATAATATATCCTGTTTGTTTATTATTTAATAAAAAAAAAACTAATATCGAAAATACGAGTAGCGAACATTTTAAGATTGTAAATTAAATAAAATATGTTAGATTCGTTTTCAGGAACATACCCCATTTCAATCAAAACAGAAAAGACATATTGGCAAAGACGGATGGAGTATTTAGAGTATTTTACTTCGACGAGACCTGCATCGCAATAACTTAAAAAATAGAAATACGGCGTTAAACATATATATATATATATATATATATATATATATATATAATAAAATATTAATTATTCCTATTAGTATTATTATTTTTTATATATGTGCTCCTGTATTTCTATTTTCCAAGTGTTAATATGATTATGTTTCTTAACGTCATATACGAGTATACCGCATTCGCCTTTACTTATGCTTCTTTTTCAACTGAAGATATTCCCAAAAATATTTCTAACGTATTTCATTTAATATTCAGTCTTAAGATGGTTTATTATTTATTCTTAGTAATTTCTGGTTATTACATATATCTTATTAAATCAATAATAACGAAATCTTTGACAAAGTGTGTACATGCGAATGTGTCTAAATTACTATCCGGGGTGTAATGCAATAATGAATCAAAATTTTAATATTCGTGAAACAAAATTGATCATTATTCTCTCACGGTAAGATTTGTAATATACACGAGAAGAGTGTGCCCTGTTTTCTATAAAATTAAGAAAAAACTTTCGTCTTATTTGTTTCAAAATTAATAATTACTTCCATCAAAAATAGCGAAAATGAATTCAGAAAGTAATTACGCGCACTGGAATGCAATCAGTGGCGTGGAGTCAGTGGAAGCGATGGAAGCGCTGCTTCCCTTAACAAATTAGTACGAAATTGTTTTTTAGTATTTGCGAAAAGACTACGAGCCTCAGAAAAAAAAATGAAGCAACGTTGAACAACATTATGTGAATTTTAATTAGTTTGATCACACTCATCAGTAATAATATCACTTTCTTCGCGAAATATGTTTTATAACATTAATTTTGAAATTAAAACTATAAGAAATTTTGCACATATAACTCGGCCATTTTGGCCTCGCAAGGGGCTGTGCCCCTAAACTCCTCTTGCTTACATTTCTGTCTCTTTCTCTTCTATACTTTGTATAAAATGATCAAAATTTATGTCATTCTCACTGGAAACGACAAAAAAAAAAAAAAAATAACGTAATCACAAAAATCCCATTATTTCCTTTAAATTAAATACATAAAATTGGGACATTTTTTCGTTACATAAAATTGTAGGTGACGTGTTTAGAGCGACCATATTTAAAGCAGACATATTAATATTGACATTAAAGTATACAATATTATTAAAACGTAATTAATGCAAAATGCCTAGGCAATGTATATAAATTTTTATTAATATTCGTTAGTATACCCGGTGAAATACAAAACACAATAAATCATTATGTAACTTTAAATGAGTTATTTTGTTAAGACTGCTAAAAATTATAATAGATGAACGGAGGTGTACTCACATCCAGTTTAATTTTTCTAACGAAACGCACTGTTGTGTAAATGCTCAATAGTTTTAGCTAAAAATAAAACATTAATGATTAAACTGAATATGAGTACGCTTCTAATCATGTATTATAATTTCTAGCAGTTTTAACAAAATAACTTGACCGCTCTAGTTCGCATATAATAACACGGTCGTCCAAGTCGAATATAATAATAATAATAAGGATCCGATGGTCGTTCTGAACACCATTATTGGTGGGTCGCTGTGAACACGGTAGCTCTGACCACGACACCAAAATTGTGACATTTCTCCGTTATATAAAATTGGGACATTTTTTTGGTCACAAAATCTAATGGGGACCGGTACCTAAGTTGAATGATACTCTTTCTAATGGACAAAAAAAAATCAGTAAAATCGGTCTGGAAGTCGGTAAAAATTGAAATATAACAAACGTTACATAAAATTCGGACGTTCTTTTGAGACACTTTTTGGGACATTTTTTAGTTACATAAAATTGAGACATTTTTTGCAACATTTTTTCTAATTGGGGGCCGGCCTAAGAATTACGTTGTAATTAATGTATATGTATGTATGTGTGTGTGTGACTTACAGTTATAATTAATGGCGTTAAAAACCATAATGACTTCCAAATAAAATTGAGTTTATAACCCAGAACGAATTCAAAGTCATTTGCTAGCGCATCTAATCCGTATACCCAAACGAAACCGATCACTTCGAGTACAGTTGTTGTTACTACTACTTTACCGACTACGTAATTATTCAACAGTTTCACTGTTCCAAAATTTTCCTGAAATTGAGAAATACATAAATATATGATGTTAAAAACGCAATTATATATTAATCGAAGATTAACGAAATAATTAATTTAAAAATTCTTTTGTCGCACCAGATTCTGCGTGTGCTCATTATAACGCGTAGAAAATGAATTAAATAAAAATCAGACCAAGATGAGCGAAAAAGATTGAAATGTTCTGTATTAGTGACTTTTATATTTCCATTCAATGTTTGATTTACTTGAAGTAAACATCCAAAGGCGAATCAGGAAATTGGTGATTTATTAAATATGCATTTTGCTGTCAGCGAGAAAATTGGTGTCCATAACTTTCATGAATTGAATGGTAAATGGGAATTTGGTTACATAGTTGCGGTAGATGGAAAATACTTATGTATACAGTAAACGCTAATGGATGGGAATATAATGTTGAGTAGATCTGGAAAATTTATCAGAATGTTGTCACTTACAACTCAGTTATTTCTATTAAATGCTCAACTGGTGCTACAATTAATCCAGTAGAGTTGCAAACAAGCCAGGAAGCATCAGAGGTAGGTGTGAACAACCCTACTTCAGCAACCGTGATATCACTTGCATCAGATTGTACATTCTCTGATCTAAACGATTTAAGGAGACAGGAAGCAAATCCTTCCAGTTGAATGCCATTAACAGGACTACTGTGCCAGTATTTATAAATGCATTGTGTACCAAATTGTCTTGATTAATAATTTGATTTAGTTAATTCTATTTATAATTTTACAATTAGAATGATTAATATTTTTTCTATATATTATTTTCTTTGTTTCTTAAATTTCACATATGTATTATTTATATTAGGGGGGAGGGAATGTTGTATATACACTTCTGAAAAAAGCTAATTTGCGGAGAATAAGTTCTGTTCAGAAAATAGTTTAGGTTGTTGATGTTTTATTAAGAAAAATAATACATACTAAACGATTATTAATTATTTGATTTATTGTGTTTATATTCACCTACGCACAGAACATTTTCAAAGCAATAACATGAAATTACGTGTTTACACGAAAAATAATTATATAAAGTGAATTTGATAAAAATGAAAAAAATCTTATAACACAATCATGATTTAACAGGCATATTTGTTCGTTATACCTAATCACGAAGAGATGAAAAACACAAGCATAATTTTTTTGTGATATTAAAGACTACATGTTCGGCTGCATCAGACTGCAGTAATTGTATAACTTGATAAAAAATAACTTATTAACTAACGAACTAATAAAATTTAAATATTTTGTAGTTGCTTAAAATTTATATATGTTTTTCTTCAATTTTTCTTCTTCAGAGACTGCATCTAATGAAGGAACGGAAGAATACAGAGGTGCCCGTATTTAACAGTATCTGTTCAATGATTTTACATTTTCATTAAATTAAAGCACGAAGAATATCTTTAGAAATTATTAATTATGAAAATCAAGAATATTGCTAGCATGTAGTTTATCTTATTAGGAAGAAGGAAACGTTAAAAAAAATAATGTAGAAAAAATTACTCGGAATAATAAATATTACCAAAAAATGAATATTATTTCTAATACAGCTTTTATCGATAATTAATTTGCAAGAATGAAGAGCAAATTTTAATAAAATAAGACTGAAATGTAAAAAATGGACAAAAAAATGTTTTTCTTACAAAACAAGAATAATTCAGATGATTTAAGGGACCATGGAAATTTAGAATAGAAGAATTTTATGTAGTATGTGCGTAGTGAAATATGCAAGATTCTCACACGATGAACTGTTAAATTTTCTTTTTAACTGAATTCGTGATTTAGACGAACAGGAAAATTAATTTTGAAAAATTGTTCGTAAAATTGAAATGTAACAGTACGAATAACGAATAAAAATAACCGTTCGTTTTAGAAACCATGACGATATATATAAGTTGATTTGATTAATTCAGAACGTTTTCTGAATTGTGAATGATTGAATTTTCACTCATAGGGCATAATATGCAGTGTAAAAAAAAACACACCGATATGAGATGTTTATTTTTATGTAGAGCCGTTCAAAGTTAACAGTAGTGGGATTATTGTTAAGTTTATAGCTAAAATTAAAAAGTAGTAATTCGCTTTTATCTAATAATAACGCAGACCGGAAAAATTGTTTCTTTTTTTAAAACGATCATCTATAATAATTATTTACCGGCAATATGCAGCAACATGTTATAATAAATCCGCCAAAACAAACAAACATCGTTACAAGCCACCAATCCAATTTCGTTTTGGTTTCCACCATAATACCGACTATTATCGTGTACATGAATGATATCTAATGAAGAAAACAAATTCGTTAAAATATCAGATAAATGTTTTTAGGATTAAATATTTCAGTTAGCGCGTGTAAATTCTTAGAAGAAAAAAAAATTGTGTAATTTCGCTTCTATTGTTTAAAATAAAACAGAGAACTTTTCTATTATGTTTTGCTATGAATTATTTCGGTTGATATTTCTACTGTTTATTTATTTATTTATTTATTTATTTATTTATTTATTTATCGACAACAAAGAAACAACAAAAAGACAAAAACAAAACTAATCCTATGCCGGCGCTTCCGACTGCTTACCGGCCATATGTAACTGGAAACTGCTAGCGAAATGAGATAAGGCATAGGAGTTTGAGGTTGTTCAAAAAGAGGAAGAGGTTGCGGATTTGAGTTGAGTCTTGAGAGAGAATTTCGGGAATATGGAGAGGAAGATTCAGGTAGAATCTTTGGTGTTGAAGTGCAGGGCGTAATTGGATTCGGCAGAAACGAGAATTAGAAGATTCAAGCCGTTTGCATTACGTGCTAATGGGTAAGGGCAGAATAGGAGATCCTGAGTCGGGTTAGGATGATGTTTTTCGTTTTGGGTCGAAATTGACTAGAAGCAGAACTAAAGCATCAGGTTTAATCGTTAGGCTGATTTGATAGTTGGAATGACCAGGATTGTTGCTAGGATGGGAAGATTTGAAGAAAGAGAGAGGCGTCCCCGACAGCCGAGTCAGTAAGTTCGTTGCCAGTCCTTACGCGGATATCGATCAATATGAAATTGACCTGGATATTAGAAAATCTGAGACAGAGTTGACTAGGAGGAAAATACGTTGTAAAATAGGATGAGAAGTATGTGGACTCTAGAATGATAGGGTACTACTGCTGATGGAGAATCTGAATTATGAGATATCTGGAGTGAGGATCAGAAGGAATAAATTTGAGGCATTTTAAGATAGTGAAGAGTTCAGCAATAAAGAATGGAAGCTGTTTTTAGGAAAACGAAATTTCGACATGGAATTGAGGATGGAGAATGCACATCCTACGAGCTCATCTGATTTTGAAAGTTAGAATATTTTGGAATTTCGAAGGAGTACATCTAGCGTATAATGTGACGAGGGGATAGGAGATTTTGGAGAATCTGAGTAAGTGCAAGTTTACATCTACGAGGGTTGGTAGCCATGGAGGGAAACTAGCAGCGATTAGCAGAAGTGGAGGGATCAACGAAAAATTTGAGGGAATCGGGAGTATTTTGAAGTTGAATTTAAGATGATTCGGGTATCTGAGGGAATAGATTAGGAATGCATCAACTGCAGACAAGGAAGCTGGAAGACAAGACTAGCCTTCTACAGTGGAGAGGAAGGAGACCGGATTCACTGTTCAGGCTGGATGCGGGACTAGCATAAAAGGTGCCAGCAACAATGTGGCTGGTGAAGTTTTAGGTAGAAAACTCCAGTTGCCAAAGCATGTACTTGACAGTCGTAGTCGAGTTTAGGTCTAATTAATCGATTTGTATAAAAGTAGTAAAATTTTCCGGTCTCCTCCTTGGCTCCGGTTGTTGATCCTCCTCGGCAATCTTGACTTCTTTAACAATTTGTTATGGTCACTCCGTAAGAGTTTTGTGTCGAATATATAAGGCCTAGATGACGTATAGAGTTTTCTAAATGAGAGTTGACACAACGAGTATTTTCAAGGGTAAATCATAAAATATATAAAGTACATGTATGATAAACTGGTATAGCTGCAGCCTTATAGGGGAAATAATATCCCTTCCGTTCAACCGATTCTAATCAAAAAGGGAGGTGCTTAACTAGATATCAAGATGGTCCTACCTACAAAATTTCAATAGCCGTTTTTGAGTTCGGCGTGATAAACACATACATACGTACAGATGTCACGAAAAAACAACACTTAAAAATGGATCCACGGACAGTTAAAACGGATATTTTTGTTGAAACGTGAAATTTAAAATACTCCACAAATGCAATATATATTTCCTCCGTACATGGAAATAATCAGGGATGGTCGAAATATCGGTTGAAATATGACATAAAATATTTGTCGCGATTACAATATTTCCTTTATTTCGCATAAATACTTCCTTTACTTCGGACAAGGAATTAGGGGAGTTTCCTTTAAACTAAATAAAATAAATATTTTTTTGAATAAATCTTTTTACCTCGATCTAATAATTTATTATAAAATTGTTCACATTGTTTTTCTATTTTATTTTTACATATAGAACATTACTCTATATACAGTGTTATAATAGTCGTGTAATTTTCCACCATACATGTCACATTATCGCCCGCTTTTGTTTTATTGTGTCGGTATTCACTTCCCGGTCTCTAATAGAAAATTCAAAATATTCAGACGAGTGCGAGACAAATTCAATTTTTCTACCGGTGTTCCATCTTAATCTTTTGTCTCCGAAAACGTGATGCACTGTCGTCTTCGAATTGCGCTGGGAATTACTTCAGGTGTTATATTTTTGGCAATCGCCTAATAATTTCATTATTGTTTTCACGCAGATTGCTGTATTACGACGAATAGAATAGAAAAACTGGCCGAACATGGAACAATATTCGTTTGTTGTTCTTGTTCGTTAACCGAGGTTTAACGCGATAAAATATTTAAGCACGTCATTCATTTTTGACATTGATACACGTATAATAAGAATGACGCAAGATTCGATAAATTTAAATTATCTTACCATACTCGTTAGGCCGGATAGTAAAATTAATGAAAATACAACAACGGCTAAAACTTGCGAAAACTGGCCGTAACAGCTCGATGCGACGTCATATATCAGAGTTAAAACGAAAAGTTCTTGCGGTTCCGGCATGTGTATCGTCTTGTTGGAAACATTCAGATCACCAATCCACATGTACACAACGCAGACAAACGATATGCCGACCATCATGTTTACCAGTATAAACGACACAGACGTCCTAGGAAACGAAATAAATGTTAGTCTTACGGCCGTGTAACTGTTTCGTTTAAGTGTTATAAACACTTCGCTTATGTTCTAGACTACATTTTGTACAGTGTCTTCTTTTGGTTATACTTTGCTTTACTCGCTATAATTAAAATATTGCACAATGAAAATTAAGAAAAATAAATAAATTCTATTAAAGTTCAATTTTTTCATTATTCCAATATTTGCCGTAAAATAAGAACTGAAATAGTTATTATAAATACACAAAAATCTGAAAAAAATCCACAATTTAAAATAAATATTAATGATTTTTTAGGGTATTCTTATCTACCTTTAAAAGAAAAAAAGAAGAAAAAACATGCTCCATATTACTTTTAGGTACTTCATTAATATCTTAAGGAAAAACTTTTTATTATGAGTATAATCAATAACGTAATTTTTATTAATGTTCCTATACGGGGGGTAATTACTTTATGTAAATTATTAATACATATAAATCAAAATGATGGAAATTATTAATAGTACGAACATTAGTGAAAAATGTATTATTTATAAAATAAATACGTGAAGAAAATTTTCACCCCCCCCCAAAAAAAAAAGAATTCTGGGCACGGGCCTGACTCTCTACGAAAAAATATAACTTGTAATTTTAAATAACATTTTTTAAAAATGTACGGGTTTGCTTCAGTTGCCAAAAAGGTATTTACGGTATCTACAAAATTTGGAATATTTTTGCAATCGATGTCATGTATCTCTTGACGATTTGTTTATGAACGGCGTACAGGAAATATGTTAAACTGTATAAAATCGATAATTTTCATAGTTTTATTATCGCGGATGTGAAATTTTTTATTGCAGTATTTAAGATCATTACTATTTGTTGCATTTCACAAGTGCTTATGACTTATTATTGTTTTATTGCACCAGTTAGAAAATAATACGGGTTAATAAATGATGAACATTATTTCGTGTAAAAAAAAAGAAAATGAAGGTCGCACTCCGGTTATTACTATCATTATTATTTTTTAAATAAATATATTACGAATTAACTGCATTCTTTGTTTACACTAAAAACTGAATGCAATTGCAGTAACCTGATAGCGTTACAAATCACTAATAACAAACAGATATATCTGTGTGTATGTGTGTGTGCGTGTATATGTTACATGTACGGTACGTACCAGAATGGATTGTTTTTTGGATACAGTCTGCCGGCGCACGTTGTAATATTTCCAAATCCGACATGCGTAGAAAAAAAGAATTGGATCAGGGCGTGGTACCACAACTGAAATTAATAAAAAATATTACATTTTAAATATTGTCAATGATGGTTGGTTTAGAGTTGGAGAAGGTTGAGGATCGGCAAGCCTTGCAATTATCATTTTCCAATGTTAGGACAGGAGCGCTTTCTACGATTAACAAACTTCTCAACATTTATAATTATCGAAAAATTGATTATGACCCAAGATTTGCTCGCAGTTATACAAAGTACTACGTTCTGGAAAATGTACCAGTTCAATTTTATTATTTCAACTTTTCCCTACTGATTATTATTATTATTATTATTATTATCTGTATACCGATGTGTTCATTTGAAGGGGGTTGCAATGGTTTCCTGAAATTATTTTCTAAGCAAAGGTTATTGTGTAAATACACATATTATATGTGAATTTGAAGCTTATTATTTCATGTTTATTAATGTACAATATGCAGATTATTATAAGCGATGATTAAATTCATAATCTCTTTCGAATAAAACATTAATGCTATGAATTTTCAAAGGGGAAAACTTTATCAGAAATCATGATCTTCCACAAATTTTATGGAAAAGTCGATTTTAATTGATTACGAATATTTCTAAAGGTATCATCTGAATTTTCGTTTTCATTAAATTTCTTTTAAACATAAATTTTACTTTCAACAAAATTTGTTTTACTTGGTAAAATTAACATGTGAACAAAAAATTTCTGTCCTTTTTGTTATCCGTAGTCTGCTGTTTAATACAGGCTTCCGGATGCAGATTCTCAAAAATGTTAATAAAGAGGTACAAAAGGCACTTCGTTCGTTCCTATAATTTAGCAAAATTTTCGGAACTAAAACTACCTTTTGAAAAAAAAAAAAAAAGGGGGCCAACTAAGAATATTTTTCTCCGTAAAGTTGAACATGCCAAAAGCAAATTCGAAAATACGACTTCGACACAGAAGGAACTTCCTTATTATAACTAAACGATGACGTGTAATTTCGGTTGGAGATGAATTAATGTCACCTCCCGACGGATACATGGGCGTCGTCAGCGGGGGGCAGGGAGGAGCAGCTCCCCCCGGAGACTTGAAACTTTTTAATCTACTGGCATTGATAAGTATTCATAGGCGCGTAATCATGGACAATTTGGAAAACTTATAATTAATATTTTATTCTTGTTTAATAAAATATTAAGCCTTTACAACTTATAAATTTTATTTTTCCTATAACTCATATACTCTTTCTATCATCTTGCCTCTCCCTGGCTCAT
Organism: Icerya purchasi; assembly: GCA_039619475.1. Taxonomy (NCBI): domain Eukaryota; kingdom Metazoa; phylum Arthropoda; class Insecta; order Hemiptera; family Monophlebidae; genus Icerya; species Icerya purchasi. The sequence goes on from CM077115.1 coordinate 93,103,726, forward strand.
CGGCTGGCGACGCCCTTGGATGGATAGAATAGTTTTATTACGCGACTTTCTACCGTTGTATCTTTTAAATGGCATATTAAAATTGGTTAAGTTACTGAAATAAGATTTGTATGTTTTCGAATGCGCTGCATTCCGATTAATTCTTGTTGTCACGGCGCTCCCACTACCCCGCTAATTTTCTAAGCGGAATACTGCTTCCTTTTTTTTTGCCGTTTTCAATAATAAGGTAAATTTGATTTTAAATATAATGTGAATTTAATCTATATTGTTGGGTGATGCGCGGAACCTTTCCTGTCGATGCAAGTACTCTGTACTCGGATAAAAATCAACGGCATATAATTGAGAAAAATTTTAACTTTTACTCGGAACGATGTTTTCGTAATAGCATGTTGACTATTTTTTACTTTTCTCTCTTCTAATCACTGTCCTTGAAATTGTACGTATTTTTCCGCATGTGATATCGTTCATGTTGCCCCCTTTATGTGAAAAATTCGATCGACTTTCGTTGGATACGCCGATCGAATTATGCGAACTGAATCACCGTAGAGATAATTGTTGCAATAAGGATTTTTTGATATTTTAATTTTACCCATACTTGAAACTAATAAAATTTTAAATGACCTTTAAAAAGATACGATTATATTAAAAAAATTTACGGAATGCAGTTTCAAACTTTTTCCTTTTTAATGGTTTTCAATTTGAAGAATTTAAGAAGTTTCTTTCCAAAGTTTAGTTTAACCGACAATAGCGAAATGTTAAGTGTAATGTGATGTTCTCTTTTACTTACATCAAACGAAAGCAAATTTTCCCACTTGAAATCGATCAAATGCCGCAGACCAGCCATATTGCGTTGTATGCCTTCCGCGAATAGCGTAATGCTAATGAATAAGCTAATAGGAACGATGATGCAAGCCGACATACGATACGATTTTGCACTCCTAAAAACCCTGAAATCATCAAAACACACAAAATAATGGTACATTTTTCTTCTTGTTAATTGCAATAAAACTTAAGAAACGTCATGAAAAATCACTGGTACACGAATAAAAGTGCGTATAAAAATATTTTAATAATATAAATTTCTTAAAGAAACTGCTTTGCAAGTTGTTTTGCAAAGCTATGGTGAATTACGCACGCTGCAAACTGTGCAAATGTCAACATTTTTCCAGATATTTCAACATCACACAGACCATTTATATAAATTAAGATTATAACAAGGGTCGTAGCACACTGTTCTGCGGTACTTCAAGTTTTAATTCAAGTTTCTCACTACGGGGGTTTCGTCGATTTTTATGATCTGATGTCTTCTTCCAACTATGATTCAAACTCCGAATTATGAATAAATTCTCTGAAGCTGCAATTATAAAGTTTTCTTATTGTTAGTAGAATATTATTTAAGGTGATAAAAAAGCTTTAGTATGATCTAAGTATATGAGAGCCACTCCATTTCCCTCCTAAATGAATTCAGTTATATGTGTAATGCGATCAAAAAGTACAATGTTTGCGTTGTTTAGAACTGAAGAGATTACATTCTTCAAGGAAATTGAGTATCTTTTTTTTCATACATTTTTCAGATTTTCAAGGAACATGGTAATAACGCTAAAGGTCTGTAGTTTGAAATTTTAGTCGCGCCTCCTGATTTATAAATAGGAACTAGTTCGGCAAATTTTAGGTATTTGGAGATAAACCATTTAAAACAGATTGGTTAAACAATTTTATCAAATATTTAGCTAGTAACGTTATCCTTACATCTAAAGAATATTGAAGTTATTTATAAAGCGGTTTTTTAGACACATGTTTTCCGAATTAATAAAATTATATAAGTAATTCACCGACTAGAAAATAATTCGATATATTAAAAAATTATTACATCGATATAGCGCAGTCTCTCTGGAACATGTCCGAGTAATAATTTTGTTTTGCACTAAAGATGTCCGATTTGTTTATTTATTCATTTTCACCTAGTGATAATTATTAACGTGGCGAAATAAATAAGTTCACATAATAACTATTGTAATCTATGGCGAACTCCGAATCCATAGATTTAAACAAGTTGAACGTCAGGTTGTAGCAATAATTGCCGATTACACACATGTCCAAAAATGTTGCGTGCGTCCGGAATATATAGAAGCATTTCTTTGTTGTCTTTTTTTTGCATTCCTTATTTTGGCTTCTCAGCATCGCATGATTTCAAACATGCTGCGAAAGAGTCGTCAATTTTTTTTTAAAAAAAAAAAAGGTTCTTTTTGGGCATGTCGGCTAAGGACGTTTACCCAATCCAAAGGTATAACAGCACTAATGAAATCATATAGGGAAAATATTAGAAATGAAGCATATGAATGAAACTAACAAAAGAATAACTCAGGAGAAGGAAAAGAAAGGATGATGTGAGCACTGTAAGGCATAGGGAGGCCAAGACGCAAAAGACCGGAATACAGTTAAAAGGACATTCAAGAGCAAAGCGTGATTCGCGTCACAAATGAAGTTTGCTTCTGAAGAACTTGTAAAAGATGCGAGACTTGCTTTACTTGTGTGCTATGAATTTTTACGAGGAATTTTTTACATCACAATTACTGGTTATTCACAAGACCTCTCGTAAAGACATTTAATCGTTGCAAACTAATCGCGATCAACAATCTCAGGTGCTTTTTTAATGTTTTTTTCGCGGGTTTATTTGTATGAGACAAACGAGATCCCCATTTCATCCTACTAGAGAGTAACTCGGTAGCAAAACTCCGATTTCTGCTAAATTTCTACATTCCCGATCTAGCGCTTCCTCACTAGAGGGAACCTGGATGATACGAAATTTATTGCAAAAACATTGTGTGTGCTGTTCAGCTCGCTATTATTACTGCGAAAGAAGCAAATAGCCTCGATAAGATACCATGGTTTGTGAAGTTAAGCTTCTCTCAATGGTACTTAAGGATCATCTAATGAATCCGAAGAGAATATTGGGGCCACTTTTTTTCTTTTTCGGATTCGCCGAAATAGTTCTCTGATATAACCAATACTTAATTTTAGATCCGCGACAGGTCTCGATAACTTACGACACCTCTAGCTTGGTAGTCAAACATACCTTAACTACTAGACTACCGCTTTGCTACCTATAATTATTGTGTGTACGCATATTGTCAGTTTTTTTTTTTTTAAATCGATTGAATATTATTTTGCAATCATCATGAAAAAATGATAACTAGTCGCACCATTATCGAAATAGCCTCGGTGCATTGTACAAATTTTATGTAGTCAAAGATGTGCGACACTCACGGATTTTTACTATTTTCCAGTTTAATATTTATTTTATACTTTCTCGTTTGCTTTGCGAAAATGTATAATAAAGAAATTAATTCGAAATAGTTATATCTCTTTTTTAGATTCTCCAGTCTGCGTGAGAAATAAGGATGTTTTCTAATTATTAATAAAAAGTATATATCGTTTCATTCGATTAGTACACTACCTTTACCCAGTGGAAAGGTAATTATATAAATTTACCGAAAAATAGAAGTACGTTTATTATAAAGACTGATAAAATAATTCCTACTACGTGACTGTGACGAATAAAATCCGATAGATTGTTTAAAAATTCAAAAAATTTACGGAAATGAAACTCGGTATGTCTACGAAACATTTCGGCCTAATAATTTTGGTAAAGTTATTATTGACTAATAATAATTGTGTAACATTTTCGCGACTATCATGTATACCTTACGTTCGAGAAGTATGTAGTAAGAACAATCTCCAATATTTACATAGTGCGTTGTTGTCTTTCTCATTATAACAATTTATAAAAATACGCTAGGTGTGTAAAAACACTTACCCAAATATGACGATTATCCAAAAAACAAGCAACATTAATATTTCCGCTCCGAACCATGTCAATTCGTCGTTAAATATATCCGCTGTTGTTTCGTTTCTGTAACACATTCGTATGGGAAATTACTATTGTATTACATTTTTGTCTACATCTGTTGTATAATATTTTGAAACTATACGCGCGGCCGGACCTACACAGTTGTTCTCCGAATAATACAAAATTACGTCTAAGAGTATCCTTTTTCTTTCCTAACTGCACTCTAGATAGGAATGCGACTGTATGCGACGCGTGAAAAAAAGGATCATTCTTTTTACAAACCTTATTAAAAGCAAAATGTTAATGTTTTTTGTTTGTAAAAGTAAGGTCATACTATTTGCATTTCGCATATACATATTATTGTGGTGCAATGACATATCTGTATGTCGTATCTGTTAGACTTACCCTTATCGTTAATATGTTACACAAAGAAGATGATGTTTTCAGGTTGTGTTCAACGTCAAATAAAGGTAGTTAGTAAACTGCTTCATTATTAAATGTTAACTGGCAAGATCTCCTATTGTGTGGCTTAATGAAAAATTTGTGATAATATTTTAACATCTTCATCCTTTAAAAAATCGAAGAACCTCGTAAAACTGACCTCATTTAGCATACCGTTTGCCCTATCGATGCCGTTGTTCTCAAAATTTTATCGAGTCGAGTCAACCGATATTTATTTCGGAAATGCAATATGAAACACGCGTAATAAACATACACATAAGTTGCTTGATGCGAGTAACATTGCGTTAGGTTGTGGCGATACGGGAAATTATCATCTTGTGTTCTGTTGAGTGACCTGTGTATTTTGGCGTGGTTCATTAAGCTGCCAGCGAAAACAATATTATTATTATTATTATTATTATTATTATTATTATTATTATTATTATTATTATTATTATTATTATTATTTTAGACCCTTGAAAAATCATCATCTTTCGTTATTGAGCGCAATTCTGATCAAGTTAAAAATGGATTGTGATCAGTTTTAATACCTTTAAAGCTTTTTCTGTTTGCTCTTTTTCGTTATTTTACAAAACACTGTATGAATTTTCAACAAAAAAATCTTTGCCTGGAATATAAAATGTAACGAAATTTTAATTTTCACGCTTGATACATAAATACAGACATACTTTGATTATAGTCTTCGGGAAATGTCCTGAAGAAGCTAGTCGCCTCGTTCAATACTATCTAGACATGGTACGGAGTACTAAATAGGATGAATCAAAATAAACTCTGCAAAATCTGCAAATATAACCTCTAACCATGCAGTTACATTATAACGCCTTGGCCTGTAATTGAACCGCAAACTCACTTGCGTCCCGTACATTATCTACCTCTATAATTGGATGCGGGTTTACGTACTATTTACCTTCTACTTCCATGAAAATTGAACAATTTAACATTACACAAAATCGTTCTAGCGCCGAAATCGATGTACGAAATACAGTCCATATGCAAAATCGAAATACTCGGAATTATTTCTGTAATGCGCCATATTACGTTAACAATGGATCTATTCATCGCTATCTAAATGTGTGTACAGTGGAATAATTACAGAAGGTATCAGAACACCATAACGAGAACTTTGAAGACCACGAAAATCCACTTGTTCGAGGAACGTCTGAGTGTCATTTCGAACGGTAGTCTAAAATGTTTCCAATAAGGAGCCATTTGATTTCGAAATATTTTCGAAATTTTTCTTAGAAATCAATACTAAATTTGTGAAATGCGAAAATACTTTTTTTTGAATTATGGTTACATATATATATATATATATATATATATGAAAACAAATGTAATATGTGTATAGCAACAATAATTAAAGGGAAATATTTAATTTTTTTTTTTTCAAATGATATTTTAATAAATATAAATGGAACTACTCTTTAAATTTTTAGCGCGATTTCTTTCAGGAGAATTTAAATTAAAAAGCTGACAACTTCGCCATGGTAAAAACGAAGAAAATACGTAAAGTTGCTCGATCGTATGAACCCCGTAAATTTCAGGAATATTTCTGAAACGAAACGGCTCCTCATTGAAAACATTTTAGATGCTTTCATCATTTCCAGATAAACTATACGTAAAGCTGAGATGCGGGAGATGTGCAGAGATATTGTCAACAGCTTTTCGTAGTACGATAAATCAGTAGAGCATCGAATGAAGTACAAATTCTTAGTCTAATTGTTCTAATATACAGGTATACGTTAAAAAAAAACAAACAAAATAATAAAACACCTTACTGCTGTATTTATAATACTTAATTTACAAAATGTCGTATAAAATATCATCTCACTTACTTGGAGCATATTTTTCCAACAATCGGGCTATATATCGTTTCATCCTGTACGGAATAAAGAAAATAAAAAGTTTTATTTTAATGGCTACGCTTTATTTTAAACAATGATTTTGAAAAAAAAAAAAAAACAGAACATAAACTAAGATAAAAGTTTTAAACAATAGTCAAAGAAAATTTAGAGAAATAGGTTGCACGGTTCGAAGTATACCTCAAAGTCCCCCCTAAGGGTGAGTTTTTGTCGAAAACCTCTCTTCAAGTTATTAAAAATAAAACGCGTAATAGTTTTTTGTTTTTTTTTTTTTTTTGTAGGGGGGGGGGGGGATAATAAACTTTATTAATTATAAATCCCGTCGTATTTATTACGAAATGTTTTTTTATTTTTCTTTTTCATCGAAAGTCATAAATAAGTAAATACCCCAAAGCCGAATTGCTGAGAAACTGATTATGCAAGACTGAAAAAATTCTGAAAGACTTCGGCGAACTACCCCGATTATTTTTTTTTTTTTAATCAGTTTGCACAAAAGTTCATTTTACATATTTATGATAATTCTGGTTTTGGAATGTTTCGGGGAATAATAAAAAGACGTCATAATAAGAAGGGGGGAAGATTATTAGTAAAATTTAAAAAAAGAAAAAATTAAAAAATAGCTTACTTTTCCAATGTATCTTGGTAATGATTTTGTAATACACTGGGCAGATGGCATCGGACGGACAATGGCCCAAGCGGCATATAGTAGCGTAGCGACAACTAGCAACGGATAATAGAAACCTACTAATATGCAAGATAATATCTTCGCAAAACCGACACCTGAAACAAATGAATACATAATCTTAAAATAAATTATCAATAAAAACGCTTTTTATAAAGTAATAATATATTTAATTTATTGCACATTGACGTGTACGTTAATAGCTTTTCATGGTCTTGAAATAAATGCCAGAATGATGTATGCTATATGGTGCACATGTGTATGTGTGTAAAAGTTCAATTTAATTTTTCCTACTGAGAACACCACTTTGTATTGATTTTTCCGGTTATTCCGGTATAGTTAAACTGGGTCTTTTTACTTGGACCGGTTGTTTTGGGTTTCATTTTGTTGATATACCTCCCCTTTTATACAGTCAGCCCTTGTCATTAGATCTCCCTATTCCCTATAACTCTGCCTTTATCCTCTCCTTTCCTTCATCTTCTGTGGTGTCTGTGTACTGCTGTCCTTTGTTGCATCCATTTCGGACCGCCTAGCTATTTACTTCTTTAGCTTATTTTTTCCGGTTGTTAGGTCAATGCCACTGGCGCGCCCACAAAAAAAAAAAAAAGATTTGCAATCTTTTTACAATTAAAGTGCCTACGGAAGGATATAGACTAATTATACCATTCATAACAATATACCGAATTACATGTATTTCTCGGAAAATACATGTAATTGCATTAAAACTATCCTTCGAAAAGATTAAAAGAACTCAGTATAGGCATATCAACGAAAATGCGAAAAACAGGAATGATTTACAGATTAAGAAATTCGGGAAGAGAAGAATTACGTGAAGGTATTCAAAAACATGTTCCAATATACATATTAATGTCATTAGCGAAGCGACATCAAGAGTGTAGCTATAGAATCGTGTCTATTTTTTATTAACATAGAGATTTAACTTTTTTTTTATTAAAAATTTGTCAAAACACGTATTACAGAAAAATTATAGTTTAAAAATATAAAATAAAGCCGACATGTTTCGGAGTTCATGGCAATAATAAATAAAGTTGAAAGTTTTTTTTGTAATGTAAACTTGTTCCCACCTGCTAAATTAGTTTCGTTGGGAAAACTGCCTAAATTACCGAGCGTAAAAACGAAAAAAAAAAAAAAAAAAAAAAGAAACCTTTTATACCAAGGTGGATGAAACTGCGTATGACGTAATATTGTCTGAAATTTTGTTATATTTCGCATTTTTATTTCTTTTCTTTTTGTTAAATAAGTTGCGGGTCCCATAAGGAAGATGTCTCTCTGTGAGTTCCCAACAACACTCTTATTACCATTTATAGAGTAAAATGTGATTTATTCAGTTTAATAATGATCAGTACTTTCAATTATATTTAAATATGCAGAAAATGGAAGAACATAATCTTCTACGGTCTAACAATAAGATAAAAAAAAAAAAGAAATTAGATTGAATGGGATTATAAAATTATTATATGTTAATATTTAAAACACATTCCAATGCGAAGTTGTAAAATGAGACGAAGCTGTAAGCTAATAAACGATAGCGTTCTATGTTGAAAATCCGTTTAAATCATCTGCGCGCGTGCACATAGGTATGCATAACTATCCGAAAAATCTAGGAAAAAGTTGCATAAAATAGGTATGTATATAAAAATGGCAGCCAGTTCCACTTATTTGTATGCGCAACTCATCACTAGCAACGAAAGTATTTTTTATTGTCGTCAATTCGCACTCGTTTAGTGGCAATATGACTCTTATTTTATCGCTGCGAAAGATTTAAATGGAATTTGTTTAGTTTATCAGAAGGGGGAAAACAAACGCGCGACTATTTCAATTTTACCATTGCCCACTACAAACGAAAAAGGAATTCCGATGAACGTCGACTGGAATGATTCGTAAATGGGGAAAGATCGCTAGGAAGTACGCGATAATCAATAATAACGGTAGAGTTTTACCTACTATTAGTTTTTTTTTTTTTTTTTTTTTAAAGGTGTGTGTACATCTTTAAGTAGTGAGAAAAAGAATAAAATATCAATTCAATCGGAATAAAATGAATAAGAAGCGATATATAGTGATCAGTACAGCATCGCACAAGTATTGAAAATTTCCCTTCGAGCTTATTAAATGCGATAAACTCAATTGATTATGAAAAGGCGTCTCAGTATTTGGATTTAATCTCATAAACAAGCGAACAACATTTGTAATTAAAAGAGTTATGTGTGGCCAAGAAGCTGTCAAAGAAAACATCGAATTTAATAATCTAAATCGTAAAACTTAAGACTGTGATAAAAACGACGTCCGGGGCAAGCTGGCATTTTTCAACCATATAACACCAGACACATAATAAAAGTAGGGTGAGCTCGTTTCTTTTTTTCTTTCATTTTTGGGCTCCGACAATATAATCCATCGGCTCAGGGTGGGTTAGCATCCGTGAAGATACCTTGAAATTATAAACAACACCGATTCTTTTTTTTCCTAAAAACACTTTTGTTCGATTCGCAGTCGTCGCGGAATTAGACTAAGTGTTGACTCTCACTAAGACCGTTACTTCGGATGCAATTGTATTTCCGCACGTGTTTCAGACTTGCGCCAGACAATTCACTGCACTAGGGATCGGATTGCTGCCAAAAACTTCAAATGGTAAATATTATAATATTATTCAACCGGATTTTCCATCGCTTCCTCTCGGTATTTTTTAGTATTTTACCATCTACTTTCAGCATTCGCAGGTATATGTTACGATTTAGAGACTCCGTGTATAATTCTCATGTTCTTCCGTTAAATTTCGCGAATTAAAAGTTCACGTACTAATTTTAATAATGATGCATTCACCGTCTCCTGTAGAGGAACCTTTTTTATAAAGGAAATTAATTTCGTTCGTTTAAGTATTCATTCTTTGCTTTTCTCCAGCGCATTTTCCCCGTGTATTGTTTCATATTCGATATTAAAATCTTCGATTAATTTTCAAAAAAAATTAATTAAGCGCAAATTAGAGGGGCTGTGTGAATGACGGCCAAACGATTGAAAAAAGACAAGGCGAGTAGCGGGAAATATTTTTGATAAGAAAATCAACAGACTATTTTATTCGATATTATGCGGTAAAGAAAACTATGCGATATCGCATTTTACCACAAAAACATACAAAGTAAGAAACAAGTAATACATACTCTCGTATGTGTATACAGATATAGGCGTTTATTGATCACAGCGAATAAACTAACCCGCTAAACTAAATTTGAAAAATTGCCGTAACCAAAAACTATCGAACTATTAGAATATTCTAAAATCATATAATTTAATTGCGGTATTATCGGTATTCGCTTGAATCGTGTAACGAATTACAATAAGCCGAAAAAAAAATTTCAGATGAAATTCTTAAATTTAAGCAAGACCAATTAATTACCGAAGGAACGAATACACACATCAGTGTGTTGGGCTTAAAAAAGGGATTTCTCACTGCGAAAAAAATCCGAATAGAACGCTCATTCTGAAGGAGGAAACATCTACAGTGTGGTGAATAACACTGCGATTTTTTTTTTTGTGCAAAGGAAAAAAGGAAACGGAAAAGGGGACAACAAAACAGTAATCTGTGATCGTATCGGAGAAGCGAGAACAGTAAAAAAATAACGATGAGACACTGAAATTAAATAATGCCATATCATCGGGATTGGAAAAGGTATTTATCGTATCATTCGGTAATTCGTCTTAATGGATTAAAATTAAGCAAGGGTTACGCGGAAATTCATTAAAAAATCGTGTTAGCGGACGAATCACAACTAATTCTACGTGTCCCCGGGGAATATTAATTTGAGACGAATATGAAACCTACTTGTGAAAGTAAAGCGAAGGAAATCAAAAGTTTATTGTATAATCGGAAGGTCGAGAAGAAGTAGATTGCAGTGCGATAAAAGGAACATTAATAACAACACGCGTAGCATTAATAATTCCATCGTGAGGTATGGCGCGAAAAGCAGGTCCAAAGGTATGCTTTAAGTGGTAAACATTTTAAAACGTAAATGTGTATGTCATAGAACGAGTACCGGTTAATGAAAAGCATGCATTCCTTAGTCTCCTCGTTGGGCTTTGTTCGCCATGTTTTAAATTTTTATTCTACGTCTCGTATTTGTTCAAGGTCCGAGTTACACCGTGTTTTATACTTTTTTAAGTTCTGTTGGTCATTATTAACAAAGGTCTTCTCTGACGCCAAATATAATTTCACCGCAAATAACCATAAATACATACAAGGACGATTTGCATAAATTCGTTGAAATTTTAAAACTGTTAACTCGCCGACTCCTGATTCAATGTCTAATTTACTTTTTTGACGGAACAAATTTAATTCTTGCCTAGAGACAAAATTAAACAAGTTCCAAGTTTTCCGTGTGAATCTAATTGCGCCGATATTAGCGCTTTCTGACGGTCGACGGCGTGACTAGAAGTAATTGAGAAATGATCTTAAAGATGCCGTGTATCGTTAGAAGTAAATTAAGAACCGTCACAAGCAACGGGTAGAGAAATACGAAAGAAACCGAAAACGGTTTATTACGCGAGGTTTCGATATTTATTTGTGATTGATTTTTTTTAACGAAGAGAGAGTGCTCTAGCCTACATAACAGAAAAAGAAAGACGCATATGGAACTAAAAAAAAAAAGGGGAAATGATAAGGAAAAGAAATCAATTAAAAAAAACAAAAAAAAAAAACAAGAAATTCCAAAAATTTAATTAAAAAGTAATTTTTATAAACGTAATTTGTAGATATCTATAATAGACACAGCGTAAATACTCGCGTATTAAAATAAACCGGTTGCTAAAATGAGAAGCAAAAATATACACACACCTTTACGTATAAACTAACGCGCTTCTAACCGACTATTTTTAATGTTTTTTAAAAGCAGCTTAATTATTATTCTTAAAAGCGAAAAGAAATTTTTGAATAATACGAAATAGTTTGATGTACACACTTCTGTTTCCGAACAAAGTGTGGAATTAATAATATTTTATTTTAGGCGTAATATAACACGGCTGTCGTATTGCGATTTATATCGAAATATGCGGTCAAACGAAAAACAAAAAGAACCACGCAAGCGGAAGATACATATTACGGAAGAGCTTAATCCCCTAGATTATTATCGATGTTAATTTCTGGAACAAAGAACTTATTCGAGCGAGCATATTTGCCGCTAATAATTTCTTTGTAGAAATCATGCAAAAACTTTAGTTTTCATGTGTGGCACCACCAGGGCCGTATCTGAGGCGGGTTTTCCGGGTTCAAACCGCCCCGAAATTTCTGCGAAATCACAACTGCTTGAATTAAATGGACCGAAATTCAGAATAAATTTATTTCTTTTCAATTTTTGACAAAAGAAAACATAAAATTAAAATTTTTATGAATTCTGTGGAAACGGCTATTTTTTATTTGTTTTTATTGTAGTGTTCAAATATTGCATAATATACAGGGTGCGGCAGCATAACTTCCTTTTCTAAAACGCGCCAATATTTTTTTTACTAAATTTTTTAAAGAAATAATAATAGAAAATCGAAATAAAACTGCAAGGGGAGAAGCATACATATTTCCCCAATAGGGGATCTAGAGTATGTTATTTCGATTTTCTGTTATTATTTCTTTAAAAAATTTAGTAGAAAAAAAGTGGCACATTTTAAAAAAGCAAATTATGCTGCCGCACCTTGTATATTATGCAATACCCTGTACAATAATTGACTACAAATTTTTACATAGAAGAGTATTTTTGATTCTTTTTAGAAATATTTGGTTTTTCAAAGTAAACTCCAAATCACACTGGGGATACGGTTGAAAAACTAGAATGTAAACAATTAATAATACGTGAATATTAAATATTTGCTCAAAAAGTAACTTTTGTAGATGGATAAAAAAAATTTATAAACGATAAGATTGTTGTATTATCTGGCCGGAAACGGTGGTACGATTATTCGCACGAATTATGTACCAACATTTAAAAATTTCAAGTGTAACGAAGCATTTGTCATTAATTTTTGCAAACAGACACTCTGTTGAATGAATATATCATTTGCGTCCGTTTTTGTTGTTTTTTTTAAAAATTCAATACTTAAATATTTTTACGCAATTAATCTCGCCTTATTTAATGGAATTAGGAGATTGTTAACCAGCAAGACCTATATTTAGTTTCGCTAAGGAAGAAAAAAGGATATAAAATATCACCAGCCGCCGATAATATTATAATGTTCTCCGTTAATTCATTTAAACGTACTCTAAATCACTATTATGGCGGTTCTGTTTAATTATTAAGAGGTGATTTTAGGAAGTTGTTATTTCTAAACTCCATATTGTAGTCGCTGCGAAACATGTCCGTTATATTAGTAAACACGCACCTGCTTCTTGACTTTGCAAATTTTCTGAAATATTACGTATTTTCTATTGGTCCTCATTTTCATAATTATTCAATTTTATTCTACTGAATACGTCTCAAGAATTTAAACGCAGTTAAAAAAACAACGTTTTGCGTTTTCTACCAACAAATAATTAATGATCACCACATTGATCAGAAAGCTAAAGAGAATGACAAATATAGCAAAAAATTTTGCTTATGTCGGGGGATATTTTCTCAGAACTTCGCATCCGGTTTTATGCGAGTAAATATATTTTAATTACATTATCTATGGTTGCTGCGCATTAATCACACTTACGATAGCAGTATATAAAAATAAAAAAGAAAAAAGAAAAAAACACTGAATCCAGAATGGATTGAATGACACAAAGATGTCAACATGTATAGAGGAAAAAGTTGAACTTTTTTTAAACTTTTTTTAATATTTCGTTATTAATTTACCGAGCAGTTGAAAGTAAACGACACTCCATTAGCGACACGAGTTATCCTCCGAACTGGATATTTTCGAGGTAGAGATAAGAAGTCGGTTTGCAAATGAAAGAATAAAGCTGTCGTAGTTGAAGCGTGTTTCTAGTTTTGAACTCGGGCTACATGTACGATTTCGCAACGTGTTCGCTGCGAGCTATCACTCTATTCTCTCTGATTGTGATTGGTAGTACTAGTACTAGTAGTATAGTATGTGTGTCGATCATCAGCCTCTGTCATGTGAACACGGCTGCCACTGTAGAAGTACGAGCAACCGGTTAATTTTCAATTTCGGAGACGACAACGTATTTCGTATTAATTACATTACATACACCTTCTTTTACAGGTCAAGTAATTATCCGGTATCGGTAAATATGAGCACAAGCGCTACTGTTTGAAATAACCAGCTACAGTGTGCCTATGCACCGGTATATATATTCTATTAGAGACGCATTTATCCCCGTGAGCGCCTTCGCTAATCATAATACACCGACCGACTTAATTACTGTTTTAGTATTTAATAAAACCGGAGTGTCTGCGTATCAACAATTTACCCGCCTCTTCACATGCGAAGGACGTTAGAATTTTTTTTTTTTTTTTATAGTATATGAAATTAAACATTATTACTCTATACGTTTAGCGAAAATGACATTAACGAAGTTGCTTGAAATATTCGTGTGTATCAGAAACGAACAATATCGGTTTTGATCGATGAAAAACTTTTTAGCTGGCGGATCAAGGTCCACTCTCGGAAACAGTAAGAAGTACTTTGAGTTTAATTCAATAGTCCTCATATGATGATAATGCAAAAGAAGTAATACAGCGGAGTTACCGAAAAAACTGTAGCAGGCGCGATAGGAAGCTTCGCAAGAATTGCAACAAGGAGAGACGGAAACAAAACTAAAAGCAATAGAGAGTGCCGAAACGCGAGCGAATAATGGGGACCGGAAGAGAACGACATTCCGGAAACCTTAGAAAGTTAGGTTGGAGAAGCAAATCGAAGGAAGGGCTGTTATTTGGAAAGCAGGAAGCACAAATAAAAGTTTAGCAGGGCGTCGACTAAGCCTAACAGCACTAATGAGAATTTGGCGAAAAACTGAAATTTTTTTAAAATAATAGCGGAAGATTCAAGTAAAGACTTAAAAAAAAAAACGAAAAAAAAACAGAAAAACTGAAAGAGAAATATGGGAAGAATGAGCAACCTGAGCCAATATCATGCGGATCATATCCCTCGGCACACGGGACATTAGGAACCGGTCGCATGTGAATAGCGAGAATGAATATAGCATGAATTAAGAGCATATAAGATGAAATCACAGCAAATGCGAATGGAAGTCGGATATTCTGAAGAACCCTTTCTTGCCTCTGAATAATCATTTAAACAAGCTTTTGCGAAAATGCTCAGTTTTTACGATAAGTTTTAGTATACCTCCTGGATAGAGCTATTAAACTCTTCTATATGTCAGAAAATAATTCAACTCAATATAGCGCTAGCGTTACTTACAACAGAGGCAAAATATACAGCGGCGTTATTCCAACAATTTTTAACCTTCCGAAAGAACGTGAATATTAAAATATATTAAAGAATCTGTGACCGAGGCCGAAATGCTTTTGGAATACCCTTCTTGTTTTGCAGCATATTCTTCCAACCTAAGTGCTTTTCTTATTATTTCAGACTAGTTTCTATCAAAACCATCCAGGGCCCACACAGTTGTAATCTCTTACCGGTTAAAATAGTGATATTCCGAACTTTCACTATGCAATAGGTGTATACGTCACATTCCTTAGGTTCCATGGCTACTAGTGGGTTGACTTGGCTGCTAGGACAACTCTATCATCTAACACGATGTACTTTCCTTCGGTTGGGACCACCATCGCAAATGTACTTTTCCGAAGTATGAACTAAACTGCTGTAAACGATCTGGCTTATTTGTATAGTCGAGCACTGATCCGTGATGGCCGCCGCTCCCTATCTCACGTAAGGACATTGTCCGACAACTATACGCCTTGAGAGCAGCTCCTGTTTCGTCTTCCGGCCTTCTTTACGCATAACCTCGAGCCAACTGTAGAGCATCTGCTTAAACAGTACTAGCACACTTTCTTAGTGTTGCAAACCATATCCCACTTCACTGTCTGTTTTGTCAAACTAGCCGGACTTTGTTCGAGCGGTTTTGTGGATTGCATCGTTTACTGTAACTTCTACTGAGCCTAGATAATAATATATGGTACTCAGATTTATACTAGTTTAAATAAAAAAAAGAAAAAAAAAAGAAAAAGAAAATCTCTCGAATAAAATTTTGATAACTCAGAGGCCCTTAAGTAGTATTGCGTCTTTATGGAGAACTGTGTGACGGTTGCAGCACATTGCGGAAATATTCTGTCGGCCGATTCAAGCATATATTAAGTTGCTTTACTAATGGAATACGAAATATGTGTTTTTAGGGTATGTTTTATTACCTATAACAGAATGGACTTAGGAAACAATTTAATAAAAGATACCAAGTAAATTTACAGTACAAACGACCAATAAAAAATGCAACAATTATCAATGATATAAACGGCTTTAAAACGTAGATCTAGTTGGAAGGCATTATTTACGTTAATCATGACGAGGAAGCGTATTTCTAAATGGATTAGGCGTGATTTCAAATTTTTGATATATGGTCAATATTAACGTGTAATTGTGCACGTATTCACGTGATTTTTAGCATATTTTTTACTTCTTGAATTTTTTAACGTTTATTATTTACGTTACATATTTAACTTACGTACGAACACATCTTCTTAAACCTAATAGCTTTCCAGATAAAGTATTATTTACGCTGTAGAAGATTTTCTCCTATATATAATATATATTCTGTAGTTTAAAATTAGACAATTGAGAGATAAAAAAAGAGCAAAGGGGATGGATGCGAATCTCTATCTCTCATGTCTACTAGAAGATATGTTTCCGTTTTACGAAATTGAAAATATTTGGTATAGGAAAGTACACAGGATTACGGTAAAATTCGAGAAAAGTCTAGATGCTTATTAGAAAATAATTGACCGCTCCCGTGCGGGTTTAAGTGGATATTTGTGTAAAAAAAAAAAAACAAAAAAACAAGAACGTTCTATTGTGTTGTTTAAAGTACTTAAAAATAAAGTTACATTTAGCGAGGTACTCAGTGAGGTAGGATCGAGAAGGTAATACCGGATTTATCGGTTTGCTGCGTCCAGGTAGCACGGGTGATACGCCTTTATTGCGTATCTGCCGGGACATACGCGTAACAGAATGTTATCAAGTTTTCTGTTTTCTCTCGACCGGGTAAATAGGTAATTCTCACGTGACAGAATTTCGGAGTGTGCCCTACTACAGGTAAACTGTGGCGATTTTTTGCTATACTTTTCATTATCTCGATATTACTACTAGATTTAATGTAAAAATCGACGTAAATATCACGGCATTATACTTTTAATTGATGCGCTAATGTAAATGCATTAATTCGCAATTAAGTGAAGTGTAATGCGTTTTCGTACCATCAATTTGCCACTTGACATCGTTTATCATTTAACTTGTTTATACGCTACTCTATAACTAATAATCCAACCGGCAATAAAATCAAAATAAAGTACAACAAATTTCCACCAGTTATTATTTCCCACGAAAAAAAAAAAAAAAATCGAAAATCCGATATAACTTCGAAAGCTGCCAATTAATTTTAAATATAATTTTTAGCGAAGAAAATGAAAAGATTATTTGCTTATAAATTTTGTAACGGTAACAATACACAACGAATATCTCTGCTCTTACGTGATTAAAAGGATAATAAAAAAAAAAAAAAAAAACGCGGCTAGGAAAAAACAAGAAAACTGATCAAACCAACTATCATTTTTTATCATTTTTCAGGGATGTGGTATAGTTTAGCCAGGAACCTGAGCGAGGTATTTCGATTAAACGATAAGCAAAATTCCCTTCACGAGGATCTTCTTTTTGTTCCTTTAAGAAGTCTTTTCTGTACGCTGATCCTTTTACATTCAAGATGCGCCTGCACTGTGCCACTTATGCGAAAAGCTTTTAAGACCTCATAGCGTTCTTCAATCTTTTTTTTTTTTTTTTTTTTTTTAGCAATCGCTGTTCCACCATCAAGGAGAAGATGGTTTATTATCGAGGTATGCATCTGATTTAGAGAAGGATTGATTCAAAGTATAGAATTTAACATTTTCAGGAGCAGGGGTCGTATTGATCTTTCTATCGGCCATACTTTTTATTTCATGATGCTTCTAAATTTTTCCCAGTCGCGATGTCGGCGCAGAGTTTCCAACGTTTTCTAATTCTAAGAAAATAGTGCCAGATTTCCATAATTATTTCTGATCTCGAATAAAATGGGAAAATGGTGTCGCCTCTAAGCAAATCGGGAAACACTGACCAGAAGCACTTAAATTAAATATCGGAGATACCACATAGTCAAAATAGTCCGAGGTGGATGAGAAATTCTAGTGAATGTACCGTCATTTAGAATTAGCACAGATTCGATTCAGAGAAAACTTATACTATTGTCGCTCCTTAATTATGACCATAACTACAGCTCTACGTCCTACTTAAAGAGTTGAAATCTTCACACTAAATTATGGGCAGCGAGTGTTGAGATTGCCAAGAGTAGTAATTAGAATAGATAATGAATCTAAAAAGTGTCCCGAACAATAATAATATAATATAAAATAAAACGAAGAGTTGAAAAATATTTACACCCTCCTGATGGAAAACTCGTTAAATTTAGTGAGATTATTAAAAGATTTTAGATTAGTTTGTACGATGATCAAAGTCTCAGTAAAAATGTTAATCTTATATTTCGGTGACTTCGAAAAAGGTTTTTGCTGCTAAATGTTAAATTATAATGAAAGATATCTCGGTTTTGTTAATTTGCATACTGCAACTGTTTCGTAACCCCTTCTTAAATTGGGAATAATTGGAAAATTTTATTTGCGGAGAAATTTAAAATTTTCATTTTACATTACTTCTTTCTTTTCGCTGTTTTTTTCTCACTTTTGTCTACTTTTACTAACCTTCGAAGGGAGCGGGAAAGCATCAAGTTGTAGCCAAAATCTAATCATAAGAAATTGAAGGATGGAAATGAGAGCAGTAAAGACGTTTTAGGATACCATCACATGGTTGGAAAACAAGGATCTCCACAGTATTAGTAAAAGAACGGGGAAAAAATCAGTTGGAAAAGAATACGATAACGACCAGCTCGCAGTGCTAATTTTAGCACTATTAGAGAAGGCAGAGTAGAATTGAAACAAGGGAACGAAAAAGTGATGAGAGAACTAAAGTAGGATTGGTAATGATGCAATTACAGAGCCTGAATTTCCCAAAGATGATCTACAAGAAATCAATGCGCCATTTTATCGCAAATAACATAAAGCATAACTTCAGATTTAAACCCTCTGCCACGTGTTGCAAGATCTCCTTGGCGAGCGGTAAAGTTTAACTAAGACGAAGTTCGAAAAGCGAATACTATTATTACAGTTATTGTTTATTTTTTCGAAAAATAACGAAGAATTTACCTTTGAACAGTGGAACAGCTCTCCATAATTTAGTCGTGCCCTGCTGACAGAACTGACCTAAGGTAATTTCCAGGAACAACAGCGGAACTCCTAAAAAAATGGCAATTGCGATGTACGCTACCAGAAAGGAACCTATAATGATAAAATATCGATATTAATTCTTACTGCGAGTAAAGCAACACTGCAAAACATATTACATATATTATATAGCTGAAGCAACTTAATTCTAAAGAACGAAAAAATTAATGTGGAACGATTTTAAAATGCAGTTGAGAAAGACTTAATTAAAATTTGCGCGTTAGGTTAGTATGTCGCGCGCGGAAAAGTGACGACTGCTATCTTCGTGAAAGGTACATGATTAAAGTAAGTCCCATGGATATCTTTGATAAGATATCGTGGATTGTGTAATTAAACTTTCCATAATGTACTCTAATGGATCTGATGAGAGTAGGGTGCCCAGAGCAAGTTCCTTTATTCTTGGCTTACTTTACTTTCGCAGATGATATTTCTGCTGCGCTTTAAGATGCGAATTCTAATGATTCTCGGTGACCGGAGATGTGAAATTTTTTTCTTCACGGCCGATTTGCAGGTTTCTCGGTCGGCGCTGTATACTTCTGGGAACGTGGTTACGTAGGAAGGCATGATTAGGGTGGTTTTTCAGCATTCTGGAAAGCCATCAGTTCGCGGGTTACACGCGCATAAATACTACGGTGTTCCGTAGAGGCTGTTCCAGTTCCGATC
Organism: Icerya purchasi; assembly: GCA_039619475.1. Classification (NCBI taxonomy): domain Eukaryota; kingdom Metazoa; phylum Arthropoda; class Insecta; order Hemiptera; family Monophlebidae; genus Icerya; species Icerya purchasi. The sequence continues at coordinate 93,123,724 of CM077115.1, forward strand.
TATTGTGACACACCGAACTGACTAGTACGCATCCTGCTCGACTGAGTAACTTTATACATGTTTTTTGAACGGTTCTTAAAATGTTTCATCGGCGAAAATTTGAACTAGCGGTACCTCCTGAAAATTCCCCGAGTTTAGTCAACTTCTTTATTAATCGCTGTAAGCCATGTACACGTTATTCTCGGAATGCTCTATGACACATATCGGCTGTCGACAAAGTCTCGCGAAAAAAAAAAAAAAAAAGAAAAATAAAATATAAAAAAATGGAGCGACGCCTGCCAATCGCGAAGAAATTCCAAGAGTATACGTACATAGCTGTGTCTTGTTGTTTAAGGCGCTTCGCGAGTCATATAGGAAATCCCGCAGGTTCATTAACCACAAAACGGGGATATGAAGACTTTGAAAGGAATTCCGGGCAGCACAGTGCTCGTCGAGCGTGCCTCTCGTATTCTTCCTCCGGACACCAAAGTCACCGAGATGATGTAAATCGCGGTCACACCGTGAACCGTAGAGCACTTTTAACGATAATCTTTCCGTTTGTAATGCACAGTCACGGACAACGAGTCAACGTGTGTCCCCGATGCGCCGTTAGTGACCGTTATCTCGAAATGTAGCACGGTAGCCTCTTCCGTTAATTGTCCAGCTAATTTGTCGGCTGACCGACGCATATCATTCTGCGAGCCGCTAAAATTGCTCGTCGATATTTCCTCGCATCGCCGATTTCAGATATAAAAATGCGACACATCTCGTAACGCAACAAAAAAAGACAATGTCGCCGGTGTGTCCCCCGACTAACGTAATTAATGATCTCGCATTCGTGTCGTGGCGGTGTATTGTGTATATACTAACTACTGGGATCCTGTTCGCTAGGGCACCGGCCGATCGCAAACGTGCGGTTCTACGTTGCCGGAAAATAGCCAAGGACGCGCGAACTAGGGTTCCCTTCACCGCGACCTGACCAGGTCGACCGGACTTGAATAAATGGGACAACAAATTCTACATCGTTCGACATTACCGTTGAATGAAAAGTGTTCTCTTTTTTTTCCCGTTAACAGTAACGACAATCGGTACTCTGAATCAGAAAGACCTCCTTCCGATACCGAGTTCGATACTGGAAGCATGTCGCAACCAAAGCTGTATAAGTAACGACTCTTTTTACTTGCGTGCATTCGTTCCTGCACACTCTCCAGGTTACTTTTGTTAATTTTTACGATCCGACGTAGAATTTAAAATTCTACATCTATAAACTGTATCATAAATTAAGTTTAATACAAAAATTCTTCAGTTACACATACCGCGATATAACCGCTTTGCGCGTTGTCACAGTAGAAATAAATACGCCGCAATATATTATTCCTTTTGCTCGATATTGTTGAAGCAACACATTTTCGGTTCAAGGTTACTAGTTGTTTTTTTTTTTTTTTTGTTAATAATAAAATACTTAAAATTCTGTTCTCGGAACTGTGTTATATACGTACGTTGTCTCTATTCTATTAGTTACGTTTCGAAAACCGCTGTATTTCGTTCGCATTTTCTTCAAAGATATTTTTTATCATCACAATATTGGGAGAGGTCGAATTGGTTCCCGGGTAAGATATATGCTGGTCGAATTGGTTCCCATAGATAAACTTGATTTTCAAGTTAGCTGGTCGAATTGATTTCCGTTCTAAATTGTTAAAGTTTATTATTATTATTATTATTATTATTATTATTATTATTATTATTGTTATTATTATTATTATTATTATTATTATTATTATTATTATTATTATTATTATTATTATTATTATTATTATTATTATTATTATTATTATTATTATTATTATTATTATTATTATTATTATTATTATTATTATTATTATTATTATTATTATTATTATTATTATTATTATTATTATTATTATTATTATTATTATTATTATTATTATTATTATTATTATTATTATTATTATTATTATTATTATTATTATTATTATTATTATTATTATTATTATTATTATTATTATTATTATTATTATTATTATTATTATTATTATTATTATTATTATTATTATTATTATTATTATTATTATTATTATTATTATTATTATTATTATTATTATTATTATTATTATTATTATTATTATTATTATTATTATTATTATTATTATTATTATTATTATTATTATTATTATTATTATTATTATTATTATTATTATTATTATTATTATTATTATTATTATTATTATTATTATTATTATTATTATTATTATTATTATTATTATTATTATTATTATTATTATTATTATTATTATTATTATTATTATTATTATTATTATTATTATTATTATTATTATTATTATTATTATTATTATTATTATTATTATTATTATTATTATTATTATTATTATTATTATTATTATTATTATTATTATTATTATTATTATTATTATTATTATTATTATTATTATTATTATTATTATTATATTATTATTATTATTATTATTATTATTATTATTATTATTATTATTATTATTATTATTATTATTATTATTATTATTATTATTATTATTATTATTATTATTATTATTATTATTATTATTATTATTATTATTATTATTATTATTATTATTATTATTATTATTATTATTATTATTATTATTATTATTATTATTATTATTATTATTATTATTATTATTATTATTATTATTATTATTATTATTATTATTATTATTATTATTATTATTATTATTATTATTATTATTATTATTATTATTATTATTATTATTATTATTATTATTATTATTATTATTATTATTATTATTATTATTATTATTATTATTATTATTATTATTATTATTATTATTATTATTATTATTATTATTATTATTATTATTATTATTATTATTATTATTATTATTATTATTATTATTATTATTATTATTATTATTATTATTATTATTATTATTATTATTATTATTATTATTATTATTATTATTATTATTATTATTATTATTATTATTATTATTATTATTATTATTATTATTATTATTATTATTATTATTATTATTATTATTATTATTATTATTATTATTATTATTATTATTATTATTATTATTATTATTATTATTATTATTATTATTATTATTATTATTATTATTATTATTATTATTATTATTATTATTATTATTATTATTATTATTATTATTATTATTATTATTATTATTATTATTATTATTATTATTATTATTATTATTATTATTATTATTATTATTATTATTATTATTATTATTATTATTATTATTATTATTATTATTATTATTATTATTATTATTATTATTATTATTATTATTATTATTATTATTATTATTATTATTATTATTATTATTATTATTATTATTATTATTATTATTATTATTATTATTATTATTATTATTATTATTATTATTATTATTATTATTATTATTATTATTATTATTATTATTATTATTATTATTATTATTATTATTATTATTATTATTATTATTATTATTATTATTATTATTATTATTATTATTATTATTATTATTATTATTATTATTATTATTATTATTATTATTATTATTATTATTATTATTATTATTATTATTATTATTATTATTATTATTATTATTATTATTATTATTATTATTATTATTATTATTATTATTATTATTATTATTATTATTATTATTATTATTATTATTATTATTATTATTATTATTATTATATTATTATTATTATTATTATTATTATTATTATTATTATTATTATTATTATTATTATTATTATTATTATTATTATTATTATTATTATTATTATTATTATTATTATTATTATTATTATTATTATTATTATTATTATTATTATTATTATTATTATTATTATTATTATTATTATTATTATTATTATTATTATTATTATTATTATTATTATTATTATTATTATTATTATTATTATTATTATTATTATTATTATTATTATTATTATTATTATTATTATTATTATTATTATTATTATTATTATTATTATTATTATTATTATTATTATTATTATTATTATTATTATTATTATTATTATTATTATTATTATTATTATTATTATTATTATTATTATTATTATTATTATTATTATTATTATATTATTATTATTATTATTATTATTATTATTATTATTATTATTATTATTATTATTATTATTATTATTATTATTATTATTATTATTATTATTATTATTATTATTATTATTATTATTATTATTATTATTATTATTATTATTATTATTATTATTATTATTATTATTATTATTATTATTATTATTATTATTATTATTATTATTATTATTATTATTATTATTATTATTATTATTATTATTATTATTATTATTATTATTATTATTATTATTATTATTATTATTATTATTATTATTATTATTATTATTATTATTATTATTATTATTATTATTATTATTATTATTATTATTATTATTATTATTATTATTATTATTATTATTATTATTATTATTATTATTATTATTATTATTATTATTATTATTATTATTATTATTATTATTATTATTATTATTATTATTATTATATTATTATTATTATTATTATTATTATTATTATTATTATTATTATTATTATTATTATTATTATTATTATTATTATTATTATTATTATTATTATTATTATTATTATTATTATTATTATTATTATTATTATTATTATTATTATTATTATTATTATTATTATTATTATTATTATTATTATTATTATTATTATTATTATTATTATTATTATTATTATTATTATTATTATTATTATTATTATTATTATTATTATTATTATTATTATTATTATTATTATTATTATTATTATTATTATTATTATTATTATTATTATTATTATTATTATTATTATTATTATTATTATTATTATTATTATTATTATTATTATTATTATTATTATTATTATTATTATTATTATTATTATTATTATTATTATTATTATTATTATTATTATTATTATTATTATTATTATTATTATTATTATTATTATTATTATTATTATTATTATTATTATTATTATTATTATTATTATTATTATTATTATTATTATTATTATTATTATTATTATTATTATTATTATTATTATTATTATTATTATTATTATTATTATTATTATTATTATTATTATTATTATTATTATTATTATTATTATTATTATTATTATTATTATTATTATTATTATTATTATTATTATTATTATTATTATTATTATTATTATTATTATTATTATTATTATTATTATTATTATTATTATTATTATTATTATTATTATTATTATTATTATTATTATTATTATTATTATTATTATTATTATTATTATTATTATTATTATTATTATTATTATTATTATTATTATTATTATTATTATTATTATTATTATTATTATTATTATTATTATTATTATTATTATTATTATTATTATTATTATTATTATTATTATTATTATTATTATTATTATTATTATTATTATTATTATTATTATTATTATTATTATTATTATTATTATTATTATTATTATTATTATTATTATTATTATTATTATTATTATTATTATTATTATTATTATTATTATTATTATTATTATTATTATTATTATTATTATTATTATTATTATTATTATTATTATTATTATTATTATTATTATTATTATTATTATTATTATTATTATTATTATTATTATTATTATTATTATTATTATTATTATTATTATTATTATTATTATTATTATTATTATTATTATTATTATTATTATTATTATTATTATTATTATTATTATTTTAACTGCGCTGTACCTTGCCGCTTCTCAGCTAGAGTTTCTAACTGTTATTATTTATTGTGTTTTATTATTCATTACGTAGTCAACGAAATTAAGCAAATTAAAAGTCTTGTGGATATATTTAAAAGACTTTTCTTTCGTTTCTTTGCAATCGATATATCGCACGTCGATGTTGCAAGCTGTCTTCAATATTAATGTATTATTGTTGTTTGTTTTAAAAAAATCTGAACTGTAAATGGAAAATAAATAATTGTAAACTACATTTAGCACTTAGTGTAGTTTTATAATACTTTACTGAATGAATGAATGTTCACACAGCTCAACTCCTGTGTACTTATTCACGATTTATATTTCATGTCTATATGTTCAAAAAAAAAAAAAAAAAAAGGAATCAAACGCAATCAGAGGCAAATTAAACTGTTATTTCTTATGCGAAATTCACCACTACTATCAAAAATATATTTCTTTTTGGTTAAATATCACGTTTTAATAAAGTACTTATAAACCCACTGATTCATCAATCATTGTAGTAACAATGGGATTCAATTCGAACTTTTTAAATTGAAAACTGATTTACCCGATTCGACCACCTAATGTAGTAATTCCAGTTTATTACGGGAACCAATTCGACCACATACATACCGCGATATAACCGCTTTGCGCGTTGTCGCAGTAGAAATAAATACGCCACAATATAATATATTCCTTTAGCTCGATATTGTTGAAATCTTCGGTTCAAGGTTATTCGTTTTTTTTTTTTTTTGTTAATAATAAGGAAAGCAAGTCCCATGGATATCCTTGATAAGGTGTAACGGATATTGTGAAGTTAAGTTTTTCATCATGTACCTAAGGACCTATAACAGATCTAAGGAGAATATTAAAGCCAGTTCCTTTCTCTCGACCGCCTTTACTTTCCCAGATTTCTCTGGTATAACCAATATTCAATTTCAGATTAGGTATAAACCTGGTAGCGATTCGGATTTGGAACGAGACAAGTCTCGATAACCTATGACACCTCTGGTTTAGTAGCCTAAGCGTCTTAACCACTAGGCTAGTGCTCTCTACCTTTGTTAATAATAAAATACTTAAAATTCTGTTCTCGGAATTGTTATACACGTACGTTGTCTCTATTCTATTAGTTACGTTTCGAAAACCGCTGTATTTTCGTTCGCATTTTCTTCAAAGATATTTCTTATCATTATAATATTTCTCAAAGCGCGAAAGAATATAGTACAAAACAATTACATAAAAACAAAAAAATAAATAAAAAAAAATGGCGTTGGTTAATATTAAAAAAAATAATAGTCTTTTCAATTATTTTATAGTTCAACAGAAATGATCTCGGATTATTAATTTTAATAATCAGTCAAGAGATAGCGTTCTCGTTATTAAGGAGTGTGATTTGCCACAGCATTGTTGTAACTTTTTTAATCTCTAAAAATGTCCTTATAAGGGCATGTTAACCATATTATTAATGAAGAAAATTATGCATTTTCTTCAAGACGATATTACGTGTGACCGCTACGTCTTCAGGAAATAAAAAGCAAAGCGAGAGTTCCGTAAAGTTTAATTAGGCGCTACTGTGAAAATAAAGAGAATGGTCAGAAAAAGGAGCAACTTGTACCTTCTTAGGTTACTGCTTTAAACTGATGGTAAGTCCTTCGAGTTTTGCAACAGCCCCCAGAACCATACACATTTGCGAAGCATCGCTATTATTAAATATGTACCACTACTTCAATAAATTGTTTGCGGTATAGTGCATATTAAGGACGAGATAAGTTTATGAGTATATGAGTTTATGAGTTTATCGCACAACAATTTGATTGAACTGCGTAAGGCAGAAATTAAACGCTATAAACAATTCTAGAGCTAATTCAAGCGTTATTGGATTTTAAAGTTACAGTATGACATTGCAGCTGTATAACGTAACGTAAATAGAGAAATTTTTTACTATGCAATTTTTCTATCGATTTCCTTCCACTAAAATTATTCCCTTCTCGTCAGTCTGATAATTCTTTTTTCTTGTTATTTTTCCGGTTTTAATAACATTAACTTCCGCCGTGTTGTTTAACTGCTTTGAAACAGAAGCATCTAAAATGTTTCTAATAGGAGCTGTTTCGTTTGAGAAATATCCCTGAAATTTATGAAGTTCATACGATAAAGGAACATCACACAACAGTTTCTTCGTTTTTACCGTAGCGAAGTTGAGGCAGCTTTTTAATTTAAATTAAAGAAATCGCGCTAAAAGCTTAAAGAGTAGTTCCATTTATATTTATTAAAATATTGTTTGAAAAAAAAAATAATTTCCTTAAATTATTTCTCTTTAGTTATAGACAGTCGCTATACACATGTTATAAATGTTTTCATGTGTATATATTATATGTATATATTGTTGTGAAATCACGAATGCTGGTGTGGTTATTTAAGAACGATTTATTATAATTAAAAAAACAAATAAGGAAAATTAACGTAAAATCTGGCTAGGTTGTTCTCTGTATTATCTTTTCAGTTATAATTCGATTCTAAATAGTGTATTCATGCGGGAAAGTAACGTAATTTTAAAGTAAATAACAATGAAAACAGAGAACAGGTTAACGTAAAATCAATAATTAAGGAATTCCGCACTTGTTGCCCGCAGATGAGACGGAAATTTTGAACTGAACACTTTCGGAAATTAAAGTAACAAAAATATATTATTATTATTATTATTATTATTATTATGAAATGTTTATCTGCGATTAAATAGCTACAATGGCGGGGTTCGGGGTTGAACAGCGGCGAGATCACATGCATCGACCGGGGTAAATTTGTTTGCCTATATTAGTTTGTGTTGTCTATGTGCTGTCGGACGATGTGATCGCTGTTTATTCGCCATGAGCGTAGATTCACCGTTTGATGGGCCAGTATCATCGTCGTTTATTGAACTCTTACATGTTTTGCAAAGTAGTTTTTTTTTTTTTTTATTGAGTCGTTTTCACGGCTCTGGCGCCCGAAATTAAGATACCTATGTATATAGTAAGGAGGAACAGGGTTGTTGAAATCAGTATTGTAGTTAAGGAAGGGTTACAACAATATATATATAAAAAACTGTAAATTTATAAAAGTATTATTTTCCCTATTTATATATATATATATATATATATATATATATATATATATATGTGTAATATTATTTTTAATATTTTCACAAATTCAGTATTGATTTATTTCACTAGCTAAGAAAAATTTCGGAAATATTTCGAAATCAAATGGCTCCTCATTCGAAAGGTTTTTGTGCTTTGAAACTATCGTAAAATGTCGACATTTTTAATAAATTTAAATAATCCATTCGCCGCTGGATAATCTGATTGAACACATAATAGCGGTGCGCTTCATAGAACGGAAAGATAGCCTGAATTTTCATTTCGCATTGCGTATTTCGCGTTATAAGTGGCCTGTTAAGTAACAGTAACAGGTTTCGTACCTGGTACGAAAAAATACCAGGAGCAGTCAATCGTACCAAATTATTAACTGTTACGGAAAATTATCGCTCTAATTGCAATTTCTGTTCCAGTTCCGATTTTTGTTAGCGTTACACACGCAGCATCATCTTGCATTACTTTTTTTTTTTTTTTTTTTTGAGTACCTCTTTTTCTGTCAATATCAACAATTTTGATGATCATAAAATTTCTTATGTAGACTGTGGCCGACAGTATTGAATCATGTGATATTATAGTACTCTAGCTCGACCACAGTTTTTAACATCACACTTACAATGTACTATTGTGTACATGGTTTTTTGATATTTGTCTATTATTATTGGATATCCCGGATTCTCCAGCAGAAATTCTCAATTCATAAAAGAGGTTCTACCAACATTTCTTTCCCGCGTAAAACATTTTCGATACTACAAAAATTGAGAAATATTATAAACATTTCCTATACTTTCGGCCTTAACTGCAGCGCTCAATATAACAGAAATGAGCAAATTCTGTTTAGCGCTTGAACCAGATAAATAAGCTCATAATATTTTAAATTTCGGAATTATTATTATTTTATTAGCTTCTCTTATAAAAGAGGTTGCTCCGACCCAGAACTTCTACGCTAGTCATCATGTTAAATCTCTTGCGTGCTCGCCCCGCTTTTCCGAGTACTTTCCCGCTGGAAGCTAGTAAATTTCGGAATATTTGGTGAAAATAAGTAACAGTTTTTTATAATACGGGAATACTAGATATTAAAAGATATTCCAAAAATGAAAAATATAATAAACATTTGTACAATAAGAATAATAATCGAAATACACTTTCTATTATCCACAAAAAGTAGTATAGGTTACAAATCCGTTTTAGACTACGTTGCATAGTTCGGCAATTTACGGCGATTGTATTGAAATTGTAACAGGTTGTGATAGGTTGTAGTAACAGGTTGTTCAGGTACATGTGTAACAGAAATAACGAATAGATAGAAATAACCGGAACAGACGTTATCTTGTACCGAATTTGCAATAAGCGTAAACTTTCGTTAAATCTATAATCCGTAAGTGTTACTCTTGATCGTTGTAGTTCGTCATTTACCCGTTAAACAAACGTTAACTGGTAAGATAGAAACGTGTCAATTATTAATGGAATTACGAACTAGTGTCCGGAGGGGCAATGGAAAAACAAGCCACGGATGAAACTGTAGCGTGATAATTTTAAGGAACTTCCAAAACAGTTTTCGCGAGCTTGCGCGTTCGAATTAATTACTGTTGAAGTAGACGACAGCGGCCGATTCGAAGAAAAAAGCGGCGAGGATATGGCGAATGAAAATTGAGGATTAAAAGTACTAGTAAGAGATATTTCGAGTGAAAAATATAATAAACATTTGTATAATAAAATTAATGAAAATATAAAATTTCCATCATCCTCAAAAATCCGTTTTAGCTACACGTTGCTTGAGTTCCGCAATTTAAATAAGTTAAAGTAATTGTTTCAAAATGAAATTAATGGGTTCGAACGGATTATAGCAGGTTCGAATACAGGTTGTAGCAGGTACATAATTAGTAACAAGCGAATAAAAATAACGACCTATGTCCAAAAACGTTTCTAAAGTAAGTTAATGTATTCAAGTAAATTATACTTATTTTTGTTTGTTAATAAGGGGAATTTATTTAATTTATATTTCTTGCTAATTATTTTTTGATATTTGATAGCATCATTTTTTTTCGCATTTTCGTATCCCCTCGATTTTTTTTTGAAATAATTTGATCAAATTTGATTTAATTCTTTGTTCTCCTCAGCGTCTTAATGCCGATTAAAGTGAGCACTAGCTGTGTTACCAAAGTAACCAAGTTACTACTTTTAATTCTATGCATCTAATATTTCCGTGCTCTTCGATACTTGTAATTTTTATGCGTGGTTCGATAAAAATTTATCATTCTCGTTCTCCGAGACTTCACTTTCTGTTATGTCAACCACTTTTGTTCTCGTTGTTCCCTCCTTTTCTCATCATCGTCCGTTCTCCTTTCTTTGACTCACCCGTCTATTTCTTCAATTTCTTCTTTTCGGTTTTCATATCTTTCGAATAATTCTTCTTCTGAAATTGTACACGTAAGCTACTGAAAATTGACGTCGCATCAAGCTGTCCAAGGAAAATACATATTACTTTATTTTCCGGGAGTGGAAAATCGCTGTATAGTAGTCGGCTGAGTTTTAAAGGCGAACCTATAGTGTTCGCTGTGTGACAGCATCTACTCACGACCTTATCAGTCGCCGTAAAGGTTCATTGTAAGCTGGCATATTGTTCATTTGCCAGATGTGCGAGTGTTTTGCGGAGTTCCGTAATCTTTTTTTTTGGGGGGGGGGCGCCCACTGTAGACATATCACCCCGGGCACAAGTGAAATTTATGAAGTGTCAATGCACGGCAGCGAGATATCAGTCCTTACTTAAACATACACTGCCTAACCAACTATGCTACGGTAGCTGGCTAAGTTCTATTATAAAAAGAACCTGGTGGCAGACCAAAAACGATCGTGAAAAAATATAATTTTTTCAGTCTTACTTACACTTTCGAAGATTTTCTGACGAAATCTCTTTTTGCCATTCGTCTCTCTCTCTCTCGCTCTTTCTTCTTCTTCTATCTCTTTTAATTGTTTTTCTTCGTGAAGCCGAATAGTAAAATTTGAGTTTAAATATAATATCAGTCAAAAATTTTAAATGAACTTTTTAAATCAACTCACGTTACTCACTGAGATTACAAATCAACATCAAAAAAAGATTCTTCTCCACACGCACAATATGAAATCTGTTAGTCTTACAGCCTGGTTTCATTTATACCTTGCAACTGGAGACCTGTTAGCGTGATAGAAAGTTAAAACGGTTGTATCAAAACTTCTACAGATTTAATGGTACGCCATTTTATAATTAAGACAATTTCTAAATTATTTAATTAATTTTTTTTGTATGGATTTATTACGGATACGGTTAATTACACATCCGAATTTGTTAGACGTGAACAAACTTCTTAACAATTTCAACACCTACACAGTTCGGCATATTTTCATGTATCAGGTTTTACCATCACTACTGATTTTCTTCTCTACTATCATTTACGGTGTTGAGTTATCGGTTTTTGCGCTATCAAATATTAATTTACATTAACTTTATGTTAATACTAAAGACACACATCTATACAGAAAATAATTATAATTCAATTTGTTTTTTTTTTTTTGTAAATGGGTTCGGTGCCAGCACTGATCCAACTACATGAGCTTAGATCACCTACTCAGATCCTGAGGCAATCGGAGATAGAGAGTATAAAGGAAAGTAGGAGGGGAATAACGGCTAGAGATGGGAAGATTATAAAGGAAGCATTGAAAGGGGTAGGAAGATCCAACGCCAAGAGTTCGGCGTATAGATGAGAGCACTCGGGAAAAGGACATTCAAAAAGGATATGGTTGGGATCGCATATAAAGGGAGGATCAGTAGAGTGGAGAGGGTAAAAAGGAGAAGGTGAAAGAGAAAAACGAAAAGAGGGAAGGAGAGAATTACCAAGTCTAAGTTTGATTAAGGAAACAATAGCCAAACGCCGTGAAAAGGGAAGAAATTGGAACGAGAGCTGTGAGTTGGGAATAGGCTGTAGGAGGATAACTAAATATCCCGGCGAGACTAGTTTCGCATAACAGAGATCCATATAATCATGGCTTTATAAATTTCTTATTATAAAGCCATGATTATACGGATCTCTATTATGCGAAACTAGTCGGCAATACTTAATTAATTTTGAATTATAATTATTGCGTGTATAGGTGTGTGTTTAGTTTAAAAGTATTAACACTAAGGAAACATAAAAAATTGATAAAGATTATGTTACATTAACTTTATTATAAAATTCGTTTAGACACCTTATAGATAATTAATTTCAAAAAAAAATTACGGGCGAGCATTACATCCAAGCCCAGAAATTATCGTTTTTCCATACAATTCAGTCGGTGTGATCTCATTTCTTCGTCATAGTATAAATAATGCATAGTTACGCAAAGATCTATAGAAACGACTTACAGTGTTATAACGTTGTTAACGCGGGGAAGTTATTTTAAATAACGCGTTCGACGTCGATAGTATCTTCAGAGTAAAATGTAATATTTAAATCTTCATCTACAACACGATGCATACATACACACATCTATTACATATATATCTGCGTGGGTAATGCAGGGTTTTACGCGCGTTTGTAATACACACGTGTGTCCAGTTGAAAAGGTATTATTCATCCCGCTGAGAAACCCATGTTCTCTGACCGATTCTCGTCGGACATTAGTTTTCTCGAATGTTTGTCTCATTTGAAAACAGCGGCGCAAGGGCAATAAAATAGCAATAGAGGGAATTCGTGCTGGTTCCTTCTTTTGGAGTGTACGTCGAATTGACTGATGTCGAACAAGTTCTATTTCATCTTCGGGTAGGACGTAATTTACTATTGTTCATATCGCGCCGCTACAGTCACATTAAATCATTTTTACCGTTTATCTTGTTAGCAGTATTTATGGGCATGCGAGAACCGCAGGAGCCCCGGCTTTGGTTTCTCTCGAATAGTTATAACGCCGCCATCAAGAAATGAAACGGCAGCATACATATAAAAACGGCCAGTCCTGTTCACAGTTTCCCGTATTTAGAGAAGCCACCTATATATGCGAAGGTGATCCGTGTCTATTGCGGTTATGATAGATCTGTGTTTCTTTTGCGACAGAATCGGTGTAATGAGTAAAAAAAATGTTTGCCACGCTCCCTATAAATAGCAGTGTCATTGAATTTTCTTTCTAAAGCCGAATGTTTTACAGTAGAGTAGTTGGTCGAAGGTCTCTCCTTATTTGTCGCTAAGGCGAATACATAATTTTTTCAAACAAATTGGTAATTGAAAAGCGTCATGAGTTACAGAATTGGAGCAGAGACAATAAAAACAATTCAAATTTGTGTATATCAAATTCCAGTATTTTTTATTCCGTTTAGCCCCTAGTGTCGATTTTTAAAATTCCCCCCCCTGTCAAATAATTATAATGTTTTCGTAACAATTTTCGTACCACTCGTGCAATGTTTCCGCGCTAGAAGCTTGTAATCGTAGTTAGTTTTCCCTTATCGACTGAAAGCCTGTTGTCCTTGGTGCGAAAATACCATGTCAGAAAGAAATTTTACTAATGACGATGGGCCGCATAAATCGTAAACATTACACCGTTTGCTATCATCTTTAACATGATAAAGGGACCGACCACCCCCGGACGCACTTTAGTGGTAGAACGGTTGCGGTAAGATGAACTGTGTTGCCTGTATCGCTGCTATAGCTTACACTGCGCTTTAATGAAATATGGCTTACACCTGGGCAGTGCTTATAATATTTTAAACGTCGTATGGAGTTTGTGTGAAAAATTTTCGACATTGATTAAAGTAATTTTAGCTATGTATGAACAAAAAAAAAAAAAAAACACTTAAAGAACTTATTCCATAACTTAGAAAAACAATTAAGTGTGTAATGGAGCATATGGTAACATCTCCGAGAAAATCCTACGCATCGTTTTATTATTTCTGGATATAAATAAAACGAAAAAGGAAAAAGCACGAATAAATTCTTCGCGAATTAACAAAAAATAATCTAATATCTACACTTCTTGTGAAGTCTTACATCCCCACTACTGTCCCAACGAATCCATTGGTTAGTCCCACATTCGATGGATCGTAAAATTAAGAATTAATGAAATTGATATAAAATGCTTTTTTACAAAAAATAAATACCGACTTCAAGGTTTATTAAGAAAATTTAAAAATGCACTAAAAAGTAAAAAATAATTACTCCCGATAAAAAATATATATCAAAGTGTGATATACCCTTAAAGGTTATATCGTAATTCTTGTACAACATTAATACCTTAATTAGAGTAGGAATTCATATTATATATTAAAAGAATAATTAAAAACTGCGTTAAATGTGTTCATTAAATTGTTCCTAGATATTGTAACATGAATTTGATGCCGACTCTAATTAAGGTATAAATGTTGTATAAGAATTACGATACCACCCTTAGTGTTATATCACACTCTGATATATATTTTCTAATTGGGAGTTATTAGTTTTTACTTTTTAGTGCATTTTTAAATTTTTATAATAAACCTTCAACTATCGGTATTTATTTTTTGTAAAAAAGCATTTTGTTTTACAATTTTTAGCGTTATGCTTGAATTTTTTTCTTGTGAAAAATCAATTTTTTTCACATTATTCTCCATACTTGGTACTTTAAAAAAATCGATTTCTTTATTTCGAATTGCATTTCCACGGTAAAAACATTAAAAGCCGCATTTCCATAGTAATTTGGCAAATTTATAATATTTTAAGTCAATAAATCTAACTTGACGTTGAAACTAATCATATAAATGAAAAGCATCCAAAAAGCTTCAACTCGCGCATTACTAAGGATAACTCAAAAACTACCGATCAGATCTTGATGAAATTTAAATGGGACCGCATGAGAAGCACCACCATTTAAATAAAAGAAGAATCATCAAAATAATCAGTTCACCTAGAAGAAAGTTCTGTGGTAACACACATAAAAAAAAAAACAAAAAAAAAAAACAGTCGAATTGGAATAAATCCTACTTTTTTGAAGTTGGTTAAAAATAAAACGGATTAAAAATTAGAGTTACAGCTATCAAATTGTAATGCAAAGAAAAAAAAAACTACATTAAATTAATTAATATTTTTAATTGGTCGAAACGGTGAAACACACATACACACACACACATATATATATATATAACTCGGCCATTTTGTCTCTTTCTCTCTTTTTTTTTTTTTTTTTTTTTTTTTTTATGAAATACCGTTTTTAACTACTAAGGTTATCACGGTGAGAGCTGCCCAGGCTACCTAAAGACCACCCAACAGTCCGCCATCCTGAATGAACTTCTTCAAGGTGTTATATGATTTGTCGCTTAATATTTCTGATAACGTTGTGAAAGTGCTTGGACGGACGGCATTAAAAGTGCGACATTCAATTATGATGTGTTGTACTGACGGGTATTTTAATTCACCACAGTATGGACATGTATTAGGGATAGTTATTCTTTGCAGTATGTGGTCATGACTTTTAGCTGTATGCCCTATTCTTAGCCGATTGATCGTTGTGTATTCGACACGCGTGCTATCAGTCGGCGGCCACCATGGATCGATCATCGGCTTAATTTGGCGCAATAACGTAGTCTTTGACATCCATTCTTTGCTCCACTGCTCAGTTAGTCTTTCGCGTAGGAAAATATCGAGTGTTTTTGGGCCTCCTGATTTACGCGGCATTGGAGATAACATAGCAGACCGAGCTTCTAGATTCGCGCGCTCATTCCCCGGGATCTGAGTATGTGCAGGGACCCATAGGAACTCAAACCGGAAGCCCTTCTGGTCTAGCAATAGCAGAGTCCCTTGGATTTTTTGCGCGATTGATTCTTCTGCATTATTATTTTGTAGATTTTGTATGGTGGTCAGAGAATCAGTAATTATCAGAATCTTTTTCGGTTGAGCTTTGGAACTGTCGTACTCCTGGAGACAGAGCAGAACTGCAAGCATTTCTGCATCCAGTGCCGAACAAGCATCATTTAAAATTTGTATATTCTCATAATATATATATATATATATATATATACATATATATATATATATACATATATATATATATATATATATATATATATATATATATATATATATATATACATATATATATATATATATATATATATATATATATATATATATATATATATACATATATATATATATATATATTTGTTGATAATCTTGTAAAGCTTATTATTAATGTGTCATATGTGTAAACATAAAGTATGCTTTCTAATGATTATGTGTATAAATCTATATGTATATATATATAAACTCGGCCATTTTGGCCTCACAAGGGGCTGTGCACCTTAACCTCTCTTACTTACATTTCTGTCTCTTTCTCTTCTTTACTTTGTATAAAATGATTAAAATTTACAACGTAATTCTTACTGGCATCAAAACAAAAAAAAAAATAAGATAATCACAAAAATCCTATCCTAATATTTAACTTTCATCATAGAAAATTAAGACATTTTTTCGTTACATAAAATTGTGACATTTTTTAAATAAGAATAACAAAAATTCTAAAAAATATAACAAGCGTTACATAAAATTGGGACATTTTTTCTAATGGGGGGTAGCCTAAGAATTACGTTGTAATTAATGTATATATATACATATCTATATATGTATGTGCACATTTATATGTATATATATATATATATATATATATATATATATATATATGGAATTTTCTATCAAATAAAACTTTTAAGCGTGGCCTAATACATTTGCAAAAAGGAAAATCGAACAAAATAAATAAAAACGTATTCCGCGCAACAATGTTTGAAAGGATTATTGGTTCTCTTCTTAATTAGAAAAATTAATTTTAACCGTACACATACCTCCGCCGTGTAGGTACACAACTGTTGGTAACCGTAGGATGTTTCCAAGGCTAACAGTCAAAGACAGTGTCATAAATAAGGTACCAAATATGGGAAAACATTTGGAGCTGCAACATTTCCACTAAAACAAAAACAGAAAAAAGAAAATTATGCCTATTTCACGAATTTAATACAATCGATACGTCCGAATTAACTTAACGTTATCGGTGCATGAACACGGTATATTTGCTCGGTATTATTAAATTAAATTCACGCGCTCTCATACTTATTCCGAAAACGGCTTTTAACGATTTGGATTCGAATATTTTCATAAAATATAATTTTCAGGAATGATGGGGGGAAAGCTCTGTCAACCTTGTAAAAACCCGATTTATTAGGCTTTTTTTTTTGTTTTGCAGAAATTAAACATTTTCATCGAATTAATTTTGGCGAGATTAAAAAAATACATATATATTTACATGAGCATATTCTCTTCGTAGACCCATCGCTTTTTTCCGTTGTTCATAATTTAACCGAACAAAAGAAATGGTAAAAAAATTGCGATAAATACTTATTCTCTAAACGATACATTTCAGTTAGAATTGTAAAAAATTAAGATCAAAATATTGGCCGATGGTTGTCTTGCATATAAACTCAAAAAAAAAAAAAAAAAAAATAGATCAAAATATGTCAAAAATGAAAACTTTTGCGCAGGTTTTTCATTAAAATTTAATTCAAAATGTTTGCAGTATTCTTTGTATATGACATCATCAGGGTATTATTTAACTTCATTAATAACAAAGATATAAAAGTATACAATATTATACCTATTATGGTAATTGAAAAAAACAAATATAAAAAATTTCTTGATCACAGTCGCATTGTTACAAAGAAGGATATTGTTCGAAACTAGTCGGTGTTTATATTTTTTATATTTGTTTCTTCGATTACCATAACATATTATATGTTTTTATATCATTGTTATTAATTAAGTGAGTACATTATTTGCTTGTTAAAATGTTTACGATTATTTAATTTGACACATTGTTTTTTTTTTTTTTTTTTTTTTTTTTTTTTTGGTCCCCAATTCGTAATACGATGGGGGTAAATATGTATATTTAGAGAATTTATACCAATAATTTATATAAATAACAGGTCTGTCCTAAGCCCGTCCATTTAAGTTTATGGACGCCTGTCAGCAGACTGTTTTACAGTGTTAATAATAATTAGTATTCCTTAAATATTAATATTAATACAGGTGTAACTTTACGGTGATTTATTTCGGCTATCGTAAAACTACTGAACATATTTTAAATAGCTTAGTTACACTAATTGATCATTGTTAATATTGCTAAAATCTGTATCACTACGGATACAATCGGAAGGGATATGCTTAATATTAGCAGGAAAGTTACACGTTACATAGTTATTTCAGTGTGCAATTTTATGTTTATGTAAATAATCTTTAAATAGACCGTGTCCAATAAATTTAACTTGACACACATTAAGTTGACGAACACAGCGACACATTCTGTAAACTGCTTCAGTTCCGGAATGTGGGATTTGTAAATCATGATTTTCCGACCGTCTAAATGGGTCTCTATCGTTTCGGTCTCGTTACGTTTGGTCCTCATCCTTTTTCCAACTAGACCTAGTTTAGTGTCAGTGAGTTTTTTTTTTCTTCAGTTAATATCAAATTTAAGGCGTAAAATAATCATTGGATCAAACAAAACACCCGCGCGAAATTAGGAATTAATTTGCTTAGAAAATAAATGAATAATTTTCAATGTTTCTTTTTTTTTCGTTCATATATCGCTTAAAAAATGATTTCCTTTTACAAAGACACTTGAAATGCTGATTACATATTCATTTAGCGGGTTATTTCAATAAAATATTTCAGAAAAAATTAGTCAATCACGGCAAATGGGAAAATAACTTTTAAAGACCAACAAACAAATTTTTCCAGTAAAATTCAGATGCTAGATCGATTTTTTTCTTTTTTCAATTAGTAGCTTTTCATTAAAATTTATTTTTAATTTTTTGTGCATGTAAAAATTTATTATAAAGCGTATGGTTTTTCCATGAAAGAAAACAAATTTGTCATAATGGGAAATTATTGCCGTGATTGACTAATTTTTTCCGAAATATTTTATTGAAATAACCAGCTAAATGAATATATAATCAGCATTTCAAATCTTTATAAAACCATTGAAAACTACTGATTAATTTCTTAAGCAAATTAATTCCTAATTTCGCACGGGCGCTTCTCTGATTCAATGATTATTTTATGCCTTAAATTTGATATTAACCGGGGGAGAGAAAAAAAATTAAAAACCCACTAACACGAAACTGGGGGGTCTACTTGGAAAAAGAACGAGGCCGAAACGTATTGGGGGCCAAATCGTTGAGGCCGAACGTTTAAATAAATCTTTATTAGAATTTCACGTTATTAACTATTTCCGGGCGAAAAACGATGACGACAGTTTTTTGAAATTCTTATAGAAGAGTAAATTTCAGTTGATGAACTGTTTTAAACGCTTCATATATTCGACATAAAAACGTTTTATGATTTTTCATATTACTCTTGGTGCAGAAGTACATGTAGAAAATAAATAACAACCGCTAGTCATAAAACATCCAATAATCCAAACCAAGATATATATGCATATTTCACAGCCGCAATAAATTCTTCGATGACTTGAAAAAAAAATAAAAATTAAATAATTAAAAAAGGAGAAAAAGAGGTACTGAACTGTTTTGTCTTTGTCTATATATATATATATATATTTATTGAAGTAAATTAAATTATATTTGTTTATCGTTTATTAATAAGGGAAATTTATTTATTTCATATTGCCGAAAAAAAGAGTAAGTAACATCAGTAAAATAAACTAAAACTGAATATCGCACTGAGTTCCTGGAATATTATTATTTTAGATCCGAACGGAACAGGTCAATTTAGGAGTGTGTGTCTGGGAAAACAAAGCCAATTATTAATCTTTTATCACTGTGCCATTTCCCGCGCCGCTGCATCAAACAGTTTCACGGCAATCACGATAATGTACGATATGTAATCGAAACGAATTATGTTTCATTAGGTACTTCTTGACTTGGCATTGTAATACACCGCAGTTCAATCGACCCGAAAACCGTGTAAATGATGGAATGTATCGTGACGAAAAATCGAACACCGAAATCTATCGCTATTTCATGTTGTACACACATGTCAATTTCTCAGCGATTACCAACGTAAAAGAATAGACGAGATAAATTTGTGCTCAGCGTTTTATTATAAATACCTGTAGATATATGCGGATCTTTATTATCGCCAGAAGTAGAAAGAAACATGCAACTTTTTAAAGATAAAATACTTTTTCTCTAATTTAATAATACAAAAAATTAATATCGACCGACATGTTTTGGAGTTACATGATGGTCGGGTTTTTTCGAAACGCCAAAAATAATAAATATATGTATTTTATCGCGGTTGATGACGAAACATTTTTTGAGATAACCTGTACAATCGTTGTTTGTAGTATTATTGTTGTTGTGTTCTTTTGAATAATTTACATTAGCGCAAGATGAAATAACGGTCGGAAGAACCTAGCGGTTGTTTTACTTTGTCTTTAGCCGAGCAATATGGGGGCGTTTTTTAAGTTCTGTCTGTTTTTAAAATTTGTTTTTAACGCGCAGTGCACCAAAACTGAAACGTCTTCCACTACTGTGTGCAAGCGTACAGTCTCCTCTGACTCTGCGAAACGTACAATCAAAATAAAAAGAAAAAAATATTTACCCGGAATTAAAAGGAAAACTGTCCTTTTGGTTTAGGACTAGGGTGCTTAATTACGTAGCGTGATAACGACTTAAGGTACGGCAAGGCCGTGTCCACATAGAGGGGATTAATCCCCCCGTCCCATGAGAACTGAAATAGTTATTATAAATACACAAAAATCTGAAAAAAATCAAAAATTTAAAATAAATATCGATGATTTTTTAGCCTATTCTTACCTACCTTTAAAAGAAGAAAAAAGAAAAAATATTTTCCATATTATTTTTAGGTACTTCATTAATATCTTAAGGAAAAACTTTTTATTACGAGTATAATTAATAACATATGTGTAATTTTTATTAATGTTCATATACGGTGTGGTAATTCATTTATGTAAATTATTAATGTATATAAATCAAAATGATGGGAATTATAAATAGTACGGGGATATTAGTGAAAAATGTATTATTTATAAAATAAATATGCGAAAAAAATTTTAAACCCCGCATTTCAAAATTCTGGGCACGGACCTGAGATACGGCAATGTTGTTTAATTTGCATTTACGCGTTCTTCGATATTTGTTGTATCTCGAATAATTCGTACTTTTCCATACTTTATGCCACACGTGCTCCCGTCCTCGATGCTATCGGTAGATGAATTCCGCTACAGACGTGTCGGTTCTGCCAAATCACTTTTTCTTTTGCGACCGTAATAATTATAGCAGTAGCGACGGAAAGGATCATTGCAAGACACTTTCTCGTCACTCTTTTGCATTTTAGCGTGAAGTTACTGTTAATCCGTACCAAATTAATATATGCATAAAATCGTTAATCAAGTCACCCAAAACACGATGGAAAAAAGATCATTTCAACCGGAAGAGAGTGAAAATTTCCAGAGACGATGAACTTTGCAGTATACAATTTAGGCGTTAGACACACGAGATAGGAGCGACTACTATGCGAATTAATTCTACAATTTCGTTATTTTGTTAATCGCTTTTTTATACATACTACATATGTACATACCTTCATATAAAGAACCAAAGCCTCTATGAAAACATTTTTTATAACAGAGAAACTTAATTTATGCTATAAAAAATTTGTCTGAATTTTACACCTATGGATTTTAATAATTAATATTTAATACTATTTTTACTAATAAAACTATTAATATTCCTTTTTTATTCTATTTTAAACACAACTGTCGTCGATCTCTTTTACCTTTTTTATTTATTTTTAATTTTTTTTTTATTTTACAATTTTAATTAAAAATAGTTCAATGAGAAATATATATATATATATATTTAAACTTGGTCGCGAATAAAGAGAATTCAGATCGGATTACTAACAAAAATAAAAGATAAGTAAAGTGTCTAATAAGAAATACTATATTTCTTACTATTTCTGAACTACCATCTCTTTTAGGTATAATTTTATAATTTCGTTTTATTTTTTTCATGGCTAAAAATAAAACAAAAGTTAAATTAAAAATTGTAATAATTATGCATTTTTAAAACACGTTTTTATGAATTTCTATAAAGGTCGCTATTTGATTTTCTTTATGAAACAAGGGGTATTTCTCAAATCGACTGCCTACTGTAGAAGATTTTACGTAATTATATAATCCCTGCCACCAATGTCCTTCTGGATTCGCCCCCGATATATATGTATATATGTATATATTAAAACTACTCGACCGGGCTGGTTCCTATTTCTTTCGAACATTGTTATGGGGGAGGGGCATATTTGTATCAGAATGAAACGGGTGCCAGTGACGTCCACGAACAGAAAGTACTTAAATAAAGGACAAAGCTCGATACTGCAAAAAAAGAAAAATTTATTTTATTTAAAAAAAAAACATTCAAAAAGAAAGTAGTATTCAAAGAGGAAAAAAAAAAAATAGAATATTCATTCACGAGCAAATATTCTTAATTTCAAAACACAACCGGGATAACTATCACTACACGAACTGGGCGAACGAAACTTTTTCCTCGATCTATTACTGAAACGCGGGATTTTACATCAGTCCCTCCCCACTTAATTCAATCTCGTATCCGTCGCAAGCAAATCAAAAGATTATGCCCGAGAGAATCAGAATGAAACGAATATCACCGAAATTCATTTTCTAATTTAGACATCGTCATTCGATGGCGGTACGCATATCCATATCTAACAATATGCGTTGTACGTATTGTCCGAATAGAACCAATCTTTTCAGATTCTCGCAGAAGGATATGGACTCCCTTACGTGCGTCTATGTTTTTAATAGAGAGAAGTTTATTAAGAAAATCTTGAAATAGGTACTGACGTCATAGCAATATTACGACAGATGGTGTGAAAATCCATACCGTTATTTTAAATTATAATAGTTGCAAGTTAGTTAATTAATAGGGTAGAGCGGGGTTAGTTGAGCTTACGAGAGTTAATTAAGCAATCGAAATATCTCGAAAACTACACACCACACGTTGACTCATAAAATGGCGAAAAGTAGCGGTCATGCGAGAGGGACTCATCATCACACAACCGACAGTAATGACTTTTGATAATCGAATTACGTGCAAGTTTTGTTTATTTTGCGGGGAAATAGTAAAAAATTAGTTTCGGTTCGTTTTTCTTCTGTACTCGCTAAAAATTATCCGTTTTCGATCGCGTAAATATCGAAAATTTCATAAATCTCTATTGTGTATTTATGATATCTAGAAATGATTTGGTCCTTATTCAAACGGTTTTTTCATAGCCTCACTTTTTTTTCAAATATTTCGCGGTTAGGGCTACTAGTTGATGCTCAACTAACCCGATGGTTTGAAACAAAAGCAATATGTGTTTTTCTGTTATTTCAGGATGCGAACAGAAGTAGTGCGCTTGATACCTGGCTACGAAATAAGCCGGGAAAGACAATAACTACCTGCGATATTCCAAAAATTGTTTCAGCTCCAAAAACACGAGTATAAACATCATGAATGGTTTTCAAAAGATGGATATCTCCCGAACTTAATGCGGACGGACACCTTTTAGTAATGATGAGTTTTTACCGTCATTTGTACCAACCATTCAGATCGAGAATTGGTCCAGCTGGAAAAAGAAAACCCTTCGAAGCAAGCTATAATGCATGCTAGTGAACCTGATAGTGCTACAACCTCCACTAGACAATCGGAAGCCAGTATAATCTACAAAAAAAGTGTTTAATTAGGCCCATTTCGGGTATTTTCTCCAGAACTCGCTCGACCATACACCTAAAGGCAGGTTTACACAACTATCAGGAGAAAAACGGCTATTCTAACAGATACTCCCAGAACAAAAAAAATAAATAAAAGAGGAACAAAACATAAAAATTAAAAAAGTTAAAAAAAATCGAAGCTTGATAAAAAAAAAGAAAAGTATTTTTTTTAAATTTTTCTTTTTTTAATCGAGTGAAGTGATGTGGATAACTACGCTTGCCTGGTTTGCTGCGAAGACTATTCCAAAAGTTTACCGAGGAAGAAAAAGAGATCCAGTGTCAAGTTTGTGAGGAACAGGCAATACAAAATATGCACCAAATACTAGTCTTATTTAGGTTTGCTTGAGACAACGGTGATTAATTCCCTATGTGTCACATTAATGTTTTTTTTTTTTATATTTAAATCGCATTAATCATTACATAACTGTAAAAATATGATTTTAAGTAAAAAGACTGATTCCAAAAAAGTAAGCGTATGAAATGTTCCACTTATGTTGATTATATTTTAAAAAAGAATAAGTTCTGTTATACTATTACACATATCACTAAGAGATTATAAATAAAAAGTTGATCGTAAAATAGCAATTTTATTACATGACTAGTAAATATTCATGTCATTGCGTGGCTTAATTTTCTAATTGCTCAACTTAACCCCCACCTATGGGATAATAAGTTGAGCAAGTCCGACTCTTTTTTACTCGAAACGACTGTAGCAGCTATTAAACCATATTTCTTAGGGAACTTTTAAGAAGGAATAAATTACTTATCCATCAAAATGCATAACAAGCAATATTGGACTTATTGTTTAGGAGCTATGATCGATCAAGTGAAAAATTTCTCAACTAGCCCCTCTCTACCCTACTGAATATATTTGAGCTATAAATAAAGAAAAAAAGGTAAAAAAAAAAACGATTTCCCGTTCTCAAATTTTCAAAAATATTCTTCTTTCGCCTTTATTTCTACTTAATTATTTTTCCATCTGTAACTTTCGAGTCTTCACAGGCCTCCTTTATTCCTGCCAAAATGATCCGCGACGGTTCTATTTAGGATTTTGCCGGGGCGGCACACTGTTCTTATCTTTTGTGTGAAAAATTTCAATTAATTTCACGTAGGTTAAAACGAGTCAGAAAAATAAAGCGGGCCCTATTTAAATCCACGTAACATTCATATCAATAAAGGACGATCAAATGGTTTATTGTTTGTTTTTTTCTTGGGGGGGGGCGTCGAAAATTACCCATTCGAATGTTGTTATGAATGATAACAACATTCGAATAAGTTGAATTTTCGACGCCCAAAAAAAAAAAAAAAAAAAAAAAAAAAACATTAAAACATTCGACGATGATCCTTTATTGTAACCATTCTTCGGTGTAATAAACTCTGACTTTACGGGTCACCCCATAAACTTCCCGGCCATAATTTTCGTCTGAGAAAAATCTATCTTGTTTGCAGGAATTTCCCCTTAAGCTACTTTCCCGACTTTCGCTTTCATTATTATTCGGTTATCTTTTCCGAGTGTTATAATCATAGTAGTTGAGCGGTTAAA
The DNA here is from genome assembly GCA_039619475.1 of Icerya purchasi. Taxonomy (NCBI): domain Eukaryota; kingdom Metazoa; phylum Arthropoda; class Insecta; order Hemiptera; family Monophlebidae; genus Icerya; species Icerya purchasi. The sequence continues at coordinate 93,150,026 of CM077115.1, forward strand.
TTCGATGCTGGCACACACCCGGTATTACCGATTAATCGATGTAATCGTCATGAAGCATATGTGTAAATGCATGGTAACTTTTCCCGCGCAATCCCTGATCCTAACACTCGCTGTCGAACCCACTGAACAGTGAAACCGATTGTTATCGCCAGCGAAGTAATATAATGTACACGCATGTTTATCTCGTTCTTTAAAGTATTTGCCGTTATTCCGACACTGTCCCCTTTCCTAGTCGCATTGAATTCCGCGCGGGGCCTCGCGTGTAATTACTATCATTTAGCGATTATGAAAATGCAAATGGCGCAGCCCCTTCAGGCCTTTATCATCATTATCGTATAGTGCGACAATGAAGATACACTTCTCAAAGAGAGAAGATATTTAAATATCTACTCTAATGGGCAAGGTTACGCCTTGTTGACCATATTGTGCGTATTCGACGTTTCCTATTAGAAACTTTTAAATTGCGTTATTACAATAATAATTCGTTAAAGACACCGTTATCCAGCCTAAACCTTGGTCAGCGCTGGTTCGCAGCTTTTATACGTTGCGAGAGTATGATAAATGATACGGACGTGTTTGCGTTTGTTAAACGCGGACCGAGTTAATTAATCTTATTCCCTATCAGTCTTGAGACACATTTTTCCTTTGAAAAATATTATCGCACATTAGCCCTTTGTTATTTTAGTGTAGGGCATAGTATAGATATAAGAATACAGATATTTTTCAGAAATGAAGCTAAAATAAATCGTAGATAAAGTCTTCAGGTATATAGAAAGCAACTGGCCAGATTTTTCTGTTATACGCACAGGGTTCGGTAAAACTCTCACAGAATTTGCATGCGGGGTAATTCAAAGACTAAAGTAAAGATGGGATGTTTTCTTTTTTTGTTTTTTCTTTTTGTATAGGTTCGTCAACATGGACATTGGCCTAGGAATAGAAAAAAAAAAAGGGGAGGATATTAGAGATAGGCGACAAAACAGAATCAAAAGCTTGGATAACACAAGGAGAAGGAATGGAAAGAACGAATGAAGCAGAGAATGGGAATACCGTGCGATAAAAGCGAGGAATAAAAAGAAGTTTGTTCAGTTGGCGAACAATATGATGTGATCGGGTTGGAGGGAGTGCAATAGACAATAAGAAGACGGCATGAGAGAAAAACGGAATAGCGAAGAAGCAAATTGCTCCCTAAACACAGCTGACAAATTGCAAAGAGATTAGTAAATAGCTTCTTGATATCAGGCGGGTGTTAAAAGAGTGTTAGCTACAAATCTGTAGATCGTAACAGCTTAATAAGTAATTTTCTGTTTTCGTAAAAAGTTAACGAATTTACGAAAATCTTAAAAACCACCATTTCAACAGCTGTTGAATTATCTAACGATAAAACAAGTAATAATAATAATACTTGTGGAATTGTTTTGCGTTTTACTAAATTCTTTTAATCGTGAAAACTATTTGAAAAGGATCGTAACTATCAAGCTCTCTGTAGGCCACTAATGAGCTTTTCCAAAACATTAATTTTGGCTGCAGGCATGAATAAATACTTTTAAATTAAAATTCACGTATAGGCTCACTTATCACATCTATAATTTGACTTTAGTACACAAATGCACATATATATTATATATAATTGTGTGTTAATGATATAACGTAATGGAAAACCCGTTACAAAATATGCAACGCTTGCTTTCTCGCTTTGAAATAAACATTTCATAAAAAACAAAATTGGAACTAAAAAATATTATTATTTTTGTGACAACCTGAAAATAAAAAAAAAAACGAAAAAACATAGAACAATTCTCCTATGTGTAAGCATTATAGAAGAACTAGTATTTGGGGGGTCGTCTAGGAGTTTGCCTCTTAAGTCTACATCTTGTCCCTTCCTTCCTAGTCTGTTGTTCTTGTCCTTGGTTCCTTTATTTTAGCTGTCTCCAATCGAATTAGGTTCTAGTTAGTTGTCTCTTCTTCCCATTGTGTCTGGGCAATGGTCCATAGTTGATGCGCCAAAAAAAAAAAAGAAAAAAGGACATAACTAAATACATATGTATCATCATATTGCGAAAGTCTGTTTGAGTATTGTCAGCCATTATTTTCATTAATTCGTAATTCCTATTTAGGCTTCATTGATTTCTGATTATTATGTTTAAAAATCGACTCCGACCTTTTATTGTTTTGTTAATTGCTTCGACTAGCCTGCAAGTAGGCAACCTATATTTAAAAAAACAAAAAAGAAGCGTGTTGTTCGGGAGTATAGGATTACAAATTAATTTAATTAAATTAAAATTTAGTAGGCAATCGGTATTCTCTCTAATGATTTGACGTTTAGGAAGAATTTATCGATTGATAGGCGTGCGCACTTTGTTTATAAATTTCGCCGAATAAGAATTACAAAAAAGGAAAAAAATCATCAGCTTTATTTCTTTGACCCTTAAAACGTGATAACGGGATATGTAGCGTAATATCACCGCTACATCACGAGCAATCTTTTTTCAAGTTCACTGTCCTTCGAATGGATCTGTACATGATTTATCCGCACGTTTTGCTTCCGCTTCTGCGACATCACAATCCTTTTCGTGGCCAAAGAAGTCATCGTATTAAATTTTAGACCTAATTTACTCATTTCAAGATAAAGTATCAGCGTATTTGTTCGCAGGCGAGTCTACGAATTCTTTTTATTCGCCCCTATACAGAACCGTATTCGCTCTATACCAGATTCCCATCGAATCCAAGTGCGCGTTCACGAGCTGTTCTCGATGTGACAATGACATTCTTTTCAGACTCGCTTCGAATTGACTATCGACGTGCCGTTTTGTTTAAAATATCTGCAAAATATAATAGTATATATGTTACAGCTTAAGTAATTGAATTTTTCGTCTAAATCAGCGACCACATTAGAGCATTGATTAAATTCATTTCTAACTTATTTATTATCGTTAACTTTTTTTTTTTAATACCGAGTCGCCATATTGCTAATTAATTTTAATTTAATCATCCATTTCTATCTTATTGATAGATACAAAGAACACTGTCTAGATACGTGAAATCTATATAAACAATTTTAGGCTGATGCTAGGCAGCCTCGCATATTTTTAGTCAGTTTACACCACCGTACACATAGTATCTTGTTTTAAGAACTTTTAGTCTGGTAATTTTGGCGTGGTATTATTACAATTTCGTGTCTTTTTTCGTATACTTTTTCGGCCACTTTTATAAGGCTGGCAAGAGTGTAATATTAAAAAGTTTGCTCATTGTTTAAAACGATCTTCTGTTGTCAAATTGAAAAATCGTAATTTGTTAATTCAATCAATTCAGTCGCACTAGTTGGTGAAATAATTTTTAGGGTGATAAAATCATTCCTACAACGCCGCTATTTACACACGTTCGTGATAAAGCTGTTTAAATAATAGTCTAAAATCGGAAGCGAAAATTTTTTAATTCGCCGCGTATCGCTCACTAGCCGCATGTAGACGTTTAAACCGCAAAACAGATTGAAGCGATCTTTTGACCAGTTGTGTTGGCGAACAACAAATCATAGATGACTCGAAAACGAATAGTTTCTCCGCCAACTTTTTTACTTCCTTTTCATTTGTTTTCAGCATAAACCTCGAGGCTGCAATTATCGGCTAATTGTGATCACTTTTTCCGCTAATTACCCATCAACACTGTATGCCGGATCATTGAAGCAGCGGGTAATTATCATTTCAGTAAATGGAAATAATAATCATAATAATCATAATAATCATAATAATCTTAATAATAATAATAATAATACGTTCTTTCCAGCATATTCTGTTATTGCATTTTTATGCGAGTGTGTATGCACTTTTTCCTTCAGCTCTCATTGGGAGCACCTATTAATTAATTATTTCGCGAAGTTATTTATTCGAAAGGACAGTTTCCGGTTAAGTTTAACTTCCGTAAAAATTAAAATCCGTTACAAATCTGCACGCGTAAGATGAATTCTTTCAATTGAAAATATTAATGATTACGACAGTGAAAGGGAACATTTTTTTAATCAGGGACATTCGATTAAAAATTAAAAAGAGACACATAATCTTATAATGTTCAATTAAAATTAAGATCTTTTTGTTTTCTTTTTTTAGGACGCGTCAACTATGGACACAGAGCAAATAAAATTTTTAGCAGTTTCAATGTGCGACAGCGGGATAGATACCTGAACAAAACAGCTACCTTGGCAAAACGAGCTTATGTATTCAAACTGATCTCCTGCACATTCCCAGTCATTGCGACATCACTGATAATTTAGCTGACGACTCGTTTCACGAATTAGTAGCAGGAGCGGATTAAGGATTTCCGGGGTCCGGGACTAATCTTAAACAACGGACCCCCCCTTCGACGAAAAAATGGTGAAAAAATTCATTTTCATACATGTGGAAACAAGTAAAAAGAAAAAACTTACTGCGTATGTATAAGTGACTAATAAAATTTTATGCTCTCTTTAAAAAATCAACTTTCTTACCCTAATAAACTGAATACTATACATAAATTGAACGTCAAATAAGGAATTTTATATATATATATATATATATACATATATACACACATATATATAATATCAGGGGCGGATCCAGAGAAGTATTTTGAGGAGGGAAATCATAATTACGTAATATCTTATATGGTAGACAGTGGATTTGAGAAGTACCTTGTTTCCTAAGGAAAATCAAATTAAAAATGTTTTAAAAATACATAATTATTACAATTTAATTTAAATTTTATTTTAATTTTAGGTGAAAAATAAAACAAAATTATGAAATTGTAGCTAAAATGGTAGTTTAGAATTTGAATAGTAAATTGCTAGAAAGAGTAAAAAGATAGTGTTTTTATTCGATTTTACTTCTTTTTTATTTTTGTTAGTAATTCGATCCGAATTCTTTATTTGTGAGCAAGTAAAAAAGTATACTCCTATAGTTCTCATTGAACTATTTTCATTTACATTACAAAATAAAAATGAATAAGAAAGACAAAAGATCCATGCGTTTAAAATAGAATAAAAACGTAACATTAATAGTTTCACTAGTATTAAATAGTAGTTATAATATATAGATAGTATAAATTCAGTTTCCCTGTTGTAATAAATTTTTTCATCGAGGTTTTGGTTCTTTGGGGGGAAAATGTCCCATATTTTCCCCTACCCCCGTGTATCCTCCACACTATATATATGTATATATATATATATATGTGCGTGAATATTTGTAATTTTTTATTAATAACATTATGTTTTCTTTTTCTAAAAAAAATATTTATATATATATATATATATATATATATATATAAATTAAATATTGTGAGTAGCAAAAAAGTATCGTTTTTTTAAAAAAAATAAAAACTTTATTTATAATGCATTATCTACGGCAGCGGCGCCTGCACTGTCGCTATAGCGGTTTTCAAGATAATTTTGATACACCCATTTTTGATGATGTTCTATTCTATACATAAATTAAACATGCATGTTTAAAATTCCATACTTGTTTATATAATGAGAAAAAAAACGAATGAGTATGATTTATTAAATTTTTCGAAATACAAATATATATTTATAAAACTAGCAGTCGATTAAAACTCGCTTTTATTTCAAATAAATTTTTTTACAGTTCAAATATTAACTTTTAATAATAGTAAGAAATAAAATATTGTTAAAATTAAGAATATTTCAGATCGTAAAACGTTTTTACATAGAACAATTGACAATGACTTCATGGCTATCACAATATTTGAATAGAGAATTGTTGTTAATTGATTTGTCGAATGTTTATTTATTATTCAATACGTACGTAAAAGGACTCGTTCATTTTTTTTCTAACACAGTATAAATTAGATTTATCGAAGAAAATCTCTATAAATATTTATTTTATGTAAAATTTAGTTTATTGGAAAAAAAAGAGAAAGTATTTGATAGAGAAAAAGTATATAATTTTATTAATGAACTCATATATTCTCTTTTCATATATAAAAATTAATTGAATTTTTTTAAGATAAAAAATGCAAATTTAAAATCTTTCATTTAACCAGTATTGAACATTTTGGGGGAAAAAACTTAAATTTTGCACGTGGAAAATTAGAATTTTCCTGTTGAAGAGCGCGGGGCCTCCTGGAGAGCCCCCCTTAAATCCGAACCTGATTATTAGGGAATTTTAAGGCTTAGAAATCAGTTATTCCAGGAAAGTGTTTTTTTTTTTTAATGTTTATTATTGTTTTTTTAGCTTTTCATATTTTATTCAAACGTGTACACACTTCAACTTTAACTTTATCAAGAACAATTAGTCATCGAGTCTGTATTTTGGCTTTAATGAAATTCATATATTTAAACGGAAAGTTGAAATTTTGCGACGAAATAAATTTGTTCACGATACACTTATATAGAAATTTTAAATATTACGAAAATTAAAACACGTGAGAAAAAAGGTAAATGAAGTTGTAATTTTCGTATTTAACTTGAACATATTTTAATTGATCTGCATGTTCGCAATAAATTAGAGCAAAGCCCGGTCACACATTCAGTTAAAATACGCACGTTGAAAATAATGAAAAAATATTATTTTTACCATATGGCGAGAGACATTCGTTTAAAATTCAAGGTCATCAAATAAATTCGTTACCGCAAATTAACAGCATAGCGCAAGTGTGCTGCATAAGGCAAGCAGAGAGAGAAACTTTCAGTGACAAGAAAAGTAAACATAAAGCGCCAATTGTGTATATTGAAAATCAAATCGATCGATTTGATTTTTGTTAACCGATTTATTTCGCCGGCTTAATAACGAATATATCATTTTTCTCATTGCGTAGATTGTCTTACGAAAAGATGAAAAAAATTCTACCGTTATGAGATATTTTCCGGTCAGAGCCAGTCTTATTATACCGGCTCAAAGGATGTGCATGAAAAGAATATTATTCAACGTCGGCAATTCAGACTGGGATGCCTAATGGTAGTAAGGTTCCTCTTAGATTCATTTTATTTACTTATTTACCTTTTTTCCTTTTTTTTAACTGGGTTTGCCAGCAAGAACATTAGACCAAGAAATGGGAAGGAGGAAAAATAAATTTACATTTTTACGCGTTTCGGGACAGGGGATAAAAATACTTCAAGGGCAGGAATAACTGAAACAGAAGGAAATGAGAGAATATAAAAAACACCGATAAGGGGAGCAGGAATACCGAGTTTTAATAGAAAAGAGTAGAATTGCTCAGCAGAGAAGACCATGCATTCAAATAAAATGTGATATCAGGATCACAAAGAAAATAATTAGAGGAGGGATGAAAAGAACAAAATGGAGTAGATGCCGATGAAAAGCGAGAAAATGACGCAGGAAAGAGACTATGGTTAAAGCGAAGGCGACAAATAGCAGAGACTGTAGAGCGTTTAAGAGAGGGCAAGTATCTAGAAAACTATGAATGGGGTTGAAGAGACGGCTGAATAGAAAGGTAAAAGGAGGCAGGATTAGAACATGAGGAAGAATAGGAGTTGAGTCATAATTTGGAATGAGCGACTGAAGAAAGAAGAGCAATATTATGGGCTGAAAATGTGCCCCTGGAAATGGAAGAATAGACAATAGTGAAAACCACTAATTTATTACGCTTGTGTGTCTAAATGACACCAAGAATCCACAGAAGATCGATCTCGATCGAGTGTAGAAGGAAAAGATGATGGATAGTGTATCAGAAATATTATATAATCGGAAGAGAGAAGAACAGGTAGGTTAGATGCGATAGCCTGTAAAGCACTTTTAGAATCCGAGATTGTGAGCACTTCGCAGGAAATTAATTAATGAGGAAACAAAGAGAACAGCGCGTGCAATAGATTCCGCATAGAAAATTGAACAAAAGGAGGGAAGTTTTAAAAGCCCCAGAATGTAATTGAAGGCGGGATAAAAAAAAAAAAAGGGTGGAACTAACTCCACTTGGCCCCCTTTGTCCGTACAGATAGTGCTGTGTGCAGGAAGTAGAGAACCTAAAGCATAGAAGAATTCAGCTCTGGCGACATATTGAGAAAGAGATTTAGAACAGATCGATTAATAAAAGTCATTTGAAACTAGACAACTGAAAGAGAAATAAGGAAGTTTATCATGACTATAAATATATGACAAAAATTGAAGAGAAGACGAACATGGAATGTAAAATAGCCATATCAGCTCGACTGTAAATATGGAGTAGAAAGAAGGAAGACAGAAGGATTCGTTGACTTGTTTATGAGCCAGAAAATTTTGGATCGTAGGATTAGAGTGGTAGGTTCTGAAGATGGAACGACAATGTTTAAATGCGACGTTACACTCCTCATTCCACCAAAGAGATGAGGAGGCCGCACAACGATGAATGGATGAGAGAGAACGACGGTGGGGAAAAGATAGAGAAAGAGCAGAGCTGATAGAATGGGAAAATAAATTATAGAGAGAAATGGGATCACAATTAAATCAGGGAGTGGCAAAGAGTCTAATTAGTTTGGCTGGGAGGCAGTATTTAGAAAAGGTTCGGTTTACTAATTTTTTTCTATACACTGAGAAATGAGTTTTTTAAAGAATAATAATGTTAGATATTGTGTGTTATTAAAAAAAAAACACAAAACGAACACGTTTAAGTTTTTTTTTTTTTCTTAAACTTTTATTTGTATGTATTTTTTGTTACGTATTATATTATTTATTACTAATAATTGTGGGAAAAAAACAAAAAAACGAAAAGCTCCTGGTTAGCGGATAATTAAAAAACAAATCACGGAAAGCTGGATATTCCCATGAAATAGCTTCAGAAAAAAGAACTGTGAATTTTAATTTTCTCGTGTAGATTAGAATTATTATTATCGCTAATCAGTTACCTATTTACGATTATAGGCTAGTTACTGAATTTATAGGTCGAAGGGAATATAATTGATTAAACTAATTCGAAGTAAAAAGAAACCTCAATTAGACACAATAGAGACTATACACAACTCGTAGTCATATCTTTGCCCACCACGTCGTATTGCTCGTTTTCGAACCTTACATTCTCGTTCTGGATATAACATTTCAGGCAATATACATATACCGTTTGCAATACAAACGTTTATGACTATTGCACTCGATACTGATTGTGATCATTTAATTTTTAATACAATATCCGTGATATGTATGCAAATTACCTCCCTTTTGACTACCATCAACGACGATTGATTTTTTCAAATTTTTACTCGTCATCGCTAGATCTCAAAATGAACAGTTCCTAGGTTTGGTACTTTGATCGTTCTCCCGCGGGTATCGCGTTGACGCTCTTTAGCATAATAAGCGTAATGAATTAACGAGACTATCTCTAACTTTTTTGAACGAACAAATTTTGTCATTTACCAAGCATGAGTATTATCTAACCAGTATGACTGAATTTTTACGTTACCATAGCGAACGGTTGATCAGGCATGCGTTGTTGGAAACATACTATACACTACTGTTATGTTTTCCACTCATTTCATTTCACACTCTTGCCTTTGATCGGTTATTACTCCACAGGACAAAGAAATCTGCAATGGTACGATGGAAATCTCGAGAAGAAATCTGCACGTCGAACTTGCCGTCAAATTACCGTAATTTAACCAGATGAGTGTCGTTTTTCAATGAAAAATGACGTGACCGATACACGTTTTGTCCCTCTGAAACTGACCCGGTAAGAATTAACGAAATATCTCAACAAAGGAGCCGCCAATTACGTTACGACGACAACAAGTTAAACTGATTTTCGCCGTCTAATGGAATGCGCTGATGCACTAATTAGGAAATCATGTTCGTCTACAGTCTGAAGGAGCGGCCACATGAGTATTCTACCGTCTAAACGGTAGCGTAAACGTCGTAGTTTAATAAAAATCGATGGCATTCTTTAATAATGATTTTTGAGATTTTTCGCAGCATCCCTTGCGGGTGGGGGGGACTTCTCTGAATGGAATAAAACTCCACTTAACGCATCCGTTAACTTGAAATTTTAGGTTCGAATTGATGTCGAAAATAAATTCTACTCGATAGACCTGTTCAATCTCGATCGTTTTGCCGAGCCAATAAATAAGCTGTCATCAAGTGTACCAGTGTGGTATCTGTTTCGCTGTGAAGTAAACGAAAATGTATAGTATTATAATATTTTCCGATTTCTATAGGACGATCTTTTGCGCATTTTGTCGCACAAGAGGGCTAGCACGGTGATCGGCGTCAACGTTAATAAACGGGCAGCTAACGTGGTTTTCATCAGAGGGTAAACTATCCGTTATTTGACGACAAGTAATGACTTTACAGAATTTTTTTTGCGATTAATGCCACCAAAGTGACTCTCGGTGTAACCTACTCTGCAAACCGAATTAAAATGATTTAGTAAAAGTTGTGTTGCATTATAGAAAAAATTGTGCATTAGAAGAACAGAGAGTTAAGTTTTTTGTCTCAAGATAGATTTAAAGCTACACCACAATAAATAGACCAAATCAGAAATATCTTCAATTTAAAAAAAAAACAACAAATAGCAAGGTATGTACATCGGCGATATTAAATATAACAAAGCATATCAGAAATGCGTAATCTTCTTAATTATCATAAAAATCCCGTTAGGCTTAATTAGAAAATTATTTTAATTGTTTTTTATTTTATTTTTCTAAAGAAAATGTATATTCGGCAGAATTAGTTATACATACCTTTGGTTTCCTCTGTTACAAAAGATACGTTCAATAGCGTTATGTGGAAGAAAATCAAGTCCCTCAATGGAAGTCTCACCATTACTTATAAACGGTTCTTCGATCACTAGGTGTTACTCAGGAGTCTTTCCATTTTAAATATTTCTCTTCATCTCCTTTTTCTGTCTGCCGTTTTTCCGTTGCAGCTCTTAAACTATTCCGCGGAGCAGTATAGACGATTTGATCCCGATATTAATAATGCGGTAAATTTTCCCTTTAAAATTTTGAAATTGAACTACCGGCTGAAAACTAAAATACAAAGAATAATGCACCTAGAGCTGACTGCATACATCCTTTCATGCTCAAAACACTTCCCCTCAGCACGTTATAATCAAATTTGGTTCTCCGATTTTATTCTACATTCCTTAAAAACGACATTTCTTAGTTCAATTCTCAAATTAAACAGAGACCCTTTGTTTTCTCGAAACTGTTGACCTATCAGTTGGATTTCGACCTTTTTTAAAGTATTGAAAGAAATGATGAACTATTTCTACATTGAATCTAAAAAATTTCCTTCTTTCAGTCCAAGCAGGCGACCGAAAACTTAAATCTTCACTTCTTCACATCTTCGCTAGCCTATAAAGGGAAATTCTAACAACCCATGATCACAGCATTTCGACGTAGAGAGAAAGCTTTTGACCGCATTGGCAACGCTTAAAAATCTAAAGAACACGGTGATACGGGCAATTTCATCCAGAGCTTTCTCGCTAATAGAGCCATACAAGTGAGAATAGGTTTTTCAATATCTTTCAGTATCTTCCGCTGCTATAGCTAAGAATCGAATTCTGCAGGATTCGCCTTTAATCGTAATCCTATTTATCTTCTGTATCAATGATGCAGCAAATACGGCCGTCAGTTATCATCGATGATCTTAATCACTCCCCCTTCAGATCTATGATCAATAAAGTGCAGAACTCGGCTGATAAGAACAATTCACACCTTTTAATCCTCATAAACTGTTTAAAATTCCATAATAAGTGTTGTATTAACTCCCCGATCCGGGACATTACCGTCTTCCAATGATATTTGCCAATCCTATTTTATAAAATTCTTGGGTCTAGAAAGATCCGACATGGCCTCCTTATATATCATCTATAAAAATGGGCGCACATAAAATCCTCCATACAGATCCGTAACTACCGATTATACAAAGCTCTTATCCTAAGTAAATTATTATACGGCTGCCAGGCGTATTCTTCAGCTAACAAAACATTTCACGGAGTTTATCTTACCTTTTTCGATTCCTTTCGTTGTTTCATATTGCAACAAAGCATTTTTAAATCCGATTGTCATTCTTTCCAGGCGACCCAATACAATAGTGACCCCTTAGCGACTAGAATAAAAGAAGTTATATTCTCATTTCTACACGCAACCTTTTTTATGGGTTACCGACCACGCAGGGATTGATTCCAGGAAACGAACGAGTGGACCTGACAACAACTTTATCTAGTCAGATGTCTTTAAATGCTCCACTCCCTCAATGGGGATCAACAATTCCCCAAATCCCTAAAGAAATAAGGTGTGTTCGAAAGGTCTACAAAGAGTTCAACACTGATGATACGTGCTGGTCACCACTGACAACATCATGCAGAGAATTCTCAGTTCTATTGAGGTTGCGTTGGGACACAAAATATTAATATCTCAACTTTGGGAGGCCTCCCCCATCTTCCTGTTCATTTTATGAGCGCACGTAGGCAACGGTGCGGAACATGTGCTAGATCGGTATCGGCGTCTCGCCGGCTCTGCAAACCGATCCCGCTACTCCAGCTGTTGTCGAATCATCCGAATCTCGGGTGTTTTTCAAATCATTCAATGGACTATAAATTGCCTATGGAATTTTCACTGATTTCTATCTAGATTCCTACATGATCATTGGAAGAGAGAAAAAGTATACATACAACGTTGCACGTAAAGATGTGTACGCGAACAAAATCTAACCGCATTATAAAAATGATATAGAAAATTTGTTTATTATTAAAGAAATTATATACTACCCGTACATTCTATAAAAAATCGAATAATTTGAATTACAGGCGTATTATAACGAAGGCGACACAGTACGGTTAACGATATTCATTCGACGACGTTTAGTATTTAGCGCATATATGGGTTAGTTGCTATAATTGTAATCGCCTGAATTCTCCTGATCAGTATACTATTATTAACACCGATCGGAAATTTTTTTAAATCAATTCTGGTATATCGGTAAGAACAGATGTAGAATACAAGGACCAATCTACACTATTTCGCGGGAACTGAAATTTCCTAAAGTTGGAGTTTGAAATACCGTACCAGAACGGAGGAGTTACTGTCGAACGATACTTTTATAAACAACAAGTCCATCTGAACCGCTTAAGTAGGATATTCGATTAATAAGAGTTTGTTCGCTTTTCTTTAGCGAGTTTCAACTCATTAAAAGTTAATCTCTCATCTTCTAGTAGAAGTACACCTAGGGGTAACATGATCCGAGTAATACGGCAGTGTCTTTAATAACCGCTTTAATTTGGTTAACATTTTTCCGAACACATTTTAAATTTAGAAAAGTACATTGAAGCACGAGGATTTGCTGAGCGTTTATAAACAAATTCGCCAAGTACATTTTCCTGATCAGACTTGGCGTACTTTCACGAATCCCAAATATAAACAAGCTGTAATTTCCACAACCCTACGCGTAACTGCGACACGGTATTAGCCTAATTTGATCATTTCTCGCCAACTAATGTTGCGCGCACGAAAATTTAGTAAATCCTTGTAACTGCCGCTTTCAAATAATTTCAGTATACACCCTGTCAAGAAAGTATCGGGAATTGTCAATTTAAATCTCCCGGGTAATAGCTAGGCAGATAATTTTTTTTTTCCAGGTTGGTACAACTGTTTTGTATTATGATGCCTATTTTTAGCGCGATCTGTCAACCAGTGTGTTTACAGCAGCTGTTAAAATCAGTCGACCTTGAAGGTTTTGTCGAAGTTTTACAATGAGTGAAAATATTGAACAACGTACTTGTGTTAAATTCTGTGTTTCGAACGAAATTTCTTGTGCCGATACACTGAAAATGTTACAGAAGGCTTTTGGTGAATCTGCTTTATCAAAAACGCGGGTTTACGAGTGGTACAGAGCGTTCAAGGATGGTCGGGAGACGGTCGAAGACATGCCTCGCTCTGGACGGCCTTTAACGAGTGTGACCGATGATAACGTCGATAAAATCAAGGAAATCGTTGCTGAAAATTGTCATGTGAGCTTGAGAGAGATGGCTCATGGATTGGGCATGTCACACGAGAGCGTACGTACGATTGTGCACGAAAAATTGGGTATGCAACGCGTTGCGGCTCGGCTTGTTCCAAAAGACCTGAATTTCTTTCAAAAAAAGTACCGAGAACAGGTAGCTGCAGACATGCTGGATCGAGCCAATTTGGATCCTACCTTCTTGGAAAAGATAATTACTGGTGACGAGACATGGGTGTACGAGTACGACACGCTTACGAACCAGCAATCGTCCGAATGGCGGCCAATTGGCGCGCCAAAGCCGAAAAAACCTCGCCAAAGCCGATCGAAAGTGAAGATCATGTTGATTGTTTTCTTCGATATTCGAGGCGTGGTACACTATGAATATGTGCCAGCCGGACAGACAGTCACCAAAGAGTTTTACTTAAGTGTTTTGAGACGTTTGAGAGAGGCTATCCGTCGTAAACGTAACGATTTGTGGGTCGACAATTCTTGGATTCTCCATCACGATAATGCGCCGTCTCACAAAGCCATAATTGTGAATGAGTTTTTGGCCAAACACTCGGTAAATATCATCGAACAACCGCCGTATTCACCAGATTTAGCACCCTGCGACTTCTTCCTATTCTCAAAACTCAAATTTCCGCTACGGGGAATGCGCTTTGAATCGATTGATGACATCAAGACGAATGCGACGCGAGAGCTAAAGGCCATCCCGGAAACCGCCTATCAGAAGTGCTTTGCCGAGTGGAAAAAGCGTTGGCATATGTGCATCGCTTCGAATGGATGTTATTTTGAAGGTGTCAAAATAAATTTGGATGAAAATTAAAAATTGTTCGTTTTATTTAACAATTCCCGATACTTTCTTGACAGGGTGTAATACTCGTAGTAGTTCTTTGACGGTAGTTATCGAGACAGACCGGGTGTTGGTCTGTGTATTCGTATGCGACCTTAAAACTTTGGAAATTCGGGAATTACACGAATCCCCGAAAGTGTTTTTCCGACTTCTTCACGACAATACACGATCATATTGTCGAGTTATTACAAAAGACGAACCTACATTCGCAGTTTAATTTTATATATAATAATTAACGCGGCTAATAGACCGAGAAGTAGTTTTGATTTGGTGCAAAACTTTCTGTACTCGGGAATAATCGATTTCTAGACACGCGTACAATAAGCTCCAGAGCTTGCAGCGCAGACGCGAGCTTTTGAAAGAAACGCCGGGCGTTTTGAGCTGACGAAATAATTTATCGTAATAAGTGTTTAACGCGGATTTTGAAGAATCGACGAACAATTATAGAGATTATCCTCGAAATGTTGAACTCCGACAAAAAATGAACTTTTAGGACTCGAGCGACGTAATTTCGCTGTAAATTTTTTAATCCGCGAATCAATATCGGCTATCATCAAATGACAAAATATTTCGGCAATTGAAGGTGTTTTTCAAACGGATGTGTGTGACCAGTTCAACTTGTGATTTTTCAAAACAAAAAAGTTTTAAGCGTAAGTTACCAAACTCGACCGTCCGGACTACTGTTAAATCGACTTTATCAGAATCGTAAGTTTGAACCGAGCAATTTCTCCGACAATGGTGATATTAATACGGGATTTTCAATATAATATCGGCGCGCCAAAGACAATGAAGTAATTTAATCTTCGGACATTTAAAAACTAACATACCCGATTGAAAAATACTAATACGCCGGTAATGGAAAACGTTTTTTTTTTTTTTTTTGTTTTTATTAGAAATTTATTTTTCCGAATGAATGTTTCAGCAATTTGCTCGAAGCAGCCACCATCGGGAAGCTTTGACGATTACGTAAATGTCAATGCTCGATTGTTAACGAAGTTTCAGGTAGATTGTCTTTTGATTGATAGTAAAGTTGCATTTTTTTTTTTTTTTTTCTTCCGCGGTAAAGTATTGCATTATATTTAAACATTGTTTGCATTTTGACGACACTCAATCATCACCGATCGCGTCAGTTTCTGAATTTGCTAATAAACCGGGGGGGGGGGGGGGACAAAACGGGCATTTTAACCAACAAAGCGATAAAGAAGATTTTTTACCAAACTCCAGTTGAACATGTTTCTTGCGAAAAATGTAATTATCGATTTTTCTGGGTTTCTCCGACTGTTGCGCTCGATTTCGTATCGCTTACGATAACGTCTTGCACATATTGTACGAAGAAATCGTCGGTAACGTCGCGTGTATCGTCCCCTCCCACTACTTACATAAAATCAAAAGTTCGTCGATACAACCGTGTTAACACTTCCGGTAAAACCCACGTCGTCAGACAGACATACAACATTTCTTACTGATAAGCAATGTCCTTCTTCGGAACAACAATGAAGTGAAACGAAGGATGATTGGAAACGGCATGTATACACATAAAAATTGTTTAACTGGTAAAACTGCTCGCTTTTGATTGGCTGATTCTATCCTCCCATTAACTGGTTTAAAATTTTAACTGTCTCTTACGCTAACAGTCTCTCTACGTTTCATTTATTTTGTAGTTGTCATCGCGGTTAAAATTTTTATGGTTTTTCAATTTTGATCGCCTTAATAATTGACAACTCCTAACTTATCCGATTTCGCTAATACAACTGTGTTCCCGAAATTAATTATATGATTCGCCTAGTCTCCGTTCTCGTCACAAACGTACAGAACAATCCGCGCGGTGATCACACAGTACCAAGAAAACGCGGATCGTATAATTTTAATTGAAATAAATGAAACTCGGAGACCGTAGGCAGTTCAAATTTAAAAAGCCAGCCAGCGATTGGTTAATCGTGTTCGGTTCGGGGGTAGAATTACCGCACACTGAAACTTCTAATGATTTCACCCGCGCGCTCAATTAACGTCCCCAACAACAAAGGGATAAAGTAAATTTACAAAAAAATAAGATTTCAAACGGCTAATGGGAGGATAGAACAGTGTCAAGCAAACAGAAGCGAATACCTGATAAAAAATTTTTATATGTACATACCATTTCCAAAATCATCCTTCGTTTCATTATTGCTCTGAAAATGTGCTTGTGCCCGTTCGAAACGTTAGCAATATGCCTGATATAGGCTTTACCGAAAATATTAACACCGTTGTATGGAAGAGAAATTATAACTGAAACAGTTTGCAATAGGCAAGTAGAGCGTGTAGCAACAAACTTGGGATTGTTATATATATATATACACATATTAATTACAACGTAATTCTTCTTAGGCTGTCCCCATTAGAAAAAATGTCCCAATTTTATGTAAGGAAATAAGTAACGAAAAATGTAATGAAAAAATGTTTTAATTTTATATAATGAAAGTTAAAAATGTTAGGATAGGAATTTGTGATTATGTTATTTTTTCCTTTTTGTGTTGATGCCAGTAAGAATTACGTTGTAAATTTTGATAATTTTATACAAAGTATAGAAGAGAAAGAGACAGAAATGTAAGTAAGAGAGGTTAAGGTGCACAGCCCCTTGCGAGGCCAAAATGTCCGAGTTTATATATATATATATATATATATACACGTATATAACATATATATAAATTACTTCGCTTTAGTATATCATCAAAAACTTATTATTCTACCATAGAAATTAATGGTGGTCAATAGGAAAAGTATTTAAAGTAGGGGTTACCTGATATTAAGTACCTCCAGATCGGAATGTTTCTTCAGATATTTTGAGAAAAAACGACTCTTTTCAATGCATGAAAACCTCAAATATGAAAAATGCTACTTAATTGTATTGCGTATTTACTGCTTTTTGGTTGGTTAACTTTCAAGCAAATCGGCCAGAACCGGGCTCTTCGTAAGCCGCTTAATCAACTAGATTGCGTTTAATCCGACTACATTTGTGTGCGATTCGGTGACAGGTATTGTACTTGTTCATAATTACATTAAACGCCTCGTCGTCGTCGTGGTCAAAACTTCGCGGCTGGCTGATTCCCGAATAGCAGCAACGACTTTTATTTAACACGTTCGAGAGGTCGACAAAAACGAGATTTCACGTCGCATTCCCGGAGAGTGGCATGTGTTCGTACCGTTATGTCATCTTTCAAGTTCAAACAGTTCCGATACCCGTTTTTTAGTCTTCTTTCTTCATTTAATTCTATCGATAATTCCCTGCGATGTCGTGCGACAGCAAGCGCGGGACATTTAACAGTTTGAGACCCGAATAGAATCGATCGGCTGTGAAAATCCGCTTTGTCCGGGGATACACCAGCGAATTGTGAACAAGCGTATCAAATTGTAAAGGATTTCCCCGGTAGGGATGACTATTCTTATTGACTGGTGCAGATTGTAGGGGAATTGTATTCTCTTTTACACACTCGTGCAAATTTACAAGCATTGTCCAAAAAAGACCGAGCATCTCCTTCGTTTCCCGTATTTTCTCACAGCTAGTCGGATCGGCTATTCCATAAACAAACGTGCTTTCACTTGAATGTCACATCCACTGGGATCTTTCTGCTTTAAGAATCTGTAACAGTTTTTTCCTTTTTTATGGGTCACCATGAGCAGCGCGCTTTATAATATCACACATATTATATGGGTGAATTTTTAAAATGGCCTGAGATCCGGCGTAAAGCGCTAAAATTTAATGTTCGTTTGCATCAATGATTATTGTATGTAAAAATTACTTTTTAATTTGCCAAATGTAGCTCAATTACTGACAAGGAAAGTACACAAGTTGTGTCAGATGCCGATTTTGATGAAATTTTGATATGTTGTAGAGTATAAAAAAATATTAGACACGTGTTTTCTTATTTCATTGGCCCATATGCAGTTTGAAGAGATGAAAACCACCCCTAAAGTTCACCCCCTAAAATCGTTTTTCCTAAATATCTCGTCTTCAACTCCATTGTAAAGGGCGCTTTACCCCCTTTAAGGGTGAAATTCGTAGAAATGCCGAAACACGTCAACTTTACTCTTTAATTGTGCGTGTTAAAAAATGATTTTCTTATTTTTTTATTTTATTTTATAATTTTTTATTCCATAATTATGACCAAAAAAAAGGTGTTTTCACCCCATAGAAAATAGAGGATGCAACCGCACTGCTTAAATCACTGTGGATTATTGATCCTTTGCAGGAGAAATATTTTCCATTTTGTATTATAGCGATTAACTGTTGTACATTGTCGGTATTTATTGAAAATATTGATAGTTTTATGTTATTTAGATCGTTTTATTATTTCATTAAAAGTCGTCAACATCACCATGAGAGTAGTCAGTTTTTCGGTTTTTAAAGATTTCCCCAGGAACATATTATAGTGTAGATGATCCAACAGTGTGACAACTAATGTTATCAAATATAGTTTGATAAAGTATTGTTGATATTTGCAAGCCTTATAGGATGCGCTATAAAATTTGCCGTTTAAATCAAAATGTATGCTTTCTTTTTAGCTTCATAAGTCTATAAATCTCCTATATACATAATTTTTTGTCGTTTTGTTTATTGCATATGATCGTCTGACTTCATTTCTTCAAGATTCTTCTTCAAATTCTGCTAATATATTTTCCGTTGAAATGGTTGTGATGAATTCGTCGCAGTTTTATTAAAATTCATTCGTTCCTGAAATTGTATTTTCGGTGATCGGAGGAAGAAACTGTTCTAAAATATTTCTTAACCGCTTCTTACGGAATGTTTATTATGGATGCGATAATTCTACTGAAACTGGATAACGACAGGACCGTAGTACGGAGGTAGTTTAAAAGGAGTAAAATTTACAGAATATTAATTTTAGGGAGCATCGTCGTGGTAAATTTTTAAAACTGAGGTCGTTCTAAGTTATATTAGTATAGAGTTGCATTACAAATAATATGAGAAACGCTTTAATTTTTGAATATATATATATATAAAACACTTAAAATACGGTATAAATGTAAAATACCTGTTTTTATTACAAACGTTCTTCAATTTGTAGTACTGTTAAAATAACATAAAATTTGTTTTATCTTATTCAGTATTTTCTCAATTAATTTGGAAGTGATTATTTTTATATTGAAGTTATATACTATTTAAAAAACTGATGTTATTTAAAATTCGATGTACTATTAAAAAAAATATGGCAATCACAAAGGAGGTCTAGAAATGAGACCTAGAAATGAGACTGACAATGAAAAATTGAGCGTTGCCATTAAAATTACGAGTATTTTAGGACAGTCTAAAAAGAATATGTATCAAATTCACTCTACTTACATCGGAAAAAAAAAAAAGAAATTAATCTTTCTAGACTTAAACTTTGGGATAATAGGAATTTAACAGAATTAAGAATTGTGTCCCCTTACTGCTTGCATTAAAGGAAGTCCATAAAATCGGTAGTCCAACACTCGAATGTAAAATATGCAAGGATTTCGTTAATATTTTCACTGACGGCTGTAAAATCGCAAGCCTTAGAAAAGAGGCTCGGTGACGCTTTCATTAGTTACTGCGGTGTTTATTTTAGAAAAGCATTAGCTTTTCCCGAATTAAAATTCTGTATAAATAATTTTTGCAAGTAAATTTTTCTAACGGTGGGTGGGGGGGGGCAATTTTTTAAATTTGAACATTTACAACGCGTTTTTTTCAGTTTCGAATTAAACCGGTTTTGCACACTTCAAAACCAGAAAGATTTTACGGCATACTTATGTTTTTGATTTTGAAGACTTTTCATTTAAACGAAGGCGTTTCTACTTATTTGCGTTTTTTTTTATTCGCTATTGTTTTTTAAGGATTTTCTTAATCGCCTCTTCGAGTAGTAAATAATTGAAATTTTAGAGCTACACACTTCTTGTTAGCGTTATTTGCGTTTTTAAATAACATTTCGAAGGTCATGAAAAAATTAGCTGATAATAAAATCGGGAGGCCGTACATTTGGAATAAAAAAAAAAAAGTATTGCGGAAAGGGGGACTTTAAATATACTGGGAAAAACGTATTCTTGTCTAACTGAAACAAAACAGCACTCTATATACATTTCACGATAACGGCTTCGTCGTCCGAACATCGTCTTGGCACATTGGTCGAGGTGAAAAATAAAAACACGGCGAACTAATCGACTCGATTAATCCCCACCCAAAAAAATAACTTAATACTTTGTGTGATTTTAATTTATATCGTTTAAATTTAATTATTCGTTGTATTCTATTAAAAGAATTCGAAGTAGGACAGCCGGGATGGGGGGGGATTTAAAAAACGGAATAAATCAGATTGTTATAATTAGAAAGCAGCTAATGTAAGAGAAAAATTAGAAAAATTCGGAGGAAAATGGTCATCGGGCGAGAAAAAAAGTAACACTATTGCGACTATTCTTCTGGTTTAACTGTGTATTTTAAAGCGTGTCAAACTCGGTCAGCGTGAAATGGAGTTTAATTTAATTAAATCGATTTAATACGCCGAAAGAACATTTTATTCCGATTTCGCTCAACTCTAAAATACAATAAACTCGTTTTTCCTTCGTCCGCTGTATTTCCATTTCCTCCTTGTGATCTGTTTGTAGAAGAAAAAAAAATCTTTTTAATAGGAAACTTTTACATCCTGTTTCTTCAGTATTGCATCGGCGATATTTTATTATCATTATTTAGTGACTCTACAAATAACTACAAGTTTCCGGATGTCTTAAAGCTAGGTCTCGTGTTGATAAAAGTGAGGATATGCATTTGATGATAGGCGTATCCCTTCCTCTTCGGATTTTCGAAAATTTTTGACAAATGCGTAAAAATAAAAATGTTAAACTAGTTGCAAACAATTACCGAAAATCAGTGCGAACTTTACCACACAGATGTATAGTTTTTAATCGTATTTCCTATATATTTCAAAAAATTTAGAAGTAGGAAAATTTACTTTTAATTTAAGCGAAGTTTTCGATGTTGCAGGCCGCTAGATTTTAATAAAAAAAAAACATTCTACAAATACGGACGGATTCCGTGCCAATATTTATAATTTCAGTTAATGCCTAACAACAAAAAGGAAATTTGCTGCTAAAATAAATGACACCACCTTAAGTGTGAATGTCGAGAGCAGTAGTACGGAGTAAAGAAGCATACTAGGCATCTTTTGCCCATTTTAATCTATATATCCGGTAAATTATTCACGCTGATGGCACGGTGTTAATAGTAAGCTCACGTGTCCATCATGGCGTACAAAAATTAGCAGAAAATGGTGTACAATACATTTTTAGCTATGTCTAAAAATAAATTTAAACGAGACGAAGTTCTTAACTTACAGAAATTTACCTCAGAATCGACGGAATGACTGCAATATGAGATGGGGGGAAAGCAATATGTTTCAGAAAGGAATCTTCGAAATGTAATATCTCGGAATTCAACTTGACTACTGTTAATTAACGTAGAATAATCACTTAATTATTTCAGCTAATATTGCATGTTTCCATTAAATTGCTTCTTAACAAATATCGGCTTAATGTGTTCAGAGTTTTATGGCAATAAGTACCGACACGTATGGCGCGGTAATATCGGAACACCTTAAATTAAAAAATACCTGCAAAAATCTGTCTTTGAAATTCAGCGAAATAACAGGAAGTAATTTAACAACGATAATGACATGTTAGGAATGATGATCTCGAAGCTTTACAAAACTACTTTATTATTATTTATGATAAAAAATAAAAAAGTTTTCTAAGTAGAGCAAAGAGATGGAACGACGAGATTATTAATTGCAAAGTAAGCTGAGGTACCTACGTCCAATAATAAATACACAAGAATGCAAGCTGAATTTATGTATGAGGTCTATTTATATTTAACAAACCCCCAAAACCCAGTTCAAAAAGAATAGCTGGGAAATTAGACGGAAATATTAATCAGATATTTAAAGAAACTCAAACTTCAACGGCTTTCCCTTTAAATTTGACCGTTTTTTTTAAAACTTGTTTATTTTATTTCACTTTCAAAATTAGATGATTATGATAACACTTCAATTATAAGAAAAAATTTCAAGTTAAAATATATATGTTTATTATAATTGTAAGGAAGGAATCGATACAGTGGTTTAGATGATAATTCGATAATTCTGTAAATGTTCACAGTAACGTGATCGTCTAACCAACTTTGTTCCAGTTTTATCTACTAACCGCAAAGTCAATAATTATAAGATTCAGTAAAATTTCAAAATTTCACACGATTTATTTTTTATGTATTTTTTATGCATACATATATACATACAACATGCACACATACATAAACATGCATACATACATACATTTCAACAAGAGCGCTCAATTTTTAGCAAGAGGTAAACCGGTTGATCTGTACACCAAAGGCTAAAATTCCAGACAATTCCAAATAATTCCAAACAATTCCAAAAAGTTCCAAATAATTTCAGACAATTCCGAAAAATTCCAGATAATGCCAAACAATTCCAGACAATTCCAAGAGTTTGTACACCACAATTTCACACCGGGTTACTCCTTGAATTTGAGGTGAAGTTGGCCGACAATTTTGTGGTAATTCAAAATCAACATTGCAGAACAGTTAAGAATCATTTGGTGGTCATTGGTAGTGTCTATTCCTAAAATTTGGTAGTGAACGGTTGTTTCTAGAGACCTATAAAAAAATAATGCGAAGCCGATTGGCGAAATTAGGCAAATCGCCTTGATTCATTATTTTGTTTGATTATATGAAGAAATTAAAAAAAAAAAAAAAAAGAAAAAAGAAATAGCTTCTAATATCAAGATGTAATTTTCTTTATCCGAATGTTAACATATACCTCAGACAGCACTACGTCATCATATACAGTTATTAGTATGATTCCCAGCTACCCTCCTTACCCAGTTATGGAACTAAAAAAAAAGTTCAAACGATGTTCCGCAATATGAGCAGTTTTGACTTAAAGCGTCACATGAAAAGTCGCTATTCACAGCAATCGATATAGGTTCGACATATATTTTCTAGATTCTTTTGCAATCGATCATCTGATACTTGACATTGCCTAATACTGCGATATGAAGCAGATTGGGGCAGCTATCGGGTTCAGAAGGATTTGTGAGAACTGCAGACGGATTTTGCATGATTACATAACATCGCTTTTAGTGTTTCACAGCTAAATTTTTAATTACATAACCCATGTTTAAATCTTTAATGGAGAATGAGGGGCATAGTATCGATAAAACACGTGTTATCGTTCAGTTTTTTCAACCATCAATTTTTCATCTAATATTTTTTCGTCCTTTTCATAAGTTTATTTTTCTAATCTCAATTTTATAAAAGTAACGAACTAGCTGCCAGCACGATACTCTGTTTAACGCCGCGGAATATTCCTTCTCAATAACCGTTAGAAATTCTATTATTCCCGCACCGGTCCGCAGTAAAAATTTGCAGCTCGGCGGGATATCCGGGGCCGATACGGATAACGTGACTTCCGAGTACCGCGGACAAGTTTCTCTACAACGCCAAATAGCATTTTGCACTGTGATTGATTGGCCACCTTTTTTTGTTATCTGTTCATTGTCATCAAGCACCTCTGATGTATAGCGTGGAACAATGCAAGCGATTTTCTTACTTCGTCGTTTTCAACATTTTCGTATACACCTTTCCTTGAATCGGACCGAGTAGGTGAATTTAACGGCGTTCTTCTTCAACACGAAGAAGGATAATTAAAGAAAAATATACAAAAAATCTGTTTTGTAAATTTATCCAAATTATCTTGTATGATTATTTTGCGAAGAGATTATATTTAAATACAGCGTTATTCATCCATTAGTAATGTCTGCTCCGTTTTCCATTATAAATTAATTAATAAAAAAAAAAACATTGCCTGAAGGCAATTACAAAAGTGTACAATATGTCACACTATTAACAGGAAAGAATGTTACAAAACTTAAAATACTATTCGCCCATTGATTGAAATTCGACCATAATTATTATTAAAAATTTGAAAAATATATATATACTCGTATATATGAAGAATTTGCATATTTCCAAATCTTTTCTTTCTACTCTTGTACATTCGTTCATTGTATATCTGCGAGCATACACTTTCATATGTAATTACAGTACAAAACAGTTCAGTACCATTATAATTGAATAAAAAATAAAATTAAATCACAATTTAAAAACTCTCATTTATTGATATTAAGTGACACCTTAAGATTTAGTACACTGTAAAAAAGCCGATAGTGATGATTATTAAGAAAAATTAAAACATTTCGATAAGAACAAATTTACACTGACTATAGCGATTTCTTTTTTCATTTCTTGCATTAAATTTTTTTCTAAATAAGAAAAAGGGAAAAAAAATCTGTTTCCAAAATTTTTGTACTGATAACACTAAAGATTAGCTGCGAAACAAAAATAAATAAAAAATAAAAAGAAAATCTGTTAATAAATAGGGGAGAAAAAGGTACTGAACTGTTTTCTCTTTGTATATTTATACATACATATATTAATTACAACGTAATTCTTAGGCTACCCCCCTTTCGAAAAAATGTCCCATTTTATGTAACGCTAAATGTCCCAAAAAAATGTCCCAATTCTATGTAACGTTTGTTATATTTTGTAGAATTTTTGTTATTGTTATTTAAAACATGTCACAATTTTATGTAATGAAATATGTAACGAAAAATATGATGAAAAATGTAACGAAAAAATGTCTTAATTTTACATAACGGAAGTTAAATGTTAGAATAGAATTTTTGTGGTTATGTTATTTTTTGTGTGTGTTGATGCCAGTAAGAATTATGTTGTAAATTTTGATCATTTTATACAAAGTATAGAAGAGAAAGAGACAGAAATGAAAGCAAGAGGGGTCAAGGGGCACAGCCCCTTGCGAGGCCAAAATGGCCGAGTTTATATATATATACATATAGATTTATACACATATTCATTAGAAAGCATACTTTATGTTTACACATATGACACATTAATAATAAGCTTTACAAGATTATCAATATATATATATATATATATATATATATATATATATATATATGTATATATATATATATTATGAGAATATACAAATGATGTCCACAATAGGAAAATATAATCAAAACAGTTATTTAAATATATATAGAAGCGCAACCAAATATACAAGAGCACATTCAGGATACATAATTACATAACTATTATTAAAATTATAATTAAACAACAAAGCGAACATCTTGGCCATGGTAGACAAAAAAAGAAAGTTCTGTGCGCGAGCTTCCATTAATTTCACCGAAATTTTAATTAAAATAGAATTATTGTGCATTCAAAAGAAAGCAACGAGTGTGCTACTATCATTAATTTGGTCAATTGTCATTAGACGATTTCGAATTTAAAAATACTACCCGTGAACTGGACTGTCAAAAAAATATAATGCTCAAAATTTCGGAAAATACTAGCGAAAAATTCTGCCTATTAGAGCAGTACTGAGTTCAAGGACATGGTTAGTAATTTAGAAGATTAAATTCATCTTCTATTTACGGTTCAGATATTTCATATGTAGCGCTGAGACAGCAGAAGCCAATTTTACAATATTTTCCTTTGTTATTATCTATCGCAAAATACCGTTTGCAGGACCGTCGCTAATACGTTCAACGAAGTGGGACTTGCGTTTCAGAATTGAGAAGCTACTTTAAAATAATTCTTACGGCCATCTATTAAACTACCTTCAAACATTATATACTTTCAGTTGCACACAAAAGAAAAACTTACAACTTATATATATATATATATATATACACACACACACACACACTGATATATATATATATATATATATTTATTTATTTATATGTGTATATTGATTAAGTAACTATCAGTGTTTGTATTTTATTCTTCGATGGAGTAGTGGTTGTTTAAATTTTTGATGCAACAAATTGAAGATTGCCAACGAAAATAAATACGTATTAATCCGTAACGTGGTCTGAATGAACGTCGCTTTTCTTTCATTACAATAATGTATACATATTTAGTCGCGCGTGCAATAACAAAATTATTCGCATTTATTAACTCAATTAGATTGATGTTATTTTTTTAAATTAATTTTTATCGAATTCTATTTTGTAAACTACGACGCGTTTATTTAAGCTGTGACACTAACCCAAATATAAATTCCAATACGTGTTAAACACTTTTCATGTAGACCTGGGGGGGGGGCTGTTAACACTTTTTTATTTTGGATTAACTGAGGAAGAGATGACCTTAAGTGTTCCAGTCACCATTGAGAAATTTTTCAAACGAGTCAGAATTGAGAATTACTTTATTTTGTTATTACGAACACTATTGCCATTATGTAATAAATGCGATTGTTAGATTATCATCGTTATTATTTGTAGCGTGTTTTGATTGTGGACATTTATATAACACATGTAGTAACGTATTAAAGCAAATTGGACGTTGCTGTAATTTTCAAATGTGCATTGTGTAAACTGAAATAGAACCAACACACATTCTCACGATATTTTATAACCTTTTTTTGAACGCGGAATTATTGATGCATAGTATTTTGGGAGACGTTAAAAGAAAAAAAAAAAAAAAGAAAAAAGAGAGGACTACATATAGTTATCTTGAGGTAATTTGCTTTCTTGAATTGAAAACGAGTAAAAGAAATGTTGATCGGGGGAAATCCTCCTCCACCCTCTGAAACTGATTTCCGCTGTTGCAAGATCTGTGCTTATCATTAATGAACAATTCATTATATTTTTTAGAAATCTGGACTGAGTGTACGCATCGCTGTAATAATTGCTGTATTTTTCTTATTTTTTATTTTATTTTTGTATAAACAGATTAATCTATGAATAAATGAATGAATAAAAAGTTTATTAAATAAATTTACAGATAACATAAGTTTGCGCAACACCATGATATATGTATCGAGCACAATGCTCTCTCTAACGTGCAATGGTGTCAGTATCTACGCTTGGTGGTACGCTAAGGTTATAAATTACTTTAAGTTATAAGATTAGGGGAGGAAAAAACAGCAAAAAAACCTAACCCTTCTGGAGAAATGAAAATATATTAATATCTATATAAAGCTAACATACAAGACAAACAATAGAGCTAAAATATACTTTATTGAATTATTATCGATATATCCGGAGAAGCTGGTGAACAGATTAGTGTTTAGTGTGTTTATGTTTGTATTTTTTGTATTTTAGTAGGAAAGAGATTCTGGTGTAATATCCGATGTTATCGACAAAAACATAATCACTTAAAAGTCGTCGAAAAATTGTTTAGCTTATGTGTAAATTACATTTTCGATAAAGGGAATTTGATGAAACATGGGTTTATGGTTATGATGCTGAAAGTAAGGCTCAATTTTCCCAGTGGAGGCATTCTGGATCGTCAAGACCGAAAAAAGCTCGACAAGTTCGGTCGAATGTGAAGGTTATGCTCACTGTGTTCGTCGATTTTAATGGCATACTATGAGTTCTTGCTCTAAGGTCAAACAGTCAATAAGGAATACTATCTACAAGTTCAACGACGTTTACGTGAAGCAGTCCGAAGAAAATGCCCGAATTTGTGGTAAAACAATTCATGGCTTTTGTTGCATCACGACAATGACCCGCTCACACATCGTTGCTTGTTCGTGATTTTTTAGCAAAAAACAATACTGTAATGACGCCCCAGCCTCCATTTTCGCCAGACATGGCTCCGTGTGACTTTTTTTTGTTCCTAAAAATTAAGAGAACCTTGAAGGGCCGTCGTTTTACAAGTATAGATGAGATTAAAAGTGCATCGCTGAAAGAGCTCAAAGCTATCCCAAATAATCGAGTTCCAGAAGTGTTTTGGGGATCGGAAGAAGCACTGGTATAAGTGTATAATATCTTACGGGGACTATTTTGAAGATCGATGTAGACGAATAAATAAAATTCTTTCCAAATAAATGAAAATACCCGTTATTTTCTGAACACAGCTCGTATGTAGGAAAATAATAGGCGAATTGCGATAGAGGAAAATACACACGTAGTCCCAATATTTATTAGCAGTGTGTGCTTAGTTTTATTTGAAAGTATACTCTGTATTGATAGCTGATGATAGACTATGAAAGTATTTTATACTTATTTTTGTTCGTTACTGAGGTATTTATTTTTTTTTATATTTATAAATATTAACCAACAAGCGTGGATTTATCTACATTGAAGAGCTTTTTTTTTTCGGTTTATTAACCAAAAACCTTTAACTAAAAACAATTAGAAAACGGAAGAATGGAGTATTACTTTCAATTTTTCAATTATTTCATACTGCTTGTAAAATTTTGTCTAGAATCAAGGCGTATATACTTAAGTCTTCATCAACTGTATGGTCATTAACAATCTTTCTTGTATTTTCACTGTGCTACAGCAATATTCAAACCAAGTTCTATTCGAATGAAATGGCGCTATACAACCAACTACACTTCGGTAGCTGGCCTTATGAATATATATATATATATATATATAACGCGTATACATATTATAAATTTAAATTTTCTGTTGTATGCAAGATGCCGAAGGATTGTCTATGCAATTATAATCGCTATTACATAAGGGAAAATCGTGTTAATACACTGTAAATTACATACTAAAATTCTATAAACAAGTAAAGTGCGATGGGAAATTTCGATACCGATGGAAAAGTAGCTAAGTGTGTATCGTAAGCGTTACATGCTGTAAAGTGAATGATGAAATTTACATAGCGATCTGTTGTTATGAATCTAATAGGAAAGCGGACACCTTGCTAATAACCGGGCATTGCCGTACCAGATAACCTGAAAGAGTCCTATACCGGTGAAAACTTTCTCTGTTCGTAATTATTATCGTTTTTGATTTTGCTTCTAATTTTTCACTTTGTCGATCTCGTTAACTATGAACAACCGAAACGACGTCTGTACAAAAATAACCACACCGGGCAGTTTAGTTTTGTTGAAGCGAATCGTTTTGCAATACGATCATTTGTTGTTAAATACTCTGCAATTATGATAATTAATCCCGTCGCTCACTTCGAGCACTAACAGTAATCTCTTTCTCTTGACTACTTCCGTCTCTGCTGGTATCTTCCGCTATCATAATTACGAAGTTAATTTTGTTTTTTCGATATTTTCACCGAAAAATGTTACAAACTTCATTGCAAATGATGGGATTACCTTTTGTCGTTATTACCGTTACTCTGAGCTTATTATTAGACAGTAAGCTCGCATGGCGGAAACATACCTCTTTTTATGAAAAAAAAAGGTTGAGGAGAATAAATTATATTTTTTATTATTTAAGAGAATTTTTCTCTTCTAAACACTTACGTAGACTTTACTTAGAACTGTACCAGTCTGTGTTGGGTTATGGTATTATACATTTTAGGGGACGCGCCTTACATAAGAAAATTTGCAAAATGTGGTAATCGCAAAACTACCGGCTTCGCCTCTGACAAAGATCTTTTATTTGCGAAAGAATTATACATATTACGAAGCAAAAACTTCCGTTTTTAAATATACTAGGTCTAAATTTTGAGGTAGAAACAACAAAATCAATAACAAGATCGATACGGAAACTGCTTTTGTTTGACGGTTTAATAAATATCACTCTCGAATACAAGCTAAATATAATGGTGCTAAATTATTTAACGCTTTATCGCGTGATTTAAAAACTGACTTAATAAATTACGAAGAGAGATGTAAGCACCTGATCAATTGTGTTTCACACAACAGATCAAAATAACGGAATGATGTTTAGCTTACATTTAAAGTTCTTTGTTTCAATACTATACAAAATGTACTTCCGAATATTTCCAACAAAAGGCCTGCACTTAAGTAAACATGTATTATGGGCGAATGCTCAAATAATATCTGGAATTGTATATATTTGTAAAACTAATACATCTGATGATATAAGTGTATATGGGGTCTTCAATTGAATTACACTGCGGAAAAAAAAACAACAACCAAAAAATAATAATTGTACCCTGAACAGATTTTCAGATTAGTATTTATTACTACGTTAAATAAATATAAACAAATATGAGAAAATACTATTTAATATTAATAAATTATAATACATTTTTCCTTAGCTAATAATTTTCAATGCGTGCTAGTTGTTATTTCCATTAAAATTACCATTTTATTTTATTTTATTTATTTATTTTTCTTATGACTATTAGCTCTGTTATATATATATATATTTATTTTTTTTTGTTTTTTCTTTGTAATATTACTAACCATTAACTCTGATTATTATATCCATTAGAGTGATTAATTTATTTCTGTTTTTATTCTTTCGGTTTTGGTTATTACAACTGTAATACATGTGAAAGTTGAAACTTTATAAGAATGCGTGAGCTGGGTTGGTGGACGGTTATATGTATAACTTTTAAATTGAATCGATAATTTTATATTACCGCTAAATTCTGTTTCGTTTTGTTCGATTAGTTTTATTTAATTTATATCATTAATATATTACACCTCAGATGCTATTTTGTTACCTCGTTTTTCAGCATATTTATACTATTTTCCTTTTCGCTTGGTTTTGATTTATTATATATCTACATCATTTTTACTTTATTTTTTTTTCTTCTCTTTCTTTGTGTTTTCTTTATATTTCACTTTCACTTTCACTATTTGTGCTATGTAGCGCATTTGTGGGTTTTATACCAATAATAATAGTAATAGTAATAGTAATAATAATAATAATAATAATAATGATAATAATAATAATAATGAGTTGATTTGATTTTATTACTATTACTATTACCATTACTTACAAACATCTATAAGTAAATGTATTTACTTTAATAACAAATATAAGGTATATATTTAATTTATTGTTATAAATTATTTTTACCCTTATATTTGTTTGTTATTAAAGTTTGTTTTTATTATACAGTTTTAACAAACAGGCATGTGTATTTACCCACTTTTAAATGTATTTACGCTGAAATTTATAAAAATATCAATTTTTGCAATTTATGCACCACGTTTTATACATGTAAGAAAATGTATGCGGTTTAGGATTGTGCATAAAAGTATTACGCTTGCCAAAATGTGAATTTATACTACGCTCGTACACGGTTAAATAATTCGATAAATTTATCATCATGTTAAATAACAAATATTGTATTTTATTCCTAATTTATTGTGTGAATTGCAAATCCGTTTCAGTCTATTTGATATCTCCGTACCGGGTGCCGACGTAAATATTTGTATAAGCAAATTTTTAGTAATTTTAATTCGTAGAGTTTCAGGTAACAGACTAAATTCTGGTAGATTCAATATCTCACGCAAAGTTTTGTACATCTTCTTTTATACGATTTTTTTTTTTGTATCTTTTTAAAGAAATATATCTATTTGGTTCGGTAATTTATTAGTGTTGTTTTTTTTTATTTTACTTTTTTCGAATACCGTAAACGGGAATGAGTTGGCACGTTTTCTTTAACGATGAAAATACTGGTAGTAACTTTGCTACAAGGATAACAGTGGTATGTATTGGAAGATCCAAAAAAAAATCCCATCCATTTTTAACTGCGGACAAACAAAGTTTCTCTCAACTCGGGTCAAAAAAAAAAAAAAAATGACGTTCAAAAGATGATTTAATAATACAGTTTGACGAGAACCTTTGCTGTAAACACCAATTTCGAGTGTTGGAACGTTCGAGCGATGCGGAGAAGAATTTAAGTCGTTCGGCAGAATCAGCAAGCATACTTATCAGTGACGCAATCGCTTTCGGTAGCAGCAACTAGTGATGTCTTCGTTAATGATATCGACGCGATAGCAGCACGTCGTCTTACGATGGTTGTCGAGCAGTAAAAAATAAAGTACCCTACACCATCGGGAGCGATTTAATCAAAGTCCGATAAACACGCTCAGCGTGGTATCGCGGTCACAGGCAGCGTAAAACCAAGGTAGCTTCTTTCTATCGCCGAAATAACGCAAGAGAAAGTGTCATTTAATTTTTGTTATAGTCTTTCGTACTACTTGTCGGAGGCGCAAAAGGGGCAATATTAATTTCTTGATTATAACCGCCGCGACTAGAGAAAAAAGAGAATACACGCCGATATCGGACGATATCAAACACACACACGTCCCTTAGCTAATTATATTCGAAAAGGACGACGCTGGTAGTAATGCAATTGGAGAGTCCGAGCCACGGACCACCGCCACACTGCGGCATATCGGAGGACGCGATTTCATCGAACAACCTTGAGTGGTCGTTATAAACAAAAATGGATCGCACGCATCCATTGTGACAAGGTAATATTCGGCTTTGGCCCGATGCATGGTACAACAAGTTTTCGTTGTACGTGATTGATCATTTTGAAATTCAATCTGTCCCGGGCCTATTCTTTAGTTTTTTATGTGCTTTTTTTATGCACGTGGATAAAATGAGAAAATCGTATTCATTTATTCTTTCTTTCGTAATGCGATTCTTTTCTGACTAAGTAATAATCCTTCCGGAATATTTATTTATTTATTTATTTTACGTGTCGTACACAGCAACTTAGGCTAGAGACACGGCAAGAAATTACAAAATTATGAAAGTTGAAAGAAAGGAAAAAAGGGGAAAATAAACCGAAATTAACGAGGATTAGCAAAATTATAATAACTTTAATAAATTAGAAGAATTTAGAAACTGAAATAGTTGGTTAAGCACGGTTTCTTCGTCGCACAGCAAATCTTTTAGGTTCGATGGTAATCTACGTTTTTCATCGATGATTACTACGCTTAAAGATCTGATAATAGCGATCAAGTGGCAATGAACTAGAGAAAAATAAAAAGAGAAGACAAAAGATAACGGAGATAAATTTTTCTTTCCAATTTGATGATTTTTTTCTTTTCTTTTATTGTACTCTTTGAATTGGAATGATCATCGAATTTGGTTTTGTTTACGAGTTTTTGCTAGATGTGTGTCTTCTACCTCTTTTCGCTAGCTGAAACAGTCATTTGACATTTTAGTAACGTACCTTTCTCCAGTTAAATAAATTGGCAAATGAGTACGATTTTTATTTTTTTCTTTTGCCCCTGTATCACCGATTTAGCCCCAGTTTTCTCAATCGAAGTATGTTTACATCTCAAACTCAAATTTATACATTAACACGATTGTTTTTTAAAAATCGGTAAAATTCTACATTTCCTTTGTATGTTGCTTCACTGATTATTGATTAATATGAATTGGCAGCGTATTATTATTATTATTATTATTATTATATGTTCGGACGATTTCTTTAAACAATTCTTCCCTTGCTTTATTTTTCAATGTGCGGTCCCCCATACCACATAGATCCCCCCTTCTTGTTCACCGCACACACATATATCTGAGGAGCTAATTATATTTAATTCTTTTAATTATTACGGGGTAGTTATCATGTGACGTACAAGGAATGTATCGACTTTCTTATAAGAATTACAATGAATCATCTGCCAAGATAACACTGGCGAGGTATTATCATGGCTGGAAAGCTGACATACGCTGATTTGCGTCAGTCACTTCAAAGGTTGGCTTACGTGCATGTTCGAAAGAAGTAGGAAAAGGCCGGTTGTAGATTTACCTATAAGAACAGGAAGTTATAATCCTCCATCTTGCTGGCGTAGAACATAATATATATGTATTTATATTATGTAATATATATATGTATATATATATATATATATATATATATATATATATATATATAGCATATATTATTTGCAGCAGTGTGCGATTATGAAATAACAGGTTCTTTGATGTGGAGGTAACGGTGGAATTTTTCAAATGCGAAAATACCGAAAATAAGATGACCCGTTTTAACTTTCACCGAGAATCAGACGGTTATGACGAAAAGGTATAAAACAATTCCGCATACTTAATGTCTTCACTAATCGCCGTTCTATACGCGGTCCTGCCGTTGTCTGTTATATCACTTGAACTGATAAAAACTTGCGAGAAGTACCGGTTTCCGTGTAGTAGTGCGTTTCCGAACCAATGAATGAGCAGCAGCCGCTAGTCGAAAGGCTTCCGCGTGACTTCTTCACTAGTTTCGCTCAAGAACCGCGGCGAATAGTGCCCAAAAATATGGAATACTCAAGAAGTCTTGTAGAAATCTAGGATACGAATTTTTCTTCGTTTATGTTTTATTTATTTATTTTTTTGTTTTGTTAACTTTTTTTTTTTTTCGGTTTATATTCATAACTACGTTATTACGGCTCGAGTACTTATCGCACGCAAGGTCACGTCTAGTTGCGTTTTAATTTTTTTTTTTCAGATCCTACCACCAGCGTATGACCGTTACGTCACCGATCGTAAAAAATATACTACGCCGAGGTATTCTAATAATAGTGATCGTAAACAGCGGTCGCAGCACGTAGCAGTGAAATTTTCGTCTCTCAAACAATTCTGCCATCGTCGCCTAGCGCGTCGTCGTCGAATTAAATATTTTTCCCTAATTAAAACAGGTTGCACGCGGAAAAGTGTGTTCAATTCTGGCGAAAGAAAATCGGTCGTACCATTTGTATTCCACCGTGATACTGCC
Source organism: Icerya purchasi (assembly GCA_039619475.1). Classification (NCBI taxonomy): domain Eukaryota; kingdom Metazoa; phylum Arthropoda; class Insecta; order Hemiptera; family Monophlebidae; genus Icerya; species Icerya purchasi. The sequence goes on from CM077115.1 coordinate 93,185,310, forward strand.
AAGTATCCGACCGTTAGAACTTAAATATTTCGTAAGATGGCTATTTCCGAAACCCAACGCTAGTTCCCTTATGATCAACCTGTGTCTCTAATGCATTAATACACATGTAAAATTCGGCGCTCTTCGTACCCCCTAAGGGGCTCCGCCCCATGACTTCGCCTGAAGATACGGACCCTCAGCTCTATCATTTCTGTACTTCAATGAGGAAAATTGACAAGTCAAACAATCAATTTTGAAGGTAGTTTGTCTGCTTATATGTACAGCATGTAAATTTTCATTAGTTTAAAAGTTTTTCTATAGCCTAGACACTGTTCAAAGCTGCGTAAACCAATTTTGATTCTGTTGATTCTTATCGTAATTACGAACAATCTCGCTAAATATAGAGTTTGCTGAGATTTATGCATCGTTATCATGCGCGCACCGATACCAATGGAAACTGTTTAGAATAACATGCGATCAGAATTACATACGAGGATTGGAGGAATGTAGCGGACAACAATATGGAGATGGCGGCGGCGCGGGAGAGAACCGTGAAAGCGACGAAGGAAGCAAACTGTGCCCAAAGCGCAGGCACCATTAGAAGGGAAGTCAATATCCAAGGAATAGAGAGGGAAGAAAGGTTGAATGGGCAAGTAAAAAGAATCCGGGTTAGAGAATGACGAGGAGTAGGAGTTAAACTACAATTTGTAATGCGCCGAAGTAGACAAAAAAAGTAGTATTGATGGATGGAAATGTAGAAGAAACCTACCGGAAGAAGAAGATAGGCGAGCTAATGACTCAACTAACTTATTTCCTCCTATTCCGGAGTGACAAGGATTCCATAAGAAATCAATCTGGGGATTAGATAAGAAAGGAAAAGATCGTATAAAAAGGATTGCGTAATGAAGGTAGAGGAGATGCAATAGACTGCAGCACGCTCTGAGAATCTGATAGAATAAGGATATTACGAGAGTCGCTTGAAGTATCTGATGAAGAGGCATATAGCAATGAACTCGGCACAGATGATTTAACAGAAGGAAGGATGTTTAAAGGACTCTAGAGTGGTTGGGCGTATTATAACGAAAAAGTTTAAAACACAGCCAGATATTTAAACGAAAAAGTTTAAAACACAGCCAGATATTTAAACGAAAAACCGATTTAGCGAGAAAAGTAAGCAACGAAAAAGAATGTTTTACAATTCGATATTTTTGCGTTACATTTTATAGAACCTCTGAAAGAAAAAAAATAGTAGACAATGTCCAACTTTTATTCTCATCAGTAGTATACATTTTACCTTTTCACTTGAAATATCTAATAATTTATATTGAAATGAAAAATCATCTTTTGCACGCTGATGATGTAACTTCATGTTTTAAAACTTTTAAAAATCACAGGAATGCGGAGACGGAATTGTTTTAAATAGCACGAACAGTTTGATATGTGCAACATTTTTTTTTTTTTTTTTTTTTTTTTTTAATTCCAATAATTAATTTATAATTAGATTTAAAAGAAATATCAAATCTTTCTTCTTACACGTAGTACACAGTTCTTTGAAGAATTTATTAAACATTTTTCTTTTATTTTGAACTAGTATTCCGTTACCGTAATTGAAAATTAACGAATTCGATAAAATCAAATATCACGCTTGAAACGGTACAGGGATTTTTTCACTCAGTTCATATTTAACTGTAATAAACGCGGTTTGATTAACACTTCACTAATCTAGAATATATAGGAATTCCATAATTTGCACAATCAATAAAAACCACATTTCAAACGTGTTCAATTATCCGTAATAAACGATAACTACGTTAAGAAAACACACATATGTGTGTGTTTACGTGTGTAGTGGGTGCATAATTTAATTAAAAAAGTAAAAAGAAAATGAACGACTTATTTCTCAGAATCGCAATTGCGGTTTTAAAGTAATTTCAAGTTAAACAAACTAAAATGCAAATAAACGTTACTCGGAAAATGCACCAACAAGTTGTGTTCCGTAACTTTAGATTATTATTATGCTGTAGCCACGATTATTATGCGCGTAGCATGTCGGATTATTTTGTTTTTATTTTTTAACGACTTTAAAAAGGAGACTGTGTATACATGTTCGTCATGTATGTTTTTTTTTGTTTTTTTTTTTTTTTTTGTATTTTCGCAGGCACATAACTTATTGTGCCCTTGTGAATCGATTTCGATGATTCCTTATTTATTGGAAAGTGTACTCTACCAGTCAAAATAATAACTACTTGCCGATGAATATGTTTCGGTAAACACAGACTGTAGTCATCAAAAAACGTGGAAAAAATGGGTTCTCCTTAGAGAAGTTTTTAGTAATATAACAAACGGATTACCAAAATTTATTATGAAAACGTGAGTTGGAAAAAAAAATTAATTTCTAATAAAACGAAAAAATGAAAACATTATCAATAGTAATTAAAAAATATAGATTTGAATAGAGGAAATTATCGCCATAGCGGAAATTAAAAAGATCAATATAAAAAGAAACATTACGTGTTTTAACATTTTTTTTCTTTTTTTTTATTTCTTCAATCCAACAGCAATAACAACCACCACCTAAATCGTTTATACGATTAGAAGTGGAAAGCACAAAAAAAAGTAGCAAGGGAATAACAGCTGGAATTATCTGTTACAATTTAATATGTTTTTATATTTTAACAAACAGTGTATGCTAAATGATTCTATATTAATATTAGGAAATTTAGTGATTAACCGAAAAATAAAAAAAATAAAAAATGAGACAAAAAATTTGACTAAGAATTTTCATTAGAATAAAAGGAAAATATTCAAATATTAAAATTAAACGGTCGTTAAATAGGGGGATGGCTTAAAGTATTATCGACGTTAGATTTCATTGAAATGCGGGTTCGAATAAAGATAATGAATGCGGAATCTGACGAAATTTAAACATCGTATTCTTTAAGAACCAATATACCCAGAGCTACATTACTGAAAGTAATGTAACTTTAGGTTGATCCATTTTGTCATTCAGAAAAGATCAGCATTGACGCCGTTTGAACAGAGGGGTAATCTCATCCTCTTTAAGGCGGGATCTTTCCAACTTCGACAATTAATCAAAAAGTACTTTTGAGAATCTTCGACTCAAAAACTTCATTTGATTTTTCGTTTGCATTTTTCAAAACAAGTGAATTTGCTGTATAATAATATACTACGAGTATATATAACTTTTCAACTATCATCACTGATGAATAAATCCCATCTTAATATTTTCTTTCTTTCTTATTTATTTATTTTTTTTTTATATTCGCATGTAGCGACGAAAAAGATAGAAAGCATAGTTTAACTGTAATGTGTGGAATACATTTTCAGACTTCAGAGTAGCTCTACATATGGGCTAATTGTCGTTAGTTTAAACTTTAAAGACAAATAAATTGCAATTATATCGAGAGATGAGGAGTTTTTTAATAGGAAACGCCTTTTTTAGGCCGGGGATAAATATTTAATTTTTGTGGCGTGTGATTAGCATGATATGGCAAAGCAGTCAGCGATCTCGTCATTTGTATCACCCTAAAAATGTGATTCGGCTTGTAGAGACGCGATTACACTTTTCAAAGCATTCAAATTTTTGTAATGATTTTAATTTTCTTAGAGAACTTAAAAACATTTACTGACGGCACGGATCGTAAAATATCTACATACTGAATTGAAATTTATTTTCCCTCTCGGAAAATTATTCTCATTACTTTTCATCATCAATGTCGTTAAATCTTGTAGTACGTCTATCATTTTGTGAATGATTTTCCCCCATTCATTTCGGGAAATCGCCAAACGGCGATAATTTAAAATTTAAATGCAGAATCTGACTACATTTTTCCGGTTACGGTCTTCCTTAACATGTTCCCCGGAGGGTGATCTATGTCTGTTATAATATTTATTTCATTAACCAGAAAGCGTTTTGTCCGTTAATCAGCATACAATTCGCAATCTTATTGTCAACATCAAACTATGTTTTTCATCGATCATCTCCGAGACTTATGATGTGTAATTTTTTCAGCGCAAGATGTTTTTCTTAAATTTTCCGTCGATAGTTTGTAGACTCTCGTAATTTTCTTTCTTATGTAAAGATAACAAAGTTCCGTAAGTAATTTGTAAAAAAGTGAGAATACCAGTGAGCGCATAATATACTCATACGTGTTTCGGTATGTTTGCAAATTGTATGCAGATTACATTCAAGCGACCACCCGTATTTCGTTTAATTTTGCACCTTTGCTAACCATCACTGGATGTTAAAGAATCGATGAAAATAAAGTGAAAACTCGATTTCGTAATTCATCAATGTTCGGAGATAATTTCAGTTTTCTTATTAATTTCTCATATCTCTTTTTTCCCCGCATTATTATTCGCAGCTCGAAGTTGTTACTCGCTGCCTGTAGTTTAAAAGGAATATCAGATTTTGAAGTAGTTTGTGCATCTATTATTACGGAAAATCATTTCTATAGAGGTTTATCGTTTTGATTCGTTCATGTTCTTCCTTATTGGCTTAGTGGCGAAATACAGCTTGTTATTATTACAAACAATTACCGAAAAATGATTAAATTTAATCCAGTATCTCTAGGTATCACTCTGCTGCCGAGCGTTCGTTCTGCCCATTTAGATCCTATTTCAATAGTCTACTGTAATTCGGCCTTAAAAACGGATTTCTATTGGAACTGATGAGAATCGATGGTTGCCGTTTAATCACTATAGTAAGAACTTTTTTTACGATTACATTTTAAACTTTATTCGCTTTCGACCGAGTACTACCTGTGCGTACGAGATAACTGAACACTAATTGTTTTTCTCCAATTTTTCACATAATTATCTGTGTAAAGTTAACTTACTGTCTACGTAACAACTTATGCACAGTACAATTTGTTACGAATATATTTATTTTTTTATATGTTTTTTTAAAAATTTCATTATCGTTATTATTATTATTATTATTATTATTATTTACACACACTAAATACGTTAAAACGACCACAACAGTATGTAAAATTTGAGAAATTTCAACAAGCTACGTAAGAATTTGTGGCAATATTAGCTGAAGTGTTTACAGACAACTTTTAACACGGAATGTTGAAATAATTTCGCGAAAAGCACCTGTAGCAGCGGTTATCATTGACAATTGGACCAAATATCGTCGGTTGTGAAACTGCACCAACAGCGCCGCACCTCTTCCAGTTGGTAAACTTTTCGACAAAAATTAAACTCTAACAAACAATTAGAAAAATTATACAGCTCAAGCGGCAAGCCGTCAATTTACTCGCTTCCTTTAATAGAACATTACGCTACATTTGTGTACGAACAGTCTCGCGCTATGTAATTACCCTACCCGATGATGATCTCATAGGCAACTTGACCTATATCGTGAAAAAGCTTTCGTTTCACTTACGAAGATCAATTTGCATCGGTATCATCTTGATTTATCAGCCTTGACCGCATAATGAACCGCCTCCCTCTCATTCTTCGCTTATCTAAAGCTCTCTCAGACTTTGTCAAGTAAACAGTACAGACAAATAGTGTTGCAACAGTTGTTGCATTTATTTTCGGGCGTACCGACCACATTTCATTCTAACCTTTTTTCCAAACGCATGTTCGATAAACCAAAGAAATAGCCAACACAATTAGCAAACAAATCCGCCACAGCCCTCCATCATTCGCTTACATTCTCCTTCTTCAGAACTATTTTCCTCGTGTATCCCTCTTTCTCGACCGGATTGCTGTGCAAACTCGTTATTTCCATCGAGTCCAGGTTTTCGTAAATTTTGCAGAGTTTTGCCATCATCCGCAATTAATACGAAAAATATGTAACGCTAAATCAAAGTGACTACTTCCTATTTTTGTACGCGCTTAATTTAATGGACATTTCGAATAAAATCTGCGAATTTTTTAAAATTTCACCACTTTTTTCGATTCCCCATTTTCAATCCTCCCTGTTTTTCTATATTCTTTAAAACGACCACCTTTGAGAGCTATTCCGATGTAGAAAGTCGACAGAGAGTGTAGACGAACCATATGTTTATAAAGGGTGAACTCACTGACAACTTCGAAGGATTTGTTTTCAGTTTTACCATTCTCGTCGTTGGTTCAGATTGCTTTTTATTCTCCTTTTTGTTTTAAGAAAAGTCCAGTTCTGGTATTTTATGTAAAACATTTCACTCTAGATTTGGGTCCGATCTTTTAGTCCTTTTTCCTAAGCCTGGTTCTCCTAATTCCCGCTTCTCTAGAGTTTTCTTCTCTTCCTCGTTCTTACATCATTCGGCCATTTGACATCTTCTCGCTATCGTCTTTTTCTCTTTCTATTCTCCATTCTAATCCTAATCATTCCAAAAAGCTCTTCTCTATTAAAAGTTCTGTTCTTTATGAACATTAGTTAAAACTTGAGCTTGTTATTCCGTATTATGCATCTCTTCTTTCCCGTTATTTCCTTCTCTGTTTGTTGTTTTTTGTGTTTTTGATATTTATCTGATCGAATTAAATTGCTTACGCTTCTTTTCTACCATTTCTGAGCGGAAATCGGTCAATCTGAGAAAACAAAAATCCTAATTTTTTAACGAAAATATCTTTCGTTTCGGTACTGGTTGTTTTTTCCTCTTAAAAAATTCGTATATTATATACCATTCCATTTTATCTTATGTAAACCGTATGCTTCCATTGTACCTCTTTTTCTTTCTATTCAAATTTTTACCCCTCCTGTCCGCTTTAAAATTGTCAACTTTGGCAATTTAAGAATTCGCGAATTACATGTTTTTTTAGCGCACATTCTTTTCTCCTTCAACCCTTCATTTCTATTATAGCGTTACTCTATCAACTGTAATATATCTCTTTGTTTTTATTTTTTTTTTTAATAAACAGTGTATGTAAAAAAGAAAAATTTAATTTTATAAATATCATAACCGATTAATCAGCTAAAAAGTGAAATAAAAATTGCTACGGTGGTTAATCTGAGTATTGTGATATATTTAATCTTTAAAAATGACATAGTCAATTAAAACCGACTTCCTTCTAAAATAATTCAAGAAAATCACTACCTGAAATTGGGTGAGATGCAGTGAATATCGTGTGTTTATATATATATATATATATATATATATATATATATATATATGTGTGTGTGTGTGTGTGTGTGTGTAAGTGGACACACATCACATATGTGGTAGCACTACGAATTCAGGCGAAGACTGAAACTCACCTGAACCAGAATTACACAAGACCGGGAAAAATAGCGAAGAATAATAAATGAACAACAGGCCGTTTAATCTGAAATTCAAGAAGAGGCTGCACCATAAGATATTGATGATAAATAATAATAATAAAAATAATAATAATAAAAATAATAATAATAAAAATAATAATAATACACATATGCAAATGCGTACATATATGTCGTAACTTTTGTGGTAACTCGTCATCGAGCCACATTATTCGTAAATGTTCTTGTTTTTATTTCAATTACAGCTTTTAAATGCGACATTTTATCAACACGAAAAGTCAGTCATGGTTCGTTTAAAAGGATGAAAAAACGAATATGTCCGAAATGCTCACGATGATCGTATTAAAAAAAATGTTTTCAAAACGACATGTCTATGCCCAACAAAATCATATTATCTACAGCACCACTTTCGATATTTCATTTCATTATGCAATTTAGTATATTATAAGTGGCTGTTAATAATTTAATACTCTTTAAATAATATTTTAAAATTTTAAAAATCGGAATATACACATATACATTATAAATATATATATATATATAAATATAGGTATATAAATAAATATATATATATATATATAAATATAAATATATATATATATATATATATATATAAATATATATATATATATATATATATATATATATATATAAATAAATATATATATATATATAAATATATATATATATATATATATATATATAAAAATATAGGTATATAAATAAATATATATATATATATATATATACAAAATATTTATACGAATAATATATATACACAAACTCTATCCTAGACCTGGCTATGGAGAGAATGTCTGGACTTTGGTTTCAGTTACGTAATTCTTATGAAACAAATGTTTTATAAGCGTGACGCAAAAACGTTAAAAATTTCGTTACAAGATTTTCTTATTACCCCTGGCACCGTAAGAATGGCACTTATTTAGTAGAATACAAAATGTTCGTAAATAGTTTTGCTGCATTAAAACCAATGAATATTTACAAAAATGTTTGCAATTTTGTTGCATTTAAACTAGCGTATGGTTAAAAACTTATCATAACAAATAATTCTGCTACATTTAAAGCAACAAAGATTCACAGAATTTTCGATAGCGTCGAAACGGACTTTGACCAGCATAATAAGTACCGGTTTCTTTTCGGATAAGTTTTTATTAAAATTCATCTTTGCCGTTATTATGTAGATATGTAAAGTATGGCGAATGTAACCCTAATCATATTCGCATCGAAAAAGTTTATTTTTTTCTTCACTGACATGTATAATTCTCACGGCATTCTTTATTACAGTGTCCTCATTACACGACTATTACGAGTATCCTACACGCACTAACAATTCCAGCTGGTTGAAACGGATGGCAATTATCAAAAATACACCGACTGCGTATTCCAGCCAGTGAGTGAGAAATAGATTTTATTTTCTCATGTATGCACGCACTTCTTTTTCTTTTAGGCCGCGCTACTAGCATCCTTATTCGCATTTCCGTTATTTATTTGCTAAAGGAAAACAAACTTTCTTAGGTGAACAGAGAACTCTACAGTTGATCGAGCTAATTCTCTTCTTATAATTAAAATAGGTGCAAACGCTTCGTAATTTCTATGCAATATTTTCACCACATATTTTATAGTCGTGCCGTATGCTTTGAACTTTACTTCCGATCGCTTCCAAAGTTCATTTTCTCTCACGGCCGAGATTTGAGAATATGTTCGTCGTCGCGTGCGTTCTTTTTTTTTTTATTTTATGTTCTAAGCGCATAAACAACTTGCGCCCACGTCGACTGATTTCGATGATTCCTTATTCATCGGAAAGTGTAGTCAGAATGCGAGTACGAATAAAAGTGTCGGTGAACATCAAAAAAAAACACGGAAAAAATAGGCTAGAAGTTTTTAGTAATATAACAGTCGGGCATTACCAATTTATCACGGAAATGTATTATAAGTTGGGAAGAAAGTAATTTTAATAAAGCGAAAAAATTAAAACATTATCAACAATAATTAAAATATAGATCCGAATAAAGGAAATTACTGCCATAGCGAAAATTTAAAAGCTCAATTAACGGAAATATTTCTTATAACTTTTGACTGCGTGGGTTGATTCAAGTGATTATTTATTTTTCGGTCAAAATTGGTAGTTTACTGACTTAATGTAACCGAATAAAAAATTAGGCTAACAATTTCCATTAAAATAGAGGGAGCAAGTATTCAAATTTTAAAAATTAACGGGAGTTAAAAGAGAATCGCTTATTACCAACGTTAGTTTTCCATGGAAATGCGGCTTCGAATAAATGAATACAGAATTTGACGGAATTTGAAACATTCTTCAACCAATACACCCAGAGCAGCATTACTGAAAGTAACATTACTTTAGGCTATTACCGTTAAAAAATATTACACTAAAAACTGCAAAACAAAATAATTAAAAAAACAAAAAACATTCGAGGTACATCAACTACCTAATATAAGTGTATTCTTGGCGTTTGCAATTTGGCTTATGTAATAAAATTATTGTAATGTTATTCTCATTTATGATGGTTTTTAATTACTTTTGTAATGAGAAATTTGGCTTCACCTCTTTAACAATTATTTTATTAAATTACATTTTACTGCAATATATATATATATATATATATATATATATATATATATATATATATATATATATATATATATGTATGTATATATATATGTATGTATATATTATTATCCTTCAATATATTTTCTACTCTTTAATGAATTTTATTAAATGTTTAGAGTAAATCTTGAAGTTTGAATTTTTTTTTAAGTACTTTTTCTTCTTTTCTTTATACGAAATTTGGATTTTAAATGCACGATATTCGGTGCTACTTACAGTCCCTATTATTCATATTTTGCTTTTAGCATAATCGGTGTAAATACCCAAAAGCCATCACAATATTTAGACAAACACGAAAGTCGTAAAGATGTACTTTACATCTATGAAGTTTTAATAGATTTCTCCAAGTCAGATAAAGACTACAGACGCCTAGACAACATACGACCTTTACCAGCTTTTACTTAGTATGTAGTCACTGTAAGATTGTTGGAAAAGCCTTACTTATTCGCTTCATATCCTCCAGCGATAAAAATATAATCGTTGCTCACCCTCCATTCGACCACTCATGAACTTACGAGGGGATTGGTGAGAATATTTAAGAAACTATAAAGGAAAGTGATGCTGTTACAATGCGAACGCACTCGGCAAGATGAAACTCATCTTTCGAAATGATTGAAACTAAATTCCAAAGTGATCAAAAGTTATTTAAGCATTTTTACTATCCAGATCATCTCCCCGATTCTTCTCCGTATTTGAGAAATATCTTGTAAGTCTCTTCCGTATTATATTTACTTTCGTGTTCTTTTTCCCCATAATTTTCTTATACTCCCGCACATTCTCTGCGTGCTGATTATACCGTACCGGTCTCTAGCACAATGCATATAACAAATTTACTAGCAGATGCTGATTGTATTTCAAAAAAAAAAACAAAAAAAAAAATGGTATATTATTACTCGTACAATAAACTCCAAAAAGTCGGAAGTACTTTTTCACGTAGGTAATCAAAACTCAATTATAGCAGCTAAAATTTCGTGTTTCAAGGGTTTTCAAAGTGAAAAATACACATTGATCGTTTCCAGACAAAAGATTCAATTTTTTTCGGGGCAAATTGATAATTTATTAGCAGTTAGTGGTACAATATATGTTAATCTTCTGGAACATGTCTTACTTAAGTGTAACTAGTAAGATAAAATGATAATTCAAAAACATCTACAATTTTAATACAGATAAACGCCCTAGATGTGTATTAAGGGCTCATCGTCGTACCGCAACATCTCACATTTGCAATTACAGACGAAATTACAAAACATGCTGCCTTTTTTTTTTCTGTTTACTCTACTGAGCGTTCTAATAACCTAATTAAGTTATTCCCAATTACAGGCGACTTCAATTTTATAATTGGTCAAGTTCCCATTTACAGTTTTATTAAGCCGTGAGCGTTAAAGAAAATCTATTTTTCAAATAGTAATTTAAAATAATTGGGAAAGATCCGAACCACGAAAACGTTTTGTAAATTTGCAAAATTAAATAACATTTTTTCTTCCGTTGAAATTTTACACATTCCTTGGACGTAAATTTTTTTAATCTAAGAGTAATTACGAAAGAAGTAAAATTTATCACTACTTTTTAGTATTATTAATATTAATTATTTATCATTATTTATCATCACTACTAATTATCATTATTATTATTATTATTATTATTATTATTATTATTATTATTACTACTACTATTAGTTGTTCTTTACTATTATCGTTATAAAATCTTTATACGAATGGGGGCGGCACAGGACAAACCCAAAAGCAGCAAATCTCTGTACCATAACGCGTGACCTTGGTAAATACGTACACCGCCGCGTGGTGGAGTAATGAATTAGGAGAAAATTGACTAATTAAATTAAAAACCTTCTTATTTCACGCAGTACGCCTGCTAATTGGATACATCCACCTTTTAGCACAGAGTTACGGTGCCATCGTACACGAGATGTGCACGGAGCTCTGCTTATCACTACCGCTTACTATTGTGCGCGTATACGTTTACCGGTACACCCCTATATGTGAATATTGTTAATATGTAAAGAACCTACCGTAGGCAGACAATAATATACAACTGTGCCAAGGTAAAAGAGTTTCTTATCAATAATTCCAAGTATGTACTACACGGTGCACTTTCTTATTTTCTTCCTACGTGCAGACTTCATCGTTTGCACGCGTCAACGGTACACAGCAAACTGTCCGCTACCGGAAATGCAATGAGCCAAAATCTTTACGGCGACCGATATTTTCGACGAAGAAAGGAGATAGAGCGCTGCAGCAACGACGACCCGGTGAGCCATTGTGTCCTCCGAACACGTCGAAAAAAGGCGGACCACGGTCAAATTGTTAAATAATTATTTACATACACAAACACAAACCCGCGCGTGTAATTCGTATAATCCGAATACAGAGCGAGAGAAATCGTGGATTTTCTGTGCGTTCGCTGATGATAGCGACAAGTTCGACTTGGTAGCGAATACTATTTGGAAAGATAGATAGATAATGATACGCTAGTTATCCAATAAAAAGAAAGGTACCTGTGTCTCTGAATATTCCACGCACATACGGTTATAGAGTTACCGTGCGCACATCGCGTGTGTGCGTGCGTACCTTAATTCTTGCACTGCAGCATCCGATCTAGATGATGACCTGAATTTCCGGGTCTATAGTCGAGAAACCGAAGCAGCAGCGACAACAGGAAATTGCAATAACCCAATTACACATTAGCGCCCCATCCTCTACTGGCATCCACTTGGTTGTATAGGAAATTATATTTCGTATATATTTTATTTATATGCCGTATACGTGTGACCGGAGACCGTTAAGCTGTGGCCATTTCTTTTTAACAGCTTTGCTACTTGCGTTTCGTTTTACAGCTCCAGTTGATAAATGTAATTTTTTTTCTGTTTCTATGTTAAAAAGAATTTCGAATAAAAAAGCAAACAATGCTCATTGGCGAGACAGCAAGAAATGTCGAATATAATAATCTCTGGAACGTAATAAATTGTGGTAAAAAGTGCGAAATATTCTATATTTTCCGACCATAATTTTAGTAATTACATTCGGAATATTTTTTAATTACTTCAGATGTTGTTGTTGTTTTGTTTTTGTTTTTTTTTTTTGGGGGGGGGGGATCCAAAGATATGATAGCGTTAATGATTATATAGGAAAAATATTAGAAATGGAGCATATAAATGAACCTAACAAAGGAATAACCAAAAGAGAAGAAAAAGAAAAAAAGCTGTGAGCGCTGTAAGACGTAGGGAGACATTTGAAGAAATGAAAGGACATTCAAGTAAAATGTGATTCGCATCACAAATGAAGTTTGCTTCCGACGGATCAAACGGGCAAAGAGGAGACTGGCGGTAACGGGAAAACGGAAGAACGAAGCAGGAAGCAAGCTGTAATTTAACCGAGTGTCTAATTATAAACGAGATGTGGTTCACTAGAATTTACCTTTTTGTTTTTCTATTTCTATTTTTAATAAATTTTTCAACTGTTAATAGTGCTCGGACAAATATTTTTATCGAAGAGCATATTAAAATTACGAACAGTTTGAAAATTTTTGCAGAGTGTATTTAAAAGGAAAAGGGCATCGAGATTTATTTTATTAGAGTTCCATTTTAATTTTCAAGCGGACGTCTGAGAATCAAAACATATCGGTAACTTTTTTTTTCTTTTTCTAACGGATTTTTCAACGAGGATATTAGCTCAAGAAATGAGGAGAAAAAGAAAATAAATTTATATTCTTAAACGTTTAAGGATTGAGGGTGAAAAAAATTCAAGAGTAGGAATAACAGAAGCAGAACGAAGTGAGAGAATATAAGAAACACCGCCAATAAGAGAGAAAGCTAGAAGAGCGATTGCTTAACAGAAAAGGTCGAACATTTAAATAATACATGACATCATGATCACAACGAAAGTAAATAAAACGGAGATGGAAAGGACAAAATTGAGTAGAAGCCCAAATAATACATGACAACAGGATCACAAAGAAAGCATAGAAAACGGAGATGGAAAGGACAAAATTAAAAGTAGAAGTAGATGAAACGCGAAAAAATAATATTCAGGAAGAAGACTGTGATTAAAGCGAAGGCGACAAATAACCGAGACTGAGGAATGTTTAAAACAGAGAAAGTATTTAGAAAACCATGAACGGGACTGATAAAAGGAGGCAGCATTAGAAACAAAAAGAAGAAGAAGAAGAAGAAGAAGAAGAGTTAAAAATACTCTGGAGCGAGTCATTTGAGAAGAGAAGAGCAAAATTATAAGCTGGAAATGTAAGCTGTCACTGGAAATAGAAGAACCGGCTAACGAATATCCAGGCTAGATTCTAGGAATTCACGGGAGATCGATGTCAAACGATTGAAGCAGGAACAAATCATGGATGAGGGAGTGTATGAAAAGTATTATATACTCGGAAGAGGTAGAAGGAAGGTTAGATAGGCTGTAGAGCACTTGCAGAATCCGAGATTATGAACACTTTGTGCGAAACTAATTAATGAGGAAACAAAGAGAACAGCGCGCAGAATAGCAACAGATTTCACATAGAAAATTGAGCAAAAAAAGGGGAGCTTAAAAAATATTTTCCGAATAATTCAAGAACGGACAAAATAAAAGGTAAAACAACTATATTTGCAACCGTCAGTATAAAGGGAGTAAAGAAAACCTAAAGCAATGAAAAATTAAATTATGAAGTCATGTTGAGTGACACATTTAGAACGGAACGATAAAGAAAGACATTTAACAGGATGAAAATAATTAGAAAAAATGGAAAGCAAAATAAGAAAGTTTATCACGACTATAAATAAATGGCGAAAATTTAAGATGACGAACAGAAATGTAAGGGAGATAAAATTGGAATTTTACTAGAAGTAAATTGCCGTTTATGAAGGATAGGGCAGTAGAGAAACAAGTGAAGAAGAATAAATAAGCAAGCGCTTAATCAAAAAGCGATAACCTAAACAGAATATCTACGAATAAGGACAAGAAATGGGATTCGGCAATGATAGCCGAAACCAAAATAGATCTTAGAGCACCAAGGCCAAAACGAAGACAAATATTTTGAATGCGATATAATTTGAAAAGGAAATACCTGGAGGAATTGCCATAAATAAATTAACAGTAATCTAGGAGAAAGAGCGATTGATTTATAGAACATGAGTAAAATTACACACAATTTTTACACAATTTCTTTTGTGGGCTTTGCTGTAAGAAAGTGTCGCAGCAGAAGTGTAAACCACTGCAACCGACTACCACCAGCAGTTCTGTATGCACAAAGATACCTCCACCGCCAGATACCGTGACAGTCCTACATCCCACATCAGGGAAATACGGACACCAGCCATGCAGACATCCTCGTACAATACCCGAGCTGATAAAATAATAAACATGTCCAAGAAATCGAAATTTAAGCGAATTATGTCAAGTAAATGTCTTGTACTTCGGACATTATCAAAAGATGGCGCCATAAATCTCGAATCTATATCAATATATATGTCGATATATATATATATATATATATATATATATATATATATATGTATGTATTATCATGAAATATATTTATTTATAAATAGTACACTAGAGCCTTGTAGTCAGTTATTGCATATACAATATTTGAAAAAACTACAATAAAAACAAATAAAAACTGGTCGTTTCTATAGAATTCATGAAAATTTCAATCTTCTTTCCTTTTGTCAAAAATTGAAAAGAAATATGAATTTCGGTCCATTGAGCAGTCATTATTTCGCAGAAATTTCGGTGGGGGACGTCGAACCCTAAAAATACCACTCAAATACGGCCCTGTATATATATGTATGTATATAATATATATATATTATTTTTTCTTCAGTCGTATTGCTGACTACCGATTTGTACATTCTAGCTGTATAGACATAGGCATAATGTTCATGACAATTGTTATATGCTAGGCGAGTTTACACACTTGAAATTGATAGAGTGAATGTTTGATTTACATCGTTATACAAAAGCAGTCCCAAGTGTATGTTTGTTGTATACTAACTAGCGCGCATATGACATGTTTGCCATTGCCTTCCATATGATTCTATTAGCGATTATTTAATTAACTTTTTGTAATAATTTCCATTGTCGTCTAGAATCAAGACTTCCTTAACGAAAGCCAATCGCTTTAGAAACCAGACTATCGCGACGAGTATAACATAGATAGATATTTACAACGTCAAGAGAACAACTTCAGAATCAATAAATGATAGTTTTGTTTTGTAATAGTTATAGAAAAGTAAACCACGTCATAAGACACAGAGGACCGGGCGCCCATAAGTGACGAACACAAAAACAACTTTTATGTCGGACAAAGTGAGGCAAGCTTAGGGTCTTTTACAAAATGGCATGCCTTATGACTGCTGATAATTTCAGTTAGCTTATCAGCAAGAACTGAAAACGGCAATAGAATATTTGGCGAGACAACGGAAGACGAAAAAACAGCTATGGTTGAGAAAAAAGACCTCGTAAGACTAGAAGTTTGAAAAAGCTAAATCATGGAAGGGGTTGCGCAGTTTGACTGCTAATATGACGGAAGGAATGCTTTTGATAAACAACACTATCTGCCAAAGGGCGCGTATAATGAAAAAGTGAGAGGTAACCGAAAATTAAAGGACGCGCGGAACGATGTATAATAAACGATCCTTCCGCAAAATGATGTGCATTCGAAGTCAATGTCAGTAAGCTCGAAGCGCATGATTATCGTTCGTCGTCAGATGTGGAATTTACTCGTATTTCTAAAAACTCGGTCTTTCTATCTTACGTCAAATATGTATTTGTCTCAACTCCCCTCGTGCTCTTCTCAAAACCGTAAATTTCCATCGAAGGCTCACACACTATAAGGAGGAGTGACGGTCTAGTAGAGGGAAAGTGACCAGAAAATTTGCCTGATCTTTCGAAAGTAAATAAATTTAAATGATATTCGTCGTGCATGAAATTGAATTGAATTGAATTGAACTGAATTGAATTAAAAAAAAAAAACAAGAAACAGATTCGCGAACAAGACGACCGTATTTCATTGGTAAAGTAATCTTCCGTTGAGTTATAATAGTTTTTTTCCAGCACACTGACGACTTCTTCAATGTATCGATCTCCCAATCACAATCTCTTTGTGAATTCATCGGCGACATTCTAATGACTCTCCTTTAATTATGCCTGCGCATTTCCTCCGAAAATAATTAAGGAGCGCGTTGTATTCAATAATATAACTCGTAGGGGGAATTTGAATTTTATTTGGGCCAACTGGAATACGTTAAAGTTCACTGGCAGTCCGTGTGTGTGTGTGTGTGTGCGCGCGCGTCACGAACGACCATAAACAGTGTGATACTAATAGGAAGAAACACGTGCAATCGGTGGTGCGTCAGGTAAATGTTATCGGTCCGGCAAGCGCGCGATGCCGCAGCGTTGACGAGTAAATAAAAGGTGGTGTTTAAAATTCAATGAATGTCAACCGTTGTGTACTGGCACGCCTTGTCGTTTAGACTACCTGCTCGTCGTAGGTCTTCGGGTTATGATGAAATATGGCAGTCGCACGAAGCGGTCGCTGATAACCTGAAATGAGATTATTATTACGCGCGAATGGACGGATGGATGGATGGATGCACGGACGGAAAAAAATGCACTTTAGGCACGACACGCATTAATATAAGAGCGAGAGAACGATGGCAGTGCACGAAAAAATACACGAATATGTATATTAAAAAAAAACGCAACTACTGCAACCATATAGGCGAGCATCTTTGCCGCGATAATACTGAAGTGGTGTATTTAGAGAATAAACTCGTTACCGCGAATTGCTATTGTTTTTTCTGCCACATTTTGTCATTCTCTCTCTTTCCCTTCCTCTGAATTCTTCGCGGAATTCAGCCATAAGAAAATCATTACTTCCGGTTGTTTTTTAATTAGAAAATAACGAAAAGATAAAATTTCTATCCGCGAAATGTTGTTTGATTTGTTTTTTAACAAACTTAAACATATTTTCAAATCGCGAGCGTTTTTTCTTTTCATTTTTTTAACCCCTAATATCATTTTGCAGAAATCTTACTATTTTAACTATCGAAAATATAGTTCAAAATTATTTCGTGCCACGCTGTGACAGTAACGACTGAATTCTTCGCGAAAAAATTCGATTCGGTTCACACGGATAGTGTTAAATGTAAAGGAAAAAATTGCAAAAAAAAAAAACAAAAAAAAAACGGTTTTAGATAAAGCTTAGTGCCATAAGACGATCGAAAGATAGGAAACATTTTCAAATTTTTAAAATTGAGAATTTGAGGTTTCAAACTAGAACCATGTCGCGTGGCTATTAGCTAAGAGATTGGACTTGTCGTTACGACAATAAAACTCTATTATATAAAATAGTAAAACCGATCTGGTTGTACCGTATACAGTTGTGAGGCTGCGTAAAAACATCCAACTTACAGAAAATACAGTGATATCAAAATAGGGTACCATTATTGCAGCACGTCTCAAATTATACCTTCCGTTATGACTTAAACGTGTCATGTTTCTGGAGGATGAAATCAAAAAACAAGCAGATAAACATGTCGCCCGACTTATTAGCATCCATATGAATCCACTTGCTAACAATTTGCTGGATAACTCCGGTGAAATAAGCAGACTGTGGCGAAATAAGTCTTTAGACCGTGTCCAGCTATTATAAGGTTCAGAGGGAGGACTACCGAGTACTACCCCTTAGTGTTGTGCGATTTCGAAATGTTTTTACAACCGAAACAATCGACAATTGTCAAAAAAAGCAATTGAATGATTTTCATTCGAATGATTGTGGTGAATCCGAATGAATTATTCGAATAAAAACCGAAACTATCCGAACACAAACGAATGAAGTATTCGTTAAACATCGACTAGATTCTTCTGAGAGAAATAGCATTTCGAATGATTGTTGCGAATACGAATGAATTATTCGAATAAAATAACATTTCGAATGCAACTACGGAATAATCGCATGCATTCGAAGTCATCGAACAATCGAATAATTCGAATGAAACATTTCGAAGTTGCCCATCACTACTACCCCTCCACAAAACATTCTTTATCGCAATAAATTAATCGCTAAATGACCACTAAAGTTGGTCAGTTGCGATGAAATAATAATAATAATAATAATAATAATAAAAAAAACAATTTCTGTTACGTTAATTTCGACTGATAAATATAAACAAAAAAATTCCATGTTTCGCAATAATTGTTACCATGATACTTTAGAAAAATTTTGGAGATTCTTGTTAGCGTTCGATTTCTTTCCTTTTTTCTTTTTTTTTTAGGGGCGCTTCAACTACGACCATTAACCTAGTGGAAGTTAAATTTTTAAAAATTACATTAGCGGAATTCGAACCTGGTTCTAACACCACTGTCTAACCAGCTAAGGGTTTGTTTGATTTGCTCTTTGTTCATTATGAGATGATGTCGAAAATAAGAGGCGAAATTTTTGCTTAAGACCTATAAAATTTTTTCATTTGTATTTGAAGATCTCTATTCTTTTTAGAAAGCGTGGTTCTTCAAACATAGGTGTGTAATATGCGTTGTCGCAACATCCCGCCTGGTCATTCTTTTACTTCTTCAAACCAAACAGTGTGCAGCAGCAGTGTTTTGCTTTTTCACAAGCTATGCACCGTTCCGAGTGTTAGTGGCAATACTTATTTTTTCCGAAATCAAACTGAAAAATTTTGGTAAACTGGGAAAAGTTAAAAATCAGTATCGAACTTAAGGTATTTGAAATTTCCCAGAGGATAATTTGCATTTTGTTTATTTATTTATTTATTTAATTATTTATTTATTTATTTATTTTTATTTTTTGAATACTCTACAAACATGAATATGGCCAGGGTTTGCAATTTGTTATCACATATGCTATTTCGGTATAGAAGCGGTCAAAAAAAAAAAAAAAAAACAAAACACGAGCTATATCGGTCACTTTCATAAATCAATTTCAAAAATTGCCTATTTCGACGAGTACGCTACCGTAACGCTATATGTACCATTGTAAATGTCTGTTCCACCTACCGATGACGTTTTTTTTTTTTTGTATTAACAATCTTTTCTTATTTGTGTTTTACCGAAAAACAGGGGTCTGTCATAGCACTGTAAGCAATTCAATGACCGCTTATCCCGCAGATTTCCTGCTAATAATACTCTTGCTTTGTCTGACGATCACTCTACCACTCTTTTATACCGTTTTACGCATTCCATTTCCAACTTTTTTTTCCATTGAAAATTCAACCTTCACCACATTCTTACCTTTGATCTTACCCGCTTGTCGTTCTATCAGTTTCAGTTCAAAATCGCTTTTCCGTTTTTCTTCCACTCACTTCAGATTTCGATTTCGGTAAATCGCTTTTCGAATATTTCTCCATTTCCTGTCGACTCGCGAATTTTTTCACTGGCATCTATGTTTGGACAGCCCCACATTTGGTACAGGGCTCACACGTTCTCTCTTCTTTCAGCGATATTATAATGCATCCTGTCATTTCTTCTCCGTTCCTTCCAGTACATCTTCATCAGCTTCCCGTGCCGGATCTTTCTTTCACTTGTCCAAAATGCTCCCGTTCTTCCTTTTTCCTTTGAACCCCTTCCAATCCAGTACCTTCCTTCGAAATTCGTTTCTATCTTTTATTTCTTCTTCGTTTATTCTGCAAGGTCACTTTTCACCTCCCGAAACCAGTTCAGCTTTGTGTTCGCGTTTTCGTCGAAATAGTCAAACGGTTTCTTCGTCATCCTTTTTCCGTCTATTCTTTTCAAATGGCCATACAGTTTCACTCTTCTTTTCCGCATGGTGTCACCAATTTTTTCAATGTTTTCATAAATTTCTTTATTGCTTCTCAATTTCAACATTCCGTTTTCCTACAATTCTGTTCCATACTGCTGTGCTATGTTATAAATCTTATTGAAAAGTAAATAAATACACTTTAAACCACAAATTGTTATTTAATTATTTAAAATAAAAAAAAACGCCGACTATCTTCGGATAGTATTATCCATCTTCATGGTGTATGTTTATATATATATATATATATATATATATATAAACATACACCATGAAGATGGATAATACTATCCGAAACTAGTCGGTGTTTTATTTTTATTCCGTTTTCCTGTTTCGGCCCCAGAATTCTTCTAATAATCTTTCTTTCTTCACACGTTCTCTCATTAATAGTAATTTTCCATCTTGGCCTCTTTCGTTCTAGCTAATTCTAATTAAAATCTTAACCCCTAACACTTCTTTAATGGGAACTTTCGAAATCTTCGTTAGTGTATTCGGTTGAAAATGTTTTTTTTTTTTTTTTTAAACTTTAATGAAATTTAAACAAAAATTTAACCTTACATTGATATATGATTATTAGGTAATTTAATTAATATTTCGACGGCAAAATTCAGCTATTATTAAAATGCGAAAAACATTGGCGATTTTACGCGGTGACCTGAAGCAATTAAAACAGTTTTACTGACAAGTTCAATTTTCAAATCACAAGCAAAGTTCGGTAATTATACTATTATTATTAATAACTAACATAGCATAGCACATGTATATATATATATATATATATATATATATATATATATATATATATATATATTACGTTCTAAGGCATATTGTGTTCAGAATGTTATTATTTTCGTTCTTTCCTATTGATATGTTGTACATGCTCGCCACGGGCGATGTAGTTTTTGAAGGTTGCACTCGGGTTTGTTGAACTCGATATACCGACACACAAAGTACCCTGTCAACAAATACGATTATTATATAACTGTATTATTGCTGCCGTGTTGAAATAGAGGATGTGAAAATCACTCGGATGTAATAGTAATTTTAAGTAGGCGTGTACGTTGGGTCTGCAGATATTAATTGAGTTTATAAACGAAAAATAATTCGTTTAATCGGTCCTAGTTTTAACAAGGGGACGTGTGAAGAGTTCGATGCAATTCTCAAAATTCGAAGATTTAAATTAGTATCCGGTGTTAAATATTGAAAGCTGTTTTGTGTCGACTCCGAGTCATGCACTTTTACATATAGCTTATGTATACGTTTGTAGTTTTGTATACAGGTATATATTTCACGTTGGGTCGTGATTTAAATTTTTCATATTTATTTTTAAGTGTGGCTGTAGCGTGGCTGGAGTGCTGTTCGTTAGTAAACAAATGAACGGATGTACGAAGCCGAACGTGAAATACTAACCGGTGGCTGGGCTGAGCGAGCGTTGTCGCTCAGACAATGAACAATGAGTGTGTATGCATTATGATGAAGTATCATCCTTAACGGGAGACGAACTCTTATTTTGTATTCTCTTTAGATGAATGGTAATACTTTTCTGGTTTCACGATGTGATTATAAAAGAGAAAAATCAGCGACCGAGCTGAGTGAAAATTCATTATCCGGACGATGAATTCGAGAAATTCGTTACATAATCGTTAATTTAATATGACCGATGAAACGATAGAGGCTTCTGCAGAAAAAAATTTCGTTCTATTTTCCGGGCACTTGACTTAGAGAACTACAATATAAATGTTAACTTACATATATATATATATATATATATATATATATACGAATTTGGTAATAAATAAATTATAAAACACAATCACATACAGAGTGGAACGAATATATTGTATACATATATATATATATATATCTGAAAAGCGACGATCAATTTCGAACAATAACGATCTATAATCGTGGCAATCCCGAAACGGTGCTTTTTATAAATATATTCACTTCACTTTATACGTGATTGGATTTTATAATTTATTTATTATCAATCTAAAAGTAAACAAACAGGAAACACCGTGAACTAAGTCGTTCAGTTCCGATGTAGCTATCACACCGTCGAAATCACAAACAGCGGTGTGATTGTTTAAGAACGAAAGTGACCAAAGAGTTTTCATAGCGGAACATACTAGTAGCGTGTTATTTGTCGCTTTAATTTGCTCGCTTTGATGGATATAGAGCTTTCTCGTGAAATTGAATGTAATAAATTTTCTACGCCGAAACAACTGCTCCTTTTGATGCGTAGTAATTAATAACCTTCTTGTCTTGAAAATCACAGTTCGAAAAAAAAAAAATTAATCTTTTTACGCGTAGAAAACAGAAAAAAAAAGCAACAAAACCATAACAAATTTTTCCTTTTCCCTGCCGATTAAATTCGTTTTTAAATGCCCGAATTGAAAAAAAAAAAAAAAGGGTAGCTTACGCAATCGAAACCAGCTTTTTAAAGAAGAATTACATTTGCATAAGAGTGTAACATTTGGTGTCAGATTGTAACGGACAAACAGGACTTGAGTGCCGGAAGAACCGAAGGAAATGGTAAGGAGAGAATGAAAGGCGCACATTAGGGACTTAGAAGGCTGCCTGATAAAAGCGAATAGCAGAAAGGGAAATGTTTGGGTACAGGAGCAAAATGTGATTTGTGATTTTCATGAGAACGTAAAGTTAAGAGTGTAAGAGTAGAGAAGGGACAGAGTGGAGAGGAAATCAGGGAGAAAGCGAAAAGCGTAGACTTTTAAAATGAAATACATATAAACACTCGTGTACGAAATAATAGTTATATATTTTTAAAAAGTTAATTCGAAGCCTACAGCTTTATGTGATCA
The DNA here is from genome assembly GCA_039619475.1 of Icerya purchasi. Taxonomy (NCBI): domain Eukaryota; kingdom Metazoa; phylum Arthropoda; class Insecta; order Hemiptera; family Monophlebidae; genus Icerya; species Icerya purchasi. Next base: position 93,208,771 of record CM077115.1, read on the forward strand.
TGACGCTATCGGCTTCGAAACGCGTAGGCATTAACTTTTTAAAAATATACAACTATTATTTCGTAAAAGTGTGTTTAAATGTATTTCATTTTAAAAGTCATTAGAAATAATGTATGTAATAAACTGCAATAAAAAGCGTAGACATTGTAGAAAAAGCTGAACATAGAGAGAAAATTAGAAAGCCAGGGATAAGACATTAAGTTAAACGAAAAGATAGAAGGAATCAGGATTTCAGAATGAACACGAGTCAAACTATAGTTCGGAACGAGCAACTGTACCGGTAGGATAGTAATAATTTAAAGGATTTTCACGGTTACACAATTTTTTGATCAACTTTTTTCTTTTTTTTTTCGATCGTAATCGCGTCAGTCTGATTAAGTTCATTTTACTGATTATACTAAAAAAAAAACAACACATTTAGTTATTTTTAATGTATTATATCGTAAGTGAAAATAATGTTACTTAAAACATTGAAATCATTAAATATTTCGCTTTAAATAGAAAACTTTTCAACATTCGTGATGACCCGGTTATTCAAAATTTCGCTACATTTTCATATGACCTAAGTGTGTATCTTTCCAGCTGTTCTAATGAACGAGTCCGTATTCTATGAAGCATGTGCGCGGAAATGGTACACTTTTTTCTCGTTAATTCCAACCATCGCAATGAACGACTCCACGTTTTACATTGTAATCAAAATGATACGTTCACTGGAAGGCGCGTTACGTTTTCGTTTTACTTCGTTTTTTCCGAGATTTTTATGTAAACAAGATTGTAAGTCCCATCGGTTTTTATTTCGTCGACACTCGTTGCTCGATTTTTCACTAATTTTTCCGGAATGTTATTCTACCATCCTCAAAAACACTGCCTCTACTCCCGTTGATTTCCGAATATAATAGTAGCATTTTTTTTTCTTTCTGAAACAAACTCTGCAGCTATTACTACTACTACTTCTAATGGTACTTTTCATTAAGGCTCTCATCACGACTCCGTCCATATTACAGTGCTTGGAATAATATTCTGTATTTATAAGTATGGCTGCATTTGAAGCTGGTATGGCATTGGTTCTTAGTGCATATTCTTGCACGTCTACATTACATATATGATGGTTTCTCGGTGAGTTCTTAACGGTTATAATGATTTTTCCTCTTCCGCTAATAGGGCCATTCGATGTTTCCAGTAATTCGGCTGTAGAAACAACAGCCAATTGCTGGTAATATACGCGACATACGACGATATGTGAGTACCAAGTTATAATATTTTCGGCCAGGTATGATTTATGTGTGGCTGTCCTCTTTAGCGACACACCTAGGCGGCGCCCCCCCCCGTCATAATGATAAAATACGGAGATGTTAACGTGGTATTTATGCAAATATGTGGAGAACTGGAATCACTCTTGCGAAAATGATACTGAATGAATGAATGAATGAATGAATAAAAATGTTTATCGAATATAAGTGCGTATGCGTGTATTCTGTTATATAATTTTCCACGTGAGTTTATGTTTATTTATTAATATAATATAATAAAATAAACTTTAATAACAAACAATATAGATCAATAAATTAGATAAATACCTATTTAGAAACGTTTTCGGGCATAACCCATCATCAGCTAACACTAACTTAAAGGAAACTTAAAACATACTGAAGTGAATATAGGGAATACATGTGTATATATAGTAGATGTAAAGAGGAATAAACATGGCAGGTATAAAAATCTATAGGTTGAAAATGCTAATAATTAATATAAAATATAAAATAAAACAAGAAGACAAAAAGTTAAATTTTTATATTAAACAGTGGATTATTATTATTAGGTGTTTGGTCATTTAAAATATTATTTTTATATTTATTTATATAATAATTTTCTGCAATGTTCATATTATTACCTTTGTGATAAGTGGCCAGGATGGTTACAGTATTTTCTATTGAATTAGGTTTATGTTTATTTTTAATTAGATGTTCTGCATAGGTTGATTTTTCTATTTCATTATTATTAAATGCTTTTATATGTTCTTTATATCTGCAATTGATTTTTCGCCCTGTTTGACCAATGTATGATTTCAAACAGGATGTATTCACCTACATTTATTTATTAAGTTTAAGTTGATAATATGTTATACTAAATTAGATATTATAGAGGAAAAAACACCAAGAACACAATATAAAAGAAGACAGTTAACAGCAATTAAGGATGTATCTAAGTACGTAGATTTGACATTTACACAATTCGATTAAGTTGACGATGGAATCGGAAGGTATTTTTGGGTTCGCGCCATTATATTCACTAAAAAGGTGCCACTTTTTTTCCATTTCTTTTTATTCAACTTTATTATTATTTCTTGCATTTTTTTATTTTATTTTATTTATTCGATTATTTATTATTATATTTGTTTTTAACTATTTTTTATGACAAAAAATAAATTCGCCTCTTTTGCAGTTCTAAATAAGTAGTGCTGTATCGTAGAAAGTTGCAGACTACACACATTTGAATTTGTGTAGCAGTGGTGCATTATTGTTTAATTATTTATTTCGAATCTTTTAGAAGTACATTTAACGTAGGCCTGGACATAAAAAATAATAACGTGTCCGTGATTGTATAAAAATTGTATAAAATCGAAAATTTATTAAAATAAAAATAATATTGCTGTCTTTTTAAATAATGTTACAGTCTCTTTTTAAGAATCGTGATTCGACGTCTCCAAAGCGGCTGCAATTTCTGCAATTTTTTATTGGTTACTCACTGGTCCCGTTTGTAAATGGTATGAAAAAAAAAAAGTCTAACGACGGTGTTTAAAAATATGTGATATTAAAAAAATGAAAATTACCCGAAGGAATACAATTTTATAAAATCAAAACATTTCACTTTGAATACGTATTTAAATAATTAACTCGTGTAGTATGCGATTTTTGGTCAATTAATTTTTGATTTAAGTCAATTAACGAAACTGCGTGGTACAAAGGGTATATTTTTATTTTCAAAGTTTAAATTGAACACTGATTAATGTAGAGGTAATATACCCACAAATGCTAAAAGAATTTTTATTAACTCCGTTGGCGCATATTCTTACGAAGCCTTTCCGGTGTTCCAGCGTGTCGTGCAAGTAGAATTCCAGTTTAATCAAGCTGTGTCGAGAACGAGCTTTTTTTCATTTTCAAGGCTTCACAAATAAAAGACACATAGATATGTAATATCGCATAATACAAAGGTGCTATTTCTTTTTTATATATATATATATATATGTATATATGTATGTATGTGTATATAATGAAAAATTCCTAACTGTAAAAAATACAACAAAACACTGACTGTATACGGAAACATTGGTGTTTTCATGGAGTTATCTAGTTGTCTCGCGAAATTACACATCTTCATTCCACACGTCCAAATATTTCAGTTTAACTTGACGAATTCCAATGAGATTATGTTACGGGAGACTTTAAAACGCCGAAAAAAATAAAAAAAAACGCGTACCCAGTAAAAACATTTTTTGGAGAATCTTTCGCAAGAATGTTGAGGATAATTCAAAGGACAACATAATTACACTTGCACGGGATTCCTACGTTCACACGTAGTGGTCATTGTTCGTTAATGTTGATTTCGTCTTATCAGTGGACCGTGAACTGCGAACTTAAAATGGAGGTAAATTTAAATATTAACGAACGGCTTCGTACGCAATAAAGCACCAGACGTACGTGCCAGAAATTTCTCAGTTATATTTTAATCGGCGCTATGTCGGTGTACACACATACATATATATATATATATATATATATATATATATATATATATATATATATATATGTAGTAATGACAACATCATTCTTAGGCTGACCTCCATCACTTTTTTTAACGTTACATATATTGTATATATAAGGAGACAAAATTGTGACAGAAAAAGTAGCGAGATTCGGGCTGAGCGTTGTCAATTTTCCGCGCTCTATACGAAGTACAGAAGTGTCTAGTTGGGGGCCCGGGGGAATGGAGTCAAGGGACGGTTGTGTCGCGATAGCCTAGTTGTTAGAGCGTTTGACTTCCCTTACGGATATCTAGAGTTTAATCTCAGGCGACGACAAGAAATTATTACAAAAATAATAATAAAAACCTGCCATTAGATAAAAAAAAAAATGCATAAAATGCATCTCACAATATGCTCGGCCGGCACGAAAGATTTAAGTTAACTTATTTTACTAGAATGCTTACATCCAGCAGTGGATTAACAATGTATTCATGTTTATGTGTGATATTTAATTAATCTACCTAGAAAAAGCGTCCAAAAACAATTTAATAGTTGGTATCTTAAGACGAGATTAAGATTTCTATTCGCATTAATAGAATTTTTTTTTGAATAGATCAAAAAGAATTTGATAGATGTTTTCCGATTTCGCTAGGACGGTGTGGCAACAGGTCGGAAACACCGCTTTTCCAATTTTAACGGAAATCGTTCATAATGAGAAATTCGATCTAGAATATTATCGCTTTAATGTTTTTTACAAGTATTAGAGTGCGAGTACGGGGCGATATATTTACGGATATTGAGGACAAACAAGGTTAAGGCTGATTATGAACTGAAAAAGAAGAGTTCGGGGCAGTCGAGTTAAAAAGTTCCCTGCATAGAACACATTTTGTTTAAACTTCCGCCGTGAATGATAAGCCGTTCACAGTTTGGCTGAAACGGTATCACACTTAACGGAAGCTCCACGACATCGAACACATTCAGTGAAACGTAACGTTGGAAAAGAAGAAAAAAATACCTGGTTTACACATTTCCGGACTGCAGTAGACAACTTTTATAGGATACTCTTACGCTTCTCCGGTCAACATATTACGGGGTTTTATGGGGTTCGCTCAAGTTCGATATCTTAGAAAACAGAATCCGCCTACACATGTTCCTCTCAGAAGAACGGTTCACCACCGAAAAGTACTTTCAGAGCCAAGCGAAGCTGCAAAATGTTTAAATAGTTCCACTCGGGGAGGTTTTCACGAGATTCCGATTACCTAGTGAAATTTCTTCACCGTTTGTCCGAAGCAGATGTGATACGGCGCGACGGCGGATTATTGGCCAGCAAGCGAAAGCTTAAATCTCACGCAGATAAGCAATCTCATTCATCACGTAGACCGCCGACCAGGGGATTTTATATCTTCGGACAATAGAGAACTATCGGTGCAGAGAGTCGTTCGTCGTTCGTCGTTCGTCGGGGAATTGGGTTAAATTATCGCGCTTCTTATTAGTCAAACAATGGCGCTCTAATCGGCGACCGACTGAATATTGCGAAGTAATTCTCATAAAAGTAACTAGGAAGAGTCGTTCGACGGCTTGGTCGACGACGAGAGATCGCCTATGCGCTCGGGCACGACGTCGGCAGAATGTGAAAGATCGACGCCGGGACTCAAACAGGGACGATGGCGCAGCCTCGCACACGCTGAGCCCGCGTTAGGCGTCTGTCTAAAGCACAATAAAAATCGCGGGCGATTTTAGCCGATAAAAGGACCACCTGCAGTCGCTTAAAAATTATTGGCACAGACAAGTGTGCAGACAAAGTCATGTTCGGAGATGGCGACGCGAATTTCCATTCTAGCGGCCCCGTCGTAGATGATTTGTCGAAGGAACGATAATTAACCGCGGTAATTTGACAGCGGTACGGGAAGGTTTAAGTTACCGCCAGACAATTCGAATGCAATATGAGAAATCGGCTCTAGGTGCTCTCGGTTACGTAAGAAGCGGAAATGAAATCCCGTGTAGGTGTGTGTTCGTCACACGCGAAGGAAGACTTTATAATAGTACGTCCCTTTTCAAAGCCGGCGTCGCTTTCGAGGAGATTTCTTAATAAGTTTTTCGGCACAGGTCGTGGAGTGGATTCCCTTTACGCAACAGGAGCTTCCGGAGAGTAATCTATCGTGTGTTTTCCTTGGCAAATTCGGAACCGACTGTTCCCGGGTTTACCGCACATAGTCGAGACTAATGTCGAAAGTCTAGAGAATTTCAAGCTGCGTGCAATAGTAGAACTTACGCTTCAATCGAAAACTGGTTATTAAATTACCCTCACAGCTGTGCCCCCGGCATAATTTCAGACTAGCCCGCTTTTATGTAGAACGGAAAAAGGCAGTAAGAAACAAAAAAAAAAAAAAGAAAAACATCATCGTCCCGAGATGTAAGTCGGCTAATTCGAAAAACGCGCTGCTAACGCGGCCAAAAACTGTTACAGTTCAATTAATGATTAGTTCTTTTTTTCAACGCTACAGTTTTATGAAAATGAGTTACATTCAAAAATCAATACGGTAGGATGGTATAGAAAAATTTCCTATCGGTATTTTCCTCGGACTCTCCGAACGTTGCACAGATCGAATATTGAAATATCTCCTCTAGCGATTATCGATATAGAGATTTTTCTTAGCGCGACTTTTGCTATAATATAAAAATTCTATACGCCCATTTAATACAACTGAAAGATGTTTGACAAAAAATCTGTTTCCGCGTTAGACAGATCTATACAATATCTCAACTCCGGAAGACGTCGCACAACGTAATCACTTCGAACCCAGTGTAGAGTTTACCTCCCGGTACCGTGATTTAATACGTCTCAATCCTGAATGACATAATTATATACCAAGTATGTTCTGCTGCTGCGTCTGTTCGGAGTTCTAAGATTTCGCGATTATATACTAGGTACGAGATGAATCTACCGCAGAGTTCATACCGCGTTACCGCGAGCACACACTTTTTACCGACATTTCGCCGCCAGAAAAAAAAATATAGCACGAAAGGTCGCGGTTGGCTAACGCCGGCGTTGTAATAGACAGAATTTTGGAAAATTTTCAATTACGCTATAAACTTATTTCCATTTACTCGTTCGATTAGGCACACTTGAATTAAATTATAAGAACATTTTATTATAAATTATTTACTAAAAATCTATATTAGAAAAATATCTTAAACGAAAGAAAAAAAAACATTGTTCTAGAAAAAAGTAAAACGCGTTTAATTACGTTTACTTTTTGACTAGAACAGTTTTAAAATATTCGCTATTTTGACTTTTAATAATGTTTTTCTTTTTTCTTTCTTTTCATAAAATACTCTTTTATAATCTGTTCCAGTTCTATCCGACACTAATCAAATGAACAAATAAGTTTAACACATTAGCGAAATCGAATATTTCCCTTCGACTTAAACACCTGTTTATTATAACGCCGGGTGGTGGCAAAGACCTAATATTGCCGCTGGCAAAGGCGGAGTTAGTCCCGTATGAACTCGATCAGAGTTGAAGTTAAGAAAGCAGCAATGTGTCGGTAAACATACATATGCGACTCCTCCGGGGAGGGGGTGACGTATCGCCAGTATTAACAGTAATCAAGACGTCGTAGTTTGATCTAGGATTGTATCAGCTCCGCGCTTTGTTCGCAGACTTTTGATGCGATTTGTTTTCTCGGCTATGCCAGGAAAGACTCCTTATCAAACGGGATATTGTTTATCGATGTCATGGTCAAGTCACGCATTGTACATTTTACCGCAAATTTTATCTCCGGTGCGAATTTGTTTTCAAGAACAAAAAAAAAAACCAAACAGACAGCTCGCTCGTTTCACAGAGGAAATAGATAGCGCGTGTTTACTAAGCTAACGTTTGCGTATACTTATTTTAATATTTGTATTCATTTTTCCGTCGTCCGATGCTGGGTTATTGTTCGCAGACGACGCTACCTTTTTTCACGTGTCGGATGCACGTATAATTTTTAAATACAGTTGCGATCCGTGAATGCCGTTGTGATTGATTATTTATAATAATAAGAAGAAACCTATTTTAAAATTAAAATAATTAACGTGAATTTTTTTGGTAAACTATCTAGATCGAATAGAGATTAACCGTGCAACGGTTTCATAATGTTTCGACCGATAAACGACATGGCCCCCTTAGTTCACTGATCGACTAAAAATGTTTATCATAGATTAAAAGCGCGAAGATACGTGGCCAGGTCGTGTGCCGACTATCGAATTATAATGCGAAAAACTCAATGACAAATTGAAGAGAGCTGACAGCCACGATCTTCAGAATACATTAAGGGGGCTGCACGGTTAATCCGCCAACCGGTTAAAACACACACAGATAATCGTGGTTTTACTGTATGTATATATATATATACATACATATATATATATATATATATATATATATATATATATATATATATATATATATATTGAAGCATCAGAAATACTCCAGCATCCCTGTCACTTGTCGATAAATCCGATTACACTCAAAACTAACCACTTATCAATTAATATTCGACAATTATATAACGAATCGTTATCAATAGCTGTTGTATGCAATTCATATGCAATTTATTTACTTTTGCAAATATTTTAAATTGTACAAAGTACAATTTTTTTTTTTTTTTAAACTATTAAAGTTGAATTGGTTATTTTAATTTTATTATTCGAGTGCATTACACATAAACATATTTTTGTACGAATACAGTGAAAATCGGTGCTGATGGAGTTTGCTCGGTATAAACGCTGAAGAAAACTGATGTAATATTTTAATTTGCCGTATTTTTACTACTCGCTTGAAAACGTAATTAACGAATGTATTTTTATCGATTAAAAAACGAGGAACAAAAAAAAGAAAACAACATTTAATTATACTTTTTAAAAACTTTCCCACGAATAATTAAAAATAGAATTTGGAGTTCTCAAAACGCGTAAAAGTACATTATATATTGCAAGAAATTTTACAAATTGACTGGAGTTGACATAAGAATCTTTAGAATTTGAGAGTCCTTCTTTTCGTGGGGTTTTACACATTGCGAACTGATCACCTTTTAATCGATGTCTTGAATGTAGAAGAACATTTTCTACTTTAAATGAACGCAAAAAATAAAAAATAATCCATTTTTATTGATACACTCATAGGCTGTCTTCCGCCAAAATTCATTCATGTTGTGTACTTTCACTATCGAAAAACAAACTACACTGATATTGCACGGAACAACTTTTATCAGAGACAAATCATATACGTATAAACAACCGGTGTACAATAATGTTCCCGATCTGCATATATAATATATATAGAGATGTACGATCCGACAGTTATAAACGAGATGTATGTATGTAGCTTCTCTTCGCTAGATCAAGATAACGTCAGAATTCTTCACTTGGTAACAATGGTAATTTTGAATTTAGATAAATCGCAGAGCTGCAGGTACAATTCGTATCGATATATATATATATTTATATATATAAAAATTCGATCTTACAGATCTCGCCGCGGAGACACCCCTCTCAGAAAAGTTCAACCAACTACATCATTGCTAAAAAAAATAATCAATTTACGGTTTTCGCAGTAATTTCTGGTACAACTTTTGTTTTTCGCAATACTTTTCCGTAACGTTTTTTTTGTTTTAGCGTTACCCTAGAGGGGGAAGAACGACGATGTGTGTCATTAATGCAAATACATAAATACACCAAAGAGAAAAAAAAGCACACAAGAAATAGTCGGCCTAGTTTAATTAAAGAAAAAAAAAGAGAGATGCGAATCTAAAACGCTTATTCAACAATGTAACACGAAACACTAGTAGCACATACATCAACACTGTCTAGGTTAGTTGTAACACACAAAGGTGAGCTGGCACTTCCACCAGTATGGGGAATCATAAGCTATGTTAAAGTCCATAATTGTTTATGTTTTACATTGGAATTTTATTGAAAATTATACATCGTTGCTAAAAATTGGTGTTAAGAATATTTCTTGTAAAAATCCCCGATCGCTGATGTCCACATGTCAGAGGTATTTAAAGGACGAGTTGGTAAGTTTAGGACTTTGTCTTCCTCCACCTTCCCTGTATCTTTTCTATATTTAAAAGAGTTAAGCTTACGTGTACTTTGCCCTATTACGGTAGAATGAAGGAGCGCATAAATATTAAGTTTTATTTCTTCATTTGATACGAAAATTTATCACGACCTCATTACCCGAGAGGCAAAGAATTTTATTCACTTCCAATTCTGTTTTTTTTTTTTTTTTTCTTATCATCCTCAGAATAGAATGGCTAACATTTCCCAAGTTATTTTCAAAAAAGTATAAGCTTTTTTTTTTTTTTTTTTTTGGTTTGTCAACTACGGACTTAATGTCCAGTGAAATTCAGTTTCAACATGATTCGAATTAGGTAACAAAAGACCACTGTTACAAAGGAGCTGGTGCTTAATCAAGTCTTAAATTACCGGGTTTTTTTTTAAAGTTTTAAATGTAGTGAAATTAATTTTTCGAAAAAAAAAAAGTTACAATGGGTTTCATGAAATCAAAAACAAAAAACCTAAATTTCAAAACTGACGCAAGAGTTCCAAACGAAATCCGACGAATCGCGTTTACATAGCGTAGAATGACATATACCGGGGTGCGACAGACAATCGCGATCTGTGTGGACAAACGAAACTTTTTCTTTTATTAATTGTGTATTGCGCGTAAAATTCGTTCCGGGGGTTTTCAATGAATCGAAATGAATCGAAACGAATATAAACGAATGTAAACGAATTCGCTCGGTTCAATCTTAATTTATTTCGATCCCGGTGTAGAGTACTACATGTTGTTACCGTTGCGTAACTTCCGTCTTTTTCGGATAATGAATTATAATCGTCGGCCCGCAATGCGTCATGTGGGCATGCGTCACTGGCACACCTGAAATATCTAACAAATAAAAGAACGATAAGGAACTCCATCCTTCTCTAGAGCGCGTTAAATCAGCGCACCAATAATCTCCTCTTTTGATTCCTTTAATCTTATCAAAGCACACAATACGCTGGCATAACTGGACTAAATTCAGAAAACAAGTAGCTCGCCTATTCGGGAACAGACTCAAAATTGTGTCACACCGATACATTCAGAATGTGACGCGCATACAATGAAGTGCGTTATGTACACATATGTGTATAACATAAAAAAGCATTGCGTATAAATTCGCTGTACAACTCTCGCTCTCACTAATATATGAGTAGTGTGTACGACATACTATGTGTATGATAGGGATGTAGGGAGGAGCAAAAAGTCATTGTTTTTAGGAAATGTCCAAATACGTAATTATCAAAGAAACGATGTGCAAATACCGCTGACGATCGGGACGATATGAATTTTGTAATTTTAAGAAATAGTCTCTTTTTTTTTTCACGGATGGGGGGGGGGGGCTGCAAACAAAAGCTGCGATTTCGATTAGTAATGCGGAAAAAATTAATCTCCATTCATTCTAGACTATCGAGTCGGTTGACTCTTCAAACAAAATGTATGTGTATGTACATATGCGCAATTATATGTACGAAAAAAAAAAATAATAAAACAAAAAAATACTCGTCGTATCTGTCAAGGGCACACACACACACTCAGACGTTGTCGAAACACGCTACCATGAAATATATGCGAAATTGAAAACGCGCGACTGTTTACTCCCGTCGCGGAAAACAATAGCGATTGACACAATTCCATTTGCAATCTACCACGATGAGTCACACAGGGAGAGTTTTTAACGAAATCGCGGCAAACAATTGTGAAAAAAATCGGAGAAAATGTTTAAAAATCGGAGAAAATGTTTAAAAATCGGAGAAAATGTTTAAAAATCGAAAAATCGAAAAATCGAAACGGAGTTAAATCATTAAGAAGCGGTGCATTTAGATATTTATTTGCCGAACCGTTCCGTGAATAATCCGTACAAAACGGCGATCATGACCTCCCCCCTTGTTTTGGTTTTGTTCTTTTTTTCACGTATGTGTGAGTATAAAATGATGGCCATAAAGTCGAATATGTGAAAATGTATAGAGTATCAACAGGCAGATCGAGCAATAGGACTGATAAGAAGGGTGAAAATGATAGTGCGGTTGAATGAAGACTACAGAATAGCATATAAAATCAGGGATTACCATTGTGCCCAATCATGGCAACTGTCAAATATAGGCTGCAACGATGAAAATTAGAAAGAGTTATCCATTCATTATAAAAAACCAAACAGCTACTGTTTTCAGAATTACGAAGATATTACGTCAACCGAAAAAATTTACACTTTTTTTTCGCTATACTTTGTCGGTCGTATTGTTCTTAGATGGCCAACTTTTCGATTACAATAATAATAATAATAATAATAATACATAATAAGCTGGAGATGATAATTCCGTAGTAACAATGAAAAGTACTCGTAAGATAATTTACCTGGCTCATTTGTAATTCAACGATCAGTTCCGCGGGATATTTATTATTTATAAAAATAATTCACGCGTGGGGCGGAATTATATTACTTTTACCTTCGAATAATTTCCCTTAAAATTAAAAAAAAAAAATCATCTCTGCATTCTGTCGAATTTCGACGAAATACTAAGAAATACAGCTAATGAAAAGGGGTTCTTTACGATCAGAGATATTCTCATTTTAAACAAGTTCGATCGCGAAGAATGCACAAATTCGTTTTCGTAAGGAAGTCGCTAAAAATCTGCGCAATTGCTCTATCAGAAAAAAAAAAAAAAATACCTCGGTTTTTAAACTTTAATGCTTCACTGGGGCAATCTACACTACTATAATAGCATAAATGGAAAAATGATTGAGATATACGACTTTTATCATCCGTAATGCATCAAACCCGTTATAATTATTTACGCAGTACATAGTCAAATCTCGATTATGCAGTGTTCAATTCCCATTCTATCCTTATTAGACCACCCAGTGTGCCATTCAACATCATGCTTCAAACAATTATTATCGCATATGTTTCATTCATCGAGAATCTGGAAACAATACCGAATCGTCTTCTTTATGCTATTAATCTTGGCTTTCTCAAACCTCGAACACAGTGCGCTCTCAATATCTAAACTTAGCTTAAAAATTGAAAAACAAAAAACTGAAAAAATAAAAAATTTCCATTTAAAAGTGAAAATTGGAATTCGTTTTAGCATTCTTGGGTATTTTAAATTTTGAAAATGACTAATTATATCGGAATTCGTACTAAAAGTTAGTAATACTTAATGAGATACAAAAATCCATTGGCGGGACAGCGCAAATCACACAGTCTGAGGCAAGACGTAAAAGGAATTACCTTTGTTTTAAGTTAACCCAAAGGAAATTCCTTTAACACGTCTTGCTCCGCATTATAAAACTTCTCCAACATCCGCAGCCTGTGTGATTTGCGATGTCCCACCAATGGATTTGTATCTCATTGGTAGGGTGATGATTAGTGAACACAGGCTGGTTGGTGACCTATGAAACAAGTTTTTGGAAAATAATTTTCTAAGAATTCAGCAGCCTATTTCTAATAAACTGCTTAAAAAAACTCGTCGCTGAGCTAATTATTTCCGAGTGGGGCAAATGCGGTGGGACACTCGACTCCACTTACAGGGAAACTAATACGAGTTCCTGCCAGATGTTTCATTACGTTTAAAAATTTAAATTTTTTTTCAATTCACAGGTATTATCTGGGCATGGCAGTGATTCTATTTATTTAGGTTTAAGCTTGCTGATGCCCCCTTCTTGTACTCTGTGTCCATCGGCTGTTACTGATGATGTTAAACATTTTCTGTTCGAATGCCTTCATTCGTGAAGCTTATAATATGGCTTCATTTTATACATCCCCTACTCTAGATAACGGTCTTCCTGGAGTAATCTCAAAGGAGCTATGCGCCTTAAATTTACTCTTTATGTGATCAGTAACTTTCTCCACGCATTATAATTCAACCGTTAACCCGATGATGCCTCTTCGGTATGCTTAATTTACCCGTATGTATTATATTAAGAGTTATATTTAGGAACACATTTATATGGCACAGTATTTCCTTTTTTACTACTTTTATAAACTTGTCTTTTTATCCTTTCTTGACTGTCGCTACAGACTACTTCACATATAACTTGGTCGGTGATGGGACTATGTAAAATCTCGTTCCCTTCCAATTAAGTACATCTTGCAGGGAACTATATTGCATACACCACCTTTATTTCGTTTTGTTTAAGTTACACGTTCATTTGCATCCATCATTCCTTTTTAGGTATTCCTGTGCTTCGAACACACGCATACTATAATAAATATATATTTCTCCATCCATAATTTAGAATTGGGGTCCAAGAAAAAGAAAAAAAAAAAACTTTTGCATCAACAACAATACTATACAGATGGATCAGCTGACTTCCTATTATGCATTTTTTGTTTCATTTTGGGTCCCTGTTTCCCTCTTTTCTTTCTTTACTTTATTACGATATTATTAATTACAATATTATTACGATGATACCAGTAATGAATGATTGTTAATTTAGTGATCCACTAATGTTTCAGAAATGGATAAAAATTTTTTGCAAAATATGTTACATTCAGATTATCTTTTTTCCAAATATTAAGTTTTGTTGTGTAACTAATATGTCTTATTTAGAGGAATCATCTTTTCATTATAATTAAGTGGGGCTTATTTTATTTTTATTTCGTATTGAAAACGTTTTATAATATTTTAAGCCTAAGGCATACATGGATACGGGTGGCTCAGGACAGGTAACGGTGGAAAAATTTGGCAGAGGCCTACGCCAAACATTGGTGTCAGAAGGTTTGAAGAAGAAAAAGAAGAAAAATGGATATGAATAGAGAAATTGGGAGCTTCTTTTTCCTTCTCGGATTTACTTTTGCTTTTGCAGATGTCTTTTATATAACCAGTATTCAAGCTTAAGTATATACCTGGGATTCCCGATCAAAACAAATATCGAACCGACACACAACACTTCCGGTTTGGTAGCCGAGCACAGTGTTCAACAAAAAGTTACCCCAGACGTACACATACATATCACGCATAGCGGTTGCACAAAAATCGTTTTCTCTGTCCAAATTTTATTTCAAGTCCGTACTCTACTTTTCGACTGGTTAATATGAATAACCAGTAGTTGCGTCATCAGACTTGAAGAAATTTAAAATCAATGAATAGCACCAATTCGGCAAAGGGGTGTCATTAAAACGCTGCAAAATCTAGATTTAAGGTTTCATCAATAGCGTTGTTCTCAATAAAAGAAACTAAACACAGATTATTAAAAGTGGCTTTCCCTCGTCGCTTGTTAAACTGTCGCGGTCTACTCGGGGAGCAGAACACACTTATTTTAATTTTATGTCGAAAACAAAATAACGAAATACGACGGTGTTTGTATGTGTATGTGTATGTGTGGTGGTGCGGGGACTTAATAATACTGATAACGAATAATTCGCAACGCGGCTTATTCGGACAGAAATCTGATGATCCAGTCTTCAGTACGATTATCACAGTATCGAATTATTGCGCGTTCGTAATGATACACCTAAGTACTTTCTTATTACCATTATCATCATTGCATCATTATCATCGCTACTAATATTATGCAAGGTAACTGCCGGGCCGAGTGTTCCTGATGCACACTGACCGCCATCATATGATATCGACGACGGGCGAGCGCCTTTGGCAAATCGCTTTTGTACGGCCGGCGATAAATTGCGAAATCGTTACCAAGAATAACGCGGCAACGTCGGAATCGCGTTGTTTGTGTGTAAATTAATTTGCATTTTCTCAAGTGATTTCGTTTAAAAGTCGCAGCAGATGACGTTCTAGCTGCACGCCGCTTATTAGACGGCGGTAGGCAACAAACAGCCGTAAAATAGTAGCAGTTTACATTCGCGCTGATTAAACATGAGAATGGCCTATTTTCGCTTCATCCTAGACCGATGATAGAGCAGTGCAGCGCCGTTAACGAGCCCGCGTCTCGCTGATAATTTCAGTTGGCCGTATCGCAACGTGTGAAAGCGGTAATTTATTCGGCGATGCGATCCGTTTTCAAAATTTCCCGCCATTTCACGATGAGAGACTGTTCGCGACGGCAATCGAGTTTTCACTTTCCTCCGTCAAGTTTCCTATTTCATAATCGGTCGCTCGGCTTTACCTAAGGGCACCTTGCTAGAAATATAGCTTCTGCGCTGAAATTCTCGCATCGAATTGTCCTCCTCCGATGGTCGTGGTTCTCCATTACCATTAACCGAAACTCTCTCCGCGAACAGAGGCGAGAACGCTGTTCTTCTTAAGGCTAATTTACATTTTACGTCCAAAAATTAATCGTTCGCTATATTTTTTTCACTTGTCTACATTAACTGATTGCGCGCACATTCTTCTTGTCCGAGCGTTCACGATAACGTGGCAAATGTAATATTCGATGCTTCATATAGGTGCAGTCCACGCCACGTGTGCACGATGATACATCGATATGCGTAATAAGGGATTTGTCCGATGTCTTCCAGGCGACCGTTAACGATGTTTTTTTCGTTTGTTTTTTTTGTTTTGTTTTATTTATTTTTGCGCACCGTGTACCTAGATTTTGGCTAGACGCGCCGAAATTTAAAATAGTCCAGGTAGAAATGATATAGTTACAGGGGAGATCATCCTACAGTTGAAATTTGAGGTGAGAGTTTGTGATTTAGGTGCAGACTACTTCGAAGTAAGGGGACATTGAACAAGATACAGAGTTACATAAGGAGAGAGTCTGGACAAAATGTGTCCTTGCGTATGGCTTGAAAATGATTGAATTTAATTTCTACTCGTCGTCGCTGCTTTCCGAAATAGGGTGGTAGTTCGAGATGGTTCTGAAATTCCACAATCAACAACACTACTGCCACCACCACAAAAACAGCAATACTAGTAAGTTTCTGAATGAGAATTCTTATTACCAAGAAAAACTATCGGTGATGAAACACGAATAACGCGATATTAAAGATATTAATTAATAAATCGTAATAAAATAATAGAAATACAACGTAAACACGATTGTTTTGAGTCGTGCAGATGCCGTTTCCAATGAAAAATACAAAAACAAGGAAAATGATCAAAATATTTCTGTTGAACATTAGAGAATGCCCCTAAGCAACGATACTAATCTGAACCTGTGTGTGCGCATGGAGCAGCAGTTTCCCAAGACAAGGTCGAATTCCGGGACAGGATGATGCGAATTTCGACTATTCCCGATCGAGCCGAAGGCGCTCTCAACAGGAACAAGTAAACAAGCCGATGATGCGCACGGCAGCAATAGCATCTTCGCACTACGTCATCTAATGATATCTCATCGTCATCTCGCACGCAGGACAAGCATCATTACACTGTTGTATAACGGCTTCTAAATCATAAATACTTCATTATATCGATGTGATCATCAGACTGGTTTCGATTATAATTTCCAACAATAGAGAGGCTGGGGCCGCGTACAGCAAACCACCAATGCGCAGACGCAAGTGTGCGTGTGTGTGATCAATCGCGTATTTATAATATCGGGAATTATGAATATCGTGACTGTAGCTGAATGTGAGTGTGCCTTCGGCTGAAGATGAATCAAACACGGCCGACCTCAGCTACTACGTTGTAAAGAGGATTTACTATATATTCTTCTTCTCGATCATTCCCCGTTAAAAAGATTTCAAATAAATCAGTTCCGGGTTTTTGTTCCGAGCGAATAATAGTAGTAGTGTAATTTTCTTATTTATCCGCTGTCGATTATTATCCCATTCACACGTGTAAACGCAAACATCTCCATTGATTTACTCCTAGTAATATAAAAATTCTGTTTTTTAAGAATTGGTGTTTTATAGGTGTACTAGAGTGAAATAAAAACAACAAACCGGCGGTGATTAATTAACGCTACGTTAGAAAAAGAATAAATCGGCATAACTTTAATCCTTCTTTTTTTTTTTTTTTTTTAGTCTATTTTAAAAGCTGATTCGTTTTGAGTCAGTTTCCATTTTTTTAATTCAATCCAACTCTATAATATAAATCGGTATATTGCTATTGGTGCTTTTTATATATTCACATTTCCCCTTCTGCTTCTGTTATTTCTGTTGCATCGAATTCATCCGCTGTCCTTAAAAATGTTTAAGAATTTATCCACCCCCCCCCATATTTTCATTTCTTAAACTAATGTCCAAACTCACTAGAAAAATATCTAAAAATTTTACAAAAAGAAATCTTCAAACTGATATTAAAATTAGAATCTATATTAATATAAATATTAGTAAACAAATTATGAAAACAGAAAAATTAATTACTTACGCAATACATAAAAAGCGACGTGTCACATAATCCATAATAGTAATAATCTGATCGAATTAAAATCTGACTGACTTTGACTCTCGTGACTTTTTGTGCTCTCCATGGTCATCAAAATTCATTCGAAAAAAGCAAAAAAAAAAAAAAAAATAGAGGATAAAAATAACTCGCGAAACAATGATTGGGTGCGGTGTTTCTCTTGAACAATGAAAACAGTTTGAAAACGTTGCGCGCTAATAGCACCAGCAAATCATCGGATGTCAGAAAAAGAAAATAGTAATTTAAGAAAAATGAGCACGTATGGAATTAATACTTAATATTCTTAGTAGTTCTTATTTTGTTCTATTCAAAAAAAAAAAAAAAAAAAAAAAAACATAATCTGTCGGATTTTCTTTATCGGTTATTTTCAAGTAAATGAAATCATAGTCTAGAAATATGTAATGCCAAGGTTGCAGAGTCGTGCGATAACAACCCTAGAATAATCATTCTCGTACAACAACGGCGTAGTTTTTAATTGTATATAGACAAATGGTGGAGAATCGACCATATGTATCTAATTAAGACGAATGTTCGTCAGGTGTATGATACATGTGTGTGTATAATGTCAAGTAGGTATTAAGAAGCTTTGTAATTATATTTATGAATAAACGATAATAATAATAGTGTTGGGCGGCACCCACAGACTATGAGCCTTGTGGAACCCGCAACTGAAAAAAAAAATTGAAAAGCGCAGCAAACTTTTAGGCACCAAAGATTAGAGACACTTCTTCGGTTAAAAATAATACAAGTGTGCGCGATGGAATGTACCTGCGCACGCAACTTGACGATCGCGTGACAATAATTAACAACGATCGGATTTTGTAAAAAAGATTCTTACATGACCGTTAAGAAACCTACGATTAGTACTCGTAATGATACCCAAAAACGGAAAAAAATAAAAATCCCTTCCGAAACGAGCGAAAGTGTTCTGACGCTCGGGTCTGCGATAGACGATCGTAATCGATTTTTCATATATTTCACGTATGTATATATTGGAAAGCTTCGCGAACGTGCAACTGACCTCGTCCGCCGGGCGAATCATTCGAAATTTGACGGACACACATAATTACACGGCGATCGACAGTTTCTGTTAGCCGGCAAATTCGCGGATACGCTATTAGCGGCGATTACACCGACGTCGTCCGAGCGATCGTATCATCTGCCAAAAGCTTTTTCTAGGACAGCGGGACAGGTCTTCCCTCCGAGGCGAATCGCAGAGAATTCACCTGAGCAGAAACAGGTACCACAGTGCGCCGGTTAAAATAGTGACGTACGCGATCGTACATGATATCGTCACCTTATCGTGGTGCGTCGGTCCGATGCTCGGACGAAGATGATTGCTTCGTCGACTTTTCACAACGTGACTCTCCATTTTTAATCGGTTACGCCGACAGGAAAGCGCGCGCAGAATGTCCCCGCGATACGAGGAATTTACGCATCTGTCCACCCGGTTGGAACGACAGATTATCGCGCCGATGGCCTTAAACACGGTGAAATCCATCCGTGAAATACTCTACGTGGCAGACGCTGACGCGATTCGGAACAGAATCGGATCTCAATGGGGGCAGCGCAGCGGCGACGTCGACGTCGACGCTAGCAGGACAAAACGATAAATTAATCAAATACGGTGTATATAATAAAGTAAGTATAAATTTCTCCGTTTGCCCATTCGCCGCTCTTCTGTCGGCTTCGCAGTTTTATTTTTCCGGACATTGTCAATCGTTTCCAGCGAAAACAGTTACTATTTCACGCTGGAAATATTTCCGGAAAGCGAATGTCCCTCTCCAATTTAGGTGAGAAGTCCGTCGAATGATTAAAAGTAAAAACAACTTTTGCTCGCCGCCCCAATTTCGGGTAATTTTCAAATCAACATTCTAGTCTCATTTTAAAAATCGCCAACTGCCCCCCTCCCCCGGCGGATGAAAATTCCGAAAAAAGAGCAAAACTCTTTACGATTACGAAAGCAGTCGCCTAGCGTATATATTTGTAAAAACGCAAAATTCAGTAAGAAGCAAAAACATCGTATGGAAAGTTTTGTTAGTGTCCCTTAACTCTTTTTCACGGGTGGCGATTAATATTAATCATTTAATTATTAACCGCCACATCTGATAACGCACGATGGTCTTATATTTTTCTCTTATTTACTGCAATAAGAAAACTCACGATATATCCTGCTGATGACGCGAAACGTGTAAAAAATAGAAAATAGTAACTTTTTCGCCCATTTGGAGTGCCAGAAGTATGCAAAATCCGCTAAAAATTTTTAATTTCGAGGGGCAGGGTTTTCCTACTTTTAATATTCTGCCGCTTAAAGAGTTTTAAAATGATTCGTTATGAAAACACAATATCGAAGCATCAATTTCTCGCGACGACACCTATTCGTACGTTGTTATTGCTGTATATAGATATAGAAAGAAGCGAGCCTAAATAAATTAAAAAAAAAAAAAAAAGAAAAAAACTACCAAGTATTAAAAATGGCATTTCCTGTTCTTTCCCAAAAAAATAGCGCAATACTACTTCCGTTCGTACTAGCGCTTTTTGGAAAAACACAGATCTCTTCACAGACTCCTGAATTTTCGCTAGACAATTTCAAAAGCAGTTCAGAATTACCGTTCCACGCACGCGTAATTATTCGTAGACGTCGAAGCTTAACCTCTTTTTTTTTTTTTTTTCTATCCAAAAAAATTTTATAATCCGCCCGCATCTCTATTAAACCGTAATTAACTAAGAATCGTCAGGACGAAAAGCAAAGATGAAGGACAAATAAGAAGAAGTTATTCGTTAAGTCGGCGCTAAATCTTTACTAAACGATAATGTAGAAGAAAATTAAATATACGCAGTGGCATTCGCAGAGCCGGAGCTCTATATAAACTCGGTATTTTGCTGTACCTACCTGCGTGGAAAATAAAATAATTAAAATGCCACATCTATCCTCGATTAACGCGTGAATTTTGTCAGCTTTTCAACTAACTGTTCGGTTTTGGATCTGAACTGAATTTCTTAGTAGACCCGTGAAAATACGTCCTTAGTCTCACATAGCTGGATTTCGAGACGCACACACATATATATGTATCACAGATTGACTATGTAATTTTCATGTCGGCGATAAAGTCATGGAAGAACGTTTTCGTATCGTTTACATACAACGTTTTTTTTTGTCATGTGACGGAAGTGTTTTGCAGACATTATGACACATAAAACTGGCCATCCATTGATATTACAAGACTGCAGGAGGTCCCATACGGCGAGGTGGATCGAGTTATTATTATGAAAAACTATGTGATATCCGCAGATACTATAATTCTCATAGAAGGGTCTCGGTTTTAATTGTCTCCACGTTATCAATTTACGACTTGTACAGAAACTTATTTCATTCGGAGTTTTACAAATATCGCATTTAATCGATTCAAAAACATTACATGATTTTTCATTTTATCTCTCAAGTAAAAATGCCATATTCATTTATATATATATATATATATATATATACACATATTAATGGTTACGCCATTTTTACGCCAGCGGTCATCAGGAAAAATGTCCAGTCCGAAATTTGTCACGAAATTTGTCACGAAATTCGTCCCAAAAAAATGTCACAATTCTATGTAACGAAAAAATTTTGCCGAACGGCGTAGGCAATGAAAAAGTTTACTCTTCTATAAGAATTATAGAAGAACTAGACCTGGTGGTGAAGAGGGATTACTCCCTTCCGAGTCCCGAAGGGCCGAGTTTTACATATATATAATTATTATAACGTAATTCTTAGGCTACCCCCCATTCGAAAAAATGTCCCAATTTTATGTAACGCTAAATGTCCCAAAAAATGTCCCAATTTTATGTAACGCTAAATGTCCCAAAAAAATGTCCCAATTTTATGTAACGTTTGTTATATTTTGTAGGATTTTTGTTATTGTTATTTAAAAAATGTCCCAATTTTATGTGACGCTAAATGTCCCAAAAAATATCCCAATTTTATGTAACGCTAAATGTCCCAAAAAATGTCCCAATTTTATGTAACGCTAAATGTCCCAAAAAATGTCCCAATTTTATGTAACGTTTGTTATATTTTGTAGGATTTTTGTTATTGTTATTTAAAAAATGTCCCAATTTTATGTGACGCTAAATGTCCCAAAAAATATCCCAATTTTATGTAACGCTAAATGTCCCAAAAAATGTCCCAATTTTATGTAACGCTAAATGTCCCAAAAAATGTCCCAATTTTATGTAACGTTTGTTATATTTTGTAGGATTTTTGTTATTGTTATTTAAAAAATGTCACAATTTTATGTAATGAAATATGTAACGAAAAAATGTCTTAATTTTATATAACGGAAGGTAAATGTTAGAATAGGATTTTTGTGGTTATGTTATTTTTTGTGTGTGTTGATGCCAGTAAGAATTACGTTGTAAATTTTGATCATTTTATACAAAGTATAGAAGAGAAAGAGACAGGAATGAAAGCAGGAGGGGTCAAGGGGCACAGCCCCTTGCGAGGCCAAAGTGGCCGATATTATATATATATTTAATTCGGTCCTTCGAACCTCACCTAGGGACAAGCCTTCTGGATGACAAGCCTTCTGGATAACTTTGTGGATTATATATGCTAGTTCATCTCGCTTATAGATGAGTTGTTTCACTACATCATTCTTAAACCACTAATGTTAGTAATTACTTTTTTACAAAAACCGCTAAAACTCTTTACAAGTACGCCGTTATTATAACGGATCACAAAAGAACGCTTTGACAGTAATTTTGCAACTATTCTTTTCACGCTGCTCCCGACGGAAGAAGAATGATGTCATTAATAATAAAAAAAACACGCGCACTCGAGAATTCGCAACACCGTGCGATTTATGTGTATATGCTTATGCACACACCACACGTAATTATAATTATAATGTGCGAGCTGCTGGTACATATAAACAGAAATACCGCGTTATTTCATGTAGATAAACAAAATACTTGAAAATGTTTTTTAATTAAATGATACTGAAATTTTTATATGTGCCCCCCCCCCTGTCCGTCGTTGCCTACTATTAACGCGCTTTGAGGACGATGAAAAAGAGAAAAATGTTTAATTCGCGTAAAAGGCGTCTACAACATTAAGCAATATTTCTATTGTCCATTTTTCGCAGTCATATACTTACTAGAAGATTCCACCACGGCTAATGTCCTGATTCGGAACTTAGTTTCGGATTCAAGCGGCCACCGATTTAAAAATGTTCCTCTTTCAGCGAAAAAATCTAAGCCCCTAGTACGGTCCAATTGAGAAAGATTTTGCTCATGAAACTGAACAGATTCCGAATCGGAGACATTCGTTATCGATTAATCGCTTAGTTGTCTCTATAGTCTAGTCAGAGCTGTATATAGTTATTAGAGAATTCTAAGAAAAAGACAACACCCAAAAGAGACAGTACACTACAACACTTTTATAATTTTCGATGTCCCATTAAAAAGGAGACGTAGAACTACATTTAAGTCTTGCTCCGGTACCAGAGTTATTAATCGTCGTTAAAACTCAAAGTAATTATGATGTCCGCAGAAATCGCGACAGTGCCGGGAGCGTTGTTTCGAAATCTCGTTGTACGTTAACGTTTTTTTTTTTTTTTTTTTATGATATACTATCAAATCTGCATACTCTATAATATTTTGGGTATAAATGTTTGAACAGATTGCGAATTACAATATTAACGCATTCCAGTAGTATCGAAGAATGGAAAAAAAAGATATTTAATCGAAAATCTTAAACAAATCCCATATAGTAGACACATCGTGGACTGTCGGGTTACTTCTCTTTTCATGACGTAGTTAAAAGTCCAATGGATTTGAACAAAATACCACGGGTCGGTCCCACATAAAATCAAATTGACTTTTTCCCGCTTAAAAGAAGATGGAGGAACTTTGTAAAAGATTTAAAAGCTTATCGAAACAATACGCTTGTGTTGGCAGAAATGTGTGTCTCTGGTTAAAAAACAAAGTAAATAAAAAAGCAAAAATAGTTTCAAAACCGAATGGTATTGAATCAAAATAACGAAGCTGAAATAGACATTACGAATTTCCGGGTAAAGTTTAAAAATATCTTATTTGAGTTATAAATATTTACGTGTCCATTTTCTGTATATTATCACTTTATTAAAAATTTATCAAAACAGCGGTATTACAGCAGAAAATTATACTTTAAAAATATTAAAAAGAGCCGACATGTTTCGAAGTTACGTACTATCGTGGCATTAATCGTTTTTTAACTTTCAACTTTATTTATTAATGCCATGATTATGGATTACGTAACTCCGAAACATGTTGACTCTTTTTAATATTTTTAAAATATAATTTTCTGTAATACCGGTGTTTTGATTAATTTTTAATAAAATATTTTATTGCCGAAGGCAGGAGAAAAAAGAATCGCAGTAATAAAGCCAGAAGAAAATGGATGTACGAGATATTTGATGAAACGCGATAAAAAAGAAACATATTATTAAAATAGAAGGTGGGTGTTGCAACAAAAATTAATATAAGGAAATTAATGACAACGATGAATCAGACGAAAGATAGAAATTATATACAATCTATATGCACAGAACTGTAGGAGCGCGCTGGCTGAAAACAATGACAGATCTGCTCAGAGAGAACTTATTTCCACTCGTTCATTTAAACCGGATACATATTTAAAAAACCAAAAAAAAAAAATTAATACAGCATCTTTATAAAGAATATGAAGAAGAAAATGAATTTTTCGCTATTCAGCTTTCGATAATCTTAGAAATAAATGCAGACCTAATCTATTTATAAATTACGTCGATTTAACATCGATTTACGGATTTCGCTTTAGTCTTAAATTACGTCGTTGATTATAACAATTTAATAAATATATATCGAGTTAATAACATAGTTTTAACGCGGTAAATTGTCAGGAGAAACTGAGAATCTCCCTCCCGCATTAAAACACACTGCTCTCGCTTTAATCAATAAAAGTATACACATGTATATGTATTTCTTTTTTTTTTTATTAATTCTGTGAAAAAATCGGAGTAGTAATCATAAGAAAAACAACTGACGAATAAAGTCAAAGACAAAAAAAAAAAAATTAATTTAAATATCTAAACTTCCATCCTTTAACAAGAATCATCAGATCAAAATGTTGGATATAATTGAACGTCATTAAACAATTATTGTAAATGTTAAGAATTCTAGCTTGATTAAAACTTACGCGATATTTTGATAAATAATAAACAAAGTGAGCGTTTTTTCCCTACGTTATATACGCAATCTTTCATTAGCTATTTTCGATTGCACGTGTCAAATATTTTAACAACAACTTCTTAAAACTGTACTCGCAGCACATAGTTCACAGTTTTCTGGTTATTTTTTATTTTTCAAAATAAATGAAAAAAAAAAAAAAAATCAAATTCCTTCTTTTTTTTTTTGATCTGTTATTACTAATGGGGTAGCAGCGCGTTTAACAAAAAAAAAAAAAAGGCTGTCAAGAGAATTCAAGTTTTCGTTGCAGAGATAGTATTAATCGGGAATAGTTTTTGGGGCGTGTGTAACTTTATTTAAATGTCTGTAACACACACATCAGCAGTACAAATAGAGTCAGGATAGTTTAATATCAACCACCAATGATAGTTTCAGGAGTTTCGCAAATATTATGTTACCTGAATGCTTTAGAGCAAATCACACTGCTAACAGTTCCAACAACTGCAGAAACTAAGTAACAGCTGAAGTCAGTGTAAATTAAAAATTTTGGATTTTCTTTACGTTGATGCAGCATACAAATGAAAGAGAGAAAAAATTATACTTTCCAATACGGTGTTTTTAAAAAAGCTTTCTCTCAAGTAACGCGTAAGGAATTTGAGGATTGGAGTGTTTTCGTTTTTTCCATTTTCGTAACGTTATACATTTAGAATTTTAGCTACTTTTTTAAACTCTTACGCACACTGCCGGAGGCGCAGACTAAACTTCCGGAGATACGTCAACAGTTAAGAGGGATGTGCGGTAAGTTATTAGCTGGTATGGGCCTTTGACATCGAAGATTAGGCTGACAACAAACTATTTAGTTATAGGCGAAGAAAATGCAACAATAAAGAGGAGGAGGAAAATCATAAAGAAGTCCGATAGTTTTGTACTACAGCCATTAATAATAGGCTTTTTTTTTTTTCTGATAAACATCAGCTAATATTAGTTGTTCCATTTTTTTAATAAGTATTTTGTCGCTGATTACTTCATCAACTTATATGCGACTGGTTTACATCATCTCGCGTTGTTGTTCGCATCAGAAGGTTCACAATTACATTCTATTTCATCGAATTTGGTTAATCAATTTTCTAGCTGCATTGTTTATATTACGCAACTGAGAATTGCTACAATCTGTGACAACGGGAAAAAGGGGCATATAACGCGACTCTCTCTCTGTTTTGGCCTATCCAATAGTTAATGTAAACTTTTAAAGGGGAGAAAATTTCAAAGCTGTCCTACATTTCCACACAAAAATATAAGCAGAATAAACTGAATATCGAAAGGCTAGTGCGTTACTTTTTCCACCGATTGCCCACGGACTGTTTACTCTGTGACACAAACCGGATTTCACCGGGATTATTCATAAGACAGGATGCGGAACTGAGCAACTAATGGAAAAAAGCAACCCATCGGCAAACGTTGGTGATGACTTTTTTGCTGCCAATGATTTCAATCTTACTGGACAGACAAAAACTAAATTCCAGTTGCGACGGATTAGCTCTTTTTGGACACAGAACGATAAGAAGAAAGAAAAAGAAAACACACGAGGAAATACTCGAAATTCACTAATTTTAACCGCGCAAATTAATTCCGGCAGATACAGAAAACACAGGAAGATTAAAAAAATAAATATTTTTATTGCTTTTTCTTTAACGTGCCAACACTCAGCGTGCAAGTGAAATTCTCAGGAATTTCAATATGCACTAGCGGGATACCATATCGGGATTGAAACACCACTGCCCAACCAATTACGCCACAGGGTAGCTGCGCTCGTCGACCTTCACCCGGGGAAATGAATTAAAAATGAAAAGAAAAAGTCATACGATGAGCCGATTAGAAATCGCTGGTAAGAAGGAGACAATAGCAAAATATACGAAAAATTTCACCTCGTGGCTTCGAGTCTGAATGAGATATATTTCTTTCGATGAAACCAGATTATTAATCAGGATCAGGAAAATTGAAAAAGATTTCTTTCTCTCCGAGCAGAATTACAGACAACGATTCGGGTACTAATGTATCTTTCTCTTAATTGTATACTAAAAATCGCTACAAAACAAAGGCGTACCGATATAAAAAAACAAAAAAAACAAGGAAAAATGGAAACAAGGCATACTTCGTTTGACGACACATTTTTAACGTGAGACGTCTTGATAATCGCTCGTAAAACGAAATAATGAAACGAAATTGCGCAACGCAACGAAGTTTATTTTTCACCTATATTTATATATATATTTATATATATATATATATATAAAACTCGGCCATTTTGGCCCCGCAAGGGGCTGTGCCTCTTGACCCCTCTTGCTCACATTTATATCTCTTTCTCTTCTATACTTTGTATAAAATGATCAAAATTTACAACGTAATTCTAAATCGGTCCATATGAATATATTAACATAATCACAGAAATCCTATAAAATATAACAAATGTTACATAGATCAACTATCGGAAATAACAGGAAAAGGACTGGAAGAATGCTTGCGAGCAACGGCAGATCACGACAAATGGCGTGATTACATTTGGTCAACGTAACATGGGTGATTCACGACGCTCGGAATCGAGCAACACGACGGAAGAAGAAGAAACTCGAAGATAGGCAGTTACCAACTAGAACAATAACGTACAGGATTAGAAATTGCGATAAACCTTGCTATGTACGATCTAGGGGGATTAACAGTAAAATAGACAATGTAGAAGAAGAGGTATTAATAAAATTAATGGGAAAGATACCAAAGGAAATTCGAAATGAAAAAAATCTGGAGATGGAAAAACAAAGTTAAAATTTGGTTGATAGCATCAGTAGAAATAATAACAAACCAAAAAAAAACAAACAAAAAAAAAAAAGTATTGGCTACGTTGACATGAGACTCGTTACTATCTCCAGTTTTAAGCTGCTAATGAGAGATTGTTAGTTGTATAAAAATTATATTGTATTATTGTAATAGATAGGTTATCATAATATTAAGGTATTGTAATAGGAAATATTATTTTAGATGATGGTATAATTGTAATATAAATGATAAATAACGAGAGTGTGGATTTTGTAGTATAGTAGTATATAAGTTAACACTTTATATGTTGTAACAGAAAGTAGTACTTAAGTTAAGTTGGTGTTATATTGTACAAATAAATGATATAATTATGTTGGAAACCCAGAGACGGGCTAGTGCCTTGTAGGACCCGCAAATTATTATTTAAAAAAAAAACAAAACAAAACAAAAAAACATAAAATTGGGACATTTATTCTAATGGGGGGATAGCCTAAGAATTACGTTGTAATTAATATATATATATATATATATATATATATATACTTAAACCGATATAGGTGTTTCACGTTAAATCAACAGCCCTGTGCCTCATTACAGCCACATCCAAATTTTACATCTTCTTACCGTGAAAAATTCACCCTTGGGTTATCGGACAGAATTTTTATTCAATTGTTGCGCAACTCTGCAAGTCGTTAAAACCACATAGTTCTTTGCGGTGTTAATTTCAGTGTGGCATGAGAGCACTCTTAAACAATCGCACTCGAGCTGGCAAATAATTAAAAATTTTTAAACGATTAATTTTTCCTCGTTGTAAAATTGTTCTTCTTTTACCTGTCAATTACCATATATCGGAAAAGAAGGAGGGTATTGCGGAAATTCAGTCGAGCGAAAGAACATAAATAATGGGAAGAATAAGAAAATGAAAAAAAATAGAAGAATATTCTTCCGTTTGAATGGTTCGGCAAAGTGTACTGGAACGGTCAGCGAGAAAGGAACAAACAGCCCATGAAATTGGAGGCAAACAGGAAAATAAGCTGGAAGCAGGTCGTGATGAAAAGGGAAAATATCATCTGATTTCTTTTTTTTTTTAAATATCATCAGATTAACAGAGAACAACGAAGGTGAAGGAAATTGTGCCAACGGCTGAAGAGAGAGATGAAATGGAAAAGGGAAGAGGTGTGCCATGTAAAAAGCTTTCAAGTGATGATCGAGCATACGAGAATAGTAGCCTTTAATTTGTATCCGATGTGTTGTGTTCTACGCCTCTAAAATCGCTTCGGTACTACTGTTAATGTGCGTAAATTTTTATTTTTGACAACTTAATTATCACTCTACGTATTGTACTGTTTCGAATATCTAGGTGCTCTGCGAGTTATTCTAGATAGCCAATTTGAAAATATACCAGTCTTCGTATGTATCGATACTAATATAAGTTGAAGATTTTGAGAAGGAATTAATGCTTTTTTTTTTCTTTTTCTTTTTCTAATAATAAGAGGAAGCAATCAAAGAATAAAACTGAAAGTATGAAAAATCACGCAGAAAGCAAAGGAAAAACACATAGTGAGGAAGGAATCGGGCCGAAAAAAGGAAAAGACTATATATATATATATATATATATATGTTCGTAGATGGCCGATTAAGGAAGAATTTAATTTTATTTGCATATAACATTAGAGTAGCGGAAAACTTGGAAAGGATTAACTCGAAATATAAATGGAGAAGGTTTTAATAATATAAAAGCACAGATTATTCCAATGATTCCAGCGTGAGTTCCAAGACATCTTTTTCCCGCCTTCAAAAATAACACAACTACAGCAAATTAATTTGTTCATCATATTCGTCAAAATTACATTTTGTAAACTGTGAAAAAAAAATGGTTCTTACCTTTCTGTCGTTTCGTTTTTTGGTTTTTCTATTCTCTTTTTTAAAGAAAAAGAATACTTAAATTGGTTAACGTTACCAAAATATCTGACAGACTTCCATACAATCTCAATAAATATGACCTTAAAATAACTTAAAACAAAAAAATCCTTTTTTTTTTTTTTTTTCATAAACCGAAAATTGTCTCTACGAATGATATGAAAAAGTGAATAAGAATTTTATCATAAAATAAGAAGAAAAAAAAATCAAAAATTTCGATATATTGTATTTAATGACACGTTCAATTTTCATTTAAAATTTTGTCATATAATTTTGATGCAGTATATTGTGCATCGTTTATATATTAAGTATTCTAATGATTTAATGACATGCAGTTTTCTGGATGATTTCGAATTGTTTAATGAAACATTCGTAATGAGAGTAACGAAATTAAAACAACAAAATCATCAAGCATTACCGAAAAACGAAAAAAAAAAAGGAAAATATAAAAGAAATAAACATTGAATACAACAACCTCTGGCAAGAGGAGTATAATGCTGAAAAAACAGGAATTTCAAATATAGAAGAAAGACGTAAAAATAATAAGACACTAAAACTCCAGCTCACTCAATTTTTAACAGGACATGGATATTTTGGGGAATACCTCAAAAAAGTATTATAAAATAACAGAAAAAGACACACGCATAAACTGTAAAAAAAAAAACAAAACATAATAGATACTCCAGATCATACCTTTTTAAGCTGTCCAAACTTCAGTCAAATCAGGATAAAACATAAAAAATAGATGAAATCAACCAGAAATCGTTTACCGACCGGAGAAACACAACAACAACGGTGGAATATGTAAATGAAATAATGAAAAACAAACAGAAGTACATTTAAATAATTAGGTATTTAAGTCGCGTACTCAATTAATATAATTGTGATGACCTGCGGAACACTGATAAGCGCATTAAGCAAAAAGTGTGATGGCCATAATACTATACTATTGTAAAATTGTATTTTATAATAAATGAATTTAAAAAGAAGAAAAAGAAAAAAATTATTTATACGATATTCAACTTTAACATCTATTAATGAGATTTTTAATCCGATAGATTAACAGTTCAGATTCAAATTGTAAGTTTATCGCATAATATTAAAATATTTAATTTTGGCTTTAATACTTGAACTGTATAATAATCATATTTAATAATAGTTTCTAATTGTCGATGGGTTGAATTTTGGACGCCCAAAAAAAATAATAATCCAAACACTCAAAAACTAGTAAACACGCTGAATTTTTGTTTCTGTTAAATCTGTGTGGATTTCTGTGCTGGACAGTAATGGCGAATAATCGATCGATTTAATAAGTCACAATACAGTGTTGTAAAACTTTAGCCGAAAAACTTTAATATTTGCTATCTGCTTAGTTAATTCCGACAAATTCGTGAATTATACTGAAGAGAACGATCTGACCGGAAGTAAATTTAGTAGAAACGGTCGAGTCGAATATAATCAACCAATTTCCAGTTTTGAACACTGACTACAAAAAGTGAAAAATGAAGTGTATTGAAAACAATGTTGAAGCTTCCATCATAAAGATTATTTTAAAAATGTTAAAAGCCTAGAAAGAATGTGTCTTACTCGGATTTACTCCAGTCGCGTTTTAAGTTATATCCGTTTTTAAATATATCTATTACGTAATTCAGTGTACG
The DNA here is from genome assembly GCA_039619475.1 of Icerya purchasi. Taxonomy (NCBI): domain Eukaryota; kingdom Metazoa; phylum Arthropoda; class Insecta; order Hemiptera; family Monophlebidae; genus Icerya; species Icerya purchasi. The sequence goes on from CM077115.1 coordinate 93,240,439, forward strand.
GCTGAATTATTCGACGATTGCAGCATCTGCTAGCACGGCCATAATACCTTACTACTTCTCCCTCTCGCTAGATAAGAATTGCTAGTATCAGATCGAACATTTATTCACATACGATCGAATTGCTTTCCCGTTCGGCTCGCTAATGCAGCATAAAACGCAGAAAAGAGCATATGATTTGTTTCCAAGCGCATTTTCCCCTATAGTGTAAGAGTCGTAATTGAATACTCTTGCGCTATATGTCGCATTGACGGACACGCCAACCAGATCAAAAGGAATCCGTTAAATGTGAGAAATGGATTTTCGCGCGCTTTTCATGCATTAAGCATAAAAAAGTGAGCATATAGCAGACCGAGTAGCGCATACAAAAAAAAAAAGAATTTGTAAATAATTGTTCGCCGAATGCCTAGAGTATTTATTCACAGTTTCGTTCTGCCTAGAAGCTTTAGAAAATCTCTGACAGCGCTGCGTGTATTTAATTCCTTTTATACTGCGTTTCTCTTCTTTTCTTGCTTGTTTCTTCACCCGAAAACAGAAAGAACACGATGTGGGCTAGGAGACGGTGGCGAATCCCCCAATCGTTTTTCTCGTCACTTCTCTAAGACAGAAAAATGTTGTCGAAACGGAATTATAAAATCGCACGCATTACACTAAACAAAATAAATTGAAAAGCCTTTATCTTTTTCTTTAAAAATTTAAAAGAAAACCGATATTTAAGTTTAGATAAAGCAAAATCTATCTCTACAAAATAATAATGTAAAATATATTGAAAAATAACAAAAATGAATAAAATAAGTAAAAAGCATTATTAAAATTACAACCAGAAATCCATTCAAAAGTGAATACAGAAGTTCACATTAAAAAACTTTTCTACGTACAGATTTTGTGTTTCTATCATATACAGACACAGTCGTTTGACCTTTTCTTGATTCTATTTATTTTTCTTTCTCTTAAAAAAAACGAAACATATTAACAGCCGTAAGAAGTCGTAGCCCCTACAAAAAGTAAAGAAAGGCGTTTTCCTTAAATACTTACTTCCCGATACAAAACTATTATTTGCTATAGATTTGATTGTTATTTTTTTATCTACAATTTCCAAACTGGATGGAATTCATGTCTTCGTCTCTGCCACCGCGAGTTCTTCGGTCATCTCCAATTCCAATATTACCGATCGAATCAAATTTCTCCTGTTTTTATCTATTTCCAGCATATCATTTTCTTTCAAAACGCTTACCTCTTTAAACTTCTTCCTTCCGATTTCGTTTTTTTTTTAAAGAAAACCCGTCGTTGTTTTATTCTCCGAAAAAAGTTTCTACCTTTGTACATGTCTCCTTGTATCTCTCATTTGCTCTATTTAATTACTTCCTACAACTTCTCCCGCTTCTCATTTGAAAATAATCCAATGTATCATCGTAAAGCTTTATCTTTGTCCTCATATTTCAGATCTCTGCCTTAAACTGTAACTGCGCAGGAATTCCGTAACATTATTGTCCGTACTCATTTTTTAATGGGTTTCGATCAGGTTCTTTTATTCTCCTCTGAAACATTCATTTCGCTGAATCTTTCCAACTTGACGCTTCTCACTTAATATTTACTGCCGAGTAGTGATGGTTATCTTACGTTCAATTATTTATAAGTATTTATTCATGCCGGTTTTTTTTATTATTAATTATTTGATTATTTCCGACTCGCCGAGTACTCTTCATGAGCTATATGTTCTCCTCCTTCCATTCACTCGTGCGACTTTTCATATATTCACTCACCTATTATCTCTCTTTCTTGCATTCGATTAATGTTGATTTATTTTGAGGATTACTGTAATTATTCCTTTCTTTCCCTATCATTCTTCCTCCTAATTCTCTTCCGTTTTATTAATTTCGAATCTAATTGGTATTTGATTGATTTTTTTCGTTCCGTATTGTGCTTGAACAAAGATTTTTTGTTAACGCGCTCAAAACGAAAAGAAAAAATGCTTTTTTACAAAAAAGAAATACCGACTTCAAGTTTTTTTATAAAAATTTAATAAAAACGTACTAAAAGTAAAACATAATTACTCCCGATAAGAAAATATATATATATCAGAGTAATATAACTTAAGTAGTGATACTACGATAATTCTTATACAACATTAATACCTTAATTAGAGTTGGCATTTAATTCTTGTTATTATATCTAGTAACAATTTAATGAACATTTATTGCAATTTTTAATTATTCTTTTAATATGAATTGATGCCGACTCTGATTAAGGTATTAATGTTGTATAAGAATTACGATATCACCTTTAAGGGTACATCACACTCTGATATATATTTTTTATCGGGAGTAATTATTTTTTACTTTTTAGTGCATTTTTACTCAATTAAATTAAAACATTTTAATAAGAATACATATTTCCACGATAAAAACATCAGAAGCTACATTTCCATGGTAATTTGGCAAATTTATAGTACTTTATAAGTCAGTAAATCTAACCCGACGGTGAAACCAATCATGAATGAAAAGCATCCAAAAAGCTTCAATCGTTCACATTATTAAGGATAACTCAAAAACTACCGGTCAGATCGTGATCAAATTTAAATGGGACCAGATGAGAAACGCCACCTTTCAAATAAAAGAAGAATCATCAAAATCGGTTCACCTAGAAAAAAGTTCTGAGGTAACACACATAAAAAAAAATAAATAAAAAAAAATAAAAATACAGTCGAATTGAATACCCCTCCTTTTTTTGAAGTCGGTTAAAAAAAAAGAGGATGCATGCTGACGAAAAAAGAAATCAATATTATATAGATTTAAATATTCTTCGCTTCGTGTACATTATTAAAGAAAATTATAAAATTTATTAATCAAGTCCACTTTATTTGTTAACAATTAATGGAAGTAATAAGAAACGGGAAACTTTCTGTTTTTGTTTTTTTTTTTTTTTTATGGCTAGGGAACATCAGCACAATTTTTGCTACTATCTACTACATTCTTCACTTGATAACTATTAGATTCGTTTACATGTATGTATATATGTATTTATGAAAATAAACTTGACCCGCAGATATATTCGGATCGGGGACCCCGTAAAAAAAAAAAAAAAAAAAAAGCAACAACATATGTTAAGTAAAAAACAAAAAAAAATCCTGTTTAGGATAACTTGATAGCAAAACAATTGTATCGAATAAATATCGGTTGGTTCAAGAGGATTCTTTATTTTTTTCTCCTTCATCATCAAAACAAAAATGCAACAAAGAACTAGGAAAGATTTAATTTCGTTTTGTTCAAGTGCATTTTTGCATTCAGACATTAACTCACCTGCGATCAGACATAACTAATACGCGTGAGAGACTGTAACTTATTAAGTACCGTTTTAAATCGTGATATATACACTTTTTAAAGGCATAATTTAAAAACGATTGCAAGGGATGTCCGAGTGAAAGGGCCTCGAAAATATGCTAATCTCTAATTAAAGTTCGAATACTTTTAGCGAGAAACCTTTAGGTACAGCGATGTTTCGTAAGATGGATTCGAAACTTGTTGTCGCACACTGATAAAAATTAACTGCCACGCTGAGTTCAGAGTTGACAAAACTAATATAATAACGACAACAGCGTTCTTTCTCCGAGGATAATATGAAAATAGTATCTGAATTTTTTACGCACAAACCGTTAATTTTTTATTTAAGAATGTCACGAATTAAAATTAACTTATAGAGAATCTGCCACTTGTTCAGGGGGTGTCTGTATGTTGAGGTGGATCATATATATATATATATATATATATATATATATATATATATATATATATATATATATATATATAACTCGGCCATTTTGGCCTCGCAAGGAGCTGTGCCCCTTGACCACTCTTGTTTTCATTTCTGTCTCTTTCTCTTCCATACTTTGTATAAAATGATCAAAATTTACAACGTAATTCTTACTGGCATCAACACAAAAAAAAAAATAACATAACCACAAAAGTCCTATTCTAACATTTAACTTTCATTATATAAAATTAAGATATTTTTTCGTTACATTTTTCATTACATATTTCATTACATAAAATTGTGATATTTTTTAAATAACAATAACAAAAATCCTATAAAATATAGCAAACGTTACATAAAATTGGGACATTTTTTCGAATGGGGGGTAGCCTAAGAATTACATTGTAATTAATATATATATATATATATAATACGCAGGTAATGAAATGGCACTATTCACGAAATGGGCAAGAAGTTGAACATATCGTAAACTGCGCAACTACGTAATACGATTCGTGCATAATAGCTTTGCTGATTTCACGAATTATGAAGCATCGTATTTTACATGAACAAAAAAATTACAGCATAAAAATATTTCTTCGAACAGTTCGTGAAATGCACATTATGGTGTTTTAGTTCATTTCGTGTAGCAGTTCGTGTAGTTTATGATTTCATTTACTTGCTCGCTTATTAACTCTACTCGTTATCTGCCATCAATACTTTGTAGCGTTGTATTTTAAGTGGAAAAAGTAAATACGCGCAGTCGTTTATTTTACATTTGTATTTCTTCAGTTCAATGAACTGTACCATACATGAAATTAATAAAAGCCATTATGCACATTCCCGTAATTGTTTAAAATAGTGCAAATTTCACAAATTGCACAATGGTATTATGCAACATTCAAAAAATGCGCAAATTTTTGCTTATTTCATTCGATTTTGTTATCTACGAGTAACATAACGTATACATTTATATATATATATATATATATATATATATGTATATGTATATGTATATGTATATGTGTATATGTATTAGATATATATATGTATTTACATATGTATATTATGCATCTACATAGGAAATATAAAAACAAAAGCATATTTTTTTTTTTAAAAACTTGAAGCCGATGTACTTACTCAACCAGAACGAAAGAAACTATTACCTTGTTTATGGTCTTTTTGTTAAACAACGTACGTACCACGAATAGTACAAATTTTTAATTAACATGAACAAAACAAATAGGTATACGCACTGAAGCTCGAGCATGTCTAGTGTAACAGTTACAGCTGTTTACCTTGTTGATGTTCGTGAAAACGACTTTACCTTGTGTAGTGCAATTATAATACGCACTATCGATAGTAGAAAATTCGTACATAATTATTAAGACTTTAGATTTATGAATAAAGTAAATCGTATTACTTTTAGCATTTTAATCTTCGAAACGGTGGCAATTATTAGATTTTAGATTACGCAATAGCTGGTAACCGAATCTTGATCAAATTAATTCGGAATTTTTGAATCCGTTAAGGTATCAATGAGTTTCAGAAATACTTAAAGTAAACGTATAAAATTCCATAATTAGTTCTATAACAACGCCGGACAGAATCAATTTTACGGTAATGAATGAAATGATTGCGGAAGTCGTAAAAATAGCTAATTAATAAAACAAGATAAAATAGAAACTTCAACATCAATACGGATTGGCGCAACTTGCGTGTTTTTATTAAATTCGCTACCTTTCGAAAAACAATTACACGTGTAATGACAAGAATATGGCTCTAATTGAATGATGTTCCTGGTGATCAAAGTTTCCACAAAACAACGTTTAGTAAGATGGACATGATGCGAAATTTACTAGTCGCATAAATATCATTATAATCACCTGTACAGCTTTTCAACGACAATTTCTCGTTGTATGAAACGTAAATAAATATAAAGATATTATATACTTTCGTCGGTTATCTATGCGCACGGTAAACAAACCCGTTTTTTTTTAGCGCAGTAAGCTAGCATTTTTCTTTATTTTTAATAAACCGTAAAAATACACAATAACCACTAAAATAAACATTTGTCATTTCCCTTTTAAAATTACTCATTTCGTAGAATTTTCTCAACCACATGACCAATCGATTATTTACCCCCAATAGCCCCGAATTCGTAAATTTCATCTAAACCCTTAGTGTTACATATTCACAAAAAAAAAACAAAAAAAAACGTAAAACTTTTGCTCATATTATAAGGAATAACCGAGTTTTGCTCAGATTTATTTCACCTTGCGGACGAATCAAAATACATTTTTAAAAAGTATAACAATAATGCACGCGTAATGTGAAACTTACAATTGCATACGGTACTATTCCATTTTTCAATTTTGAATGTGTATTTTAGTTTACGTAATATTTAAAGTCGCCATGAAAGTATCGCGAATAAAAATTTATTTTATCGCGAAATTGAAATTTCACATTCAACACGGCAAATATTACTATTCATAAGCATTTTGAATATATTAAATTAATAACATAAATACGAACACTCAACATGTAGTATGATAAATTGAAAACATTAAATGTAAAAAAAAAAAAAGTATGAATTACACACGCTTTGATGGAGAACGAAATAGTTCGAAACTAGTGTGTTGATGTTTTTAAATTTTCTATTATATATGTTATCAGTAAACGAAAATTATTCTTTATTCACTATTCGATCGGAAATTTTTAAAAATTACAGAAATATCAGCGCGACTAGATTTTTTTTTCAATTTTTTTTTTCTATTGTGACGATAATCTAGTCTTTAACAATAACGGTGACGATTACACGTGGAAAGAATTACACTTCGAATGAAGTGACTCGGAAATTTTTATTAAATTTTATTTTTTTTCTGATCATGAAATTACCAATATCATTTTTTAATAATGTTTCTCGCTTATGAATTTTATATTTGCTTTTATTTATTTCGATAAAACGAACATTGGTCGCCCCTCCCCTTTTCCATTGCACGTTTTGTAGAATTTCCTCAACAATAAGACACCGCAATCCTAGGAAAACACCTAATCCGTGAATTTCATCGAACTAGTCATGTCCGAGAACCCAAAATTACTACACGTGATATATAATTTTTGCTCATAGTATTATATAGATTTTTCAATTTGCTTCTTAATTGTTTTATTTTCTTTTTTCCCATATTAGCAGATATTCCTTCCGTATATAAAGAATTTCGGAATGAACTTTTTAATTTTAAACCGGGAGGCCTGTGTACCTTTGCTATTACTAATAGAATTACCTTTTGCGATTAAAAAAAATTAATTAGGAAATTCTTTATTATACGGTTTAACGCAAGTGAATTGTGTTTACACTGTGCTAATTGATAATGGCGTCGCCGAAGAAAAACATCTAAATCAGTACAATAACGAGCTCTATTTTAGAAAAGTAGCATATACTACCGATGAAATGTAGAACAAAACAAAATTAAAAAAACAAAAAACACTGGTATAGAAGCGAGATTAAAAGAGTGCACTAAACAAATTTAAAAAAAAAGCAGGGACAGCCTTTAACTAAATTTCCTAGGTCAAAAAAAAAACTAAATATCTTTTCTTTTCTCCCTAACTGCATCGAGCTTTGTTATGAATTTACAACATGGAGAACGCGATGAAACACACAGCGTCGTCTCAATTTGCCGGTAAAATATTAAAATTTCTCATAATCCTATTTCACATTTTCAACCAACATCGCCTTTTATAAAAATCTAGGTACCAATATTCACGTCTGTCCTATATTTAAACTAATCTCCGAACTGATGTGTACGCATGTAACATACAAAACTTGTCTGGGAAGTTTCAGATCTCGACCAATATAATCTTGACCTGCAATGCCGAATCTTTTTACTTCATTTCTGTAAAATCAACTAATGTGTTGGAGTCATGTTTGAGTAGAAATTCGACATTATGACCCCGATTGTTACTGGAAACAACTCAAACATTCTTCCTCAAAGATGTTAATTTCTATCCTCTTTCGCAGCTTTTCTTCTTCCACATATATACATATACATATACATATATATATATTCTTCGAATAATATATGTATATGTTCGTGATCGTACCAAATCGGTCCAATCATTTCTCTGTGATTATCCTTAAATGAACGTTACCGATGAAAGCCCGGTTTTTGGTTGATCTTTTCTACCATAACATTTCTAGACTATAGAGGTGGTTTCGAATTAAACCAACGTCGACAGCCATAAGCGTTTTTTATTTTATTTTTTTCCCGGTTTCTTGTTCTGTTGTTGACTCCGTTGATGCTTCAATCTTATTATCTGTCCCTCGTTCCCGCCATATTATATTGCTCTTTTCATCCGAACGAGCCTACAACGCTGATCGTATATTCTTTTAGTGTACTTTCTTCTAAATGTTCTCCATATTACTAATTTTCAAAGGCCTCTTAGTTCTTATTTCGCCCATCTTACATAATCTGTTCCTTATCCGCATATCAAACGGTAAATACCTGATATCGAATCTTTAACCAACGACAGTCCTTTTTATTTCCGGACGTAGGTTCCGAGTCCGAGAAGAAAGAAAAAAGAGGCTTCTTCTAGTTCGTATGTCATTTTTAAATTACTACGACCTTTATGGCGTGCAGAAGTGATAATCTTTAAATCTGTTTTTATATATAAGATGATGTAAATTTCTTCGAGCTTGCATTTATGTGCTACACTGTGAATATGACTAATGTATGGGGCTCAACTTCCCTCGGATAACCGCGATTTAATTTTGAGGCTCGATGTCAACACTGGCCCAAAGTAGGCGATCACATTCCAATAAATCCTAACATCACAAAATTAGTTTAATCAGCGGTGGAGCGGATATGTAAATTTTGATCAACGTATCGTTGTACTTTTTATTATTTTCGCACCACTCCCTGGTATCGACACTTTTAGGTAGTGTGAAATATTGCACCTTTTTCTGAATGCTATTCAAAGGCAGCGCGAAATGTACAGAAAAAAGAGAAAGAGAAAAAAAAACTATCGGGAAGCAAATGAGATAGAAATTCAGAAAACATTCAATATAAAATGCCTATATAGCGATGATTTTATGGTTATTTAGGCAATGCTTTCTCCCTTCGGTAATCGCTGAAACTTAATATATATTCTCATACAAATAAATAAATGAAAATTAATTAAATAATTGTCCAACGTTGCAGAGTTAATGTTATATTTACGTTAAACGAATTTTCATTCGCTATTCACACACACACACACACGTAATATATATGTAATATTTATTATTTTTAAATTTTAAACACAAATTGACGTCGTTTAAACTTATAAAGTTGAACATTTTTTTTTTTGAAAACAACTAAACATTCGCCAAAACACAATTAAAATTATTTAAAAAATCTTTAAAAAATCATGTCCGACGACCAGTTTCGTCTAGATTTTACAGACATATTCGATAACATTAACCGCAACGTTGAACAATTATTTAATTAATTTTCATTAATTCGTATATGTGCAGTTTACAGTAAATAGAAACCATTACAATAAATTCTCATATTTTAATTTAATTGTCCGTAAATATTGCGATTAAATTTACGAAAAAAATTCAAGAGTAGAAACAAGGGCAAACAATTAAGCACTTAATGCACCATGCGCAGTAGAGTAACAATTGGGATCGCCGAATCGCATAAGCAAATATTCCAATTTGCCTTTGACAGTAATGTAGCGCATGCGCAAACGGTTTTTTCCTGTATATAAATTCAGCTTCAAGGGGTAGTGGTGTCTTACGACGATTATGCGGTGTCGAGTTACGCGGACTTATAATGGATATGCCCCGTTTATCTTTATGCGTGAAATTTGCCGCTACGTTATCGGATTGATTTTCATTTAATAAATTAAAAACATCGAACTGTATTAAAGATTAATTTAAAAATAACGTAGCGTTAAAGATTTCAGATCTGAAAAAGGAATTAAAGAACATTTTGATTTTAAAAATATGATTTTAACGGACAAAGAAAAGGAAAAAAAGGAGAACGTTTTTAAATGTAGTATTTTCGAAAAAAGAAAAATTCTTCTAGGCGTGATGATTTAATTGATTCGATTTGTGTCTGTATGAAATAAGTGATGACATTTTTTCGCTGCGTATATCATTCAGGTCACGGATTCGAGACTTGTCTCGTTCCGGATCCAAATCGTTCCCAACTTTACCCAGCCTGAAATAATTGGGTACCAGAGAAATCTGGGAAGGTAAAGGCGGATCCCAAATAGAAATGAACTGACCCCCCTAATCTCATTAATGCGGTTGAGCTTTGTACATTTATGAACCTTAATTCTACAATCCATGATACCTTATCAAGAATATATGGGACTTACTTTATTTATATCATTCAATATAAAAACACCACCATCTCATATAGATTTAAAAATTAAAATACAAAAATCGTGATTTTTCATATAAACAAAGCGTAATTCAACGATACAACAGAAACATATTAAAATAACAATTTTACAGTGCTCATAGACAAAAGTTAAAAAACACTTAAACTGGAAATGTTACCTATAAATCGAACAACACTAAATAAAATTATCGATTTTCTATACCAGTTTAGCTTCTGAATCGGGCAGAAGAACAGCACTTAAAAGTTCTATGTTTACTAATTTCTAAAGAAATAAAATTCACCTCTATGCTGATCGCTACCGACATCTGTGTGTCGTTTTGTCAACATTCAAAGTTTAATCCGGTTTTATTTAATTGTTATTCTTGTTTTGCGCTATGTGAACGAATATTTTCTCTACCAAGTAATATACCTTATAAACTCAGGTCGTATGAACCAGCGAAAAAGATCACACTCTATGTACTACCGTTCTATTTTTATAAGTAATTGGGATTCGCGGGTTTTGTTTTTGAAATTTGAGCTTCTTCAATTATTATTCATAGGTAACGGCACTCGCTGATACACACATATAGAAACACATATCAAAGAGGAAAGCTTTTAAAGTTTACTTGGTGCAGCAGCATGCAGGACGACAGTCTCCCTGGTAAATCTCGGCACAATTGGAACGCGAAAATCGACGCGAACAAAATCTTAGATTATACCCTGGTCGAATTGGGGACTAGGCGACCAATCGCTTGTAACGAGGCCGGGTACGACGTGAATTAATGTATGAAAATCAGCCCGCAACGGTTAACGATACAAAAATTTATGTTGATCGGGTTCAGTTAATATAAACAGAAGCAATTCGCGCCTTGGCGCAGTTCATTCAAGCTCGAAACTTAAGAAATTCTAAACAAAGTGAAATTACTTTTGTTTATAAATGGAAAATCGCTCGGAAAATTCCGATCAATGCAAAATGGTAAACATACAAAATGTGTCGAGTGCATCATCCGATGAAGCCAAGCCAAGCCAAAAAAAAAAAAAAAAAAAATAGAAAAAAAATAGAAAAAAAAATAGAAAAAAAAAATTAGAAAAAAAAACGGCCTAATTTACGGACACTATATCCTACTTATCACCCATCGAACATAGAATAAATCTCGCCGCGTTAAATCGCTTGAAAATCGTTTGAAAATCATTTGAAAATCGTTTGAAAATCATTTGAAAATTGCTTGAAAATCGTTTGAAAATTGCTTGAAAATCGATTGAATGTTGTTTGAAAATCGCTTAAAAATCTTTTGAAAATCACTCGATCATTCTATAATTTCCCGATTACTTTTTTAGCCAGACGACTTAAAAACTCGAGTACGTGCCCTTTTCTTTTTCATGTTTCTTTGCATAGAGCTGAAGCAGGAATATTGAACAGAGTGGAAGAATACGAATACTAAACAGAATGTCTAATATTCGGAGCATGGACATCACCGGAGGTGTAAGATAAAACTGAGGAGATGGATGTACAACGAAAAGATTATTTTAGTAGTATGTAAAACTTTAATGTTTCGACGTATTTCCTCACCAAACATAATATAAAACATTTATTTATTTATTTATTTAAGCCATCGATCAATTCAAGTAATTACACAACTAATATATAAAACATACTACCTATTAAAATAAAAACCACTTCTAAACTAATTATTTAAAGATCGTTTTTGCTCTAGAACATATAAAATTCAAAAGCTTTGATTAGTTTCGAATTTTTCCTCCATTTCACGCGTAAATTAACGTTTATTGTTTGTTAAATATGTATCGGTAATAATTTGTTTTGTTTTTCTAGTTGAAATATTCTTGTGATGAAATAATGTCCGCTTGTTTTTGAGATATTTCCGGTGATTAACGCTAACAAAAGTTTCGATGGTCCGTTCTGAGCCGAAATTTTTAACGGAACCTACCTCGTCTTGCAGACCTTATGAGTTTCTCGTTTCTTATTTACCTTATTTCGCATTCTACGAAAAGAACCTTTATCAAGCTCCGAGCCGTGCAAAATATACCGCCAGTCCTAGATAGCGTTAGAACGCGGTAATACGGATTTACTGGCCAAATGTAAAAGCAACAAATGGAAGTTATTACTTCCTCTCTCTCTGTTTTCAAGGAAGATAACGATGATATAGGAAAACTACGACAGGTGTATAATTAGCAGATATATAAAAATAGAGAAGAATGGTAATTGGTGCTAAAAGTTTTTAAACAGCAGAGTATAAAACAAAAACCTTCAAAAAGAAAAAAGAAGGAAAACCAAGAGCAGCTCTTTCGAAAAGAATGACGGGGATAGACGAGGTGACCAAATTCGCTCAAAGGTTCAAGATAGAAAAAAGGTCGCCCACCAGCATCCTTTTGGGTTTCCACACAGATCGAATGAAATATTAAAATTGAATTTTTAATTTAGTATTTACTATTATTATTTCTTTTACTTTTAATAAAATAGAAATTTATGAAATATATCGTTCGGTATGACCAATTGAAGTTTACGGCGCGTCACATTAACAGCGTTTTGTGATACAATGCATCCGAGACATGGAAATTTTAATTATAGTTTTGACCGAAAAAAAAAAAAAAGTAACATATTTTATTATAAATTACCGACATGCTTCGGAGCCAAATAGCCGGCCAACGATAGCATCATTCGTATAGTATATACCTAATAATCTTAAGTCTTCAAATAATTATTTTAATATAAATAATTATTAGATTTCGAATTTATATTTAGCGTAAAAATAACTCTTTACATTATGTGTCTGTTCACTGAAATGAAATATTTCGGGGTTAGTCTAGTTTCTTCAGTTTTTTGTTTTTTTCTTCTTAAAAAAAAAAAAACGTTATAAATCGCAGACGTCAATAGGTAAAATTTGAAAACAAGTGTAACAAGTGATTAATGCTTTTTCTTTTTTTTTTTTTGTATTCGGGCAGACGTGTACGGAGGAAGACGCGTGAGGGACGTTGTCACCTATACAAAAATAAAAACCTTCGAAAGCAGCGAGAATTACACAACTTAAAGTAAACTGATTATAGAGTTACGGTTTTTTAGGGGATTTACAGAGACGACGATCGTTCAAAATGTACACCCAATGAGAGAAGCCATTTATTCGGAATTTTTGGGGTTCTTGTAATAAAATAAAGCAGTACTGAATTTTTGAAAGTTATAATAATAGTATTATAATTAAGAAAGAAACGGTATTTTTACAAACTTCGGGTTGTTTTCAAGTACATTTTAAAATAACTATTCGCGGGTGTAGCAGTTACGATTGAAATATTTGAAGAAAAAATTATTATTTACACTATAAACTATTTTAAGAAATACACATATATGGCGCTCATGAAAACATAATTTTGATTACAAAAAAAAGTAATTTCAAATAAAATCCATTTGTAGTCTTTCTGAACGAACAGAATGTGCTGCTGCCTGATCGAATCTAATAAAAACAACTCCACAAATTTAATGATACTTCCCGAATAGATATAACATTTTAGACGCTTCTTTTACAAACAATTTTCTAAAATGTAGCCAATGAGCGTCGAACGATAATTTTGACAAATTGCTCAGTTTTCTAACGTAACATTAAAATTCTAAAACTGGGCGAAGAAAAATTTTCGAGCGAATTGAAATAATCAAATTTACCGAGGTTTTCAAAAATCAGATAGAACAATCAATAAACTTGCATAACGACGCGCGTGTCACAAACCAATCGAGACTATTTCGTATAATGCAGCAATAGACTACCTCGATTAGTCCGATAACGGGAATAATTTTGTAATTTTTAACTGAGCGGTTTTGCGGTACGATCCGCCCCTCTAAATATATGTTGTCATTTTTAACGATTATTAAACGAATTCCGTTGATTTTTCAAGGAATAAATTTTCTTTCGCTTAATTCCGAAATTTCCCCGCGGAAATGCGATTTATTCTACAAGAAAAAAAAAAAAAAAACAGAATCCGGTTCTCGATATCCTAATTAAATTTAGCGTGCCTTATTTTGAGGTATAGAAAAAAAAAAAAAAAAATTAACAAAAGAACCGGTTTAAACTTGTTAAACTATTACGCGCGTTAATTTTTTCGGATATTTTGTACTATCGCATTGGGGTTAATTATTATTGCACTCTTTAATTAGTTGAGCTTTTCTAGATGATACGACAGTGACGAAAGAAATTCCGTCGATGAAAAAAAAAAAAAACAAAAAAAAAACGGAACATTTTTAATCATCTCGGAATGAAAAGTCGATTTTCAAATGCAATACTGAAGAAAGAAGAAACGAAGAGAAATGTAGATAGTACCGAACGGACTAATAATAATAATGTTCAAAATATCGTAAGTTTCGCTTACCTTGTAAGTGCTGCTGGAATCGGTGGTAATAAGTTTGGTGGTCGATCCCATGGGGGTGGCATTTAAATTTGGATAGATCGGGCCGGGCGGGTTGTTTTTGGAAAATCCGTAATAGTTGTTCGAATACGTCGCGGTATCGACACTACTATCGTAACTTAACGCGTCGCCGAGCGAACTGATAAACATTTGTAACGGTAACGGACGATCGACAACACACGAAGACTCGAACAGCAACTCATCTTCGCCACTAATCACTGGTGCCGGCAACTTGTAACCAGCGTCGCCGCTGTTATCGTTCGTTCCGGCAGACGGTACGACGTTCGCGCCGTTGCCGCGTTCCTGTTCCACGCTCCGTACGCCGTTCAGTTCACGTTCCCAGTTCCGTCTGTTGTTGTGGCTCTCTTCGCCGGACCCGGCTTGCCACCACCAGCCTGGATCGCGATCGACGCCGTACGATTCGCCGCCGGTGCTTGCAACGTCGATGGTGGCCACCGCACCGTTGAACGTGCCCAAAGTTCCGTAGTTATTGTACCGATAGTAAAGTCCCCGCTGCTGATGCACGGTATCGCCGCCAGCAAAGTCGTCAGCTCCTGCGTCCAGCTCGTCCAGTCGCCGAAATACGCCGTAGTACGAACGGTCCCCGACAGCCACTTCCGAAGCGATCGCTTTTTGCGTACGAGTGGCTTTACGCGAGGGCCCAAACATTGTACCGTACACCTGTAACAAAGAATGCAATGCCATTTAGAATTACTGTATTACGAGATCGGCTCGAGATGGTTCCCCATATTCTCTTCTTGATGAGAATGCAAAAGGGATTCCTGCCCGAATTGTTTCTTTATACACATATATACACAACGTACGTACATTAATACATGCCCATCTGCTGTATGCCCGTTTCTAAAGAATCGCATTTTAAAATATGCATATGTAGGTCATCCCGAGGTCAATAAGAAAATTCTGTGATGTTTTTGCATGATGGTTTACAAAACACGTCTATTTTTTCTTTCTGTTTTTGAAAATGAAATGAGCATTGAAAACAATCTATAAGCAGCATCCGAGGATTGTATTGAACGTTTTAAAGTGGCCTAGTCAGTTATGCAGAGGGAATTATTAAAACAAGTAGAATTCTAGAAAAGCGGTTTACACGGTGGACACCATGTTTAAAAAATTAATCTTAAAACCTCAACGTTTCGACTTACCATCATCAGAAACTTTGTTATTGTAATACGTACTTTATATTGAATATATGTCGGTCTCTTCGTGCCTCGTAAGCGACTGCGCCCCTTGACCCACCAGGAGACACCCCCGGATCCTCAGCTTTATCACTTCGTATAGAACGAAGAAAATTGACCACATCATTCTTTCCGACTGCGCGACAAAAAAAAAAAAAAAAGAAAAAAAAAAGGCAAATCTATTTAATGATACATTTTGGGACAGAAAAAATCGTAGGGATCAGGCTAAGAAGGACGTTGTCGTATATATAAATGAAAGTAGAAAAAGTTATCTGTTTGTCCTGTCTGTGAGAACTAATCTCATAAATCAGCGAACCGGTTTTGTTCCCATTATCACCGCTGGATAGAGAAAATTTTGGATTATGTAATTGATCATTACACGTGCGACGTAGCTTATTTGTTTGGGAGTTTTTCATCGAAGCGGGGAAAAAAGAAAGATAAGGTATACTCAATAAAAAATAAAAAAATAAAATGAATAAAATTTTTATTATGGTAATATAATAAAATGATAGCCATGTTCCTAATTAAACGTAAACATTTAAATAAAATGGTTACTACATTTCGTGTATCTGGGCAGCTTCATAACAAAACTATGATAGAATTGAAATAAGGAAAAGAGTAACCCAAGCTAAGTCTGAGCTGGATCATTCCCTTATCTCAATCAACCTTTCTATTTCTCCTACTAAATCTTGCTACGTCGTATTTACTCTGCGACCTTATAATCCTGCTTCTGTCTATCTATCCCTAGGAAATGCACTCCTTTTTCATGTTAATTGTTCTTTGTTATCTTGGTATCTTCCTTGACAGTCGGTTATCCTTCTCCGAACACATCAAGTATCTTTCCTATTCAGCAACCAAAATGCTAAACCTTCTGAACGCCCTATCTTCGACCAAATAGGGTGGTGATGCTTATGTCCTTAATCCT
Organism: Icerya purchasi; assembly: GCA_039619475.1. Taxonomy (NCBI): domain Eukaryota; kingdom Metazoa; phylum Arthropoda; class Insecta; order Hemiptera; family Monophlebidae; genus Icerya; species Icerya purchasi. The sequence goes on from CM077115.1 coordinate 93,257,085, forward strand.
CTATATAAATATCAACTCAAAATTTGATTACTGTTCATTTCTCTATGGTTATGCCTCCAAGTCCAGACTCTCTAAATTGGATACAATCCAAAAATTATTGCCTTCGTCTATGCCTCGGTGCTCTTAAATCCTCTCTAGTTCCAGCAGTCCTTGCCGAATCTAATACATCACACCCCTTTCTTTTCGCAGAACGGGCTATCGTTTTCTTGCTAAGTATCTTCCACTCACGTCCTCTATAGCCATTCCTTTCTTTCCATTTCTAGAAACTGCAGTTTCGCACTTAGGAAAATCCCTATTTTATCCCTCGTCTCTCTTCGGCTCAGTTCGGTTTGTCCTAACATAATGTCCTTTGTCGATCTCCCTTATTTCTCCTTTTAATTTCGCTGATCTCTCTGTCATCCTCCAAACATGTTTACTGTACCTACGCTCTCTAAATTTCTTCCGCAGGCCCTAATTAGACAGGAATTCCACAGTATTATCAATATTTAGTTCGCATGCAACCGTGTTTAGACAGATGGTTCTCAGAGACATCCGTTGTCGGTGCCTCTTTTATCCTCCCAGATTTTGGCTTTTCAGAATATTTTCTTCTGCCTCGTTTCTGTTCTACATTCATAAACGTATTAGTCACTATCCTACGTTCCATTATTTTCATTTCCTAATCACCTTTCCTCTTATATTATATCTGACTCCATGACCGTCCTTCAATTCATTCTTCCCTACCTGATCATTCCTGCGATTTTATCATACTCCACATACACTCACTTATCCACGTTCTTTCTTCCCTTCATTTCATACAAATTCATTTGCTGTGGGCTCGTAGCCATTCGGGCATCATCGATAATAAAACAGCCGACTCCTTGGCTCGCGTTGTTGCCTCTTCTCACTTCTTCTTTAAAAAAGTCCCATCGTCTAATTCCCTTCCGCTGTGCAAAGGTTTTCATTTCAGATTACGGTATCATCGGATATGTACGTTTCCTCTTTTTTTAACAATTGCTCTTTCTATCCGTCTGTTCAACCTAGTCTCCCTGCCAATAATCCGTGGTTCTCTTTGTTTCCTTCACTTCGTCGTTCTGTTGTTGTCTCCGTTATTCGTCTGCGCTCTTAAGCCATACTTCAATCATTTTAATTTATGCTTATATTTATGTAGGCATAAAAAGTTATAAAAAAGTATTTTCGATAATAAAACGGACGTTCGGTTATTTGCAATTTAACTACTTTTTTTTAAAACTAAAATAGGAATATGTGTGGTATTGATAATTGTGAAACTGATAAACGCCTACTTAATCAGTTATTTTACAGGGCGAAAGCTTTATGAAACAAATGAAACGACGATATAAATTATTAGGGAGTGCAATTATTACTACAGCGGAAGCCGTATTCTCGTTTCTACAACTTAGAAAACCTTTAAACAATATGAGAAGATTGGTACGATTTAGTATGGAATTTCCGTTAAAAAAGTCTGGGAAGCAGAATGCGCGGTCACAGAGAGGGGCCAGTGAAGACGGCCGGTACATACTTCGCAATTCGAAAAAGATAAATAATCGAAGTTGAAAACTGATGAAAAATAAAAGTCACTAATGAGCGCTTCTTCCTCATCTTCCAAAAACAGAGATCAGCACGATCGACCATTCTCCTTGTCCGAGTAAAATTTTGCTCTGAACAACAAGCTGAAGGCAAGTGCACACCTGGTGCAGATTCCATTCTTTCATGCTAAAGTTCCTTCTCACAGCAGCAATGATATATCTGCTGAACATTTATAATCAGATCTGGGAACAAAGTAACATTCCAACCTCATGGAAAGGGGCAAATGTTATTCTTATCTTGAAACATAATAAGGATTTTTCACTATCCAGTAGCTACTGTTCTATCTCACTTGTTGAGTACGTTGTTTAAAATACTTGATAAAATGGTCAACAGACGTCTCCTCTCCTTTTGTGAATTCGAGAATATCCTCTCCTCAATACAAGCCGGAGGAGTCTAAAAGGCTAAATCAACATCGTGTCATCTGGTCAACCTTCAAAGGCAGTTCTTAAAGTTCTAAAGCTAACAACACCTGATAACCGCATTCATTGATAAAGCCTATGAACGCCTCTGGCGGCAAGATCTTATAAACAAACGACGAAGAATGGAGGTGGCAGGTAGAATGATAAGATTCAAAATTCCTTAACAGACCGAACCATACAGGTCAAAATCGATTCGCAAGTCTCTGATGCTGAAAGCATCGAGAATGACATACCCCAAGACTCTGCGCTTAGCGTGACTTTATTTATAATATATATCAACGGCATTGCTGATTGTGTTCAGCTACCAGTAACTGACCGACTCTTGATTGAAGACCTCAGTATTTCCTAGCGACTTGTGATCTATAAATATCTCATTCGATTCTTCAGAAAACTATTTCCAAACTCCAAAAATGGTCAGAAGTCAATGGTCTTAACTATTCCTTATCAAAGACAGTGCGTGTCGATTTCAATAGAGAACGACGATCTGTGGCCAATAGAACTCCTCTCCAAATAAACAACTCCACTATTCCGAACTGCCGGTCCTAGGTCTGGAGTTGGATAGCAGATTAACTTGGCTCCAACACATTACTAAATTAAAATTTGAATGTATATTGTCAATAATCCGATACCTCCTCAACCTTCAACTCAATATTCAGCCCAAATTACTCTCCAATGTTTACAAAGCCTCGATCCTAAGTATAATAAATTATGGGTGTAGCTGTACTCTCCAGTTTCTCTGAGTAACCCGAAAAAACTGAATTCCTTCTACCACTCGGTGTTACGAATTATCTCGGGAACCCATCACACAACTCCGTGTAGGAGTATCTATGCACTTACGGGCACTGCCCCACTAAAATTCTGTCGATCCTGACATACCCTGCGATGCAATATCCCATTTCTAAAGCTGCCTTATATCCATCTCGAAACCTCTATCCACTACCGGGTCTCATCGAGCTACTCCCGAATGTCATTGTCAATGACTCCACAGAATGTCGGGCAACAGCCAGCAGTTCGTTACACTTGTGGAAACTCGAGCCTATAGCAGTTAACCTATCGGCTCTGCAAGAAAATAAGTCCAGCGGCCTGTCGGAGCAACTGACTGTGAGGACGCGTGTGAAACAACAAGACAATACGACAACGCCATCCAATGTTTGTACAGATGGAGCAAAAGCAACACCCGTCAAACGAAGTGAAGGGAGCAATGCTGCCTGAATGATTACTGTTCAATTTTAGATGCATAATTATACATGATACACTTTAGTTTGGAAATGATTCGAGCTTCCACAGAGCCAGTCCGTGACATACTATTGATAACAAACTCCCTAGTAGCGGCTAGGATGATAGGAAGTGGAACCCCAGGGAGGGGGTTAACAAACCAAATCCTCAGACACTCATCATGAAGCTGCAGTTAAAAGGTCACAATTTAATTATGCTGTGGGTTCCAAGTCATGTCAGAGTCCCGGGGAATGAAAGGGCGGACATAGCAGCTCACTCTTTCATTACAGCCACCAGCCCACAGAACACCCTGGGCCCACTTAAATATCAGATGTAATCCAATGTCCAATAACAGAACAGTGGAATCTAGAATACATCTCCACCCCATCCCACCGCCGAAGTATTAAGAAATCCGCGGAGCCATGGTCCCCATGAGATCCTGCGAGCATGTCATCGAGTACTCAACCGCTTACGCCTCGGTTCCCACGACTACTTTTTGGAGGGCGGTCTTTCCCCAACCACTTGTCCGTTCTGCTGCGCCCCATCGTCCGTTGATCATATTCTCATAAACTACTCTACATTACAACTTTCCAGAACGAAACTCGGATTTGCTAATCTCAGCTCTATCCTCTCTAATTTAGAAGGGAACCAGACCCTAATATTTCACTTCGTCAAGGACAATAGTTTAAAAGCATTCTTGTAATCGGAGACTTTTGGACCTTAATAGTCTAAATATTGTACACTTCCCGGAGCCTAACTAGGGTTCAGAAGGATATATATATATAAAAAAAAAAAAAAAACCTGTACAATACGAAAATTATAAAGTAAACTGACTTTTTTACAATTTCTTTATAAAATAAAATAAAAAAAACGTGAAAGCTGATTTTCAATGCAAATAAAATTGTTCGCAACTAACCTGGCGGCAATTATAATAATATTAATGCCATTATTAATATAATCCGAAATTAATTTAAAAAATAATTCTTCGGTTATATTGTAGGAGTGAAGTATAGAAGTATCTTTATCAATTCTACCCCCTGAGGAAAAATCAAGCCTTTCTATTTTTCTCATTCTGCGCAATATTTTATTGATAACGTCCGGAAAACGTAAAATAACACAGTTTCGAAAAAAACTCAATCAGTCAATATTTCAATAATATACATATATACATATATACGAGTATATATATAAATATATATATATACATAAACACATATTTCATTTGACATATATGTATACTTTGACAAAATAATTAATGGAGAACTAATAATATTTATAATATATGTTACAATGAACCGAGCAAATTGATTTTATTTAGCTTTTAAGGTAAACTAATCTTTTAATATTTTCCATGTTATTTTTAATATCGTATGTTTTTATACAAAAATTGAAATGAATGGATGAGACAGGTCGTTGAATAAGTAAAACAATGATGACATCAAGAAAATTTCGAATCAATGCAAACAGCTGAAGATACTATTGAAGCTTTTTATTGAATTAAACGAATTCGGTTAAGATGAAGTACGAGAATGGGGTTAAATGATGCGAATATTAAATATCCTTCAGAGTTAGTTGAAATGCAACTTGTATAACATGACATGTAATAAGGTTAGCACTAAAATGTTTTTGCAGGAACTACATGGACTGCACGATGTTGCTTCCGTTACGAATTAAACTTTGAATCTCGCGCTCTCCGGTCAATGACTTTTATTAAAGAGGTTTAAAAGGATTCTTAAGGTAGGATGAAGGAAATGATGGGCACCGTTATGAAAAAGTTTGTTGAAAAGTCAGAAAATAAAATACACACAAATAATCTTAATATTTAGAAAACTTACAATTAAGACGTATATTACGTATAATTATATCTGAAACTATTCAGCGTCTCCTTAAATGAAGTCGGTATACTTTACTTATTTTCATTTTTTTGTTATGAACTTCTTCGATCGCACTGTGTAACTGCTAATTGTTAAAGTCTTCTTCCTTTTCTCACTTACTCATTCGTTTATTTACGTGCCACATAATGTTTCCTAAGCCAGGCGAGTACGATGAGAAGGAGGTTTGAACTTAAGAAAATATCATAAAGGAAGTTCAAAAAATTGAAGGCATTTAAAAATAAATCAGACAGAACGTAAAGAAAGAAGTCGTCGAATAAATATTTGTAAGCATTCAATTTTGTGCAGATTAAAAGGACTGGCGTACTGCGACAATAACGTTAAGGATTAACATAGTGAAGGAGGAAGACTTCTAAAGATCTGACCATGCCATAACGTGACTTCTATCCGTGTTTGTCAAATCAATGTTGTCCATATAGAATTACAAATGAAGCGAAGTTTACCAGATGAATGCTTACTGATTATGCTTCAGTAGGAGATCTCTATCTCAAGCTCCAGATCTGCTATAGGGATCGGTAAGTTAAAGTGAGATTGAATGTGGAATCTACCTTTTGCAGTAATTTTAGCAAACAACTTTTTTTAAATTCCGATATGGGAAGACAAATAGAGTATTTGATGCATAACGTGAAAATTTGCGAGGTCTGTGAATGCATCAAGTCCAATATACACATTAAAACTGAAACCATTTTTCAAGGATATTTATTAATTAATTAATGGCGAATTTGATCACAAAAGGTCTTTTTCTTTTTTAAATCGTATATTTTTATAAATATAATTACAAGCATTTAGGCATTGTTGACGGATTTCTCATCTTATTTAACATATGCTTCATTTATACATTCCTATCACCCATTCATCCATACATGTTCCTGTGCTGTTTTTCCTTTTCATTTTATTATTTTATTTATATTTCTTTCGTTTAAACATTTTCTAAATTTTTCTTTCAATTGGTTTTCATTTTCTGATTTATTAATAAATTTTCTTTTTTAATGTATCTAGATTTTTGCTTTATTTTTTTTTCGACATTATATTTATGCATCTGAAATCAATCTATTTTATCTATATAAATTTTCACAGTTAAATTATTTTTAATATTTTACTAATTAAATTCTATTTTAATGTTTACAAAGATAGTATTACAATTCTATTTTTTTTCGCTACATGATCTGCATCTCTGTCCCATCTTAAACGGACGTCTACTGTAACTACACGCTACTTATAAACATCAACTTCAAATTCTCTTTCAAGTTGCATTATTCTGGTTGTTATGTTTATTTTTAAACTGTTATTATGTGCTCATTTATCTATTGCTATCAAATCTGCTGCATCTAAGTTCCTTCTATCTTAACGTCTTTATACATTATCATTATAATTATGTCGCCTGTGAAAGCCAAAAACTCACAGTGTGGTAATGTTTTATATAGTTCATTTATATATATATATATGTATATATATATATATATATATATATACATATATATACACACATATTATGGCATACCCTTATTTCTTTCCGTTTTTTCACTTTACTCATCTAATATATAAACCGCTATTTTCTTGTTTTGTAAATAGTTTTTAAACCACAACTTTATCCCCATATCTATTAATTTTCCTAAAAGTTTTTCGTGATTTATCGTATCAAACGCTTTTGAGATGAATATTACTAGAGCTTTGCTACCTCTTTCAAAATTTTCTCTAATTCTCTCTACAAAATCTCTTAACGCTTTCGAAGTTGGTTTGTTTTTCTCCGCAATATTCATATTATTGCTCATCTATGATTTTATTTTCTTCCATTTATTTTGTGGAACGATTGCTAATGTATTTTTCTAGAATTTTTGCTATTGTATTGTTTATTGTTACTAATTTATAATTTTAATATTTACAATGATTTACTTTTTTTATAAATTGCTCTACCAGCGATATTTTTAATTTTTTTAGAATTATTCCTGTCACTATTGTATCGTTTATTAGTATAGCTAATTTTATTTGCTATACTATCTTTGATAATTTTTGTTTTTTATTCTGATTTTATCTATAATATCAGCCTTTTTTAAATTGAGTTCTTCCATTATCTTTCTAATTTTCTCAATGTTTGCTTTTGACTGTTCTTTTTCATTTTTCAATGATGCTTTACTATATTTGTGTTCTATTTTTTCTACTTCTTCGGTTAATCTTTGACTGAAAATATTGGATATTTCTTTTTCCCCTTGTCTTTGTATTTCTTTATAATTTTGTCTATTTCTAATGGCCTTTCTTTTCCTATTATATGGTTTATATACACATAAATTTTTCTCATTTTTTCATTTATTTGCTTAAAGCCTTATTTTATCGATGTACCTTTTTGGATTTTGATTTTCACGTTTAATTTATTTCTTAGTATTTGATAGTCTTTTCTCATTTTGTATTTTTTTTTTGTTTCTTTGTTATATTTGAAGTGCATTTTTTCATTTTTAATATTTCTTGGTTCAGACAGTTCTTTATTCCTATAAATATTCTGCTTCTTTTTTTATCTTTTATCTCTGCACATTCTTCATGCAGTTCTGCAAATTTTTTATTTACAATTTTTTTTTCTATGAAGATGCTTTAAATTGGGACATTTTTTCTAATGAAGGCCGGCCTAAAAATTACGTTGTAATTAATATATATATATACACATGTATGCACATACATACATATTATATATAGATTCATATAATACTTACATTTGTTAACTAAATTTTAGCAACATTTCCTTTATTTTAATTTTATTTATTTTTGTATTGTTTTGCTGTAAATATATTATTTGTAGGTATATTATTAAGTAACTTCATTAAAATCATTGGTTCCAGTTTGTTTTTGTGTTTATTAATGTGTCTTCTATGTTGAATTGCATATTGTCTAACATAACGCAAACTATAATTAACTTTTAGCTGTTACACGGATTTCTTTTTCTAGATATTTAATTAGCAAATTGTACTGAAATATCATCTTCGTCGGGGTAAGTATTAAATGTCTTTTCCTAATATTCGAAGAATTTATATTTGAGAGAATTTCATGCTTTTTTCTCCACACAGACTTTTAAACATTTATCCTGTAAATAGTTTAATTGTTTTAGTTTTGTATTATTCGCGTGTTCCCCCAGACCATAATATCATAGTACAATTATGTTTGACATAATGCGTTGAAAACCATTATTTTTGCTGAAGTGTTTATAACAAAATTCTTCATCTGATAGAGACTGGGTAGCGTTTTCCTCTATTTATTTTGCAACACTATTTATATGTTCATTTCATCTAAACATGTTGACAAAACAGTGACGCCTAAATATTTATATTTATACACTTCCTTTAAATTATTACAACTACATATGTTTTGTGTATGTAAATGTTGACATTCTGAACCGTGATGTTTTATTTTTATTTCACCTATATTATATTTACTGCTTGGTTTTATCCGAATTACTTTTGATTTGTGTGTGGGTTAATATATAATCCTCTATCATATGTCTGTTTTATTAGCTCGTCAAAGTCTTCTTGCAGTAAGTTCACTGCTATTTTATAATTTTTATGGAATATTATAATTGCTCTACATCATCAGCATATGCAAATATTATTGCAAATTTTAATGTTTCATTAATATTTCCAATAAAGGTTATAAATAGTATTGGAGCTAATATAGATCCTTTTGGTACTCCATATATTATTTTAATTTTTTCACTAACTGTTCTCTTTATATGTACAACACTGTTTCTATCGGTTAAGTAGTTAATAAACTATTTTAAATGTCTTCCAGAGATTCCTATTTCTTCTGATTTTTTAAATAATATATCATGGCCTAATTGTGTTAAAAGCTTTTATAAAGTCTACAAAAATTATTTGCAGTGTTTTTATATTGCTATTTAACTGTGTAAGAGTGTCGCCAGCCGATGAGCCCGGGGGGGGGGGCAAGATAATAGAAAGAGGATATGAGTTATAGGAAAATAAAATATTCATAAGTTGTAAATGCTTAATATTTTATTAAACAAGAATAGAATCTTAATTAAAACATAATTTTCGTGGGTTTCTGGCAAATTGTTCTACTACTTTATTATAAAAGTCTTTCAAATTGTCCATGATTACGCGCCTATGAATACTCATCATGGCCAGTTGATTAAAAAGTTTCAAGGCTACAAGGGGGCCAGCTGCCCCTGCCATCCGCTAAGGGCGCCCATGTGATTGTGTATATATTCCGCGAAATCTCATAATAATTTATTCTTTTGAAATCCATACTGATATGGTCCAATTAAATTATTACCTGCAGAGTATTTGGCTAAGTGATTTGTAATATACCTTTCCATAATTTTTGTAATTACGTTCGGTTTCAAGATCGGTCCATAATTGCATATATCGTTTAAGCTTCCTTTTTTGGGTATAGGTTTAATTTAAAAAAATTTTAAGCCTAATGGTATTGTTCCTTTTATTAGCGTATTATTTATTTTAGTTATATGACCAGCAATGTTATTAACTGATCATTATTATATTAATTTTTGTTCTTCAGCTGTTGTAGTTTTTCTGATATTATTTCGAATTTCCGCGAATATATTATTTTCTATCGTTCTTTCAATTTTAATATAGTTCATTGTTGTTATATGATTATCTAGCGGTTTGGAGTTTATTTCTTCGGTAGTTATTTTGCATTTTATGGATTTACGGCCGGAAAAACTGTTCCGCATTGATTTTCATATTATCTGTTTCTTCCTTAATCTTTGTATTTATTATAATAAGGCCAATCACACTTGATCCACTTTTATTTACAAAAATTGTTTTATTATTAAGGGTGTTTAACTATTAAATCGTTTGAAAAAGGAAACTCTTCAAAAATTTCAGCTCTTTTTCTGTTGTAATTCATTTTAAGTTTTCATAGATACACCGGGTTTTGCATTGATATCTCCTTAATATTTTTCAATTTATTTACACTTCGTTTTATATATAAATAAATCAATTATCATTTATTTCCTCATTTAGTAATCAGTAACACGCTAGTTTCTTTAAATTTAGATATCATGGAATCAGTACATGTTAATAAATATAATTTTTATTGTTTTTGAAAACAATTGTAATGTTTGTTTTCGTTATAGCTAAAAATTAATTTATATTTAAGCCTAGAAGTTTATTTTTATTATAATTCGGTTCAGCTATAATCAATATCTTTTTTTCAGTCGTATCGCTCGATTCCGAGCTTTGTGATTACCTATATGTACATTCTAGTTGTACAGAATAGGCAGCGCTCATGGCAATTGCTATACACAACGCGAGTGTACGCACGCAAGACCACGTATATCTGTTTTAATTCCCGGCTAAAGCTTCGAGTTATTGAGCTTCGATTTGAATATTTTACTTTAATAATTTTTTAATGTAGCCCATTACTGACATTTTAATTAGTAATAACTTCAAGCTGAGAATAAATTACAAAATCATACCCTTTGTCCGTACGTTTCTGTAGATTTGTGTAAATTTGGCATGTATGACGATATATTTTATGATCGTTTTATTAACTGCCTCAGTAACTGAATTACTGATATCGGTATGTAGCCTTACTTAACAAGGAACACATTTTTTGAGCTCAATAAATTCTTTTGTAACGCGAATTAATTTCCTGAGCTATTACATTGGTTTTTCAGTAACCGTATGCTCTAAATTTTTTACTAGCTCGAATTGAAATGTGTTTCTGATGTTTGAGTGCAGTTTTAGTATTTAAGTGACCGAAAAGCTGATCCTTTTCCAGCTTCTCTGAACACTGTTGTTTTTAGATCCTGTTTATTAGCTTCATGAGCACCGAAAACAATTATGACAGGTTGTAACTATAAAGATAATTTAGCTTTAGTGGGCAGTTTAAGTTTTTTTTATTTCCTTCATCATTGTGATTTTTAAAATTCATAATTTATTATCAGCTTTTAGATTTATAAAACGACATAACAGTAGCAACGACTTTTTGACCGTTTTCATTTCAGATTTTAACCGGCTTAAGGAGTTACGTAATACTAAAGTGACTGTACAGATACGCGTATTGTTCAGGATATATTGTACACATTAAAAAAGAACCAGCTGTTTGGAACGAATTTGTGACTCTTATATCTGTATAAATAATTGTATGGTCAGAGCATTTATGGAAATATTGTAATACTATTATGAAATTATACATGAAAATGCAATAAACAATGAAATATATTTAAAAAAATTATAATACACCGGCACGTTTTTACAATGATTATGGAATAGTAGCCTCTGAAAGACTTCGGTGTATTACAATAATCCTTAATATATTTATTTTCCATCTAATTGTTATTACATTTTTACATATAATTTTATGCCAAGCTAGAACCATATATGTGTAGAAACATTTTGTTGCAATATTAATTCGATGGTACTCAGGGGGTGTGCACATTTTATCTTAAGGCGGAAAGATCGATATTTATTTTCAGAAGCTCATAAGGGGTCATTCTGGTTTGAGGTTTTGCTATATGGTATATTAATAATAGTGTTGCTTTTCAGTATTGCAAAAAAAAAAAAACCGATAAGGATTTTATCAGAAAATCGTAGAAGGTAAAAGATCACTTATCGATAGTGGAAATAGATAATTATGAACATCACAGCGGTAACAAAAGTAAAATTAACGATTTTGAAATTAAATTGAAATAGACTAATATAATTTTATTCTTTTGAGAAAACGATAAAAAATGACCCGAAATAAGCATTTATTGCCATTTGAAATATATCACCCTCTCCCTGAATTTACTGTTCTTATCAAAAAAAAAAAATGAATTCTAGTAGAATTAAAAATTATATTAATGAGAACAATACTAAATACTTTTATTTTTTTAAATTAAAATTATTGTTATTATTTTGTTTATCCGAATCTTTTTAGTCTATATAGTTATACTCTATGGTAAATTACAATTTAAAGTTATAACAAGTCTGGAAGCTACTACAGCCCACCAAAGCAGTCGGTAAGAATAAAGCTGGTTATAGATGTGGTGGGACTGTGAAGGGAAAGAGATGGCTCTGATCGGTATATCAGGTTTTTGCTAGATATTAGAACGAAAGAATACATACGAATGAGTCAGTCTGCTATGTCCCATGCACAACCATAACGATTTGTTCCTTTCGGTAGGACCAGTTTAATGATTTTTCCGTTGTTTTTAATTAATTAATTAACTTTTTCATTACCATTGTCATTTGTTGTTGCACAAGTTATTAACAATTCTACAATAGTGGGGTGAAATATCCCGTTCCCATCGTAAATGGCAAAGGTCTCTGAAAAATTTGTTATTTGCCGCTGTATCGATTAAATACGCTTATTCAAGTATTACGTGACTTGGGACCCACAGGCATTTGACTGTTACTTCTTTTAGAAAAAAACTGTTTGATGAAGTACCTGTACGGGTATAAGAATTGAATAATGAAAGGATTTGATAATGAATCGGTTATTTTTAGATATGATTCAAATATTAAATGTACCAGTGAAATTTGAACATAGCAAGATTGTAAATAGTTCCGCTGTACATATCTAAATAAATTCGTAGATACGTGATAACCGAATATTCGAACAGATTGGAAAAGTGTAAAATATCCTGGATCTAGATAAATGAAATTAGAGTATTGAAATAAGCGCCGTTGTAATAGTGATCAGGGAGTGTGAAATTTAGAATCAACATCTGAGATTAAAGCGGTATCTAAGATAATTTAGAAAGAGGCTACTACATTTATTTTGGATATTCTGTTCGAGGTTATATAGGATACACTTAATCGGATTTTTAATTCTAATATCCTCAAATATTTGATTGAATATAAGGAAGGTTGGCGAGCATAACCACAGATGATAGGGAAGTTTGCAATTAGACGAAGACGTCTAAACTTAAGAGAAGAGATATCTGTTTCAGTGAAACTAGTTGTGAAACTCTCTGTTGCTAATCGAATATCTGAAAAATGTATTGGATCAAATATTTTTAATATAGAGTGGTCATTCTATATATCGATGGTAAAAGCAAAAAACTAGGGACTAATATAGCTGGAGTAGAATTTTATAATTGTAGTGGTTAAGGTGCTTGGCTTTTAAATCAGAGGACATCGGTTCGTGACTTGTCCCGTTCCGGATCCGAATCGCTACCTAGGTTGAAATAAATAGGGACCAGAGAAATCTGGGAAAGTAAAGGCGGATCCCAAGAGAAAGAAAACTAGCCCCCTTACTCTCATTAGCGTCATTAGGCTTAATACACGGTAAACCTTAACTTCACAATCCCGGCGCTCTGCTAAAGGTGTGGGACTTACTTTACTTTTTATCCGCATAAGTTGTGCGAAAGATATTTTAGATATTGAATTTTCTGTTGCATTTTGCTTGGTTAACTTGATTGATGATACTCGACTCAGGTTTTTGTAAGAGTTATGCCGAGAAATTTTACTAGTTGGTCGTTGACTATTTTGTTGTTTATGTATTTCAAAGGGAAACTAAATAAAAGGATTTTCCTGTTTTTGGAAGTTAACAAATTAGTTTTAAAACGAGAGGAACGGAAGAGCAGTGAAGGACAGACTACTGATAAATTAGATAGATGGAGTTATGGATTTTTGTTTCTAGAGAAATACTGAACTCTTCTGTAAATGATCGTTTCGTGGATGGAAAAAGAACTATGAAAATTAGTTCGCTAGTTGCTCTCATGAACATTGTAACACTGAGAAGAAATCCTTTCATAGAAATCGTAACCCAATCGATGTTATTTTTTAATTTTAAATTGAAACGAACGAAAGATATAATTGTTCCAAGTCATGATTTTAGCAAAAGAGTGACAACTTGAGAGCATTGTTGTTTTTTTAATTCGAAAACAAAAAAAAAAAAAGAAATTGTACAAAATAAAAATTTACGATATGACAAGTTTTTATTTTTTCCATAATCACTTTCCATTGTTCTATTTTCTTTTAAAAGATCATGTTACCGGTATGAAAGCTTTTTTGCACACGAAGCTAAAATTATGTTTTGTATCAATAACAAACAAAGGTTACGCTAATAACAATAAACCGGAATATAACACTGGTAAATTTTGGTAAATTTTTATATTCCTGTTTCATTATTATTATTATTATTATTATTATTATTATTATTATTATTATTATTATATAACATTGGTCAATAACATTGTTTTAATTTTAATGTTCTCTGTACAAAATACTTTTCTTATTAATCATTTCATTTGTACTATGTTAACTACATTTAATGCGTTTGGTTGTTACCCTTTTAACGAACTTATCTTGCTTCGGATCGCGAGTTTATTTATTTTAGTATTAATACTATGGTTATTCACATTTGCCTGCGTTGAGTTACAATGACAATTATTGTTTCAAGTTTTACATGTTACATTATAGCCTTCAACTTCCATGTGCTTTATTTCCATATTATTTAATATCTACTGTGGCTATTCTACTACATTACTGCATGTTATAAGTCTTTCGGTGGAACTGTTATCACTTTCTTCCCGATTATTATTGGTACATATCAGGCGCGTGCCCAGAATTTCGGAAAGGGAAAGGTTTTGAAAATTTTCTTTACATATTTATTTTATAAATAACAATACATTTTTCGCTAATATTCGTACTATTAATCATTTCCATCATTTTGATTTATATGTATTAATAATTTACATAAATGAATTACCCCCCGTATAAAAACATTAATAAAAATTACACATATGTTATTAATTCCTACTCGTAATAAAAAGTTCTTCCTTAAGATGTTAATGAAGTATCTAAAAATAATATGGAGAATATTTTTTCTTTTTTTTTCTTTTAAAGGTAGGTAAGAACACCCCAAAAAATCATCAATATTTAATTTAAATTTTTGATTTTTTCCAGATTTTTGCGTATTTATAATAACTATTTCAGTTCTCATGGAATCCCCCCCCCCCCCCGTGGACACAGCCTTGGTACATATTACTTCGTTTTACTGTGAATTTTTATCTATTATTTGATTTTATGTGTTCGTACGACAAACTGTAGAGATGCCTCCTAGTAATTCGGTATAAATTTACATGCTGAATTGTTTGTTAGGTTTTTCGTTTCACTTTTGTAATATAATTGTCAGATTGTTAAATGTCCTTACTTGAATTTATTCCTACATTGATTAATTCAAATTTATTATGCATCTTTAACTCCGTTTAATGGATCCGCCACATGTTAAGTTATTAAATTCGAACGTTAGGAGCATACAAGCATATTTTGTTTTTTTTTGGAATATGGCTTATGACACCACATTATGTTGTTGACTGAAACGTGAATTTTCAAAGATAAACTGTATAAGTTTATAATATTCCGGGGCACATTTTATTCGCACAGTGTAAAGAAATTAATTTATATCGAAATATACTACTACAGTGCTGAAGAAATAAATGTCACAACTAATAGAACAATTGCAAATATCCTAAACGTAAAATTAAAATTAATCAGATATAATTACGACTCACTTTACTGTGACTCGGCATATTTTGAATTTTTCAAAAGTGTTCTTCACATATTCTTAAAGAGTTCACATGTACACGCTCGAGAAAAAAAACAACAAAATAAAAACCTATACTAATTTATGTTTTCCTTAAAATAATAATCTTTTTTACCCTGAATCCATAATCCGATAGAAACTATTATAAAAATTTCGCGAAATAAAGTAAAAAAAACAAATGCGAAAAAAATCTGTTTTCTGTTGTTTTTTTTTTTTTTAAATGCACCTATTTGTTTAAAAAAAGCTAAGATCCACCCTTTCAGTCTAATTTTTTTTCCTATTCCGATTCTTTAAACTGTACTGTTAACAATATTTTTGTTTTGTTCTTTCGAATATTCAGGTTTTCTTCGTTTTGAACTTCAGTCGGTATGTACATATATATATATTCTTTCAATTTTATCGGTACTTCTCATGTTGTTTATTTCACTGTTGTTAACGCGGCAGATTTTATTATAATTTCTGATCGTTTAAATTCTTTTCATTATTGATAATCTTATATCCCCGTTTTACAGCTTACTGTATGTAATAATAAAGCATTTCCAGCTTTACTCCACCGAGTGTAATTTATTATAGCGATTGTTGTAATTCGGTAATAATGACGTGTTATTTTGTGACTCGGTAAGTTTCTTTATTTCAGTTATTTTTGCCTTTTCACAAATTTCAAATCCCTATTTAATTCTAAACATTATCAATGAGTCGAAGTACTGCCTCAGAATTATTTTGTACACGTCATAATTTGTTTTAATTTGATTTTTACTTCGCTATCATCAGTGCTGCATCTCCATGTTAAAGATTTATTAATATTGCACTTAGATTTATTAACAGTTCCCACAAATAGTCAGAACAATATAATGCCTTACCGTGTAAGCATATTATACAAGATAATTTTAGGAACGAATTTTTTAAAAATCAGCTTGGTATTCTTCTTATATGCATTACTTTTGATTGTTGACATTAATTAATAATTTTCTATCGCGTGCCTATTTACGTATATTATTCAGGTTTGAAAAAGCTTCATGAAATTTCTATAGTAGGACATTCAACAAACATGTACAATATCAATATACACGGAAGCAGGGCCGTATCTAAGGAGCGGTTTTTCGGCCCCCCCCCGAAATGTTTGCAAAATCATAACTATTTGAATTAAATGGGCCGAAATTCAGAATAAATTTATTTCTTTTCAATTTTTGACGAAAGAAAAGAAAATTAAAATTTTTATTAATTCTATGGAAACGACTATTTTTTATCTGTTTTTATTGTAGTGTTCAAATATTACATATACAATAATTGACTACAAGGCTTTAGTGTACCATTTATAAGTAAATATATTTCATGATAACACCCACACCCACCCACACACACACATATATATATAAACTCGCCGCTTCGGGTCGCGGAATGGGGCAAACTCCCTTCACCCACAGGTCTTTCTATAATTTTTATAGAAGAGTAAACTTTTTCATTGGCTACGCCGTTCGACAGAAAAAAATCTTTCAGTTCCAATTTTCACCACCAGAGGATGTATGAACGCTAATATCGCATTAAAGCCGTTTTTACAATTTTCGTGAAGGGACACTTTTCCTGATGAGTTCCAATTTTCACCGCCAGGAGATGTAGGAGCGCTAATATCGCATTAAAGTCTTATATATGGGACAAATTTTGTGGCAGGATACTTTTCCTGATGACCCCTGGCGTAAAAATGGCATAGCCATTAATGTATATATATATGTGTGTGCGCGTAATTATAAAAATATTTTTGCCCCTCCCCCACCACCACCGAAATTTTGATCTAGACTGGAGAATTTGTAAGATTATTATCGAAGTTAATAACGTTTATTGGTCTAGTTCCGTAATTCATTATTCCTTTACTGGTATAATCATTTTCAATTTTCACTGAAACTTTCTTCTCTTTTTTATTTTCCAATGAGTTCGTCAACGAGTGTACATTAGTCAAAAAAGTGGGAAGGAGAAGAAAATTAATTTGCATAGGTTAAAAATAATTCAAGGACAGGAATAACAGAAGCAGGAGGAAATAAGAGAATACAAGAAGCACACCATATAAGGGGAGTAGGGATATTTCAATAGAGAAAAATAAAAGGAGAATTTTTCAACAGAGAAGGTCGTACTTTCAAGAATATTGAATAACTAGTAAACTATTTTAAATTAACTGCTTTTATTCTTCTTCATATCCTCAAATAGAATGTGAGAAGTCCGTGCGCATTTTCATGATCGCTAACCGATGTCGTTCTTTTTCGGTAAATCTACATTGTTTATAAGATAAATTCGTGTTTTTTAAAAAAAATTCCCTTTATCGCTTTAGTCGCGATCTGTCGTCATGTGCACCGTAACGTACTCATACGGCAACCAACTGCTGGCGATCAGATCGGTGAGTAATAGAAGTATATTCTAGATGCATGAAGAAAAAAAGTAAAATCTTTCAAAGGCAAAACAAAATGTGTACGCGACCTCGAAATTTAAACGAATATAAGTAAACAGGTAAGAATAGTACGAAAAGAAAAACTGAAAAATGGGGATTTATGAAATTTTACCGTTGGATCATTCAGTTAACCGTAACATTCAAACAGAGAGTGTAACGGATAAGAAAAAAAATGAATAAAACTCATTACATTCATATGAAAAAAAAGAAATAATAAAAATTCCATTTCTTATCATATTCATCGAACTGTGTTATATATCTGTGCAGCACCAATAAACCCGTACACTTGAGACAAGCGCGTACACGGCACGGAAATGCATACGGGACGAATAAAAAAAAAAAAATTAATTTTTATAGAATTTAAAATAAAATTATTACACCGTGGTAAATATAAATTAAACGTGAAAATTTAAATAACTCTAGATAACATTTTATTAATTCCTGGCGTAAGTAAATACATAATTTGCGTTACTGAAATCGTAAAATCTTCATGACACATGATTTAAACATACAAGTCTCGCTCCTAGCCTAGCTGCTGTGCTCATTGCGGAGAGCTAAAGAAAAATTGCGTTTTCCATTATTTTTTTGTGAAGAAATAAAAAATTCCGCAACGGAGTTTTTAATATTTGTCCACTACCAGGAATGTTATTTATACTCAAATTTGAAATCTTTACTCGATTTTATGGTAATAAATTTTAATTTTAATAAAATGCTCCAGACGAAGAATTCGAAAGATATGGGTGAAGAAGAGGTTCTCTTAAATGTGTAATTGTAGGAGATCACCGTGTGAATAGTTCGGGCCCCTTCAAAATACTGGCTATGTGTGCCGTTTAGTTGAGTTTTTGTTTGACCACGACAGATAAGTTATAGAAAGATTGATAATCTTCGGGAAACGTGAAGATCATTTTTCGTTGGACAGTGATAAGCATGTTTCCCCTAAAAGAAAGAAAATTTTTTTACATAAATATAATTCTAGATAAAAAAATTTTTTTTTTTCTTGAATTTCCAAGTACAGACTTAAACGGGAATTAATATACGGTCGAAGCCTTGAGTAACACAGCTAGTATAGATATATAATTTCATTTCATTATCTTGAACTAGATATATCTTATATTTCTATAGTATTTATTTTAAAAAATTATTTATTACTTTCCGAGAAATAAAATAAAATTTTCTTATTTACATTATTAATATTTTTATTTAGCCAATCTACCATATATTTGCAATTAATGTGTAGAGTATGTCCTGCTGTTATTGAAAAAATTGTAAATAAATGATTTCCTTCAATGTCCGAGATTTTTGTCTTCCTCAAGGATGTTCGAATTTTTTTATTTACAGTCTGTGCTCGCGTATTCGGAAGGGAGCTCGAGTTCGGTATTTCTAATTATAAGAGACAACGGTGGAAATTGCCGTGGCCTATAGCGTTTTCGATACGCCGGTTCGAATCTAGGGACAACGGTTTAAGATCTGTCCCATAACCTAAAATTACCTCTGTGGAGCCGTAATAATCTATTGTTTGACCACTGTCCTGGAGTTTAACAAAAAACTGTTTTTTGTGGGGAAAAAAATAACAAAAAAATACGAAGACATTGAAGCTTTTCTATATCGTTAAATTAAAAATTCTGTACAAATGATTTTAATTTATTTTATTTTATGAATGTTTTATATCTGAAAAATGTTCACCATTTCAGATACTTTACACGTTTATTCGTTAAAGTCTCACCGGCATGTAACACGGAGAGAAAATTTTCAAAGCATTATATACGGCAGTGTCTTATCGCTTAATACATTGATATTTGGACAATTCGGTACTCATGCGGATGCTGTTTTTTATTGTTGAACCATCATCAAAAATTAGTGAAAAATTTTGTAATTTCTAAACAATTGATCGGGTATTTATATATTTAATTTCTAGAAGTTTTAGTTAACTGGCCGGTGGCAGAGGTAGGGACAAAAAATGTAGCTCGTATGCCGAAATTTTTGTCTGATCATTTAACTAGGAAGTAATCTTTGCACAACAAAAAATAATTCAATAAATAAGTAGATTTTTAAAAAATTGTAATTTTCTGCATTATACAATGACTAATTTTTACTTTCAGAATATTTTAATCATTTATTATACTAATCAACGAGGTAAACTGATGATTATGCTGATAACATTTTCATACTAAAATAATTTACTTAAGACAACTGGTTAAGTTTCGGAATGGCCAAAAAAAATTCTTAAATATATATATATATATTTTTTTTTATACTTCGGTGTTATTCCATTCTAGTTTCTAGATTATATTACTAATTAGCCTATACTAATGCTTTAGAAATCGTCTATTGAAATTGTTTATTGAAATCAGTAATCATATTGGTTCGCGAGAAACGCAAAGGTCAATGACCAATTTAAATGCGCGCAATAATTTATTTAATTCGAGTTTCGATCGATTGACGTTTTGAACATAACTGCAGAGTATAACACGTTTAACGCTGAAATACACTTTAGATTCTTCTTGTTTTATTATTATACTTATGCGTAAACCAATGAATTGAACTTTTATTGTTTTAATGATGATCGTAAATAACTTTTTAAATATATGTATATATGTGTAGTTACGTGTGCAGCAATATTGTTTTTTCCCGTATACTGACATAAAATAAAAATATGTTTAATGTACTCCGAGTAAGCTATAAAACTATAAAACTAGAATTTCTTATGCTACATACTCACTCTCGATTGTGGCGAATATCAAAGAGATTTCGATTTTAGCTGTCGATATGTTCATGTTCAAGCCTTTCTTCACAACTAACACATCTGGAACGGATTGGTTCTGATTGTCTCTCGATGAATAAATTAAAATAACGAAAATAATTAATATAAAAAAGATTTTCCAAGTGATTTTTAGTTTCGTAAGTAAGCAATTTTTTTTCTTTTCTTTTTTAATGATGTCAGTTGCGCCCTTGCAAATGTTTTGTGTGTAATTTTAAAGTATTATTCAGATGATAATACATGCACATATCGGTTATTAAACGAATTTATAATCGTCGAGATGGAACAATATTTTCAATAAAGAAATATTGTTTTTTTCTCTTATCTTTTAATATTAAGGCAAGATAGCGGTTTACACGGACAGATAGGTTTTATGCAATTGGTAGATAATTATAATGGAAATAAATTCTTTAATAACAGAAATGGATCAAGACGGCAACAGCGGAATAAATTAAATAACTATTTGCATAAAAAAGCTACAACTCAAAACTCTGCTCGTCCTCGTTTGAAGTTCCTACTTTCTTCAAAAGGATTGAGGACTAACAAATGAAACTGTTTTAAGACGCTGAAAAGTTGTTCCATCAATCTAATGCCCGTGTATTCGAATTAATCTGTTAGCCAATATGACTAAGCGTGCATTTTCGTTTGCAAGATTTGAGATATATGTAATGCCTATTGCATAGAGTGCGTATTCGCTCGTGGCTATACACGTTTTCTGCTAGCATTATAACCTTGATTGATACACCTGAGAATTTTGTAGTTGACAGTATTGGCAACGATGTTCGAATCAACCACATTTGCGATGGTAGTTGGAACTGAGAAAAAGATGATTGTGCTTGTTGTGGTAATGCCAGTACCTAAACTTAGTCATGGTTGCCTCAAAGCTTTCGAATTTGTAAAGACATCTGCAGCTGCAATTTTATGAATTTTGTCGTTGGTTTAGACTATAATTCAGAAAAATCGGTGTGTGACCCGGATGAGGTATTTGGTGCTGGAACATTTTAGATCGGCCGCGATGTATGAGAAACTGCTGATCTGGTTTCTGCCTTTTTGACTCGAGGTAGGTGTGCTTGTGACGCAGGTGGGTCGCCATAATAAATGTTCCGAGTCCGTTTGCCAATTTGTCGCTGTTGTACCAATTAATTTTGCCGACATTCGGCATGCTCTCGCCTTATGGTAGCATTAGATGACTCTACGTGATAGAGATATGATGCTTTTGATAAAATGACTGCGATAAATTTTGTTGCTCTAACGGTCTACCTAAAACTAGCGTGTAAAATTGCATGTTTCCCGCCATCATGTGAAATAACATGTAAGCTTGCTAATTGGTAAAGGGCATGAAGTTAGTTTTTGGTATTACTTGTATTTATTTTTGATACTTACTTGGGAAATTTAGAAGCGAACGACCAGCACAGTGCGACGGATCGATATCCGGGATAGAAAAAATAAAATAAACAAATAAAAATATTACACACAATAGACAAATGATGAACAATAAAGAAGGGTTCAGCTTGGAAAATGTAAAATATACTCGGGCTAATTCTATAATACTTATAAAAGTAAAGTAAGTCCTATACCCTTGACGAAGTTAAGGTTTATAGTATCCTAAATCTAATGGATCTGAATAGAATACTAGGTAACCCCAGTATGGGTTCAAAGTGTATCAATCCCAACGACACCGATGAGAGTAGGAGGGCCAGTTTCTTTCTCATGGGATCTGCCTTTACTTTCCCAGATTTATAACCTAGCCTAATGATTAAGGTGTTTAGCTACTAAATGAGAGGACACGGATTCGAGACTTGTCTCGTTCCATATTCAGGTCGCTCCCAGATATATACTCAGCAGCAGCCTCTTTAATTTCCCGGTAGGTCTGGTTTATCAGACCCGGCAGAGCCTGTGGGTCAGTGGTATAAGAGATAAATCGGCACAGATAATTTCATGTGTCGCGCCATCCACTGCCAGATGCAGCTTACAAGATATTCCGATGGTTATACCAGAGAAATCTGGGAAAGTAAAAGCGTATCCCAAGTAGAAAGGAACTGGCCCTCCTACTCTCATTAGGGCCCTTGGGCTTAGGACATTATGAAAAGCTTAATTTCACACTATGAGACTTTACTTTTTTACTTTTTAACCAATATTCAATTTCAGATTAGATATAAACCTGGGAGCGACTTGCCTCCGGAACGGGACAACTTCTGAAAATCCATGATACCTCTGCTGGGGTCACCTTAACCACTGGCTACCGTTATTATGCCCGGATGGAATTTCCAATTCGTTTCAGCGGACAAGTAGGGAAAAAAATTTTTCCGTGATTTTAAGAAAAAACCGGAAGGGGGTTGCGATAAGAATGATAATAATGAATATACAGATATGTGCGTAGTAATGAGCAGTGACTAAACCAGACGTTTGTAATGTGTATGATATGCATGCGAGTTGTCGCAACAGACAATGTTATACCAATTGAAATAATCGGTTTCAACTTGTGCAATGTTTAAGATGCAAACAGCAGCGGAGGTGTGTGATAAACAACTCACGGTCACAGCGACGCCCGTGCGTGTAAACGGTCAGTACGCGTTTTGCAGCGATTGGGAAAAAATTGAAAATTTGAGCTTGCTAATTTCTCAAATGGAGGGAAATAAAAATTCGCTAGGATTAATTTCGAATATTTACGGTCCGAATTTTTAAAATACGTGACGTACGAGGAGGTTGGTGGCGCAGCAACGACCGTTCTAGTGTATCGAACGCTTCGCAGCGGTAAGAGCTTCGGTACATTTTAATCAATCTTTAAAGAGACCCCATTTTTTACCTTATCTGATGAGTATTTATAGTCACCGATATTGCTGATGTGGTACCACCACCCGGCACTTTGGAATGAATAAAGAGAATGATTAAAATCGGTTCATTCGAGCAAAAGTTATGTATCAGCAAACATATGTGACAAACATATAACTTACATTTTTCGAAGTCGGTATGTGGACATAAATATGCGTAAACCGGAAAATAACTGTAATATTTTATTTATAATTTTAACATTTTTACTGGGTTTAAAGTGTTGTTACATCGATACAATTTTGTATTTCAATATTGCTGTTCGTTTCAACTTCAAACTATATTCTTCTTCTTGTTGGTGCTGTATCTGCATTAGATGTCAGCGACTATTCTTCTGGCGATTTCTCTGTCAGCCATGCTGTGTAGCAGTTCCGGTATCCGAATTCCCGTCCATTCTCTCGCATCCTCCATCCAGGTTCTTCTTCTTCTTCTTCTTCCTCGAGCTTTTTTTCCTTCTATTTTTCCTTCAATGGCTAATTTTAAAATTTCATATTTTTGGTTTCTCACAATGTGTCCTAGATATGCAAGCTTTCTTCTTTTTACTGTCTTAACTCTATCTCTTTATTAAATCTGTTTAGTATTTCCTGATTTCTGATTTTATCTATCCATGATATCTTCAACATTCTCCGATATAACCACATTTCAAACGCTGCTAGTTTTTTCTCTATGGATTTATTTATGGTCCACGCTTCCATTCCGTACAGTAATATTGACCAGATATATAGCATCTTACCATTCTCCATTTAACATCCCAGTTCAGTGGTTTGTTTATAAATAATTTTTTTCATTTTCATAAAAGTAGTTCGAGCCTGTTCAATTCTTGTTTTAATTTCGTATTCCGAATTTCATTGATTCGACAAGTTACAACCGAGATATTTGAATCTTTGTACTTGTTCTATTGCATAACTATATTACATAAATGTCGTCATCATTACGGAGTTTTTTCTATGCTGTGATTTTGTGTGTTTGCATAGTTTATATGTTTATTGACAACATAAAAATGAATAAGCGTACAAAAGTGAAAATTACAGAGAACCTAATAAAAGGAAAAATGGCTACCTACGCCGAATCCGCTATCAACTCTTATTTTATTACGCATGCTTTGCGTTCCTGACTATTTTCCTCGAGTACCTCTCTTTTTTCGTTCGTTCGTTTAACACATCTCTTTTACAGAATATGCGAAAAGCAAATCTGTTTTTAACTGTCTCTAATAGTTCCTTCCATCTCACGTTTCTTACCTATGTACGTTTCTCAAAAATTAAGTCACTACTCACCGACTGATTAAAGCGACATCATCATTATTGCTTTGAAACGAGCCATAACATAATAGCCAGTCCTCTTCGCGAAGTTTATTAAACTACAGCAAAATCAACAATTCCGTAAAATCAGGAATCAGAAGTAAGAATGTTGTGGCTGATTTTCATGTTACGGTAAAACTAGTTTTAATTGTGAAAAACCGTATAACACCTCGGACCGAGCGGGCGACACATCAACTTCGATCTTAATGAACACTTCTGTTAATTTCGAGATCGAGAGATCTCAATGCAATCTATTCTATTGAATAATCCTTAGAGTGGATTCTACAGTCGCTATGTAAAAAAAAAGATAAAAGAGCATTCAGAGAACCATGCGATGCCCAGAATTATCTTTGGAGCTTTTGAAATATTGTTTACACGTTAATTCGTTCCATTGCGAATTAACAATTTTTACGCGTATTTTTAAAAATAAAATTTGCAATTTCCATTTTTCAAACAATTTTACTAGAGTTTTATTAAAAACAATAACGAAAAATTCCAGTAATCACGACAAAATTTCAAAAATTTCGCACCTCAAATGATGTCTAATATTTTAACGTTGTACAAAAATCGGTATTGATCACAACTGAAAATTATTTAATTTAATTTAATTTAATTTAATTTAATTTAATTTAAGAAAGAAAACGAAACAACGAAATATTCTTAACACGAAAAAAAGTTAAAAAATAAACTCTACACGCGCAATTCGGTATTGCGGATTTACACGTATTATAAAATCTCGCCAAGAGACGATATACGTGTATTAAAATAATAACATCCGAAAAAATTAGTTTTCTATACTAAACCGATAATGAAATAGAGAAAAAAATTTCAAATAAATAATAACCGAATATCTAAATTAAATAATTATTTCTACGCTTCTTCTAAATATCCTATAAAGAAAGTAAGTACCGCACTAATTGTAGACGATATACATAGAGAATTTATCCTGTGGTGTATTAAGATTTTCGCTATCAATTGTGGTAAGTTCGACGCGGGACTGTATAAAGAGTCGCGGAATGTGGTGACTTTTTTCCCGAGTGAAACCGATTGAAATTTCGAAATACAAAAATGATTAGTTAAATTTGTATTAAATAAACGAAAACAGTAACTTCCGTTGCAATCAATCTCTCCACTATATGGAAAAGTTTTTAAATTTTCCATATAACAAGCATAGTTTTAAATAATGTGATTCACAATTAGTCAGATTTTTATTTTTATTATTTATTAATGAATATTTTTCTGATGTTCGACACTTACGAATTTTCAATTTAATCAGTTTCCCGCTGTATTTGAAATGTATTTAGATTTATCACAAATACAGAGCAATTTTTTTTTTTTTTTTTTGATTTTAAATAGGTACACTCCTGTAATTATGCTAGTATTTAGATTATCATTTCTTTCTATTATATAAAAAATAGTTAAAAGTGGCTAAGCCAACATAGCGATCGGTGTGTGGCTGTCGACAAGGCGAACAAGGGCAAAGCCCCGGCCCCTCCAGTTGTTTCTAAAGAAAGTTACCTATTGAAAAAGTGTAACATTTCTTCTAAGTTTCCTGATTATCATAAACGTATAAATTTAATATCAAACGTGTCGAGTATATTTACGAATAATAACTAGTTTTAAACATGTTGGTAAACAAGAGACAAAAAATATGCACAACGTACACACAATATGGCGGAAAAAAAAGTTGTTAAATATGCAAATTATGCGCGAAAATGTAAAACATACATCTGTATTGAATGTGGGAATCGTTAGAAACGAAACCTCAATAAAAAAAAAACAAAACAAAACCGTACACATTCTAATACAGAATCATTAAAATCCTTAAGTATGTATTTTTTATGGAGAGAATTCAGTAGAGTGATCGATCAACGGGAAGATTTAAATAATAAAATATCATGTTGCTCGTACGGTATTTGTATAATATAGATATGGAATTATGAGCACACTGATGCGAATGATATAATGTTTATATCGCATACGGGCACTTGTCGTCTTCATAGACTATTGAGTAGAGCTTCCGACCACCCACATCACGATGATACTGAGTTTGATTCTTTGTGACGACAAAAATGACTGAAAATTACAAACACTTGAGATATAACGTGTAAAGAGTTCAAGTCTATAGAGCCACTCCATTATACCTTGATGAGCATGCGCCAGTTGATACAAAAGGCAAACTGCATTTTGTACTACGATCAGTCTGTCGTCTGTACTTAGTAACTGTTTCGTATATGGAAGCACCGCATTCGCAATAGAGTTCAGCTGTCTAAGTATTATCTTTTCGCCCTACTACTTGAATGACTATAATACCAGATTTCATTAAAATAATAAAATTTCTTTAGCCGAGCGCTAATTTACTGTAAATAAATAAAGTAATAAATTCCTTTTGAGCAAAGACTATGTCCCGATTATCTGATGGGCCTCCCGAAAGATTTTGAAGTTTATCTATCTTTATATAATGTACAACCCAAAGAGTATAAAACATGATATTTCTTTGTAAACAGACTTTGGAATAAAACTTGGCTTAAGATTAAAAAAAAAGGACGGATTGCAATTCCAGTTGATATTGTATCCTAATAATCTTCAGTTGCGTACAAAAATCATTAAAAGTTCGCTAAAGCTTGTTACGTTTTAGTTCCCGGTTGTTTTGTTTACCGTCGAAATGTCATACTGAAAATCAGCGGGACGTGTAGCAGTTGAATAATTGTGTAAACAGACTTGTTAAAATTGAAGTTTATCTATCTTTATATAATGCACAATATATACCGTAATACGCGATAAATTGTAAAAGTGAAATATACGTATAGAAATCAGTGGATGAATTATATTAATCAATTTGAAGATTTCAAGACAAAGCAAAAATTAAAATAAAATCAACTTAATACATGGACGTAATTTACCTGCTACGAATTCTACAATAAAATAGACGTTTGAGCATAAGCCGGATATTTCGGGTGCTCATTTTAGGTTGGAAATGATGAAGAAATTCCATGCGGACGTTTAGTATAATCGTATTATCTGTTTTATTATTTTATTTTTTACCAAAAAACAAACTAGGAGAAAATTAATACGTAAGTAAATTGGCAATACCATTTTTCGGTTAGAAATCAGATGAACTTTAATCTGGAAAATCTTCTTGCAAAATAATTACGATATATGTACACTCTCGCATTTTTAAATAGATACAAGTGAATTTTTCTACTCAATTACTGGAACACGTAAATGAAATTCTCCCGAACAGTGGATTAGCCAGACGGTACATTTAAATATGTTTGTGAAAAATTTTTCAAGTAATTTTAAGAATAAAAACACTGTGATATGGATTTATTTTATTGCTTCGGTTTTTCAGTAATTCAATAAATTATAAATATGTTAATTAAAATAACAATTACTCGGCAAGAACTCGAAACATTATTTTCATAGAGGAGAATATTTAAGTTCCGGGTGGAAAATTCATTTTTCCATACACGACTACGTCACTAGTTGCGATACGGTTTAATTCACTTCGGGATAAAGTAAAAATGCACTCTATCTCTGTCGAAGATACGTTAAATATTTTGCCTTTTTTTTGTTAATCCGATGCTGGTGCATTCCCATTTGATCGCAATTTAAAGGCCACCTTACATTTTTGAAAGAGTCAACATTTTTTATTCGTTAGGGGGCTTAGAAAAAAAACTGCATTCAGTAAAAGAGCGTTGTTGTTCGAACAGATACGGTGAATATGCACAAGCTAATATATATATATATATATATATTTTTTTTTTTTTAATCTTTTCATTATTATTGCTTTCTTTATTAAACCAAAAAGAAGAAGATAGATAAAATGCAAAATCTGCTGTGGTGAAAAGCAGTCGTATAAATTACCATCGATTTTCTGCTTCCTAGTAAGCGGAAATGATGTTAAAAAAAAATGAAAAGTGTTCAGTGATTTAAAGAGATGACTAAAACTCAAAAGGCAATTAGAACTTTTTTAATAATTATCACCGTATTCTATTATTTTTTTCGTATTTTCATACTTGAATTACACATTTAAAGGGACACACATTAGTGTAGAGTGTCAGTGAAAATTTTTAATTTTACTAATTCATATATATATACAAAATAAGTAGATTTTTAAGAAAATTATTAAAGAAAAAACACACTCCAACTAAAGAAATAATAGTAAAACAAAACAAAAAAAAAAAAAAACAATCGCCGAGTCTTACAGATTAGGACGCATCCCTAACACTTTCCGATGGCAGATATTGCAAGCAGAGATCTACTGTTAAGGGTACCTCTGACCAAAATAAGGTTACGTTTTAAGTAAATAACAACACCTTTCTATTGTTAAAATATAAGTAATTAGTAAAGCACAACTCTTAAATATTCGTAACCTTTATAGTTGCGCTAATATGTTTCGCATTCGGGGCAATAGTTTTATTCTTGCAACCGGAAAGAAATAGAAAAAAGTACTGAAAAATAATAAAAGAAAGGAAGCAAACGAGTTATTACATAAATTTCCGTATGTCCGATTCTTGTTCAACGTGATGAGCTAGCGAATGCTGCGAAGTTTGCACGTAAATTTCGCCCTCCGACACCCAAACTCGATAGTATCCGTTCTCGCGTTGCAGACGCTTGCACAGACCGAATAGGCAATATCGTCTGATGGTGAGTGACTCGTTAATGTGGATGACCGAGTCCTCGTCGAATCCGATGTCGAGCGATGTAAACGACCGAACTGCCTTTCGCTTGTCGATCAGAAGTCGCCGGTCGAACGAACTGGGCAACGTCAGCTCGATCGGTCGTCTAACGCCGTCCGTGATCCAGCTCTTCCCGATCCTCTGGACGTGGTGAATTTTGTCGGCCAGCTCGACTCCCAGACGTCGGCCGATCTTGATGACCACGTAACGCAAGTTCTCGTTCCGTTTTATCGGAACCCCTCTGATGACGACGCATCTGCCCTTGTTCCGTTGCTCGCGCCGGTCCTTCCACAGTATGCGTTCTTCCGACTCATTAAGCTGCGGTTGCGAACCGCAACCGTCGCTATTATCGCATGCCCGCCGTTGCCGATTATGAGCAGCGGCATCATCGCGGTCGTGCGCGACATCGATCGACACCTGGGCCCTGAAAGAAGGAACGAAATCCTCCGGAAGTCGGTAACGACTATCGGCGAACGGCAATCGCCAGCAGTGACGTTGTTCCGGCGTCCGACAGCTGGCCGGTGGCAGTGCCGGGTCCAGAACGATTCGATGCTGTTTCGGATTTTTCGCTAACGGCGACGCTTGTCTCGCCGTCGACCACCGATCGCAGAGCCCGTACGAACGAACGGATGGCCGTCGTCGCTCGCCCGCCGCCACAGACTGCTTCCGTAGCGCGTCATCATCTGCCAGCGGCGACGAGTCAGCGTACATGTTGGCGCTGTTAGCGCGATCGTCTTCTGACGAGTGCGGTCGTTCGCGGTAACGAGCGACCACGCGCGCGTAACCGTTGCCGCATTCGACGGCTTCTCGGCGGTCGAAATGCGTTTCTTCGCAGCACGACTGGCCGTCAAACTGACGTCCGACTACTGGACGTGCAAGTTCAAGTCGTATCTGTCGCACCGAGATCTGCCGGCGTGTAGGTGGAGCCTGCGTTCGGAGACGTTGACAACCCGCTCAACATGCCGCTTCGATGACGAATGTGCGGTGCGTTACCGCCGCTCCGGTCCTCTGGCCGTCGCAGCGAACGCTCGTCGTCGTCGTCGCGCGCGCGTAAATTAGCCATTGTTTGCTGACGACTATCGATTAAAACGGGTGCCTTGCAACCTGCTCAGCCGCCATGTAGTTCTGCTGTGGTCGCTGTGTTGCTCGGCCGAGAGTAGGCCAAGAAAAATGAAAAACGACCGCTGCCGTTGAATTATCGACGATGACGACAATCGTCGGACTATTGCGAATAGAACGCGCGAACCTAATTTCGGTTTTTCTTCGGAGCACGTTGAACTCGGGCGCGCATGCGTCAGTGTCCTATTTCGGTGTTAGTGCGCGCGTGTCATTCACTCCGGTTCGTCGACTGCTGAACAGTTGCAAGTCGATTTTCAGGCGGCCTTTGCTAAAACACCGGCGAATCGAAATACCACAGTTAGTAGGTGTAAAAGGCGATTCTAGTTTACCCTTTAGAAATGACTTATGTGTTCGGTTAACTTTACGACAGACTAACAGGTCGAGTGTCTGACTTTTTTCGAGTCGATATTATTTTCCAATGGATAAATTATCACCGCTACTTCTTTATCTACCGCTATGTTTCAAAGCTGTTTTCGTAATGGTTGTTGCGCGCTAGATACACGATGTCGCAGGCTTTTCTTCATCTAGGAAGATCTTTGTAGCGCCAGCACAGGTAATCATTAAACTGGTGCATCTGGAAATTCCCTTAACATCGCCGCTCGAACTTTTCCGTCGTTGCAGTCTGTGTGTGTGTGTGTGTGTGTGTGTGTACCTCTTCGAAATTTATTGACGACCAGCTCGCTCTAAATTCCATCAGATGCGGATGGTCTAGTTAAAAATGGCGCGTATATTTAATCTTTCATTTGCATTTTCTCAGCCTCGGTCTCGGCGTTGTTCATTTAATTGCTCTAAGATATATCTACAGAAAAGTCTAAAACAACCGGAACACGGTGACGTCACGAAATCACGAAATCACGAAATTACGAAATCACGAAATCAGGGGCCTCACATTAACACCTCCTGTCCGAATCAGTGATATAACACTCGGCGTGTTTAGCAAACGGGTGGAAAAAAAGCAACGGATGAACGTTCACAGATGAAACAAAAACGAGGTTTCATAGCAGGAGTGGGTTATGCTTTTTCCCCCGGTAATATTAAAATACGTGTTCTGATGCTATAGCACATTACATTGAGAAACATCCGTACTCGGCAACGAAACTCGAACGGACACTTCTTTCGCTTGACAGACTATTCATATTTTAGATAAGTGCAGTAAACTTGATATCCTACGGGTTGTCATAATTTTAAAGATCTTAGTCGACTGCTGCTGCCGGACACTATAAACTGAACTACAACTTTACTTCTCCGTTCACATGAGCTTATATATTGCTAAGACTCTGTGCTGTTCGTTTGTTTAGAGTATAATTTAATACTCTTGTCTTTTCAAATTTTATAACTACTTGTCAGCCGGAGTTTTTGGAGAACTGGATTGCTAATGTGTGTATATGAGTTTAAGGAGGTGTGTATGACTGAGTTTGAATGTAGATGCGACTGCAAGTTTTGAGAGATACATGTCTGCATATTATAATACTTAACATTCTATAAGTTTTTTTCGGTCATATTGTTTTCATCTGCCATAGTGTGGGTTTATGTGAGCGTTTGTCGCAGCTAGATTAATAATTTATATTATTTAGCTATCTATATAAATTTAAACTATAATTAGCCGATAGGGGCTGTTTTTGTACAGTGTTGCAAATAAATAAATAATGTGATATCGAATATATACCAGAGAAAACACGGCCGAGAGAAATCACCTGTAATATTGCACTGTTGCCGGAGGGGACAAAAAACTCTTCCGAAAGGACGTGTAATACATATCGTTCAGAAAAAATTCGATAAGAAATCGATAATAAATGGTCGTTATGGCGGTGTGCATCTGTTTGTACCGCCCATATCTGAGAAATTTTCCTTTTTATTGAAACTCCCCTAGAACAGAAATTCTTACTAGGCACAGACCTCTTAGCGACTACTTATATTGATTTCAATTAAAATCTACAACACGAACTTTTTGCAAAGTCTCCCACAATGCAATACAAACTGTAATGAAAAGATGGCCTCGGAAGAATACGTACCCTGCTTGAAAACGACCTTGAATCATGAGTATACGAAAGCTTAAAATTAAAGTTAAAAATACTTTTCATCTCGTAATTGTACTTATATTCCCTGTACGTACGACCTAACACTTCATCTTTAAAAACTCTTGTAATAATTGTTGAAGTTGGATCTGTAAAATTTTTATAATTTTTTGGATTATAAATAAACGTCGATATTTAGAAAATAACAAAAAAAAAACACTTCAAGATGAAAATTGAATTCAAAGCATTTCATTGCGCCTTCAAATATTTCAGAGGTCAACCTTATTAGCCGAATGGTTAATTTCACGATATATATATATATATATATATATTTAAATAATTTTGTCGATTACCACCGGTTGGAGGACAAGACTTGTGCGGAAAAAATAATATTTTCCCTAGAGGACCAAATAGTGTACAAACGGCAGCCGTGCAAGGTACTTTTTCAACATATTACAAAGCTAGGACAAAGCACAATTTCAAAACGATGACATTCGTGTAATTATCGATTGCAATCTTCTGAAATTTTGCTACCACCGTGACATTTGTGTGATTACAAAGCGGTATTTTAATGTACAAAACTGCTTGTTCTTTTTGTAAAAGTACAAAAGCAAAAAAAAAAATTTAGATAAACTTCAAGATACATTTTCGAATTAATACGTTGGGGTAGGCTGTAAAGTTTGTCGTCGTTGAACTTTGCAACAAAGACAAACACAACAACGGTAGCTCAATAATTTTCGATCTGAAGAAAAAAACGCGGTTAGTGCTAGATATGAAATGAGACGCAGAAGCCGTTGGGTGAGCAAGAAAATAAAATCGCGAAACGTTTTAAGTTATAAGCAGACTATATGCAAGAATATAATAGATAAATATAAGAAGAATAGAGATAAAGCGAAGGAAGAAGGTCGAAGAGAGGTGATGGAGGGAAGATGGCAAACGAAATCAGAGTCAAGAGAAATTGAGAGGCACATCAAGGTCAGTGACGGCAAGAATGTATTTTAAGAGAGTAAGGTCTAATGGAAAGATATTACGACAGAGAAATTGCAATAAACCTCTTACAACGATCAAAACCAGTAGCCGAAAAGATCTAATCTATATACCGTTTTCTTTCAATTTTTCTAAGTTTCTGTTTTTATTCCTTTTTTTTATTTAATCCTCTATATGTTTGTTGTTTTTTTTTTTTGAATTATTTTTTGGGCTTGTTACGGAGATTAACCCAACTTAAAAAGAATTTATTTATATTTTTAATGGCCAACAGTGGGATTCAAACCAAATTCTACCTGAACCCCGTAGCATTGCGGGCTAGCTGCTTAAAATCTAAATACTCGTTTGAGCATTTTAGATTTCCTGAGGTCTCTCAGGACGTCTAACTGTCTGGGTCGCAGCGGAATCCCGCTGATTTGTGGGCGCAGAAATTTTTAGTGTTCAGCAATTCAATATGCAAGGGAAAAAAAAGAAATTAAAATGAATTTAACAATTTTCATCGATAGTGTTTTGTTTTTTTGTTTTTTTTTTTTTCTTTCGAACGAACGTAAATTTCGAAATTAAGTAAAATATATCATCAGCAGGAACCGTTGAATTTTATGTTGAAAGAGGATACAAATATGAAGATCGGAAGAAGCTTTTCTAGTGTAACTAAAGGTAAAATTAGTTACGCTAATGCGAGTATAGTTAGACGTGTTAGTATAGAAAAACACTGTACTATTATAATTAAGCCTACCTATTATAGCGATATAAATTGTTACAACTAAATATATTATTATAGTTGAGTGCGTGATTGAAATTGAAAATATTTTAATTAAACGTATTTAGAGTTACGGTAATCAAAAAGACAAAGGAAAAGATTGATTGCAAAGACTAAACTGCTTGAAACTGAAATTACGCAATGTTCCTTACTTTAAATTACATCTTTTGCGAACAAGCATGTTAAATTCTGTTTTTCTTCTCTCTGTCTCTCCCTTTTTTTTTTTTTTTTTTTTTTTTATAGCATTCTTTTTGATACGTTAAAAACGAAAAAAAAAAAAAAAACAAAAAAAAAACAAAAAACAAAAAAGATGTTTAGAAATGTTCGATGCAAATTATTTGTAACGTTACCGGATAATTATTATTTAAATGCTAAGTGGTCGATGCACGTAATGCGTATACGTATTTAGCAGTAACTATATGGCGTCCTAGAATTTAATTAAAGGTTAGCTTCCTCCTTCAGTGAAACACTAATTGTAATTCGCGCCGATTTTTAGCTCGTTCCTTACGACGCCAGCGTGAACGGTTGTTTTCCGCTGCTACGTAATGATAAATATTACAAAAATTACTGTCCTCTAAAATTGTATTTCCTGGAAGTTCTCGTGTTCTGCCAATTTTTACATCGCATAATGCGACTCAGTGAAAAATTATAACAATAACGACACTAATAGAAGTAAAAATAACAATAACAAAAACACAAAACAATAATTATACTCATATAATTTCACCGAAGTTTTTAAAATAAAATACAAAAAGGAACAATAAAACTGTCGTAGTTCAGAATTATTGCAGAGTAATTTTGATGATTTTAGAGAAAATTACATCGGTCGTATAACTTTTGGATGCTCATTGCATTCTATTCATTTCAGTTCGTATGATCATATTTTCCATTCTTGCAATCGCTTCTTTTTTTCTTCTATTAATTCATTATTTAACAGCTTGACAACGCTAATCAAGCAACATGCTCAATTCAATTTAATTTATTATTTTTACACTAATTAATTTTTGTTCTTTTTAATTGACCTATGAACAGAATAAGTTCGTTCTTACTTCATGCTTCGTTCACCTATATTTTACCCGACTTTTTCCTTTTAATTCTGCCTTCAACTGTTCGTTCTTGAAATTTAATCGTTTAAATGTACTCTAATTAATTAATCTTTATACCGGCGCGCTGTTATACCACCGTGGTATAATTTTAGTTCTAATCGGAGGATTGCTAATGAATCATCTCTATCCGAACAATTTTGTCGGTAACTCGCGTCGTCGGTAAGTAAAAGTAGCGCTACTTTCAAACGTTCCGTTATTTCCTGAAACACACTGTAGCGCATATACTTCGAGTACGGTTTTACCTCTTGATTTTTAAAACAGAAAAAGTTCCATAATTCCAGATCGCAGCGGGACTTAACGGTCATCTAAGGTCTGCGTTTATAATCACTTAAAGTTCTCTGATATAATAATGTAGAGTACTTTAAACACGTCATATTCGCTTTATACCTTATAGATAATGAACTTAAATTTAAGCCTCGTGTTAAATATATCTAAATGACGAAATCGATAAAGTATTTTTCACGCTATTAAAACTTCAACCAAATAGGGCAGGTGTTAAATATATAGGGGGGAAGAGCTGCAATGTATGAAAGGGTATTGTGCAATCTATCTATAATTACGGTGCCCAAGTATATACATATTAAAATTAAAACAAAATTAGCCTTCAAATCGATTACAAGTAAACAGAGAAAAATACTACTCAACGTTCGCTCATTATATAGAACTGTATCGACAGCGGCGGCTCCAGTGATCACCGGTCGTCTCTAATAGAGATTTATGCTTCTTCGAAGCGGCGTTGACATCCGAATTTAGGTTGTACAAGTTAGATAGAATTTGATTAAAGCTCTAGTTGTCACCTTTTTGCTCCTCAGTTCTATGAAACAACATATGGTGATTTTGCAGATGTTAGACGTTTTAAAAACTATATTAACACATTGGTTAACGACATATGGTAGGATCGTTGGAATAATGCAGACTGCCGGTGGTAGGCAAACGTACCTGTTTTTTCCCGATATAAAAGTAAGACTTGGTTTAAACAATTTAGAACTCTTCACCAGTCAGGGGCTCTTTCCGGTGTCATGGTAATTTTTGTCTCTATAAGAAAAAACTCGACATTATCAGCGATGACGGTTGCGTATTATGCGACATTCATGTAGCGGATTCGGTCTTCCATGCCTTGTTTCAGTACGCACCTACTTAATTGATGTTCGTAAAATATATAATATGCACGGAAGGAAAATTAATGTTGATTCTAGTATTAATAAGTCGAATTTTAAATCTGTAATGAAATTCTTAAAATCAGCCCTATTGTTTAGAAATAAAAATGGTCCTTAATTATTGCTAAGAATAATGCTTATATATCACGACTATGCCTTATCGGCATCGTGGTTGCAAAATAAATAAAAAAATCAAAAAAAAATCGGCTTATACCATGGCAACTAAAATAGAGATATGACAGAGGCACAGTAGAAATCCCTGTCTTATATCATAATCCATACATGTATTAAGCACTTTTGTTTCAGTTGCGCATTTTTGGCTGTCATTAAATTTGGAAATCATGATAATTAAAATGGAAATATTACGACTGCTATTAACTATTTCGCGAGAAGAGGGGGGATAAATATAACGTAATTTCTTTTTATATTTAATTAGGCGGCTTACAAAAAGGTAATTATAAAATTAAATTTTTAGAGTAGAGCTGTTAAACATACACACAGTTGCGAAGGTTCGAAAATAGAAATAGTGTCGTTTTTAATAGATAGTAACGTAGTGGAGCTAAAGTGTCGCTTCAGTGCTCTCCAGTGACGTCACGTAAAAAACTTACGCGCCTAACTCTCACACATTCTACTTTCATCATGATCTTCTGCTGTTCTACTATTTTCGAGAACAACTTCGCTTCGATTTCTAAACACATTTTCATCGCAAACGCCTTTCTGAAACACACCCGTGAGAAAGTTGCAAAAAGTACTACCCATCGTCTGAGTATTTATAAAGAGAATCGAAACTGAAATTAGATCGAAATAATTTTTTTTCTATGATTTTATTATATTTACTATAAGATGTTTTAAAGTAAAGGTTTTATTGATGAACACACATTAAAATTGCTCGCGCATATTTCAATTTCGTTAGCTCCTTTATATTGCTCACTATATAAGTATTTCTACCGACAATGTATGAGAACTATATTTTAATTTTCCGATACAATCTGAATTCAATACTAGCGAATAAAAAATCCGTCGTTTTGAGTAATTTTCGATGGTTTTTGAATAATCTGCACTCGACTTTTCAAAAAGATCGTTCCATTGATGGGGCTGTTTTACCTGAATAAACGGAATTATTTCGAGTACTAGTAAAACCGGGGGGATTGGTCAATAAGCGCGCGTTCGATAAATATCCGGTCTTCTCGACGTAGAGACGTTTATTTCCGTTTCGTGCGAGTGAACTAAAATGTTCGTAACGGTCTAAGAGAAGCGCGAACGACGATGTATTTGTCATCGACGGCGGTGCCATACAACATTACGACGAACTTACCGAATTCGATAATTTCCATGTCCCGTGTCTGCGGTGTTCAATTCGACGATGATATATAATAAATGCGCTAACGAACACATATTCGCTGTTATTATTCACCTGTACCGGTACCTGTATCGCATACACACCTAACGAAACAGATGTGAAAAATATTTGTTCCTGCAGAGATGGCATGGCACTTGCGACGGAACTGAAATAGGGCTGGATGCTAATAGTGATGAATGTAAATAAGCGACGACAAATAAACCGCCGGCGACAATAGCGCATTCTATATAATATAGTAATTATTAATGTTTCAATACATCTTTTTGTATGACAGCGCGTTTTAAACAATCTTAATTGTGCTACATATAGAGATGTATGGACACAAAAATAAGAATATACCGAAAGTACAACCGAGCTCTGTAGGATTAATACTTAATGTATAATTTATCGAGTTCATATTAACACGATAGTATTGATTTCTCGTATTTCTTATCCATTTAGAAAATGCGCAATTTCATTACCCTATTATTTCATTTTGTCCTGTTACTTTACATACAAAATTAATTCTAAAGTTAGGATTAATTCATAAATTAGGATTAATTCATAAATTAGGATTAAATCTAAAATTAGGATTAATTCAGAAATTAGGATTAATTCTAAAATCAGGATTAATTCTAAAATTAGGATTAATTCTAAAATTAGGATAACATCGCGGATAGGTTCAAGTCCCTCGCAAACGGGTGGTGTTTATTTCGTTTCTACCTTTACATATTGTGAAAATTTGTGTAGCATAATGAAAAAGAAACAAAATCGATAATTTAATTTTCAGGACGCAAAGAAAAATGAAAAAAATGTGTGTTTTTAAAAAGGGCGCGAAACCAATATGAGAACGTGTTAAGAAACTTAGTAAGTAAATTATATGTAAATAAATCCCCGTGGACCTGTTTGTTAATGCTTGTAAATATAAAATAAATAAATATCTCGATAACAAACAGAAATAAGTACGAAATAATTTACTTTAATAAATATTTAAATACTTCAATTTAAAAGAAAACGTTTTACAATCAGCTAACAATACAGAGCGAACGTCAAAAAGACTTACAAGGAGAGGTCACGATCTGCGGGTCACCGATTTTGATGAAATTTTGCAGATCGACAGAAGACACGCAACTTTTTGATTTACGCGAGAAATTTAAATTTTTAGCAGCCGCATTTAGGCGGGATAATATAGATAGCCGATTTTTAGACAAACATATGCAAAAAATTCTAGATTATGTTTATATTTATTTTATGCAAATGGTTCGGAGGACTGATAATTCCCCAAAATAAAGTATACTAAACAAAGAAAAATTATTAAAAAACAGTAAAATAATTTAAAAAAAAAAACAATTTTTAATTTAATAAAAATTTAAACATGTCACACTTATTACACATTTATATAGTATAAAAATACAAATTATTTTTATTTATTCGTATGTCTACGGGTATCAAAAAAAAAGGAGGAGCGGTTGAAACAACGAACAAATTACTACGAGTATTACTAAACGCTTTAACCAATAGTTAACAAAGATCAGTAAGTTCGTAATGTTGTTGCAGGTGCTCCCCAAGTTGTTCCTGCTATTTTACGAATTATGTTTACTCTTGTGCGTACTCTGGCAGCTGTATTTTCGATATGTTTTCGATACGTTAACTGCCGATCCAAAGTGACACCCAAGTATTTCGGGATGTCCTCATGATTTCATTTATGTTCATCGACTGTTACTTTAATTTTGTTTTTCGCCATTCGGTTATTTAAGTGAAAGCATGATACCGCAGTTTTCTCTTTATTTAGTTGCAATCGCCATTGTTTAAAGTACTCAGATAATGTATGTAGGTCTGCCGTAAGTGTAGCTTCTGTGATATTTATTTTGTTGTTCTGTGTGGCTAATGCCAAATCGTCTGCATCTATGAATTGCCGAGATGCAGTTATCGGTAAATTCTGATATATATATAAATTAAAAAGTAATGTGGATAACACTGACCCCTGCGGGAGACCGTTATTTATTTAGTATTCTCTGATTACTTTCTTTCTTCGCTACAATGACCGTAAATCTTCGATTATACAGCATCTTGTTAATTAGTTTATAGATGCTTTTGCACGGAATTATTTCGAGAAACTTTGTCAGTAATCCAGTTCGCCATGCGGTATCGTAGGCGGCCGAGAGGTCTACGAATGCTACCGATGTTTTCTTATGTATAAATTATGATGAACTTGTTTTGTGGTGTAGTAATGAAAGTGATGTTTACTTACACAACATAAAAAAAGTTGGTACAGGCTCGAATCGCCCCGGTGTCGCGTAAAGTTTTTGCTTTTAAATTTTAAATTATTAATTCTTATTATATGGTCGTCTGTCGATCTGTAAAATTTCATCAAAATCGGTGACTCGTAGATCCTTGTTAGACACATTGACTGCAGAAAATAATGCGACTACATGTATATGTATATTACACGGGAATTAATAGACGAATGACAGAGGACTACAATCAAAAGCTCAAAATCGTTAAGGCGTTTATTTTAATTTATTAAGGTAAGTTTATCCATCCTGAAATGACACTTATTTTACTTCTACTTAAATTATTTCACGCTTATTTTCGTTTGTTATTTTAAGGTAATTATTTATTTTATATTTATAAGTAAACTATATATTCGATATCTTTTTTGGACAGCGTAACTCGGGGCTGTACGTTTTACACATTCTTGCGGATATTATTTAATTTTTGTAAACTCTAATAATGGAAGAAAGGAAGGGGAAAAAACTTAGCTAAATAATTATGGAATTATTCGAAATCGGGTTTTTAGTATAACATATAAAAAATTCACTGTTTTCGAAAATAAAAAAGGCGTATCGAAATTTCAGGTGATTTTTTTAGGCTTTGCATTTAAATTACGATTACTGAATTTTAACAGTATCGTAACTTCAAAAATTAAAGAAAAACGCATACTGGTGAGTAGTACAACCTAATTCGGAAATTTTAAAATGTATATATTTTACGATTTCATTGTTTCCAATTAAAAAAAAAAAAAAAAAAAGCCATTTGTTAACTTTTATTCCGAATTAAAAATGTTATAGCCACTGAATATTTATAATTTTTGACTGTCTCGTGTGACTTTCATTTTTAAATTTTTTTTCATTGT
The DNA here is from genome assembly GCA_039619475.1 of Icerya purchasi. Classification (NCBI taxonomy): domain Eukaryota; kingdom Metazoa; phylum Arthropoda; class Insecta; order Hemiptera; family Monophlebidae; genus Icerya; species Icerya purchasi. The sequence goes on from CM077115.1 coordinate 93,298,312, forward strand.
GGATTATCTCATAATTTGTTCAGTAAATGAAATACCACATTTACAAAAGCACGCTTTTGCAGCTCTTTTTTTAAAAATTTAGACGGATGATTTAATATATTTTTTTTTTTCTGGCCTAACGAGAAAAAAAAAAAATTAAATCATCCGTCTAAATTTTTAAAAAAAGAGCTGCAAAAGCGTGCTTTTGTAAATGTGGTATTTCAACTGTAGCCGTTGAAAAAAGCTAGAACCCATGACGATATAAATGGTTTATAAAAAATGAAATAAAAGTCGTATTTATTTCGAACAGCCTAAAATTGAGCTTGGCCAAAAATGGAAAGTCGGGTTTGTTTAACAAATTGAAACCCGTCCAAATTGGAGCGGAAAAAACCACAAAGTAAAAAAAATTATCTAAAATATTGATGGTACACTTTGTGCGGCTTCATATTTTTTGTAAGAAGCAAATTTTATTTTAAATTCTCGCGTGGTTTTTTTTTATTATTTTGATTTTCGTAACATTGGTAGTAATTTTGGGGTCACTTAAAGAGTCTTTAGACAGGTTCCCCTTAAAACCGGAATAAAGAAAAATTTAATAATCAGTTAGCGGTCAAATAGTTTAATGCTAAATCAAAAATGAAAAAAAAAAAAAAAAAAAGGAACTGGCGCATTTATTATTGTAAAATAAACTGTTCTAAACAAATTTTCGGTGGTCCATAAAATTTTAATCTATGACCCGCGTAAAATTTTTGAAAATAGTTTATAATTGTTACCGATCCGTAAATTTTTACAAGTCGGAGCTGCGCCGATAACATTTGACCGGATGATAGGTATTTAAAAACATTAAGATTCCGGAGTGAAACTTTCACTTTGTAGAGTTCTATCATTTCGAAATTAACTTTGAAACTTGCAAGATTTCATTTTTTCCTTTTACCGTTTATTATAATTTTCGTATTGCGGGACCCATTACCCGCGGTGTCTAGTTTACAGCGGCAAAGAACCGATTTTTACAGCAAGCAGCGGGAGGAAGGGCTGCTACCCTTTTCGATGTTTTATCAAAAATCGTATATATATATGTATTTTAGAAAATCACGCTTCTACACCGAATTTCGTACATAGTAAACAGAAGGTCTCGCTTCGTCGGTCGTAATAATATCGGTCCTTTTGTTTCTTTTTTACAAATAATGATAATTTATAAACGATGAAAATGGTTGCTCTTCGCACACGTTCTGAACGTTCGATTGGCGTAAACAATGGCGCTAATTTGCAATTGCCAATTATTTCAGTTAGAGAATAGTCAAAGCAATTTTTAAGGTATTTTTTTACCTCTCTTTTTCTTTCCTTTGACCGTAGAAAAAATATGAATATATAACAATATGAAACAGTGTTTCAGCGTTCGGAGGATGCATCATGTGCGGTCACGAGCGACGCTGTTTATCGCGCTATTACCATTATTATTGTTATTACGATTATCGTTATATTTCCATAGCATTATTTCGAATATTTCCATATTATGAATGTAGGAGTAAACGGAAGAGCTGGACAGTCATGACTGCGGTGCGAACTATCTGTTGAAGCGAGAGATGCAGGAAGCTAATGCTGATGCCCGTGAAGAGGCAATAGCCCACCACCATTGTTCTATTTTACGTGCCGACTAATGTCGCCTGCGATGAAAAATCGAAAAGTCAAAAAAAAAAAAAAACAAACAAAAAAAACAAAACAAAAAGAGGACAGGTAATGCGGTAATGTATACAGGTATATTCTCGTTCACCCGTCCGTCTCTTTGTCGCGCACACACATAATCCAGATATTGATTGATTTGTACATGTTACGTGCTCGCGCATTGAGAATAAGCAAAAAATCAGTTCGCCGATCATAATCGTCAAGTTCATTGCACATCCGTTTTCACTAGTTCTTGTTCTTCTTCCGCTCGCTGTGATTCCTGCATCACTTTACTGCCATTATTGTTACTATTATTTCTATTATTTATTATTATCATTATTAATCATTATTATTATTTATTATTATCATTATTAATCATTATCATTATTTATCATTATTAATCATTATTACTATTATTACTATTATTAATTATTATTAAACATCTACCTGATTGGCTAAGCCTAAAACGCATTTTCACCGTGCTGGAGCTATCATCCGTCGGAATTTTCTTTTCTTCGGGTGAGGGCGTAGCACTTCAACGTAATTAAAAGTCGAGCGTAGAGATAGCTAGAGTTGCTTACTACAAAGACACATAGATGTTTTGTCATAACTATCGGGATTTTCTGATCCACACACAAACTTAGATACGAAATGAATTTTTTAAAAATCATCGTGATATAAGTAATGTTGGAACTGCCTGCCGATGTTGAGGCTGTTTATTTTCATTGACATTTGCTCTGTGCTTTACTCGTTTTTTTTTTTTTTTAAATTAAAAAATATATACGCAAATGATTATTAATACTATTAAACAAGATACTATACGGAACATGTAAAATTATACGTGTATGTACGTACATATATTTATGTAAAACAAAAACTCGTCTTTTGAACATCACCCTGAGGCGAAACAAATTCGAAAAAAAAGATAAAAGTTCAGTTCATCTATAATACATTTAAAAGAATTAGCAGACTAAATTGCACCAAAATATATGAACTTTAACAGATATGTTAGTTCAAATGGCCGCCTTTCAAATTATATTACTTCATATGTAAAACGCTCCGTAAGAATATTCCATGGCAGTTAAAAAACTGCTCGGAGCAAATAAGAACCAGAAGGAAGGCTCTAAATAAACTCGAGAAAGATCCATCGGTAGAAAGTTTAATAGAATTCGGACAGCAAAAAGCTCAGTTGGGTGTTAAAACGTGCAAAAAAAAAAGCAGCTTGTGAGGAACAACTTTGTAACTATTATATCTCTATTCCAGCAAGAGTTGTCTCGAAATAAATCCAATAGAACGATCAAATAGTTCATACCATCGACACCGAACATAAATAACAAAATAATTACAGATCAACCTTTGGTACAGAATGGATTTATTCAATTTTTTCCTTCGGCTTTCAGCGATATTGATTTGCATTAAAAGTATCACGAATAGAAAGTTCCGCTAATAAATTAGAGTTCGGATTACAATTCGGATAATTCAGAATCGTACAATCAACTAGTTCTTCTAAAGAAGAATTCTTAAAAGCTACTCATCGAGCAACAAAATTTTCAGGCCACGATGGCGTACGCATCTACATACAATCCTACAATCTTTAATCGGTCAACTACGCCAATAATTGGAAACTAACAGAAATCGTACCCGTAATAAAAGGCAATAAACATCCTCATTACGTACCGACCGATATCCCTAGCGTCAGCACATTATTCCCGGGGGGGGGGGGATCATTAACAGGAAGCTAAAGTCTGTAAAAACGTAATTTCTCCTTATCAAGATGGCTCTAAAGATTCACGATAGACCAAGTCTTTTATACATAAAAGCTATACATTACTTAAAAATTGTAAAATTCACGCTCCAACATGATAGGTCAAGAAAATAGGTTCGGTATTGGGAGCAACCTTATATTTAATGTTGCAATAAACGACGTTACGGATGTTACCCGTAAGAGTAGCAATGTTTGTGCTGATGATCTTATTATAAGAACCAGTTGCATGCTCTAGGAATAAACACTTAAAAGTGGATTTAAATTCTCTCCCAAAAAAAAACAACAAACAAAAACAGGTGTTCGATTCAGTAAAATTCGGCGTTGTAATCGTTCCATAAATAAATTTACTTAAACAGTTCGTTCATCAGTAATCAGGATTTATTTTAGATAATAAATCGTCACGAAAACACAGCCTATATCGTATTTAAAAAAAATCACAAATAAAAAAGCTGAACCTTATTAAGAAGTTATCGTATTCATTCCAGCAAGCTCAGATTCGATCAAAGTACGATTGTGAAGTTCGACTAAAAGCACTTCTTTCAGCATTAGATAAAGTTTTTAGCGGTTCGTAGGGCGATCGCTACTTTTCGTATTTCCTCAATGCCTACTCGGCGAAGCTTCCAAACTACCTCTATATCTGCGGCGGAGTTATCACATCTTAATCTTTATTCGACATACAATTTCCTCTCCAAATTTATTTGCTACAAAATATAGGCTTCCCAATTTCCTTCTCTTTCAAAATCATAGCCTCCACCCTTCTATAAATCCTATATATTAAATTCTTTGTTGCCAGAATTACCACATTCAGAGCTATAAATCTATCTTCGGCAATTACAATTAAAGAGCTTATATATATATATTTTATACTGGTTACTTATTGTGCGATTTAATTTGTTCATTCGCAATTTTAATTTATATTCGATTTTAACTTTTATGTTTTATTAAACATTGCTTAACCTTTGCATAAAAACTTATAAAAAAAAAAATTTTTACTTTTAAATACTTTAATTTTATTTTATTAATTATTTTTCATAATTTAAATTTAACTGCGCAATAATCGACTTTTGTCATCATCGACTTTTAACCGTTATTTTTTATTGTTTACATATTGGCACCGCCTTCATTAAATTTATATATTATAATAACTTCAAGTTTTCGAAACGCGTCGGGGTATTTGATAATTTAAATAATTGTTTCAAATTGCAGTTCAAAATTAATTACTGTACAACATAAAAGAAACAATGAGTGAAATAGACAGATATAGTGAATATAAGATTGACAAATTACTATGTTTGATTTCTGCGAACAAAGATTATATATCTGCATCGACACTACAAAAAAAAAAAAAAGTTCAGAGCATCTATTTTTCAAATATATCTGAAAAGACACTACATTATCCTTTGCTGCTTTTCTGGTTGTATCTGAATCCCTAGCCACGTGGATATGCCAGGCAATAGCTTAGCGGGGATACAGCGGCAAAAATGGTAGACAGACGCGGTGCATCGAATATAAAAAACCCCTCCTTTAGAGATACGGAAAGCTAGATAAAAAATCTTTTGATGGCAATAGAACTAGATAAATCAGTCACAAGAACCTGCGCCTATCTATTAAACAATGTATAACAGCGTGGAATTATCAACCGAGTTTGGTCACAGACAGCAGCTGTGTCGTCTTCGTTTGGAACACACTAGTCCGATGTAGAGTCATTCACTAGATAAACTTACGCATGCGCAATGTCTTTTATGTTAAACATGGTTGTAAAACATCTTCTAGCACAGTAGCTTTTATATTCTTCCCATCAACAAAAGTTAAACACGCCTTCGAAATATCATCTCTGCCGTTCTTCGGGATAATCTAATTACAATTTTTCCTGATCTCTGTCCACGACGGGGCTACGTCCACCCGTTAATACACGTTTTAATTATACATGTGCGCTTCTAACCTAGTTACATAGCGTGTAAAAAAAAAACAAACAAAACATCGTTCCATCGATATGTAATTTTTATTGGAAAAAAAGGAATAATGTGATATTTCACCACCTTTATTTCTTATTAGAATGGCATAGTGGTTACATATACGTAAAAACTACGAGGAAAAAAAATGAAAAGTAAATCGACGCGTACAGCATCGGGGGGGGGGGGGGTGAAGTCGGCCAATGAACAGGGTAACAATAAGAAGCAATTATATTCAGAGCCGGTGCCATGTGTAAACCGGCGGGAGTCCAGGTAAAATGTGCCTAATAAACTAACAAAGAGCAGAGTTAATAGCGGAAATGAAAACAGGAAGGCTTCGTGGACGGTTTTGAAAATAATGTCGACAGGTTTTCCCTGTCAAGGTCATCGAGAAAACCCGTTTATTGCGACGTAATTAATTATCCGCTCAGTCTCCTCTCAGGCGTGTTTTTCACGCGGTCACGATTTTTCAAATTATTTTCCGACTTGCGCGAACGGACACCGCGATTACTCTCATTCGAAATTCTGACAGCTATATATGTATAAGCATTTGCAGTTGTTGCGGCGTCATGTTTTCGGAAGAGAAAACTCACCGTCGGATCCCCTCAATTCCCCAAAATGAGAATGAAAAATTTATCTCCCTTAATTAAGAAACAGCTTAGTGTCCCACACTGGATGGTCTGCAAGGTGCCCGATATTATTTTATTCGTCGAATCTCGGCCGGGTGAATTCGAGTGCGGAGGCTACGGGCAGAAGCGTGTTTTTGTTTTTCCAAACGGAAGCAAATCTGTCGAACACACTCCAAAAATGCTTTAAAATTTCTGTTTTTTTTTTTCTTTTCGTAATTTCGATACTAAAAACGGTAATCCAATAATACTGTGATCATAGAGTTGTAGAACATAACAGAAAAATTATTCTAACTTTCGTTTTTAACTAATTGTTTAGTTTTATTCAAAAAAACCTCTTTCATCCAAATGGTAAGTGATAAAAGTATCTTTTTCGTCTTTTTTATTTGTCAAGAAGCTCCATTGCCGTCGTCAAGCCCTTTACCACTTTTTTCAATAAACTGACTCGATGTTTTCTACATATATGCTACGCAGTTCTTAGAAGTTATTGAACACGATCGGAACGTGAACGACTAGGTTGTCCCCGATGAAAGCGGAGAGTAGACTCGCTCTAATCGAGATTATTTACTTTAATTTACTCCGGGGGATTTTATAGAAAACAACACGAATTCGACCTTCTCGGCTATTTGGTCACTTGATTACTTCTGGATGGTGGGTTCGGATTTAATTAAATTATAAGAGGAAGAGCTAGCGTAAAAAGGAAAAGAGGAGACAAGTTGATATGTGCGGTTAAAGCTATGGGAAGAGTAGGGAAAAAAATAAGATGCAAATCTGTGGAAGTTCGCGGGCAGTTATGTAAGAGAGGATAAAGAACGATAGCATGAAGATAGAAAGAAATTAGAAATGAAACACGCGGGGCGTTTAATTATGAAACTGTATTCAAGCAGATGTGTATGGATAAAAAGAGGATTCGAATATCATAGACGTACCGAAGCCAGCTTTTTTCAGGAGAGGGGTCGATCCATTTAAAAAAGTAAACACTCGACACAGAAAAAAGCGTTTTACTTAGTAATTATATTTTCTTAATAATCCGTTGTACAATAGTTCTAAATACGTAAGGATTAGAATTTTCATTTTGAGAATAATTTACATTAGTACATAGTTAGTTGTACTCAGAGGCGTAGGTACCGCCGTATCAATTATACGGAGCACCCGGGGTACAGGGGCCCCGAACGTGTGTGAGCAAAAATTCGTAAAAATGTAGTATGACTTTCAGACTTGCCTTCATTTGGACTCCATAGAGGTAGGAAATCTAGGAACGCTCAAATCATCTTCATCTACGGATGATTTAATAAATAAGTTTACCGAAAAAAAAAGGGGCGAGAAAAGTGTATAAATATGATTGAAGTGGAATTGTTCGGATTGAATTTTAATCTTAGCAGCATTTATTGTAGGTCTTATAATCAATAAATAATAATTTCTGTTGTGAAAAACCTTTACACTTTATTAGGGCCTCCCAACAAATTTTGATACAGGGCCCGTCGTCTAAGGCAAGCTACGCCACTGGTTGTACTGTCAGAATGCCTGGTACCGAGACATCTTACGGGCGTAAAGTGACAATACAGCAACGTATAAATCTGTTTCGGGAGGGGTTTGAACCCCCACACACCCCCTACGCCTATGGCGCATATATATATATATATATATATATATATATATATATATATATATATATATATGTATTGGATATTCGAGTGCGCCGATGCAAAGTTAAAGACTATTGGGGAGTAGAACTTTAGAGACGGATTTTCATAAATGATCGAGCTTGGGGCGAATATACGGATTTTTAAAGGACCATACGTGTAAACCGTAAATAAGAACGTATTAAACAAGTTTACTAATTAAATAATTATTATTGTTATTATTATCACGTTAATGAAGTATGATTTTTTTTTACATCACACATACCAGTTAGTTTTGTTCGCGACACAGCATTAACGCCGACTGTTTCCTGTGAAATATTCGAATATAAATTGTGCTTATTCGCGCGAAGGCTAACCACACCGAATTGGGACTTTGTTTACTTAACTGTTCCGGATTCCTGTTTCTTCATAATTGCGGAGAATGTGTTGCATGATCATTTTTGAATAACGCACATCAACTTATTTAATTGTTATACGAAAAACCTAGCTCGAAGTTTTACTTTAAAAACAAAGCAAAAACCATATAATACTTAAAAAATTCAATTTAGACTAATTCCGCTGCTATTATAAGCGGGGAAAAACACAATAAAATTATCCACAAATTCGGACACATTCATTATCCGCTTCTATTCTATTCTATTCTATTCTATTCTATTCTATTCTATTCTGTTATGGGACGAGAGTGAGAGACTGTCTGCGGATGGGGCAATTTAAAATTTCGTGATACTTTTTTAACACAATTCCTGGTAAAAAGTTATAAATTAGAAAATATATTATATCGAAATTTAAAAAATTACACTCTATCACTGATTATTTTTACTCAGTGTTGTTAGAGGTATTTTAGTTGTTATCTACGCTCGGATCTTTTATTAACAAAATAATAGTTCATTTGTAGGAAAATAAGAAAAAATAATAGACGCGTATTAAAATCGAATCATTTTATCTTATAGGAAAAGCGTAATAAGGTTTTTGTAATACATGTAACCGGTACATGCGCAAGTTTTACGAGCAGGAGACTGTTAAAAATTACACTCGGATTAATGACTTTGCAGTATTGAAAAAGTTAAAATTCGAGTTTGATTTATTATAGACCGGATTAATCCATTACGTATGTGTAAAATATTTATTAAAAACTATTTCACTACATTTACAGGTTATGCACGTATTCTTGTAATCAAGTATATTCCCCTGCAATCCTATCCTAGACCCGATAAATAAAATTTTAATGCTAATTATGCGATAGTATTTATAAAATATTAATAACAATAAAAGATGATATAAGAACAGTATTAATCTTTTAACAGAAATGATTACAGTACCGGCAGTGATAACACAACGTGTATACACGTCAACGTAGAAATCATAAAAATCGTGCAAAACGAACGGGAAAAAGAATAAAAGAGAAACGGTCGTGACACGCACCAATGTAATAACATACAAAATATAAATGAAGTAAACAAAAGGAAAAGCGTTATAATATAGACACCGATACTTGTAAAGATCATTTTAATTTTCAATCTATACTAACGTATGAAGAGAGGTAATGTTTTTGTAAGTTTGGATGTAGGAGCTAATCTCGGAAACTACTCATCTGATTTCAACAATTTTTTCACCAATACTTAGAATGGACTTGCCGGGTGAATATTGGCTATATATTATCCCGTTAAAATAAAAGGGCTGACTAATTTTTCATATTATCATACCATTAAATATTATCGATTCTGTTAAAATAAAGGTCGACCAAAAAAAGTGGCCGAGCGGTGGATCACACGGGTTTTAACGTTTTTTTTGTTTTTTTTCCAATAAAACGGCTTTTCCTGACAACCAAAATTTTTCAACTAAAGTTGACGAAAAAGTGGTCGAACGATGGATCACACTAATATTATAAAGAGGTAATGTTTGTAAGTTTGGATGTAGGAGGTAATCCCCGAAACTATTCGTCCGATTTCAAAATTTACTACGTGATTTTTGAATAAAACTACTTAATTAAGGAGTGTAATATAATTTTTGCATATAGAGTTTTTACATAGTCACGAACTGAATTCCACGGCGGCGTAATATAGCAAATTAAGTAATTTTTAGAACAATCGTATTTCACGCGAGCAACGCTGCCGGCACAGCTAGTTAATAATATATAAAAACCAAATTAAAATAGCCTATATAACTTCATTCTAAATTATCGGAATTTAAAATAACAAAAAGTAAATAAACTGCCACAGACAGCCGATTTAAGGGGTATCGTAGGGTGTAAAAACAAGCTCTTCAGGGTGTAGTATCTAATGGATCTGGCGAGAATCCGGCAATCCCTCACTTTGTCAGCAGTCACACCTTTGCTTGCTATTAACATTTCTGTGCTACCCAGTTCGATTTTTCAGAATACTATTACTCTACTCGTAAACTTCTCATCGAATACACATTACTTGACGACTCGGCGATTGGGCCCTCTTACTTGAAATGTGTTGAAATTTTACTATATTTGGCGCCCGAACACATCTTACTACAAAAACTCTTTATATTAAGTGTATTTTCTTATTCAACTATCTTTCGTAAAGTAATATTTTTCTTCATCTCTTGAATCGGGAAGAACTTCGGGTTTTAGCAATGATCGTGGAAATTAACAAAGTACTGAGCGGCTGGAGAAATTCCATTATGATGCCGCTATGAGACTGCCGGTAGTGCCGACATAAGAGCGACGAACACTATACAAAGGGGGGAACGCAATATCCACGATGATTGTAAAGGCTATTTGTGGGGGTCAATCCAACATTTCGGTTTTCTATTAAGGGGAATTTAATTATTTCATATTTATTAAACTTTTTTATATTAAAAAAAAAAAAAAAAAAAAAATGGTTATTATTATTTAGGATTTGGTCATTTAATGTATTAAATTTATATAATAGTTTTCGGCTAGGTTCCACGATATTTCCTTTATTAAAATGTGTGTAGCTAAAAGACTGACTTCGGCGTGCTTCCAAAGTTTGTTTCTTTAATCGCACACTTGGTGTGCTTTTACTTGTATTATTAATTTTTAGCTGATGATGGGCTATGCCAGAAAACGTCTCTAAATAGAGTATATAATCATTTATACATTTTAAATTTATTATATCTGTTTCTTATTCGAAATTACACTCTATTTATATTTAACAAACAGTTTGTTAAATGATTCTATAATAAAAAAAAAAAAAAAGAAAAAAAAAAGAAAACGATAAATATAATTACGAATATAGCAAACAGTTAGAAATCGGTTATACTTAACATTGTAACAGCGGATTAGCTGCAATATTATTTTTAATATACACGTGTATATATTGATTTTCGCTACATAAAAATGTCACGAATGCCGCGTTATACGCGTATTGCTCATATAGGGACTAAAAATTCTAATATAGAAATTTGCAGGAAACTTAAAACCTGAGAATATATCTTGACTGTAAACGGACAATTGCAAAAAAAAAAAAAAAAAAAAAAAATTGTGAATAAAAATAATTAAAAATAATGCATACGGTAACCTCAACCCTGATTTAAACTAGTTTTCCGCGTAATTTCCATTCCGGGGCTCTTTCAGAACTTTCTTTGAACGTTCTTCTCTTTCACTTTTGCTTTTATTTGCTGCTAAAACTTAGTAGGTGGTTCCATTAGACTGCCAAGTGTGCTGTCATCCCCATATCATTCTAACCGTATGTGGTCGGATCGTTTCTTTCAAATGTCTTCGGCTAGATGGTAATCAAAATAAAAAGAACAAAAAAGAACAAAAAAAGTGGGAAAATAAATTGAACGGGGTAAATTGCGACAGAGTAATATCTAAAAACCGGCGGCTTCGTCATATGTCAAAAATTACGAACGAACTAACACTAAATAACTAGTTCTTAATTTACAATATAGTTAAAAATATAAAACGATAAACAAAAGTCTAGTTAATGTTTACACATTAGGTAAACACTATATAGAACATATGAATTAAATAAATGTAAAGTAATACAAAAAAAAACAAAAAAAAACAGATTTTTTATACATAATTTTCATTACATACTTATTAAAAAAAATAATTTAAATTGCGCATAATTTCTGATACTGTATTCATTTAATGTAGGTAATTTTTATAACATTTTTGAGAATTTCATGTAATACCGAATGGTTTTTAGACAATGCAAACAAAAAAAAATTAATATTTTTTTAATTGTAATTTGTGAAAAATATATTCCAAGAACATATAATACTTAACCTATTGTACGCATCACACACTCTCGTGAAAGTAAAAGTGATTTTAAAAAAATCCCGTAATCTACTTCTGAATTATGTTTTAGATTAGCAGCTTTGTTCCAACGACCGCTGTGCGGTAATTTAATTCAAATTTGCCAATACATTATATTACTATAAACAACACATTCAAAACTGTAAAAACGAAATGTAATTATTCAGTCCTTTGGATTTTATCGAATTAATTTTTAAATTTAGTTCATAAATATACAAATCGATTAGTTCACAGTTTCAGTTCTGTGTTCTGGTCACATCCGTAATTTTTACGTTTGAAAATCAGTTTTAAAATCGATCATAAACAGAGTTTTATTCCACAAAATGTTTATATTAAATTAAATTTTGTTTCGCACGTAAGATGATCGCAGTAAAATTCCAAGAAATATACACACACTATATATTTCTTTGCGGTATTTTCTGTTCACCAAAACATCGTTGATCGGTTTCGCGTTGCTTTTTTTTTTTTTGTTCTCTCGTAATTCGAAAATTAGAGTTAACCGAAAAAGAGTTAATCGGCCAAAATTTTATAAAATTTTAAATTTACTATTCGCGGAGGCTAAAAATTAATAATACAAATAAAAGCTCGCAAAGTGATCAGAAACTAACACATTGAAGTCAGTTCTTTAGCTACATATAATAAAGGGAAATACCATGGAACTATTTTATATGAACAAATATAAATTTAATTGATTAAATGACCAAAACCAAAATAATAATAACCATTATTTTTTTTATTTTTTTTTAATATAAAATAATTAAATTCCCAAATCAATGGTTTCTAAAATATGTAATAAATAGACCGTAATCCGACGAGGAAAATAAATAAAATGAAAGTAATTTTTGCTTCGTTTATTCTGTTTAAAAGGAACTTTTTGAAGTTTCCAAAATTCATTAGCAGCAAAAACACGAACGGAAATATAATTTCTTTTACTGACACGAACTACGATTCGGTTATATATGCATCTTCTTACCGTTGAATAATTGCGTGGATTACGACCGACAACCCGCACGATCGCGGAATCTACTTCTGATTAAACGAAATTCTCTTTGAGGAAACCATCAAAATAGAATTGAACGGCGATTTCTTTGATGACACGACTACGGTCCGATCTTCTAACCGTAATATTATGATTAATAGATGCTCATTGCGAAAAATTATAAGACTTTTAATCAGAAATTGACAATTTTTTTTTTTGATTCAATGTTATGAATACGCGGACCTACTGTAAGATTCAGCGGCATTGTAAATTTAATTTGCTATTTGCAAATTTTAATTTTCTAATTATTCATTTTCGCAATCATCAGATTACTTCGACACGTCGTATCAGTGCTAAATCCGAGGTAGAAAAGAAAATTACAATACAATTAAACTTTATTGTAATTTTTCGTATTCTATTTTATACGTTCTATGAGGAGAGCGATCTCCGAACGCGAGTTAAAGTTAAATTTTAGTGAATTTCGAATTGAATTTCTTTCAGACGTAAGTTTTTGATATATTGTAATTTTTGATTTCTTATATTATAAAGTCGATGAGAGCCCAATGTTTTAAGAGACTTTCGTTATATACGTAATAAATAATCTAGTTTTCTTTTTCGTTGTTGTAAATAAATATTTTTTACGCGAAATAACAAATATCGCCTAATATACCGATTTTTTTCCTGACGTATTAATTCCTTTGATTTTTTTACGGTTTTTATATCGCTTATTTTTGCTTTCCTGTACTATACTTTTTGTTCCGTTTTCGGTACAATTTTTTATGGTACAATTTTTTATGGTACATTTTTTCTTTATAAATTTTATATATATATATATTTATTCACGGTGAAGAGTTCTTTTCATTGATACACCGCGCTCTAGCGCGCACTCGTAACAGTGATGTGCTTGGTCACGCATTAAAAGAACACTTTTATTTTATCTCTCCGTTCTTTTAATTTTCATATCATTTCTAATACAAATATATCATTTCGATTATATTTATACGAGATTGTATTTACTCTCTAACAATAGTCTAAAATGCGTTTCCAAGAGGTTTCGTTTCGAAATATTCCTGAAATTTGGGGCGTTTTTGGATAGTGAAATGAGTGTACTTGCGCAAAATGTTACAAATGATATTATTATAAACGCGAAAAATAATACTTTTATAGATGGTTATGCGCATGTGTGAAAACAATTATGTATATAGCGACTATAAATTAAAGAGAAATATTTGAAGAAAATTACCCTTTCCTTTCAAACGATATTTTAATAAATATGAATGGGGAAGTAATTTTAGTTTTTATTTTATTGGAAACATTTTAGATGCTTTTCCGTATGGCGGACGCCAACTCGTAACCATTTTATGGTACGTACGAAAATGTGTCTCCGAGTAATTAACTAAAACTCGTAAAACCCAAGCGACGCTGGCTAATTAGTAGCTAATAGCCGACCGCCAAGATACCAAATAAATATTTACAAAAGTAAAAAATTTCAGCACCCGTACGTTTCTCAACTTTTTTTGCTTTACCTTCCTAATTTTTTTCCCGAGTCGGTAAAAACGTTTAATAAGTACCGAACTGGAGATGTCGAATTTCATTGATCTCTGAACAAAAAATACGAATTATTATTCACTTACACTCAAAATTATTAACCGCATCGTCGCTGGTATTTTATTTACATAATTGAGAATGAAAACAAAAATGAAAAAACCATTTGAATTTCACACAACGGAAGTTGTTATACCCATTCGCCTGTAGTATTTTCATAACTGTGCCTATATAAATTTTTAACGAGAAACATTAAAGGCTCATTTATTATGATTTCGATTGTTTTCTAAGAAAAGTAAAAAGAGGTCTGCAAATCTATTCGTATTTTTTTTTTGTAGAACAGAGAGAGAAGGTGTTTGGCATCCGGTTTCAGAACCATTGAAAAGGGTTTTCCATTTCCGAATAAAATGAAATTCGGCTGCATATCGAAAATAATGCAAAAAAATTTTAAATTTCCGAATAATAAAATATAGTCTTGATATTGCGTACTACGAGTAGTTAACAACCCCAGTAATATTTGTGGACTATTTGTCAATAAAATATTTGTATGAAATAAAATTACTTTCCAAGTTCGACGACGAAAAATGAAATAAGAAACCATTAAAATCTGTTAACTATGAAAACAGCAAAGATCACACTGGATGATTCTGATCCAAATATAAACCATTTATTATACCTAGAGATAGGGGTCCTTCGTATCTTCCGTTTATTTTAAATTTAAAATATTTTTTCATTCCCTTAAATTATCTGTGCTGTGTATGACTACTATGGTCATTACAGCACACACAGGGGGAGATCATTTAAATATGATTAGTTAAGCCGCCCATTCTAATGAAGGCAATAACCCTGGTGATGACAATTGCCTCATTTGAAAGGATGCGCTCTATGTTTCGCAATAGGCCAAGTTGTTCTCCTAATACCGTAAACTCTTGGCAGGTAAGCAGTATGTGAGAAACTGTCGGTACGCTTGTCTGACCCCACAAGAGGCAGATAGCCGGAGGCGGCGTTTTATCGATTATGTGTTTGCGGGAAATGGCGATGTGGCCGATTCGCAGCCGGCTGAGGATCTTGAAGTCGTATCAGGATGTTCCTTCCGGTAGCCACCATGATTCAACTTTAACGATTCTTAAGAATGTTGTATCAGTTCTCCACTGGTTTTCGCACGCCTTTAAGAATGTATAAGCAATTAATGACGGTAGCTCCGCGTCGTCTGGCATTAGCGAGAGCAGGGTAGAACGTGTTGCTCCGTCGACCCTCTCATTACTAGGCACTCCAATCTGCCCAGGAACCCACAGCAGCGATACGTGACTATCCATCAGATACAATTGGTACAAGAGGTGGTATATTTTTAGTACTAGCGGGTTGTTGTATTTTTGGCCTTTAATCGTGTTTAGAGACTGTCGGGAATCAGTAACCAGAAGGAAATCACTGGCTCTGGTGTGAGTCGTAGCAATGTGGTGGAAGCAGTGTGCGATTGCATATAACAGGCGTCATTGAGTCGGGCCTTGTATGAGATGTCGTGACCCTCGAATGCGCAGGCTACGGGCAGTGGACCTGCCTCGCCGACTACCTTTGTAGTAAATTAGGTGGTCCGGATACCTCTTAATTGCCCCAACTGCCATCTCCACTGTATAGAGAGGGGACCTGTTGTGCTTGGATTCTGTTTCAGAGCTAGATCAATATTTATCTGGAAAGAGTGATCCAAAGGGAAATAAAGACGCTGGGGATGATGGGTGCTGCTGACCTCTGTACAGACATGATACCATATTTTCACAGGTGGGCCAGTAATTCTGGTAGTGGGTCGCCCGGGAAAGCTTGGTTTAAGAGGACAATGCCCTAACTTTAGGATTCGTGTGTGGCTGAAATGATAGTACATATTTCGCAGTATGAAATATGTTCAGAAGTAGGTAAGCGGGGGGCACCCGGATAGAACGCACAAGCTGGCAGCTGGAGAGGTTCGATAAAATTAAATTTTTATGTACTACATTAATATCTATCATGACGCGCTCAAAAATAAAGATGATCTAATATTAATTTTTATTTTCTCAACAGTTTAATGCGATTGTAAAAAATTTAGTATATGATAAAATGTTGCTGAGGAACAATACGTGTGCCGTTACATTATCAAGTTACTTTTGTCGTGTAGGTTTTCTTATTTTTTTAGATTAATACTGACCCGTTAGCGACTTATTGATTTTTACCGGTCGAGAATGATCAAGTTTTTACCGGTCATAGCAGTGGTAAAAGAAATGTTGAGAAGCATTGGTCCCCGGAGATCATAGCCTATGTGTTTTATTTATTTTTTATTTTATTTTATAAATTATCTTCTTTTTAAATTTCAAATAATTCTTAAAATTACAAAACCTTAATAAATACAAAAAGCGATCACAAAGTAGAAATTTTTGAAAACGAAGGCCGTTTAGACCAATGGGTTTTTTTTTTTTTTAATTTATTTATTTATTTACTCCGCTCTACCTTGCGGTTTTTCAGCCAGAGTTTCTGATTGTTACTGTTATTATTTGTTGTTGATGTGTTTTGTTTTGTTATTCATTACGTGGTTGACAAAGCTGATCAAATTAAAAAAGTTTTTTTTATGTATTTCGGTTATTGTTTTTTTTTTTTATTATTTTCCGTTTTTCTCTTTCGTTTTTAAACTTATTGCATTCGAAAATCGAATGTTAATCATCTGTTTCCTCTTTACAGTCTATACAGATGTCTGTTTCAGCAATTTTAAATCGTTTCATATAGACACCCCATTATTATTCCCGTATGTCCGGTTAAAAATTGAGTGAAGTTATAATCGGTATAAAAAAGTTTCATTTGTAGTCTTTCTTCTAAGTTTGGAACTATCCCCCGTGTTACTTTTCCAGTTTTTGATTTATCACACCTGAGTGTTGCCAGAGTGTCGTATACTACTTGAATTAATTTTATTGATCTGTTTTCGTAACTTTTTTTTGTCTAAAATTTTAGTTCTTCTGGTTTGCATGTTTTGATTTGGTTTACGGTTTCTAACTTTAAGTGTCTATAGGTACTATTATTGCTGCTATGATGTTGACTGAAGTATACGATATTGTGCGATAACCAGAGATTGTTCCTATTAATATTTTCCTTTGTAATTTTAACAGTATCTACACAGCGGATATTCCTATTACATCGCACGTTGATATAGCAACTTTCGCTGATGACGCAGCGATCTTGTGTTCAAATAAATGTCCAAAAGTTGCGCGAAAAAACCTGCAGACAGCAGTCAATAAAGTAACATCTTGGTGCAAATTATGGAAGATAAAGATTAATGAAGGTAAATCATCTCGAGTAGTTTTCACTAACCGAAGAATCGATTCATCCGGAAATATAATGATGAATGGTGTGGAGATCCCTCAGAAAGAAGATGTAAAGTATCTTGGTATTCACCTCGACAAACGCTTGACTTGGAGGGGAAGCACATTATAGCGAAATGAGTTGAACATCAAGCTGCGGCAACTGTACTGGCTGTTGGGTAAGAGACCAATAGAGTATCTCTTGAAAACAAGTTGCTTCTTTATAAGCAAATTCTTAAACCCGTCTGGCAATACGGCTGCCAGTTATTATGGGGCTGTGCCAAAAACAGCAACATTTCAATTATGCAAAGAGTTCAGAATATAAGTTATTACGCACGATCATCTCTGCTCCATGGTACACATAACCGACATCACGATCCACGGAGATCTTGGAGTTCAATTTGTAAAGAATGTGAAATAGATACCGGCTGCTCGACGATATGCTGCCCCAGATGGAAAGAACATCCTAATAGTACAGCAAAAGAACTGCTAAGCAACCCAAGCGAGGGACGTAGGCTGAATAGGAAACGACCTTAAGATCTCTTATAAATTAAAAATGTATAAATAATATTTGTGTGTGCTGATGTGTAAGGGTGTATGCGCGTGTGCGTGTGTGATGGTATGTATGTGTCCGTGAGAATGCAAAAATATGTGTGTATGCATTTTGTATACACATATATAAGTTAATTTTAGCACCCTTCACTGGTTGGGTTGCTTATTCATGTTATTTTAACTTATTCCATAGATTACCAAATAGTTGATAAGACTAGGTGTAAAAAAGCAGGATATATTAAAAAAAAAAAAAAAAAAAAAATTTTAACAGCTTATTCTTGTCTTTTTCTCGTAAAACTGGAAAATATACCGTAGAGCAGTATTCTGTTATTGATCCAAAAATGGCTTTGTAGAGTACTAGTCTATCTTTATATTTGAAACCAAACATATTTGAATATAGTGATCTTAATTTGAAATAAATTTTTTTAATCTTGTCTATTATGAATTCGAGGTTTACCCGTATCTCCTCTATATTACAAAACATCTAAAGAGAAAAAGCTTTTAAGTTAGATTATAACATCATATCCTTTTCATTTTCTTTAGTATCTTAGTTATATATTTTTTATGATCTTCTAAATAGTATTATTTTTATTCTTGAACCAGTTGTAGTTTCCTCCGATGTTCTGTTCAGAGCTCCTATGTGCTAGAATTTGGAACAGTATAGAATGATCCGGTGAATCTGTTTCGATACTGTATTCTCTGCATTTACCATCATTTGTTATGCCCATTCTTTTTAGATACTCAACGAAATTACCACGTCCCGAAAGAAATTGGGTTAAAAAGAAATCTGGATTGAGTAGTTTGTTCTCCAACCTCGATTCCTGTTAATTCTTGTTCATAGGTGTTTTGCCATTCTTTCAGGTACTTCGACTTCTTTTATTTTCTCTGTATTACTATTGTCCTGTCACTGTGGTAGTTTTTAGTTATTTGTATCTCCTTAATTATTTACAACTGTAAATCCACCGGCATAATTCCTGATATGACATACGAAGAGATGTTTCTATATGCAGATGTTAAAGATGATTTTCCTTTGTTCCATTTTAATTTTCTTTCTTTTTTTTTTTACCGAAATGTTAGAAAAATAAATCAACAAACCATAATAGATCTAAACAGCGCTGAATAAAGAATTTTCCTATCCACAACTTTTTTTAACCAAAGCTTCTGTTATATAGACCTATACTAGTTGTGTGTAATATTTTTTTAATTTTATCCATGATATAGTCAACATGTTTGCTGAAATTGAGATTTTCATCTATGCATATACCGAAATATTTCATTTTCTTGCTAAATTTAAAAGGCTTATTATTCAGTTATTTTTTGCTATTCTCCTTTTAATATCGTATTTTTCATGTTTTCTGGTTATTAATATTGAATTAGTTTTTTCCCGGATTATTTAAATGTAGCCCAAGATTAAGCTCGTTATTAATGTTGTTAATTTTCTGATTTATTTGAGGAATGTCCTGTATATTATTTATTCCTGAAATCGATAAAATGCATAACTTATAAGATTTGTATTTTCATAATGTCCGGGGTGTTATTATGTACGTTTGCCGTTGTAATGTTGAAAAGAGTGGGTGTCAGAATGGATCCTTGTGGAACACTTGCAGTACATTCGATAAATTATTTCATTATCCTTATTCTAGATAGTAATTTCTCTACTTTTAAGACGTTTTTTATTATTTCAGTTTGAATCAAATTTACTCACTTGTAGACACTCTATAATTTTTCACCACACTTTATATTATCAAAGGTACCACTGATATCAAAACTTATTAATAATATTAATTTATAATAACTTGCGTAGTTGTTAATGATTTCCATACTGATTTGTTCTTTACACATATATCCATACTATTGTTCATTAGTACCTCATCAATTTTATTATTTTTTCATAAATCTTTCCAATGTTAGTAAAGTTATATCGGTTAAAGCTGTCCCAAAGAAATTACCTGATTTTTTTTTTATTACGAGTTGCCGTGTAATTACCTTTGATATTTAATTACCAGTTGGTCAGTTCCCTTTTGTATTTACTGCGGGTTGTTCGCAGGCAGGTCGTCTCCAACTTATCGACACACACTTCATCTATAGAAATCTAATAATAAATCTACACACTGATTGGATAGAAGTAATGCGTGCAGAACACGGCGCTTTGTTGTGTTTTGGAATGTAAAAAATTAGAACCTCATTGCAATTTGGATATAAATAGGAAAACAACTATCGCTTTAAAGTGTTTAATTTTCCGCTTGTTAAAAATCGAGCAAATATTTTTCGAACGTCACTAAATCATTTACCGTACGCGGATTATTATTATTTTAGCAGAAAGGGAGCAAGACGAATATGTTCCGATTTCTATCGAAATCGAAACTGAATTCTAATATCGATGATACGCACAAAGTTGACGTGTTTTCCGAGCTTTAATCGATTGCGATTGGACAATGGGCCTTGCAACGAACTGCGTATAATTAGATTTTTCGCATTATGCGTAAATATATATGTGTTTGTTAAATACATTTACGAAATTTTATGCGCTATTTTTATAACGGGCTTCATACTTGAAGATAACGAAGAACAGTATTGATCACGTCCACTGCTATTATCACGCGAATCATGATTCTTCAAAGTACGAGAACAGCTATTTTTATATTTCCATCTTCAACAGAAAGACCTTGCGACTATTACGATCCGGAGAATAATTCAAGCGCATCCGCGTATAAGCAGAACAATATTACATATTAAGTTACCGTAAATTACCCGATAAATTTGAATTTGATTTGTATTATTCATTATTGCGAGAGTGCGTACTTTTCCACGTACATCTTTGGTTCTCGCTTGCGTCCGGTGATTAATTATCACTTAGCAGTTCTTTAAAATCACAGTTATGCACTGAATTTGCACAAACATGTCTATGTTTTATCACGCCATTGCGTTGCGTTTAAAATGATTACTGCACACGAGGCCGAAATAAATGAAGTACAATTTCAACCTTGACGCCGAACAAATGTTTTAGGAAGGACCTGTCTATGCATGAATCAGCGGATGTTGATTTTGTTTTTATTTATTTATTTTTTCTTTGATTCTCTTACTATCCGAAATTATTATAACGACAATCGTTATTCTAAAATGTTTCTATTGTTATTATTATTCTTATCAGTTTTTACTTTCATTATTTTACGATTTATTTTTATTGATCTTATCATCATAACGATTATCCTCCTAAAAGATGTGTTACTTTTGACTTTTCGGAAAAATTTTTTTTGCACAGCAATCGCTGGTTTTCATGTATTAGGATACGCGGTGCTTCAATTTTTTCTTTTTTGGTTGTTTCTTTGAAAACAAGTTACATATATCGTTTATAACTGACAGAATTGATAGAACGAATATCGTCCATTATCAGAGTCTGTAATTTTTCAGGCCATCACCTTATTTGTGAAATT
Source organism: Icerya purchasi (assembly GCA_039619475.1). Taxonomy (NCBI): domain Eukaryota; kingdom Metazoa; phylum Arthropoda; class Insecta; order Hemiptera; family Monophlebidae; genus Icerya; species Icerya purchasi. The sequence continues at coordinate 93,320,015 of CM077115.1, forward strand.
TAAAAAAAAAACAAAAAACGAGATAGAGATTCATTAAAGCGGTTTGACTTACTAGGGAATTTCCAGTAAAGCACTGGCCTATTTATTAATTCGACGACTGCACACATCTCTTCATACTTGGACTCAATTTCGCTAGCAAGAAATAGCTATAAATGAAATTTGCAACTCTTCCGGTCAAATTCACCTCTCTTACAATTAATCTTATTATGAATCGCACTCTCCATTTTTCCTCTCCGGTGTCTCAAGCTCCAAGAAGTGTTTTCCGCGGTCTTCCCTAAGGTTCCCCTCTCAGTCCCGCTCTTTTTAACACTTACACTATTGCTATAGCATCTCTTCCTTTAAACTTCCTTTCCTTATTTCTTGCTAATGACTTTTTTTCCTCTTCTTACGACATCGCAGCTGCCAACGAGGAGGCGCTTAATTCTTCTCAGGTTACGCTAAAACATTCTCTGTCGTCTGTTCATCTTTCTATTTCTCCTTCCAAATTTTCTTGCATGGTTTTCATTCTGCGTCCGTATGTCTCTTCCGCGTTTTAGCTGTTTCTGCTACCTTGGAGTTTATCTCAAAAAAAAAAAAACTAAAGTAAGATATCCTTGATAAGGTATCATGGATTGTGTAAAGCTTTTCATAATAGGATTAAGCCCAACGACACTAATGGGAGTGGGGGGGGGTCCAATTCCTTTCTTTCCGCCGTCTTTACTTCCCCAGATTTCTCTGGTATAGCCAATATTCAATGTCAGATTTGTTATAGATCTGGGAGCGATTCGGAAACAGTCGACTAATCACATTAATTATCTTTCTCGTTCCGCCATTAAAAGACTGAACTTGGTGAAATCCTTATCACCAACCAAATGGGGAGTTGCTTGTACTCATTTTCTTGTATAGATCCATTATTCACTGCAAGTTTGATCACTGATCAAATTTATCTATTGTGCCTCCGAATCCATTCTTTCCAAATTGGATAGAATATAGAATTCCTGTCTCCGTTTATGTCTCGGTGCTCTTAAACCCTCTCCTATTTCAGCAATTGTTGCTGAATCTAATCACATCTCCTCTTTCAGTTCGAAGATCTTATTCGGACTATCGTTTTCTTTCTAAACGTGTACCCTGCGTTTTCTCTCAACTTATTATCCCTTCCGACATTTCCATCGCTAGAAACTGGCGTTTTGTTGCTAATAAAATTCCCATCTTATAGTCCTTATCTCTCGTCGTTTTTTCGTCCGATATAATTTCCATTAATAATAATAATCTCCCTTACTTGTCCTTTAATTATTTTGATTTCTCGCACCCTTCCAAAGTATATTTTCTTTCTAATTCTTACCGGTCTAGCCCCAGGTGGTTATTAAACAGGAATTTCACAGCAATATTAGTTTCCTATTTCCGTCTCAAACATTCATCTTCACTGATGGCATTAAACGGCCTAGTGGTGTTGGGGCATCCTTTATTCTGCCCGATTTTAATTTTTCCGAATAATCCTTTCGTCTTCCGCCTTTCTGTTCTATTTTTACGAATGAATTAATGACTATCCTATTTACGATTATTTATATTTCCTCCAATCGGTAACTTCTTCCATTATCTTCCGACTCCGTGAGTTTCAGGCTATCGGTTTACCTCTTTCCCCTCCCTCTTCCGACTTCATAATTCTTCCTATACGATCTCTCCTTCACAATCTTTCCGTTCATATCCGCGTTGATCTGCTGTGGATTCCTGGTCATAAAGGGGCACTCTCGATGGGTAACGAAATAGCGGACGCTTTGGCTCAGGTCGCTGACCGTTCGCGCTTTTACTTTAAAAAAAAAGATCCCTAGTACTAATCGATTATCCTTAGTAAGAAATTTCACTTTAAATTTTGGTCGGATATGTGTATCCTTCCTTCTTCACCAATAAAACTGTTACTTCTACCTCTTAATTCAACCTAACCTTCCTGTGCTAATCCTTGGTTCTCAGAATTCCCTTCTCTTCCACGTTCTATTATTGTCCCTATTATTCGCCTACGTTTCAACCACACTGTATCGCCCTCTTCCCACTATCGTCTCTCTTTGCTTTCCTCTCCTTATTGTTATCTATATCCGAATGAGGAACTTATCTGTGATGCTAATCACATTTTCTTTGACTGTTCTGCTCTTCCTGCGGAACGTTCTTCTTTTTATTTACTCCTCCTGAAGGCTTTCTGCTCCCTACTGTGCTTCCTATATCCTCCTTCTCAGTCTGTTGTTCCTTTCCCTTATTTCAGCTATTTCCGATCGAATTAAGTTTTAATTAGTTAACTCTTCTTCCTATTGTTTCTGGGTGAAGTCCCTGGTTGACGAGCCAAAAATAAAAAAAAATAAAAAAAAAAAAAAAAAAAAACCACTCTCGTCGCCATTCCCTGTTTCGATCAAAAACATCTCTAGGTCAAAGCCATTCCCATACCTGAAAAGATGCACCTGCCTCAATAAACATCAGTACAATTCTCTATTTCGTCAACAATCACGAAACAATTGATCCCGATTATGGAAAACTAAAACTAGAGCATGTAAGTCTCAAGTATGGAGCTGTTCGATGGCCGCCAATTGACGCTACAGAACTATCAGCACTAAATCGATGCGACACACCTAACTTATAAAATTATCCCCGTTTGTGTTCCTCCATCGATTACGAGTCATCTTTTATGTTCAATGAATATCTAAACGCTTCTTATGTTCTTTCTCTACCTATTCTCTCTGTTGTTCCTGTCCTAGGGGTGTTCCTTGATTCCATTGTCGACAAAATAAAAATATAATGGCTATTCTATTCCATGTATCTATTCCTTTTTGCTGGGCTAATGCTCTTTGGTGGCAAACCCAAGGGCGGTAAAAAAAACAAAAAACATCTAACCATCAGTTTCGCACATACCGTTAGAAGAATTTGTTCGTCCCTCTTTTTTGTCGGAAGTTGTCTTAACTATTCGGAACAAGTAAAATTAATCGCGTCTTTCCTGAAAATCAATAATAACCTAATAATATTGCGATTATCTCTTGACGACTGATGGAAATTAAATTAAATTCTGTGCAAAAAATTGCAAAATAAAATCAAAATTAAAAGTTCGCTGATTACTTTACGTCCGGCAAATTCTCAAACACTCTTGCAAAATAAGAAATTTATCCTCTGATTGCACCGGCAGCATGAAAAACAATTTTATTGAGCTGAAATATTTTTCAGTCAATGATAATAAAAGTTTTATAAGGCTCCTCGGAAAGAACGGGGGAAAAAAACAACGAAGAAACATCTTTATTTTTCCAATGAGCTATGAACAGGCTTATTTAGTTTAATATAGTTTTTACATTGATATTTTTGGTCGCGATAGCCTAGTTACTCTCGACTTCCATCACGGAGGTCTTGAGTTCGATGCCAAACGACGACAGAAATTATCCCAGAAATTAATTTAAAATAACCGCCAATAGAATCATATGGAAGGCAGTGACAAACATGCATAGCAACATATGCAGTTAGTATGCAGATACACACTTGGGCAAACACACTGCATTTGTACAAATCAAAACAATTAGTTCCAAGTGTAGTCTTCTTTTACCGGTACACTCACATTCTGAATGTAACAGTTCCCATAAACACGCTATATTCATACATACAACCGAAAAGGTAGGCACGACGCTCGGCATCGATGCGACACTTGAGAGACTAAAACGAAAACCATGCAATTAAGTTTTGGTTTTTTTTAACCCACTTCACAAATATTATTGTTATAAGCTATTGTGTTTAATGTATATTTTATTGCTGTTTTTTTTTTTCGGTCTTCTAATTCTTTCTTTGTAAAATATTTGAACCAGTTGTTGGTGTATCTAGTTATGTTTATTCGCTTTCTGGCGCAGCTATCGGATTTTGTAATATTAAAAACCCATTTAAAGTATATTTAAAAATTTCCACTGATATCCTCTTGATTCGTTCCGCTGAATTAATCGATGTTATCGCGTCTGTGCTTCCTCGGTAATTGGTTGTCTTAAAGTGTTGATCTTTATTTGAAATTTCACTCATTATTATTATCTCATGCTGGGAGAATCTTGAATATCATCTAATTAATCTAAAGCACCCACATCGGTTGTTTCAGTACCTTCGGCTACATTAATTACTCGTCCTCATCTGAATTTTTTCTTTTATAACGGTTGTTTAAAAAATTCCAAAGTGCGGGAAAACGTTTTTATCCGTTTGTAAGATGCAACTTCAGATTCTGCAAGATCGTGATATGTATCGTGCTTTTATTGAGGTTTTTTTTTTTGTTTTACAATTATAATTTCTACTTGAATCCAATTCAACAGTAGCAGCCTCTGTAATTCCCTCATTGGGTAATTTCCCGTTCTTTTGTAGTGGAATTATTTTATAGTTACACTACTTCGACTCTTTAAATTAAATAAATAACGAAAACGAATTAAAATCTCGAAAAATTTTCTATATATGTATGTAGTTATATATTTATAATCGTAGCAGTCTCAGTTTTTTTCAGATTCGGAAAGTACACGCTATCGGTCGTAAAGATGTTATCTACAACCCAATCACACTGTAGTTGTTAAATCTGTCTTTAATTATTAGAAACTCTTTTTTTTTTTTTTGTTATTATTCCGTCCCGCGCTGATTAAACCTTTTTAAATTTTTCCAAGCATTGAATTTTTTTAATTTTATTTTTGTAAATCGCTTATTCTATATTTTAAGTTTATCGTTTGAATTTGTAACATCTTTGTATTGTTGTGTACCACTTCTAGTTTGTTATTAATTGAGAATATTGTAATATTTTTCAATTTTCAATCTAATATTATAAGGTTTTATTAACTAGATATGACACGCCATTTACAATCGCTATAAATTTCTGACACCTTTGAACACATATCGGTATGCAACTATATAATAAATTTTCTGATATAGAACTGTTTTACTTAATACTACATATTATTCGTTTCTTGTAATTCACCTGCTTTTTATTATTAAATAGTTTCCGGAATACATTTTTTAATTTTACTATTTATAAATTCGTATCGTAAAATTTGAGGTTTTTACCTAATGTACACCTCGAAATATTTCATCTGCTCTTTTTCTATAATTCGACATGGTATTTTGAAATTAGATATAATTGTTTTGAATAGATTGAAAATTCATGTTGGCGTTATTAATGTAAAAATTTACCTCACGCATTATTTTCATTAATTATCAAATAAATCGTATGAAAAAAATAGTATGAACACTTTTTATAAAACAATAATAATATATTTAATTTATTAAGCACTGACGCGTTTCGAATAGCTTCATGATTACGATACTGTGTGAACGTGAAGCTATTTGGAAGCGCGTCAGCGTTTAATAAATTAAATATATTATTATTATTATTATTATTATTATTATTATTATTATTACTTCATAAAAAGTATTTAAATTATTTTTCATACGGTTTGTTTAATTTACACTGCGTACTGCTAGTGATCAATACCGCATATATCTTGGTAATCAGGCGATTCCACAAGCTGATTCTGCAAGGTATCTAGAGGTATGTGTACTTGGATAAACGTATGCCGTGGAAAGTTCATGTCGAAATGAAAGTTCAACAAATTAAAACCAAAGTACGACAACTGCACTGGTTAATAGGTAGGCAGCCCGTACTGAACACGGTCCTGTAAACTATTATTGTACAAACAAATCATTAAACCGATTTCGACGTATTGCCTTATGGGGATGTACTGCGCGTTCCAATCGGGAAATGATCCAGCGGCGTCAAAATATAATCTTACGTGCAATTATAGATGCAAATCGATATTCACGTAATGATGATATTCATAAGGATTTCCAGATAGCTACCGTCAACGATGTCATTAAACAGTTTACTCAGATACACGAAAAGCGTTTGCATAATCACATAAATGTGGAAGTAATACAGCTGCTAGATACCGGCTACGGCACCAGACGTCTTAAACGCAGACATCCACTAGGCTTAGTGATCTAAATATAAATGTGGGGTGAAGCCACCGGACTTATACTCCAAATAAGATTTAATTGTTAAACACTTATTATTATTATTGGTACTATTTAATTTAACGGTGAAGATTGTACCTTTATTATTTTAAAAAAATAATAATAAATTTGTTTTTTTTACGGAACTAAAATTTAAACTTACCGAAATTACCCGTTACACGTTCCTAAAAAAAGTCATATTTACTATGAAATAAATTGATATTTCTGTTATACACCCAAATGGTTAGCAAAGTTCGAGGGAAAAAACAAAAAAAGAGCTGTTAATTTTTCCCAAACAGGTTTGAAAAAGAAACAAAAAAAAGAAACCTTCCTACCGGGAATTTTTTAAATTTAAAAACCGGTTTCCGATTTAACATTTTCCATTCTTTTAAAAGCACAACAGCTCGCTTCGTAACACAGATAAATTAGAAAAACGAATTGTGACGATTACAAATTTTTAACAAACAGCGACTGAGCCCCTCCGATAAATTATTCTTTTTGCTAAGTCTCATGAAGTTGGCCCCCCCGGAAAGAACAAATAAGTCAACTTACCTGAATGCTAAAAATAAAAAGAAAATCTAGAGCTGATAATTCTCCGTTTTCCTGGGTTTTTGTAGTTTCCGCTTCCAAGCAGCGAGTGCGAGTGGATAATTAAAAATGAAATAAAACCATTAGGAGTTAGTTCAAGGATACGTGGAATGCCGCAGTAATAAAATAATTTAAAAATTAAACGGTCTATCGGGCACACGACGAAATTAAGTAGGTGCGTCTGTAATGAATTCGGATCGGTGTTGTGCGTCGAAAACTATTATTTTTAATCGAAGAGACAAAATTAAAAGCCTCAGGCTTTTTCAGCTGAAATTAATGATGAATGATAAATTACAAACAGCGAAACTTATCCGTTACCGTTAACAGCTAACTCATGTTAGTATTTATTCTATAACTTGTTTTACAATTTCATAGTGAAATTTTTCAATATTTTCAGCGGTGGGGATTTTCTCCTCGGGCTACATCCGGTTTCGAAAAATATAATTGAAAGAAAAAAAATCATTGTTTTCTTGGATGTATTTTTTTGTAAGCCTTTATGTTCTTCCGCCATGAAAGTGGAAAACAGCTAACGTTGTTACTAGTAACCGTTTGGACTCATGTATTCAAAGAAAAAAAGAAACCTCGAATAATAAATAGGATGGATCATGAAACGTTATTGTTGTTTTTTTTTTAAATTTTGCTCTACTTTTTTTTCTTTTCTTTTTATGAACCAAAGTGACAGAGGTTGTTGATTACCTTTTTCATAAAAAAAATAAAAAAATGTTTAATCCTGAAAATTTTTTATATTAAATTAAGACCAAACTAAAGACTGAATATAAATAAAACATAATAATCCATATATTTTTTTTTCCATTATTATTTTTTGGGCCTTGCGAGGAATCATTTGGCCACTGACTAACAGATGGATCTATAGCCCGAGAGCTCATTAACATTTTTGGGTAGCTATTTGAGGCACTTCGAAAACTTGCTCAATACATCCTTTAGTAATCCCTAAATGCGAAAAGACAGACCTGGCTGAAGGGTTAGGGGGCTTAAGCGACCCTTAAATGTTTATAGATGGGAAAATTCTTTTGCAAAAAATGTATTTGAGGTGCAATGAAATTTTAGTTTGTTAAAATTTAATATTTGAAGAGTTAAAAAATCAAAAAGCCAGATCATTTACTCGGAACAAAAGTGTTGCCAGGTGCATGCAAAGTTACGTTTTAAAAAATCAAAAAAATTTATTTAAGGCACGATGAAATTTTAGTATGTTAAAATTTAGTATTTGAAGAGTTAAAAAATCAAAAAGCTAGATCATTTACCCGGAGCAAAAGTGTTGCCAGATGCTTGCAAAGTTAAGTTTTAAAAAATCGAAAAAAATGTATTTGAGGCACGATGAAATTTATATATAGGACAGTATTCGTGGCTAAAAATAAATATGTATTTACAAAAAGACAGGTCGTTTCGGTGGGACATTTTACCTGCCGGGCGATTGAGAATGTTCAACGTGAGTGTGAGTGAGTAGCGCTATGGGTAGGTTAAAGTGTAAGAGGGAGCGTATATCGGCAACTGTCTCAGTTGAAGGACGCTACGATGCTATTGGCTCTCGCGTAACAACGTGACTTACAGCACGCTAGAGGTTTTTCCTAGTATTTATTTTGGAGTATTCTCAATCCTATAATACAACGTATTTCTGTATCACATGGTATTATTCCATAGTTTTATTATTAATTTCGTTATCATTCGCTAATTTGCTCAAAAGACAATAAAAAAATGATTGAGTTTAACGAAAAAACTTTTAAAAAAGTCTTGAAGTGTTGGAAATCAGGAAAATGCTTAGGTTAATACATTAAGAGAGTTAGACGAAAAACTGGAAACTAATTACCACAAAAATTTACAATTGCACAAAGAAGCATTTGATGAAATTTGTAGTTTTATTGATCAAAGTAATCCCAACTCTTAGTTATGTAGATATAATAACGAACATAGCAATAACAAACAGTGATAAGTATGACAACATCTTCAGTAAAGTTCACTTTGAGATGAAATTAAAAAAAAAAAAAATATAAAGATGAGTTACAAAAAAATATTAATGAGCAATAAAAAAATTGTGGGACCAAAAGGTTATTTAGTCAATGATGACTTGTTTTCTCTTATAGAAGAAAAAGACATCCAAAATGATGCTCTTATTTTACGGCAAACAATTTTAAACATGGAAAAAACAGCATTACCCGAAAATTTGCACACCTCGGATTTCTTGAATGGAAAAAGAAAAAGACCATAAATAATAAAAGATTTTTAATCAGCTGTGTTGTATGGGTATCGCTACAAAAGTATAAAATACGCCGAACAGGAACAAAAATGTTTCTCATTGGCTGACAATTTAATTTTTAATGTTACACATGGAAAAATAAAAACTAGTAAACATATTACACTTGGTATGACACTAAAAAGTATAACGAGTTCCCGAAAAGTTGTTGAGATCATAAATAGGTATGGCCATTGCTGCAGCTACCATACGATTGAAGAATTAGAAACAGAGGCTGCATTTTCATCAACCAACCGATTCATGTTGTGCCTTGAAGGTTTTGTTACTGAAAATGGGTTATGTACTGGAGTAGCGTTTGACAACTTCGATCGTTTTGTTGACACCGCCTCCTGTAAAGGCACATTACACGATACTGTTGGTATAATTTATCAAAATATATTTCCGGTAAACAATTCAGGAGATGATGTTTTTATAGAAATGCAAGAAGAATCCACTTTAACCTACCCATAGCGCTACTCACTCACACTTACGTTGAACATTCTCAATCGCCTGGCAGGTAAAATGTCCTACCGAAACGAACTATCTTTTTGTAAATATTTATTTTTAGCCACGAATATTATCCTGTATAAATTTCATCGTGCTTTAAGAACATTTTTCCAAATACTAAATTTTAACATGTTAAAATTTCATCATGCCTCAAATACATTTTTTGCGAAAAAATTTTCCCATCTTTAAACATTTAAGGGTCGCTTAAGTCCCTTAACTCTTCAGCCAGGTCTGTCTTTTCGCATTTAGGTATTACTAAAGGACGTATTGAGCAAGTTTTCGAAGTGCCTCAAATACCTACCCAAAAATGTTAATGAGCTCTTGGGCTGCTACAAAAGGTTAAACCAGGATTTTATTTTTTACAATAAATTTGAATACTGTGAATAAGGTGCCATCTCTACAATATAAAAGATTATGCATCGTATATGGGGGAAAGATTTTTTTTTGGATTTTGAAAAATTGCGATCCGGCTTACGCAGCCAATAAGCAATATTGGAGTATAGGTTATGACATGATGGGAAATGCCATTTAACAATAACACTGCGCGTTGCTTTATTAAACCGGTGAAGAAGATCTAGGGGCGTATAACGATTTAGTCTATGATTGTCGTTGCCTGAGTGTCTAATAAATCAATTGCCAGCCGATTTGGATGGCCTACTAACCTGCGCAAGTAACGCTCGCTATAATTTTTAATTAGTTTACTCACCTCCGGGGTACATTTAGATCTCGATGTAGGTTATCATTACGCATGTACACCATATGGTGTATTAGCTATTATTCTCAGTATTTTTGACTGGCATCGCTGCATAATTTTAATATTAGACTCGCTGATGTTGTTCCCCACAAGTAGAAATATACCGTAGGTCCACACCGGTTTGATAGCTGCATTATATAACAACAATTTTTACTTCAGCGATGAAGTTTTGTTCGGGAAGCAGTACATCTCCCTCAACTTCAAGTTTATTTCCTCGGCCTTGATCTTAATATGCTCCTTCCGGGTCAAACGGCGATCAAGCCGCATGCCCAGGTATCTGGCTTTATTTCCTTATGGAATAGGACCATCAAGATCAACAGGAGGATATGTGCTGCATTTGTGAATGTAACATGCACCGACTTAGACGAATTAATCTTAATCGTCCATTGTCGTGCCTATTTTTTCAGGTCATTCAAACCACAGCTTGCAAGTTCTCCGATACTGCCATTGGATTGCTGTCCCTCGCAAACAATGTTGCGTCATCAACAAATGCCGCGACCTCCACATTGGGCGTAACTGGGAGGTCATGTGAGTAGCGGATTCGGCAGGATAAAACTCTGATACATCGTCATCAGATTTTACCGGAAAGTACCTATCTGTCAAGTATGAAGACAGGAGTGGATAATAGGAACGTGGCAGGGTTTTTTTTTTTTTTTGAAAACAATCCCTCATGCCGCACGCGATCGAAGGCCTGACTAACATCCAGGAAAAACAGCAGAACAATATTGCTTTCTGTCAAAACAATTACTAATGTATCTCTGAACTTTTTGTTCTACTGTAGTGTGTTCAGGATGGAACCCAAACTGGTAGTCTGAAATTATACTCTGCAACTGTTTTATTAATCTAGACAATAATACTTTCTCAAATATTTTAGATACTATTGATAAAAGACTGATAGGTCGATATGATGAGGCTTCACCAACGGGCTTACCCCTGGTTTCGGTATCATTATTACTTGAGCCATCTTCCACTGTGACGAATAAGAAAATTGTTGTTATCAAAACTATAGCCTTTCGCGGTAAGAACTTTAGCATCTATCCAGTGATCAGATCATATCCAGGGAGGCTTTATGTGATACTAAACTGCCGATTATCACTTTTTTTAATTTCTGAATGCGCGAAAGGTTTAATTGGGGGGGGGGGGTGAAATGGTTTTTTTACCTGATTATAAAAAGATTCAGATCCAATGTGCGGAAAATGTGGTTTAAACACATTCTTAAGATGTAGTGCAAAAACTTCTGCCTTATTAGGATCGCTGCGTGCTCATTCACCGTGGTGTCACCTTTTTTGTAATCCTCTGAAGGCTTTGGTGACCTTCCACAGTGTGAGATTGTCACTTTTAACGTCCCCGTTGTAAAGAATTGTTCTAAAGGTATCGTTTTTATGCTGTTTTAATAATTTACTTAACTTTTGGCTTATTATGTTAAGAGAGCTTTTATGAGCTGGATTATTATAGTTTTCTAATTTTGCTTTTTTCGTTGATTTTTTCATTAATAATACGTGAGTAATTAAAGTCCGTGTTTACGGTGACATTAGGGATGCTTAACCATGCTGCCTTTAGCATACGATTGAGGTATTCAACTGCTTCATCAATATTATCATCTGTTTTCAGTGGAACATTGATGACAAGATTCTCTTCGATCCAGTGCGTGTAAAAATACCAAAGGTGAAATTTAAAATTAGCTTTTTTAATTATTATTAACAGACTTATTTCAAGTATTACCTTTCGGGAATGATCAGACGTAGAGTCAAAAGATGTTTCAACATTTGCATATAAAGTACTAATTCCCTTAGTAATAAAAAAGTCAAGTAGGTCAGGTATTTTATTTCTACCGGAGGGCCGGTATGTCGAGTGTCCGCTAGAGAACACTGTAAGTTTTGATTCCGAAATACATTTGAATAGTTCCCTCCCGTTAGGATTTGTTAGTCGTAACTCAAAAAATGTGTGCTTGGTACTTGCGATAAATTTATTACCTAATGACCAATTAAATCACTATAAATTGAGATCATGAATAATTTGGGCAGTATATCGATGAGATTGTTAATTGTTTACCTATTCTGGCAATTAGATGTACTTTGATAGATATAGCTCGAATATGTGGTAATTGAACACAGTTGAATTGATAGTGCTTGAGATGTCTGCGTACTAAATTTGCTGCACTACCACGAGGCTTATACGGATGATCGGCCCGATAAAAATTATAAAGCGTAATCATTTTTTGAAGTGAAATGTGTCTCCGAAAATAACACTGCGACTAATTTTTACCTAAGGGCAAACATTTCAAGCTCGGCTTGTCGTTTTTAATATTCCAGGTAGCTATTCAAATTGAACTCATTTTGTATTGGTTAATTCTGGCATGAGCGCGCTGCTGTAAGTACATCCATCAGTCTGTTGAACATGATCTCCATGCGATTGAAAGATGTTGTAGACATGTTTTCTAAACGCAGGAATGACTGTTGTAACGCTGACTGAAGGTCATATACGGAAGTCTGTTCAAAGCTATATTCTTTTCGACATTTGTAAAATTAAAAATTTGCTTATGATTTTCCCTCCTTGCACCACCTACAACTTTTGCATAGGACGTGCCAGAAGGGTGAAAACCAGAAGCTTGCTGCTGCGCTAATAGGATCCTTCCAGTACACGACCACTCAGCGCACCGCTGATACGATTTGCAAGTGCAGGGAATTCTGATATTGCTATAGCAAGCAACTACACCCTACCAGAACTACTATTATAAGTTGTTTTTAGCGGATAGTTAGACTGTTTATGCTTTCTTTTGCATATTTCTAAATATACAGCGCAGCCTTTTTAATTTGCATAGAGCGCAGGTTGGATCTGTTTCCTTGATTTTAGTGCAGTTAGCTATTAAGTGCTGTTTCCCGCATTTGACACAGATTTTGGTGCCTTTTTACAGAAATTACGGGAGTGACCATACTCTGCCTGTGACGCAGACATTGAATTAGACATCTTTTACGCGGCGCTTCCCCAACTTTATTAATATTAAATAAATCCCCCTGACGTTATCAGCCAACGCCAGTTTAATATCCGTCTTTGTTAACTTATGGATGTACGTTTTTTTAAGACCACGCGATATGCTCTATGATACTGAGCCTCGAGAGAATCCAGGGAAAGATGTTTAGCAATCCGTTTTTCAAAACACATAAACCAATCATTTTCAAATCTATCTCAACGAAACAACAAACGGGGTTAATTCACGAAATCAGTATGATATCCATCTTTTCCAATGTCCCCTATAATTTCTCTGTATAAATTTTGTCGATTACAAATTTTTTACACTTATAGAGGGTAGCGTATTTTTGGTTTTTTCGTTATAAGTTTTATTTCTTTTCTAGTAATATTATCGACGTCTGTTTGAATAGATGTTTAATAAAAAATTTTATCGAAAAACATACAGAAGAAACAATTTCGCGGTAAATTTAAATAAAACACGTTTTGCTTCGCACTTTGCCTACAACACTAGAAGTAACAAATTAGGTTCCGGATAGCACGTTTAGAAGCGCGAAACAAAATATATTTCCCGCTCTACGTCGCTTATAATGTTCAGTTGTAAGTCATTTTAAAAAATAATATTTTTACTTTTTTCATTTCTTAATGATTTTTTTTTTTGTTGTTGTTTGTTTTGTTTTTTTTTTTAAATTCCAGTTCATATAAAAAATATAGAACATTTAAAACCTAATATCTAAGTACGTATTCGTTATCAGCCACTTTTACATTTTTGCTGGAAATTACGGAACAACACGGCGTATATGTTGTTGTTTTTTTTTTCACTTTTTCCCCTTTCGAGAGAATAAAAATTGTTACTAATACGGTGGCTAAAGGGAATGCAATAAGGACTAGAGAGGACAAAGCTGAGAATACAAAGGTCGCATTCCGATTTAAAAACAAAAATTGCTTTCTAATCCAAAAATCGCTCGGTATGTAAAATATTTTGTCACTAGAATATTAGTAAGATGTTTCGTGAACAGAGAAATTCGGCCGAGACCTGCGAAAGACGGAAAAACTTTGTTCCAAAAGAAAACCGACGGCTAGTTTAATAATCCCCGGTAAAATTTCGATATAATATATTAAATTCAAAGTGAGCGCGAATTATTTTTTGGAGAAAAAGTAGAACTTTTCCATTTATTAAAATATTTAACCAAATGTAAGTATAACCAATTGAGTAAATATAGTTCCTATAAGATGTTCCATTAAAACCGAAAGCAATGTTTCTAAATTTCTAATAGGGAAATATTTCAGTTAAAATCACAATCATCGTGATATCTAGAGGATCGCTAAATTCGGCAAGTATCTTTGGAAGTTTAGGGAACCTTTTTTTATAATTAACGAAACATCTTTTATATTTTGACCTTTCTCTCGAGATTTCGTACTTCCGTACAAAAGCAGATTTAGACGGTTGCGCAGATTTGTGAATCTTCCCTTTCTAATTAATTATTTTTCGATCTAAAATATGTTTCAAAACTGAATTATAAATTATACCGGATTAATCGTCTTTTTTTGTTTTTGTTTTTGTTTTTTTTTTTAGGAAACATTGGCCCGACAATTGGAGAGAAAGGAAAGTGTGTAAGTAAGTTTATTAGTAAACGAGTAGAAAGCGTTCATCTCCAGCGATGAAAGAGCATTCAAAAGAAATATGTTCAACGTGTCATGTATGAAAAAAGAAGTAGGAAAGTAGGAAAGTAGGAGGGTGGAGAAGACAAAATGAAGAAGATAAAGTGAGGAACGGAAAAGCGAGAGTTGATCGATTTGCTGAGACATCGTTTACTAGTACAAATCCATCTCTATTCTGTAATCAGTAATGTTTTGAACTTTTTACTGTGCTTTCATATTTCGAAGCCGACATTTCATGGTTTTTCTAAAGATTTATAAACTTTAAAAAAAAGGGTAATGTATTAACAGAGGAAACAACAAAATGGAGGTTCTTTCAATATCCCTTTAAAGAGGTACTCCCCAGTAGCGATGTAACTAAAATAGTTAATAGTTGACTAATTGTATAAAATTAGATGTAAAATTTATGATTAAAGTCACGAAAAAACAAACAAAAAAACTCGAAAAAAAAACAAAAAACGATTGTCTCGCAGTATATTTCGGATGACGGTTGTGTTCAGAATTTTCAAATATAGACTTCTTCACGTTGTAATAAATTAAATGTCCAGAATCGGTCACATTCGGGCAATCTTTGTAGTCCTTTTTCATAAATCAGTGATAAACTCGCAGACAGTTAGTAGGTTCGCTTCTGATGATGGTCAAGTTGTCCGAAACGTAAAGCATTAAAATAAAAACGAACTTTTATAACGCCTGACCGTAAATTATTTTTCTAATAATTCTTCTAGTACGGCATGAGAGCTTTTTGTGTCGTCGTCGACTAAAAATATTATCACCTAAGTGAAAATGTTAAAAAACCCCCATACATTTGCTTAAGAGGAGAATTGGAACATCGTAGGATCTTACCGTGCAATTGCCATCAATATCGTACTTGAACGGAACGATAGCCGGTTGCTACTCTAACATGTTCTTACTTTTGAGAGGAATTTAAGTTGTTCTCCATTCTTTCTCGACCGTTTACGTGGAAATGATCTTTACATTATGTAACGGATTATGCCCATTCGGATGCCGGCGTAGGAGACGTTAGTTAACATAATTACGTTGCGTAATTGCGAAATCATGTTAATACGGTCATCAGCGCGAGGACGTGATTAAGTGTTGGACTGCAGCAATTAACTAAATGTGTTTTAGCTAACCGTCGTAAACGTTTTACTCCGAATGCCTCGCGAACAACTGGTATCGTTTTCGTGCAGTTAAGTTTGCTAGTTGCGTGCTTGGAGCTGACAATTTTCAAATCAAGTTCACTTTTATACTATCGCTGTTTGAAATATTAGGGCAGTAAAATAAACGTATACACGTAAAATTCGCTTGGCATATTTAAACAAAAACGAGAAGAAACAGGTAGATTCTCTTTTATGCCTTCCGTATGCTGAAAAATATATTTTAACAAAGAAAAGATGATAAATGAAGATAACCCTGATTTAGAAAAATAATAAAACAACAAGAAGAGAACGAAGCCGATTAAACGACAAATGAGGATAATTGATTAAAAACCGATAGATAAAAGGGGCCAATTAAAATGAATAATAAATGAGGATGATCGATTAAAAAATGACGAAAATGACCGATTACAATAAATGAAAATAGTCGATTTTTCTGTCAAGGTTTTTTCCCAAAGCCGAGTAGTATTCCGGCTATAGGGCGCACTCACTCACTCACTCACCCCGAATAGTACAAAGTATCATCATTTGGTCAGGCGTAAGTTATTAGCGAAGAAATCCTTTTTTCGATATCACTACGATTAAAAAAAAAAAAAAAAAACTTAACGATATTTATTAGGATTTTGATCGAACAGCTTTCCGTCGCTATTCGATCAACTGGTGTTTAGAGCTTTCCTCATTAGTAGCTTCCGCAGGTAAAATAAACATTACTCGATCGTTGCTTCGTTTTCCATAGCTATTACTAACGAAGGAAAAAAGTGTACAGAATATCAAATAATCGATTAAAACAATTAATAAATGAGGGTAATTCTTTTAAAGCGAACATAAACGAAGATAAAATCGATTAAGAATAATAACAATAAATGAAAATAATCGAATAAGTAATCGATTAAAAATGATGTGATAATCGATTGAAATTAAACGAAGTCAGTCGGTTAAAAAGTAATAATAAATGAAAAGTTTAATAACTCGCTCGGTATTAAATGGAAAGACAATACGAATCGATTTTTTTTTTTCTTTTCTTTACCGACGGTATCGATATATGCATCATTATGTGAATAGATTTTGTTCCACTGCAGTATCGTGCGAATGTATTAAAATTATTTAATACACTTCGATAATCAGCTTTATTCAATCGTTGAACATAGGATATCATTATGAAATGCGAGCATTAAAAATATTTATTTCCATATATGTACGTATAGTGGTAATTTTGCATTTTTTACATGGCGATATTTTTGTTTCTATCGATATTTTCTCGCTTCGCGTTTATTTCCATCGTCTTTGCCGTTTAATTTCTAATACACGTTTTGTTTTTTTTTAATATTTTTTCGGTCGTATTTTTCGTTTTGAAAACGCGTATGTGTATTATGGTTTTATTACGGGGTTTTTATTAACAACTATTAGATAGATCGGAAAAATACTATAACCCCCCCCCCCCAAAAAAAACGAACAACTATGTATATAATACACATATCGAATAAATCCTTTTTGTCTTGGAAACTTTTTGGACATTTTTCGCCATCAGCTAAAGAACAAGTGAAAATATAATGAAAACATAAAAAGAAATCAGCAAAAAGTTAGACCTTCGTTACATTCGCACTGTCTACTACCTACTTTCAACCGAGGATAAAATATTCCCATAAAACTTTTCCGAAACTACAAGTGTATCTGAGTCACGTAATCGTTTTTTTTTTCTTTTTTCTTTTTTTATTGCGTTCCGTATAATATATGCATTAATTCAGTCATATAGCTGTACTTTTGAATGAAATTTAATTCGTGTTCACGTGTGCATTTAAAGTAACTTTATTAAAGTGTACCTGTGGGATAACCAAGAGAAGCTTTGCTCGAATTTATTCCGAACTTGTAGATTAGTTAAAAAGTATTTAGCAAAAAAAATAAACAGTTTTTTAAAAATAAAACAATAACATAACATAATCGTTCAACTTTAAAAAAGGTATTTTATTGTGATATTTAAAATTTCGCCGTGTAATTAAAACACTTCATTCCATCTCGAAATTTAAATTTTCTACTACGGTAAACAAACGAATTGTGTCAATTTACTTCTTATAAAAACCCAAAATACGACAGTTTGATCGCTAATACGAACACTGTTTGCCTCTATATCCTAGACCGATCCATTTCTTCAGGCACGCTACTAATTCGAGAATTTTAACGAACAATCTTTAAAGTCGTTTCTAGAACAAACTGCACAAGTGCATACATACAAGATCTGCTCATCTAAAGCTATATAACCGAGCTTTGCTTAGATTTGCTTTGAACTTGCAATCAATCATTAGATTAATCTCTTTTTTTTTGTTTGTTTTTTTCTAAATTTAAGGTAAGATTTTTATGCGTAGTATGAAGTCGTGAAGAGAAAGAGCTGTTCCTAGTAGCACGGTTCGCTATCTCTCTTTTTCGTAATGTCGGAGTGACAAACAATTCATATGAACCAAATACGGTTTATCGGAAGATTGCAGAAGGTTGCGGATACAATACATTAAGTGAGAGGATTAACAAAATGAGCAAGTTATATGGAAGAAGCAATAAAGACAATTGCATTCGAGGTAGGTGAACTAAATATGGAACAATGGCTGCGCAAATAGAAAATCTGAACGGTTCAGGAAACGGAAAAAATAACACGCTTTTTGAATAAAAATTTATACCAAAGTTATATATATATATATTATTATTATTTTCGAGTTTGGCCATCTAGGGGAACCACGTAAAATAATTTAAGCACGATTCAATGCCTTCCTCTCTAGCCTATATTTTTTCATCCTCTGCCGGTGTTCTTCTTTTCTTTCCTCTGTCCATATTTTGCCAGTTTTCTTCTGTTTTTCTTTAAAACTTTTGAACATTGCTATTTTTTTATTCTAAGTATATTTGTTTATTTTGAATTTCTTCTATCTTTATTTCGTTTAAGTCTTTTTTAACTTCCACAAACCAACCTATTCGTTTATTCAGATTTTTATCGAATATCTTTTTGGTTATACATATATATATATATATAAACTCGGCCATTTTGACCTCGCAAGGGACTGTTCCCCTTGAACCTTCCTGCTTACATTTCTGTCTCTTTCTCTTCTACGTTTTATATAAAATGATTAAAATTTACAACGTAATTCTAAATTTGCCCATATGAAACATAATCACAAAAATCCTATAAAATATAACAAACGTTACATAAAATTGGGACACTTTTTCTAATGGGGGGGTAGCCTAAGAATTACGTTGTAATTAATACATATATATATATGTATGTATGTTCTTATACCTTCCGAATAGAGTGTAATGAAAAAAAAAAAAACGTCCTTCTTTTAGTTATGAAAATTATAATGAACACAATATTATTAGATCAAATACTAAATATCGTGTAAGATTTTAAATAGGAAAATATAGAAATCCTAACAGAGCGATAATAACATTTTGCGGAACATCCTAAACGACAACGGTAGGCATTCCGATGTTGGTGTATATTGACTGTTCTGTCGTTCTTCAGCTAATGAACAATGGACATAAATATGAAACGTATACATCAAAAGAGAGAGTCTTAAAGCTTAACAGATCGGACATATGGGCAAAAATCTGATAAAAATTATTGTGTTTTCAAAAAACGTACAAAGAGATTATACAAAGACGGGAAACGGGTATTGACTTCGCCAAAATTAAAAGAACTTAGTGTGTAATTTAGATACACACGTGAATTTGAAGAACGAAAGATATTAAAGGGGAGTTATTTGAATGTTTAGTACACGGTCAATCCGCGTAGGTGGTTTTAGTACAGTAGTGTCATGGAATTAATGATTTCTCGAGGTCACAATAATTTTAATTTATATATATATATATATATTTAAAAAAGTACTTAATTAAATTTTAATTTGTACAAACAGAACCGTTCTAAGAGTTTTAGCTTTGTGCATGTGTGGGTGAAATAAATGCCCATTAAAGATATTGATTTTTACTTTTTTTCTGCCGATGAGCTATTAGAAATTTTATTACTTAAATTATTTTTCAGTTTTCAACTAAAACTACAAAATCGAAATTCACCTTTTTTAATATTTTGACCGAAACCGAAATTTAATCAAAAGTCGGAAGAATCAAAATCCGAACAGTTTCGAAACTTTTTGATCAAAACGTAAATCTTTTACTAAAAATTCCGACTGAAGAAAAAATCGTTTGGGGGGGATAATGACGCCCACGAAGTGGCAGATTTATTCTTTTTTTATATAAAAATCTACTTAGTATGTGTAAAATCATCTTGACCGAGAAAGCAGGGTAACATCAGGACGAGTAAAAAAATAACAAACAAGACGTATTGATATAATTAAAAACAGAATGCTTTTTTTCATTTAATCACGATAAATATTCGTTTTTTGGTTTATTTACGTGTTTAGAGAATTAAAACGGTGCGCTGCGCACATTTCATTTTTGACTATGAATCTGCCTATATTAACCCATGTTCTGCGTAAAATATTGTTTACTTAAATTTTGACAAGATCGGAAATAGAGATAATGAAGGAATTAAGAGCTAGATGTTGAAAATGATAGAATAGAACAGTAGGAATATTAAGCATAAAGGAGTGTTGACAGCAGAATACGGTACGTTCAGAGGACAAAGGGAGCATTCAAAAAGGACGTGCTTAGAAGTGTGCATTGTTCATGAAAAATGGACAAGTCAAAAATGAGATTGCATGAAGAAGGAAGCAAACTAAAATCGGAGCGGACGCAAGTAATATACGGAAGAGAGGGACAGTGAAAAAAATCACGAACAAAGAAGTAGAACAGGCTGAATAGAAAACATCAGTTGGAAACTGCCGATATATATATATATATGTATCTATACATGTTAAAAATCCCGCTTTCCTGTAAAAGGAAAAATAGTAAATATGCACGGAGGGCGACTAGATCAGGTTGTTTTTAACAGATAAATATGCATAAATCGTTTGATACATTAATTAAATTGCCGACTAGTTTCGGATTTTAAAAATGCATAATCTTGACGATGGTAGTTTTGGAAGTATTTTTTCCTTTTTTTCAATGTAGAGTGTATTCGTTGAACAAATTTGACCGCACCTGCACATGTAAGAACTGAAAAATGTTCAACTGTAACTTTAATTACCCATTTTTCTGGATAAAATTTATCGCAATAGTTACTAGAGATCTTTTATAGCGTACCAAATTTCAGTCGCCGTAATTTTTGAATAATTTTTTACCAAAAGACCAGTAATAAAATCAAGGATCTCAATTTCACCAGTTAATAATAAATTACAGAACTTAGTCACAAGATTTACTCAAGAATGCGCCAAATATGGAATGAAGGTGAACATTCACAAATCAAAAGTGATGAAAAAACCTAGAACGAAACAGCAGTAGTGATAAAAATAGATAGAGTACCACTAGAATTGGGCTCAAAATTCAAATATCTGGGGACATCGATAACAAAAGACGGAAGGGATGACGGAGAAATCAGGATAAGAATAGGTATAGAGAGCGTTTAATAATGTAGAACGGATATTTCGGGACAGAGGAATGAAGATCCAGCTATTACTTCATGTTACGTATGGTGAACGTTACGCGATGGAAACATGTGTATTCTCAAAAAACACGGAAAAAAAGCTACAAGCGTTTAAACAAAATAAAAAAAACGTGAGACACTGCGTCATACTGGATTAATTAAACTCATTCTAGTAACTGCCTTGAAGGAAAATAAGGAAACATATATAAAGCAAAGAGTGCAGGTCGACCCCATCTTTGGTCATCAATGGAAAAATAGTAGGCAAAGCACCACCGGGAAGAAAGCGACTGACCGTTTAGAGATATACGTAACAGCTGTTACAGATAACTCAATGCATGCGTGATGTAGCGACCCTCAGTTATGGAGAAGTTTACCAAATAACTAAATAAATAAATAAAGTCTCGATTTCAACATTGATGGAAGATTCATGTGAAAAGCTTGTATTAAAAAGAAAAGTAAAAATTGTCTGGATTATCTCAATCGATTTGACGTTGTTCTAAGCATTCAGTGAAGTTCCGGCTGTTAATGTTAAGATCGGTCTTGCAGACTGTTAAAGGAATTCAATTTTTTTCCGCAAAGCAACGAGATTTCAAAAACAACTCGTTCGAAAAATTTGAAAATAATAAAATCAAAACGTTAACTATACTGGTATCGACTTTAGAAATTAAACGAACAAATTCAGAAACAATAAGAATAATATTAAAAAACACACACACATACATACTAAAACCTACGATAAAAACTTCAATAAAAACTCTACCGTATATATTTAAGTTTTCGAAAGGAATTTAAACTGTATTTTCTACTCAAATTAAAAACCGTTATTCTTCTTACGGTACATTACGAAACATCAACAATGATGGAATTTGTTGCGCAGTCTTATTGTGTACTTTGAAAATTTAGCGCTACAACCGGTAAATTGAAGTTGTTGCACAGAAATATAACACACAATCGATCAAGCAGAAATGCAGTACTTTTCCCTGTTGAAATAAAAATTTTCTCATTAGCTCTGGTGGTAAAACGTTTATTTGTTTGTTTGTTGTTTTTTTTTATGTTGTTGTGTGTTCCATTCAAATCAGTGTTATCCAAGAAAGATTGATGAATGATTTGATTTTTTTTTTTGGCCTGAACAAATGATTTGAATTTAAGAAAGCAAAACGGAAAAAAAAAGGGTGAAACAATAATAAACGTTTACGTTTACGTATATATATACATATATATATATATATATATAAAAAAACGTATGTTTATATGTTTTTCTGAGATGAACTAGGGAACTACATAATAAACCCACTTTAAGAGTTTTTCCAACTCCATTTAAGGAAACAGATAATGCTACAAAGAGTTTAAATTAACAGATTCGAAACAATGTAAATACATTGTACATAGAAGATAAAATAATTGGTTATAAAAACGAGAAACATAAAAACTTTAATTTTAAAGAAAATTTCATATTTTTATAATCATTTATTCGGAGTACATCTTTAATGATACACCGGTATAAGAGTTCAAAATGGAACATCAGATAAAATAGTTATCTGCGACGAACACGGGTCGATCGGATTTCGGAAACAACATATACTCGCATTTTGCTTGTAATTAACATCGTCTGAATATTTCGTTTCTAAGCGTCTCAAGTATACTTTTTTTAAATTACATGCATACCACATTGACTAACTCGTACAGTTGCCTTAATGAGGTCCGAAGGATCAAGTTATCGGATTCGTAGCAAAACAAATGCTTAATAATTTCACTTTAAAGTGTGGTTCAAAAATTTTCCCAAAAATTGTATTTAGAAAAGTTGCTGAAATTTTAACCAAAAATATTACGAAATCCATTTTTATTTACTTACTAGAGATACTTCATATCCGTGACTTTTCCTGATTAATCGAATTAAAAAAAAAAAAAAAAAAATTCAAACTTTATCAGAAAATAAATTCAAAAACATATTTACATAACTACCAACACATTTCGGGAATACAGCTCCAAATCATGGTATAGTACAAATTAAAAAACTGCAATCTATTAACCATAAAGCTTAAATAATTGTAAGGCTAAAAACACAAGAAAGTGGTATATAAAAAATTGTTAAATTAAATGTTAAGATAGCAAAATGTTAACTAATAATTTACAAATAAATATAAGAAAAGCAATAAAAACAATAAAAGTAAAAATTTTGAAAATTTTTATAAATTAACGTTTAATAATGAGTTATTTCATGAAGTATTAATAATATTATTTTTAATATTTTAATATTTTAATATTTTAATATTTATTTATATAATACGCTGAAGCGTATTATATAAATAAGTATAAAAGTAATTACTGACGCTCAATTCAATAATCCATTATTATTAATACGTATAAAAAAAAATTCAAAATTTATATATTTATTGTTTTTATTACTTTTCTTGTATTTATTTATAATAATAATTAGCCAACATTTTGTTACCTTAACATTTAATTCGACAATTTTTATATACCACCTTTTTGTATTTTTCGCCTTACAATTATTTAAACTTCATATTTAATACGCTGCAGTGCTTTTAATTTGACCGTAATTATCATGGGACTGTGTTCGAGAAACATGTCAGCAGTTATATAAAGATTTTTTAAAAATACATATTTTTCGATGAAGTTTAATTTAAAATTCTTTTCAAATTCATTTTTATTTATTGCGTTTTTGCAAGAAGCTGACATTGTATATTTGTAATTTTCTATTTTTATAAAGAATGGAATTAACGTAAAAAATCTATTTTTACGCGTGATTTCTGTCCTGGCAAGTGCGTAATTTTTATCCGAGAAACCGATCTAAAATCTCTGTCGCAGAGTATTATTAATGTTACCCGCTAAAGTATTAAACTGCTGATTTTTGAAAGCCGTTGTGCTGGTCGTAGATATTGTTATTATAATTTCATAAAATGTTATTTAAACGATACTTCCGGGTCGCGTAGTAAATGAAAAATACCAGCTATAGACAAAGTTGAAGCAGGTGAATCCGAATGAAGTGTGTTCCCGTTTATGTTTAGTATTTTAGTATGTACATCGGAAACTAACGACGTACTAACAGAGTAACCTTCGTCGACAATATAATAATATGGGACAACCGCGGTAACGTGCGATAGCCCAGAAATCTACAAAAAGTGAACGGTGTCCGGTAAATGAAAAATAGCGATAGTAAAGACAATAATAAACACATCATTTCTCTAAAAATTATCAGATCTCGGAAGCCTTTGCGTCATATTAAAACCTAAAGTAGGCAATTGAATGTAAAAATAAGAAAGTTTTACCGGTCGCTTAGACTGAATCGCAATTTAGCAAATAAAATATTACTTTACAATGTAGCATGGTTAAATGCAACCGAATTTGGGAAGACCCAATAGTGTCGACAAAGTACCACGTTACTAATATATACAACTGTGACGGTCGAATAGTACATTAAAATGCGCCTCGCAGCAGACATACTAAGACAACACATTCCAGCAAGTTGAAGATTACCGATATTTCCTGGAAACTATTTGAAGGTAATAAAAAACGATACAAAGTTTTTTAGACGGGCAGATAACTTTAGGCTATATACCCAAGTAAAAAGATCCGCTAAATAACTATACTAGTAAGTTCTGGATGGAAAAAAAACACCTCATATTTTTCATTTAAACCTATTACGGATCTCCTTCGAGTACACTTAGATGAAAATTGTCTTCCAATATTTACAATTATTAATCGTATAATTGTAATTTTTAAATCACGTGCTGTCTTAACCAGCCATCGTAGCGTAGTTGGTTATGTTAGATGATATTCGTTCCAATAGATTCTGGCTGGAAATCCGATTTTATAAATTGAAAGTTTTAACTGACGCACTGGGTTTCATAGTTGACGAGCCAAAAAAATGAATAAAATAGAATATACATATGTATATCTATCTATCAAATCGTTTCACCCCATGTAGGGGTATCGTGACCATGATCTGTCACCCGGTTGATCAGACTGCGCCAACAATTCCGATCCCTTGCGATGTGTACACAATCCTGAAAAATACGACCAGCAGCTGTGCACACTGCGTCCGTCCATCTAGTCGGCGCACGACCTCGACTCCTTTTTCCATTGACCTTTCCTTGGACGAGCACCGTTTCCAAAATGTATATATATATATATATATATATATATATATATATATAGTAAAACCTCGCTAATTCAAAACTTCTATAATTCAGACTGAAAAAAATAAACTTTTTTTTTTAATGCTGCCGTGTTAATTTTTGTGTAAGCGAAATTGAAGAAGACGAGTACATAAATATTTACCAAAACGACGCTGGTAAAGAATGTACCGTGGCAGATGTACGGGACTGCTTAAATTGTGATGAAGATGAATTTGAGTATCCTGTCTAGACGGAAGAAGAAATAGCGGCTGTCGACGTTTAGTTGGGGATATGCGACAAGATCCTTCTGATAGTGAGGAAGGCAACTGCAAAGATATCCAAGAAGATTCTGTTAAACTGATGCTAAAAATCACGTTGATTCATTATTAAGATTGCGTGTAATACAAACAGTGCAATTTAAAAAATACTTCTTTGTATTAAACGAAATGAAGCACAGCACATTGTGTCAAAAGAAATCCAAAAACAATACTCTCAAAAAAGAATTTCAGACTTTTTCAAATGAAAAGGTATCTCGTAAATAACATACGTATGTAAATAGTGTATGTAGTACAGTACTGCATTTAATGTTTTTTTAAGGAATATGTAATTTTTATAGTAAATTAGTACACGATACATTTTGTAGTCAATTTTTATTAAAATTAAACATGGAGTAATTCAAATTTTTCATTTTAATACTTCTTATTTATTACACCGACTTAAATTATTACTTACGCTTTGAGATTTATCTAAATTAAGTACACGATGTTCTTAAAAGTTCGGATTACATGTGTGATTTTAGAAGTGTTCCATAATTGGGAATTTTCGCTAATTCGCACCGACCGCGATCCCCTCGAATTAGCGGTGTTTTACTGTATATATATATTATGGCGTTTTAGCCTTAACAGGGCATAACAGGAAATTATAATAAGTGTTGTAAGGTAATAAGTATAAGCAAGAAGTTCAGGAAAATTCTCAGATGTTGTAGTAATAATAATAGTAAAATAAAAGTTCGTATACGCGAAATATACAAATAATTTTAATATTTTTTTGACCAATTATTTTTATAATTTCGGGCTAGTCCTTTCTGTCACGTAGAATAAGTTTTTTTCTTTTTAAAGTATTGATTCTATTCATTCTTTTCGAGATATTCATTCTAATTGTCATTTATATTTAACTCGGTAAAATTTTATTTTTTCACCGAATCCGTTATAAATTCGGTAGTATTTTAAATGAATTAGTTATATTAAAAGTATTTATGTTAAAACTAAAAGCAAGAAATATACATTGCTTATTTTCATCAACGCGTCGTACCGATAGTAAATAATATAGATTACATAAATTCAGACAAATACTCCGGAAATTAACGATATATAGAGTCAACGAAGATATCAGCTGTACTAGATTTCAAAAGCAATCGAATAACGTCAGTTAATATAACCAGGAATAATCGGCGAGGGATGCAGAATTTGGATAGTCACTAGAGAATAAAAATATTATAATTATTTTTTTATGTATTATAGTGTATGTGTGTGCGATAAATTGAAATTTTAATTGTAATTTGTATACAAATTGTAGAATTCGTTTTTCTTGAGCAGCTGCCAAAATATTTTCAAATCTTCTAGAATTATATAAATAATAATAATAATAATAATAATTTGAAAGGTAAATACGAAATTGTGATTATTCTGAAAATTTTCCTTAGAGTGTATCTTTGAGTTTTCGATAGAGATTTGTGAATTTTAAAGAAAACAATTTTATTACGTAACTAGTCATTTATTTGACTGGTAACGTAATAATATACATACATATATACAGTCTTGGATTTACACCACGGACTTAAATGGGCTATAGCTCACAGCGGCAAATTTGCATGAGATTGAAAATTTTTTATTTTGAAAAATATTTAAAATTTCCAAAATATTATTTCATATCTACGGCGTCAGTTCTTAGAATAATATAATATTTTGTATGAGAGATGTAACTTGTAACACAGCATTTCTTAATAATTTGTATTATTTTTACTTAATTTATAAATTATTCTAAGGGCAGCAGAAATGAACCCACAGCGGCATTTGACTATAATCCGGCCCTAATTATATATATATATATATATATATATATATATATATATATATATATATATATATATATATATATAGAAGGTTCCCCCAGGGAGAATAAACGGACACTGTTAATAATGGCCAAATTTGTTATCGGCAAAATTTTTGACGGTATTAATATTTGATAAAAATATAAAGTGTTTTTAAATAATACATTTTACATAAAAATAAATATATAAATGAAAGGTGTACCAAAAATGTTCGACCTCCGCCTTTCCATTTTCCTATATGCTAATCTTTTAGCCCCCCCCTCTCGGAAACAAACCCTTGGGGCCTCAATGTATATAAAGAATGTAACAAAAATTTGTTCAATTTAAAATATATTATAATAATCTTTTATTTATTTATTCACTACAGAGTAAATGCTTCCAAGTGCGCTGCTGAAATTTCGGGTAATATTGTTATAAATTCTATATTTTATCCCAAGTAGAAAAACAAGAAAATACATCGTGGAATGCGTTAGAAAAGATAAAGGAAGAGAAAATAATGTCGAAAAACCATTCTCTCAAATTGAAAAGAATTATATTTTCTATCATTTTATAAAACTGAAATCGTTCGGCCTTTTTAAAAGAAAAAAAAAGTTAAAAATAGACCCCGAATTCGGCGAAATATAGAAAAAAAAAAAGTACCACTTCCATCATACATAATTGTTATTATCAATTCGCCAGTGTTTAAACAAGTGCGAATAACTGGGCTAGCCGGAGAAATATTTTTACACGTGTGACTGTAAAAAATATTGAAAAACTACGCTATTTCTCTGAATTCGCGCCATTCGGCAACAGTCGAATATGCGCATAATAATAATTTAGCGTTAGTTTCGATAAAATAAAGGTCTACTTACGCTGGAGGCATATTCTGGATATTTCTCCATGATCGGCCTTTATCCAGTGCGATGAACAAAACAGAGTGTTCTCGATAAATAGCACACCATTTAAAAATTAAACAAGGAAAAAAACACACACGCACCACCGATGATTCTTTTATCAATTACACGCCACTCGCGTCGATTATTCAGATTATTCGGATTATTCGCTTATTCGCTTATTCGGATTATTCGCTTATTCGCTTATTCGCTTATTCGGATTATTCGCTTATTCGATTATTCGATTCGCGAAAAATCACTTGTAACACACGCGCGTGATAACAACGATATAGCGTAAACGATAAACTTAAATAATTAAAAATTCACCGGGATCGAATAAACACACCTTCGAGCGACGGTCTAGCGCGCGGCTCTATCGTTGATAACAGTTGGCCGTGCAGGTTCGCTCCCATGGCTCATTGATGACGTCAGATCGTTTGCAGTCGCTACTGGCAACCGGCTAATCACCAAAAACACATGAGCGTGTACACGCTAGTCCTAATAAAATCATTATCGCATTGATCTCGCTCGTCGCGACTACATACATAATCGGTGTACAGTGCGTTACGGAAGGTTTTAAATGGCGCATGCTAGAATATCGAGGATTTTTGTGAAACGGTAGCGCATCTAATGAGAATATTGTCGGTCTAGATGGTTCGGCAAGAATAATTTTAGCAGGACGACGATGATTAAAAATGGTCAACAAGCAGCCCCCTGCAACGACCGGTGATACGATCCTCGGATTTACATAATTAGCGATGATACGGCAATTATAACACAGCGAGAACCATGCTTTCGGTCGGTTAAATGTACCAAAAAACTGTACAATTTCAAAATCGTATTCTAGTCGGAGCGACAATTCAAGCCCGGGGTGACATAAATAATTTTCGTTTTACGTGATTTCGACGTTTTCAAATTCTTCTTAAATATCAGATGACCGTCGCTAATATATAGCATCAATGTACTAGAAAGTTCCATAAACACTACAAAATATAGTGCGTGGAATAATGTATTATATAAAAAATTCTGCCCTTCCTTGCCTCATTGAATCCTAACTTTTTTTTTTCCAAAAATTTTTTTAGAAAAATTGTTTTTATTTGACTACGTGTAATTCTTGCCTGTTTTTTATTTTTTTTAAAAAATCTTAGCAGTTGTACAACACAGCATTCAGCTGCCCTTTGTGTTATATTAATCATCGGATTAAAATTATACCCCAGGCTAAGAATGACATAGTCATTAATAATATATATATATATATACTATATGTGTATACACATCTTTATAAAGTCTTACGGTAACTATTAAAAATTTACCGTTTATTAAGATTTATTTGAAATTTTAAAAATTTATGCGCGTTTTCCTGTATATATTTTTTTTTTTTTTGGTGGGATGACGAGACTCGTCAGATAAGGATCTCCAGCCGGCGGAAACAGTGGGAAGGAAAAAGTGCTAGATTTTAATTTAGTGGTCGGATTTTCGGATTTTGACCGTATGAATAAAACAAATAGCTCTAGAAATTATGGAATGGAAAACCGTACGGAATATAATTAGAAGTAGTCGAAAGATTCCGACAAATTGGAATAAAGGTTCTTCTAGAGATGCCGAGAATTCGCGGCCGATACTTATCAGCGGGAATATGTAGCACATTTTGAGAAAGTCTAAGTCGTAGGCCCGAAATTCCTTTCTAGCAGGCGTGTGTTTTTAATTGTCCTAAAATGTCGTATGTTTTGTTTTTTTTGGCTTTTTTCTTTTTTTTTGCTTTTTCCTTTTTTTTGAGCTGCAATTGTTAATATCCAAAATACATACGATCTATATATTCAAAAACTCCTCTCGTCCTTAAATGTTTAGGTGAATGTTTTGCGAAAATGATGACACTCCTGTACCACCGGAAGTTTGCTGACTTTTCAAATTTTTCAGTGCGCAGTTGACAAGTTTGTTCATCAGTTTTTGTGACTAAGATTTAGCATTGCTAGGCTTCATTATTTTGTCATCATTTTTATTTAACACTTTTTCAGACACTGGCTGCAACATTTCCTAAATAGAAAAAAAAAAAAAGGAATGGCAAAATTCCATTTTTGACATAGAAAAAAGCTTAGCCACAAGAAACGCTACATTGATTTTTTCTTCAGCGTGACCCATTACTGACCTGCTAGAACTACATAAAGAGTTGAAATTTGAGAATAAAGTTATTAATTTCGGCAAACATCGGATTTTTTCAAATTTTTTAAGAAACTTTTCGAGAAATCTTCCAAGCAGAGCAGATCGAGTGAGCACGGATAAACCTGGCAAGTGGCAAAGCAAGATAGGAGAAACGATAAGTAAAAAAGTCGACATGTGAGTTCTCGAGACAGTTCAGAATGGAACGGGATGGAGGGAGAATAACAAGAAGAATAAATGAAAGCGACAGTTGATACAAAATGTAGCGCTGAAAAAGAGGCGTTAATGGGGGGGGGGGATGTCGCACCGTCAGGAATCTATTAAATGATTAAGAACCGAATGATGATAGTGACCCCAAGAACATCTTCAGTGGAACAGACAGAAATTTCTACTTTTGTTTTTTATAGATTCTTCGCAATTAAAAACATATGCTAAATTCCGGGACACTGTATGGAACAATAAAAATTATTTAAACTTAATTTCAAAATAGTTAACATTTTTAACAACAATTTTGATGCAGCTATTTTGCAAGCGAATAAGACGGAATTCATAAATGCAAGCAAAACCGAACTTCTAGCGAATAAAGTATAATACTAGTCTTACTATACCAAATAATCGTTTTACTAATGTTTTTGAAAGTTGTTATCAGCCTGAAAACAAATTAAACCTTTCTATGACGTTAATAAGGTTATTGAAAAATTGAAAAATGAATTTTCCACCGCTCCTGATGTAGCATCTCCACGGCCATCATCAAAAGCTCACCCAATAATAACGCTGAACTCCTACCATCCTTACTGATTTCGTTCACGTCACTTCGCTACAAGTTGAACAGAGTCGATTGTTATCAAAAACAAGTGAAGACAGGGCGACGTTCACTATTTACCGTGTAGACCTATAACAGCCGAAGCAAACTCGCCGAGAGATTGATTAAACTAATTCTAACTAAATTGGCGGAATACTGCGATAAGAAAAAATCATTACGCCTCATCGGTTCGGTTTTTCACGTAATCTATCTGCTACCATGCAGTTAAGTAAACTCTAATCGAGTTCGTAATGACTTTATTTTAAACAAACACTCTGGAATGTTTCGGCAAAGTCTCCGATGCCATCTCTGACATCAAGGATTAACCTACAAATTAATTCCATATTCCGATATTCTTTTATCGTACTCTTAAGTAGTTATTATTTGGTTGGAAGGAGATTCTCAGTGAGAATTAACGATACGATTTCAGCCTCGGTGGCCGATGTTCCTTCAGGAAGTTCGTTTGATGGTCCTTTTTTATTCTGTGTATAAACGATTTTCCCAGGCTCAAACAAGCTGAATTAGCCACGGCTATACACTGTCCTACTAACCTATGCGATTAAGGGTAGGAAAAAACTTCATAAAAACAAGTACTTCATTAAGTAGAATATTAAACTAGATCACGATGCAAATCCTTTTTGCAAAAAAGTAACGATATACACATTCCGGAAGTGGAGCTGGAAAATCAAGTTACTCCATTCAAAAGATAAAATACTACGCTCTCCCATAGTCTGCTCCCGGCTTCTCGTTTCCGCTTTGCTCTTGTTCAATCTCCTTCATGTCTCTTTCATCCCCCTACCTTAAATTTCACCTGTGACGCGAACCTATTGAAATGTTCCTTCAGTTCCACAGCACGCGCGATCTTTTATTCCGCTTTGCTTAACCTTGGCCTCCCCAATCCTTACAGTGCCCTCTGCATTCTCGCTGTTCCCCATCTCTTTCTGTTGTTCCTTTGTTATTTCTTCTGTCTCTAATCGTTTCTTGATATAACGCGTTGCTCCGTATGTTTTTCTATTGTTCTAATCTTTTGTGTTGAGTGAATGTCCTATGCTGACGTGCCCATAAAATAATAATAATAATAATAATAATAATAATAATAATAATATTAAAAGTTTCTTCTATACGCCCTAATCGGACAGGAATTCCACAGTTTTATCAATTCTCAATTTCCTTCGCATGCAACCGTGTTTACAGATGGTTGGAAGAGGCTCTGCCGGTGCCTCTTTTATCCTCCCAGATCTTGTGGCTTTTCAGAATCTTTTCGCCTGTCTCCTTTCTGTTCTACATTCATAAACGTATTAATGACTATCCTACGTTCCATTATTTTCATTTCCTAATCACCTTTCCTCTAAATTCTTGATTATATTTAACTCCATGACCGCCTTTCAATTCATTCTCCCCTACTCCTGTGATTTTATCATACTCCGCATACGTTCACTTGTCCTCATTCTTTCTTCCCTTCGTTCCATTTATATTGATATTTAATACGGGTTTCTAGCCATTCGGTCATCTTCGGTAAAGAAGCAGGTGACTCCTTGGCTCGGGTTGTTGCCTCTTCTCACTTCTTCTTTAAAATCCCATCGTCTAATCTCCTTCCACTGTGCAAAAGTTTTCATCTCAGATAACGGTATCATCGGATATGTACGTTTCCTTTTTTTTTTTTTTTAACAATTGTTCTTTTTATCTGTTCAACCTAGTCTTCCTGCCAATAATCCGTGGTTCTCTTTGTTTCCTTCACTTCGTCGTTCTGTTGTTGGCTCCGTTATTTATCTGCTCTCTTAAGTCGTAGATTATTATCTTCCTCCGATTTTCGTTTTTCGTTGGTTGCTTCTCCATATTGCCTTCTCCACTCAAAGGAATAGCGTGTTTGCGATGCTGATTTATGAAGTGTTTATTTTTTTTGCCAAGTGTTCTGCTTTCTATTCCATTTTATTGATACTCGGTTTTCCTATTCCATATTACGCCTCTTATATCCTATCCTTTCCCTCTCCACAGATCGTTCTTATTATATTGATTATTTCCTCCTAACAATATTTGATATCGTATGAAGACATAATTGACTCCTTCCTATTATAATTGTAAAAAAAGAATATCCCGATGTCAGACCAACGTTTTTAACGAATACTTAGATACTTATCAGTAAGGGTCATTTGAGCAATTTCACGCTACAAAATGTTTTTAATAAGTTAAAAACCGCAAAAATCCTCCTATACAAAAGTATCATTCGACCAGTCCCTATATGCATCTCCTGTGTAATCGAGAATTTCGAAATTGATCAATCAAAAATTACAGCATTTTCAAAATAAACGTTGTAGAATCATTTGTAACGCTTCCCCTTTTGTATATTAAATATAATATGCACGATACATTGAAACTTTCCTGCATCAAAAAATAAAACAAAACACAAGCAGACTGAAGAAGTCTTTGACGACTGTAAAGTAAAATCGGAGATTACACACGAGGTAAAAAACATAAAAAAATACAAACATCGATACCTTAAGCACCTGCTAGTCTGACTGCGCCTTGGCCTCTCATATTAATATTTTTTTTTCGTCCGATTTTTCGTTTTTTCTTTTCTCTCAGCAGCGGGGTGGATATTTTTCCGGTTTGAGTTTTAATCACATAGAAGTCAACTAAATTTATAACAGTTTTGTGGCGCTTAGCCACTATCAAGGGAAGAGCGGGGGGGTATTCGATACGCGTATTAGTTATACTATAATTCGTTGTACAAATTTATATTTATTTGTAAATTTATATGAATCGAAAGAAAAAAATTGTGACTGTCCGCAAATACAAATGTAACGAAAGGGTTCAAGCGAATAATAAATTCATTCGAAACCACGAGTTTTGTTTAGCTGCGAACAGCGTTGAGGACGACGGGGGATAATCGATATAGAATTTTTGACGAGTAAATTAGAGTACAAATGACTGGGGAAGTAAGATGTTTGTAGGAACATGTTCGTGATGAGAAAATATTTCGATAACATATGCCAAAAGCAGACTTGAAGAACCTGTATATAGACTTCGCAAAAATACGTAACAAGTAATAACGCAGATGACGTCGATAAAACTATAAATTAATGGAAGCTGAAAAAGTGGTAGTAATTGCGCTCTACTGAAAAATACCATT
Source organism: Icerya purchasi (assembly GCA_039619475.1). Lineage (NCBI taxonomy): Eukaryota > Metazoa > Arthropoda > Insecta > Hemiptera > Monophlebidae > Icerya > Icerya purchasi. Next base: position 93,354,593 of record CM077115.1, read on the forward strand.
TGCGGAAAGAATATATTGTTGACTGGCAGCAGACACGCCATTCGAATGCGACAATTACTGCACATGTCCAGTATGTTGATCTACTAGGTCATCTCATCGCTACACACGTTCATTGGAAATAAATAAGCGCGCTCTATCTCGTCGCTGCAGATGGAACTCGAATTTGATCTTCCTTTCCGACATTACCATTTCGTGCGAAGGGGATGCAGTTATAGACGAAAACATTATAAAAGTGTTTGCAGTTTCCAAATCAAATTACCAACATGCGTATGCACCCTTTAAGCGACAAAAAAGCGCACGGACGATAGACGTAAAACAATGAACACCGCTCGGCTTCCAAAATCGATTTCCAGGACGCGTTTTCAATTTTATACACTGAAAATCACCGTCGCTGGAAATTTATTTTGCCGGTACTGGCCTTTTTTTCGTCCTCCCTCCCCTCCTCACGTTGGCAGTTCCGGTCATCCTTCTCTCCTATCTTCTGTGGAGAGGTCTGAGACACAATATTACCTCTCAGTATGTGTGCCTTTCCACATTGTTCATTCCTTATCATCAGAGTTACATCACGGTCTTCTTTCATTCTATCTGACAAATAACCGGTCGTTAATTACATCGCTTTCGGTAGACATTCGGAAGCTTCCACTTTTCTTCCGTTTTCTTCCGACTGTTTCCCCGTCGGTGACTTCGTACAATTTATAAATTTCTTAGTTCAAAAGTTATTTTACAGTCCAGACCGTGTTAATTCGATTTTTTTTTTTTTTGCACTAATCGGTTCTCACCTTGGCTGCACATTCTTCCAGTTGGATTACGATTGCTTTCGGTGATCGAAATTTTACGACTGCTCCGTCCACTATTTGAAAAATTCCATTCAAAATAAATATTAAAAAACTCCAATGAAAACTTTGCAGCGTGTTTACTTTCCGAACTAACGCCTAGATATAAAAGTTCCCGAACGAATTAAATGATAAACATACTCAATGCTCGTTATTTCAATAGACTGCGGTGAAGTTCAGGACTATGGTCATCTATTTACATGTCCCGTCAGCGACAAATATGAACTTGGAAGCTTGTACGACGACGTTGATAACGACTTGATAAAATTTATAAAATATTGGACAACCTGTTGTATTTAGTCGACCGGACACGAGAATAATAATAATAATTTCAATAGACTCAGTAGCTTGCAACGCTGTGTTCTTAATTCAGTCTGCTGCGAAATATGTCGCACGGCTAATGCTCGTGTATTTTATTTCGATGGCAGATGTTGGACATGGTCAGCGCGCAATACAACGCAACGAATGAAGATTTGCCGCAATAGAAATGCAATTTTAACGCGAAAAGTATATTCGACGCTTTAGAAGAGACTGTAAGTAAAACTCGTAATTATTTAGATGTCTTGTATCACGGTGTGATTGTTGACCTTCCGCATAGAGCACAGCAGATACGTAAGAGGCAAGAACTTACCTTCTCCCGAATAATGTCTCGGGAAAGTTGCTCCGGTCGTAGTTAGCTAATTTAGAAAGGCTCGTCGCTGCCCGATGATGGTCAACAAGAAAGTTCGCCTTTTCATTAACCACAACTGCAGCTTAACCCTTTCGGAAGCCAAATCGATCTGAACTGCGAAGAAGAGACGAGGTTAGAAATAATGAAACGGAGATGATAACCGGGAGATGATAAGTGAAATCGGAAGAGACATATTAAGGTAAGTGGCCTAAAACAGACTTACAGAATGTTGAAGATGTTAAAGAATTAAATTTAAAGAAATATTTGAATACGGGACCGAGTGAAATAAAACAGAAAAAAAAAAAAAAACGATTCTGCTAATGTACGCGGATATTTTTGAAAAAAGTTCTTCATACGAGTAGAGATGGGATATTTTCAACTGTCTTCCCTGAAAACTTACCACCTTACTAGGATATACTTAAATTCTCACTGAAACTCTAAGTACGATCCTGGTAAGGTGATAGGTTTTTAGAAAAGACAAGAAAGCGATTGAAAATACCGTCGAATTTTAATATTGCGGCATATATCGTAGCGCCATCTCTCGGGTGCATGCGAATATATATATTGTTCGGTTTTTAGCATTTTTTCTTTTAAGGCGCCGTTGTCCGAGCCAGTCAGTTGATCTGTGTTGGCCGAGCCAGTCAGTTGATCTGTGTTGGCCGAGCCAGTCAGTTGATCTGTGTTGGCCGAGCCAGTCAGTTGATCTGTGTTGGCCGAGCTGTCTTCGTTGGTGATTTCATGTAGCGTGTGCGTGTGTATCGATCGATCGAGGGAAGAAGCTTGCTACACTGCTCTCGTCAGGGGTGGATTTAGCGCTCTGGCGTGGCAGGGTAGGTAAGATCAGATAATAAGAGGAGTGGGCGATAACTAAGAGAGTGTATGTGTTGGTTAATTGTTTAGCGCCTGCACGCGCTATCGGTCCAGACACGATGCTTATTCCCCGTATTCCGTTTCCGAGATCAATTCTTAAGCATACGATGTAGAATATTACCGGTAAACCCATCATGTCCGGGAGTTTTGTTATTAGGATTTTTTTTTTTTACCTCGTATTCTAATTCACGAAGGGAAAAACTCTTGATTGGCGGTAATGCCGCACGGAGTGCACAGTTTAGGCAAAGGTCTACCTACTGATTGAAATTTACCTCCACCAACGTCATCATCGGGCCTAAAATTTGTACTTAAATGTTCAGCAAAATAATGCGAGTTTTCTTTGTCGCGTCTTTTTGTAAAGAAAATTTGTTCTTTGTTCACTTTTTTTTTTTTTTTTTTTTTTTTTTATTGACCCAGTTCACGCCGTTTGACCATTTCCTCTATAATTGCCTTAAAGTTCTATTTTCGCGACCTTAATGAATTTATAAAAATATTTACATTCGAATGAAGTCGAATGATCTCCACCACTATCAGTGGTAGGGGTTTATCGCTTCAGTAATATATAAGCTTAATGAAATTCCTCTTTTCTAATTCTTTTTTTTTTTTTTTGGGATCACCGTCGAGAGCGTTACTCATCCTTTCTAACTCACTTTTTATACACTGCCAAAAGGCTCCAGACTCCCAATTTCTTCACAGTTATTGCAAACCTTGTTATTTACTCTATATCTAATTGAAATAAATCATCCCGAGTTCGATGACTGTCTCGTAAATTTTCGTATAATCCGTGTCGCAAAGTTTGCACGAGTGTCGATGTTGTCGCGTGTTTTTTGTTTTTGGGGAATCCATTAAGTTCTTCGTTTAACAGCCGCCTAAATAATTGCCAGCCCGTAGTAAGTTAATTGTTGTTCTTTGCAAGATTCCACTAGAATCGTGCGTCCGACACATAAAAATGGTCGGTGAATGATCAGAAATTACAGAAGTTAAATGGGACGGGGTCGCATAACTTTTGTGCAGTTTCTTTACCGCTTTTGTGATAAAAAAAAACATCGCAGATAGCCAACTGCGGCAAGAAGGCGAGTGTATGATGACCGGTAGTGAAGAAGTATCTAATAAACCGCGAATGTTCGAAAGACTTGCTCACATCTCTCGAAATTAGGAGAAAATTAATTAATTTTGAACATACCGCCGTGAAAAGATTAAATATATACTCGGGGTTTTTTTGGTCTGATTCTAAACCGTTGGAGTCACTATACGGACGCGTACGCAGTGAAGTATATTAGAATTCTATTTTATTTAAATGCTGTTAATAAGATGGCATCCTAATGTAGAAGATATTGCAAAACGTAAAAGGATGCTCTTAGCAATTACTTCTCTCAAAGGAAACGAAAAGGCCTCAGAATTTTAAAATCCGCCATCAATGGACGATGAACGTCATTTAGAAAGAAAAAAAAATCAGCGTGTCAACATAATTATTACTAGGCGCGGAAGAATTCGAAAACTGCAAATGTAAGCGGTAAGTGTCCAATTTTGCAATCTCTATAATAGTATTATGGTAATCGCAAATCTAACTATACCAAACGATCTAACATACCTGTAGAGATGGAAACATATCTACTTGTTGATCGAAGGCTAAGCTAACCATTGTGACTTTTTATATTTAATCAGGCTATTTTATTTTCTGCTCAAGAGCTGATGGGTGTTCTAAAGGCTGAAAAGGAAAAGCTCCGGCGTTCTCCTCTTATAGATTTTTCAAGCCACTTAATAATGTATAAGAATTGAAATTGAATTTTGAAACCCGAACGCCTTCAAATTTGGTAATCAAGCAGCTTAACTACTAGACCGCAGCATTCTTTTAATCCGCTAATATTTGTATGAGTTATAAAAAGAATGAGGATAAAAATCCTCGTAGACTTTTAAATAATTAGTAAATACCTACATATGTATATGAGTAATAATTTGCAGGTTTCTTGGTCTCCCCCCAAATACAATATAAAAGGGTATGCGGGCTTGAGTGCATGTGGCATAATAGAGCATAATTACCTATTTGATATTTGTATAGAGTATTTATTGTAGTTAACTATGTTGCGTTGGACGTATATTATTCGGTTTTTAACATTAATAGCGCTACATTATGATTATTTCATCTGTGTTGTATTTGTTCTGCCGATTGTATATCTGGTTGTTTGTATGGGTTGGAATATGTTTGCGGTGATACTGTGTAATAATATTATTAGTAATAAATTTCCAGATCGGAAGTGTATACGTTTTGTTAAGAGGATAAGATATTTGCTTCATTTAAGAAGATTGTTGTTTTATTTTATTAGTAATTGCTTAGTTTATAGTCGGACGTTGATATTATATTGTACGTTATATTTATACAATAAACGATAATAAGTGTTTGGGCACCCACAATATAGGCATTAGCCTCGTGGGACCCTTTACAGTTATTTCAAAAAAAAAAAAAAAAAAAAAAAAAATACGCGGTGAAACATTGGCAGTTTCTGCTTTTCCGAATTTAACATTCGCGAACGACGAGCCTGTTACATTCGTAAAATTTACAGTTCTCGGCATAAATGCGCTTGGTCGAGTGTAAAATCTAAATTGAAATTTTGCGTTTTCGATTATTTTTATATTGCAACAGAATTATTTAAACGTGTACGAATACAATTATTACGATATTGAAATATTTAATTTACGTCTGAGTTTTTTCTAAGTTGCGATCGTTCATTTTGCGAAAATAACGAATATGATTATTTTCGATTTATGCTTGTAATTCATATTGTAATAAAACCCGGTGTATAATTTGATTTTCCTCTTTTAAAAACAAATTCTAATTTTCTAAATAATACTTAACGTTTACGAGTTTAACATTCGTTTGAATAAATTTAAAACTTATCAAGAAGGGCTACTTTCTACATGTACATATACTTTTTTTTTTTTTTTTTTTTAATTAATATTTCATAAGTGCATTTAACAAGACGAGGAAAACCTTGACAGCGGCTGCGATCTTAGCTTGGAATTAAGGGTAATTCGAATTTTAATATATGGTCCATCTTACTAAACGGTTGTGGGACGTGGACTTTGAAGAAAAATGCCCTGAATATCGAGTACAAGCTTTTGAATTGTGGTGCTACCGAAGAATTTTGAGGGTACTCTGGACAGCTAAGAAGACCAACCAGGAGGAGATACTCGGGGTTATGAAAAAAGACCGCAAATTGATTAGTTTAATAAAAATTCAAAAATTGAAATATTTCGGACGAGGTAAACGTTGTTACAAACCATTTTGATGGGAAAAATTGAAGGTAAAAGAAGAGTTAGACGGAGGAAACGTACCTAGTTCTGTGATATCGAAATACAGATTGGTTGGTACACTCTGCGTACGACAGAGAGCGGTACCAGAATATCATTCAGATTTCGCTAGATGGTCACCCGTGACTGAGATCAGCCGGGACAACAAGAAGAAAAAGGTATAACCAATAGTTTCACTTATATCTTAATTACGAAAGAAAACTTTTAATGGTGGAAAAATTTTAGGACAGATAATAAACCGTGAAATCGAAAACGTCGGGAAGGGAAATCGGAGATCAGACTTGAAAGTGATTAGAAATTGACAATATAGAAAATAAGAAGTGATATTACGATAAGTAGTTGGATGTGCTTTAGAGATTGAGGAAACCAAATGGAGCAGAATTTAAAGAAAATGCGTTTAGCGTCACACGTGTAATTAAAAGAAATAAGATCAAGAGGACAGTAGGATAAAACAGATGGTTGATTCATGACGAGGTAATGAAATTTCGTGTTGGTAATTTGCATTTTCATTAAATAATACGCCATTGAGATTGAAGATATACAGTGTGCAAAATAAATATTCGGACTAGCAAAAACGAAATCAAAAACGCATCGCAAGAGAGGTTAAAAAAGGTTTTTTGAATGTTTTTTTTTTATGGTCACATAAAACATACTGCAATGAACACATTGTGTGAGAAAACAAAAAAAAAAAACTTCAAAAACCGAGAAAAACAACAAAAAAATGCATCTGTCAAAGCAAACATAATATTCGGATGCGCAAAATTAATATTCGGACTTTTCAATAATCTGTAGACAACACGCCCTTGGGGTTTTTCCCGAGCGTATGCAACGCAAGCGAACGTTGTATTACTCATCAGTAAGCACTACTAATCATCACTTGAAGCATTTTGAGCATTATTGATCGACTCATATGCGTAAATCAAGTTTTAATGCGTTATGTGAAAAAATGATGTTGCGAAAAAGTAAAAATACTTCTTGTGAAGTGCGTCAAATGGTGATTTTTAATCGGGTAAAAGGAAAATCGGGTAACGAGATATCGCGGTTATTAAATTTACCTCGAAGCACCGTTTATGACATTGTAAACAGGTTTCAGAGGGAGGATCGAATTGAATCGCATAAGCAAAAGGGTCGACCAGAGAAACTTACGGACGTAGAAAAACGATTTATTCGACGAGAGATTGAAAAAAATCCTAAAATGAGCGCCTCAAAACTTGCGACAGCATTGTTGGAAAGAACTGGTAAGGAAGTTACATCTCAAACGATACGTAATACGTTTAGAAGTATGGGGTATAAGTCACGCACTGCGCGACTGAAACCGCTCCTTAGTACAGTTAACCAACGAAAGCGGTTCAATTTCGCAAGGGAATACCGAATAAAAGATGAGGGGTTTTGGAAAAATGTAATTTTCACCGATGAATCGAAATTTAATGTGTTCAGCAGCGACGGGAAAGTTCGGGTTTGGAGAAAGCCTAACACTGCACTTGAACAAAAAAATATCAAACCGACGGTAAAATATGGAGGCGGTTCAGTTATGGTTTGGGGGTGTTTTTCGGCCAGCGGAGTGGGCAGTTTAGTGTTTATTGATGGGGTCATGAACGCCGATGCGTATATTGAAATTTTGAGAGATCACCTTCATAGCAGTGCAGAAAAATTAGGCATTCGTCAGACCTTCGTTTTTTACCAGGATAATGATCCAAAACATAAAGCATACAAAACGAAGGTCTGGTTGCTATATAATTGCCCAAAGGTTTTGGATACTCCCCCTCAATCTCCGGATTGTAACCCAATTGAAAATTTGTGGGAATACCTCGACTCCAAAGTCCGTCAACACACGATATCGAGCAAGGCAGAGCTTAAAGAAATACTGCAAGAAGAGTGGCACAAGATCCCTGCAACTTATCTTGAAAAACTGGTTTCTTCGGTACCACGCAGATGGCATGCTGTCTATAAAGCTAAAGGGATGCACACCAAATATTAAACACGAAAATTTCATGTTTTCAGCGCTATAAATACGAAATTTATTTCAAGTCCGAATATTAATTTTGCGAGTTCGAATATTATGTTTTGCTTCGACAGATGCATTTTTTCGTTATTTTTCTCATTTTTATGAATTTTTTTTTTTTTTCACACAATGTGTTCATTGCAGTATGTTTTATGTTACTATAAAAAAAATTGAAAAAAAAAAATTTTTTTAACCTCTCTTACGATGCGTTTTTATTTTTGTTTTTGCTAGTCCGAATATTTATTTTGCTCACTGTACATACAACAATGAAACATATTTATAAGAACATATATGTACATAATATTCTGTTACTCTTCGTTACCAACGTGAAAAGAAAAGTAACTTGTTAAACAGTTCTGTTAAAAATAAAGCATGTAAGCTATTAGCAGGCGTAATATACGAATAAACGTAATAATTCAATGCATTTCCAATAATTTCATTCGTCTAATTTTATTCACCATCGACAATTTATAGAGTAAATAACAATGATTATTGTCCCCTTTCTTATAAAAGGGTTCTTATTTTTTTTTCAGTAACATGTTTTTTAAAAATATTTCGCAATATAAACTTATTTTTTAGTCCCGATAAAACCAAACAATATAATATAATCGTTCGTAAATTAACTTTTTTTCTTTTCAATCCTCTGTTATTTTGCAATTGGCATCTAGCAAGCTTAATTTGAAATAATTATTTGAAAAAATATCTAATTCAGAAGATTCCAACTAGTACAGTATCATTCAGCTGGTCCTTTAGTATGTCTAAATCTGATAAACATAAACATAAACAACCGTATATTTGTACACTTCTATATAGTAATATCATATTTAGTTTTATCCGTACCGAAAGCACAAGTTTACCGGATAGGAGCATATCTGTTATTTCTTCAGAATTGTTTAATAGTGAAACTGCCAAGCTGATCCGGTGTTCCTCAAGTTTAATACCGTGAACGTTTTAACTTTCGATTTCTTCTTAAACAGACTGCACTTTTTTCACGGAACGTCAAATTTCTCACGTGAAGCATCGGCAATAATTCGAAGTATTTTATTGTGATAACGCTAAATAATAGTAGTAATAATGCTTTTGTTTTTTGTTTTTTTTTTTTGCACGACCGCACAGCTGGTTTATTCCGCACAGGTTTCACCATGGGGAACTTTAGAATTTTTTGTTAAAAAAAAACAAAAACATCATCCTAAGTAGGTTCTTTTTTAAATAATTATACGATTCTTCCATGCCAATTTCCTATCTAGATGAATTATGAGATATCTTTAACAGGAACTATTTGATTATTTTTAACAACACCATTAGCAGAGGGCAAAGTTTCTTGTTTGTAAATGTTATACGCACAGATTTCTTCTTATTAATTACAATTCTACATTTTTTTATAAATTAGCACGCGCAGTTGTTGAAATTGCGTCCACACTCAGGATGGCCGTAACATCAGCAAAGGTAGCTACTTCGGTGTTTTTCCTTTTTTTTTTTTTTTTTCCGGTACCGGAGTACGTGCAATGTAAATTAAATATAAAACAAAGCCCAAAAACACCATCTTGAGGGATTATATGGAAAATTTGAGATTTTTCATCATCCATATTTTACAATAAGTGTGATCGTACTAATTCTGAAAGCTTATTAGAAAAATGCATTTATATCTTGTAGAATATATACATTTAAAATTTCACGCCAAAAAGTTTTCTATCTGTGTCGTCATTAATGTATTAAAAAAAAAAAAAAAAAAAATATATATATATATGCATACGAAAAGCAGCCGTAATAGAATTCTTTTAACAATGTGGTGGTAAAATATAATACGTGTGCAATGGTCTACCGTCGTGGGTACTGATATTGCAGTGTCGAAATGTAACGATAATTTTTCAGCCTCGAACTTGTGAGTCTATGCTCTATCTGACATTTGCTTTAAAAAGTTTGATCAGTATTTTATTTTAATTCGATTTCAATAACAAGTATAGAAATAAAATTTGCCTACTTTGCACAATTCAGGATTGTCTGATGTCAATGAAACAGATTTTTTAAAATATGAAATGAATAAAATTAGTAAGTCTTTTATTTGTTGAAATATTCGATGACATCTCAAAAATAGACCTCTAAATGAAAATTTTTAGGTATCACGTTAAGTAATGAAGGGTTCGTATATGCAGAAAATTTTATTTTTGAAGTAAAACTTCTTATCGCGCGGTAGGGAAAATGTATATGTAATAAGTACGTGTACACACCACTTTATAGAAAGATATTCGCGATACGCTGCATTATACATTTAGTCTATTAGCGAGTTTTTAAATCATAATTTCAAACATGTATTTTAATTTGTATGAAATAGATTGTCCCTCAGTATATATTATATATGTATTTGTATTTATATTTATTTTTAAATGATTGCAATAATGATAATAATAAATGTGTTACTTATGTATAAAATTAATTTAAAATAAAACTTTTTTAATACATATAAGCCAAAGAAGTTTCACTTCCTCCGCGTGTACATACTGATACACGCATCGTAATTTTTTTTTATGTGTACGTCTGCAGAATTAGATTTTTTAAATATTACCTCTTTACGGGACTTACTTTACTTTACCGCTTATAAAGCAAGTTGAAAGGAAAACTTTTAACGTAGCCACCAATTAATGCCGGGCGGCATTTACACGATTTTGTGCATTTGTTATTTGATAAACGTTTACCAAAGCAGTATTTAGCTCGTTGCGTTTCAAATTTTAATAAAAACGTAATTATAAAGTGATAGCGAAAATTACTGAAAACGTACTTGAAAAGCTTAGATACTTAGATTTTGGCCAAATGGCTTGATAGTTAACTAAAGCCGGGCCATAAAAAAAAAAAAAAAAAAAAAAAAGAAAAAAAATACTTGAAAAGCTTAGATAGTGCGGTAGCCTAGTAATTAAGGTGCTTAGCTCCCGAACCAGGGGTGAGACAGGTTCGAGACACACCGGACCTGAGTTGTTCTCAGGTTCACTCAGCGTGAAATAAGAGGTTAGCAGAGAAATCTGAGTAAGTAAAAGCCGATTCCATGAGAAAGGAACTGACTTTCTATTGCCTTAATACGTAGTAGATCTTAATTTTCCGGAAGCGCTGCCAAAAGGTTGGGCTTCGCTTTACTACTGTAGTAACCGTTACGCCTAATTTTAGGAAGCCGTAAAAGAATCGTCACTTTTTTAAAAATATAAAACGGCGAAGTGTTCAAAACATCTTATAAGCTTCTATGTCAAAAAAGTCGATTAATAAAATTAAACATTTGTTGAACTAGTTCACAAATAAGTCAGTTCAATTTTGAAGTTGATTTGTAATATTTTTTTTGGTATTAAACTGTCTAACGAATTAATGGGCTTACAGTTAATATGTATTATACTAGTGAAAAACCGGTAATCTACTCAAATAAAAAAAATACATCGAAAGCATTAACAACTTTTTCGGGTAAAACGAATAAATCAAAATCGGCTTTTTTTAAAAAATATGCGATGTTTGTTTACATATTATGTTGCAAAACTATCGACGCGACGGTTAAATGCATAATATATTTCGTTGATATATTTTATGCAGGCCTACGTGATGTCGCTTTAGATCTTAAACTGTGTTGTTTATCTCTTATTTTCGCCGTTTTTATCATTACCTTCGTAACGAAATTTAATCCGCAACATGGCAGACAATAAAAATAGTATACCCTTCAGCGTGGATTTGTATTTGATCATAAAATATTTTAACAAGACAAAGGGATAACTCTATTTTTTAGTGAATTCTTAGCTGTAATACAAACAGGAATTTAAAATTTTTCGATTGAAAAAAAAAAGGAAAAGGAAAATAAAAGATAACAGTTGGCGCTATCTTTAAAAATCAATTATTTTCCATAACGATTTCTATGGAAAGTGATTTATTTGGATTTCGCCTAATCGTGTAATTATCATACACTTGTATTCTTTAGATTATTCGCGATTTAAAATTACACTTATCCGAAGCAAAATTTCTCAAAATACACATGTATCGTTCATACCGATTTTTTAAAAATTCGTAATAAAATCATAAGGTCTTAATATACACATACATAAATACCATCATGTTAATAAAATAATCAATAGAGGAACTAACACGAATTATAATTTTAGAAATATTTTAATATTTTATAATGTTTATTCCGAGATAGAATGTTCAAAATTAATCATTTTACAAATAACATACAATAGACATAAACAGTCTTTTAATTAATTGTTGACACACTATTTTAGTCATAATATTTCCTATTAATTTATAAATAAAGTATATATTGCACCGTATAACAACATTGTAAATAACACGTACAGTAATTACTTAGCACGTTAAATCTTTAAAAGTTTATTATGGAAGTACAGCGAATAATATTTTTTTTTATTTAAAATGCGTATTACAAAAAACAGGCAGTAACATATGTAGAAAAACGGAAATGTAACTTTGGTTTTTGGAATTACATACAAAGCTGAACGTTTAAGCTGTCCGATGTGAACAGTCATCCGCTATATCAAGACAAATGTCGGTAATGCGCGTGCGAATTTGTTTTCTTGTAAAACGGATATTAACTACCATTTAGATTAGTATGTACCGATTTCACCATTTAAAACAACGCACGCGACTTGATTATCGATTAATTTACTTCATATTCTATAATTACGGAACGGTACGTATTTTAAGTTTCCCCTATCATTCGACTTAAAACTTATTTGATTACTAGAAAACATATAAATTAAACGCTGCCGTTAAAAATCATGGCTACCTTCGAGTAAGAAAGCTGCTCCGTCAAACAAAACGACACCTATTTACTACAAATATCGATTAAATAAAATATTACATTAATCTATTTAAGGTTCAACGTTTATAATATTACCGTAAACATAGTATAATTTTTAGATTTTTTCATTAATTAGTAAAATTTATTTTTAATTTTTTTTTTTACATAGATAACGAAAGAAAACGAATAACAGGCTATACATATGAAAACGTAATTCAATATATCACACAATTTATCAATATAATTTTTTATACGGCAAGGTGTAGGATCCTATTATAATATATTATAAAATAGTATGTTTACATGTTTTACACAAACAATACATTTCAATAATTGTAATTTAACCTAGGTTTTTTTTCTTTTCACATACATAATTTTTTATGCCTGGCAACAGTTTTAAATTTGCCAAATGGTTCGAAAATTAATTGGTTTATTGTGTAAGCGATAAAAATTGATTAAATACAAACGAAAATTCTGATGCAAGATAAAAAATAAAACATTGTTCCACGTTTAAAAAGATTAACATAAAATATTACAATTAAAAACATGTAACCGTAACTTTATTAGGTTCATTAAATATATATATATATATAAAAATGTATGTATATATGTGTGTATTTTCCGGAATTTGTAAAATGGGCGAAATAGGCAAAAAATTGGGCGACATTTTATTATCTGATATCACTACTGTGTCGAATTATCTGCAACGCTGTGAATATATCAGCGGCTAACAAAATTTGTAGCCTATTTCAATGTTCAAAGGCCATAGAATATTTACCCTGGAGAGCTATCGGATTGATATTTGGATGGTGGATGGGTACCACCAAGGAACATTCGTGACAGAAATTTCAGATCACTCACCTCTCTAGTTTTTGAGAAACTTCCTTTTTGCTGAAATACAGTTAATTTTTTCCCCTCAAGTGCAAGTTGATCGACTATGTTGAACAACCGCACATTCTACTAAACAACAAACCAAAGCAAATTAAGAAGCCTCTTTCTTTTTAAAATACTTCAAAAACTAAAAAAATAAATTTATTCAAGAGAAAATTGATATCTAAATTTATATAAGGAAAATCAAAGGATATACTTTACGAATAATAAATCATTTTAAACTGCTCTGTGCAAAATTCACTGAAAGAAAAACTTAAAAATCTCTTGCTTTGAAATTTTCATTTGACCATACCTGCAAGTAATTTTAAATCGTTTTACATTCTCTTTTAATTTGTTTTGCGTAAAATTATACCAGACCGAATAAAATGCAACTACAAAAGAAGCGGAAAAAATTAAACCCTGAAAATCGAATTAATTCTTTGTTCTGTAAATCCCAAAAGCAGCTACGTGATGCCAGAAATGCAGTTTCACTATTAGCTGTAGTGCTGCATGCTACAATAAAATCATTGATAAAACATATACTATAGTCAGATGTAGTTTTCTTTATCACCACCTGATCACGCTATAATAGTGACGGATCTAGCGTAGCCGAATACAGAATGCTATCGCCTGAATAGTCTCTGGTGTTCTCAGTATTTCTCTACGGCGCAGAAACATGTACTCTCTACGTAAATCCGATCAACAAAAGATAGATGCGGTAGAAATGTACGGTTGGAGACGAATGCTACAAATTCCGTGGGCGAAAAAAAGAACGAATAGTTCGGTGTTACAAGAAATAAAAAAAAAAGGATTATCGCATCGGAAGAGTAATTAGAAAAATACTGCGAAATACTCTTTAGTCATATGATAGGAGCAAATGGATTTGAGGCGAGAATTCTGGAAGGAAAAGTAGAAGGAAAAAGAAGACGTGGTCGCGATCCAACCAGTTGGTCAAACGTGATCTCGACAGCTGTAGGAAAAAGTTGTTCGACTGGCCCACAATAGAGATCAGTGGCGACATCTTATACATCAAATAGACAGATCATAATCACGATATTCCACGAGAGATTCATGACTCACATTGATGATGATCGGCCGGATGTAAAAAGTGAGCAGTTTACAACGCAAAAGGTAACTTGATCAATATGTGGAGAAACACTTGATTGGTTAAACGATCGATAGTTGATTGACTGTTTACGCTGTTGTTGTATATCGTGTGCGCTTCTCAATGCGCTCTGACTCGCTAACATTAAGGAAGTATTCACAGTGCCTGGCGAATAAAACATGAAAAGCGAACGGGTCATCAAAACAGAATTCAACTATTACTCGACACTGGCAGAGCACATTTATGTACTACTAAACATTTTTCTTTGCATTCCCACATGGTTTCATGCTGGCAGGCTAAAAACTGTCTTATTAGCCTAATCTTTGCTGCTGAAAAAATACTGGCAGATTTCTTTTTTTATTTTGCAATTTGCTTTGGTACTCCGTTGCATTACTGGGAGTACTGGAAGATTCGCCGCTGATACACACACGTATACAAATAAGAAAAATTGTATGATTTTTTTAAAACTTTATTATTAAATGTTAAATGTAAGATTATTCTGTTTTTCAGTACCATTATGTGTAATAAAGAGTTTTGTCTGAATTTTTAAATGTAAAATAATTACCTTTATGAAAACGTGAAGATCCACGAATTGTTCAAAATTTTTTTATCCACATGGATAATTGAACACAACTCTATATTTTAAAAATGAAATTCTAAGAAAATCGGAAAGATAGAAGAAAATTCTTCGAATAAATTAACGGTTAAAATTAATTAACACGGAACAAATTGAATAGTCGCAGATATTTTGAGAACAATGAAAAAGTAACGGGAGAAGTCATTCAAAAATGATCATCAACTTGTCGCGGAATATGTAAAGATTGAATTGGTAATGAAAAACTACGGAAGCGAAACAACCGTAAATTTTAATTTGCCGAATCACGCTTTGATGATTGATTACTTATTTAAATATGATTTCGGGTTTTGCAAGGAAAAAGTAATTTTTTGTACTTGAAATTTTTCAACCGTACATTACGCGAGCTACAGTATGTATGTATAAGGTGTAAAACATGCAATTATATTTGACATTATCACACTATCACCTATTACTAAGTATAAATTTTACGCGCGTCTACATGTATATAATACGTATCAGGGAATAATTTATTACAATACGAAATATAAACAACATATATAAATGAAAATGAACGAAATTATATTCCTACGTAATTATATTTTAAAAATTGACTGAACTCATTGTTATTACAACGTAATTATAATAATAATAATACGTAAAAGTAATGAGGATTTTGGAAACATGTTAACTTAAAAAATATTCCGTATACTTGCCTATAGTTTTTTTTTATTATCGGTGTAGTATGTACGGTAAAATTGGATTTGAGGAACTCTGATCGTTTGAAAACGTCAGCTACCGGTTCACTCAAATACCGAATTAAAGCTTGAAGAGTTTACTCGATTATTTACGGGCAATGTAGATTTTTTTTTTTTTTTTTTTTTTTTTTTTTGGCTTTTTGAATATTACAATTCAGTAACACTTTTTAACATCATTACGTTTTAAACATTGCCCGGTATCGATGAGGTACTTAAAGTAACTTACACACCAAGTAACAAAAGTAGTCACGCGTTAATCTAAATAAAACGACGTTCAAAATTATTCTTAAACGGAAAAATAATGGCCAGGGTAACTTGACGGATTTTCTTCTTCCGAAGTCTTCGACAGCGTACCTAGTAATAAATATTTACTCTTTCAGTATGATTATGTTTAACAAAATTAGCGATTTCTCTTTTACGTTATCGATTTATTTTTTTTTTATTTTTAGAAAATTCTGAACTAATTATTTTTTCTCCGGAAGAATATAACGGCCCCCTTAATTGTCAGTATTTACGCTTATTTCACTTTATATGTTTACTGTAAAAAGTATTACAAAAGCGCCGTTTTGTCACAAAGGGGTGTTTCGGATGATTTTAGAGATGACACGCTCCCATCTATGTCTGTACGGTAGCAAAGAGCACCGCTGAAGAAATCAAAAATTTACAATGAAAATTAACTCCGAATACCATAACAAATTACAAATATTAGTGTACACTAATGTGTGTTGCATTTTTGTATACGAAATTTCTTAAAATGACCGTACCATTCTTTTCTGGACTTCGTTTTTGTCAATCAGCGTGCACAACCTATCCTTAGTGTTGTTTTTTTTTGGACACAGTCGGGACCTTTACCCAGAAACAAGGAAAAGGTAAAGAGCCGTTAGTTAAATTTTTATCCGGTCAGATATATAAATAAACTAACAGAGCTGGGACGATGGAAAACGAAAAGAAAAGGACAGAATGCATAAGATGCGCAATAAGGAATATGATGCCTGAGCTATTCACCAGACGAAAATACAGAACATAATGTTTAGAAGAAAGGAATGGTCATTCAAAGAGAACGTGGTCAGCGTCGCAAACCAGTTATTCGTTCGGATGGAAAAGACAATATGGAGAATAAACTAGGGAGAGACGGTAGCGGGAAAATGGTGGAAGAGAACGATATTAGAATGTAGACGAATAATAGAAACAACAACAGAACGGGGGAGCGAAAGAAACTGAAGGAACCATGAAACAGAAGGAAGATTATACAGACAAATAGAAGGAACAATCGTTACAGAAAGAAGAATATCTGACAAAAACTTAAGATGGAATTTTTTACACAGTGACATATAAGATTAGAGGATGGGATTTTGTTGAAAAAAGGCTGGGAGTTGATGACGATGAGAAGGAGGAGGAGACAGCAAGATAAAGAATCCGTCGCCTCATTACCCTCAATACCCACATGGCGGGTCGTCCACAACAAATCAACACGGATGGAGCGACGCAAAGAAAGAAGATGGATGACAAATCGTGTACGTAGAATGAGGATAAATCAAGAGTTATTTAAGTGTTTTATCGATTAAAATTATCGCGAAATTTAAATCTTACAAACTAGTACCATTTTTCTGGCAATTAACTCTGGAAAGGAAGAATTCGATTAAATTAACATATTAAGGTTGTAAATCGTGAAACAGTAATTTCAAAGAAAGCTTATTACTTATTTGTTTACCGTTGATCTGGTTTGCAGCTCTGTCTTCATTTTGGCACAACTTTGCAACAACTTCCGATTTGAGCATATATTGTTCTTGTTTATCTTCCGATGTAACCCTTGATGTTCTCCCAGCTTTCGTCTGTTCTAACCAGCGTTGCTTTGTTTCGGGATCTGCTGGGCCCCAGTTTTCCTTCGATTTCATTGACTTAAGCAATTTCTAAACACGTACATTTAATGGTTTATTTAATTTTTCCGCTACTACATTAAATATAAGCGGGTGCGTTGTGGTAACCAAGTGACGCGAATGATTGAACTATCAAATCCGGATTCTGAGGGAAATTTCGCTCAACGGAGAGAGTAAAAAATACTAAAATATACGCATATATCTCAATAGTCGCGTAGAAAGCATTATGTATACATTACTGCAAGGTACCCAACCCAGACTACAGGGCAGAAGTCACAATTGGGGCGAACAGCGGTAAGCTCTTCCGGAGCCGGTGTGGCAAAATAAGTTACATTTACACAAAATGGAAAAAAGGGGAAATGTAAATAAAAGTAATTTATTTTCGTATCAGCGAGCGGTTTTATAAAATAATTACCGAGTTATTTAGGGCGATAAATATGAAGCATACCTGACAAATTTAATGGTGCCCAAATGGCAATTGCTGTTTTTCTCAATAAAAAGTAAAGCAACAAGATTAGTAGTCATGGCACTTTAGTAATCTCCAGTGACGTCACAACGAAAAAATTCACGACCTCTGCGTGTATTTCAGTTACTTCGCACCACCGCGTGTCCTCCCGGCGGAAGCTATATAAACATAAATACTTGGTACTCTTCTTTTAATAATTTAAGGTTTTCTGCCGGAATGTTATTACATTTTACCAGATTAATTGGACTTTTTTTTTCTGACTATATTAGTGGGAATTTATTTCGTAATTTATTACCGGCTATCATGGAGAATCCGTAAAGGTAAGAAGATAAATATGATATATATTTCGATCAAGGGGAATTTCTATTAGTTAATTTCATTATATTCATTTGTAAGACCATTGCAGTAGAATACTTCCAATAATATAGAAATTATTAACAACAGTCTAAAAATGCTAACCGTTAAGAAATGTTTTGATATCGTCTAAGTTACTAGTTTAGCAACCGAACTATTAATTCACACAATGCAGTTATCCATGTATGAACTCCCGGATGATAGGAGTAATTTTTCAAAAGAGAAAAGACTGAAGATGGAGCCGAAATAATTTTAGGAAATATTATAATGGACGTGAAGATACACACGCAAGCAGGGAATGGTACTTTTGTGAACGGAGGTATATGTGTTGCTTCCGCTTTTGGAGTTCATTTCTCTCAACTGAATAATCTCGTCCACAAAATCAGATTTCCCATTGAATTTTTCTCACTCCTCACCCTAATAGTGAAAAATATTATGAAGACGTAAATGAGGTGCCGAGGAAACCCTAATCGCACTTTAGGTCCGGATAATACGTGGGCTACAAATATTTTCAAAGTTTATCGGGATTTCTCACCCAAAAAACCTCTTACAATCCGTCTTTAATTGTGTAATGAGTACTAGTACGTTGGAAGATGTCCATAATTACGCCCATTCCTAAAAATAATAATCACTCTAATGATTTTAATACTAATTGGAAACCTATATTTTTTCTCCCATAAATCGCTAAAATTTTCGAACCAATTATTTTTAAAAAGATTTGTCAACAAGATCAATGATTCTTTTTCGGAAGAGCACAAAGTTTTATCATCGGTAAGGTGGTCTATTGGGCCCCTTTTATATTCTATCTACACATCCGATCTACTAGAGTTTGTAATCAAACAATGCTGGCAACATTCGTTGATGATATAGTAGCCATTATTGCATCAAATAAGAGGATGCCACGAACCATTTAAATCGAGTAGTCAGCTGGGCAAAACAATGGAGAATAGTTTTTAATCCAAAATTCACAAACCGAATAAATGTCTAACGATAAAAATTAATAATAAAGTAATTCCACAAGTTCATCTCGTACAGTACTGCGGTGTGTAGCTGGACTGAAGGCTTACATGGCGTCCTCATGTGGTACAAACTCGACATCACTGTTCCGCTAAACTATTGCATCCATTATTGGGACGCAGGTCAGCATTGAATTTAAATACGAAAATAACCATGATTGCACTGAGTTGACGATATATGGGTTAGAATTATCACTTGTAGAAGTAATTTTAACAGAATTTGGCAGCAGCAGAAATCGAGGATACTTCGTACAATTACGTCTGCACCGTTTTACATCTCCAACGTAACATTACGTAAAAAATTAAAACGTTCCATTTGTCCAAGAGACTTATATTCACTGGTATCAAAAATTACTCGATAAATAGGAACACAACAGAGTGACTCCAACGTCAACAGATGTATTCATCTGGACTATCGAGATAATCCGTCTAGACGACTGAGAAGAAAGTGGTGACGGTACGCTTTCCCGATTACCTAACAGCTGAAAAAGTTCACACACGATGTATCTCTCTTTTCCAATATATTTGTTCTTTGTTTTCAGTTACTATGTGCATATAGCTAGTTATTATCGTATTTACAGAGTTCTTATATCTTCATTTGGAGTGTCTCATTGGAGACAATAAATTAATATTATAATAAATTGAAGTTAAGATCGCTGTTTTTTATGGTAATATTA
Organism: Icerya purchasi; assembly: GCA_039619475.1. NCBI lineage: Eukaryota > Metazoa > Arthropoda > Insecta > Hemiptera > Monophlebidae > Icerya > Icerya purchasi. The sequence continues at coordinate 93,374,757 of CM077115.1, forward strand.
CCGGTATAATAAAAAAAAAAAAAAAAGAAAGAAAGAAAAACAAACAAACATGCAGACACATAGCCACACAAAGCAACTTTGTACAGGTTAACAAAATTATAATTGGCTGGGTGGAGCTTCCTTCTAATCTCCCTGCTGGATGAGTGTTGTTACTGAGGAACGAGTATTTCCAATGTTGCTGTCGACAGAGAGAGCATACTGTTGCATTAAGGTGTGTTGGATGTTAAGATATATTGTTTTCGATTTGTAATACTGAAGATGTATATGTAGCAAGCAGAATGGTGTAGTTGATGTAAAACATTGCGGTGTGGCGGTAAAATCGTATTGGAGGGCCTAATGTGAGAGGGAGGCATGGTCATTTAAAGGAGTATTGACTCCTAATTAGCTGAGTAAAGGGGATGTAGTCATGTGACTAAATACTCGCTCCCGATTGGCTATTCTTCAGAAGTGACATATTCTACCTACTTATATCAAATGTACTACAACATTCTAAGATATTATCATACAACTAACGAAGCAAAAATTATTCAAAGAAATAGGAAGTAACGAGGACTATTCACTAGTACGAAAGGACGTCAATAATTTCATTGCTTAGAGTGTAGCTAATAACTTACCAGCAAATACATCTAAATGTAAACTCATTTACACGCCAACTTCTCGCTACTAGTGGTTTCTACCACATACCTCGGCATTTTATTACATGCAAAATTTTTCATTTAAAATTTAAGCATCCCCGTAAAGCGAGCAAAATTTTATAACGATGCGAAATAGTACAAATTTCGGACAACCTGAAACACATTTAATTTTGTACACTTTATTAGTCTACTTGCATTTGGAAAGCGACCTACTCTAATTTGAAATTTTGCATATCCGATGATTCGATAAATAGAATTGACAATGTACAGAAGAAGTTTTTAAAGTACTTGCAGAATAGGTTTATTAGGATTAAGCGTACTTCAGATAAGAAGAAGTACTCCAACAATTGAATATGAATAGTTTTGTAGAGCCGAAAGACTAAATAGAACTTTGCTTTTTACACAATTCAGTGCACGATAAACTGTCCCACTCTGCTGCAGAAGCTTCATGCTAAAGTTTTCTGGTATCCATCTAACGCGCAATACATTTGCAGTACAGTTTGCGAAAACTCAGTAACATTCCTTTATCTACGTTCATTATTTCATACAATAAATCAGAGAACAAACATCACGAACTAGATATATATTTCATGGTCACTGTGGCGAGTTCCTAAAAACTGTTAGGAATTCAACGATGGGCTCCTCAGCAGTCTCTTGCCTTTTCTGAGTGAGAGTATTTCTATGCACGCTGTATGTGTATGTTGGGCTGTATGCGCAGTTATAGAAATACCTAAATAAGTAATGTTAAAAAACTTCATTGCGCACGAATGTGTGTTATAATTTCGTTAAATTAATTAATTTATTACCGTTTGAACGTAGGCGTGCATTGAATTATTTTTACCGCATTATTATTGTGCTATGCAGTAATTGGCGAAAACTGTTGCACTAGCGGATCGCATAAATAACTTTTGACTTGTATTTCCTCCTCTTCATTGCGGAATTAATTTTTTTCTACTCAGCTCCGCTTCAGATTAGGATTCGTAAGTTTTATCATCTCGATACTTCTTTTGGTACAAAATTAAATCAGACACGCGAGCCGTTAGCTCCATTTCGCATATACAGACAAAACGTTGCCACTTTTAATCGACTTCGAGCATCGATACCACTATATATACCACTTTCTCCAAAAAATAATAACCCTGACAGTTACGAACGACACGAAAAAAGAGATATTTTAGGAGACTACACGTTTAGACAATTAATATTTCTAGACCAACTGCGAAACAGAAATTTACGTTTGTTCGAAGCGCTAGATATAAGAAGGTACGATTAGGAGAATTGTAAAGATTTCAATAATTATCTCCATTTCGCTTATGCGTGTACATATTCGGAACGTTTCTACTTACTTTGGCCTGCCACACTGGTAAACTGCTATGAAAAGTGTACACGCATAAATTTATTTCGATTCTACGGCTAAATACGTAAATATCATTACCTGCTTTAGAGTAGGTGCATCTTGTTGTATTATACTAATTATTGCCCAGAGCGGTATTTGCAAAATCGATAGTGCGCTCAAACACCAGCCGATACCATCCGCCCAATCAGGGTAGTCGTAATCTTTGTAGCGAAGCGGTTTAAAATCGATCATGGAGTAAATAAATATTAGCTGTAAATGTAATGTACGTTAAAAATCGCTAAATGCGCTGATAAAAAACATAGTATATTCGTTAAAAAGCTTAAAATTAAATTCTACTGTTGTTGCATGAAATTGACATTGAATGACGAATACGAATTAAAACTATAATTAACACACGGAGGCCACAAAAAAGGCTATTTTAAATTTAAGTTTAACGAAAACGATAAAAATCAAAACAAAACACAGTGCGATAGAGAAATTAGGATGAAGACCAAGAAATAAAATTAACCGTATGATAAATTAATAAAGAGATATTCGACGAACTACCGATATTCGCCGAGAAAAAGAACCTGCTGAGGTGCGAAAAACACGAGTTTTGAATTAAACACATAGATTCTGATATTTGGAAATGTATAGAATAAAATGCAATATGTAGTTTTCTCTCAAACGTTTATTTAGTACCTTAAAACGTACAAAAGCGACTGAAAAAAATTGGAAAAAAGTGAAAAAAAGCAGTAAAAATTTTGAAAAATCCGTAAAACTATTTTCCCCCCCTAGTTGTTAGTCATTTTCTTCGGGTATTCTTTGAACATTGCTTTTTTTTTTTTTATTTTTCTTCGTTGGAGTTTCGTTTTCTTCTTTCTTTCTCGTGTCAACTTTGCTGCAGACTCTTCTACAATTACATTCGCTGCATTCGAGACTGTTTTTCCGGCTTAGGTTAGTCAGGTTTAGGAGTTACGGAATTGCGTTTTTTTTTGGATCGGTACATAAAGAAGCAAGATTATCGTACAACTTTCTAATTATAAACGGGCGAGGGATAAATCGTTTGCTGGTGTACAGAAACCTCTAGGTAAAATTTTTCCTTTTTCAGGCGATTTCATTTTTTTAAAACTGGAAATGGTGATACTTAGTAATACCCATTGTAAAAACGATACCGAATTAATAATGTGATAAAATTAAAACTGGAGAGATGAATATACAGAATCGCAACAATGCACCTGGTAATTGTTGATGAAAATCTTGAAATTTTGTGTCCTAAATTCACCATTCGACTTTGCTCGCATTCAAAGCAACATTGAATTTTTTGTGGCAGGATCGATTAACAACTTCTTTAAAATCTACGTAGCAATCGACGTTTAAGCGTCCAAAATTTTAATTTAACTAGGTCAAAATTTGGCAATGATGCTCTATTGAGTTGGCAGCACCTTACATACAGGCATACGCAGTACAGAAGTACATTATGGTAGTATTACTTGGCGTAAACTTTAAACGCGTTTTCCTCGTAAACTACTTTTCGTACCACAGGTCCCCTTTTTCGACAAACGTCACATATATATATATATATATTCGATGAACGAACTACGAACGGGAGAGAGTAAAACAAAAGGGGTCGATTATAAATAACAAAACGCAACTCAGTGGGTTTTTTCTCGATTAATAAACCTCACATAAAAATTAAATTGTAAAAAGTAATGAAATATTTCAAATTAATAAAAATAATGATATTAATTAAATAGGCTTTGAACTTTTATTATGTTCTTTCTTATTATTAGGAAGTTTTCCAAACGACTGCAGTTTTTGCTACATCCGTGCTGCCGAATTACTTTATTGTTAATCGTTTACAATTCTTAAATGAGTAGATTTTTAAAAGTAAGTATGTGAACGTATCAATAACTTTCGGGTTAAAATATAAAATGGAAACTTCGCCTATTTGAAGAACAGTTCATATGCGTATCTATTATTATATTGGTAAAGTTTTTTCAATAGAAAATTAAATTGGTGTCATGTTAGTGTTATTTTTGAAGTTTCACTGACCGATGGCTAGTCTGGGTACTGAATTTAATGTGGCGGCAGAGCATGAAAAAATCGGTGACTTATTTTGTTTCACTTTATTTAAACAAAAAATGTTATCTCTTAAAATTATAAATAATTTATTGTTTATCATATGAACTTTAAATTTCTGCGATTCACTGAAGGATAGAATTTTCAGTCGTCGAACGATCGATAAATATCATTTTAGCTCTAACAACAAAAGAAGAAATAGTAAAAATTACTTCTGATAAGCTTTATGGGAGTAGAAGTGTAGAGAAGTAAACGGAGAACAGTTTAGGCAGTTTTTGTTATTGAATATCAACCAAAATATTAAGATTTTAGTTTTACAACTAATAACGAATACTTTTGCGTTTTTAATTCGAATACGTGTCGATTAATTTGATATATTTTTTTTGTATATATATATATATATATATATATATATATATATATATATATATATACAACGAACCAAAAAAGTCTTCATTCGCCTATCATTTTTTCTAAACCCGGTATAACGTAAGAAAGAAAATGTAAGAAAAAAAATTTAAAGTAAATTATTTTATACCTATTTGTGTTTTTTATTAAAGAATTTATTTACATTATATTTATACATTTTAACAAACAGGTCGTGTATTTATCTGTGTTTAGTTTTTATTTCATTTCAGTTTAAAACTGCATCGTCCTTATTAGAAGACTATACATATACAAACATATAAACGTGATGCGTGAGGGAGGGTGCAAGAGAGAGTGAACGATAACTAGAATTATCGACAAGACCAAAACAGAAAAAATCTGAAATCGAGTTGAAAGTAATCTCATAAAACTCTGCATACTTTAGGTTCCTTCTTTTCCTTCGCACGACATCACTTCTGAAGGGCCAAGCGGAGTTGGTTCTGCCCTCCCCTCTTTTTTTTATCCCGCCTTTAGTTACATTTACGGTCAACTTCCATCCTTTTGCTCAATTTTTTATGCGGAATCTATTGCTATTCTACGCGCTGTTCTTTTTGTTTCCTCATTAATTAGTTCCTCACAAAGCGCTCATAATCTCCGATTCTAAAAGTGCTTTACAGGGGCTATCACATCTAACCTTCCTGATCATTCTTCCGATTATGTGATACTTATTTCTAATCCGTGATCTTTTCTTCTTCCACTCGATCGAGATCAATCTTCTGCGGAGATTCCTAGTGTCATTTAGACACTGAATGTAAGAAATTAGTGGGGATTTCACTAGTGTGTCTGTTCTTCCATTTCCTATGGCAGATTTTTAGCCACTTTTTCAGCTCATAATATTGCTCTTCTTTCTTTAAATGATACTCATTATAGACTATGGCTTAACTCCTATTCTTCTTCATTTTCTAATCCTGCCTCTATTTAGTCTCTTTATTCAGCCATCTTTTCAACCCTAATCATGATTTTCTAGATACTTTCCCTCTCTTAAACGCTCTACAATCTCTGCTATTTGGCGCCTTAAACGCTCTACAATTTCTTTCTCGACTTTTTTCAGTGGCATTTACTCCATTCTGTCCATTCCACCCCGCTTCTAATTACTTTCTTTGTGACATATCATCACATTTTATTAGAATGTGTGGCCTTCGCTATTGAACAATCGTCCTTCTACTTTTTTCTATTAAAACTCGGTATTCCTACTTCCCTTATATGGTGTGTTTCTTACATTCTCTCATTTCCTTTCCTGCCCTTGAAGTATTTTTATCCTCTGTCCTTAAACACAAAAGAATATAAACGTATTGTTCCTCTTTCCCATTTCTTGGGCTTATGTCGTTGCTGACAAACTCATTTAAAAAACAAAAAAAAAAAAACAAAGTATTTGCAAAGAGTTGTAAAGAAGTATAAATTTATTCAAAAAAAAACAAAACAAACCCGAGTGCGCAATTTTTTAAAATTAATATTGCGTTACGTTACGCTGTACACATAATTGGAACAAATTGTAACAAGTAGTAATTTACGGAAAAATAACCGGAACAATCACTGCACGCAACGCAATGAAGCTCCATACAAAGATTACGATTTCCCAAAAAAACCGTCTTTATTTATTTTTTTTTAATATATTTATTTATTGTCGCTCGACAATGGAGCCATTTGCGACGAATATATTACATCTTAACAGTTAACTTATTTAGATACTATTATACATATTTACATGTTTTAGGTATGTTAGTACATTTTCACAATTTGATCTGTTGTTGTAAAGGAGTTCTGGTATAGGTTTTCGTACCATGTCGCAGGCTGCTCGCTGTGTTTCCCACTTTTTGCATGTGAAGAGGTGGTCTATCAAGAAAGTCTCTGCGCAGATTTCACAAATGGGCGTCGGCTCCTTGTCGAGGATGTACTTGTGGCTAAATGAGCAATGCCCTATTCTTAGTCTCGAAATAACTGTTTCATCCTGTCTTTTTGGCCAATAGTTGGTTTCCCAGTCGGCAATTTCGTTTTTGATGCGGCGTAGTTTGTTTTGGATTGGAGAGATTCAATTTCACTCTTTTTGCCAAGCTGAGCGAGTCACCTTTCTGATATGTCTGGTTAAGGACGAGTCCATTTTTTCGCGTCGGTTTAAGTCTGTTATGGTTTCTTGAAAGGTTGTGTGCCATGGTGGTAGTTCTCTTATGTCCTTTACGATGTCTGGTGTGCCAAAGTTGATGTTTTTAATTGTATTTAGGCATCGTGTATTTCGAATGGCTTCGGAGTTTTTGGGTATTTCTCATATAGTTGAATAAAGTTTGGCGAAATAGTTTTTTCGGAAGTAGGATTGGTTAAATTTGAAATCATTTTTGTATAGTATTTTAGGGATGAGAAAATTCTTCTATGTTGCAATGGAAAGATGTTTGATTCTAGATGAAGGCTAGCAATTGGGCTGGTGTAAAATGCTCCTGTAATGAGTCTTAGAGCTGAATTTTGAACGGTGTCGAGTTTTTTCAGAACATTTTCTTTGGCACTACTGTAAATCACGGAGCCGTAGTCCAACTTGGAAAGAGTCAGCGCCGAGTAAAGGTTTTTTAGAGACTTTCTATCTCCACATCTCATTCATTATGAGAAACCATTTTTATCACACTAAGAGATTTATGACAGTTTGTTTTGTAAGTCTTCTATGTGTTTTCCAAAAGATAATTTTCGATCTATTTCTAGTCCTAAAATTCTTATGTTATCGAAACTTTGAATTAGCGTATTATTACTTAGGTGGACGTTACACAATCTGGAGGTTTAATTCGTTTATTACTGAATGTGATTGCTTTTGTTTTATTCATTGAGAAGGAGGATAGTCCATTTGATGAAGCCCAATCAAGCAGTTTGTTCGTTGTAGATTGTAAAGTGCTATTTAGATTATCTAAGCTTGAGGAAGTCATATAAATGACTAAGTCGTCAGCAAACAGTTCGTATTTGACTGGAGGATCTATGATTTTAGATATATCTGATATACCAATTATGAACAAAGTTGGGCTAATTATAGAGCCCTGCGGTGTGCCATTTTCTTGTATTTTTGGGAGGGATAAGACATCCTGAATGCGAACCTGGAAAGTCCTATTTGACAGAAAGTCTTTTATGTATTCAAGCATATTTCCGTTTATATTCCATTCCATGAGCGTTTTAATGATTTTATGCCTCCATATTCTATCGAAGGATTTTTCAAGGTCAAAACTTATGAGCATGCTGTATTGACTCGTTACAAAACCGTCACAAATATGCTGTTGTAACTTCGCTAGATGATCTATGGTGCTTCTTCGAGAGCGGAAACCATATTGCATTGGATCCAATAGTTTCTTTTGTTCAAGAGTCCATTTTAATCTGGTGTTTATTATTTTCTCCATGACTTTACATAACGTGTTGGTAAGCGAGATTGGACGGTAGCTAGAAGGAGAAAGGGAATCTTTTCCTGGTTTTAATAACGGGATTATGTGAGCGTTTTTCCAACTGTCTGGTATCTTTTTAGATTTCCAAATAAGGTTGAGGAACTTGCTAATTGTGTGAAGAGATGCAGAATTTAATTTTTTGACCATATCTATATGGATGTCGTCTGGTCCAGCGGCTGAGGATTTCATATGTTTCAGGGCGTATAAAAGTTCGTCATATGTAAGAGGTCGGTTGAAGTCATGGTTAGGCTCATCTATGTAATTTAAATCTTGTTGTTCAATTCAACGCTTTATGTCAATGAAAGCAGTTGTGTAATTTTCTGTAGAGGACATTTGGTAGAAGTGGTTAGCGATCTGGTTGGCGACATCTGTTTTATTCGAGAATATTTTAGAATTGTATTCAATCGCTGTGATTGAGGTGAAATTTTTTTTGTTTGATAACATTTTTACTTTATTCCATACTTCTTTTATAGGGGTGTGCGAGTTGAAAGAAGAAGTGAATTTTATCCATGATAGTTTTTTTGCCTCCCGAATGGTGTGTTTGCATCTTGCTCTGGCAATTTTAAAATTTTTTAAATTTTCTTGACTAGGATGACGTTTGACTAAGGTTAACATACGGTTTTTTTGTTTTACTGCTGTTTTGCATTCATTGTTCCACCAAACTGTTTGTTTTTTTGTTATGGTTGCACTGTTTCGAGAGATGTATTGAGTAGCGGTTTCCAGGATACCCTTCACGATATGGTTATTTGCCTCATTTATGTCGCTGAGATTTTCTGGAAGTTGTAAATTTAACAATTCGGTGTTGTTTTGCCAATCTGCGTCTTTGATTCTCCACGTCTTTATTTATTAACGTTATATTCTCATTCCCTTTCCATTTTCAGTTTTTACATTCGCTTTTTAATTTAATAATATTCAGGAAAACAGAAAGACATTATTTTTCACTGTAAAATCATAAAAATATTTGAAAAAAGGTAATTGTACCGGGAACAACCTTTGTTATACAGACACATTTATATAAATATATTAAACATGAGGATGGTTATGTGCATAATTTTATATATCTATATGTAATATTTATATATGTGCATGTAAACATGTATATATAAATATATCTTACCAACAGAATAACGGGAGCACAAGCACCCCATGTCACTCTCCAGTATAGACCAGGCATAAATCCTAACATGAATTTGAAGTCATGACACATTCTTTTTAAACCTGAAATTATAAACATATTATTTTTGCGTAAATAATTTACCATAAACATACAACAATCCTACTTGTGGTTCCAGAAACGAAAATATTAATTAAGGAGTCTGCAAAAAAAAAAAAAATCCCTAGAAAGTTAAATTTAAATAGATGTGTTAGGAAGAAACGTAAGTTTTCTCATCAATAAACTTTCTTTTTATTGATAATCGATTTTTTAAACTTCTGCTGTCAAAATGTAAATCTTGGTTATTGAAAAGGCCTGTGAATATATATATATATATATATTGCAAATGTCCTCCATTCCAACGGGAATTTTTTTATATGTTCGGATAGCCTTAGTTCCTTTCTGGCTATTAAGGGTTGTCATTTTAATCATAAAAGTCACCCTCTAGTATTGGAAATCAGGAATAAATGCTCGCGTACTGTACAGCTTGGTGGAATTATCAAGTTTTGCTGGTTGCCTAGTCACCGCGGTATTTTTCTTAATGATAGTATTGATACGGTATATGTAGGGAGATTAGTTCCTATATATTCCATCTACCAACTTAATGGACAAAATTAAAAGGGATAATAAAGCAGACTGGCAAGCTTTTATGGATTTTTGTCTCAGTATAGGTAGAACAACATATAGGGTTATTCAACCATCTTTGCCCTCTTTGCCCTGGTTTGTCCACATCTTTGATTCCACCTGGTACAGTTCGTAGATCGCAGGTTGCGTTCGGCTAGAGTGTCGCAAACATTTTCTGTAGTAGGTGTTCTATACTGAAGTTGTGATAATCATACGAGTACGAGTTGTTTTATGAGGATATTAATCATTTTAGTTTTAATTGGTTTGAACGTAGTAGAATCACTCTAATTGATGAATTAATGGCTATTGGAATATATCCGTCATACTGTTATATATTCGTCACTGTGTGCTGATGACCGTACGTTAGTAATTTTGTTCAAATTTGTAAGTACGAACCGTATACTTATTTAGTTGATACTTCCCGAAAATAGATTTGTTCCTAACAGTTGAATTGTTCCCTTTTAGTTTCTTTCCTTTTTCTTTTCTCGGCTTTACTCACTTTCTTAACTCTTGCTGTTCAGCCGCACTCCACTGTTTGCTGCACTTGGGATATGGTCAGTTTTTCATTTTCTACTCATTCCCTTTCGGCATTCGTCGTGGACTATGTTAAAGTATTGTAGTCATGTTTGTTAGAACTAGATTCATAGAATTTCGTCAGTGGCTAAATGGTTTTTCACCAGACCAAAAAAAAAAAAAAAAAAAAGAAGATGTCGGAGATGAAATAAAAAACGGGAAGTTCCAGAACTTAGCCGAAACTAGATTAACTTCCAAAGTTTCATTTAGTTTTTTATTAACTTGACCGCTTACCATAAATCCACGAAAGACTTATACACTCTGCTATCGCAATAAATAGCACCGCTATTCCCCCGCCGTACACATCCATCAACGTTAAAACGTAATTACCGCCCTGAAAAGAAAAAGCGAGAAAATTATAAATATTTTAAAATTTTTCGTCCACAATAAACTCATTTTTTCAGTGTGAATAGGCTGCTGAAAAAGAAAAGAATACACAAAATGCTCCAAAAAAATTATTTACAAACTCCACATGGAAGAATCAGGAATAATATAATATAACACCACATTAAGAAATGAAATAATTTATGCGTTTAATACTTATTAATTTACAATATATTATATGTGTATATGTATGAATTTGCATTCTTTCTATATTCTGTTAGCGTATACATTAAAATGAATAATTTTGAACTCGAAGAAAATACTACAAATTCACACTACTCCAAGACAGATCTAGTTAAAAGTGAGTATAATACGACCAATTTACAAAGGCGGGGGGGGGGGGGGGTAGCAAGCAGTGTGATAATTATAGGCCGATTACACTGATCTCAGTTTTAGCAAAAGTCATTGAGACTTATGTAGGTAAACATTTGAAAAACTATCTGGAAGATAACCATTTGTTAAATGAGTATCAACTTGTTTTCAGAGAGAGAAAATCTACTACAGTTCTGCTTAGGTCTCTCTTGGACACATGCAACCGTTAAGCAGTTCCTGTTAGTTTCTTTAGATCTCGCAAAGGCTTTTGATTTGGTATACCGAGATTTATCAATGCAAGAAATAGATAATATAGGAGAATAAAAGGAAAATATTTGAATTGGTTTAGGAGTTATCTGAATGAACGGGAAAATCACTAGTAAAGGTTAGAAATGTTTACAGTAATAAAGGGACGATGAATTATAGGGTGGGGCAAGGAACGATCTTCGCTCCGTTTACTGTTTTTGATATAAACAAATACGTTACACCGATACGTTAAAAACTCCAGGCTGTATGTTTATGCAGATGATATTGCATTGGTGATGAAACACGCCAATGTGCAGCTCGCAAAAAAGTTTTCTGCAAGAAGATCTGAATAAGGTATGCAAAAATGGGCACATGATAGGAAATTGTTAATTAACGCTACAAAAACTAAAATAATGTATGTAAGAACCCCCCTTCCAAGTTGGTCCAGAAGGTTCGTGACTAGGATTGTTTTACATAGCGCGTTGTGTCTACATAGGGAAGTGGTGTGTTGTTGTGATTATTTAAAAACCGTCGAAGAATTGAAATACCTTGGCTTAACTTTTGATAAGGTTTTAACACGGATCAATCCATATTAATAATACTGCCAAGAAAATCATCAGGCAATCTATACCGGCGCTATTCAAATTAAAACAGGTGATGACGTACAAGATATATTAAGACTATATTTTGAATCTTTGATATTTACTAGAATTAAATATGGAATAGAAATTGTGGAGGAGACGGTTATAAAAACAACTGAAATAAGGAAAATTAGCAGGATGCAGAAACCCGTTTGAAAATAATTCTATATACGCTTCTCCTTTTACTGTCATTCTGTTCTGCATTTGCATTTATTAAGTTTTCAACCTTCTATTCTTTATGTATCTTCCTTCCCTATCCATCTTTTTTAGTATTAGTGCCACCATATCGGCAATATCAGATCGAAAATTAAAAATCTTTTTCTTCCACTTTCTTTTTCCCTGTGGAATCCTTAAATGATAAGTCTATTGAAAGAATATGTACACATATACGGCTTTTTAATCTAATTTTTAGAAAAATTCCTACGTATTTTTCAAGTGTCGCTGATAATATGTGCTAAATATGTATATAAATATTCTATACGTCATGGCGATTTATAAGAACCTATGTAAGATGGTGAGCGTTCTATGAGTAAATAAAAATTATAATACAATCAGTTGAAAAATTATTTTTCGAAATTCTGCAATCAGCAGAAAGAAAAAAATGAAAGAGTACCCAAAATTCTAACTTTTTCACAGTTTACCCTCTAATCATTAACGTATTTCAAATATTTTACAAATAACATTTTGCATGTGCAAGATAAATTGTTCATCTTTTTAATGAAATTAAAAGCTTAATCTTTTCTAAACATAGTAACAGAAAAAAAACACGCGTCTATTAGTATTATAATGAAATTTTTAATTTAAATAACGAAAACTGATCGGCAAACTTTACTATTTTATTGAAGTAGATCTAACACTTACGTATTCTGCGTTATTGTTTTTATCAATTGACGATAGAAGAGGTTAAAGGAAAAGATCATTACGTTAAATCTAATCTTTATTATTTAACGGTTTTTATTGACCATACAAAATGTGCGTCAATTCTTAGTGCTTTATTGCAAAACCAAACTTGTATGAATTTCGTAACGTAATACGTTTCGATAAAAGTTACAAACACAGCAGCGAAACAGCAAAATTTATACTAATAGACAACATTTAATTACGATGGATAAAAACAGAACAAAAACAACTAATCACCTTTATCTTATCGGTTAGCGCAGGTAAAATATGTATAAAAATATGCGACATTTATTTAATATTTACACTAATCTATTTATTAAAACGACTAGAATGTAACGAATTTATTTGACTGAAAATGACCTATGAATTATTATAATCTCTGTGAATTTTTTCTTTTTTAAGTTTGTAATCGGAGAATAATTGTTGAATTTCCGTAATTTGCCAATTAACAATAGTACTTACACGAGTTACGCAACTTAAGCCAATAATATACGAAATCACAGCGGTTACTATACAGAAGGACAGTTTGTGAGATCTTAATATGGCAAATTCGTCCGATAAACTGGTTAACACGTTCTCTAACAAAGCAAACTGAAATGTGCAACAAAAAAAAAACAGAGAAATATTTTAATGCATGAACAGTTTCGATCAAGTTTATATGTTTTTTGTGTTTCATATTCAATTGGCTTAATACCAGCTATAACGATGACTGACAAATAACTTATATATAGAACAATCAGTGTTATTTGTCGGCCATCGTTATAGCTGGTATTAAGCTAATTGAATATGAAATACAAAAATATATAAGTTTGGTCGCAATTAAAAATAATATAGATCGTCCGTTCAATAACGTAATATATAAAGTACCATTTTTCGAATATGAGAAGATAAACTACTTAAAGTAAAACAAATGAAAAAACTTACGGATAAATTTTATATAAATAAATTTCATGGAATAATTATAATGGAACAACGTAAGTCAATTTTTACCATGTATAATAGATTTAAAAATAATCAATATACGCCCAATTTTTTTTTTAATGTCCAATTTATAACAGTGCACGGTTTATTTAAGGTATATTTATATAAATTTAAGATGAAAACTTTGTAATATGTAATTTTAGAGATGATGTTTTTCATATGCTGCAAAGATGCAATTATAATAATCATAGTAATAGACACTCTGTAATTATAATATAAAACAACTCATATACAAATTTATTTTAATGAATTTAACAAATTTTCAATTGAAGAAATAAAATTCCGAAAACATAATATACATTTATATTTAATTATTGTAAAAAACTGTAAAATGGAAATTAATATAATACCAAATACTTAATTATCCGGGTTATATTAATTCCATTATTATAATAAATTAGTATTTTAGTAAATAAATGTACCCTACCGGACGTTTCGAGAATAGAGAAAAAAAAAAAAAAAACAGTTTTAGACGACTATCATTATTATTTTTACGAAATTTTTCAATCTTTACAATAACTCTAAATTATGTTAGGATTTTAATTTGCCCTCATTACGAATATTGATAGCGGTTACATTATTGATTAATATTATATATATATGTGTGTTTGTGTGGGTATTATCATGAAGTATATTTATTTATAAATAGTACACTAAAGCCTTGTAGTTAATTATTGTATATACAGAATATTTGAACACTACGATAAAAACAAAAAATAGTCGTTTCCATAGAATTCATAAAAATTTCAATTTTCTTTTCCACTTTTGTCAAAAATTGAAAATAAATAAATTTATTCTGAATTTCGGTCTATTTAATTCGAGCAATTATTATTTCGCAGACATTTCGGGAGGTTTGAACCCACCTCCAGATACGGCCCTGTATGTATATATATATATGTATATATACGAACATAAACATTAGTGGGGCGAAGTTTCAAGTTTTAGCTTTACTTCCTGTGAAAAAAATTCAATTGGTCCCTTAACAGAAGAAAAAAGTTAATTATAACAAAACACTTACTAAACAAAAAAAAATATATATAATGTCCGTTGTATTTGGCTGCTTGTTTTTACAAAAACGCATGGCCATCTTATTAATTGAGGAACAAATCGATCGATTAAATATTACTGTCTAATTTTGTTTTGATACATATAGTATATATCAATATATATGCATATTTTTTTTCCTTCGAATTGGCCAACTTAGGACCACGATATTTTCACCTGTTTGAATTTCTAGCTTTCGTCTGTATCCAATATTGCCGCAACCGCTGTCAACATTGCTCTTTTCTTTCTTCAGTCTACTGTTTTCCGGTTCGTTATTTCGGTTTATCTCTAAAGCCGAAATATTCCATTAGTTTCTTTCTCAACGGATAACGAGCTTCGATGTCACTCGTTTCTATACCAATTTCATTCAAATCACTTTCTACCTTCTCGAGCCAACTTCATATATATATATATATGTATGTATATTAATGACATCATTCTTAGCCCAATCCCCATCACTTTTTGTTGCAAAACCTTACATATATTGCATATATAGGAAAGCAAAGTATCGACAAAATCGATTGCTAAAAAATGATAACCTCGCATTCTTATTAAGAAGACAAAGCGGCAAAAATGACTGTTTGGCGTTGTCAATTTTCCTCGTTCTATACGAAGTATAAAAGTGATAGAGCTGGGGTCTAGGGTTGTTTCCAGGCGGGATCAAGGGGCAGAGCCCCTTAAAAGGCACGAAGGCCCGAGTTATGTTAATGAAAGTCATTCTTAGACCGATCCGTATTACATTTGTTATCCCAAAACGTTTCATTTTTGTCCCAAAATGTTTCATTGTAAAAAAAATGAATGTAATTGAATAGAACACGTCACTTCTTTTTTTTTTTTTTTTTGTATTGAAATCTGAAAGAAGGACCTTGTCAATTTTCCTTATTTTATAAAAAGTATAGAAGAGATAGAACTTGTGATTAGGAGATACCTCTCGGCGGGAACAAGGAGCAGAACCCCTTGCGAAGCACGAAAAACCGAGTTATATGTATATATACATTTAAGTGCACAATTTACTAGATTAATTCTTGCGACATTTAAAGTCTGTTCTCGAATGGGAAAGTTGAATTGCATCGACGTCTGCATGTTACCGAAATCGCTTCTCATGTGTTATTGTGGCAAAGGCTTCAATCATCTCGTTGATTATCTTCATGCAGAGATCCCTACGGACATCGGTTAGTAACAGTGGACACTGATAGGCTAGAGGAATATTAATATTTTGGGGAGTTTGATCGAGTATCTGTTATTATTTTTAGCATTAGTCCGAGTTTCTGTGCCGTAAATGTTCGAATAGGATTGATGATTTGTCGGTATAAATCGGCCACGAATCGGTCGCCCGCACATAACTTTTAAATGCTGTAAATGCAAAAGTCAATCGGAATCCTTGATTTTAACGAGAGAAATTCTTCGCGCACTCGGTAAAGATTTACGTATGTGTGTTGTTCGGAAGCGTGAAAATATCATTTATCGATTCCCAAATTATGAGAAATTCGTAAAAGGACACGCTCTGGAAAACTGTTAAACACATATCTAAAGGTCAGTTGAAAAAAATTGTGCTCATTGATGAAAAAATATTCCTTGTTGAAGAGAAATTGTATAAGTCAAAGACAGGACTTGTGTCAGAAATTTTTATAATGCTAAAGAAAAAAATGTCCTCGAGTCTGGAGAGACCGTCAACCATCGATAAGCGCTGCTGGTAGGGTGTAGCTTACGACGGTATCACTTCTATTCCGTTCTGTGAAACAGTGATTAGTGAATTATCGCAGAGTGAAATTGGCCATCTGTGGAAGTCCCGATCTTAACTGGTGCGCGGATCGCTGGAAAAGCACGCCTGTAGTCGTCCCCGCATTTCTTTAAGGAATTGAAAATAAGGTGGGTAACATGGAAGAGCCGCGTGCGAAATACCGTGCGTGCACCAACCGACGAGTGGCCGAATCAGTTGAAGTTATCTATCAAAGGCCCCACTTCGGATAAATTCGATACGTGTAAATTTAAAGCCCTTTTCGTGTTTTTTAACGATGAAATTATAAAAGTTTACGAGTTTTCTTAAAAATGAAGTTGCGACAGAATTTATGGCGAGAATAGACACAGTTGGTGGTCGGATGTGTATTCATCGTTTTTTGTTTTTTTTTCATTAGTTTCCCATTGCAATCATAATAATGCTTTAATGAAAATGTTCTTAACGACAAATTTTTACGGAAATGACACATAAAAAATTTCGCGACGTTGCAAAATAAATGTTTTTACGATATCCACTATCGCGACGAAACACTTAACTGCTTATAACTGAACTCGGACACGACGGGGAGAGATGCGATTACTCTATAGCGTACACCACCTGTCTGTCGAAAGAAATATGTTCGGGAAAAAAAGGGGAACAAAATGGACCCGCTCGAAGAGCCTGGACATTTTTCATAAATCTATTTAATATAGGGTTTTTTTGGGGTTTTTTTTTTTTTTTTTTTTTTTTGTATGGCCCAATAATTTTTGCCTGCTAGTTTTGGTTTAAAAGTTTATGAAGCTTTTTTAAGTGATACTATTAGCATAACGACTTAATAAAAACGGAAAAGTCGCAATTCCGTTCAATAAAAATTGTAGCAATAATGCGAAAGTGATGGGAAAATGAAATATCTGAAAAATAAAGGAAAAATTTATGCTGAATTCCCCGTTTAGTTTTGCGTAATTTCTACGTAAATATCGGGTTTTAACTTTTTTTTTTCATTCATAGTGTAAAGAAGTATTTGTTGAAGCTGCGCTGACGTTTATAAGTCTGACCTCCTTAATACTCCTAACTTATTTAAATATTTAATAAATCATCATCTGCGTGTCAGCCTTGCGGCCCGGTTCGCAGCATGCACCAATCGTCTCCAGGCCAGCCTGTCCATCGCCCTCTTCTTTAATTCGGAGTATGATGACATTCCAGTCTCCTTCAGTATAGTATCCGGGAAAGTTATTCGAGGACGCCCGCGCGTCTTTTTCCCTGTTAGTGTTCTTTCTATTACATCTTTTAATATATTCTGGTCCTGCCGGAAAACATGTCCTAGCGACTAAAGTCGAGGTTTTGCGAATCCGTTGCATAATATTTCTTTCTTCCCCCATTCTTTCCAGTACTTTCTTGTTGCTTACTTTGTCTGTCCACAACTGATTTTCTGCAACCTTCTCCAGCACCACATTTCGAATGCCTCAATCTTGTTCCGCTCTGCTTGTTTCAACGTCCATGTTTCCGCACCATATAAAGCAATCGACCATACAAATATTTTTACCCCAATTTTTACGCACATCTACGGCTAAGGATTTTTGGGTGAGTAAAGCCTGCTTGTTTTTAAACGCCATTTTACCCCCATTGCAATACGCCTGCCGATTTCCTGAGCACAGTCCATGTTATCTGCTATCATTTGACCGAGATATTTAAACGCTGTGATACCTGTTCGATGACTATGTTTTCCAATTTTATTCTTACTCGCTGACGAGTTTTACCAAACACCATGATCTTAGTCTTTGAGGTGTTAATACCTTCATTTCCTGTTTATTCACATTTTCATTTAATCTT
Organism: Icerya purchasi; assembly: GCA_039619475.1. Taxonomy (NCBI): domain Eukaryota; kingdom Metazoa; phylum Arthropoda; class Insecta; order Hemiptera; family Monophlebidae; genus Icerya; species Icerya purchasi. The sequence continues at coordinate 93,393,048 of CM077115.1, forward strand.
CGGATCATTGTTGATAACGTTTTGGCACTACCAGCTAGCAAAGCCTGGTCGTCAGCAAATTTAACGATGTGATATCGTCTACCGCCAACCTTAAGTGTCCATATTTTAATAAATATAAATTAAAAAGTTGTTTTTTTTTTTTTCGTTTTCTCGGGCACGTCTATAGTAGATCTTAGCCCAGAAATGATGCGAGGGGGAAGGATCAATTAGCTATAGACTAGGACAGATATTGATAAAATAAAAGAACTCGGAATAAAGGAATAAGAAGAAGAACTGGAGAGCTTAAGTGATAATAGGTCGGAATATAAAACAGAGCACGTTCGTTCAAGAGGAACGAACATTGAAAAAAATACGGTCAGCATCACAGACGGCTTCGTCCTTTAAGACGGAGAATTACGAGAAAGTACAAAAAGAAAACGAAAACGTGAGCAAGGAAGGAAAGTATTATTAAAACGTAAACGAATAAAAGAAGACAATAGCGGAACGGCGAACCGAAGGAAAATCGTAAAACAGAGGTTCCGTGTATGAAGAGTAGAAGATTAAATGGATAGGTAGAAGGAAGGTTGGTGTTGAAAAAAGAGAAGCCATAAATATCTATGACCGGAATCTAGGATGAAATTTATGCATGCATAATAAATTCTGCTTTTCGGGGCTCGCGAGGGAGCAATCCTATCCCCCCCCCCATTGACACGCAATCTTAACTTCTTCACGCGTTAAATTTGGAAACTCCGCCGCTATAGAATGATTTTGTAAATGACTACGATGTAATTATTTCTGTGACGATAATTTTAGCAATATTGCTGTTCGAATTTTAAGATCTGAAATTGTATCAAATAAAAAAGTTTGTGCGAAATGTATAGTTTTGCAACAACGAGCTGTAGTTTTTAAATGCGATATTGCAGATTAACAGGTAACTCAGCGGTGTTTGAAAATAAAATCGAGGGAGGAACTGCCCATCTGCCTAATCAGAAAAAGAATGACGATTTATCGAGAAGAAGAACAGCTGTGACATTTTATGTGATGCGATTTTTCCGAGTTTTGTTATTGAAAGCATTTATTTCTTCCTTTCCAGGATGGTTGCTTTTGACATTTCTATCTCGGAAAGGTAAACAGCGAATATTACCAGCATTTTCATTTTTCCATTTTCGATGAAGTTCCGATATTGCACGTTTTCCAATAATTTACCGAACTAGATTGGAAAATCCAAATCAACTATTTTTAGTACTTTGCATATCAGTACGGTTTTGAGACATTTTTGAAAATTCGCTACGAATTTATATTATCGATAACAAATTTACAGCAGCTCGTTTTAATTAGGTTTCCCTTTAAAACGTTTTCTATTGCATGAGAAAGGTATTATAACGAATCGTATACTTTATTTGTATTGTTTTTTTGTTTTTTTTTTTAAAATTTAATAATGACTCTTCAAGCGTATATCAAAACTGCCATAACCGGTTAATTCTTGACTGGTAGAGAATTCTTTTTTTTTACTACTAATTTAGGCCGCCAATTTCTTCGGTGTAAATCTTATGACTATTTTGTATTTAGTTTGGAAACTTTTGGAATAGTTTTTGAAATAACGCGGTTAAACTGTGTGCACTCTATGTACGTTAGTGTGTATGGATTAAAGTATAAACAAGTTTTGATTACTTCACTGTCTAATCCGAGAATAAATAGCATCAGGAAAAACAGAACTGACCATAGCTGTGGAAATGGAAGACGAAGCAATGCTTCTGGGTACGCTACAAATGCTAGACCAGGTCCTTCTTTGACTACATTATCAATTGGAACCTTCAAGTCATGCGCCATTGCTCCTAGTATCGAAAATGTAACAATTCCCGATATCATGCTGGTTATCGTGTCCATCACGCTAACAACTAAAGCATCTCTAAGGAAAGAGTATTAAACATTATATACTTCGACGTAACACTGATGTATAAGTAAATGAATTTTAATAAACGATTTCGGACTATATATTAATTTAAACTGATCGATTTTTCTTCGCTAATCAATTACTTTACTATTCATTTTTCGTAATTTGTACGCTGATCAATTTTTGAAATTTAGCATTTTATTTGTTTCTCTTTTTTCATCCTGACAAGATCACGACGGCACACAACAAACCGCGTTGCTAAATTTTGAATTTTTCATTTAAAATTCTATTACTGACAATGAGACGACACTATATCTAACACTATATCTCGAACAGAGTGCTGCAAAAACCGTAATCTTAATTGCTTTGAAGTTGATCAAATTTTCATATTGCAAAATCGAAAAAATTGTAAAATTGGCGAATTTCGATCTCTCGCAATAACCATTAACCGTGTTAATCTTTCAGACAACGTCGATCAATAGTATTAACTTTGTTTTATGTATAACTGATAATTATCGGTAATAGTGCATCTTTTGTAAAAACAAACTTACCGATAAACATTATTGTTAAAATCGTTATAACTACTGTACATAATCAGGCCACCCATGGACACACTTAATGAAAAAAACATTTGTCCGGCAGCTGCTTGCCATACCTGAAAACATAATTGAAATAGAAATAAAAAAGTGAAACAGAAACTGAATTTAATTTGTTAAAATGAATTTTTATTTTCAAGATTTTTTACTAAATCTTTCATAAAAATCCGCCAACATGAGACATATTTTAAACAAAAATTATCACGTATCAAACATTAAGGCAAATATCTAAAATAATGCGAGCGATTACTGATTATGTCCAATAAAAATTGAATATTATAGTATAGAAGGTATTACATAATGTGAAAATAAAATTAATTTTATATATATATATATATATATATGTGTGTGTGTATATAATAAATATATACATAAATAAACGTTTAAAACATATAAATATTATGTCACCCGCTTGTTTACGAGATCAAGAGTAAATATCTTCAAATTCTTAATAACAATGGCTGTTTAAAGTTTTGTTGGATTCTCAGTCATCGCGAGGTTGGGCTAAATAATGATGTTGATGCCGCGGCCAAATATGCTGCTTCGAATGGAATTGTATTCCCGTTCATTCCTTCCTCAGACTTGCATCACAGGAGTCAGACCACTGCCTTAGAGGACTGAATAAATCATAAAGATAGGCAGGATACTGGCAGACATTACGGTATGGTTAAATCTGATATCCCTCCAGTTCCTTGGTACTTTGATGTTCCATCGTCTATTCCCAGTCGTTTAATTCGTAGGTATGTTGCGGTATTTTGTAGCCTGCGTATGAGGCATTCCCATGTGGCATTAAATTTCGCAGACACCTCTGGGTGTAACAGTAAATCGTATTAAGTCCACCGACATTAATATTTATATGCATATTGTACGCACATATATGAGCAGAGGGAGACGTCTCACAAGATTTCAAAGAAAGCTGTCTGTGATAATTTCAGAGGTATTTCGTTATTATGCTCTACTGGAAAAATTCTCATTAAGATAATACAAACAAAACTACAATCACTTTTAGATGCTTGCATGCCGGAAGAACAGTATGGTTTCCGGCAGCAAAGAAGTACGACAGATATGGTTTTCTCAATGCGGCAGGTTATTGAAAAATCCAGCGGACAAAACACGTAAGTTTTACATAGCTTTTATAAATGTCAAAAAAGCTTTCGACTCGGTGCGTAGGGACGTATTATGGACGTGTTTAGAAAGCATTGGATGTCCACCAAAGATGCTAAGAGTAGTACAGCAGTTGCATCATGAAAACTTCAGTTATTACCAATACCGGAGTCTCAGATCCATTTGATATAAATACTGGAGTCAAACAGGGCTGTGAACTTGCACCAATGTTGTTTAATTTTTACATAAGTGTAACCCATACTGTCTTCAGACACAGCATACCTCTAATACCGGTGCAAGAATATAGTTCCGCTTTGATGGTGGTCTATATAATTTTTTGGCCAAATTTAACTTAAAACAACGGACTAAACATTTTACGATTAAAACCCTGCAATACGCGAATGACTGTACTTTAATATGTGAAAAGCCTGATATACTATAAAATGCTATAACTTACTTGGCGAAAATTCGGCCTAAAGGTAAATTGTGAAAAAACTGAGATTTTGCAAGTAAACATAAATGCTAACGATACAACTCATCTATGTATAGATGACAAAAACTGAGAAATGTGAACACCTTCTCAATTATCTTGGAAGTTATGTAAGCAATGACACGAACTTAGATGACAAAATTGCTTATCGAATTAGAAATGCAAATTCATCGTATAGCAAGCTTTCGCAGAGGGTTTTCCAAAATAAAGACCTGATTACAACAACTAAGGTTGCACATAAAACCTTTTTATATTGTGTTTGTATTTGTCGATGCCATTAATGAAGGTAGACCTAATGTGATTACTGTTGCACCCAGAGGAGTCTACGAAATTTAATGCCACTCGGGAATGCTCCATACGCAATCTAAAAACTAGCGTGTGACATCCTTACGAATAAGACGATCGCGAATAGACAGTGAAGAATATCAAAATACCAACGAAGCGAAGGGATATCACATTGAACCATATCGTAATATCTTCCAGTATCCTGCCTATCTTCATGAGCTATCTAATCCTCTATGGCAATGGACTGACTCCTGTGATGTAAGTCTGAGGAAGGAATGAACGAGAATACAATTCCATTCAAGGCAGCGCATTTTGCCGTGGCATCAACGTCATCATTTAGCCCAACCTCGCGATGACTGGAAATCTAACAAAACTTTGAACAGCCATTGTTATTAAGAATTTGAAGGTATATTTAGTCTTGATTTCGTAAATAAGCGGGTGGCATTTATAATTATATTGGTGTAGGGCAATCAAGGCACCCAGGCTATCGAAGAAAATTGTAAATTTATTATCCGGGTTAAGAACATTCAATATGAAATCAAGAGCTTTATCGATAGTCAACTGTTCGGCAGTAAAAGCAGGCACATCAGGAGGAAGCTTGAATTTTTTAATTGGTAACGTTAGCTACGATGAAAGTGGAACCAGTGGGTCTGTAGCGACCTGTCAGCTTAGCACCATCTGTAAATATTTTGATGCAATCCGGATACTTGTTATTAATAAAATTATTGAACCACAGTACAGATAACGATAGATTAGTATCTTTAATTTTCTGAACTAACATGGTGTCGATATTTATATTTATCATAATAATAAAAAACATATAAGAGAAATAGTGAGATGGAACCTTAGGAATAAGAGCGAGGCAATACTTGTGATAGATCGAGATTTGTTTTACTAATAATGGTGTATTTACAACTGATACGTGAAGTCTAGTGTTAACGCGTTTATTCGTTCATCGCTGATAAACAAACAAGTAAGAACGTTCTTTATTATCTGTTTAATTGTTATCTGTAATAACTTAGTCTTTACAATGCCTAAAGCGAAAACATTAAAGGTATTACAAAATGCAGCGAAGGATTTTAAAAGGCAACACAGTGATTTTAGTTCATCAAGTACGGAGCCTACTGTTAAAAAGGTAAATAAAAAATCTTCATACGTCTCAAAGGAAGATGAATTAGAGGGGATGAGATCAACCAATGTTCCGTACAAGAGAGCTCAAGAGAGAGTTCCAAGAAATAAAAAAGTGTTTTGAGTTTATATCCGAAAAATACGATGACCTCATTCAAATACATAGCTCCCTGCTAAATGAAGTTAAGGCGCTGAGAGAACAAGTTAATATCTTAACAGCGGAAACGAAGAAGAAAGACCAAGAAATCGTCGAATTAAAAACGACCGTTAACGAATTGGTTCAATACGGAAGAAGAGAGAATATCGAAGTACATGGAGTCTCCGAAAGGCCAGAAGAAAACATAGAAGAGATAATAATTAAGGTGGCCCATAAATTAAATATTGATTTAAAAAAGGAGGACATTTTGGCATGCCACAGGGTGCCAAGCAGAAATTTAAAATTACCTAAGCCAATCATTGCTGAGCCAGGCAGACGAATAGGCGATTTATTTTTTGAGAATAAAAAAAAGGTAAAAATTTTCGACAAAGACATTTCGGGCAATGATGCAAGTGATTTGCAGGTATATGTCAATGAAAATTTGACTACGTATTATAAAAACTTATTGTGGCAAACTAAAAATAAAGCCAGGGCTCTCAACTATAGATTCGTATGGACGAGGAGAGGAAAGATCTTTGCTAGAAAAGGTGAACAAGATCGTATTCTACATATTCGAAAAGAAGAAGATGCGAATAAACTGCTGTTATAATTGTAGTAAATAGCGCGAACTTTCGTTAATATTGATTAGATACTAATTTTTGGTATGTGTGTGTTTTCGTGTGAATGTGTTTCCGTTTGCGTGAGTTACGCAGGCGGTACGGCGGTGAGAAGGAACGGGGTAATGTTCGTATTAAGGAAGGAAGCGTGTATGTCAGTGCTAAATGAAACAGTGTTTACTGAGAGGATGCCATAGATAAGAGTCTACTTGATGGGTAGCATATGTTTGAGAAGAGGGATAAGGAACTGGTTATGTAAGCTCCAGGTAGGTAGTAGTGTTACAAGGAAAGGTAAAAAGGGAGGAAAGGTAGAAGTTGCGTTAAGTGATAACAAGAACCCGATAGTGTTTTGCGAGATGTTAGACAGTTCGTGTCTGTGTAGGTTTATATTGCAAGTGCACGAGAATGGTCAGTTCGGTATAAAGGTGTATGAAAGGGGCACATGGCGCTGCTATGATATGCCTGCAATACCGTTTGCGTAAATCAGTTATAAGGGCGTTAGCGATTAGAGAATGAAACGGTGGTGTGAAGAAATTCATGAGTGACGATATATTTACATTTTATTTAATTTTATTTTATTTAATTTGTTTTTGTTTTTTCTTCGTTATTTTCTTTTCTTTCGCTAGGTCATATTATTTGGTTTCAGTTGTGACGCGCGACGGCGTAATGTTTAGATATGTAAGGTATGGGTATGTGTGTATTTAGATTTATATATGTGAATATACGTGTTTCATCGGCAGCTAGTCTATGTGAGCGATTAAATACTTGTTATAAGCAATTTATTAACATCTTGATAAGTGAGACGTTTTTGAAAGATATATATATATATATATGAATTTGCGTCATAGATAAATCCTGGTTTCTCAGTACCTTATTAATGTCTGGTCCTAAAAACTGAAATTTAAATCAAATAAGGAAATATTTTCACATCCAAATGACATCCTTATTGCAGTCTGTCATAAAATAGTGTGTAATGAATATGTAAATATTGAAAAGTGGAATTCAGATATAATAAGTCATTTCAATAGGAAAGGGGAAATCAATAAGAATATTATTAATATAATCCATATGAATATCAGAAGCATTAGGTGTAATTGGGATGAATTGTTAATACAAATCCATAGGCAGGAGGTCAGTGTGATTGTACTTACTGAAATAAATATAAAAGGGTATGAGACTGAATATTTCAATATAGAGGGATATGAGAAATGCGTAATTGAGAAACCATCAAACCGTAATGGTGGAATTATGATTTTAGTGACAAAGGATTTCAGTTTGAAAGTGGTATCTGCAGGTAACTCGGCTGCTGACAGCATTACTATTGAAATAACAGTAAGGAAGAATCAAAAAATCCATTTAATAGCAATTTATAGATCACCGAGCAACAACGTTGATCACTTTCTACGGGAATTCGATGAAAATCTGAAGAGTCTAGATCGGAATACAAAATTTATTATTTGCGGTGATTTCAATATTAACACTGACTCAAGAAGTAAAATAAATGATCAGTTTCTGAATATTTTGACAAGGCACGGAGGAATTCGATTAATTAAAGGAGCAACTAGATAAGAGGTAAGAGCAGGTATCGTTACCAAATCTTGTGTAGATAATATCTTTATCAAATATTCATCAGATAAAGTAATGGCAGGTATTATAAAGACAAAAATTTCAGACCATTATATAGTTAGTGGCGCACTTTGCTTAGATAGGGACGAGGACACGACGAACGTTAATTCACGTGAAATTTGTTTGAATGAAAACTTGTTAAAAGATAAAATAAATACTTATAACTGGCAGGATCTGCTAGAGAAAAGAGGAGTTGAAGAAATAGTAACTAATCTAAAAGTAATATTTAATAAACTTTATGACGATTGCAAATTTACTAGGCAGACAAAGAGGGAAAGGAGATACAATCCTATTGCAGCTTGGATGAACAGAAAAATATTGAACTTCATACATATTAGAGACCAATACTACAAAAGATGTAAAGGGAATAATACTAATAGGAGATATAAAGAACTATATAAGAAATACAGGAAATTAGTAAAGCAGGAAATAAGACAAGAAAAAGAAAAATATTACCAACAGGAATTACAAATAATAACATTAAAAAAACCTGGAAGATAATAGATCAAATAATGTGTAAAAAAAAAACTGCAATCATAGATGAGGCTATAGGGGCGAACTTCGATGGGTATCGGAATGCGGCTAATAAATTTCAAAATTACTATGTGGAGGATATAAAAAAACAAAAACTGAAACACAATTGTGGTACCAGCTTTATTAAGACCGACTATATTAATACAACGATTACGTCATTTTACATTCCACAAGCTACGAATGATGCGATAGAAACCGTAATTAAAAAAATGAAGCCGAATAAAGCTCAAGGGTACGACGGTATCCGAGTGAAAGATGTAATTTCACACGTAAAAAAGCTCGCTCCATTGTTAACAAAAATAATTAATGAATCGGTAAAAGAAGGTAAATTCCCCAAGGAGTTAAAAATAGGGATAATACGACCAATATACAAAAGCGGGGATAAAAAACTCTGTGAAAACTATAGACCAATTACATTAATTTCAATTATTGCGAAAGTGGTTGAGCATTATGTAGACCTTAAAATGTACCTGGAAGAGAACAATCTAATATTTCATAACCAATTTGGGTTTAGAAATGGGAAATCTACGATAACACTGCTCAGGACATTTACATCTGATATAAATAAAGGGTTAGCATCCGGAAAACAATTTCTGGTAGTTTTTTCAGATCTTACTAAGGCTTTTGATTTAGTTGATAGTGAAATTTTGATAGACGATCTAATTAAAATTGGAATAACAGGGAAATTTCTCAATTGGTTTAGAGGTTATTTACATGAAAGGGAATGCTTAGTGAAAGTTGGGAATGAATATAGCGATATAGGGAAAACGAAATATGGAGTGGGACAAGGAACTATATTAGCCCCGTTACCGTTTCTAATTTACCTGAACTCCGTACAAAACTGTGTTACGAATGCTAAAATTTACGCATATGCCGACGATATTGCTCTGGTAACGGAACACCGAGACGTAGAAATTGCGGAAAGGATGCTTCAAGAGGACTTGAATAAGGTCTGCAGATGGGGTACACAACAAAAAATTAGTAATAAATGCCAAGAAATCAAAATTTATGTATGTAAGAACACCAAGTAGATTTAGAAAATTCATTCCCAAAATAGTATTGCATAATGTAGATTGTCTTCATGGAGCGGAAGTTTGCTGTTGTGACCCGATAGAAACGGTTGATAATTTTAAGTATCTTGGAATTACATTTGATAAGGCGTTAACATGGAGAGATCACATTGATAATATTGCGAGAAAAATCAGGCAGACTATACCGGCTTTATACAAATTAAAACAGGTTATGAATTACAAAACCACAAGATTATATTTTGACTCATTAATAATGTCTAGAATCAGATACGGAATTGAAATTTGGGGGGAGGCAAAAAAAAAAAACGGAATTAAAGAAAATTAGTAAGTTACAAAAAAAGATGTTTAAAAATAATTTTACCGATCTGGAGAAATACGAATCTCACAAGGGATACTACTTGGTGGGATAATAATAAAGAAATGTCTCCAAAAATGTTTTTTTATTACAGTAAACTATTAAGATATAAAACAGAAAAAAGAATATTACCGACAAGGGAAAAGGTTTATGAGACTAGAAACTATGACAAATTATCTATTATAAGACCTAAAGGGGTTAACAATAAAATTGAAAATGTTGAAGAGGAAATTTGGAGTCAAATTTTGGGTCACATACCAAAGGAAATTAAAGACGAAGACAATTTGAAAATATGGAAAGACAAAATTAAAATTTGGTTGATAGCGTGGTGCAAAGATTGAGAAAAAATAGACGAAGGAAACAAACAAAGAGAATAATTATAAATAAGGTACATAAAAAATTTATAAAGGTATATAAAAAAACAATGCACGGTAGCTCCTTTCTTTAGCTGCATACATTTCGGTTTAAGAGTAAATATTGCTTTAGAATGTGTGTTGGACATGAATTTATTTGTTTAAAAATGAGATGTAATTCAGTGAAAATAAAAGATTAAGTATAATTAAGTAATAGATATAAGATCGATATAATGTGTTAGTATTAAGATGTATTATATTTGTGAATAAACGATATAATTATGTTGGGAACCCACAGACAGTCATTTGCCTTGTGGGACCCGCAAATTATTTAAATATAAAAAAAAAAAAAAAAAATAGAAGAAACAAGTTTCCCCAATGGGTGCTGATAACTTTGAGCTGTTGCACTAGAGAGGGGAATCGGTAATTACAATATTTGAGCACATATTAATCAGTAAGATTCTCGATCTAGAGACAAGCAATCGGAGAAGACCTCGCATTGCTGGTAATAATGCGCGGGCAAAGGTTTTGTATAATATCAAGTTTAAACAAATTAGATAAGGAGTCCGAGCCGTAGAACATAGAACCATAGTCAAGGCGAGGAGTAATTAGAGTTTTAAAAATTAAGTTAAGAATTACTGATGCCGCGCCCCAGGAGCTGTTACTAATGGCATTAAGCAGGTTAGTAATTTTTAAGATTTGTTTATGGAATAGTAACATGTGGCGAGACCAAGTAAGCTTCATATCCAAATGCGTCCCCGAATACTTAACGCAGGTAACCATGGGAATAGTCTCATCGCCGATGTGAATTGCAAGATCATGAAAGAAGGATAATGTAGTTTTACAAATGAAAAATTCTGACTTAGCAGAAGATATATTAAGTCCAAAATCAATTCTTATAAATACTATAGATAATAAAATCATCAGCATATGACAAAATTCGTGAATTCGGAGGTATCGGTGTACGAAATAAGGCCAAGACGTAAAAGTTAAATAACATTGGGCTCAAAACAGAGCCCCGAGCCAGTCCCCTGTAAGCATGCCTGATAATGAATTCGTGTTTGCCTCGATTAAGAAAAAACAAGGAAATTCTACGAGTTTCAGCTGAAATCCTTCTGTAGTTCAGGTATGCGTTCATTGAGCCATCCATTCGAAATCTTCGCAGAGCAGCATTATGCTCATTAATCTTATTTCTACAGTCTTCGTTCCATCAAGGAGAAGGAGATTTCTTCCCCTTATATGGGCGAACGAGAGACACAGAATTATCTAAGGAACAGTTCGAAACTGTACAAAAAATTCTATATTTCTCTAAGGGCGAATTCCCGGATTCAACACTACCAATATCTCGTTCCATCAGATCCCTAAATTTGACCCGATCTGCGTCTCTAAATCTCCAGGCCTTTCGGCTGATAAAACCCTTTGGTATTATATGAATTCGAGGTACTTGACGTTCCACAGTAGATTTCAATCATTATTGGGAAATGGTCGTTTGCCAGAGACAGGGGAGCGACCATCCATGAGCAGTCGAGATAGAAGTCGGATGAGAGTAATGTTAAATCTACCGGATTACTGGTATGAACTGGACTATTTATTCTAGTAGGAGACCCATCATTCATCAAACAAAGCTGAGAATTGGTAATCATTTTTAAAATTTCCCCACCATTCGTGTCATTTCGATTGCAGCCCCATAGGGTGAAATCACCGGCGAATATAATGGATATGTTGCCTAGACTATCTAATTCATTGAGAATAAATGTGGAATCAATATCATGCCCCGGGGTGGAGAATAATATGAGATAAAAATCCCTTTGAAATGTTTATAATTAACGTAAACACAAATGGCGTTTGGTCTTGTATTATTATTATTATTACACTCCATTGAATCCATGGAAAGTAATTAATGGGTAATACCGTTTTTAATTAATAATGCTACTCCTCCGTATCCATTCTCCCTGTCGTCCCGATAGCAGTTATTGTTAAAGGTTTTTTTTTTATCGGCAATAACCAAGTCTCTGCTAAAAGCACAATATATCTATTTCATGTGTTGCCAGAAATATTTCTAAATTACCTTTATTCGAGAGAACACCTCTCGAATTCCACTGTAGTATTTTCAGCATGTTTGGAAAGTAAATATAGCGCAATAATCGAAAAAAGCGGAATTGAATACTATTTTTTACTTATATTAGTTTTATCTACGTTTTTTTTTTGTTTTTTTTTTTTAAAGTATTATTAATGGAATTATTTTCAGCAGACGATTGCTTTGATTTTTCGGCTTGATAATTAATTTCTGGATTAACGAATTTCAACGATTGATTCGTGAACGTCATATTGTGCGATCGATTTTCTACGTAATGGTGACTTTACATTTGGGTTTTCGAAGGATGTTCTCTTGGAAATATGTTTCCGTTCTAGTAGACTTCTTCTTTCTTTATCTGATGAAAGAAAGGATTTCGATCTCTTTAGGTTTTGATCCCTCTTAAAAACCAATAAATTTTTAACAAAGAAGCCTGTTTTCTTTGATATAGGAGGCGGCTTGTATGCTGGAGTATTGCATACACATCGTTATCGTTTTCCTTGCACAAAATTTCTGGGAATATTAATCAGTCAACAGACTGAATCTGTTACTAACTCTGTTCGAAAATAACTGGCACTGTCTATAAGTTTACGGGGATGCCTAAGGAAGTCTCTTGTGTAAGATCAGATTGCGTGAAGCCGTTAATTTGTTAATATTAATTTGACGTTTCTTCTCCGGACAAATTGGATGATCGGTGGGTCTGTGAAGATTGCCGCAAAATAAACATGCTGCCGTCTGGCTGTTACATTGTTCCTCAGTATGATCTTTACCTCCAGATCTAGCACATCTTGAACTACTTTTGCAATGGGCTGATACATGTCTACACTTGAAGCAGCAGTAGCACTGTTTCGTTCTTTTAGCGAATTGTTCGCAAATGAATCGCACATTCCACATAACAATGTAGGATTGCAAACTGTCGAATGATAACTGAAGCACTGGGAACATGTTTGACTTGATTGTCCACGATTATTCGTCAGTTTAATCTCTTGATGTAGTTGATTATATACCGATGTTACAATCATTTTCATCAGTTGTTCCTCCTCCGTGTAATCCGTATCCTCATTCTTTTCATAACGCCACATCTAGATACTATGTGTAAGATAGATGCGCTATAACTACGCGATGGTATGACGGGGGACTATCAATTAAATTATCAGCAGCGGGGAAGGAGGGGCTGACTCTCCCGTATCAATCGATGAATTTAAAAGCCAACACTCAATTTTCGGGAATTGAGTAAAAAAATGTAAACGAATTCGCAGTTTGATTTTATCGTTTAGCTTTCGAAACCGAATTCTAAACCGTTAACGGTTCTACCTCTTCCTCTTCTGCTAAAATTTATTTAAACGCAAATGGAACTTTTTTTGCGCAGGTGAAAAAAACCGAAAAATTAATGTAATTCTCTGGGTATCCGTGTAACTTCGTTCAATTGTAAATTAAATGAAAGTAGCGCCGTGTGCGGTGGCGATGTTCTGAAAAGGTGACGACATGTCGTCTTAGGAATGCGAACTATAACCAGGTGAGATTTATGCGTGTACCGATTTTAAATAATATTAAATAAAATTTTCGCAATCGTTCGAAAGCTGTTTACCTGAATATCCAACAACTTAGACCACGCTGGGGTTATAAAATAAATGACACCGTTCCAAGCACCATCCTGCATTAGTCCGGTAATGAGCAAAGTAAATAGTATTACATAAGGAAATGTGGCTGCAAAGTATACTACCTGATAATAAATTAAAAATGTAATTGAATTTTCATTATTATTCATAAAATAAACCGCAGCGTTTATATTACAATAGTCAAGTTCGAATCGAATAAGCTTACCTTTCCCGATGTTTTAATTCCTTTGACAAGGCAGAGTACCACTACAACCCAAGAAAAGAGCAAACATAGGGCTAAGTCCCGTTCGATAGGTCCTACATGTTCAATTCCTTGTGATAAATGCAATACACGTTTCCTGGAAATACAATCAAACAGATATTTTGTCAATTTTTATACATATACATGTACCTATATACACCCTGTCAAGAAAGTATCGGGAATTGTCAATTTAAATCTCCCGGGTAATAGCTAGGCAGATAATTTTTTTTTTCCAGGTTGGTACAACTGTTTTGTATTATAATGCCTATTTTTAGCGCGATCTGTCAACCAGTGTGTTTACAGCAGCTGTTAAAATCAGTCGACCTTGAAGTGTTTTGTCGAAGTTTTACAATGAGTGAAAATATTGAACAACGTACTTGTGTTAAATTCTGTGTTTCGAACGAAATTTCTTGTGCCGATACACTGAAAATGTTACAGAAGGCTTTTGGTGAATCTGCTTTATCAAAAACGCGGGTTTACGAGTGGTACAGAGCGTTCAAGGATGGTCGGGAGACGGTCGAAGACATGCCTCGCTCTGGACGGCCTTCAACGAGTGTGACCGATGATAACGTCGATAAAATCAAGGAAATCGTTGCTGAAAATTGTCATGTGAGCTTGAGAGAGATGGCTCATGGATTGGGCATGTCACACGAGAGCGTACGTACGATTGTGCACGAAAAATTGGGTATGCAACGCGTTGCGGCTCGGCTTGTTCCGAAAGACCTGAATTTCTTTCAAAAAAAGTACCGAGAACAGGTAGCTGCAGACATGCTGGATCGAGCCAATTTGGATCCTACCTTCTTGGAAAAGATAATTACTGGTGACGAGACATGGGTGTACGAGTACGACACGCTTACGAACCAGCAATCGTCCGAATGGCGGCCAATTGGCGCGCCAAAGCCGAAAAAACCTCGCCAAAGCCGATCGAAAGTGAAGATCATGTTGATTGTTTTCTTCGATATTCGAGGCGTGGTACACTATGAATATGTGCCAGCCGGACAGACAGTCACCAAAGAGTTTTACTTAAGTGTTTTGAGACGTTTGAGAGAGGCTATCCGTCGTAAACGTAACGATTTGTGGGTCGACAATTCTTGGATTCTCCATCACGATAATGCGCCGTCTCACAAAGCCATAATTGTGAATGAGTTTTTGGCCAAACACTCGGTAAATATCATCGAACAACCGCCGTATTCACCAGATTTAGCACCCTGCGACTTCTTCCTATTCTCAAAACTCAAATTTCCGCTACGAGGAATGCGCTTCGAATCGATTGATGACATCAAGACGAATGCGACACGAGAGCTAAAGGCCATCCCGGAAACCGCCTATCAGAAGTGCTTTGCCGAGTGGAAAAAGCGTTGGCATATGTGCATCGCTTCGAATGGATGTTATTTTGAAGGTGACAAAATAAATTTGGATAAAAATTAAAAATTGTTCGTTTTATTTAACAATTCCCAATACTTTCTTGACAGGGTGTATATATATATATATATATATATATATATATATATATATATATATATATATATAGATAGATAGATAGATAAATATTATATATGCACAAAACTGCTTTACCAGTAAGTATAAAAATGTTTACCGTATTGCTTATAAAAAAATAAAAATAAAATAATATAACTTTGACACATGTACTATGTATATATCGTCTAGAAAAGTTGTTTTTAATTTGTACCGAATAGATATATCATCTATACGATCTATTCCGAAAGTAAACGTACTGATTTTCGTATACAAGACCATCAGCTCCAGATCTATACTTCAATTGAATTGGTCGAGTCATTCATGAATAACACAGTTGATTATACGAGATCGTATTTTACACTGTTGCGTTTCTAAAGCAACGAATTATTTCGAAACCAGTGCGCTGTCAAATTATGTGCCAACCTCAACATATAAAGGAGAGCTGCCAC
The DNA here is from genome assembly GCA_039619475.1 of Icerya purchasi. NCBI lineage: Eukaryota > Metazoa > Arthropoda > Insecta > Hemiptera > Monophlebidae > Icerya > Icerya purchasi. The sequence goes on from CM077115.1 coordinate 93,409,038, forward strand.
GCTATCATTCAAAATTATGATATTTCAGTGACTATGGACTTTTCATGACGTCGAAAAAAAAGTTTTGAAGATCTTTTTGCCTGAGAAACCGATATAAACGGTAGTGTGCAACCTGGATGGCAAAAGAGCGCTTGCCAAAGAAACGGAAGAAAACGCAGCTTATATAATTTTAACAGATCGATTGTACTTCTTGCGAACAATTTTGCGCAAAACATATGTCAAAGGACTGGGCTGTGAGGGAAAAATAAACTGGATGTAAATTAGTCTGCATTTACAAGAAAACCCCGAAATTTCGCTAAACTTTTTGAATAAAGCGTACTACTAGTACGATTTCGAGATCAAAAGGTAAAATTCAGAATGGTAAAAGTTTTGCGCGTCGAGCGAAAAATTATATAAGCAGTTCGGCGTATAATGCTTACTGTTCCTTTGGTCAGCCTTTTGTTGTAGAAGAAATTTGTACCTTTAGGGCGCAGGCAACATGCCTCTGACAAAGATAGACTTCTTAAAATGGATCTGACGAATGCTGTACTACATAAGGCGCCAGACTCACACTCAGCTTTCTAATAATAATTATGCACGTATTTATTATATATGTGGTATTATCGTATTGCATTGTAGTATTGGCCGATACGCAAAGTCTAAATAATAAGTTACTAGCAATTGCAGTGAATAAAAATTTTTCTTTTTATTTTCACACTGCGCATCGATTTAAGAATTTGTGGCAAACAAAACAAAAACATCTGGTACTTTTATCTTTTCCATAGCCCAGATTTGGCTCTGTTCGATTCCCACCTTTTTCCTAAGTTTAGATTACAGTTTAAGAAGTCTTTTTAATGAATAAGTTACACACCGACCTGCAGAAGAAAATTACTTCCAGTACCGTTACGATCAGTGGAAGAAGCGTTTGAACCCTATTTTAAAAAAACGGTCTTACTTTGTAGAAGGTAACTTATGATTTCAGTCTAACTGACCACTACATCCTCTTCCTTAAAGAGAACCGTACATAAATATAGGCCTTCTTTTTTTCGGTTCACCTTTCATGTTAGAAACCGCGTGCATTACTAGCGAATTCAAAAGCAAAACCAGTAATGCGATTGAGAGATCAATTTTGTTCGCGAAATAGAATTTTCTTTTCAAATTTAACGGAAGTCTCCGTTGATTTTTATTAAGGAATAAAATTATTTCCGCGGAATTCGAATTCTATAAATAGTCAACAACAAAGGTTTTTGGTAACTGAAATAGGTAATTGTGTGTTTTTGTAGTTGTTCAAGGTAGCGTGTAAGCGTCGATGGACGGGTTTGTATTATCACGGACACGAAAGGTTGTGTTATTCAAGTCTAAAAGCGAAAATCTCGCACATAAATTCGATAATCTCTTTTTCTAGAGGTCGGCGTTTAAATCACCTCTAAGAACGGTCGGAAAACTCTGTTGTTAGAAAAGCTATCTCGAAATCTTTTTGTTCCTATTCAAAAAGTTAGGCTCTCTCTGTTCCGATTATTTCTAAGCGATGGATTTCGAGGACACCAATACTGGTGTCGTTGGATGACAGAATGAGATGATGGTGCTCCTGTTTCTATACGTTTCTCCTTTTTTTTCCATTTTCGAATTCTTGCCTTTTTTTTCTTGGCTTTTTTTCTATCATATTCTTTAATCGCTTTTTTCCAATGCAAAAGCACTTCATGTCTTCGATTGTCACTGTCGATGAAAACGGAGTGCTGAGCGGGAAAACCTCGAAATTCCTGTCAGAAAAACGTTCGCATTTAACGGTCTAGTATTCTCCGTCTTATTTACTCCTCAGAGTATTATAGTTACGATTAAAACGAGCAACTTTTCTATAAATTTTGAGTTCATGAAACAGTTTTTAATAAGGCTAAATTATTTTAATCGTAAATGTTAGAAAAAGATTAGTATCGAAACTTTAAAATTGAAATTAACGCATTAGTTTGTAACAAGGTATTGTTCGTAAAAAAAACTTATTCAAAAAGAACTATTGGAAGAATTCTTTCTATTTGAATTGTGTCCCAATATATATATATATATATGTATATAAACTCGGCCATTTTGGCCTCGCAAGGGGCTATGCTCTTTGATCCCTCTTGCTTTTATTTATGTCTCTTTCCCTTCTATATTTTGTATAAAATGATCAAAATTTACAAAGTAAATCTTACTGGCATCAACACAAAAAGAAAAATGAAACATAACCACAAAAATCCTATCCTAACATTTAACTTTCATTACATAAAATTAAGATATTATTTACATTTTTCGTTACATAAAATTGTGTCATTTTTTAAATAACAATAACAGAAATCCTATAAAATATAACAAAGGTTACATAAAATTAGGACATTCTGCGTTACATAAAATTGAGACATTTTTTTGGGACATTTTTTCCTAAGAATTACATTGTAATTAATATATATATCGTCGTCTATTCTCACTCGGATTCGAGTATGAGATATCCCCTAAATTCAGAAGAGAATTAGAGGATAGAATAGCCGCGCAATAGATAAGCACGTAAGCAGGAGCGCAACCTGGCTTCCGTGCTGCCGACATCGAACCCGAGACCGCCGGATCGGAAGTCAAGCGCTCTAGCCACTAGGCCAAACGCGACGACATATATATATATAGATCTTTTATACCGTAACAAAAGTAATCTGCTGTCGTCTTTGTCGAAGAAAAGTCAAAAGTCACGCTTTCATAACTTTTAATATACGGCGCTTTTTAGAATCCTGGAGAATAAATAAAAAATTACGAACGATCGCGATAAATGTTCTGAAGCGTAAAAAATATACTTAGACTAATGTTACAATACTCAGGCTTTGAAACTAAAGACATAAAATGTGTCCGCGGGAAGTGCGCTTTCGGAGTGGCTATTGCAGCAGCGGTTGAAGCGTGCGCGGGAACGTATACTTTCTCTGTGGCTATCGTGATAGCGTATTGCGTCAGGGAGAGGGGGCTTAGGTTACTTTCAGAGCTGGAAATAAAATTTAGGTTTATTTTAAAATTGGTTCAAATTATTGCACAGGTTCAGCCTAAGGGACAAAGGGTTGGGGCCGTTTGCCGGGGCACGCGTTTTGATTATTGCGCACAGGTTCAGCCTAGGAGATGTCGGACAGAGGTGAATTTTGAGCCCTCCTCCCAGACTGTAATTCAAGTTAGATGCTGAAAATTCGCTCAGGTTATCGGAAATGTGGGGAAACAGAATGGAGGAAATGTGGGGGAGTGTGGAGGAAACTTTAGTTAGTTTCTGAACTGGGGAATCGCAAACTGGGTTACTTTTGACCTCCCGGATAAAATACACAGGTTTTAGTTTCTGCTCTCTGTACACGGTTTTAGGTTTTTTTTGTTTTGTTTTTTTTTTTGGCCCGCCATTAGCGTTGTGATGTTAGACTTCCTAGCACCTACCTTTATAGGTTACTCTAATAACCGATATAACTTCTTAGCTTTGATCCTCAATTTTGTTTATACGATTAGTTACAAAATGCTTTCTAGGCGTTAGGTGATATTTAACATCATCTTCAGCTGGGATAACATTATTATTGTATGTACAATAAAATATTATCAGATAAACTAACGCAGTTATTTTATTATTTAAATATATCTTTTATTCTGTGATGGCCATAAAGGAAATAATGACGTTGAATCAACACAAACTAACCAAATTGGTAAAATCCGACCAATGGATCACTGTTGAGCCCCAATGGAATATTTTTGTTTATTTACTTTTTTTTTTGGCAGCTTTCGTCTTGCAATTACTTTAAACTGGGTATTTAGTAGGCAAAGTAAACATGAGCGTTGTATTTTAAGTAAATATCTGCATTGCATTTTAAGTAAACATCAGTGTTGCATTTTAAGTAAATATCTGCATTGCATTTTAAGTAAATATCTGCGTTGCATTTTAAGTAAATATCTGCGTTGCATTTTAAGTAAATGTCTGCATTGAATTTTAAGTAAATATCTGCATTGCATTTTAAGTAAATGTCTGCGTTGCATTTTAAGTAAATATCTGCGTTGCATTTTAAGTAAATGTCTGCATTGCATTTTAAGTAAATGTCTGCATTGCATTTTAAGTAAATATCTGCGTTGCATTTTAAGTAAATGTCTGCTTTGAATTTTAAGTAAACATCAGTGTTGCATTTTAAGTAAATGTCTGCGTTGCATTTTAAGTAAATATCTACATTGCATTTTAAGTAAATGTCTGCGTTGCATTTTAAGTAAATGTCTGTGTTGCATTTTAAGTAAATATCTGCGTTGCATTTTAAGTAAATGTCTGCTTTGCATTTTAAGTAAACATCAGTGTTGCATTTTAAGTAAATGTCTGCGTTGCATTTTAAGTAAATATCTGCGTTGCATTTTAAGTAAATATCTACATTGCATTTTAAGTAAATGTCTGTGTTGCATTTTAAGTAAATGTCTGTGTTGCATTTTAAGTAAATATCTGCGTTGCATTTTAAGTAAATGTCTGCGTTGCATTTTAAGTAAACATCAGCGTTGCATTTTAACCATCACTTTGAACTTTCCTGTAATGTATATTACTAAAATGACTATTTTGAATTCATTCTGTTAGATAAGCTGCATGTTGTTTAATTGGAACATTTCTTTTTCAAGGTTTGCTGCGCTTTCTTGAATATAGCTTAACTGTGATTTATGTGAAATCAGGTAAATTGTACTAGATTTTTACAAAAAAAATTCTTTCACGCCCTAAAATTGGAAGTCTTAATAAAAATTAACTGCAGTGTGTTATATTTTTGCACAGTGAAAAGAACTCCAAAGCGTGTTGGTGTTTATTATATAGTTTTTAAATAACTAATTTTCTGTCATACATGTTTTTGTGTGTATTTAATAAATGATAAAAAAAGAACAAAATGAAAATAACAGGACTACAGTCTTTTCTTTTAAAACTGAAGTTTCAGGGCAGTGTTACGATAATCATATTGATGACGTCACAAAATACCGATGACTTCCATATAAAAACTAAATAGAAATAAAATGTGTGAAATCCGTCTTGGACATTGCATTTGCCGGTTGTTTTTTTTTTATGTTTAACGGATCTGTTAGTATTTTTGAAAAATAACACAGTCGAATTTTCATTCACTATGTGTATGCGCGCGTTTAACTATTATTTTCTTTTCTTTTTTTCTTTTTTTTTTTTTGGTTACCAGACTGTTTTGAGTAATCGAGGTTTTATTACAACATTTTCGCTTTTTGAACTGATTCGAAAAAATATATTACGGTAGGGAAGGAATTATTATCCTTTAATCCGGGAATTACCTGCAGCGAGCGCACATGACACATGTTGAAAAAAGGATTTCGCTTGACTGAATCATGTAAAATTCCGCATTTATTATTGCAAATCGGCTTCGTTCTATGTGGCCAATAATTTTATGGAGGAGTTTGAATTTTTCTGGAAACGTCAACTCAGTTAAGGACAAAACAGACGTAGATATTGTAGCTTGCCTCTTAGATTTTACACATTTATCTATATACTTCTCCGTCCTTTAGGCCTTAGTTGAAGCAATGGTAGCTTTTTACTATATCGAGATTTAAAGTTTTATAATGCTATTCTCCTAACTCGACTTTATCGAAGCATCTCAAATCGTAATTTTTCGAATATCGTTGTACCGCTGCATGCATTGCCAACTCAATTATTTCCGACAATTGCAATTTGCAATATTCGTTGATACGATCATAACCCACCCCCTACAACACCTTTCATATGACTGTCTAAACTAATAATTTCACCATATTCCTACTTACAATTGAATTGCATTCATTTCAAACTCATTTGTACTTTTTGCTTTCGCAGTTTGTATGATTTCATAAATTTTCAGTAGTTTCGACTTCCGTACACTCTTGACTAGGTGTCGGGGATTATAAAGTTAAGGTTTACGATATGTACTTTAGGATCCAATATGGATATGAAAAAAAAACATTGGGGTCAGTTCCTTTTCTCCCACCGCCTTTACTTTCCCATATTTGTCTGAAACTGCCAGTTATTTCAGGCGCTGAGGGTGTGAATCTGGACGCGACTAGAATCCGAATCGAAACAAATCCCGCATACCTCTTGTTTGGTAGCTGATTACCTTAACTACTACCGGGCTACTACGTAGACATATGTGTATGTATGTGTATTCTTTTTTTTCTTAATTTTAATGTTTCAACAGAGTTCAATATGAAAATAATTTTTAAAGTGCCGATTTCAACGCAAAACAAAAAAGAGAAGTGGATATCACGCGTCAGTGGACGGATATTTCGGTTTTTTTGTGTTTTTTTTTGACTAGGCCGATCAAGGGAAGCTACCCAGGACAATTGGACTAGATTAGAGATTAAATTTTAATCCAGTCAGAAATCGATGACAGAAAAGAGACAAGAATAGGAACCACATTGGATGACTGCAAAGCTAAGATATAGGAAGCACTATATGGAGTAGAAAAATTCAGCTTTAACAGCTGAACGTACAGGATATTACGTTCGGGGGAAAGACTGGAACATTCAAACAGCACGTGGTCAGGATCACAAACGAAAGTACAGTCGCCAGATGGCAAAGGACAATATGGGGATCGGAAAAGAGCAAAACGATGCCGTGAGGATGGGAGCAAAGAATGATTGAACCGCAGACGGCAGATAGCAATAATAAAACAAAACGTTTAAGGCTAGGAAAATAATAGAACCAAGAACAGGAAGGGGGTCTAGGCTGAATAGAAAGGTAAAATGAGTGTTAGGATTAAATAAGGAGCGAGGATATACATTTGACCAAAGCCTGAGATGCATTCTTTTGGAGAGGGGAAGTATGTTGTGACCAGAAATCTTTTTAACAAAATGTGGAGAGTGTAACGCTAAGCGAGCTAAGGAATACGCCGTCTCGTTACCATCAATACCCGCATGACTTGGAACCCAAATCAGGTCGACGGAAATGGAATGGGAAAGGGAAAGACTATAGATGAGAGAACGTATACGGAAAACAATAAAATCGAGGAAATGTGAAGGAAAGGGAGAGGATATAGCCTGAAGAGTACTAATTAAGTATCTATCAGAGGAACGAGTTGAGGAAATAAATATAACGGCTCGAAGAATGGCATAAAGTTCTGCGGATAAGATGGAGCAAAAAGCCGGAAGCCTGAAGGATTGAGCGGAATTATTGGCTGGAGAGAAAAAGGAAGCAGCTACTCCTCCTGAACTCTTGGAACCATCAGTAAATATTAAGGAATGAAGAGGAAATGAGGAATTAATAAGAAAATTAAATTCATGATTGGCAACTGCGGAGCCAGAGGTTTTAGATGATGAAGGGAGAGAAGAGAGTTTTGGAGGGTGAAAAAACACGAAGAAGTTAAAAATAAATAAGGAACTTTCCTATGGGAAATAGTATAAGAATTTGTCTAAACGATGAGAAACAAGGGCTAAGATAGGAGATTTATTAGGAGAGAAGCGTCATTTATGAAAGGTAGAGAGGTATGAGAGACGAATCTTAGAAAACGAGATGGAAAAAGTCTTTTTACAAGGAAACTGTATCCTAAATGTGATCGTCGGATGAACAACGGCGTTACATTCGATTCAGCAAGAATAGCTGGAATAGGAGTGGAATTAGGCGCCCTTAAGCAAAAATGAAAAATCAAATTTTGTGTTAAATCCACTTGTTTCTTAAGAGCACATACACGCGGAATTTAATATACTGTATATTATTATCAGTTGCATATTCATCGGGAGAGGAGGCAATATCGCTTTTAATTTTAATTTTACTTTTTTCCTTTTTTAGACTATTATTGAGAAATGGAAATTACGGCCAGGTTTGGCCGGTGTGGCAAAAAAAAAAAAAAAAGTGCCGATCGAATAAAATGTTTAATGAAAAATTTTGTTTATTCGCATTTAATATTAACTTCTTAAAATTTGCTAAAAGTAAAGAAACAATGTGCGCAGGAACAATCAATCAACTGTGTACTTATGCATAATCGCTGTCTTCTTTAAATGTGATTTTTTTGAAATTTTAAACGAAAACCATTTACATGAAAATACGTTTTAGTAACAGTGAATTTTCATCCGTAAAACCGAGAAATTCACTAGGGTCTTATTTGTTCTTCGCGAAATTCTCGATGGTATAACTGTCGTTCACTGATAGCTGCAAGTTGTATACTTAAACTTTGGTTAGTAAAAATGACAAATCAAAATTTCAAAAATAAACAACGGAAAGAAATATTATCAGGCAGACCGCAACTTCTGCTTTACGTTTCTTTCTATTATTATTTTGTTGGAATTTTGATTTTCTACGAGCTTTTTCGATATTATTATTTCAATTTTATTTACTTTACCGAAGAGTACGGATGTTCTCATATTACATTAATCTTTCAAATTTACTATTAAGTTTCTAAAATACGTCATATGCCAGGTTTACAATGCGTTGCAGTCCCCATCATGTAGTTTAGTTGTTCTGCCTCATTCATTATGCAAAACGTCAATAAAAAAGTTGAACACTGATTTATAATCATGCGGTTCTCAGACACACACACACGCACACTGATGTATGTATATAGAAAAAATTAAAAACATGTACAGCCTGTGTTATGATAAAACAATAAAAAATTATTATTTATTTATTTTTTTTAAATAAATAAGTTGTGGGTCTCACTGGGCAAGTATGCCCGTTGCGTGACTATCCAACGCTCTTATTATCGTTTATTCTAGTAAACAAAATTAGAATTAATCATTCTTACTACCTAAATCGAACGTATTAAACCAAAAAATAAAAATAAAATATATCAATCGACGCAAATTATGAATAGCACAATAATACACCCATACACAGGAGCCGCTTACATATTAGACGTCACATACATTAATGTTCAGGAAAGAAAAATGAAACTGGTAAATAGATGGTCTAAAAGAGCCCTAAAAAATGCAGAAATAAAAATAAAGGAAAAAGAGGATGCAGCAAAATTCCTTAATCTTTGCTCCATTCTTTCAACCACTTCTTCCCTCTTCGATTTACCAATTTTTTCCCCTTTATTATGTGAATATGGTACTCGTTAATTTAATTAGAACCGAACCATCGGTATAGTCGATTCGTAGATTTACCTCTCTCGGATAAATGTAACAGGTATTACTTTGATTCCTTGTTAGTCGAGTTTTTGGTCTAGAAGATAACTTTACGTTATTGCATTTAAATTCAAGTAATAAACATAACTAACATCTTGAATGATGCCTGTTCCGCATTGGATGCAGAACTGTATGCAATTGCACACTGCTTCCACCACATCGTTACAACTCACACCAGAGCCAGTGATTTCCTCCTGGCTACTGATTCCCTACAGTCTTTGAACATGATTAGGAGTCAAAAATTCGACAACCCGCTATTTCTAAAACGATATCACTACTTGTACGAATTGCAGCTAATGGATAGTCACGTGTTGCTGCTGTGGGTTCCTGGGCACATTGGAGTGCCTGGTAATGAGAGCGTCGACGGAGCAGCACGTTCAGCCTTGCTCTCGCCAATGCCACAGGACGTGGAGCTACCCTCATCAATCACATATACATTCCTAAAGGCGTGCGAAAACCAGTGGAAAACTGAATGGGCAGCTGCTACAACATCCCTAAGAACCATTAAGCCCACAGTTGAATCATGGTGGCCACCGGTAGGAACATCCCGATACGATTCCTCAGCCGGCTGCGAATAGGGCAACATATCGTCATCTCCTGTAAACGTGTATAATTGACAAAACGCCGCCTCCGGCTACATGCCCCTTGCGCAACCAGACAACTGTACCGACAGTTTCCCACATAATACTTACCTGCCAAAAGTTTACTATGTTGCGGAGGTAACTTGGCCTACCCAGAGATATAGGGTAGAATATAGGGTAGACCCTATCAAATAAGGTAATCTCCATCAAGAGGATTATTACCTTCATTAAAATGAGCGGCTTAACTCATCATATTTAAATTATCCCCCCTCCATTTAAGGGGGAAAAAAACACAAACATCTTAAGATCTAAAATATATTAAATGGAATACGCTAGTTGTCCGGAAATCCGCGGATAGAAAAGAAAAGTAATATCAGTAAAGACGAATACAGTAGGTCCTTCAGATTCAGACACCGTATATAATAGAGTACCATGTACCGCTGGGGTATTTGGCTGTAATAATTAAAAACCGCACCACCGCAGGTAAATTAGGCAATATATGAAATAATTCGACTTTTCGAAAGCAGGTACACCGATGGGACTATAACCCGGTTTTACGTAATATTTGCAGGAGTTCAGTTAATAATTATGCAAAATTTTACGCGCCGTAGACTGTGTATTTTTATTTGCACTCCCCTGGCAAAGGATCTGAAAGTTTACATAATAATTATTTTGCGCAAAATCAAATGCGTAAACGTACCAAAAAAACGTATGCCAATTGATGGAACAATAGAACAACAAAAAAAAAGTAAAATTTTTAATATTTAACACTTACTCCCAATATTGTAAACTAGCGGTTTCTTTATTTGAATTATTGGCAACTTCGTCGGCGAATTCTCCGTTGGCGTATACTTTATTTTGAGCCTAAAATCAACAGTTTCGAAAATTTGATTTAATGCTAAACGGCTAGAAATTAATTAAATTAACTTTTACATAGTGTACTCGGCGGGGGGTTAGAAAATGGATATTGCTCAATTTTTAACCCCACAAATATGTTGCGTATCAAGAAATCACACTCGCTTTTTTCCCCTTTATGTAAATAATGCCAGGCACCGACTATTTCTTGATCAAAAAACCTTTTCTTATCCGTAATGTATATCAGGTGTCTTTATACACACACATATATAATATATATATATATATATACACGTGTATGTACATAATAACAACAAACTATTACAGAAATATTACTTCATCCCGCTTCTGTAAAATCAGTAAGCCGTCCGAACAATTTAATATGAAAAGTATTGTTTGCTTTCAACACCGAGATTCATCCTTATCGGACAGACCATTATTGCGTCGAAATCGAAATTAATAACGTGTCGATCGGTCAGTCTGAAATTTTATTTTACACCATCTAACTCTTGAACGGGAGGGGGGAGTGGGAAACGGAAAAAAGCGGTTGCCTCTTGTTTATTCAGCATTAAAAAATGAAAATACAGACAGGACTCCGTATGATTTTGTATTTTTTTTTCTCTGCTACTTTTGTAGAGTTATTTTTATTTTTGTAGTCGGGGACACAAATAAAACTTTGAAATTCTTAACAGCTCTGTGAGAATGAAATTGGGAGCGTAATATGTTTATTTCGACAAATGGGAAATTTTTCTATTGTTGTTGATGGATCTCGCGAAATCCGAATAGAGTACTCTCTGGTGTAATGATGCCGAACGTATAGGAAATATTTTTGGTATAAATGCTCTCATTTTTGTAATTTTCTGTGCATCGCTGGCCGTTTTTCTTGATAAACGGGGAGATTCTAATTCAGGACCGCGTCACATTTTAGCCTTCTCTTATTTGAAAATAGTCATAAAAACCCATATAGAATGAAATAAGTGCATCGTAAAAATACCGGTAAAATTAATCGCCAATTTAGAGTATAAAGTATGATATTTAAATATACTTTTCCTATATTGCCTTCAAAAGAATAGCAATAATCATATATCTTTCCTTTGTTAAAAAATGAATTGAATATGCTACTGTTTTAGTAAGAACTTTTGAGTACGCGTATTCATTTTTAAAATAGATTCCCGCGAAAAAGGGCATCATTATCGGCTTATAATAAACTTTTAGTTCCATAAAAATAATTTCAAACGAACAAAATTAAAAATGTTTAGCCGAAAAACTAACTCACCGATGGTATATTTAAAATAATTTAAAATCATTCTGAACGCTTCATCTAAAGAGGAATTGGCTGCAGCCGTATCGTTTCAAACACTATAAAGGATGTGTTTGAAGGGCCCTTATCTAAACTGGGTTTTTTCTGTCATATATACTTTTTTTTTTTTTTTTTTTTTTTTTATTTTGGGCGCGTCAACTCAGGACATTTACCCAGTTCAAAGGACTAACAAATAATGAAACGTAGGGACTTGAAAGTTAAATCAGGAAGCGATTAGAAACAGAAGAAATAAAGATAGCCAATATAAGAACAACAGAAAGAGAAGGAAGAGCAAGAATGTAGTGGGCACAGTAAGGGGTCGGGAGGCCAAGGCCAAGCAAATTAGAATAAAGGACTGCGAGTTCTGAGGAGATAGATGAGCATTCCAATAGGAGGTGATTTACATCACAGGTCAAATTTAAGATAGGAGGATGGAAAGGACACGAGGGAGACTGAACAATATTAAAACGAAAGAGGGAAGCAGGAAGCAGACTGTGATTAAAGCGGAGACGAATTATGGAAGAAATAACAGAACGGCTGATGCAGGGAAAATTATTAAACCAGTAAGAAGTAGGTGGAGAGGGTTGTATAGCGAGGTAAAAAGAGTTAGGATTGGAGAAAAGAGACGGATAAAGATCAGTTCAAAAGTCATGGTGAAAACGATAAGAGAGTGGACAAAGACATTGGGAGGGGAATCTGTCTATGAAACGGCCATTTACTGCAGCTAGACATGCCAATAAATTGGCAAGATCGTTACCAACGATGCCGCAGTGGCCCGGAATCCAGAACAGGTCAATTAGGATAGAACGGGATGTTAATAAATTATAAATTAAGGAACGAATGTAAAGAATAATAGGATCTGACGATGGTTTAGAGAATGGAGATGAGATGGCTGATAAAACGCTTTTCGAATCAGAGCATATGACGAATTTTGATAAATTGGATGATGAGGATATAAAAAGGATAGCACGTAAAATAGCCATGCATTCGACTAAGAAGATAGAAGAAAAGGGAGGTAGTTGAAAAGACTCAGAATAGTTGATATCAGGAAGGATAAAAGCAGCTCCGACACCTGAAGCAGATTTTGAGCCATCCGTAAAAACCATGCTGTGAGCTGGAAAAAGTGAATGTAGAGTTTGGTTAAATTCGTTGTGTATTACAGGAAACGGAAGAGATTTAATGTTCGAGGGAAGAGAAAATAGCTTTGGAGAAAACGACAGTTCTACGAAGTTGTTAGTGAAGTACGGGGATTTATTATAGGAGAGGATAAACTGAGAGAATAGGACAAGTCGGGAGGATATGTGTGAAAGGATTGGAATTTTTCTAGGAGAGAAACGCCAGTTGTCCAGAATATATTGGTAGGAATTCACGAGTTTCGAGTGAGGAATATGAAGACGTTTAATCAAAAATCTTTCACCGAGATAAAGTCTTCGAATAAATAAAGGAAGGAAGCCAGTTTCGGCTGGGAGAGCAGGAGTTGGAGAAGAAATTTTTTAGTGTATAAAGAACCGATACAATCATATCAAGATGCGCTGAATTGATTTGTTTTACGTACGCCTTTGATAGTGGCATACATTGAGACGATAATGATGATAGTCTATGCATATATGTGTTGTACATGTTACGTATTTTATGATAAATATCAACTAGTTTTTAAACAAAGGTATACACTAAGCTAAAATTTAAAAAAAAATAAAAAAAAAACAAAAAGCTAAGATCCTCTTTATGCGACTACATTATCCTTTCTCTTCGTTCCTTAATTGCTAACCTTTTCTTAGTTCGTTCCATTCAAATTCTTTGGATTCCCAGTCATAGCGTTATCGCGGGCAACAACCTAGTAGACTCGTTTGCTTCCTCTAATCGCCCTATTAGCCTACTAAATAATCTCAGTAAGATAGCAGAAAAATCGATATTATCTCGACTTAAAATATATTCCAGCAGACATCACTTGATTCCTAACGTTCAGTTCGGTTTTCGTCCTGGTTACTCAACCACTCATCAGGTGGCGAGAATTACGGAATATATTTCGCATAATTACAACTGCAATAAACATACAGGTATGGTCCTATTAGATGTTGCAAAAGCATTTGATACAACATGGCACAAGGGGATTATTTATAAAATGATTCTATACAAATTCCCTCCTCATATTATTAATCTCCTTCATAGTTACTTGAGTAACAGATTATTCTATGTAATTGTTAATGAAGCTAGGTCGTGCACTAAAACGTGTTTAGCTGGGGTCCCGCAAGGAAGTATCTTAGGTCCCTTTTTATTTACGTTATTTCTATCTGATTTTCCCGAGTTGAGGGAGGTGCAGGCCGCGCTGTACGCCGATGATACGGCACTTTACTGCAGTAGTTCTTATATACCAAATGCAATTGCAAACAAGCTGCAAGCGGGACTTAATTGCGTTATTTTAAAAAATGGCAAATAGACATAAACCCCCGAGTAAAACTGAAGCCGTATTTTTCACTCGCAGGCGGGGTGCCCGCGGAAATAAAAATTAATTCCGAAATAATTAGCTGGTCGAATCAGGTGCGCTATCTTGGAGTTATAGTAGACAAAAGGTTGAACTACTCGGAGCATATAAATCAAGTGTTCATAAAAGCTAATAAAATAATTTGTACCATCATATCATCCATTATTCAATCGAAAGTCGTTTCTTAGCATTAAAATGACAAACTAATTCTATACAAAACATTAATTCGTGTCCTATAATAGTTTGCTATTCATGTCCAGTGTGCAGTTCAGTTTCTAATGCTAGCTATAGTATAAGCTGCAGTTATTGCAAAACATCTGGTTTAAGATGTGCATTAAATGTCCCTAGATACTCTAAAATTGTAAATATGCATCTGACCTTTATTAGAGATTACGTATTAGATTTAACAGGTAAATTCTGCGAGAAGTGTTTACAGCATGAAAATGAGTTAATCTCTGCAATTGGTAATTATGATTCTACGCAACTCGAGTTGATGTACACCAGATACAAGCACAGAAGGCTTAAACACAATATACACTGTAGAGTATTAGTTATATTGTTATAGCGTTTAAGTTTCTTTACTTATCACAATTGTAAATATTATTTTGACATGTATTATTTTTATTTATTTATTTATTCATTTATTTATTTATTTATTTTTCTTCTTTTCTTTTCTCGTCCGTGATGCAGAGGTTTTTTTTAATTGCTTTTTTACCTGTTGTTACAATTTAAGTTGTAATTTATCATGTCTATGCATTGCTTTTTCATTTCAACTTCAAGTCGTGCGGTAAGCTATAGTTGCCGGTACGCAATTATAAGTCTAATATTTTTTTTTTCATGTTGTTTCTCGATTGTTTGTTTGTTTCTTTGTTTCTTTCTAACGGGGCAAATTTATCAATAAATCTACCGTTAACAATATCCTTCTGCTATCTAAGCAAGCGCACCTCAAATCATGGTCGGATATCTACATTACCTCCTTTTCTAATCCTTATTCTTTTTACAAACTAATACAGCCTCTTCCTTCATTACGGCCTTGGTTTTCTGATTTTCCTGGTCTCAGTCACTTCATCATTTCCTCCATAACGCGTCTTCGTTTCAACCATAATTGTCTTATTCCAACTTTTTTTCGTTTTTCTATTGTTTCTTCTCCACTTTTTCATCCTTTTGATCAGGACTGCTTTTGCGATGCGGATCATATTCTCTTTTTGAATGTTCTCTTCTGGTGCAGGAACGTTCCCTCCTTCTGTACACTAAGCTCTTACATTTTGAACTGCCTACTCCTTTTTGTGCTTCCTACATACTTTCCTTTTCTTCACCAGATGTTGTTCGAGTTTTAGCAGAGTTTATTTCTTCTATTCCTCTATATATTAAAATCTAATCTTTTTATTCATAATTACAGGATGATGGGTCAGTGCCCTTGATTGGCGTTCCCAAAAAAAAAAAGAAAAAAATAATAACATACCTTGCTCATCCTTTTTGTATTTGTCCGCGATTGTTGTATAATGTATGCGTGTGTGTAAATGTGTCTGAGTATGTAAGTCAAGAACCCACTAAACAAATCTATAACACAACCAATTTTCTGATAATGTGAGCGCACATGTATATACGCTTGTGCACACTTTTTACTATAATGAATCTATACCGATTTATTTGCAGAGGACTATTATTACAGTTTTTGCAATACGTTGTCCGGTGTAAATTGAATTAAAAAATCAAATTATTGATACACATCCAGTTGAAGATTCTGATGAGATACAATGCTCATTGTGAAAGCTAATTTTGATCACTCGTAAATTCCAACGAACGCAACAAGCAGTTTAATTATCAAGTAGCATCCGGGGTGCGCTTGCTGCTATACAAAAACACTGGTTCGTCTCACAATCAGTAATATTAGCGTAAGAAAGAGATTTTAACAATTGAGCTTTTTAAGAGAGAATAAATACAGACGATTAATGTTGATTGTAAAAAAAAAGAGACAGCCGTCGAGAAAGATTTTTAATTAGCGAAAGGAGTTTACAAGGGGAATTAGACTGTACGACTAATCGAAGAAGGATCAAAAGGATGACGAATAAAGACAACAGAGGAGGATTTAGGCGGAGAAATAAAGAGATGAATATTAAAAAGAACTTTAGAAAATAAAATTTTCAGTCAAAATTGAAACCGAAAACGAATTTCGTTTTATTGTTTCTAGTTCGACCGAAACCGAAACATTTTTTTTTTTTTAATTATTTTAACTACGGGGTTTTTTAAAAGTAAAATTCAAATGCGCTTATTATATAATGATTTTTTTATAGAAATTTACCTAATTAATTATCATAGTTAAACAGTTTAATATTATAATTAAAAAAAAAAAAAAAACGGCTATTTTATTGCTACAAAAGCAGATCAGTTTTTTATTGAATACCATAAATATCAAAAAGGCAAATGTATTCTAAGAAGGTCCATAATCTTTTCTCCGCTATTTTACCGGGGAAACGTGTTTCATATTTCTGTTAAAAGGAATTTTTGAAATTTAAACGAATGTTGAAGGGTATAAAAGATATGCTAAATTGAGACAACATCGTTTTTGTCTGTAATATCCATGAGGAGAGAGTCTATTTTGTTCAAAAATACATATCTGTCCTAATTAAGTAAGGTGTGATCATTGTGTCTAATGAATGTCAAATATGAAATGGTGTTTCATCTTTAAAAAGCACACGATGGAGTGAAATAAAGCACGATCAAAGTTTCGGCTAATATTGGGCCAAAACCGAAACTTGATCCGAAGAAACTCATATTTTGGGCCGAAATTAGCCGAAACTGAAGCTTCGGTCGGACACTACTTTGAATGTCTGAAGACGGGGGTAATATTAATCGGATATTTCGATCGGATGAGTAGATGAGACATTATCAGCAAAGAAAAGCAGAATTAAGAGAGGAATAAGAAGAACGATTTTAATAAACTAAAGAGCGGAGATTCTACGGTAGAATTCTTAAGGTAGACTTCGAAAAATCAATCACGTGACGGAGTAGAACGGAGAGGGAAGTAATAATGAGGGAAGCACAGTGAACAGGAATTTTTAATTAAGAGAATTACAGCAAAAAGTGTGGGAAGCTGAACGTTACCAATTGTAATTAATATATCAACGAAAGCAAACTTCAGTGCGCTTTGCCTGTAAAAAATCTTTGATTTTGGCAAAATTTTTTTATTTTTCGGCGTTAAGAAATGAAGAAGTTTTTTTTTGTTTTTTGGGCTCGTCAATGAAGGACCTTTACCCGAAAAAAATAGAAAGGAAAAAAGTCGGTTATATTTTAATCCGATCAGAAATCTTTGATAAAAAGGAACAAACAGCAGGAATAATTAATGGAGAAAGGAAAGACAGGATATAAGAGGCGCAATAAGGAGCCGGAAGAAGCCTCAATGGATAGGAATATAAAGCAAAACGCTCCACCGAAAGAGATGAACATTCAAAGTAGTGTCTGACCGAAGCTTCGGTTTCGGCTAATTTCGGCCCAAAATATGAGTTTCTTCGGATCAAGTTTCGGTTTTGGCCCAATATTAGCCGAAACTTTGATCGTGCTTTATTTCACTCCATCGTGTGCTTTTTAAAGATGAAACACCATTTCATATTTGACATTCATTAGACACAATGATCACACCTTACTTAATTAGGACAGATATGTATTTTTGAACAAAATAGACTCTCTCCTCATGGATATTACAGACAAAAACGATGTTGTCTCAATTTAGCATATCTTTTATACCCTTCAACATTCGTTTAAATTTCAAAAATTCCTTTTAACAGAAATATGAAACACGTTTCCCCGGTAAAATAGCGGAGAAAAGATTATGACCTTCTTAGAATACATTTGCCTTTTTGATATTTATGGTATTCAATAAAAAACTGATCTGCTTTTGTAGCAATAAAATAGCCGTTTTTTTTTTTTTAAATTATAATATTAAACTGTTTAACTATGATAATTAATTAGGTAAATTTCTATAAAAAAATCATTATATAATAAGCGCATTTGAATTTTACTTTTAAAAAACCCCGTAGTTAAAATAATTAAAAAAAAAAAATGTTTCGGTTTCGGCCGAACTAGAAACAATAAAACGGAATTCGTTTTCGGTTTCAATTTTGACTGAAAATTTTGTTTCAGGGTCGGACACTAATTCGAAGAACACATGGTCGGCGTCGTAAATAACTGCATCATTCTAGGGTGGAGAGGACAATGTAGAAGGAAATCAGGGATTATTATTCATTCGACGAAAACGATTAAATTTTAGCTAATTGAAAACTTCCGATGATCGCCGGATGTGAAGTTATCGTTTTTCTACGCGTAATTTAAAAGAAGATGCCGCCCCCACTGTGTATCTTCCGAAAATCATCGAAAATAAAAGAAATCTATAACCCCCCGATTTTTACAGAAGTACACTCATGGGGGGTCATGGGCTTTCGGATGATGCGGGAAATATTTCGTTTTGGTAAAAACATGAACCAAAACTGTTGGTCGTAGATTGAATAAAATGCTTAGACGGTGACGTAAATGTAAATAGGGGTAACAGCATATCTGAGTGAGTACGAATTTCGCGAAGCGACCCTCTCGAGACATGTCCGCGTCCATAATTTCTTTAAAAATTAGCCATCCTAAAAAGTGCGCCCTGCGATTAAATGTCAGTTATGTATATATCATCGGGGTTTAGTTTTCTGTCCATTACATTTTTATTATTCCGAATTATCGTGCGTGCGACTTTCACGCGCAATTTCATTAAGTTTAACGATAAGACAAGGGGGGCGGTAAGAGGGTAATAATTTATCCCTTTTACGAATTTTCTACTAACCGGAGCAGTTGTTGGTGAATTTCTGACGTAACAAGTGCTAAGATCGGCCCAAGCGGGGTCGCAAGTGCTCCATGGAACAACTCGGCTCACCGAAGCGATCATATAATGAACTGTGTACGACATTATTACATTGTAATAAATACATACGATTAGCGAGACCACAACCATTGCGACTCCAACACCTGTAAAATAACAAACGAAATCAACTAATTCAGTATTTGCGACACCTTCAGTTCGAATCTTAAAAGTATAAATAATTAAAAGTGTTCGTTAAATGGAGCTCGTTTATTTGAAAACGAATACGAATAGTTTAAGGTATCTTACAGGTTAGTAAACAAGTTGTAAGCTTATAAATAGTCGTCATATTATCCGCACGGAAGCATAGTCTTTAACTACGAGATAGTAGTCAAAGCACACGATACTGTGAGACCAGTTGACACAGTTTTCTCGAGGGAACATATCGAGCAATTTGGTATTTCCCCCGAGACGAGATTTAAACTTGAAAAATTTAAAAATTGCAATAATCGGCATGCTTGGCTTGCTCCTTAATCCCCCCTGGTATTAAGAACCGGAAAATTTAATTTGTGCTCTCATAATTAATCGTCGCAGAGCAAATTTTTCTAAACGCGTCAGAAATTATTGGAATTTTGAAATTGTATGAATTGTAAAGAAATAACGAATTTTCAATGATCGTTGTTGACAGTTTCAGTTGTTAACGTTACGACTTTTATTTAGAGAAAAATATATACAAAAAGGTTTAAAAATAAAATTAAACAAAAAAAAAAAAAAATTATCTATCCGCGAGAAATCATTGCAAACCGGGTGGCCCCGCAGTGTTCTCGATCGATGCTTCAAAAAGTTTCGATAAAAAAATTAAAAGTTAATTAGCCATTTTTTATTGTGGAAGAAATTTCCACCTGGACGACTCGATGAAAATATAAAAATAACTAGGGGACATAATCAGTTTCGAAATCCGCGGCTGGACATTGTAAAAAAGTCTTTAAACGCAAGTAACGCGAATTAGAAAAAAGAGGCGAGTAATCCGACCACCGAACACGATTAATTACGCCAGCGGCGACGAGACTGGTGAAAAATACGGCTGGATATTTATTTCAAACTTTAATTATCGCAAATTACCCGAACGACAATTTTCCAATTACGAGAAATTCCTCTCACTTATCAGCAGCACTCACAAAAATACCAAACCACATTATGTACAGGCGCGGATGCCCACTCAAAATCGACTCTATATCGACCCTTAGTCGCACGTGCATGCAGCGATAGGGTAGAAAATGACGAAAATTTGAATTTCGACCCCGGATCACGGATCGGGTTTCTTACACGATATTTATTCGAATCGACACGAGTGATAGTGTTGAAGCGCGGCCACGATATACACACATGGATCAAAGCAAAATTAAATATTCTCCAGGTAGAAATAATTACGAGAACATTAAAATCCCACGCAGGTGCTGTCGAATTAAGAAATATTATCGATCAAGAGAAACGAACAAATATCGTAAAAGTGTAATAATTCAGAATTTAAATAGATAGCACGATATTCGTTTTACAAAATTTTGATATACATTTTCGGTGATGTATAAAGTTTTTACGTTTAATTATATTACATACGTGAGATAGGTGTAAATCGACAAAAATTAATAGAAAGAGTTTGAAAGTAAAAATTAAAATCTCTATAATAGATAGCTATAAAAATCCTAGTATAGATATTACGGAAAATATTATTACACTACGCAAAAAGGCATATCTTTATATACGTGCTTCTCGAGAGACTTGCAAAGAGATTGCCTTAAAACAGTGTGATAAGATTGAGAACGGAACATATAGGCTGACTGTAAGAAAAATTAAAAAAAATGCGATACAGTTAACTCATATTTACATACGTGTATAGGAAAACCAACATAATCTCTATTGAACCTAAGCGATTTTCAGGAATACGAAATAATAGAGGAAAAGAGAAATTACGTTAACAAATTATTCGAATATATTACCCGAATTGTATATTAGATTCCAAACAGCCCCGTGTAATTGTTTTTTAAAAATATTAAATTACCGTTTTCCTTCGAATTTAAGACGCATATTTTTTACTCGATTAAAAGGCTAAAATAATAATAGGTGTGTCTTAAATTCGAACGAATACGCGCTATTATTTTCATGATGCGTTAGTACATATGTCGCAAATTCTTTTATTTGTTTACAATCTGGTCGGTATATTAAACGATTTTTAGAAATATTATCACTCACTTTAATTCAAATACACGAGAACATGGTTTATATGTAACCAAGTGAATCGTAAGGGGGTGCTATTTCCGATGAAAAAGTGAAAGAAATTGTTGCATTTATTCGTGTCGATACGCAGAGTCTGTAGCTATCACTTTGCCTAGTCGTTTACCTAATCATTAGAGGTATTCATCTTTTTTTTTTTTTAAAATACCATCCAACGAAACTAAATCTACTTTTTATCAACGATATATGTATAAACAGCTACCAACATTCGAGTGTCATTAAATTACGAGCATTCCAACAGTTATGGAAAACTTATTGTCCATACATCATCACTATGAAACCCACATATGATTTATGTGTGACGTCTGTAGCAAACTCGATGGTTAAACTCTAGCGTTACGATTAACGTGTCAGTGATGAAGAAAAGCAAGCTGTGTATTGGATGAATATCGCAATCATTTACACAACTGAATAGTGGTCAGCATCAGGAAAAGTACTGAGAAATTAGAAGAATCGAACTGTTTAAGGATATTGATGGATTTACGCACAGAATGTTAATGTACCATCTGTGAATCAGATCAAGTTACAAGTGTGTATTATTTCAAGTCCCTTTCTCGTCCAAAAACGCTTTTCCTTAATTTTCCTAGTAATTGCGATGCGTCTTAAATTCGATGTTTATATTTTGTTTCCAAAAATCGTTTCCTAAAACACACGGGTGCGTCTTAAATTCGAAGGAATATGGGGGCATATAAATTTACTTTTTCAAACCCTTGTTTAGCCGGTTAAAATATTTGGGTTTAGAAAACCGACTCTTCTAGGTTGGTAGTAGCGAGGGGAGGCGTTTTGTTCCCTTCCGTCAGAGGAGGACTACGTCTAATCCCGAAACTGATCAAACAGCAACTCGGGCACAGTAACTTTATCGAAGAGCTACTAATAACGATATTTTATACTTACTCCTAGTTCTGTGTGTTTTGACTAAAAATTTTCAAATAAAGGTGAAATTTGTACACTACTTACAATTAAGCACGAGAGTTGTTATAAAAATACACTCATCTCGTAGATACTTTTATACATATATATATATATATATATATATAGGATAAAACAAATGGGAAAGACAGGTAAACAGTTCGAACGATAAATTTTTGTTGTTTTTTGTTTTTTTTTTTCATTTTAGTATTTAAACATTTTATGCATGTATATTTTTCATTAGTAGACAGGAATATTTTGGTTTCTACTTATTTAAATTCAGCACAATTGTGTATCTGTAAAACATACTATAAGGCCGCATCATTTATATGACACACCTGTACATTAAATTTTGTACCGGTGGCCTTAGGTAGGTTTACAAATTAGCTCGGAAACCAATTTTAACTCGCATATTTATTGTAACCAACTTTAGTTCTCTATGCGGAAATTATGAAGTCTAAAAATTCTATAGATTAAGCAATCGCGTGTGTAATTTTATGTTATTTTAATCAGCGTTCGAAATAAACTTATTTCATAAAACTGCTCTTTGCCAGATATCTGTATTATAGTTATAACGACACTTTAATGATTTGAATTACTACATATATTTAAAGGATTAATTTATGAATTTTTAGTTTATCAAAGAAATTCAAAAAATCGAATCATTTTTTAAAAATTACAAAATTTTTGTACTTAAAATCACGTTGTGTACGTACACATCATCATGAATCTTCTACAGTCGTCACCCTAGGTGGGGTATCGTGATTAACATTTAATCCACCAGTTCCGCCATTTATCACGATCCTCTGATTGACGTACGCATTGTGCAAATGACAATCCTGTTGTACGTAATATAATATCTGTCCATCTCTCTTAGGTGTGCACATATCAAGCGATTATTAATTTGTTTAAAAATTAGGAAACTCGTACGACATCGTAGTACATTTGACGATGGTTTTTTAATATAAATTGCTATTTTGGATGGTGTAAGAAATTGTTTTTTTTTATTTTTTTTGCTTTGTTTTATTTTTTGATTATCGGTTATTTTTAGTAGTTATATTACGTTTTTTGTTTTTTTTTGTTTGCGTGTTAAGAATTGTGTTATTTATAGCGGTTAATTGTATATGATCGATTGTAGAGCTTTATTATAAATAAACGTTATAGCTGTGTTGAGAACTTTATGAGTTCTCCATAATATGTTAAAATGAAAAACCAAACAAAAAAAAAAGCGTTGCTATTTAGTCAGTTTTGAATATCGGAGAAATCGAGTTAGAATGTTTTGTTCGCTACCATCGAGAGAAAGAGAGGTGTTGTGTGCGCCGGTTGTGTCATTCTGACTAATTGCTGCTTAGCTATATTTTAGCGAATGAAATATGTTAATTTTTTCACTGCGCTCCAGCCGTTCATATTCGTTGCGGGAGATACACGTATTAAAGTTCTTTCGGTTTTCCGAACGGAGGAACGCTGGATTCTATGCAGTTCCCGCTCTACACTACTGTGTCAGTAGTTCGGTTCTGGAGCGCAGTCGTTAGTTTAAATTTTAGTTCTATAATAGAACGAAATTACCATTCACAGAGCTCGCTGGTATTGCTGCGACAAATATTAATTCATCGTACGAAACGAACTACGTCAATTTCTGAGCTACATTATTAATATGCGGAAGTGTGCCATGATGCTCGATTTTCAGTGTCGATCTTAAAATAGAGTCTTTTGTCTGCTTTACGTAATTATTAAGAAGTCGCTGAAATGTATAGCGATTTTTGACGTGGATAATAATTCGTTCGCCATCTACACACCACAAATAATAAGCGATTCACTTTGTTCCGTGTAGCATGATTCGAGATTCGTTAGGTTCCATTCAGATCGTGGCCCGTTTAAGCCGCTATCTTCAAACTTCGACATTACACCCTTCCTATACGCTCATCTCACCTCTAGGCTATAAATTGATTAACGATAAAATAAATTTCAAAAAACTTTTTTAAAAAACGCTTTTTACGCTGTTCAATTTTTTTTTACTCTGACGAAGAAACAATTCGCAGTTTTTTTGTAATTGTTAGAATTGAATTAAGCGAAAGAAATGAAAAAAAAAAAATAAAATAAAATAAAAAAATTGGCAGTAATTTTTTTCGAGCGGGGGACTTTTAAAAAGTTTCCAAACTATAATGACATAAAAGCTTGAAGACGCGTTTCAATACTCGCATGATTAGCGCCTGTCACGCTTTCGCATTATAATTTTGCATGATTTTTTAATAGCGTATCTGACTCTTTTGGAAATACTTGTTTAATTCAACCGTATATTTGATTAGTTACAAAGAAATTATTTTTTCGCAAGTAAATGATTACCGAGAAAGTATTTATATGCATTTTTTTCGCTGTTTTAAATTTTTGTTTCATTTTTATAAGGTGTAAATTTATACTAAAAAAATTTCTCCGCTAACACAGTTGTTTATTTTATTTTGATAAAGCATCTGAAGTACGCAATCTCAGACAAAAAAATGGCTAATTAATTAATAAAGGGCATTTTTGTCAAAACACATGTCGACGCGAAAAAATTTTTCTGTTTTATCATATTTTAATTATATTTTCTACCCTTTTTTTTTTAGTAATGTCGCTGCTCTAGAGAAGTTAATTTTCAGCCATCTCTTCAACCCCATTCATGGTTTTCTAGATACTTGCCCTTTCTTAAACGCTCCACAATCTCGGCTATACGTCGCCTATGTTGTAATTTGTAGTCTCCTTCCTGCATTCATCTGTTTCTCCTGCATTTTATCCTTTTCATTTTCATTCCACCATGGCACCGCCTATTTTAATGAACAGTACAGCCCGGTTTGAGCAGTACTAAAAATTTGTTGAGCAGCTTTAAAAAAATTCGGATACTTCTAAAAAAAAGAAAAGCAGTGTACTTTGAAAAATTATTTATTTTTTACAAAAAAAAATCGAGAATTACAATTTAGTTATAAATTCTAAGGAAATAAAAACAAACTTTTGAAAAAATAATAACAAAGTTTCTGTATAGTATATCGATTAGAACTAAAATTACGTAATAAGAAATGATCAAAAACAAAGACGAAAATCGCAATTTAAGTCTTGTAGACTGCGTAACCATATTTCCCCTACGTTGGTGACTAACCTTCTTCGCTAGTATCCTATGTCGTACTGCTACTACTCTCGCACCCGATAAAGAGGATGACTCAACATTAAAATTCGGAATGGTCGAATTTCTCTTACCTTTTGTTGCGTTAGTAATATGATTAACTCTCGTGATCTTCTTTTCCTTCCTTTTCTATTATCTTTTTTTCATTTGAATTATGGTTTTAGTTTTTTGGGTAGAAACAAATTTAACAACATATTGGAAATAGTGATGAGCTTAATGGTTATTTTCGAGTAACCGGTGATTTCAAACTTACGGTAATAGTGACCGGTTATTTTCACTCTGTATGTAATATTTATTTGATATTAACATTTTTTATGCCAATAAGCTGGAATATCGTTATTTATACATATTTGTTTTAAATATAAAACAAATATACACTAATTTTTACGTAATTCATTGTCTCCTTGATTTGCAATATCCGCAGTTGTTAAAATAAATTATTTATTTTTATTTTACTCTTTTTTCCACTTAAACTGTAGGTACCCTACTACATTTAAAATTACATTTATAATTGTATTGAAAAAATTCAAGTTAGAACAACAATGTATTAAATCAATCTTTTATCAAATAGCGCTTGTGCACTTTTGCCCTGTCCGGCATACAAAAAAAGACAACAGTATTCAGTGAATCCATCTTGCAAACCAAGTAACTATTACTTTCACAGGTCAGCATACACTTTCTACTTAAAATCTTTTTGTATTTTGTTAAATTCAAAATTGACTTCATATTTTCATACATTATCCTGAAAAACTGTATAGAACTACACTCGCAATTAGCTAATCACAAAGATACTGATATAAAATAAACATATTTCGTCGATAGAGATAATTTTTACCAATGCGAGTAGTAAAATGAGGTTAGTTAAAAAAGTTATCGCTGTATACCTGGAAAGGAAGACGTGAGATAGAGACAAAAGACAATCACACCGGCTTAGTACTTTAACTAGTTAAAATCTGTTATAGCTATCTGTTTCCCGGGTACCGAAATCGTGTCACACAGTGTAATTATTGAAATAGTCATTGTTTACTTTTCTTCAAACTTATAGCGCAATGAATTATATATAACAATTTTTTTCAAAAAATGTACCGATTACATACAGTTAAAATCGGTACATTTAGTTAGCTACTCTACCCCTTTTCCTCATATCGGTTTTGTATCGATAAATGAGTGAAATTTTTTTTGTATTCTGACATTTATATAGCCTTTATATTGTTACGACTTGATGAATTTCCCGTCCCTGTTACGGGAAGCCAACGTTAAGACTGATGATATTCACGCCCCTAATTTAGGGTCATTGCTTCAAAAAAATTCTAATAAAAAAACCTTCGTGTAGACGACTAGATCGCGAAAGGCTATGGGCACTAGTGACACAACGTATCACGAACTAACCAGCTCTCGGTTGAGCTTAGGCTTTTCTGACACTTCCTACTATTCATTGTTTTCTATCGGTATATCAGTGGTGGAATCACAGTGATTTCAACACAGAAAAATAATAAAAAAAAATATTCACCGGTGCCACAGCACCTCTCCTCAAGGGAGATCTCACGGTGGGTCACCACGTGTTCATATAAGGGAAAAGACGACAAAAAAAATTCACCAACGGATACATATATATATATATAACTCTGATCCCGACTGGATTATTTGATTATTTTTATTCACAAAATCCAAAAGAAAACAAAAAATCACGACTAGCCAAACGGCTTGGCCCCGAACTCGCTTTATGCACGACGATATGGCGATGTGGACTAGAAAGATTCGAAACAACACACGGCGTGGCGTTGACTAGCATAAAAACAAACGGTAAACGGCGACTAACCACTATCCGCGACTATCGACTACCATAATTAAACGGTAACTATTAGCCTTTATCTAACTAGATCGACTCGATATTTTATTCTAAATTAACGGTACATTATCGCAATCCTTATCAATTAATAACACATAGCCGCTATCTGATCTCTTCACACACGGCTCACGCGGCCGACAGACGCTATCCTGTTGTCGCATGAATACCAGGACACTTACACAACCCCTTAACTCTACCTGAGCCGAGAAATTTGACAAAAATCGGAAATTTCATATTCGGATCCCGGCCGTATTCTCTGACGACGATAAATAATAGGATTAACGCCGAGAGATCGAAAATTAATGATTTTAATCGGAGAATAATTTCTAGCTCGACATCATCGCGCGCCAGGTAAATATCCGTATCAATATACACATATTTCTAAACAAAAATTGCAATAAAAATCTATGCTAATTTTAATACAAAACACTATCATGAAACTAATATTATATATTTCACGAATTCAATCTTCAAGTTTTTCAGAATTCGATTCTACAGATTCTGCCCATAGAGAGTTTTATTGATTGATGAATATTTTCTATATTCTTTTCTTTCAGATGATTAGAAATTTTAAATGTCTCTTTAAATTTGAATTAGTTGTGTTTTATAAGATCTTTCTAACATATATTATAAGCAGCAGAATAATTATTTTTTCATCGACAGATGTGAAAAAATACATTTCACTAAATTTTTTTCCTTTTAATTTTTCTAACATATTTTGAATAACTAGTGTACACATACGTTGTCTTGCTACTTACAATTAACGCTTAAAAACTATCAAAACTATTAACGTATTTCTTAATTTAATCAATAAAATGTATAAACGTTATAAGAAACTATATTAGTATCGTTAAAAAAAAGAAAAATAATGAGCATAGCTCGTAATTTACTTGAACCAACAAAAGTACTATACACAAATGTAAATTATTTAAATCAAACGTAAAAACAAAAAAAAAAATGTTTCGATATAAACTTATTGATAGTTCAATTAAAAGTATACTTTCTTAATAACCAATATTACGCTCGTTGTAGAACGCAAAATGTTAAGTGCAAATAACTGTGACCTAATGTAGTTGATAGAAGAATGATATTTGCATTATTTACTTTAACGATTCAAATCAGTAAGAAAACGTATATTTTAATTTATGGTTATTTGTTAATTTTAGAATAACCGGTAAGTAAATAATCACCGGGA
This sequence comes from Icerya purchasi, assembly GCA_039619475.1. Taxonomy (NCBI): domain Eukaryota; kingdom Metazoa; phylum Arthropoda; class Insecta; order Hemiptera; family Monophlebidae; genus Icerya; species Icerya purchasi. Next base: position 93,437,582 of record CM077115.1, read on the forward strand.
GCAATACTGTGCTCATTAGGTAAACGTATCGTCACTGTCGTTTCAAAATAGCTGGTAACTGTTAACATAACCGTTTGATCACTGGTTGTGACCGTGATTTTTAACTAACCGGTGAAAAATAATCGATATCGATATATCGCTTATAACAAATTGGAAATACTGCAACTCCGGTGTTTGGGCAACTTCGAAAAATTCTTAAAATCGGCCCCGGTTTACACATGCATTCCTTATAGCCTTGATATCATGTTCTATTTGAATGTTTGACCTTTTCTGCAGAACAATCGTCCTTTTACTCTTCTCTACTATAACTTGATATTGTCCCTACTCCCCTTATCGGTACTTCTTATATTCTCGCATTTTTTTTTTTTTTTTTTTTAGTATTCATACCTTGGAATTATTCATTTTCCTAAAGGCGGTCTCGGGAGAAAGGAACTGGCCCCTCTACTCTCATCAGTACCGTTGAGCTTTAAACATTATGAAAAGCTTAATTACACCATTCCCGACGCCTTGTCAAGAGTATGGAACATACTTTATATCCTTAAACATTTAAGAATACAACTTTATTTTTTTCCCCTGTCTTTCCATTTTTTGAGCTAATGTTCTCGTTAACAAACCCATTTAAAAAAAAAGGCAAAAAAAGATGATTTTTTCCGTTAATAATTTAAGATGCAGCATCCTCGGTGATCTGATGGCATGCAGATAGTTCACTTTATTGAGTGCATTGTGACACAGCGAATCAATATCGTAAAATATGATAAAAAAAAAGAAATAGTACTTGTTCGTTGAAAATTAGATGAAACTAATTACACATATTTTTGTATTACAATAACGGATGAAAATCAATTTAAAAAAAAAAGGAACATTTCATCCTATCGGGAGTTATTGACATTTCAATATTTGATCGATTTAGATGAACATGCGGCAGATTTATATTAAAACCGGGCAATTTTGTTAACTTGAAAAATTATAAAGCCGTCTCAAAAGTGTATAATAAATAGAATGGGAAACGAACAAAAGATGTCGTACTTAAAATACGTAACTCGCCGTCAGATAAACCTATTTAACATGGGAAAAAAACAAGGAATATGTATCATTAAAATCGTAACTACATGATAAATAGAGCGACGAGTTTTATTTTCGCTCTATTGTTGCTAGATTTATCTCTGATTTTCGAACTCACTTCGTGATTAATTACCCGCTGCCGTTACATTTATTGTTCCGAACGCCCGAATACTGCGAACGCGAAAGTGCGATAATTTCGAATATGTCACAATCCGGACCCCACCGTGACAGCTTGGGAACCACAAAGCAGCCAGCAAAACAGAGTACCCTTAACCGTCACCGCAAGTGTTATACATTCGACAAGTAAACAGCCAACAACGGCAACAAAAACACAACCCTTTTCTGAACGCGGTTTGCTTGCCTACAAAAGTTGTCGGCAAGATCGCTTCTCTATCAATAAGCATAACAACGCAACAACACACATTGCCGGAGAAGATAACACAGATAATCAGTATCGCGCCTGATGACAATAACACAAAGAATAATATCGACGACACGTTTAATATTGAATAAAATATAAATAGTAATCAAATTACACGCGAACACAGTTCTCAGGTAAATAAATCGAATATAAAAACATCCTTTGCGGAAAAAGCGAAATCTATCGATGAAATATCTGCGTTAAATAAATTACCCAATGGGGGACCAGCAAAGGCTAATGTTTTTTCGTATATCCCCATTAAAAACCGCAAATATCATCAGGACGAATTTCCCAAAACAGATTAATCATATTTCTAAGAACGCAGAGCACTACGGATAATTTCTTCGCCAATTGTGGATAAATAAATATATAGGCTGCTCTCGCCAAGTAATTCAAGCGAAAAGGTTGCGTAATCCGTTGAAAAAATTAATTTCATCTAATGTGTCCGCGACCATTCCCAATAATGTACTAACTCGGTACCTAAACTCGATGCTACAATTGAAACTGCTTCCGCCGATCTCGTTAGCCCATTTAATCCGATGTTCGCTCGTATAATTAATTTTCCTCGTCGAAGCTACACAGAGCAGGTAAACTGTGAAATAATTCCCGAATACGTTTCAGACAGAGCGCATCGTTTATATTTACAATCGGAGAACTCTACACACATGTAAAAATTGCGATGAAAGAAATCAAAACAAGTCACTCTCGATAATCGGCCAGCGGGCCCCACAAATGAACAGAGTGGTGAATAAACCCCCCCCCCTACTCTTCTAATATGCGAGCGCCATTGGCCAAGATGGATATTGGCCATCTTGTACTACGAAACGCTCCCATCCTACCATAAAATATTTCCGATCACCCGCTCGGCATAAAACCTACGACGAGAAAGAAAATAAATTAAAATTTTTCCTAGTCAGGAAATCGAATAATCATCCGATAATTTAAAAAAAAAAAACAACACAGTCAAAACAAAAGAGATGAAGATTATAATTCAAAAACAGACCAACCAGAACAAAAATTCCACTCTAAGACAAAGCATGTGGAAGAACCTCAAACAAATAATAAACCCTAGTGTAATTCAAGCAAGACAAACTAAACCAATATAAAACCGAAATCGGGTCGTCAACAAAACCAATTATACTTGGAAATCATATTGGAACGTGCAAAACCATTTATTACAGACAAAAACCAACCATCATTAATCATGGGATATGAAGAGTTCAAAAGTTTCATCGAAAACATTATCAGTAATACCACCCGGATTGCACTAACTTCGCTTCTGATTACGCAAAAAATAAAGAGGAGCTACTTCATACAATCATGACACAATAAAGATCTAAATAACGAAAGCATAAAAAAATAGGTACATTCTTCTTTATTTTTGTTAGTTATCCGATTTGAATTCTTTTTGTTCGTGAGCAAGTTTAAATATATGTATATATATATATATTTCTCATTGAACTCTATTTTCAATTAAAATTACAAAATAAAAATTAAAAATAAATAAAAATAGCAAAAGATATAAAAACGTAACATTAATAGTTTTACTGGAAAACAGTATTAAATATTAATTATTAAATCCCTAGGTGTAAAATTTATACAAATCTTTTATAGTATAAATTAAGTTTCTCTGTTGTAACAAATGTTTTTCATCGAGCATTTGATTCGTTTTGGAGGGGGATATCCCCTAACCGCCCCTGGATCCGCCACTGAAAACGATGATAGACCCATGGTGACCACCGCCGATTAATAGTTCGCGCACAGAATTCACAACTATCAGTCGGCTAAGAAGAGGGCATCATATTGCTAAAAGCCATAACTTCATACTAAAATGGATAACTCCCCCTGACACACGTATCCATACTACGCAGAATTAAATTATCCGTCAGTACAACACATCCTGATGAAATGCCAGATAGTTTTAATAATGCAGTTCGCCCAACGATGTTCACATCATTAGCAGAAATATTGGACAACAAATCATATCATACCTTGAAGAAACACATTCAGGATGGCAAATTGATAGATTTTCTGTAAGGTAGCCTAAGCGTAATGGTGATAACCTAAACGGTCATCATCATCTCTACAGTTGTCACCCCAGGTGGGGGGTATCGTGATTAACGTTTAATCCGCCGGTGATGATTTTCCGCCATCTGTCACGATCCTCTGATTGACGTACGCATTGTGCGAATGACAATCCTGTTGTATGTAATATAATATCTGTCCATCTCTTAGGTGTGCATCCCGGTGGTCGTCTTCAATCTTTCCCATGACCAACGTGCCTTCTATTCCCTCCGGGTTTCTTATTATATGTCCGAAGAATTTCAGCACTCTCATTGTGACAATCGTATTGACACAACCTTTTTGTGACATCGACTACTTCCTGCAACACCGATTCAGTTGTGCGCTTTGCTATCCATGGAATTCTAAGGAGTCGTCTCCAGCACCATATTTCGAAGCTGTCGATTTTTCTTCTGTCCAAATTTTTTAAAGTCCACGTCTCCGCTGCGTATAACACAATGGAAAATACAAGCATTTGGACAAGTTTAATTTTGACCTTTTTTTCTAATGGAGTTGTCTTTCCAAATTTTGTTCATCCTTATCATAGCGCTTCTGGCAACTTCGATTCTCCGTCTTGGTTCTCTAAAAGTCACCCGAAGTATACGAAACTTTTCACAGTTTCATAACCGGCGAGTGCCTTTTCACCGGATGGTATAGTATTTCCACGATCGACGATCATTATTTTTGTCTTATTTTTATTTATATTTAATCCATACTGCGTACTAATTTTTTCCCGGCTAATTTAGAAGTGTTTCCATTTCGTTCATATTCGCACCTATTATATCATCCGCAAATTTAAGATTTGTTATTCTTCATCCTCCTATCACTATTCCGCCATTCCATTGCTCTAGAACAAGTCTAATTATATATTCTGTGTACAAGTTAAAGAGAACAATAGGCGACAATACACAGCCTTGTCTGACTCCTTTCTAAACGTGAAACTCTCTTGATTTTGCAGTGTCGATACACGTAAAATATTGCGATTGTTCTCGTACAGTTTCTTTATGAGATGCGCAATATGTTTTGGTGCACCCATTTCAATTAGTATTTCCCAAAGTTTATGCCATGGAATATTATCGAAGGCTTTTCGGTAATCTATAAAGCGCATTACAGGTACTTTATATTCGTGTGCTTTTTATATCAATAATTTTATAAACGGTAATCCAATGTAAAAAAAAAAACACACATAAAATCGGCATTCAATTAATTCAGCTCGTTCCCCTTTTGAGATTAAAAACAACGAAAAAAAGTCAACTCTCGATTACGAAACCTGAAAAAAAAAAAATCAAAACCCACCGCACAAATAATATACCTAAAGGGAAACTTTGCAGAAAAAACATAGTCGACATTGTAACTTCGAATCTGGACCCACGGCGCACCGTCGACCGTGAAAACCGAAGAAAATAGAATTTTTTGGGGACGCGTATTTTGAACGGAACGTTCACTATTTCGAGGCAATGAAACTGCGTGTTTTGATTCCGTTTATTGGAAGTTTACGGGAAACGTAAAGAATAATGTTCCTTCGTTTGCGGCCAGAGTATATGACCAGCATACAGACGCGAACCCTCAGGGAAATTTCTTTTCTTAAGCGTAGCCAAATTTCCAGTTTTAAAGTTTAACCTCCTCCAGAGCGTGAAAATTTTGGAATTCGAAAGGAAAAAAAATAATACTTTTTTCTTCAAACGCGCATTTGATGAAAACGGTATTTCGATTCTCCGTGACGGAACTTTCAAAGTTAGCGAAAAGTTCAGAAAAGCGTGCTAATTTAATTGATGTACCCTTCCGCCTTTTGGAACGCGTGTGTTCAATTAATCATTTTAGACAACTACAGAAAAATCGGCATACACATTTACAGCAATGTTACGTGGACATCATACGCAATAGGCAACAAAATTAGAAAAATATTTATTTTGGATTTTTAACACCACCATGTAAATGAATTTTATGCAGTTTTCCCTTTAGTATGCGTAATGCTCGGTGCATGTTTGACCAACCGTATTTTTTGTTTCAAACGAAAGTTCAGAATAGATCCAGTCGCGGATCCACAGAAGTGGGGAAAATAGGGGACATTTCCCTACCAAAGGACCGAAGCTTCTATGAAAAAATTGATTATAAAACCGAGAAACATAATTTATGCTATAAAAGGTTTGTACAAATTTTACACCTAGAGATTTAATCCTCTTCTTTAAGCCTTCTGACACCAATATTTGGTGTAGGCCTCTCCCAAATTTTCCCACCGTTGCCTGTCCTGAGCCTCGCGTATCCATGTATGACCTGCTTGTCTTATTATGTCATCTGTCCATCTTCTTGGGGGTCTTCCTCGTTTCCACCTTCCAGTGTATGGTCGCCAGTTCAATATCTCTTTCGTCCATCTGCCATCTGTCAATCGTGCTACATGCCCTGTCCAGTTCCATTTGTTTATTGTTATCCTGGCTACGATGTCCTCGAACCCGGTGTTTTTCCATATGTCAGTGTTCCTGATTTTGTCCTTTAGCCTTACTCCCAGCAGTATACGTTCCATTTGTCTTTCCGCCTTTCCGATCTTATCCGTCAGTTCTTTTGTTAAAGGCCAGGTTTCAGTTCCGTAGCTCAGCGCTGGTATAATGCACTGATTAAACAGTTTAGCTCGGTTCGCTGGGCTGATTTCGCTTTGTAGAATCTTTTTCATTTTACCAAAACGCTATCCATCCGAGTTGTATATTCTTCTTTTGACATTTTCTGTATGGCTGTTTGTCCCTGTTGTAAATTTCTTCCCTAAATATACAAAGGTGTTTACGGTTTCTACGGGACCTTGTTCTAAATCGATATTTATGTTATTTTCTTCTTCTTCATTATATTTCACAATCTTCGTTTTATCTAGATTTATTCTCAAACCGGTTTCTTTTAGCGTTTTTTCTAGTTGCAGTATCATTTTTCGAAGCTGTTCCTGGTTTTTTGCTATTAGTATAATGTCATCTGCAAAACGATTTATGTATTTCCCATTTATATTTATTCCGTTGGTTTCCCATTGTAGCTTTCTTAGGGCGTATTCAAGGGTGGCATTAAATAGCTTCGACGAAAAAGTGTCGCCTTGCCTCACTCCTTTTTTAATCTGAAATTTCTCTGTTACATTGTGTACTTGTATCTGTGACGTGGTTGATTCATACATATTTTGTATCAATTCTATGTATAATTTATTTATTCCGCTATTTTCTAGGAAAGCACTAGAGATTTAATAATTAATATTTAATACTTTTTTCTAGTAAAACTATTAATGTTACGTTTTTATTTTATTTTAAATATAATTATCATCGATCGTTTGCTATTTTTATTTATTTTTAATTTTAATTTTGTAATTTTAATTGAAAATAGAGTTCAATGAGAAATATATACGTATGTATTTAAACTTGCTCACGAACAAAGAGAATTCGGATCGGATTACTAACAAAAATAAAAATGAAGTAAAGTTTAATGAAAATACTATACTATTTCTAAACTACTATATTTAAGGTATAATTTTATAATTTCGTTTTATTTTTTTCATAACTAAAAATAAGACAAAAGTTAAATTAAAAATTCTAATAATTATGTATTTTTAAAACATTTTTAAATTTCTAAAGGGGGGTGGTCAACATTTGATTTTCTTTATGAAAAACGGGGTGGGGGGTATTTCACAAATCTACTGCCCTACCGTAGAAGATTTTACGTAATTATATAATTTTCTTGCCCAAAATGTTTCTCTGGATTCGCCCCTGATAGATCAGGGGCCATTTTTCTAAAAAAGGCTCGACCTCTCCCGGTTGAATATTACAAAAAAAGGCACACGCCATTTTATGATAGATGATATATTGTTTTCTAACGATGCCGAATAGTTTAGAAATTTAAAATAATTATTTTTTTAATTTTTTAATTTTAATGATGTATTTTCAAGTTGTCGCAATAAATTCGTTTACGCGAAATACGATTGAAAACGCACATCAGCCTACACCAAGCTTATTACGCTGTAACTATTACGGATAGAACTCTAAATAATTTGGTTGTTCGGCGATCAGATAATTGCAGTAACCATTTTTTTTTTTTTTTTTTTTTTTTTTTTTTTAAATAATTTGCGGGTCCCACAAGGCAATTGCCCCCCGTCTGTGGGTTCCCAACATAATTATATATCTTTTATTCATCGTATACAACTTAAATCTAATACGTCATATTCGTCTTATATATAATTACTTAATTCAACTTAACTTCTATTGTTTACTATTCTACGCCTAATTTATAAATCAATACATTTATACCCACCACACATCCTAAAACAACATTTACACGTAAGCCATAAGTAATGCAGCTAGAACATGAGCACCAAACATTAGTTTTTTTTTCCCCATTATATCATTTATAATTATTTACTCTTTCCTATGACTATCCATTTCTCATTCTTTGCACCACGCGATCAACCATATTTTTATTCTGTCTTTCCATATATTCAAATTACATTCGTCTCTTAATTCCTTTGGTAAGTTACCCAGTGTAAATGATTCGTAATTTCCTCTTCAACATTACCAATTTTATTATTAATCCCTTTAGGTCTTATAAAACGTAAATTGTCATAGTTCGTAGTCCCATATACCTTTTCTCTGGGAGTTGATTTAAGGGCTCCTAGACATAAACGAAGGAGCAATTCTGGGCCCGATCCAGTTTACAAAGGAGAGATCTGGAGGAGTTACCACAGATAAACGAACAATAATCTAATTTGGAACGAACTATAGTTTTGATTTAAATACAATTATGTGTAGTTACAATAAAAACAGCAGTACATATCGGTATACTAGTTCCGGTTTTCCTAAACTATAAAAAAAAAGAGACATAATTGCAAATAAATGTGTCGTCGCGCAATTAATCTGTAATTTACTACAGGTTCTTCTTCGCTGTTAAGCGGTCACACTTTCTCCTAGTTGTTTTATCTTTCTCAAAATGGTAAACATCTCGATTTTTTTGTATTTTATTTTTAACCCCCCCTTTGGGCACATTAGTAACGGATCTTCGTCCAAAAACGACACGAGGGAAAAGGATCAGTTAGATGTAGATTTGATCAGAGCTATTGTTGCGATAAAAGAACTGAGGATAGAAACAAAGGAGATCGACGGAAACGATAAGATATACGAAGCGCAATAAGCATTAGAGAGTTTGAGTGATAACAGATCACGAGGGATGGACATTCAAAGAAGATATGGTCAGGATCACAGACGGCTTCGTCGTCAGGACAGAGAGGATAATTAAGGGCAAGTGCGGGACGAAAACGAAAACGTGAGGAAGGAAGAAGAGTGCAATTCAAACGTAAACGGATAGTGGGGGCAATAACGGAGCGGCGAAGCGAAGGAAAATCGTAAAACCAAGGCCGCGTGTTAAGATTAGGTTGGATGGAAAAATTTAAGAGGAAGGTTGATTAGAAAAGGAAGAAACGTAAAAATCTGACCAAAATCTAACGTGAAACTTTTTACACAATGGGAGTAAATTATGAATTTTAGTGAAATAAAAGCGGAAGGATACAGCAATTTGAGTCAAGGAATCTTCCATTTCGTTACCCTCTATCGCCATATGACTGGGGACGACCCGGAGCATATCAATGCGGATAGCATGAAGTGAGAAAAGAATGCGAATGAGAGAGTGAATACGGAGGATAAAAAGTTCAGTGGCGTGAAAGGGGAAACGTGAGGAAATAGCTTTAAGAGCACATATGGAGTCAGAGATAATTAAATATTTAGAAGAAGATCGATAAATTATGGAACATAGAATGGCCATTAGCTCGGCCGTAAAGATAGTACAAAAAGAAAGGAGACGAAAAGATTCAGAAAAATTAATGCTCGGAAGGATGAAAGAAGCTCCAACTCCATTAGGTCGAACCATCCGTAAAAATAGTCATGTGAGAAGGAAAACGGGATTCGATGTAACTATGGAATTCCTATTTAACCGTTGCATAGGAAAGGGATTTGGAGGAAAGAGCTAAATGTAGAATACATTAGGAGGATTGGAGAGATCTGGAAAATTAAAAGAAAAGCGTAAGGGAGATTATTATAAGAAATTGTACAGGATAAAAAAGAATTCAGTCGCAAAGCAATGTGGGCTAGGATAGAAGGCTTTTTAAGCAGTTGACATCATCTTCCCAACGGTTGCGATTTTATTCAAGAATTTTGTATTTTTATTTCCATCGCGGTTTTCTCAATTCCATTTATACCGTTGACTGCTCATTTTCGGAAAAAAATTTACTAAACCTGTTTCCCCAAAAATGAAAGTCGTCAGATTTTTTTTTTTTTTTTTTTTTTTTTTTTTGGAAACTTTACATCTTCCCTCTTCCGGACTCGCAGATAAAATTCGTGAACAACCTAATTCGTCTCCTGTTCCGTGTATAAATTCGATAATGTTCTTTACCCGTAAAAGGCGATAATTTATTAGGAAATTCGGATACAAAATTATCCTTCCCAAAAAAGAAAACGAAAAAAAGAAACTCGAGAACACCTTTTCTTAAATAAAATATCTCCATTTTCGAATCGCACTCACCTTGAGCTATCGGACAGCAATTCCACATCGCCAACGGACCGACGCCGCCGAACTGACCTATCGCTAATTCTAGGAAGTACATCGGTTTTCCAGCCAGTGCTAACATTATCAGGTACGGAATAAGGAAAGCTCCTGAAATAAGAAGAAACAAAAAACGGAAAAAGGTTAATAAAAAGTTAAATTCGAAATTAATTCATAAATATTAATCAGCCGGTGCTTCTGTTGAGGCTCGTCGCAATTCAATTTGCTTACTCGACACGTTTTTACATTTTCTTCATTTAAATTTCGAATTGCGAATCGAATGTAGCGAAGACGACGGCACATCGTCATCAAATGGCACGCAGAGAAGAGCCCGCGACGATTGCTTGTGGTCGTGGCAGAGCCTCGGGTTGGATTTCAAATTTTTTTACAACTTCTCGCAGGAAACCCCGGGGTGATGCTTCTAATAATAAATTCGATAGAATTATTCATAGCCGAGTTAATTTGAGTGCAATGAGAAAATTCGCTATCGCGTTCGAGTTCACTTAGCCGGCTAAAATAGGCACTCGCATATATACGTCACTTAAATCGAATATTAAAATTTTAATTACGTCGGCTACCAGCGTAAAATGTCGTCAGTTTTTCATGCTGCAAAAAGCCGCGAATTGGATTATTCCGATTAAGATGAAAGTGAACTTTTTTCGGCGCTCGATGAAATCATTTCTAATATTGTCGCTAACTAATAATAATAATGGCTAAAACTTCTGAAGTGGTAGAACACGCATTTTATACGATAGAAAGAGATTAACGTTAGAGATTAACGTTAGAAATAAAGTCGAACCCGTTCATCCCGTTTTTGTTAATTGATCGTTAAGGTAATGTGAATAGTTGAGAGAGCATAACTAGCAAACATTAAGTAATCACATACAAAAAGTTATGCCAAGAACTGTTTTGGCCAATACCTTATTTTTTTTTTTATCTTAATAACACCGCGCGAAAGCAGTGTGCATGATCTGAATCAGAATGATACGGTTTAGCTACCTTTCATGTATATCGCGTTGTTCACTCTAGCATTACTTTTCTTTCCTAGATGAAGGCGTTTCCTAAGAAATTTTTTTTTTAACATACATCCGTTTATAGTAGGCTCCCGATAATCCGACATATGTACATTAGGGCATCCGCATGCCGGACTATCGAAATAACCTCTATTTTAACGAAATATTCTACGAAAAAAAGTTATTCATAAATCAATCTAGATAACTCGTTTAATTTTAAATTAGCAACAATATGCACAGCTAATAAAATTAACTGTAAAATCATAGAATAATATAATGAAAAAATAGTTGGTCTCATAGCTTGATCCAATATGTAAAAGTCATTAAATCGAACCTCACTGTCTTATATCGAGCTCGCTGCTTATTTAACACGAAAATATTAGCCGTTGCACGGTACTTTTTTGAGAGGGTTTATTTCGTTTGCGCACCAACCTGTATTTATCATTTTCGTGTGATGTTCGTTCGTCATACTCGTGACGTCTAATTTTCGTAAAAATAGTAAAATTCGTTCGTTGTGATGAAATTCGTTTATTTTGTCTCTGTTATAACGGTTTGTCAAATTAAAACCGTATTAATATTTTTCCAATTTGAATGAAGGTTCTACTTCTTTGTTGCGTTTGATGATTAAAAAAAAAAAAAAAAAGAAGATAGACTTAAATATTAGTACGAATCTCTTTAGTTAGTCATCATGATTTTTGTTGATTCTATATGGGAAAAAAAAAAAGTATCTCAACCAATCATGTTCATAAATTTTAATACAAAAATACAGTAGGCTGGATCTACGGACCACGCAATTAATTTCTGTGATCAGAGCGTATTGACAACAAAAGACACACACTTCTATAGCGCCGGATAAGGAAATTTGACTGTATTCTTCCGGAGATTACTTTACCGTATCTTATCCCTGGTTTTTCAATTTTCCCACTATGCGACGTTTAACTCTCTCTGCAATCTGTCGCCTACGTTTTGGGCACAGCGTTTGCTTCCTGCTTCCCTATTTCGCTTCTCTCTATTTCCTTTTCATCTCTGTCTCCTACACCCTTCCTTTCACAACTTGATAGATGACGCTAATCACATTTTATTTGAGTGCACCTGTATCGTTTCCGAACGTTCTTACTCTTCTCTTCTGTCAATTGATCTTCCAACTCTGTATTATGCATCTTTTGTTCTCTCCTTGCCATCACCCTCGGTCATTCCAGCACTTGAGTCTTTTCTATGCTCCATATCTAATCGCATAAATATCTGTTTCCGCTTCTCATCCTTTCCCTTTTTCTTCGGCCAATGTCTTTTTTGACAAACCCAACTTTTTTTTTTTTGTTAAAAAAAAAAGAAAAAAAAAAGCCGCTAAGAAATCATCTCAGAAGAAATTTCGTTCTACCATTTTGAGATTTGCTCTGCTTAATCGTATTGAGAAAGTGGCTAGAGACACTGAACATTCTTCTATCTACAATAACCTTTTATTGACTCCATCGCTGTGTATTTCCAACGATGATGAATTTTATCCTCTTTAACATTTCTAAAAGAATCTTGTTCTCATTTGCTTACTTCCGATTTTACCGTGAACGAATTAAAATCTATTCTTCTTAAATATATCATTTAGCTCCACTCTTCAGGTCTTGCTGGCATTACTTTTTGTGTTCTTAAAAATCTACCTGATCCACCGCTCTGTTAATATTTTCAATATTGCTTTCTTTTCAGTGGTTAATCCTCGTTTTTGCAACTGTTTCACTATTACCTCTGTACCTAAAAAAAAAAAAAGAAAAAAAGAGAAGGCCGTCACGGGACGCCCGGCAGATTGAAACATCATAACAGATGGTTAATCAAGGAATCTTGAATTTAAAAAAAACTAATAAGTAAATATGAAGTAGAATAAGTAAAAACAGACGAGTTTCGTTAATAAAATATATTGTACGATATGTCTCAAATTAGATTTTGGTCATTATGAGTTTCAATTATAATAATATCACCTATTTCTTGCGTTGTTTATGTACTGCGAAAATAAACTGGAATTTTATTGATTTTAAATTTTTATAAAAATATGTTAGAAGTCAAATTAAATTAAGATAAAGTAAGAAAGATGCGATGGAGAAGAAAAGCAACTAAGTACGTAGTATACGCGACACGCACGCTTAAGCGAGTAGCGAGCGGCGGCGAAGAGGGGCATGACGGCATGAAAGCGTCACGCCGTTTTCCGTCATGGCATACGAATCATAGATGTTTCGCATCAAAAAACAAATCCTCTTTTCGTCCTATTAGCTTCGTGTCTCGAGAAATTCTTTCAATACTCCGCAGGAGCTTGGTGGCTCGAGCACAATAATATTTTCCCTATTCAGATTTAAGTCCTGCTGATTGTGTCAGTCTTTTTTGCATATATGTAAATGTTTTATCAATACACAGTTCGCTTTGGTTGCATTTATCGATGTTTCCAGCGCTTTCGGCTATGTGCATCTTCTCACTCTTAAGAGATATAGACCGGGGTTGCATTTGCAATTCACTTCCATCGTTATTAATCTAATGCTGTACCGTAGTATCCGTTTATCACTTTACTGCTCCATGCTGCAAGAAACGTATTTTGCGGTTTTCATCGAGGTTCTGAATCCTACTCTTTTTGATATCCCCATACTCCTTTTCTCTATTCTTTGCCGATTAAATATTAATTTTTTCCTCTTCCTACGATATGATGAAGAGATTCACAGTTCCCTTACCGGAGGACCACGTAACATCTTTAAATGCTTCTTTTATTTCGCATGTAGATTGCTTTATCTCGAAATGTTTCGTAACAGTCGTCTGTCGTCCTTTTTCCAAACCTATAATTTGCTTTTCTCATCTGATCTTAAAATATTAAACTTACCGAAAGCCGATTATTCCACCGGATGAGGAGATGACCCATTCAGTTTTATTTCCTTGTATAAATCCATAATCCGCTTCAAATTTGACTAACGATCTTTTGTTTATAGTTCTGTCTCTAGAGATCGCATGTCTTTTCAAACTAAACGGAATACAAAATTCATGTCTTCCACTCTGTCTCGCCGCCTTTTAAATCTTCCCCAATCCCAGTAATTGTTGCTCAGTCAAACACACCTCCCTTATCCATTCGTAGATCATGTTTAGATTATCCCTTTCCATCTAATCGTCTTTCGCTGAATTCATCCTCAGTCTTATTCCTTTTTATTTTTCAATTCTTTTCAAAACTGGCGTTTTACATTCAAAAAAATTCCTATCCTAGTTCTTACCGCTTTGCATCTTGACTTTTTCTCCGTAAAAAAAAAAACCATAATCTGTGTTTACTATAGTAATCTTCTTTATCCTCCTTCAACTACGCTGATTTTTCTTATTAATCTAATCTTTTTTATTTTCTATCTACTACACAGAAATTGGGCGAGCACAATCAATTCTTTGTTTTCCGCTCATCATGCCCATTTTTATCCCTGATGGTTCTCAAAGGACCATTGGAGTTGAAGCTTTTTCATTCTCCCTGATAACAGCTTGTCCGGATTTTTTAAATTTTCTTTCCTTTTCTACCACCTTTACTGCTAAAGTGGATATCTCGCGCTCTATATACCTCCTCACATCGCTCCTCCGCCAACTATTTGATCGTTTCTGATTCCATCGGTGCTCTCCGTGCTATTTGTTCTTCCTTTTTTCCTACTTAGTCCTGCGACTTTTTCATTCTTCATAAATGCTCTCTTGTCTGTAATTATTTTTCGCTTCGTTCTATGCATATCGATTTGTTTTCGGTTCCCGGTCACGTGGGCACAGAGAATAACGAAGTGGCTGCCTCTCTAATCTGCTATCATCCTTAAGTAAAATATTCCATTCCAGACTTTGATCCGAAATCATCCATGCTATTTTTTATTGTTTCTCGTAAGATATGAAAAATATCCCCTCCTCCTGTAAACTATTGTATAAAAATATATCGTCAAGTTCAAAAAATAAACAATTATTAAATACTCGTTTAAAAAACGTGCATTTATGAAACGAGTATTACAACAATTATAATAAAGTATACGCATTTAAACTTTAGAAAATTTGATCTTGTCAAATATAAGAAATTTTAATGGTTTTTACGAATAAAAATAATATATAATAAAAATATTTGATACTGTTGAAAATCGAAAAAAAAAAAAGCAAAAAAAAAAAAACTTTTATTACTCTCAAATATGACTTTGTAGTCCATAGGTTACAGTTACTGTTAGCTAAGCGGTAAAGTTCTGCAATTTAAACAAGTTAAAGCGACTGCAGTAGACTGCAACAGGTGATAACCAAGTAGAGCAGACGATACCAGATTAGACAACCGAATGAAACAGATTGCGACGGATTTTAGCATATTAGCAAATACTGGTCACCGTAACAAAAGTAACACGTAGATATTTATTTAATTAATTTTTTATTATTAAATATGCGCAGATTAAAGTTCACGGCAGATACTTGGCTCGCTAGTGTTGCCGTACTTGTGTTAAATGGAAAATTTAAATAATTTTCTCGCGATATTTTTGCGGTGATTTTAAATATTAACTAAAATACACTTTTAATATCGAAAAAAAAAAAAACAAAAAAAACGAACCGGTGCAAACTTTCGAACTAAGTGCCCATTATTGATATAATTTTAAATGTTTATGAAAGTTACACTTTAGTCAATCTGCAAGTCGGAATAGCGAAGTTCAATCATCAGTTACTTGCGGAACCACGAATAAAACGCTTATCGAACACCCGTAAAAACACAAGATGTATGACAAAAAGAGGCGACGGATAAAACGTAAAGCAAAAACACTGACAAAGAAGGAAACGATGAAATTTGAATCCTCAGAATTCCGCAATATTTCACACCGGGTTTGCATCGGCGAAAACGATATAATTGCGAAAGGTTGGTTTATTGATTTGGTTTTGCGTTTATTATTATTATTATTATTATTATTACTTTATTTTTTTCCCTCGAATTATATACCGAAAAAATTTATTGTCAGATTGGACAATAAACTTTTTCAATAGCTCGAAAAAAAAAATCGAAATTAAAATCTCGAACACGAAACACAATATTGCCTAAAACATATTTAAGCTCGCTAACCGAAATCATATTCCCGCCGACAATTATATAGTATACCCAAAATATTCCGCGGTACTAATGCATATGTACAAGTCGATCCTTTTTTTTTTTTTTTTAAAGGAGATTTTTCATTACACTTATTCGAAAAAAATTCGTTCAAACTACATTTAGCAATTTGCAAAGTTTCGGTACAACCAAAAGCGCGAAAAAATTAACTCTCGCTTTTCGTCAGCTCCGGTAACATTTGTCTCTATAAGGGGCTAGGTTGCTATAGATGTCGTCATAGCCGATTTTCAGTGCATATTAATTTTCCCCCACGGGGGGGGGCGCTTTAAAATGAAGTTTACAAAACGTTCTCCGTTTATTAACTATATAACAAGGCGCCTCTTCTAAATTGAACGCGTACCTTCTTAGAGGATTCTTTTGGAGTTTCCAGTAGTACTTCAATCGCCGGGTCGAAATCACGACAAAAGCCAGCTCTGTGTACCTTTCGTTACAAAGCTCACACTTATTGATTATTACCTTGCAGTATTACAAAAGCTGCCGCCTTTGCAGTTTTTCCGGCTATATATCGTGAAGTAGTCATCAACTTCAGATAAAAATATGGAGAACCGGGCGATGGCTAGATTTAACTTCATGAACGGGTTTGCGGCATCAGTCTCCATTCATTCAACACTCCATTCTTTTCCGCTGAATATCTTCTTAATTCAGTTTTGCTACTCGGCGCCGTTTCATGGTGCGCGAGTTTTTCAATTTCTAACGAATAAAAGAAATTACATGCGTTCTCTCCTCGCCATTTATCCGGAATGTGACCAAGTCCGAATTAGCCCGTTCTTCCATTTCCAGTGATAAATTTTTAGGCACCTTTAAAAATTATAATAATATTGTTCTTCTTTCCTTAATTGCTTCATTCCAAATTACGGTTTAATTCCTACTCTTCTTCATTTTCTAATCCTGCCTCCTTTTATCTCTCTATCAGTCATCTCTTCAACTTCATCCATGGTTTTCTTGATACTTTCTCTCTCTTAAATGCTCTACAATCTCTGCTATTTGTTGCCTTAAACACTCTACAATCTCTTCTATTTGCCGCCTTAAACAATCTTTTCTATTTGTCGCCTTAAACAATCTCTTCTATTTGTCGCCTTAAACAATCTCTTCTATTTGCTGCCTTAAACGCTCTACAATATCTTCTATTTGCCGTCTTAAAAAAACGTACACACACTAAATAAAATTGTGAATACAAAGTCAAATCACGTCAAATAAACCTAACTAAAGCCACGAATATAAAAGAAAATTACGATAAATAAAAACTTACGCCCATATACGCAAATCACGCTGAATAATCTTAATGTATCGCGCTGAGTTTTACGAATAAAAGGCAGATCAGACGAAATAAAATGTGCTAAATAAACCCGCGAATAGAGATATAAATCACACCAATTAAACTTGGCTTACTTAAGGAAATTGCATTAAACAAAACTATAATTACAAAGAATAGATAAACCGACGAATAGAAACATAATGTATAGGCTTAATTTAAAATTAAATCTAATAAACTACTATTATAAAAAAAAAACTGGAAAAACATGAGCGCCAATTTTTTTCATTTCAAAATAAATAAGTTATAAAATTAAATTTGAATTACAATGTCGGGACTAACAAAATGCCTCATTTTTTTTTAAATCACGAAGTTGAGCGGAATCTAAATTACAAAAACGAATGAGTAACGTAATTTTCCATTTCAAAATAACATGTAAAATTTCTTCGCTTCAATTCGGAATAATAAATTTTATTCTGTTAAATTTGGCTGCACCTAAAGTCGAGAAGCGTGATTTCCTTCTTTACTGCGCAAAATTTCTTAATTGACGTAATTTTTAACGGATCCATAAAATATTTAGTTAAGGCTGTGGTACTGACAAAGTTCTCTTTTTTTTTTTTTCATTTATTTTTTTATGTAGTATTCTGTAATTGTTTTTTTTTTTTTTTTTTATTGATAAAAAAGTTAAAATTTTTGTGAAAAAACTTGAATCTGGAAAACTACTTCCACGAAATTTTCATCGATCGCGATAATTTATTGTAAATCAGCCATTATATTTTTTTTTTTTTTTTTAACCCCCCTTTGGGCATATCAACAAAGGATCTTCGCCCAGAAACGAAAGGAAGGAGAAGGATCAGTTAAATGTAGATTCGTATCTATAATGCTGGGTGATGAGAGTTGCGAATAAACGGAAGATCTACACATTTTTTTTAGCTATTTGTTTTCAGATGATGTTACAAAAAAAAAAAAAAGTAGAAAAGTTTAATGATTTTAAATAAAACGCGTTTAAATGTACTTTACCAGTAGAGTAACCTTTTGAAATTTTTTCCCCACGGTACTTGCAACAGTGAGAGTTATTTGAATTCCAAAGTCAACACGCTAGGACAATGACAACGTAAAATAGATATTTAACCTTGACTTTTGCGTTTCCATATAATTACAAAGGCTAAAAGGAAGACAGTGCCTGATTCGGCCATTAAGGCCAGGAAATGCTACGATAAATGCGGCTGCCATTTAGATGAGGAGGATGCCTGGCAAAGAATTAACTGCTTTGCTTGAAATAAGCTATTACACACGTTCCAGTGAAAGAATTTTGCGGCATCGTAAAGTTAGCCTAGTGGAACTAAAGAGCGCAACGTTGAAAGCGTGTTGCTAGATTTTGGTGCTTTCTGTCGAGAAATGTACCGCACACTGCAATAATAAAGCGAAGTAAAATATTTAAATTGGTGAGTACTTCGCTGTCATTACCGCTGTTTTTAATGTAAACGAAACAAGAAAAGTATAAATTCAAAGATAAATTAATTTCTTTCAAATTTTTTTATCCACACATATATGTATTAATTATAACGTAATTCTTAGGCTAGCCCCCATTCGAAAAAATGTCCCAATTTTATGTAACGCTAAATGTCCCAAAAAAATGTCCCAATTTTATGTAACGTTTGTTATATTTTGTAGGATTTTTGTTATTGTTATTTAAAAAATGTCACAATTTTATGTAATGAAATATGTAACGAAAAATGTAACGAAAAAATGTCTTAATTTTATATAACGGAAGGTAAATGTTAGAATAGGATTTTTGTGGTTATGTTTTATTTTTTGTGTGTGTTGATGCCAGTAAGAATTACGTTGTAAATTTTGATCATTTTATACAAAGTATAGAAGAGAAAGAGACAGGAATGAAAGCAGGAGGGGTCAAGGGTGCCCCTTGCGAGGCCAAAGTGGCCGAGTTTCATATATATATGTGTGTGCGTGTGGGTGAGTGTGTATTATGTATGTATGTATATATATATATATATATATGGGAAGGAGGGTGAGTGAATGTTTCCTCACAAGGTAGTAGCACCTAGGATAAGATTCTGGATTCCAATCCCTCAGAATTTTTAAATAGCTATTATTGTGTCTGGCTAAATATTTAAATAAAATCACCCTGAAAATAAAACAAATTAAATGGTAGTTACGAATTTAAAAAAATAATTATACGAAAATAATAACTGGTGAATATAATTAAGGTTTTGGTTATTAGTGATTTTGCTAGCATTCAGCCAGTTATATAAAAACCTATATGTTATTTTTCAATGAAATATCATATTTTAAAATATCATTGCTTTTATTTTGAAAAATGAGCAAATCATACGTTATTAAATTCTCCTGCCACATATTTATTAAACTTCAAATATAGTTTTATGCTTAATAGAAGTTCGATTCGTTTAATAGATTAGGATAAAAAAATTTTGCTACAATTATTTCGGAACAATCTTTATTTGTAAATTAAACACAGACACTTTTATAAAATAACATATTTAAACGCTAACGCCTTTCGGATAGCTTCATGATCACAAAAGAAAACGAAAACTTTTAATGAATAAAATAAAGCATTGAAAATAAACGCAAATCTAGTATATGGAAATGAAAGAAAGCATGGAAACTAAGCAAATTACTCGAAAAAACAGTTTCCAGCGAAAGTTACAATATACACCTATACACTTCTATCTGGAGATATCAACATCGATCATAAGAAATCTGAAAGTCGGCGATTATTTCGGTTCATGGAAGAAACCTTTGGATTATTATAACTCAAAACGAATCCAGCTCTAACAACTACTCGTCGTGGGGGATCGATCGTGTATCAATTTGATCTTCGCTCGTCATATCGACAAAATTGATTCTAAAAATTACCGAAATTACTTCAGCTGTCATAAACCCACATATTGTATGCATTACTTCTAAGGATCACGTGATACAAGAATAAAAAACTTTTTAAATATTTAAAGCTTTCACAGTGATTACTCATAATGAATAATTTTCGGAAACAACTGTGTTTTTAAAAAGATATTTATTCGCTTAACGTTTCGACCAGCTTACACTGGCCATCATCAGAAGCAAACTGAAGAACAGAGCGAAAATTATAAAATAAGAATCAGAAATCATGAAAAACCCAAATCGAAACAGAAAACCTACCTCTAAACAGGAAAACCCGACAAAACGCATAATAACAGATAGATAAAAAAATATAAAAACATATGAGAGAAAAAGTAATAAAAAAATATATATAAAAGGAACACAAAAAAAAAAAAAAAAAAAAACATCGGGTCACAGTTGGGGCAAGGGGGAAATAAAAACAGATAACAACTTATAAAAATAAATACAGAAGCGTACACAAAGAGCGGCAAAAAATCGAAAAAGAAGCGCTAACGAAAATCCCACTAGGGAAACGCAAAGAACAACCAAACGAACAAAACAAAAATATAAAATATTACAACAAAAAACAGTTGAATTACCTGAAAGCGGACTGGAAACTACCTGAAAATTTCTTGGAATCCCCACCTGAAAATGACAGTACACTTAGCGCGATGAGTGAAAATGACCGGAACCCCGCCTAAAAGTTGACAACAAACCTCACCTGAGGACCCACTCGAAACCTATCCGGAGGATACACCGGGGAGCAAGGCCCCGGGCACCAGACCAAGGTAAGCCCAACCAAACGAAGTAAAGCAAAGCAAATAAAAACCGAAAGAAGAAACCACTGGGACCGGCGGGGTGTGGGAACAAAAAACCAAGAAGTTTGTTTTGTTCGGTTGGTTGTTCTTTGCGTTTCCCTAGTGGGATTTTCGTTAGCGCTTCTTTTTCGATTTTTTGCCGCTCTTTGTGTACGCTTCTGTATTTATTTTTATTTTTATAAGTTGTTATCTGTTTTTATTTCCCCCTTGCCCCAACTGTGACCCGATGTTTTTTTTTTTTTTTTTTTTTTTGTGTTCCTTTTATATATTTTTTTTTATTACCTTTTCCCTCATATGTTTTTATATTTTTGTATCTATCTGTTATTCTGCGTTTTGTCCGGTTTCCCTGTTTAGAGGTAGGTTTTCTGTTTCGATTTGGGTTTTTCACGATTTTTGATTCTTATTTTATTGTTATTGGCAATTTTCGCTCCGTTCTTTAGTTTGATCCTGATGATGGTCAGTGTAAGCTGGTCGAAACGTTAAGCGAATAAATATCTTTTTGAAAACACAGATGTTTCCGAAAAAAAAATTTTTTAAAATAAAATAGTTAACATTATTATTTTCTGTGGAATTCAGGAGGTTCACCACTATCGTATCTTCAATTTTAACATATCGTACAGAAACAGTCGAAAGTATCAGAGATGATATTAACAGACAGCACACGGCTGAAGCATGTTCCGTGTTGTTTTTAGAATTTTAGCTGTGGCCTCTAAACAAAGAGCGTTGGTGGGTTCGGGGGTCTCCAACGAGAAGGATTTTTTTTTTTTTGTTTTTGGTTTATTTCTGTTTAATGTTGGTATTTTGAAATGTCGGAATTTTTCCTGGTAAAGAAGGAACACTGCCCTTTTTTTTCTCTTTTCTTCTCTCTGACCGTTATTATTTATTTTGCAATTGAAACAACTATAATGCAGTTTATAGAATGGACAGAAAAAACAGATTTGAATTTATACCGGTAAACATTGATTTTTGCTTCAGATTAGCCTGCCTGGCCATTCCTCCAACTCCTCCAGTTGCTTACTTTAGTCGCATTCACGCAGCCTCGTTGCTTATTTAGCTATACAAATATTGTTCGAACAATTTTCATATTTCAATTATTTCTGGCTATTCGATTAATATTGAAATATTTTACAATTTTGCGCATAACAAAATAAAATCAAAAAATAAAAATAAAGAAAGAAAAAAAAATAACACGCGAAAACATGTAAAACCAAAAATATATAAAAGGAAATCATTTAAATGCATCAAAACAATGTCGATTTCCTTCTATTCCAGTTTTGGTTGTTGTAATGGCACTCGTGTATTTTTTCAATACGTCCTGTATTCGTATTTTCGGTTAAAATTATTTGCTCAGTTTTCATCTACTTATTCGTACGAAGTATAAAACAGATATTTTTCACTGCTCGATTCGATAAATTTCTGTGTAATTTGGTAGAACTCAAAATTAGGAATATTTCGTAGAAAAACATATCATATCGGCCGTTCTTACATATTTCGTTTAGATAAAATACTGTCCCTTTAATAGTTAAAACTTACCACTTTTGTCTACTTTAAATTTCACCTCGCGACTTTTGAGAAGATCACAGCGCATTATTATAAAATTGAAATGGAGAATTTCTCATCCTAATCGAATTAATGGAGTTTAGTTTTGAAGTTCCTATCAACAGGTTTTTAAAACTATGCAATTGAAAATGCTTCACTAATGAATTCATATTTGAGAGTGGAGGTTTCATTACAGAGACAAATCGTGTTACGAATAATAATTGAGCCGGCTCGCACTGTTCCAAGGAAAACACCGGCAGTGTGGCGTATATACATTAAAACTTTGACTATAAGTTTGCAAGCTGGATAAAACTAAGCTTAACCTGCTATCTTCAGATCTTTCTGCGGCAACATAATTTTTTCGACTTTCACCGACGTCATGTTCAGAGTAATTTAGAATGGAAAATGAATTATCATTCGCATGTTCAGGAAATTCATTTGGAAACGATTTTGAATGAAATAGGATGCCAAAATAGTTCAACCAATGCACCCCACCCATGCTATAAACCATTCTTATCACTGTCCAAACTATACATGACATTTTTACATCTGATAAAGAACGATTAACCTGGGTGAGACATATATTGAGACATGGTGGTCTATTACGCGATGTAGTAGAAGGACAAATTCAAGGGACAAGAGAACGTGGCAGACCTAGAAACACTTTCGTCACCACACTATTACAGGGTATAGGCACAAACCGATACTGGAAAATGAAAAGAACCGCGGACAACCGGATGGACTGGAAATTGCTTACCATGTCAAACTTATGACGATGATATGACCTACAATACGATCCAGTGCTGTAGTAATGGAAATTCAATTGTATCAAAACCTTTTGAGAAAACTATCCACGGTTAATTTCTCTCAGCTAGCTGCGATGTACAAAAATGATTTTTGAAAGTTAATTTTTCTTCCTTTCTTAAATGCGCAGTTTTTAATTTTTCTAAAAATCTTCAAATCCTATAATTTACGAACCAATTCGATAAGGGGTCCTTTACGAAATGGAATTCGGAAGAAAATATAATGTCACGTATTTATGTACCATTTGTTTACATCGCATATCAATGTTCCCGAATTCGAATAACTCTTCTTCCCCGCTGTAGTAAAAAATAATTACGGTACCGGAAAAGTGGTATAACCCCCCTCTAAGGTGATAATTTATAGGAAAATTGTAACTGTGTAGAATTTTTAAGCGGTTATATACAATGCCAGTACTTTGAAATTTATATTTGCAACTTTTATCGTTGCAATGAAAACGAAAAATAAGATCTGCATCGGATAAATCTAAAAAAAATTAAAATCTAAAATTTTTTGGCGGTCTCACTTATCGACACCGCTTCACTGCTCGACGCGGATATCCACGTACAGCTTACTTGTATGACGCAACGAATTTCCAGGGTGCAAAAAATTTTCTCGTCTTGGAGAATACGCACCCTTTGTCGTTTAAATAGCTGAACAGTGACAGTGTAGCAGTGATTAAGCCTTCTGATTTTCCGGTCAGCTATTCGTTGATTAGCACAAAGGTTTGTCCGACTTTAATTTTACGCTCGAGAATCGTTACGACGCCGATTTATTTTGATATTGTTCGCATATTTTGAAATAAGTGGTGCAATGATTATTTACAGTCACTTCAAATTCGTAACAAATGGAGTTCGATTAAACCCAACGTCAAGATCGGAGATGTCGTTTTAGGTAGAGAAGAACGCCCAGCCGATTGGAGTTTAGGTACCATTCAAGCAACATTCCCGGATGGTATAGGCTAAATAAGATTGATGAAGGTGCAAATACGTGGCAGCGTTAAGCATCGGCTTATAACTTATATAATTCCCTTGGTTTCCGACAGCCAGTCAGAAGAGGGCAGGAAGTTCGGAACTAATTAATTATTTATATATGAAGTAAATTAAACACACCAATAAAACAATTGTTTAATTTATATTATATACCCGACACATTTCGCGAAAGCTTCTCATGATCACGGGAGTTATTATAATATTTTTTCATTTCCATAATTTAATATTTATTAACTTTCGCATTTTTATTCAATTCAGCTTGTTCATTTCAATCAGTTGTCGTAAAGAAATGTTAATATTTGACAAACTTCGCTTCGATATCCAAAATTAACTAACTGGCCAGAAATGTTTAATTGTCGAATTATTGTTATCTCCGTAGATAAATGTACATAATGCCTTTTTTCCTTCTTTGGCTTTTTCTATTTTTATTGCCTACGTTCGATTTAATAAATTATTTAACAAAAGAGTTGTTTATATTCGTATTCGGCGTTTATTAAGAACAATATATATATATATATATATATACAGCAAAACTTCTTCTCATAGCTATTTTTGAAGTACCTTGCAAAAATGATTTGAATAATAAAGTTTTCTACCCCATTACAGCAAATTTCCTCTTATGATATACGTGAACATAAATTTTAAAAGAATAAATATTTTGATAAGGGCATACAGTTTTCAATAATTCAAGATTTTATATCATAAATTTACAGTATAACGTCTTATTTGAAATTAGGGCCGGGATTATATAAAAAATACGATTTACTGAAACAAATTTGTTTTAAAAGCTGTGCCTCGTGGATATAAAAATCGATAACTACAATAAAAAAATGTGTTTCGGAAAATCTGTTTTTGCATTCGCTAATTCCTACGAAATAGAATTTGAATTTTCTGACAGGTCTGAAATAAATTAATTGTAAAAAATAATTCCAATTCCAACTGATCAAATTTAGCACTTTAACAATGGAATATACTGCAGAACATACGGAAGAAACTGTAAAATTTTCTAATGAATAAAGTGATGAGAGACAAATAAGTTTCAGGTGAGTAAGCAGATGCGACTGGGCTCATCAAGCAGGATTAAGAAGCTTTGAAAGTTCCTTTAAGGAGCTTACAAATTTATGAAAATTTTATTTAGAGCGGATGAAAAGGGATTTTCTGTTACCAAATTAATCGTTCACCAAGAATTTTACACGGTCAAATACCTATGGATTAATTTAAATTCATTGCGCATTTATCAACCGTAAAATTAATTTGTAAAAGGTGCTTATAAATTAATCATGTGCTTCTTTTAGTTTTATATATTTTTTCAACAGGAAATAAGTATATATATTTATATACATATATATCATTTTTTTTGATTTTTTTTTAATAAACCCTACTATTACTTACCTCTTTCTAGATAGACATCTTTTATGACCCCATAGGTATTAGCTATACAGAAATTTCTCTATATGAGTGAGTACCTTTACTATTTATCTTATAACCTTAGTAAAAAATTTATAATCTTAATACGAACAAAAATTGTACCGGCCATTTTTCCTCGCAAGGGGCTACGCCCATTGACTTCCTTACATTTCTGATGTATATATATTAATTAATTATAACGTAATTCTTAGGCTACCCCTCATTAGAAAAAATGTTCCAATTTTATGTAACGTTTGTTATATTTTATAGGATTTTTGTGATTATGTTATTATATTCGTATGGACCGATTTAGAATTACGTTGTAAATTTGGGTCATTTTATACAAAGTATAGAAGAGAAAACCAAGAGGGGTCAAGGGGCACAGCCCTTTGCGAGGCCAAAATGGCCATACATATATATATATGGATATATATATATATATATATGGATATATATATATATATATATATATGGATATATATATGTATATATATATGTGTATATATGTATGTATATGTATATATACACATATGTAATTGGGTTCCTGAAATCGGCTATATTGAGGTTTAAAAATTGATTTTCCTAGAAAATAGAATCAAACAATATTCGTGATAGCAATTAAACTTATATTTAGGATTTAATGAAAACTAAATAGGGAATAATTTTGCTTAAATCAATTTTGTAGGGACAGAAATAACATAAAATTAGTTTTTTAAAACCTCGATTGTATAATTAATAGCGAACATTTGAAGTTTCTCATCGTACTATAAAGGTCGCATCGGATCTATTACAGCATAAGCGTAGAAAAGAAAAAAAATGAATGTGTCTCGGGACACAGGGCAGAAGTGAAATTTCAAAAACGTTTTTCCCAACTTCAATTTAAAGTTATATTATTAGTACCAAATTTACCAAGAGTAAGAACCAGATGGGGAGATCTGTGGTTCTTATAAACACATCTGTAAAATTTAATTTAAAAAAAAAAAACAAAAACAAATAAAAAATTAATGCATTTGTTTTATTTATTATTTATTTATTTATTATATTTACAAGTCGCTTTTGGACTACAAGGTCATTAGCGACTACGGTTTTACAGATAATTATAAAATTTTATATTGAATATTTGAAAATGCGCAAAACAAAAAATAATCAAAAAATTAGCTGAAGGCTGGCGAAGTTAAATCAGTTGGAATACAGAGATGTCTTTGAGGAAGACTACGATTTTTTTACACTTCTCGGCGTCCGAAAACATCTCTGGAAGGCCGTTGGTAATACCCGCTTGTTGTCTGGCCTGCTGGTAGTGATTACACTCGATCAAAAGATGCCTCACCGATATAGGCATGTTGCAGCGTTGATACAGGTTGGGCGGTTTTTTAGATATGAGGAACGAATGAGTCAAGTTTGTGTGTCTAATGCGGATACGAGTTAGGACACACTGCTCGTGTCTACTGAGAGTTGGCATGTTTTCGTAGGTATCTTTTTTCTAAACTCGTGGAGTTTGCTCGGCGTTTGGAGCCAAAGGGTGTTCCAGTAATTTTTGACTGTGTTGCTTATCACCATTTTAGCTTCATGAGGTGTCATAAGTACTTCAGGCGGGCAATCTTGTGTCGTCGCGGTTCTTGCAGCTTGGTCCGCCAATTCATTTCCTTGGATTCCTATATGCGCCGGTGTCCACACAAGGCTGACCTGTATATGCTTTGATTGGAGCTGGTCCAATTTTAGGTGGATGCGTTGTATGATAGGGTTTTCGGTAAACTGATTTTGGATGGCTCTTAAGCAGGACAACGAGTCAGTAAATATGGTACAGTTTGTTGTGTCTTGGCGCAGTAAGATTAGTTCTAGAGTATGGAGAATCGCCTTAGCCTCACAGGTGAAGATTGAATTATTGTCGTGCGTTCGTTGTGCTGCTAACGTGATAGAGTCAGAGACTATAGCGTAACCTGTTTTGCCGTTGAGAATTGAACTGTCTGTATAGTATTCCGTGCATGGCTGAAATTTTTCGAGGAATTTCAGGGAAAAGTAATCTAAACGTCTCTGAGCTTGTGATTACTTTCTCGTGCTCACTTAGATCAACATTTATTGTCAGATTGGGTTGGCACCACGGGGGTAGGAACCCTAGCGATCGTTCATAAACCGTTGGTAGTATTATTTCGCGAGTTCTGCTGTGTATCTTGCTATCCGCGATCTCTGAGTGGTTCTGCTGCCGAATAGTCGGGGTCGATATTGTGCACAGGGACCTTGAAGATACTGTCATAAGCTGGATTATCCGGTGTCGAGGAGATTGTCACCGCATATTTTAAGCAGAGCTCTTTTCTTCTGATAACCAGTGGCAGTTCGTTGGCTTCTGCGAGCAAACTATTGACTGGACTCGTTTTGAACGCTCCTAAGCAGATACGGCATGCGGAATTGACAACCGGTTGCAGAGTGTCCAAGAGTGATTTCTTGGCTGCATCATATATAATGGCATCGTAATCGAGCACGGATCGGATAAGACTGCGATAGACTTTTAATAGCGCTTTCGTGCTACTTCCCTAAAGGTTTGTTGGCGAGAATTTTGAGTATACGCCATCGGTCAAGGCAATTCTTCTTTAACGCTTTGATGTGAGTTTTCCACGAGAGCTTTCGGTCGATCTCGAGGCCCAGGATTTTTATTGAGTCCTTTTTTTTTAAGACTTGGTCATTTAGATACAGTTGGCAGTTCCTCGCTTCGGCTTGTTTCTGGCTGCCTATTATCATGTACTCCGACTTGGTGGCCGAGAACTTTAGACCGCATTTGGCGGCCCATATTTGGAGGTCTACAAGAGCTTTTTGAACGATGTGGAAGGTGAATTCAATATTTTTCCCCCAGCATGATATCGTGAGGTCGTCAACGAAGAGTCGTCCCCGCAACGGAGATCTTAAGATTCTAAGCGCATGATTAATTGTCACGATGAACAGGACGACACTTAGCACAGATCCCTGGAGAAGCCCATTGATGAAGACCAATTTGGAAAGGATTCCCTGGATCCGGACCCTCATGCATCGGCGATTGAGGAAGTTGTTCATAAAGGCGATGATGTTGCCAGTAAAATTCAGTGACCGCATAATACTGATTACTTCAGGAATCGAGGTTGTTTCGTAGGCCTTTTCGATATCCAACGATACCAAAAGGAGGTGCGCTTGGTCCGCCAAGGCGTCGCACATATCAGCTCCGATGCTTGCTAGGTAGTCAGTCGTTGATTTAAAGTTGCGGGAACCAAACTGATGTGGTGCAAGCAGTTCTTCTTTTTCCAGACGCCATCTTAGACGACGACATACCATCTTTTCCCAAACTTTACAGAGGTTGCATGTAAGTGAAATCGGTCTGTAGTTGGAGGTATGGGAGATTAATGTTTTTTACTGATTGTCGCATTCTATAAAAGATACATAATAGGCTTATAGTAACTAAAATATGAAATATAAGTTTTCGATGTAATTTTATCAATATAATATCTAGAAAATACTGTATCAATGGTATAATTCCTCGTACTTTGTCGTTGATTTATTTGGATTATTATTAATATTTAATTGAAGTTCGGTTTAAAGAAATTCTATTAAAGGCAAAGAATCGTCTGATGCAAAACTGACGTTGAAGTCTCCAGCTAATATCATTGGATAAGTGTAAGTAAATTTTCTTTTAATAACCTTAAACCATCGGGATAGTAATTTCTATGTATAAATTTAATTTTATCATGGACCCTTTGATTAGGAGAAATATAAATAGCGATAAAAATTATTTCTTTTCCATCTTCCGTCTTACACTGAACAGCACGTATCTACCCAACATCTATTTGACGAAAATCTAATTGCGTAACATTGCGTATTGACATATCAATATTAAAAGTAACACAATATTTAACTTAACATTTCTATCACGATAAACTGCAACTCCTCCTACTCGAACGTTCAGCCGTTTAAATTTCACGATGCAATCGAAATTTGATACGTCGATATTATTATCATTATTCATTCACATTTCTGTTAAGATTAAAATGCGACTTGCGTCAGTTTTCCTTTGAGATCGTTGACATTCTCTCTCTCTCTCTCTCTCTCTCTCTCTCTCTCTATATATGCCCGATGCCTTTTTTTTTCCGATTCTTTATATCCGTTTTGAGAATCTTCATTTTCGTTTTAATTTTTTTTTTTTCTCTCTCTCTCTCTCTATTGCTTGATGCCTTTCTTTCCCGATTCCTTATATCCTTTTTTTATGTTTGATTAATTTTTGATACTTTAAGTTCTAATGCATTCATTTTCTTATATATATATATATATATCTTAAAGTGGGGTATAAAATGCAACAACATGCAACATAAATTTTAATTCAATATGCTACTAGCTACGTGTCTATTACGAATTTCTAGATATATTAATACTTTAGTTATTCATAAAGTACGCTCGCTCGCTCGTTTTTCGTGTTAATATATTTCATATACTAGCTGACTCGACGAACTTCGTACCAGGTAAATGTTGTGTTAACTTATTAGCTGAATTAAATTTAGTTTTTTATTAAGATAAAATTAATACTCAAAATGAATTAAGTTCAATAAATGTACAAAAATGGAAATGAAAAGTATTTTAATTACATTAAAAGTGAATGTAATTCACGTGGCACCCCAAGGCATCATTCGCCTTAATAACAAAGAATTTTAGTACTGTAAAGTGTGAAAAATGGAACCGAAAAATACCGGGATACCTGTAGCAGTAGATTCGTGAATTATAACGCTGCAGGAAAATGATCTTGGTTACCGCAAAATTGCCGAAGTAGTAAGTTTTACACTTTCCGCAGTTAGATATTTTCTAAAAACGGTTCGCAACGACAGGAAAAATCGAAAATGAGGTGTAAGGTGGCAAACCTCTCAAAGTGAATCAAAGAACAAAACGAGTTTATTATCCAACCAGTCGCTAAAGACCCCGTTTCTGAGCGTCCCAAAGCTAGCCGCTCAACTTGCAGTAATGTCTGGAATCATAATGATAATATTAGAAATTAACTAAATTCCGCCAATGTTCATGGCAGATCCCGAAGGAATAAATCGTTCTTTCAGAAACTAACCGTCAAAAATGTTTAACCTTCTCGAAAGCTGATGTCGCGAAATCGGCAACTATTTGGTATTCAGCGATTCTGACGAAAGCAAATTGAATTTATTTGGTTCAGATAGTCAACGTTATGTTTGGCACACATGCAATACAGAGCTCCAAGCCGATCACTTCGGAGTTAAGTATGGAGGAAGGAACTGTGTACTGTGTGGAGATGCATGGCGGCTAAAGGGGTCGGAAATCTCGCATTCATTGAATAAAACCCACTGACTACACACAACTTTGAAAAAGTAATTTGTAGGTTTCGGATTTATATACATTGAAAAACTCCAATATATATGCACTAAAAAACCTCGAAATATGTACTAAAAATATGCACGAAAAATTTCATAATAAACAGTGTATACCAAAAAAAAATAAAATAAAATCTTTTGTTTTTCGCTTCAAATTTTTATTAACACACTGATTTGTCTTTTATTGAATTAACTTATATTAAAAAAACAAAAAAGCAATAGATTATAAATCGAAAGTTAAAAATTATTACATTTAGCAATAAGAATATTTTCTAAATTTTCTACATGAAAATTATGTCTGTGTCTGTAAACGTAGCTTTCAGTGTGGAAAACGACCTTTCTACGTCACAAGACGCAATTGGTAAATATATTTAAATGCAGCCGCTGAAGATGGAGCGTAAAGAATTCCGTTTTCATCTGACATTCCATCTAAAATTTTCACCATTACTTGTAACAAATTCCATCTAGGATTACGATGAAGTATAGCATCGAAGTTAGTTTTTAAAGCACCCATTACAAGGTCATTGTAGCAGTGTATTTGTTATTGTTTGCCGATACTATTGTTCAATTCAGCCAACTGGCAATATAAATATAAACATTTTAAATGGTCGAAAAGTAAATAGTCTGTTCAAATTTATTTCACTTATAAAGGAAACAAAAAGAATTTTTCTTATTTGCAGAAAGATGTCCGTAAAGGACGTAACAAGGAAAAATAAGTTTGCGGCAAGAAGCTATCATCGAACAATAGACTTGACAAAAAATAGAACAATGTTAATTTTGTTTTTAAGTAAAGTAAAAAATTTCATACATTTGCCCCGACCTTTTTATCGTTTCGAATATGTAATTGTGTGTGTATGTGTGCGTTTATGTGTGTCTTTTTTTCGTATGTAATTATGAAAAATATGTAAAAATCCTCAAAATTTTCAAAATATGCATTTATATGCACTATCAGATTAGTGCATTTCGAATCGACAACCCTTCGAACGCTTAGATACGAAGTATCAAAGCGTTAGCTACAAGCAAAAAAAATATGCATTATACGCAAAATCCGAATCATTATTTCAGCAAAACAATGACTTCAAATGTACCGCAAAGTCAACTCGAGATCGGCTTTCAGATACGATCCACAGACTGATTATGCTCAACAGTCTTCCGTCCAAATCGGAGCTATGAATAAGATCTGCTCTAAGTATTCTGCCAAAAAATGGGCCAATGAACCTAATGGTATGTGCTGTGCTTCTGGAAAAGTTAGTCCCCCAAATATTCAGGAGCCGCCACAGCCAATAAAAAATCTTTTGACAAATAGTCATTTGCTGATTTTCTTACACAGTCATGAACTGAATTCCGCGCGGGTGTAATTTAACAAATAAAGTAATTTTTTAGAATTATAATTCACGCGAGCAACGCCGCGGGCACAGCTAGTTTCTAATATTTTGCTCTTCAAGCCGCTGCGAACGCTCGATACTTGACTCTCGCGCGCGTACTTGAGAGGTTCTCAAATTTTGTTCAGCAAGCAGGTGCGAACGCTCGATACTCGACTCTCTGTCACGCGATTGCGACGCATATTCTCTCTGACTTGCAAGACGATTTTCAGTTTCTGATGAAGATTCTCCATTACGACGTATTTTTGATGCCCTCGCCTGGAAACTATTTCTAGAAAGTTGAGATCTTAATCTTTTGGGCATTTTGTACCTTTTACAAAAGATAACGGTAACGCTCGAAAATTTTCATTCCTTACGTTAACACACTATTTCCATTGGTGATGAGCTTTTAAACGATGCTAAGGCGATCTTTATCCGAATTTACATTTCCCGATGGTAATTAACATGGATATTTTAATGTTTTATAAAAAAAGTTTTTGCAGCGCACGCGATGTAAGGAATTGTTTAGGTCATTTTTTTACACCTTGGGTTACATTATTGGAGTTTTAGTAAGGATCCCTAATTTTTTTGAAAATATAATATAGCCTATGTCACCCGCAGATAATGTAGCTTCCCAACGGTGAAAGAATTTTTCAAATCGGACCAGTAGTTTCGGAGCCTATTCAATGCAAACAAACAAACAATCAAATCTTTCCTCTTTATAATATTAGTATAGATAATTTATAACAAAATAAAACATAAGATTATATTAACAAAACTGGCTAAGACATACCAATCGTTCGAACGCACGTTTCTTTTTTTCTAAATATGCGGAAATTATTAAATATTATTAATAAGTAATACTTATAGGTCAACTATTACTTGCTTGTGATATCTGCTCTGGCACACGCTTAGAGCTAGTATTAGGTTTTAGATTTTTTTGTTTGTATCCGTGTTTACATTTGAGTGTCGCGAAGCTGACACGTATTCTGAGCTGTTCGGAAACGAACGAAGGCAATTTTAAAGAGGAAATAACATCTGCCAGCGGGATAAATGGTCCAGTCAATTGGACAAAACAGGAAATGCAATTTGTCAAAGTTTATTACCTTCAGTCTCGTAGCGGTCGTGTTTATTTGCTTCGGTGTTGCAAATTAATTACCGTTTATAACGAACTTTGACTACAATTTCCGCTACAACTTGCTTGGTACTTTTGATGTCCACACGGTCCGCTAAATAAACCCCTTCATCATAGGCTCCACTCGTAACGCTATTTCCACAGCTATAAGTTTTCCTACTCCCAATTATCACCTTTTATTAATTATTTCCTCCCCCGCGGCGAAACACAACGAAAACAGAGTTACATCAATTATTATTGTAATATGAATTTGATGCCAACTACAAAAAGTTAACGTTGTGTAAAAATTACGATAATAACATCACTTAAGTGTTATATCACTCTGAAATGTATTTTCTTATCGGGAGTAATTATTTTTTACTTTGTAGTGAATTTTAATTAAAATTTTTATAACAAATCTTGAAGCCGGTGTTTTTTTTTTTTGTAAAAAACAATTTAATTTAAAAATTTTTAGCATTATACATCTTTTTTTTTTTTTTTTTTTTTTTTGATTAAAATTAAATTTTTTGGCAGATTATTTTCCATATTTTTATACATTTTTCAATAAGACTTGTAATTAATATTCTATTAATTAATACTAAATTTTGCTAAAGGACGAATTTATGTTAAAGTCGATCGGATAAAAAAATTAGAAAATATCGTTTTGTCAGATTTAAATACAAATATGTTATTAAAAAACTCGCATGACGAAAAAGCTTTTAACGAAAAGTTTAACAGTGTAAAAATTCAATATTACCGAATAAAATATTACTAACTTCTATCGCCTTCAGTTATCCCATTGCTACTGTCCTTTGTCCTCTTCATTTCTGACCGCCTGGTTATTTAGTTATAACTGTTAATTTTTCATGTTGTTGGGTCAAGGCCGCTGGCGCGCCCAGGGTAGGGAAAAAAAAAAAAAAAAAAATCATTGACCTGTAAGAGAGAAAAGATAAAATTTCCTATTTGGAATTAGATTAGATATCGGCAATGACTCTGGTTTTTGCAATGAGATTACATTAATGCTGACCGGCAAACTGTACGTTTTTTTGTTTTTTTTTCACGTTATTATTTATTTATTTGGTGAATAATAACATAAATACATAGTAATTGATACATAGCCATGAGTATCTCAGTTGAATGAACACCTCGTGGATTGGAAACAATAAAAAAAAAATGAAAGAGACAAAAATTAACCAATATAAAAATTAAAATAAAATTATTCATTAAATGAAAAATCTTCAACATCAGAATATTTGGAAGCCATGATAAAATTCGCCGCGTGCAGGAATTTTGATAAATTATCGTTGTTTAATGGAAAAAAATTTACGTCTTTAAACAAGAATTTCCATTTGGCGCACTCATTAACGATATGGGTGACAGTTTCAGGAGCATATCCACAAGAACACAAATCGGTGTCTACTAGATGGAAACCGTGCAGATAACTTTGGAATCTACCATGTCCGGTAAGAAATTGCGTCACATACGTATTAATATTATTAATTTTGATTGGATTGGTTTTAACCTCGGGGACGAAATTAAATGTTAATCTTCCAGTTGAGCTATTGTTCCAGTTATTTTGCATTTCAATAAATCTATTGTTTAGATCCAACTCCAAATTGAGATTATTTAACCCTTTGAAATACAAAATTTTATGCTGCAGTACGGAATACAGTGACAATTATCCTGCTATTGTTCGCAACGCATCACCGGAAGTAGTTCTATGCGCACGGAGAATAAACAAAATAAATTTCCTTTGGGATTTAACTAGTACTTCCTGAATGCTTTTACGCTTTAAAGCCTCTTCAAACATAAATACGCAGTACGTGAATAATGGAACAACTAGCATATTATAAATTATTAAACGGTGTTTAGTATTCATCCCACACGTGCGTCCAGACATGGAGTGCAATTTATTTAGAACCGTTGTAGCTTTACTGGACAAATTTTTGAAATGTTGATTAAAACTGTAGCGACAGTCTAACATGTAATACCAAGATATTTCAGTGATTCGACGATATTAATTTCAAAGTTCGGTATAGAGAGATGTAGCGAATTGTAGTAGTCCCTTTTTCGTTTCCTGTGCATGATTAATAAATTAGTCTTGTTTTCGTCCAACTGTAGAAGATGTTTTTCCATATAGGTTAAAATATTGTTGATTGTAATCTTGAAGTATTTACAAATGGAGGGACGATGGTTAGAAGTGACCGCGAATGCTAGATCATCTGCATAGAAATATCTGGTTACAGCCAAAGGGAACTCCATCAACGATAAGTCTGAAATATACAAATTCCAAAAAATCGGACGCAAAATCGATCCTTGCGGGCATCCGCGAGTAACATTTCGAAAATATGTTTGATGTTCGTAAATAAATTTAATAGTTCTGGAATCTAAGTATTGTCTTAAAATTGAGATTATTCTATAATCGAGCCTGAGTGCTCTAATTTTGTGGAATAAGACTGGCCACGAACAGTTATCAAAGGCGCCTTTAATATACGCATGCTCAATCTGCTTAGATAATTCGCCAAAAAGCGTTGCCGTGGAACGGGACTTAGTAAATCCAAATTGCCGATCTTCGTGAGGTAAAACCGGCAGTATACGATTCAACAAAACATAATCAAACACCTTGGCTAAAGCACTTAACAAGACAATCGGTCTGTACGAAGATGTAAGACTAGGACTACGTCCGGGTTTTAGCACAAAAACTGTCCTTCCTGCTCGCCAGGCTTCCGGGAAGACTCCGAACGTCAACAGAGCGATGAATAAGCTCTGAAGTAAATTAGGATAGTGGAAATTCAAAATCTTCAAACATTTATTCGTCAGCTGGTCTAAGCCAGGAGCTTTATTTTTAGTCCGGCGAAGAATATCCTTAATTTCCACTTTGGAAATAAATAGTTCGCTGTTAAAACTAAAGCCGCTCTTGCAACTTGTATGAGAAGGTTTCGTCCCCATTTGTGTTTGAGTTTACTTGATAAAAATGATCAAGAAAGGCCTTTATCTTTAAATTCTTATCGAAAATTTTTTCATTATTCTGGTCTAAAAAATACGGAGGAATCTGTAACTGGCGTTTATTTTTGAAAATAGTCTTATAAGGAAGGCCCCATAGTTTCGAATCGGAACAAAATTTTTTCCAATTTTTGGTTTTCGCGTTTCCCATTTCTTTGTTAAAAATTTTTCGTACCAAATTCATAACCAGGCGCGCGCATTGTGATCATTAGCTCCCCGCTTGTGTGAGCGTTGAACCCGTTTGCGCAATTTCCTTAGAATTATTCGTAAAATCTCTAAATCAATATTCCACCACGAATTCCTATTTAATTGAACCGTTTCAATGCTGCTACTAATAATATCATGAAGTGTGTTATGGAAATTTTCTAACATTATTTTCAGTTGGTGGGAATCATTAGCAGTCTTAATTTATTATTTATTTATTTATTTATTATTTGAATTAGCGTGCCGTGTTCAGCAACTATTGGCTAGAGGCGTCTTAAAATCGTAGTTTAAGTGCGAATGTTCTACAACGATTTTATTAAATTTCTTATAATTTATAATGCGATGTGTTAAGCTATTAATAATATTCATTTTTACTGATAATTTAAACTGAATCGGACTGTGGTCTGAATAAATTGCTTTATTATCTACCTTCCAGTCACTGATTACGTTAGGTCGACCGTGGATCAAAGTTAAATCAATAACGCTGAAACCATTGGCGTTAGAAAAAGTAATTTCATCTCGTACATTAGCGACAAGAAGATTATTACTGAGAATAAATTTTTTTTTTTTTTTTTTTTTTTATATTATTTTTTTATTAATTACAACTGGTCTCCATAGACCATCAAGCAGTTTTACTGGAATGCAAATTAACGCGTAAGGGGCCACCACTATCAGGGTTCCCCAGGAACATCTATTCAAGTTCTAAACAAAGTCAATGACTCTAGAGCGCTCCAGCCGTCGAATTTCTTGACTATTGTCAAGCAGGTTGATAGCTAGTGGTTTGGGATGTGTTTCTAATCGACTAGTATACCGCTGTGCGGCAAGTTTTATTTCTTCCTTTACGTAAGGTATGTTGAAGTCCCTATGGAGTG
The DNA here is from genome assembly GCA_039619475.1 of Icerya purchasi. Lineage (NCBI taxonomy): Eukaryota > Metazoa > Arthropoda > Insecta > Hemiptera > Monophlebidae > Icerya > Icerya purchasi. The sequence continues at coordinate 93,475,401 of CM077115.1, forward strand.
TGTCCGTGGAGACATACCAAGGAGGTGACACAATGAGTCTAATAGCTTTATTTTGGAAACGTTGTATTTTATTAATGTATGTATTTTTAGCACAGCCCCATAAAGTTAGACTGTCTGTCCATACTGGTTTCAATATTATTTTATATATTAATACTTTGTTTTCGATCGACAAGCTGGAATGCTTACCAAGAAGCCAGTAGAGTTTTCTTAGCTTTATATCCAAGCACTTTCTTTTTTGTGAGACATGCTTATTCCACCTTAATTTACTATCCAAGTGCAACCCAAGGTATTTCACCTCATTCCTAACTGGGATTGTTTTGCCGTTAATTTTGGTTGGCGGGCAGACTACCTTTCGTAGAGCGAATGTAACCTGTGTACACTTTTTCTCGTTAACTTTAATTCGCCATCGATCTAACCACCTTTCAGTTTTTGCTAACGCCAGCTGCAATTTATTTGTTACTGTTCCAGCATCTTTGTTTGCCGCTATAAGCGCAGTATCGTCTGCAAATGTAGCAATAGCTACGCCCTCGCTGTCAGGAAAGTCTGCAGTGTACATTTGGTAAAGCACTGGACCCAGTACACTGCCTTGAGGCACACCAGCGAATATAGGACAGATGTTTGATAGTTCATTCTGGAATTTAATTTGATATGTTCGATCATCAAGGAAAGACTTTAGAAGAAGATAAAAAGGATGAGGAAGATTTTTCTTAATTTTATATAACAGACCACGATGCCAAACCTTATCAAAGGCCTGTTTTATATCCAGGAATACACCTACACATATTTCCTTAGCTTCAAAGCTATCTTGGATAATACGTTGGATTCGGTGTACCTGTTCAATAGTCGAGTGTTTTTCTCGAAACCCAAATTGGTGGTCTGGTATAATATTCTCCTTTATAATCAGAGGATGCAATCTTTTTAAGATTAATTTTTCCAGCACTTTAGATAGGATAGGTAGTAAGGATATTGGTCTGTAGGAAGTTACATCCTCTGGAGACTTTCCTGGTTTAGGAATTACCACTATTTGTGCCAGTTTCCAAGACAGCGGGAAGTATTGCAAGCGGAAGATTGCATTAAATATATTAGTAATAAACAAAATAGCTTTGCGTGGCAGTTCTAGCAACACTTCTTTGGTGATCAGATCGTGCCCAGGGCTTTTTTTATCGATTAGTTTTTGAATTACATACTTTTGGAGATGCCGGCGTAATGGGGACACTAAGCTGTAGTGGGGAGCTCAGAAACTCTGTTATATCATCTGAGTTTGTAACCTTAGGGTTTGGTTTAAAGACTTCGCTAAAATATTTAGCAAAAACTTCAGCTTTCTCATTATCAGCCTTGGCCCAGGTTCCGTCCGATTTTCTTATAGGAGGAGAATATTGTACTGGCCTATTTCGGCTTTTAACTACTTTCCACAGGCTGCAGTCGGTAGACTGATTTGGAGATAAATTCTGCAAGTGTCGTTGTAAGGTTTCATTTTTAGCGTTACGAATTAGTATATTTAACTGTTTGGATTTGTTATTTAGCAAAGTTTTATAAGCGGGATTTCTTGTTATATGCCACTTTTTGCGAATTTTTCTTTTTTCCCTTACTAAATTTAAGACGTGCCTTGGTAGGTTAGATATTGAAGCTGAAGGCTTAATAGGAGGCGAAGATTTCCATGCCATTGTTTAGATAGTTTCAGTTAGGTACTGGACTGCTATGTCTATCTCTCGTTCATTTTTTAAAGGAATGTTTAAATTCAGCATTTTATCTACTCCTTCTCGGAAGTTGTCCCAATCCGTTCGTTTATTATATAAAGAAGGAGGTTCTTCTTTTGTTATTAAGCCTGTACTTATTGTTAGAATTTGGGCACTATGGTCTGAAAATAAGTCAAAACATGTGTTAGTTTTACAATTAAGCAATGATATTCCCTTGGTTATGAAGAAATCGATCGCGTCAGGAATTTTGTTTTTATCTGTTGGCCAATATGTTGGCTCACCAGTAGCCAGGCACCCAAGATTTACAGTGAGCATTACTTTTTCGAATAGAATAAATTGTTCAAAAATGTTAGATCTCCTCGAGTGAAAAGCCCGACTGTCCCAGATCTTATTTCGGACATTAAAGTCACCGCATAAGATAATCGATTTCTTCTGCTGGAAAGTAATAAATTGCGATAACAAATCTAAGAAGTTAGTTAGATTTTGTGAAGGCGAAAAGTAACAGGGGATAATAAAAATTTCTTCCAATTGAACTGCCACGATATATTCGAAACGTTCGAAGAATTGTACCTCATTAAATGGTAATGCTGAGCTAACTAAAATTGACACGAACTGCTTTGTAGTTTGAGTATAAACATTGATAATATCTGGGATTCCCTGTTGAATAAGATACGGTTCTGAGATACACACAATATCTTCATTATCCTTTAATAAATCAAAATGTAGCAAATTATTACCAGAACGTGAATGATGGGGGTTTAATTGCATTACTGAGAAGAAATCGAAATTATTATTCTCCATAACAAGTGTTGTTATCTAAAATTGAATGAATTCTTTTCTGTTATTATTTTATTAAAAAAATATTATAAAAAACACGTACTACAGAAAATTATATTTTAAAATGTTAAAAAGAGCCGACATGTTTCGGAGTTACGTACTCCATAATCATGGCTTTGTTTTTCTTTCTTTTTTTTTTTAGATCCCCCTTTGGGCACGTCAGCCAAGGACCTACACCCAGAAACAGCAAAAAAAAAAAAAAAAGAGACGTCAGTTAAATTTTGATTCGGTCAGATATGGACAATATAAAGGAACTAACGGATGAGACAATGGATGGTGAAGAGAAGGACAGAATATAAGATGCACAATAAGGAGCGGGGAGCTTGAGTTTCAGCAAAAACAAGAATATAGGATACCGCGTTCAACAGAAAGAGATGGACATTCAAAAAAGATGTGATTGGCGTCGCAATTCGCCGCCTCATTAGGGTGAAGAGGACAATTTGGAGAATAAACAAAGGAAAAGCGAAAACGAGAGGAAGGAAGAGCAGAATGGCCAAAACGCTGGAATTAATAAATAAAGTTAAAAGTTAAAACAATATCATATTTGTCATCTTATAATCTAATACAATATATCGATATGTTAGGATTGATTCTTAATTTTAAATAGTGGGTTATTATTAATTATAAGATTATTATTAATTAGAGTATCTTTAAATTTATTAATGTAGTATGTTTCGGCGCTATTAAGTAAGTTAAAATTATTAATATATTTTATTATTCTAGGTAGTCTTTTATATTTAATTTTAATCTATGTTTATTATTAATAATATGTTCGGACATATTAACAAATCGTCTGTTGCGGAACATATTATTATTAATAAACAAACATAGATTAAAATTAAATATAAAAGGCGACCTAGAAATAATAACATATATTAATAATTATAACCTACTTAATAGCGTTGGAACATATTACATTGATAAATTTAATCACGTATTATAAAAAAATACAGTACATATTTAGACATACAAGCGCCTAAAATATTTAAAAACAATGTTCGTATAATATAAAAATATGAATGTATGTACATACTTATGTTTATATTCCAAGATTAATTGATAAACAAGTTAGGCAATAGAGTATAAATCACTTTTTGTTTTTAGGAACGCGAGATAATCTATAATTTTAATCACTTATGTTCAAAATATATATATTTTTTTTAAACACATACTATAAAAATCCCAGCGTATCGAACATGTTTCAGTTTTGTATGAAAAAAAATCGGTAATCTTACTACTTTGTGTTTCTTTCATTTAAAATCCGCGATTCGACATGCACTTGCAGTTCCGATATCATCATTTTTAAACTTTCAGCATCAGCTTTATGAATGAAATACAATGTTTTTAGTTTTCCAATTAACGAGTGTCGACATTATTTAAAGTTTCACAGTCAACTTCAGTAGTTGTGTCTTCTTCGCCATCATAAAAACATTATCGTCATCACAGTCTACTTCATCATGCATCGGATGGATTTTGTTGTTGCATGAATTCAGCTGCTAATTCAGTTATGTCGATACATAGGTCTTCCACATGCAATTCCTCGTCTATTAAACAATAATCTGAAGCAGTAATCGAACTTTTTTTTTGACAAACTTTGTCCGTTTAACAGAAATCGAATTTCCAAAATCATACTTATTAAAGTGTGTCCACGTCCGTAATTGGGAAGGTCCGTTATTGAGAAATATTTTTATATTGTATCTTATGGGAAAATGCCGGGGACTTTAAAATTGTCCACTATTAGGAAATGTCCGCTATTTAGAAGTGTCCGTTAGTAGAAGTTTTACTGTATATATATATATATAATATATTTATAACAAAATTTCTTTTTGTGTAAACAAGCGTAGTTCCATAAAATTGCAGGAAAAAAATTAAAATTCGCTCGAATATAATTGTTTCGTCAATAAAAAGTAACGTAACAAACCACACTACAGTCACTTTAGCAGTCTCCAGCGACGTCGCAACAACGAAAGGACGACCCCTACTCCGTATTCCGATTACACTGGTGTTCTTTTGTATCGGCTTTCGCGGGTGCCTCTGCGAAATCCTGTCGACAGAGATGGGTACATTGACGCTTCTTATTCGTCCGGAAAGAGGGAAAAGAAACTTTTACAAACAGCAGACTTCAAAAAAAACAAAAAAATGTCCCCGACACAGGACGCATAAATTTTGTATGTTTTTTGCTGTCGTCATCCGGAAGGTTCTTGGCGGCAGAATCGATTTGGACCGGCAGCCGAGGTTGCCGCAAGGAGAAAGCAACGCCTACGAGCGGCGCGAGATTAAAGTAAATAATTTTTGCCGCGATTATCCACAAGAACTGCGCGGCCAGATATGAAAGCAGTCCCGCTGCCTCTTGTCTCGGAAGAAAACTTTTTCTCGCCCATTTCTGTCGCTCGGATCGATTGATTTTTAAACTTGCACGCCGTACCTCCATCGCCCGGTACAGCCTGCGGCTTCTTTTCCGACTCTTCTTTTCGCACACGTTGAAACTCGTGACGTCATCTAGAGACTATCGTTAAATACTTCGGTAATACTTTCTAAACTCTCTCTCCGCATTGCGACATCTTCGGCGCTGTCAAGACAAGAGTCACTTTTCGAATATAGCCTAGTCGGGACTGTGCAAATTGAATTAATTTAATCTCTTTAAATCGCGCCGGTGTGACTGCCGGCTGATATTCTTTACTGATAAGCGCCCTGTTGGTCACTGATATCGATTCACAAGTATTTACGACGTGATCTTTTGCCGACGTTCGAGGTAGAAATTAATTATCCGACTTCGTTCGTGTATGTTTCGGTTTCTCGGACGTCCTCCGTTATCGATTTCTCAGACGTCCTCGATTATCGATTTCTCAGACGTCCTCGATTATCGATTTCTCGGATGTCCTCGATTATCGGTTTCTCGGATGTCCTCGATTATCGGTTTCTCGGATGTGTCCTCGATTATCGATTTCTCGGACGTCCTCGATTATCGGTTTCTCCGACCAAGGAATATAGGAGACAGATGATGACGGCGATAGTCCACGAGTGTACGAGAACTGCCGTCCCTTCTGAAATATCGAGCTGTAAGAACAGAATGCAAATGTCGGCAAAGAGCGAGAATAAATATTGTATGGTGGATTTCCTTTTTTCTTCCTTTTTGTCGAGAAAATGGAATCTTCATGATGACGACGCAAAAATCAATAAGAGGAAAAAGACGGTTAGAACTAACGACAACGAACTTAAATCTGCCTCCTGCAAGAACCTGCAGGAGATAATAAGTAATATGAATGTTTTTGCAATCTTCTGACGCGGGAAAAGCAACTATGATGATGACGAGAATGATGGCTATGGAATGTCAGCCCAATCTGCTGATGTGTAGTAGATTAAATGATTGGTTTTCAACTTTGCGGCTATTCTAACGGTAGTTGTCGATATTTTTGCACGATAGTCGCGAAATTTCATGCTCTAGTTGTGCATATCGATTTTTTTCTATTAAATTATGGCTCGCATAAAAATTTTTTTTACCGAAATTATTTTTCTGCAGGCAGATTGTCCGGTCCATAACGCGCGAAGATTCGGAGAAAGTGTCGCGTGTTTTCTTCGTTGGCGAGTTTTGTTATTCGTATACATTTTGCGGTGCTCCCCAGGTGTTTCGTTGTATACATTCTTTTTGTTCTTTTCGATAGTTGTGTGAAAGCTTTTAATGCTTACGGCGAATTTTAATATGTTGTCCGATCGTGAAGAATAGGTCCTAATTAATATACTCACGTATATTTCGTTAACTCGATTTCGAGCGTACCTACCTGTACAGTCTAGCTTTACAGAATAGGTAGCTGTCTTGGCAATATGCGACGCTAGTGTGCAAGCAAGACTATACGCGGAACTGATTTTGATTTATCGATATAGAAAAATTCAGTCCCGTTTGTTTGTCTGCTCTGTGTTCAACTAGCGCGCACATGACGGCATACATGGTGGATTGTCATTGTCTTTCGCCTGAACTAGCGATTATTTAATTTAAATGTTCGTAATCATTTCTGTCGTTGCCGGTAATCGAATTGCGTGACTTCTGTGCAGCGGAAGCCAAGCGCTCTAGCAAACTAAGCTATCGCGACAACCCTCACTAATATACATACATATATGCTGTAATGGGCCCGATTTTGGCCGATAAGTTAATAGAAGATTTTTTACATTTATTTAATGGTCTTACTGCGGTATGGGAAATCAAAATTATTTAACGTAAACTGGCACCAATGTTCATTGTACTTGCCTTAAAGTTGAGCCATGACTTGACGCATTTTAAATGAAAGTACTCGAACAGCGAGAATTTGGTAAAATTTAATATGGAACGTGTGTGAGTGCATGCGGGTAGGTTGTTTTTTTTGTTTTTTTTGTTTTTTTTGATTTTGATTTTGATTTTGATTTTGGGAACTTCCTAGCCCAGAACTTGCCCACCCATCGCTTTACTTTGTACGTTCACCATATACAAATTTTTTGCAGCTGGATTAGGAGATTATTTTTAAAAAACTGAAGAATCGAAATCTTCTCGTATCGTTAATTTGCGATTTAATATTATCTAGCGAATAACCATTATTACGATTCTGTTACCATTTTTACTGATGGTTGTTCTAGAATCGAAGAACGTGCTGGTATAGCTTTTATTATCCGAGGAACAACGTTAAAGTTGCTACCTGAGGCGACGATCTATACTGCTGAGCTATTGACTATAGGATAAGGTTTTAGGAAATTTTTGAACAATCTCACTCTATAATGACAAAAGATAACTTATTTTCAGTGGTAGCCTATGTCAGCGATACAATTACACTTAGCTATTAATTTCACCCGTTGGTATATTAAACATCTTAGGATAATTAATAAAGGAATGATGCGAGTGACAGTGCGGCAATGATAGTGTCGATCTGCTGGTCAAGGAAGCTGCTTCGGAAGGAGTAAAATGCCCTTTAATCCGTTTTACTGATTTATTTTTCGGAAAACTAGATTACCGAAAAAATTCGATAAATATAGAGAATAACTCAAACCTAGGTACGTAACAGTCAAACAAACTAGCCCGTCAAGACCATGGCCATGTGCCGCTAACTATTCCTAAGAGGCTTAAATTTGTTCATTTTGGTCTGTCATCTTCGCACGGGACAATTTTACAAAATTTTCATCCAAATGTCCAATCTGATTTGCAATGGTCACAATACGACTATATTTATTCGAAGGGCTGTTGTTTGTATGGACGTTCATGCGAAATCTTTAGAAGTTTCAATATCCGAACTAGAAACATAATTAACTAACTAACTACGCCGCTGAAGCTGACTTACGGGAAGATTGACCGTACAAATGCTGGTACAATGTGAGTGCGACTTCTTCTTCTGGGGTAGTGGCTCGCAGCTAATTGATATATTATACGCTAGATCAATGATTTTAATCAAAGTATATCGTCGTAAACTTTGATGTTAGTCTATTTAGACCGAAAAGCGCGTTCGAACATGTTTATAGTTTTTCACGTAACTAATCAAAATCGTTTTTTTTTTTTTCAGTTAGGATAGTGTATTTTTTTTTTTATCGTATGCGTTTCTTTCTTTAATTATCGGCGGTAACTTATGGATCCATATGACGACACGTTTTCTTTATTACTATGATTAAAGAGAATTTAAAATCGATCGAAACTTCCTCAGTTTGTAATAATTTTACACTCACGATCCTCTCTGGACTGAATGTTTGCAGTCAACAGTCCACAATTAAATCCACTCCAGCCAACAGCCGCATTTTGATTGTATCTGATTCACTAGCAGCTTTGGAGTCCCTTCCCCAAAAAATCCCCATCGAATTACATAACCAACTCTATTTTAATCCCTAATCCTAAAATTAAGATCATCCTCGCAGCAAATTACTTTCTTGTGGGTGCCAAGCCACACCGGACTTACGGGTAATTACTCAGCTGACATCGCTGCTAAGTCAACACTGTCGTGCCCCATGCCCTGTTCCCCTCCTCTTCCCGCCGACATAGTAAAATCCATAAAAATTCTTGTGCAATCCCAATGGAAGCAAGATTGGCTCACTAGACAATCTTGCTTTCTAAGAGAGATAAAACACGGAATTGACCCTTGGTTCCCTCCTTCTGACCTCCCCAGAACCCACTTTGTGGCTATGGCAAGAGACTCCGCATTGGACATCTTTCGCTGACTCATGATCATCTCTTACTTAATTGCGAGCCCCCTTTCGAATGCCCCTTTTGCTCCCTTTCCCCCCGCTCCTACAGTAAAACACCTGCTCCTGGAGTGCCCCTCCTTCTCGCTCCAGCGCGCCAAGCTCCGCATAGCGTCTTTGCAGTCGTCTTTGGCCAACTCGCCTTTGAACTTTGCAGACACTATTCGGTTTCTTTATACAAGTAACTTATTTCGAACCATTTAACTCTCCGATTGCCATAGTGTCGTAATAGCCCCGACAGCTGTACACAACACTCAAAAAAAAAAAAAAAAAAAAAAAAGTTCACGACAATATGTAGAATGTTTCAGGGGTTGGCTTGAAACTAAAGGTTCTGATAAAAAAACTTTAAGGTGAACAATAGAAAGTCCCTACTAACATGGATCGACAAATACAAAAATCAAAAAATACAAAAAAAAAAGACGTTTTTCTGAATCCCTTATTTTTTTTTTGAGAGTAACACTTAAACGAATTGATCGCATCATCGAAAAAAAGAAAAAAAAAAATGTGAACGGAAAATTGAATCCCGTCCTGTGTCTTTGTTGCACGTAAAAGGAGCATACTCGGACAACCGTAGCGTACTACGACGATGTTCGATGAAACTGTTTATGACGTCGTTGAATTATTTATTTTAAGTAAGAAAAATTAAAAGTTATAAGCCGTTTTGAAAACTTTTGTATTTTTTACATTTTTCCGAACGACGAAGCTGTAATTTCACGACATCCAACGCAAACCGTAAAAAGCCTAAAACTCCGTTCAGTTCTGCTATAGATAATATTACCTGCCGGGCCGATTGCTTACTTCCGGGACCACACTCTGGATCATCTTTCACTGTTACAGAGGGGAAATTGAAAAATACACCGACAAGAACGACTTTCAGCGGGGCATTATTACACACGGTTTTATAAATATTCCTCCGGGAGGATGGTTAAATTCCACTGTGCACGAAGTGTGTGACCATATTGCGACTGAAATCTCGGCACATGACAAAAAAAAAAAAAAAAAGGAAATAAGAGTAACAATTTGTCTGAAAAAAAAAATTCCGAAAAAAATCAACAAAAAGCATTTTTACCCCTACGTAAAACCAAACGATTAGTCAATTACGGATTGGCATAATTTCCATATTTAAACAATAAAATTCGAAACAAGCGGTATTTTCAATAGTCGTTATCCCCTCACCTCTTGTACATTTTTTGCTCTACATTCTTCCTGTAAATCTGTACATTTATGAGCGCGTAAAAATGATAGCGCGCGAACATATTTATTACCGTTTTTTTGGCAATTTCGAACGTGAATCAAAAAAATTATTTCGGTATCGAAAATTTCGTGCTCGATGAACTGCAGTTCGGTTTGACTTTCTTTTTTCTTTTTTTCTTTTTTTTGCGAAAATTAATAACGAATACGATACGTATGTGTATAACAATGAAAATAATGACATCAAATACAAACCACGTATCATTAAAAACGATCACGCCGAGTACGATTAGAAGAACCGTTCAAACGAACTGGTCAAATAAGTCAAGTATGTTCCAGAACGATCGAAGTCGATAGATTTATGCTACATTTTAAACGGCGAAGAACTCTGCGTTTTGTTAAATATGGGGCCGACTAATTGAACAGGGGAAAACATTGAATGAAATGAAACATTTTTCTTAGGGAGAAAGAGGGGGCAACATTTGGCAGAATTTGCACCGAAATCGTTATTTCGACGAAATTTCGTGCATTTTTGAAAAGTAAGGTTCCTTACAATAGTACATTTTTCGAAATAAAAAGGAGACCTTTTTTTCAGTTTGTCCTTACGTTTGCGCTTTCACCTTGTGGTGAACTCATCTATGTGTATAACTTTGTTATCAGATATATTAGGACTCCGGATTGTCATCATCAAATAACACTCGCGTTGTATCTGTTGGAAAATTGCGTGATAATGCAATCGAGTATTTTCTTTTATTTGTAATTAGCTTTATTTTGGATTTCTATGAGAGAAGAAGAAGAAGAAAAAAAATCGCGTTTGTTTTTGTTAAATCCACGTGCCAATTAAACATTCAAGTTAACCGTTTTTCCTCCGAATTTTTGATTACCTCTAGCTTCACGAGCCGAGCGCCCTTCAATTTTGTTTTTCCCTTCTTTATGATTCCGATGATTTTATTACTCCCGGTATATTTCTCTACTGGCATTAGTTCACTATGGGTTCCTAACCATTCAGGCATGTTTAGTATGACTCGGATTGTTGCTTCTTCCCACTTATTTTCTTAAGAAAAATCTCATCCTCGTAATTTTCTTCCGTCGTGTTAAAGTTTTCATCTCAGATTTCGGTCACATGCTTCCCCTTTTTCTAATAACTATTCATTTTTCTTTTCTTTTTTTTTTATCTGTTCGTCTTTCGGCTGGTTCTCATTTGTTTCCTTCACTCCACCGTTCTGTTGTCGTCTATCCGCCTATATTCTTAAGGCATTTTCTATTTATCTCCTTTCTGTTTTCGTTTCTTCATTAGTTCCTTCCTTACACTCAGCAGATTCATCGAGTGTTTCTGCTGGAGCGTTCCACTCCGTATTTCAGTTTAGTGAGACTTTTTCTACTTCTTATGTGCATATTCCGCCCTTTCCCTTTTCCACGCGTTATTCTCGCTATTTGTTATATTGAAGAATGAAATAGAAACCGCTGCTCGACGATATGCTGCCAGATTGAAAGAACACCCTAACAATAGGACAACAAACGAACTGCCGAGTAACCCTAAATGAGGGACGTAAGCTGAATAGAAAACGACCTCAAGATCTCATATAAATTATAAATGTATAAATAATATATGTGTGCGGGTGTATGTACGGACGTGGGTGCGTGTGCGCATGTGTACGGTATGTATGTGTCTGTTAGAATACAATATGTATGTATGCATTTTGTGTATACATATATAAAGTTAATTTTAGTACCCTTCACTGGATGGGTTGCTTATTCATGTTATTTTAACATAGATTGCCAAATAGTTGATAAGACTAGAGGTGTAAAATAGCAAGATAATATTAAAAAAAAAAAAAAAAAAATTGTTATATTAGCATTATCGGATATGGTATTTAAAATTACACCATGCTATCAACCAAATTTTAACCTTGTTTTTCCATCTATCCAGATTTTTTTCATTTCAAATTTCCTTTGGTATCTTTCCCATTAATTTTATTAATACCTCTTCCTCTATATTGTCTATTTTACTGTTAATCCCCCTAGATCGTATATAGCAAGGTTTACCGCAATTTCTAGTCCTGTACGTTCTTGTCTAGTTGGTAAATGCCTATCTTCGAGTTTATCTAATTGTTTCCGAGTAGAGGCAATTGGTTAATAAGCCCAAATAAACAAAAAAAAAAAAAAAAAAAAATCTCATTGGCTGAACATTTTATATCAAAACAAACGTAACGGTATTAGCAAAAATATTTATTTTTACGTGTTGTTTATGCATAAATTACACTATTCGCTTATTTTTATGAGAGTAGATAAAAAATCGACATAACATTTTTTGGCTGTGATAATTGTACCAAATATATATCGGAGGATCTGTTAAAAAAGCGTATTAATCATTTTGGCAAATAGCGAGCTTTATATCGGCACGCTGCACATCCGGGAAAAAAAAAAGTATTTATTTCCAAATTTTGAAGTTTTTGCATAGCCCCCAAAGGCCTGATTTTAAAGTTGAAGAAAATTGGACTACGCTAACTAATAAGTTTTCTTAAATGGTGCATGTTTATAAGCTCATTTGAAATGTTTAACTCTTCTACATGCGCTGCAAAAGAGGGGTGGGGGGGAGACACGCTATACACATTTTTGAACTTCTTGCAAAAGTCGAAAGTTTAAGAAATCGAAATACAGTTTTATAGCCTTCAAATAGCGAGCTTCTATTAATATTCTACATGTGCGGAGAAAAATCTTTTTTTTCAGAACTCCGTCATTTGTCTCGAAGGTCAAAGTATAAAGTTGCACTGTTGTCTGTATTTTTCCTGCTATTCACAAAATATACGCCATCGAATTAATGAATTTTAAAGAAAAAAAAAAAAAAAAAAACTGACGTACTATTACGGAGTAATCTTGGAACATGTCAGTTTGACGTACATTTGTAAATTATTATTATATTTTTATTTTTGTAATTTTTAAAAACTCGCTTGTAATTTGTATACAAAAGGTACTACGTGTATTTAAATATTAACGTGTAAAAATGCGTATCCGTCTGCCGAGATTTATGCTATTTTCATAGCCATTCTTAATATTTCTTCGAACAATCACATTTAATTTGCATCGACTACTCTTTAGGAGCATTACAAAGCCTGCTCGAGTTTCATAAGCAACATCGCACAGCAAAGGAAATCATTTCCGTACTACGAGATTCACCCTATCGAGTAATCTTTGCATGGACTCCGAGCCATATCGCAAGCAATGAATTAGTAGATCAAAAAGAAGCGTCATACTTCAATATCGCAATACCGACACAACAGATTTTAAGAAGCATATCAGTATAGTCGTCTAGAGAAAAAATTGTACGACGTTTGGTTGCAGGTACCCTTTTCTAATAAACTAAAACGAATTAAACAATCTTCAAAGTCACGGTCAGCCTCAGTAAGAACTAACCGTATGGGGGGGGGAAAACTGCTGTTTGCCGTGTCCTCCGCGCATTGGTCATATTTTAATTACTCATTCGTACCTTTTGAACAAGGACTTATCGCCTCATTGTTTTCATTGCAACAATCCATTGAAGTCGTCCAAAACCTCCTCACTAACTGCTGGAAGTAGTTTAAAAAACGATACGTGCAAAATTTTCACTCCCTTCATCGCTTGTTGAGCATTTCGGCTATGACGAAAGATTAGTCTCTCGACTCTTCGGATTCTCAAAGTGACAAATCTCAAAACTTCATTGTGATGAAACCCTTCGCCGTACCTCCAGCCTAATCACTGCTTAATAAATATGAATAAAAAGCGCTCAAAAATGTGTTTTTTTTCCTTTCAATCTTCTTTTCTCCCAAATTTCTTTGCATTGTTATCTGTTCGAAATTTGAGTTAATTTCAATTTTTATATAGTTTTTCGTCACACATTGTTTAGTTTAATTTAACACATTATTATGAACAATTTTAATAGATTTTTATTAGACCTTTCACGTAATCACGGGAATTATATGTTAATTTCAACTGTTTATCGATAATTGTTTTCGTCTATGAGAAGGTTTTAATTTTTTTGGTTTTTTAAGCTGTTTTAAATTCCACTATATTCATGATGTATCGTTTTTTTTTTAATTTTTTGCACCCAGAGTAATCAGGATTGTTCTAAGGTCTATGCATTGCTTTACGGAGCATTCTAATTGTAATTTATGTGTTTAAATATTTTTGCGTTCATCATCATCATCATAGCGTGTGCCATACTTAATTCCTGTACACCGGCGACTAACTATTCCTACATTTTAGCTGTACAGACATATAGTGTTCTAAGCAATATTCAAAACGCGAGTGTACACACGGAAGACTACATTCGGAACCGATTGTAAATGTTTGATATATTCGGTAGCAGTCCCCCGTGTGTATCTGCTGCTGTGTACTGACTAGCGCGCATATGGTGTGGTGTACTTGGTAGTTTGCAATTTCCTTTCATACGATTCTATTGGGGAGTATTTTAATTTAATTTTTCGTAAAATAATTTCTGTAACCGCCGAGACTTCTGTAACGGAAGCCAATAGCAACTTATCGCGACGACACTTTTTTTTACGATATTCAGTTTTATTCGATATTTATATTATTTCTAAACTATCCTTGTACGATGAATTGTAACAATAATTAAGATATGGGACTGTCGTTTCTTTCTTTTTCTGTTTACGTCTGTTTGCGCATGTATTTACGTTTCCCGCAGACTACCATTAATAAGGATAATATGGATAACTTGAAATTAAGCTTTTCCTAATGTACTAAACTTAGTCGAGATTTAAATATTTGCCCAGATCTTTTCTTTTTGGAATCCCTCTTTTTTGATTTCTTTATTACCGGTATCCGATTTCATCTTTTGTAAATCTGAAAACCAACTTAAGCAATAAAACAAATCTCAAATTGCCACCAATTTGAAAGCTGAACATCTCAATTGCCGGGCTACCGCGATAAAACGACTGAAATTATCTTGTAAATTTTAATGATCGATATTTATATATATATATATATATTCAATAGACTAATTCTCCGTTTGTTAATATGTCAATTACTAAAAAAATTATATATTTACGTCTTAATGTAAATCTCGTAATAATGAAATTATAATATGCAGTTAGAGTTTAGATGGATCCGTTCCCCTAAACATAGACAGCTCCAAAATTGGTGAGTCTATTAAAGTAACACAGGGTGGAATTGCCGAGACCTAGAATGAATACTTGATGCGAATGAATTAATTAATAAAAAAGTTAAAAAAAAAACTAAAAATTTCATAAAATGCACTAAAAAGTAAAATTATAAGAGATACTATATTTTACAATAAAAATTTAATATAATTTTTAGTTACTGTTGCAATTCGAATTTATTAGGTTACTAGAACTATAATAGTAGTTTAAAAATAATCAGAATACCTCCCCTTTAGATAATATTTTACCATAAAATCTCTTTTATCGATTAATTATCGTTTTAAAGCATTTTTATTCATTCGTATAGGACCATCACTGACCGGTGGTACGCTTTCAAATCAATAAAGTATATCACTGAAGTCGGCCCAAATGGTGTTTAGATTCGTAATATTCTGGTCAGTGACGAGGTTGTAAGTTTTGCGGTTTTTCAGTTTTTTTTATTCGAATCTATATACTTATCCGCGATTAAAATTGATAATATTTTAATTTACACTTTTTTTTTTAACTCCTGTTTCCGCGGTAAATTGATAATATTTTAGGGATCAATGGCACAGCCGGCTAGCATGGCGCAGTAGGTTAGGTATGTTTCGTTCGAGTAAAATATGCCATTGCCGCACGTTGAAGCTTCAAAAAAAAAAAAAAATTAAAAAAAAAGGGGTTGATGGTGTTTGTTATTTATTACTAAAAACTTCTCTAAAGACACCTCCTTTTTTTCTCGTTTAGATGATCATAGAATACATTCACTTCAATAACATAGACGACTCCAGTATTTAACGCAAATATATTAAAATAATATTAAAAATATTAAAATCGTCGACATGTTTTAGAGCAAAAATCCCCATATTCATGGTGTTATTCCCTAGTACACCATAAATATAGAATTTTTACTTGAAACCATGTAGGTGACTTTTATTTTTTTTTTTTTTTCTTTGTGAGGCAGGAGCATTGCCTAAAAACAAGGAGAAGGAAAAGAGTTGTCAGATTTTTATTCGATCAGATATAGACAAACTAATAGCTGGGATGGTGAAAGGAAAAGGAAAGGACAGGATGTAAGACGCACAATAAAGAGTAGGAAGAGCCCAAACTTCAGCAGATGAAAATATAGAACATAGCTGTAGGTGAATACATCCTGTTTGTTAAAATGGTATAATAAAATAAACTTTAATAACAAACAATATAGATCAATAAATTAGATAAATACCTATTTAGAAACGTTTTCGGGCATAACCCATCATCAGCTAACACTAACTTAAAGGAAACTTAAAACATACTGAAGTGAATATAGGGAATACATGTGTATATATAGTAGATGTAAAGAGGAATAAACATGGCAGGTATAAAAATCTATAGGTTGAAAATGCTAATAATTAATATAAAATATAAAATAAAACAAGAAGACAAAAAGTTAAATTTTTATATTAAACAGTGGATTAGGCCACTTATCACAAAGGTAATAATATGAACATTGCAGAAAATTATTATATAAATAAATATAAAAATAATATTTTAAATGACCAAACACCTAATAATAATAATCCACTGTTTAATATAAAAATTTAACTTTTTGTCTTCTTGTTTTATTTTATATTTTATATTAATTATTTGCATTTTCAACCTATAGATTTTTATACCTGCCATGTTTATTCCTCTTTACATCTACTATATATACACATGTATTCCCTATATTCACTTCAGTATGTTTTAAGTTTCCTTTAAGTTAGTGTTAGCTGATGATGGGTTATGCCCGAAAACGTTTCTAAATAGGTATTTATCTAATTTATTGTTCTATATTGTTTGTTATTAAAGTTTATTTTATTATAGAACATAGCGTTCAGAAGAAAGGGATGGACATTTAAAGAGAACATGATCAGCATTGCAACCCGCTGATTCGTTCGGATAAAGAAGGCAATATGGAGAAGAAACTAAGGGGAGAGACAATAACGAGAGCATGGTAGAAGAGAATGATTAAGACGTAGACGAATAATAGAAACAAAACAGAATGGTGGAGTGAAGGAAACTCGAAGAACCATGAAACAAAGAACGAAGATTAGGTTGTATGATAGAAGGAACGTTCGTTACAGATAGAAGAAGTGTAAATGCCTGGCCAAAATCTAAGATGGAATCTTTTACATAGTGACAGGAGATTAGAGGATGGGATTTTGTTAGGAGGTTGAGAAGGAGGAGGAGGAGGCAGAAATTCGAATCGGAGAATCCGCCGCCTCATTAGCCCCGATACCTACATGGCTGGGAACAAATCAACACGGATGAAGTGACACAAAGAAAAAAGATGGATGAGACAATAAGACGGAATGAGGGAGCAGATCGTCTAGAGGGCACTCACGGAGTCAGAAATAAGTAAATAGTTGAAAGAGAAGCGGGCCGTTAATTCGGCTGTATGGATCGAAGGAAGGTGAAATGATTCTGAAAGGTTAAAATCTGGAAGGATAAAAGAAGCACCAACACCATTAGACCCCCTAAAGCCATTCGTGAAAATAGTTTCATGTGAGAGAAAGTATGAATTTATCGCGTCGTAGAATTTCCGTTTAATTATAATTTTCGGAAAGAGAATTTGAAAAACGAGGGCAGAAAAAGTAAGTTGGGAGGGCAGCAGATATTGGCCAAAGAAAAGGGAAAAAAAATGAGATTATGTATATAAAACCAAAATAGACTAAGACGAACTCGCAAGATTTCAGGAATCGAAGAGGAATGAAGGACACCGAGACAGAGCCGAAGGCAAGAACTTTGAATTGTATCTAATTTAAACAGACGGGACCTAGAAGCACAGCCATAGACAAAAGAGCCGTAGTCGAATTTCGAATGAATGATGGATTTATACAAGAATATCAGTGAATTCGTGTGCTATTAACTTACTTTCTGTTGAAGATTAGACGATCAGGCAATTAAGCGATTATATGACGTCACTTCCAAGCATATAATGTTTTGTTTTTTTTATACTAAAATCGCTACTCGTCCGTTCCAGTGGAGCTAACGCTTATTTTAATAACAGTTGTTTTAAATTAACATTAATTTTTATAATGAGATTAACAATAAATAAACCTCCCAAGAAAATAGTAGTGTAATGGACAAAAATAAAAAGTGAAAACCGACGTGTCGATTTTTATTATTTATTTTTTGTGAATTGTAAATTTTGTGAATTTATTGGATTTATGTTTTTCTCTTTTTTGTGTGTTTGCGTTTATTTACCGATAACTAAGTTACGTAGTTGTTTCGCGAACGGATCGTTTTCCGCCAATAAATTACAATAAACTTATGTGAAACAACCAAGCAGAACGGAATTTTCATAGCAAAACTAAAGTTTCTGAAGATCAACTTCCGAAGCTTTCTAATAAAAAAAGTACAAAAAAAAAACTAAATTTAAAGAAAAAGAAGCAAAATCCAAAAGTTTTTTTTCTTTAAAGTTAGCAAATGAAAGTAAAATCAGTTTCGACCGCATTTATTTGTATGTATGAAAATTAAAAATGTACCTAAATTAAAAATATAAACTCATAAAACAAAATTAAACAAAAAAACACACATTTACAATTACAAGGTCCTGTACGAATTAAGTGTTTTTTTGGTTACTAGAATAAATGTATAACGTTATAATTTTATTAATTAAACGTGTAATTAAATGTATGCGAAAAAGTGAAAACTAATAGTAATACATTTTTCATTAACGTTAAACTTAATATTTTCGAAACGATGTAATATACAGTTGCAGGAATCAAGTAAAACGTAGCCGATTAAATCGTGCGTTCATTACCCGAATATAATTCGACATTTCAGTTATTTATACTATTGTGTATATTGCGTGATTGCGCCTGATAATATCGCAACAGTGGCGAAATTCGAGGTAAACCATTTGCAGACTAAAAAAAAAAAAAAAAATGTCACTAAAGGCTCTATGAATGAAAAATAATAAAAAAAGCATCACGGAGCATTCAAATTTACAGAATTTTACATAAGCATTACTTTTAAATATTTTTGAAATATTCATACATATATATATAAATATGTATGTATTTACAATATAGTATACATGTATGTATACATATATATGCTAACTTTTTTCTTCATTTGCAAATGAATAATATTAGCGCGATTTCGACGAATTAATTTCACGAAAGATGAAATAATGGATAACAATAAGTGACAATTAATAAATAATGGGAAAACTGCAAAAGCTTTTCGACAGTCACGTTATTGTATGCGTCTCTTCTGCTGTACCTATTGAAGTAATTTTTCGCCCTTGAAATGTGTATGCGCGCCTCGATTTTTTGCATTATCCCTTTCATTTTATTGTTTAAAATTCGCACCGGCCGTTTTCACATTAATTTTCGTTTCGAAAAATATCGATTTTTATTCACCTTTAAAATCAGTGTGACTCGAGCGCAGTTTCCGTTAAAATATTTTAAGCAGCTTTTTGCCTTTTAATTAGTTTTTTTTTCTTTTACAATTTGTATTTCGAAATTTAGAATAACGCACCATTTTAGCGTCGTCGAGCTTTTAATAAATCGAAAAAAAAAGAAAAGTGCAATCGACTATTCCTTGTAATCTATCGACAGATTATAGATTACAATAAGTGATAAAAATTCGTACATTAACATAATTTTATGTAGTAATTCGTTAGTGTGTCTGGCTGTGTTATGAATAGATGTGTTTCCCGCGCCTTCAACCGTAAATTTGTACCGCTCTTGCGAAATACTTATTACAATCAACTGTAACCATCATTTCCGAAAGTCCTACTACTTTCTCTGCTACGGCCATCCGCTTTTTATTCCATCTTCCCCCATTCTATTTCGCTTATATCGCGGTTCAATTACATTCTATAAATTGTCCACCTAGCTACTCGTCGTCGTCCGTTCTTCTTTCGACTTTAAATATAAATAGTTATGTTTTTTTTAATTAACAAATTTATGTAAATAAAATTTAAAAATTTAAATATTTACATACAGCACCGGGTTGAACGTGTTATCAAGAAAAAACTCAACAATTTCTATTTTTAATCAATTTCAAAAAAGGAGAAGGTATTCAATTCGACTGTATTTTTTTTTTTTATTTTTTTTTTTATGTGTTACCTCAGAACTTCCTATTAGGTGAACCGATTTTGATGTGATTCTTCTTTTATTTGAAAGCTGATGCTTCTCATGTGGTGGTCCCATTTAAATTTGATCGAGATCTGACCGGTAGTTTTTGAGTTATCCTTTATGATGCGGGAGATTGAAGCTTTTTGGATACTTTTCATTCATGATTAGTTTCACAACGTCAAGTTAGATTTATTGACTTAAAATACAATAAATTTGCCAAATTACCATGGAAATGTAGCTTTTGATGTTTTCACACCGTCGAAATATATGTGTTCTTATTAAAATGTTTTAATTTAATTGAATAAAAATGCACTAAAAAGTAACGAAATAAAATGCTTTTCTACAAAAAAAAATAAATACCGATACTTGAAGATTTATTGTAAAAATTTATAAATGCACTAAAAAGTAAAAAATAATTACTCCCAATAAAAAATATATATCAGAGTGTGATATAACACCTTAAGGGTGATATCGTATAATTCCTATACAACTTTAATACTTATTAGAACTAAAAGAATAATTAAAAACTGCATTAAATGTTCATTAAATTGTTCCTAGATATAGTAACATGAATTCGATGCCAACTCTAATAAGTATTAATGTTGTATAAGAATTATACGATATCACCCTTAAGGTGTTATATCACTCTGATATATAAATATATTTTTTATCGAGAGTAATTAACTTTTTACTTTTTAGTGCATTTTTAAATTTTCATAATAAACCTCGAAGTCGGTATTTATTTTTTGTAAAAAATCATTTTATTCTTCTTTTTTTTTAAGACTAGTAATTTAATTAACTATTAAACATTAATTAGAAACTAAAAAGACACCTAATAATAAAAATCTCATATAGCTTATCGAACGTTAGTGTTACCGCCGTAATAATTATTAATTGCTATGCAAATCGCAAATAAGTACTTTTGCTTCCGTTTCAACGTAACCTTGTGAACACTAAAACCAACGATATTTGCTTTCTTTTTATCCTTCCGCGCCAAATCATGAACTGGAACGTTCACCAGAAATAACAATTAATTAAACCCGTTCATCAGTTTCCGAAATTTATGCGGTAGACAGACATACATACATACATGCGTGCGCGCGCACACACACAAACACACATACATATATATATATACACAGTGTGTTGGAAAAGGTCCCGAACTTCTTTTTTAGCACGCATACAAGTGACGCGTGATCTATTAAACAATACCCGTATACTGTATTATTGTATACATCCTTCTAGAGTGTGTGTGTATAAAATTTTAGCAGTTTCCGTTGATTGGTTTACGAGTTAGACGTATTTTAGTAAAGGTGTGTTTGGGTCGCATGTGCAAATCTGAAAATAGATGAAAAGTGAGAAATTCGTTCCGCGATTAAATTCTGTGTTGGATTTAAAAAAAAAAAAAAAAAACGTTTTCCAAAACGCAAAAATTGATCGATGATGGTTTCGGTGAAGGTGTAGTATCACGTACGACTGCGTACGCATGGTATAGGCGGTTCAAGGACTCTCAGAAAGTGCGCCAACAAAAATCCAAGGTGATAACCATGCTCATCGCTTATTTTGATGTAAAAGGGTTAATTCATCACGAAGAATACCCGCTCCAAATCAAACAGTAAACGCTGCCTACTACGTCGAGGTGGTCCTAAAACGTCTCAAACGTCGGATTCAGCGCGTACGGACCGAATACAAGGAGCCCGAATCGTGGAGTATGTTGGATGACAATGAGCCTGCGCATTCAGCGAACGTTGTCAAGCGTTATCTCGCAAAAATCAAACTCCACGGATCAATCACGCCCCCTCTATTCGCCTGATTTGGCAACTGCCGACTTTTTTCTATTCCAAGATGCTTAAAATGCACCTGAAAGGACGATTTTTTGACGACGTAACCGACATTGGAACTTCTTGCACCGAACGTTTCAGAGCCATTACTTCAAACGAGTACCACAGAAGAAGCTTCGAATCGCTGTACAAGCGCTCAAATACACCTGTCTATACTTCGGGAAGTATGTTGAAAATTAATTCGAATAAAAATTACTTAACATCCAGTTGTACTTCATTCAGTTCAAAAGTTCGGGAACTTTTCCGGCACACCGTGTATAATATTATATGCACTAACGGACTGAACTCGCTAGCCCCTTTGCGGCCCAACTATTCGAATTTTTGATTGTTTTAATTTGTGAATTTTTAAAATAAAAGGCTAATTCAGTTTTCGGCGAATGTTTATTTAAAACAAAAAAAAAGTAAATAATACAAATGCTCAAATTAAAACATCAAAGTTTCGGTTAAGATATCGGAAAAATTAAAACAATTGGAAATGTAAGCGGGAGAAATATTTAAATTTATTGTTTTTTAATATGTTAATTGTACTTATTTCTTTAAGTTTTAAGTTTCAGTGGTAATTAACTTCGACAATTAGCGGACAGTAAGGGATTGTCCGCTCGTTGAACAGATATACGGTGATAGAAATAATAGAACAATCGAAACCATTAGCAAAACTGGCTGAAAGCAAAATACCTCTCACATTTAAACGAATTGATAGCTCTGAATAATTCTAAACGCGAGAACAACGAATAAAGAAAATGAATGAAGATAAAAAGTTTTTTTAAAAAGATAATTTACTTTTTTTTAATTTTATTTATTTATTTTTTTATTTTTTTTTTGGTTCCCAATTCGTAATACGATGGGGTAAATATATTTGGAGAATTTATACCAATAATTTATATAAATAACAGGTGCGTCCTGAGCCCGTCCATTTAAGTGTTTATGGAACCCTGTGACAGACTGTTTTACAGTGTTAATAATAATTAGTATTCCTTAAATATTAATATTAATACAGGTGTATATGTATTTTACGGTGATTTATTTCAGCTATCATAAAACTGTTGAATATATTTTAAATATCTTAGTTACTAATTGATCATTGCTAATATCGCTAAAATCTGTATTGCTTAATATTATCAGTAGGAAGTTACACGTTACATAGTTATTTGAATGTGCAATTGTTTACGTAAATAATTTTTAAAACAGGCTGTGTCCAGTAATAAATTGGACATTCAAAAAAATTGGCGTAAATACTACATTATGTAGTCTGATAATCTATGGTTGGAAAATAATTTTTAGTTATGCCGTTATTATATTGGTCCCACTATGACTAAAATGTATTATTATAATATTTATCTAATATAAGTTTAAACTGTTTAAGCGTTAACAATTTTTGTTCGTGTATGAAGTAAAGTTGTTGATACTGTACGCTATGGAATTCATGATTTAAATTTATATTATTTTTTATTAAAAATATGTTCGTATATTTCTGTATTTCGTAAATTAATGGTTTAATACCTGCAATGACAGTGCTTGCCAAGTAAAACTAGTAATCTATCTATACCTCTATATTTATATATGTATATATATATATTACATTATCATAAACTATGCTAGGCATTTTATATAATGTTATTTTTTTCTTGTAATTTAATCGGTTATTATTATTATATAATTTGTTAAATATAATTAAAAATTTATTTATTTTTTTAATGATATAGTATAGAATTTTTATTGTCTATTACTACACCCAAGTATTTAGTTTGACTAACCATACCAATATTTAATCCGTACTGCATCAAATTTAAGCTTTTATCCTTTAAGTTATTGTTAAAAGTTGACTTAGATTCGTTAATATTCATAATTAAATTATTCTAACCATTTTGCGATTTCTGTCTGGTAAAAGTTATTTTCCAATACATTTTCATTGTTATCAGCTATTAGTAGTAATTGCAATATCATCTACAAAAGTGAAAATGTTTACATTGGTGGGTAATCTGATGTTATAAATTTGAGAGAAAACTATGTTCCACAAGTACGATCCTAAAACATACCCTTGCGGTAGTCCCATAATGGTTTCTTATTTTTTTTTTTTTTTTGAATAATTAGACCGATTTGTAATACATTGAAGCGATTTTCGAAATATCGATTTACAATGTTCAACATGCCATTATGTAATCCTAGGTTCCTTTAGTAATACAAGTTGCCTCACTAATTTAGGTAAAGAGAAAAAGAATTATATATTTAAGTAGGCTAGTAAGAAAGGCAGGACTGACACTATTCACCTCTTTTTCAATTCGGACCCTCTTTTAAATTAGAATTTTTGGAGTTTTTGTATTTTTTTCGGAATTTTTCTAAAATGCGTTTTATTAAAAAACACATCAGCACTCTAGTATAGGAAGGGACTGTGGAATTTTCTTTTGGTTGAAACATACATTTTTTTGCAATTTGTGTGTCCTTGAATTTTAAAATTTTGTAATTTTTATAGATTTTCTATATTGTAACAAAGATTTAAAAAAAAAAACAGAAAAGAAAAGCAACTCACTAGTTGGTATAGAACGTATTGTGAAGTTTTTTTATCCGTTTTTTGTCGTATAGCATTATACTTACAATTAGATGTTTTTATATATCAACAATCACAATTATAATATAAATAAACAAATCATTTCGCAGCTACACAATGTTGCAATCTGCTCCACGAACACTAAATTCACTAATAAACGGTATTTTTATTTATATTTAAAAGGATGACATTGCTTTAGAACTTGTCATTGAACACTGAAAACATTTAAAATGTACTAAAATATAATGGAGAACATATAAAATCCAAAAATCTTCGTCTTTATTATAATAAAGAGAAGAAATCGGGGTCGAACATTCGTGTATTTTTTAAGTTTTCTGCGTTTCCCATTATATTTTAGTATATTTTAAAGGTTTTCAATACTGTCATACACACTTTAAATATGCATAAAAATGTCGTTTATTGGTGAATTGCGAATTTGGTTCGAGTAGCAAATTACAACATTGTCTAGCTGCCAAATACCGACATTATTTGTTCATTTATTAAATCGAAACAAGGTTATATAAAAAAACTTTTATAATGAATCGTAGTTATATTAAAAAATTCGGACGAATTCTTTCGAATACTTAATATTTTTTATCACCATTAATAGTAATCAACATTATAAAATCACATTAAAACGGACGCATTTCGTAACTTAGCACATCACAGCTTTAAATAACGGTTATAATGAATTCCTGCAACAGCACTAAAGTATAATATTTGTCGTGTACGAGAGAATATTGTTTTGATTATTATTATTATTATTGACAATGTCTCGGATATTGGTGTTACGGACGAAATTAATTATAGGACTGCAGACGCTTCTATTTTACGATCCAATTTTACGGCATTGACGTTTAGTTAACGAACGATTTAGTGTAAATTTTGTACGTAATACTATCAATCGAAAAGTATATTAAAAAAATAAATAAATAAAAAGAATTTCTCAGAATCCTTTAAACCGCCTTCTTTCTTTCCTCTTTTCCGGCAAATTATTAGCAACCTTTCATGCGATTATTTTTTGTTCTCCTATAACCTTTACTTGTTCTTTGTGTAATTAACTTTTCTTTCACACAAACACACACACAAGCCGGTCACTTTCGAATACGCGTTTATTCATTCTGTCTGTGTTGATAGTTTCGAGATTTCTAATCATGTGAATATAAAAAGAAGTACATAAAGAATTATACTGTCTCTTTTCTCTGACCACTACTTCGAGAAAATCGCAATGTCTTATATTTTCCCGTTGTGTACAAAAAGTATTTCATTTAGACTTTTTTACCGGACATTCGTACTTTCCGTATTACCGATTTTCGCTATATAGCCTCTTACACCGTTTTTTTTTTTATTTCACCTTAATGTTCTGCCGAACAACCATCACTCTCGTTTGATCATATTAGCAATTTCGTCTTTCTCCAGTATCCATGCAACATCGTAGTCTATAATATCCTATCTCGTCTACGATTCCGATTATGTTTTCCTTCCCCTCGAACGTTCTGTTTCGCATTGCTATATTTTAAAATTCGCTCTTTCTCTTCCTTCTTATGAGCGTTTTTATTTTTCCTCCCTGCTCTCCGTTGTTCGTGTGTTCTATTAATATCAGCGCAATTGGACCTGTGTTTACGGATATATATATATATATATATATATATTTAAAAACTTGCTCTTATGTTTTTATTCTCGACTATTTTTGTTTCTACTAAAATAACCTTTACTCTGCCACTTCCTTTTCGGATACTACATTACGAATTTCCAATACCTTACCACTTTTTCATGCCGTAACAGCAATATTGCGTTAATAAAACTATATTAAATCGTAACAAGTACAAGTATAGCAAACAAATTTAAATGTATAAACACCATTATACCACTTCGAAACGTTTTCGGGCATAGATGATCAGCTAAAATTTATAAAATAACCAAAGTATGCGATCAGAACAAATTCGAGGTCAATATAAAAAGCAAAAGTATTTATACAGTTCAAATTAAGAACCTCAGCGTGACTTAGAATTTTTTCTGATCATATACTTCGCGTTGTTTTATAAATTTTAGCTGATCACCTATGCCCGAAAACGCTTCGAAGTGGTATAATGGTGTTTATACATTTAAATTGGTTTGTTATCCTACTTGTATTTGTTATAAATTTAATATATTCTTATATTTTAACAAACGGTATGTTAATATATTCTATATTGCGTTAATATTTCAATACCGCGTTACGTAAATAATAAAACATTCTGCTATTGACGATGATCGGGGTACAAATTTCTTAATACAAATTACTCTAATCGACATTCTGACTGGTGCAGCACAATTGTAATTTAAATTCTAGGAGAAAAGTTAAATTACAATTGCTTGCAACGCAGAGACCGTCACTTACGATTAGTAGTAAATTACAATCGAGAAATGTTACTATGATCGGTGCAGTCATCGTACCTTCTTCATACATCAACTTCATTCCAAACATATAAGTGTACAACATTATCAGAAAAATAATTTACGATAGACACGGTGTTATAAAAATTAATTTATTTTAACGATTAATGTTTCGGAAAGCTTACAAACTAACCATCATCTGAAACAATTGTTTCTGATAACGGTTAGTGCAAGCTGTCCGAAATATTAATCGTTGAAATAAATTAATTTTTATAACACAGCGTCTATCGTAAATTATTTTCATAATCATGTCCACCATGGAACTTTCAGATGTTTAACATTAGAGATACAAAGTTCAAATTTTTCTTTAAAAAAAAAAACTACCAAATCACAAAAACGAAACTGAACAGAAAACGAAACTGAACAGAAAACGAAACTGAACAGAAAACAAACTTTGCAATTATGCAGATCATAAATGAAGAAGTGTTTGAAAGTTCCGAGTTTTTTTTAAATGAATAACCGCATATACACAAAAACATCGATCTGGCATATCTGTCAATGTTTAAGCTTCTTTTTTTTTTTTTTTTATCAAAAAAAGGTTTAGCTTAACGATTATTATAATAATCATAATGCGCTAAGCCTAAAGAAACTGAAGGTAGCATGCGGGAAAGTTTGTATTTTTTATCGAACCACAGTTCAGTTTCAAGCCAGACAGAGGACACATATAAGTGAGGTATTTTACGACAGATACACTGAAATTTGGCGCGGGTTTTCGTGTTTCAAAATCTATTTGATTGTACTTTGGGAAAAAAGAACTTTCCTTCTTTTTGGGGGGCACGTCAGCAAAAGACCTCCATCGAGCGGTATCAATAACGGCGAGAGAGTCACAGATAAATACTGATTCGGTCAGAAATAGCCAGAATGAACGAATCAAGAGCTGGAGTATAGAGTACTGAGAGGGAAGTGACAAAATATGTATAAGACGCAATAAGGATCAGGAAATCTACAAATTAAAATAAAACGGGAGTATGGACAATCGAAGAAGATATGGTTGAGATCAGCTTCGTGATTCGGATGAAGATGACAGTTGAGAGAGCGAGTTAAATAAGAAGCGCGAGGAAGGTAACTGAACATGATTAAGGCGGAAACGAATAATAGAGGCTACAATGAAATTTCGTAGAATAGGAAGGTCATAAAACGCAGGGTGAGTAATTCGACTGAATGGGAAGATAGAAAGAAAGATTGTTAGAGAAGGAAGAAGCATAAATATCTGGCCCGAGGATCTAGTATGGAATTTTAATCATTGCAGGTTTGGAATTTTATTGAAATAGAAATGATAAAAACAGGAACATTATTTCTGCAGAATTGGTATTAATATAATAATTTACTAATTAAATATCTAGAAAATATATCAGTGTGTAATAGCAAGAAATAAATGTAATTACAGTTTGCGTAACGTTAGACAATATGAATTTCAACACAGAAGACACGCTAATAAACATGAAGAAAAACTACACGAAATGGTTTTAACAAAGTTACTTAATAATATACCGATAAATAATATATTACAGCAAAATAATAATAAAAGAAGTAAAACTAAAATAAAGGGAATGCTGCTAGAATTTAGTTAACAACAAATATAAGCATTATATCAAATTTTATATAACATGTGGGTGTTGGGTGTGTGCATGTTGAATATATGTATATATGTATAAAATCGGTCATTTTGACCTCGCAAGGGATTGTGCCCCTTGACCCCCTCTTGCTTACATTTCTGCCCCTTTCTCTTCTATATTGTGTATGAAATGGTCAAAATTTACAACGTAATTCTAAATCAATCAATATGAATATAATAACATAATCACAAAAATCCTATAAAATATAACAAACGTTACATAAAATTGGGACATTTTTTCTAATGGGAGGTAGTCTAAGAATTACGTTGTAATTAATATGCATATATAGTCGCGATAGCTTAGTTGCTAGAACGCTTAACTTCCGATATGGAGGTCACGGGTTCGATCCCGAGCGACGACGAACTTATTACAAGAATTAAATAAAAATAAATAATCACTAATAATCACGTGGAAGGCAATGGCAAACCACCACGTACAACATCATATGCGCGCTAGGTCAGTACACAGCAGACACACACTGGACTGTACTTGTATATGTCGATATAAATCAAACGATTACTATCAGTTCCGAATGTAGTCTTGCTTGTGTACACATTCGTATTGCATATAATAATTGCCTAATACACTATGCCTCTATCTGTACAGCAGAGATGTACGAATAGGTAATACCCACCAACCATTAGGTTGATATGGGTAAGTTACTACTTAAGGCTTACTTTGCTTCTGATGATATGTGAAAGATAGATAATAAATGGTTTATGTTTAAATAGTTATAGATGAATAATCATAAGTTATAGCTAAGTATGTAATATTTATTTATTAAATAAATATACTCGTGTATATTTATTTTGGGAACCCGCCGACAAGTCAACTAACTTGGTAGGGACTAAGGGTTTAAATAAAAAAAAAATCGGATAGAAAATTAATTCTGCATTTTACAGGTGAAACTGTAATAATAAAATTGAATACCTTTTTGTTTAATTACGCGTAAAAAAAGTTAATTAAGAGATTTTAATCTAAAATTCGAAATATAAACCGAAATTACCGACTGTAGATCAAATCAAAATTAAAGAATTAAGTATATCAGGATGCCATTGATGCGTCGAAATATATTTTCTAAATTACTGCAAACAATTAAACACATTTTAAATACTCACCACTGTGACTCAAAATTTTTACTAGGTACTCCGTATTGTTTCTAACGTAACTAACCGTTTTATACTTTAACCAAAATCGAATAGAGAAGAACAAAACAATATAATAAAGCGAGCATAAAGAAATAAGCGCTAAAAAGGGGGAAAAAAATCGAGCGAGATGGGGAAGAGAAAGAGGAGCAATTATGTAGCAGACTAGTAGTTGACAAGCAAGTAAAGTGTCCAATTTCTAGCTTCTTAAATTCGTTCATAAAACTAGAGTTATTAACAGTATTATCAGTTCATTTCACTTCGCTCACCGGATGGAACGAGAATGTTCATCGTTTCAATTTTTTCGAAGACACATCAAAATGAACTATGAACTACGGCTTAGACTGTGAAAGGGAAAAGACGATATATGGCGAAAATCGCTTCGTAATGCAGATGAGGGTTCGCGATAACGCAGCTCTAAATCGTAGTATGACTGAAAAATTTATAAATTATGCGGCAAAATGAACAGGCAGAACAGTGCAAAAAAAAGTAATACATTATGAGGCTGAAAACTTATCTGAGAGGGAATGGTAGCGAAAGAAATGTATTATTTATTTACTTTCTCCGCTCTTCGAGAGAAATAATCTTTTTTTAAGTTTTCTATTTTATATACACATATATATTTTTATGTATATATATATATATATATATATTTATATGTATTAAGTGTATGTATGTAGATATTTTTTATTTAAATAATCAAGGTTAATGTTATTCGTTTCAATTAATGGCGAAGGTAAACTCGGTAAAACAATTAAAAACGGTCTAACAATGGTACTGGTCCAGCATGATGGCTGATCATTAATTCGACATAGACGCGCTATTGATCTTCACGGGGTATTTAACAATATGTAGCTCAGCGCTAGCGATTAAACTAATCATTTACCTGTCTGCCGTTCTACAAATCTCCTCTAATACATCTCGCGCCAATAATACGTATATGTCAAGATGAAAGATATCATTATAACGTTAATCTTCCTAACCGCGACCGCTTTCTTAGTATTGAGCGAAGAAATTCCAGATGACGAGGTAAGAATTTCGTTAGAAGAAAAATTACTATTATTAACGGCGCAATTATTTATAAAGAATTATAATACCTTTGCCGTTCTTTTCTTTCGCTATTCCGGCTTTTGTCGCTTGTTTTAATCATTTAAACAAACCTATTTCCGTTTAATGACCTCGTGCGAAATTTATGTGAATTTTAATTAAAATGCGGTGCGTGCATTCTTCGATGATATTTAATGAATGCGATTATGAACTTGACCGGTTCGCAACGGGACTCTACATTTTAAGATGTTTGCAATAACCGTATATATCATTTCCACACTTGTATTCGCCTTTTTACAGTTTAATTTGGAATATAGAGTTTCTGCTTTAGTTACTGTTGTTTATAAAAATTTGATTTTTTAACGTTAATTCCCCGTATATAAGTGTTTTTAACCGATTGAAGAAAGCGCTTTCGCAGTAGTTTGGGTCCTAAGAAGTATTCCATTCCTCTAATTCTAGAGTCTGGAAAATTGGGGCTATTACAGAAGTCTAGGAATACTTTAAATTCTTCTCGGTAACTTTATCTTATTTTATAATTAATTTTCGATTTTCTTATTTTTATTATTAATTTTTTTTATTAAGTCGACTATTAATTTTTTTGTATTTAATTCGATAGTTCTAATGCTTTCATTGCGTACAAAACGGAAAAAAATAGGTGACATTTTTCTCCTTTTTTTTTTTTTTTTTTTTTTCTATTAACTTATTTCGGTTCGACTGTCGTTGACAATGACAGAATTTGAACCGGGTTCGATTCGGGCGAAACACCGCTGCCTAACCAATTCGACCTGTTGAACAGCATATATGTATATAGAGTACTCTTTTTATTTAATGAGTTCCAAAATATTCGCATAATTTATAATATTTCCTCATTACACATATAAACGAAATATTCATATAAATTAGTGTTTTGTCACAGACATTTTATCAAAGTTGGGCATTTTCTACTCTCAATCAGAATTGGTCGTAGTCTATTACTTAATTTGATAGTTGAAAAAATAATTCCCGCGTAACTGCGATTATTTCATATGCCTAAAGGTAATCCGGTTATACTTTATTAATCTTAATTAAAGTCGTAATGCATAATTACGAATACTAATCGCAGAATTGTCAAATAATCGGATTAAGTAGTCGAATTACTCCTCTTTCGATCGAGATTAAGGTCGACTACGTGAATAACACGGTCTAATACTGAAATATCTGGCTAATAATTTATCATATTACTGAAAAACGGTTTGCATGATAAATTATATGTAATAGATGGGGGAAAAAAAAAGTAAATAAAAAAATAAACCTATCGCCCGTTGCTATTATAGGTAAGCAAAAAATTTTGGACAAATTAAAACTATTAGTCGGATGATGATATTAAAGATACACGGCATTCCTGTAATCGCCCGTACGATTAGTAGTAATCTTGATTGCTGGTAATTCGATTCCTTTAGCCGGTCGAACTACTACTGCGTAATTGCACATTTTAGTTATTAATTACGATTGATAATTAATAAAGTGATTATTCTAATCGATTACGCAAAATACTACCCCCGATTGGGTTTACATGCAACTCTGCTTGAGAATTACACGTAATCATTTAATCGTAATTTATTACGAAATGCTCAGTTCCGACATACACGTGTAAATAATCACTACCGTGTAATTATTCACTCCTGTAAAACCGTTCTATCATGCCCTGCACGCGTACACGCATAATATTCAAACAGAATACGAACACCGAAATTTTTCGGTATTTTAATATATTTTTTCATAAAAACTATTCTTTCAGTTTCACAGCTCCTACATGCTATATATTCATGAAGCAAAACCGGTTTCCTAATGTCAATAAGGTTTTAGCTTTTTTTTTTTTTTTTTTTTTCGTACTAGGCCATAAAACTCTTACAGCTCTATGAGATACGGATGGGTTTTGGCAAGGTACGATCATTTTGACGTTAATATTTTGCGGCGTTAGCGGGAGGGCTATCGAAAACGTTTTACAAATCACTCCTGTTGCGTTGATTTTTGCAATCATATCGAATAGAGTGAGTGAACGCTGTTATGTTTGTGAGAAATCTAAAATGATTACCTGTATTACCTGATTAGTTTAAAATTTCGTAAAAGAAAACCGAAAAAAAAAAAAAAACCCGGTAAAAACCAACAATGAAAAAAACGGGAAACGATCTTCACTTATTATATCATATCCGATTAGTAAAATCAATCATTCATTAATTATCTGTAAAACTAGCATTATTTGTTCGCGCATAACTTATGTGAACCGACGATTTTCCTCTTTGTTCATTCGGAAGTGTACTTTGGTCAATTACTCCGTGAGTATCGCGCGTACTTTACTATAATTAGTTTTTATTTTTTAATAAATTTTTATTATATTTTTCGAATAAATCTTGAAGTCGGTATTTTTTTTAAAAAGGGTTTTTTATTCCTTATCCCCTCATTTATCATTCTTCTCCGTCGTTAAGAAATCGAATGAGGGTAAGATCCGTCCGTTACACAATGTATTGAAGTTACTTAATTAGCAACACGTATAGTATATTATACGCTATAAGAACAATCACCACTGTAAATATTTCAGCGTTACCCTCGAATGAAAAACTAAAATTAAACCGATCAGATCAAGAACAGAAGTGTACTCAGGGAAAATCGGAATAGAAATATCAAAGTTGAGAGTAATAAAACACGAAAACCGTAATTAAATTCCGGCGTTCATAGTCGGGGAATCGATCACATCAGCTGACCTCTATCCAAAGTACGACGATTTCATACTAGAATGCTGTAATTAATTACGGATTACGAGAGGATACGATTAAATTGCAAACAAACTCGATTACTTGGATGTACATCGAAGAAAGAAGGGAGAGACACCGAAAAGCAAATAAACAAATTGTTTTTCTTTCTTTTCTCTCTTACCTTCTTTCCGGGCCGACATGTCGCTAATTAGGCATAATCCCGTTGCACTGCGTGTTAAATAATGTTACCCCGTCTGTAATAAATTCAAGTTAGAACAATACACCGTCATCGAAGCAAGTGCCGGAAATATTATAGGGGACGAGTCAATCATTATAAAACGCTACTCGTTAATGTTTATATTTGCCACAGCGAAACGTTACATGGTATCTTCAGAAAAGTTGCTCGCGCGAGATGGTCATCGCACCGCAATATCCGCGATAGAAAAGTTCTGAATCACACCGCAGTCTACGGTAGATGGTGCAACATTAATACGAAGGAAAACTTTCACCTCTTGGTATCCGTCAAACATCCTTAGTCACTTAATGTGTTACGTTGATCTACTGTACACTTTCGTGACATTCAAAACCTTTCTATCAGGAATGCAGTGTGATAACTGGAAATGAAAAAAAAACATTTGATCATTGATAAGATGGATGAAAAGTCCGAATATTAGATATGGTGTATTTCGCGTCATCAAAATATCACAATATTCATTAAGACTGCGACAACTACTAGTGTTGTTAAACAACAATTTAAACTCCAATTCAGCTATAACTAATAATTATTAAAAGCGAAATGTGCGTCAGCCAAAACCTAACGACGTTAGAAGTGAAACTTTTTACGGAGTGAAATAAATTTTAAACGAAGAAACAAAACTAATTATATACGTATCACTATGTATATATGTAACAATAAATATATGTACGTGCAAGGCTTCTGTAGTTTTTAATCCGATATTATCTACACATTGTTATTGATTTAACAAATCATTTATATTTTATAGTTTGAAGTTAATTTTTCTTTAGTTCAATGTACTTTTTTTTGTTTCCTCATTGATAATTTTTTGCATCCATAAAAAGTTTCACTTCTAACGCCGTTAGTTTTCGACTGACGCACGGTTTTTTTGCGGCCTCATTAACGACAATAACTAAAAATAAATACCACACAAATTTCATCATCTTCATCTTCGCTGTAACTTTTATTTTAAAGTAGGAAAATAAAAGGCTTATGATGACACTGGTAGTAAAATACAAATACATTCGATCTTAATGAAGTGTCTTGAAAGAACCGCATCTAAGCAAAATTCTACATCGCGTTGTTTTTATCTAGAATTTATATTTACCATAGTAAATATTCAAATTTTCTTATCTATTATAAAGCTTTAATATTAGTTTCACCTACGCCAATAATAAACGTTTTTCATTTAATTTTTTCATATTCTTTTTTCCGCCCCTCTCGCTTCACATTCCAATGAACAGGCATTAGAAAAAAACAAGTAGTTTAACAAGTTGTTTAACAGATTTTGTTGGCTCGATGAGTTTACTCTCTATCTAAAAACTCGCAGTGTACCATAAAGAGTTTCATTTCAAAAATATCTCAGAACTATTTTTAGGCATTGTAATAATTGGAAACCAGCAATTAATTATTTGCATTCGTATAAACTTTCTTCTCTATATTACATCATTTTTTTTTTCTGATGCATTACTCTATAAAAATTAAAATTTAATAAAAGTGATTTTAACCTGATTTAATTTAACTTAAGTTACAATTGCCTCGGGCACGAATAATTCCCTAATAATAACTTTTCGTAATTCATAACAATACTGTTATATTTCCGTAAACCGTTGTTATTTTTATTATTACAATAGTCTCTTTACTTTCCAATTTTTTTCGTTTCATAAAATGATATTAAAACAACACGAATTTAATATATATATATATATATATACATATATACATATGTACATACATACAGACATGTGTGTATATATATAATTTGAACGGAATATTATTGAAGAAAGGGAAAAGCGGATGGTATAAGAAAAAATATAGTTCCAACTTTGTTTTCTTTGGCCTGAACAAATACAGTTCATTTGGCCGGCAAGCTACGCTATGATTACGTATCGAAAATTACTAGTTAGAAAAATAAGAAATGGAAAGCAGCGCTGTAAGCATCATAACTTAAAAGGGTTCGACTACAAATGACAAATGAATCGTAAAACAACGACTAAGTTGTAAGTTAAACGTTTAACCAACTATACTGTTCAATGCGCATGGCTGTACAGGTGTGATACTCATTTCCATCTGCGAGGATATGTCAATACACAGAATTGCCGAATATGGACAACAGAAAATCCATACGAAAATCGACCAGTACCGCTTCATTCTGCAAAGGTCACTGCGTGGTGTGGGTTTAAGGTATCATTTATCATAGAGCCATATTTTTTCGAGAAGACGGGTGCTTTCGGTCCTGTTACCTGTACCGTCATTGGTAAGCGCTGTGAGTGTCTTTTCAACAGCGTGGATGTGTGGATGGGATCATTTTTATGCAAGATAGCGCTCCTCCGCACATTGCAAATCCAGTGAAGCAGCCACTGAAGCGGCATTTCGGAAATGCTAGAATTATGAGCCATCATTTCCCTACAGCCTGGCCGTCCCGATCGTCTGATCTTAATCCGCGTGACTTCTGGCTGTGGGGCTATCTGAAAAATGTTGTGTTCAGTAATCCGATTGCAAACAGCGGAACTGAAGGCACGCATTGCGCAACACATTCCGAACGTGACCCCGAAGACGATCATCAGCTATGGAACATGTTGTTTCTCGATTTCAACTAGTTGCAGAAAACGGTAGACAGCATATTGAACAAGTTTTAGGACAGTCTCACGAAATTTAAAAACCGATTTAATTGATGCTTTTTATGCGGTTTTTTGCCCGTGTATTAACATACCCGTGCAGATAAAAATGAGTATCAAACTGTACAGCCCTACACATTGAATTAACTTACACCTTAGCCGTTGTTTTACGATTCATTTGTCATTTGTAGTCGATCCTTTTTAAATTATGATGCTTACAACGCTGCTTTCCATTCCTTATTTTTCTATTACTAGTAATTTCCGATATCTAATCATAGCGTAGCTTGCTGGCCAAATAAACTGTATTTATTCAGGGAAAGAAAAAAAAATTGTAACTATTTTTTTTTCTTTTATGCCATTTGCTTTCCTTTTTCTAAATAATATTTCGTTCAAACGTGACGTCAATTTAATCGGTGGTTCTTTTTTTATAGCGTTTTGAAACTTGAACTTTAATTATAATCACCCCGTATATATATATATATATAGGTATATCGATATTTAGATAGATAGATAGATATATAGATATATTGATATTTAGATAGATAGATAGATAGATATATAGATATATCGATATTTAAATAGATAGATAGATATATAGATAGATACAGAGAGAGGGGGATAAATCATATTTTTATTTACAAACTTTAAATGTCGCTGTTTCTGAGTATGCGGTGAGTTCGGCTGCCTTACTTTTATAATTGGAATAAATTTTCATCCTTTCCGTATCGATTGATGTAAGTATTTTTTTTTATTATTATTATAAAACTTATATAGTTTTTGAAAGGACTTTTAAAAATCGTTTTATCGGAAAGCTTGTCGTGGTCACCGTCACTGTAAGTTACGGATTCATTCTAAGCCAAAAATTCTAGCACTTTCAAGAGCGTACAAGTGTGAAATACGTTTTTACAAGACCATAGATCAGTGCAGCTTTACACAAATATTCCCTTTCAGATTAAAAATGTGTCTCACGTTTAAAAAGAATTATTTCATTTCTCGCTCTTTCTTAGAAATGCTTATTATAATAATTATTATAATTAAGTATTATTATTATTATTATTAATTATTATTACTATTAATTATTATTATTATTAATTATTATTATTATTAATGATTATTATTATTAATGATTATTATTATTAATGATTATTATTATTAATGATTATTATTATTAATGATTATTATTTCACACCAGTGTTATTATGACACTTATAAGCTATTGTATTCGGTTAATACAGCTTTGGTTATTAACGGCGAATACCTCTCTGTATATCTTTGCGTTAACTTTTTGTTATTTTTATTAATTCTGCCGGTGTACGGTGGAATTGGCCAAGCTGATAACTGTATTGCGCGCTTACATATGTACACAACTGTGTACAAATATAGATTTGAGAGAATCCGATAAATGCGATTATTAGTTTTCAACGAAAATCAGGCATAAATTACGTGAAATATTTATTCTAGCTTTTAGAAACAGCCAGGAAACCCTACCGAGTCGAAACGTATACATGAGCCCCCCGTACGGGCGTGTGCGACCGTGTGCCGAGCATCTACTGCATTAGAAACTGCTGTTCGTTCGAATGTATGTCACGCAATGTCCGCTACTTTCTTCGTAAAATCGATACATCTGTCCGCTGTAAACGGGGTGATATTTGTGTATTGGTCGATCTGCGGCCGTAGTGAAAATTCCATTAAAAACGCGACACGAAAGTTGAGCGCTTCGTGCCATCACATGGATGCGCGCTGGTACGGTCCTCTTAAAGTCGAACTTAGTTTTCTCCATGGTAAACGCTGTAAACAGCTGGCGCGAGCAAATTGGAAATGGAAAAATTACATATTTGTCGTGACAGCTTTTCGTTCGGCGACGCGATTGCCAAGTTCCGCCGTTAATAAATGTGTAAATTCCTATATGTCCGAATAAGAACGGAAATTCGCTCGAGACTAGAATTAGCTTCAATTTCGTATTTCCCGCGGCGAATTTTTGAATATATCCTTCACCGGGTTTCCGAGTAAATCCAATCCTCTGTTCGCCTCGCCTTTTTCTTTTTTTTCTCTCAATCCAGTTTTAAGCGTATCATATTCAGCCGTGTCTTCATCAATGGGAAACCGGAAAAAAAAACTCGGCAACGATATTAAAAGTAAATCAATCGGCTACGCTGATTTTTTACATGAACTGTGTCCAAGCGTTCTTTCCTCGAAACGTAACGAACATTGAAGTAAATTGAAATCTATACAAATATAATCCGGGCGACTTAGATCTCAAAATATGCCCGAATATGAAAAACGTTCGAACGAGTTCATTTCCGGCTTAAAAATAGGTAAAAAAAAAAATAACAACTCCGGGGAGTTTTTATAAATTTCACCCATCCTCCTCCGGGCAAACATGCTTTTTTATTGTGTAAAATAGGAACTGAAACAGAGTGTTATTTTTTTGGATTTTCTCGATAGAAGTAATTCAGGTATATTTGTTCCTTATAAAATTTTCTACCCAGAATAGCCTTATAAGAAGAAATTTCAAAAAACGATATTTTAAAAGTTATTCCAACTCCAATAAAAGCCGAGATTTTTTGTTTTTTCCAATAAAACCTACCGTTATTAATATTTTCAATCGAAATTTACACTGCGATGCAAGTAGAATGCATCAGCTGTAAGAAGTAGCTTTTTTTTTTTTATCCGATTCATTTCGATCCATTGTGTTTAATTGTCTACGAACGAGTGCGCAAATAATGACAATGCCGGAGAAAAAATGGAGGGAAAAGTTGCTGGAAGTGACGTCATCCTGCCTGTCGATGCTAGCGCGCTCGCCTCCTCTCGCTGATGCACTTGGTTGCAAAATTTAATTTGCGCCGGCTTATTACCGTTATTTTTAACAATAATTGATTAGCATATTCTAAGGTATCAAAGACATAATGAAAAGTCAAAAAAACACTCAAATATATCGAATAAATTACGTAATCAAGAATAAAATCGAATGCCTAGAAGTCGGTTTTAATTTTTTGTAAATTTTGTTTAAATAATCGAAAAGTTGATGAAAAAATACGAATTAAAACAAAACAAACAAACAAAAAAAAGGAATATTGTAGTTTTATTCTAAGCCGGTAAATTAAATTTTGCAACTAAGAGCGTCAGCGCGAGGAGGCGAGCGCGCTAGCAACGACAGAATGACGTCACTTTTAGCAACATTTCCCTCCATTTTTTCTCCGGCAAGTGACGAGACTCTCGTTCGCGCGCTCGTCCATAAGTTAAACAAGGGAAACAATGGATCGAAATGAATCGGGCAAAAAACTACTTGCAGCTGATGCATTCTATTTGCATCGCAGTGAGTTTCCATTTAAATGAGTAATAACAATAGGTTTTATTAGAAAAAACAAAAAAAGTTCGTATCTCGGCTCTTATTGGAATTAGAAAAACTTTCTTTTTTTTTTAAATCGCATATTTGCTAAAAATTAAATTCGGAAAGTTCCTAACAATGACATTTTTTTTTGTTTTCTGCAAATAAAAAGTAGTTTATTTGACAATACAAAAATTATAAGTTTTGATAAGTCGTTCAATATTGATGCATGAAAACATTTGAAACCATTCCCTCCGTTGGTTTCATGCTGATTTATTACGTTTCATAAAAACGCCCCTAAATGAAATTTCCAACTTTGGAATCTAGCAATAGTTCACCATATTAGGTAATGGGGTTCCGTATACATTTTAAGATTTTTTCTGAAAAAGTTCCGCAGACATTCAACAAAAATTCTTTATGCTGTTGCAAATTTAAGATTTTTCCTTTTTTTTTAAACTTCGCAAGACTAATTATGCAATAGTTAAAAATTTTTTTGAAATTTCTTCTTTTAAAGAAATTTAAAAAGGAACAAAATACCTGAAGTCGATTAGAGGCTTACTTTTATCAAGAAAATCCTCAAAAAAATAATACTGTTTCAGTTCATATTTTACGCAATAAAAAAACATGTCCCCACTCCGGGGTTGTTATATTTTTTATCTAATTTTAAGCCGGAAATGAACTCGTTTGAAAGTTTTTCATTTTCCGAGTCTAACAACTGCCCGGGGACTATAATAATGCATGTTTAAAATTCCAGTTCATCGAAAGAGATGCTGAAATTTATTTTTGTATTATTTTACGGACTATTTTTCGTAATAAATATGGAAATCGCGCTGAAATCTTTTATAATATTTAAAGGAAACGAAAGCGTAAGAAAAGAGACGGAAATCGGACGAGATCAAGACAAAACGGGAAAGGGAAATCCGAAATCGACGATCTCCGATAATTCTAATAATCGCGAGGCTTCTTCTCCCGTCAAGTGCGCTTTTCATGGATTAAAAGTAGTATTACTGCTACTGAATGGAGTAAATATAAAATAGGTCGAACCGTAACAACACAATGATATGTTATAATTTTAAAAAGATATAAGATGTAGTGTGTACATTATAGGGGAATGTTAAATAAAAAAAGTAATAATATAAAAATAAATAAGTTAAAATTTTATCGAAAAATAATACAGGTCGAGCGGATTGTGAGAGAACTTATTTGAATAGGAACCTGTTGACGGCTGCGGGTGATTGCAGAGGCCGATGTCGCCTTTAAGGGGTGCGCGCGATAATTGTTTATCAGACGGCACTGATTGGCACATGAAACGCGGTAGAGGTGACTTATCAGAAGAAAGACGGATTTAGAAATGATGCGAGCCTTGGGCAGTTAATTAATAACATCTCCAGTCAGGGAAAAGGTCTCTGATCAGCATCATCGAGTTCGTTAAGTTGACGTCCTCCAGTCGTAGGAGAGTACCGACCGTCTCTTTTGTTATCGTCGGAATGAAATCAATTAAGGAACCGAAAAATACGATCTAGGAAGGTGTTCGAGTCCGATCGCCGGCTAATAAAAGTAAATTTTCGTAATAATAATTTCGAATATCGCGCCTCCCCTCCGCGCTCGCCGAAAATCCAAGACGGAATTTCCCACGTACGCCTGCCTGTCATCGAGGACCAATGGAAAAACTCGTAGTCGCAGCATTGATACGTAGAAATTATACAATTTCAATTAATACGTATTTGTAATTATTAATTGTGTTTTTAGCGGTCAGCCGTTCCGGAGAAATAGATGTAGGTTTTGTTTTAATATAGACTAAAGAAAAACACATCGCCTCTTTAATAAATCCTCACATTAATAGTTGTTTGTTTTTTTTTATATATATATATAAAAAAACCCACTTAAGTGGTTTTTATTACAATCTGTTCAGTTCACGAACATTCAGTAATACTCTAAATTAATTGTAATTATTATATATTCACTAGGATTCTCCTGCATTTTCTTGCACTATATGTATTTTTTCTTCGGTTAATTCATGAGGTTTAGTTCCTTTCAACCGCCTGATTTCATCTTGATGAGTCAGAAGCTGCCTCGCCTCTGCGTTTATATGCTTTTGCAGCCTTAAATCGTGCATTCTTGCCAGTTCCTTTATCACCTGTGAAACTTCTGGTACATAAAGATCCCGATGAATATCATCGTTTCTTTCATATTGCCTGGCATTGGTGATAGTTCTAAGCACTTTGTTCTGGAACATTTGGATTCTTTTTATGTTGGCTACTTTAGCACAACCTCAAAGCTGACAACCATAACTCCATTAGTATTTGATTATATACCAACAATTTATTGCTCAGCGACGGGATACTTTGTCTTCCAATAAGCCATTTCATCTGCAGCATTTTCAACTTTAATTGTTCTACTTTTTTATTAATATGCATAGACCAGTTCAATCCCGAATCCAAATGTCGACCTAAATATTTCACGCACTTTATATTGAGTATAAATAGTAATAATAATAATAATAATAATAATAATAATAATTTCCACAAAGTAACAAAAAAGAAATATTCGAAATTAACAAAGTTCATGATGTTTATAACCAGGGGATTAAAACATCTTGTGTTTGCTACCCCTGGGAAATCGATTTAAAATCGATATTCACACTTCAAAGAACACCGACTACTAGTTTCGGATACTACAATCCATCTTCATTGGTGTATATTACTAAAACTTAAAAAATGTTGTTTTAATTTTAATTGTTCATACACACCACACGACGATGGATTGTAGTATCCGAAACTAGTAGTCGGTGGTTTTATATTTTTTAAATTTCATTTACTTCATTCTACTGTAATGGTATGGATTACAATCATAATTACTATTTACTACATATTTTTATTATATTGTAGTAATATTTGAAGGGCTTAGTACATTGCGAACCTTAACCTCACAATCCCGACGCCCTATCAAGGATATGGGACTTACTTTACTTTGAACAGGCTCATACTGCACTTTCGCGACACAATTTCGGATAAAAGTGGATTGCAGCACGAACGAAATATTTCCTATCTTTCTGTCCATTGGTCATTTCGTCAATGTCTTCGTAATAGAGGGTTCTGTCTGATTTCAGGTAGAACTGCTGCCGGAAAATGTCGAGGCGGAAAAGAAAAAGGTTCACACATTTTGGACGGTAATGTACGAAGTGTGCAAGGCAGCCTGCGTTTGGCCGAAATTCTGCAACAAGTTCTGTCCGTTACTGAAGCCGAACGAGACCGCCCTCGCTCTGGATAAAATCTCGCGGAACCGTCACCGGCCACTGGAAATGTCCACTTACCTGACCAGGTCGCCGACCAGCAAGTCTTTCGTCTTGGATATGCTGGAAAAAATCTGTCTGGCCGATTGGGACTGCGTGGAAAATTGCGCTACGATGAACTTCGAACCGACCGAAATGAACCTTAACGCGACCGCCGAAATTACCTCGTACTACGACGCAACGGTGGAAAATCTGTATAAAAATCTCTATCAAGCGGCCGTACGCTACTTCAGCGAGTGCGCACAGCGAAATTCGAAACCGACTGAAAGTGTCAAGTATCTACTGGACAAGGAAGAATTCTGCGGCGACATCACCGACATGGATGACGAAAACTTTCAGCGCTGCTTGATGGGTACATTTTAAACTTCGACGTAATTGGAAGCGACTGATATCGCATATGCGGATTTTTCATGCTTTTTCTTTTATACGCGTGCGAATACGACTTTTTTTCGACGACCTCCATTTTTGTTACTTTTTTGGTTTTTTCATTTTCTTCAAAATACGAAATTTTGTATCTAAACCGGGTGCTCCCTTGTATCGCCCTGGAAATATATATTTTATTCTCGAAATAAATCTAATTCATCGTCAGCTAAAGTACTTTT
The DNA here is from genome assembly GCA_039619475.1 of Icerya purchasi. NCBI lineage: Eukaryota > Metazoa > Arthropoda > Insecta > Hemiptera > Monophlebidae > Icerya > Icerya purchasi. Next base: position 93,518,995 of record CM077115.1, read on the forward strand.
TTCCCTTCTTATACATTGCTGTCAACAATCCGTTTTCTAGAAGATACCTACACGGTATCTAGAATCCCACAAGTAATGTAACTTAAGAAAAAAAAAAGAAAAAAAAAACAGTTACGAAGTTAGCTACCCCGAAAAATAACTCTTTGCCATTGCTATGTGTAACCGTATAAATTTCTAGAATACAAAAAAAAATGTCTTGCCTTTGTGCTTTTCAAAAAAAAAAAAATTAAGAGTCAGTTCGAAATTTTCATTAACCTCGATGCTCTTTTAAAGACAGCATTGAGAGTTGAACTAAAATGTTCATACGCGGTACCTTACGCACCAGAAAACATTTTTAAAGATTGACATTTAAAAAAAAGCGAAACACGGTTACAGTCGAACATTCTCCGCCGAATAATCATCACTACCCGAAACAAGAAATTATTTTAACGAAAATATATAGCACTCGTCTAGGATAGAAAAGAATAATCTGTTTCGAAACGTTATAGTTAATGATGAATTCTTTCAACGTGGTTTCTACCAAAAATAATGGATAACTTCAACAACCACGAAAACCATTTCTCTTTTAAATATCAGTAAGAAAGTAAGAGTTCTCAATGCGAATGTTTTGCACCAATATAGTCGAAAGATTGCTGACAATATATATATATATATATAATTTTGATAGACATTGTGTTGAAAAATTTATTGGCCATCAGATTCTATAATTGTGATTGTCTGTGAAAAATATTTCGTTAAGAAATACAACAACTGCAGTAAATGACAATAGTCTAAAATGTTTTTAATGAGGAGTCATTTGATTTCGAAATATTCCCGAAATTTGTGAAGTTTTTAGATAGTGAAATAAATCAGTACTTGCGAAAATATTAAAAGTAATATTATAAGTGCGAAAAATAATATTTTTATAAATTTATGCGTATATGAAAATAATTATAAGAAGAAATATTTCAAAAAAAATTATTTTTCTTTCAAACGATATTTTAATAAATACGAATGAAACTAATTTTAGCTTTTAGCGTCATTTCTTTCAGGTGAATTTAAATTAAAAAGACGCGTAAAAATGAAGAAAATGTGATGTTGCCTGATCGTATTATCATCATAAACCCCGTCGTAAATTTCGGGAATAATTCGAAACAAAATGGCTCCTTAATAAGAAGATTGCTGGCAATATAATTTTGGTGTAGACGTGCATATTGCGTCAAAAAATATATCGGTCATCCCATTCAATAATTGTCATTGTCTGTGAAAAATATTTGGTTAAGAAATCCATCAACTACACACAGTATACCACTTATGCCAATGTAAGAATGTATTATTGCAAGTTAATCGGAAAAGATTAGCTTATTTCATGTTTTGTAGCACCCGAATAATAATAGGCTGGTTTTTTGTTAATCTCAAGAATAATCTTTTTACATCAGAGATCTTCGTCGATTACGAAAAAGCATTCGATACAACGTGGTCTGGAGCAAAATGTAGGATTTTATGGCTTACACTCAATCTTGAGAAGAAACTTGTACTTCAACGATCGTAAAAGTGAAATGTACGTTACACCATGCTGGATACAAAAAACCTGTCGTCCGGCAGTGGCCTTATGCGCAATGAAGGTAATTCTAAAACAGTAACAAGGATAACGAAATGGTTTGCCGGTGTAACGTTGTAATAATACCTAGTAATTCAGACGCGAATTAAATGAAAACAATAAATCAACCGAAGCAAAATGTGTCAATATTCCGTATGAGCTAAGAAATAAACTGCAATAAAACTATATCGCATTTAGTCGATATGATACTTCCCGGATAGATAACCTAAAAAACTTCGTATCGACCGGTATTATTTGCTTCTGATAGATCATTATTTTGCCGCGTCAATTATAATCGTTGTAATGAACCTTCCAGCAATGCGTAATATCGATCGATATGAGTTGTCGATTGCTTTATTTATCTGGGGGAACTGCTGTGTTAGAACCTGAGATCAGAGACGAAGGGTACATTTAGTGCATACTGCGCCATAATATAACAAAAAATCTGGCGCGATTACGAAAACGACTAAAATGAACTCGGTAATTTATTATGCTCCTATCAGTTAGATTATAGGATCCTTAGGTCGCAAAAAAATTGATACATTCAAAATGTATACGTTGAAAATTGCTTGGACTGCGGGTCACAGAAATAAATGACGTTTTTAATAATGTCGGATCAAGTACTAAAGTTTCAGTCGTATTAAAAAAAAAAAAAGAAACAATTCTTGAAGAAGATTGCTGTTCAGGGAATGATAAAAATGGTAGTAGAAAACACGGAAGACCTTCGCCGTGATAGAGGGGTATATAAAAAAACAGGAGCTGAAGCATGAAGGGCCGATTTTTTTAATATCCATATATATATATATATATATATATATATACAGAAAAATAAACTTCTATGAAATCCAATTAATGATCTGATGTCACTATGTATATAAAGCAGTAAACGAAAATGACTTCCTTTTCCGATCTTGTATCAAATACAAATGCAGAAAATAGATCGCCAACGATAAAGATTTTCTTTTTCTTTTATAACTTCGGTCTATTTTATCCGGGTTTCTTATTAATATTGGTATTTAAATTATTTATCCTGTTTATTTCAATCTAGTAAAATTGCGATGCAATTATCTACGATATATACTAAAACATAGATATTCTATTGTTTTGGGCGTAGTTTTATTAACATCCCTTAGCACGTGTATGTTCAATGACTTCCGCTCAGTCTGCCGGCACCACATCTGTTATACCATGTCTACGCAAATGGCCAGCCGTTATTATCGCAACAATGTAATCCCATTATTGTTTCTCCATTGCCACGTAATGATACATTATTATTTTCCTTTTGATGTACGATATTAAATCTATCCAATTCGTCCCGGGTTGATTTTATTTGGAGATCAGTCCCATTCCGTTTGCAGTTAATGAACACCCGTTTGAATTTTACTGCGATTCGAAATTAAATTTCACAATTATGAAAAAACCGATCTCTTCATGTCGGCAATAATGTTTAATTTATTTAAATAGTATCCAGCAGAACCATGACTAGTGAGTATTTGAGTCATGTAATAACTTACTTTAATGTTTTTGTTTTTAAAGCTTTCTATTACGTTAGGAAAGAACTTGATTATTAATTTACCATTCGATAGAGTAATCTTGTTTTAAATTCATTAAAAATTTATAAACCAACTTGTTTAAGGAGCTCTTTACGTATAGTATTTTCTTTTTTAGCATTAAAAATTAGAGATCTTTTTTTTATGTAAAGGGGTCGATAGGTAAGACCCATGCAATGGTCCGAATTGCAATATTTAAAGCAATTATACATACATGAAGAAGTTGAATCAATTAGAAATTTCCTATAGTTGCAGTTTACGTTATGTATTTGTTGTGTTTAGTTAACCGATTATAGTAGACACCAGCACAATATGAATATAATGACTTTATAGAGTACCTTTACAGAGTATTATCTTAGATTTATAATTTAGTACCCATACTTAGCCGCCAAGTGATTTAAAAATGTAATAATATTTATTAACCGTATTATTTATGTACTGTATATGCTTATTGAACTTTAATCTATCGCCTAAAATGAATCCTAAATATTTAATATGGTCAGTAGAACGTATGATTATTAATTTTAATATTATTGTAACAAATTTGATCGAAGTTATTGTCTCGACTAGATATTACCATGATTTGAGATTTGTTTATCTCAAATTTTAGGTTTAAAGCATCTACTTTTGTTTTAAGTTTATAAATAACTTCATTGCAATTGTCAATATGGGACGACAAAGTCGAGTTGTTAGATAAATGTACGTTACAGACTAAAAGTAAATCATCCGCGTAGCTGTATAAACATAGGCCTGCGAATATGTTACTTAATTTTAAATGAATATTAGAGTATAAAATATTCCACAGGACCGGTCCGAAACTGAACCTTGCGGAACGCCAAAATTATTTTTAACATCAACAATGTGCCCTTTTGATAGGCCCAATTCACTCTCCCGTTAGTTGAATAATCATGTATTAGGCCCCCTATTACGTTAAAACTAAAACCATTGGAAATTAATGTATCAATATCAGTTGACGATCACAATTATTAAATGCTCTCTCTCTATATCGAATGAAATAACAATAGACAGATTGTTTGTTTTGTAATAAATTATCAGATACATTTGCAATAGAAGGTTCTGTAGAAAAGAATTTTCTAAAACCATATGTTGGTATACATTAAGCACGGATGTGCTGCTAATTTCATTGTTTAAAAATTTAAGAATAATTTTTTCATAAACTTCACTTAAGGAATTTAATAAGCATATTATAGCCATTTAATTTCCTCAAATATTTGTTTGGTTTGTTTAACATAATTATACTAGCACATTTCCAAACGTACGGAAATTAATAAATTTGCAAAATAAAAAAATACAATATTAATAACTTTGTTAGTTATACCATCCGAAGATGTATATATAGCCGCATCAAAATGCTATTATCCGCCTTACAGTACGATATCGGTAGAAGTAAAATGGCTTTTTACTATCTGATGAAAACTGTAGCTCACTGCCGAACTCGATGCGTTTTCATGGGAAAATAAAGGCTATGCCTAGATATACGGGAAACAGATTTCCTGGAAAGTACGCGAATTAAAAAAAAAAACAATATAAAAACAAAAAAGAATGGAGAAATTCAATGCCGGAAATTTTATCTCGCTCGATGGGCTGTTAATTAATTTTAGAACACGGTTCTTTCGTGTACTATATTGAATATTCACTTTTGTCGGTATCATCGTCAGTAAGTAATTATCTCTAGAGCGGGGATATTGCTCGGAATATAATGTCGCACCAAAAATGCTCTGGAACAACCGGTCATCCAACAAAGTATTAGTACACTATCCCGTCGTCCTCTAGGCATCCTGTTAATTTTTCTCTCGCCAAATAGCAACTCCATTCTGTTCCTTCGCAAGAACGATATTATACTTATCTTCAATGATGCTATTTTGTCGACTTCAGTGTTCTGCATGCAATATACTTAATTATTTATTCTCTTGGCCATCTACAGTACTACATCTGCAAAACCCGGGGAGGTTGGTTTTCGATTAGATTTGCAAATAGATTCGACAAACTAAAATCTAACCGGACGAATAATTTATCTCTGTTTCCTCATAAAAATCCGAAATTTCTAATCGATAGATAATATTTATTAATAATAACGCGGATAAGATGAATGCTTTTATTTACTAGCGGTGAAAATTTATTTATTTCATTTATTTATTTATTTTTCTAATTTTTGGGTTCGTGAAAAGGTGAAACGGTTTTTTTCGCGAAATTAATATCATTTCTGTTCTACCCGAAAACTATATCACACGTTCAAACGCTATTTAAAACAGAATCTCAAACCGCTGCCTCCCCTCACAATTGGGCGAGCTAGAGTGATTCTCATTCTGTACACACTCTTTTAATCATCGACCAATAAAAATGATACCTTATTTCCTACAAGATCCTTTCTACACCTGCTTCCAATTTTGTTTTAACCTGTTGCTGCTCTGTTTACCTTTAGCCGCTTTTCTTTTCTCTCTTCCTGTGCTTTCATAAATTTTATCATTTACCGAACTGTGTATATTATGCGTCACATACACACCTCTAGCAGTTTATACAAATTGTAAGTTCATTTTTTTTTCAGTTCCGACACTGATTTACTCCTCTAATCTGACTTGTTTTTGATACTTCTAATCTCCGCAACTACTGTAAATTCTCGTTTACTCTTTATTCGTTTAATTTTCATATATTTCCTTCCGTCCACTTTCTATCTCACTCACATTGCCATTATCTTCTTCTCGTATAAATTATCATCCCACATGTTTGAGCCATCCTTTTCACACCAAACCTTATCGCCATCATTATCATCATCATCATTATTGTAGCTTCTTCGTGTCAGAAAATGACATGAACATCAGTCCAAGTTTTTCCTTTTATGGCTAATTCTGTTATTTTGGTTATTTTTCTTTTGTCGAAGCGGCCGTCATCATTCCTCTTCGCGTCTTTTTCTTTCCCTTAAACACAGCAAACGTGAACTGCCCTTTTTCTCTTATTTCATGTGCTAGGCTTTTTTCCTCTTTTTAATATCTTCGACAAGGTTCAACTTTTCCATCCCACTTCTTTTTAGTACATCATTATTTTATCACTTTTTCCATCCACTGTGTCCGCCACATTCTTCTTAACGATTACATTTCAAATTTAATGTTATCCTCATTTAGTATCCACACTTCTGCTTCACATTTCAGAACGGGCACGTTGTGACACTGACTTTATCTTTGTACTACTCACTTTTAACATTTGGTCTCTCAGTACAGCCTCTCTAGGTTACTAAATGCTTGCTTGTTCTAAACGGATTTCGATTTCCTTCACATCCTGACTGTCGCTTGTAACTGGAGTCTTTAAATATATTTAAATTTGCACTGTTTCGGACTATTTCACTTCCGGTATTGGTGGTGGAATAAGCTTTTAATCGTGCTCGGCACTCAGGAGCAATATTTCAACCGACGCAGCCACTTCCGCCGGATCTTTATACATTTTTTTATGTCGTACTCCGCAAATAGAACATTTGATTAATGATGTAATTTCTGAAAAAAGGAAAATATCTGCTTCTGTTCCGCCGCGAAGTCTTTTGGGACCGCGTTATTTTTTATTCAATATGCACTGCAGATACATATATTCGTCTCTAATGAGACAATGTTGGCCATATTTCCGGATGATATAGCGTTAACGGCCTCAATGAGAAACGTAATTTGCAAAGACAACAATCTAATAAAATACAAACGTGGGGGCTAATAATCGAAGAGTAAATTTTAGTAATACAAAGTGTTAACATACAACGTTCACTAATAGACCTATTATGTGCACAAAATTAATAATAAATAATTATGCCGCAGGTTAATTCTGTGAAATATCTAGCAGTGCGTATGGATCGGAGACTTACGTAACAATTTCACACAGAATCAATTTGTGGAAGTTACACGTACCAACTCGCTTATCTGTTAATAGAAAAAAGGTCCATTTTAAGCCTACATTTAAAAAAAAACGTATACACTTAGTGATTATAGCTCCAATTTGGAACTACGGAGTAGAATTGTACGGAAAAACCAAAACAATACTGATTCATAGGTAATAATAGATTTTTCGCGCGATGACTTCCGCACCTAAATATGTCTCCAATTATACCCTTCATAAGGATCCCAATAATATTCCGTTTGTTAAAAATGCTCATATACGACAATATCAAAAAATTTTCGAAAAACTTATTTTAGTAATAATCTTAATACACACACACACACACACACACACACATATATATATATATATATATAACCCGGCCATTTTGGCCTCGCAAAGGGCTGTGCTCCTTGACCCCTCTTGCTTACACTTCCATCTCTTCTCTTCTATTCTTTGTATGAAATGATCAAAATTTATAACGTAATTCTAAATCGGTCCGTATGAATATAAGTTATTCGCGAACAAATATATAAAAAAAAAAGAAAAAAAAATCGCGACGAACGTATAACCTCCTTCTTTTTGGAAGTTGGTAAAAATTAAAATATAACAAACGTTACATAAAATTGGGACATTTTTTCTAATTGGGGCCGGCCCCTATTAGAAAAATATATATATTAATTACAACATATATATTAGTATATATGTATTTGGGATGTTAATTACATTGACAGGCAATCCTTGGAGTAGATTAAGAAGAAATAATTGTACTAAAAAGAGTTTCTACCATTCGTAAGCAAATGTTTTCTTTTCCACGATTAACTGATAATACGCGTCAATCGTGATTTGTACAGATATAGGTGTAAATAATAATAGTAAATGAAAAAAAAAAAAAAACGAATAAGATTTAACCTTAAATAACGCTGATCTAATCACATTCATCAATTATTTGATCTTTCATGTTTTTTTGTTTTTTTTTTGAAGAAACCTTAAAAATGTCGATTAGTTAATTATGAAAAATAATTTTTGAATTTCTTTTAAAATACTTTTAGTTTCCGAATTTACCGGGATGCTTGAAAAAAACTGGGGAACAGGCAGAATACGTATAAAATACTCCATTCATTTTATTATACCGTACCCGCAAGTAGTGACGTAGCATGTTTAATATTATATGCTACTAATTGTAGGTATCCAAAAGGTAAGAAATTTTAAGTTCAATGGAGACTAACAAAGTAAAAATGACATCGGACGATAGCAGTTAGTAGTTTTGAATTTTATTTATAAAATTAAATATGTTAAATTATATATACTACAGCAGTCGAGGAAAGAATTCAACAATTGTTGATTTTACTTACGAGTGTATTATACTTTTGTGTTTTAAAAAACGAACTTCGGATCTTTTTACTTTTCTCACGCATAAAATTAAATTCGAACGAAATTTCCTTTTTCCACTGAAATTTTAACATATTTCTGGAAACAAAACGAACGGCGATTTTCCGAATCTGGTATTAATTATAAATATTTGCAAAAAAAAAATCTGGTGATAAAATTTCATCAGTTAAGATCAATTAAAATGCTCCCATCGAAAACGATCACTTTATTTACTTATATATTTAACACGATTCTAAGAATTAGATATTACCCTGAAACTTGGAAAAGATCAATAATTTTGGTGATCTTAAAACCGGGAAAAAATCCAATATATCCTTCATCGTATAGGTCGATCAGCCTCTTAAGTGTGCTTTCTAAAATATTCGAAATGCTAATATACGATAGAATACTTTCGATAATAACAGAAAATAGGATTATTCCAAGTCATCAGTTCGGTTTCCGCGGAAGACACTCAACTGTTCACCAGGTACATAGGATAACAGACAAAATAGCAGCTACATTAGAAAAAGGAGAATACTGTAACGCCATTTTCCTGGATATTGAACAGGCCTTCGATCGCGTTTGGCATCAAGGATTACTATGTAAACTAAAACTAATTTTACCAAATGACTTATATGCAGTTATGGTATCATATTTGACAAACAGAAGTTTCAATGCCAAGATAAACTCATCATTATCTTTGTCAAATAACATAAAGGCATCAGTGCCACAAGGTAGTGTACTTGGCCCGCTCCTGTATTCCATCTACACAGCGGATGTGCCAGTACTAAGGACGACAGTAATCGCTACCTTTGCGGATGATATCTGTATTCTTGCTCGGCACAAAAACCCAGTGTACGCATCCTTGTTGACGCAGGAGCATTTAACCGTTATCCAGCAGTGGGCGCTTAAGTGGAAGATTAAACTAAACCACCAAAAAACCAGACAAGTAACTTTCACTCTAAACGTGTAAAACTGTCCGCCTAATACAATAAATAATCAGCGCATAATTCAAGAAAATCATATTAAATACCTAGGTATGATATTAGATCGAAGACTTACATGGAGAAGCCATATATCGTTCATCCGGCAAAAAATGGCTTCAAGAACTAAGGCTCTCAACAGCATAATAGGCAAAAAGTCACCAGTGAGCTTGAAATGCAAGAGGCTAGTTTATCTTTCAGTCATAGCGCCAGTCTGGAGATACGGATTAGAAGTATATGGAGCCACTGCGAAGAGTAACCTAAATAGGGTTCAACAGTTCCAATCGAAAACGTTGAGGCAATTGGTAGACGCACCGTACTATGTATCGAATCACACTCTAAATACAGACTTAGATGTTCCATCGTAAACGATTTATACTTAAAACGATACAAACACTTTTATGAGGCTCTTCAACTCAATCAAAATCCAGAGGTATCGAACATCAGTCGCTGGGATCAGCCAAGGAGGCTCAAAAGAACATGGGCCGGTGACGCCCTAGGTGTCAGATGCGATAGATAACATCGTCGTTAATACCTCAGCCGTCGAACGAACAAAATCCAGCGCTATAGTAAACAGTATTAGATATCAGAAGCAGAAGATAACTCCGCCACTAACATCTCGGATGTGAAAGGAAGGCAAATTATAGTAATCAGTTTTTCCGATCGACTAATGCTTATGCTGCCGCTGGGTAACTGAGCATGAAAAAAAACTAATAATAATAATAATAGCCTCGTCAATTATGGTGTTAGGACCGGTGTGGTGTAAAAAAAAAAAAAGAAAAAAAAAGAAAAAAAAAGTTAAGATCAGATGTTTAATATGTCAATAAACGTAAAACAGTCTTATTAAAAAATTTTAACTTTCTTTTTTAATTTCTTTAGTTATTTTGTTAAAAAATTCAATACTGAAAAGCATAAGTGCTCTCTAGTAGTCACGTAAGTCCATTTCGGAATTTGGTTAGTAGAAAATTCGTTACAACTAATGAGGGCGGGAATCGGTTTAGCAAACGAATTAGGGAACACGCGGCTAAAGACGCTTATTTTAACCAAAAAGACACTTCAGCTTTTCGAATGGAATAGGTCGTATTGTAACAGCGCCAGCTTTCCATTAATCGCAGTACCCTCTAACATCTCTCTTTCAGAAAGGCCATTAAGGACCTTGCAGGAATTTATATCTCGGTCACGGCCGGTTAATAAGAGCCTGTCCGAGTTTATTACTGCTTCAGGCGGCGGCGCGTTACTCTCCATCAATTTAAAAATCGAAATTTTTACGTTTTTTTTAAACTGTTCAAATTTCATTTAGCTTTCACCGAGGAGTTATCCGGACTCTTTACAATACGCGTCTGCTCGGAATTCGATTAAAATTTAATTTCTTTAAATCAATTCGGGTTCCGCTTTAGGGAAGCAGAAATATTCTCGCAAATTTTAAGAACAATTCCGAAATAACAATCGCAGTTTAAGCGAGATATAATGTTATCTGGCGCACATAAATATCGTAAATGTGATCCGTTCTACCAACCTTGAATAATACTGCGCCGAATTTTACTTTGTATCTAGTTAACGTACTTTTAATTTTATTGTCCGTTATCCGTATTATCCGGTTTTGCCCACTCTAATCTCATCCGTTCTTATTCAAATATGACAATTTTATCTCTTTAAGACCCCCAGCAAACGGAATTTTATCTGTGACATTTATTCGTTTTTGCTTATTTTTCAAAATAATAAATAAAACGATAAAGAACAAATTTAAGATAAGATAAAATGTAGTAAATATTAATTGTTATAATAAAAGTGAGAAACGAGATTAAAATTTTTACTGCTGTTGCCGGCGAAAATAATTAGAATAAGCATACATAAGCAATTGATAATCTATTTTTAAAGCCTTATCGAGCAAATACTGAAACAAAACATATTTAAACCGTAATGAACCCAACTGTTTTCACACACCGTTCTTTATTCGGTAACGGTAAAAATAAAATAACCTGCTAATTACTCATTTCGTCACTTTACTAGTTTTTTTTTTTTTTTAGAAATCAATTTAAACTCTCAGAAAATTAAGAATAGTAATTAAATAAAAGATCAGAAAATAACCATAAGGAGCAGTCAGAAGACCAAATGCATTAAGGGGATGATAAGAACTGGTCCCTTTGTATGTTAGGAGACATTTCTTAATTTTCTATTTACTAAACCCATTTATCACCATGAAAATCAAACCATAATTTTTATACCAACACATCTATCGAAACTGTAGCTTTAACTTAACGTATCTTCTGTGTTCGGTCTTATGCTGTCGTATTGTCAACTCGGACGCCTAGAGTGCCCGTTACATAGGACCGCTGGGCTTGAATCGCATTCTATTTCATTTTCAGCCGATTATACAATCAAAACAATTATTTCGGAATTTTAAAGTCGCAGGTATTTTTCCAGCGCTCCTTTAAAAATTACAAAAACCTCGTATTGGACTTTCTTTTTATTTATTTTTTACTAATCGAGGAGTTAGATCAATACACAAACCAATAGGAAGAAATACGTGTTTTTTTGTTAACACGGACATCCGGATGAGTTTAATACGATCTAATCACCCCCCCGCATACTGTTTAATACAAGAACCATCCCATTATGAACAGGGTGCAAAGGGATGCAATTAAAACGAAAGGAAGATTAGTTTGTAATCTTAATGGATGCTTAGTCGCCGATGGAACGAGAAAGAAAGGATCGCCGTCAAGCATAGCACTTATCAGTGTGCCTAGGTTGCTCGGTGACAGAGGAAAGAAAGAAAGGTCACCCAACTGTAGTACGGTCGCTTCCGCATTAACATTACAATGGCAAAACGAACAAAACAATTCATCCTGCCGAAGGAGCAGTGTTCCATTAGTAACCCCACCAATGCTAGACAGAAAACTGAAATATTTATTAGGCGCTCCTCCCCTGCATTTGAAGTACTCGGGTAAAATTATTTTTAGAATCCCGTACACATATAAATGTACGAAATCCTAATATCATTTGGAAACGACAAAAATACCAAATAAAAATATGCAATAGCTTACGAACGGTTTGACTTATAAACTTAAAAATTCGACTATAAATTACAATTAAAATTCTGTCTATGATAATTTATAACTTAAAACTAACCGATTACTCTGGACGGTAAAAAAAAAAAAAACAAAAATCCGTCGAGAATATATAATACGGAATTTAAAACGACCTCAAAATTCACCCTTGCAAAAATTTATAACTCATCACCGGATAACCATTTCAAAATGAAACTAAAAAATATAAAATAAAACGCAGAAGCTCTTTCATAAAATCAAATAATTACGGTTAAAAAGATTATTTGAACTACGGTCCCCTTTTGGACCAAAAATAGCAAAATATATGATATCCATGCAAGTAACCCATCGAGTAAATTCATAGGAAAAATATGTATATTTTTTTTCTTTTATAGTCGAGTTTACAACTTTATATTCAAGCCCTCGGGGCGCCGAAAGCTTGAAACAATAGCCGAAATATTGTAAGATGCTACTTTTAGATTAAGCGACATACACGAATTTAAATTTAAATGTGTAATTTGAATTATCAGTAAGTTGCACTAAAATAAAACATTTTTTTTTCCTACCCTGTACGTAGCCTTGACCCAACAACATGAAAAATTAAGAGATATAACTAAATAGCCAGGCGGTCAGAAATGGAAAAGACAAAGGACAGCAGCAACGGAATAACTGAAGGCTATGGGAAGGAACGGTTGTAGGTAGCGTTAAAGGGAGTAGGAAGACCCAAAACTAAAAGTTGGGCGTAAAGAAAGGAGCGTTCCTTAAGGAGTGTTGAACATTCGAAAAAAGGATATGATTTGAATCATAGATACAAGAAGGCTCAGAAGCGTGAAGAGAGCAGAAAGGAGAAATAGCTAAAGAAAAACGAAAGCGAGAAGAGGAGAGTAGAGAATGATTGATTCTAAGCCTAATTAAGGAAACAACAGTGGAACGACGACAGATAGGAATAGATCGAAACCAAGACAGGAAACTGGGAACCGGTTGAATAAGACAGTAGTATGAATAATGATTAGAGAATAAAGATGGATACATGTCAGACCAAAGTCTAGAATGATTAGAGCGTGATAGAGAAAGAATGTCTGAGGAAGGGAAAGAGTCGAGGAAAGAACCAATGCGGGCGGCTGAGCGAGCTAAATAGTCAGCTGAGTCATTGCCCTCAATATTGGAATGACTAGGGACCCATAGAAAGTCTATGAGAATGGAGCGGGACGAGAACAAAGAGGAGACAAGAGATCGAATAGAGAGGATGATACCGTCAGAAGAATGAGAAGGAGGAGAGGAGATGGCTTGAAGAACGCCTTTGGAATCAGAAACAATCAGGAATTTGTGAACCCCACTTGTAGAGGATTAAAATAGCTGGTCAGCAAGCTTTGAACTTGAATAATATAATTGTAGTAATTGTAAAAAATTCATTTTTTAAAAAAACAAAAAAGCAAAGGGTATCGCCGGGTTTATATGGGAAATCTGCGCTCTTGCGGCTTTTTCGACGCGCACTTAATGGATCATTTTGGTGTCGAATAAAAAAAATTTAGCCAAATTTTCAGCTCTTTATCTCAAACGACCTTCGAGTTTTTTGAAATAACCTCTATTTTTTCGATTTTATTTATTTGTTCATATTAAAACTCAAAATTAATGAATGGTGATTTTTTTCCTTATTCTTAGAAATAAAATACATGAAAAAATATTATGGTCATAATTTTTAAACGAAAAGCCGATTTTTGGCGACGGAAATAAAATTAAAATCGTTTTTTTCAATGCTTTTCTGGAGAGTGTCACTCACCAAATTTTGTCAGAAAATGTCTTTTTTACCCCCCCCCCCCCCCCCCCCCTCTTCTACACTCAGGAATTTTTTGGGGAATTTTTAAAGTGGTGGAACAATATGAAAAAAATTAAAAAGTAATTTTTTTCATAATTTTGCGTTTAAACAAATTTAAATATTTTTTATTGTTAAAAAATTCATAAAAAATAATTTTTTTTTACGAAAATACCAGAGAAAAAACATAAAGAAAACCATAAAAAACCGAGACATATCCTGCAGAAAGTTATTAGGAGTGTAAAAAATGATTAAAGAGTTTTTAAATAAATATTATTCCATGCTAACTTGTACATAAAGACGATTATATAATATTTCCATGCTATTGGGAATAATTTTTCAGCCTCGATCCAATAAAGACAAAAATTTCGATTATTAAAGTAACTTTATTATAATTTAGACACCGTTTAGCATAGTTATTTTAAATAACTGACACATTAGATATAATAATTTTCAACAATTTATGATGATGTTTTAAGAGTAAGGTTAGTCTTCGTCACTGTCTTTATTCACAACGACATTGACTTTTTCATCAATAAACACAGACGACTTAACTTTTGCTGAAAACGACGACGGAGCCCTGAAAAGGGCTATTTCAAAAAATAATTACGAAAATTCGAGTTTGAAAAAAAAAACGTTAAAACACCGGATACTCAACGGAGTTGACAACGGGAAAAAAGAAAAGGAAAGAAGACGAACGCTGCTATACGTCGAAATTATATAAAAATCAGTTGCAGGTGATATTTGTTTTTTGCTTTTTTTTTATTTTACTATATGAGCTTGCCAACTTCGGACGGCTATGCCTGAAACATAAACGAAGTAGAGAAAATTACGAAAGCTAGAAGAAGAAGAAAAAACCCAAAACAGGGTACTTTTGAATAAAAGCAAACGTATGTCACATTATTAAGGAGGCGGAAGTGAGTAATCAAATAGAAAGAAAAAAAGAGAGAACAATTTTCTTACTACAAAACAAGATTATATAAAAAAAAAAAAAAGTGAGAATTAACGTAAAAAACAAAAAAGGAATTACAGAAGCTGATAAAAACAGGTTGACCCAATAATCTTTTGTTTTTTTTTGCGGGGGAAGCTCCGAAACTGTAACCCATCGGTTTTAAATATTAATTGATAAAATTACATAATAATAAAACTATATTCGAGTATTATTAAATTTTGGGGGACAAGAAATTTCTGATAATGGTGGGCAACGCTTCATTCGTTAAAGCTAAATATAAATTTTCTCCTTAAGCATGTAAAACCTTTAATTAAACTATACTGTAGTTAAAAATATCTTGATTTGTTTAATTCTGCCCCCTTCCTCGAAAATAAAAATAACATTAAGCACAAAATAGGTGGACGTACGTTTGTAGTGAAAAATGAAAAACTGATTGGCAAGAAAAGGGACAAAAAAAGAAAAGTGGTAAATCTCGTCTAAAAAATATCTAAAGTTCGGTTGGCCTAATTTTTCTTTTTTTTATTTCGTAAAATTTAAATCGACGTCATAAATAGTTTGGTCTAATTTTCTCTCTTCAATCATTTATCTGAGAGTAGAGAGTTGGTTTTGCACCCGTACTTCAAATTTGATAAAAGAATTACAATTTAAAGAGAAATCGGAAAAATACATTTATATGATACATTGACGTAATATATTGCTAGAAAATATATGTATATATATACATACATGTGTATATATATATATATATATATATATATATATATAGTACATAAATAAAACTTGACCTGTCGTTTTGAATTTATTAGTATTATTTTTTTTAATACAAATTTTGGGATATCAACATAACTGATCACTTTTAATATTACTTTTCATCTGTTTGTTCACCGCTGAGATGTCTCCGTACAAGTTACCGAACTGGTGTAAACGAAATTCGGTATACGAGAATACGTTAGTGTCTAAAACAGTTCTGTAATATCTTTTCGTTTCGCCGCTTATAATCCTGTGAAATTTAAATGACGGATTTCTAATAGGATTGAGAAGATTTCGTTTTCGGAGTAAAAAGTTTTATTGAGTAACAAGAAATTTTTTAAAAAAATAAAATATTTACACCAAAAAAAAAAAAAAAAAGTCGTGTCAGTGGAAACATATTGAATCTGCGTTGTCATTAACTTTTTTACTACAGTTAATCTTAAAGACCTTAATAAAAATGGAAACTTGCATACATTTAGTATTTTTAATAAGGAGCTTGCCCGAAATTAATATAAAGAATATCGAATGAAAAAAGTTGTTTGACAAGGGCGCGTCTCTTGCCAGTATTTAGTTTATGTAGTGAATACATTAAAATAAGAAAAGTAAACAAACCACAGTTTATAGGTAATACGAGAACTTAGACGCAAGCAATAGAGACAAAGTGAAACTCTCTATACAAAAATTAGAATAAAACAATAAGTATAGCTCAAAACTAAATTAGTGTGTATAATAATATATACGGCAAATGTAGTCAAAAAATAATAATAATACGGTAACAAACGAAGAAAAGACGCAGTGATAAAGTATGTTAAAGAAAGAACGGAATAGTGAATTTAAAAATTAACGGAAAATCCTTAAAATAAGTAAATAGTTATAGATATACCTGGGGAGCATAATAACTAATGACGGAAGAAACGATAAAGAAATGACAACAATAGTTAACCTAGCAAAAGCTGTTTTAAATAAAAAGAAATCCTTACTGACCACAAAAAACTTGTAAACTAGAAAACATTTCGTGAAATCATACCTATGGAGCATATTGCTGTGTATGGATCGGAAATGTAGACGATAAGCAGCCAAATCCATAATCATTTAGAATCCGAAATTATGAGCAGATTGTGGAGAACCATTAATGAGGAAACAAAGAGGACAATATGTGGAAGGGTAACAGATTCCGCATATAAAATTGAGCAAAAGGAAGATAGTTTAAATTAAGGCGGGACAAAAAGAGGCAGAACCAACTGTCCATTTGATTGGAACCATTAGTGTAGATAGTGCGTGTATGTAGGAAAAAAGAGAATCTAAATCACTGGAAAATTCAAATTCTGGCGACATGTTCTTGAGGAACAAATTTAGAACATAACACAGTAAGGAGAAGATATTGAATAGAATGAAGGAAACTGGAAAAACTGAAAGAGAAATAAGGAAGTTTTTTATGATTATAAATAAACGGCGAAAATGGAAGAAGACGAACAGAAATATAAGGGGGATAAAATTGGAATTTTATTAGAATTAAATGCCTATTTATGAAGTATAGAGGAGTAAGAAAAGAAACAAGTGAGAAAAAACAGGCAGGCGCTTAATCAAAAAATAGGATATCTATGAATGAAGAGCGGAGGAATATGGGATTCAGCAGGGATAGCGTTTGATCTCAGGGCACCAAGGCAAAAATGAAGATACGTATTTTGGATGCGATATAATTTTGAAAGAAGAGACCTGGAAGAATTGCCAGAAATAAAGCAACAGTAATCCAGGCTAGAGCGGATGAAAGATTTATAAAACATGAGTAGGATACAGGTATCGCCTCAGCAATATTAGCGTGACAAAGAGATTTTAGCAGACAGAGCTTTTTAAAAGAGAATAAATACGGACGATTAATGTTGATTGAATTTTTTTTGAAAATAGTAAAAACTAAAATTTTGACTTTATTCCGGTAGCGGCTATAGAGGGTTATATAAAGAAGATCAATATATCCAATTTCAAGTAAATCGGTTTATTAGAACTTGAGATATCATGATGTCAACCGTGTTCAGAAAAAAGTAGTTTCGAGAAAAACGCATATCAAGTTTCGAAAGATTCCAGAGTAAAGTTTCAGGCAGTCTTATTTTATTTTTTTATTTATTTTATAAATAATAAAATAAATAAATAAAATAAAAATGAAGGAAAATTAAAATATGTAAATTGTAAAGAGGAAGGAAGATAACGAAACAAAAGGGGAAAAATTGAATCCGAGTTTTAGTTTTTCTGGCTGCTGACAAAATTTCAGTTTCAGTCAGAAAATTTACTATGTATAAAGTTTTCGGATATTACAATGTACATAGAAGAAATTAAAAACAAAATAAAACGTAATCGACATTTATTTATTTTTTGTTAAAATTCCGGTGAAAATTGAAATAATGACCCCCAAAGTATAAGTGATTGTCAGTTCATCCAAGTAAAGATCGTGAGAAGAACGATGTGCAAAGTAATGGCGGAAAATTTTTGTATTAAATCTTGAGTATTTAAACCGTATTTAACAATTTTCCAATTGAGACTGTTTTAAAAAGAAATTACACACGGAACCGTTTTCATCATTTACCAAGTTTAGAACTAGTAATAATAGATTAGCACTTCTTAACGGCTAAGAAACTAAACTTACATGATTTATAATACCCAGTCTTCGGATTTATGGAGTGATTTTCAGATTTCGCTAGATAATTCACATTTAATATTCAGAGCTAATGAAATAAAATACTTAGGGCTGGTCCTTGACAGTGAATTTTAAGTTGGGCTAAACATTCAAATTTCGTCACCAAGAAACTACTATATTTTCTATCTTTTGAGTAAATTTTTTTCTCCCGAATATTTTCGTTGCCTATATTCAGCTTTATGTCAACCCATTCTGGGATGCGGAATAATTCATTGGAACGTTTCAACAAATTATCATTTAAATGATATCGCAGTTCTTCAAACATCCGTTCTAAAACTAATCGGACAAACTTACAACCAAAACTTATCGGGGGTATCAGATCTGTATAAATTGCGTATGTTAAGCTTCGTCTGTAAGAACAAATCAAAGTTTAGAGTTTCATACACCAATGAAAGAACCACTAAATCATCCAATCTAGAACTGGCTTATATTCTGAGATACAACAAATTTCTTACCCGCATTCAGGCTATATACAATGGTGCTAGTTTATATAATTCCCTACCAGAGGCGCTTAAAATTTAACTGTTCAGTTATAAAAAAAGACGTACATATCTTTTCAGGCATGTCAAGGGTGATTCTGTTTGAAGGGAATTTGACCTAGAATTCATTTTTGAATGCAATTTATCAATTAAACATTTTGGAACTTTATAATTCACTTGGAACTTGACGTTGACTGGACTATCGAAATCAATAAATCTGAACATCAAAAAATAAACGCTATTCATAAAAAAAAGTTTAAAACTCGTAACAAAAAAAGTATGTAAGTCAAGGGAAGGGTAATCTTAATTGGTGTAAGGAAATGGATTACCTGATTTATTTTATACGATTATAAGCTGCATTAAGACCAGGAATATAGTGAAGATAACTAGAGTTTCGTCCAAAGTTGCATATACTAAGTCTAAGGGTATAAATAATTTTATTAATAAAACAAAGGACTCTCCGTACTCATTGACTTGTTAGGGAAAATTCCGATGGATATCATGAATATTAAGAATAAAAAAAAATTGCCGGTTGGAAATTAAAAATTGTCTGTTGGGCAACTTAAATGCACTCACGTTGAGTTAGCTTAAACCATCTTCGAACTGAGTGGTATTTACACTATTATTTATTGTTTTACGCAAGCGACTATCCTAAAGTGCGAATATATTGTGGTGCCTACAGTGCTAGATGCATATCGGTTGGCTTCGATAGCTGCAATTTAACATATATAGTGGCACTACTGTGCTGTCCATACAGATGTGTTTTTAAAATCTTTTTCCTCTATCAACATATTTTGCATTCCGGTAACCAATTTTGTTTTACTCTTCTTTCGTTCTTTACCGTCCCAATTCCTTTCTAACTTACCAGCCCCGACTCGCCTTTTTTTTTAATCTTCAATTCGTACAACTCTCTTCTCTTGTTCACCTTACCTAATTATTTCACCCTTTTAATATTTTTGTTCTCCTTTTTTCTTCATGTTCTCTTAAAGTTATATTGCCTCTCAAGCTTCCTTTCCCTTTCCTCTTCTACCACTTTCTTATTTCTTCACTCTAATCTCTTGGCGTTCCACTATGGCGTCTGTATTCGATATATGACAATGGAACTGCCGTAGTCTAAGGGCCAATCTTAATTCATTAGAGAGTTTATTACTTCTCCACAATATCGGTATCGCTTTAATCTCAGAAACTTGGCTTCGGTCAGGCATAAACTTCTACATTAGAAGCTTAGTTAGATGGTTATGGAGGCTCTGCTATCTTCATTAGAGCTGTGACATTCCTTTTCACGTGCATAATGTCTCTCTCTCTAAATCTCCCTGTCTGTCTTAATTCTCCGAACATTGTTCACATATCTATCTCTTGTAATCTGGCTCACCCTCTTAACTTCATTTCCATTTATGTTCCTCCTAACTACGACCTTCGTCATTTCCCTCTTTCTTACTTTTTTTAATTCCATTCCTCAACCTCTAAATCTCATCGGTGGGGATTGGAATGTTCATTCTCCAACGTGGAGTTACAGAGTCTATTATATTAACGGCACTATACTCAAGAATTCTCTATCCTTTCCGATAATTTGATCATTCTTAATAACTTCTCTCCTACTTATTTTAAGAGTCCATCTAGCTGTAGCTCCCTCGATTTGACGTTTCCTTCTCCTAACGTTGGCTTTAACTATAACTGGAGCACCCATAAATGGGTTCCTACAGCAGTGATTCCCGTTCTAATAAATCCTATGAATCTTTCCCCTTCTACTTATGTTAGGCCTCTTTATTCTACTCCAGGGAACTATCTAAAACCAATTGGACTGTGTTCCCTTCTCTTGTAGATTCTTCACTTCCTAATTTTCATCCTGGTTTTGATCCCGTACATGTTTATAATTCCTTTTTGCAATCGTTCAAGTTTGCCCTCAATGTTTCCTCCCCTTATATGAATCGCTATTTTGTAGGGTGTAGGAAATTGCTTTTTTTTCTTTTTTTGCTTTGCTTTGTTTATTTTTTTGATTATGCGTTCTTCGGTTATTTTTAGTGGAAAGTTATATTACATTTTTTTTTGTGTTCAGAATTATAAAACATTTGTTATTTATAGCAGTTAATTGTATATGATCGATTGTAGCTTCTTTACAAATAAACGTTATAGCTGTGTTAAGAACCTACAGACGGGGACGGTTACCTTGTGAGTTCTCCATACGTTATTTAAATAAATAAAAAAATATGATAAAATAATAGAATATAATAATTTAACATAACAAAAGTAACACATTATCTACATATGCTGGAATATGTGTATATGAGTGTGTGCGCATATCTGTGTAGCATATTTCATAAGTATTAGTATGTATATTTGTATACATCTGTTTATTGGTATGTGAATGTGTGTATTTATATTTATATTAGTGGACTTACAGGAACCTGTATGCGTGTATGTGTAGTGTAGCCATATTTAGGGTGTATACATGATTTTTTTAATGTGCAGTCTGGGTGAGTGTTGTGTATGGGTGTCCGTTAGAGATGCGCAAATAAACTCCTCTAAAGCAGTTTTGGACACATATACACCTATGTGTGTTCTCTTTCCGACTGTGAATATATATCCACTTCTCAACTCCAACTTCACTGCAATTACGTATCTCATACCTAGTGTACAATCACAATCACCTTCGGCTGCATATTCAATCCAACTCCATATAGCACTCCGAACGTACAAAGCAACGGAACGTCCTTGAACACGATGCGCATGCGTAGAATCAACGCTTTTCGGAGTTGAGACATGTTAAATCATTCCGGCAGAGGTAAATCCGACTGCATTCGGAATGGCAATATTTGTTTGTTGTGTAACGTCTTTTGGAGTTGAGACGTATTAAATCACATCGTTGGAGATATATCATGCAGCTATAACCGAACGCGGATATATCTGCAAGGATACAACTGCGTCCGGAGTTACCTATATCTAGTGTGCGTATATAGGTGTATTGTGTATGTATTTATGTATAAATACGTATATATACATATATGTGGTACATTTTTGTACTGTTAATATGTTACTCTTAATATTTGATGTACATTTTTAGTCAAACCAAAATGCACGAGTTAACATATGGTGCGTATTATATGTACGAACAATCTGTGTATAAATGGGTCTCTATATATATATACAATTATATATAGTGCCTCATATTAATTATTATTTTCTTTTACTTATTTATAACTGTGGATCATTAATTTACTATTTTTGTTTTTTGCCCACCCTCCTTTTCTTTTTCCTTTTTTTAATATCATAGGTTGCGTTTTATTTTTCTGCTCATTTTTTTTTTATTAATTAATCTTAACTAATTTCAGAATGTACCACCTGTTCATGTTTATTTTTGTATTGCATGAATTGTATTACTTTCCACTACTCGCTCTTTATAGCGCATCTATGGACCTCGTGTAACAATAATAATAGAAAACCTTGAAACTAAATGGTAACATGTTGCTCACTTTTTTAATTAATTACACGATTTCTCTTTCTTCTTTTCTTTATTGTTTAACAATAGAGATAATTTTAAAATACCCGCCATAATTTCGAAACAAAAAATACAAGAAAAATATACGTAATGGAATTAGAATAACCGTTAAGGTACCGGATAAATGTCAAGCATTCACCCGGTTGTCGTAAATTCTTTGGCACAACCGCCATAGTAGTCCGAGGAGGGTAGGTGGCAGAAGAACCGGCAGGGTGCAATAGGCGCTCCAACGCGACCGTAGGATAGCATAGGGAAGGCCTATACAGTTATAAAATAGTAGCGTATTGTATGTACGTGTTAAAACACGGGTTTATTAAGATGGTCACTACCGGACACCTCTGTATATAGGTTGCCCGCGAGAAGAAAACAGGAGACGATAAAACATTAATTGCTAAGGAATACGGAAGGATTTCATGGTAGCTACCCGTTTTGTCGGTCTTTAAACAAAGATAATTTTATAAATTACATCGTAACCGATTTTTGTTCGAACATTAATTTCACCGTTAACAGTTAAATGTGCTATAACAGTATTGTAAATTATGTTATTTTAATCTGATTATTATTTTACATTTAATGATAAATATTAATTAATGCCATAGTTTCCAAGTTCGTGTTGGCGGTGGCCGTCGCTCCTCAATGTTTACATATGTAATAACCGGCTTTGTTTTACACATTTCCGTTAATTATTGCGGTTTTTAGTTTAACTTTTTTTATATTCTATTGTTTCTTAATTATTTCCCCGATTATCCGTTAATTCTCTTTTTCTATTATTTTCCATTCCTCGTAGTGATTTAACCCCTCTTTTTTAGGACTACTATCGCTTTTAACTAATCAATTATTAATTATTTAATTATCCAATAAATAAATGTTATGTCAGTGGCAACCTGTAATATATACAGAAGCCAACAATATAATATAATATAATAATAATCGCTTTTTTAAGGCGAGGATAGACAACTACGAACATTAACGAGCGAATTATTCTATAATTTCAATGTGTGTCGGCGAAATTCGAATCAGCCCCTTATTTGAACGAAATACCGCCGCCTAACCAACTACGCCACGGGAGAAATATCATTCTTCCGAAGTTGTTTTCGAGATCCCAATAGCAATTTCAAATTATAATTGACGGTCCAAAAATAGTTCGGTTTTTTTTGTTTTTTTCCCCCTATATATTATGCTGCATGTCTGATATTATTATTATTTTTACTTTTTTTCTTTTTTCAAGTAACGAATTATAGAGATTAAAATTCTCTTTTCAAAAATTTGGAAAAACCTATTTACACTTTCTACTTACAAGCATCATTCGCGCTAATTAATACGTCAGAACTAGTTACAATAAATAAAATCCGTTAGACGTGTATCTTTTTTTCCTTTTATTTTTCATTTATTTAATTTTGAACTTCAAATCGGACTGTTCTTTTTAATCCCTATGTAAATTTCTAAAACTCACCGACTACTGGCCGAAACGAAACGGATACTGAAATATAATCAATTATTACGACCACCGGTATGAAACGAAGGTTTTCTTTTCTCAAATATCGCACGCGGAAAAACGATGTATAAAACAGATCTGTATAATGCTACAGAAAAACATGATTCATCATGCTATCCGAATGAAGTAAATGTGCGTGGACATATAGTAGAACGACAAGAAACGGATAATAAACGAACAGAGTATCTGTAAATTATTTTAAAAAACATTTTTTTGGTTGCCTTCGAAAAAGTTAGTAAAAAAAGGAAGGAGAAAAATGATATATGCTCGAAGCGGACTTCATAAATTACCGGAAAACGATACACGACCGAGTAGAATAACAATATATCGAGTGAAATAAGGATACCTCGAAAGACACTGTCTGCCGAACGAACAGCGGTTAATATGAGTAGGCGTGAAAAGAATTCTCTGTAAAGTAAAGTCTCTGTACGAAAAAAAAAAAAAAAAAAAAAAAGGAACAAATGTATGCAAATAGTGTATTACGATCGTGTTACGCTGTAGACATTATGAAAATTAGAGCTGGGCGATTACGAATGATTTTTTACTAATTTTGATAATCGATTATAAAAGTAGTAACCGAGTAATCTGAATAATCGAGTGATGAATGACGAGTAACGAGTATATAGTAATCATTCGTATTATGAACAACATATGTATCGATTGTTTTGTTAGAATATTAGTGATGCTTTGAACCTTTTTTTTTTTAAATTTTTAAATATTTTTATTATTTTCTGAAATTATATTGCGCATTTTAAATAAGACATTAATTCTTAAGGGTATAAATTATTTTATCGAGATAATTTTAACCTATATTAATATATAAGTCTAATATTTCTACATGACTAATGTTAATAAACGGTATTCACGAGATGTTCTCATAATCGAATTATGAGACACAATTGTGATTCACAATCATTATATAATTTTCAATATAAATCTGTTTGTTACTATTAATTTCGCCGATAAATATATCAATATTTGTCAAAGACTACCGTTAAAATTAAAATAAATAACGATTTGAAATTTAACCTTATTAATGAAATTTTGAGAAAAAAAGAAATCAAATCACATAATAGTTCTTGTAAGTAAACACTGAATGATAATTCGAATGATTAGTAGTCAACAAAAATAGTAATCGAAATATCTCGAGATATGTTCATAATCGAGTGATGAATCCATTAGTATATCTCGTAATCGCCCAGCACTAATGAAAATCTTTTAAGGGAACCTGTGTAACGTCATCATAAGAGACGCTTTGGCGTAATTTAAAATGCACTCTTTTAATAAGAATTATTGTAACTTCTCTATGCGAAACGTAGGAATAAGGGGACCATCGATGCGGGGGAAAAAGTAATTTTACCGATTTATGTTTTAAAAAAGGAAACGAATATTGAAAAATTTTGAGTTTTTTTTGCTTTTTTGTTCATTTATTTTTATTTGCAACTGTTAAATTAGTACAGCATATTTACTAAATTAGAACAAAGAGAAGTACACGGGCGATTTAAAGGAGTGGCTAGCACTAAAATTTTGAGTAAAGAAATTTACCTACAGAAATACAGGTAGATTCGAAATAATCTCGTTAATTATTTGAAAAAACAATTGCCATTTTTACGCTGCTATTACGTAAGACGTCGATTAAATATTAAATTGAGACTTTTAAATAACTTTTTTTTTTTTTTATTGTAATCTGAGAAGCGCCGAATTAGGCGCACATTGTATTAAGCCAATGCATTCAGAACTTTTTGCACTTCACGCGAATGTAGAACCGCAAATACCATTAATATACTGCCTATAGAGTATATTATGGACAACAGCGCTCTTGAGCTGCGAGAGTTAGACAGGAAAAAACAAGTTACGAAATACGTAACAGTCAAAAAGTAAGTCGCCACGCAAGCCGCAAATTCATTTTTCTTCAAATCTTCCGTAAGCATTAAAGAAGAAAAATCATCGGACGACGGTTAACGGTTGTTTTCATGGAGAATCGCGATTCACACGTACGCACATGCATATGCACATATGTACGTACACACATCTGTCTCTAGCAGTAAAAACAACTGTGTTGCGTGAATACATCTACGCCGGATGGGCGTAAAATTTTGAAATTTTGAAATTTTACGCGGATGATGAGTGAAATAGAAAAATTATTAGGTCGACTACTAGCGTGTTAATAAAATTAAGACCGAATGCCTCCTAGGCGCTTCGATAGAAGCCGAATTTGAAGGGAGACATTAGTGGACGAGAATTCAGATGATGCCATAAGTTAGACAGGACTAAGGTTTCGATCGTGTTACAAAACACATTTTCCTTGCGAAGGCCGCAACGGATGAGATTGGTGGTTTTGAAATTTTTATGCCAGAGACTCGAGCGCGGTATTGGATGATGGACCGCTGCATTACACTACGTTACATGACATTGGAAAAATGCTCGTCCGCCATTGGCTGGAGAATGATTAGGTATTTGGCGAAATAAAATCAAAAACGAGCATGATCGAAGAAAAACTGAAAGAATTTTTTTTTTTTTTTTCATTCGGACCAAAATTGTTCACGGTGTTTCTCGATGCCCGGCCAACGGTTTGTCACTTGATTGACGATGAAAGATTACAGTTATTAACTTTTAAGACATGGTGGTGATCTCTACAGATCTGCACTCTATATGCCAATATGCTTGGCCATCAGTTTAGCCCCAGATCCGTAACAGAAAATTAGAATTATGCCGTTAAAAGTTCGATGAAAATTATTAAAAAGAAAATCCGCCGAGCTCTAGAGTGCGAATAAGGATAATAAAAGAGTAGAAGTTACGACGTTTCTAGTCCTCGGATGTGTGTACATCTGGCTGAGCGGTAAACGAGCAAAAATTTCTATCAAGCGTAGGGGGAGACGAGCATCTGCGCGGATACAACTGAAACATAAATGCGATTATGCTTGTGCCATTTTGACATGATGGATCATCTGTTTACCGCCTATGAGCACCTGATCAATCATGTACTCGCGCGAATGCAAGCAATCGCTCTAAGCGCGCAGTATACAAAATAGAATTTTTTGCGAAAAATTCGTAAGTTCAGTGCTGGTAAATTACCAGCTCGATTAAATCGCTATTTGTTGTGTTTTATTCATTTTTCTCCCGCTTTTTTGTTAGTTTATAGACCCCCCCCCCCCTCGAAATGTAAACACCGACACCTGAAGAAAAACCGCCAAGATAGCTCTGTATGTGTGTGCTGATACTGTGTCGAATTTATTTAATCGGAATATAGGAATTAAACACTGTCGGAATAATAATAATAATAATAATAATAATAATAATAATAATTGCGGTAAGCGTCTAGAATAAAAAGCGGGAAAAAGAAAACAAAAACTATAGAGACAATATAAAATTATCAAGCCGCGTCTGCTTACCTCCCCCGTTTTGATATGCTAGGTAAGGAAAACGCCAGACATTCCCAATGCCTACCGAGAGGCCAACGCATGAGAGTAGGAACTCCCATCGATTGCCCCAACTTCCTCGTTCTGCCAGTGCTGCTAACGAAGGTCTCCGGATGGCTGCGTCGATGGGCCGTTCTGCGAACCCCGAGTCCCGCCGATGCACAATATGCGCGGAAAATCGTCTATTTACCGCTGCAACTGCCCCGCCGCCGCTGTTCGCAGCCGCGGACTGCTGTTGCTGCTGTTGCCGATACTGCTGATAACGAAGTCGGTTGTATCGATCTTTGTCCAATGAATGATGTCTTTCTCGCAGCGAACGACTTCGACCCGCCGCTGACGATGACGCTGTAGTCGCTGCTGTCGCCGGTCCGCCGCTACTACCGGATGAATTTAATTTTCCGGCGTTTGCGGTAGTTTCGGGAGCGGTTACGGTTTTCCCGGCAAGGACACCGCACGTACCACTGTCCGCACCGTTACCAACACTCGTCGTCGATGGATTCTTGGTTGCCGTACCCGCCGCCGCCGCTGGCTTAGCCTTTGCACCGCCACTGTCGTTGGCAGAAGATTTGCCGTGTGCTGTTGCCGCTGGTCTCGGCTCGTCGTCGGTGACACTGCTCGCGACACGGTTATTGACTCCTGCGTGCGAGAAAAAGATAAAATACAAAACCGCATTATTATTACATTGCTCTAATGCATTCGTAAATATATACATGCGCATGCGTGTGTGCGTTGTAGTGTGGCGCTAGTAGAACGAACAATACGGGTTTTCCTACAAACATCGGATTGTTCTCACACCCCGTTATGGTAGGCCTACGAAAAAGTCGCGCGGCATTCATCGCAGTTGGCCTTAAATCCGCCCGAGGAGAGATCCCCGTTAATCTCTTTCCAGCAGCTCTGGGCTAATCCGAGAAAGGTGATCTGCACTCGCACCATCTCTCGGGGGGACAAAAAAAAGGTGTGTTTGTAGGTGATTCCTTGACACGTCTGCTATACCTCGAGATGCGGCAAATTCCCATTAAAAACAGGTTGGCCACTTTCGTTCGAGTCTAGAATTCCGACATATTATAAATGTCAGTGAAACATAGGACAAATCAACTAATTGCATTAAATACGAGAAGCTTTCCAACCAACTTATGCGCTCCAGCTTCCTTCACGCTATGTGTGTGTTTTGGAATATCCGAAGACAACTCGACTACCGAGATATGGTTTTAGAGTCTTTTCTGCACGCAGTGAATTTCATCTTAGTCGACTTATCATCGAACATTAAACCTGTTTTTCTCTGCGCTCCCAACAGATTGCCATTAAGACATATGATTCTTCTATTTCTTCTTTTTTTTCTTGAACATTTTCCCGCGAGCGGGGTCTGCTATTTTTAGTAGATGCGACAAGAGAATGAACCAACCGGCCTGTCGCCTGGATCTGACACGTTGGTATAGGCAATTGTTATATGCAACGCCGGTGGTGTACACACGCAAGACTACATTCGGAACTGATTGTTAGTCGCTTGCTATCGCGCTACAAGTGCAGTCCTGTGTGGATCTGCTGTGTACTGACCTAGCGAGCATATGATGTTGTACGTGTGGTGGTTTGCCATTGTCTTCCAAGTGATTATTAGCGATTATTTATTTTTATTTAATTTAATTTTTGTAATAAGTTCGTCGTCGCTCGGGATCGAACCCGTGACCACCATATCGGAAGTCAAGCGCTCTAGCAACTAGGCTATCGCGACGACTTACATATGCTTCTATTTATACATTTTAAATGCAACAGAGTTTTCTTACTGCCAAGCACATTCTTAAACATTAAAATCAATTCAGCGAATGACTCCCGTTCACTCGGATTAAGTTCAGCATTATTTTTTTTTTTTTAATGTTCCTAAAGACCTAATAAACGTGTTATAGTTTTTTTTTATTTATTTATTATTTTTTTTTGTCATCAACTCTCGCCCTTTCGCCAGACCACCTAGGATTTACTTGTTCCTTCTTATATTTCAACATTAGCGGTTTATAACGTTTTACATTCTAAAGACACTGGCTTTTATTTTCGGTATACAAATATCGGCAACGTGTAAAATTTTCTTAAAATTCCTTTCACCGGCAGTTTTTTCCCTTCCTTATGGGGATACTCGATTGGCCCCTTCAATCCACATTCAGTACAGTTATTACTATTTTTACTTAACCTTGCCAAATGTAGTGGCGTCCGATGATCGGGTACCTTATTATTCGACCGATTGTGCTACTATAATCATCTCGCTCCAAACCTCTTTTCCTTTAAACCACGGATCCTCCTCGAACTTGCTTCTCTAACGGAGTAACAGTTTTTCCCTTTAGTTTCACTCCCCTGCTCTCATACTCTGCGCTCAATTTTCCAGCTAATTCTTCCCTTATATGAGGCACGAATTCCCGCCCCAGTTTAGTTTAATTTCCCTATCGCCATATCTCTCCGTGTTATAATATTTCACTTTCTCGGCATTAACCCGCTCGTACTTATACTTAAAGAGAAAAGGAAACGAAACTTTTGCTCGCGTTAAAATTTCCGCCGCCAATGAAAAGATTCCGAACAATAATACACCGAAATAACTTTGAGAAATCCTTTTTAAAAACCCTTCCCCCGATTCTCTTTGTTTTACTACCCACCACGCCCTTTTCACCCTGCAAACCCCGTCCCATCGTCACCTTTTGCTCGTGTAATTTCACGCTCCGACTTTCATTCGTCTCCCGTCAATCGATCCTTCTCTTTATAATAAAAAATCGTTCTCATTGCAAACTTAACCTACTTTTACCTTTTTCTCTTTTGTTTTTTTTAAATTTCGACTCGTCAACTACGATCACTTTTTTTTTTCTTCTTTTTTACGCGTTTCGAATCGAATTTTATTCAAACGAAACATCGCCGCCGCCCCGTCTAACAGTAGCTTAAATATATATTTAAGCATGAAAAATTCTACAACATTTAGCTATTTCCTGTAAAGGAATAAAGTTTTCCAAAACTGACGGGGAATATTTTGTCAAATGATTCACTTTCACTCGATCTATTCCCTACATCCGATACCGATCTCGTATGTTCTTTTATTCCACCGGATCGAACAAATAATTTCGTACATGTCGAAATCATTTTGCATAATCATTGGAAGCGATAAAAATCGTTAAAAGAAAAAATTAACCGGCTTTACTTATATCTTTAGCCGTGCAACGTCTATTTACTATTATAGTCCATCCATTTAGGTTTTTGTACTATTGTCGCTTTACAATGATTTTTATTCACGTACTTTCGTAATTTTAAATTAGAGCAATTCTGTTCAGCTATTAGTACACTTCATACTGATGCATTGATAGCCTAGTTGCTAGAGCGCTTGACTTCCAATATGGAGGTCACGGGCTCGATCCCGAGCGACGACAGAACTTATTACGAAAAATTAAATTAGAATACTCCCTAATAGAATCACGTGGAAGGCAATGGCAAACCACCACGTATAATATGCGCGCTAGGTCAGTACACAGCAGACATAAATAGGGGACTGCATTTGTATAAATCAAACGATTACTAATCAGTTCTGAATGCAGTCTTGCGTGTGTACACACATTCGTACTGCATATTAACAATTGCTATGAACACTATGCCTATATTTATACAGCTGAGATGTACGAATAGGTAGTACACACCAACCATTAGGTTGAGGAGAGAAAGAAGAAGACTGATGCATTACCGTCTACATTTTCCTACTCTTAAAGATAACACAGTATCATCATCCGCGGTTTATTTCGCTTATTTTCGATCCTATAGTGAGTTGTTCTACTCGTTCACCTTATTTATTTGCTTTATGCTAAAAGAAATACTTTAAACAGTCTGGCAGTTAATCTACATCTTACTTTTTTTCAATTCTTTCTGCCTAATTTCTTCTCTATCTTTTTCACTGACAACGTTCTTTTTCCTCCTCTTCTTTCCCTACACAAACACTCTCTTCCTCAATTCACCTTTCCATCGCTCCCTTTAAATCCGATTATATTATTCTGAAACGCTATGTATATAATATAAAGTTGATTTTCATCTTCAAACAGTATGCCGATTTTTCTCGTGTTATGCTTTCTTGGTGTGTTTCAAAACACCGGTTTATTTATTTTTTCCAGAACGCGCCTTATTCACCTTTCCTACTAACTAAACTGCTATTCTTCTGCTTACATTTTCGTCTCGTGAAATGTCTCATTTCTAGATTAGGTATATAATGCAAAAATTTTTGCCTTAGACTCTTTTTCGATGCACTGAAATCTTCTCCACTATTCGAGTAATTCCAATACGCCATTTATATCTAAGAGAACTTGTAAAGTTATCAATTACACCAAAACGACTCCCATTCGCATTCTCTAAAATTATTCGCTCCTATTTTTCCACTAATAATAACCAGAGCTTTATCCCGGAAGAGAATGTCCCTTCCACATTAACAACTCTATTTCATGTTTTCTTCATTCTCATCCGAACTACTTCGCTCTGAACTTTCCTGGAGCATTTTTCCTCTTAGTCTGTCTTCCAGATAGTACCTTCTTCAACTACAACGAAATAGAAATCCATACTCTCTCCCGTTACATACGATCATTTTTACTAATAAAATCTAAAAAAATCCAGCGGTGGCGATGTCTTCATTATTCTATCAGCCTTCAATTTTTCAAAATTCCCCGGGCTTCCTTCTTTCTTTTTTATCTTTACAAATAAATTAACCTATTATTTATATCTATTTCAATCTTTTTTCTTCCCATTATTTAGTACTTTCCGATTCCATTTGCTCTTTCCTGTGATTTCATGATCCTTCCTATATCGTCTTCAATTTTCGTACTCTTTGCTCTCCAAATTCTATTCTTATCGATTTTTGTTGCAGGTTTCCTAGTTACACGAGTGTGTACCATCGAATGAAATAAACTAGCTGGTTCTTTGACACTTCCATTTTTTTTTTTTTTAAACGAACCTATTCCTAATTTTAAAAAAT
The DNA here is from genome assembly GCA_039619475.1 of Icerya purchasi. Taxonomy (NCBI): domain Eukaryota; kingdom Metazoa; phylum Arthropoda; class Insecta; order Hemiptera; family Monophlebidae; genus Icerya; species Icerya purchasi. Next base: position 93,551,466 of record CM077115.1, read on the forward strand.
TCCACTCTAATCGCTTGTAACATCCCCTTTCCATCCAAATCCGGGTTCCTTTAGCCTCCCTTAGTTATTGTCTTTCCATAGACTTCCCCGCGTTTGATCCCCCCCCCCCCCGTTCTCATTTCTGCTTGCTATTCTTCCGCTTTTCTAGTCTCTATACCTTACAGCCGTCTATGGCACGTTGATCATTTATTTTTTCATTGTTTCTATCTTTTAACTGAATGCTCTCTTTTCTATTGCAATTTATTAGTATCTTGCGACTTCTTAATGCGCATTCCCCATGCTTTGTGACATTTTCCCCTGCCTGTCCATAATTTTCACTACCAGTTTTTTATACCGTCAACATCTGATCGAATTAAAATCGAATTAAAGGAAAGCTCCGTATTCCCACTTGCTTAGGCTGGGGCTTCCTGCTCCTTTTGGTGCTCGTTATATCCTCTCTTTTCCTTCTACACTTATTATCCCCTCCATTGTATTCTTCTTATTATCGATTATCGATATCTGATCGTCTCACTATATAACTTTCGTTTTCCTTTAATTGTTTCTGGGTGAAAGTCCTTGGTTGACGAACCCACTTTAAGAAAAAAAAAATCTTTTCCTTTGCAACTATTTCTTGGTAAAGGTATATTCAGTTGGCGAGCTATCAAAGAGAATTTAAAAAAAAAAATTGTATTAACATAAATTTAAATTTTCAGAACTTTTTTTCTCTTTTCTTTTTGGCCTTACAATAAACGGCATTTGGCCGCTAATTAATTATTAAATTAATCCTTTAGCTTATTTGAATCAATCTAATTTTCAGACACTCTATATTAATATTATGAATTATACACAAAAATTTAACATAAATAAATTACAATGCCGACTAGTTTCTACTATCAATGGTTGTAATTGCTTATATTGTATGTTTGCGTATTATGTCACCTTCAATACATATATTTAAGATTATTAATTCATTATTAATTTGCTCTATTGAAAATTCCTCAAATTCGTTAAGATAATCTCCAACTAATTTCATTCGGCACAGTATAATTGTAAAAAGTTATGTTATCACGATTACGATGTAAAATTGTGTATATATATATATATATATATATATATATATAACTCGGCCATTTTGGCCTCGCAAGGGGCTATGCCCATTGACCCCTCTTGCTTTCATTTCTGTCTCTTTCTCTTCTATACTTTGTATAAAATGATCAAAATTTACAACGTAATTCTTACTGGCATCAACACACACAAAAAATAACATAACCACAAAAATCCTATTCTAACATTTACCTTCCGTTATATAAAATTAAGATATTTTTTCGTTACATTTTTCGTTACATATTTCATTACATAAAATTGTGACATTTTTTAAATTACAATAACAAAAATCCTACAAAATATAACAAACGTTACATAAAATTGGGACATTTTTTGGGACATTTTTTGGGACATTTAGCGTTACATAAAATTGGGACATTTTTTTGGGACATTTAGCGTTACATAAAATTGGGACATTTTTTGGGACATTTAGCGTTACATAAAATTGGGACATTTTTTTGGGACATTTAGCGTTACATAAAATTGGGACATTTTTTGGGACATTTAGCGTTACATAAAATTGGGACATTTTTTTGGGACATTTTTTCGAATGGGGGGGTAGCCTAAGAATCCCAAAAAAATGTCCCAATTTTATGTAACGCTAAATGTCCCAAAAAAATGTCCCGGAAAAATGTCCCAATTTTATGTAACGTTTGTTATATTTTGTAGGATTGTTGTTATTGTTATTTAAAAAATGTCACAATTTTATGTAATGAAATATGTAATGAAAAATGTAACGAAAAAATGTCTTAATTTTATATAACGGAAGGTAAATGTTAGAATAGGATTTTTGTGGTTATGTTATTTTTTGTGTGTGTTGATGCCAGTAAGAATTACATTATAAATTTTGATCATTTTATACAAAGTGTAGAAGAGAAAGAGACTGGAATGAAAGCAGGTGGGGTCAAGGGGCATAGCCCCTTGCGAGGCCAAAGTGGCCGAGTTTTATATATATATATATATAGCTCACATTTATATGAATCAGTTTCTTTTTAAATTTTTTTATAAATTGTCCTTAATAAATTAAAAATTCTGGGATAAATTTACTGCGTATTCTGTTCACTATATCGGGAAAAAATTATTAAATTAATTAATTTTCTCCTTTTACGTAACATATCACAGTTGAACTCTAAATGAAGACTTCTTCTTTTAACCATCTCTTTAAATACTTCTACAATGACATACAGATTCTCGTTTTCGATTTTCTTGAGCCGTTTTCTGAAGCCATATGTAGAATGTAGCTTTCAACTAATCATTTTCCTTATATGATAACATGTGCGCTAAATTGTATATCTTGATTCTCATTGTGTAGTGGAAATGTATCACATTTCTAGTAACTGCTTAACTGGAATTTACATTTCTTTTGTCGTTCGTTAGGAAAAAAACTAATCTAATCCTCCCCCCATCAGCCGTACTTGGCTGGAATCAGTGCGTCTGCTCTAAGGAAGCGACCGCAACCCCTTGCTCCTTCCAGCTATAAATGTTTTTAGTAATACTTCAAACTTTTCGAAATTAATCTAACAAGGAAAGTACACGAGTTGTCAGACGCCAATTTTGATGAAATTTGGATATGTTGTAGATTATAAAAAAATATTAGACCCGTATTTTTTTATCGGCCCATATGCAGTTTCAAGGGGTGAAAACTACCCCTAAAGTTCAGCCCCAAAAATCGTTTTTCCTAAATATCTCGTCTTCAACTCGATATTTTTTTATGAAACGAAATGGAAATTATTTCTCATGCAAAGGTTAAGTAATCCACTGTGATTTAAGCAGTGGGGTTGCATCCCCTATTTTCTGGGGGGTGAAAACACCTTTTTTTTGGTCATAATTATGGAATAAAAAATTATAAAATAACATAAAAAAATAATAAAACTTTTTTTAACACACACAATTAAAAAATAAAGTTGACGTGTTTCGGCATTTTCATGAATTTCACCCTTAAAGGAGGTAAAGCACCCATTACAAGAAAAATCAATAAATACGTGTATCAAGTAATCCAATTTCGTAAATAATTTGTATGTAATGGTTTTTGAGGTCGCTGATTACGAATCCGTCATCAGATTTTCTTAATTCAAAATGGAGGATCCAATATGGCGGGGAAAAAAATCAAAAAAGTTTTAATTTTAATGACAAATTGTATACAAGGATTTTTAAGGTCGCTGATTACGAATCTGTTATCAATTTTTGAAAATTCAAATTATCCTGTGCTTTATAACCATACAGTCCCAAACCTCTAAAACCCAGGCTGAATGCCTGTATTTTTCTAAACCAATAAACCCTAAACTCCTAAACCCCAGTCAGGCCAGATGCCTGTGTTTTTAGACCGGTAAACCCCAAACTCCTAAACTCCAGACAAGCCAGATGTGCGTTATAACCATACAGTCTCAAACCTCTAAACATCAGACAGGCCGATTGCCTATGATTAAAACCGCACAACTCCTAAACTGCAGGCAGATGAAAGGTCTATTCATTGTGGTATATTGGAAAGCCGTTCTTATAATTAACTTATTTTAAAAATTATTGGTATAGTTCAACTTATGTATTTATTTATTTCTTTATCTATTTATTAACAATAATCACTTTATTCTTACGTAAATAATAACAAAAATAAATTAATAAGTAGCCAAGGTTAATTAGTATTACAATAAATTTTTCTTTAGAATAAACTTTAATATGTTAGGAGAATTATATTCAATGAGTAAATCAAAACATTTATTACCAGAATTTGAAATATAATTATCGACATTTTTATAAATCAACACATCATTAAATGTTATCACATATTTAACTATATTAATTGTTTTCGTAGATTTATATTAATACACCACAACTTAATAATGCATCTGATTTAATTGTTTGTATAATGTGTATTTAATATTATATAAATTGTATTACTTATTATAATAAAATTACTTATTATAAGATTTGCAGTTATGATAATCATGAAAGAAGTGGGTTAAGCATAATGTGTTTTTACACCACGAGCACGTTATAATAGCCCTTTTACAACAAATATCGCACTTCACGTTATCAGAATTAAAACAAAATTCTTTTGAGTTCGGTCCTCTCTCTGGCAGTTCCTCAATGTAACCTGCTGCATACCAAGCGTATAAGAATGAATTTTTGAATCTAGGACTTAGTAGTTGGTTATGTGTACGTGATTGCATTTTAGTAATGTTGTTTCTATCGTGTAAATTAACATCTTCGTTTAAGAGCAAGACGGTATCCGCAAAAGTATGTGTCTATGTTTAGAGGTTTGAAGCTGTATGGTTATAGCGCACAGCCTTCTGGCCTGTCTGAGGTTTAGGAGTTTTGGGGTTTATTGGTTTAAAAAAACACAGGCTAAATATCTGTCTGGGTTTTAGAGGTTTGGGACTGTATGGTTATAAAGCACAGGATAATTTGAATTTTCAAAAATTGATAACAGATTCGTAATCAGCGACCTTAAAAATCCTTGTATACAATTTGTCATTAAAATTAAAACTTTTTTGATTTTTTTCCCCGCCATATTGGATCCTCCATTTTGAATTAAGAAAATCTGATGACGGATTCGTAATCAGCGACTTCAAAAACCATTACATACAAATTATTTACGAAATTGGATTACTTGATACACGTATTTATTGATTTTTCTTGTAATGGGTGCTTTACCTCCTTTAAGGGTGAAATTCATGAAAATGCCGAAACACGTCAACTTTATTTTTTAATTGTGTGTGTTAAAAAAAGTTTTATTATTTTTTTATGTTATTTTATAATTTTTTATTCCATAATTATGACCAAAAAAAAGGTGTTTTCACCCCCCAGAAAATAGGGGATGCAACCCCACTGCTTAAATCACAGTGGATTACTTAACCTTTGCATGAGAAATAATTTCCATTTCGTTTCATAAAAAAATATCGAGTTGAAGACGAGATATTTAGGAAAAACGATTTTTGGGGCTGAACTTTAGGGGTAGTTTTCACCCCTTGAAACTGCATATGGGCTGATAAAAAAAAAATACGGGTCTACTATTTTTTTATAATCTACAACATATCCAAATTTCATCAAAATTGGCGTCTGACTACTTGTGTACTTTCCTTGTAAGTATACCATACAGATTCCAAAAATTAACCTAATCCTCCTATCAACTGTACTTGGCTGCAATCAGAACGCCTGCTCTACGGAAGAAACCCTTGCTCATTCAATTATCTGACCATCCTTTTTTAAAACTAACCAAATCTCTTTATGACCGAGCCCCAAAATCTAACCTTATGCTCTCAACCCCTGCGCTCATCCTGTCCTACACACCGTGTAATCTGTCTAAATTTTCGGAAACATTTTTTATTTTCAGTGTAGAGACAGCTGAAAGCGTTTAAAATTCGACGCTTAGATTCCAAATTTAAAGAAATTTTCTGAATGGCTCCCCCTTCTTTCATTTATTTTTTTAAATTCTTTTATTATTTTAAACTATTGCATGAATAGGAACTGCTAAAAACGTTTAAAACCTGATATTTGAACTTCAAGTTTTAAAAAAAAATTTCTTGAGACACATTCCATTCTTGTATTTTTTTTTTAAATTTTCAACTTATAACTGGTAATTATTTTGAAGAGTACACGGCCATCCGTTGACTGATGTAAACATTGCGCGAGGATCGTGTAAAAGGAAATGAAAGTATGAGATGCGTGTGGTAACATAGGTGTGTGCTTTAATCTTTGTACCTGAAAATTATAGACGCAACTAAGGAATAATTCGTTTTCCGATAAAGTAAACAAAGAAGTTTGTTTTAAATGCCGGAACAGATAAGAAATTAGTCGAGTGGAAGTAGAAAGTTCAGAACTTAAGGTTTGATATTTGTCGTATCGGCAAGGTTCGCAAAGAAGCCATTTAACGCATGACAGTACACCATCCCGTAAAAAGCATACGATTTCAGCTACGTGCAATTAATTTGTATAATTAAATGTCTAAGAATGGAACATGCTACAAAAATGTCCGTCAAAATTTGTAATCGAAATAACGATTTTCGATCGTTTTCAATGATCACCGAGAATTTACTAAACAATGAAATAAAATGCAAAAATTTTACACGTGTGGGACGGGCAAAATACACGAAGACTGATAAAAGCGTACAGGTCTTAATACTTGGAATATAAAGTTTTAAAGGAAATTTTGAGTACCATGTTTTCGTTCTAACATTTTTGTTTTTACATTTTTAAATTTTCAACACATAAATATTTCGAATTTTTTTTTTTCTATTTCCCCTTTGGGCACGTCAGCTAAGGACCAACACCCAGGAACAACAAGAAAGAAAAAAGCCGTCAGTTAAAATTTGATTCGGTCAGATGTGGACGATATAAAGGAACTAGTGGATGAAATAATGTATGGTGAGGAACGAAAGACAAAATATAAGATGCACAATAAGGAGTAGGGAGTTTGAGCTCCAGCAGACAGGAACATAGAATATACAACGTCCGACAGAAAGGAATAGACATTCAGAAAAAAAAGTTACTTTTAATGCCCATGTGGCTGGAAACCCATAGCAAATCAACACAGATGGAGTATCAAAAAGAAACAAAAAACGTATTATACGAAGAATGATGAAATCGGAAAAATGATGGGGAGCTGATCACTTGAAGAGCACTCATGGAGTCTGAAATAACCAGAAGTAATTGGAAAACAGACGACCGTAGGAAATAAAGATAATGGAACGTACGCTAGTGATTAATTCGTTTATCAAGGTAGAACAGAAAGAAGGATGACGAAATGATTCGAATAAGTTGAAATCCGGAAGGACAAAAAAAGCTGCGATGGAAATTGGGAATTGATAATGCTGTTGAATTTCGGTTGAATCATTGCTTGAGGAAGGGATTTGGAAAGTGAATGTGAAAAAAAAAAAACATTGGGAGAATGACATAGATCGGTAAAGCTAAAGGAAAAAGAAGGGAGATTATTACCTGAGATTGTATAAGGCCAAAAAGAACTAAAGCGAAGGGAAATTAAAGCTAAAACAAGGATTTTCCTAGGCGTAAAACGCAAGTTCTTATGAAAGATAGAAATGAATAAGAGTACAGGACGTGAGTGGAAGACGTTTGGTAAGGAAACGATAGCCTACATAAGATCTGCGAAAAAACAGGGTTGATGTGTTAGACTCTGGATGTATTATATTTATTCTTGCACCACGTGCTTTTTACACAAACTTCTGCAAAAATATCAAACGCAGAAGATATATATGTAATAGTGTACAATTTTTAATTATTAAGTAACTTTTTATCAATTTTTTCTCTTTTAATCACACCGCACACACGCTTTACAATGATACATAAAGTATAAAGTAGGTCCCATACCCTTGACAGGGCGTTGAGATTGTGAAGTTAAGGTTCACAATGTACTAAGCCTAATTGATCTAATGAGAATATTAGGGCCAGTTCCTTTCTACTTGGGATTCGCCTTTACTTTCCCAGATTTCTCTGGTACCCAATTATTTCAGGCTCTTCTACAAAAACAAAATAACGTCTCCCGGAAGGAAAAAATAGCCCGGACTATGCACAATATTTCATTATGTTTTCTTAATTTTAAATTTCCTCTCCAAATTTTAATTTAAAAAATATATCAATTCCCGATTTTTTACTACGATTAATACATTTGCACGCATAATTGTAAAAATGCACGGTATAAAAAAATGTTCAACTACATTTGTATCAACGATAATATACATACGTCTCAGATATAGGATAAAGTAACTTAAACTGAACGAATGCGCTACGAAGTACGAATAGTGAAACTGAATTTAATAGAAATGCGAAGCAAAATTAAATGAATTTAAAAAAAAAAGAAAACAAAAATACAACATGAAACAAAACTATTTGCAAATTTATTATAAAAAAAAAAGAAATGGAATTCAATATATATAAAAATTATGCTTCGAGCCCGCAACGGAGGAAGCCCCCCTCAACTAGCAATTTTTTTCTTCTAAAATTCTTTTGAAAAAGTCGCTTTTAATTGATTACGACTTTCTTTTAAATCTTAGAAATTGTACAATACAGCATACAACCTCTATTAATCGTGAGATAAAAAATATGTAGTTTTAACTATCTTTGACTATTATGTTAAATTATTAAAATTTTCTCTCAATCGTTTAAAAGACATTTTCTGTTTCGCTTAGCATAATTTAATTCAAAAAATACAAGCATTTTATACAGAAGGGAAGGCGTTCACGATTGCTTGGTGAAAAACAAACAAACCGTTAAAAATGTTTGAAAACGTATATCACGCTCGCAGATCATTAAGTAAAAGGTTGGGAGTATTTAGCCGAAGAAAAATTTGACATGAGGCGCAAATGCACTGAGATATATTAAGAAGATAAAAATTCAGTAACAGAGTTGCCAAGTGCAGTGTGATAAAAATTTTTTTTGGCTTCTATCGCGTGAAAATGGGATATGAATAATGTGATGCTTTATTTTAAGCAAAACGGATCGGTCATTGCGCGTTTGTTTTGTCATCAAGATAATAAGATTAATCTTCCGCTTTTAGACAACTGGCCACTCGAATTTGAACATTTGTTGTTGAGTAAACATTTTACATACGATACATCGTAATTTACAATAATTTATTTGCATTCGCTTTCTTAAGTTCCAGGAATATATATATATATGGATATTAAGGGTGGACATATACATAGTGGAACAAGAATCTCATAAACTATTGTTCGTCAAACTAACATTTACGGCAACGATGAAACCATGCACGTTTGAACTAAAACAGTTGAACGAGTTGACGTAATAAAAATATTAAAGCCGGTTGTGAATTAAAACTTTACGGGTTTAAAACATTCAATAAAATCTTTGACCAGTTGCATACAGGACCCTCCCTCCAGCTAACGTATAAATAAGTCAATGGCAATATGTAAGAAACTCATGAAGAAGATTATATTTGAAGTTACCGAGCAGGTTTAATGAACAATGCAATGGCAGAATGAAAAGAGGCTAAACGAATAGGTGGCGAAGTCCTTTATTGTGTACAAATGTGTATCAATATATATATATATATATATAGAAAAAGGTTTCCGATTTTATACAATATAGATATTGTAAAATGTTTCAATATTAATTAAATAGCCACAGATTGTTAAAATGTAAATACTCAAATAACATTTTTGATAGTAGTAACAATGTGCTGCGTGGGTGTTATTGAAGCGAGTAAGAGGAACAGCTCCTCGGGAATGAGCGAGCGAAGTGAGCAAGGGACCAAGACCTCTAGTATACGTATATATATATATTAATGCACCATCATTCCAACAAAGAGGATAATATGAAAAAAAAGTCACGAAATATTTTATATGTTGCGTTTTAAAATAAAAAGCCGCTACGCAATATGTAACGTTTTTCTGTTACGTTTTGTATTTTACATTTGTATTTTTTTAGTTACGTAAATTGTATATAATTCGTAAGATGAAATATAACGACGTTACATGGTTCACGCAATGTACGATTTTTTGTTTATTACGTAAATTACGCTATCTCAGTAATAATTTCACGTAGCATATACATAATTATATACCCAACCCGGTTCTTTGGACTTTGTTATAAAAACACTCGACGCTCGACCGGCACAAGTGACAGTACTTTGCAACTATTAAGAAGAGCCAGTATTAATTAACTAGGTGATTTTTTAATGAAATAAATTGTTTATACGTGTAATAAAAAATGATTACAAGATTTTCGTGTTTCCCCTAACATTGTAGTATGTATAAAAACGAATTCATTGCCAAAAATTAACCAACGCACATAGCAAGGTGAAATTTGAAAGCATTTCAGTTAACGCTTGGGTCATCGTCGACTTTTGAGCACGTGTACCGGTATGAAACTTACCTGAACTTTCACAGCCTTTTTAATTGTTCGCGGCTGTCAGTCTCGAATCTTCGAGCGAGTCGGATTTCGCTGAATTAGACGCGATAATTCGAACCGAAGCGATTATCAACGGCAAAAACGATAATAATGAAAATAAAAAATCGCAAAAGATAAATAAAATTACTCCTTTCTTGTTTCGTATGCTAGATTGAGCGCACAGTAGAAAGCGTCGGTACCTGGCTCGGCCAGTTTTGGTCTGAGCCCGCCAGCTGCGCTTGCTAGGGGAATGGAAAAGAAGTTGCCAAGTTCTGCTTTTCAACGGTAGGCTATAAGCGCCATCAGATCATCGAGGGTGAGAAAAGTAGAACGTGTAGGCGCTTCACTGGCATGCCGGTGGTACACTGGCACGCGCTTAATTGCAAGGTTACAAAGAAAGCTCGGTTTATACGGAGTTCTGAGTTCGGTATGCGCGTTTACACATGCGCACTGTTCTACCGAAGACAGATGAATTACTCTCCCGAGTGCGTCTGTGGTGGATCCGCGTTGTCGTTGAATTATTATACGTTATCATTGGAGCAGTTTTTTTGTTCATCCTCTTTTAGCTTGTTCTCCGTGGGGGAAAAAAAAAAGCGGAAAAGAAATAACGAATAGAACCTAGAAAATGAAGAAAAAAAAAAGATACCCGCCCGACTAGCATATACACCTCGTGTGAATGATAATAGAGATAATTAATAATGTTAAAAAATAATGATAATTTCGATTGACAAATACCCCCACACAAACAGAAAAGATATATCATTATGTGGGTTTTTACTGAATGAAATTAGCATATTAACAGAGGCGAGTCATATTAATCATTGTTTTAACTTAAATAATAATAGAAAATAGCGGTAGTAAAACTTGATTTTTTTCTTTCTTTTTTTATTTAACGTTCAATAGGATACCGATCGCTCATCATTGGCAACTTAAGTAAATAAACGAGCAAAAGAAAAACTCTCTGTGTTTTAAAAATATTATTCTTTGATATTTACAATGAAAAATTAACAACAAAACTTGGAATAATATAAAATAAATGAGAGGCGGATGAACCCGCATAAACATTAATAATTTATTTAAAAAAAAAAAAAAGGCCGTACCATTGTCTAGCACGACTAAAAAGAACAAGAAATAATAATTCGTTTCTTATAAAAAAGTTAACTGAAGGTGGGGTGACACTGCATACTTTTGCGGAACTTATGCACGATCCATACGCCGTAATAAGGACGATAAAAATGGCTGATTTATGTTTGAAAACACGCCCTCATCAGTATAATTTTCTAATGTCCGTTTTAAATTACCTTCTTTTAAAATACAGTCGACTCGCGATTATCATGCGGATCGCATTTATCCGGACTCCGTATTATCCAGACCGATTTTTCAAAAAAATAAATTAAAAAAACAAATAAATAAATAAATAAATAAATTAAATAAATAAATAAATAAATAAATAAATAAATAAATAAATAAATAAATAAATAAATAAATAAATAAATAAATAAATAAATAAATAAATAAATAAATAAATAAATAAATAAATAAATAAATAAATAAATAAATAAATAAATAAATAAATAAATAAAATAAATAAATAAATAAATAAAAAAAGAAGAAAAAGCCAAAGCGCTTTTATAAAATCTACAGCTATATACGGTATCTAAATATTTGTTTACATTCGATGTAAATGAAGATTCTGTGAAATTTTTAAAACTCAGTTTCACAAAGAGTTGTTTGTGGCCGCAGTTGCGAAGCATTCGTTCGACAAACAGTTACCGAGAAAATCAATGCTTATTCTCGACAATGCTCCAATCCGGCAACTGCTGAGGAGTTACTGATACAAAGACGCAATGTTTCTTCCAGCAAACGTTACATCGGTTTGTCAATCTATGGATCGAGGAATTCTAGAGGCCTTAAAAAAATATATATATCGACACCGCCTTTTCACCAGACTAATATCAAGTGTTGAAAACGATGAGAACTGTATCGGGTTGCTTTAAAATCAGTTGATACGCTTGATGTTATCATCACTTGAAGTTAGCTGAGGCATAGGAAGAGATTAGTTCTATAGCATTAGTGCGGTCGTGGAAAATATTATTAGATCATAAAGTAGTCAGTGATAAATGGAATGAAATTGATAAGCAATGTGATTTGGACAATTACACAATGAGGAGCTTGTTTCTCTTATAAAAAAAAGTATTCCAGGATGTGAAACGGGTAGTAGTAATACGGATGACGTTACAAAATAGATGGGCAGCGACAAGATCGAAGAAACGGCAGAAGAGGATATCATGGTACTCAACAAGGATCCAGTTGAAACTGCCCGTGTGTGGATGCCCAAAACTCTTATCATCGTTTATTCATAAATATAGTTACAGAACTTCTTAATACTTAATATTATACACAGGACACATACCATATTATTATACTTGACAAGCGTTCGTCTTAATTATATACATATGATCGATTCTCCACCATTTGCTCCCATATATACAATTAAGAACTAACTTATTGTCACCGGTTTATGTTATCAACCAGCCCCTGTTTAATCATTAGTTTCTAAAGTCTCCTATCTCTATTTTAAATCTTCTGGAATTCGTAGCAGCAATTTAATTAATACTACCTCATCAGTGTTATCTATCTTGCTATTTATACTTTTTGGTCGCATATAGTACACTTCCCTATGAGATTCCTAGTTGTTCTACCTCTTTTCGTCGAAGATAATGGAATATTTCCAAATTTCTGTAGACTTCCCATTGGAGTCCTACGTGTCCACTTTTTCAGACTATTTCCTTTTTCAGTATTTATTAATAATTCATACATATACGTGCTCTTTCCCGTGTTAATTGTTTCTGTTATCTTGGTATCTTTCTTGATAGTCGTTTGTCCTTCTCTAAACAGATCAGATATCTTTCTGCTTCTACTATTAAAACGTTAAACTGAAAGCTCTGTCGCCAACTAAATGGGGTGGCAATCCCTCAAATACTTATTTCTCTTTACAAATCTATTATCCGAATTTGATTATTGTGTTCTTTTATATATGGTTGTGCGTCCAAGACTCGTCTCTCTAATCTGGATGTAATTCAAAACTCTTGCCTGCGTCTTTGTCTTGACACATTTAAATCCTTTACAATCATTGCTGTTCTTGCTGAATCTAGTTCGTCACCCCTATCCATTCGTAAATCCTATCTAATATCGTTTCCTTGTTAAACGACTTCCACTCGCGGTTCAGTCCTTCCTTTCGATTTATAATAGCTGACGCTTTACTCCTAGCAAGGGATTCTAGCACTTCTTTCACATCATCTTAGTTCATTTTGGCCTTATATAATCTCCTTCAATAATCTCCCCTATTTTTCCTTCAACTACATTAATTACATATCAGATAAGTGATAAAGTCGTTGTGCTGCGTTGCTTATCGGTGTTCTATTGTTCGGTTTTGTCGCAGCTGATAATCCGGTGAGATCGTTCATTTTTATTCCGTTTATCTATTCGGCCGTCCGATTTTTCGTTTTCATTTGTTTCTCGTCGATTTAGAAGTTCTAATTTTGTTGCAATTCGTCTGTTTTTTTTTCTTTTTTTTTTTTTTTGTTTATATTATTATTATTATTTTCCCCCTCATGTTAGATGAGCGTATCTAGAGGGGGCCGCTCGGCGGCCTCCCCTCCTGCTTCCAACAAATTAAACAAACCGTCCAATCTACCCTTAATTATGGACGTCAATACTAACGCTAAGCGTAAATCGGCGGACCCCCTTTCACCTGTTCCCGCTACCCACCCGAAAGAAATCAGGTTGTTTCAGGCTGTACCTGCTACCAGTAATAATAATAGCATTAATAACGAATATATTAGTATTAATGGTAACAACGTTAACATCAACAACAGTAATAACAATAGTAATAATAGTAGTGGTAATAATAGTAACGATAATAATAACAATAATAATAATAATAATAATAATAATAATAATAATAATAATAATAATAATAATAATGATAATAGTAATGGTAATGGTAATAATAATAATAATGATAAAAATAATAGTAATATCAACAATAATAATATAGACAATATAATTTTTTCTCCCGATCATCCAGGACCATTTACTGTTTATGTGGAAAATTGTACGTCTAGTGAAAATATAGGAAACCTACACCCATTGGCCCTTGCCAAGTTAATAAATTCTGTTTCCTCTTCGTTTTCCAGTATTGCTCCCCAAGGTAGAGGCCGCGTATCGGTCAAATTTCCTTCTGCTTCGACCGCTAACGCTTTCTGGCCCACCCTAACTTTTTTTCGTCCCATAATATCAAGGCTTATATCCCCAATAGTATTCTATACCGCCTGGGCGTTATATCAGGAGTTCACCCTTCCTTTTCAGAGGATGATATATTGGAGGGAATCGAACCGTCGGTTCCTATATCTTCTATTCGCCGTATCTATCGCTCTTCCGAGGGTGTTAAAATCCCTACTAGATCGGTGGAACTCAAGTTTCATAGCACTGTTCTTCCGGAATTTTTTCGATTTATAAACTTCGTTTCTCTGTTGCCCCCAGTGTCCGTCTACCCACGCAGTGTTCCAAATGTCTTCTTTTTGGACACATTGCAAAACACTTTAGCGGCTCTTCTTCCTTCTGTTCTCATTGCGCCTCTCGACACCCTATCACGGAATGCAGCAACCTTCAAGCCTCTCCACTCTGCCGCAACTGTAAAGGCTCACACTGTGCCTTTGATCGATCCTGTCCAGAATGGATAAGACAAAAGGACATTAAACGCATAATGGCCTATGAAAACATCTCCTTCCAGGAAGCTTCTAAATTTAAAACATCCAATTTAGTTTCTAACGCTTTCTCATATGCTGACCGAGCCTCAGTACCTTCCTCTCCTTGTAATACTTCTTCGAAGTCTACAACTTCTGCTCCTACTCCGCTTTTTGACGTACACTCCCCTCCTAAATTCCCTATCTTTCACAAACCCCGTAACCCAAAATCATCTCCTAAATTATCGCCTCAATTTCCTTCTCTTCCATCCAATCGTGTTCCATCCCCCTCTAATGGATGGGCCCTCAATAGATCGGCTTCTCTTCCGGGTAATATTAATAAGGAAAATTTTCTCCCGTCCACATCGAATAATAATAACATATCTCCTCTAATTACTCCTAGTTCTTCCTCCTCTGTTTCTTCTCCCGTAATTAAAACTATTTCCACGGCCATCATGGAGCTCCTGGCTTCCAATAACATCGTCTCTTCATCTTCCTTTGTCGATTCTCTATCTTCCTTCCTCTCCAATAACATTTATTCAAACTAATTTCCTCTAAAATCATTCAGGGGAATAAAAAAAAAAAAAAAAAGGAAAAGCTCGGGGCTGAGCTACACTCTCTTCTTTTTCTTTCTATTCCTCTTTTTCTTTTCACAATCTCTCTTCTGCTTATCCGGTTACTTATCCCTCTCTTATATATTATAAAACGTCCGGGTCAGTTACCCGAGTGCATAATTTTACTTTATTATAAATGCACTCACGTTGAGTTGGCTTACACCATCTTTGAACTGAGCTGTATTTACGCTATTATTTATTGCTTTACGCAAGCAACTATCACCAAGTACGAATATATTGGTGCCTATAGTGCCAGATGCATAGCGGTTGGCTTCAATAACTGCAATTTAACATGTAGTGGCACTGTGCTGTTTATTCAGATGTTTTTAAAATATTTCTTCTCTATCAGCATATTGTGCTTTCCGATAACCAATTTTGTTCTACTTCTCTTTCTTTCTTTACCGTCCCAACTCCTTTCTATCTTAGCAGCCCCGACTTGCCCTTTTTTATTCTCCAATTATTACAACTCTCTTCTCCTCTTGTTTTCTATACCTAATTATTTCCCCCTTTCTAAATTTTTCTGCTCCCCTTTTTTCTTCATGTTCTCTTAAAGTTATATTACCTCTCAAGTTTCCTTTCCCTTTCCTCCTTTACCACTTTCTTATTTCCTCACTCTAATCTCTTGGCGTTCCACTATGGCATCTGTATTCAACATATTACAATGGAACTGCCGTAGTCTAAGGGCCAATCGTAATTCATTAGAGGGTCTATTACTTCTTCACAATATCGGTATCGCCTTAATCTCAGAAACTTGGCTTCGGTCGGACATAAACTTCTACATTAGAGGCTTCACATTAGTTAGATGCGATCGTGATGATGGCTATGGAGTCTCTGCTATCCTCATTAGAGATGACATTCCTTTCCACGTGCATAATGTCTCTCTAAACCTCCCTCCCTGCCTTAATTTCCCCTTCTCGGGATAGGCGGGGTCTGTTTAACTATATTATCATCCGATTCTATTCCTTTCTCGCATATTCGCGGATGTATGTGATAATCAGCACAAATGTGGCATTAGGTATGTGTGCAACTTTGTATAAGACGTACTTAGCAAAATAGCTTAGTTTTAAGATGTAGTTAGATGTAAGAATGATAACATGTAAATTTTGTATGTCAAATAAACGATAATAAGAGGTTGGGCACTCACATAACGGGCATACTTGCTCAGTGAAACCCAAAACTTATTTCCATATAAAAAAAAAAAAAAAAAAAAAAAAAATCTCCGAACATTGTTCACATATCTATCTCTTGTAATTTGGTTCACCCTCTTAACTTCATTTCCGTTTATGTTCCTCCTAGCTATGACCTCCGTCACTTTCCTCTTTCTTCCTTTTTTAATTCCATTCCTCAACCGTTTATCGTCGGTGGGGATTGGAATGCTCATTCTCCAACGTGGGGTTGCAGAGTATACAATACTAACGGCACTATCCTTGAGAATTCTATACTTTCCGATAATTTGATTATTCTTAATGACTCCTCTCCTACTTATTTTAAGAGTCCATCTAGCTTTAGCTCCCTCGATTTGATCTTTTCTTCTCCGAATATTGGCTTTAACCACAACTGGAGAACCCTTACAGGTTCCTTCGGCAGTGATCATATTCCTATTCTAATAAGTCCTATGAATCTTTCCCCTCCTACTTATATCAAGCCTCTTCATTCTACTCCATGGAATCTTTCTAAAACTAGTTGGACTGTGTTCCGTTCTCTCCTGGATTCTTCACTTCCTAATTTTCATCCTGGTCTTGATCCCGTACATGTTTATAATTCTTTCTTGCAATCTATCAAGTCTGCCCTTAATGCCTCTTCCCCTTCTAGTCATCATTCATTCGCCAATCGGCGTGCTGCGTCCTCTTCTATTTGGTGGAACGAGGATTGCAACGCTGCTTTTGACCATAGTCGAACTACTTTTAGAGCTTTCCGTACGAATCCCACAACTGAAAATTTTCTTGCTCATAAACGAGCGAATGCAAGAGCTCGGTATGTACTAAAAGCCTCGAAGAAGTCCTCTTGGAGGAATTTCTGCTCTTCTTTCTCAAGAACAACCCCCCTTTCACGTATCTGGAAAATGGCAAGAGCTTTTAAATTCCCATCCTCTGAACGGCCTAACAATTTCAATATTTCTGACGATTGCCTATTACCGTTTATTGATTCTGTCGCTCCCGCTTACGTTCCTAACTTTGACGAATTTTATCCCGCTCTTTTTCCGCAAGATTCTCCTCCACATTTCCTTACTTCTGCCTTCAACATTAATGAACTAAAGTCTGTTCTCTCAAAATCTCCCAGTCCCACTCCAGGTCTCGACGGCATACCTTATCTTGTTCTTAAAAACCTATCTGAATTATCTATTAATACTCTCCTCAACCTTTTTAATGCTTTTCTTTCTAGAGGTGTAACTCCTCCTTGCTGGAACTCTTTTATCATAATTCCTATTCCTAAAAAAAGTTCCTCCTTTCGTACAATTTCTTTAGCATCCTGTATCAGAAAACTATTCGAAGGTATGCTAAACAGGCGCCTTGTTTGGTGGCTGGAACATAACCACGTTCTTCCCAGCAATATGCTTGGCCTACGGCCTGGGATTGGCCCTCCTGATTGCATTAGTCTCTTTGTTTCCAGTATATACAAATCCTTCATCCAAAAACAGTACACCTTAGCTTCCTTCATTGATGTCTCCTCTGCTTTTGATAATGTACACCTGCCAACTTTAAGAGAAAAAATGTCGGCAACTAACGTCCCAGTTAAATTTTCTTCCCTTGTTATTAATCTCATGATGAATCGCTCTATCCATATTTCTTCTATACCTCTCTGCCATGAAAGAAAAATTTTTCGCGGCCTCCCACAAGGTTCTTCTCTTAGTCCTACTCTCTTTAATATCTACACTATCGGTGTTGCTTCTCTTCCTTTAAATTCTTCCTCCTTGTTTTTTACAGATGATATCCTGCTTTTTTCCTCCGCCTCTGATTTTGTAGCCGCTAATGAGGCTCTTAGTTCGTCTCTTACTGCACTGGATCACTCCTTATCCTCAATTAACCTTTCTATCTCTCCTTCTAAGTCTTCGTCTATTGTCTTTACACTTCGCCCTTACAATCCTGCCTTGCTTAATCTATCTGTGAACAATTTACCTCTTCCTCACGTTAACTGTTTCTGCTATCTTGGAGTTTTTCTCAATAGTCGGCTGACATTCTCTGAACATATTGATTATCTTTCCTCTTCTGCTATTAAAAGGCTAAACCTGCTGAAAGCGCTGTCGTCAACAAAATGGGGTGGTGATCCGTACATTCTGATCGTCTTGTATAAAGCTATTGTCCGTTCCAAATTTGATTACTGCTCTTTTATCTATGGTTGTGCCTCTATATGTCGTCTTTCTAAATTGGACATTATCCAAAATTCGTGTCTTCGGCTTTGTCTTGGTACTCTCAAGTCTACTCCAATTCCAGCAATTCTCGCAGAGTCTCACACACCACCCCTGTCTCTTCGCAGATCCTACTTAGGCTATCGTTTCCTCTCCAAACGTCTTCCTCTTACGTCCTGTACTCTTATTCATTCCTACCTTTCAATTTATAAGAACTGGCGTTTTACGCCTAGGAAAATCCCTGTTTTAGCCCTCATTTCCCTTCGCTTTAGTTCCTTTTGGCCTTACACAATCTCAGGTAATAATCTTCCTGCCTTTTCTTTTAGCTTTGTCGACCTCTGCCATTCTCCCAATGTTTCTTTTGTACCTTCACTTTCCAAATCCTTTCCTCAAGCAATAATTCAACAGGAATTCCACAGCATTATCAGTTCCCAATTTCCATCGAATGTACCCATCTTCACAGATGGCTTAAAGGGACCTCATGGTGTTGGAGCTTCTTTTATTCTTCCGGACTTTAATTTCTCTGAATCATTTTGTCTTCCTTCTTTCTGTTCTACCTTTATAAACGAATTAATGACTAGCCTACGCTCCATTATCTTCATTTCTTCCAGTCGTCAGTTTTCTAATTATTTGATTATCTCAGACTCCATGAGTGTTCTTCAAGCGATCAGCTCCCCTTTTCCTGATAACTCTTCTGATTTCATCATTCTTCGCATACGCTGTCTTATCCATCTTCTTTCCTCTCACTACTCCGTCTGTGTTGATTTTCTGTGGATTCCCAGCCATATGGACATTAAAGGTAATGAAATGAATGATTTTTTGGCTTGGATTGCTGTTTCCTCTCGTTCCTTCTTTAAAAAAGTTCCATCCTCCAACTGGAATTCCCTATGTACTAAATTTCATCTCAAATTTTGGTCAGATATTTACCATTCTTCCTTTCGTAACGATCAATCCTTTTATCTGTCTATACAACCTAATCTTCGTTTCTAATATCTGGTGTTTTTTGAGTTTCCTTCGCTTCCCCGTTCTCTTGTCATTTCTATGATTCGCTTGCGTTTTGGCCATTCTGCTCTTCCTTCCTCTCGTTTTCGCTTTTCCCTTGTTTCTTCTCCAAATTGTCCTCTTCACCCTAATGAGGCGGCGAATTGCGACGCCAATCACATCTTTTTTGAATGTCCATCTCTTTCTGTTGAACGCGGTATCCTATATTCTTGTTTTTGCTGAAACTCAAGCTCCCCGCTCCTTATTGTGCATCTTATATTCTGTCCTTCTCTTCACCATCCATTATCTCATCCGTTAGTTCCTTTATATTGTCAATATCTGACCGAATCAAAATTTAACTGATGGCTCTTTTCTTTTTTGTTATTTCTGGGTGTAGGTCCTTAGCTGACGTGCCCAAAGGGGGGATCTAAAAAAAAAAAAATTTCTGTCATCCTTCTAAGGTATTTATGCTTCTTTCATTTTCTATAAACCTCCCCCAAGCCGTAATTAAACAGGTATTCTACAACACTATCAATTCCCTATTTCCCTCTCAGGCTACCATTTACACGGATGGTTCGAGGGGACCTGGTGGTGTTAGTGCTTCCTTCACCCTTCCTGATTTTAACCTATCGGAATCTTATCGTCTTCCTTATTTCTGTTCCATATTCATAAACGAATTGACTATCCTATGTTCTATTATTTTCATTTCCTCGAATCACCTTTTCACCAATTTTTTAACTGACTCCTTGAATGCCCTTCGGGTCATATTTTTTCCCCTTCCTGATCATTCGTGTGACACTTTGTTGTCCTCCGTATACACTCATTCATAATCTTTCCTCTTTTCATTTCATTAACATTGATATTTATCTAGCCACTCGGGGGCATATTTGGTAATGAAGCGGCTGATTCCTTGGCTCGGGTTGCTGCTTCTTCTCACCTTTTTTTTTTTTTTTTAATATTCCATCCGCTAACCTCCATCGATATGTAAAAGCTTCCCCGTATCAGATCACGGTATATCGGATATTTACGCTCCCTCATTTTCTAATAATTATTCATTTCATCCATCTCTGTTCAGCCTACTTTTCCTCCCTATTCATGGTTTCTTTTGTATCGCTCTCTTCGGCGTTCGGATGTTGTTTCCGTTTGTTCGTATGCATTTTCTGCAGATTTCGTTTTTCCCTGATTTCCTTCCCGCACTGTCCTCCCCATCCTGATGATGCAGCTATTTGCGACGCCGATCATGTGTTCTTTTTGTGGAGCGTTCTGGTTTGCATTCCTTCTTGTTGAAGCTTGGGCTTCCTAGTCCTTATTGTGCTTCCTATATTCTACCATTTTCGTTCGATTTTAGCGGAGATTTTTGATCGGATTAAAACATAACCGACTTCTTTCCTTACTATTTGTTTCTGGGTGAAGGTGCTTGGTCGACGAGTCCAAAATAGAAATAAAAAAAAAAATGTGTGTAAGAGAAATCGTTGAAATTATGTTGAATTTTAAACTACAAAACGTGTTACATACTTAACCAAAAAGGTATGTATCGTGAACATTTTTTTTTCTTTCCTCTTTTGAGTACGCTAACGAAGAGCAGCAACCCAATCGACCAACGAATCTAAATAATATCTCAAAAGGAGCATAACATATCAGATTTTAATCTGGTGCGAAATCGAATGAACGAAAGAAACTAGAATAGGAACAACTGACAACGAAGGAAACCCCCTACACGCTGTGGCATTATCACGAACTTGCACTTCAAAACTAATCGAAATATTATTATTGTTGTCCATCTCTCTATGTCCTGATAATTATCATTATCCGAGGCGGTATTATATAAATACCGCTGTCAGCCTATTGTATTACCAACCGAAATACGACGTTTCCCCCTCGCCGATCGGGTGACGATCTAAATCAACCGTCAGAAAAGGAGGAAAGATAAATCGCGGCCAAGGCAAAATGAAAAAAGAGCAGATTAAACAACGTCTGCGTGAGTGTGGTATGTAATAAATATTAAACGAAGGGTAATTATTTATGAATCAAAATTAAACGGACCAATTACTGAATTAATAAGACTTGTTCCGATATGCGAATAAAATACGACTACTCTCAGCTGATTACTTCGCTATTAATAATAATAATTAATAAAACAGATGATAAGGCATAAAGAAAACTTTAAAAAAAAAAGAAAGTTATAGAAAAAGAAAAAGGAAACAAGGTAAAAACCAGGATAGAAAAACATTAATTATAAAATAGACAGGTGAAATTATTAAAATGTCGGTAGGGAATATGAAATCGGAGAAATTTTGAATTGTGGAATATTCTAAAATAAGAAGTGGATTTGTTTCTGCTCCATGTTCATGTTTTGAAATTTTTATAATTTTGTTCGCCATATGGTTCTATCCTTCGTGGCACATAAATGTTCGGTTCTATGTGTTTTTCTTTTTTCCCGCTCAAGATAGACTTTGCCCGAAAAAGTTTCTACGATAAGTAACTTTAATTTGCCATTTGTAGAAAATATTTTATTTTAAAGAAAGTTATTTCAAGTAGGTATAAATAAAAAAATATACTATAATAAAAACCATTAATTTTCTGAAATATATTAACATTAACCCATCGACTCGTGTGTTAGTCGACAGTCTCCTTTTTAGACGTGAAGGTATGTAACCTGATCCGGAGTATATATAATATAGATATATATATATACATATAATTTTTTTTTTTTTATGGGCCCGTCAGCACAGGACATTCACCCAACACAAAAGATTAGAAGAATAGGATATACAACTTATAAATCGGTTGCTTTAGAAAAAGTCCAACGTAAACTAAAAATACTGACAAGATATTTTCACCGGGTTTTTATTTTTTTAACGTTGTATCCGCGGTCTCTAATCCCTCAAACTAATCAGTAAGATAGTTGACTGTTTTTTAAAGATGTTGCTTCGAAAAAAAAAAATTAAGATAATGCGAATTAAAATTCTTCCAAAGAATCGTGTTTCTGTTTTCCTGGTAAAAGTTGGGCCTATTTATTCTTACTTTGCTTCTTCTTCACTTTTTTTCCCCTTTCGATCAGACTTTAATTTACATATTATAAAACACGTAATCTCGAGTTTTCCGTAGGCTTAATACGATACTGCCAACATTTAATAAATGTAAAATAAAGAAAAAAAAGATACCTAACCAAAGGATAAATTCTTCGGCATTTCTGAAACTCTGTTACCGCGTTTTAACAGAAATTGCTTACCGGCATTGTTATTTTTTCGCTCTTTCTTCAACTGATGTTCGTTGAAAAAAAATGGTTACTGCTAGTATAATCAAATAACAATTTCAATAAGACTTGCTCGCGAGTGCGACCGCCGCCAATAATGGAAGATATTTTAAAATGAATTATTATTTTAAATTTTCCGCTAAAAAGTTACGCGAATTTTTAGTTTTTCGAAAGCGGATGAAGAAATACATAAGTTGAAACTCTACGAGTACTCGGTGAATGAAACAACCTGAAATGTTTCGTCTTCGTCTTAATTCGAAACGAAATTACTAGAGTTAGCGACGTTAATTTTTAATTTTTTTTTTAAATTAACAGACGTAGAGAAAAACTTACTCGAGAAGTAAGTTGTAAAATATTTGATAACGCTATAAAAACCGTGAAATAAGGCAGTCTTTAATGGAGCATCTTCTTCATTCTATTCGGAGCTGCATGTGTGACGGTGGGCCGCCCATAAATGCCACACTGTCTGTATAGCCCTTAAATGTTTAAAAATACCAATAGACTTAAACCGACAGAGCACTCTAAAACATTTTACAAAGCGCCTTTTCCGAGGGTTTTACACTGGTTTCGAATTTTCACCGCTTTACTCGGAACACCGCCGGCATACTTTATTGATCAACAAATGTTCCAGCGAAATAAACTCTATAATTAGAAAACGATTCAGAGAACATGCCTTGCTCGGAAATCAAATCGTTAATTAATAATAACTCGCAGAACGAAAAAAAAATCGTCATTTTATAATTAATTTTTTCCTGAAAAATCGTAATTATTTTGATTATACCAGGGAAATCTGGATAAGTAAAGGCAGATCTGAAGAAAGCGAACACATCAAGTATCTTTCCTCTTCGGCAATGAAGGTCCTATCTTCAACCAAATGGGGTGGTGATTCTTATGTCCCTATTTCTCTATATAAATCCATCATCCGCTCAAAATTTGATTACTGTTCATTTCTCTATGGTTGTGCCTCTAAGTCCCGATTCTCCAAATTGGATTTAATCCAAAATTCTTGCTTTCAGGCCCCCTGTTATCTTCAGATCCATTAGATCCTTAAGTGCTTGTGAAAAGTTTAATTACATAATTTATGATGCATATGGGACTTACTTTACTTTAGTCTACTTGCATATTTTATTTAGAAATTAGTTAAGATGAAATAACGAACAGCGGCTACAAATAAATGACGCAAGCATCTTAAGATTGCATATTAAATGAAATATGAGCTGGAAACGTTTTTAAGAATATCATCTCATCTTTGGCTAAAAAAGGAAAGACCTATTAGTTAACACAAGAGCAACTATTAATAATAGCGTTATTCTTAACCCGACTCCCAAAATTTTTCTGTCACAAAAAGCTGTTACGAAAATGTGTCCCAAACCTGACATGCTGTATATATAAGAAGACAAAGCATCGACAAAATGGATTAATAGGAAATGACAAGTCATTCTTAGTCAGACACCCTGTCACAAACATTTGTCCCAAAATGTAACATGCTGTATATATAAGAAGAAAAAGTATGGACAAACTTGTTTGACGATGTAAATTTTCTTTGTTTTATAGAAAATATAGAAGTGATAGAGCTGGAGGTCCGGGTGTGTCTCCAGGTGGGGTCAAAAGGCGAACCCCCAAGTTTATATATATATATATATATATATTTATATGTGTATGCATATGTATACATAGACACACACGCACTCACGCCCATGCACATATTTACAATGTAATTCTTAGGCTACCTCCCATTAGAAAAAATGTCCCAATTTTATGTAACGTTTGTTATATTTTATAGGATTTTTGTGATTATGTTATTATATTCATATGGACCGATTTAGAATTACGCTGTAAATTTTGATAATTTTATACAAAGTATAGAAGAGGAAGAGACAGAAATATAAGCAAGGAGGGTCAAGGGGCACAGACCCTTGCGAGGCCAAAATGGTCGAGTTATATATATATATATATATATATATATATACACATATATATATATATATATATATATATATATAATGTATATATGTGTGTGTGTATGTGATCCAGTTGAAAATAAGCAATTCAGGTGCCCTGCACATACGTATACTCCGATTTAACCAAACTTTATCCTCGCTCTTTCCAGCTCATAGCACGGTTTTTACAGATAACTCAAAATCTGCTTCAGGTGTCCGAGCCGCTTTTATTCTTCCTGATCTCGACTATTCTGAGTCGTTTCAACTCCCTTCCTTTTCTTCTGTCCTTTAGCCGAATTCATGGCTATTTTACGTGCTATCCTTTTTATATCCTCAACGTCCAATTTATCGAAATTCCTTCTACAGAACTCGAAAGGCGTTTTATTAGCTATTTCGTCGCTCTTCCCTAAACCTTCGTCAGATCCTATTATTCTTTATATTCGTTCCTTTCATTTGTAATTTATTAACATTCCGTTCTATCCTAACCGATCTTCTCTGGATTCCGGGCCACTGCGGCATCGTTGGTAACGATCTTACCGATTCTTTGGCTTGTCTAGCTGTAGTAAATGGTCGTTTCATAGACAGATTACCCTCCCAAAGTCTTTGTCCTCTCTCTTATCGTTTTCATCATTACTTTTGGATTGATATTTATCCGTTTCTTTTCTCCAATCCTAACACTCCTTTTACTCTGCTCTACAACCCTCCCCACCCCCTCCTTCCGGGTTTAATAATTTCCCCTGCATCAGTCGTTCATTTTAAATTTGACCTATGATGCAAATCACATTCTATTCGAATGCTCTTGTATTTCCTCGGAACGCGCGGTCCTTTATTCCAATTTGCTTGACCTTGGCCTTCCGATTCCTCACTGTGCCCACCACATTCTTGTTCTTCTATCTCCTTCTATTGTTCCTGTATTGGCTACCTTCATTTCATCTACTGCTAATCACTTCCTAATAAAACCTACAAATTCCTACATTTCATCATTCTACTAGTCCTTTGCGTTGGGTAAACGTACTGTGTTGATGCGCCCAAATTAAAAAAAAAAAAAAAAAAAAAATCGTTAACACTGATATTTCTTTTTTTTTTTCTAGCTGAAAATGGGATTTTTTTAAAAACGTTTTTAGCACATACTTCGTTTTTTTTTTTTTTTTTTTTTTTAAATTTTCGTTTAATATTCAATCTTAAGGCGCAAAGTGTCAAAATAAATATGCATTTTGACGCAATCATGTTGGTAAATTATTGAACATGAACAATGATCACTGTGCAAGTTTTAAACACTTAATCGATGATTGTGTCTTTTATGTCATTAATTTATATCCGAAACTGTTCCGGCTTAAAATAGCAGTTTGTAAAAGTTTAAATTTTAAGTTCTAATTTCAAATTAAAATTTACACGTTAATTTAAAAAATTTGTACAAATGAATATTGAAAAAATATTCTTGTTTAACAGATTTACAATATAATTTTAGTATACAAACGAAAATGAAATGTATATATATATACATTTCGGATAAAATAAAGTACAAAAAAATATATAATATAAATAAACACTAAAAATAAAAATCTATTAATTCACAAAATAAATAAAAGTCTCAATCGACACATTTCGGAATCGTAAATTTTGTTTTATTGTACGAATTCAAATATGTTTTTTTTTACTTTTTAATGTTTATATATTTAATAGTAATACAGAAATAAATAGTACTTTCACCGTTATTAACTTATAATAGTACCAAAAAATAAATAAGAATAGGAACGCAATAGAGTAGTTTAGCTCATATTTGTAGAATGTATACTGTTAAAAATTTGCAATAGCGAATCAAAAAAAAATGAAGGCAAATAAGTGAAATATACAAAAAAAAATAAAGTAGCAATGCAGAATAATCCAGCAAATTTACACTAGACAACAGTAATGATTATAATAATAAAGCAATACTTGAAAATGCTAATAGTAATGATTATATTGATAACAATAGTATAACGGCGGTGCTTAAGAAATAATACTAGTAAGTAAAAAAATTAACATCCATACTAATAATACGTCATTTTAGGTTTTTTTTTTTCTTCAATTATCTAAAAAGACTCTGTACTCATTAAGCACTATTGCGCCCCTTCCTTCAATTCCAAAAATTAAACTTTTCTTCCCTTTTCATTACACAACAAGTTGCGCTTTGTTCATTTCTATCAGGAAAAGCTCTTTATTGTTCTTCTATACAGTGCGTATTTCTAAACACGATTTCTGGAAACTATAACTTTGTTTCAGATCGAAGGAATCCGCAATGCAACCGCTACACACTCTGTTGTAAATCAGAACCCGATTTGAATAAAACAAGAATGAAAAGGTGAAATTTTTATTACTGAAAAAATAGGAAACAACAAGAATTTTTATTCGTTTTATCTTAAACTTTTTTAAATCATCGTGGTGCATAAAAAACAGCCGAATCATTAGCTGATCAATTTGAGAAACTATGTCGGCACAGTGATTAAAAACTTACTCGGTGGTTCATATCGGGCCAATGAAATTTCTTAGAACAGTTGATCATATTAACCTAAAGAAATTTAATTAACGGGGTAGTAGCTGCTTGTTTTTGTCAACTATTAGGGAATTGCAGGACGTAAAATGATGACACCATAAAAGTACCCTAAAGTTTTTTTTGTTTTTTTTTTTTTATGGCCCGGCTTTAGTTAACTATCAAGCCATTTAGCCATCGACCAGTCACCCCAAAGTTACTTGAAGCGTATAGAAGAATTTACTATTTCTACAACTGACATTTATTCTAGATCGTCAGATTTTCTCTTGCAATATACTGAATGGCTAAGCGGCGTCTTCTAATAGAACCGAATAGTTTCAAGTATTGGTCTCACAGCTACTTTTCCGGTATAAAGATTGAGATGCGGTATTATGAACTTTTTTTCTCCTCGTATTCGCATGAATGACATTTTTGAACTGAATCACTGATAATAAACTCCGTACAAATGCAGACGTTTCTAATACATGTTTCATCATTATCATCTGTGTGTCAGCCTTGCAGCTGGTTCGCACCATGCACCAATCGTCTCCAGGCCAGCCTGTTCATCGCCCTCTTCTAATACATGTATATGTGTATTATATCTTCTATATTCTGCTATATTTTTCTGTATTATCTGGCCTATGTAGGCGGATAGAAAATAATTTCGCCATTTCATTGGTTAAACAAGTGATTCAAATCGATACTCATAACGTGTAATCAGTTTATGATTTATTTAATAAAATATAGCAGTCAACGGTGTCAACGGCTTTACACAAATCGAAACATAACGAAGCAATAAGAGTTTATAATAATTTCTCTTTTTTCATGTAAATAATTTCTTACATTATTAATTAAGTAATTGGTATTTAAATTGCAGCTTTAAAAATTTTTAATTAATAATATATTTACGAATACGAAACAGTTTATGGATATATTTAATGCAGACGTAGGAATTTTAGAGAAATAGAAATGGGATGCACCAATCCGGGCCGAAGAATCCGCCGTTTCATTCCCTCTGCACCTATACAGACTAGGGGCTTGGAGGAAACCGACGTGGACATAATGGAGTGCGAGAAGACTTGTTGCATGTGAATGATGATGAAGTGGCAGAATGAGTACAGAAATATTAAGAGCGCTTATGATGATTCTCAGGTATCTCTTAAAAGTTAATCGTATATTTTATTATTTACCGAGAATTTAACACGAAATCGAATCTATAAAAAAGATTTAGAAAGAGCAACCGTTTTATTTGATTATTGTTTATTTTTGTTCCACGTTTCAATTTTCACGCTTAAATAATGAAAAAATTTGACAAATTCACTGTTAACCATTGACTTCTGCTATACATATATATATATGTAAATTAGGGTGGCCCTTAGTTATAGATGACGGAAATTTTGTTTTAACAAATTAGGTGTCCCAACCCGTACAATTGTTCTTTTATATGAAAAAACGTGCTATTAAAATTTCAGCTCATTCGGTTGACTTAAAGACGTGCCGAGAAGCGTTTGGATGAAACGAGTGTACATGCGCGTCGCAAATATTGCTTTCTCTCGTTATACTGCTGTGTGCCAGCGAGGTAGTATAGTTCTGATGGAATATTTCTGATCATTATCATCATTTGTATATTTCTTCTAAATGTGTGGTAGGGATACTCACTGCATAAGTGAGGCAAAGGAAAGAGTGAAGAGATTTTTTGTGCTTGCTTATTCCTATTTATTGCACAATTGTAAGTGAGAATATTATGGCCTCATATTGACCAGGTTCTTGAGAGAGCAGTAAACGGAAACGTGAAGTGAGCGCGACAAGTTATCAGAAAAAACAGAAGGAGAAGTTGTAGCTAATAGGTGGGTCACTTGAATAATTATTACATTAAGTGATAGGTACTTTGAAAAAATTTTGAATTGCAGTTAGCCATGTGAATAATTTATTCATTTCAGACCTAGTACGAGTACGTCAAATAATGATGGAGGAAACGGAAAAAATCTGCATCTCAGGAAATAATATCAAATCCAAGTGGGCGAAATCTGAAGAATAAAGATATTACCAAGAAACAGGAGAGAGCTCTTGATAAATTCATGACACCATGCCTAGCTTTTGCATTGGACAAATGCAAAGTTAGCGATCGGAATGCGGTACATTTTTCAATAGCTGCTGCTGAAGCTCTCAACGCTAATGTGAGTAATTTAATCATCGATCGAACGTCAATACAACGATCAAAGGAACAGTTCAGGAAGGAGAAGGCAGAAAAACTGGAATTCGAGGAATCAGAACTGAATTATGCTGTCTTATATTGGGATGGTAAATTACTTCCATCTCTTACAGGAATGGAAGTAGTGGATTGGCTACCGATAATCATTACTTGCAGCGATCGGGAGCAGATTTTAGAAGTTCCATTTTTAAAATCAGGAACAGCAAAAGCTCAAGCGGATGCTATCTACGAAATCCTCTGCGACTGGGGGCTAACTGATATTATTAAATGTATTTCTTTCGACACAACTGCCGTTAATACTGGTGACAAAGGAGGGACATGAGTTGGAATGGTTCCAATTATTACATTTGGCGTGTCGTCACCACATTTTTGAAATGTGTTTTCGAACTGAAAATGCCCCGCACTTCTAGTCCGAATGTTGCTATTTTTAAAGAATTCCAAAACAAGTGGTCAAAGATGAATAAAAACAATTTTCGTTCAACATTAATGGAAGAAGAAATGAGATTAGTATTTTACGACGGCAGAAAATCCCAATTGATAACATTCCTGCAGCATTTGCTACACACATCAGCCTCGTGACGATTACCAAGAATTTTTAGAATTATGCTTAGTATTTTTCTAGGAGAAACTCCAAATAATTTTTCATTTCGATATCCCGGAGCCATGCATCACGATGATGCAAGGGTGATGTCTAAGGTCATATACTCTTCTTGAAAATGTATTTATTTCGCTATGAATTTCAGCTGAAAACTTCAGAAGCGAAAGGTTTAGCTGACATTTGTATTTTTATTGTGACAACTTATGTGGAAGCGTGGTTTTCAGCTCCGGTTACTATAAAAGCACCAAATTCAGATTTTAATTTTCTAAAAAATGCTGAATTCTTACAAAGAAATAGACGAAGAAGTTTCAAAAGTGGCTGTAAATCAATTTATTCGCCATTTATGCTATCTAATTCCGGAAGCAATTGGCTTCGCTTTCTTTGATAACGATGTCATTAATGAGGTGAAAGAAAGTACGCACAAAAACCTGGATCTCGACGCAATAGAAGATGACTACATGAACCGATTGCAGATTAAATTTTCTGAAGTGAAAAATTTATGCCGAGGAAATCTAGATCAATTTGTCAATTCGCCCACCAAGAATTTTTTTGAGAGATTTCGCATTAACACCGATTTTCTTCTCAGAAGTCCAAGTGAATAGGAGCAAACATGAAGATTATCTAAAATGTAGAGACTCCAAAATGAAAGTGGTCAATGATATGCAGCTGAACGCAGCATACAAATTACCGGAACAATACAACAATAAACTGCTGACCCCCCGCAAAGAAGATCAAAAATAGTACCTGCTTCAAGTGGTAGCGGAATATCGAAAAAAACACTCCGATGCGAAAAAATCGACGCTCATGTCTGGCATTAATACTTAACGTTCCTATAAATGTGTTTTCAACGATTTCTGTTATTCTTATCAATAAAATTATTCACCTGAGAAGGATGGCTAAGAAAAAAATTGTGATATTTCAAGTATAGTGTCAACGTTTTAAGTCTGTAATGAGAGTTCCTGTTTTTCTGCATTACAACTGCTAAACCCCTCTGTCAAGTAAACAGTGCACCTTCGCGCGCGCGCTGAGTTGCGCTGTTAGAGCCGGCAAGTCTTAAAGTTAACCAAATTAGCTAAAATTTTAACGCTATGATTTTTTCATATAACTACCGGTTGAGAAATTTAAAATTTTAACCTTGAAAAATAAGGGCCACCCTAATGTGTGTATATATATATATATATATATATATATATATATATACACAGGATGATTATAATTAAAGTTCAAGTTTCAAAACGCTATAAAAAAAGAACCACAGATCAGAATGATCTCGAATTTGAACGGAGTATTATTGGTGAAGGGGGAGGGAGCAAATGGCGTAAGAAAAAAAATAGTTGCACTTTTTTTTTCTCTTTTTTTTTGGCCCGGCATCCAATTTTAGCAACAGATTGCGCTACCAGTACCGCTTCATTTTGCAGAGGTCACTGTGTGGTGCAGGTTTATGGCATCATTTATCATATGGTTATATTTTTTCAATGAGACGGGTGCTTTCAGTCCTGTTACCTGTACCGTCACCGGTAAGCGTTATGAGTGTCTTTTGCGCAGCCACATCATTACAGCTCTTCAACAGCGTGGATGTGTGGATGGGATCATTTTTATGCAAGATGACGCTCAACCACACATTTCAAATTCAGTGAAGTAGCTGCTGAAGCGGCATTTCGGAAATGCTAGAATTACCAGCCGCCACTTTAGCCTGGTCGTCTCGATTACCTGATCTTATTCCGTGTGACTTCTGGCCGTGATCTGAAAGATGTTGTGTTCACTGAAGGCACGCATTGCGCAACACATTCTGAACGTAACCTTAAAAACACTTCGATCAACTGTGGAACATGCTGTTTCTCGATTTCAACTAGTCGCAGAAAACGGTGGACAGCATATTGAACGCGCCAGTTTCACAAAATTTAAAAACCGATTTGATTGACGCTTTTTATGCGGTTTTTGGCCTTAGGACAATTAAAAACCAATTTTTCCCATCCAATGTGGTATTATGACCTTGCCGTGGTGGATTGGCTTACGTAACTAACAGTATCACACCTGTACAGCGATACACACTGAACAGTACAGTTAGTTTAACATTTAACTTACACTTTAACCGTTGTTTTACGATTCATTTGTCATATTTGTAGCCGAACCCTTTTAAATTATGATGCTTACAATTTGTTGCTAAGATTAGAATTTGTTCAGGAAAAGAAAAAAAAAATTGGAACTATTTTTTTTCTTATGCCATTCACTTGGCCCTTCCTTCAATATAGTATTCCGTTCAAATTTGACATCATTCTGATCAGTGTGGTTCTTTTTTTATAGCGTTTTGAAACTTGAACTTAAATTACAATCATCTTGTATATACATGGGTTTATTAAAGGTGAATCTAACAATATCACGCTGTCATTTATTATTATTATCTCCTCAACCATCCGGTTGGTGGGCAACCTATTCGTACATTTTAGCTATACAGATACAGGCTATGTACTAGGCCAGGAATTACCAACCAGGGATGGCATAGAGCGATGTCAATGGGGGGGGCGGAGTACGTTTGCATTTTCGAAGGAAAAATTAATTTAACGCGTAAATTAAATATCTGACGAGGGGCGTTCAATATATAATGTGACATGCTTTCGAAAACGACCTTTCAGGCATCTAAAAATTATTTAAAAAAATACCAAAGAAATTAAAAGAAATCGATATTTTACGTAGGTATTTCAAAATTCTTGTTACATAAATGCTACGTTTTTAAAATTCTTTATGAAACTATGTCACCCAACCGGGAAACCGGTAATTTTGCAAACTGAGAAAAAAGTAAAAGGACGGAAGAAGGATGACGAAGAAACTGTTTGACTACTTCGACAAAAACACGAACACAAAGCTGAACTGGTTTCGGGAGGTGAAAAGTGACCATGCAGAAATGGGAATAAATGAAGAAGAAATAAAAGATAGAAATGAATTTCGAAGAAAGGTACAGGATTGGAAGGGGTTTATGGCAAAGGAAAAAGGAAGAACGGGAGCCGTTTGGACAAGTGAAAGAAAGATCCGGCACAGGAAGCTGATGAAGATGTACTAGAAGGAGCGGAGAAGAAATGACAGGATGCATTATAATACGCGATCCAAAGATGGCCAAAATCGCTGAAAGAAGAAAGAAGTCAAGAACGATATTTTTAATAAGAAAAAATCATCTGAAGCGAAAAATGAATTCACTTATTTATTGTACTTCACACTGAAGAATAAATTATGAAGTTCTGTTTCATTTATATAAAATACGCTGCGGCGGTCAAAATGTTATCAATAGTAACAAAAAAATCCCATTCTTCTTTTTGTGCAGTTCTAGTAATCAGCAAATCGGCGGGATTTGGACTGGGAAAACTGGAAGGATTTGGATCAGGAAATCCAGGAATAAAACGGGAATTTAAAAATTATATTTGAGTGGCCACCGTGCTATTTCATCAGTATTTTATGTATTATGTAGCAAGACGCGGGTTAAATAATTATAAAAACATAGTAATATGAATATAACTTATAAAAATCTTGGATTAACAGTAGGTCGTTATGTAGTGGTATTTGTTACTCTAATCATCATGCCCATCATCAATCATATCTAAATCAGAAACGCAAACTCTCGTTGGCCGATCTACATGTAGGTAAAAGGAATGTAATTACATGTAGATATTTTACTGTTTTCAAAATGGCAGCGAAAAAGAGAATGTTTTCACAGAAGACTATATGAAGTTTACCTTCACAGAGAAAGACGAGCTACAATTGGCTTAGCGTGTGATATGTATGAAAGTTATAAGTAACGATAGCATGAGGCCCAATCGCCTTGAAAGGCATTTGAGCCAGCGGCATCCTATATTTCGAAGTTGAAAGAGTTTTTCTCTTGTTGGCTCGCCTTTACGAATTGAAAGAAGAGGTCACACATCCTCTTTCTTGAGTTCAAAGAAAAAAAATATTATTTGTAAATGTTCAACAATGAACAATTTCAATGGAGTTTGTGACCTATTTAACTGATATATTTGATGCCTTAAGTCAGCTATACTTGAAGCTTCAAGGCAAATGTAATCATATTTTTTTCTCGACTATTCGAAGCAATTAAAAGTAGAAAACTGGACGAAGATTTAAAAGTTGAAATACAAAAACTCATTTGCAAGCGTTGGAAGACGAATTTTACCGACACTAACGAGACATTAATTCAGAGTCACCAATATGGCACATGATCAGAAACCCATTTGTTGTCGATGTCTTACAATTACCAGAAGAAGTTCAGGAAGAATTTCTAGAAATGAAGGCTGATTCGACAACAAAAGATGACTTCCATCTCTTGACACATTGGAGAAATGTTGGATCAAACGATTCCCCTTATTAATTCCCAAGTTGCCTCTTTTGCTTTGGGAATATTCGTTCCTTTTTCTTCGACTTACTTATGTGAGACAGGGTTTTCAGATCTTCGTTTTAATTAAAAGTAAGCAGCGAAATCGTCTTGCCGTTGACAGCGACCTGACGATAGCTCTGGCAAAAACTGAACCTAGAATCAACCAACTGGTGCAGAGTATGCAAGCTCAAGTATCTCATTAGTACTCTTAATTATAATAAATTATCTCGATAAAAAACGTTTTAAATTTGGTTAACATTTTCTACAACTTAGAATTAGAATTAAAATAAATAAGTGTCGTTAAACCAATGTGCGTTTTTTTTTTTTTTATGAAAAAATTAAGGGGGGAGGCATGAAAATGTTATTTATAATTCGGTTGGAAAACCCTGTACTAGGCAATTATCATATGCAACACAGGCATACGAATAATGTACCGTACACGCACACTTCGGAAGTTTTGAACAACATTGTTCATACGGATGGTCGTTAAAGTGATAGAGAAATCAAAAAAGCGGACAACCCTTGAAACTTTTTCGCAACGAAATCGTGACACTGATTTATTGTACTCTACACATAAATGTACGGATCACATTATTCACTTACTCAGTACCCTTCTTTACTCATTTGTTTTTGTATTGAAATAATCTGTAAGATGAAAGTTTCTAATAAACTGCTCTTACGCGGATCTTCATTAGATCGAACTTGGTCTTTTTAATATATATAGAAGTTTTTATTTATCTTAAACATACAGACTGTACCTATGACGAATGTCGTTATTCTGACTGATGTATAAATGGAAGAAAGCGATTCTGGTGACCGAACCGTTGCTGCGGATATGGTATAACTTAGTGAGTACATTAAACAACATTAATGCGGTAACAGCCACGGTGAAATGAGAAATCGTAAAAAACCGTCTGCGTACAAGATAAAAATTTATTCGCGTGATTCCCGTATCATTAAGTACGGAAAACAAATAAATATTCGGTATGTGTCCCCGGGGGAAAATCTGTTTATAAATGCACTTTCATATCGAATACGGAAATAAATTGTTCCTCTCACAATAACGAGTTTTATGTGAGAAGACTTTGATAAAATCTGATTGTATAAAAATCGTTGGTATAATAATAGAGGTATATGAAAAATGTGTCTAGAAACGAAGGTACCGAGAATTCTCTTCAGCTATAAATGTCGCCGAGCTAAACAATCGACCGAATCTTTCAAAAAGCAGAAACCAAATCATCGAAAATATCGATAGTTTGCAGGCAGGATATTACGCTCTGTCGCTTATAGTTGTTTGAAAACAATTTCCCTAGCAAGATTAATTGAAAAAGCCGACTGACTACTAGAGTTAATAATGCAGATCCAGTACGGAAGCAGCAATTATTATAAAGTCGTTGACTAAATAGAAGTTACACAGTCGATTAAAACAGTTTTACATTGAATAGTACCAAATTCGAAGAATATTTTTTTTCTATGGAATGTACACGCAGTGGCGGCGCGCCCACTAGGCAAACTAGGCGGCCGCCTAGGGCGGCAAATTATTGGGGGCGGCAAATTATGGAGGGCGGCAAAAATTTTTTTTTTTAAATTTACAATTAATAATGAAAATATTTTTTTTCTTAAGTTTTAACCAAATAAAACGGATTTTTGTCGCTCATAGTTTTCAGGTAGTCGCTCGAAGTATGCTGGTAGGGGGTGCGGCCGTGTACTCTCTGAGTAGCCGCGTGACCTTAAGTGAAAGTTGCATGTCCCGACATGAATCGGTTTTGTTGCCATCCTTGCTCTGCTCATAACGACAGTTGTGTTGTGACAGGCGAAAAGATCAGTCAAGATTTTGCCTTTATAATGATACGGATTCGGTACTTTTGGCGCGCTCTTTTGTTCGACGTTCGAGCTAGAAACTATTCTTCGGTGATTTCACTAATTTTCGATCTCTCGAACGTCGATATATTTTACATCGCCGCTTTGTCTTGTCTTGATAGCTCATCTGGCCGCTACCTAAATCCCCGAAATGGTCGGTGGCGTGATCACCGAGAGACGCGTTAGTGTCGGAGTGGTAGTGGTCGAGGGCTAAGACAGTGACTGGTGCCTGCGGCAAAAGCGCGCGTCCGTGCCACAGGCAGAGTAACGTTGAGCTGCACGAAGTTGTGAAATCCCGCCAAATCAGGCAGGGTAGTCGGTGCGGTGATCTATGCAGAAGTGTTCTAGAAAACTGCTGCGTAGCCTTTTACCGCGGTGTGTGTGCTTCGATCAGAGTTACCGTTCTACCGGGTCGTTTGCGCAACGTTGATGTCGCCGTTCGTTTTTTCTTCGTGTGGCGTACGTGTAGAATAAGGCGGATTAGTATTCGATTCCGCGCGAGAATTTCAAAATTTTCATTAAAAGTCATGTGTCGCGACTGATACTTATATGCGTTTGTGAATTTTATTGTTCGGCTAATGTCAATAAATTGTGTTTCGTTTTAACTTATCAAAAGTACACGCTTTACAACAGCGGGGTTTTTTCTTATAATTAGAACACGTGGTGCAGACCGTGATTCTGCCCCTGCCCCCTTTATCTTCCGGATTTATATACACAGACATTTTCTTTCCTCGCAAATGCATACAATCTAGAAAAAGAAATTCATTTCATCAATTTCGAGAGCAGAATTCATTTCATCAATTTCGAGAGCAGAATTCGTTTCATCAATTTCAAAAAAAGCGGAATTCATTTCAATAATTTTGTCTACATAATTTAGTGAACACTCTTGTTTTCCAAGATTTAAAAGTTTGATTTGATACAGCCTTGTAACGGAAGTGGAAAAACTACATACAAATACGAACTTGTTATAGGTAAGTGAAGAATACTAATACATAAAACTGTAGCGTATTTTCTGTCTGTTTGTTGCGATTTAACTGAAAAACTATTAACCCTCCGTTAGTAACGTGAAATTATAATAACACTCACAAATTTATTGAATTTGTTACAAACAATTGAAGTATATGTCACAATTATAAATTTTAATATGTGCTATAAAACATAAAATTAAACGCAAGCGTTTAAACTTACATATAATACCAATAAAGATTCTATTCTATTCTACATATAGTGCCTTAAATTTCAGGTAGAAATTGTTCGTTATAATGGCTGAAAGGAAAAAGCTATCTGGCTCCCAGGGCCGGAAAAGGAAAGCTGAGAAGGACAAGTTTATTTTAGAACAAAGAGGGTCATTTTTAAAGTATTTACACCACGAACAAATTAAACAACAAAACACACCGGATCAAGAAGAAGCGGGACCAAGATCCTCATCAGAAGCAGGTATTGAAGAAGAGTTAAACGTGTCTACGCTGGAAAATCAAAACAATTTAGAATCAGAATTAGCTCTTGATTTTAATGACCCAGCTACTTGGCCTGATAGATGCGATGACACACTTCGGATATCTCTTGTTCAACATGGTCCTTATCATCAGGAAAAGGATATTGATTTTCCACTCGATATCGGTCGTAGGAGGTTTTCGAAAAATTATTACAAAAGGCAACTAGCCAATGGTGAATCTGTATGTCGTACGTGGTTACTTTACTCAAAATCTAACGATTTGGTTTTCTGCTTTTGTTGTAAACTGTTCTTTAAATCAACTTCACCACCAAGTTTATGTTCAAAAGGAACCAATGATTGGAAAAATATATCTACAATTCTAAGAAATC
The DNA here is from genome assembly GCA_039619475.1 of Icerya purchasi. Classification (NCBI taxonomy): domain Eukaryota; kingdom Metazoa; phylum Arthropoda; class Insecta; order Hemiptera; family Monophlebidae; genus Icerya; species Icerya purchasi. Next base: position 93,589,656 of record CM077115.1, read on the forward strand.
ATGAAAAGAGCGATGGTCACATAACTTGCTTTCATGAATGGAAGGAACTTGAGCTAAGATTAAATCAAAATAAAACTATAGACGATGACAATTTACGTCTGATGAAACAAGAAGAAAAGTACTGGAAAGGTGTCTTGGAAAGAATAATTGCGCTTGTGCGAGTTTTAGGAGCTCAAAATCTGGCACTTCGAGGAAAGCATGAGGAACTCTTCACAGCCGGTAATGGAAACTTCTTGAAATTTCTTGAATACTTGGCACTATTTGACCCTTTGATGCACGAACATCTTCGCAAAATTCAACGCAATGAGACAAAGGTACATTACTTAAGTAAAGATATTCAGAATGAAATGATCAAACTGTTAGGAAACGCTGTGCAGGCTAAAATTATTTCCCTAGTCCATGCTGCAAAGTATTACTCCATAATTCTTGATTGCACTCCAGACGTCAGTCATACAGAACAAATGACTGCGATTGTAAGATTTGTGGCTATCACGGAAACTACAAGTGAAATTCGAGAGCACTTTTTAGGTTTCATACCCTTGAATGAGACAACTGGTGCTAGTTTGACTGAAGCAATTTCTGAAAAGTTGAAACAACTCGAACTTTGCATGGATGATTTACGCGGCCAAGGCTATGATAACGGAAGTAATATGAAAGGCAAACACTCCGGAGTACAAAAGAGAATCAAAGAAATTAACCCGAGAGCGTTTTATGTGCCTTGTAGCTCACATTCATTGAATCTTGTTGTTAATGATGCAGCGCATTGTTGCTTGGAGACTACGAAGTTCTTTGCTTTGGTTCAAGAAATTTATGTATATTTTTCTGCTTCAACGCAACGTTGGAATACTCTTAAAAAACATGTAACTAACTTGACGCTTAAGCCCCTTAGTGAAACCAGATGGGAAAGTCGAATAGATGCTCTGGTACCTCTTCGATATCAACTGGGTGATGTTCATAATGCTTTAATGGACATTTATGAAGATCGTTCCTTAAATGGGCCAACAGGTAATAACTCGCGAGTGCAAGCTTTAGGTCTGGCAAAAAACATTGGAAAGTACAATTTTGTTGTAAGTGTGGCTTTATGGCACAGTATACTCTTTGAAGTCAACATAACAAGTAAGCAGTTACAATCGAAACAATTCGATTTAGCTGCTGCCAAGGATCAACTATGCAAAACTAAATTGTACTTACAGAAGTTACGTTGCGACGATGGCTTTCAGAGTATTCTAGTTGACGCCAGAGAAGTGGCAGAAGAGCTAAATATTCAACCAACATTTGAAACAGAAACTTTGCCAACTCGGTTGAAAAAGAAGAAAAAACAGTTTGATTACGAAGCGGATGATGAACCTTTGGTTTCTCCTCAGGAACATTTTAAAGTTAATTTCCATTTTGCCATTCTCGATACTGCAATCTCTTCTCTGGATGAAAGATTTCAACAACTAGAAGAGGTTACTTCTATATTCGGATTTCTCTACAACATATCCAATGTGAATGCCGCAACAAGAAAGTCTCTGATGGACGATTGCATGAATTTAGAACATTTCCTCTCAAACAATGAGGCAAAAGATATTGAAGGCCACGAACTTTGCAATGAAGTTCAAGCCATTGCTAGTAGGGTACCGAAGAACGCAAATCCACAGGATGTCCTTAACTTCATCATAAGCAATGAACTTAAAGATTGTGCCCCAAATTTGTCCGTGGCTTTACGAATTTTGCTGACTCTGCCAGTGTCTGTTGCTAGTGGTGAGCGTAGTTTTTCAAAATTAAAATTAATTAAGACTTATATTCGATCTACCATGACGCAAGAAAGGCTTCAAGGACTGGCCACTCTATCAATTGAACAAGACTTGGCAAAAAACATCGACTTGAACGAATTAGTGACTTCTTTCACAAAGATGAAATTAAGAAAAATTAAATTGTAAAATGTAAACCTTCTCTCTGTTATTTTTTCACTTTTAACTTTTCCCAATAATCTATGAAAACTTTTAGAATTAAAGTGCAAAAACAAACAAAAATGTGTAAGAAGTGGTTATTTCAGGCGGGTAAGGGGTTCAATTGAGGAAAATTGAAAAAACCTTGTTGGGGGGGGCGGCAAAAAAAATCTTGCCTAGGGCGGCAAAATGGCTTGCGCCGGCCCTGTGTACACGGGAGCATTTCCGCACTCGAATAGCATTACCATTGACGACACGTTTTCACTAAAGCCATCCGCGATTTAATATGCGACAATAAACTTAACTGTATCCATTATACGCGATATTTCAAGTATCAAACTTTACTTAATAGTTGCCAACTTTTAAACTCCTCCATTAGTTTATTAATTATTTCTCAGTCGTATTTACTCGATTCGGAGCGTCTTGATCACTTCTATTCATACATTCTTGTTAAATATATAGATAACTTTATGGCAGCCCTATATATATGTATATATATATATATATATATATATATATATATAAAAAGGAACGTTTACAAAGCTACACTTGAAACTGATTGTAATTGCTTGTTTTTGAAATACAAATGTAATTCAAAAATATGTTTACATCAATTCTTCTGTAGTCTGAATGATTATTTGTCGTTGCTTTCCACGCTACCGTTAAGATTATTTTACTTATATCTCAACTCCGAAACACGATAGAACGTGTTCAAGGATGTTCTGTTGCTTTGTGCGTTCGGAGCACTATGCGGAGCTGGAGTTAAATACGCAGCCGAAAATGATTGTGGTTATATGCTATAGGTATGAGTTATGTAACTCGATCGGAGTTGGAAATTAAGAATTGGATATATATCCGCAGTCGGAAAGGACACATGTACATGTATATCCAAAATTGCTCTGGCGGAGTTGATTTGTGCATCTCTAAATTGAATGCAGTATTGGCAATGTTCAGCGGCTGTATATTCATTAACACTATTGAGATTTGTCACTTAGATTGGTGAAAGCTTCGCTCAATATGGAACATCTACCGAAACGTAATCTCGTCGATCCTAAAATCTACATCGCATTATCCCTAGAAACCCTTCTAGATTAATTTAGTTTCTAGATTGTTTGCGGAATTCTTTTACTCTATCTCCTCGCGCAAAAATAGAGTTAACGAATGCTCTACCTGCTCGTATGTCTTGCGTGTGTACACCTGCGTTGCATATAATAATTGCCTAGTACACTATGCCTGTGTTTGTACAGCTGAGATGTACGAATAGGTAGTACCCACCAACCATCAGGTTGAGGAGAGAAAGAGAAGAGACATACACAGATATAACAGGTATAGTATTCGGGACAATAGTTTACGTAGAACGCAGATGACTAGGAACGAATGCGTGTGTAGTTCAAATGCGTACATTTACATATCTTCATGTACATTATTATTATGGTGTTATTTTTCGATTAATTCGTTTTCAATAATTTTAACTGTCCACTACTAGGCTTCAAACTCGAATCTCGATATCTGACAATTCGATCATTGTAGCAACTCGGCTAGCACGGTTCATTCTATAATAAAATTTTGAATATTCGGCGAATTAATCAATAATGTAACCGGAAAGAATTAAACATTCTGTATAGAACTGTGCAGCCGTCGATTTTAGAGTGATCAAGAATGACAATATTATTTTCTCTCTTCATAACAAATGATGAAATTCGTATTAATTTTTTTCGAAGAAATATGCGACTTAATTAAATCGATAAAAAAAAGACGACTTGAAATTTTCTTCGACTTTTTGACATTATTATTAGTACCTGGGCGACCGAGCTTTGCTCGGTATTTCCTTTTTTTTTTTTGTAACTTCTTAACTTCATTTTAATCTTACGCATATTCGCAAAACATGAAATATTTACGAAACTAATTTATGAATTCACATTTGTGAATGTGTAAAGCCTCTTCCCATACAACTTCACTTTTCAATACTGAACGTAATAAAAATGTAGAGGTCGTTCGAATTCCCTTTTCCGGATGGTCGGGAAAATGTTTTCAATGACTCTGCACACGTTGATTTTTATGAATTCATTTCTATGCGCTTTTTATTAGAAAAATTATATTTTAGGTATATAGAGTGGTCAGGTTTATCTCTATCGGGATTTATTCATTATAAAAACAAATAAAAAGCGTCTTGTAATTTTACCTGTGATGATCTGCTATTTTCCGACCGATTGAAAAAAATTTCCGACTAAATCACTGCGAAATATAATAATAATAAGGGTATAATATAAGGGGTTTTTTAAAATGTGCACAACATATTCTCAGTAATTTTCTTTCACCAACAAATATATAAATACGCAACACGTTTAATATCTGTATATGTAAATAGGCAAAGTCCTAACCAATTTTCTTTTTCTTTTTTTGTTTAGTAACTATTGAAATGCAGTTATTTTTTCTTATTTAAATATAAAATTAATACAAAAAATAAAAAATAAAAAATGAGCTGTTTGTTACGATATTTTCGTTTATGTTCTTTTTTGTTATATACATATATATATTTTTACTAAATGCGTAACGCATGATTTTCGAACCGACATTATGTGACCTCTCGCTGATCGGCTGGGAGCCAAGACCGGTGCCTTTTTTTTGCCTATTCGTTCCTCGCCGATTTCAGGTATCTGAAATTACGCGCTAGCCTGTTTTGCCGCCCATATGTTTTATTGCTTTGCCCTACCAGTATTGACGGCGCCCGTACCCAACCAGAGCTGATAATCGACGACATTCGAAAATCAAAAAAAATAATACTAAAGGCAGAACAAATTATCTATTAGAGATGGTCGTCAAAAGATCGCGGCGCCACCCGCCAACCCTGATTCTTATTATATTGATAACATTAGAATTCATTTAAAACTCGCGAAACCGAATTTTGCCATGGATTAGAGACCTGGACAGGTCGATTTCTTGGCCCGAAATACCCCTCCTAGTGTGCAAATTTCATCGAAATCGTTAGAGCCGAAATAAATTTATATCGAATTATTGCTCGTTTAAAGATATCAGATAGATCTTCCGGTGAATAATTGTAAATAATGCCGTAATTAAATCGTATTTACCACAAAACTTGTTTTGTTACTCGTATTTAAAATAATCACATTAATTTCATCTCGGCAATGCTCCGTATTCGTGGAGCGCATTAATTTATCGTTTACCGCGAATATCTGATTTTCGAAACGTGCTAGCGTAAAATTAATCTGAATATTTTTAATAATAAAAAAACTTCCACGTTAAATGTTTCAATTGCAATATTATTTACAATGTCTCCACGAAGTAGAGAAGCAGATTCTATGATTTTATTATTAACGCCGCTGAAGAGACAAATGGTTACAACACTAAGAGAAGTATATGTTTTCGACGGAAGTATTACATCTCTGTGTAGACGAACATTCGTTTCAGATGAATCGCCGTTGGGAATAAGGGACGAAAGTTTACAACTGTCTACAGTTATTCACTATTTCGCTACAGTTGTGAGCTTTTGTAACCATTCTAGAAACTTTACTGCCCCCAATAATTGACATTTTTGTTACCCTTTACTTCTTTTTCAATTTTTATCTAATAACAGTACTCTTTTTGAGTACAACCAAATGCAATGGCGCAAGGCACGTTAGGATAATTGTAGGCTTAAAGAATAAATTTCTAAATCATCTACATCTTATACACTGAACACTTTATTTTTACTATTCGTCTAAACATGCGGCCATATTGTAAACAATCATAGCACTGTATTCGAACGCCAGCAGTCTGAACAGAAATTAATCGGACAATCTCCAAATCGTGCCTCTTAGTACATTATGGAAAGCTTAATTACACGATCCACGATATACCCCTTATATCTGAGATCTATTGAACTCACTTCAAACAGTCAAACAAACAGAGGAAAGAAATTCCAATGCATTTCGAGGAATTTATTCACCCCATGCACGTTGCTCATTAGATGGCGCTACATTCTACGCTGAAACAGCTCTCACGACTAGAATGGTAACCAGCTACCATAGACCATAGCACACAGTTGGTTAGGTTAGGCAGTAGTATTCCGTTAAGGTAAAAGAAAATATAGATAAGTTTTGTTCTGGGCAAATGTGTCCATAATTGACGAGCCCAGGAGAAAAAAAAAAAATATTAGCATTGCACTCTGCATTTTTTGAGTCTCGCTACTTCCTCCACTTCGTGGTTCTCTTATTGTCTCCATTATTCGCCGGTGTTCTTAAGCCATACTTTATTATTTTCCTCCCGTTTTCATTTTTCGTCGGTTTCCTTGCCGAATTGTCCTCTCCACTCAGACGAAGAGCCTATTTGCAATGTTGATTGTGTGTTTATTAATTGTTGATCTCTTTTCTGCCTTGTACCGCAATTTGCTGCGAGTTGATCTACTCCGTATTGCGCCTCTTATATCCGGTCTTTTCCTTTCCGCATATAGTTTCCACTGTTTGTTTTGCTTCCTACTAACAATTTCAGACCGCAACGAGATATAACCAACTCTGTTCCCTTTCTAACTGTTTCTGGGTAGAGTTGGTTGATGAGTTAAAAAAAGAGAAATAAAAATGAAAACAGAGTCCGGGTGGTGTCAAAGGTTCGTGGTATAGGGCGATTTGGCGTCTAAAACAATTCTTCTTACGATACTAATCGATAGAGCTACATTCCCATAACTATTTCTAATAGCATACGCGCTCTGTAGCGAGCAATGAATTGGCTTGCCATCCTAAATAAGAATTCATATTTTTTGACTTTTCATAAACTGATTATTTGTTGGAAAATTATTAAAAAGTTTTCAAATGTCTTTTTTGTTGTTCTTTTACATTTAAGTTAAAATAAGCGTAAACTATTTATTAATAGATATATTCGTATTATGTTAATAATAAACATTAGCTAGAAACAAAATATATTCTTATTAAAAATTAATACACCGACATGTTTCAGAGATAATGTGTTCCATAAGCATGGTGAAAATATATATTATTATTTTCTGCATATATTGCACATTACACGGCGAGAAAAATGTAAATTATATAGGTATAAGTGAAAAGGGACGAGAAAGACCGATCTGGATAGCTCTGTAAATTCGGAATTTAAATCGATATCTGAATCTACCATTGTACCTGTTTACTCTATCTGTAAAATAAAAATTGTATTTGTATTTTGCCACAGTTATTTTGCAGGAATATTCGCGGCAATTCGAATCCCTATTAATGCGGAGAGATTAAAATCCACTATGAATTCATCCAGCTATAGTTTTAGCTTATAACTGTCTTCTTTCTCTTTTTTTTTTATCCCCCTTGGGTTTGCTATCCGAGAGCATTAGCCCAGCAAAATGGAATAGATGCATGGAATAGAATAGAAATTATATTTTTATTTTGTCGGCAATGGAATCAAGGAACACCCCTAGGACAGGAACAACTGAGAGAATAGGTAGAGAAAGAACATAAGAGGCGTTGAAAGGAGCAGGAAGACCACGCTTTAAAAGAGGATAATAAAGCAACTCACGCTCGCGAGATAAACCAGAACACTCGAAGAGCACGTGATTCGAATCACAAACATACTGGGAACCTTCAGGATCTAATGGATAATTAGGAGATTCAGCCAAGGAATAGCGATTTAGAGAAGAAGGAAGGAGGCTATGCGAGAAACGCAGACGAGATAATTAAGTAATTATGGACCGACGCAAACTGGGGAAATCATAGAACCAAGGACGAAAAGAAGAAACAGGGGATTAATCAAGAGATTAAAAAAGGAATTAGAATTAGCGAAAAGAGAAACATAAACAGAGTGCATAAGATAGCAGGATTTAGTTGGAAGAAGAATATTGTGTGCTGGAACCCCACTAATAAAATTTCCATTGGAAACAGCAGCTTTAGCAATTTCCATCAATGCCTGAATGTCCGGGAATCCAAAGAAAATCAATCTGAGTAGACGTCGATAAGGATAGATCATGGAGAAGAGAACGAATAGAAAGGATAATAGCATCAATGGAAGGAGAAGGGGAAGGTGGAGATAGCGCTAGAAGAACACTTAAAGAGTCAGAAACGATAAGGAATTTGAAAGGACTTGCAGAAGTGGAAATATAAATAATGGCCTGTAGGATGGCAACAGATTTCACAGTAAAGACAGAACAAAAGGACGAAAGTCTAAAGGACTGTGTTTTTGTTATATTGTTATCTTCTAAATAAAACCATTTTAACACTTTATATTGTTTATACTTATTTTAACTTAAATGTAAAAGAACAAAAAAAAAAAAAAAAAAGGAAGTTTGAAAACTTTTTAATAACTTTTCAACAATTGATCATTTTATGAAAAGTCAAAAAAAAAAAATTCTTATTCAGGGTGGCAGGCTAATTCATTGCTCGCTACACAATGTGTGTTATCAAAAAAAATACATACATATATGGGAATGTATGTAGCTCTATCGATTAGTGTCGTAAAAACAATTATTTTACACGTCAAAACGCCCTATACAATGAACCTCGGACACCACTGAGACTTAAAAAATGTAGTATGCAATGTCATTCTTTTTTTTTTCTTTTTTTTTTTTTGGCTTGTCAATTATGGGCATTTATCCAGCACAAGAGTTATCTATATTTTCACTGTACAGCAGAGAGATTCGAACCAGGTTCTACTGAAACGAAATACCATTGCCTAACCGGCTATGTACACTACAGTAGCTGGATATCACTCTAGTCGCGTGTGCTGTTTCAGAGTAGAATGCAGCGCCATCTAATGAGCAATGTGTATATTAGGGAATTCATTTCTTCACAGTATAGTACAACAAATAGCCCGATAGATAGCGTTCAATAAGCTTTTGTTTATGTCGAAAAATGTTCACGAAGTTATATGGCCCCCCAGGTACACAATTTTTGGAGCGGTGGTAAAAAAAACCCTTCGATTTCAAAACTTTTATACTTTTTATTATTCTAAACCAGTTGTGCAAGGTCAAGATCTAAGGATTTATTATATTTCGTTGTAGCCAAACGAGATCGCTGTACCGTGTACATTCAAATAAATTTAAAATCGAATTAATATTACATTAAGCCAAACAACGACGGTTGTCACATGAAACAGCCGTATATATGAAAGGTAACGATTTTCCATTACAAGAATTTGTAATAGAGTATACTTCAAAAAGTCGTCGCAATACAAGATGTTGCCCGGAACTGTCGAACCTGTGTTGTCCGTTTTTATTTAAATAACTTTAAGTGCGCGTACTCTCTTAGTTAAACGATGTATTTATGAAAAATTCAATGCATTTTACCTTCTAAAAACCGCGTTTGTAATATATCGTTATGAATTCACGATTGAGGGCAATAGTCCCGTTTTATTGACAAATACAGGATTGGAAAAATAAATTTATTGATTTGTCCCATTCTTCAACAGATGGCAAAACTCTTATTATAAATAACAGGAAAAAAAAAAAGGCAAAAACATTTTGAATATCAGATGCGACCTCAGTGTCCTCAGCGAATAAATTCACAGTTCGTAGGATGCTTTGCGGCATAAATCCTCTCTGTAAGCCGAAACGGAAAGAACTAACAACATCGACGTTTACCATGGTGTTCCTTAATTGAAATCGCGCATCGATCTTACCGAATGACATTGTACCGACATTTACACCATCGATCGTACTACAGACAAATCTATTCGCTTTCGGCAACTCCTTCGCACTTAAACTCAAACTTTGGCATTAATTTTGCTTTACTAAATTTCCACTCTCGTCGAACATTTTCATTTAAAATACGTTAAGATATCTTACACCGGATAAGTATAATAAACAGGACGCCGTTTTCCAAATACAATTAATAAAATCCCGATTCTGGTTTACGTCGAATAACTTTAATTTTTCGCGGCACAGTAAAACTAGCGACACATTCGATAAATATAAAAAATCTTCTATTAACTCGTCGGCCAAAGTGGGGTCACTAAAATTTGCTGACCTCGTGCTACCTTCCCGCATTTTGATATTAAACTTTATACTATATTTATTTATGAATAACAATAAATTAATTCTATATAACTTTTCTAATTTTAGTAACCCTTGATTATTTAGATCATTAGTATTAAGGCTGAAGGTTTTAAATATAGATTTTTGTAATGATGTTACGTGTCTTCAATGATATTTTGCAGTTCCCTCCAAATCTTAATCCATATGCGTTTGATATAAGGCTAAATAAAATCTACATAAATGACATGTGGGAAAATATTTCTGCAGGTAATAGAACAGGTAGTTAAGCTTTGATAACTTTCTCGAAATATATTCTGGATGCTTGGCCCAATTTAACTTGTGGTCGGTCAGTCGAACATAATTCCCAAGTATTTAATTTCATAAGTTCCGTCTATGTAATTATTATTTGGTAGTAACAATTTTAAATTGTCCCATGTTTGCGGATGATGATAACTGTAAATAATATATTTCGTTTCCTCATAATTTAACACTAATTTATTAGAACGTGTATACAATGAGTAATTCCCGTAACACCTTCTTGCGCTATATTTTGTAAAATATGGGGAGATCTAGCATCTACTAGAAGATCGAAAGTGTTTGTTCGTGTTCGTTTTCGTGTGTTATTCGCCGTATTCGATTACTTCCTTAAAATATATTGTATATATACACACACACATACACATACATCCGGCTCACTTTATTCCAGTGTTTGGTATAATACCGATTTATATATATATATATATTTTTTATGCCCCTCAAACTTAGACTCCGGACCGTGTATAATATCTAGACTATTACGGCTCAAGAGTCTCCGGTTACAGGACTGCCCTTAATCCATTGTCCTTGACGAATTGAAAAACTCCGCTCTGGTTCACTTCTGAATTCAAGAGGACATGGCTGAGATTATCAAATCCGTGTCTTGTTCTGGAGGGTTAGAATGTAGGGCAATTTATGAGAAAATGATCAATCGCCGGTGGTTCTTGTGCGCGGCAGAAAGGACTAGTGGTTGAAGGGTGACCGCTCACCAACAAATAGTCGTGGGATAGTCGCGTGTGGCCGAGGCGTAAGTGGTTGAGCGCGCACGAAAATATACTCATAAGGTCCCCTGAGGGGGAACCATCGCTCTACGGACTTCTTGATACTTTGGCGGTGGGACAGGGTGGAGATGTGTTTCCCACTGTTCCATTATTTGACTTCATATTGCATCTGATATTTGAGGAGGCCCGAGGATGTTATGTGGACTGGGGCTGAGCTGCTGTGTTCGCTTTTTCATTCCCTGGGATTCCAGCATGACTTGGGACCCCCAACACGATTAAATTATAACCCTTTGATTGCAGCTCCATGAAGAGTGTCAGGACTCGGCCTCCTCGGGGTTCCATCTCATATCATCTTAGCCGTTACTAATGAGTCTGTTTTCAATAGTATGTCACGGATTGATTCTGTGGACACCAGGATTATTTCCAGAAAAAACGTATTAAGTATAATTCGGCATCTAGAGTTGAGCAGTAATCGCTCAGACGGATGGTCGTCACTTCTCCCTTCACTTCGAAGACGCAAGCGGTTGGTGACCGGGTGCTGTTTTTGCTCCGTCTGTATAACATTGCTTGGCGTTGCCGTAATGCCTTATTGTTTTACACGCGTCTTGGATGAGTTGCTCCGACATGCCGTTGGACTTATACGTTAGCAGAACCGATAGGTTAACTGCTACAGGCTCGAGTTGTTGTCACAAATGTAACGAACTGGTAGCTGCTGCCCGGCACATTCTGCGGAGTCATTGGACATTCGGGAGTAGCTTGGTGAGACCCGGTAGCGAATCATTAGTGAACGCTGCGAGCAGGGGGGTCCGGGATGGGTATAAGGCAACTTTATGAGTGCGATATTGCACCGCAGGGTATGCAGGGAACGATAGAATTACAGTGGAGGAGTGCCCGTGCACAGATACTACTACACGCTATTGTATGATGGACTTCCTAGATGATTCGTAGTGCAGAGTGGCGGATGGCATCCAGTTTTTTCAGGTTACTTAGAGAAGCTGAGGAGTACACCTGGCACCCGTAATTTATTTTACCTAGGATCAAGGATTTGTAAACATTGGAGATTAAATTGGAGTGAATATTGAGTTGAGGATTGGAGAGATATCGCGGATTATTGACAGTGACTTTATACATTCAGATCTTAGTTTATCAATGTGTAGGTGCCAAGTTAATCTGCTATCAAACTCCAGGCCTAGGAACCGGGCAGAGAGACAGTTCGGAATTATGGCGTTGTTTATTTGAGAAGGGGTTCTATTGGCCACAGATATTAGAATTGGCCAACACTATCTTTGCGGGAAAAAAAAGTTTAGACCATTGACTTCTGACCATTTTTGATGTTTGGAGACAGTTTTCTGAAGGATTGGGTGAGATATTTGTGGATCGCGAGACGCTAGATTATATACATACACACACACACATACACATACATCCGTCTCATTTTATTCCGGTGCTTCGTGAATTAGGTCGTTTGCTATTGTGATTGAAGTTAAGTACATGCATATACGGTTATTCGATATACTAGATGCGAATAATATGTCTTTCAAAGGTATCAGGCTGTCGATACAGTGTACACAGTCTTTTAGTTTATCATCTTTGTTAACTTGGATGACGAAAGCTTGGTCACGCGACGGAAGTTTACCGAATAGAACAGTAGAAGCATATGATAAAGCTGGTTTACTGTTTGTAGACATGTTGGAGCTGGTGGCGTTTTCCGCCATACAGGCGGTTAGCGATAATGGAGCTTCTCGTTTGCATCGAAATTATCACAAAAAAGGTAAATTTAACAATTATTGAAAGAATAACGTTACAGAAGTTTAAGTTGTCGTCTGAGACGACAGTCTATACTGCTGAACTATTAGCTATAGATAAGGCTTTGGAATTTTTAACAACCTCACATGATGTCGGTAAAAGGTGCACTTAATTATCAGTGACAGTCTATGTTCACTGTCAGCGATACAATTACACTTAGCTATAAATTACATCCGCTGGTACATGTAATAATAAATAAATGTCTTAAGATGATTAATAAAGGAATGAATTTGAAATTTTGTTGGATTCCGAATTAATTTGGAATAGAGGGAAATGACAATGCTGATCTATTGGCCAAGGAAGTTGCTTCCAGAGTCGTTCCATTTCATCCCTTCTGCTGATTTGTTTCGGAAAACTAGAAGAGACCATCAACAAAATTAGATAAATATAAAGAATAACTCAAACCTAGGTAGGCACTATAATACAGTCTAACCAACTATTCCGTCAAGATCATAATCATGTGCCGCTAACTCTATCCCTGAGAGGCTTATTAGGAAGTTTGTTACCTTAATCTGTTGTACGCGAGTTACACAAAATTTTCAAAGTCAAACGTGAAATCCGATTTACAGCAGTCATGCATGATGTGATTAGTTACTCGGAGGGTATCAATCATCTGTTATTTTCCTGTAAATTAATAAGAAAGATTATTTTCTGCGTTCTTAAAAATCTACCTGATTCATCTCTCTCTGTAATTTTCTTAACATTTTCAATTATTTTCCTTCTAACGGAGTTACTCCTTCTTCTTGAAACTCTTTCATTATACTCTCTACCCCCAAAAAATACCCCCCTTCGTCTCATCCCCCTGGCTTCGTGTCTTAGGAAATTGTTTGAAACTCAACAGATGCTTGGTTTGTTAGCTCGAGCGCAACAATATTTTCTCTTCCAATATGTTCGGCTTTCGTCGAGGTTTAGGTCCTGCTGATTGTTGTGTCTGTCTTTCTCTGACGCATACATACAATTCTTACATCAAGAGGCAGTTTACTTTAGTTGCATTTATTAACGTTTTCGGTGCTTTCGATAATTTTTTTTTTTTTTTTTAATTCTACGCCTAGCTGTTGAGCTATTAATAGACGTTATGACGTCCACTTCAATGGCACTCCTTCCAGCAAAGGGGTGCCTAAGAGGAATATCGAGGTTAGTTGATCACAAATCCATTGGTTTTACTCATTACAACGGACGTAATTTAGTGGAATTATCGGGCAGTCTAACCGCTGATCGTATAGCTTCATAGCGTGTTTCATCACATTAGCGACATAAGGAACGTCCAGGTCGAAATGTAGAGTTTTATTGGAAACAAACCATGGAACATCTGCCATCAGCCGTAATGCTCTGTTCTAGAACTGTTGTATTACTGTTATGTTGGTCTCGGCACTGTAGCCCCATATTTGACAACTATGTTTGCAGATAAGGGCTAATATTTGTTTATAGATTAAAACTTTATTTTCTAAGGTTTGAATGGCGACCAATTAGCCAGTACATTTGTCGAATTTTGAATTTAATTAATTTCTTTCGGTTTGAATATAGTTTTGCTATGTTAGATTTTTATCTAGGTGTACGCCCGAGTAAGCATTTAGCACTGCCACTTGATGGCAAAATTTTACTATTGATTATAATATCTTTGGTACGATATTTCTCTGTTGGTAAAGATTACATTTTTAGATTTATCTTCATTCATTTTTCTTCGCCATTGTTTACATCACGCAGATACTTCGTTTAACGAGTTTTGTAGGTTTTTACTAGCATTAGTAGGACACTGGATGCTACAAAGTATAGCAATAGGATCCGCTCTGACTGCGTTTCCATGTGTAGCTTATCGGTAGTCATTTAGTTATAAAAAAATCAAGTAAGTCGGTAGTTTTCTGATGTCATTTAGCCAGTATGTAGCCGAGCCAGTGCTCAGTACCTGACATCTATTATTTTCTAGAGTATTCAATAGTTCTCCTTCTTTAGTTGTAGTTATTCTAGATGATGCCCAGTATTTGTATTTTACATTATGGTCTCCACCTATTATGTATTTCGTTTTCGGTAAGTTTTGTTTGATATATAATCGTTCTAGATAACCAGACCATGTAATACTGTTGCACTTTAATTTCTGCGTTTATTGAGTCTTTTTTTATTAACTTTTTAAATTTCATATTTATTTCTGCCACCACTGTCTGTGTAGGTTACTGGTAAATTCATCCCGTTTTTTTCTCTTTTTTTTTGTCTGTTTGAATTATTCGACATATTCTATTTCCAATTAATTAAGTAATGATTTATGCTTAATTAAATTTATTAATTAAACATAATTAATTTCTATACGTTAAACTGTTAATTTAATAATTTTTATTTACTTTAATTTTCATTTTCGTCTGTTTAATTTTGTTTTTTATTTTTTTTTCTGGAAATATTCTCATACACACACATATATATATACACATATATATACATATACATATATATATATATATATATATTAATTACAACGTAATTCTTAGGCTACCCCCCATTCGAAAAAATGTCCCAAAAAAATGTCCCAGAAAAATGTCCCAATTTTATGTAACGTTTGTTATATTTTGTAGGATTTTTGTTATTGTTATTTAAAAAATGTCATAATTTTATGTAATGAAATATGTAACGAAAAATGTAACGAAAAAATGTCTTAATTTTATATAACGGAAGTTAAATGTTAGAATAGGATTTTTGTGGTTATGTTATTTTTTGTGTGTGTTGATGCCAGTAAGAATTACGTTGTAAATTTTGATCATTTTATACAAAGTATAGAAGAAAAAGAGACAGAAATGAAATCAAGAGGGGTCAAGGAGCACAGCCTCTTGCGAGGCCGAAGTGGCCGAGTTATATATATATATATATACATATATATATATACATATATATATATATATATATATATATATACATATATATGCTGTTCATTTTAATTATAAATTTAGAATCAATGCAAATGGTACAATCGATATTTAGCAGATATATCAAATTCTCGATTTTTTTCGGCATGTTTTATAATTAAATTAATTTTGAAATTCATTTAATTTAAATATTTATGTAACAATGAAATACAATAAAATAACTTACAAATATAAATAAAAATTTTGTAAAATAAATCACTATTAACACATTTTAACACAATTTTGTTTGTATTTAAATTTTAACTGAAAACAGAGAAATAATAAAAATCGTTTACAGTTCAAACCGAAGGGGAAAGTAGGAAGAGTTTATAAGAGTGTTTATAGCAGTGATTAAAAAAAAGAAGAAGATATGTGCAATATGACGAAAAATGCGCGGACGAAAGCGTGGGTAACATCAAATGCCGATGGAAGAAGTCGTTGCGGGTTTGTCGGGATTATTGGCACACGCTCTTGCGAGAAACACGTGTTTAAGTTGGGATAAGTATTTAGTTTTCAAGATGATGGGCGATAATATGCGTCATGGGAAACACGACACTAATTTGTGTTTACTCAAAAAACTTGATGCCTTTTTTTTTTTTTTTTTTTTGATTTTTTAAGGTGTGTCGTATATTACAACGTTTTTTTTTTCAGAGATCTTCAAATAATTAATATCCCTACTACGTCGTACATCTTTAGACAAAAATAATGAAAATTTTATAATTTTTCATGTACCGATGTCACGCGGTTAACCAAAAGAGCGTGCATTCAATTTTAATAGTCTAATTTATAATTTTGTTTTATTTATTTTGTCCGGAATTTTCCGGGAAATCGAAATGTATCGATAACTAAGTTAGAAATCTCGCAAATAAGTAAATGAGAATCCGTAAAAAAAAATCCGCAAAAACGTGGACTATTAACGAGTGAAATTTAAAAATTGCATTAAATTAAAATATCGCCGTAAACTTTCGGAGCCACTTGGCGTGTAAACGGTAAAGTGTAAGTATATATCGATTGAACGTGTGGAACAGAAAACTGTCTGACAGAACTAGAGGCGACGCCGAGGGAAACTACGCGAGGCTCGAATAAAAAGGGCATCATTTGGGGAGGAACGAATAATGTAGGTCAATTTCGGAAAACGACGCTTGGCAAAAGCTGCTTCGAAATCCCGCTTTCATCTGGCTGCTCGCTTCGCAGTTGAATTAAACAAAGTCGCCAATCGGCGCGGCCTGTTTCACAAGTTACAGCTTGCGTCTTATCATTTCTCTTCGTTTACATCTGCGTGCCGAAACATCGATGTTCCCTAACGATAAACTAACTTCCTGTTTAATGAATAATAAATTGCTAACCATCTCGTGCGAATTTTTCGACTAAGCTCTATTTGATTTTCAAAACGCAGCACACCTAGCCCCCTGCGTAATTCGAAATTCGAACTGTACACCTTCAGCTTTGCTTAATGAAATGTACCGGTCTAATTACCGCATTTGTCGTAATTGAAAATTTTACGCTCAACTCTCTAACCGTTCTGTAGGAGCGTCTATGTAGTATAATTTGCTGTTCCATCTCGCCGTGACTTCGTGACATCAGCAAAAATGCTAATAAAGGTACACACTAAAAGATGAAATAATGAAGGGGCGACGACGGATGCGGGGTGACATAATTTTAAAAATAGCAATTTAGCCAAACAACAGAAAAGTAAATGAACTTAGTCGCATGTGCAATGCGAAGAAATGGACACATGGCTGGTGAAATGCTCGCCATGCGATACCAGTTTCATCAGTTGCATTACATATTAAGATCGAATGGTTCTGTGTGCCACCGCTACACTTTGAAGCGTAGTTCTTTATTTAATAATCTCTTTTTTTTAGCTCTTCGCGTTAAATTAATTTAATTTGCACAGAAAGATAAACTCATAAAAAGTACGGCCAAGTTCAGTAGGCTAATAGACCATCTAGTAGTATAATTTAATTTCCAAGACACCAAGCTCGCCTCTTCTTCGCGGTACCATACTCAGTTCCCGAACGTAGATGACTACCTATTTCCAGTTGTATGTATGTAGCGTCTTCGTGGACATTCAAAACGTGAGTGTACATGCAACACTGCATACTCTGATATTGTAAATGTTTGATTTGATATAGGTGCAGCGTGTCCCAAGTGTGTGTCTGCCTACTGTACACCAACTAGCGCGCGTGTGATGGTTTTTTTCCCTTTGCCATTGCCGTTCATACGATTCTCCATTAGTGATTGTTTAATTATTCGTAATAAAAATTACTAAAGCGTCATCTGAGATGGACCCCCTCCGTGGCGGAAGTTTACCAGCAAGTAGCCTATCGCGCAACGACCACTTACTGTTAACAAGTTCGTACTAATTTTCAATTTCCTGTTTTCATTTTTTCAAGCTTTTCCTTACTTTTCCTTCCTCTTCCTGTCTTTCCTAAAACGTGTTTCCTCGCAGAGCGACGGCAGAAGTGCATTTCTTTTTTTTTAACTTTGTCTTCGGCAACTGTCCTACAGACGTTACGTCGACTTGATCCGTTTTTATTGCGCATCAAGTCCGTTTATCGAAATTGAAGCAGCCTTACAACTCTCTACACTTCGAATGCATTCAACCTTTTTTCGCTTTCTGCATTCATTTTTCACGTTTTGGATAGAGATAAAATGGACCACGCGTAATACTTCTCCGATTTAAAATTCCAACTGTAATTTTCGATTATTTTTCAACACTTTTTCTTTGTAAATTTCAAAAGGATCGAAAAAGATTATATCGTAAAACAAAAAACCAATGTCACCAAATTACATTTCAATAATAGTGTGTGGATTTTTTTTTCCCGTCATTAATTTCGAACGTAAAGAAATAGACGATTTAACGAATCAAGTTTACGAATATTTTCGCAATTTTATCCCTTATTCTGCTAATTAATAAAATTACACATCGGTATAATTACGATTTTCGAACCTTCGCAATAATACGCCTCTTCGTACTTTCAAAAGTTTATTTCAGTCTCCAATGCGCTTCGTTAATATCGCCGTAAAACTGAATTTGCCAACTCCAAAATCTTACAAAAATCTGTTACTTTCCAAAAGAAACCGATAAAAACCTCTTACAATTTCACGGGTCGGCTCAAAGTTTTTACTTAAAGCCAGTTTAATGGTTTTTCTTTTTATTCCTAATTAGGAACGTATGGCAAAATTTTACGCTACAATTTAATAAAATTACCTCCTGTCGACGTAAATTTTTGCTATTGTACACCGTTACTTTTTAGTATTTGTCCAGTGCATCCCATAAAATTATGAAAACCATTTTTCTGCTTCCTCCTTCACAACTAATATCCCTAATCATAAGAGAGATGCGAACACAATGAGAGTTAGACAGATATTAACAGACGTACAAATTAAAAAGTTTTATCACGAGCTCGTTTTAATTTAAACTCAAGTTGTCCATAGAGCACTACTATAAGTATCTTTTTCAATGTTCCTAAAAAAAAAAAATGATGATATTCCCCGACAATGCCACTTGGATTATTACTCGTATATACGAGGGGCATTTCAACCGCCACGCTTTCAGATCTCAGCTCGTGGTAACACTGGCGAGATAAACAGTATACAACATTGTATTCGAGACAATTATGAGAGTAACTGGTAAAAATTTCAAGATCCTAATTAGCACGCCGTCAGTGTTCGTTTAACCATGGAGCTACACCATTACAGTGAGCGTTCGGTTTCTTTGGCGAACAACGTGCAGAGTTACTTGTTAGCTCGTTACGAAAAATTTTTTTTTTCGGGTAAAAAAATACACGACCAGTTGAAAAATACGTACGCTGATAATGCAATTTCGGAATGATCCGTTCGTGAATGGATTCAGCATTTTAAGCCGCGAAAATCGATACCATGGTGTGGGAACGGGTAAATTCACCGCGGCCGAAAAATTAAGAAGTCTGCGAAGAAGCTTATGGCCACGGTCTTTTGGGACTGCCAGTTTTGATGTCGAATTTATGCCTCGAGGTACCACCACGAACTTCGATAGTTACTGCCAAACGTTGGATAATTTGAAAAAAGCTATAAAAAACAAGCGACCGGGCCTTCTGACGAAAAAACCAATCTTGATCTCTCCAGCATACCGAAAAATGGAAATGGTTGGTCTTCGAAAACCCAGCATACTCCTCGGACCTGGCGCCATCTGATTTTCATCTTGTCCTCTTGTTGAAACGGGTTTTGGGTGTACGCAACGATTCAACAATGATGACGAACTCAAGAAAGAACAACCTGATAAATTAGTTACAAAAGTTGGACGCGTAGCAGTACCAGCTCGGCATAGGAAAACTCCGTTTATCGTTACGACATATGTTTTAATAATAATGACGATTATATCGAGAAATAAAGAATTTCATGACGAATCAAATGTTGAGTTCATTTTTTTTGAAGTTCAATTCTCCGAAGAGTAGTGACGGAGACTTTTGAAACGCCCCTCGTAATTACAAAAAAATCATCTTTTCGACTTTATTTCTATTACCCCGTATATAAATATGTATATATATATATATATATATATATGTATGTGTGTGTATAAAAGAAAATGGTAGTCTTAAAACTCTTTTAAAAATTATTTCAAAATGTTGAATGCGGGACCACACACGCTTGTATATATTTAAATATTTATATATATTCCATAATTTCTCTTGTTGCTAACTTGTGGAAAATATTAGACGCGCCGTCACATTTTACATTTCTGCGTCATATTCTTAAAAATCTCTTACCATTCAAAACTTTTAAGGTTTCGTATGAGTATTGTTCCAAGTTTCACCCGCGCCCGTATTTTAATTTTTTTTTTTTTTTATATATATCAAAATGTATAAATCTTACGCGTTACCTCTTTACCTTTGAATTTCGAAATTTTCTTATTATTTATAATTCAGGAACAGTATCAAATTCAGCTGTTTAGATTAAACAGATATTACGTCAAAATTTAACAATTTTAAGCCTGTTCGGGACTTTAAAAAATTTTCATTTACCAGTCAAGAACGTTGTGTGTGTCAAAGAGAAATTTTAGTTTTCTGTCTCTTATAAGTGAGTATTTTGATTTTCATAGAAATGTAGTTAAAAATTTTTCAAATTCAGGCTCATCTGAGACTTCATGATTAAAACTTTTCAATGCTTATTTCCTTATTTGTATGTCTATTGTATCTACAAAGTTTCAACCCTCTTCTCTTTTTGTAGTATTACGATTTTGATAGAAATATATCGAAAAATTTAGAACTTCAAGTCTGATTTAGGTATAGAAAATGTCTTACAATTTCTTATTAACGAGTTGTGTGAGTGTTGTACATAAAAAATCCAGCCATTTACCTGTTCAAGTTATTTAATAGAATGATTTAAAAATTTCAGAATTCCGATTCAGCTAAAGCGCCGAATTACGAATTTGTCTTAAGATCTACATAATTATCTTGTAATTTAACAGGTAGAGAACGTTAGTAAATTTCAGCTCTCTACTTTAAATAATTTCAAAATTTTGAGCTCATTGAGCAGTTTTTCAACTATTTAATTTTTGTGTGTTAATGACAGGCGGGGTTACTAGTGTAGCAAATTTCAGCTTTCTGTGTTCCATAGAGATGTTGCTCAGTGCATTTCGATTAAACCGAATATGTCAGTGTGTATATATGCGCATGTGGGAGGCATCCAATTTCGGCTGTACTCGTACTTGTCTTCTGGTAGGAAGTTGAAATTTCGGTAATTAATTATGTTTATATATCTGCATTAAGTTACAGCGCCTTCGAAAGTCTATTTTTGAGCTTTTCGACGGATTTATACGTGTATACGACGGCGACAGACTGTTTTTCTAACTTAGCTAGGCGTGCATTACCGCACGCATGTCGGTTTATAATCAATCGGTAATAACCGTTTCTGCTATATGTCACTCGGCCTTCGCCGAAATTATAATCTCAGTTTACTGTGTACAGAAGAGCGAACATTAAATGTATATATGAACTTTTCGAAAAGCGATTATTTCGATTTTATATCCCGCTTAATTAATTCAAACGAAATATTAAATAAATTCTTCATCGGTCGGTGTAATTTTAGAAATATTTATTATAGACTAATCATTTAACGTGAAATCTTAATCATAGTAATTTGAAATTAAGTACAAATATCAGAAATTTAAAATGTATAAACGATAATACTATATACTGAAATTAGAAACCTCCGTATCGGGCGGCACAGATGATCAGATAAAATTGAATAATTACGAATATGAAACAGTACAAAGTGCCCGGTCGAAACAAACTCTAAAGTGTGCTTTTATAATTTGTTTGTTATATTTGTATTTTATTTCAAATTACGATAGTACGTTTTTGTTTGCACTTATGGTATTAAATTGAAACAAAGATATTCTGAAGATATTGTTCACTGCCGATGCAGACAACTGTGCGTTTTATTTAGGACCGTGATAGTATGGCAATTACAAAATTCATAAATAATCGCGCATGACGTCATTCACAAAAAAAACTCGTCGACGAATATTATGCTTACGGCAAAGTAGTATTTTACCGTTCGAATAAATCGCGGGAAGGTAAAGTGTTCTTTTTTACTTCTTCTTGCAGTATACATGCATACTGTAAATGAGTTTTGTTATCATTACAGAGTTTTTACGTTACCGACTATATAGAGACGCGTAAACTTGTAGTTATGAAATTATAAAGGACTAAAATAAATAAGAAAACATGGTAAATGGTTTTATTCATTTTTGAAATAAAAAAAATATATTGCTTTTTGCGTTACGAGATCGATCAGTTCTGTCCTGGAATCCACGCGAAGGTGATGCGATCGGAGACGGCGGATGTGTAACTGAAATTATATATTTGGCGATAGAGTTGGGCGTTTGTGCTTTGGCAGGTCTTCCTCCATTTAATTCAAGATTATCTCATCTTTTAAAATGCGCATAAATTGGAGCGCCCATCACAATTTTCCTATTAATATAGCGCCCATCACAATTTTCCCATTAATGAAACGCCCATCACAATTTTTCCATTAATATAGCGCATATCACAATTTTCCCATTAATGTAACGCATATCACAATTTTCCCATTAATATAGCGCCCCCTCCCCCCGCGGGAGTTTTTCTCATTTTTTTTTTTTTATTTAACCCTAATTAAAAACATGTAACCATTACTTATTTACGATCCAAATATTGTGTCAAACTATATTCGTAGAATTGTTTCGTAGCGGACTTGTGGCAACACTGCGATGGTGCTCGTCAGGGAACATTTCCGAGTCAGTATATTCAGGTTTCATAATGATAGCATGTACATATATCTCGTGTTCTGTGATCGTTTAAACAAAGTAAGATTTTTACACGTGTCGTGAAAACGTGCGATGTAAATACCGAACAACGTATCGTGATCAAATTCTTGGTCAAACGCGGAGTAAAACCATCGGAAATCCTCGTACAGTTACAAGACGTATTTAAAGAAGACGCTATGTGAAACAACCGACTCTGTTTTCAAGTGGGATAAGCCGGTTTAAAGGCGATCGTGAATCAGTCGAGGACGATCCGGGCTGCGACCGTCTTTCTACCGCAAAAACGGCGGCAAATGTTGAACGAGTGCGCATACGCGTGCTCCAAGACCGTCGAGTGAGTTGTCGAATGTTAGAAGAAAAGTTAAACATAAACCGCGAGACCATTCGGCAGATTTTAAATGACGATCTAGGGATGCGCAAACTGTGCGCCAAGATGGTTTCAAAACTGCTCACAGCTGAGCAAAAAGAGCTCCGGAGAACTATCTGTCAGGACCGAATTGACGCTGAAAGAAACCAATGGATATCGTCCATTATCACCACGGGGGACGAGTCTCGGGTGTTTGAATATGACCCTGAGGCCACTTAATTCTGGTGACATAGAAGAAACTATTCTTAGTTATTTGGAGGATAAAAAACAGACGAAAAATTTAAACTAATTGATGTAAGCTTTTAATAAAAAAAAAAAAAAAAAAAATGATTACACTATGTACAAATACGAATACTATTCGTATTCGCGGCAGCACGAATACCAATTTGTTCGTAATTGTATTCGAATACAATTTGTCCAATTCTGCCCTCTGTACGTAGTTATAATAGTAGATATTTTTGTTTATTTTGAATTAACAGGAATATGGTGCTCGCGTGTAATGGTGTATAGTTGATTTATTAAATTTTAAAATATCCATTAATACGATTATAAACAATAAATTTTGTAATGTAAAAATAAGGAACGAGAAAAAAGGTTCTTCCGACAAATTTCGATGAAAAGACGAGAATATCTACCTATTATCATTATTTGTACATCAGCGCAGTATCCCAGAAAATAGGATTAAGTTTCCCGGTTGCTTAGATTGCCAACTAATCTACTTTCCAGTAGAAACCGCATTTACTCCGAGCGCACTACTTCACATTGGTCAGCGAATTGATGAGAACTGAACGGATAGTATCGTACTATTTGGGACCACCGCAAAGTACTGCGAATACTCACTTGGATAATTTTAACACGTTTTTGGTAATTTTGAAGAACACATACTCGTTCTTGACAGAGGACGTGATTTTTTTTTCTTTTTAAATTTCTTTCTTTAAGTAAAACAACAACCTCCGATTATTTTTTAAAATAATGATAATGAAATTACGGTTCGTAAAATTCATCAGCAAAATGTGAAAAAAACTAGAGTTAATACTAGACGAACCGGTTCCAATATTTCGCATGCTATATCAAAGTGAAAAATTAAAATAAAATCAATAATGTGTACAGACACGTTTTATCCGACAAAAAAAGTATGAAATATATCAAAAATTACAGATTATTCCACAAGCCGTGTATAAAAGTTTACTCTATCACAAAATAAATAATTCTATAAATTTTATATTTAAACCGGTGCGGACAGATACTCTAGATTGCTACGATATGTATATCTTAAACTAAAACTTTAAAGAGCACAGGTTATCTATCCTATTAATTACGATTACTTTTAAAAGACTACATTAAACAAACAAATTCCATTTCTGCAGACAGTACACTTTGGTAATTTCGATTATTCCTCTTTTAATAAACGACCCCTGTAATCGACTACGCCTTAATATCGTTTGTAGATTTGCACCAAATACCGCCTCATTTCTCGATAACCGCGGTAAATTTTTACATTGCGTTTGAGATTGAAATCTTCATAATATGACTATCATCTATATTTACTAACATATTACCAGTTTTGAAGAAAACTATCGATTTATTCTCTGAAAATATTGTAAATATACATTCATCGGGCACCATTGCAAACGGAACAAGTTCATAATTTATATAATTAATATCGAGCCGTTTAAAATCATTAATTCTGTACGAAAGCTTTTTTTTACACTTCCGTGCCCTTTAAAATACCGACTAATTGTTACTATTACATGATTCATTTTCATTATTATCAGACCCTATTTTCATTCTGAATTCTCGGATCCTCGTGAATATTTCCCAGCTGATTCGCTTCGAAGTATGTCCTCTATGCTCCTATAATGGACTTGTTTTTACTGTTTTTACATATATATATATATATATATTAATTACAACGTAATTCTTAGGCTACCCCCCCATTCGAAAAAATGTCCCAAAAAAATGTCCCAATTTTATGTAACGCTAAATGTCCCAAAAAAATGTCCCAGAAAAATGTCCCAATTTTATGTAACGTTTGTTATATTTTGTAGTATTTTTGTTATTGTTATTTAAAAAATGTCACAATTTTATGTAATGAAATATGAAACGAAAAATGTAACGAAAAAATGTCTTAATTTTATATAATGGAAGTTAAATGTTAGAATAGGATTTTTGTGGTTATGTTATTTTTTGTGTGTGTTGATGCCAGTAAGAATTACGTTGTAAATTTTGATCATTTTATACAAAGTATAGAAGAAAAAGAGACAGAAATGAAAGCAAAAGGGGTCAAGGGGCATAGCCCCTTGCGAGGCCAAAGTGGCCGAGTTTATATATATATATATACATATATATAATCTACATATGTATATATATATATATATATAAAATCTACATATATATATATATATATATATATATATATAATCTACATATATATATATATATATATATATATATATATATATATATATATAATCTACATATATATATATATATATATAATATATAATCTACATATATATTAATGGCAGCACACCCAGGATAATGTATAAAAAGAAAACGTTATGCAAAAGCATTATGAAATGTGTAACGTTTTGAATAGAAATTGTTACGAAAATCGTAATTTTTTTTTTTATGAACAATAACATGGTCAATTAAAACTTATTCTTCTATAAGTATTATACAGATATTTGTAATATATGTATGTCATTTAATTTATTTTGCAAAGAATGTCGCATACAATGGAAACCGACCGCTATAGTAGAAGACGAACAAATAGGAATCCTACGATGCACCCATGGCCAAAGTTCAAAGGGTTGAGTTATACATATATTCTAATGAGA
This sequence comes from Icerya purchasi, assembly GCA_039619475.1. Lineage (NCBI taxonomy): Eukaryota > Metazoa > Arthropoda > Insecta > Hemiptera > Monophlebidae > Icerya > Icerya purchasi. The sequence continues at coordinate 93,615,779 of CM077115.1, forward strand.
GTACATAATTTTACCAAATCATGACACTTCAACAGCGAGCAAAATAAAAATTTCCGATTATGGTTTGACTAAAAGCATGCACGCACATATTTTACGTGAAAATGGCGAGCTTTTCATAATGTATATTAATTTATTATAGAATACTTTTTTTTTTTTTGTATATAGTATTCTTAAACAGACCTGCGCTTTTATTCGAACAAAGCATTTCATCGGATTCAGAAAATTTTTCTTTCCATTGTTGTAGGAGTAGTATGTTTTAGAAAAGGTAAAATTTTATGCCATTATTAAAAGGTATTTTGCGTTGTAATAAAAAAATTATCTTTTTACTTTTGAGTTCCGTTTTGAGAAATTATAATGTATAAATATTTCTCATTCCATATACATTTTATATAAAAAAATTTACTTTAAAAATAATATTTATTCATTTTATTTTCTATTTTTCAGAGAAAGTTTCCAATTATTATTATCCGAACAAATTAAATTATTTAGTACATTGTTAAGTTGTTTTGAGCATTTTATAAGTAGTCTATCAATATTTTAAACGTGCAATATAAATGGGCGTCATATTGATACCATAAGGTTGCAATCAATGCCTATCATTATTGCTGGGACGCAGAACGATAGAACAATCAAATTTAATTAAAATCATTTAATTACACATTTCGTGAATTATATAATGCTATTGCAAAATTCACAAAACATGCAGAATTTTAAAAAATTCGTGAAATAAGCACAATTGTTTCTGTTCATGCATTGTAAAGTTTATGTAAAAAGAAAAATACAAATGTAAAATAAAAATCACTTTGTATTTATTTTTTATTACTTACAACTTTCGTGAATCCTATGTTGCTATAATTTCAATAAATTCATACGACTTAATGAGTTTTATATTTCATTTAGTATTACATATTTTTATATTATAAAAATTTCTGAATTCAAACTTTTGTTTTTTTATATATATAACAAATATGCGTATTATAATGATGCATAATTCATGAAATGAGCAAAAGCCATTATTTGCAAAACATTTTCTTCATACTCCACGAATTATTGTACGATTGCGTTATACCGTTTACGGAATGTTTAATTTTTTGCCCATTTCATCCGATTATTATCTCATGCATGTTGTACATTAATTATCTGAATCAATGTCGTATGTCTGAAAACCCAAATTTACAGTATCTGAGCAGATATAAGAATCCTCACTCTTTTTTCTCTGACATAAATCCCGACTGAAACCTGAGACTGTGATATTACACTAAACCAACGTGTGAATCTTTGGCGCACTCGTACTCTCTAAGAATATATGTGAGACTCAAGAGGGCACATTTATTATATACTCTTTTTCAAATGGAAACTAATACTCTACAAACGCCACACAGTTTTTCCGATGGACGGATGTGTTTTTCGTGACGATGAAGACTAAACTTATTCCTTTTATTCGTAACTTTAATTCGTGGTATTTTTTAATATTAATAAAGGAGACAATAATGGCCTGGTTCAGTTAAAAGACGGGCAGCAAAAGCCTGCTGCGAAAAAACAACAGCCATTTTTTTTCGTTGAACATGCCGATTTTGTAGGAAATAGTAGAGAAAGCCGTACTAATATGTACACTTGAACGGCGAAGAAGTGGCAAGTGGTACGCAGAGGACAAAATCGATGCTGTAAGCGGTTTTATTACTTCGTAGTAAGCTGTTAAAATTTCGTTCGAGTCATTAATCTTGCAAGAGCTAGTCGCGCGTTGGCACATTTTGCAAATAGGAAAAAGAAAAAAATGTACTTTAAAGTCCGGTTTAATCGCTTCGCACTTCAAAGGCATTAAACATTATTAAAAAGTCGTTATACGTTCAGCTTTTTAGCTCATCATACAAGCGTTTTTCAGCTAAATCTGTCAAACTTTCGATGCGGACCGGGCGATAAATCGCACATTGCGTGCACCGTTTAGTAGTTGAAAGATAATGAATGTTGAAAAACTATCCCAAATTCGTAAATAATTCATAGCGTTATGAATGCTAACCAGAATACATAACACGAAATTTCAAACTGCCGGATTAGATGTAAAATCGCTTCGAGAACATTCGGCATTTTTCATAATTATGTTTATCAGCTTAGGGAAACAGAAGGATAAAATAAAAATCTACCCAAGGTTTGACCATTATGAAGGATATCTTTCTTTCCTCCGATTAATTCCTTGATAAGTAGCTTTTTTTTACCTGGACAATCATTTATCTATATCTGTTTTGCAATGTTAAATATATATATATATATATGTATATATTAATTACAATGTAATTCTTAGGCCGACGCTCATTAGAAAAAATATCCTAATTTTATGAAACGAAAAATGTCCTAAAATGTCCCAATTTTATGTAACGAATGTTAACTTTTTTTTGTGTCGATACCGGTAAGAATGACTTTATAAATTTTGATCATTTTATACAAAGTATAGAAGAGAAAGATAAAGAAATATAAGTAAGAATGGTCAAGGGGCAGAGCCCCTTACAAGGCCAAAGTGGCCGAGTTTATATATATATATATATATATACATATATATATTACAACGTAATTCTTAGGCCGGCCACCATTATAAAAATTGTCCCAATTTTATGCAACGAAAAAATGTCGCAAAAAGTGTCCCAAATAATGTCCAATATTTTAATCTTTACCGACTTCCGAAAAGAAGGAGGTTATGTGTTCGTAGCGTATGTTTTGTTTGTTTTATGTTTTTCGCCCATAACTCATATTTATATAGACCGATTTTACTGATTTTTTGTCCATTAGAAGAAGGACTATTCAACCTAGGCACCACCATGTGAGTAATGATAAAAATCGGTGAACATAAATTGAGTATTCGTCAAAAAACGTGAAAAAATGTGGTTCCTTGGATTATTTTTTATTAGTATAACAGAGGTGGTTGACTTAAAACACCATCAATTTGCAAAATTACCATGGAAATATAGCTATGTTACCGACTTCCAAAAAAAGGGAGTTCACACGTTCGTCGCGTTTTTAGAATTGCGCTGTAAATTCTAATCATTTTATACAAAGTATAGAAGAGAAAGAGACAGAAATGTAAGCAAGAGGGGTCAAGGGTCACTTACGAGGCCAAAATAGCCGAGTTATATCTATATATTGTTCGAAACTCACTTTTTTGGTGTCCCTGTTTCCTGGCGAATTTGTTAGAAACTCCCTTGTCTCAAACAGATGATGCCAATAAATAAAAAAAATAACGAGCGCCAGCAATACTCGTAGTGTTGCACTGGCATAAGCCCCTCGCGGGACACTAGGCTTTTTTCCTAAACGACTACCGAAAATAATGCCGCCTTAGAACCGCGGCGGTCGGTCTCTCCACGTTGTAGAGATATCACGAAGACCCCACGTATCCAACGAACTACATTTTGTATCAAAAAAACGTATATTCCACGAAACAACATATATAAAACCGGACTAACCAAATTGACTAAGATTGCACGTACTAAAGAATAAACAGGAACAAATTTGCACAGTAAATTTTAAACACAAAAAAAAAAAACGGTTATATTCGCGGCATGGTGATTTACGGTGCACAAAAAACGTTCGACAACGACGACGATGACGGCTACTAGCACAGTAAAACACCAGATCGAACACAGTGCTTAGTGCGACGGTAACATATGCTGAAGCTTTTCGAAGAACACTTCTGTCTAGATCACCGCACATACTACCCTGCCCGATTTTAGCGGGATTTTTCAGTCTGTCTGCAGCTCAACGTTACTCGACACACACAGTACCCGCGCTTTCGCCGCAAGCACAAGTCACTGTCTCAGCTCTCGACCACTACCAGCCAGACACTAATGCGTCTCTACCCCGATGCGACCGTTCAAATGGACTCGCAACTGAACATGGGGATTTTTGGTTTTGGCCGATTAAGCATTCTTGACATAACAAAGCGGCGATGCAACCTAGAACGACGTTTGAGAGATCATGAATTAATGAAACACGGTCAGGGATTAATTTCTAACTCAAACGTCGTCAAAAGATAGCGCTACGCGTACCGAATCCATATCAATATGTATACGTATGTGTATCTATTAATTACAACGAAATTCTTAGGCCAGCTCGCATTAAAAAAAATGTTCCAATTTTATGTAACGTTTGTTATATTTTTATTTTTAATCGACTTCCAAAAAGAAGGAGATAATGTTTCTTTTTTTTATGTTTGTTCATGCATAACTCATATTTACATACATACATATGTATGTATGTATGTATGTATATATACAGTGACTCCCAAAAAGATCCGCACAAGTAAGAAATTTCGTTTTTTTACACTGTAGAGACAATAAAAAATTTAATGAAAATTAAAAAAAAAATTTTATTAATAGTATAACATCACAGTCATACAGATCACATAATAAGAAAAAAAGATAACGAGAAAAAAACCGAAAAAATAAGTTGTATAAAAAAAAGTGAAAAAAATCATCGCTCAAAAAGAACCGCACAAAATCGAAAATGCGAGGAAAAAAGCGAAACGCACTAGAAATTTAAGTTAAAAAACTAACTTAATATTTCGTTGAATATCCTTTTTGGTCAATTACGCACTGTAGTAACCTATTTGGCATACTACTTACAAGTTTACCTAAGTATTCTTTGTGCAGTTTTATCCACTCTTCGTCAATTCTTTTCTTCAGCTCTGCTTTAGAAATAACCGGCGTCTGATGAACTCGACGGTCCAATTCATCCCGCAAGTTTTCAATAATATTTAGATCCGGTGATTGAAGAGGAGGATGGATCACTTTTTGGCACCGGTAGAGCTGCCATTCTTGCACAATGCGAGCTCAATGTTTAGGATCATTGTCCTCATAATATTTAAACGAGTGCAGGATACCCATTGTCGCGGCACTTTTGTGCAAATTGGCTTTCAACAGCTCCAAATATCGACGCGAATCTAGAATTCCAACGATAAATACTAATTCGCCTAATACATGGGCTAACCGACACCCCCAAACCATCACTCCGCCACCACCGTGCTTTATTGTAGGTTTCAGATTACAGGGATTCATTTCTTGTCATTTCGCCTACGCCAGACCATACACAATGTCCATCTGAACTAATAACATTAAATTTACTTTCGTCAGCGAAAATTACGTCCTACGCTACAATGCACGGGTTTTCCCATCTAACATCATAGTGCGGATCTTTTTGAGCGATGATTTTTTTGATTTTTTTCCACTTTTTTTACATAAATTCCTCTTTTTGGTATTTTTCTCACAATGGTTTTTTTTTCTTATTATGTGATCTGCATGGCTGTGATGTTGTACTATTAATTAATAGGCGTCCTTTTTCATTTTTTTTATTTTATTGTTTATCGCTTCTACAGTTGCAAAAAACGAAATTTCTTACTTGTGCGGATCTTTTTGGGAGTCACTGTATATAGGCCGATTTTACTGATTTCTTGTTCGCAATTCACGTTTGCGTTCGGTGGCAGTATTCGTTTTTTGGAAACAAGATCAATACACTTCTTATTACTGTGCAGGTTGATGAATAAGTCCCACCATAAGGAGAAGCATGTAAAGACTATTGCTGATTTAATAATACCATGGAAACGCAAAAAAAGTATTATTTACAACTTGTAAAATGTTAAGTTGTTTTGGTAGTTTATTAGATTTTTTTTTTTTTTTATTATATAAAATTGGGACATTTTTTCGTTATAAAACCTAATGGGGGCTGCCTAAGAATTACGTTGTAAATTTTGATAATTTTATACAAAGTATAGAAGAGAAGGAGACAGAAATGTAAGCAAGAGGGGACATTCCCTTCCTGCAGACCAAAATGGCTGAGTTTATATATATTTATATATATATATATATATATATATATATATATGTGTGTGTGTGTGTGTGTGTGTGTGTGTGTGTGTGTGTGTGTGTGATACATATAAGATATTAATTATTATGTCATTTTTACAGTCGGGATAATATGAAAATCTCGTAACAAAGTTTAATATGGAACGTTTTTGTATCAAATACCTCATAAGGGAATCTGTGATGATTAATCAGCAACGTTTTCTGATCATGTTTATAAAGCGATCGTTTCATTGAAGAACAAAAAAACACGACCAGTTTTCATTGTTCTATAATTCTTATGCAAGAGTCAGTTTTAATAATAGACTATGTTATTTTTAAACGTTACATGTAATCGATACACAGAAACGTCACAGAAGTATTTATACCATTTTTAAATTAGCCTCGGCTTAAAAATTATTTATAGCTGTTAATTAATATATTTAAGTGCATCATTTCAAAAACTACAAACACTGTAGCAGGATTTTCGAATAATTAATTTCTAAAAACTAGTTTATTCATGTATACTCGAAACGCCCGCGCACCCCTAACACTTTTTTGCCAGACAGGGTAGGGATAATGCAAAATTAAAAAGTTTAAACACTTTATTAATAAATTCGTAGAAAATTCCACCCCAATCGTGCTATTCACGTTTTTATTCACAGCACTATTTGCGAGAGACAGCGATCCGGTGGCAGCGTCGGAGAACTTGCAAGCTGGTTTGAATGACCTGAAGAAATGGACACAACAATGAAGGATTAAGATCAATTCGTCTAAGTACGTTATATTCACAACCAGACGTAGTACATGTCCTCCTGTTGATCTTGATGGTCCCATTCCAGAGGGAAATAAAGCCAGATACCTGAGCATGTAGCTTAATCGCCGTTTGACCTGGAAGGAACATATTAAGATCAAAGCCAAGGAAATAAACTTGAAGCTGAAGGAGACGTACTGGCTCCTGGGCAAAACTCCTGCGTTATCGCTGAAGTCAAAATTGTCGTTATATAATGCAGCTATCAAACTGGTGTGTAGACCTACGGTATAAACGATTCTTTGCAACCAGTTCAAACGCTTTTCTTAGGCAGGAAGCCAAGGAAATTGGCCGATAAGAAGATGCTTGAACAGGAGACTTCCTCAGTTTCAGAATAGGACATACAAGAAACCGCGCCCAGTCCTCCGGAACCAAACCCTGTTGCAGCAGACCATTAAACATGCCGACAAGAATATTTCGGCAATTTCAGACGTGTTCTTAGAACAGAATTGTGTTACGCCATTTATGCCAGATGCTGATGAATTTTTCTCCTTACTTAATAGGACAAAGAGTTCCGCATAAGAGACAGGTTGTAGCAAAAAATGATTCGCCGCCGTGTGAGTTTGTGGCGCCTGATTGATTTCAATTAACTCATCGCCGTAGGTACATACGGAGGAGACACCAAGCTAATAAACTCATAAAACCAGTCCGCATTACCTATGACATTACTCGGTGTACTATTGTCCTTAAAGCGTTTAGTGAAAAACCAAATCTCCTTTAAAGGCGTGTTCCTATTAAATTTACTACATAAATTCTTCCAGGATTTTGCTTGATTTTAAAAGTTTACGTGTTTCGGCAGCAATATACATCCATTTTATATATATATATATATTCCTTTTATATACATTCACTTTATATACATTCACTTTATATACATTCATTTTATATACATCCATTTTATATACATCCATTTTATATACATCCATTTTATATACATTTACTTTATATACATTCCTTTTATATACATTCATCTTATATACATTCACTTTATATACATCCATTTTATATACATTCCTTTTATATACATCCATTTTATATACATTCCTTTTATATACATCCATTTTATATACATTCCTTTTATATACATCCATTTTGTATACTTTCATTTTAACCGTTGAATTTTATTTACATATTCTGTCCTTGGAAGTCAATTTTCAATTTTAATGATACTTCTTGCAAAAAAAGGACTTGTTTTGTTTGAAAATTTCCTTAGAGCGTTCTCTTTCAGTTTCGCGAAAAACGCAAATAAGAGGTCGTTAATTTTAACTGATCGACGACGTTGTGAAAAGCAAAGTTCTCTTGAAAATAATCATACGGAGCAAACACGGCGATTTCTGATTTAGTATTCTTCCCTACAATTATCCTTCTCCCCTCTGCTTCTCACTCATTGAACGGGTAAATAAATAACGAGTGTACACTATTTCTATCGGTGGTAAACCCTCTGATAAAAGTTTTTATTCGAAAGTTATGGAGTTGTGCGAAAATCAATTTGTTGATCAGTAAAAGGCTACAATTTTGCCTAAACTTAAAAACGGCAATTATGATGAAAATGAAATAATGGCGCCACTAAAGAAGACAATTTGATAAAACTGCCAGAATTAAACAATCCCAATGCACGCAAATTTGATAAATCGGTATTCGAGCATTGTCGGAATTGAACGATTGTACTAGATCGCAGCTGATGAAATTAGAACCATCACTGCGCTATTTCGGCAGACACATTAGGTAACCATTTGGAGGTAATTAGTTTTCGAATAAAACGAACATCGAGAGTCGATTTCTGCCGAAAATATAAAGCGACCAATAATCAGCTCGCTTTAATAAAGATGTATCTTCCTTTTCTGCGCAGTTTGCCTGTAATTGTCACTCTGTGTACGTCGCGCGATAGTTTACACAGCAAAATTGCCATATGACGGAAATTTTCAGCGGGAACGGCAGCAAATAAACACATACTTGTCGAAAGCTTTTCACAGCAATTTCGAACACTTCGGAGCGAGCTAACGGCACAAAAATAGCGGCTTAGCTAAAAGTTTCGAGCCTTCATTGGACGTGCACCATTTAATAATAAGATCAACGGAGAAGTGCTGGACGACGACCGACAATAAACTGAACCGAAAGAAAATAACATTAAGAAGACAGACTGTTGTGCAATGCGTTCTAGCAAGCGCTGTCCCATTAAGTAACACACTCATTCGACACCACGTTTACGTGAAGAAACGCGCCAAAAAATGAAGCATTTATCCGGTTTTTGCAGACAGCGCCTAGTAAGTCTTACCAGTGTGATGGTCCGTTAAATACCAGTAACAGATTTTCTACCTGTTACAAAATTAATACCGGCTACAGTAGTAAACTCTTCCAAATTACTGTATTACTACTGCACTTTCAGTTTCGAGTGCAGTTTTTGCCCCCGGTTATATTTGTTCCAGGTTCATTTCAGTGCCAATCCAGTTCTCGTAAACATTAAAATAGCGGACGTATTCTATTTCATCCGAACTGTGACAACATCAGCTTGCATTACACTTTTTTACGTATACTCTTTCTTCTGTCATCAAAAAATTTGAACAACATAAATGTTGATTATGCACTGGGCACCTCTCAGCGAGTACTTGTTATCAAATGCTAGTACTTTAGGTTTATTGTAGTCTTTAATGTCACACCCAAAATGTCCTACGCATTCTTCAGAATTGTTTGGTACTTTGTACTTTTGCATCATTATTGGATTCTCCCTGGATTCACGAGCAAAAATGTCTGCTCATAAAAACAATCAACTAATTTTTCTGTTACCACAAACGTTAAAATGTCATAAAAGGTTCCTCGTTATACTTTTAGTCATCATTTCATAAGAAAGAAAAGAAAAAAAACATTTAGCGATCGCTTTAAAAACGCTTATAAAATGCGCGCATTTAAATTTTAGAATAGATTATTTTGGTGAAAATTATAAATTTGAATAGCTTTTATAATTAAAAAATGGTACGTTTCAAAAAATATCCTGAAATAAAAATATTCTACATTTAATAAAATATATTTGCACAAAAACAATAATTAAAATACAATTGCGTATACACCCTCAAACAGAATGTATTATTATTACAATTCCGTTTTAGTTGTTCACACGGCGAGCGTGAAGTGCCGAGCAAAATTAAGCGATTGTGACAAAATAGAAACAGGTTGAGACAGGTTGTATAACATGTTGCCACAGAATGGAACAAGTTGTAAAGTAACAGGTACACATAACTGTAACAATAACAAAAGTAACAAGTATATAAAAATAACCGGGACATGCGGCTTTGCTCTTAGAAATCAAGTATGACGAAAACAGTGAATAAATATAACGTGTTATTTTAAATGGCGTGTTCGTTTAAAAACAGACGCGATTATGTAGCTTGGTTCCTTCTGTTTCCTTCACTTCCTCATTCTGTTGTTGTCTCCATTGTACGTTTGCGCTTTAACCGTTCCTTACTGTCTTCCTCACGCTTTCACCTCTCGTTGACCTCTTCCCCATGTTGTCCTCTCCGTTCAAATGATGCGGTTGTTTGTGACGCCGATCACGTGTTCTTTAAGTGCTCTGCTCTTTCGGTGGAGCGCTCGGCTCTGTACTGCCACTTGCTTGAGCTGGGGCTTCCTGCTCCTTTTTGTGCTCGTTATATCCTGTCTTTTCCTTCTACACTTATTATCCTCTCCTTTGTTTCCTTCTTATTAACGATAGCTCATCGCCTCACTATATAACTTTCGTTTTTCCTTAATTGTTTCTGGGGGAAGGTCCTCGGTTGACGAGCAGCCCAATTAAAAAAAAAATGTAGTGCATCGTGAAATGCGGATAATTAACAACTTACATGTCTATCTCTTTTCTATACTTTGTATAAAATGATCAAAATTTACAACGTAATTCTAAATCGGTCCGTATGAATATAATAACATAATCACAGAAATCCTATAAAATGTAACGAACGTTACTTAAGAATTGAGACATTTTTTCTAATGGGGTAGCCTAAGAATTACGTTGCAAATTAATATACATATAAAACTCGGTCCTTTGGGTCTTAGCAAAGGGAAATCATGCCGAGATGTTGATTCTTCTATAATACTTATAGGAGAGAGGTAATTTTCAATTGACAGCGTTATTTTCGATAAAAAAAAAAAAAATCATTTTAATATTTTCGGAATGCATTTTTTTATTTTTCTTGTGCACAGATTTCTAACGGAAGAAAGTCAAAGCGAATTTCTAAATGACGCAAAAACATGATTCGGTACCAGAATTGTTTTACTCCGCGCACAGTGAGAATGATACGAAAAAAAAAAAAAAAAAGTAAAGTAAGTCCTATACCCTTGACAGGGCGTCGGAGATTGTGGAATTAAGCTCTTTTCATAACGTACTAAACCTAATGGATCTGATGAGAATATTGAGGCCAGTTCCTTTCTTTTACTACACTAGCCCAGATTTCTTTGGTAACCAATTGTTTCAGGCTGAGTAAACCTGGAAGCCATTTGGATTCGGAACAAGAGAAATCTCGATAACCTATGACACCTCTAATTTAGTAGTCAAGCACCTTAACCACTAGGCTACCGCGCTACCGGGAATAGCATAGTTGGTAATACAAGTACATATATAAAACTTAATCTTTTGAAATTCACTATGGGGAGGAACCTCTTAAGAGCTTCGGATGCTAGGCTCCTATGATTCTTAAAAGAAGAAGTCGTTTTCGATCGATTATATTATTCTTCTCAAAATAAAAAATATCTTATAAGCGTTACAGGTTTCGTTATATAGAATTTTCTTATTATCCCCGGCGTGAAAAAGTCACTAATATATGTAGATACATACGAGTACTTGAACTTGGACTACGCATGAATAAAGGAATAAATCAAAATGTAGTCTCGCATTGCATACAGAGAATCGCTCTATGATAATCAAGCATGTTGAAATTATAGAATTACCGCTGTGTCATGTTAAAATGTAACGAATTTAATTTGTAATCAAACTTTTCTTCGGCGATAGAACATTAAGAAAAAAAAAGAATAAAAGTAGAATCAAATCTCTTTACACGATATCAAAGGTAGTAGATAGAAAGGATTCGAGGAAGCTGGTATTAGTGACGAAGAAGAAAAATAGAAGATTAAAAACGAGCATAAGCAGTCTAAATGTATTAGTAAAAGTGAAGAGTAAACAGAGGAACGTTCAACATTAATGGAAAAAGCACGCGAATAAGATATGACCAGCATCGCATGTCAAATTTGAAGGAGAATGAAAAGGAAAACAAACCTTAATAATATATCTCTTTCGGCTCTTGGATGCTATGCTGATTATTTTATTTATTTACCTTTTTTTTTTTTTTTTTGCTATAACGAGATAGATTACAGAGTGCCCAAAAGTTATATCTATTATAAATTTAATTTGTAACTTCTTACATCCGACACGGAATTTTCTTTATTGAGCATATCAAGGAAGTAATCTTTATTCGGAGATAATTAATTTTTATTAGAAAAGTCAAAAGTGATGACTATAACTTAGAACGATCCTATATACATTATGCAGAAGAATGTTGAAATGCATAGTAAAAAAGATATTGTATTAGACGAATGAGCCGGCTCAACAAGAACAATTTTCATTTATTTCTATTTAATCTTAATTTTGTTTTATATTACGTTCTATTTCCCCCGATAAATGAGCTCGTCTAGCGGGGGCCGCTCGACGGCCTCCTCCAAAGACGGTAAACACGTCAAATCGGGTCTAGCCCTTCAAGTGATGGAGGTTGACGCCTCAGCTAAGCGTAAACCTTCCGGTCCTCTTTCGCCGGTCGCGTCAATCCCTAGTAAGGATCTACGGTTGTCGCAACCCAATTTATCGACACTTTCAACCCCAATTAACAACAATAACAACAATAATTGCAATAGTAGCAGCGGTAATGGTTCTGGAGGTAAAATTATTACTAACAATGATGCAGCTAACATTAATACAATTGAAGCCATTAAAAACTTTAATATAAAGCATTCGCAAGATGGCATTAATAATAACAACAAGAATAGTTTCAACGGTAATACTAATAATAAAAATGACAGTAATAACGACAATAATAATAATTTCGATACTACTAATACTAATAATATTATCAATAATAATGGTAATAATAATAACAATAAAAATAATAGTGATAATAAAAATAACAATAATAATGATGATAATAATAATGACAGTAATAATAATGATAATGGTAATAATAATAACAATAATAGTGATAAGCCCGGAGAGTCATACCCTCGTGATCATCCTGGTCCTTATCCCATCATAATTGAACACACTTCTCCTGATGCTAATCTAGGAAATTACCATCCGCTTGCTTTAGCAAAATTAATAAGCTCAATTTCATTATCTTTTGTTAACATCTCCCCTCGTGGAAGAAATCGGATCTCGGTATCCTTCTCTTCCGCCTCAACAGCAAACTCTTTCTTGCGAAATCAAAATTTCCTTTTCAAGCACAACTTGAAGGCATTCATTCCCTCTACTTCTTTATACAGGTTGGGCGTAATTTCGGACGTCCATCCGTCCTTCTTAGACGACGACATTTTAACAGGTCTTGAATCGCCTATTCCTGTAATCTCTATAAGAAGAATATTTCGTACTTCTGAAGGTAAAAATATTCCTACGAAATCCGTTGAACTGAAGTTCTCCAAATCCATCCTTCCTGACTTTGTGTCAATTTACAATCTCCGCTTCCCTGTGTCTCCTAGTATCAAACCACCTATGCAGTGCTCTAAATGTTTTCTTTTTGGCCACATTTCTAAGAACTGCCGTAGTTCCTGCGCCATTTGTGCCCACTGTTCCTCTAAGCACCCTCTTTCCGAATGCTCTAATCTCCAAAATCCTCCACTATGCCGAAACTGCAACGGCATCCACTGTTCTAATGACCGCAGTTGCCCCGAGTGGTCCAAACAAAGGGATATTAAAAAAATCATGGCTGTCGAAAACGTATCGTTTCACGAAGCTGCCAATATAAGAAACAATTCTTTTAGCACTCCAGCGTTTTCTTATGCCAGTCGCGCCTCTATGCCCTCTTTTAATTTGATCGTTGCTCCGGATACCTCTATCTCCACTCCCCACCGTCCTATAAAATCTCCTACTTTCCGTAAACCCAACAAAACTAAATCTTCTTTTAATCATAAGCCTCAATTCCCTCCTCTTCAAATCATTTTCCCTCCCCCTCCAGTGGCTGGGCTCTAAACCTCCCCGTTAGCTCCAACATTAACCCAGGCCTCCCGTGTACCTATGTTACCTCCGCTTCTATCTCCAATGATCCTACACCCATTTCTTCTCGAGTAGTTCATCTTCCCCCTATTAATAATTTAGCAACAGGAATAATTGACTTGCTCTCTTCCTACAACATTGCGCCTTCTTCTAACTTTGCCTCCTTGCTTGTCTCTTTCTTGTCCAGTAATTTACACCTTAATTAATTTCCCCTTTGATCTCCTTTTGGCTACATCAGCTATGCAGAACGCTGCTGAGAGATGGTTCATCTGCTCACAACAGCTAATTTCAAAATTTAGAATCTCTCTTCCGAATTCTCTCATTTATTTGAGAACTTTAAAATGTACGGAGTTGGTTCATTTGAACCATACTTCTAATGCAGTTAATATCTCCTTTCTTACTGCTCATCCTTGTTATTTTAAAGAGACGCGTTGGACGGTATTTAACTATACCGGGCCAATGTATGTTTCTTTAATTTTTCAGGTTCTAATTCATAGGCTATTGGCTTTGTTGTTTTTTATCATATATCATATGCGAACCAGTCATAGCTTTAAAGTTATAACCAGTCTATATAATAATAAGATGCATAGATTTCCCTTGCGAAATAATGTTTCCCACTTGTTGTTTTCTCTTAATATTAATTCTTATCTCTTTTCCTCTCCCTTATATTTCGTCATATTTCTGCAGGTTCAATCTTATTTCGTTGTTTTCCTTTGCTCCCCTGCGTCTAAATCCTTTTCTCCTCCCTTCTATCGTTCCTTGCTCGGCGATCCAGATTTGCTTTCCTATTACTTCCTATTTTTTCTTCCACATGATGCACAAGTTTAATATTCTCCAATGGAACTGTCGTAGTCTGAGAGCCAATCAACAGTCATTGGAGGGAATACTTGACTCCTTTTCCATTCATATTGCTCTCTTATCTGAAACATGGATTTCCGATTCCTCTAACATATCCATTCGAGGCTTTACAGCAATCCGATCCGATCGTGTTGATGGCTATGGTGGCGCTGCCATTCTCATAAGAAATGATATCTTTTTTCTCTCCCACGACCATTCCTCTGACTTTTCTTCTAATTCTCATTCACCCAACCTAGTCCATATTTCAATCCCAAATATTTATCCTCAGCCTATTCATATAATTTCTGTATATATTCCTCCTAATTTTGATCTCAATAATTTCCCATTCACACTATTGACTTATCCTCACTCTCTTCCTTTCATTATTGGCGGCGACTGGAATGCTCACTCTCCTCTTTGGGGCTCTGCGCGTCACAACAGAAACGGTCGTGTTCTTGAAAACTTTATTCTTAACAACAATTTTGTCCTTCTTAATGACAACTCACTTACTCTCTACAAAGGTGCACACTCATACAGCTCGGTGGATCTGTCCTTTACTTCTCCCCACTTTGGTCTTAAATGTCATTGGAGAACTTTGGACGGTACCTTTGGCAGTGATCATGTTCCCATTATTCTTTCCTTTCAAGACCTTCTTCCCCCTCCTCCTCCTCCTAATTATCCCAGACCTGCTCTCACTCCCAAATGGTCGTTCAATAAAGTTGATTGGGACAAATTCCGCTCAATCATCGACCTTTCTCTTCCTTAAATACACTCACATACTGATCCTATTCAACAATATAACGCTTTTTCTAATTCCATTTCTTCTGCTCTTGATATCTCCTCTCCGTCACTTCATCATTCCAAAAAAAAAACTCTTAC
Organism: Icerya purchasi; assembly: GCA_039619475.1. Taxonomy (NCBI): domain Eukaryota; kingdom Metazoa; phylum Arthropoda; class Insecta; order Hemiptera; family Monophlebidae; genus Icerya; species Icerya purchasi. The sequence continues at coordinate 93,631,368 of CM077115.1, forward strand.
CTTCTGTCGTCCTCACTTTGGTGGAATAATGATTGCACGAACGCCTTCAAGGATAGTGTTTCCTCCTTTCGACTCTTCCGGGCTAGTTGCTCCTTTTCCAACTTCATGGCTCACAAAAGGGCTAACGCCAAGGCTAGATTCATCCTTAAAATGTCCAAAAGAAATTCATGGCGAAATTTTTGTTCATCATTTTCTAGATCCACCTCCACTTCCCATCTTTGGAGAATGGCTAAAGCTTTTCGCTCCTCCAGCTCCGAACGCCCCTCACACTACAACCTTCCTTCAGAGAAGCTCTCTACTTTTCTTGATTCAATTGCTCCTTCCTATGTACCTTCCCTCGAGGAATCATTGGCTCCTCCCCTACCTGTCACATCTCCTACTCACTTTTTCTCTTCTCCCTTCAGCTTCAATGAACTCTACGATTCCTTGATCAGTTCTTCTAATTCTAGCCCAGGTATAGACGGCATCCCTATCCTTGTCCTCAAGAACCTCTCTGAGTTAGCACTCAAAACACTTCTGTCAATCTATAATTCCTTCCTGTACACTTCTGCAACTCCACCACTTTGGAATTCCTTTATTATTATTCCTATCCCGAAAAAGAAGCCTAACTCCTTCCGTCCAATCTCTTTAGCTTCGTGTTTAAGAAAACTTTTTGAACACATGATTAATAAACGTCTGGTCTGGTGGCTAGAATATAACAATATTTTTCCCGATAATATGCTTGGTTTCCGTTCTGGCCTTGGTTCTACTGACTGTATATCCTTGTTCCTTTCCGACATCTATAAATCCTTCATTCATAGGAAATTTACCATCGCCGCGTTTGTTGATGCCACTGCTGCCTTTGATAATGTTCACTTACCTTCTTTACAAAATAAAATGTTTTCCATTAACATCCCTCTTCAGTTTACTTCCTTAATTATCAATCTTTTCCGGAATAGAACAATTCGTCTTTCTACTCCCTTCTTTGACGATTCCAGATCAATTGTTCGAAGGCTTCCGCAAGGATCGTGCTTGAGTCCTACTCTTTTCAACATTTACTTTCACAGTCTTGCTACTCTTAACATCCCGTCTAAGTCCTTATTCTTCGCTGACGATATTCTCGTCTATTCCTCCTCTAATAATCTTTCTTCTGCCAATGAGGAGCTTAATTCCTCCCTTGCTATTCTGGAATTATCGTTGTCTTCTCTTCATCTTTCTATTTCTCCTGAGAAGTCTGCCTCTGTAGTTTTTACATTTGAGTCCTTTTAACCGTGCCTTAATTAACCTTTTCCTATGTCAACTCCCTATTCCTCTAGTTAACTTTTTCTCCTACCTTGGTGTCATTCTTAATAGTAATTTATCTTTTTCCGATCATATCAACTATCTATGTACATCTGCTCTCAAGAGATTAAATTTCCTAAAAGCGTTGTCCCCCCGGAATTGGGGTGGCGATCCGTATATTCTTCTCATACTTTACAGATCCATTATTCTTTCTAAATTAGACTATTACTCTTTTCTTTATGCCAGTGCTCCCAAATCCCTCCTTATCAAACTTGATCGCATCCAAAACTCTTGTCTTCGCCTCTGTATTGGTGCTCTGAATTCTTCTCCAACTCCTGTTCTCCTGGCCGAAACTGGCTTCCTTCCTTTATTTATTCGAAGACTTTATCTCGGTGAAAGATTTTTGATTAAACGTCTTCATATTCCTCACTCGAAACTCGTGAATTCCTACCAATATATTCTGGACAACTGGCGTTTCTCTCCTAGAAAAATTCCAATCCTTTCACACATATCCTCCCGACTTGTCCTATTCTCTCAGTTTATCCTCTCCTATAATAAATCCCCGTACTTCACTAACAACTTCGTAGAACTGTCGTTTTCTCCCAAGCTATTTTCTCTTCCCTCGAACATTAAATCTCTTCCGTTTCCTGTAATACACAACGAATTTAACCAAACTCTACATTCACTTTTTCCAGCTCACAGCATGGTTTTTACGGATGGCTCAAAATCTGCTTCAGGTGTCGGAGCTGCTTTTATCCTTCCTGATATCAACTATTCTGAGTCTTTTCAACTACCTCCCTTTTCTTCTATCTTCTTAGTCGAATGCATGGCTATTTTACGTGCTATCCTTTTTATATCCTCATCATCCAATTTATCAAAATTCGTCATATGCTCTGATTCGAAAAGCGTTTTATCAGCCATCTCATCTCCATTCTCTAAACCATCGTCAGATCCTATTATTCTTTACATTCGTTCCTTAATTTATAATTTATTAACATCCCGTTCTATCCTAATTGACCTGTTCTGGATTCCGGGCCACTGCGGCATCGTTGGTAACGATCTTGCCAATTCATTGGCATGTCTAGCTGCAGTAAATGGCCGTTTCATAGACAGATTCCCCTCCCAATGTCTTTTTCCACTCTCTTATCGTTTTCACCATGACTTTTGGACTGATCTTTATCCGTCTCTTTTCTCCAATCCTAACTCTTTTTACCTCGCTATACAACCCTCTCCACCTACTTCTTCCTGGTTTAATAATTTTCCCTACATCAGCCGTTCTGTTATTTCTTCCATAATTCGCCTTCGCTTTAATCACAGTCTGCTTCCTGCTTCCCTCTTTCGTTTTAATATTGTTCAGTCTCCCTTGTGTCCCTTCCATCCTCCTATCTTAAATTTGACCTGTGATGTAAATCACCTCCTATTCGAATGCTCATCTATCTCCTCAGAACGTGCAGCTCTTTATTCTAATTTGCTTGGCCTTGGCCTCCCGACCCCTTACTGTGCCCACTACATTCTTTCTCTTCCTTCTCTTTCTGTTGTTCCTATATTGGCTATCTTTATTTCTTCTGTTTCTAATCGCTTCCTGATTTAACTTTCAAGTCCCTACGTTTCACTATTTATTAGTCCTTTGTGCTGGGTAAATGTCCTAAGTTGACGCGCCTAAGATAAAAAAAAAAACAAAACAAGAACGAATTAAAGGATCTCATTAATGAGTGTAATTATCAAATAGTCTCACGTAACTTACATTCTTCGTAACGATTTGAAAAATAGATTGCGACTTAGCACCTGCTCATGTCAGCTAGGATATTCTAAAATATTGTGAAAGCTATACGAAATTGCACTTTTTCATATTTCCGAGATGTCGGTTTTTTTGGTTTTTTTTCTAGCTTATCAACCAACGATCTGTAAACAGAAATAATTAGAAGGGCAGTAGAAGGATAAAATGTCAACAAATTAGAATTCAGAATAGAACACTCAACAGAAAGAGACGAACACTTAAAGAACACATGATCAGCGTTGCAAAGGTTTCGTTTAAATAGGACTACTATGTGAAGAGGGAATCTACGAAAACCAGCTGGTAGAGAATGGCTTAAAAATGTAGACGAGTAATGGAGACAACAACAAATCGGGCGAAATGGGAGAAACAAAAGGAACCACCGATTAGTAAGAATAGCAGGTTAAACAGACAGATGAAATGAATACTTATTAGACAAAACGAAGAAGCATAAATATCCCAGAAAAATTTGAGATTAAAACTTTTACACAGCGGAAGGTGATTAGAGAATGAGATTTAAAAAAAAAAGGTGAGAAGAGTTAGCAACCCGAACCAAAGAATTCGCCGCTTCTTTACCAAAGATGCCCAAATACCTAGGAACCTACGGTAAATCACTGTAAATGGAATGAAGGGAAGGCAGAATGTGGATAAGTGAACATGTTTCGCAGAGTACTAAAATCAGAGAGGTGATCAAGTTGGAAAGCGCTCATCGAATCAGAAACAATTAAAAACCTCAAAGACAGGTGATTAGAGAAAAAACAATAATGGAATGTAGGTTGAGGATGGCTATCAACTAGAGGCTGTGTGAATATGGAACGAAAAGAAATTAAAATTTGAGAAAATAAAAGAGGCAATCCTTTTCGAACTATGGCTGCATGAGAAAGAAATGGAGAATTGAGGAGAATAAACATCTTACGAACGCAGTTGAATTAAGGGAAAAACGAACTAGGATGAGAAATAAAGGTAAAATAGGGGTTTTGTGTAAAACGTCGATTTCTAGAAATCGAAAGGTGGAAACGGATAAGAGGAAAGGACGCACGTAGAAAACGTTTAGCAAGGGGAAACAGTACGCTAAATAAAATTTACAAATAAACGCGGGTACCGTATTAGATTTAACAAGGGCTGTAGGGATTAGAGAGGATTTAAAGCACCAAGTCACAGTCGAAGACAACAATTTTGGATTATATCTAATTTATAGAGGACCAGGCTTGAAGACTTAACGGTAAAGAAAAGAACAGTAATCAAATTTGGAACGGATGACAAACTTATACAGAGAAACAGAGAGATATAAAAATCAACACTCCATTTAGTATAAAGGGCTTTAGCGAGTTCAACCTTCTAATTGACGAAGTTAATATATATATATATATATATATATATATATATATATATATATATATGTATGTATACGGAACAAGCGACTATCCAAGGAGACAGCATGATAACAGAAAGAGAAATATTGTTTAAAGCTAGACTGACGAAAGGAGGATTATAAGGTCGGAGAGTAAATACGACATAAAGGAATTTAAAAATTAATCGATACAAAGGAACGCTGCAGCACAGTGAGAGACGAATTAATTGGCTGGCATGATACAGATGAAGAAAAAATCGAGCTGTATCAGTAAAGAACGGAGAAGACGAATTTAATTTAAGAGAAGTCCCATTAATAGAATATTGAAAATTATCTGAAATAACGTATATATACCAAATAGCAAACTAATTGATAGAAATTTATCTTCAGAAATGCTTTCGGACAAAGCCCATCTTCAGCTGAAAAGATAGAAATTACAACAAGAACAAAAATCGAATAGAAATTATGAAAAATTATAAAATCGAAGTATCCGGTCGAAGAAAAGAGTAAAATCATACTGAAAATTAGTAGGCGGACTATATGATATTTATAACAGAAAAATATGAAAAAATCTGAAAACCGTGCTCGTGATTTCATACCTGTTTGCTAGAATAATAATTACTTGAAATAATGTATATTCCAAGTAGCAAACAATCCGACAAATAGAATTGCCTGAAAATGTTTTTGAAGATAAATATATTTCTATTTATCAGTTTGTTTGCAATTTGGTATATAGATTATTCAAATAATTATTATACTAGCAAACGGATATGAAATTACATTATTACTTTCAGATACTGAAAAGAATAGGACCGATAGACTTGGAAAAGAAACTTCAAAAGAAAATCCGTTCTTGAGTATAGAGAAATGGAGCAGAGTTAAACTGAACGGGAATGGCTAATTGCTGTTATTCTATCTTTTAGAGTTGGTATAAATGAACATTATCAAAGGCTCAGCACACACATCGATAGCCAAGGTATAATGTTTTTGGATAAAGGATTTGTTGTATATGTAAGAGACAAAAATACGATGAAGAGGGTGGTCAATACCAGGTGGAAAACATTACTAAGAAATACATTATTGAGATCTAACCAGCAAACAAGGCGTTGTTCAATATACCCTCAAACAGTTTTCAAACGCGGAGTGTCATGGAAATATAACATAAGGAAGAGAACTTCCCTTAGTAATGGGAATGATAATGAAAAAATTCTAGGTGGGAGCAGCTGTACCCCTGGAAAGAAAATAATTAAAATAATCGCGGGAAAAAACTAAACGACTCTTCGCGGACAGGTTTATAAGGACAAGGAAAGTTATACCATCAAGACCTGCAGTGAGACTAGAATATTTGGAAAGAGCAGACTTTAATTCACATTAACAGTGAGGACAAAATTTACTGAAATGAGAAGAGAAATTTTGCAGAAATGGAATGGGTTTGCAATTCTATATGAGACTACAGAAATGTTAAAATTGAAAAGCCGTTCAGAGGATGGGAATTTAAAAAAACTTTAGCCGATTCCTAAATACAGCAAAAAGGGATATTTCGAGGAAAAGAAAAACAGAAATTCTTCCAAGAGAATCTCGTAATCTCCGATTCTAAAAGTGTTCTGCAAGCTATCACATCTCCTCTTCCTGCTCACTCGCGGGATTATGTGATACTTCTCATACGTTCCCTCATTCGTGATCTTTTCCTTCTTCACTCGATCGAGATTGACCTTTTGTGGATTCCTGGTCATTTGAGCATTAAGTGTAATGAATTAGTGAATATAGCCAGTTCTTCCATTATCTATGGTAGATTTTTAGCCACCTTTTTAGCTCATAATATTGCTCTTCTTACCTTAAATGACACTCATTATAGACTATGACTTAACTCCTATTCTTCTTAATTTTCTAATCCTACCTCCTGTTATCTCTCTATTCAGCTATCTCTGCAACCCCATTCGTGGATTTCTAGGTACTTGCCCTCTCTTAAACGCTCTACAATCTCTGCTATTTGTTGCCTTCGATTTGAGTCTCCTTCCTGCATCCTTTTCTCGGTTTTCATCGGCATTTATTCGATTTTGTCCTTTTCATCTCCCTTCTAATTACTTTCTTTGTGACCTTGATATCATGTTTTATTCGGATGTGCGGTCTTTTGTATTGAACAGTCGTCCTTCTACTCTTTTCTATTAAAACTACCAGTATTCCTACTCATATTATCGGTGTTTCTTACATTCTCTAATTCCCTTTAGTTCCGTTATTCCTGCCCTTGAATTGTTTTTATCCTTTGTCCTCAAATGATTTTTTTTTATTTTAAATGGGTTCGTCAACATGGACATTGGCCCAAGAACAGCGGAACAGAGAGAAAAAAGAGACTCAAATCCTTACACGATCAGAGATAGCCGACAGAAAGGAATCAAGAGCTAGAATAACCGAAGGAGAAGGAAGGGAGAGAATGAATGAAGCACAGTATGGAGCAGGAATACCGGTTTGTAAGAGAAAGGAATAAAAAGAAGCTTGTTCAGTTGAAAGCGACGAACAACTGAACATTATATATGATCGGGATCAGAAATACATTGATCGCCGGGAGGGTGCAATGGACAATAAGGAGAAGGCGCGAGAGAGAATAACGGAACAATGAGGAAGGGAGCAAACTATGACCAAAACGCAAGCGGCAAATCGCAGAGACATGGGAACGGCGCATAGAAGGAAAGTTAATAAACCATGGAAAGCGTGGAAGGGAAGGTTGGATAGACAAGAAAAAGGAGTTCGGTTTGGAGAATGAGGAGATGTAGGAGTCAGACCACAGTTTGGAATGGGCAGCTGCAGACAGAAGGGTAATATTAGAAGCTGAGAAGGCAGGAAGAAACCTATCAGAACAGGTAATCGAGCGAATGAGTCAACCAACTCATTTTCCTCGATTCCGGAATGGCCAGGAATCCAAAGGAAATCCGTTTGGATAAAGTGGGAAAGGAAAAGATCGTGAATTAAAGAACGAATAAGGAGAATGATGCAGTCGGTTGAGTGAAAAGGGAGAGGAGATATGATAGTCTGCAGCACGCTTTGAGCATCCGACAGGATAAGGAGATTGCGAGAAACCGATGAAGTTTTGATAAAAAGAAGGGCACGCAGAATAGCAGAAGACTCAGCATGAAAGATTGAACAAAAGGAGAGAAGTTTAAAGGACTCGAAGTAATTGAGGGAAGGACAGAAGAAAGCTGCACCAACACCATTGGGTCCCTTGGAGCCATCAGTGAAGATCAAAAAATGGTTGGGGAAAAAAGAGCTAAGATTCTGTTGGAATTCTGTTCTAACAACGTGACGAAGAATAGGTTTTGGGGGAACAGGTGAATAAAAGCAGTTAATAGGATGAAGCAGAGAGGAAAAATTGAAGGAGAAATAAGGGGGAGTTTATCGTAAGAGTGGAGATATACGGAGAAAACAGTATAAGACGGCCAGCGATAAGAGATAGAATAGGAGTCTTGTTAGCAGAAAAACGCCAGGAACGCAATATGAAGGAATAAGAAGGAATGAGAGAGCAAGAGGAAATAGGCAACCGTTTGATGGGGAAACGATAACCCAAGAAGGAGCGTCGAAGGAAAAGGGGAGGAATGTGACACTCTGCGTGCAGAGCTGGGATAGGAGTAGACTTTCGGGCTCCAAGGCAGAGGCGGAGATATGTATTTTGGACCCGGTCGAACTTAGACAGAAGGGATCTAGAAGAATTATCATAAAAATATGGGAACATTAATCAAGAGCAGAGCGGACAAAAGATTTGTAAAACATAAGTAGGATCACAGGATCACCTCCCCGGACAGTGTGCGAAAGGGATTTAATGAGGTTGAGCCTTTTAAAGGAGGGTACGAATAAACGGTTGATATGGACATGGAAGGAAAATCGCATATCCAGAAAAACACCTAAATAACGGAAGGAGGAAGTAAGAGGAATTGGGCCATTATTTAGGACGAGGGCGAGTGAGGAAGGAATAAACGGGCGCAGTGTAAAGACGACATTAGAAGACTTAGAAGAAGAGATGAAAAGATGAATGTTGGATAAGGCATTTTCCAGTGCAATTAAGACGATTTGAAAATGGGAGTTGGCCTGCGAGATGTTGCGGTGAGAGGAATAAATGAGGATATCGTCAGCAAAGAAAAGAGAACAGGAATTCAAAGATAAGGACGCAATTTTGATAAAATAAATATGCTAAGGCAGGAACCCCGCGGTAGTCCACGATAGATTAGTCTAGTGGCATCCTGAATGGGAACGGAAGGAGTGAACGTTCGGCAAAGGAAAAGATTAATAATCAGGGTAGAAAAATGAGTCGGAATGTTTAAGGAAATCATCAAATCAAAAAGAGCCGGAAGATGGACATTGTCCAAGGCTGCCGAAATATCAAGAAAGGAAGCAATAAGAAATTTTTTGCATCAATGAATGACTTGTAAACATCTGCTAGGAATGCGCTAATACAATCAGGAGGGCCACGACCAGGACGGAAACCAAACATATTACTAGGCAATAAGCTGTGGTGTTCTAACCACCAAACAAGGCGTCTGTTGATTACGTTTTCGAAAAGCTTCTTGACACAAGGAGCAAGAGAAATTGGACGAAGTGAAGAAGAGTTCGGTTTAGGGATAGGGATAATGATGAAGGTATTCCAAGATAAAGGAGTACAACCAGAGTGGAAAAAAGAGTTAAACAAGATTAAGAGAACCCGAAGAGAAGAGTCCGAAAGATTTTTGAGAACAGAAAAGGAAATACCGTCTACTCCGGGAGCAGAATCTGAAGAATTGCGTAAGGACGTTTCTAATTCCGTGAGGATAAAATGAGTGACCAGAAAATGGGAAGAGTTGGAAGAAGACGAAATGCGACGAGATTCATTAAGGTTAGGAACGTAACAAGGGGCGATGGAGTCAATGAAAGAGATTAACTCATCATCCGAGAGATTACAGGAAAGAGGGAACTTGAAAGCCTTCGCCATTTTCGAAAACCTGTGAAATAGAAGTAGAGCGTGAGAAAGAGGAACAGAAGCTTTTCCACGCGTGTTTTTTTTTTTGCTGATTTGAGGATGAATCTGGCTCTAGCATTGCATCTTTTATGAGAAAGATAGTTGCTGAGTGTAGGGCTAGAGCGATAAGTTCTGAAAGTGGTTAAACTGAGATCGAAAGCAGCCTTACAATCCTGATCTCACCGCAAAGCGGAGGACAATTTAATTTTCTTATGAGATGAACGACGGACAGGAGGAGAAGAACAAGTTAAGGCAGAAGAGATAGAATCAATGAAGAATTTATATTGGGAAAAACAATTCAAGCAGGCAGGGATAGCTTCCGTTTTAAAATCCTCACTGCATTGCAGTTGCGACCATATTGTTGATGAGGATCCTTTTTTTGGCGCTGCCCAACAATCGCAGACATGGATAAAAATACTTTTTTCTAATGCTGGTCACATCGCGCATTTATAGTTTAAATAGATATAATATATTATAAAAAGGTATAACGGCTAACAAGACATGAGAGCTTTCCTTTCCTTTAAGGTATCATCCTTTATATTTTTTCATCTACACATTTATTTCCCTTCGGACTGCTAATTGCATGGGTTCCAGTACCGATCTTTTTTGACTCCCTTGCTATCTCTCCATAGTAGTTCTGGCCGTCTCCTTCTTCCCCGAATAACTTTCTTAGTGTCCTCAGTTTCCCTTTGTCCTCTACGTTCTTCCTTCTTGATGGGTACAAACTCAATAAAAAAGTAAAAAAAAGAGAAGAAAAAAAAATAGATTAAAAATAGATTCAGATTTTTTAGCTGCATACATTTTGGTTTAAGAGTAAATATTGCTTTAGAATGTGTGTTGGGCATGAATGTATTTGTTTTAAAAATGAGATGTAATTCAGTGAAAATAAAAGATTAAGTACAATTAAGTAATAGATATAAGATCAATATAATGTGTTAGCATTAAGAAGATGTATTATATTTGTGAATAAACGATATAATTATGTTGGGAACCCACAGACGGGCATATGCCTTGTGGGACCCGCAAATTATTTAAATATAAAAAAAAAAAAAAAAAAAAAATGTAATCGAACCTGACCGCTTTTATTAATTTCTTATTAAAATTTAATATTTTCGTCTTCCGTATTTTATAAATATATACGAAATCTTAAAAATTAAGGGAATATTCATACAAAAATTAATATAAATGCCCGCTAAAAAGAAACCTCGGCAAAGATTTATTATTTTCGAGTTTCTTTAATGTTCAAATTGATCAGCTTTAACCTGAAGCAAAGAAAAAAAAAAACAATAATAAGAGAATGATCTCTTCCGAAAACTCTTTTTATTCCCTATGTCGATCAACTTTAATCATCTTTAAAATAAAACATCGATGCTTTAATTAATGCATAACTTTAAAAATTAATTACAAGCTCATAATTTATAATTAGTTGAAAAAACGAGAAATAGAACGACAAAAGGTATGCAACGTTTAATAATGGCTGAAACAATCGTGACTTATTTTAAATAAATTTGATGACTACTGGGTTCGCAGACGCTTAGAAATATTCGCTGCGGTACTAATACTGCCTCGCTCGTGAACCCAGCAGACTGATTCAATATCAGTCCGGGAACAATTCGTTTTTCTTTGTAATTCGCCGAACCAATTTTGGACGTAGCTTTACACTATCTGTGTAAAGTTACAAAATCCGGTTGCGAAAAAGCTTGGAATCCGGATATTTTTTAAATTATAACGATAGTTTTTTTTAAAGTTGAATTTAAAAAAAAAAACGAAAACAAAAGAGAGAGAGAGAGAGAGAGAGAGAGAGAGAGAGACTAATCTCCTTTTGAATTGCTCTATTTGGTCCGACACCGAATATTTTTCTTTCACACGGTGACCGTAACCATTTTTTAATGATCTACAGCGCGGCCGATTTGTAATAGAACTTTTTTTGTACAGGAAAAATCTTTTATGTTCTTCAGACGTTTTGTTTCAAAGTCGCTCTTGCCCTTTCTATAATTTCTGTAGCTGTTGGGTCAAAACCGCTGGCGCGCCCAAAAGAAAATATATGCATGGTCACTTTGTGAAAAATTCTGAAATTTTCTTAAAGGGAAAACCATTGAAGAGCCCGTTTAAAGTTCCAAACATAATAATCTGGACCGCTGCTGGCTTACGAATAAACTTGCAGTTCCGTAAATATTTCATTTCGTCCGTGGTTATTGTATTTAAAATTCACACAAGCTATTCCGATTATTTTTCAACGCGCAAATACTTCCCCATATACGGAAACATTTAAAAGTGCACGCTTTTTACAGTATAAGCTCTCTGACAGTATCATCGTGTGTTTTAGTTTCGACGACTACAACGGACCAGTGGAGGATGGAGACTATTTTCGACTCGATGAAGAGAGGACGCTAGGCAAGTGAACGTCATCAGTAATCGATCATAACCGACACACAGATATTAAGCCAGACACGTATTTTTCAAAATTTTGCACCCCATCGATTTAACCCCCCGACACACGCACACACACACACATTACGTATAGAAAGGTAACGAAGTTAAAGGTGTATATAACGCGGCTCTGGTAAAACGTTAATTAAAACACGTTTCCCTGTTCTCACGTAAATGTAAAAGATATACCACTCCCACCATTTCGAATCAGTTGGTCACAGTGCGGCAATGCCTTTTGGGACTAAATGCCGCGAAAAAGGGGGGGGAATTATAAATATCCGGTAGAGCACGTGACCATTCCACGCAAAGCCTATCTTCATCCGTTACGAAAGCTGTAGCGAAGACGAGAAATGCCCGATCACTTTGGGATTTTTTTCCTTCTTTTTCGACTTTACATTTCACTACTTTTATTGCGTTTGTAAAAGTACCCGATGATACGCGTCAGCATTGCTTTGATTTAGGCAAAAATCTCTTAACAAGAAAAACGAACCGATCACGGAATTATGTTGTTTATAAGTCGTTGAGTAGCGCGTGTACACATTTGTTTTGTAATTACATTTTTTCCCCCATTGTTAAACTAATACATTTTCACAACAGATATTGATTACACATCATGTATTAATGAAGGTAGAATGTAAATTCCTATTCAGCTGCTATTCATGATTTCAGGCCTAAAACCGGCAGGTGTGTTCATTTTAAAAATAGTCAAAACTTCCCGAAAATGAAATTAAAATTTTAAGCGGTAACATAAAAATTTTATCAGCGTTTAGACAGGAAAAACTATTTTTCAATTCTGGAAACGTATAATATTGTTTTCGTGAGTCATCATATTCGAATTATCTCCCCCGGCATTTGAGTAGTGTTATCGTTAAACTTCATTCAGTTTTAATTGAAGATTTTAACGTAAATTTACTTGACGATTATTTGAAAAATTGGTTTTATAAAATAACCCAATGACGCACGGTTCTAATTAAGTGTCTTTGATCATGTTTTTGCTGGAGGAACTGAAAACTTCAGTATAAATTTTGAAATGAATCGACTATAAACGAAATGTGACCATAAAGCTTTATACATATATTATTAATGCCAACGTCATTCTTAGGCCGACCCCCATCACTTTATTTGTCCTAAAACGTTACATATATTAAATATATTGTGGGGCCAGGCACAAAAATGATGTCAAGTGTTTTTTCTTTTCTTTTTTTTTTTTTGGCGTCGAAAATTCAACCCGTCGACAATGTAATCTAATTAACGCTACACAGTAATATTAAATTGTACTATGTAATTAAATAATAACTTGTATATTGCAGCACTCCCGGTGGCCAGGAGAGAATTGACACTACATGATGGCAGAGGGATTTGGAAATTTATTATCGAGTTGTTATACAAAATAATTCTTTGCGCCGTGTGCAAATTGCATTCGAAGATGAGATGATCAGCGTCCGGCACTTTGTCCGAGTCTAGTGAATGTTGGCAATAGGGAGAAGAGATTAAACCCATGTTGTACAAAGAAGCAGGGAGGCAGTTCATACACAGCCGAAGGCGACATAAGGTAACAATGTACGATCTGGTACTCATCGAAACAGTCGTAATCTGGTCGTTCTACATGAAGTGCGGAAGTGATAAAGCTGGGGGTCAAGGGGAGTCCCCAGACAGGGTCAAAGAGCTTCGAGGCGGAGCCCCTTTTTAAGCATGGAGGGCCGAGTTCATATATATATATATAAAAAAGAGTAAGATTTAAACAGGAACCTTGATTTTGAAATATATTCCTTGTAGCACGGAATATTCAAAGCAATTATGATTATGATCGCAAGCAGCTTTCTCATTAGGATGACGGTCAGGAGCATTACTATAAAAGATCGGAAATGGGAGGGGAAAGTAACAGAATACGATTAAGGAGGAACAAAGTTATTCATGTGGTTTAGATTATAAAATCACGCAGGTCTCCATACCAGACTGTGGGTTGACATCTACCCTTCCTTTTTTGCCAATCGCTCCTCCTTCTACCTCCTCCTACAGCCTACTCCAAAATTCACAGCCTTGGTACCAATTTCTTCCTTTTTCTCGGCGCTTGGCTATTGTTTCTTTAATTAGACTGAAACTTGGTCATTCCCTCCTTCCCTTTTCTCGTTTTTCTCTTTCTCTTTCACCTTCTCCCTTTTGCCCTCTCCACTCAACTGATCCTCCCTTTATATGTGACCCCAACCATATCCTTTTCGAATGCTCTGCTCTTTTTCCTCAGTGCTCTCATCTATACGCCGAACTTTTGGCGTTATATCTTCCTACCCCTTTCAATGCTTTCTTTATCCTTTCCTTCCCATCTCCAGCCGTTATTCCCCTCCTTCTTTCCTTTATACTTTCTATCTCCGATCGCCTCAGAATCTGAGTAGGTGATCTAGGTCCATGTAGTTGGGTCAGTGTTAACACCGAGCCCATTTATAAAAAAAAAATAAAAAATAAAATCAAAGGTGGGTGTTAAGATTAGATTGGACGAGGAACCGATCGGACCAGAATATAGTATGGAATTATTCACGGGCGGCGAAAGACCCTTAATAAAATTTAACGTTTTTCTTTTCACTTTGTGAATCTTTTGAAATCTTTTTTCAGACCTTAAAAAAGCATATAGTACGAACGCTTTTCAAATTAAAACTACCGCTGACCGAACACAGATCCGATTCTGGTTGAAATTTAATTAAAGAAAAGGTAAATTTGGAACACCGATTTTCATCGCTGCTATAAGAGGTAAATTATTAAAATGCAATCAGCTCTCTTCACGCTCGTAGCTAGAAACGATAAATCTTTTATTTTTTTTTTGTTTTCGTCTATAACTTAAACTTGTTTCGTTGAATTTGTAAACAAAAATCTATTTTCTATACTATCAGAATAAATTTCCTGTAATGCTTCTTTTTTTTCTTTTTTTTTTTTTTTTTTTTATTGGATTTATTTATTTTTTTGGTCGAGCTTACCCCTCCATCGTCATTTCGGACATTTTTAATGAGCCGCAGCAACAAGCCTGCTTAACCTAATGCGCGATCACAGCTGGTCGAGTGAATTTCTTAGTTTTCTTCCTTTCATCATTTCGTAGCCGCTCCTATAAACAATTTCGGGACAACAAAATGTCTACCTATCATCCGAAAATATTCGTTCCTTTTCTTTTCCCTGTGTTTATACGTTGTTAAATACGTAACGGGTTTGAATAAAAATACGAAAACCTAGTAAGCAATGTAGATGAAATAAAAGCTCTTGTTTAGAAAAACTAGGAAAATTCAATTAATTCGACCTAAGACTAATAGTATAAAGTAACGAAATAATATAACCAACATAAAGATCTCAAAATAATGAAGGAACACGTTTTCAGCCGAAGCCTATCCTCAGCTTAACGATGTAAGATGACAAAACCACACTGCCAGTTAGAAAACATATTAACAAGGTGTAAAAGAGAAAATGCCGAGTCTTTTTTTACTAAATAGCTTGAAGGCGGTTTATCAAAGTAAGGTGAGAGGTACAAAAAGTATACAATGGCGGGGTGAACTGTTTACAGTAAAATGACGGTTAAAAATTTTCCGTAAAAATGTAGGAAACTAGTTTATACATTTTTATAAAATTTAATTAGTTTTCTATTTTGAATTGTCCGGTATTTTTAACGGTCGTTTTAAGTAGTACATTTACGACCGCATTAAAAAAAGCAGATCTTATTTTGTCGAAAAAATAAAACAATAAAAAAAAGATGATGAGGCAGATTTATATATAAACATTGATCGAGTAGGATTATTGTTTTCGCGAGCGTTGTAATTCACGCGCGCAGTTCATTTTAATGAGAACTGGGCGACACAGCACTTTCCTCTACTGAAAGAGCGGCAGTAGTAGATTCAATACACGAGCGTGTTATTGCGCACGGCAATATTTTGAACAATGTCACAGAATTTTGTTTGAAGTTCGGTTAAAATGTTTGCAGAGACATTGAAATTGATGCGAGAATTTTATGGTAGTGCAGTTAAATGTTCCCCACCTGCGGCGCAATCATTTTAAAAATGGCTGTGAGGACGTCGCGGAGTGTAGACAACATTTTTTGCGTTTGCCCTCTCATTCAGTCGGACCGGCGCACGGCCATTCGAGAAATGATTAATAGGCTGAATTTATCCTTCGGTTTAATTCAAACAATTCTAGTGGACGGCTTAAAAATATCACGAGTGCGCGCCAAATTGGTGCCACGAATCCTGACGGGAAAATCAAAGGGAAAATCGCTGGACATCTCCCGGGAATAGTTCAATTACCTCTTTCCTACGAGAAATAAATATCGGAAATGATCCATAAATTTCAAGGTACCATCCGGAAATAAAAGTTTAATCTATGCAGTGGATAACGCTAAAACGATTTCACCCGTTCCAAAGAAAGTAAGCTGATGTGGTTTTTCGATTACCAGAGGCTGGTGCACCACGAATTTGCTCTTTCTGAAACCACTGCGAATAGTACTCTGTTTATAGAGGAGTGCTTCAGTACCTGCGTGAATCTATTCGCTGCAGACGACCTGCCAAGTGGAAAAATGGTTAGTTCTTGCATCACAATAACACTCCCTGTCAAACTTCATCTCCATCATTCACCGGACTTTGCGATTTGTTCCGTGCAATTTTTCTTCGATTAAAACATGTTCCGAAAAAAGGTTAAAGATGAACGAAGTTTCGATACAGCGAAAACCTGAAAAGCTAAGAGCAGACCCAGAAAATGCACGATTCCGGGAAGCTAAGAACATAGCTAGAAACTATAGAATCAGTAAACGGGATTAGTATTTTCAGAGAGAAAATTATGATTGGAAGAAAAATTAAAAGAAAGCAGATTTTTAATAGCCTTAATCATTTTTCATACACGAGATATACGAATTGATCCTGGGAAAAAGATAGAGCATATATCCGCGAGTCTTTGAAAATAATAAAACTGGCTTTAGAGCGTATTGGCATTCCTAAGAGCCGGAAAACTGGGAAAAGAAGAACCGAAGCGAAAAATACCATAAAGAGCCTCCATAATGAGGACGTTCTGGGTTTTTCTGTGGGAAGTCAGTCGGATAGGAGGGGAGAAGAATAAGTTAATATAGCCGACTAAAAGTATTCGAGTAAATAACGATGATTGCAACCGGCGGTGATTGTTATACACATTCAAATTTTTAATATTGACAAATTAAATTTTACACAGTTCGTTTACTATACGAGAAACGTATAGTTGCAAGTCCCTAAAGAACTCGTCGCCTTAATTGAAAACCTTAATTAGAAGTTGCGAAATAATGCGTTTCCCTTTTGTCTTTTTATTTTTCTCCGAAATTTAGGAAAAAACAAACTTTCGTTCGCATTAGAGTAACTAATAAATTTCGAATTGTTAACGAATTAGCAAAATTAAATTTTCTGCTTTATACTTGGCGGCGGAAAGATCACATTCATCGAAAAAGTTATACAATAACGACGACAAGTTAGCCGAACTAATTTGGGTCACTAATTAATGGAAACGAATGAGAAGGGAAGCGACGCAATTAAAAGCCACCTCCCCTCGAAAAAAAAAAAAAAACTTTAGTTCAAAGTCGTTACGTAAATTTTGAGTTTTTTTTTCTCACACTTGTACACGCTTTTTCAGTCAACTTGTGCTTAATTAATTGAAACATTTTTTAAACATCGAAAATAAGTCTTGCTGTACAGTATGGAAAAGATTTTCGTCTTAAGCACAATTAAAATAAGCTAAATAAATAGATAAATTTTTTAATTGCACTTTCAATTTCACTACAAAATTCTATTTCAATTATATTCGTTGCAGCCTTCAAAAGTGTTGCAGAAAAAAGATATATATATATAGACAAAAAGAAAAACTCCTACGACACACAGACAGTCATACGCCAAACAAACATCGTAACTTAAAATTATACGCGAAATGCCAATAAGCCAAATGGAAAACAATTAAATATACTGAAAAGGGATTTTTATACGCCATCATGTTTCGAAAATTGCTCCATAACCAAAAGTTGAACATCTACTGATTTCAAAAAATAATTCAGGGAAGGTCCACAAAACTAGAGTAGCGAATGATTAATTCGCCTCAATTCCCCGCCTTTGTAAATTCCTTTCAAGAATTCAAATATACGCGAAACTAAATTATATAAAAGTATGCAGCTCTAAATTAAATTTTTACTACAAAACCAAAATGACGTACAAAGTGATCGGTGAATTGTTTACGATTTATATTCATCGATAACAGAGCATCATTACCGCCACAAGCGTATAAATTTTTATATTTCCAATCAATGATTTATTAAAGTGGGGCATCGTGAGATTTAAACTAATCAAAAAAGTATTTACTTACATTTAGAATATTTCAATGTTATTGTTTTTATTTATTCGTTTTTGTACTATTACAAATATATTTAAAATAAAAAAAAAAGAAAAAAAAGAAAATTGGTCTGTGCTTAAGACCACACGACAGAAGTGAAAACTTCATTAAGGCGAGGTTAATAATACGAAATACAACTCTATTTCGTTTTTGTTCTATATTCATTAAGGCGAATAATATTTACAATATATATATATATATATATATATATAATTATAATTGTGTATAAATTATTTTTGTTCTATATTCATTAAGGCGAATAATATTTACAATATGTATAATTATAATAGACTTGTGCATAAATTTTTTTTTTTCCTATATTCATGAAGTAATAATATTTTCAATATATATATGTATATAATTATAATTGACTTATGTATAAATTACTCTGGTAAATTTTGCTCTGACTAATCGTCATTTGTATCGTACTCTAAAAATGAAACAATTAATTTGTGATAACTAAAATATGAATAATTTTGATTGAAATTTTACTAAATAAATAAAAAAAAAAACTCCGTCAATCGTAGTTCCACATTTTGTTGTGCTTTCATTTGGATCATTCGACATATTCAAATCTAATGTTGATTTCAAAAAGTCCACTAATATAACTTTGATGTGTCTTTTGCGAAATCAACATTGGAATCTCCACTCAAAATCATTGGCAATGTATGAAGGTTTCGTTTGAGAAGAATTATAGACAAGTAAATTTTCATGAATGAATTCGATGATTTTTTTTATGCATTGATTAGGTGAGATATATATAGCTACCATTACACAATTATTTGTCCATTTTCTGCTGTACATTTCGCTGTACAACAATGAATTCTGTCACATTTACATATTTACACACGCGTATAATTTTGAATAAATAACGTATTAAATAAAACGTATCGGTAAGGCACATACCGTGGTGTTTATGTCGATGCTGAATGCGACTGATTCAAACTTAAATGGACGGGCTCAGGACAGACCTGTTATTTATATAAATTATTGGTATAAATTTTCTAAATATATTACCCCATCGTATTACAAATTGGAAACCCAAAAAAAGAAAAAAAAAAAAAGAAAGAAAAAATGCGACTGATGCGTCACGCTCTCTCATGTAACGGTCGCCGAGTGAGTATAGCAGTGACGCGTTAACTCTAATTCTCTCACTCGCTCAGTCGACGAGAACCGACTTTAGCCGGACGAGAGTTACGTAGCCGAGCGTGACGGCTCAGTCTCATTTAATACGCACAAAATCAAGTGCTCAGCGCGCCTAAAGAAGTTTTAACTTCGATAATAATTAGCATTAAATACTATAAATTATTGCTATGATCATAGATAGTTAAGTTGTGGCTAGAGGAGCCCAAAGAGTTACATACAATAGGTGTATAGAGAGTTCTAAGTGTTTCTCCAAAGTAGGTGGTTGGATGAATGAAAAGCATCCAAAAAGCTTTAATCTCCCGCATTATTAAGGGGATAACTCAAAAACTACCAGTCAGATCTTGATCAAATTTAAATCGGACCACATGAGAAACACCAACTTTCAAATAAAAGAAGAATCACATCAAAATCGGTTTACCTAATAGGAAGTTCTTTGGTAACACACATAAAAAAAAAAAAATACAGTCGAATTGAATACCTCCTCCTTTTTTGAAGTCGGTTAATAATAAACGACCCTACACCGAAAAAAATTAGAGTAACAGAGAAAAAAGTAAACATTTCAAAAATATTGTAGTAGAATGACCTTGTTGAAAAATTCACGTTCTACCGCATATAATTCAACCACTTCTATTATTCGGAATATTTAAAGGAAGAAACGGGAAAAAAATTGTTAGTAATTTCACTGTGTGATTATATCTTAACCTATTATTATAAAGGAGACATCTCTGTTACGGAATGTTCCTTATTTTCCGTCGACTATCGGATGTGAGCCGTTTTTTCGAGGTTTGTTTTTTTCTGCATATCCTTTCCAAAAGATAAAAATAAGGCCCATGAAGTCTCGATAGATATATATATACGTTTCAACGAATTTCGGTATTTGTAAAATAAATATGTATATGTTTTTTGTTTGTTATTTTTAATTTAAAAAAATAAAAAAAAAAAAAAAAAATAATAACAATAGCGACAAAAAGAAAAATCCTTCCAAAACCAGGCATGCAACTTACGAGGGAAAGAACTTGGCTATTTCTTGAATTCCGTAAAAAAAAACGCGTAGCCGCGTAATTATAAATGAACAATTATTTAAATCAGTATTTATTCCATGCTAGTTTTATAACTGTAAAAGTAAGTCTTGAACTCATAATACTTTACTTGACATAACGAAATCCTTCAATGGACCGATTTTTACTGTATAGGTAATTTGAAATTTCGTAGGCCGAACATTAATGTAAACTGGCTAAACGAATAAAGTCCCTGTTGACGGGGGAAAAAAGACCCAAAATAGAATCGGTCAATTCAACATTTTCTTTACATGAAATTTTTGGTTTCCGATGTGCTTCTTTCCTCTTTAGCTTTTTGTCCCGTTATTCGCCGTTTCCCCCCTTTAATTTCTCCTCACACCTGTTGTGTTTTTTTTTTCCCAACGATCCGGTTTGCAATATATATTTTGTTTGTATTGAAGGTATGCGGGGGGACTTCGGAACTGAATGTGCACTGCTAGAAAAGGAAAACTCGCTCATCGGTTTACTAAAGTACTATTGCAATTTCAACGCTGTCTTCTTCATTTCTCGGAATTCGTGGCGTTGCAATAAAGATATAGTAGCGAGCTTCATCCATAGGTTCTCTATATCACGCAGTCAGGCGCCTAGCGTGAACTTTATTATGGACTTGATGTGCTGCACGATATACTCGAGATTATATAAGGCGACTGAACAAAAACGATCAACGGAAGAAGGAAGAATTCGCGGAGCGGAGTGTA
The DNA here is from genome assembly GCA_039619475.1 of Icerya purchasi. Taxonomy (NCBI): domain Eukaryota; kingdom Metazoa; phylum Arthropoda; class Insecta; order Hemiptera; family Monophlebidae; genus Icerya; species Icerya purchasi. The sequence goes on from CM077115.1 coordinate 93,652,432, forward strand.
ATGGATTTTCGTGTGAGAAGTTGCGTGAGAACGTCTAAAGACATTACTGTGAGTAAAAGTTGGGGCATTCTTTTTATTTGATAAATATTTAGTGAAACTTTGTACCCCCCCCCCCCCCGTTACATTTCTCGATGCACTTCCGACGGCAAAATTACCAACGAACGAGACACGATAAATTTTTTTTGAACTTTATCGAACGGAATCAATAGAAATAAAATTGAAAAACAAAAAAAAAACTAATTTTTATTTCAATTACGGAAAAAGCTAGACGATATTTATATTATCTAATCGTTGCCGATTTTTTTCTCTGAACGGTAAAAAGCACACTTATGTGTATAGTAGACACAAGCGTTTATAACCGACTTTTCTTTCTAAGTATTTTTTTAATTTGGTACCTTCTTTTTTATTCTTTAATATCCGGAGTGGTTTTTGTCAACCCCCTTGCCCCTATTTAGAGAATTACAGGTTTACAACGAGTGCGAAATGACTAGGTAAGTTTCAGAAAATATACTCGTTTAACCATTAAAAATTATTTCAACAGAAATCTTAAACTTGCGTGAAGCTTCTATAAAATACTTACAGCTGTCATTCTTAATCATCCGAATACTTTCGATTCGGCCTACCACTTCTCTATTTTAGCTGGTATTTTCGGACGGTGGTTTTAAATCTTAAATTAGAAAGCAAAAAAAAAAAAAAAAAAAAAAGACAAGATATTAACACTCCTCGAACAATGGTAAATGCATCATCAACGCACTTGCAAACACACAAGCATATAAAGAAACTTAATAGACGTCAGAAAAATTATAAGAGGCTGGTTAAAGCCTTTCCCCTAATCCATGTTTTGGTTGAGCATTGTTGCTGGGCAATAGATATTCCTGTACATCAGGTGGTTAATTTTAGATGTGGTGAGTATATTTTTTTTTATTTATTTATTTTTTATTTTAAAATAAGTTGTGGGTCCCGCAAGGCATACTGCCCGCCTGCGGGTGCCCAAAGCGCTTATTATCGTTTATTCGACAAATATGTTACGTATGTTATAATATTTCATTACAGTTAGTTTTCGTAATTACACAAGGTGTGTAATGAAACAAAATGATAATACTACTACTAATAATAATAATAATAAAAAGAAGTACAAACAAAAAAGAACTACTTATTGTTATACAACAATTCCATACTACATTTTTGACAAATGATTCGATTCTCCGCCACAGCCAGCTCCTATTTTGTATATCTATTTTAATGTCACTCATTAATATTTTTTCAACTAACCGTTGTTTAATTATTACTTTCCAGGTTCCTATCTCTTTTTGCATTATCTGGGATTCGTTCTAGCAGTTTAATTGAAACTATATGGTTTTTGGTTTGTGAAGGTGAAGATGCAGCAGGCAAAAGGATGTAGTTACGAGTAGAATATATGTTAGCGTAATGGTAAACTGTTACTCAAGAAGCCGGGAGAAAAACTCAGTGTAGTCATATTAGTGTTATTTTCTTTATTTATTTAAATTTATATTTCCTTAAAAATTGCCCGTGCAAAAAACAAAAATAAAAAAAAATAATATATGCAACCCGCAAAAACAATAGTGTCTCAGAAGTAACGTTTCCTACCTACTTTCTTTGTACCATCAGCAGGGTCCTCATGGCGTTGGAGCATCGCAACTACTTCGAATGATTTAAACTTCCTCCAACCTATTCGATTTTCTTCGCGGATTCCATTACGATATTAAGAGCCATTATTTTTTCATATCCTCAAATCAAGATAATAATAAATTTCTCTAATTACCCGTGACACTAAAAGTGTGTTTTACAAGCAATCTCATCTTCGTTTCCTCATCTATGATCATCATTCTTCGCAACTCATTCAGTTATCTTTTAATTAAACTCGCTATATTCAGATTATTTGTCTGATTTTTTCTGGCAACATAAATCATTGTAATCTTAATCGGGGATTCATTGACCGTTTCCAAAATATGTTGTATATTTCGTTTCCGTGAAGGCATTGCAATATATGATTTTCGGTGCAACACTTCGAAATCTACTTGGCGCTCTTTCATATAGGTAACTTTTGATTTTTTTGGTACTTGTTAATAGTTTTTTGTCGCGTGCTCTTCCGTATTCAGATTCTTTTTCGAAAACTTTTCTACAATTTCTACGCTGCCGTGTTCGATTACACATTATAAATCGTGCGTGCATAACGATCGTAACGTACTTATATAGAGAATTAGCGTATAGTAAAAATAGAGCTAATATTGTTCCCTGTCCTACGTCGTACTTCTTCCTGTAGTATTGCTATTCCTGATCTTTAGGCATGCTCTGTCGTATTAACTACTAAACCAATTTAACTATATTTTCTACATATACGAAGAGATGAACTCTGTTGTCTTTTTTATACTAAATTCAAAAATTGTTTTGTTTCTATCGTGTTCTTTTTTTCTTTTTCATTTGTTTAATTTTGCTTTATTTTTTTTTTTTTATTATTTTACTTTTTTCTATACATTTTTATTTAATTCATTCTCGCATATGGCCCGATGAGTAGCCGAAAGCGCCGTTTTTTTTTTCTTGTTTTTTTTTTGTAATAATAATTAATAATAAATTCATTTCTACTATTGACATTTTATATAGCGCATTTGTGGTGATAGTAAAGATTTAATTTCAGCATTTCTCATTTTAATGAAGAGATTTGTAAAAAGAGAAACGCGATTATTTTCAGATTGTGTAAGTTTATTTTTACTGTTCTCGATTCTTACGCTTCAACCTTCAAAATATCAAACAGTATTCTTGTGTTGCATTCTTGATCTTATAACAGCATTGCAATATACGATCGTAATATATAATATTGTACGATGTTGCTTATTTTAGTCCTTTTTCCTGGAAAATTTTTTTTTTTTCGGTAATTCTTTAGCGTGTTTATTGCATCCAAATATAGTTTTACGTTCATTTTTATTAAATGTACGCATATTCACTTATTTTTTCGGCTTAAATCGTTGTGCAATTAGTATTGTGAAGAATAAATTTAACTGAACCTGCATTGTATGCAATATTTTATGCGCACTTTTTTGGTTTTCTTTTTTTTTTTTTTTTTGTTTATTATTATTAAATTAAATTTTACGTGCTATGTGCAGCAACTATGGCTAGAGGCACGGGAGGAGAAGGAGGGTTAGATCAGTGAGTAGAGTCCGGACTTATGAAGGAAAAGGATTAAATCGGATAATGAAGAGGAGTTGTCTTTAAGGATGAGGAGGGGGGAAGAGAAGAAGGTAGGTTGAAAAATTTCTTTTCAAAGGAATATGAAGAGCATTCGGTGAGGATATGGTGAATGGTGAGGGAAACAATGCACATGGTACCGTGAGGAGCCTCAGTTCCATTTAGTAGGTATTCGTGGGTGAGGCGTGTGTGACCCATTTTTTGTTTAAATTTTAGGCGCGATGACAAATTAAGGTTTTTTCATTTAATATTTAATAATGCACATGGAACAAATAGCTTTTATTCGGAAATTATATAAATGTAAAATTTAAAAACACCGACTTGTTTTAGTGAACACAGCCTCATAATCGTGGTATTTCATTTTTCATTTGTCGTTATCTATGTTTTCTTGTGATTGTTTTACCGTAATTTTAATTTCCGGCGGTGTTAGACTGCAACCACCATATGTGTATATGTATGTATCATCCGTCTAGGTATTACCAGTATTTGAGTTATGTAAGGAATTTACAAAAATTAAAAACAGTCATTTCATTTCTCCCTTTTTACCGGTAGTTTTTTCCATCCTTATTGCAAAAAATCGTTCTTACACAATGACAATTATTTGCCTTTGCGATTCCTTCATCATTTGGGACTATTAGAGAATCTCGCGACCCACCAACTCAAAAGCTAAGGTCTGCAAAAGCTGTTGGAAAAAAAAAGAACACGTGCATAATTTATAAAAATGTCAGCGACGCAATTTATCGGCGAAAATATGTTATCTTTTTTTGTATTGCGGATCTTTTTAAACATTTTACCAGAATTTCTTTAATAAAACCGGATAAAATGTAGCCTAAACGAGAGAAGACGGATATTTCCTATTGAACGGCTGAAGAGATATTTTAAATCGGTCTGTTACGTGCCGAGATTACCGCGAACAAGAAAAGCCTAAGCTTCCCCTCTGAGACATTATTATCTCTCTCCATCCGTAACTTGGTTTATTGGCAACATATGCTTTCGGAGCAAGGTAAAATTAAATTTTTTTTATTCCAGCATGTGAAAGCGTCTCTGTTTCATTCATTTAAAATAACAATGTTCTTTCTCCGGTGCGATATTATTCCCTTTCCCGGTTTCTTTCGCGTTATTCGGAAGTCGACCTAAGATATTGAACTGTACGCGACAATGAAAGAATTCAGAATTCGAAACCAAAGACGTCAGTTTATGAAATGGTTCGCCGAAACTGGAGAAAAGTGAAGAATTTGACAAATAATAAAGAGGCGTCGAGTAAACTGACAAAAAAAAAAAAAAAAAAAAAAAAAAGAGGGAAAAAAGGAAAAAGAAAATCATTCTTTCAAAATTTCATTTTTCTTAAAAACAATCTCCATTTCCAGAATGCCAATTGAATCGGAGAACAATACAATAACACAGTTATGTGAAACATCGAAAGCACTGCTCGGACTGCGAATGAATTTCTCCGCGGACGTTTCTTTTCAAAACGACAATCGCTTGTTGTTAACTCGTTTCTGCCGTTGAATCTGTCTTAACTTTTCCAACTGGTGCAAGATACAAAAAATTAATGCACTTCTAGTATCGACGGACGAGGGCACAATCGAGAAATTGGATTTAGCTAATCCACTAAATTTCCAACATTTTTTTTTTTTTTCATTAACGTGCTGCACTAATACGGAGGTCAGAAGCACGAAAGAAAATTCTAGATTAGTTGATTGGAATCTTGGAGGAAGCAAAAGAGATTATCAATTATATCGATCGTTTTTCTTGCAGTAGGGATTCTAACGTGCGCGCAAAAGGTTAAACTGCACGCGGAAAGGATGATTCTCAGAGCAATCGATTAGAAGATGTTCTACTGTAATAGGAACGGAGCAAAGTTGACGTACCACCAAATTTCTAATACTGTTTTCAGTGTCGAAAATGATTTACTTCTTCCTATATGTAACAATGTAGAGTTAGCAATAATTTGTATTTATCAATTAATTATGATGCGACGTATTCAAAACTAATTTATGTAAATAAAAATTTCGGCTTCTCTATCAGCTAGTAGAAAATTCACCCAACGCTTTTTAGCAATCAATTACTTATTAAGTCTCGCATCCTTTGCGAAAAAGCGTCAGTAATTGTAAAGTTAAGCAAGTCAAACGAAGAGAATAGGAGGGGGCCATTTCTTTTACTTTTCCAGATTTCTCCAGTGCTCAATTACTCCCGGCGGCGCTACTATATAAACCTGGAAATAGAGAAACCGATTTGCTAAGAATTTTATAACTGATAAGCGAGAACATGTGTATAAAAAAAAAAAAAGAAAATTTTTTTACCAATACATTTTTAATTTGCGCGTTTAAAGGTCGCGATGCTGATGAGCGACGACTATGATGAATGAAGAAGTCACACTTTATATTAAGTATTCCGTTTGTTTTATTTTATTTCTTTTCCGCGATCAACCGATAAAATTCTTCGAAATCACCTGACCCTCGCGTATTCTATATCTTAATTGGCATTTACAGAAAAAGAATTTAATCACAATCCGGAATTGATGCTGGATTTGGGAGATATATAATTCTTTTTTTCTTGTTTTTTTTGAGGAATTAAATTTCAAATAACTCAACTTTTGTGTGTCCGTTTTTTAATGCGAACTTGTGCCAACTATTTAATTTTTATATTTTCATATGTTTACGAAAAATTCGATGCAACCGAGAATAAATAATTCTAAGCTCTGCTAAGTAATTTCATAATTCTTTATCGATTAAAATAAATAATTCTAAATTGTGCTAAGTATTTTCATAATTCTTTATCGATTAAAATGCATCTTTTACACTGCTATAAATTTTGGGTGTATTTTTTTCCGTAGCAGTTTGTATATAATTTACATTTTATAGTATAAAGTACAAATGTAACAGCACAATGTATCATTAAGAAACAGCAAAGCCGCATGGACAGCTCCTCGTCTTTACATACTATTTCATATGCACGAAATAAAAGGAAGAATTTTCAAATTAAAGTCCGTGAAATAATTTATAAAAACGTATATAAATTTATATTAATATTAGAAAAGATTAATATGGAAATTTTTTAAAATTGAAATTTGTGATACGGAAGCGGACACACTTTAATAAGTATGATTTTGGAAATTCGATTTCTGTTAAACGGACAAAGTTTGTCAAAAAAAGTTCAATTAGTTCTCCAGATTATTGACGTGGAAGATTCCCATGTACCGACATGAATGAATTAGCAGCTGAATTCATGCTAGAACAAAATCCATCCGATGCATGATGCAGTAGACTGTGATGACAATGATGTTTTTATGAGATGGCGAAGAAGACACAACTACTGAAGTTGACCGGGAAAATTTAAATAATGTTGACACTCGTTAGTTGTTATCGGAAAACTAAAAACATTGTATTTCATTCATAAAGCTGATGCTGAAGGTTTAAAAATGATATCTGAACTGCATGTGCTACATGTCGAATTGCGGATTTTAAATGAAAGAAACAAAGTAAAATTACCGATTTTTTCATAGAAAACTGAAATATGTTCGATACACTAGGATTTTTATAGTATGTGTTTAAAATAAAAAAATATTTTGAACATTAAAATTCTAGATTATCTCGCGTTCCTAAAAACAAAAAGTGATTTATACTCTATTGCCTAACTTGTTCATCAACCAATCCTGGAATACAAACATAAGTATTGTAGTAGTACTGTACATACATATTTTTATATTATACGAACATTTTTTTTTTTTTATATATTTTAGACGCACGTATGTCTTAGGTAAATATGTACTGTATTTTTTTATATTACGCACTATCTTTTATATTCTTGTTAAAAACGTTACAATACACAATAATGTAAATTTCAGTAAACTGTACATACATTATTATTTCTCATTAGCGGACACTTCTTAATACCGGACAAATTTTTTTTTGGTTCCGCGACTGTCCGTTATTCAGAAGTTTCACTGTATATAAATTATGTATGTTGAAAAAGAAAAGACTATCTCTCGAGATTCATGTCGCCATAGCAAGCTCCGAGGGGGACTGCGCTTTGTATATTTATCAGCGTTACAGGAACGCTATCGTGGAAAAAATCGTTTATATCTATTTATTTTTTAATACGCTCGGTCGAAGAAAATCACATTACAAGCCTATTTCGATTTTTCACGGCTCTCTCAAGAAATCCCCTGCCTAATTTCGACGTAGGGTTCGCCTTTAAAATCCAATAATTTTGACGTTTTTCTAGACTACTTTAATTGTCACATTATCTTCTGTAGAATTTAAAGTCACCTAAAAAAAAAAAAAAGAATAAAATAATATAAAATATTAAAATTTGACGCAAAAAAAAAAAATGCAAAACAAATATTTACGCACGAAAAATGATCATCGTCGGGAAAATGAAAGGAACGCGCGCATTTTTTTCAAAAAACTTTAACGGTAGGCCAATGACCCATTCCGAAAAAATACTTTCGTGCGGGAAATTAGAATTTAATAAGGGACTAATTTATTAGGAAAACAGCAGCGCGTCAACTTGCAAATACAAACAGTAACCGTAGAAAGAAAATTAATAACAAAGAAAGGCAGCGAGACCAACTCTCGAGATGCTGTGAGGTTTGAACAAGCTGCTTGAACAGAGGGTTCGTTTGAAATAACTTTTACGGCTGGTGGAGAAAAAAATGCCGAACATGCGACCAGTGATAAAGAAACGATGATGACAAAATGAACGATATCGCTCCGTCGTCTATGCTAAAAGAAAAGAACTAAACTCCGAGAATCGGTTAAAATAATGGTTTACACACAGAGACAATATCTCGTTGTTGCAGTCTGTTCGTATTTTTCGTTCGTTTCAGTTAACAACGCGGCAAACTGAGCTTAGCCGTGAACTGTTTTTATTTGAACTAAATTAGGAGGAGAGTAATTATAATTATCGTAGTTGTTAAATTAAACAGGTGGAACGGCTGTACTATTTCACTTCGAATGATTTCGTTCCTCTTGCATGGCGAACTGTGTCTAGTTAAAATTTAAATCCAATACCGCCACAGATTGACTAAAAAAAAAAAAAAAAATAAACAGGTCCTGCTTACATCTAGAAAAGAGCATAATCTACTCACACGTAAACGAGAAAAATATAATCTGTGCGCATTAGGTATGGGTAATTCCGGACACAGTTATATTCTCGGAAATATATCCGCATTCGGACACAGCCGGACGATATATCTCGGACGATGTGATTTGATATATCTCAACTCCGAAAGACGTGACACAATAAACAAATGCCATCCCGAATATTAACAACCAAATTGGTCACTGGGCCAACTACAAAAGATGTGGGAAAGTCATGACATCTGATTGAAAGTGTACGCCTGATGAATACCTTAGTCTTCTCCGTTTGTGTATATGCCGCGGAATGCTGGACATCAAAAGCAACTGATATCCGGCGAATTGATGCTCTCGAGATGCTCTGCTGGCGACGAATGTTGCGGATCTCGTAGGCAGAAAAACGAACTAACCTCCTTCCATATAGAACGATATTAGATCGAACGTGTATGCCTATGAGTCGTAGTAATACAGCGCATAGCAAAATACTTCGGGCACGTAATACGGCGGAACGGAGTGGAAAAATTAACTCTTAAAGGAGTGGTAGAAAGCAAAAGAACGCGAGGAAGGGCAGAAACCAAATATACCGATAGGATAAAACAATTAACTGGAACCAAGTCGTTTCTGCAGGCTATAAGTCTCGCAGAAGATAGAGACGTAGAGCGGACAAGACTGAAAGGACTTGCAATCCACAATTTCACGACGCTCGAACCGAGCTAACGAATATGATGATGAGTGCACATCTACAAAAAACATAAACCACTCTTAACCTGCTCACATGCAAACTTTTTTTTGGGGGGAGGGGGGGCTTGGCCGACTAAGGGCAGCTACCCAGGACAATTGGACTAGATTAGAGATTAAACTTTAATCCGGTCAGAAATCGATGATAGGAAAGAGACAAGAATAGGAACCACATTGGATGACGGCAAAGCTAAGATAATGAAGTAGGATAATTCAGCTTTAATAATTAAACGTACAGGATATTACGTTCGGAGGAAAGACTGGAACATTCAAACAGCACGTGATCAGGATCACAAACGAAGGAACAGTCGCCAAAATGCAAAGGACAATAGGGGGATGGAAAAAGAGCAAAACGTATATCCATGGGGATGGAAGCAAAGTATGATTGAATCGCAGACGGCAGATAGCAATAATGAAAACCCGTTTAAGAGTAGGAAAATGATAGAACCAAGAACAAGAAAAAAAGAAAAAAATATGATTTGTTCACGTATGACCTAGACATAATCTACTCACATGTAAACTAGTTTTAAAGAAGATAATGAAGAAAATAGTTAAGGAATTCAAAATAACCTGCAAAACAGTACACACTTTAATTCCTGTTTACGACTGAGACTCATCGGTACACCGTCAACTTCGATAATAAAAAAAATAAAAAGCGAAACAGAAAGGGTAAATTCACCATGATTACGGAGCAGTGTCTCTGAGACATGCTGGTGTTATAATCTTCAGTATATCAATATTTTTTAGTCAATTTATTGCTTATATAATTATGGAAAGGATAAAAGGTGGAAATAATTATGGCGCTTGAATAAACTTCCTGAAAATTCCGGTGAAATGTTCGATATAAATAAATCATTCACCTTTGTATCTGCATGTATCTATTTAAATAATATTTGTGCGCAGATGTATACTCTGCCTATAGATTGTAATTAGCTAAAGGGATACGCATTAGATAAAGTAACATAATACATACCGTATTTATTATATCATTAATAAACATAAATTAACAGATAACACCGAAATAGACTTAGAAATTTTAAAATACATAAACAATCATAACATGCTAAATTTTGCTGAAAATTATTATATTAATAAATTCAAAAATAACTGTATAAACCATAACTTTCCAAATATAGATAACCCATTATTTAACCTCTAAATAAAATTGTAATATAGTTTTCATTTCCTCATGTACACATTATTACTATACAGACGACCATTTTACATAATTTATCATACTTATGATTTATTTATTTTTGATATTAATTTTAATATTTTTGAAATTTTTAAAATTTTTCATTTTTCATTTAAATTGTTACCATTTTCCTTGTTAAATTTTATTAGTCATTTTTTATATTTTTTATATTTTTATATTTTACTATTTAAATTTTATACATTTTACATTTATTCAATAATCGATTTTTAATATCGACTTTTTTCAGTTTAATTTTAAACTTCGTTATTTATATTTACAATTACTCCCGCGAACATGAAGTGTTTGCTTCGAAACGCGTCGGGAATATAAAAATTATATATATATATATATATATATATATATATATATATATATATATATATATATATATAATTGTTTAATTAAGTGTTAAAAATTTATTTTTGTCATGAACATATAGCCGAAAATATAAACATGTAATTTTTTTTGAAATTCCTACGCGATTGCTTGAGTTTTTTTTTTAAATAAGCAAAAATCAAAAAAGAGATCGTAATAGAATTAATTTTAGAATTCAGTTTCATAAATTTTATATGTAAACGTACATGTATATAAATGAGTGCACAATGGCTTACAAGAAGTCATTGGAAGCATTAGAGCCATACATTGAAAGACTTGCGAAATAATCAAGTTCCATTTGGTGGAGGATCGGTGTTACTATCCGGTGACTTCCGGCAAAGGCTTCCAATGATATATCGCTCAACACTAGCTGATGAATTGCATGCTTGCTTAAAATATTCAACTTTTTGGATAAAAAAATTAATTTAACAACGAATATGGGAGTTCAACTTTAAAACGATCCAACAGCTGTCATATTTTCAAGACAATTACTCGAAGTCGCCGAACGGTAATATATTTCGACAAATCCATAAACAGGAAAAATCACCTTCCCATCTAATTTCGGCAACATCGTAAATTCAAACGAAGAATTAGTAGACAAGGTATTCCAAAGCATCGAAACAAATTATCAAAATCGCACATGGTCGAGTGGAAAAGCCATTCTGGCGGCTGAAAATGTTGACGTACAGGATATGAACATCATTTTAAACAGAATCGCGGGTGAAACAGTGCCATATAAATCTACGGACTCTGTGATGGACGAAAAAAAGGAAGTAGTGAATTTTTCAATGGAATTCCTTAATTCACTATTCCTGGATTACCGTCAGACATTTTGAATTTGAAAATTGGAGTGCCGATTATATTACTCCGAGCGCATCAGTCAGCCAAAGTTATGCAATGGTACACGATTAGTAGTTTAAATATTGACGAATAATCTAATTGAAGCAACAATTCTGATCGGACCTCATAAAGGTGAAGACGTACTACTACTTCCATGAATACCAGTCATTCCGACAGATATGGGGCGTTCGAGTTCAAACGACTTAGATTTCCAATACGCCTTGCGTTCGCTACGACTATTAATAGAAGCCGTTAAATTGTTTTTTTCCAAATTTGTTTTTATTACAACATAAAGGAGAGTATATACATATAAATATTAGTAGGTAATGTACACATTTACATACAATTATATGACACAGCACATGTCAATCTTTGCAAATGTGTGCGGTTTGAATGTTGAAAATGAATGATTCTTTCATGGGCAATTACATGTGTCGCATGCTCCACAGAGTATTACCATCTGATCTGTATATGCAGAAAATGGACAAACCGAAAATGTACTACATTCATTAGCTTTACAATAAAAAACGATTTTCAGTGAAAAACATTTTTCTTTCTTTCCTTTTATTCCAAAGCATAGCCATAACAGCACAAAGTATCAAGTATGGCACTAAATTGAATAATGTGTTTTCTCGGTTAATGTATTACTCCAAAAATGTAGGGAAATGAATAGAGACACATTTATTTGCTTTCTTGACTATGAGAAAGCATTTGATAACGTCCAACATCATAAACTAATGGATATTCTTAAAACTACGGGAATTGATGAATACGATCTAAGGATAATCAAGAATCTATATTGGAACCAGACAGCTGAGCTGAGTTCTAGGGAACGGAGAAAAGATTGACTTTAAAGTCCAACGTGGAGTGCGACAAGGATGCATCCTTTCACCCCTACTATTCAATTTGTATGCTGAACAGATTTTTAGATTAGCTATCTCGATATCCTTGGGCGTTCGGATTAATGGAAGGATTATTAACAACATTCGCTACGCAGGCGGATACTGCTATTATTGTAGAGAATGGAAGAGATCTTTAACATCTCCTCAATGAACCCAATGCAGTTGGTGGAAAATCATATAATTTGAATATAAACGTGAAGAAAACGAAATGGATGGTGGTCAGCCAAGGAAAACAACTTTAATCAAATCTCTGTTATGCTAAACAATGCGGAAGATCGAACGAGTTGAAAAATTCAAATACTTGGGCTGCTATATTACTGAGAACTTGGACCCAGATACAGAAATAAAAATGAAATGTAGTTATGCTCGGAGCAGTGCCATCACCAGCATGAGAAATCTGCTTTGTGATAGATGCTTACGTCTAGATATACGGCAAAACATTGTGCAGTGCTTTATATTTATTCTATCTGATTGTATGGAATTGAGGCAACAACACTCAATAAAAGACAGATAAATCGATTAGAAGCTGTAGAAATGTGGATCCACAGAAGAATGTTTTTTAAATGCCACGGATAAGTAGAACGTCGGATCAAAAAGTTCTAGAGATGGCCAAAACAGAAAGGATATTAATAAAATCCATCATACACGGAAAAATAAAATATTTCGGTCATATAATCAGAGGAGAGAAATATCAACTCCTACAACTAATCCCCTTCAGGGGGGAAAAATAGACGGAAAGAGAGGCCGAGGAAGACGGAAAACGACTTGGCTAGATAACATCGACGAATGGACGAGAAAGATTCATGTAAAATGTCAGAAATAGAAGTTTTTGATGCTGACGTTTTTGTATGATCGTCAACGCTCTTCGAAGAGTATGACGCCAGCAGAAGAAGAAGAAGAAGAAGAAGTTTTCTCGGTGAATCGATAATTCCTGAAATACTTTTATTTACTTCCCCCCACTAATTAATATCAGACTGAACCACAGCGAAGCGTGGCCGGGTTTAGCTAATAACTGATAACTATCGACGACGAGCGAATCGAAGTCAGACGACAAGCCAGAACCGAATGTACTAAACTAACCGGATAACATTTAATATAGATATTAACGTATTGTTTGTTAGATACAAATGTAGTAATTTCGAATAAAATAATTAAATGTACGATATATACTAATTAGAAAGGTTTTGTTTTGTTTTTATTTTTATTTCGGGCAAAGCTCGTTCAGCTTATTATATATCGTTCGCTTAAATTTATTATGTATTTTATTTCAAATTACGTTAAATTTCTTAATATGTGTTTAATTGTCATAGTAATGTGTAGTTTGAGTGACGTTTGTTTACTTTTTACGTCCATGCAATGGCATTTTTTAGCCGTATACGAATGTAACTGAATGCAACACTTTCGTGTATTGCAATACAGATGTGAATTTCAACGTCACTAACTGCAAGTCAACTATCAATAACATAATGACTTAACCGACATACAAAATATACGAACTAAACAGATACAACTATTTTTATGTACCAAACAAGCTAAGGTAAGTGAGGTACTATGATAAACTTCTTCGAGAATTTCGATCAAATAAATCACGCAGAATTGCGGTTTGTGGTCGCGGATTCAACTTTAATTTTAATGTCGGTTAACATGCCTAAAAAAGAATAAGAAAATAACGCTTGCACACACGGTCAGCTAATCATAAATAACTTTAGAGCTATTTATAATAGAATGTATAATATATCTATATAACATATATATATATATATATATATAAGCTGAACCCTTCGTGCGTTGCAAGAGGCTCCACCCCTTGATCTCGTTGAAGGATACACTCTAACCCCAAGTTCTATCTCTTCTATACTTTTTACAGAATGAGGAAAATTGACAAAGATATTATGAAACGTTTAAAACTTTGATAGTGATTAACCATTATAAATAATTTGCTCGGACAACTGTACTCACAAAAAAGTGAAATATATTTCACTTTTTTGTGAGTACAGTTGTCCGCGCAAATTATTTATAATGACAAAGGCTCTTTGAAAACTTCGATAAGAAAAAAAGAAAAATAGTGACGTGTTCTATTCGGCTACATTTGTTTTTTTCTAATGAAATTTTTTTTGGGGCAAAATTAAACGTTTTAGGACAAAATTAAACGTTTTAGGGCAAAATTAAACGTTTTAGGGCAAAATTAAACGTCTCGGAACAAAAAAAAAAATGTGATAGGAATGACTTTGTCATTAATATATATATATATGTATGTGTGTCAAATAGTTTTTATTTTTTTTTTTTTTTTTTCTATAAATAATTGTTAAACGCTCTATTTTCCGAAAATGCATAAGGAAAAAGCAACTAGGAAATGGAAGTTGAAACGAGGGTTGGATTAAAATGTATCGCGACCCGGTTGGAGGTTAATAAATATAGCGAGGAATTCTACCTTATGTCAAAACAATCCAGCTAAAGAGGCGTGGAAATCAATTTATCACTAAACCCTTTCCCCACCGGTCCGAATAAAATAATACCAACACTCATTAGATGACGTCGTCTTGAGCGCCATTATAAAGGGGCTAATTCATTCTGCTGTCATATTTAACAGCTGCGCATCCGGGGGTAACCTAATTTTACAGTATCATCGAGTAGTTCTACTAGAAGAACTTGACTACATTAGAACGTTTAAACTGCTGCTTCGAAACGTGTCTCCGGTGTTGAAAATTTACTTTTGTACGTAACAGGACGTATGGTTTTTCAAAAAATGACAGATAGTTTTTCAGAAAAAGCTAAATGCAAAATCAAATAATTAAATATTCAAATATTTATTTTCCAACAATGCCGCTTGTTTTCGAAAATTTACGGCGCGTTTCACCGCGGCAGATGGCATTATATAATATCGAATAATTATTAATTATTCTACAGTTTAATTTCAGTATGTTCCCCTGAAATTGGACGGCGCGTGATCCCCCAGGGAGCGGAGAAAACGCACGATTAAAATTACGATAAAATACAGCGCATTAGTAATTGATTAGTCTCCTCGGTGTGTATTATTGATTAGAATAAGTTTTGACGCAATTGGTATAATTTAATAAATACGTTCCGATGTTCCAGGATGGCTATTTTTATGTTGATAAAATCGAACTGTTTGATGTATCGTGACCAGCTCTGTTTGTACATCTTCTAGTTGTACAAACCTATAGTGTTCATGGCAATCGTTACCATCAAAAAGTAAGGTACATGCAAGACTAGACTTTGATTATTAATTAATGTACGACATTTAGACAAATGCAGCCTCTAGTGTACGTCTATCTGTATACTAAATCGTATGATACTATTAGAGCGATTATTTATTATTATTAATAATAATTTATCGTCGTCGGCTAGCATCAAACATACATGACGGAAATCAAGCACTCTAGTAACTAGGCGACGACTATCCTGCTGGTAAGTTTGTAATTTGACCACTTGTTAGCATTATTAGACAAGAAGAATTCTCAGGACAGTAAAGGAAATAATTGTTCTCAAAAGGAATTAGCCTCTTTAAATTTGCTTCTTTTTTTTTGGGTGTCTTTGGTTAAATGATTTCCAGGTAATTTTTAAAACATTCACACATTTTCACATCAACAGATCCGTATCATTTCAAAAAAGGGGAAATGTATATTTTTAACCTATGCGTGTTAATAATATTTTTGTCCAAAACCCCCGGTAAAATTCGAAAATTGAAAATTGGATCGCCTTTAGTGTACGCGGAAAGAATGAAAAATATTCCCTCTCACCTATTCATACTTTTCTTTATCTGAAATTATCGCCCGTTCGTGATAATTTTGCCAAATTCCTACTTCTACATTAGCGCGGAACAGGACAGAAAAATAACAAAGTCCAGACGAAGATCGTATAAATTTCGCTAACTCCAGGAAAAAAAAAAAAACATGCAAATCCGTACATTTTTTTTTTTTTTTTTTTTTGGAGCAGCGCCAACAAAATAGGCTTACCAATCGGGTGTCAGAAGAGATTAACGACTGTGATAGGCGAGCATTGTGTCAATATTTATCCGATATGTATATTTTAGGAGTATTTTGTTCTCACCTGAGCGGCGTACTTTTGGAGGGGGTTTCGGGGTTCAAACCCTCTTCGAAATTTCGGAGAGATTCGCGATGTCAGGCATCGCCTAAAGGCACAGCAAAACGAGCAACTGCTCAGAGCGGAAATAATAACACATTCTTTTTTTTTATTTTCTAACTATTCGGGAAATTAGGGCAAGTAAGGTAAAATTATTATTCATTTCTTACGATAATCGCCCCCCCCCCCCCTGGCCGATCTTTTCCAATTTTATTGTTGTTTTCATTCTTCGAAAGCGCTCCCGAAGAAACGGTTCAGGTACGCCGCTGTCTCAACGGGCTTATTTCATTTTTTTCCGTATCAATTTAGAATCCGGCGAGTTCATTTAACCTTTTTTGCTTTTTTTTATATATCCGGTGCAAAGATAATCGAAAAAAGTTTCCAAAATCGAAAATTGCGCGAGTAAAGAATCCTTACTGCTCTACTTAAAACAAAATATTCCGTCATTTACGAGGGATCAATTATAATGAAAAGGACGGTTCTCTCAACACCGTCTCTTGCCTCGCGGCGAATTACACACTTCTGTTTTCGCATAAAGTTACTTTGTGGTAACGTCGTAATGCGATTTTTAACATCAAAAACTTTATAACGGTCACCACTCTCCATCCTACCGTCCGGCCGATTTATTAATAAACTCCTCGAACGCAACATGTCCTCATCACTCTCAACGTCGTACACTCTGTCCCCTTTCGTCTTTATCCGTTTTCAGCTTCCTCCTTTTCTTCGACTCAGTCTTAATTTCATTACTTTTTCCATTGTATCCTTTAAAATCCTCTTTCATTTCGGGGCCGTAGCTTAAAAGCCAAAAGCAACGTGTGTCCTCGCTCATCTTTAACTAATATCATCCGGTGTATTCGAATCTCACTCACCCTCCCTTCCTGTCTCTCTTTATTCCCAGCTCTCAACCTTTCTCCCGCTCACTACCTATTTTCGAAGTTCTTTTCCTCGTAGCTCGTCGTTGTTTACGTTAGAGGCGAGAGTTCAGTCTTCTCTGTTCTTGTTGCCGCTGCTGACTCTGTCGGTTGGCCGCCATCTGCTAAAACAATAATGGCACCGTGTGCTCACTCCGCTGAAAAGCGGAAAATCTTCTCCGAAGGATGTTGACAAGTGAGCTGCATAAGTCTACGGGTTGGTTGCTTAACGATTTCACATTATCCTGTCGAGAATACCAGCTCTTCCTGCTGAGTTGCATTTCGCTCGTAACGAAATTAATTTAACCGCAAACATTATAATTACATTTAACACCTTATTTTTACCCCCCCCGTATTTTTACAATATACGTCCGCGCAATGTTTTAAAGGTCCCTTCGGTTAATAACTTCCGCCCGAAACCACCGGGGACAATCGTTGCATATTTCAAAGTAAGGGACGACATAATTCTCGCAATTTAACTTACATAATAATTGTTACACTGTCATCGTTTATTTAATTTATTTTCGAAAAAAATAGCGGCAAATACAACAGGTAAACACGTCAATTTACATGCCAAGTATAACAACGAAAAATGGGATAATACGCGTGCTTAAATTAATACAAAAATACGACGCTATTCGAAAAATCAAAGAAATAATAAAATTGAACAATATAAAAGCATTACTCAAAAATATTAAAGAACCTCAGTTTTCCAGTCATACATCCAATTATATTCATGCGAATGGTTATAGGGGAGATTTTTATAATTCCTAGTTCCGGCTAACTTAGTTCTGTTATTGAAATGAACGTATAAATCGGGACATTTATTTAGCAGGGCATTTTCCACAAGTGGAAGGAAGACATTGATGAGGGAATTTCATATAATTGTTATCTCGGCTCAATAACATTAATTTTCTAGGTGCGATATATGCAATTTTACACAGGTGGAATGCTATTATTAAAGAGGAATTCATATATCTTGGCTCGGCAATCAACACATTAATTCTAGGTGCCATATGTGATTTTTCCGATAGTAAATATTCATTATTTATTCGCGTAAAAATTTTAAAAATCTTTCGCGCCCATCTTATTTAAAACTCTCATTTTTTCTCAAATTTTTCGGAAAAATTTAACCTCTTTCGTCCAACTCAATTTCGTATCAGAAATTACGCCCAGATACTTTCATGAGGAACTGAAATGTATAAATAATTTTAATTAATGGCGAGATTAAATTTCGTTTTCTTGCGATAACTAATCCCGGTTGTTTTTACGATATTTATTTCTAGTTCTATTTAGATTCGTTTGTACTTGCTCAAAAATTTGTTCAGCTCTATCTATAACGATATTTATGTTTGCTGCAGAGGTATAGAAAATCATCGGCATATTGGACAATTCGCATGCACTTATTTCGCAAATTATTCAGTGTTCATACGTTTTATAATACAAGCGCTATTAGACTTCGTATGCTTGCTTGCGATAAGCAGAGTATATACAGAGTGGTACAATTTACCCCGGTTATAGCAGCCTATGATCTTTCTGCTATAGTAATAATTATAAATCCGTCTAACAATCTTATCCGTGATGCCTAGCTTTTGTAGCTATTGTACTAGTATTGTTAAATCAACATTATCCTTATTTTTTAATTAAGTATATAAATGCTCGATATTATAACTTTTACGAAGAAAAAATTAACGGCATCCATTCAGATATATTAATACTAATACAGTCCGATGAAAATTATACCGGATTTATGTCAATAAGGTAACATCCAATTGTCACCACAGTCATATATACAGGAAAAATAATGCGTTTTGATCAACGAGTTTTGTAATTAGTAATAATGTCATGAACAGGTAAACATTAAAAAAAATGTATATCCCGAAACAATGCTGTTTGGTTACTTTAGGATGATTCATACAAGCTTTACAAGTTTCTTGAGTATAATCTAGATTTCTGTGATACTTTGCCATATGGAACAGTAAGAGTTCACCCTCTAGACATTATTATTATCAAAAAAAAAAAAATCATCAACTATCTGAGGAATTTTAGAACAAATAAATTGGTTTTCTCCCATTATCAATTAGCATATTAAAAGAAAGAACATGATTTTACTCGTATCGAGTAACAACTCTACCTTTAACGAATGTAAAACAATAACAATACAACAAAACAGAAATTGTAATTTTTTTTTTTTTTAACCTCCCCTTTGGGCATGTCAACAAAGAATCTTCGCCCAGAAACGACACGAGGGAAAAGGATCAGTTAGACGTATAGTCAGTGTCAAATATTGATAAGATAAAGAAACTGAGGATAGGAACAACGCAGATCGACTGAAACGATAAGATATACGAGGCACAATAAGGAGTAGGGAGTTTGAGTGATAACGGATTGGAGTACAAAAAAGTGAGTTTGTTCACGAGGGATGGACATTCAAAGAATAATTTTAAAAATACTAAAGTATTTTAAAAAATATTACAAACACCGTTATGTTTCGTAGTGATAAACTACATAATCATGGTGTACCAATTAACAATTTAAATGTAAATAAAGAAGAAATTAACTGAGTATGATATATATATATATATATATATATATATATATACCCGGCCATTTTGGCCTCGCAAGGGGCTATGCCCCTTGACCTCTCTTGCTTTCATTTCTGCCTCTTTCTCTTCTATTCTTTGTATAAAATTATCAAAATTTACAACATAATTCTTACTAACATCAACACAAAAAGGAAAAAATAACATAATCACAAAAATCCTATCCTAACATTTAACTTTCATTATATAAAATTAAGACAGTTTTTCGTTACATTTTTCGTTACATATTCTGTTACATAAAATTGTGACATTTTTTAAATAACAATAACAAAAATCCTATAAAATATAACAAACATTACATACAATTGGGATATTTTGCGTTACATATAATTGGGATATTTTGCGTTACATATAATTGGGACATTTTGCGTTACATAAAATTGGGACATTTTTTCTAATGGGGGGGTAGCCTAAGAATTACGTTGTAATTAATATATATATATAAACTCAACCATTTCGGCCTCCCAAAAGGGCTGTGCCCCTTGACCACCCTTGCTTACATTTCTATCTCTTTCTCTTCTAGACTTTGTATAAAATGATCAAAATTTACAACGCAATTCTAAATCGGTTCATATGAATATAATAACATAATCACAAAAATCCTATTTTAACATTTAACTTTCATTACATAAATTAGGACATTTTTTCGTTACATAAAATTGTGACATTTTTCGTTGCAAAATCTAATAAGAGCCGGCCTGAGAATTACGTTGTAATTAATATTATATACATATAAGTCGATATATGTGTGCAGCTTCTTTTTTATTTACATTTAAACTGTTTGTTGTTACACCGCATAGTTTGTTACGCCGTTGTCGGTGTTTATAATATTCTTAATGATACTTCAGCATTTGTAAAATTATAATTTCTATTTCGTTTTACATTACACGAATACAGAAATCGATAATGCACTTATTTCAATATTTAGCAGTGAAGGTACACCTATATGTAAGTTCATATTGATTATTTATCAATTAAGCTGTTCATGGAGAAGTTTTACTTCGTACCCCGAAATTTAACAAACTAATTTATGAGCCACTGATGTGAAAGCAATCAGTGCCAAATATTAAGTAACAAATTGATGTTATTCGAAATTTCGTCTTTTAATTACTCTATTTATTACATCCTATCTATTAGTGAGGAATTATTTTATCTTTAATTTGCGCTTTCACGTAAAACATTACCGATGTATGACATTTATGTCGCACGCCACGTCATTGTTGGTCTTTTAACTTGATGAAAAAACACGAGCAATTGTAAATTATAAAAAGTTAATAAATACATATTTTTGTAAATGAGATAAAACAAATATAAGATCTGGGCAGCGATCGACGCGTTTTTAAATATTCCGATATTCTGTTCTTCGGTGTGCCATTCGCATTATTTTCCTGGACGTTGTTGTTTCTCTTTAAAAAAAATGTTCGAGCGCTTAGTTGCTATCGAAGTTAGTTGCCCCTTTGACTAAATAAAAATCGACGATGAAAATACTTTCCTAAAGTGTTATTATTTCACCGTGAATTAGTAGCGAATAGTAGTAGTAAAAATTCTTTCATCAGTGCTGTACCGGCTGCGAAAAGAAAAATAATCTCACTGAGAGAGCCGAACAATTGTAGGCGAGTAGTGGGGATAAAAGAAAGAGCAAAAATAATTTCCACAAACTAAAATTCGAGCAGTGCTTGTAATTTCTGACCGAAAACAGGCGAGAAAGATTTAAAAAAAGAGAGAAAAAACAAGGGAAAAATAAGCGAAAGCGAGAGATTCTTCAGAAAGGTTCAGATGGCGCTACCCAAAACGGTGTACGATAGGCCGGAAAGGTATTTTAAGGAAATTAAAGAAGAAACTCGCTCGCAACCATTTAACCGAACCGCATGAAAACCGTAAGCTGCTTATTTCTGTGTTTTTTTACCTTGCCCCGCATTTAGTCAGTTTTATGCGGACACATTTTGTATTCGTTGAAAAATTGCTCCACATTTTTCCGTATTAGAACACCCCTTAGCTTTTTTAAACGCGACGACGAATTCGCGATCAACTGAAAAACTATGGAATTTAAATGTAACGTCTGCATCACCTGCGGATTACTGCTTGGCTCCGTTGTCACTGTCCTCCGGAGCATTTTTAGAAAAAGCCTCCCCTGGCAATGCCAAAGTGACGTCTAATGTCTCTCACTATTAAGAAGAAGAAGAAGAATATAAATAATAATTCGTAAATCAAGATTTTTCGTATATAACTGGTTATGGGACCCACCTTTGCACTTCCGATTGCTTTTAAAATGTTTTAATAACCCGGGGGAATTTGTATTTTTAATTAAGTGAAAAACATATGATAATGATAGCTGTCGTAATACAAAAAAAAACAAAAAAAACAAAAGGGTATACTTTGACTAGGTTTTTTTTTGTGTGCGATGGCTTACAACTACGCCCAGTGGTTGAAAATAATCAAGCGAGTTCAGATGAAATCGAAATACAATTTATAAGTACATTTTATTTATTCTCAAGATAGGCTGCTATACTTTTGCTTCAGGTTTTCCACTCTCCTACATACTATCGTCTTTGCATAATTAACCAAAACCAACCTTGTCCCTCAACATGTCGTTAAAACAGAATTTTTAAACACTTTAGGTTCTCTTTACCCCAACCACGTTGCAATCGTTACCAATGGCCCCAAAAGACCCGAAGAAATTGGTTTGGTCTTCTTCCGTCCTCTCCTAAATTACACTGAAACAATCAAACTTGCTTCTATTCACTGTGCCCAGTCTGCTGCTATCCTACCTGCCGCCCACTTTATTACTTCTTTCCTACCTGCCGCCTACTTTATTACTTCTTTCCTAATGTCCCATAAAGTCTTCACCGTATTAGTTTACCACGATGTAGACCAGCCATCTCCCCCCTTTCTTTCAACGAAAAACATAACTCATCTGAATGTGCGCTCCTGAACTTATTAAGCTTCTTTGCTCTTTCACAGAGGAAGTCCATGTCCCGTTAAGTTCACTTCGCAGCCCCAAACATTACGCGCTCAATTACAGAAAACCCTATCATCAACAGCTGGCAGTAATGCATAAAAAAAACCAAAAAGAACATCCATATTCGATCAGCGTAACAAAATAAAACCCTTTTTACCGTATTCGATCGGTAAAGTATTAGCAGCTGAGAAAAATTTGTCGCGAGCTTTGTAACTTCCGAATATATTATTTATATAATCTTTGTATTGACCGGAATAATTTCTATTTAGAACGATTATTTATTTATTTATTTTTAATAAGTTGTGGGTCTCGCTGAACAGTTCTACCCGTATTGCGAGTGCCCACCACATTTATCAACGTTTATTTCCGAATATACTTAATCTGCACAAATGTTCACTTCTAGTTCGGTTATTAGCTCTATCGATAACAATAATAACAATAAAATTAACGCAGCCTCTACCGGAGGGGATACATATGAAGGTGAGCAAGCATGCTTGATCAGCGCGTACGTAAGTCCCGCGGTACTCAAAAATTCCGATATATCCACTTGACCGCATGTGTAAGGTACGATCACCAAAACCTTCGTAAAAGGACAGGATGCAATAACGACAGGGAAAGTGCACTCCATTTTCCCTCTTTTTTTCTTTTTTTTTTCGTTTATATCTTCAGAAGATAATTTACCTATTTTGTGCACCACTCTACCAGATAACCTCTTTATTAATCAGTGGGGTGTAATATTTAAGATCACATATAGTGAGTTGTGTTTTTAGCTGATGATAGGGGTTATACCTCAAAAACGTTTCTAAGTAAGCAATCATTTTATTCTTAAATTTTGTTTGTTATATTTGTATTTGTTATAACTTACTATATTCTATAATTAACCAAAACAGGGTGTTAAAAGATTCTTTATTAATATTTAAATTCGGATGAGAGATTATTGTTATTATTGTTACTATTGCAATTTATTTTTTACAAAAACTCTTACATTTTAGAATATCTTTTATGTAAAAAAAGAAATGCGACAGTTGAGGTTTGCAATTTTCGTTATTAGAAAAAACTATAGCAGATAGAAAGAAGTACTTTCCGAATTTCAATGGATATTTTTCAAAGAATGAATTCTAGTGGTAGATTTTAATTGATTTTATACTTGGACGGAATTTTGCATTTCGAGAGCGCCGTCAGTTACCACTAGTGATGGGTAAGTTTGTTACTTCTTCGGATACGGATCTGGAATTGAATCACGGATTCGAAAACTGCATCCCGGATATGTGTATCGATATCGCATTCATATGGTATCTATGTATACAATGCACTTAAAAATCGGAAATACATTTTGTACTGGTTGTTGACGCAGTGTGTTAAGTTGGATTACGAGTGTTAGGAAGAAAGAGGAAAACTGCAAAATAACTAATATACATATAAGTATATAATCATGCAGAGAGCTGTGTTTACAGAAAAAAAGAAAAAAACTGATAAAGTTTCATTCTAATTATTCTGAAGTTATCATTTTTCACTTTTCTAGCTGATCTGGCACATTTCTGCTCAGATATTTATTCCATTTAAGAAACGCAGCAAAGAACAATTTTCTCTAGGTCTATTAAAAGAGTTTGTCCGGTCGCTTTATCACCTCTTTCCCCATCTTGCGGCGTATATGAATATGATAAGATTAAAATACGGATAATAATAACTTTGTACGAGCTGAAACTTTACGAGAAACCACATGATAAGAGCATTATATGTAGAGTGTGTCTATTTTTCGATCCGTTTTGCGGTATCATTCTATTCCTGCCGGAATATTCCTACCGGGCACTTGTACATAAGTATAAGTTACTCGACAATTGTCCGTCGTGTAAGTGCACTAAATTTTCAAACGGAGATTCAAGCTGCCTCCCGATACTTGCTTCGGTATTTACGGCGAAACTCTTGACAATTAAAAAGACCTGCAACTATATTATTTTAAATGTTCTCCGTGACAAAAGGGAATTTTATATTATACGATCAGATATACAGTCTCAGTTCACTTCTGGCTATTGAAGATTTCCACTTTCATTATAAAATTCACGCTACAGTATTTGAAACCAGTACTGAATGCTTGCGTATTGTACAGTTGGGCGTAACTATTAGGTTTTGTCAGCTGCCTAGTCATCGCTATATTCCTCTTAATGATAGAGTCGTCACAATGCGGTGACTAAACTAGTATATATCTGGAGATCCGTTCCTACATATCTTCCGCCAACCGAACTTATTTCAGAAGAATTGACTAGCTTTTCCAAGTACGAGTATAGGTAATATATATATATATATATATATATATATATATATATATGTATGTATGTATATATATATATGTATGTATGTATATATATATATATATATATGTATATATTATACAAGCATCGTTGTCGAATTAACCATGGTATAATCATGTCTCAGCCTTAGTCTCGTCTAGAATGGTTCGTAGATTTGTTACGCAGGACATGGTCATTCTAATGTCGCGGAATTTTTCTGTAGCAGGTCTTCCAGAAAACTATAATTGCTACAATCGTACTAGTGTCAGTTCAGGAGAGAACATTAATTATTAGTTTCTCAGTTGCGGAGCTGGTTCGAGCGTAGTAGAATCACTCTTTTAATAATGAGTCAATCACTCTAATGCCGTATGTTTGCCGTATTATTGCATACATTCGTTGATGACCGCATTATAGTTACTTTTCAAGTTTATAAGTATGTGTTACTACATGTGTGTGAATTATGTTGCCGCCGAGAATAGCTTTGATGTCTCAAATGGGTTGGAAAGGTTGAACTAGCAGAGTTGTTTCCTTTCTCTAATGTTTTTCCTTTTCTCTTTTTCCCGGGTTTGTACCCTGTTTTTCAGCAGTTCTTTTTTATTTTGTTAATATATATATATATATATATTTTTTTTTTTTTTTGCCGGTCTCCTTTCTAGTTCATTTAACACCGAGTTGAACTTCCGCATCTTATTTATATGTAGATCGAATTAATATTTGCGATTAACAAAATAATGTATCGCCGGCTTAGCGGAAAGGGAAGAAAGTCTTTACCCGCGGTATTCAGCGTTTATTGTGCTGCTCCCCACTTTACTAGCTTTGTCAGCACAGCATCAACGCCATTTGGGCCAGGCGGCCACAGCGGTTTTTTAACCGCAATCCGCTGCGGTTTTTAACCGCTTTCATTATAAAACACATTGCTTTGAATGAATGGGAATGCACTGGCGGTTTTAAAACCGCAATAACACGTTTTAATTTTAGGCAGCGTGGTTGCCACCGTTCCGAATGAAACACACATGTTCTCAGCGCAGAGCGCGTACGATTCCGATGATGCTGTTTCCAGTGCGCCTCTTCTTATTCTGTGTCCATTGTTAGGCATATCGATGTTCCCTTTCGTTTGTAAATTTTTTTACCTCGTTTCCGCTAAACTTTTATACATCATTGAAAGTTTTGCGCGAAATTTCAAAACAATTTCTAAGTATATCTTTAAGTTGCGAGTACTTTGACGTTGAAAGATTAATTGCCGAAGTTGAGAAAAGACCGGGGCACTTCATAATAAATCTGTAACCGGAATACCGTGATAAAAATGCGAAAGAAAAATTGTGAACCGAAGTTATGGCTGTAGATTCCGAAAACTTTGATAAAGATCCGCGAATAAAAAAAAAAAAAAAAAAAAAGGTAACACACATACTAAGCAGTGACGGAACTGAAAAAAGTTAATGAAGATAAGTCTTTCTTATTATCCCCCCCCCCCTGGGGCCGCCATATAAAAAGAAAAGATTTTACAGCGGAAATTTGTAACACAAGAATTGGTTTCTTGCAAATTTTACCGGAAAAATTCAGTCCTCAACCAGAGCTTATCCTAGTAGAACGGTTCAGTCAGTCGGTTTCGCTGTTCTCTTCTTTCCCTTTTTTTCGCGGCAAATACTAACGTCGATGCAGCCGTACCGAAATTTTCCAACCAATGCAAACAATCGTTTGCCATTAGCGACCTAAACGATGCCATCAGAGCATGCTTCAGGAAACTTTCAAGCACCACCCTACCATAGTTACTCTACCCCTAATGACACTTCCGATAACGATATAGTGGAGTTGAATTAGTTCTTTTAACTGTTTACTTTTTTCCTTTAATACGTTTCATCATCATAATGCCCCTATACTCAGTTTCTGAGCACCGGTGATTACCGATTTGTACACATTTTAGCTGGACAGACACATTATAGTGTGCACGGTAATTGTTATATGCAACGCTAGTGTACGCACGCAAGACTACACTTGAAACTAATACTGTAATTGATTTATCACGATATAAATTCAGCCTTATTTATATGTCTGCATCAATTAGCGCGCATATGGGTTGCTATCAGTGGCGGATCCACAGAGGAAAAATAGGGGATATCCCCCCTCCCCCCCAAAAAAAGAACCAAAGCCCCTATGAAAAAAATTGTTATAACAGAGAAACTTATGTTATAAAAGATTTTTGTGTAAATTTTACACCTAGGGATTTAATAATTAATATTTAATACTATTTTCACTAGTAAAACTATTAATAATGTTCCTTTTTTATTCTGTTTTAAACACAAATGTCGTCGACCTTATTTTTATTTATTTTTAATTTTTATTTTGTAATTTTAATTGGAGTTCAATGAGAAATATATATATATATATATATTTAAACTTACTCACGAACAAAGAGAACTCGGATCGGATTACTAACAAAAATAAAAAAGAAGTAAAGTGTCTAATAAAAATTCTATCTTTCTTATTATTTCTAAACTACCATATTTAAGGTATAATTTCATAATTTCCTTTTATTTTTCACCCCTAAAAGTTAAATTAAAAATTGTAATAATTATGTATTTTTAAAACACATTTTTATGAATTTCTATAAAAGTCGCTATTTGATATCCTTTATGAAACAAGGGGGGTATTTCTCAAATCTACTGCCTACCGGAGAAGATTTTACGTAATTATATAATCCCCCCGCCCTCTAAAAAAAAAAAATGTCCTTCTAGATCTGACCCTGGGCGGTATGCATGCATTTTGTAGCGGTTAAATTTAATTATTTATTTTTGTAATGTCTCTTCGCCTGGGATCGAATTCAAGACTTCCGTAACGGAAGTCGAGTAGTGCTCTAGCAACTAGGCTATCGCGAAAACTTAATGTAATTTAATTAAAATATAATTTGAATTTTAAAATACGGTTATTTTTCTTACCTAAGAGTTGATCTTTCTTCTAATGGTCACGGCGTCGCTTATATTTGTATTTTGATACGTAATATGAGGAGTCTAATCAAGCTTAAAAATTTCTCAAATGCTTCCTTCATTCTACGAGTAAAATAGTTAACGAACTTCTCTCTTCCGCTGAGAACACACATAAGTCGTTAAATAATTTACGATTCCCTTTTAATAATCTTTGACTCATTAATGGATGCACCCCACCTTTTTTGATCCTTTCTTTTATTTTCCCGGGAAACGGACGTGAATAATGCGAATCGCTACTTCCTTATCGAACTTCATAGTTCATTGCTTGAAACTAAATTAAAGACATGTTGCCGGAAAACGGCTATTTAGCCGTTCGTGCGAGCACAAACTGCGCGGTTATTTAGCCGTTCGTGCGAGCACAAACTGCGCGGTTATTTAGCCGTTCGTGCGCGCTTAACCTTACCGTTTAGTTGTATATGCGAAATACAAGCAACGATTGCTTCTCCGACAATTTAATGTCCTTGCGAAGTTTACTTTCGTACCTGTAGTAATTTGTCATCTTGTGCAGACGGCTATTGTTGTTGCGATCCTATTCAAATTCATCGTTAATAGAACTCGATTTATTTTCTTTCTTTTTCGAAAGTGTTACATCCGAAGTATTTACATCATTTTCCTCATTTGTTATTTTAGTTTTCGGGGATTCTTTTCTTTTGTAGTATCATGCTCAGTTTCTGAATGTATACTATCTACTTTTACATTGTAGTTTTGTGTTCATGGCAATGTATACAGCGTTAACATACACGTAAGACTACACACTTTATACTGGCATTGTAAATGTTTCATTTATCGCGATACAAATGCAGTCCCAAGTATGTCTGCCTTGAAGCGTCTAAAATGTACCCGATGAAGAGCCATTTTATTCGGAAAGTATCATTAAATTTGCGCGGTCTTTATTAGATTCGATCAGGCAACAGTTCGTTTCAAAATTAATAAAAAAAATTTTTGATTACAGTTTACAGGAAAAATAACTGTTTCTTCAAATGTTTCTCTTTAATCATAGTTGTCACACACTAATAATTATTATTTTAAAATACACACTTAAAAATGCCTAAGTTTGTAAAAATACCCCGCTTTTTCTTTCTTAATTATAATATTTTTTTTTTTTCCAACTCTCAAAAATTCAATACCGCTTTATTTCATTGACAAAAACCCTACAAATTCAATGATACTTTTCGAATGAAATGGTTCCTCCTCGTCGGCTACATTCTAGACGATTGTGTGTTTGCCTACTATACATCATCTAGCGTGCTAATGGCAGTGGTCTTCCATCTGATTCTGTAAGCGATTATTTTAATTATTTGTAGTAATTCCTTGTCGTCACCTGGGATCGAATTGATGGAAGCCAAGCGCTCTTGCAACTAGGCCATCGCGACGACTTTATTTTATTAATGTATATCATTAAATAAAATAAACAATTCTCTCCAGGAATCATCTCCATACGTGACGATTTTCTTAACTCACGTTCTTCACTTTTGCTATTCGGTAATGCTGATTGTATTTCGGCCGCGACGTGGCAGGAAAAAATTTCCTACTTATTCTATTTCGTCAAAATCATTTGTAGTCGTGTTTATTGCTAATCTGTTGTCGTGAAACATAAATATTATTTCGGCGCAACAGTGTCTTTCATTTTCGTCTTTTCCTGTTATTATTCTGTTTAATTCCTTCAATTTACACATTTCTTCTTTTTTTTTTTCTTTCTTTTTTTATAAATGTACGTTATCACTTATTGGCGGCCATATGCCAAGCTAGTTCAAAAAAAATCTTAGTTAAGATCCGAGCATTAGACAAAGTTTTTCAGCTGCTTACATAAACTCGTGAAATTTGATATATCAGTTAACGAAATGTGCTGAAAATTTATTAAAAATATTATAAAAAACGTGTACTACAGAAATTATATTTTAAAAATATTAAAAATAGCCGACACGTTTCGGAGTGACGTACTCCATAATCGAAAATTTATCAAAAAAAAAAACCGTATATTTTTCTCTATTTTCCAAGCGTATAATAAACGTTGAAATGAAAACGACCAAAACTGAAAACATACAAACTCACATGTTAAGCTCTACTAATTTTCTGTTCGTATGTTAGTTTTTCCCTGTCCGCACTAAACAGAAGACCTTTCTATATTGAGGTTAGTCGAGATGATTTTTGTTTTTTTTTTTTTTCAAATGTACTTCTTTTTTTTTCTTATTGTGCCCTGATGCCCCAAATTTAAATCTACCAGCGTTTTGGTTTCATCATTTAATTTAAGTCATAGATCAGAGCCGTGATTAAAATTAAAACACAAGAATAAATGGTCGTGATGCTGACGGTTTGCGCGAGCATCGTTATCTATGATTCTCATTTCTTCAACTTACTACGAATTCTAGCACAATGATTCCTTAGGCGGTTTAATTTGTTTCGCCATCTCCTCACTTACAAGTAAGTGGCCAATTGTTTTCCATTTTTCCATCCTAGCCTCTGCTGATGGTTTGTTAAGTAAGCAGAAAAACACTCCTTCCGGATTTTAACCGAGTATTTAACACTTTTTGATCAAACCTAGAATGCCGAGGATCTTTTTCGAGTTTTTAATTCTCTCTAAATCGGAAGCAGTTTCTCTATTTGTCCGCTTTAATCGGTTTAAAGCATCTCCAGTTATGATGCGACGCAATTCATTAAGTGCAATATCTCTAAGTTTTTGTCATGCATAGAGCGTCCGGCACACCAAGCAGCCGTATTCAGCAACTGGGTTGTTTAGTGCTAAATATAGCTTCCCACTGTGACAATACGAATTTCCGTAATACACTATTTTCTTTTTGATACCTTCATTTTTATATTTTCACAATTTTGTTTAGAAGCCAAGGAGCAGTCGAGGCGTAATTCCCGAGTATTTTGAATTATCATGATGCTCTACCTGCTGTAGTTTGCGCACTTAGCCTTAGCATTTCTTTAGACATATCTACACGTCTTTCTCGAACAAGTACTTTGCTCTTATAGTAAGTATTTGGTACTTTCAATCCTTTCGGCAATGCAACGTTGTAGGTTTCTCCTTGATTCGCTATCGCTAAATCTTCAGCGTATATAAATCTTTGTACTTTTTTATAAATAGGCCGCTCATTAGTATACGTATATATATATTAATTACAACGTAATTCCCATTCGAAAAAATGTCCCAATTTTATGTAACGCTAAATGTCCCAATTTTATGTAACGTTTGTTATATTTTATAAGATTTTTGTTATTGTTATTTAAAAAATGTCACAATTTTATGTAACGAAAAATGTAATGAAACAATATCTTAATTTTATGTAATGAAAGTTAAATGTTAGGATAGGATTTTTGTGATTATGTTTTATTTATTTATTTATTTATTGTACTTACAAGTCGCTTTTGGACTACAAGGTCATTAGCGACTACGGTTTTACAGATAATTATAACATTTTATACTGAATATTTGAAAATGCGCGAAACAAAAAATAATCAAAAAAGTCAGCTGAAGGTTGAGGAAGTTAGATCAGTTGGAATACTGAGATGTCTTTGAGGAAGGCTACGATTTTTTTACACTTCTCGGCGTCCGAAAACATCTCTGGAAGGCCGTTGGTAATACCCGCTTGTTGTCTGGCCTGCTGGTAGTGATTACACTCGATCAAAAAAGATGCCTCACCGATATAGGCATGTTGCAGCGTTGATACAGGTTGGGCGGTTTTTTAGATATGAGGAACGAATGAGTCAAGTTTGTGTGTCCAATGCGGATACGAGTTAGGACACACTGCTCGTGTCTACTGAGAGTTGGCATGTTTTCGTAGGTATCTTTTTTCTAAACTCGTGGAGTTTGCTCGGCGTTTGGAGCTAAAGGGTGTTCCAGTAATTTTTGACTGTGTTGCTTATCACCATTTTAGCTTCATGAGGTGTCATAAGTACTTCAGGCGGGCAATCTTGTGTCGTCGCGGTTCTTGCAGCTTGGTCCGCCAATTCATTTCCTTGGATTCCTGTATGCGCCGGTGTCCACACAAGGCTGACCTGTATATGCTTTGATTGGAGCTGGTCCAATTTTAGGTGGATGCGTTGTATGATAGGGTTTTCGGTAAACTGATTTTGGATGGCTCTTAAGCAGGACAACGAGTCAGTAAATATGGTACAGTTTGTTGCGTCTTGGCGCAGTAGAATTAGTTCTAGAGTATGAAGAATCGCCTTAGCCTCACAGGTGAAGATTGAATTATTGTCGTGCGTTCGTTGTGCTGCTAACGTGATAAGAGTCAGAGACTATAGCGTAACCTGTTTTGCCGTTGAGAATTAAACCGTCTGTATAGTATTCCGTGCATGGCTGAAATTTTTCGAGGAATTTCAAGGAAAAGTAATCTAAACGTCTCTGAGCTTGTGATTACTTTCTCGTGCTCACTTAGATCAACATTTATTGTCAGATTGGGTTGGCACCACGGGGGTAGGAACCCTAGCGATCGTTCATAAACCGTTGGTAGTATTATTTCGAGTTCTGCTGTGTATCTTGCTATCCGCGATCTCTGAGTGGTTCTGCTGCCGAATAGTCGGGGTCGATATTGTGCACAGGGACCTTGAAGATACTGTCATAAGCTGGATTGTCCGGTGTCGAGGAGATTGTCACCGCATATTTTAAGCAGAGCTCTTTTCTTCTGATAACCAGTGGCAGTTCGTTGGCTTCTGCGAGCAAACTATTGACTGGACTCGTTTTGAACGCTCCTAAGCAGATACGGCATGCGGAATTGACAACCGGTTGCAGAGTGTCCAAGAGTGATTTCTTGGCTGCATCATATATAATGGCACCGTAATCGAGCACGGATCGGATAAGACTGCGGTAGACTTTTAATAGCGCTTTCGTGCTACTTCCCCAAAGGTTTGTTGGCGAGAATTTTGAGTATACGCCATCGGTCAAAGCAATTCTTCTTTAACGCTTTGATGTGAGTTTTCCACGAGAGCTTTCGGTCGATCTCGAGGCCCAGGATTTTTATTGAGTCCTTTTTTTTTAAGACTTGGTCATTTAGATACAGTTGGCAGTTCCTCGCTTCGGCTTGTTTCTGGCTGCCTATTATCATGTACTCCGACTTGGTGGCCGAGAACTTTAGACCGCATTTGGCGGCCCATATTTGGAGGTCTACAAGAGCTTTTTGAACGATGTGGAAGGTGAATTCAATATTTTTCCCCCAGCATGATATCGTGAGGTCGTCAACGAAGAGTCGTCCCCGCAACGGAGATCTTAAGATTCTAAGCGCATGATTAATTGTCACGATGAACAGGACGACACTTAGCACAGATCCCTGGAGAAGCCCATTGATGAAGACCAATTTGGAAAGGATTCCCTGGATCCGGACCCTCATGCATCGGCGATTGAGGAAGTTGTTCATAAAGGCGATGATGTTGCCAGTAAAATTCAGTGACCGCATAATACTGATTACTTCAGGAATCGAGGTTGTTTCGTAGGCCTTTTCGATATCCAACGATACCAATAGGAGGTGCGCTTGGTTCGCCAAGGCGTCGCACATATCAGCTTCGATGCTTGCTAGGTAGTCAGTCGTTGATCTAAAGTTGCGGGAACCAAACTGATGTGGTGCAAGCAGTTCTTCTTTTTCCAGACGCCATTTTAGACGACGACATACCATCTTTTCCCAAACTTTACAGAGGTTGCATGTAAGTGAAATCGATCGGTAGTTGGAGGTATGGGAGCGATCTTTGCTCGGCTTGTGTATTGGTATAATAGTTACTTCCTTCCATTGATCGGGGAAAGTCTGCGTAAACCAGAGGTAATTAAAAACTGCCAAAAGGTATTCCAGGTAGTCGTAGGGAAGATTCTTGATCATCGCGTTCGGGATGCCATCCGGTCCAGGGCTGGAATTTCGGGTCTTCGCGATGGCGTGTAACAGTTCGGCAAGAGAGAACGGATTATTGATAGGATCCGGCTCAGGAGGTGCGTGCTGATGTTAAGGAGCTGTACTTATTATGTCATCGCTTAAGTTTTGGTTAGGGCTACTTGCATTTGCGGCAAATGCGTCTGCAAAGATATCGGCTACAACTTGGGTATTATCAATAAGATAATACAAGCATGGTCAGAAATGGTAGGTGAATGGAGAGGCGGCCGTTTCCCAGATATGGATCTGATTTTATTCCAAACGACGGCAGCTGGCGTTCTATCGTCGATTGATGAAGTGAAGTTGTTCCAGCATACTTTTTTGCTTTGTTTCACGGTACGGCGGGCTAAGGCTCTGTTTTTTTAAAAATCAATCATATTCTCCTCAGTGGGATTTTTCTTATACTTGCGGAAGGCTTTTTTGGAGTTCTTTATAGCTGCGTTGCAGACGGGAGTCCACCATGGCACAGATTTACGTAGCACTGCTCCAGTAGATTTGGGTATTGAGTCGTTGGCCGCAGCAGTAATAACGCCGGTCAGTGATTCGATGATATCATTCGCCGTCATATTCCCTACAGACGGGAGGGAAGGGAGAAGTTGTTTATACTTTGCGAGGGAATCTTGATACTTTTTCCAGTCAGCCTTGTTCAAAATCCATTTTTACGGGTAATTTGGCATGTCGCTAGTGGTTATGCGGGCGTTGATGAGAATCGGATAGTGGTCACTACTATATAGAATTGTCGTCTGCCACAGTCCACTCGAGGTCATCTGCAATGGTGGCTGATGCAAACGTAAGGTCTATTGCGCTCTGATGTCCTGTTTTGACATCGAAATGGGTACTTGCGCCATTATTGAGAAGAACGGTTTGGTCAAGCCTGTTATACAGAGCTTCTACCGTTTTTCCACGATTATCCGTCGTCTCAGATCCCCATAGGGTGTTGTGGGCATTAAAATCGCCACATAGGATAAATGGTGATGGTAGTTGGTTGATAACATTCTCGAGCTCTCTCTCTCTCATCGAGTGTTAAACTGTTTTGGAGGTATATACTACATATTGTTACTGGCTGGGCTGATCGGACTGTGAGCGCTGTAGCTTCTAAGTGAGTATTGAGATGCACCTCTTCAGTAGTCCATTTGTCCTTGACAAAAACTGCGACTGCACCACTGGCTCTGAGTGCATTTCGCCTATTTTTGAAAACTGCATGGTATCCTCTGGTTGTTGCACAAAAATTTTTGGTAAAGTTTGTTTCCTGGAGACAGATGCAATCAACATTGGTTCTATTGATACAAAGCTCTAGAAATTCTTTTTTTTTTCAAAAAAGCCGTTGATATTCCACTGTAATATCTGCATTTCCTGGAATAATCAATCGGCTTGCAGTCAAATACTTAGTACTCGAGCAGGTGTGTGGAACTCCCCGTATCTTCCAGCTCCACTAGATTCTCCGTAGATGTAGCTGAGCTGAGGGACGTCCTGTCGTCCAGGGCGCCTTCTTCGATTCTGTTCGCTAAGCGGGTAAAACGGTACTTAAGCTTTTGGTCATCCAGAAGGTTGTACAGCTTTCTGAGCATTACAACTGTGCCAGCTGGGTCAAGTTCGTACTTAGCAAGGGCATCTTCTATTGTTGGGATTGAAGGTGCTTCCTCCAGGAAGCTGGAAAGTTGTGGAAATGTGCACGGGAACTCGGAGGGTGTGTTATTCATTGCCTGTTCTATCACAGCAGGAAGTTCTGGTTTCTCGCCATTAGATTTAGTTGTTTTTTTTTTTTCTTTTGCATTCTGCACTAGATGGCTTTGCAAAAAGTTGTTGTTGAGTTGATAGAGAAGCTTCGGACCTTGACCGCTTAGCGGACAGATTGTGCGCTCCGTGTGTTGGTTGGGTTTCGTTTTTCTTGTTTACATCATTGTTGGGTCGTCCTGGCGGTAGTGGAGGAAAGGAAGGTTTCGTGACCGGCTGCATTTTAGGATATACGGAAGCGTCTGGGTTTTCCTTGAGGGGCTCATCACCTGCAAACTCTTGTGAGCTCGCATTTTGTGGGCAAGCCTTCGCTAAATGTCCTTCTTTTCTACAGTTGAAACAAAGCATTGAGTCGAGGGATGGATAAATAAAGTAAGAGGTATCTTCGTGGTCGATTTTCCATAGGGTAGGTATGTTGCCGACATCTTCGGGCTTGATGAACACCTGTCGTCTGAAGCTCAAGATGTGCTGATACCCAGGAATGTTTAATCCAGCACGTAATGTCGAAATACTTGAGACCGGAATTATTTTGGATTCTTTTAATTTAGCTAGAATGACGTCGTTGGGGATTATAGGTGGAACGTTTGAGAGGACAAGCCTCTTGTTCCGGGAAATGAGTGGACGAACAATAACTTCGGTGTCTCTCAACTTTACAGTTTTGTGGACATCAACGAGAGTGTCTGCAATTTCTTTTGTTGCAACGTATATACATACTCGGTTGTTTGCAATTCGGGACAGGTGTCGAATATTTTCTGGTTTATTCATGGATTTGGATGCCGTCGACGGCGTCGAGGATGACTGCTTGGTCTTTTGTGGGAACAAATTCGGTCTGGAGAACGTTAGTGTAAGTTTTGGTTTGCGGGGCCATGCTGGCCGCAAATCTCTTACAGAAATTTACCGCGGGGTCGAAAAGGTTGGTAGCGGGGCGCATACAGATACACGGAAAACTGAGAGTCTAAGCACACACAGATTTAATCATTAACGCAGGCGATAAGATAAAGTAACAATGCACGACACATGTCCGCACTAGTTCATGATAAAAAAGAAAAAAAAACAAAAAAAAAACACAAAAACCGGCTTAATCGATGTTTTGTTTTCCTTTTTGTGTTGATGCCAGTAAGAATTACGTTGTAAATTTTGATCATTTTATACAAAGTATAGAAGAGAAAGAGACAGAAATGAAAGCAAGAGGGGACAAGGGGCACAGCCCCTTGCGAGGCCAAAATGGCCGAGTTTATATATATATTACAGCAAAACACTAGAGACCGTTCCTACGATTACATCATCTTTGCCGGCATGAAATACAAAAAATCCGAGATTCCCACATCAACCGAAAAGTTTACAACTGCGAAGCTATTGTACCACTTTATATGAAAACCTGTTCAGCTTGTTTAAGACGAAACTTTTTTTTAACCCCCCTCCCCCCATTTGGGCATGTCAACAAAGGATCTTCGCCCAGAAACGACACGAGAGAGAAGGACCAGTTAGATGCATAGTCAGTGTCAAATATTGATAAGATAAAAGAACTGAGGATAGGAACAGCGGAGATCGACGGAAACGATAAGATATACGAGGCACAATAAGGAGTAGGGAATCTGAGTGATAGCAGATTGGAGTACAAAGAAGTGCGTTCGTTCACGAGGGATGGACATTCAAAGGTCGTCAGAATGAAGAGGGCAACAAGGGGATAAAGCGAGATGAAAACGATAACGTGAAGAAGGAAAAAGAGTATGGTTCAGACGTAAACGGATAATAGGGACAATAACGAAGCGGCGGAAACTTGAGATAAGGCAAAGGTATTTGCAAGATGGCCTTAGTAAGTGGCTGATGGTGGAACAGGTTGTATAGGACATATTACAAAAGAGGAAATGCCTTTGCAGACACAATTATAAGACAGATCTAAAATGATTGTTGTTTCGAATAATGGAATTTTTTAAAGTTTCTGCGACTCGAGCCCGAACTAATGCATTTAGAACTTTAGTTTTCTTCATTGAAAAATAAATAAATAAATAAATAAATAAATAAATAAATAAATAAATAAATAAATAAATAAATAAATAAATAAATAAATAAATAAATAAATAAATAAAACTAGTTCCCGGCCGCTTGCAACCACGAATGAAATGACGAGATAATCCGTTTATCACGATTGAATTTAGTTTTATAAGTAGCAACCAACTCTCTTGCAATAATTACGCCGTTACGCTGTGTGCCTAGCACGAACAAAAAATTAATTGTCAGTTTTTCGCGCCTGCAGCGTGCCAGGATCGAGAATAAACATGCCGACCAAACCGCAAAAGGTGTACAAACGGCGCCGAAATATAATATTGTGTATATGGTGAGGTAAAATTTCCTCTGTAAACAAAAACAAACTTCGATAACAATTTCAAAATGGATTTTCCCCCTACCGCACCGGAAGCGGCAAATATTTCTAAAGTGTGTGAACGGTGATGTCGAAAAGTTAGCCTGTAATATTGTCACTTTAGTAAGAAAACAAAATGTTTGTCATCTCTCCATAAATAGCAACCCTACAAAATAATAATAATAATAATAACAATAGTAATAGTAACAATAATAATAGTAATAATATTAATAATAATTACAGGAAGTGATGAAACGTGCAATAGATTTCATTTCTACCATCGCGAAAAAGTACGTTCGATGAGAATTTTCTGCAGTTGGAATAATAAATTAACTATCGTCGAAACAATATCTATCGACGCGGAAATGAAAAGCGTCCGTAACGTAGAGGCGCGAAACATAAATTACTAGGAATTAAATAATTCGAACATTTAGACGGGAATTGATTAATAATGTATAAATTGAACATTATTAAACTATCGACAAGTTATACTTATCGTGGTTACTATTTATAACGGAGCATAAGCTCATTTATAAAGTCGTTTTTAGTTTATAAATTATCAGACTGATCGTTTTTGTTTGAAAGCGTAGTAATGCCTGCTAGTGGAGCTCTGCAAGATGGAGAGATTGTGTTATTCAGCGATGCAAATATAATAATTACCCATAAAGGATGGCTGAGGCGGTTCGACAATGACGGCTTCAGTCGTATGGTCTACGGCGGCGAAGTCTAGCCGTTGAGTTACGTCTATTATTATTTCTATTCTCTCTGTTGCGAAGTTTGTATTTAATATAGGTCATTGTGTAAACTGATTGAACTGCTGCGAAAGTTTACTTATGATTCGAGACATTCACGATAAAAAGGATACCCCCCAATATGCGCTTAGAATGAAGTTGCAAAAATAAGTGAATACAATACTGCATTATTAACATTAAAGTACACCGTGTATAATTTTAATTTATAACACGTTTAGTTCAAGTTAGTTTTTTTCTTATACCCAATTATTTCAGACTGCGTAAACCTGAGGGGAACAAATTGGATCGAGAACGAAGCATAACCTATGATGACATTTCTGATTTGAGAGCCAAGCACCTTAAACGTTATTAAAATAAAAAGTGCATATTTCGAATAGTTCTATTCGATATTCGTGATTAGAATTTCCTTTCTTTAATCCGTCATTTAAAACTATTTTGACAATTAGCCAGACTGCTAAAATGCGAACGAACCCCGGACTGACTAGATCTACAAATAATTCGTGACAAATTTCCAAATTAAATTTTTATCCGCTAGTATCAAGGCTGAGAGGGGAGGAGAGAAAGTTGAACTCTGTAACGTATCTTCTGCCTGCAGTAGATTTATCTGGTCTATTTTAATTTTTGGCCAAATGTTCGATGATGTTTCTTAAACATAGTAGTTAAATGGCTTCTTAGTCCGGACGAATGGATTACATAACGAGTATCGAGTTAGGTAGTAAAGAAAAACCGCAACGTACTGTATTTCAAGATTCTATCGACCAACTTTACAAGTTTTCCGTTGGAAAATAGATGTTTTTCCCGCGAAACAGACGTAAAACTGTTACATGAGAGAGTTTTATCGACATCGTAAAGAGTAGCTCAAGATATAGCCAAATGCAAGGAGAAACGTGTAATATCGCAGACAGCATGTCACTCTGTCGGCTACCAAAGGCACGGTAGAAACCGCGTGCTTGATGAAAGCGATGTCCGATAATTGTTGATACAGTTTTCCGGCGAATTTACCTATTTCCGTATATATTTAATAAACAATTTAAGAAACTGAATTAGTTGGAAAATGATTCGCTATACAATTCGGTGACTACAGTAACGATTTTCACGTTTCATTTACTATATATCGGATTCCCTTGTCGAGCTGCACCAGTTGGGAGATTTATTATTTCGCAAGACCATCGAAGAAAGAGGGAATTGTTCGGAATGATGTCATTACTATTAACGCAAAGGTGCAGTAGGATTGTGTTGCAATTTGCACCAATGCAACTCAAGCGATACTAGAAAATACTTTTTTTTTTTTTAAATAAGTTGTGGGTCTCACAGGGCAAATATTATACCCTTGTTATTAACGTTTATTCAAAACACAAAATTACAACTATTCGTGCATATCCTGTACTTCATAATATTCGTCAACTTAAGATTATATAAATTATAACATATAGTACATACATACAAATACGTACACACATACAAATACGTACACACACCGTGTAAATACTCATCTGTATATACATGAGGGCAGCTAAATATCTTCAAATACGCAAAGAAAAGAAAATAAAGAAATAACAAAACTGATCTTATTTTAAAGAGAAATGACAGGGGAAAAAACAACAAGGAAGGACGAAAACAAATAAATAAAAAGAGAACAATAAAATAGAATGCTTCGAAATCTTGGGTTTTACTCTTATTTACACCATTCTTTCAGCCATATACTTCCTTTTTCCACACACACTATTTTTTTTTTCCCTTTAATATATGATTAGGGATTGTACTAGTTAATTTAATTAGAACTAAATCATCAGTATTATCAATTCGTAGATTTACACCTCCCAGGGGATAGATGTACTAATATATGTATATTACTTTGGTTTCTTGTTAATTTCCGCCTAGATGGTAATTTTATATTATTTCCATTAAATTCTAGTAACCCCTATAATAGAACTAGTACATCCTGGGTGGGACATTTCATTGTTTTCTTTCCACCAAGTTGATCCAGAATCGTTTTGCTTCCAGTAGGATATAGTATAAGTTTCAAACACCTTTTCTGCACTTCGCATATTTTATTTATTTCCGTTTTTATAGCCTCACATAATATATTTGAATTCCATACAAAATTCTAGATATTATTATTGAATTATTGTATATATATACGTATTGTGCGATATTCTAGAACCTGTTTTATTTTATATAGAGGTGGAATTGACTGTCTTATTTTAGAATTTAAACTTTGAATGTGTTGTTTCCAGTTCAAGGATTTATCGATATACATATACCTCTAGGTATTTAAAATTTTCTACGTTCTCAAGCGATGGACAGGCAAATGAGTATTCTTATTTATATGAAGTTATTCAATTATTATTATGTATCATTTAGTACGGTTCCGAATATGCAGTAATTTAGATTTATTTTTATACATAACCTCCTATCATGTGCCCATTTACTAAAATTATCTATATCCTCTTGTAATAATCTTTCCGCCATCTCTAAATTCGTATGCTCCATTAATAAGGCAATATCATCGGCAAACGCAATTTTTAATATGCTTATGTAACGAGTTAGTGTAAATTAAGAAGAGCATAGGGACCAATACGGTGAGAACCTACTCCGTACTGAATAGTTTTTTCATTACTTTTATTCCCTGCGATTTTTACTATACCTTTCCTATTTTTTATGTTGCAATTCTTAAACCACTTTAGTTGATTATTTATAATGCCCAAATTTTCCAAGTCCTTAATCAGCAATTCATGGTTAACTAAATGTCAAACGCTTTACACAGATCAATAAGTGTAATTATCGACAGTCCCCCGTATTTATTTTATTTACAATCGATTTTAGTACTGTTATGGTAGATTTTTTTTTTCTCTCTAAAACCGTGTTTCATAGAGTAAATTGTTTTTTCCGCATAATTTCTTAAATGTTTATCAATGTAATGTTCTAATATTTTAGCTATTACAGTGTTATTGGGCGATAATTTACAAAAATTGATTTTGCAGTCCTTTTTTATATATCGGTCTGACAATGCCTCTTTTCAGTCCATCAGAAATGTTAGCTTCCTTTAAAGAATAGTTAACCATGCTCGTCAAAATCGGAATAAATATATTTCGGTTTTATTTAATATCTTTAACCCTAATTTCGTCTCATCCAGGTGCCTTACGAACTTTTTTTAAATTATTAATTATTAATTATATTTGGGATTTAAAAAAAGTCAAAATAAAATCATCGGAATACTAATTCAGTAGCTGAGTGTGGCATTTGTGTCTATGTTGTTCAATTGCACGTATAAAGTATTCGCTAAATTGTGCAGCTTCTAGTGCAATATTTTCGAAATGTTTTATAATGAAATCATCAATAGTTGTTTTGTTTTTTTTACTTAATATTATTAATTACATTCCATACCTGTTTATATTTGCTTTAACTTTTTGACTTTGATAATACTTCTGTTTAGCATTTCTTTTTTTTCTGTTGTAACTATGTTTCGGTATTTCCTAAATAGGTTTTTGTAATTGGTTCTATTCCCTTTACTAACAATAAGTTTAAAGTACTGGTCTCTAGTTTTCATAAAATTGATTAATTTTTATCTCATCCATTCATTCTTAGGGCCATATTTAGTCATCGTTCGTTCTCCCGTACTTTCTAATTGCATTCGCTATATACGCTTTTAAAAACTGAGTGTATATGATCATATATCCTGCCGTTGTAAACTTCCTTGATTCATCCCAGTTGTAATTTTTTTTTTTTTTATATATTTAAGAAGGAGCACTAAACCACACACTGCATGTAACTACCTAGGTTATCGCAGTGAATGAGCCCACGTTTTAAATCAGATTCCTCAGCTCGTTAGATTGAACGAAGGTCATGAGGTTGTTCATAGCGGCAGTGGTATTTGAGAGGATGTTTGCAAGTAATGTAATCTGGCCGCGCCGCAACCCATTAAGACGTGTGTATATTTCAGCCAGATGTGCGAAACTAATGGATATTCATCGATAGAGCAAACTGGGCAGGTATTTAGCTTTGAAGCTTGTCTGAGGATGAGAAGTCGTGGAAAAAAACGTATATCCCGTTCTCAGGCGATTGACTGCCGAGAACACTCTGCGTTCCGTTCCGACTGGAGACCACCATGGCTCCATCGTAGGTTTCAATTCTCAGAGAAAGGTCGATTGATACATCCAGTTATGATTCCACTGTGCGAAGACTGCATCCAAAAATGGAATCGCTACAGCCAGTAAATCATTAAAATGTTTTAATTTTTCTTAATTATTTTTTTTTTTCTCTCTTATTTTATTGCAATCTAGTCTAAATAGACCAATAAACAATTTTTCTTTAACAAAACAATATATAAGTAACTAATAATAATACCAAAATAGCCCAATGGAATCTTGGTATACACACTTTAATTAAATAATAAATGATATATCTACGAATTTCAAATACTAATCTGATACGAGTTCATGCGGTTTTGTTCTCTTGAGTCTTCTCTCCAAATCCGCTGTGTTCAAGAGCTGGCGCGCTTCAGTATTTACATGATTTACAAGTCTCATCTGACGACATTTCGCAAATTTTTTAATTACTTGATTAACACATACTCCGCCTGCAGATCTTTATGGATATGAACATTTTTTACGTAATATGGCGCGTTCACCATGTTCCTTAAAACTTTGTTTTGAAAGCGCTGTATAATACTTCTACTGTTTTGTTTGCTACAACTCCATGGCTGTATGCCATAAACAGGCTTCAACATTTGATT
Organism: Icerya purchasi; assembly: GCA_039619475.1. Taxonomy (NCBI): domain Eukaryota; kingdom Metazoa; phylum Arthropoda; class Insecta; order Hemiptera; family Monophlebidae; genus Icerya; species Icerya purchasi. The sequence goes on from CM077115.1 coordinate 93,696,054, forward strand.
ATACAACAACATTTTATTATGTATCGATAGCGCAGAGTGTTTACCGATCATCCAATAAAGTTTTCTATATCGTATTTCTAACTCTTCTCTCTTCTTTTTTACATGTGCTTTCCGCCGAAGCCAATAATGATGATTATTAAGAAAAAAAAAAAACTTAGATTGAAATTTTTCTTAATAATCATCATTATTGGCTTTTTTACAATGTACTAAACTTAAGGTGTCGTAATTTAATACCAATAAATGAGGGTTTTTAAATTGTGATTTACTGTTATTTTATTATATATTTTATTCAATTTGATGAATGACCAAATCATACCTACCGCGCGGAAAGCAAGATACCTAGGACTGTATTTGGACCAACGACTCACATGGAAGGACCATGTCGTCATAAAACGTAAGCATCTTGATCTAAAACTTTGCAGCATGAACTGGCTAATAGGTAAATACTCCAAGTTATCCTTGCAGAACAAAACATTACTCTATAAAACGATATTGAAACCACTATGGAAGTATGGAGCTGAAATGTGGGGAACAGCAAGCAACTCGACTATCAACGTTATTCAGCGGTTTCAGAACAAAGCCTTACGGAATATAACTTCATCACCTTGGTATATACGCAACGATGACATACATAATAACCTAGGTATCCCAATGGTTAGAGATACCATAAAAAAATTAAGTGAGAAATATATGCAAAGGCTTCAACAACACGTCAATCCGCTAGCCGCTAACCTGCCGGTTAACTGTGTCAGCTTTGTGCGGCTTAAAAGGATAAATCAGATTCAGCTGCAGCATAGAGGATAAATATTACTAACTTTCTCATAAGGATTTATCACCGCTGGGTGATAACCTTTTGTTTAGTTTTGTTTTGTTTTGTTTTGTTTTGTTTTATTTGTTTGGTTGTGTGTTGTTTTATTATTATCGGTACTGCTACTCATTGTCTTACAGACAGATTGTATGCAAAAATAAATTAAAAAAAAAAAAAAAAAAATTATAACCGTATTGAACTGTTTTGTATTGTAAGCACAAATAATAAAAGTGTATGTTCTGAAATATGTAATGAACGAATGTATAAGAGTATGAAAACAATTTTTGGAAAATTCATATTATATGTTTTCCTCAAATTTTTAATAATAATTAATATAGTCAAATTTCGACCATTGAGACTAGTTACTGTTATTGTGCGGCCTATTCCAAAGGTTTCGAACTGCTCTGTATACTCTTTTTTCTTGTGTTTATCTTTTCGGAGGGGGTGGGGTGGGGAATTTAGAAGTCCGGCGATCTTTTAATTTTTTTGATATCGCGATAATCCACCGATCGACAACAGTACGAACGCTATTCTGCGATGTTTATCAGTGATCAGAAATTGCGCCTTATCGAAAGCGCGCAAAAGTGGCATTGTTCAAAATTCCGTCTCGATACTATTCCATAGAAAATAACGTTTTATCTGAGAACACTGACAAAAGAACGGAAGAAAAGGCCACACGCAGAAAGAAACTTCGTCAACGGTGGAATTGTTGATTAAGTGCTACCCTGCGCAGCTAACCCGTCCGTCCCGCTTCTTAATTCTCCGCCGTTGCCTTTATTGTTTTCGTCTCGAACTTTGACGAAGTTATGAACTCATTTCCTCGTAAATAGCACACTGTTTTCTGTCAGAGCTTTTTGATTAATGCGAAAAAATACCGGCAATTTCTTAATCCTTACGCAAAGAGTTGAATTTCTGGTCAATAACGTTGAAGCATCAACTGTAAAATGGCTTATTCCGAAAATATTCGCCCAGTAAGCGCTTTCTTCCCTTATGTCGAGTGTCTCGCTATTCTCTCGGTGTACATTAAATTATCAATTAATCACCGCAGGAAGTATATTTCATATTTCGAAAGAAAAGAAAAAAAATCTCAACGAAATTTAATATAATTAAAAGTAAAAAAAACTTATACGTATGCAAGCAGAGAGCCCGTTATCCTAATCTGACTATTCTGTATGTCCATTTCAGTGTGTACTTAAATAACGTGTATTGCGATCTCTACCATTTCCGTGTGTCGATACGTTTGTCTATATTCGCATTTCATGTAAAAGCTGCCGAACAATTTTTTGTCTATCGGTATTTTTTAATTGACGAAATTCCATTAAAACAAGAACTATATACATACATATATAGGGTGATTTTTTAAGAGTTAAGTTTTTCAGGTTGGCAGCACTGGTTGGTATTGGCGTCCAAACGTCATCTGTCAAAGTGAAAAGTTTTCAGTATACTCTGCCATTTCATCATGGAAAGACTTACACAAACGAGCAACGATTGCGATATGGTTGAAATTTATTATCAAAAACCAGTGCTCTGTGAAAAATGTGCATCGTTTGTATCGACCTGGTGAATCAACAATTCGTGCTGTTATCACTAAATTTGGTGCGAAATTTGGTGATAACAGCACGAATTGTTGATTCACCAGGTCGATTATGACGACCATAATATCGTCGTAACAAACGATGCACATTTTTCACAGAGCACGAATTTTGATAATAAATTTTAACAATTTGCAATCGTTGCTCGTTTGTAAGTCTTTCCATGATGAAATGGCAGAGAGTATACTGAAAACTTTTCACTTTGACAGATGACGTTTGGACGCCAATACCAACCAGTGCTGCCAACCTGAAAAACTTAACTCTTAAAAAATCACTCTATATATATATATGCTATCATATTGTAGTCATACCATTAGAGGAAGCCCAAAGTATGGCTTTTGTGGATCGCTGACCTACATAGCGGGAACGGCGATTGAAGAAGTAAACCATAATTCCATTCCCGACTAATAATCGTGTCTACATTGCCCAGTAAAGTGTATATGAATATTCGAGCTGCTAAAGCTAGTTCTAAATTCTAAATTTACATTTGACTCTTTTTTTGTTTGATTAAGAGATATCATAGGGACATCGAAAAAACAATACTCCGACCGCTTTCTAAAGATATTCTCACAAATCAGTTCGAATGAAGTTATTTAAATGAAGTTCGACTTTTTCGAAATATGCGCTGTGAAAATATCGTAGGGTTTGTATACTAAAACAAAATTATATTTAAGTTATCCAGTATTCCGAAAAAGTTGAAAATATGTTAATATTTTCAATATTTTCACGTTCGTGTTGATAAAATCGTTTACTAATTCGCTAATTTCGCATTTTTCTCTTAGTTTTCTTTATTCTTCGGCATCATAACCTTTTTTTCGGGCAAAGTACGAAGTTACCAACTTACTTTGATGGAGCGAATTCGCGATGGATGAACACAACTGAAACCCTCGAAGTTCTACCTCCAGAGAAAAAAAAAAAAAAAAGAGAGAGATTACACAATTCTCGAGTTTAATCCGTCAAAGGTATTCTTTACTATTAACTCAAGCATATTTCCAATTCTTATAGTACAAAAAAATTATTATGGAGAATGATAAACTCTGTAATTTCTCAACCTTTTCATTATCGTACTAATTTCTTAACAAATTTCTTTAAGAAGCCGCTATACATAAATTAATGATTCAATTTCTTCGTGTAAGAAATTGATGAAACTTTTATTCCAAAAAAAAAAAAAAAAACTGCTCTGCTTATGTTTTTTTAAAATCTCTTAACTAGTATTGATCCACATACTAAACTTTCATTTATACAATAACAGAAATGTAAAAACTGTTGACATCTATAAAGATATTCAAGTCTAAAAATGTTTAGATAAATATGAAAATAATAAGTCTCAGGTGGATCAGAACTCCGTTTAGAACGCTTTAATAACAGAGTATAATATATAAAAAAAAAATATCGAAATAAGACAAAAAAGGAAATAAAAACAGCCTAAAAAATCAATAATGAAACAAAAAACCCGAGAAGACAATGACAACGGAACCAGCTGGGACGTAATAGCAAATAGCTTAATAAATAATGCCCATCGCAATAAAGCATTCTGATAATATTCAAATTTCAAATTTATTTCTTAAATTTTACAATGGAAATATTATTAAAAAATTAACGTAATCTTCTTGAGCCGTAACTGCGCTCAGTTAGCGCGAGTAGCGGAACTATTATTAATTATACATGGTCTGTATATGCATGAAATATAGTAACTGTGCGACTTAACTTTAGTAGCCAATATTCACAAATTGTAATTGTGCTCGGTTAGTATAAATTATCAATACCGGTACATAGGCCACACATATATGTTCGAATTCGTAAAAATTTAATTAAAAAGTTTTATTAAACACAAATTATGTAGCCCATGTTTACAATCTACAATTTTATTCTTAAACGATAAGATATTTAGATTTTGAAATATAGAAAAATTTATGAATCGTTATGACTAAAACTAAGACTATACTCACATATATCCCCAATCCCTTATAGTTGACACCAGAACTTCAACAATAATGTATAAGATAAAATTACGCTAAGTAAAAATATTAATAATAATAATAATAATAATAATAGTAGTAGTAATTAATAAAGCTATATAAAGTAAATGATATGGTAGTAAAGTAATGAAATTCAAAAGCAAAAAGAAAATGTTCTCTCTAAAATACGACTGAAAAATTTGATCGGTATTATTCAAATTACATAATAACATACACGTAATATCCCCTAATGTTAGACATCAATCCATGGAAATAATAATTCAACCTTCTACATTTTAAAACCTAAAAATAGATAAGAACGAGTTAAGAGTAATGAAATTATTTTCTCACCCTTAATTATTCAAAAAAAACTAATTAATTACTCTCCTTATAAGAAGGTATAATTTCACAGACACTTCACAACTATTCAACCTATCATATCTAGACGTGACCAATATAGAAACTGCAGGCCTACTTTCAACAGCTAAAATTATCGAGCGGTATGTAGAGAATAATTTCAGAACAAATCCGGCAAATAATAATATCTCACGTATAAAATCAATTTGGTTTAAAAATGACAATCTACTGCTTCCTTACTCAGAGCTACATGTAATCAGATAAGCTAGAGCCTAGAGCGGAAAACAATTTATAATACCTTTCATAGGTGTGTGTAATCGTGAGCCATTCGATGTCGTAAACAGTAATAAATTAAAATTCACTATGGATAGAACAGGCGCGTGCAATAAAACCAAATGAAAAATCGTTTTTAGATACAAGAGAAGCATTACTAAAATTAATGAAGCGCCGAGTTTTCATGTAACTTATATGGGCTCGGACAAAAAACACCATCTTATATTCGCTACTGTGTTCCTAATATAGACAACAAAAAAAAAGCCATTTAAAATTGCACCGTTTACATCGCTCTAGTCGCCGAATGATATCAAAATGAATACAAAAACCTTTCACAAAAAATGTAAATATATTAAACACGTAGGCCTGCAATAAAAATATAATAATAAATCGGGTAAAATGTTGAAAACCATATAAAACATGTAAAATAGATATACCGTTAACGGCGGGGGGTATCATTCTATGTACAATGTTTGCATACAAACGACGTCTCTGGACGAGAAAACCTCTTCGAGTTTCTGGCAGGGGTCGCGATGCCTTATTTGTCCTAAATTTTCGAATTTCATCTAGTCAGCGCTTCTTCGTTCGTCCTAGAGCTCGCTTTTCATCAAGTTTTGCGTGACGTTGATAAATTTATTCTTTGTTTAGTTTCGCTTTTAAATGACCGGGTACCGTTTCTATTTGTTATATTTAATGATACTTTTGTTGTTTCTGGGGTACATTTTTTCCGTATAGATGTGCCTATTTTTTGTTATTCTAATACTCGTGTTAAAGACTGGCTGAACACACGCTGGTTTAAAATCTCTTTTTTTCGTAGACTCGGTTTTAGCATTCTTAAATATGTATATTTCTTAATTTTGCGTGTTAATTTTATTCTCTTTGATATTTCATCTTCCAATTTTTAAATTAGTTGCGCTAAATAAACGAATTTGTTTGCTTTTTTCACTTCTTGTGTATTTTTATACATTCGTCGACTGTTTTTATTGCACGTCTATTTTTATAGTTTTAAGTTTATTTTTAGACCTCATTTTTCACTGATTATCTGCATAATTTCTGCTAATAGTTTTAACTTGTCTGCAAGCAATATAACAGATGTGTTTTACTTCCGACTGGTATTTCTTTTTTCCAGTTATCAATTACATCATCGGCTGTAAATAATTTTGTGGTTACCCCATTTGCGACCTTTTTTTTTTTCGGTCGAATATTTTCTTTTTTATCGTTGACTGTATTATCTGTTGCCTTTTTTTTTTTTTTTTTTTGTATATATACGTTTGATTATACGTGTTTTTAATTTTTTATCGGTACCGGTGTATTGTTACTTTTGTTTTTAAGCAGTCGAACAACGCCTTTTCAAAATCTACAAATGCCGTACACATTGGTATAATCTGCATTCATTATAGACGACATAAATATACGGAAAAATCTGTTCTTTTAATCGCTTAAAATCTGTTTGCAAAATTTACCTACCCGCTCGGATTAATTATAGATTAAAAACATCGACGCGAAAAAACACACTTTTTCCGTGTTCTTCTTTTTTTTTTTGACAGAGGATTATTTAGCCAGTTTTCTCCAAAAACATACTTCAATCGCTTCCTTAAACTAGCTTGTTATACTAGAGTGAAATGATTGCATTATAAATTTATATTCGGTTCGTTTCGAAATATCCTGTATAATGCTCCCGCAGTAATAGACGTGAAACTCGAAATTAATCCCGTAAAACTAATCGGTAATTGCATAATTAGCTCGTGATCTTTCCCAGCAGCGGAATACAGTTCGCAATTCCAGAATTCCCCAGTTGTTCTCTACACTGGCATAAATTTGGAATTCTATTATTCAAAGCATTTTTTTTAATATGTTTGAAATGTTACGTGCGAGTCGATTCCGCATCAGTGAGTACGAATATAAAACCATTTAAAGTGAAAAAAGCCGAAGGTTTAAAAGTAGTAATATTATTTCGAATATTATGATAAATATTTCTGACAGCATTTACTGGCATATCTTTACTTGTACTATTGACTTCTAGCGCCTGTAAGCATGGACTTGAAAACGAAACACCGGTGTGTGATATTGTATATTCGAAGTGGTTTAACCGCATCGGTAACTCTATAGAAGAAATGAAAGGCGCTTATGCAAAAAGGAATAATTAGCAAATCGAATGATTCCAAGACAAAGCATGCTTGGAGGAGAGCCGTGAGTCTGGGTAATCCCACATGACTAGCGGCAATTTAACCTGATTAGTGAGAAAAATATTAATACCCTAAGGGTCGTCAATATATTCGTAAAAATCGGCACTTATCACTTGCAGCGAGACATCGCTCACGATACCGAAAACTTTTCTTCATCGCATTTTGATTAACAATTTCCAAAATGCCGACCAGAACAGATGAAAAAGCACGCTGACATTCGTCATGCTCCCCGGGTGATAATTGGACAAAAATCCAGACCTTTCGAGTAGAGTGTTCTTTCGCGACGAGAACTAAGTCCATTATTGTGTGACACGGCTCTGAAGCAGAAGAGTGCGACTTGAAAGGCAACAAACCGCCGAAATAGTGCAAAAAGTCTGTCAATCATCCTTTACTGGCACAATCCTGCTTATTCTTCGACTGCCGTGGACCTCATTTACCGATCCTTTGCGCCTCCTAAAACACAATCAACAACTCAGTACTAGTGCAATGCAGACTTTGCTCGCGAGTATATCAACGCTCGTAGATAAAACACACACACACACACACACGTCACAATACATCATAAGGACAACGAGTACTAATTTTTCGGAAGCGCTGCCGCACCCAGCACATAGTCCGGACCGCGCGTTTTATGACCATCGGCTGTTTTTGACACGTTTAGAAAACACACCTACGCGGTCAGAAGTTCTATTCAAATGACAAGTTCGTGCGCTGCCGCTCGAACCATTTTCCAAATTATTCGAGTAGAAAAGTGAAAGAAACGAAGATGCCTTGCGCATCAGAAGTGAAGGTCCGAACTTCGGAATAGGGTGAAGTATGTTTACAAAACCCATCTGAAAAATAATTTTTCTATAAAATTTGTAAATTCATTAAATTCTGTAACGTGTCATGCAACAAATTTCTGCAAGCACGGAACACTGTGTTATAATATATTTTCCGAGTATTATTTAGCAGAATGCGTTATAGCGAATTTTTTCAGTATTCAGTATTCAGTTCACTACTAATATATATATATCATCATCAATCATTGAACCCTTTGGTTCGTTGTCTTCATTCGCTCCTATATTCCATACTACTGCTTTTAATCGGCTGTACGTTGTGTATTTCATATCTTTCATTATTTGAGACATATAGCTCTGTTTCTCGGTCTTCCTCTCTGTCGTCGGGCTTTTCTTGTTTTTCCCTCTATAATTTTCGATAATATTCCATCATTTCATCATTTATATGACCCCGATCACATTATGGTTCTACGCTTCTTGATGGTGTTCAATAAGCTGCGAGTTTCCGCCACTCGGTTAAGGACATTTTCATTTTTAACTTTTTCGGTCCATTTTATCTTTAACATTTTCCTCCAGAATCACAATTCTGCCTCTTCCAGCTTTTTCTTTTCGCTTTCGTTTATCACCTAGTTTTCACACCCGTACAACATTACACTCCATATGTACAACTTAATCAGTCTCTTTTCTTTAGGTTCATATCCATACTTTTGCTGGTTAACATGGCGTATTTTTGCATAAAGGCGCTTTTTGCTAGACTGATCCTTCGCTTTATTTCCTCTGTCCTGTTTCCATTCTCTGTTATCAGATTTCCCAGATATATTGCCTCTTTGACTCTGTGTATAGTTTTATTGTTAATTATAATCTATTTAAATCTACATAAATTTCTTGCCCCCTTCCGGACTCAATTCGCTATCCCAGATATCATCCGACTAGTCTGAAACCGAATAATACTGTGCAATGTTTTATACCGCAGAAGTTCTCTAGGTGAAAGTAAAGGTGGATCATCGCAAAAGAAGATAGAAGCTAGCCCCCAATATTCCCTTTGGATCCCCATTAGATACACACTTTGGGAAAATTACAAAATTCCGCAATATCCGTTACAATTAAAGAGACACGCGCGATATTCCATACTTTCATAATAATTTAAGACGACATACAACCGCACTGTATGTAATTTTAAAGGTATAATAGTATGCAGTCACAATAAGTATAATGGCGAATTTCGTAATTGCGATATAACGCAACTTGTGATAGTTTATTTTAATGAATAAAATCAAATACCGTAAAAATAATTTACATCGATGTTAATGTGATCGAGCTTTTGCAAATCAGTCAGTACGTGAACAAATTTCATGAGCAGCTGTTTACAAATTTATTATTTACCATGAGGTAAATATACCACGGTAAACAGGAGAAGCCTGTAGCCGGAATTAACATTCGATAGCGATCGATGCACTGACGGCTTAGAGGACATTGCGGTAGGCACCCGCAACAGAAAAAGCTCTACACCCACATTCCGCCCTGCGAGCGAACGTATTCTGCTCAGGTACACATATCTTTTCTAAAAAAACAAAAAAAATCACTACGAAAGATTAATTTCACGTAACTCGAATTATAATGGAAATAACGACTTCGAAGCAGATGAATAATTTGATCATTATAACCGATTTTTTGCCATATCCGATATTAGAATAATTGGCTTTTTTTAACAGATTCACTGTTACGATAGACCGTTATTCATAAAACTCCTTCGTAAAATATTTCACAGAATAACTTTTTTCTCTCATCTTAGGTTTTGGTCGGATATGTGTACGCTTCCTCTTTTGTTAATAATCAATCATTTGTTCAACCTAGTCTTGCTGCCAATCCGGTGTTCTCTTTGTACTTCGTCGTTCTATTGTTGTCTCCGTTATTCGTCTGCGTTCTTAAGCCATACTACTATCTTCCTTCCGTTTTCGTAGAAATCAGTTGGCTAAGATCTTATAAAAATTCTACGGAACGAACAATATTGGAAGAAAGACAACTAATGTTCGTTTTAGCGATTAAATTTTTATTTAGATTCGATTAAAAAAGTACGCAATACGCTTATGATAAAAAATAATATTAATTTACCGTGGTAATTAAAAATAAATGAAGGTAAAATATTCTTGTTCGTGATGAAATATATTTATTTACGTTTTACATAACGAATTTAAATATTATTAAAAAAATTCAAACATACACTGGACCTTGTCATAATACAGATGATAATTTGTAATCAAATATCCAGCTTATGAAAATTTGCTTTTATATAACACACATATAACTGCTAAGCGTTTGACTGCTTTTAAAATTAATTAATGCATTGATTGATTAAATGAGCAATTCTTGTACATATGCAGTTGGTTCTTGGAATGGCTCTACGATTTTGATTAAATTCGTAATTTATTAAGAGGTTTTGATTAGATGAGCAATTCTTGTACACATATGCAGTCGGTTCGTGGAATGACTCTACGATTTTGATTAAATTCATTATTTATTAAGAGGTTTTAAGGTGGTCTAGAAATAACCGATCGCTCTAGGAAGTAGAGGCAAACAACATTGTTCGTAATAAATAATTTTCGGAAACAACTGTGTTTTTAATTCTGATGATGGCCAGTGTAAGCTGGTCGAAACGTTAAGCGAATAAATATCTTTTTAAAAACACACACAGTAGTTGTTTCCGATGAATTATTTATTATGAGTAATCACTGTGAAAGCTTTAAATGTTTAACACTGTTCGTGTTAGTGAGATCAAACTTGTACTTTTTGGACTTTTTTTTTTTATTTTAACTGGGTTTGTCAGCAAGGGAATTAGTCCAATAAATGGGAAGGAGAAGAAATAAATATATATATTCTTACGCGTTTAAAGGAAGAGAATAAACATACTTCAAAGGCAGGAATAACTGAATCAGAAGGAAATGAGAGAATACCAGAGGCACCATAAAGAGTAAACATATCGAGTTTTAACAGCGAAGAATAGAAGGGCGCGATTGCTCAGCAGAGAAGGCCACACATTCAGATAAAATGTGATCAGCATCATAAAGAACGCATGTGGAAGGGCATTGAAAAGGACAAAGTGGATGCAGATAAAACGCGAGAAAATCATATATGGTTAAAGCAAAGGCGACAAACGGCAGAGATTGTAGAGCATTTAAGAGATATCAGGAAAACCACGGATGAAGTTGAAGAGATGGGGCTGAATAGGGAGATAAAAAAGAAGGCAGAATCAGATAATGAAGAATAGGATTTGAGCCATAATTTTGGAATGAGCGACTGAAGAAAAAGCTCTCGCTCTGATATCGTAGGCTGATGCGGTTTAATATAAACGTAACAATTTGCTTATTAACCTGGGTTGTTCAATAGGAAATTTCGTGATGAAGTAAATTTGCTCGCGGTATCCAAGCTAGCGGTTCTAAATATTACGCAAACTGAAATATACGTTTATCACTAAAAGTAGTAGAAGGATAACACAATTGTCATGTCCGTACTCGGCACGTATTATCGTTGTATTTTTAAAAATGTTTTTGTTGAAAATCCTCTAATTAATCTGCCAGTTTTGAATAAATCCCGAGAAAAGCCATTACGAAATAAATAGACATGCTACAAAACGTACTGCTGATTACTGTTATTTGGTCTACTATAAATCATGTACAGAAATGTTTTATCATACCAACGGTGTTATAAGTTGAAAGTGTTAATTGTCAATTTACATAAGCAGACCTACGATGCAACTTTTTATGTTTCTATGCAAACAATTCTCATGACACGGAACTGTTTAAGGGGGAAAAGTGAAAAAATTCGAACATTGAAAGAAACCGGGAGAAAGATGACATAAATAATAAATAAAAACGCAAAAACAGTTAAAAGACATCCGACAACGGGTGCTGCGAGACCGTATTGTTTGCTCTACTGTAATGTATATTCGCCTTCAAACGTGTAATACACACTACATACACATATACACATACGTATTAGAGATATGTGTAACGTGTTAGACGACAAGAATGCGAAAATCGAGCATAATAACCGGAGAATTTGAAACTGAATACGGAAATGACATAGATGCCGGTTCAAAGGATGCCGACTGAAGCACAAACGGCGACAACGGGAAACGCATGAGCAGAGCTTAGTGGGGAAATTGAAGAAGAAGAACTGCGCGAAAATGCGGTAATCTGTTCTTGTTTCATCAAGCGTGAAATATCCGACAAACGTCTTAAGATGGCAACAATAGTGCAACGGAACACGCTGTACAATTTGTTTCCCTGAAGCGATGCGAACGTAGCGGGACGTCTTCAGCGATTTATCGTGGCTCGATTTTGAAGAATTTTCTGCAAGCTCGTTTTTTGTTGTCGTTTTTTTTGGTGGGGGGGGGGTGAACAAAGTTTGCACGAATTATGCCAACGACTGCTTTCCGAGCAAACGAAACGGAATCAGTAGAGGAACAAATGAAGAAGGAAATTTTTCACTTGATTTTACTTTGACATTTTGCACGAGCACCTTAATTAATGCTTTCCAGAAGTGTGCTCAAAAGCTTTGCCCTTTGCAAAGCTCCATCTTACTTTCAAAAATATCCTGAGCCTTTGTTGCAAAGCTTTGCGCTGTTAAATTTCAGAAAGAGCTGAATTTATTAAAATTTACAATAACCGCAAAATCGCACACAAATAATTACGAAAATAGTTGGTAAAATTTCAATTAAAATAAGCCGGAAACAAATAAACAAAAAAGCCAGTAAAATTCGACTAGGACCCATCTCGTTTTTATGTTTATTCCGTGAGTATTTCCCGTGATTTACACCGTTTGGGTAGAGAATGGTTTGAATTCCGGTACCGTCCGTTGAAACATAAGGAAACTGCTCTTGCGTTGTTGTGTTAATGTCCATAGTTGGCGAGGTCAATTAAGAGAAAAAAATTAAAATAGATTTTAGGGGGTTCATCGCACTAATTCAAAACTGTTACGTCCCTAGGGTAATTTACGATAATTCAGTCAGTGAATAATTCATTATTAGATATCATTTCGAAAAAGTCTTCAAACAAGTGCTGGTGTTTTGCATTAATAGTTTATACAGTGGTATATATCTTAAACTACCCCCCCCCCCCATTACAAAAAAATGTGTTCCAAAAGTATGTTTCAATTTTATGTAACGTTTGTTATATTTTATAGGATTTTTGTGATTATGATATTCATATGGACCGATTTAGAATTACGTTGTAAATTTTGATCATTTTATACAAAGTATAGAAGAGAAAGAGGCAAAAATGTAAGCAAGACGGGTCACACAACCCCTGGCGAGGCCAAAATGGCCGAATTTTATATATATATATATATATATACGAGTCTGTCCGGAAAGTATCCGGCCTTCGCTTATAACATGAAAACAAATGACGTTGTAAACAATGCGTCATTGTGAAGGGGGAACCTTTGTCTTATTAACCCATGCATCGCACAAGTCACTGTTATCTCGGTAGCAGTTTCATGCTTTTTTTAGTAGAGAGGTCTAACGTTGAGCGCGTCGCATTTCTCGTGTTACAAAAATGACGGAACGTGTCGACCAAAGAATTTGCATTAAATTTTGTTTTAATCTTGGCCATACGGCAACAGAAACTATTACAATGATTAAAAAAGCTTTTGGAGACCAAGCCATGAGTAAGTCACAAATAAAAGAATGGTTTAATCGGTTTTAAGATAGAGTCGGTCGGAAGGGCGTTAATTGTTTTTACCGACTGTGAGGGCGTCTTGCGTCATAAATATGTTCCCAAAAGTCGCACTGTTAATGAAGAATATTATCTTGCAGTTTTAAAACTGTTTCGAGACGTTGTGTAAAGAAAGCGACCGGAATTTTGGAAAAATGGTGAATGGATGCTCTATCATAACAAAGCGCCATTTCACTCGTCGCAACTTGTTCAAGACTGTTTAACTAAATACGGCATCGTACAGGTTAGACAGGTACCCTGCAGTCTAGACACTGCTCCGTGTCACTTTTGGCTCTTCCCTAAGCTGCAAATTTCGTTGAAAGGAAAAAAAATCGAAAATGTGGAGAAGATAAAACAAAAAATGAGACGAGTGAACTTATGAAAAATACGCCCCAGGAGTGCTTCCAAACATGATGGAAATGTCAACAGCGGGTTTTAGACTTCCAAGGGAAGTTCATTTTGAAGGCGATGCTTGCCCGAAGGCTGTGACGAGTTCGAAATTTGAGTTATAAACAAAGGCTGGATACTTTCCGGACAGACCTCGTGTATAAAATTCAGGTTTTTGGTCCTCGTCATGAGGAGGGTTCCAGACGTTAGTCTTTTAATCTCTCTCATACTTTCACCGAAAAGTTTAATTACCAACTTAAAAAAAAAAAAAAAAGAAGGTTCTATGATTTGTTTTTTCGTGGAAACACGTTCGTTATTGTTATAACAGCACGCATAATCTAAGAGAAAAGTACACCGTAAATGTTTAAATGTTTTAGGGTAACAGAAGATTTTTTAACGTATAAAATAACCGATTTTTTTAACAGACAAGTTTAATTGTTTACTTTGAACCCGAAACAGAAGGGTGTGAAACAGAAAAACAATTTCAGTATGAAACAGGAAAGATAAGGTTCGCACTTTAGTTTTAGCGATCCCTGATTTAAATTTCTTTTTTAATTTATACATGATGTTTTGAATTTTTTTAATGTATAATATGTTACTGAAAGGAAGAAAAAAAAGAATACAAATCGGTATCCCCATTCCATACAGTGCTTCGTTCATTCTCTCCCTTCCTTCTCCTTCTGATGTTCAAGCTCTTGATTCTTTTTTGTCGGCTATCTCTGATCGTGTAAAGATCTAGGTCTCTTGCGACTTTTTTCCTTTGTTCTTGGACCAATGTCCTTGTAGACAAACTCATACGAAAATAAATAAATAAATTAAATAAAATAATTAAATAAATTAAATTAATTAATTAATTAAATAAATTAAATAAATAAAAAAAATTGCCCACCTTTTAAAATACAAAATTCGTCGATTTCAGAATTGAACGAAACGATTAATACGATTCAAATACCGATTAGACACCTCCCGGTTTTATTCCTAAGTGACTGGATGCAATTAATACTTAAACGGATAAACAAAGAAGTAGTTTAACTATGCGTGTTTCTGCGGAAGTAATGAAGTTTCTTGTCAATTGGTAAAAAAAAACAAAAAAAAAACTGTTCACGTTTTGTTTTAAAATGTAGCATTTCTTTTTTCAACTTCGGGCGGATATTAAATTGTAATTTGATGTTTTTTAAGCCAAGAAACGTAATTTTAGGGGGACAGTTGGTCATCTTTTCAGAGGTATTAAAGCATTTTTAAACTACACTGTACCTTGTAATAATAAATAATTTTTGTAAACACAATAACAAACATAAAATAAACATGAATGATTATTCCAGAATAACGTTTTCGAAAATAAAATATTTAAATTTAACGTAAATGAAATTATGTACATATAATTTTGGATCCTTATTATTATTTACTGATGGGGTTTTATGAGTTGTCCGGAATATGTATTTTACGGAATTTCTTTCTCGTTGACTCGATGTATAAGATCTCTCGAATTGGTGTCGATGAAGAAGGTCGTCTTCTATTTTTCTAGTATATATATATATATCTTATTTTCGACGTTAGAACATTAATAGAAACGATATTGAAACAAGATGATCGGCGTAGAGACTGTGATTGGATGCATATTTTGCATATGGAGTCGTACATACTCAACTAGATCGTTACTTGCGCGATTAAATAGGACTAGATATGACCGACTTTGATTCACTGTAACCGAGCTTTTTAGTTGAGTATGTACGACTCCATATGCAAAATATGCATCCAATCACAGTCTCTACGCCGATCATCTTGTTTCAATATCGTTTCTATTAATGTTCTAACGTCGAAAATAAGATATATATGCCAGAAAAACGGAAGACGACCTTTTTCATCGACACCAATCCGAGAGATCTTATACATCGAGTCAACGAGGAAGAAATTCCGTAAAATACATATTGCGGACAACTCATAAAACCCCATCAGTAAATAATAATAAGAATGCAAAATTATATGTACGCAATTTCATTTACGATCAATTTAATATTTTACTGATAATTCATATATTTTAATGTTCTTAAATACTTTTTTAACGCTCGACCTATCGAAAGAAGAGATCTATATAAATCAACGAAAAAGTACGTAATATAAAGCGGTAATAAATCGATAAACAGAATTCCTTTTGAATGTTCTCTTCTTGTGCAGGAGCGCTTTCTGCTCTATACTAGGTTCTTGCATCTTAAGCTGCCTACTCATTTTTGTGCTTCCTACACACTTTGCTTTCCTTCACCGGACGTTTTCCCGGCCCCTTTAGCAGAGTTAATTTTCTCTATTTCCCTATATATTAAAATTTAATCTTTTTGCTTCTTCCTAATTCTTAGATAATGAGTCACTTACTCTTGGCTGGCGTTCCACACAAAAAAAATCTTTTTTCATTGTTTAGTTTGTAAAAAAATCAAAAATCAAAAAATAAGGTCGAGATTGTACCGGAAATTGTGCGAGATTCTCCGCAGCCACACCAAAAAAAAAAAAGGAAAAAGGCAAAAAGGCAAAAGAAAAAAAATGAAAAAACATCTTACGTCGTACCAAAGCAGGAAATCCCGTAAATTCTCATTTCGGTTAAAGCCTTTTCACCGCAAGAAGCTGGAAAACAGCTGAATGAAGATATCGCGATGTTGTTACTGGTATTAGGTAATGGTCTACTAACCGCCTAGCACTTTATTCGAACATCAAATTCGTGTTGTTTGTTTTTTTTTTCAACACCGGTCGAAAAACGAAAAAATTAACTTTTATCCGTTTAGGGGCCAGTTACGAATTTCGCCAAAAACGATTTTAGGTAGTGCTGTGTGAACATTACTTCTGTGCAATGTTGATATCGAAAAGGCCCACTTTAAAAATATGTTAGAGTTATGCGGGAATTTAGAATTATT
The DNA here is from genome assembly GCA_039619475.1 of Icerya purchasi. Classification (NCBI taxonomy): domain Eukaryota; kingdom Metazoa; phylum Arthropoda; class Insecta; order Hemiptera; family Monophlebidae; genus Icerya; species Icerya purchasi. The sequence goes on from CM077115.1 coordinate 93,713,005, forward strand.
ATATTTTTTTTAAGGTATTTTCAGTAAATTTCACAACGACAAAATGTGGTATAAGGAGGATAAAGACAGACGCCGAACTTGAAAGATTATTTCAAGGCGGTTCAGTTTAAATTTGAATGTACAGGCAAATATTATTTTTTGTAATCAGCAATTTAAATATACATAGGTGATTAAATATCAACTAACAGAATAAAATTTTAAAAAAAGCAAGAAAGTAAGCACGAATAATTCAAATACCAGACATGATTTTTACCTTGTACATTGTATACAAACTAATTTAAAAATACCGGATACTCATTATATTATTATTATTTTCGGTAAAAACCACGTCACAAAAAAAAGTATTAACGGCTAGCGTTTCGAATAATTCTCTGTTCATCTTCAGAGCCAAAACTACACTGAGGCAACATGGAAAAAGCTCAAGCTATATATTTATATATGTATATCTTGAGCTTTTTCCATGTTGCCTCAGTGTAATTTTGGCTCTGATGATGAATAGATTATTCCTATTCGAAACGTTAGCCGTTAATAATTGTTTTTGTGACGTGGCTTTATAATGAATTCAAAAAGCCGCGAAAAAAAAAAAAAAAAAATTTAAAGTGTTTTTAATGTTAGATACTTTTAAAAACATTTAAAAATCCGTTCAATCGGGGAAGCCCGTAAACGAAGGCCATTTATGTCGTCACTCTCCGGAGATTTGAAAAATTGAAAAAAAATAAACGAAAGCAGACACTGGTGAAAATAAGATTAGCTCTATTAAATGCAAAAATTCGAAAAATAAGCCGTTTTTTTTTCTTTTGTATATATCTACATAATTTGTTTATAAAATAAAAGAACGGGTGTGGCTTTTGCGCCGAAATAAATCAAATTTCTCATGAAATTAATGTACTTCTTAATATTTTTTCTTTTTATTATAAATTTTATTCTTTAAAAATCACTCCCGAACTAATTAAAACACTAATTTCCCAATTCTTGTGAATATTGGCTAATTTTTGTATCGATTCTCGTTCGGTGTGCAAGTGTGCGTAGACATCTGGCGAATTGCATCAAGGTGTAGTTAAAAGATAATGGGGAATATATAAAATGATCGGAACACGATGATGTGAAATAAAGCCGTTTTATCTTCGTGTTAACCGGTGGAATGGTAAAAGCGATTCTGCTAGAGAGCAATACGTATAATGATAACAATAGCATCGTGAAACGCAAAAGTTATAAAGTAATAAATAATCGAATCAATAAAAATATGGAATTTGTAGTTTTCTTTCAGATTAAATTACAAATTTACGATCTACCTATATTCGCAAAAAAATTATTGCCATTATACTATTTATTTCAAATTATCATTAAAATTGGGTATCAACAATCCGCCCAACTAGCATCCAACATAACGTGAACCCTCCGAATAATAAATTAGTGAATACAACTAGATCACGAAAATAAGGAAAAATCGAAGTCAACATGGCGCTATCAAATTTAGAATCCACTATTTTTAGATGTTTTACCCTGTTTTTTCCACATATATATATATATATATATATATATATATTGCAATTAGTTGAGTAACGTAAATAAAATACTGATTTTGTGTTTGGAATTCTCGTTTACTATGCTGTGGGGAATGAAAAACATGGATTAAATTTTTATATTTTTACCTTATTTCTTATAGATCTACACACTGCATAGTATTTCGTATATATATATATATATATTTCGAGTAATGTTCGAACCGGGTAAAGTAACGTAGCTGATTAAATGGTTCGGACGGTTGGGAAGTTGGAATTTAACTCCGATGCCGCACCAACACAATTATAATAACGTAAATTAACAAAGGCTAGACGTACTGCAAGGAGCTGATTGACACTGTCAAAAGAAAAAGAAAAATAGAATACTTCGGTCATGTGATGCGTGGGCCGAAGTACACATTACTGCAGAATGTATTGATGGGAAAGGTGGAAGGTAAAAGAAGAATTGGACGAACAAGATTATCTTGATTCAAGAACCTACAGACATGGACAGGTTGCAGTGTTGAAGAACTGTTCCATACAGCAAAAGATAGGGGTGCCTACAAAGAATTAATCAAGCTTGCCATCAGATGAGCCTAAGATCGAGAACGGTCATGGCACCGAAAGAAGAAGAAGACGTACTGCCCGACTAACGTAATTTTGCCCAAATTACGCGCATGATAAGAATGATGTGTAAATACGACTGGTCGGGCAGTACCGACGGCTAATCGACTACCCGGGTTTTGCGAGTCTTTTCGATTGATCGGTGATTTAATCAGTTTTAGTATCCGTTTTTGCTATAGGCAGTTACCGTTGTCGAGACGATCGCGGGATTGACGGACTCGTATTAACTTTAAAAACAAATTATTGTCCGTCGTCATAATCATTATTACGAGTAGAAGAAATTTTTATGTATATTTATTATTTTTTGTTTTGTTTGCCGTACAGATTTTATGTTTTTATGTTACAATTGTATAATCACAGTGCAAATTTCTTCTAGTCATCGCGTGTGTCGTAAATTATCAATATATATATATATATATCTATATTATTTTTTATTAAGAATCATATTTTATTTGTGATAATTGAAGAGGACACGGCGGTCCGAACCGCTGTGAAATAGCTGAATTCTAGTTTGAATGGTTTGTTCATTTGTTTTTCGGGTCGCTCAGTCGACATCCACAGCTACAAAGCTTGAGTACACGATAATATATATATATATAGATATATGTGTGTGTGTGTGTGTATATATATATTAATTACAATGTAATTCTTAGGCTACCCCCCATTCGAAAAAATGTCCCAATTTTATGTAACGCTAAATGTCCCAATTTTATGTAACGCTAAATGTCCCAATTTTATGTAACGTTTGTTATATTTTGTAGGATTTTTGTTATTGTTATTTAAAAAATGTCACAATTTTATGTAATGAAATATGTAACGAAAAATGTAACGAAAAAATGTCTTAATTTTATATAACGGAAGGTAAATGTTAGAATAGGATTTTTGTGGTTATGTTAATTTTTGTGTGTGTTGATGCCAGTAAGAATTACGTTGTAAATTTTGATCATTTTATACAAAGTATAGAAGAGAAAGAGACAGGAATGAAAGCAGGAGGGGTCAAGGGGCACAGCCCCTTGCGAGGCCAAAGTGGCCGAGTTTATATATATATATATATATATTTGTGTTATCGTATATTCCTATGCATGTTATTTATTGAATTATGTGCCTTGAATTACCGTTAATTTTTTGTAGATGCACCCCTGCATTCTTTTTATATTGTCATATATTTTCTTCAAATACATATTATTAATAAAAAATATCGATCTTTTTTATAAATATACATAAAGGCATCGCCACTCGTATTGGTTACAGAGAAATTGTAGTAATTTTTAACGATGATACCATTGTAGTTCAGAGCATGGTTCCAGATCGTTATAAAAAAGAAAATCAATAAACTTAATTATTATAATTTTGAATAACTAAGCTAAATTTTAATTATTTCCATAAAAAATATAACGTATTTGCTTATTTAAACATCAGAACTGTGGACACCGTGAAAAATAAAACGACACAAAACATTACCGTATGTAACGTTTGCAAAAAATCGCATACTCAAAACATCTCCTCTAGGAGAATTATAAAATACTATTTATCTGGAGAACTAGAGAGTCCGAAGTATAGATATATTTATGTACGGAACGGATTTTTTATATTTCGTAAAGTATTAAAAAAAAAGCAAAAGTTGTCAAAGATCGTGTACTGCTACGAGGTTAAATTATATCCTGCAAAAGAAACGATTAATTTTAAGCATTTATTACTATTATTATACAAAAAGATTTCAGTCCAAATTTCTACAAGATATTTTAGCGGCACCATGGTTTGTCCGTAATGATGTTATACACAAAGACGTCTGAATTCCAGTGGTTAAAGAAGTGTAATTACGTCCTTTGCTAGAAGATACTTTCATCGACTTGGGAACCCGCTGGCAGCTAATCGTTCGCAGAATAGCGTACGATTCAGACAATTGAAACGACACATTAGTTGAACTGGAATTTCTTCCATAGTCATTAATTTGTATAGCTCAACATAATCCAATAAATAACGTACCTACAAATAAGGAATATAAGGAATAGCGACCAGCACTGGGGGAAGCGTTCCACCATGGTTTACATAAAATAACATTGCTAATTAATGTTCAAATGAACAGATTGTATGCAGGTAAAAAGGATAAAAAAAAAATGAAAAAAAATTTACTATCACGTCTCATTTGAAAAATATAAGAATTATAAAACAGGTGATTAATCGATTCTTGGTTAAAAATATTGTAGAAAACCGGGACTTCATCGAAAGTATTCCGCCGCGAAAACCTATTTCGATAAAATAATGAATAAATATTTTTAGTTATCAACGATAAAGTTCTTATGTAATTTGCCCAAAAGTATGCGCGCGGACAGTTAACGTATGAAAAATATTAAGCGTATAAATTTACGCCTCGCAACATATTTTGTGAAATTTATTTTGCCTAGATGAAAATTAGATAATAATTTTTGAATCAACGCGCTCAGCTCGTGTAACTTTGTGAATTTTTTTATAATGACACACACACACACACACACACACACTGGAGAGCTAGTTTATCAAACAACGCAGTTTCGCTCGAATGTGCGGTATTTTTATTTCGCACTGATAACAACCGCGTCGGGTTAATATCCGAAGAGTAAATGAGCCCAAAATATTAACTGAAGGGGACTTGCTAGCTTGCACCGGGTGCCCGAAATGGTCCGTTTCCCAACTATGTATTTTCCTGCCTTAGTCACCCCCCCGCCCTTTCCTCAAAAAGACAAAAACCATTCCAGGCCGCGACCAGACATGTATTCTTCTTTATTTTCAAATCTTGACTCTCATTCCTTCTAATAAAGCCTACCCCTCAGCCTCGGTTTCAATCCTCTTCCTATTACCGTCGTTCCACGATCGTCTCCTTAATTAGATTGATAATTAATCGCTTTTTCACGCTTTCGATTTTCTTTATATTCTTTTCCCACTTTTCCTTTTTGATCCTCCTCGTACATGCGAACCATGCTCATCATCGAACGTTCCGTTTTATATGACGAAATGTTGTCACTGGTACCACTCGTCACATTTCTTCCTTCATCCTTTCCGTTCTATCTCCAGACATCGCGTTTGATTCAATCTCTCCCCCCGATCGTCGTCTTTTTTAAGTTAAATTAGCTTTTTGAGTTGTTGGAGTTGTTGGGTTGAAGCCACTGTGGCGAGCCCAAAGGGAGGAAAAATGTATGTGTATAGCTCTTGCTGTGAAACAAGCTAGTACGGTTTTTGTAATTAGACAACTTATTCCTGCATATCGTTAAGCGCCTCTCTACTATAAAACGTTCGTTTAAGTTATTATATTTTTCTTAAAAAGTATAATTTGAAAAAAGCGAAGAACATGCGTCTTTCTCCGAAGAACCGGGTTCTAACTTCTAGAGTTAAAACCCAGTTCTTCGGAGAAAGACGGATGATTTTTGTTTTTTTTGCAAATATAATAACTTAAACGAATGTGTTTTATAATAAATGAGAAATTGACCGAATGTTTTTTAGCAGCATGTTTATACTAAATCTATAATAAAATCTTCACGGCCAATCAACAGAACGGAAGTGAAACAATTTGCGGACACATGGAAATGTGTACAATTCCTTCGCTTTATTGATTTCGCCGTTTAATTAAACCGCTCGCATCAATAATGTGATTCTTTCTAGGAAAAAGTTAATTTCTCGAGCCTTTAATCAAAGTCGGTAAACTGCAGCAGCGGCTTAGTAATGAAATTTCGGTGGTAGATTAGGAGAGAGTGTTGTAGCGGAAAGGTTCATTCGAGCAGTAGGGCCCCGAGAAGAGAAGGACAAGAACGAGAGCAAAGTTAGATCAAAAGCGGCTTTGTATTAGCCGCGTTAACTTAATGAAGCGTGACAACTGTACCATTGTTATTTCGTCGCCGCTGGAATGGCACCGGCGGAAAGAGAAGAACGGACAGACGACAGACTTTAATCAAGACAGAGATCAACAAGAGCACCCTGGACCTATTTTCCACCAGATTAGGACAGCTTTAATTATCCGAAAACTCGACGCATTGCAAGAAAATTATCCTAAAACGAATTCGTTCTCTGCAAATAATAATAACAATAATAATAATAATAATAATAATAATAATAATAATAAAACAAAAATGAGCTATCGAAAGTTATCAGTAACAAGCTGATTGGATCGAAATTTTTGAAAAATTCCAATAAACGACCATTCATCAATGACACTCCGCAAGGTGCCTCTAAACGTGAGCCTTACTTTTTTTTTTTTTTTTTTCTTTTTTTGAAAGCAACATCCTGTACCGTGTTTAACTGCTGTGGCTATTACAGTACGAAGATGCGCAGTTTGTTTTTATAGATATCTGATTATTCCGCTAGTTCTGATAAATTGTGTTATGGATAAAATTGCATCGGGGGAATTCTCAAGAATGTTGGTGACTGTTTTGTTATTAATTGAAGGGGGCCGGTGAGGTGATAATGCTGGACAGTCGCATAGTATATGAGGAGTTGAGGGAGCAACATCTTCGCCACAGAAAGGATAATTCGTAGGAGAGGGGGTTCTTTGCAAAATAAAATTATGCGACATGGCCGTATGGCCTATGCAGAAGCGGCTAAGTGCACAGAAATCTCTGCGGGAAATGCTTTTTTCGGGCCACCATGGTTCCGTTGAGGGTTTAATTAACCTCGAGAAAGTCTGACACGAGGACCAATGGGTTTTCCATAAGGACGTGAGATTATTGAAGATTATGTTCGAGAGATAAGGTGGAGGTGGGCTGTTACTAGGCGAGGGGCAATAAATTTCTGCTCGGGCGGATGTATCGACGCGTTCATTTCCAGGAATCCCTGCATGGGTGGGCGCCCACAGAAAGGATACGGAGCACTGTCTCTTAATAAGTTCGTATAATACCTGCTGGGTTCGAATTACTACAGGATGTTTGGTGAGGGGATTAGAAATTGTCAATGAGGCCGCGGATGAATCAGATACCAGCAGGGCTTTCTTTACTTGTCTGACGGACGCGCCATATTTCCAAATAATATTTCTAGCAAGAGAGGAACATCGGAAGTGTGGGTCACCGATTTGGTCCAACTTTGCCCGGATAATATAGTATTCGGTGAAAAACGAAAATTAATTTCACGCCTTTTTTTGTGTATATGTAAGTCTGTGAAACTGGAAAAGTTAGCGAGCTAATACGAGGTGTATAAGGAGAATTTTTAATTTTTTTCCCAGAAAGTATTTACTTACTCTTCAATTCCGTGATCCATTTAAACTAGTCGGTCTCCCTTCGATACTATACGCTTACGCCGTCGCAGTTTCAAGTAACACTGTTGGAACGCCATTTTTTTTTTGGTTATATCCTGCTATTTTGCGATTTCACCTTTATCTAAAATCTATCGTTGAAAAACGTCGTCCTTTTCCAGTGCGTCTTCTCGCCGGGGGAGTTTGGAAAATAGCAAAAAAGTCTGTCATGTCCGGAGAATAGGGTGGTAGCGCGGCATTACAATCACGAACTGTTGGATAAGCAAATATGCGCCCGTGCGTTGTCGTGGTACGAAATCCCCGCGAGAGTTGTTTTTCTATACTTCTTCGGCTGATCGTGGCTGCCTCACGCAAATTGCGTAAAACTTGTAAGTAGAACTCCCCCCCCCCCGTTCGTTACTGTGTACGACCGGTTGGTGAAAGTTCGTAATGAACACTATTCTACTGCAGTCAAAGAAAACAGGTTAGAAGGAATTCTCGTTACTTCTGTTAGCTCACTAACTTTGGACACGCACTTTTCTCGGGGGTTCTTCACAGACTAACGCAAGAAACGATGAAATTCGATTTCCTTTTTTTGTCAAATACTATGCCATCTGGAAAAATTTAGGCTAATTCAATGACCCCCATCATACAATTCTGACGTTCCCCTTGCAGGATAAAATCCCGTTTAATAACCCACAACTTACCATTAATGTTAAAAATAATATTTTTCTAAGGTGAATCCCAAATCTTAAACATCGCAATCCCCATTTCCCCCGATATTTTCAAATACCATTTCTCTTATTATTAATGAGTCGGTAAAAGAAGTTATATTCCCCAGGGAGTTAATAATAAGACCAATATATAAAAACGGGGATAAAAAACTCTGTGAAAACTATAATAGACCAATTACGTTAATATCAGTTATTGCTAAAATGGTTGAGCACTGCTATGTAGGTAACTATCTTAAATTGAAAACCGGAAGAAAACAACCTAATATATCATAACCAATTTCGGTTCAGAAAGGGGAAATCAACGGTTACTCTGCTCAGAACTTTTACATCTGCGATGATAAATAAGGAATTAGCATCCGGCAAACAATTTTTGAGAGTCTTTCTAGACCTTACTAAGGCTTTTGATTTATCGGATAGGGAAATATATTGATAGAAGACCTAAGAAACATTGGTATAACAGGGAAATAGCTTAATTAGTTTAGAATGAAAGGGAATGTTTAGTGAAAATTAGTAATGAATATAGTGTGATATGGGCGAAATATGGAGTAGGACAAGTAACTATATTAGCATCGTTACTTTTTCTAATTTACATTAACTCCATTCGCAATTGTATTACGAATGCCAAACTTTACGCATATTATGCTGATGATATTGCTCAGGTAATTGAACACCAAGACGTAGAAATAGCAGAAATCAGGAGGACCTGAATATGATTTGCAGATGAGTACACGATAAAAAATTATCAATAAATGCCAAAAAAATCAAAGGTGATGTCTGTAAGAACACCACCGAGTAGATTTAGGAAGTTCGTTCCTAAAATAGTGTTACACAATGTAGATTGCCTTCATGAATCGGAAGTATGCCCTTGTGAGAAACGGCTGATAATTTCAAATACCTGGGAATGACATTTGATAATTAACTTGGAGAGTTCACTGCAGCTGTTACTACTTTTTTCTCATCTTTAAGAAAGACACAGTGCGTCCCTGTCAAATGGACCATGCAGTGCGCTAACTCGCTTTCGCTCTTATCTATGTTTAACAGTTAGCAACCGCGATTTGCGACCACTCTTACGCAGGCAACCGTATTCTATCGTATAGAGAATAATTTGAAATGCAATTTGTGAGGATACGTTATGAACGTATAAATCTAAAACAGAGTAATACCTGTTACAGCTAGTTGCCAAAAGGTTGCGGCCGAGTTAGCAATGGCAACCCCTAAACTTTTAAGTTCTTTACATATCTGAAATGAATTATAATTTATCTTAAAAACAAAGAAACGAAATTGTTCGGGAAAAAATAATTAATTTAAGTTTAATTAAAAATACTTGCAGCCATATTTTGGAAGACTACCAGCCGGCAGAAACATATTCCTATTCGTAATTATCTATAGAAATTGTATTTTGATTAAAAACTAGATGAACGTAGTAATCTTGCAGTCAGATCTCGTACTGGTACAAGCAGGAACAAATATAAAAACAGTTCTCGTACAGTCACACTGTACATAATCTCTCAAGTATGGACGCGCATGTCTAGGTCGTGGCAATTGCTAACGAAACATAACGGCATAATGGCACTATTAAAGAGGAGAAAAAAGAAAACGTTTCGTTAAATTGTACTGGAAGTCGCCATGACGGCAGAATCCTCGGTGGCCGAAAATTCTGAACACATTCGGTATCGTTTGCATTCGGACTTTTAGAAATGATTTTATCCTAAAATGTTCTTATAATTTATTTTAATTGTGTACATTCATTCAACGCTAACCGAATGAACAAATACAAATGAACACGTTTAACACATTAGCGAAATTGAAAATTTTCCCTCTACTATAAAAACAAATACCTGTTTATTATAATACCGGCGACGAACCATGGCGTTTGGTGTAATGTTGCCAGCGGCAAAGTGTGCCTGCGACGAAATGTACATGCGGCAAATCCGTAAAAATTAAAACGTGCAGTATGTTAACCGTAGATTTTGTAACAGTAGGTAAAAGTGTAGCTGTCAGTCCTTTTATTACCTTTACTACTGCACAATTATGCGATTAATATATTCGTATACACACACATGCATATATATATATATAAACTCGGCCATTTTGGCCTCGCAAGGGGCTGGGCCCCTTGACCCCTCTTGCTTTCATTTCTGTCTCTTTCTCCTCTATACTTTGTATAAAATGATCAAAATTTACAACGTAATTCTTACTGGCATCAACACAAAAAAAAAATAACATAACCACAAAAATCCTATTCTAACATTTAACTTTCATTATATAAAATTAAGACATTTTTACGTTATACTTTTTGTTACATATTTCATTACATAAAATTATGACATTTTTTAAATAACAATAACAAAAATCCTATAAAATATAACAAACGTTACATAAAATTGGGACATTTTTTCGAATGGGGGGTAGCCTAAGAATTACGTTGTAATTAATATATATATATATATATATACATTGTAAAGATTAAGTGTAATATAAATGCGACATAGAGGACTCGATCGTATGAATTTCCGTTATACATTGGCATCATCAGATCAAAATAACCTTGTCTTTTATCATACTAGAACGTTTAGTATATCCAAAATTTACTATTTGACATTAAGAACAGCAAATAATGAGTTGATTGATTTTATAAAAATATCTGTTACAGTTTCTTGTTCAATAATACTACCATTTGTTTGTGAATAATGCTTTAAACAGTAAGACTCCGACTGGTAATAAGTAAAAAATCGTAAATGATCGGATTAAAAAGTTGGAAATTATTCCGATCAAATTGGGACAGCCTTTTTAACTAGAAAAAAACTATGAATGTAAGGTTCGTATTCGGAAATCGAAAATTTTGCTGACACCAATAAATCAGATACGATAAAGTACGTAAAAATCAAGAAATATCAAATGTTTGGCAAATCATTCAAATTTCCACCTTCATTGATATTTTCACCCACGGTTAAAAGATCCTAAGACCGTTCAACGAAATTATGAGTTAGTATCGAGGTATGGAAATAATAACTGGACATCCCTTTCAAAAATATCTTGATAATTTTTTTCCCATTTCATGTTAAAATTGCTCTAGTATTCCTGTAGAGTGGAATTTGTTTTTTAAGTTAATCAAGCCTTTTACTATAAGCAAAAATGATCTGATTTGTGATGACAAGAAATACGAAAGTAACTTTAAGGTTTATATTAATTACATCATATAAAATAACTTAGAAACAAAAAATTTAATTATTTATAAAAGTGAATTTAAATACCGACATGTTTCGGAGACACACACACTCGATAATCATGGTAATAATAATTAAAGTTTGAAAATGAATGAATAACAAACATTAAAACGATTATAATACTGATTTAGATAAGCGATATATCGATATGTTACATAATATCACCAAAATGTATAACACGGAATTGCAGATTAGGAATCAGGTGCACAGATTAAAACAGCAAGGAAATAAAGTAACAATCAAATAGATCCCCCCCAGCTCATGTCGGAATATTAGGAAACGAAATTGTTAATTCCACAGCCAAAAATACTCGAAGACAAAAAAGCGACATTAAAACTCGGTAGAATACAAATCATGGATTAAAGAAATCATGTATAAAAAATAATTAATTTAAGTTTTATTAAAAGTACTTGCGGCCATATTTTGGTAGGCTACCACTTGGCAGAAACATATTCCTTTCTATTCGTAATCATCTATAAAAATTGTATTTTGATTAAAAAATAGATATCTTGTAGTCGGACCTCGTACTATAACAAGCAGGAACAAGCGATACCGAACAATATGAAAGAACAAGGGTACAAGATACATCTCCTTACAAGATGAAATTCCTCGGTATACCGTGTCTCCTGATATAAACAGAGACTACGACGCAGTCAAATTAATAAGATTGAGATTAGGCCATTATTGTGCTCTTGAACATTTAGCTCGAATGAAAATAATATCGGACGGACGATATCAGAATTGCGATACAGAAGGAACGATTGAACACTTGGTATGGCAATGTCCGAAAAATAAGAATGGGAAAAAAGAATTCACAGATTTTCTGTTGGAGAGATATAATATCTACAGTACAAATAGTAGAAAGACCGTTATCTGACAAGGCAAAATATTTATATCAGTTCATTAAAAGAAATAATATTAATATCTAATCATAATCAAAAGACAAAATATGTAAAGATAAGGAATAAAACTGGCCAAAGGGCGAAAGTTGGGGGGAAAAAATATAATATTTGAAAACTTTTTAATTGTTAATTTTAAATAACGAAATATTGGTCGAAATTGAATTATTAATTATATAATAAAGATAAAATAACAAAACTGAATATAATAAAACATATACAATGGGTAAATCTCCGAGGAAGTTTGGTGTTCATCATGTAGGAATTCCTAGCGGTTCCAGCAATTCCAAAGGAATTCTAGAAATTCTGAAATAAGTCTTAAGAAATTTTGAGAGAAATCTATGAATTTGAACTCTTAATTTCAATTATTATGAAGAAGTAAACCTGTGCAGAATTGTATAGATAATAAGAATTACTAGGGAATATTAAGAAACAGTGTATAATTGATTGATTATGGGTTATGTTCAACAAAAAGTTAAAAAACTTTACCCTTTCATATCACCGTGCACACACTATCAAAGACAAAGGGTAAACTCAAGACCGCTGTGGAAGTTTGGTGTATAAAATTTAGGCATTCCCAGCAATTGCATAACAATTCCATAACAATTCCATGGCAATTCCATGACCATTTCACAGGAATTCCAAGAAATTCCATAGCAATTACATAATAATTCTAGCAAATCCAAAGAAATTCCTGGAAGTAGTGTACAAAATTTACATCGGCGGTTTACCCCTTAAACTTATACAGCACTTAACAATAATAGACAAATTATACAATAAATGTAACTGTAATATCAAGAAAAGAGAACAAAACTATTTTGACCCAACAACAAACAGTCTTACCAACCTACTTCGAAAAACGCTTAAAATATTGTATACAACAAAGAATAATTTATATAATAATTTAATTAATACTAATAAATTAACAATAATGGACAAATATAATAAATCTGGTATATATAAAATTAAATGCAGCACATGTAATAAAATATATATTGGACAAACGTACCGAACCATTCGTATACGTTACAGTGAACATGTGTAGCCGCGATCAGATTAGGCATGGACATATAGAAAAGTTGTCTGTGACTGAGCATATTATCATAAATAAACATAAATTAATATTAAATATTAACGCTGATTTAAAAATTTTAAAATACGGAACTGGTAAATTTATTAAATTAGGCAGAAGCATATTCAATAATAAATTCAATGATGTTTTAATTAATAATAATTTAATTTTGATCAATAATCCGTTATTTAAAATTAGCAAATTAAAAATTGTCTAACATATCGATATATCGCTTATTTAAATCAAATGTTTGTTATTCGTTCGTTTACATTGTTAACTTAATTTTATAAATAATTCGATTTTCTGTTCGTAAGTTTTTTATGATACAATAATTTTATATTAACGCAGAAAATGGATTTTAATAATTTTAATTTTAATTTAAAAATGCACATTAAAGAAATCAGAACGGGATACTTGACTATTATAATATTCACTAAACATCTCATTAAAACATTCGCCTTCAAACATAACAACAGCCGGAATAGTAATGCTTGTCTAAAAAGTGATGTAAATTTAATGTTTATCCTCCTATCACGGTAACATCACCAAGGGAGATTAAAACTGCAATTAAAACCATGAACCCCAAAAAAGCACCTGGTTATGATCTAATAACCGCTACGGTCTTAAAAGAATTATCGCGTAAAGGGCTACTACCACTACTAGCATATACATTCAGCACTGTTCTGAGATTCAGTTAAAATTTTCGCAGATAGTAGTCATACCGAAGCATAATGCTACCTCATACAGGCCTCTATTTCGATAATACCAGTGATCTTGAGACTATTTGAAATACCCTTGACACTCCGACGGGAAGAATTACGCGTCTGCACGTTAGAAAATATAGTGCTGCGAGTTTTTTTTTGTAAGGAAAATAGTCCAGAATCAGTTCTGGATCAGCCAAAAAATCTAGGGACTGCAAACTTCCGAAGTCCCGGATTAGGGACTCAAATAAAACAGGGCAATGTCCGGAGTGAATTCGAAATTCATTTCATCGGCATCCGCAACAGAGGCATCATAATTTATCACATTGGCGCCGTCAGACAGAGATCTCGAAATTTATTAGTGTCGTCCGTAACCAGGGACCAGATAGTCGAAATTCATAACAAAAACTCGTCATATTGAGCCAGAAAATATAAAATTCGATTGCAAGATAGTACCGATCAAGAAAGAAAGTACCTAAGCTTATACCTAGACCAGAAGTTAACGTGGCGTAATCACATTGACACATAAAAGACTGAATTCAGAATCAAAACCAACAAACTACATTAATCAATAGGGAAACAGTTCCAACTTTCCTTAAAAAATAAACTGCTATCGTACATCGCTTAGATATGGCATAACAAAAAACTTATGAGAGCCATTCGATCATAAATTACTAAAATAGGAACTAGTCACTGGACTACGAACCGTTCACATTACAACCATTTACCATATCATTCACTGATAGCCAATAGGCTAGGAATAGATTCTAAAGAAGAAAAAAAAAAGGATTACAGCGCTTCTATCAAAAAATAATATTTTTAATTTTAAAAATATTAAACCAAAATAATTACTCGGTAAACGAACAGAAAGGTTCTAAAATAGGTTTTAACAAATACATTCACAAATTATAGATTAAAACGCAAACTGTTAGACTAGATCATGAAGTGAAGCAAAAGCTGCTAATACAATAACCTGATTAACAGAATTCCAAGTTTACACTCATTATTGCCATTAATTAAATAAATACGCTTAAAACACTTTCTATAAAACAATATCTAATTATTATACACTTCAACCCGTTTCATAAAGCCATTATAAACGCGTTGAAATATGTAATAATTAAGTATTATTTTAGAGAAATTGTAAGTACAACTCGAGGATTCAAAGAAGAGAAAAAGTGAATATAATTACCAGTTACTAATCAATAACCGACCCTTTGAAATTAAATGGCCCGATGATTATAAGCAAGACGCGGCAACTAAAGCTAATCAGGTTCTTTCCTGAATGAGTAATTGTGGATAAACTGCTAACAAACATTTTCAGATGAAGCTGAGCTATGCTTCAATTCTCTACTAAAACCACAATTTAACCTTCAAAGTTATTCGCAAATAGGGCTACAGTTGTTAAAGTTAATGGAAATGCCCATGTTGATAGTCTTATTAATATTCTCTACCTAGACAACGTTGTCTTTATAAATTGAACTAAACACTTTTATTAGTTTTGCCGGTCGTTCTAATCAGTGATGCTTTTACCACCGTTGCGGGGAGGATTAGTAGGGGGAGATTTACCTCCGTCGTCAGACGAGTCCGGCATTAATTTAAATTAAATTTAAATTACCAATTGAAATCAAACATTAAATAAGCACGAAGCAAGAAACGAAATTGATAAGAACGAAACGGACGAAATAAAATAAAAAGAAAAGAAGATAATATAGATAAATTAAACCATCTCACCGATCTCTCCAACGGAGACAATTTAACACAACGCGAGTCTCTAGTCGGCTACCGTCGTAGTAGCTTAGACAGCGGTGTTTCATTTACGTGGAACTCGCGGTTCGAAACTGGCTAGTCGGGCACGTTAAAAATATCTTTTTTTCTTTTTTCCCTTTGAGTACGCCAGTCAAGGGCCGACACCCAGAAATAAGAAGAAAAAAAGCCGTCAGTTAAATTTTGATTCAGTCAGATACGGGCAATATAAAGGGACTAATGGGTGAAATAATGGATGGCGAAAGAAAGGACAAAATATAAGACGCACAATAAGCAGCAGGGAGCGTGAGTTTCAGCAGACAAGAATATATGAAATACAACGTTCGACAGAAAGGAATGGACATTCAAAAAAGATGTAATCGGCGTCGCAAATCACCGCTCCATTGAAATGGAGAGAACAGTTTTTGGGAAGGGAAGAAGAGAATAGCGAAAACGAGAGGAAGGCAGAACAGAATGGCCAAAACGCAAGCGAATTATAGAAATGACAGCAGAACAGGTAAGTGAAGGAAACTTAAAGGATCAGACTAGACTGAAGAGATAGATAAAAAGATTGAGCCGTACGAAGGGCAGAGAAGTAAATATTTGACCAAAGTTTGAAGTGAAACTTTTTTGCATAGGGAATTCAGATTAGAGAATGAAATATTTTTAAAAAACGATCGGGAGGAAACAGTAACTCGAGCCAAGGAATCCGCCGTCTCGTTACCTTTAAGGTCCATGTGTCTTCTCGGAACCCACAGCAAATCAACACGGATAGAGTAGCGAGAAGAAATAAAATGAATAAGACAGCCGTATACGAAAAATAATGAAATCGGAAGAGTGATCAGTATGAGGAGAGCTGATCGCTTGCAGAGCACTCATGAAGTCTGAAATAACCAAATAATTAGAAAACAGATGACCGGAGGATATGAAGATAATAGAGCGTAGGGTAGTCATGAACTGGGCTGTAAATATGGAAAAGATTCGGATAAGTTGAAATCCGGAAGGACAAAAGAAGCTCCAACACCATGAGGTCTCCTTGAACCATCCGTGAAAATGGTCACTTGCGATGGAAATTGGTAATTGATAGTGTTGCGGAATTCCTGTTTAAATTAATTGCTTGAGGAAGGGATTTGGGAAGTGAAGGTAGAAAAAATACCTCGGGAGAATGGCAGAGATCGGCAAAGCTAAAGGAAAAAAAAAGGAGATTATCACATGAGATTGTGAAAGGCCAAAATCAATTAAAGCGAAGAGAAATGGAAGCTAAAACAGGTGTTTTCCTAGGCGTAAAATGCCAGTTCTTATAAATTGAAAGATAGGGGAATATCGAAACTTATCAGATGAGTCAAACTACACGAACCCAAACAAATTAGAAATATCCGACAATTTCATTTACCCGGGGTACGTCCATATTTAATATGTCGTTTTAATTGCATTAATTCTGTTACATAGATTTTTCGAAGGCTTTAAATATGTGTATAAGAACCTATTTGAAACTAGTTTTTAAAAAAGAAAGAAATTTGATTCTCCAATTGGTCATACAGATTCGTTTAATTCGACCACTTAGTAGGTGTTATCGTTACGAATATATTAACTAGACAGTCGTAATTTTTAGCAAAAAACCATTAACAGGATATTTTCTCTCGAAATATTTTTTAAGTATCCCTTTTGATTGCAATGGAGAAACAGAGCCGTTTTTACTAGATTTGTTCATTTTCTTCCTAATTTTTTGTTTTCCTCGCGAATAATCTGCTTTACATACTACATTTCTTTTCATTAATTGTAAATCTTGCTTATCCCTTTTCAAAATAAACACGGATTTTTTCGTGGTAACAAACTACGTAATCATGATGTAACAATTAACAATTTAAATGTAAATAAAGGAGCTGAAAACCAAAATAAGCAAATTCATAATAATATTTAATAAGTTGAACAATAACCAAAACTTTATAAATTATAAAAAAGGAGTTACGTTGTATAAAAGTATTATTTTACCTAACATACTTTATAATAATATCATATATGTAGAAATGTTAAAAACTAAAAAATTTCAAAAGACGTCAAAAAGCTTTCAAAGGCTTCTAGCTATAAAAATGATTAAATCATATAGAACAATCAGTTATTTGTCGGCCATAGTTATAGCTGGTATTAAACCAATCGAATATGAAATACAAAAAAACATATAAGCTTGGTCGCAATTAAAAATAATATTAATATAGATCATCCGTTCAATAACGTAATATATAAGACACCATTTTTTAAATATGAGGATAAACTACTTAAAGTAAAACAAATGAAAAAACTTATGGATAAATTTTATATATGTAAATAAATTTCATGGAATAATTATAATGGAATAACGTATCAATTTTTCCCAAGTATAATAGATAGATTTAAAAATAATCAATACACGCCAAGTTTTTTTAATGTGCAATTTATAACAGGGCACGGTCTATTTAAGGTATATTTATATAAATTTAAGATATCTGATTCTGACAACTATGTAATATGTAATTTTAGAGATGATGTTTTTCATATACTGCAAGGATGCAATTATAATAATAATAATATACTCTGTAATTATGATATAAAACAACTTGTACAAAATTATTTTAATGAATTTAACAAATTTGCAACTGAAGAAATAAAATTCCGGAAAAATAATGTACATTTATATTAAGTAAGTAGTAAAAATATATGTAGATATTGTAAAAAAAACTGTGTTATGGTAATTAATATAATACCAAATACTTAATTGAATGGGTTATATTAATTCCGTTATTATAATAAATCAATATTTTTAGTAAATAAATGTACCCTACCTGAAGGTTCGAGAATAGGGGGAAAAAAACTGAATATATCGACTTATATAATTGTATATATATACAGTGTGCAAAATAAATATTCGGACTAGCAAAAACGAAATCAAAAACGCATCGCAAGAGAGGTTAAAAAAGGTTTTTTGAATGTTTTTTTTTTATGGTCACATAAAACATACTGCAATGAACACATTGTGTGAGAAAACAAAAAAAAAAA
Source organism: Icerya purchasi (assembly GCA_039619475.1). Taxonomy (NCBI): domain Eukaryota; kingdom Metazoa; phylum Arthropoda; class Insecta; order Hemiptera; family Monophlebidae; genus Icerya; species Icerya purchasi. The sequence continues at coordinate 93,731,737 of CM077115.1, forward strand.
CTTCAAAAACCGAGAAAAACAACAAAAAAATGCATCTGTCAAAGCAAACATAATATTCGGATGCGCAAAATTAATATTCGGACTTTTCAATAATCTGTAGACAACGCGCCCTTGGGGTTTTTCCCGAGCGTATGCAACGCAAGCGAACGTTGTATTACTCATCAGTAAGCACTACTAATCATCACTTGAAGCATTTTGAGCATTATTGATCGACTCATATGCGTAAATCAAGTTTTAATGCGTTACGTGAAAAAATGATGTTGCGAAAAAGTAAAAATACTTCTTGTGAAGTGCGTCAAATGGTGATTTTTAATCGGGTAAAAGGAAAATCGGGTAACGAGATATCGCGGTTATTAAATTTACCTCGAAGCACCGTTTATGACATTGTAAACAGGTTTCAGAGGGAGCATCGAATTGAATCGCATAAGCAAAAGGGTCGACCAGAGAAACTTACGGACGTAGAAAAACGATTTATTCGACGAGAGATTGAAAAAAATCCTAAAATGAGCGCCTCAAAACTTGCGACAGCATTGTTGGAAAGAACTGGTAAGGAAGTTACATCTCAAACGATACGTAATACGTTTAGAAGTATGGGGTATAAGTCACGCACTGCGCGACTGAAACCGCTCCTTAGTACAGTTAACCAACGAAAGCGGTTCAATTTCGCAAGGGAATACCGAATAAAAGATGAGGGGTTTTGGAAAAATGTAATTTTCACCGATGAATCGAAATTTAATGTGTTCAGCAGCGACGGGAAAGTTCGGGTTTGGAGAAAGCCTAACACTGCACTTGAACAAAAAAATATCAAACCGACGGTAAAATATGGAGGCGGTTCAGTTATGGTTTGGGGGTGTTTTTCGGCCAGCGGAGTGGGCAGTTTAGTGTTTATTGATGGGGTCATGAACGCCGATGCGTATATTGAAATTTTGAGAGATCACCTTCATAGCAGTGCAGAAAAATTAGGCATTCGTCAGACCTTCGTTTTTTACCAGGATAATGATCCAAAACATAAAGCATACAAAACGAAGGTCTGGTTGCTATATAATTGCCCAAAGGTTTTGGATACTCCCCCTCAATCTCCGGATTGTAACCCAATTGAAAATTTGTGGGAATACCTCGACTCCAAAGTCCGTCAACACACGATATCGAGCAAGGCAGAGCTTAAAGAAATACTGCAAGAAGAGTGGCACAAGATCCCTGCAACTTATCTTGAAAAACTGGTTTCTTCGGTGCCACGCAGATGGCATGCTGTCTATAAAGCTAAAGGGATGCACACCAAATATTAAACACGAAAATTTCATGTTTTCAGCGCTATAAATACGAAATTTATTTCAAGTCCGAATATTAATTTTGCGAGTTCGAATATTATGTTTTGCTTCGACAGATGCATTTTTTCGTTATTTTTCTCATTTTTATGAATTTTTTTTTTTTTTTCACACAATGTGTTCATTGCAGTATGTTTTATGTTACTATAAAAAAAATTGAAAAAAAAAAATTTTTTTAACCTCTCTTACGATGCGTTTTTATTTTTGTTTTTGCTAGTCCGAATATTTATTTTGCTCACTGTATATATATATCATACTCAGTCAGTTTCTTTTTTATTTTCATTAAAATCGTTGTAATATTTTTAAAAATATTTCAGCATTTGTAAAATTATAATTTCTGTTTCGCTGCATCGTTTTCGTTTTATATTACACGGATACAGAAATATTGTGTGTAGGTGGGCGCAGGATAAACAACTAGCTATAAATATAAAAAAATCTAAGACTTTGCATATAAGGACATCTAGCAGGCATAGAAATATTGCACGATAACAACTGATTGCACAAAAGCCTCACCCTCTGTCTGATTATGGGTATATACTCTTTTTTATAGCGGGCGAAAGAGTTTAAATACCCCCACTTAACCATTGAACTTACCTGGGATAAACATATAAGTATAACTGAAAAAATCAAACAAATATTACCAGCATTGTATAGGTTAGCTCAATCAATACCATACAGCGTCAGTCGTTTATAAGGGAGAGGTAAAAAGTACGATAATTAAAAGAATAAGTGTAGCCAGCATATAAAAGCGATAATATCGATAAATAAACATGCCAATGATAACATCAGCTGATGGAAAGAGAGAACAATGAAAAATGTCTCTAAAGATGCTCTATTGTCACTACCGACTACTTGAATATAAGATTAAAAGTTTACCTATTCTCTCAATGTTGAAAGGCAGAAAAACTCAAAACGATAGAAAATTGTATTTAGCTCGACAGTGAAAAGGAAAAATAACAAAATAGATAACGCTGATCAATCAGTCGTAATTAATTGCTCGGGAGGATTTAATGAATATAAAGATAGACAAATGGAAATTACAGATCAAACAACGGTTATAATATAGAATAATGAACAATTCACTTTTTTTTTTATCAATTGTACACAGGCCGGTTGTAGAAAATAGATTATACTTGTAATTAATTATGGACGGTGCGCATTAAATTCGTTTTTTCTTTTAGTTATTTCTTTAAATGCATAGGAGTGAGCACTATTTTATTAAAAAATACTGTAACTATACTATATACAATAAGTGATAAGAGCATTGAGAACCCTTGCCTTATGGGATTCGCAACTTATTTTTTAAAAAAGCAAAACAAGTAAAAACAAAATGGATGGTATACCTACGAATCATAAACTATTTACAAACACCGTACGTCCTATGTGCACTTCTCATCCGATGGTCTTTAGTTTCGAATGGTCGGCTCAAACAATTGCAACTTATTCAGAACAGGCACTCAAGGTGAACTTTAAACTTCCTCGTTATGCTAGGATTCACGTATAGCTTTTTAAAACTTTTATAAATTAAAGATTATACACCGCAGCAGCGAATACGAATGAATAAAAAGTCATATTGAAGGAATATTGTTATAAACACTTAGAGTGAAGCAAAACGAAGCTCCCACTGCGCGCGCAATTTCTTCTTCTTCATCGTCGGTTGCTCGTTTCGAGCATCGTGATACTATGGATCATCGTAAACGTGTGTGTCTAGCCGCCATGAGTGTCTATTGCCCGATCAATCACCTCACGCAATGATCCGACGCCAACTATCTTTTCGACTCCACCTATGTACCTTGTTAGGGATCTCCCTCTTTTCCGACGACCATCTACCATTCCTGTCATAATCAATTTTTCCAGTCCGTCTTATCGTATAATGAGCCTGGAGAAGGTCGCTATCCGCCTCTATACAATGTGCTGAAACCAGTGATCCACATTGATTTCTTATAGTATCGACAAGTTATTTCTTTTCGCAGTCCATGGGGCCCTTAGCATAAGCCTCCAATAGTGCATTTCAAATACACTAATGCGCTTAATATCACTCTTCTTTAGAATCCAGCATTCCGACGCGTATGGGAAAACCGAGAACGCCAGTAGTGTATTAATAAGACGCGCTTTTGTGCTGATTGTTATGCTGTCGCTCTTCCATACTTTTGTTGATAATGCCAGCTTTGCTATCACTGTTCGGCGTTTAATTTCTTCAGTTGAACCACCATTTTTTGATATAAGGCGTTCCCAAGTGTATGAGTCTATCGACCACTTGCAGGTCGCCTAGACTTCGTGGACTCTGTGCCCAGCTGTTGCTATCTATGATTATTACTTTACGTTTTCCTTTTATTTATTAGTAAGCCAGATTCTTTATTTGCATTTCTTTCACTCACAATATAAATGTTGAACAGTATCGGACTCCTAATATGCAGCCCTATCGTAATCCCCGTTCCTGCTTTAAACTCGTCCGTCAGTTTGTTATCTACTTTAAACCTTTGTTAGACATGTACAGCGATTTGATAAAACTGATTAAATGATGCGGAACTCCCAGAGCATTTAGTATTCTCCATAGTTGTTCCCATGGAGACACAGTCAAATGCTTTATCATAGTCGATAAAACAGAAGTACGCTGTAACATTGAATTCTCTACATTTTCCAACTATTTGTAATAAATTCATTATTTTACACAATATTAATAGACCGAAATTAAGATATATATACATATATATATATATATATATATATATATATATATATATATATATATTGTATATATATATGTAAGCGTGAGGATACAGAGAAAAGTGCAAATAAAACCTGCTTAGCGTTAATCTTAATGTTTATGTATAAATTAAAATTGGTGTTCTATACGTGCGAATAATAGTTGAGCATCTAAACGGATAAATGACAGATAAAGAAATAAAAGTAGTTGAATATACATTTGGAAAATAATATTATTTGGCTAATTAGAACGCGAGAAGCAAATGTTTAATTCTTTTATGTTTATACTGTTTATATCGTGATTGCAAGGTGTGCTGCGTGTAGTTCCCAATTTGTTGGATATAGAGAAAAATTTGTTATAACTCTGCAACTCGTATCGATAAATTAATAAACACTAGGTCCTTCTTCGCTTTTTCGTTTTTCTCTTATGTCGTCTCCTTATTATCTATTTCACTCGTCTAAAATCCATTTTATTTGTGACCCCTATCACATCATATTGTTCGATTGTTGGTCACTTTTAAGTGACCATTTTTTTACTCCTCTCTTTTATCAAACTCCCACTCCGTACGATACTTTGCTCATTATCTTCCTTCCTTCTCCTAGTATTATTCAATCTCTTGATTCTTTTTTGTCGGCTATCTCTGATGGTGTAAAGATCTGAGTCTCCTTCCCCTCTTTTCCTCTGTTCTTGAGCCACTGTCCATGTTGACAAACCTATTATGAAAAAAAAAAAATACAAGTAGGCGTGATGAAACGCCTGAACACACGTGTGAAGCGTGTGGTGAGGCCAGATTTGGTGACGAATCAAAGTTAGCTTCTCCACCGGGACAACGTACCCTCACAGAATTGTTACCTCGTCAAGTCGTTCCTCACGAAAAGCGGCATCACGGTTTTGGACACTCGCCCGATCTGGCCCCCTCGGACTTCTATCTGCTCCCCAAGACCTAAAAAGACCTCAAGGAACATCACTGGGGGTCCCAAAAGGAAGTCATTCGAGTTACTACGCGAGCTTTAAACGCCCTCACTTTAGATGACTTTGAGGGATGCTTCGAGCAGTGGCAGCGGCGCTGGGCCAAGTTAATTTCGTCGATTAGAGAGTATTTCGAAGGAGACCATGTTGATTTACCGAAGTAATGTATTTTTGTATTTTTAATAAATTGTTTCTACGAACTTACCGGGCAGACCTCGTACACTTTTTATCTTCTTTTGTTTTTCTTTATATTCAGATTTTTCTTTTAAACTTCCTTTTTTTCTCTAATATTTTTGTTCGCGCATATTTGAAAGACTGTTTTTCGAAATGGAAAAGAAAATAATAATAATAATAATAATAATAACAATAACAACAACAATAACAATAATAATAATAATAATAATAATAATAATAATAATAATAATAATAATAAAATGATAAACAACAAAAAAATTAATAAAGCTCCAATTTGTGTCCTGACTATTGCCACAATGTCGCCTTTTTATACTGCTTTTCAAAGCTCCGGTAGCGGATTACGGGCAACGCAAAGTTCATTTTATGATGATTTTTTAGTTTGTTCGGTTTTAATACTCTCTCTCTGAAAATGGCTACTCGGCCCACCTGCAATGCGTAATTTCGTCGAAACTGCGCTTTAATTCCCCTACAACTGAAAATTATATTTATCTCTTTAGCCGTTCGAAATCATCTACACCTTTTACATCATCAACTGCTCTTCACTGTTCCAACATAACTGGATCTCTTGTATCTTCTCGATAAGGTTCAACTTGATACGGTCGGTAACAAGCTCATTGGCTGAGTAATTCTCAGTGAAGCAGGCGAACGAAATTACTCGCCTTTATCTATCTTCGACAAAGTAGACCTCTTTATTTGCTGGCCCACGCGCGATATTGAGAATTCTTTGTTCGCATAGCTAAGCGTACTTTAATCAGGACAGTCTTCGAAAGGAGCGTGGTGGTTTTTCAAAGAAATATAATAGAAGTCTGAGGGTTCTCAGTATACACATTGAGTACCTTCATATCTCTCTCTCTCTCTCTCGATAACTTGGAATCGGCGGTCCGTTGCCGCACACCTTTTTTTTCTACCGTTTAAATTATTCTCATATCCCTCTCAATTTGCCTAATTTTCCTCATCTTCTTTCTTTTTTTAATACCGGTAATCTTGCCATCTGCTAATTCTCACAGTTTTTCTTTTCTATATTTCTGTTTCTTCTCTCCTTTTTTCATGTTCGCAAACGTTTTACACTGTAGGATAAAATTTATATAGAACTTTAGCAGGACCGACTAGAAAGAGAACAGTGCAAGTTTTTCTCCTGCTCCGCCATGACTTTTTTTTTATTATTTAAAATTATCTCCTTTTTAAATTTCAAATAATTCTTAAAATTACAAAACCTTAATAAATACAAAAAGCGATTACAAAGCATAAATTCTTCTTGTAGATGGAGACCGTTTGACCAATGGTTTATCCGTATCTCTTTTACATTACAAAATATTTAAAGAGAAAAACCTATCGACTTAAATTTAACATCATATCCTTTTCTTTTTCTTTACTATCTTAGTTATATATTTTTTATGGTCTTCTTAATAGTATTATTTTTATTCTTGAACCAGTTGTAGTTTACACCGATGTTGTTGTTTTTTGTTTTGTTTTTTTTTCATTTAAGGAGGGGTACTAATCCACACACTGCATATATTGCAAGTAATGTAATCTGGCCGCGCCGCAACCCATTAAGATATTTCAGCAAGATAATTCAGGCTCTATATTTACGTCACTACGATTCTCCGCAGCCCATGAAAGAATATCACGGTAAGTGAAGAATTTTCTGCTACAAGATAAAGGTGGGACACCAGCTAACGGACATAGGCTTTTTGCTGGGGATGTACGATGGGAGCCAAGTATCATGTGAATAGCGGCGTTATGGATTGTATCCAGTGTGTTTAATAAGGAACCACTCGCTGACGAGTATATCTGACTCCCATAGTTGATTTTGCCGAGGGCCACTACTTTGTAAATATTTAGAAGAAACCTTGATTGGACGTTAAATTTAGGATCTGACAGGAACTTGATCACCCTTAAAGATTGAAGGGATTTAGCTTTTAAATCAGATATAAAGGGTTTCCAAATCAGTTTGGTATCTACCAAGATGGCAAGGAAAGTTGCTGTTGTTTTATAAGGAATTGTGTTACTGTTCAGTTGTAGTGAAAGCGGATTCTGAACAAGGCGACCTCTATGAAATACAACATACTGAGACTTCTGAAAGGAGAAATCTATTGTTTCCTGACCATTTTTACAATCTATTAATGGGTATTTTGCAGGGTAACCTAAGCCAAGGAAGGAATATTAGATGCTACGGATATATTTAGATCATCTACGTATAGGCGAGCACTCACTGCAGATCTGATGCAGTCAACAATATCGTTTACATAGAGAATAAAAAGGATAGCACTTAAGGCGGAACCATGAGGACTTCCATTCTCTATTGAAACTTTGCTCGAAATCGATGAGCCAATTCGGTGATCAGATGTACAGCTAGGCAGTGCAGAGCTAGTCGTATTATCAGTGGAAGAGTTGTGGTGTGTGTCTGTGTGGATGCGATATCACTCGCTTGTTTCAGTGCCGAAAGAACGCGGTATCACCTGATTACTATTGTTGATTCGTTTGGTTTACCGGCGACTAAACCGGATTCCCGGTCGGTAATAAAGCGGGTAGCATCGCTCCGCTTCACTAATACAGATATTGCGAGCAATCTGATTAATTAGTAACCTGAACGCTTTAAATACAACTATCGAGAACAATGCAAATATTGAACTGGTGCTCAGCTCTTATGTGCTCGAATTTGAAACAGTAGAGAAAAGTATGATTCGATGAATCTGTTTCGATATTACATTCCCTGCATTTATCATCATTTGTTATGCTCATTTTTTTTTTAGATACTCGCCCCTCCCTTACATTAAACATAAACTGATTTCATTTCGTTGCTTACCTATTCGACTGAATTCATATATATATATATATATATATACCGAAAACCTCAATATGTAATATTCAAATTCCTAGATGTTGAAAATACTTAATTCGATGCGAGACAGCCCCTCATAATTTAACGAGGCTGAAATTCCTCGCTGAACAATACAATTTTGTACGTTGTATTTATTTTAAAACGACCCGATGTGTCCTTGTTTTTTCACTATTTTTAAGTAGTTTTAGTGCCACCGATTTTCTCGTGATTAAAAATATTACAAGGTATTTTATTAGATATTCAACTCTACATTGTAAGAAGACTACGCAAAAAATGATTCTTTGTCAAGTGTGTTTCTCTCAAGTTACCAACAAAAAATCCTGTAGAAAATTTGCTGAAAATTTAATAGTCACGAATGAATAACGTAAACCAGAAGTAAATAATATAATTTGCGTAGAAATGCAAACGTGTCGCAAAATTCAGTTAAAACACAGACGCACACATCGACACTTGTTTAAAGAGTGTTTTCTGATTTCGCAAAATTTCCGGTTCAGATTTTCGCAGCAACTACGGTAATTTGTGCGAATCGAAAGCTAATAAAATACCTTGCAATACTTTCAATCTCGAGAAATATTTTCTGCATATAAAATAGGCCGGTGGTTATCGGTGGCATTAAAAATAGTGAAAAACTAAACATACACATCTGGTCGTTTTAAAATAAATACAGCCTACAAAATTGTATTAATCAATAAGGTGACTTCGTTAAATTATGAGAGGCTATCTCGCACCCAGTTAAGTATTTTCAACCTTTTGCAAATTTTAAAACTATTTTGAGGTTTTCAGTATATATACATATATATATTAATTACAACGTAATTCTTAGGCTACCCCCCATTCGAAAAAATGTCCCAATTTTATGTAACGTTTGTTATATTTTGTAGGATTTTTGTTATTGTTATTTAAAAAGTGTCACAATTTTATGTAATGAAAAATGTAACGAAAAAATGCCTTAATTTTATATAACGGAAGGTAAATGTTAGAATAGGATTTTTGTGGTTATGTTATTTTTTGTGTGTATTGATGCCAGTAAGAATTACGTTGTAAATTTTGATCATTTTATACAAATTATAGAAGAGAAAGAGACAGAAATGAGCGCGCAAGAGGGGTCAAAACAGTGATAAGTATAAAAATTTATTCGATTAATTTAATCGTTGTTGTTTTGTATTTACTTTTTTTTTATCCTGTATTTGCAGCGGTCGGTCGGTACTGAAAACATTCTGTAAGATCTTTAATCAATATAAACTATAATTGAGCTGGTCGATCTGTTTAAAATTCGAAAAATCTAAATTAAAAAATACCGCAGTGGCATATCGCTGTAGATGTTAAACGCAAATGTTCATCATTAGAAATTGACATTTCTAGACCGGATGGAGGAATAAAGAATACTACAGGGAAATTAATAAAAACAACGAATAAAGTATGCACACAGTGCGGAAGTTATTGGCCTGCATTGCTAACTTGTTTATATATGTATATTGTATTCCATCTGTTCTGATTCGGCACTCTGCTATCGGCTTTACACTTATTCAATTTGCGACATCCGTAGTGCACTGACAGTGTGTCACATTACACCTGGACTATTTTTCATCGCATCGTAATGAAGTGTTTTTGTCGTTTCTGTTGACCGACACGTTCTTGTCTCAAGCTTGTCATCTTCTTCAACATAATAGGTTCGCGCAACGCACATTGCTCCCCGTGAACTCGAATATTAGCCCTTGCATCCGAAATTGTTGTCCTCGCTCATATCCCTCTATCCCATAAGCCACTATCCTCTAACACGCAGGGGTTTTTTCGGCCCGCGAGATGGGCAAAGTAGTAAAAAATGATGTTCTGCGAACTCATAACGCGCGCGCATGTTGTATAACCAGTTTTATGTTTCACTCTTAAGTGTGTCTATAGTGGATCTAAATCTAATATGGAGATATATGATTTTATGTGCGGCCCGCGGAGTAATGATGCATTTCCAAAGTGGCCCGCAAGATCATTTGGGTTGGCCATCCCTGCTCTAACGTTTCGTTTATATTCCTTTCGAATGTACACCGAATGATTTGAATAACTTCCCTTTCTCTTTTGTTCATGATGCGTAGTGCTAAAAATAACGTCGTGACTCTGCACATGTATAACATGTAACCATTTCCCAGAAAAAGACGTGCACATGCAAGTCTCCCGGCATAATACAGTAAAAGATAAGTGCATCTTTCTGTCTGTTTTTTATCTCACGGTCAGCTTCAAAGATTTCTCTTTATTTCGTATCAAAAAACTTGATTTTTCGTTTATAATGCAATTGTTAAATAAAGAATACATTGCATTCATTCACAATTTATATCTGTTTGACGAAAAACTAAAAAACCAAACTTTTCTTGCTTATTTTGTTGTTATAATCAGTTAAGTTTTACGAAAATTATTCGATTGTTCTTCGTTCACACACATCGAACTTGTTCAAGATTTATTGTAAATTTTAAAAGGTATAAAAGAGAAAGAGACAAAAATAGTAAGTAAGCGAGGCCAAAATGGCCAAGTTATATATATATATATATATGTATGTATTCATAATTATGTACATGTTTAACAGTGTGAATATTTTTCAATGATTTTATGTTATTTTATTTAGTCAATTATTTTTCCTCTTTTTTTGGAAGTAATTACGGCAGACCATTGACATTCGTAGTTTCTAAATTCGCAAAATGAAAAAATAGTGTTACTAATTTTCATGTATTTAGTCAGCGTCGTAAGTTTAATATAACAGTAGTGGCCTAATAAAACGGTCATTTATTATCTTCTAAATACAATGAATACGAAATTACTTTTTTAATTTTCACGAAAAAAATGTTAGTTAATTTACGCCGCCGCTCGTATTATAAAAAAATACTCCATTAATATTGTTTTCCTTTCTTAAAAAAAACAAATTTAGAGTAGTTCTTGTAAAAGAATATCATTTCTCCCCATCTCGACAACCCATAAAAAAGTAAACACAACATTCACGAAGAAACTTTTGAGGAGATATCTCGAGAAAGCTAAAAACGTATACTGTTCTTATTAATCACGGAACAAGAAGTTCTCACAGCAGGGAAAGGATTGCGCAAAACGAGGGGAACACGTAAGACGAAACCCCGTTCTGGTTATTTTTGTATACTTGTTACTTCCGTTTCTGTTGCAGTTATGCACTTGTTACAACCTGTATTCCCTGTTATAATCGTCGTAACTTAGACTGTGAAATTCTGTGATATAACTAAAAAAAGACCGTAACGCTTGTATACTTTTTTAAAGATAATAGAAATTATATTTCAATTATTCTTTTTTGTACAAATATTTATGCGCTTATTATATTTTTCTTTTAAAAAATCGTTTAAAACCTTGTACTTTTACTCATAAAAAAAACTATTAAAATTTCTTATTTCCACCGAAATAATCTTCCTAAACCTAGGAGAGAGATGATGTATTCGTTACCGCACTCTCCGGCTAGGACATACGCAACTCACACATTTCTACCTACCGTAAAAGACATCGACTCCAAACTCCAGCATATGTAACTCCGATTTTTCCGTTCTCCATATCCTTGCAAAATGCCCACACAGTTAAATTCCCTCAGGTCAACATATAATCTTCCGCCCTCCTTGCCTAATATCCTCTCTGATGATCCTAGTATCCTTTCAAATCTAATCAGTTTACTGCACCATGCAAAGCTATACTACTCAATATAAATAGCGCAATTCCCTAATATATACACCGACATTCATTCGTACCTCTCTAGCCGATAGCACGCTGTTGATGGCACGTAAATTTAAAAATGAATAAAATAATCTTTTCTAAAATTTAAATCCGTCTATTGTTTTTTTTTTTTTTGTTGCCTTTAAGCGATTGCTAAACGAAATTTTCCGTACCTATTTCTGTTGATTACGTCAGAAAGTATAAAAAAGTTTTATAATATGCTAACTTTCACAGTAATCGAAAAAGCTTCAATTCAAGGTGGTAAAGTTGGTGGAACATTTCTACGATTTCTGCTAGCAAGTCCCCGAGACAACATCTAATAATAATAATTGTACAAAAGCATGAAAAAAATGTTAGGTAATCGTCAATGACGTAACGTTCAAAAAGGACAACCACCTGGCACTTTTAAAAATTTTAACAAAAAGTATACATTCATAATATATTCTTCAATTTTATATTATGTTATAATAATAATAATAATAATAATAATAACAATAATAATAATAATAATAATAATAATAATAACACAATATAAAATTGAAGAAATATCGATAATAAAAGTATCATGAAATACGAGGAAAATTAGTAGAGTTACAGTAGTGCAATACAGTTCGTCTTTAAAACTGCAGCCACAAACCGTCTGAAAAATTAATGATAATCTAAAAAGAAAAATTTATTTGCTCAAACGACACACTGTTGAACACTGTACTTCGTTACACTTTTTGTTAGGAATTTCTAATATGCGTATAAGCATTTAATCTGTTTACATTTAGTATTCCGTGCGGACTCCTTTTCCACGTTATAAATCTAAACTGAAACTTTTATTACATATTTATCAATTATATTTTACAATCAATAGTGGATTGATTTTATTGTATTTGTTGAATTTTACTGTTTTGCTCCTATTAACGAAATCAAAGTACAACATTAAACTAATTATCAGAGTAAATAATTTTTATTAATAAAATCGTTTAATATTGAGTCCTGTATGTACAGAATGTTTACAAATATATAGTAAATGTCTTTACTGATGAAAAATTTTCTTATTCCCGTGTCAAATGCGGAAAATTTTGACAGAAATAACAGGTTATATAAAATATTATTACGCTGCATTCACAAAGGTACGTACAACATTATGCTAAATAAACTAAACAACGTGTATCATTTAAATTCTGAACTTGAATGAACGAACGTGGAGCGTTCTGCCTTATATTCTTATTTGCTTAAGTTTGGACTTCCTACCCCTTATTGTGCTTCCTATATATCCTGTCCTTTCCTTCCCCACTAATTATTCCTGCTATTTGTTCCTTTTTAGGTAAAATTTCTCATCGGATCACGATATAACCGACTTCTTTTCTTACCTTTTGTTTCTGGATAAAGGTCCTTGGTTGACGAGCCCAAAAAAAAGAAATGAACGAACATCGCCTGTGTTCCGTATCAAACCGCATAGTCAAAATTTTAATCTGATCAATTGTATTCAGTCAAACAAAATAGATATTATGGTCAATACAATAACGACGATTGTAAAATTGGCGTTTTTTTTTTCTTTTACATAGTTCTTATCGTTAGTTAGAAAATGTAGGAATATTAATGAATGTGTCTCTTAGCAAATCTAACCTTTTCTTTTTTCAACGCCTGAGATAGCTGGCTAAGTAATGATGTATTCTATTTAATTTATTAATTCGAAATATATTTCTACTAACCATTGACCCTAGCTTATTTCCTTTTCCTCTTAGATTTATTTATTTTTCTCTGTTCTTTCACTGATTTTTCTAGCTCACTAATAAGGGTATTTGAATAACGCTCGCGTATGACAAAACACATAATATTAGTCGAAGAAAAATTGTATAAAAGATTATTCCGTTTGTCTACAAAAGTTATCGATGGTTCAGAAATAATTTAAATTAGCATTATAAAAATATAATTTATTCTTAGACGATGGCGATAAATCAGTTTCATTTTATTATATTTACACTGATGTTGCCCCCAAAGATGACATTTGTTTTAGCAAACAATTTTAAATCAAATTCTTCATAACATAAACAATAAAATACACAATGTTTCCAGACTTACGGGCAATACTGCCAACTCCTGACTACACTCATGGCTACGTCCTTAGTTGTTTCATATATATATATGTATGTATATATATATATATATATATATATATATTAAAAAATGGCAAATTTCTTTTATTCTCTACTCATACTGCTTTTGGGCTTAAAATACAAGAATTATGTCATTATCATCTGAACTTGTCTGATTTCATATATAGCAAAACCGGATGAAGCACAAAAGGTGCACAGTTATTGGCGCACTTAAGTATTAAATATTTCGTAGAAATATTGCAACAGCAAAAAATTTTAATGCGTAATGAGGGAAAGCTAATATTCCATGTTTCGAAATTGTGTATTTTTCAAAACGCTACAACAATATGCAGACGCTGGAACATAATAAGACGACGATAATGGTTCACAGATTCTCGTCCAGAAATCTATAACGAATTGTGTCGCTTCGAATTTTTTCAAAAATATTATCCACTCGGACAACGAGAAATAATCAGAGAACCTTGAAAGGAATCGCATCACTTTGGCGGCAAGTCCGTGAAAAAGGAACAGTAAAATAAAGTCAAAATTGTTGTACCGTTTTCAAGCCGGTCAGGACGAACTACCGTTTCAAACATTAGGCGTAAAAGCATTGGCGTCTCTTGTTAATTCAACGAATGCGTCTACGAATCTTCCAGTATTTATACATGTAGTTCCAAAATTCGTTCAACGTATCTTTTACGCACATCGTTTCACGATTTATCCGTTTTTCTTTCGAACACTAAGTTACCATTCTGAAGTTGCACGCATAGCGCTAATATTTTGCCTCCCTTAAACAAATTTTTCATCCAAATTCGTAAATTCACTTTCATCTGCAGATTATTTGTCTATATCTCAACCGGGTTACTTTAAATGTTCTCCGATTCTTTTACTGAAATTTTGAGTTTTTCCCGCTTTTTTTAATAAAATCGTTCCTTTGTAGCAGCCCAGCAATTGCACAAGTCTCTCTGAACATTTTTAACCGATAAAGTATTTTTTCGATCTTCTCTCTTTTTTAATCTAGAGCTGTACTTTGAATTCTTTAAGATTTCCCGAGAAATACGGGAATTTTAATATGACCACTTTCGAAAAAATGCGAACGGCTTAAGCACTTCAACGTCTTCTTGTAAGGGTGATATAAACAGCGATAATTATAAATCATTTTGTAAAACATAAATTTGTATAGTATTACACGTCAATTACGGAAATTAAATATTTACCTCAAGCCCAAACATGTGTTTCACGTATAGAGAAAAAAAAAACAAAAATATTGCGTTTTCAAATAAATTTCAAGCAAAGAATGCCACCATTTTTTTGTATTTTATTTTCATTACCCACGCAATAAAAATATTTAATTGTAATAAATTTATATTCGCCTAAATCGATGAACGACTACCGATTATTATTAGTACCATTGTTATTTTCATTGGAAAATAAAAATTTATTTCGATTGTAATGTGGGGCCACCAGTGTTGTGTGTCTGCCTACTATACACCAACTGGCGCGCACATTAAGCACTTTTGTCACTGCTTTTCACGTGATTATTATTCGAGATTATGTAAGTATTTGTAGTAAAATTACTACCGTACCTGGGGGATCGAGTTCGGAAGCTCCGTGGCGAAATCAACTAACAACTAGGCTATCGCAAATCGACTGTTTAAAAATCAGATTCCCGCCATCTCCAACGACGTGAGAATTTCTCTACTCGTTTCTTCCGTAAAAAGACCCGAGGGCTGACAAAAAAAGCTCAAAAAGCTCAGGTCGTAGAAAGAGCCGGTTATGAAGAAACAAATGCAGAACAGAAAAAACGATAAATATAAGCGGTATATCTGTAACGGGCAGACTTCGACAGAGAGACTTATGAATTGTTAGTTTTCGAAGTGGCCCATTTATCAAAAAGAAATGGTAAAGACCTCAGAAGAGTAGACCGTCAAACGGTGATATAAGTGCCATTATTCGCAGTCCATCGCATGCGGGAAAATAGGTAAATACAAAAATATCTTTACAATAATATCTAGAGTTTATACAGCATCGCGTCGTGTTCCATGAATTATAGCAAGTATCTCTTCATTCGAATATAGAAACAGTTGTGTAGCCTTAGCTTAAACAGCACGTGCAACCACCGCATTGTGGGCGCATATCGAGCGAGTTAATTGTCTCGGCAAGGGTCAGCGACTAACTGCTGCCGCAAAATTAATTTCCTATTCCGTGTTTCGTATTTTTGTTTACACTTTATTGCGCGATTTCACCGGCGTTTGCGAAAATACGTCGAGTAACCGGGTAATTTTCTAGATAAAACCGAAATATTCTGCTAATATCATTTAAAAACGGCGATATATAGGTTTTTGGTAATTTTTTTGTAATAGAACTCTGGTATAAACTATTAAATATAATTATAAACACAATATAATAATTTGCGCACACATTAATAACATGTTCCGATGATAATCATAAACGGGTTTTGTATAAATGTACCAACATCTCCCTATTTTATCACTATGACGGAAATAGCCCCCACCGTTGTTCGTTATGCTCAGTCAGGTAACATATTTTGCCAATTGGTAACTATTGTAAACGAGGCTTAATATTACGATCGGAGGGGAGAGATCAAAAAAGGTATTTTGGCTATAGAAAATTAGTTTTTTAATTAATTTGAGATTGATTTTTAAATAATTTTTAGTTCAAATTTTTATAATAAAAACATTAAAAATTACATTAATGTGAAATTGATTTGCGAATAATTTTTGATTCCACCAAAAATCAGAAATTTCGTTTTCTTGCGTTCCATAAAGAAATTATTAAAAAAAAAAAAAAAAAAAGAAGAAGAAGAAAAAGACGGATTTTCTTCGAATTTCTACGTTGAATCGATTTTAAAACCAATCTTATTTTCTATCAGTTTTCCGCTTTTATTTTTTTTTTATTTTTCAAATTCTCAAGGGAAACCGCGATTACTTCGCGTGATTACGCATTGTAGTTATTATAAATTTTTTAAACTATAATATAGTAACAATTGTACGGAAATTTTTTTTGCAATTAGCTTATCTCTCTGGTGAAGGATATAAATTACGTGTAATCTTGTAGCCGTAATTAATTTCCCAATTCTCTGGTCTTCAGCAATAGCTCTTGAAAGATAGAGCACCTTGCTCTTAGTATTCTAAATGAAATTTCCACATCGAAAGTTCTCCGAAAAATACACTCCACCATTTTTCATCATTTATTCCCTCCTTCTGTCATCAATTTAAAAAATGAACTAAAGATAAAACTCCTTTCAACGGTCCTCTCTTATTAAACACAGTGCCGTAGAGTCACGGAGGAGTAACCCTCTGTAAAGAAAAATCCAAAGTCAAATAATGTTTTTTTTTTATTTATTTTTTTTTTTTTTGATTCCATTTTTTACCAATTAATTTTTATTTAAATCACGCTTTATAACGTTAATTAATTAAACGCAAAAACGAAAATAAATCTCTATTAATGTGCTTAATAGCAAAATCTCTATTTTTAATTGTGAAAAATTTTACAGGCACACTTAAGTCACCGGCAAAAGTAATTGCAGGTTGGCTTTATAGCAAAAAGAAAGGTAGACGCCATCGTACTACTCAAAATGATAATACAGAGAGCGCTAAATATAAATAGAAATGTGCTGGGGTATGCTTCATAGACTACGAGAACGCTTTCGACAGGGTTGATCGTGCAAAATTAATTAAATTACTACAAAAATATGACATCGATAGCCAAGTTATTCAATTAATAAAAGAGCTATACTGGGAGCAAAAAGCAAATGTAAAAATAGGGAGCGTATACTCCGAGAAGCGGTGTAATATTAAAAAGGGCGTCAGACAAGGATGTCCCCTATCTCCTAGATTATTTAATGCGTATGTAGAAGAAATTATAAAGTTCCCCAAAAAAAAACAAAACAGGAAGGGCTTTAAGATCAATGGGCCTCAAAATAAATAATATCTCTAACGCAGATGACAAAATACTAATAGCGGAAATGGAGAAACAAATGCAGAAAATTTATTTATTTATTTATTTACAAATCGTCAGTACAACAGCCCGAAGGCCAATTAATGTACAGCACAATATAGATATATATATATATATATATATATATACCCGAGAGGTGTTAAATAGATGCAAAGTCGATCTGCAATTAATAGAAGACATAAGAAGAAGAAAAACTAAATTTATCGCGTATAAAATTCGAGAAGAAAGTCTTTATAATTTGGCAGCACAGGGTAAAATTCAAGGAAAAGTACTCAGAGGAAGGAAAAGAATGGAACTAACCAACGCAAACATGGAAATTAATGGTTTTTTCCAGTTAATAGAATCAGCCAGATACCGACATGTATATACAGTGTTCGTCATGTGCAACATTCCGAATGGGAGATGTGCTACCTTTATGATGAATGACAATCAAGTGTTACTTAGCGATTATGTCCGCGTATCTTAACGTGAAATTCTAAACTTTGACATGTTGACTGTGAGCCAAAAATATCCCGAGACAAACGTTTTCGAGGGCGTTAATTTTCATCGATACGACATAAATGAAAAAAAAATATGTTCTTCTTTTTGGGTAAATGGATTACGCAGCACACCTCACCCGAAAGCGATTAGAAAGAAAAGAATCACTTAAATTCCGATCCGGTCGGGAAGTGACAAAATGAAGTAACTAAGAACATAACGAAGAGAGAGAAGAGAGATAAGATGTAATGGTTGTAATGGGGATAAGGAAATCTACCGGACAATAAATTAGAAAAGACTCGCTTATCGAGAAGAAAGAAAAAAAAAGAAGAAAAATATTCTCACTTTTTAACGAAATGAAGTTTTATTTAAGGAATCTCTCTAAAAGGTCAAGATATTCCTTTCATTTTTTTTTTCGGTGTAGCCAATGCTTAAGGACGGCGTACTGAACAAAATCTCATTTCGTTCGCAACATTTATTACAAAACACGCACCTCTCATATAAAATTCCCATCGGCTATTACCTATCAATTTATGTACACATATGTATGTATGTAGGTTCTTTACTCTTGCCGCAATGGCCTTTGTATTCGGTAAAAATCCTTTGTTTTATTATAAGCGCGCAGACTTCAACTAATAAAGGCGTACGACAGAAGTGTGGTAAAAAAAATTAAAGAAGCAATTCTGAACAGCCCAGACAAGCGATTTTTCTGATCTACCACCTGACCCCTCTATGAAACTATATTAAATGTCCGTTACTATTTCAAGATAAATAAAAATATAAAGAATACAACCATAATGTATGTATAATAATGGGAAAAAATTTAACAATATAAAAATCATAAATGTTAAACAAATCGAAGATAATATACAAAAACAAAACTGCTATGCACATTGCTTTTTTTTTTGTTTTTTTTTTTTTAGGGGGTTCAGCCAACTGAGAGCAGCTACCCAGGACAATTGGACTTTATTAGAGATTCAATTTTAATTCGGTCAAAGATCGATGAAAGAAAAGAGGCAAGAATAGGAACACCACCTTTGAAGACGGCAAAGTTAAGATATAGGAAGCATTATAAGGAGTAGGAAAATTTAGCTTTAATAGCTGAACGTACAGGATATTACGTTCGGTGGAAAGACTGGGACATTCAAACAGCACGTGGTTAGGATCACAAACGAAAGTCGCCAGAGTGCAAAGGATAATAAGGGGACGGGGAAAGAGCAAAACGATACCGTGAGGATGGGATCAAAAAGTATAATTGAACCGCAGACGGCAGATAGCAATAATAAAAAAAAAAAACGTTTAAGGCTAGGAAAATAATAGAACCAAGAACAGGAATGGGGTTTAGGCTGAATAGAAAGGTAAAATGAGTGTTAGGATTAGAAAAGGAGCGAGGATATACATTTGATCAAAGCCTGAGATGCATTCTTTTGGAGAGGGGAAGTATATTGTGACCAGGAATTTTTTAACAAAATGTGAAGAGTGTAACGCTAAGCGTGCTAAGGAATCCACCGTCTCGTTACCATCAATACCCACGTGACTTCGAACCTAAAGAAGGTCGATGGAATTGAATGGGAAAGGGGAAAGACTATACATGAGAGAACGCATACGAAAAACAATAAAGTCAAATTGTTAAACATATTACCAGAATACGCTAAACAACTAACACCCGATAAGAAATCTATTAATCATAAAATTAAAAAAATGAATTTTGGAGAAAAATATTCAGTAGAATAATTATGGTTATATATATATATATATAACTCGGCCATTTTGGCCTCGCAAGAGGCTGTGCCCCTTGACCCCTCTTGCTTTTATTTTTGTCTCTTTCTCTTCTATACTTTGTATAAAATGATCAAAATTTACAACGTAATTCTTACTGGCATCAACACAAACAGAAAAATAACATAACCACAAAAATCCTATTCTAACATTTAACTTTCATTATATAAAATTAAAACATTTTTTCGTTACATTTTTCGTTACATATTTCATTACATAAAATTGTGACATTTTTTAAATAACAATAACAAAAATCCTATAAAATATAACAAACGTTACATAAAATTGGTACATTTTTCTGGGACGTTTTTTCGAATGGGGGGTAGCCTAAGAATTACGTTGTAATTAATATAATAATAATAACAATAATAATAATAAACCTTTATTGGGGAAATTCTTAAACTATATAACAAACATGAATAGTATAAATTTGATATAGAAAAAACTAAATATTAAATTTCCTCGGCCCATGATGAGCAAAGGTTTCCTGTAATCTCTCCCATTCAATTCTATCTATGGCTACTCTTTGAAAATTTTTGTTCAATAAAAAATTACTAAAATCGTCCCTCCACCTTGTCAACTGATGCCCCCTTCTTCTTTTATAATGTGCAAGAAACCAGAAAGTGGCTCATCCTTCATTCTTGCTACATGACCAGCCCAAGCCCATTTTTGTCTTCTAACATATCTGATTGCATCTATATTATTTTTTAATTTTTGTTTTATCAGTTTGAGTGGTACTTTATCTTTTTTCTTGATATTTAAAATAGACCGTTCAATTGTATTTTGTGTTACCTTTATTTTATTAATAATTTTTGAAGTCAAACACCAGGTTTGACTGCCATATGTTAAACTAGGTATAATAGTCGCGTTGAAAATTATACTCTTGTGGTAATTGTTAAAAGAGCCTTTAAAAATATATTTTAATGCCCAATACTTGTTCCAAGCTTTCGTTATTCTAGTATTTACCTCCGTTTCAGTACGATTTTCAAAAGATAATTGCTGACCTAGGTACGTTACTTGATTTACTATTTCTATAACCATTCCGTTAACTTGTACTATTTTAGCGTTTCGGTTTTCTGTAAATATTTTTGTTTTTCCGATATTTATGGAAAGCCCAGCTTTTTCCCCACATTGTCTAATTCTGTTATCATAGTTTTTAGTTCTTCCAAGGAATTTGACAAGAGAACGCAAATCTTAAATTGGAAATTCTTTTTCCATTTATGTTTAAACGCCTTTGTTATCCCAGTGCAAATTCATAAAAATATCTTCCAAAGCACAGTTAAACAAAACCGGTGATAATGGGTCTCCCTGTCTAACCCCTTTCTTAATATCAAAGTACCGACCCTCTACATCTGTTAATATTCTGGCTCTAAGGTCTTTATACATATTTTTTTATTAATATTATGTAATTTTCTGGAACTCCTTGACTTTTAAGTGATGCAAATAAGTACTGATGTTTTAGAGTCGAAAGCTTTATTATAGTCAATTAGAGCCATATATATTTCGATTTGATATTCTATACATTTCTCAATGACTTGGTTCATGACATGTAGGTGATCTATTGTAGCGAACGACCTTCTGAAACCAGCTTGTTCTACAGGTTGTTCGACTCTTATAATAGGCTGTATTCTATTTTCTAACAACTTTGAAAACATTTTTGAAATAGTCAAACTTAAAGATATTGGACGATAGTTTTCAATTTTGTGTCGATCCCCTTTTTAAACAACAATATTATATCAGAGTACTTCCACTTACAGGGAATAATGCCTGTTTTTAAAATTCTATTAAATAGGATCGTTAAGATTTTTATTAATTGTAAACCTCCCAATTTTATGTGTTCGTTCATTATTTTGTCACTTCCTGGTCTTTTGTTGCGTCTCAATCTTTTTACTATCTCCCCTACTTCTTCATTCAGAAATTCTGGTTCTACTGTAAAACTAGTTTCAACAGAATTGCTTATACCGTGATCGTTATCTATGTCATTATACAAATTTTTATAATATTCAGTTATGAAGTTATTTATTTCTTTTCTGTCGCATATTTTCTCCCCTTTCAAGTTCATAAAATGAGTTGCCCATTGTGTACCTATACTGAGTTTCTTTTTTAGCAGTTTTATATTTTTACTTCCTTCTAAAATGTTATTAATAATTTCATTTTTTTGAGCTCGGTCCCTTTCTCTTATTTTATTTCTTATAGCTCTTGACACTAAATTTAATTCAATCTTTTCTTTTGGAGACCTGTTAACGATTTTTAAAATTTCCATTCTTCTTTTACGTAATTGGTAAATGTCGTCTACTTTGCTTATCTGTGGGATATTTCCACTTCTTTTCTTGGATGTGTTTGTGAATGTTGACGTTATTGTTTGAGATATGGCGTTATATAGTTCGTCAATCTCTTGATCTCTATTTAAGTTTATCTTTCCTAACTCTTCACTAATTATGTTTTCGTACTTTTCATAGTCTAATTCTGTATTCAAATTTTTTGTGACTCTCTTATAGTATTTTTCTTTATCAATTGCAATTGTTATAATTAGCAGTCTATGATCTGTATAGAAGCTAAATTTGTTCAAACCTTTTATTTCGAAATTTATAATTGACTGATTCATGCTAGGTACTAGTATATAGTCTATTAGTGATTTATACTGTTGATTTGGAGATATCCATGACCATCTATTTCCTATTCTTTTTTTAAACAGACTATTTACTATTTTTAAATTGAATTCTTGACAGAATCTTATGAGAATCCAACCCCTTTCGTTGCGTTTCCCATAACCGTATAAACCCATTGTTTGTTTTTCACTTTTCTCTCTTTGCCCTATCTGGCTATTCCAGTCTCCCATAATTATTAAGTTGTTGTTCTTTATTTTAATTGAATTTAAAATGTTTCTTAAATTTTCGTAGAAATTTTCTATTTCCCAATCTTCTGCAGAAACTTGAATACATGTTAGTATGACTTTATTAATTTTTATTTTTAAGATTGCTATTCTGTCGTTAATCCCCTTTGTCTCTACTACATTACTTATATATTCATTTTTAATAATAAAACCGACTCCTTTTTGTCCTGAGTTATTACCTATATAATAAAAAAGGTTCCCCTTTTGTGTGCGTATAATTTTCTCTCCAGGTCTTCTTACTTCGGACAATCCTAAAATTTTAATATTAGATTTCTGAAATGCCTCTTCTAATTCAATTAAGCTTTCTGGACTTTTAAGTGACCTTACATTCAGAGTAGCTATATGAACTTTGTGTTTTATTTTATTTTTATTACTTTTTATATTATTGGTTTGATTTAAATTGCGCTTAACTAAATTTTTAGTAGTAATTTTAAATGACGGGAGTGATGGAGGAAAAAAGGTATACTCACCCTCGCTTACCGGCGTTGTAATTAATATATATATATATGTATGTATGTATTACGAATTACGTGTATGTTGGTGTGATGATGCGAAATGAATATATAAATGTATAGGATGAATAAAATAATTTTGAACGAATAATATTTGTAGTATGGAATTACTTTAGAGCTCTGCCATGGAGCAGCTTCGCTTAGCGGGATCCTCAAATGTAGTCTATATATGATCTTCGAGAAAAGAAAACTATTTAATATGCATAATTATAGAAGTATGCGCAGCATTTTTAATTAATTTCTGAGGTATTGTAAGTTTGAAGGCATTAAAAATATTAAAAATCAAAATGTCTCGCCGTATTTAAGTGAAAATAAACGAACCACGGTACACACCTGGCACGCTTATTGCTGGTAAAAAGTATTACGAGTCGAAAACGTGCAAATAATCGTACTTCAGTCGTACTTCAGTCGCTGGAACGGACCGTTTTTTCTTTCGTGCCGATATGACGTAAAAGTTTCAACATGGGAGGCTGAGAGCTGATTCTTTTTTATAAATATTTTACGCGAAGTGTAATAAAATAATTAAAGTTCTGCCTCAATTAGAAATCCTGTAATAATTCGGGAAAATTATTTTTTTTTTTAAATATATCTAACTTTTATCAGTTTTTGGATCTTTAGTTTTCAGATCATTAACCCGCCAGTACTCGCTGCGTGAGATTTTCTCTCACATGTCCGGATGAAACGGTGTGTTACCTAGGGAACACGAAGGTGAAAAAGTTGGGGCCTTGTATAGCTGGAAAGGAGGGGCTCCGCTAGCCAAAGGACACCCGATAGTCAAAGTCAGTCACCTCTAGGCTTGGGAAGAAGGTATTTGCTTTCGTTAGTGCTGAGTTGTGAGAAAAACTCTCACACGCGAGTGCTCCAGTTTCAATTTTTTCAGTGTCTGTAAACATTTTTCATGAGCAAGTGGGGTATTATTTTCCATGTAATGTTGAGTGCTGAATCGATTGATACAGGTCCCACAGCCGTGCGAGTACATGAGGGTGACTGTGGGAGAAAAATGGGTGTAAGAGTTCGGTTTTTCGATGTTCTTCAGAATATAGGCATGTATATCGTTTTCTATGTAACTCCGGACGCTGAATCGATTGCAATTTATTATGATTTTTAGGATTTTGTTAAATTAACGTGATAAAACCAAAATCAGAAGTGTAATAAGTTGATTATTTTAAAGTTAAAAAATTAATATTGTATGCGGATTGACATATTTCAATAAAGATTCTTCGAAGAAAAAGCTGAACAAAAGTCAGATCGTTACAGTGTACAAGACGATAACAACCAAACGACGTGAGTCCTATATGTATGTCGTTTTTCGATTGTCGGAGAATAGAGTAGCGAATTTATCAAGATATTAGATAGTTTTTCAAGCGCTTCAAAGTATTAATGTGAACGGGAGATAATAAAATTTACATTAATGTATGTAAATAAATATTATTTAAATTTTGTTGTAGTTTACGAGAAATTTATGTAAATAAATATTATTTTAGTTTTGTCGTTTTTTAAGTCAATTTATTTTTGAAGAATATAGGAATATTTCACGACTCGGCCGTATTTATTATTCTCATACGACGGATCTAAACATAGACTATTGCGTTTCTAAGTATACCTACCGGTACCGATTGAAAAAATTAACTAAAAATGGTCTTCAGAGCCTTAATTTTTGGAAGTTGGAATGTAATTGTTAAAAAGTAAAAGAAGAGAATGATGAATGAACAGGCAATTATTTTCAACCAGACTGTTCAAAAACTGGGTAGAGTTTACACAGAAATCCCATGTGAGAGAAAATCTCACGCGCGAGTACTGACGTCCTGCTATGCCTAGCGAGTACTGGCGGGTTAAATTAAATCTTCGTATCCGGTAGAGGACATGTTTGTAGACGGTCCAGCGATCAAATGGAATTTTGGATCGAACGTGGGTCATACGTCATAAGAGTTCTTTACGATGTTTTAAATAGTAACATTTCTATCATTTCGTCTAAAAAAACTACTATTTTAAGGTAGCACATTCATAAAGTACATGCAAATACCGCCCCGATCATAGTGACCTATTCTACATATGTGACAAATCTTTAATACATCAATAAAAAAAAAAAAATGATATAACTCTGATATAAACAAAGAATCTTTTAAAACGATAAAAAGTTTTTATTTTTTTTTTTATTATTTGGTTTATGTTTTTTTTATTCGAGAATCAAAATTTTCCATTAGATAATCGAGACAGTGAAAAGCCGTTAACTTTAAATTACTATTTAAAATAAGACTGCGAAATTCTGACGACCCTTAAACATATTAGAAAAATGAGTGTGGCTTTTTTTTTCACACTACACGTGATGCACTGATGTATTTGAAAAAAATGTTGTCAAAGATTTTTTTTTACTTTTTATAATTTAACGAAAGTTAAAAATTCTTTGGATGTAATTTATAAGCGCCCAGTTAATTAACAAATACCTATAAATAATTTACATAAACAGCAAAGAGGAATAATGAAAGTGAATTTTTTAAAAAAATCGATAAATAAATAAATAAATAAAAAGGATTATTAAGTAGCATAACAGAAAAAACATAACGCCTTCGTCTTATAATGAAAAAAAAAAAAAAAAAATGAAATGTATTATTTATAGCCGAATCAGGAAATCTATTCAAAAATTCAAAATAACAAAAAAAAACCGCTTTTTGAGGTTACTTCATATTATAATTTGTTATTATTACGTATTCGTTTTGCTGGAAGGATTTTCGAAAAATAGGACTTTGTGATGGAGCAAATTGCATAAAAGTGTCTAGCCAACTGTAAAATATTAATTGTTTAAATAGAAATGAGACAGATACATTATCGGAAGCTCCCATTTTATGTTCAAGAACGTAGCTATAAGAAAATCTTTTTTTTTGTTTTTTTAGTACATAAAGAATAAAAATATTGTTAAGTAATTTAGCTTATTTACTTAACAATATTTTTATTCTTTATGTATTAAAAAAACGAAAAAAAGATTTTCTTATAGCTACGTTCTTGAACATAAAATGGGAGCTTTCGATGATGTATCCATCCCGCTTCTATTTAGACAATTAGCATCTTGCAGCATTCCTATGCGTGTATGTGTGTGTGTCTAAACTTTTATATCCGTCACAAAGTCCTATTTTTTTGAAAATCCGCCCACCGCGTAAGTCATAATTAAACGCGTGTACAAGGCTCAGGACTTCGCCCCATCTTTTTTAATTTTTTTACGTTAAGTGTTTAGTTTTCTTTCGTAAAAACCAAATTCCATTTGTTACCGATAATTTCGTTATTTACACATGCAACAGAAGCATTGTAAATTGCAGACAACACAAATTCAACTTAGCAACCGCTTAGAAATTTCGGCCGGTAAGTCGTGCGTTTCTATAATTACACTACTAAAGAAAATTCCTTGATATTATATCACTGCGGGGATGATTTTTCACATGAGTCTCGCCTTTTTCGCGACACATATTAAGTATTCAGGTCTACACATTTGTATGCTGAACTCACATGAGGGCGCACAAGAACCGGCAAAACCGAGTTTACAAAATCTTTAATCCGCTCAAAAGCAACACCGTCTGGAGTTTTTGGGTGGTCGCTTGACATCTAGCTCTAATTTTATCCCGAATTGACTACGGTGCGATATTTTACAGCTTTTCCCTCTAAAACTGAACATTATTAAAAGTATAGTATATATTGCCACGAGGGGTAAATTGCAGGGGATTTCGTCTCCGGCCCTGTGACTCCTGGCGGAAACAACGAGTTCCTTCACTGTTTATAAGAAGAAACATCGTGGCCCGATAAATTTTCAAGCACATACACTGCGCATCTTTCATTTTCCATCTCTTTCTAGTCGTCTTTATGGAAATTAACTGCAACCGGAAATTCATTCATTCCGAAATGCCGCTACCGACTAGAAATGTGAATTACGCGAGACGAGTTCACTCTGGCCCAAAGTGAAACTATCTAGATGTGCAAAGGATCTCCATATTTATACAGCAAAGATCTCAATATGCAACAGGAGTTTTTAGATTGCCTCGATGATAGTTGCACCAGAAAAAGCGGAAACCGAACAACTCATACATGTCAGTTAAATACATTTTCCGACCGACTTCACCCGGACAGCGTTAAAGATTTCGTAAGTCTGCAACTTTTCCCGCTACTTTTAATAAATCGATAATTAAAAAATAAGTCAAACAATTAAAAGGCATCGTTAATAAAAAATATTAAATTTTACAACGTACGTACCTTTGGACGCCGGCAAACCGCCGCTGTCTTCACGAAGGATCTGTTTCTTCGTGGACATAATAGTCGATATTCGCGCGAATATAAAAAAAAAAAAAAAGCAATAACAAAATTAAAAACAAAAAGAAAAACGAATATTATTTTCTTATCATTATTATTATTATTATTATTATTATTATTATTGTTATTGTTATATGTATATATATATATATATATATGTATATATAGACGAGAAACAAACAGCCGAAACTATTTCTATATGCTGATGGGATTCCGTCTAGAGCCGGCACCGTGATAAGGTTGAGAACGCACCGGGTCTACGCGCGCTGAACGTCTACCGTCGACAACAACGTACGTTTACCTCGAGCAGAAAGGTTTATTATCAAGAACGAGCAACGTGCCTCGGCGCTGATTGTTACTATAGCGGGCCTGCGTTCCTTGGCTCCAGGCTCCTCTACTAACGACGGCTCTTCGCTGCAAAATGCTTCGGCCGACGATTCCGCTGTAACACCAATCAGCGACGACTTTCGAGAATTCCGACGCTACACGCTCCCTTAAAGCGGGCTTCCACGTCGTTTTTCGCCAGTCTCCCTTAATCCCGTTCAAGTAGCTCCGAGTCGGGGGTGGGAGTGGGGTAGTCCCTGCTTTAAGAACTTTCAACGACTCTGAAAAACGAAAACTGTTCGCAGCCAGTCAACGTCGGTGCGGTCCTCCGGCGCGCGATGGCTGCCTCTCCGGCAACGGTAATTTAGAATCACTATCTGCGAACGGGCAGCAGCCGCGATATTCACGTACGTGTCCGGTTGTGCGGCTGTTCGCTCGCAGGCCGTTCTTTCGAACCTCCCCAGCTTCTTCGTACATATATATGTGTCTTAACGAACGGCGTCGTTACCGAAGTGATCTACACTCTGCTCGGAAATAAATTTCAGCCGCGGCCGCACACACACGCGACGCACCTTTCTAGACAATAATTTCATTACGTGCCGACACAGCGACCAAGTGACAGAGGCGAGTTTCGCACTGTAAAATCCCGTTCGCCGCCTACGGGAACGCGACGTCAGTTCAATTTGTTTTATCTGTACGCGCCCGGTACATAACCCTCTAGCACTTCCGTTTCAGCGAGGTCTTGTTTGTTTAAATTCCGCTCAGCCGCTGGCGCGGCCTTCTTGTCGGCTTGTTCCAGTCTCGGCCGGTTCCGCTTGACACGGGCCAGGAGGAGGTGAAAGGAAAAAAGCAGTTTAAAAGGCCATCGAGAAGATCGGTCGGCGCCATGGACCCTGCCTCTCGCCAACCTCGTCTTCTAAAACGCAAACACGAATAATTCTCGCAACTCCAGAACCGTACAGGACAGTTTTCCGGTTCCTTATGTGTTCGTCCGCGTCAGTCCGTCCCGTTGTGTTTTTCGTTTCTCTCTCTTCGTATTCGGCAATTTTCATTTTAGTGTCGTGTTGCCATACAGAATTCTTTAACAAAGTGCTCTCTCTTTTCGTCGATTGAGTCAAAAGGTTCTCTCCTCTTTACTTGTCCGTGGTTCTTTTTCGTATGTTTTTTTTTCCTAATACATTTTACAATTACAAAAAAGAAGAAAAAAAAAACGCATTAAAAAATTTATCCGTAATTTCTGGCACACGCGCCTCCTTTATAAAAAAAAAAAAAAAAAAAGTCTATCCGAGAGTGATATAAAACGAACATTAGTTCAACTTTACCTTATAATCCCCCGAAAGCCAAAGTCGATCTCGATTTCGCCCGTTCCTCGATTTAATTACACCTAGAGTCTAAATTTCAGATCTAAAATTCTCGCATTCGTCTCTTTCTCACAGATTGAATATCCCTGTCTACACTGAAATTCTTTATCGTTCCCTCCTCAAAAAAACATACACGTATCCATTCTTACCATTCAATTTGCCGGAACGCTACTTCGCACAACTCCTATTCTTATCTTTCTTCGTCTCTCAGTAGTAAACATATTATTATGTTATCTCTCCCGTAATAATTTCTATCTTTCTTGTCGCCGTCATCGTCGTCGCGATAGCCTGATTGCTAGAGCGTTTGGCTTCCATTACGGAATCCTCGATCCCGGGCGACAACAAAAATGATTACAAAAATTTAAATTAAATAATCGCTAAAAGTCACGTGATAGGCAATGGCCAACATGCATATCATCTCATATGCGCGCTAATTAGTACACAGCAGATATGAATAGGACTGCATTTGTCTATCGGTAAATGAAACAAACACAATATCAGCAAGGCTGTGTCCACGGGGTGGGTTTTGAGGGTTACCCCCGCCCATAAGAACTGAAACAGTTATTATGAATACACAAAAATCTGGAAAAAAAATCAAAAATTTAAAATAAATATTGACGATTTTTTAGGCTATTCTTACCTTTAAAAGAAAAAAGAAAAAATATTCTCCATATTATTTTTAAGTACTTCATTAATATCTTAAGGAAAAACTTTTTATTACGAGTATAATCAATGACATATGTAATTGTGTTTATACGGGGTAATTAATTAATGTAAATTATTAATACATATAATAAATCAAAATGATGGAAATGATTATAATAGTATGAATATTAGTGAAAAATGTATTATTTATAAAATAAATATGTGAAGAAAAATTTCAAACCCCCCCTTTCAAAATTCTGGGCACGGGCCTGAATATCAGTTTGCAAGTTTAGTCTTGCGTGTACACTAGCATTGCACATAGCAATTGCCAAGAACACTGCCTATTCTGTACAGCTGGTCTGGACGCTCGAAATCGAGCTAACGAACGAGGAATAATAAGAAGAACCGATTTCTACACTATAAAATCCTTAATTTTTCAACTTTAGCTTCTAAAATGACTACCCGACTCGAAAGGGGATTTTTTTTTTCCAAAAATCTTTTAAACATAATACCGTTTTTATGATTATTATTAAAACAGGCTGTAAAACGCACGTCCTGCGACATTTCGACCGAGCAAAATAGTGTGTAAATTCGAAATACCAACTAAGCGGCGAGCACGCTATTCCTAAAACAATGAAAGTTTATATTAATATTAAAATTTGACGAACACATTTTTTTTTTTTTTTTTTTTCTATTTTCGATTTAGCTTTGCCACTTTTTCTTTAACTTAACCCTTTTTAATGGGATATTTAAAAAAAAATTTATTATTTATTATTTCTATATTTCTATGTTGTGGTATTTTATAAATTTATACACTAATTTAGATTCGACGTTAGATCTGCCACTATATCTGTGTGTTGCTGAACCTGGAAAGGCTTGCAGCTCTGATAGGATTTCTGTTCTAAGTTTGTCTCTGGCCTGCTCGTAAACTTTACATTGCCAAATAAAATGATCTACTATTGTGTACCCTCTGTTCTACAACTACTGCATGTACACTGTCATTGATAATGTTAATTTTTGCCAAGTGAACGGGGGTTTTGTTGTGTCCTGTTCTCAATCACGTTATCGGTACTATAAAGTCTCTTTCAAAAAGTTATTCGCTCCTTTAAATTAAAGGTCCCTCCTTCGGACATACGTTTTTATTCTTGCCTGTTTTGATTACTACTCTGTTGGTACTCGACGTTCCACTCCGTTATAATAATGTGTTCTCTAATTACCGGTAAGAAACCCCGCTACAATTTAGTTTCTATACAATTGTTCTATCTATTGTGGTTCTTGCTGTTCTGTCCACTATTTCATTTCCTTTAATACCACGCAGTGTGACGGAATCCATTTTAGCACTACTTCGGTGCCTGCCTGTTGTAAATTGAATACTCGTCTTCTTATAAGACATTATCGAATATTTGACATTTTCTTGCCAATTCCGTGTGAAAATTTATGCAGTACGGCTAGAGAGTCCGTTAAAATTATTAATTTTTTGACCGATAAACTTTTTAGAATACATTCTAGATTTTTTTAATATAGCAAATAATTACAATTTTAAAGGAAGATGCAGCACATACGTCAACCAAAAAGTTTTAAAAAACCCTTGGCTGCGATAACAAAAAGCTGCTACGTATCTATTTTGCCCCAGATCAAAAACGATCCATCGGTATAGAGAATTTTGTAATCATTGAAAACCGAGATTTTAATACATATCATTCATTATCAAACCGTTGTGACTTGAAATTGGTCGGTTAGTTTTGATAAAATTCTTTAGTATCTAATTCGATTTGTGGGCAGCAAAGTGATTCCTAAAAATCCATTCAATATGACGCCGGTTTAATGTTTTTGTAAATCTATTAAAACCAGAATAGTTGTTAAAACTAGTAAGTATTGGAGAAGTTGTGGTAAACCTCCAGTAATCCCGATTTCTTAAGCTGTCTAAGATAGGTATTTGTTTATTTATTGGATAAAAGCGATCATACTCTTTATTTTTTATGTAAAATTTGTCCGTAGAATGTTTAAGAAGAAATTTAACCGGAGGTTCTGCGCATTCAGCATTGACTAGATTTCATATAGCCTAAACAGAGCCGAAAACTGTTTTGAATAATTTATTATTTCTGTTACTCTGATTAAATGAGTCAATAAACATATTATACAATTTTATAATTCACTATTACTTTATAAAAGTGTATGTGTCTCTCTATTGATTCATTTAATGGAAGTTTTGTTACTCCTGACACGAGTTTACTTTTTTTCAGCCCCTTCTCGTTAGAATTGCTTCACTCATCGGTGTTTATTATCAGGCATGCGATTACCAATAGTATATCATGCAGGTGCTTTTTTTTTTACACTAATTAAAAATTGATTTTGATGAAAAATTCTTATCGTTGCCGACTTGAAGGCGCTTTTGAAAATAGAAGAACGGAAGAGATTTACCCTCTGGTGATGACGCAATAAAAAAAAAAAACAAACCTGGAGTTCTATCATAATCGATTTTTCAAATTAACCTATCCTACCAAAATGGGCTAAAATCATCGCCATTTTAAAAAGTGGAAACAAAGAGAATTTTTCTCGGAAACAATCGGTCTGATTATATTTTAAATTTCGTTTAAGAAACAACAGCATCTCCTCAACAGTTATATCTTTTCCCGCTTATGAAAGGAGGCGGTCTTATTGCTGCCCAGTCCAATTTCTACATAAAATAGTATTAAAAAAGATTAATGCTGTTCCACGATAAATCGGGGGACTCTAGCTGGATGATCGGGGCAAAACAGAACCTCGTTTTTTTCTTCTGAGCTAGACAGAAAAGCGTCGTTGTGGCATTTTGTTCGCGTGGAACCTGGTTCGAACCCTACTATCGCTCACTGAAAGCCCAAAAATTTATCATTGCTCTCGGTTAATGTTCGAAAAAAAGTAATCAAAACTTTTAGATTTTTTTTGGATGTTTAACTGTAATTGTTTGCATTTTTTCAAAATCTAGATACACGTTACAATATCGACAGTTAACTTTAGATAACCTATTATAATCTCTTTCATCAGTTTACAAAAAATGTCTGCCTTTCTATTTTGCTGCAGTTTGTTTACATTCCGGTCCGTTTTTTAAATTGTAAAAATGTAACTTACATTGATTATTTTTAAAAAAAATGCATTTGTATATAAATTAAATTAAGGGGGATGCTGCTTTAGAAGACCTAAAAAGCACTTTTTGAGGATTTTTTTGAAAGAGAAAAAAACAACAAGCTAACTTTGGGCTATATTTTTTTTTGCGTATTTGAAGGATGTAAATAATTTTTATTAAGTAGATATAATTAATAATCTGCGGAGCAATGTGCCTTTTCCTAGAACGTCTTGCTATTGTAGTTCGCAATTAGCAGGAAAGGTGCAGTTTGTAATTCTTGTCAGAAACATAAAAACCAAATAAATTTTCAATTATCATATATTTTTCTTTCGGGTGAATTAAAAAAGAAGTAAAAATAGTCAGGAAATTGTGACTTTTTCGGACTTGAAAAGAAAAGTGTTTTTTCCGCAAAAAAAAAAAAAAAAAAGAAAAGATTACTTTCTGTTGTGTAAAAGATCTCTCTAAAAATAATTTTTTAACAATTTTGTCAGTTCACATGAGAATTCAATACTGAAGAGAATAAATTTTAGTTGAAGAGGTCGTTTAGTTTTTCTGCTATCACGCCCGCCGATTCAAAAAAATCGAAAAAATGAAAACTCGAGAAAACCCGTTTTAAAGTTTTCAATAAGAGAAAATATAAATCGTTTTATTTCTTACGCTAATGATCGGCTAATCAGCTCTATTCTTGGTCCCCATACAGTAGTCCTTCTGCATCCTCAAATAACTCATTCTGATAGCTGGATGCTAGAAAGATCGTAGTTAATTGGTGCATTCAACTTAGCGCCGTTCACACCAACAATCGATGCCTGATGGACGATTTCCGTGTCGAGGGATTTTTTCTGTGGAGCAACAATGATCTAGCGTTGCTACCAGAGCTTTTTTCATTTCTCGGACAGAATCGATATTTTTTCTAATTGCCAAAAACTATAATAAATTGTTAACCTTTTCACGATACCTTCCGTTTTGAAGTCTCTTGAAAATTACCATCCCTTTCATTTCATCAAAATTTTGGACCTTTAAATTTTAAAATTTTACAGATTTCGTAGTTTGCCTGTATTCTAATAAGAAACATATTTGGTTTAAAAAAAGCGATTAACTCTCCGGCTACTCCATAAAACGCTAAATAACATTCGGTATACTATGCGCAATCTTTTGCGATACTATTCGATCGCAAGATTTTTTTCGTTTTCTTTTTCGTTATCACGTGAAATCTCCAATTTTAGTTCGACTACTATATCTTATGCAGATTATTATTTGTTAAATGTAGGTACTTTAATAACTTCGAAGTTAAAATTTTAATTTACTTCTGGGAATTACATTAAAATCATTAAGTTCGATAGGAAAATAATTCTACATATTACACGTAAAATTTATTGCAACACTAAAAAATACCATTTTCTTACATTTCGTAATATATAAAATACGTAACATTCAATTAAAACGGTAAACTTAAAAATTTCACTTCCGGTTGAATCCCGACCATCGTGTAACACAAAATAAACCAAATCTCTTACAAATGCACATTTGCTTGCTGAAAATTATTAACTTACATGTTTTGTATTTTATAAAAAAAAAGAAAAAAGAAAAAAAGAAAAGCCTTGCAATGTTGTCCCATCGTATGCAATGATTCACATAACATTCCGGATGTTCTCCAACTTACAAAATAGGCTGCAGATTTCTATCAGATTATAATGTACTAAACTGGAACAGCCGGTTTTGCCCGGGCAAAAAATATTTAAAAAATTTATTTCATAATAATAAATAGGAATAATTTTACAAAAAACTGAATAATTATTATTTTATTAATTCAAAAAATACAAAAAAATAACATAAAAACTGAAAAAAAGTTAATGATTTTGTTGTCTAAGAATCACATATTCAGTGTTATTAGGCGGTATGTATGCGCACATATATTATGTTCCGTACGGGTATTGCCACTTTTTTTTCTATTTCTTACGAATCCCTGATTGTTTTTGGAAACGAGTGATAGCCTATAAATATTTGAAGTAGAGCAACTTTCAAACGGAGTAAAATTTTTTAAATCGATACATCAGTTTTCCAGCGAATTTCGAAAAACAAACTCTTCCCCCTTTTTGTTTACAGAAAGAGAGAGAGAGAGAGAGAGAGAGAGACGCACACACACATCCATATATATATATAAAAATTGTAACGTAATTCAGAAAAAATGTCCCAATTTTACGTAATGAAAGTTAAATGTTATATAAAAACGTCATTTCAAATCATGCACCCATTAGATTTTGTAACAAAAAAATGTATCATGCCGGTAAGAATGACGTTGTAAATTTTGATAATTTTATAGAAAGTATAGAAGAGAAAGAGAACATGTAAGCAAGAGGGATCAAAAGGCAGAGCCTCTTGTAAGGCCAAAATGGCCGAGTATATATATATACACATAATATTCACACATGCATACAAACTGAACATAATGCAGAGCAAAAAAAAACATATATATTCCACCTTTCCGACAACAGTTTTTTTTGTTTTTTTATTTTATGGGCGCGTCAGCACAGGACATTCACCCAACACAAAAGATTAGAAGAATAGAAAGACATACGGAGTGACAGGTTGTATCAAAAAACGATTAGAGACAGAAGAAATGAAGGCGGCTAGCTAAGAAGGGAACAACAGAAGGAGATGGAAAAGCGAGAATGTAGAGGGCACTGTAAGGAGTAGGAAGGCCAAGGCTAAGCAAATTGGAATAAAAGATCGCGCGTGCTGAGGAAATAAAGGAACATTCGAATAGTACGTGGTTTGCATCAAACGTGACATTTAAGGTAGGAGGATGAATGGGGACACAAAGGAAATTGAACAAGAGCAAAGCGAAAACGAGAAGCCTGGAGTAGACTATGATTAAAACGAAGGCAAACTATGGAAAAAGTGACAGAAGGGCTGATACTGGGAAAATTGTTAAACCAAGGAGAAGAGAATGGGGAAGGCTGAAGGCAAGGTAAAAGGAGTCAAGGTTGGAGAAAAGTGACGGATAGAGATCAGTCCAAAAGTCACGGTGAGAAGGAAAAAAGGGAGAGAGTAAAGACTTTGGGAAGGAAATCTGCCTATGAAACGACCATTTACTGCGGCTGAGCATGTTAATAAGTCAGCAAAATCGTACCGGCGATACCACATCGGCTAGGGATCCAAGGCAGGTCAATTTGGATAGAACGAGAAGTTAATAAATTATAAATCAAGGAACGAATATAAAGAATAATAGGAGAGGAAGAGGGTTCAGGGAAAGGAGACGTGATAGCTAATAAAACGCTTTTCGAGTCGGAACATAGAAGGAAATTCACTAAATTGGAAGTTGAAGATATAAAAAGAATCGCGCGTAAAATAGGCTGTTCTTGTCAACCTTTTTTTTTATATTTTTTATGTTGAATGTAAAAATGGGGCGGATGACAAAATTTCGAAAATATTTTGTTATCTTACAATATAATCTAGTTTTATTAAAATATATATTTACAATTAAAATAAACGACTAATATTAATACTTCAAGAAGAACGACTTAAAATGTGCTTAGTTCCTTCCATTTGCGGACCGGGGACAACCGAAACTACGTTTCATCGGATAACGTAAATAAAAAAATTAATTAAAAAATGTTTCAACATAAAAGATTAATAAAAGTACGGCGATTGTCATAAATTTTTATTATGCTTAAAATTTTTATGCCGCATTTTTAAATCTGGCAACAAACTAACTAACAACTGTGCTCAAGTTGAATTGTCGCCAGTAATAATACTCCCCGTGGAAACTCGTCTCGATATGTCCGTTTGGCGAAACTAGAATTAATCAAAAGTGAAAAAATTGAAAAGAAAAAGAGTTAACAATAATTCTGTCGTTTCCTGCCGAGATAATGATATCGCGCACGTCAAGTATTTAAAATTCATTGTATCTTCCTTTAAAAATTTCATTTTTTTCAATATTATCTGCCGATTTGATAAATTCTAAATGGTATAAATTTTCTGATATCCGATAACTTCATTGTTGGGAGTTTGGCACAGTGGTGTTGCCGTCTTGCTGTATCATTTGTCAAAAACTACGAAAATAGCCTGATGATACGATTGTTACAGTGATATTCAACAGAAGGATCATAAAATAAAAACGAGGTACGTAGCTTTTTAAAAATTCCATCGCGGAGTTGGTCTACACTTAACTATAATTCAATATCTGTTTATTACACTTATTGTTTATGTTTATTGTACATTAAGTTAAATACACCACAATAAGGCAATTGTTTAATTTTTATTAAATAGCCGACGCATTTCGAAGACAAAGCTTCGTAATCACGCGAATTATTGTTATTATAATAACTACCGTGATTATGAAGCTTTGTCTTGGAAATGCGTCGGGTATTTAATAAAAATTAAATAATTGTCTTATTGTGGTGTATTTAACTTAATGTACAATAAGTATAATTCAACAAAAAACAATCCTCTCGCTCTATCGCTTGCGAACAACATTAATTAAAACCGACTAATAATTACACCTAAAATTCCTTATACTTAAACAGGTCGTCACCTACTACAAGTATTACGTACACAGAGGGTATTGTTCTACCGGATAACACTAATAACTTGTAATGAAAATAACAGTATTTTTTTTATTTTTGTTTTTTTTTTTATAGCCATCTCCTTAAGGGAGTGACCACCTAAGCTATTGGAATCTTAAGTTCCTACTTAAATAATCAATACTTATAAACTATTAATATACAACATGTTGTGGAACCAGTCTAATGACACTAGTTCTCAATAATATTTAACAAAAATATTACTATTAATTAGGTGTGATTTACAAATAATTACATAACTAAATCTAGAGGATATGTGCGCTTGAGGCGTTTAGTATCATTATTGGTATTAAGTAGTTGATGAATGTCTTCGATATTTTTGGCCAGACAGCGAAATTGGTCTGTAAGACGTTACCAATTCTAGTGGGTTGCCTGGTTTTTTCAGCATGACAATCTGCGCCGTTTGAAATATTGTAGGAACATGTTGAAGACGCAAGCTACTGTTAAGCAAATATGTTATGAACAGTACTACAGTTTTCCATGACAGCTCTTTAAGTATTGCAGGAATAATTTCAATTTGACATTCTGCATCTGGCTACACTGACAATGTTGCTCTCTGTGCGGTGATAAACAGAAAACGATTTTTACCGACTGGAACGGAATTTTGATGAAAAAATCCGATTTACTTTATTTTGTATTTTTCAAAAACCGTGAGAATATTACTTCTTCTTCTTTTAGAAGACGAGCGATACACGCAATATACACACAACCCGTCATTAAAAGTTCACAACCGCGACAAACAAAGTAAAATAATAACTGATAATAATAACTGATAATAATAACTGATAATAACTGATAATAATACAGTATCCGAAACGATTCGTAAAAAATAAAAAATAAAAAATCAATATCATCTCCCATCATATAATAATTATAGTTTTTTTGTTTTTTAGATAAATTGTTTCGGTTTGCATTGTTGTTTATATTGTTGGAAATCAAACTGCAGATGTAAATAATATTAATGACTTTTTAAAAGATATTACATATATCTCATTGACCAAAAATATCGTAATCCAGAATTAAAAATTTTCATTAATTTAAACAACGATTAAATACGGGTATTATTTTTCGGAAAATACTAATAATTAGTAGCCTCATCCCTTCACACTAACCTACTTCTCTCCACTACAAGTTCGCGCATAAACGTTTAAAAATTCTCGAAAATGTATATATTCTGGTCATCTTTATTATTCGTGCTGAATTTATTAAAACGCATGGTCACAATCATAGTTTTGTGATTAAAAATGCGAAAAAAATAAATAATGCGTACCACGTGTATAAAGACCTTTTTTTTTTTAAAATATTCTATTTTCAACTTGTAACTTAATTGTTTTTAGGTAATTGTTCTTTTTTTATATTTTATTTGATTTTTTAAATAATTAGCGAAGTTACAAGAACGATTTGGCAGCAATTCGATTTTCTAAATAAAAATGACCAAATTGTTTCTATCAGTTCGACATCCAATATTCTCACGAAATCCATTTTCACTCTGAACTGGAATATTGTTGCATCATAAAATGCATCGGTCTTTTTTCAAAAAATTCCCAGTTAAATTTAATAAACGCAGGCAGGCAGCAACAAGACAGAATTTAGTAGTTCTTACAAACAACAATACAAGACGATTTTTGACAAGTACAAACAACACGTTTCATATTAAAAATGTTTTACTGCAAAACAGAGAGAGATTGCTATACATTAATTTAAATTATTACCCCGGCAATACATTATCACCGGCCGTGCATAATCTCTTATTAATTCAAGAGTCAACAAAATTCAAATAAACTTCTTAAAAAATAACACATCTAAAGGTTCCTTTTGAAAGCCGGCGAATTCTTTCTTTCTTCAAATCGTGCGTTAATTCACGCTCCTAATTCTTTTATAGGTCTTCATTAGTTGGGGGTCAATTTTTTTCAGTGCTCCTGACTTATTCAAATTTAAATTGAAAAAAAGAAAGTAATAATATGTGTAAACGCCTTTATCGGGCGAAAAAAAAAAAAACAAACAAAAACCTGATCTCTCAATTTTATTTAAACTTTAGATATAAAAATCTTTTTTTTTTTTCTCTGTATTTACAAGGTTATTTTTCCTTTTATGGTCACGCAATTTTTAAAATTCACGCAACGAAATTAAAAACTTTACATACATTCTGAAAATTTAAATTACAGACACTTGTGATTTTAAGTTACATTTATACTGATCGCAATCTTAAAAATAATGTTTTACTTTCCAGTTTATAAGTAAAAATCTTTTTTTCTTTTTTTCTTTTTTTTTTTCGGTTCTCCTATTTTCTTTTTGCGTCTTTTGTAAT
Organism: Icerya purchasi; assembly: GCA_039619475.1. Lineage (NCBI taxonomy): Eukaryota > Metazoa > Arthropoda > Insecta > Hemiptera > Monophlebidae > Icerya > Icerya purchasi. The sequence goes on from CM077115.1 coordinate 93,771,829, forward strand.
TTTAAAAAATTTTGTCCGTTCGTTCCACGAGAAAAACTGCCAACCGGTCTAAACCGAATTAAAAGTTATAAATATCCAACCTATATCTTCCCTGAAGAAATTTTAAACTTGTACATTTCGCTTATTAATTTTTTCTACAACAACAATACCCACATAGCAAAACTAAAAATAATATGGAAATGAGTGTAATTATAAACATGAGTTTTGGATAAATTTTCAATGATAATTTTATGAGAATAAACGGGTGTTCACTGAAAAATATAACGACGCCCTGTCTAAATATTTACTGTCCACATTATAAAATTGAAGAGAAAAAAAAAAAGTTTCGAATAATTGCTTTACAAGCAATGAAATGTGTATAATCTTAGCTAATATATTAAAATGGATATTGTAACACGTTCTTTCGATTGTTTAATTTTTATTCCGGGAAAATCTCTTCGTAGCAGCATTGGACCATACCAATAAGCGAATAGAAGTAGTAGACGATTCGGTATTATTGGCATCGAATAACGAAAATTTACGAATCTAATAAAAATCAAATAATGCGGTATTAAAAGGAACGTGACAAAAACTAATGACCCGTAAATAAAACCAAAATAACAATTCCAGCAATGGAAATATTATCATAACTGGAAATCCAATACAACGCTTAAATTAAATTAAATTAAATATTTTGTATACTACTGGATTAATGACGAGTGAGGCCTTAGTTATAATACAAATGATTCGAATAGAAACAGCAAGAAGTACTTTCAACAAATACGAAATTTGATATGTAAAACGAATAATATATTATTAGCACCCAAATAGTGTGAAAATAAAATGGTATGATGTACTACGAGTATGTGGAAACTTGAACACTAAAAACGGCATCAATAAACAAATTGTAAGCATTCGAAATGTCAAAATGTAGATATATACAGAAAAATGCGTGGGTAAATAAGTTATCTTAATAAAAAAAAAAAAATCCTGCTAAGAATGAAAAAAGACACAAGGACTAATAAATAATTCAGTTGCAAAACGCAAAAAAGAGGCGTATGTTTTATTGTTAGAAACGATAAATATGAACCACTGAGATTAATCATAGAAGGAAACATCAAAGAAGGAAAACGAAGTAAAGGAAAAATTATTCGATTAAGAATTTACAAAAATGGTTTCGTATCAGCAACGCGTGAGAAACCAAAATTGCCGAAAATCGAGAACAGTCGCCAACCTCCTTTGAAGGGACATTTAAAAAAGAAGAATAACCTTACATGGTCTATATCAAAAATATAGTTTGTTACGTTATTTATTTCATAGTTTAATTGTTATCGATAAAACTGCGTTAGTACCGAAATCCATAACGCAAATATTTTATTAAACATACTGATATTTTTTTTTCATTTTTTTTTTTGTGCGTGTAAATGTTTTTTTGTAAATTCATACATAAATCGAGTGTCCTTTTAACTAAGTACATATTTTCTCTTTTTTTTTTTTTTAATTTTAATTTTTTACTAGTTAAAATACTTATTTTTAGAGAGAACGTTTTACTTCATCTCACACTTCATGTTCCTCTGTAAGAGTCTCAGAATTAACGTCTATGGTATTTATTAAGTCTCGGAGGTTAATGATGTGTCATTCTTTTTTTTTTTTTGTACACTTGTGACACGATACTGTGTACCTTATCCTGAGGAGGAAATATATGGGGGTGAGCATAGGTTATTTTTTTGTAATTTTTCGCGTTTTCGATTATATGTGATTTTTTCACTTTTTTCGGGGTCATTATGAGAGAAGCCTTCATCCTGATGTACATCGATTTTTCTGGAAAAATTTGTATCGATATCGCTGAAAAAAATACCAAAACCGAAATAATAAATAAGATTAGATTTTTATTTTTGTAACTTCTTACTTTTGTTTCTGTTCGTTGTTTTTGTAAAATCAGTCGATACTGGGCCTTTAAACGCGAATTTCTTTGTTTATAATAAACTACATTCACAAATGTGTTCGTGCGCATCCATGTATCGCTCTCGCTACAAATAGAACCACTAGTTCTCCTACTTCATTTCTGATGCTGTTATTGTTAATCTTAAAAAACTATTATCAGTGAAACTTCAAATTTAATTATTAATTACTCTAATTTAATTTTTCTTACCAGTTCAATTTTATTTAACACAACCGTCACCCTTAGCTGTTATATAATTTTTGTTTTCCCGATTAGAAAATTCTTTTTAAAAATCTTTAAATGAAGCCAAAACCAAGAATAAATATAATGTATTGCTGAAATAAAATATTAATATTTTTCGTATTTTGTTGAATAGATTTAATTATTTTGAATTCAATGCTCGGAACAAATTTAATCCGTTCGGAAGTTCAGATCTGGTACACGATCACGTAATACATTTTTTTCATTTTCCTATATATTTCATTATTAATGATAACGAAATAACAGAACAAAATAAAACAGAAAAATTTTACAATACACGAAAGAATTTTTCTATAAATAGGATCATGCTGGAATTACGAAAGTGATGTGGTTAGTGACGTATGACAACTGGTAGTTCTATTTGTAACAGGACAGATTACCGCATACGTCTACACTAAGAGATCCATAACAATAAACTCGTATTTAAGAAAAAGCTTCAACCAACCGAGGAAGCTTAATTTATAAATATGCATCGATTACCATGGTTAAAAGTGAGCGCGGTGTTTTCCAACGTATAGAAACATATTACGTGATAATAGATAATCGTTTGGCTTTGAACATTTAAACGTGCATATATATAATCATAAATATGTTTAATAATTTTAACTTTACGCGAATATAAATAAATACAATTTAAAATTTCGACGCAACTTTTATGTATTTTTTTGGAACTGAAAAATTATCGGCACTTTTTGAAATTGATAAGATTATCAACTTCCCGGCCCTGGTTATCATTATTTGACGCACTATATTTGTTAAATCACAGCCAGAGAGCAGTGTTATTCAGAATAATTTCGGTACCAATTAATTTATTCGTTTATTTTACGACATAAAAAGGAAAAAATCCGTAAGAGAGATAAAAGCGAATTTAGGCGGACGAAAAAACAGAGCAGAATGAAAGTTAAATACTAGAATAATTTAGAAAAATACAAAGACGAACTAAAAACGGCAAAAAAATCACAGATCACTTTTATAACACAACTGATCGGAAATTATACTTTGAATTGTACAACTATTACTGTCTCAACAGCGGTTCTGAAACCATCTTATCACGAGTTGCAAAATAAGCTTCACGTTCTTTGTCCGGATACTTCGTTGGCAGTATTGGAGAATGTAAATTTAACTTGGCCGGATATAGAATCCCGGCTACATCCACTACGTACTCTCCGGATAAAACGTACTCGTTGGTAACCACTTGCGGTGTACCCTTGGAATCCAAATTTTGAACGAAACCCAAACAAACCTAAAAAAAAGTCGACAAATGACTCTTATTATCACGCATACTTATAATTTTAACAAATCTATACGTATTTCGTTTCAGTTTATTACCATTTCTTAATTCCGATATTTCTTATTTTTTCATTTTAATATTAATTTATAATTAGGCCAAGGCGTCCACTTTTGTGATTAATCATCACGCGTCATAAAAAACCTCAAGTATTGCACCACTTTTTACATAATGAAATTATTCCGCTAAGGTGTATAAATTCTGATCAGCAGAAAACCGGGGAAAAAAAAAAAAAAACAAAAAAAACCCACGAATAGACTACTGCGAACTTCCAAAATAATTACGGATTAACACTTTTCTAAAATATGCGAATACGCGATACCTTAATTTATGAACGCATACAAAACAAACGAATATGTCAATTACTATGCTATACACGTCATAAACTAGATGCGTACCCAAAAAGAAGAGAAAACTTATGATGTTCAGAACGCCCTCATTACGGTTCTCAAAAAAATATATTTGCAGCATTATTTAAAAATCAGCGATATTGTTTTTAATATTGAAATTTTAATAGAAGATATAATTTATATAGTTATTAATGTCACTTGTATATCAGCGTGCTTTTATAATTCCATACGCACACTGTATATAAATACGCGCCTGATAAGCATCTCTTCATATTTGTTCATTATTACTAAACTCCATTTGGCGGTGCAGGGTACGCTACTTTCATAAAACCTCTTTAAACATTGCATATTGTAACTTTTTTCCCCCAGCAATTACGAATTTCAATACAGATCATTATATAGAATTTAAACATTAATTTAATACGTAATATAAAAATACTACTTTAATTATTCCTACGCAAAATATCTGCTTCCGCTGCGGAGCGAAGTCTTTTGAGACCAATACTTTATTCAATATACACTGCAGGTTACCTGCCTCTAATCAGAATATTCCTAGTCACATTTGCGGATGATATAGCATTAATGGCCTCAAATGAAAATGCTAAATTTGCGAATGTACCAATTAAAGATCACACTAATAAAATACAAGCGTGGACTAATAACCGGAGAATTAAAAAAATTCACTAATATACATATGTATTATATGCACAAAGTTAATAATACATAATTCCGAAATACCGCAGGTTAATTCTGTGAAATATTTAGGGATGCATAGGAGACTTACGTGTAGATTTCGTACAGAGTAAATTTGTGAAAGAGTCTTTTTTACACGTACTAACTTATTTCATCCATTAATAGAAAGATCTACTTTAAGCCTGCATCTAAAGAGACGTATACACCTGGCGGTTATAGCGCCAATTTGGAACTATGGGGCACAATTATATAGAAATACCAAAGCAATACTCATTCCAAGATAACAATCAAAGATTCTTCGTAAAATAACTTCGGCACCTACTCCAATTGTATTTTTCATAAGGATCTCATTTGTCGAAGATGTTCTCATCATATACAATGATATCAAAAATTTTTCGAAAAACTTAATCTCAGTAATAATCCTAATACTTATAATAGGATGCCTCTAAATATCTTGTCAGGCAATCTTCGGAAAAGATTAAGAAAATGGTGCCGGGACTCCTCTCCCATAATAATAGTACTATTACATCATCCCCATAAGTAAATGTTCTCTTTCGCGACTAACCGATAATATAACCGTCCACTGTGATTCAGTCAGTAGCCAGTCACACATATACGATTTTGTGCGCGGATTTGCACACAGTTTTCAGAAAATGCAAGAAATGATCAGCGTTAAATGTAATGCGTAACGTCAGACTTTGCCTTATAAACCGGCTGACTTATCTCTTGTGCGAATTAAAACAACACAGCAGTTTTGTTCATGGACTTGCATGTAGCTTTAGTCAACGATTTCGCTAGAAGTTTCATCATGTCTAGAATAAAACTGTTAAACTGTTGTGAAACCTGTATCGGTTTTTACGATTATTCGAAAGGTCAATTAAATGTGCGAGTTTGCCTGTACTTGTTGCCTCTAACATACAGAATAGTTCAAGTTTAAATTGCATATTGTCATCTGTTGCCTCCTGTTCGCTGGGAGAGGAGAAAATATTGCTTCAAAATTTATGGTTAATGTAACAGATCTAATTATAGTGAAAACACATATTAGCAAAACTGCGCTGGAAAGTTTCACTATGTAAATATCTGATTTTACCGACAATTTAACGGATTTAAAAGATCTGTGTGTTTGATAAATACGTGTAGCTCGGTATTAAAAAATTGTGAATATTTTTAACTGTTAGAAATTTACTATTTCGGAATCGTATTGATGAACACCTTAAAATAATTCAACAAAAAGGGATGTCGGTCCATCATTAAAATCAAATGTAATACACCAGTTAATTTAGATAAAAAATATCCAGCGTATACTTTATATGATAGGAAATTAATAATATTTATACACAATCGTAATAACGAATAGAGAACTTCTTTCAAACATATAAATAAAAGTTGCACTACAAATCTCAGCTGATGCTATTTTGAAGAATAAAAAAACGCCAAAAAATTATTTTTTAAACATTAACATTATTTGCAGTTCGATAATTGAATAAATACAAATTATTGTTTCGTATTAATGGGATTAAAAAGTAAAATAAGTTCCATACCCTTGACAGGACGTCCAAGGTTGTAAAGTTAAGGCTCACAGTGTACTAAGCCTAACGGCACTAATGAGAGTAGGAAGATCAGCCCCCCCCCGGCTATCTTTACTTTCCCAGATTTTAAACCCTGGGAGCGATTACCCTTAAATAGAGATTTTAATAGATTGATGTGTTGGATCCGGGTCGCGCAAGCCGATAGTTAAAATTATTTAAATTTAACAAGTCCGATCAAAAATGTAAAATTAGCCAGCTACCGTGGCGTAGTTAGTTAAGTAATGGTATTTCGATCAGATAGGACCTGATATCCCGCTGACGCACACTGTGCTTTCCAAAAGATTCACTTGCGCTGGGTTAATGTTCATAGTTGAACGCAAAAAAAAAAAAATAAATAAATAAATAAATAAAATATAAACTGTAAAATTAAATTTTGAAAAGCAAAGCAATATGTTCTACTGCCAGTTTTTTTTTTTTTTATTGCGAAATTCATTTAACTAAAAATTCAGTTGTATTTTTATAGCATAATCACCAATTTTTTTTCTACTAACCTAAACAAAAAAACCCACTTGAACCTTCAACTTACTCCTTCAAATTTCTACAAATATAAGTAAAATCAATTTAAAAAATACAAAAGAACTAGACACCACGTCTGCGAACCTATTCGTTTCCCGTTAAAATAAATTACCTTTGTTATTTGCGGAATATTTCCGACAAAGTGACAAAGTGCAAGAAGAAAAAAGAAGAAAAGAAAAGAAAAATGACACTCTCTTGTAATTTTCATATTTGTTAAACATTTTATTTTTCATTTTTTATACCTTTATTAGTTGAAAAATTGCGAAGTAACTAGTTTCAGTCTGAATTTTTTATTCTCTATTTAACCGTGGTTCTCAAATTTTTTTTTAAGTTCAGGATATTTTTCTTATTAAAATAAATTTTAAGTACTCCCCCCTCCGAATTCAAACAACTGCGTTCTTTTTCCACCCCTTATAATTTTCCAATAATTACAAAGTACTTCCACTAATGTATTTTTTCCCATGGTACTTATTTTAATTTCCCCGGTTTAGTTAAAGTTTTGAATTATTAACAACTTAACCGAACTACTTTTCGCTAAAAATTTAGTTTTCTGCGATATTAATTATTTTCATGTATTTCTCGTATTCATCAAACCTTGATCTCATTTTTTTGTTTTAATAAATTATCACATCCTGAAATTTTTTTCCCCCTTTTTTAGATAAAAATCATAGTGAAATTGAAAAACGTAAATAATTCAAAATTATTAAATGTTACATGTGATGAACTAATTATCGGAAAATAAGTTAATTTATTATTCAAGTGAAATTTGAACAAAAAGAAAATAATTTTAAAATAAAGCAATATTTATTAATTCCTAGTTTTAAACTATAACTTTTAGAGTAATGCATTATGTGTATATATATATACACGAAAAATAGTGGATGAACAACGGACCACCTAATCTGGAATTCAATTCAAGAAGAGGATACGCCATGAAATACTGGTTGATCAGCTGACGAATAATAATAATAATAATAATAATAATTATATATATATACAGGGTGGGCCAAAAGAACATTCCGAATTTTAAATGCTCGTCAAATAAAGACTAATATACTTACGGAAATGAAACAAACGTTGAAATACTTCAAAAAGAACGCTATTTATTGTACACTATTAGTTTTGAACAATACTCCGTATGAATAGTCACCATTTTGATTTTTACATTGTTGCAATCTTTCCTCAAAATTATGCATTACTTTTTTAAGAGTTGGTTTTTTAATCGCCGCAATTTCCTTCTGAATGGTCAACTTCATCTCGTCGGTTGTTGCTGGTTTACCCTCATACACCTTGCTTTTCAAGTAGCCCCATAGGTAAAAATCTGTCGGTGTTAAATCCGGACTGCGCGGCGGCCAAAACAGCTCACAGTTTCGCGAAATCAAGCGGTTCTGAAACTTCTCTCTTAATAACCGCAAAACATCGTTACGAATATGTGGTGTGGCCTCGTCTTGTTGAAACCACGTTTTAGATTATGCAATCCTCTTCCGTCTAAGCTCCGGTAGAAAAAACTCGTTCAACATTTGGATGTAGCGGTCGCCGTTCACAGTAACATTCGCTCCGTCCTCCTCGAAGAAGTAGGGACCGATTATCGCTTTCGCACTGACTGCGCACCATACCGTGATACGAGGGGAGTGCAAGGGTACCGGGTGAACGATTCGAGGGTTCTCAGTAGCATAATACCGCATGTTTTGTTTATTAACGTTACCATTTAAATCGAAATGCGCCTCGTCGCTAAAAAAAAACACAATCCAAATCGACGTCTTCTTCCTCCAGCATATCCAAAAATTTATTACAAAATTCTAACCTTCTTGGCTTATCTGTTGGTATCAATTCTTGGATTAGTTGTATCTTGTATGGGTGCATATTGAGGTCGTTTCGAATTATTCTTCTGAGTGAAGTACGGAGAATTTTCAAGGCGGAAGCCTGGCGACGAACGGATCTGCGCGGACTTCGCGACAATGCTACACGCACTTTTTTGATGTTTGTCGGGGTTCTAGACGATCGACGGCGACCGTGATGGTTGACCGCCACCACACTACCGTATTCTCGAAAGTTTTTTACCCATTTGAGGATACTTTTACGGTCGGGGGGATTGTCATAACGTTTTAAATCAAATTGTTTTTTAAACGCGCGTTGTACCGCGATTACACTTTCACCGTTTTTCACAAAGTACTCGACAACGAAAAAGCGTTGTTTACGCGTCCACGACATCATGACTACTAACCAACTATATTTATATTAAACGGCATATTATTTACCGTCAGATGACGTTGCAATCGCTACGCTAACTCACAGTGTATGATTTTGACGAGCGTTTGAAATTCAGGATGTTCTTTTGGCCCACCCTATATATATATATATACATATATATAAACTCGTCCATTTTGGCCTCACAAGAGGCTGTACCCCATGACCCCTCTTGCTTACATTTCTGTCTCTTTCCCTTACATACTTTGCATAAAATGATCAAAAATTTACAACGTAATTCTAAATCGGTCCATATGAATACAATAACACAATCACAAAAATCCTATAAAATGTGACAAACGTTATATAGAATTGTAACATTTTTTCTAGTGGGGGTAGCCTAGGAATTACGTTGTAATTTATATATATATATATATATACATATATAGGCAGCGTCATAGCCTAGTAATTAAGGTGCTTGACTACCAAATCAGAGGTCACGGGTTCAAGACTCGTCTCGTCCCGGATCCAAGCCGCTTCCAAGTTTATCCAGCCTGAAATAAATAATTCGGTACCAGATAAATCTGGAAAAGTAAAGGCAGCGGAGAGAAAGGAACTGGCCCTCCTACTCTCATAAGTGCCGTTGGGCTTAGTATATTGTAAACCTTAACTTCACAATCCGGACGCCCTGTAAAGGGTATGGGACTTATTTTACTTACTTATATATATTATATACATGATTTAATTTTTGTCATTTTCTTTAAAAAATTTTTAATACAATTAATCCGCCTATTAAAATGATTCTCTTGCGCATTTATTAGACTTTTAATTAAAAATTTAAATAAAAGTAAATACATATTATGTTAAAATTCACTTATCAAGAACGTATGTATTAAAGCGGTAGACTATACACCCTCTCCTACAAACACATTTTATTGTAGGTAAAGATTATTTTTGATGAAAACAAAAACTTGTTTACAAACTAAATAAAAGTGTTTCATTTTTACAGCAATCGGTAAAGAATCCTTAACCTTTCTAAACTTTTCACTGAAATGTATTCATTCTCAAAATGTCATAATTTGTTGGGATTTTTATAATTTTTTAACGGTAGGATAAGTCATTACCAATGTCATATTCTCCTTGATATCATCTTATTACAGGAAAAAATGAAAAAAGCTTAATTAGCGAAAAAGACAATAAGCTGTTTCTCCTGCAAATACGAAATGTTCAAATGATTTTTTTTTTTTCATTTTTTACTCGAAAATTACCGGAAAATTTTAATGAAATTTCTCAAAACAAATTAGCAGGACAGATGACTATCTCTGCCGGCTTTTTACAACTAGATTAATATAAAATCGGCGAATTTTTCCCGATACAGTAACAGTTAAGTGTGTAAATTACCGTTAATTAAAATACGCACACGACTGACGATAGTATATGTAAAAAGTTTCACATTCGGAAAATAAAGTGCAAGCAGTTCCGAGGCAGCGTAACATTATCGGCGAAAAGTTTTTGAATTTTTTATCTGGTTTCTCATAGAGATAATAACTCCCTACGGAAAAGCAAAAAAATATATATTGAGCGTACCTGCTTCTTAAACGTGAATCCATAGCTGGTAGTTGTGGTAGCACCAACGTATTTACCGTTTCGATATATCGGTTCGCCGCCCCAACACCATAAATCAATCTCCGGATCGTGATCGTTTAGTAAAAGTTGCACGTACATTCTCTTCACTCCTTCATCCCTTTGTCGGAGAAGAGCATCTCTACCAATGAAATCAATTCCTTTCTGCAAATGACACATTTTATTGTAAATTTACACAACTGATTTTTTGTAACAAAGTAGCTTAACAGAAACAGTGCATCATTAAAAGAGAACGCACCGGGCTGATTTTAATTGAGGAAAGCGATCTAAATTAAATTTACAATTTATTTTATTTAATGCGACAAAAAAAAATTGTCCAACTTGTTCTCAATTCGAAGAAAATAATGGCTAAACAAATACAACAATTATCGGTCTTCAAGAATTTTGCACATACTGCGTATACATTTACATTTACATTATTTTATTGAAAAAAAGATAAACATTAATAATGTTTAAACGATAAAGTAGTGCAATGGTTACCATCTAATGTTCTATCTCCATTAACATTACTATCTTACACACTCGTTTTTACCATGGTAAAATATAATCCATGTGAAAAAATGAATGGTTAGGAAAAAGGTTTTGTACGTCTACCGAACAGTGGTGAAGTTTATTAAATTAAATTTATTAAACACTCTTTGCATGTACATTTAGTGTAGGACCTTTATTAGTTAATTTAACAAATCAATCAGTAAAAAGAGGGAAAGTGCCGGACTTGCTCAAAGTAGCCATACTGCGGCCAATATACAAGAAAGGGACCCGTATTGATTGCTCCAACTATAGGCTAATTACTATCACCTAGGTAATTGAAAAAATAGTGGAACACTATATTGCCAATCATTTAAGAGATTACTTAGAGAGAAATGAAATATTATATCCACTGCAATTTGGCTTCGGGAGAAAACAGCGGAATTGCTAAAAATTGTTGTTAACAATATATATGAAGGTCTGGCCAAAAGGAATTAATTTCTAGTTATTTTTATTGATCTAAATCAGTGTTTTTCAAACTTTTTCATGCCACGACCGACCCCCCTATGATCGGAATAAATCTTGCGGCACCCACATCACAAACATTTAACAACAATTATTTTATGTAAGAGCTAAATATATTTTACCTTTGTCAAGTGTCTTATTGGTCACCAATAGATGGCCGTTATATGTCTTGTCGATAACACAAAAAAACTGAGCCAACTTTAAAGTACAAGGAAGTCAAAGAATTATTAAATAGAACAGATTCGGATGTTCAAACAAATAAATCGTTAATAATAACCGGGTAACCGAAAGAAAAAATATAATAATTAATAATACAGGGTTCAAAATGAGAAACTTACCGAATTAACTTGGTTATGTATTCAACGTTATTAATTGAGTAAGTTTTTCATTTTGAACCTTGTATTATTAATTATTATATTTTGTCTTTCGGTTATCCGGTTATAATTTTTGTTATTATGAACCAAAACGGATTTAACAAAGAAATCGTTGCTACAAAGTGATTCAAAAATACCGAACTTTTATGGCCTAGGAGATATTCCCTTCTTTGCCAGTACTAACTCGCCTACTTACGAGCTGTCCAAATGGTTAGCCAAAAAACTGGCACCATTTGTAGGTGGTACTGCATCTTTTGTCACGAAACTCATATCACTGCAATTGAACAACTGACAATGGGTGAGTTTTCATGTGATATCACTTTTCAACAGCATACCCACAACAAACTGGATCTTAAATGTAGAAAATTGCAAAAAATTAATCGATTAGGAAAATGCAAATATGCCAAGTGCAGAAAGTAAAACCATCAAACGACTTATCAGAGAACCAACGGAGATTTACAAACACAAAAATAATTGCATCAGAGAAGATAGTTTTTAGTTTCAAAAACGTGACAGTAGTAACAAAAAATTCCAAAAACAGATCCAGAAATTATCAGAAATGTTGTTTACAATAACAACAAAGTCAATAACATCACAATAAGGGAGAAAAACATCGTGCTACATCCGCACTTGTGTCTCTGTGTGTTTAGTAAGTTCATAAACACGATTATAACACACATAATTCTAACAGCTAAGGATAAAATCAGTGTGTTCGTTTAAAAAATTCGTTTATGGATAACTTCCATGAAGAAAAATGTGTTTGAGTCATTTCCTTGTGTTGAGCAAATTATTGAAGAGATCTCAAGTGATCAATCAGTGAAAATTGACGTTGAAATTTTTAATATGATTGTAGGATTGCAAAATTTGAAAGACTAAATATTACATTACTTTCCAGAAACCAAATCTGAAGATGATAATGGACAAAGACGGATCCTTAATCCTTTTATGGAAAAGCCATTAGAACTAGCTAAACTTCCTACAGCGATGAAAGAAAAACTCATAGATCTTGCGTCTGACGGGATGCTTAAAATGGAATTTAATACACAGAAGATTAATGAATTCCGTATGAGACGATAAGAAAAATACCCAGAACTTGCTAGGGAAGCTCTGAGTTTAATAGTACCATTTGCGACATCCTACATGTGTGAATTAACGTTCTCATCAATGGTACATTTAAAAAATAAATATAGAAACAGAATGGAATTAGAAAAGGACTTAATCGTTTGCATATCAAATTAGTAAAAAAAAAAACGGGCACACCCATCTCATTAATGAATAATTAATGATAAGTAACTAAAAACATTTCATACTTGACTTTGTGTTGTTTTTAATTTTTAGTAAATCATTCAATTTTATTTGTTTTTTTTTCAATTTATTTGTAATCGGCGACCCACACTTTGAAAGACACTATAAAGCTTTTGATACGGTGAGCCATGCTAAATTAATAAGGGAACGGTAGAACATCGGTATTGTTAACAATCAAAACAAGTGGTTTGAAGACTACTTAAAAAATCGGAAGTTAAGGGTAAAAATAAATGACATTCTCAGTACTGAGGAAGTTTTAACTGCGAGTGTAGGGCAAGGTACAATATATAGTGAAGATAAGCTTCATCCAGAGTTGCAAATATTAAGCCTAAGGTATAAATAATTTCATTAATAAAACAAAGGACTCCGTACTGATTGATTTGTTAAAGAAAATTTTGATGGATCTGCACGGCAATTACAATGTCTACAATTGAAAAGAGAAGTAGAAGAATCATGTGTTTTTTTTTCACATTTTTTTTCTTGTGGTTTTTTATATGAATTGCTATTTTGGAGGGTGGAGGAAATAATAGTTTTTTTTTTTTTGCTTTGTTTTATTTATTTTTTAATTATGCGTTCTTCGGTTATTTTTAATGGAGAGTTATATAGGTTTTTTTTTTTGTGTATGTTAAGAATCGGAAGGAGGTGACATATTTGTTATTTATAGCGGTTAATCGTATATGAACGATTGTAGCTTTATTACAAATAAACGTTATAGCTGAGTTCAAAACCTACAGACGGGCGGTTGCCTTGTGGGTTCTCCATATGTTATTTAAATAAATTAAAAAAAAAAAAAAAGAAAGAAAGAAATCAAAATTTTTATATATGTATTTTTTTGTACCTTCAGATTATTACTTTATAATTGTTTTTACAGATTTTATTAGTTTTCTTTTTTTATTACAAATTTAATCGGATTTGCTCTTTTAATATCTAATTTTTATTGTAGAATGTTTTTATTTTTTTATTTTTATTTGTCTTTTTTCCTTCGTATGAAATTCTTATATATATATATATATATATATATATTACCTATCTCTAGTAGATTATATTATAAAGGTTTAAGTTATTTTTACGTTTTATTTGTTTATATATTATATTCTTCATCTCCTTGATTATTTTAATTTTTTTTTGAACAAAGATAGTTTTTATTAGACCCCAAGATGGTATATAATAATTACGGTTTCGAGAGGGTAAATTGCAAATTGAAAAATGCAAATATCGTTCCGGAAGGAAGGAGACTAGGACACTGAAAATGATCAAGTTCAATAAACAGAAGCAATTGAGCACCGTAAAACAGCCTAATGGTTAGAGAATCGGTGCTCTTTAACAAGTAATTGTGAAGTAACGGCATGTAACCTGGATGCAGGCGGCTAATAACATAATAGTCTCCTCACCGGGTTTTACTGAGAGGCTACTATGGCTTTTGGAGAGAAAAGGGGAGGTAGATAGATATTCTTGATTCCACTGATAATTGAAATATATGATATTCGGAGAGGATGCGGAGAGTTCTTTGAGCCAACTGCTGTATCAACTCGTTCATTTTCAAAGACCCCGAAGTAACCTGAGATCCTCGGTACAATTAAATTATGGTTATTTGCTTGCAACTGCATAATTAGTGTTAAAATTAGTCAGAAGGCTAAACAGCTTTGCTGCTATTAGCGAATCTGAAATTAGAAGTATATTTCGCATCAGGCACTGTGGAAGACAAAATATCTTCCACATCGATGATTCTTGCATACAATTCAGCACCTAGACGGGAACAGGAATCGCATTGGGCAGATGGTAGATATTACCTCGTCCAGGTCAAAGGTGCAGGCTGCAGGTGATGATCCTTTGAAGGGGCCTATTTTCGCTCCGTTAGTATAACAATGAATGAACGATACTACCTTTGGATGAGCTGTTTTGAATTTCTTTAGGGATTATCTTTTGCAGAATCATAAATTTAGCTGTTCTAAATTTAAGCTGCTACAAATCGAGGTTATTACTGATCACTAGCCTTAATTCTGCGAAAACTCTAACATTAACAGAGGAAAGTAACTCGGTGAACAAAGGGAGCAGATCATTATTAAAAACTAGAGGATTTCAGAGTAACAAACAACAAGGAATTTCTAGGAATGTTTTCAAAAAGAAAACACAGATTGGCAGAATTTCAGTTAATGCAAATGGGCTGCCACAATAATTCCTATTACAGAATGGCGAATGACATCCAGTTTTCTTAGAATATCCTGGGGAAGTATGGAGTACACCTGACACTTGTAATTTAATTTACTTAAGATTAAGGCTTTAAGACATTAAAAATAAACTTCGGACGGGCATTAATTTGAAGGTTAAAAAGGTATCGAATAACTGAATTAATGCTATTTTCTTTTTTCGTTTAATTTTAGTCAGTTTTATTATTTTATGATTTTTTTTTTTTTCATGTATGATCTATGGTTCATGTTAATTGTTTAGTTGTTATGCTCAATAATTTTCTTATTAATATTTTCTATTTATTGTAATTTCAAATTTGACTTTCAAAGTTTTTAAAATCGATTTTGAAGTATCCTAGGTATATTTTAACTTTTTAAAAAGGATTAAAAATTCGATTTTAAGTTTTTTCTATATACTTATTTTATTTCTTTTGTTTCCTATAGGATCTTCAAATAACCTCATAAAAAAAAAGGTTATAGAGCTTTGAAACAAATTTCAGTACTTTATTATCGTTGTTTTGGTTAATATATATTCATACACTAAAAAAGGAAAATTTACATAATTATAATATTAGAATGGTATGATGATTTTTCATAAAATGGTAGTTTACTGATTTTCGACAAAAATTTTGTGTTGCACCTCTACCGTTCAAATTAAAAAAGGAAACAGGGATAGGAGTTGGTATTATATCAACTGAAGTAGAATTAATACCGGCTGATTTGCGATTTTAACGAATTCAAGTTAGAAGTTTTGGAATAATTTCTTCGCTCCTTTCAACGCGGAAGTTATGCAGGTTCAAATATCTACAAACTGGTTGTGTGATACATTTGTACAGTTTTTATTTTCATTTTATTTTTTATTTTTTTTTCGGCTAAATAAAATAAAATCTCTTATTTGAAAACTGCTAAACCTCTTGGAACATTTTAACAAAGGTGAATTTTTTTCTTCCTGTTCCGTTTAATGATTCGTCAATGAGTGATAGGTTAGCTGAAAGCGACCTATCGTAAAATATCACACAAGGAAAATTCGCACTAAACTACTTCAAAAAATATAACAATGGACCAAGTACCTATTTGATAATTCACTAACACCAATAGCTACGTTTTCTATCGTACAAAAAACTGTTTCACGTGATTCCAACATTTTTCTAATCGAATATAAAATGTATGTTTGCGTTAATGATATCATCGTACATTTCCTTTAGTTTGGTATAATTGTAAATATAAAATAATAAACACAGAAATATATAATTTCACAAAATTCACAATGTTTATCGAATTTTATTGTAAGTTATATATTTCTGTGTTTGTTATTTTATATTTACAACTGTGCTAATCTAACAGAAATGAACTATTACAATCTTTTAAAAAGTATACTTATAAATATTTTAATTTAAATAGAACAATTACAAATATTTACTTTGAAAAACAATGCGCCCCGTACAATATTATACCAACACAGGTGAAATTAATTTAAATTTACCGATGTATACGGATATATCATCACCTTATCAGTTTTTTTTACATTGCTTATATACCATTTTAATTTCTAATTTTACACACTGACTATTATTATGAAATACGTTACTAATTCTGTGAACTTTGTATTTCATTTATTACTTTTAAAAGTATTTTCTTGTTGCACTGCTGAATATTGAACTATTTCAAATGGGCCGCTTTTTGGTTTCGTTATTTTTGTTATTAATAAAAAGCAATGGCTAAAGTAATATAAATGAGGCATACTGCAATAATTAAAACCAATTACCTAATACACTTCAGGAATAAATTGAAATCTAAGAGAAGTATAATCTATATTGCTTAAAACAACGAAAACACAACTACAAAAACATAAAATAAACGAACGAAAATACTTTAAAAAAAAAACAGTAATTCAAACTGACTATAAGACAACACATAAAATTAAAATAGGCAATAAATCTACTATTATTAATAAAAAAATTTTAACGATAACTCTCCGGACCGTACTCTAAAAAATTAAAACAATTCTAGCACTGCAACAGAACTACGTCTTTAGAAGCTGCCGATGAATATTACGGGAGAAAGAAAAGATCTTATGTAGCATATTAAAAAAGGCAAAAAGAACGATAACCACTACGTGTTTAATTAAGAATTGCCTACAATCATCATGTGAAAAAAATGAAATTAGACCCGCTCCGGTGATGTGCTAGGAAAAGTAGAATTGAAAATAAAGAATAAAACAATAATGAAAAAGTAAAAATATTTAGCCAAGAGAAGTTTCGAAGAGATATTTGTGAAAATTTGCAATAAATTATGTTATACGGGTTGCATGAGCGGATGCAATGGGAAAGACAAAAGCACCTACGAAATACGGGGGAATATAAAGGATGATAATGAAATTAGATAGGGTATTAGAATTTAAAGAAGTAGGTTTCAAAGAGGTTGGAAAGAGATAAACAACTCCTGAAAACGATAAAAACGAGAAAGAGGTGGCGGATAAGTTATGTACTGTAAACGAATACTTAAACAGTAAAAAAAAAAAAAAAAAAGATATAAAAGGAAGTAGCAGAATAATAGGAAAGATAAAGAATATGCGGAAACAACAGCAATTATGATGAATAATTTTTTTTTTTAAATGATCAAAACCGTATATATACTTACATCGAATTTTACACGCCAAGATCGTCCGCACTCTAAAGGTGTAGTGGTGGAATCCAGATCTTGCCCCCAAAATGCATAAAATTTTTCAACTCTTAGTGATCTCATAGCGTAATAGCCAGCATGTTGTAAACCGTACTTTTCACCAGCTTCGATAAGACAATTGTACACGTGCAAAGCGAACTAAATAATTAAAAATACCAAATTAGTCACGGCCTTAAAATTATATATAGAACAATTCATACTCGAAATGATGAGGATTAATTTCTGATTTAAAAATTCTAATGGACCATGTACCATTTCAATAACGATAAACTTCAATTAATTGCAAAATTTCGGCAACAGCATAAACTGGTACACTCTGCCATGATTTTACTAAATACATTTTTTATCATTAATGAATTGCTCAAAAGTTAATTCTTGTAATTGCACACCTTTTCTACAACGTGCAAAAACTATACGCGGGCATTCTACTAGACTTTCACATTCGTCAAACATCCGCTAACAACATAGTAGCATCACAATTTTATGTATCCTTAGTTTCACAATCCCCGACGCCTTATCAAAAATTGATAAGATTCATTTACAATATTTAGAAATGTAAAACATGAAAACTATATATAAACTATGTTACAAGTAACAAATAAGAAGCACAATGGCACTAAAAATTCCACGAAACTAATTCAGCAATTGCACGATCAAAAATCATAAATTCTAAAAGCAGTTGCCGATGGTGCCACAGTAAACAAGTTGGTAGACACTACGTCAAAACAATTCATATAAACTCTAACGTGCCAAACGAGGTAACATTGTTCTTCGTCAGAAAGGCAATTAACGAATTTAAATTGAAAGAACCACCTAAATAAATTACAGGCAGTTGTCATCGAGTTAAGCTGTAATTTCTGCGTTGTAATCTGAGAATACAGTTAACGTTCTTCTATCAAGGCAGCGCGGTAGCCTAGTGGTTGAAGTGCTTGGCTACCAAATCAAAGGTCACGGGTTCGAGACTTGTCTCGTCCCGGATCCAAGTCGCTCCCAAGTTTGTACCTAATCTGAAATAATTGGGTACCAGGGAAATCTGGAAAAGTAAAAGCGATCGAAAGAAACGAACTGGTCCCCTTACTCTCATTAGTGCCGTTAGGCTTAGTACATTGTGAACCTTAACTTCACAATCCATGAAACCTTATCAAGGGTATTGGACTTGCTTTACTTACTATCTCGTTTGTTATGAAACGGAGCTTGCGTACGCATTTAGCAATGCGAGGAGTAATCAGCGACGACCTGTCCCTCCCCGCAAACCGCGGCGTTCGATAGTCCGGACGACTCCGTTACCAGCAGTAATACTCACAGCAACAGCCCGTCCGCGAGGACTGGTTTTTCGCTTCCGATAAGTAAGGCTATCTCTAATTCTACTAAACCTAACACGTTACTCAATAATATTGCCCGTGTTAACAATATACAAACTGAAACTGACAACACGCCAACCTCTCGCAACATTCCTGAAATGCAAAATGCCTCCTTCACCCATAAATTAAAATCGTCAATCTCTCCTGTTACAAATTTTTAGCATTGAAAGCACGTCTAAAAGACATGTTAAATAATGAAACGGCAGAAAAAGCATCATGCAGTCATGTAGCGCAAGCTCCTCTTAAGGCTAAAATAACGCCTATCTTTGGTAATAACGTTAAAGATATCGAACACCTTATGCAGAATCTCCCGCCCAAACAGTCACTGAACAGTGCAGATACCAAACTAATCTGCTCTGACGAATTAAGTTTTCGTACGGTAATGGAGAAATTTAGAGAGGGAAAAGAAACGATAAATAATTCCCTAAATGGCATTCAGTTTCACATGTTTCAAATTAAAAAGAAAGCCCCTTTCAAAGTTGTAATTAGGCACTTACACTCTACAACAAAACCGGAAAAAATCATTGAAACCCTTCATAAGAAAAGTATCAAACAGTATACGTTAACAATGTACCACTAAATAAAGTACAGATTAAAAAACAGAAGGACGGAAGTGTCTTGCGTAAAACAATTAAAACCAGTAGACCGTTGTCCTTTGTTGAATTATTGCCTAACTCTAATAATAGAAACATATATAATATTAACAACCTAATTGGTGCTAAAATCAAGATAGAAGCACCACGCCAAAAGGCGAACGAAGTGATCCAGTATAAATACTGTCAACAGTACGGACACACCAAAACATATTGTGCAAGGCAAGCACGCTATGTTAAATATGGTGAAGAGTACCATTCAACACAGTGCTAAAAGCCTAAAATACAAAAAGGTAAATGTGCTAACTGTGGTAGAACACATACTACAAACTAGAAAGGTTTTTTAGAATATCAAGGAAAGCTAGAAGCTCAGACTAAGGTAAAAAAAGTGACAGTTTTGGAACGCATCAGAAAACAAAAATTACAGTTTCTGCTCCCTCACCAACACCCACGACTTCACAATCATTTCCGAAGTCGGCACAACCAAAACAACAACAAATTAAGCAATCACAGCCAAAATCGGAAAAACAGCCTCTGACGAAAAAATCCATGGACAACATCTGAAATCTGTTACAAAGTATAAATTCCATAATAACTAATTTGGAAACCAGTAGTTACCGAGCTAATGATGTTGATAGCAAGAAACGAAAACGGAACAAAAATAAAAAATGACTACGCTTCGCATAATAACGTGGAATGCCAATAATCTCCTAAAGAGAAAGAAGGAATTCGAAGTATTCCTTAGGCCCACAAAAACATAAACGTCGCTCTGATTTCTGGGCACATTTCAACGATCGCACATTCTTTCAAATATACGGGTATACAACGTATCACACGCCATATCCCAAATGAAAAGCTGATGTTCATTATAAACTACACGCTGGCATAACTATAATCGCCATAAACAATGTTTAGCACTACGTTAGCAAGTAGACCTGTAAAGATTGTATCCAAATTACAAATACATATATCTGTATACTTTAATAACACCGAACTGCACTTGCGGCAGCATACTGTCCTCTGAGGCATGTAGTAACATAGGAGCAATTCAGTGCTAATTACATTGAAGTTGAGAACTATTGGTAGCTTACTTCTGACTATGCCCAGTGCTCTTTCCTCTTAGCAACGCGGTGATACAGAAGTAGACACGTCATACAACGACAAAAAGCATGGCGCATTTGACACCGGGCAAAACAACCAGAAGGCAAGAGCGTGTTTAATCGGATCAGCAACCAGCTGAGCCAGTTAACTGCAGCAATTGATAAGACAAAGTTCGAAGATGTCTCTTTAAGCCATACTGCTAACAAGGCTTGACGCTTCAAACAAACTATGGTCCAGATACCGCCTCATAAAAATGAAGATAGAAAATGGATGCGCCGAAATGAAGAGAAAGCAGAACTGTTTTCAAAATATCTGGCGGCAGTATTTCAGCCAACTAATATTCAATCATATGTAGGTACAACTCCAGCCTATTAACCGCAACAACCTATAACGTTCATGTCTCCTTCAGAGATTGCTAAAATGATTGATAGAAAAAGACAGAAATGAATGAAACTGCTCCTGCAATACTTAAGGACTTGTCATAAAAAGCAGCATTGTTTATAACATATCTGTTTAACAGTAGTCTGCGTCGTCTTCATGTTCCTACAATATTTAAAACGGCACAGATTGTCACGTTGAAAAAACTAGACAAGCCATCAGAAATAGTAACGTCTTAAAGACCAATTTCGCTGTTATCATCTCTGTTCAAATTATATGAAAAGCTGCTCTCTGAACGACTTAACACATATATATATTAGATAAGCTTCCAGATCATCAATTAGGGTTTCGTAGTTACTACTCAACGATTGATCAGGTACACTGTATAACAAGATACGTTATGCAAGCATTTAAAAAAAAGCTGCATTGTATCGCTGTATTCTTAGATGTTGCGCAGGCGTTCAATCGAGTCTGGCATGAAGGTTTAATTTATAAATTAAGCACAATCTTACTCGAAAACTTTTGCCAACTTCTTCAGTCATACCTAAAAAAAACGTACATTCCGAATTGTGCATGAAGATGCAAAGTCCGCACTTCAGTCTACATAAGCTAGTGTACCACAGGTCAGTGTTCTTAGACCTGTCTTGTATACTCTCTAAATTTCTGATATTCCACTCTTAGACAATATCTTTTCAGCTACCTACCCTCGTGGAAGGCAATGGCAAACCACCACGTACAACATCATATGCGCGCTAGGTCAGTACACAGCAGACCCACGCCGGACTGCACTTGTAGCGCGATAACAAGCGGCTACAATCAGTTCCGAATGTAGTCTTGCGTGTGTACACCTGCGTTGCATATTACAATTGCCTGGTACACAACCTATATCTGTACAGCCAAATGTACGAATAGGTTGCGCCAACGCGCTATGTAGCGTACGACACCTGAGATGACCCTGATGATACTGTCATCATGGCAACAGGACAAACACAAGCCGAAGCTCTCGATATTTAATGATGTCATTCGTGACTTTGCCATCCAACACGAAAGGCGACTGCATGGTCACATAAATATAGAGGCCGTTCAACTACTTAACACCAACAATGACACCAGGTACCTTCACATATCCTCTCGATTTGATTGTGTAACTATTTATAAAACATTACCACCTAATTAATAATAATATTTTTGTTAAATATTATTAGTGAGAATTAATCGCTGGACTAGTTCCACAACGTGTATATATTAATAGTTTATAAGTATTGATTATTTAAGTAAAAATTTAAAATTTCAATAACTTACATCACTCTCTTAAGGGGTGGTTCATTAAAAAAATAAATAAATAAATATATACATACATATTTATACAAACCTCATTCGGTATATATAAAACATATCCTAATTCACCGGTATGAGTGAGATTAAATGCTCTAATACCATTCGCTAAACCTATATCCAGTTCCTGTAAAGTAAATGGCAAATGTTAAAACATTCTGTGTACACATAAAGTTCTTCAAAATATCATCGAATAAATTAATAATTTAAATTTGAAAACAGTATTTTTAAAACTGCCATTTAGCTTTTAAGTCAAGGTAGCATAAAAATCTAAAAAATAAATATAATTGTTATTATTATATGAATACGTATAACTTTGCTTTTATAATTAAAATACACCGCATGGAACTACTTAAAACTAGCCTCTAACTTCAAACTTAGTTTTCAGCTTTTGATATAGATTCCGCATCTATGACGCTATATATTGTGATGATGCTCGAATTAAAAGTTATTCTTCGGTTAAAATCATTTAATTTTTGTCCCTGGGCAACATCATATTGTTCATGTTGTCAGACGAGGCGGTTAAGAATGTTTACTAGAAGAAGGTGGGTGTGTTTTAAAGGACACTTGGAACAAAAAAATAAATGTAAAATTTTCAATATGTTTATATAAATTAATGACAAGAGTACAAGCGGTACAATAAGATTTAAATATATTTATCATGGATCAAAATTATAGATATTAACACACTTAAAAATAAACGTTATTCATATCATTCATTACAGTTTACGTTTAATTATTATTCACGATGTCCTTAATTATTAATCACAAAAATTTGCAACAAGTTATATTTTATTTCTTAAACTGGTCCTTGCCACTATATTTTTTTATGAATCACTGTTATTTTTTCCTGCTATAAAAATTTATCGCAATAAAGATAAAGTTCAAGGTGAGCTAAATTAAAAAAGAAATTAACCAAAACTAACGGAACAATAAAAAAGCTGTATTTATTATTTAAACTCATTGTTAAATGTATTATGACAAAAAAAGATAATTCTTTTGCCGTCTTTTCGCATACACCTGGGCAAATTTTGTAAGTCAATTTCTCACATTTGTTTTTGAATATGATTCACTTCTTATGATTATTTCTGTTATGCTTGTGCTTCGGTGTTTCTTAGCCTTCACATATGCGCCCTTATAAATTATTTTCTTAACTTCAATTCCCTACTTTTATCGTAATAAATCTTTCTATAGCCAATAAGACATTTTCGGAAACAAAATCAGACGGAGTATCTTACTCACTACATAGTTTGTTAGTTAAGTTTTTTCACAATTTAAATGTATCATTTTATAATTCACTTTGCTAGTTTATGATAATAGTAATTAAGCAGTATCCGTAAATACCTTATAAGTGAAAAATGGAAAACTTTTTGCACTTAAATCAGCCTCAGTTAGCTCAGATATTAGAGATCTCGTAAAAGGTCCCATTACACATATCGCCGTAAACATAGAGGTTACATCTGAAAATGAAACTGATCCGTCCGCAGGTAAATGCCTTTCTATCCATGCTTTACAACGAGCTTGCTGTATCGTAGGAGCAATTATCATGTAACTGAAAGAATTGTAAAGAAAAATAATAATTCAGATATATACGTAACGAGAACATATGTTGCAAGAATTTATAAATCTATCCATTACAACTAAAACATGTTATCTTGCGTAGAATCCTTTAACATACTGTTTATTGAAATATAAAAATATATTAAATTGTAACAAATACAAGTACAGCTAAAATTTATAAAACAGCGCAAAGTATGTGATGAAAACAAATTCTAAATCACTCTAATGACATACTTTGTGTTGTTTTATAAATTTTAGCTGATGATAGGCTACGCTCGAAAACGTTTTTAAGCAGTATAATCGTTTATAAATTTAAATTTGTTTGCTGTACTTGTATTTGTTACCAATTTAATATGTGTGTATGTTTTATCTTGTTTCGCAAAGTATTTATTTATCGAGCCAAATTAATATTCTTTCGGCCGTAAACGTACCAAAATGTTAAATAGAAATAAAAAATAATTCGTTCTTTTTTTTCGCTACTTTTTATTCGCAATCGTGATTTCTTCTATTAAATAATACATCAGAAAAAAATAGAAATATGAAATAATGTATTTTGTACACGTAGTTGATCAGTAGACCAACGAAAGATGTTTCTGCTTGTGCAACAGTACGTTTACTGATATAGGGTCTCAGTATTACATTTTATTCATCCGCCGTATAAGAAATTCAAGCACTAAATTTTAATTTAAAGATAAATAAACAGACCCCCCCCCCCAAATAATACAATAGGATAGAATTGACAACTTTTCAAAAACGACGCCTTCATTTTATTCAAAATTTCATTCGAACGTTGTTATGTAACACGCTTAAAGAATAATTACCTTCCAGATCGCATTAAAAAGGGTTCACCCTTACATTCAAAGTATACTAATAAAGTTATGAAATGCTAATTTATACGTGTGTTTTTTTGCAACAGTCGGCGAAATTCCACAAAAAAAAAAGAGAAAAAGGTAATAATAATAATAATAATAATAATGCCAATAGTAATAATAGAACTGTTAAAAACAAATACAATATAGCTATTAATAATACCGATAATATTAAAAAGTTTAAAGTTTTTGTCGAAAAAATGAATAATAATAACCCAGATCAATCTATTCGATTATCCATAAGCGCATTTAAAGCGGTTGAAATCCTAAGAATTAGTGATCTATGTAGGGACATCATTAAAATTAAATATATTAGGCGAAACAAAGTGAGTATTCCCTTCCTCCACTAATAATTTAATTAATAGTTCTTCCAATTACATAAAGAGATTAAATAAACGAATAACTCTAGACAATGAAGTCAAGTATGCCCCAAGTTGGTCAGTTCTAATATCTTTTAAGGGGCAAAGTTTGCCGTCATACGTTTTCATTGGGAATGTGCGATTCATTTGCGAACCGTTTGTTAGGAAAACAAGACAATGTTACTGCTGCCTGAGATATGGTCACGTTTCAGCTCAGAATAAAAGTAATTCAAGATGTGTCAAGTGCGGAAACAAGGACCAGACTGAACAACAGTGCAACAGTCAAACAGTAAGGTGCTTATTTTGTGGCGATCTTTTCCACCGATCCTATTTGTCCGGAAAAGAATGAGCAAATGAACATCAATATGTTAATATGGCCTTACGTAACCTGAACTTTCAAGAAGCCTCTTTGGAAATATCTAACACGTATAAGCAGATGGGCCATCTATATTCTAATAAAGTCAGTAATAGATTCGCATTACTAACAGATTGCAACGAATATCTGGAGATCTCATACAACGAAAACGATTGAAAATCATATAATATTCCAGCCTACAAACCACCTCCGATTGCGAAGAAAACACGCTTCTTTGACAAAAATTTATTAGTCCTTAAGAAGTTGCAAAATCTAAAGAGATCAAAATCTTTTCTATCATCAGATGAAGAAAAAAGAAGAATAGAACGTAAACATACGAGGTGCGGCGATTAAATAACGAGACTACGTTGTTTACTAGATTACTATTAAGGTAGCGGGCAAAACGAATGCAGCTGCAATAACCTCGAAATGACCACTGTTCATGTACGCAACCACATTCGTGTGCGTGCAGTAGTTGTTTCGCTATCGCACATTGAGAACATGTTTAGTACAGTTTGCCGGAAAAATGTATGACGAAAAAACTGAACGTCAACTTGAAATTTCTCGTTAAATTGAAAAAAAACCTCACTGAATGTTTAGCATTACCAAAAGACATTTATGTATGGGGAGAATTGTATGTCACGTGCGGTGTTTTTGACTGACATAAAAAGTTTTCTGAGGATTGAGACAGCGTCGAAGATGACTAACGTCAAAGTCGCCCTGTGACAGTTTCAACGTCAGATATGGTTGTCGAAATTAATGAAATTGTGTGTACAGATTATCGTTTGAGCCTTTAGATGGTAGCAGAGATGGTACATATGGATAAAGAAACTGTTCGAAAAACTTTATACGGTGATCTGAACATGACAAAAGCCTGTGACAAACTGGTACCAAAAAACTTAACTGCAGACCAAAAGCTGACCCGTAAGGAAATTTGTGTTGACATCCTCGAACGATTGCAAACTGAACCTGAAATGATGGGAAGGGTTATTACGTGTGATGAAACATGGATTTTCCAATACGACACCGAAACTAAACGTCAATCTATGCACTGGAAAACACTGGCATTTCCGGGAATCAAAAAAAACAGTAGGTCCAAATGGAAATTCAAGGATAAGCAGACGGTTAATCAACATTATTATTTAACCTTGCTAGCAACCATAAAAGGACGTGTTCGTAAATAACGGCCGTCTTTTTGGCGAAACAAAGACAATGCACCGTGCACAATGCCTTATCGGTGAAGGAATTTTTGGCGAAACACAAGATTCCAGTACTTCCGCACACACCGTATTCGCCGGATTTAGCACCGTGCGACTTCTTTCTTTTGCCGTTGCAGGAAGTTTATAGCGAACCGACGGTTTCTCGGTGAGTACAAAATTCACGGCAGGCCGTGTATCAATTGAGGATGACGCGCGTGCTGGAAGGCCACGCACCGCTCGTGATCCAACAAATGCGACGATTGTGGTGACCATTATTGATGAAGATCGGCGAATGGCAGTCGAAAAAATTGCTGCGGAGCAAATATTGAAGGACCATTGGCGACTTCGGTGTTTCGGATTTTGCGAGATGAATTACGGAAGAGAAAAGTGTGCGCGCGCGGTGGGTACCGCATCAACTCTCCGAAGAACAACGAGAAGGACGCGTCACTGCGGAAACTAAATTGTTAAACCGATATGAGGTGGAGAGAGAAGGCTTCCTCAAACACATTGTTGCAATCGATGAAACATGGTTGCAAGACTTCGAATCCGAGGACCAGCGACAATCAAACCAGTGACTTCACCGCGTCCTTCGAAATTTCACCGCGTACAAACCAAAATAAAACAAATGTTAATCATTGCATACTACTATGATGGAGTTCTCGTTTGTAAATGAATACCTGCGGGCACTACAATTACCGGTCATGATGTGTATGCGACATTTTTACGAAGAACTTTACGCCTAAAAATTCGAAAATTACGCTCGACGTTGTTGCGCCATGAAATGTTGTTACTACACGATAACGCGTGACCGCATTTGCACGAAGAAGTACGTCGCGTTCTTAACGAATATGGCTGAGAGGTGTTGGCTCATCCAGCCTAATCCCTCGATATGAACTCGTGCGATTATGATTTGTTCAACAAATTAAAAGAGCCGCTCCGAGAGATCCGTTTTCCCGATTTATTCGCATTAAATAATGCCGTGACCTAGCGGATCAAAGTGATGAACAAAGAACCCATTTTAAACGTCATCCAAAAGCTTGCCGACGAGTTATAGAGGTAGGTTGAGATTATATTGAAAGACTGTAAATAAACTTTTCTTTTGTAAAAATATAGTTTTTGAATACGAATACCGTGTGCATTACTTTTGAAATGACCCTTGTAGTACACCTCCAACCTTTTCACCTTTTAGTCCTTCCTCTATACTTCTTTTTCCTAACAAAATGTTACGCCTTAAATAGTATTAAATTTAATTGCGCTCAAAATATACTCGCACACAGACTTTACACATGAATGTACACACGTATGCTAGTAGGTACGGTCTATAAACACGGAAATCGGAATAAATAAGAGTACTATAAAAATAAAGTAAAAAATTATAGTGTGTTGGACGGATAGATAAAAACATTATTTTAATTTCTTTTTCTTTATTAATCATTTTAATGTAAAACGGAACTAAATTATAAAATAACATATAAAAATCGCTGTACTCACTGATTTTCGGATAATCTTATCAGACTACAATCATTTTCGTATCCCCCTTGTTTATTTTGCATGCCGGTGTGTATAATGGAACCAACTGCTACGTCAACATCATTTGAGCATAGGTATTGTAACAAATTTACTACCTCTCTTCCAGCGCTGGACTGTGTTAAATCAAATGTTATATTTTAAAAATAAATAAAAAAAGGAATACAACGAGAATAGTATGTAAAAAAGTAGCTTGCCCAATGCTATTTTGCAGTTCAAAATTACTTTTTGGATACAGCAATAATAGCACCATCTAAAACTTTCTTATGATGTATGTATAAAAAATTTATGTACACAGAACAGTAAGAAAATTGTCAGAAAAAATTTCTACGCTTTGGCAAATCGCGAAAACCCTATTGAACACTTGCATCATTCAAAAGAATCTTCGTTCGCCTAATAAAATTTTCCATGCATAACTTTAAATTTCTCATGACCTCCATGAACGCTTCACTTCCGATATACATCAGTTCCTCGGCCAGAATCGCTGGAACCTCCAAAATTTCGAATTAATCGTATCCATTCGTCTATAATTTTATCTTTGAAAAGAAAAAATAGTTCGGCAATGACATGTTTGATGAAAATACGGTGATTGGTATAGCGGGTAGAAAGTTTTTTACACAAATTAACGGGGACATCACTATAAAGTGAAAACGAACGTGCTTTGAATATTGCGCAGCTAATTGCTTAAAACCTTTCCAAACCTTCGTTTCATTGCACCTTTATGATACTGACTGCTCCTTATACAACCTTCTGATCCAATTTGCTGCTTTAAAAAAATAAAAAATAATGATAAACATTCTTTAAGCGTTATTTTTAAAAACTGCAATATTTTTAGCCTCGACGAATTTTCAGAAATCCACCGGGAACATTGCCCAAAATAATTTCTTCTGTAAATTTTATATTCTTCATTTTCAAACCGTTTGCTTTTCACCTCCATTTGGAAATTCTAATGAAACAGCATTAGCGCACAACGTCCACTAAGCACACTGAGTGAACTAATACTGATGCAAATTATTGTCAGTTATATATAACTTTTTTGAGTACCGTATAACAATAATGGTTTCGCGAAAATTTGGGCTAACTATACATTCATTAACATTTTTAAATAATTCTTTTGAATTTTTTAACATTAATGTTTTTGGTTTAAAAATACAACTATAGCTCATCCAAATATTTAAGTTGGGCGAAAATTAGGTTGTCGTATGAGAAAAAAGATTATCTCACAAAAAAGCAAAAAATTACCGGTATATAATTTTCCTTTAAACTTTACAATTTTAACAATTGAGAGTAACGCAAAATCAATATTATATTAGCCTTTTTTTGTTGTTTTAATTCGTTTTCGAATGTCAAATGCCTCTCAATATTTGTTGATAGAATATTTCAATACCAAAATATACATTCAGTTAATTGCTTTTTGAAAGATGTTCGCATTAATCGGTCAATTAGTGAAAAATATTAAAATGTAAATTCACATTTAAATTTAAAAGCGTAAAAAAACTAATGAATTTAAAAAAATCAAATTACAAAGTCAGAATCTAACGAAATTTTTAGAATTTTGTAACCTTCAAATTCTACCAAAAATTCTAAGAAAACCACTCAGTTTCGATTTTAGTCGAAATCTAATTTTATGTCAGAAAGGCTAGTGCAATAACCTAGTTTTAATTTCACTTCATATGCAAACTCTTTAATATAGAATATAAATGCAATGGCATACCAAAAACGAAAGATATAAAGTTATCTAAATTTTTTGAATCCGCATTTTTACAAAATCTGACGTGAATCACTTGAAAATTACAAATACAATGTCCAAGACCACAGAAAAAGGAACGCGACTGAATTAGTAAGAGCAACGTATGAAAGGAAAGAAAGAAAAAATGACTCAGTTGTACTTTTTACATCCAGAAACTTTCAAAAAGAGAACCGGAAAAAAAAAAATCTGAGTACTTCAGATATAAAAGATAAAACAATCAGTAAAATAGATGATTTGTCGAGGAATAGTATAAACAGAAACACAGGCAGTACCGAGATCGAGTAGGTAAAGAAAACTGTTATTTATTAGCAAATTACTCGGGGAAAAAAAAAGGCAAATAAAAATTTACTGGAGATAAAGGAGATGGAAAGATTGCAAATATTTTAGATTACTGATAACGTAGTTGTGTTAAATAAAGTTTTATAAAATGACTCATAAGTTTTGAAAATAAATACTTGAAAAACAACGAAAGATTACTGTATAAGAAAATGTGAAGAGAGACTAACTAATCAAGTAAAGAAAGACGCAGGCTCGATACGAAAATTTCAAGAAAACGGAATATATTAAAGCGAGAACTGAAGTGATATATGAAGCATGTAATAAGAAGAAAGTTAACAATAAGGTGAACTCAACCTTGACCAATTTTTCGAACTGTTACAAGTGTGAAAATAATGATTGCAGTTTTCAAGATATGAGTCTCAAGATGAAATCCAACCGGTCGGATAATGCTCGAAATCTTGTTACATAAAAAAGGACATTAAAAAAGCAACAGATAACTCATAAAAATAAAAACAAAAAAGTGTCTGAGATGAGGCTGTAGTTAAAAATGTTTTTAACGAAATTTAATGTTGTGTACCCTGTTTACGATATAAATGTAATTTCCTCTGGCGTAAATAAAACCATTTGTGGATTATAAAATATTTATATTGTTATTTACGTTTTTTAATCTTATAATCTGATTTTTCTGTAAGACAGCTTTTATCGTTTTCCTTTTTCTTTTAAACACTTTTTTCAAGATCAAATTATTTACCTTTCGAAAAATAGAGTAACCGAGCCTTTATTCTTAATTCAATTACTATTTACTATAACGCAGTTTTTGTAAGAATTGTAAGAAAAAATAAAATCAATCGTAGTTACAGAACAGTTAGTTATTAAACTAAAATAATAGTAATTTTAATAATAATAATAATAATAAATCATTCATACTACTGACCCAAATATCAATTTTTGTGAACGATGAATAATCGCTAAGTCCAATTGCTTCTCTACAAGCCGCATATTCATTATTAACATAATCAAACCAATGCGGTTTAGAAAACGTTTTAAACACATTTGAATCTCTGGATTCTGCTTTACACCCAATGTTATTAAAATATAAATAGATTATTAAAAAAGTTATCACAAAATTGCAATGAAAAAATTATAAACTTTCATTAAAATTCGGTATAATTAGATATTTTAATGGTATATTACCCTGACTAGATACTTTTTCGAACCAATTGGGACGTTCGTATCCCATAACTTGGCCGAAAACGGCTCCGGCTTCTTTAAGTTTAGGATAAATAGGTGACATCCTCAATTTCCGCCCAGTCCGAAATTCACCAAACGGATACGGTATACTATAATGAATGCCTACAGATAATAATAAATATTCAAAATCTTACCAATATACGTGTTTCAAAAATACTTATTAGTGCATATATAAAAACAATAAGGAAAACATTAATTCAATAATTTTAAAAATTGTAAAAAAAAAAAACAAAAAAATATTCAAAAAAATTAAAATTATACATATATATGTGTATGCATGTGAGAATAAATATACTCGGCCCTTGGGGCCCCGCAAGTCTAGCAAAAGCCATTTCGAAAACTACAAATAATCATTAAAAGTCCGCAGACTAAACCAATAGTAACTAAACAGGCCGCTTAGAAAAAATAGTAAACAAGTTAGCAATCAGTTTATTTCTTTTAATGTTGGCAAAAAATTGTGTCGGTAGAAAATGCAAGAGACCACAATGCCAAATGCCCTAACTCATTTAACTGCATCATCAACATTACCGCTAAACATGATTCCGTAGATCTAGGAATTCAGAAACAGATGACCATTTTTCTTTTTTTTGAAAATAGACTTCCCGGGTTTCCGGATTTTTTCAAATTTTCTCCGACTGGAAAACAATAACTATATAAAAAGAACTATATAATTTTCAAATATTTCGAAATATGTTTTTTATCATACCTCGATGCAAATAAATAATGTCGACAATAAATTCTCAAACTGTATAACTTTTACTTCTCGTCAACACATGGTTATAAAATTAGTTACCGCTTAATCTCATGTTTAACAAAATCCTACAAGATTTTTTATTAACAGTGCAAAGTGTACACACTAGTTTTTAAATCGTTTTTAATATTTTCCAATTCTATACATTACATGGCACGTAGGTATTTCTGCATCTTCTTCGTATTCCCCGACTTTTAATAAATATCCTTGACTTTTCCCGGTTTTTTCAGAAAGTAGCTACCCTCCGAACTTAGTTGCTAAACTATGCTTATAATATTGAAATATTTACTTTTAACTCAGTTCTGACTAAAACAACTACGGCTTAAGAACTGAAAGTGAGCTAGATTGCGTTGATGATAAATGGAAAGGAGAAAGAAAAAACAAACTCTTGTACTTTGTAAAAAAAATTAATTAATAAAATCGAAAAACGAAAAAAAAACTGTATTATTTGAATATGACTAATCACTATAAAATATAATTAATTTCATTTAAACATTTTATTTCTTTTTTATTATTTTTTCTGTTTAATTATTTAACATTTACCACCATTTTCAGTGTTTACAATTCCGTTGTACCTATTAAACGTTAGTCCGGCTAATAGAAACTTCCTAAAAGAAAACTGAATTGCACTTCTAATCATAATTTTATGCTACGGAAAGCTGTGGCCAGGCAAAACAATTTGCAAATTGGTCATAATAATTTCGCGCAAGCAAAGTTGCCAAAGATGTCTAAGATTTAAATAGGAATATGAGCACCCGTGTAAAAATAAATAAATATACCTGGTACTTCTTTACATCTATCACGTAAAAATTTGCTATTGTTATGTAAACTTAAAAATCTGCTAACTTCCAACTCGTACATATCTTTACTTGAATAACCATTTATTATCCATTCAGCCGTTACTTTTCCAACTCCGGGCGCTGCTGAAATGCCTACAGACTTCATTCCAGCTGCTACGTAGTAATTTTGTATCTATAAAAACATATATGTACAGTAAAATCCATAATTATTGCATAAAATAAAAGAACTTTTTTCTCTTTTACTTTGTTACGTAATGAAAATTGTTAAAAGGAATGTTATTTTAAACTAAGAAAATAAAAAAAAATACAGATAATAACCGAAATTCTACAGTAGTGGGCCACTGAAAGTTACCAAAATTAAAATTAAAAAGCACATGTGTGAAAATAAACGTCATAAAAAGATGAAGCACTTCCTTACAGGCGTATTCATTTAAAGCCGTATTACAAAATAATGAAATACTCTAATTTTCCGATCTTACTGTATTACATGTAAACTTAAAGTCTAAAAACGCTATCATTAAAAATACATCTGATATACAATTACTCAAAAGATTTTACAAACTCGATAAATCAACTACACAACTAACGGTATTAGAATAAGACCATCAAAATCGTAAATCGGTCATAACATCAAAAGAAGAAAAAAAATAAACGCGCAATTCTCCAAATAATCGAAAGAGACTAAACTAAGGAAAAACGAAACTCATCGGAGTTCTCTTCAAATTTATTCTTTTTTCAAATTCTCGCAAATAAGCTTATTTATTTTTCTATCGTGAACCAAATCTGTACACCTAACAAAACAATTATAAATGTTCAAATAATCGGAACAAAATATTTACAAAAATATTTTAACTTTACAATCATGTAACGTTCAATTTATTCTATTCTGAGCACCTCAAGAGTTCATAAAAAAGTTACGGGAGTGTTTATCGGCAAAAATAAACAAACTTCATTTAGAAAAGCAATGAAAATTATTGTTTTTTTTTACCTCCTCAATTAAGTAGTGAATACCAACAATTCATTTGTACATCTTGTTGTACAGGTATATAGGCAGCACACTCATGACAATATTTCGCGTACAATTCGAATGTAGATGAAAGACTACATTTGAAATTGACTGGAATCAGCTATTTAATATTTGTACAAGTACAGAGCAGGTGTATACACGGTATAACAAAAAATTAACGAAATTATTCACATTACTAAAGAATTACCTATGGTATCGAATTGAGTTTGCACTATTTTCGATCTTGACCTGCATTCTTACATAGTAGCAAATTAGTACTTGCTCCATCTACTCAATCAATGCGTGAAAGCAGTTAAATATAGGTGTTTTAAAATTCCACCAAAAAAACCCGAATAATACAAAAAATGATTACCACGTTAACATTAATTTTCTTGCGAAACTCAAAAAGTCTGCAACAGAGACTCAACTTCAATAATTGATCAAAATATGAAAAGATTCGGAACGTAACACGAACACCACAGATTCAGAAGAACATGTTCAAACATGAAAAAGATGCACGCAAAACGTGTACCGAAATGTTGTCATACGCACAGAACGTCACAATCCCTAAATATCCTCCATATGCCGACACGCAGAAATATTCTAAGATGTGGAAGCAACGTTTGCAGAAGTGCACGGACTCAGCAGGGACTTATTTTAGTAATTGTACATATTAGGTAAATAAACAAAATTGCAGCATCAGTTTCGTTAATTTGTTATCAGACTATATATGTATGGATATGTATGGATATGGATATGTGTGTATATATATATATATATATATATATATATATATATATATACACATAACATTACGGTGGTATGCATGTTTGCCATAAGTTCACACGCGACTTTTAACGTTTATTTATTTTTAATAATTCTTTTCAAATTCAGAACACCGATATGGCAGTCCGGAATTCTTAAATACTGTTTTTTTGTTTGCCTTTTTTCCTAAACTGATGGCTTATACGTCGAAATGCACTCACATAAAATTAAAAAGTACATAACATTCTAGTCGAAAAAAGATGTGCATTAAAGAAAGCAAAAAAATGATTGCTATCTAAAAAAAAAACCTTTCTTCTTGGCTTTCGTTAGGTCAATGCCGCCCCTCGCTGGTGAGCCCAATGAAAAAAAAAGGTTTTCTTAATCACTTATAAATCAATTAGTGTAATTTCAATAGACCAAAAAAAAAAATTAAAAAAAAGATTAGGCCTGCAAATCGAATTATATTACATTTGTGCGGTAAAAACCTTTAGATAACTTCCATATAATACCCAACCAAAAGTTAAAGATGGAAAACCACATTTTCCATTTAGTTATTTTGACACGGCAATTGCATTTAATCTCTCTTATGCGAATCATTCAATAACCTCAAAACTGCTATCGCAATATAGTCCTTCATTTTATCAAACCGACAAATGTTTTTCCATATAAACTCCAAAAGTATATAAGTAAAGTAACTCCCGTACCTTTAATAGGGCTCGAGGGTTTTAAGATTCATAAATACTAAGCTCAAAGCACTAATGAGAGTAGGGAGGCCAGTTCTCCTTTTCAGAGCGCAATCAAAAAAAAAAAAAAAAAAAAACCCCAAAAAAATACAATAAATATTGTAACAATGTCTACAATGCCCAGTTCTTTCATTAAAAACCAAAAATATAACTATACCACCTCCCGATCTTTTACACAAACGCAAACAGCGTAGAATCACTTAACTAACAGAAAATTTGTATCATTACATCTAACCCGTTGCATAATTAACTAGACAAAACCTATTTTTGTGTTAATATATATTGCATTGGTAACTATTCAAATTTATACTCTTCATATCCAATAAATACAGTCAAAACTACAAACTATTAAACTTGTTTCACATATTTCTGTCATAATACAAGTTCATTCGATCAAAAGCCGACAATTCATTAATTACGCTAAAATTAAGAAATCATGATTTCATAATAGCGCATTTTTGTTTTTGCCACTACTTCCCATTATCACAAACTGTCTCATTACTGTGTTCTATTATAACGATTATAATAGAACAGCACTGAGACGAGTTGTCCGATTAAAAAAAAAAAAAAAAAAACATTCAATTTACAAGGCAAAACACAAAAAAAGTACACACCTAATGCGAGTAAAAATCTTTTAAATACCTCTGTAGTTTCGCCAATGATCCATTTGGAGTCGGCAGAAAAGGTTTCCGGTCCATTCCTCAAATTCTCAATAACTGCATCCTCCAATACCGGTATACGATGCAACATTTGTTCCAATAATATTAGAAAATGATCCCAGTCTGGTGGTAAACTCTGACAAGAAAATGTATCTGAAATCGTAAGAAAAAAACTAAACTGTGAAGTTTTTTTTTCAATTTTTTTTTTATTATTTCAAATAACGCATATAAATTTCTTTAAACAGAGAAAGAAAAATTACATTTTAACGTTTTCTTATCGTTTGCTTAATTATCGAAATTAGCAAAGACGTATAGCAAAAATATTTATGAATCGTTATAAAAAAAAAAAAATAAAATCTCATGTGCAACGGAGATTCGTAAAGTTTCCAAAAATGCAGCAATTTTAAAATTAGTCTTTGGAAGTTAAAATTTTTTTTCATTTATAGCATTCGAAGAACTCTATAAAAAATAATTTAGAAAGTAGCCTTTAAATATGTTCAGTTCCTTACAGCTTTCCAACAGAAAAAGAAAATAAAAGTTTAAAGCCACTATAATCAGAATGGTCAGTTAATTAGATGCTACCACCCGACATACAACTACCATTTATGCAGCATTTATTTTAAACACATTGCATTTGACTATAATATCAGATTCAAAGTAGAAATCAAGAATTTTTCCGATTTGAAACAAATAAAAAGAA
Source organism: Icerya purchasi (assembly GCA_039619475.1). Taxonomy (NCBI): domain Eukaryota; kingdom Metazoa; phylum Arthropoda; class Insecta; order Hemiptera; family Monophlebidae; genus Icerya; species Icerya purchasi. Next base: position 93,809,159 of record CM077115.1, read on the forward strand.
AAAAAGAGTTGTCAGAAGTTTTTAGAAATTCGAAAACATTAATGATCATATTAAACTATTTCCTTTTATTGTATTCGTATCAAATAATTCTTGATTTTTTTTTACTTAGCCTCTCTATGCATTTGTGAAATATAGTTACTACAGTAACACACGAATTATTTAAATCAGTTTCGAGTATACATGAAATAACCGAATGAACTGAAAACCGGAAGTAAACCCGCGATAAAGTAAACTAAAAACTTTAGCCACTGTTAATGATTTTTTCCCAAACAATCGTACCTAATTTATATTCCTATAGCTAATTGTTCATATAAATTATCATTAGCATCTAGAACTATTCCTTTTTAATGTTTACCTTCGTAAATTATTCATTTACCTTAAAATTTATTTCGACGTAATTAACTAACTGCACAGGTGTAATCAATATTGAAATCCAACATGTAATTTAAAACAGGAACTGAGATAATATATTAATCATTCGAATAATCTCATTACTGATTATAAATTATGTTTCTATAGAATTACGAGAAAAAAATGAATGTAAAACCGTATATCCGGTAAAATAATTAATCTACGTTTCAGTTATACCCATTTTCAACACTGCCCGAAACACATGGTACGTAGATAAAAAAAAATTAAAAAATAACATAACCTAGCCACCTTAATATAGATCCCTCATCCGTCTAACATGACCAACCAAAGTAACGTAATTTGCAAAATAACAGATTCATGTATAATCGCCCGACTTATTCGTGCAAAATCATCTGATCCACTATAAAGTAGCGGCCGCCTCTCTTTTTGAATTGCACTTTTAGGTTAGATATTAATTTCATTTTTCATCTAAGAACGCTAAGTGACAGAGAGAAACTTAAACATTTTTGTGTTAGAAGACAGACCTCTGTTACACAAACCAGTGCGACCGTGCAATGTAGATCCGGTTCTTCTCCTTCAGTTTTAAAAACGAACCAAAATATTCAAAAAACGTTCTACATACTCAATAATCATCACTTCACCAACATTTATTTGGTTACTTTGTTGACCGAATGATTCTGAGAATTTAAAGTATTTTGTTTTAGTTACGTTGCTTCTGAACTGAAATGTTTATAGACTTCGTTAACAGCTTTTAACTCATCGATTTCATATCATCGATATTGAGCGCTGCGACTAAATAGTACCTTGTGTACTGCGGCACTAGATACTTTAGTTTTGGTCTTTAGTCTGCCTTCATGAATTTATTGTCTGTCTTGTATTTTTGAATTTTATCTCCAAAACGGTAACACTGAAGCCAAGAAGTGCTCATAATACACATTTGAGTCTTAGTGTAATGTGGCACTTAAAAGTTGACTATGTTCCTTTTAAAATATATTAGCTTTGTCGCTTTAGTGTAAGTTAGATATAATATTTATAACTACTGACATCCAGCCGAATTTAAGAAGCACTTTAAATAAAGTTTTTCAATTAACTCACTAAACGTCGTAGGCAATTCGATACAAAGAAAACAATCAATCCTTTTTGTTCGACCGCTTCCTTTTTTTTTTTTTTTTTTTTTTTTTTGAATCTGCCTCATTGTGAATCTATCATTTCAAAATACAACGATTTTCTGTAACTTTCGATTCAGGAATAATTTTTTCGAAAGAGCGAATCGATTAATAATTATTTTCAACGGCACTTTTTTCGCGACAGGTAACAGTTGTAACGTTTAATCGGTGTTTATGTATTTAGATTCCCCACGAGGGATGCCAAATGTAACGTTTAGGTATTCATTAAGAGCTCTCAGGGACACCACCACGGCCTCTTTATTACCGTGGACGAAAAAAATTTATTAATTTATTATTATTATAAAAATGATATTTAGATTTTATGACGTATATTAATGAAAATTATTTACCTACACCTACCTTTCTTGGACGGTCGACTACTGCAAACTCAATTAATAATTATAAACAAATAAATATATGGCAATAATATAAATAAACAATTGTACGGATCACTGTTTGTCGGCGGTGACATAGCAACACGGTGGATGATGGTTTATCCGTATTCCGGCGGTGATTCCTTTGGTGATGATACGAAAAGCGAATTTGGAATAAACGTTAAACAAACTTTATTAAACTTTACACAATTTACTTTCGCAAAAGGAACTACTAATAATATACTGATCTGACGGGTAATTTAACTATTGCGCGCGGCAAAGGTTATTGTTTTTGCCGGTCCGATTTCTTTTAGACGAGGACCGTCTCCAAAAAACAATTATTTTCTTCACTGACGGTAGTGATCGACTAACTTCCTTTTTTGCCCTATTTTCGCTCATGTTTCTATGAGCTTTTCTTCTTTTGTCTTCGCTTCGATCAATCACCGTTCATTTCATTTACAGGCGGGCATTTCTCCAGTGACCGCGTGACGATGCACTCACCCCCCGACCGACAAACAGGATTTCAATTACGTGCATACTCTCACTCGCACCACGTTTTCGATAATTTCTTAGGTTTATTTTATTATTTTATTTTTTATTATTTTACAACTGTGATGAACACATTACGCGGTAAAATATCACGATAATTGAAACGTAACCGTGCTTAGTCACATTTATTTTTATGTACATTTACTATAGCAGATTTGCAAAAATCTGACGACGAACCATCCCTTTATCACATAGATTTTGCAAATAAAATGAGTCGTTTGACTGATTCTAGTCTACCAAATTTTGAAATTCCTCTCCCGAGGCAACATACCATCCGATGATTCGTTTTTTTTTTTTTTTTCAACAAATTGATGACACGATCAACTTTAGATATATGTGAAGTGTTATTAAATTATGCTGTCGTTAGCAAAACTATCTCGATTAAAAATTTTCATGGCAGTATTCACGGCGTCGTGGTGACAAAATTTCATCTGGCTAATAAAACGCTTACCATCTTTATTCTTTATCGAAGCCAAGTTAATGGCAGATCGCAGATCTATCTCAACTTGAATAGTTCATTCTTGACAGAACAGCATACAATAGTCCGTATCCGCTTCCGTTCCACGTATTGCACACGTAATTTCTACGTCTTGTGTACATCATTCAGGTGTCTGTAATAACGCAATCAATTACATGCCAGAATAATGAGGATGTCTATAGGCCGTTTTCAATTTATTTTCTGAAAGTAAGCGCTGGTTATTGCCAATTCTTACATAGTAAAAAAAAAAAATCGAATAACAAAAGTCCATTTTCGTTTACATGTCCAATTCCACGGAGATAAATCGTCTTCGGTTAAATGCCAGCAAAAGAGCCGGATAATATGATTTTGTTATTCGATGGCGGTGCATTATCAGAAATATCCTAAAAAGCTCACGATAAACTTTTTTTCGCAATTTTCCCTTCGTTTTCAATGTACGATAAAAAAATATAAACATGTAAGTTACAATAAAAGGGACTTGACTTCAAATTTACAATAAATACCATTTGAAAGTTTAAATATCAGATCTTGATGACAAACCAATACCGTATGCGTTATAAACTGGTCGAATAGTTTTCGAAAGAAGGGGTAATAAAATTATCGCAACCCCTTTCAGTTGTTGTCGTGATTGTCCGATTACAAGACCACTTGACTTTCGTCAGGAAGGTCCTAAGTTCGATCCGAGGCGACCACAGAAATTACTACAAATAATCAAATAATCGCTGATAGTCACGTGTGGAAGGCAATAGTAAACATACATATCATCATATACGCGCTAGTTCGTCTATAGGCAGACGCGCTTGGAACACTACATTTGTATAAATAAAAATATTTACAATCAATTCCAAGTGTTTGAATGCACACTCACGTTTTGAATGTAACAGTTGCCACGAACACGCTAAATTCATACAACCAGAACGTACAAATAGGTAGTAGCCTACGTTCAGAAACTGACTATGGCACTACAAAGAAAAAAGTCTTTATTCTAATGACATGTCTGGTGGTGATAGGAACAACGACACCCATATCATATATGGCTGTTATTACGATTTTCATTGTTGAAGAAGATTAGCCAGTTACATACAATAAAAAAGTTCTAACATTCCAGGAAAGTAGCGTTGTATATCTCTTTAGTTGTTTTTCTTTATTTCGACACATAAAAAGCACGCCGACATAAACCAGAGCGGTAATCTGAACAGACAAAAAGATTACGCTTCGTATAGGGGAACACACATTCTCTGGGTCTTGCCAATTTACCGGAGAAAAAAAATAAAAATACAAACGTGTAAGATTACATTTTTCTTTGGCTTCATTTAGAATGACAATAATAGCAAAAAAACTGACTCAAATACTCAATATCACTGATAATTAGGAAGTGTCAAATTTTGTGTAGTATAAACTTTACCGAATTAAGTAAATTACACAACCACCCTTAAAAATATTAGAAAAATGTTCAAATTTTTTTGATCTAGAAGAGCTTGACAATAAAAATTATAATGTCAAAAACCTACTATAGCGATAATGACCGATTTCTTTTTGAACTAACAGTAAGTAATATTTCAAAATTAAATACGTTCACAAAGAATAAAAAAAAAAAGTAATAATAACTCAGCTATAAAATATTGCTCACTATAACGATTGTATAGAAACATTATGACAAAAACTCTAATAGTTTGAAATTTCATTAAAATTATTAAAAAATGTATTTAATTACGGTCAAACAAAGTTCTCTTATTACGTTGCGCCAAAAACACACACGCTGTATACATGTGAAGAAAATATCGACGTTCTACAAAATACGTAATAACACTGAAAAAACTTAACGAAATTAAAATCTGACATGTAGAAGTTAAATGGTTCAAAAGTTAAAATGTGACTGAAATTTTATAGGCAACATTAAAATAACCGTTCTAAAACTTAAACTATACACTAATACATGTTATTATTAAAATATTACACTTTATTCGTGAGAATTGGTCACACTCGTTCGTGTTACACATACCTAGTCGAAAACATAGGTCATTTTTTATTTCGGTCCAAATGTATAACTGTAAAACCAACATGAAATATGACAACGAAATCGATAACGGCTGAAAGATTTCACTCTATTTTACTTTTAACATGAGGTAACTTCAAAAATTAACGTTATTTTCTTAACGCATCATCGAAATACTCATCTAAATCAATTCGCCGACTTACAGACACACAGACACAATTTATCATATAGAACATACAGAACGCACTCATCGCGAAAGAGAATTATACTGCAGAGAAATTTAGCTTTTAATGAAATTATTACAAGTAGTAGTAATTTACAAAAATGAAATGTTATACACAGCAAACTGCATCGCATTTTATTTATTTTTTAATGCCTATTTTAATCTGTTCCATCTATGCCAATATATAAATTAAGACAAGTATAGTTACAGAAAAACTTACAAGCAGTACAACAAAAAAACGGACCTAATCCTATTATTCTCAAAAACTTGTAAAGGAAGTGTTATACACTGTAGTATTAATAGTTTCCAACGTATCATCACTTTTGACATCTTACTAATTTCTATATTTGAAAAACGTAGATAGATAATGCTATTTTTATAGTTATCAGATAAGTTTGTATAAACAAATTCGAAATCTTAATTTATAGATGAGGACGGCAAACTAAAAATATTACGATACTGCGAAAATAAACGGAATTAATAGTAACTACATTAACAAGATCTTATTCCAAAAAAACATACATAAAAAAAATCTTATTCGTCGCTTCCATCAAATATTCCCAATATGAAAATTCGTTAATACGAAGTAATTTCATCGGTCCAATTTTTATTCTCAAGTAAAATTTAGTAAGTTATAAAATTTTAATATCGATAATTTACTCGCCGAAAAAGCACAACTTCCACGATAAATTCTCCGCGCAATGAACCCCCGGGATTGGTAAAGAGTAATTGCGGAAAAATTTGTAAAATTTCAGCAAACACGTACACAAATTAGATGCTCAATGCGTGAGAGATAAACTGCCACTGCAAAATGCTCCACGAAAGGAAAACCAAAATAAATGCTAGATACTGAGTCCAATTTAAACACACGAAAAGGAGCAACACACTACGGAATTACGGATTCAACAATCCCGGGCACGGTAAATGCGCGTGCGGCCGATAATCTGTAAAGCACGAACTAAAATAGGCGATAATAAACTGTCCCAGCCTATTGAAATCGTGCTACCTGAAGCCCGTAATTTCGATTAGTTTTCAATTTAAAATTCAAACACTATTGAAAAGAGACAAATAATTTTTTTTAACAAAGAACTACAGCCTGGAAGCAAATAATTACTACATAATGTTAACAACGGAAACTAGACTTACAGACAAAATGATAACTAGATAATAAATCAGCGACTCGATTTACAACATAATGAACGAAAATCAATTTAAAAAACTAGCAACATATTTCGAAGGAGATCGAATTAATAATTGACTTCCATTTGCCAGAGAAAAATTAAAAACTAAATGTAATCAACGTATTCCGGCCACCCTCTTAAAATAAATTCCGCTGTCGCTTGCTGCGTTGACCGTTTGTGCAATTAAACACACGCATTACCCGAGCCGATACATACTTCTGCTGCTAGCCGAATCAAAAACGACTGCTTCAGAATCAACGTCTGCATCTACAAGCACGCATATACTCATAATTTCCGAATATCGAAATTTAATAGATTTTAACAATGGATGGCCCGGTCGTAATGACCCGATTTGTGCACTGTTCAATGACCTCTTATACAATGACAATAATATATCTTTACATAAAATCTATCTGATATTTAATACGTGTTTGTTAATTCACCTCTAATTAACCGAAGCGCAACACCAAATACACACAATTTTTCGTAATAAATGAAATGATTCTGAATTCTGAACCAACTAGCCATTTCAACTCGTGAAAGACACAATTGTTGATGTGAAAAAGGCCAACATCAGCTCTAATCGCGCTTTCATTTGGGGGAGATAAACTAAAGTCCTTAGATAAAAATATATCAGGACCTGAAAAGATTTATCAATTGATAATAGAAATGTTTTAGCTTTTTAGAACTTCATTATCTTCTGTCTTTATGCATGTCAAAAAAAAATAACTTGATAAGTAGTGATACTTCAAATTTTGAAAACTACTGGCAAACACTAATGGAATCCGACACCGTCGTATCTAACGATTGTTACTTTAATTTTCACAATAGTTCGGTTCCAGTATATGAGAAAACTTAATGAAACATTATAAATAAAAAGATGTAAAAAAAATTAAAACAAAATTTCGTCACAAAATACGTGCTTTTAATAAATGAATACACCGTATAACTGCAAAAACGTCTAGACTTTCTCTCTCTGCTCTTTTACTTTTAGTGAAGTGTTTCATTTTGAGAAAGAAAGTTACTCTTCGAGGTACGAGCATTATAAAATATTTTTATTGTAACACATTTTAAGTAATCTTAGATTCGTGCTAAAATGTATATTCTAGCATATCATTATAAGAAACCTTTTTTTTTTTTTTTTACTTTCATAGACAAAAATGTACAATCTCAATACACATGGAATACAATTCAAAAATGATTATACATATATTCTTAGTCATGGACGGCGCTTTTGTACATATTATAACGAATTAACTGCAGTTTTATCTGTTACCTTGTAGAAAATGGAATTTTTTCTCCTGTAATATCAAAATTCAAACAGATATGTATTTACCTGAACCGCTGAAAACAGAACAACTCGAATAAATGAAACATAATCGAATTAAACTGTTCTGATGACCCGAAACAATTAACAATGATATCCTTCTTTGACCAGACTGTAAACTGTTGAAGAATTATGTCTGAACTCCTTAATAGCACAACACACCAATAATACAGATACATGCAAAAAACATTAAATGAATCGAAACAGATATGTACTTTTTTTTTTTCAACATGTCCTTTTTAACGTACCCGGTATATTAACATCTTCATACGCCGGTTTCGCCTCTGGTTCAAAGCCACCCGCCAATAAACCACCATCTTTTTCTCGAAAATAAACATAACCATCTTGATCACGAACCACTGTAAATTAAAAAATACATATTTATCAATAGCATTTCGAATCAAGAATATAATCGAAATCTCCGATTGGAATGATTACATTATAATTGTTTAATCACCAAGTGAGGTTATGAATTGAACAAAAATAATTGAAACTCCGGAATTCCGAGATAAAATTAATCCTTTAAAATAATCCACCTACAATAAATAAACTTGAAAAATAAAGAAGCTGCTGCAACCACGCGAAATCATAAAACATTCGTATTTCAAAATTCACAATACAAAAATCCGATTATATTGAGAGTAAAATATAAATGAGAAGAAAAAAAAACAAATTCCACGATATCATCTACTTATTACCATATTTTTTTCAATAAAAAAAGATTTTTTTTATGTTTCTTTTTTTTTTGGCGTTACTTAAAAGCACTCGTTTGCCAAAAACTGGTGGTTACAGGTTCAAAACCGATCCCGTTCCAGACAAGCCACTTTCAGACCTCTCCAGATTGAAATCGAAATGAGTATCACAGAAGTAGTATCTGGAGAAGTGAAAGCGGATCTCAAGAGAAATGAACTGCTTCGGTACTCTCTTCAGTTCTATGAATATTATCCTTGTAATTTTTGATAACATGTGAACTTATGGGAATCACTTTATACTACGTTGAAAAACCCTGACGAAAGTTCCACAATAGGAAATATATTTACCAATTTCGCAAAAACGCGCTACAAGTGACAGTGGTAAAATATGGCAGAGTATTAGAATACAATAAAAAAGTAATCGAGTTAATTAGAAACAGGTGTCCAATATTTAAAATGCATTTATACAATTTTACCGTGTTGATCATCAAAATTTGCTTAATTCCTAGATATTACGCTCACAAGACGCCGATGAAAATACAATATCTTTATCAATAAACTTTATTCAAAAAAATCAAAATAATCATAGTTTCTCGTAATTTTTAATAAAATTAATTTAAAATATAAGGATTTGTTATTACATGTTTTTTTTTGCTTAAATTTATTATTTTCGAAATATTTTTTAATTAATTTAAACGGAATTTTAAAATTTTCCCAGTACAAAAAGAAAAAAATTTCTCTCTAAAGACAAATTTCAACTATCACAATCAGTTAGCTTTTCTCGATGAAATAAATGAATACAAAGTCTGCAAGGAAAAAGGAAACTAGTTCATCAAAGTAAAAAGTTTGCACTTAAAAGTTTAAATTGTTTAATCAAATTGAAAATCAAAATTATTTTCAAGCATTAAAATATTGGTGAACAACATACATGGGATAAGTAGCGCATAAGAATGTATTCACTGAAAAATTGAAATTAATGAAACTATAGTGGTTGGTTTTAGGTTTTTACAGAAAGCAATATTTTAATATTTTAAAACAAAATTCAATTTAAAAGAAAACTAAAAATAAAATTATAAAGCAATAATATATTCTAAAACGGTTTTAACGAAAAGAAAATTAATCTATAAATTTTATTATTTGTAAACAATTGTAAAAGTACTGATTTTCACATTTAGTTCCACATACTATATTTGTAAGCAAATACTTTTCAGAATGAAATAACATAAAGCATGAATTTTAGCCAAACATTTAACACACGTGAGATACACAATTTTATTCCATTTTTCACATTTTGTTTTTTATTTTTCAAGCTTAGTACATTTCATTTTTTTTAATACTCTTTAAGAACATATAGTTGTCTCGACACATATCTATCAAAAAAAAATAGTGCTATAAAATTGAAAACCCCCTTATACGTTCACATTTTCTATACTAATAGTCGAAAAAATAATGCAACTGACGTTACAATATTTTCATCAATTTGCCACAAAAAGTTTAATAACCTCTTCTCAACATTCCGCGATGTAAATAATTCCACGTACATAGACAGTGAATTTTACTCGTCATTTAATAAAGTTATTGTACCCAGTTATTAAGTAGACTTGTTTTATACAAAATGTTTAAACAAATAATTATTTTACTATAGGCATTTTACTCTTTCAAACATTGTACTCGATACTACAGACATATTAAAAAAAAATACAAATCATGAATAATAAAATATCAAAAAATGTTTTTTAAAAACCATTCAAAATTCGTAAAAAAATAAATAATACATCTGGAAATCTCACTACATAATATTTTAAATATAATTATACAGCATATAAAATTAGAAAAAGCCCATTCAAAACCTCTCTCTACACGCAGATACGCACACAAAAAGAGCAACCAAAAACAAATAAATATAAAATAAAAATAACGCAGAATTTATTGAAGAAGAAAAGATACATAATAGTAAAAACTTCTATATAATAATAAAGTAAAGAATAATGATGATGATGATGATGAGAATAAGAATGAAAATGATAATGATAATAATAATAATAATAATAATAGTATTAAAGTAACAGTAATAGTAATAGTAATAGTAATAGTAATAGTAATAATAATAATAATAATCAAAGCATTAATTTAATAAAAAATTATAACTGAAAATGTACAAAATCAAATTAATAACTAATTTCATACCTGGCATTTGAAAATTTAACGAAGGAATAGGTTTCGTTTTAAGATAGTAATGCTCTACCGCGTGTACTGGAACTTTAACAACAGGTTGACTCAATTGTCCAATTTTTCTAGCCCACGAACCGCCAGAATTAATGAAATAGTCACATTCGATGGCTCCTAAAGACGTTTCAACCGCTCTGATGCGACCATTTTTACTTATTATCTGTTTGACCGGACATTCTTCAAACACCTGAACACCTACACTATCGTTCAAAAATTATAATAGATTAATTAAAAATACACGTGTTTCCGACGCATGGAATTTATTCTATGTACGTAAGCTAACTCAAAACATTATCATCGATTCATAATTATCTTCAAATAAATCCAAATGCATTTGGCATTTATTAACAACTTTTAAGTAATATTAAAATGTAATTTACACAAATACGTACATAAAAGAAACAATCAGTAAAAAATAATTAGGATGCAGAAACATTTTATATAATTTTTCAACTAAATCCTCTAAATCAGTGTCTTTCAAAGTGTGGGTCGCGACCGCCTGGGGGATCGCAAACGAAACATAAGGGGGTCGCCGATTACAAATAAATTGAAAAAAAACACGAATAAAATTGAATGATTTATTAAAAATTAAAAACAACACAAATTCAAGTATAAAATGTTTTTAATTAATTATCATTAATTAATTATTAGTGAGATGGGTGTGCCTGTTTTTTTTTTACCAATTTGTTAAAACGTGGTTGTATTTTTGATGTGCAAACGATTAAGTCCTTTTCTAATTCCATTCTGTTTCTATATTTATTTTTTAAATGTACCATTGATGAGAACGTTAATTCGCACATGTAGGATGTCGAAAATGGTACTAATAAACTCAGAGCTTCCCTAGCAAGTTCTGGGTATTTTTCTTATCGTCTCAAACGGAATTCATTAATCTTCTGTGAATTAAATTCCATTTTAAGCATCCCGTCAGACGCAAGATCTATGAGTTTTTCTTTCATCGTTGTAGGAAGTTTAACTAGTTCTAATGGCTTTTCCATAAATGGATTAAGGATCAATCTTTGTCCATTATCATCTTCAGATTTGGTTTCTGGAAAGTAATGTAATAGTTGGTCTTTCAAATTTTGCAATCCTACAATCATATTAAAAATTTCAACGTCAATTTTCACTGATTGATCACTTGAGATCTCTTCAATAATTTGCTCAACACAAGGAAATGACTCAAACACATTTTTCTTCATGGAAGTTATCCGTAAACGAATTTTTTAAACGAACACACTGATTTTATCCTTAGCCGTTAGAATTATGTGTGCTATAATCGTGTTTATGAACTCACTAAACACACAGAGACACAAGTGCGGATGGAGCACGATGTTTTTCTCCCTTATTGTGATGTTATTGACTTTATTGTTATTGTAAACAACATTTCTGATAATTTCTGGATCTGTTTTTGGAATTTTTTGTTACTACTGTCACGTTTTTGAAACTAAAAACTATCTTCTCTGAAGCAATTATTTTTGTGTTTGTAAATCTCCGTTGGTTCTTTGATAAGTCGTTTGATGGTTTTACTTTCTGCACTTGGCATATTTGCATTTTCCTAATCGATTCATTTTTTGCAATTTTCTACATTTAAGATCCAGTTTGTTGTGGGTATGCTGTTGAAAAGTGATATCACATGAAAACTCACCCATTGTCAGTTGTTCAATTGCAGTGATATGAGTTTCGTGACAAAAGATGCAGTACCACCTACAAATAGTGCGAGTTTTTTGGCTAACCATTTGGACAGCTCGTAAGTAGGCGAGTCAGTACTGGCAAAGAAGGGAATACCTCCTGTATTTTTTGACAGGCCATAAAAGTTCGGTATTTTTGGATCACTTTGTAGGAACGATTTCTTTGTTAAATCCGTTTCGGTTAATAATAACAAAAATAATAACCGGGTAACCGAAAGACAAAATATAATAATTAATAATACAAGGTTCAAAATGAAAAACTTACTCAATTAACAACGTTGAATACATAATCAAGTTAATTCAGTAAGTTTCTCATTTTGAACCCTATATTATTAATTATTATATTTCTTCTTTCGGTTACCCAGTTATTTGTTTGAACATCCGAATCTGTTTTATTTAATAATTCTTTGACTTTCTTGTACTTTAAAGTTGCCTCAGTTTTTTGTGTTATCGACAAGACATATAACGGCCATCTATTGGTGACCAATAAGACACTTGACAAAGGTAAAATATATTTAGCTCTTATATAAAATAATTATTGTTAAATGTTTGTGATGTGGGGGCCGCAAGATTTATTCCGATTATAGGGGGGGGTCGTGGCATGGAAAAGTTTGAAAAACACTGCTCTACATAATAGCGTACAATAACATGTAAACTTAGTCTCATATAGAAAAAATTATTCATCACATAAAAAATACCTATTCATACTTGAACAAATGTTTAAACACGGTGGCCACCGAAATATAATTTTTAATATCCCGGTTTGTTCCCGATCCAATCCTCCCGATTTCCTGGTTACTAAAATTGTACAAAAATTTACACGAACATATTCCCACTTGTATAATAACAAACCCAACAAATTGAAGCGAAAACAAATATCAGTAGAAACAAAAAAATTGCAAATTAAATTTATTAGTTTTTTGAAGTTGTTTTATTCACTTTTTAAATATTTTACCGTTTTCAATGACCACTAATTCACTTATTGTTACAAAAGTTAATAATAAAGTTATAACAGATTAAATGCAGTACCCCTTCCCTATTTAAACAGTTCTAACTTATAAAATTTATTTGACGTCTAATATTTAGATTTGTAATCATTCACGCTGAATTCAAGGGGTTTACGGAGCTTTTACCCCTCCAAAAGTTTTACTGAGAGAGTTCAGCCCTCCCAATAAACTGACATGCACATTAAAAAGAATTTTTATGCTTTGCTTAAAATTTGAACTAATATGTATTGACAATAAATATAAACATTACTCATTATGAAAATAAACCTGCCGTTATAGAAAAAGTATTTTAACCAAAAAAACAGAGGCAAATTTTAAAAAAAAGTTTATACAAATAAAAAAGAACTTCGTAATTTATTATTAAGTAAAGTATAATAAAAAATGCATTCATTTTTCGCTTCAAATAATTTTTTTTATTAAAACTACTGTTTGGCTATTTTTACTTCCTTTCCCGTTTTACAAGAAAATTCCCGGTTTTTCCGGTTGCGTGCCCATCCGGTTAAAAGTACAAAATTAACAGCGTGTTTGCGTTGTGTGCATGGGGAGAGGTATATATATAAGTAATGATCACCTTTATTCTTTGCAATTTCAAGAAATGTAAGGCATATTTTTAAACCGTCTCCGACGCCATCATCAGGTATCCATAGTGCACCCTTTACATCATCCACACGAAGGAGCGGGCATAATTCTTTGACTTTTTCTGAACTTATTATATCACATTCAATATTCCACGATCTATTAAAATATAGCAATTTACCGGTTAGATACATCGAAATAATTATATATAAGGTAATTTGTTTTAACCAGTCCAAAAAAAAATAAATGAATAATACAGAGTATAAATTTTTAATTAAAGATTCTCATTTTAAATGCATTTAGGACAAAAGTAGAATTTTCATACAAGATAACTGATTAAAATAATTTCAACTTAATTTATTAAAAAATGATAAATCAAAAAGATAACAAATTGAAGGAAAAAAGAATTAAAAAGTTGAAAATTAAATATTAGCAGAAAACATGAAGTTTTTTATACACTTCATATTTTGCTCCGATAAATCAGTAAAAGCAATACCTAAGTAAAAAAACTAAATAACTTTAAATGAATGGTTATATGTATTTTAATGTTCGAATTATCACTTTAATTAGTACAATTGAAAGATTTTGAACTTGTAATGCTTTTTAAAATACTCGCAATATATCAACTCCTTCTCCTTAATCGAGGTTTGATAGTTATGCAGATACGCATAATTCTTATGAACTTATAATTTCCATTGAAATAATAAAATAACCAAAAATTACGTTTATTCTTTAATTTTGCAACTAAAAACAACAAAACCAATGCATTATTTACCATTAATTAGAACATATTTCTATAAATTATAAAATTCAATGTTAAAACTATTTAACAACACTCTCTGCAGAAACAAAGATTAAATTTTAACATTTGTATACACAAAATTATAAACAAGTATTTTTACATTTTATGAAATCGTTAGAATTATTCTCATGTAATGCGTACAGTAAAATATACGAAAACGTGTAATTTTTAATATTTATTATTAGATCAATAAATTATTCTAAAAGTTGTTTACAAATGATCATCAGTGAGATTAGATAATGAATAGAAATATTTCTGAAATTTTTTGTTTTTTGTCAAATCTGTACTTTTTTTTTTTTATAAAATTATCTGATTCGATAAATATTTAACGTCTTTGAACCTCCCTTATTTTTTTTTTCTATACTCTTTAACTAATTTATTCCTAAGTTAGCTTCCTCATAATAAATATATCATACTTCTTTCAGAGGTAATATTTTCATGAATTTCTATGTAATTTAATATAAACTATCATAAGTTAAAATGCGTCTAAAACTACACTAAATAACAGATATGAAATATTACGGGTAATATTAATTAGTGTTTCATAAACTCTCATACATATCTGTTATTTTTTAAATAAGCAATATTTTCCAGTACAAGTTTTTTTTGTCATGTTCGCTTAAATATTTTGAACGATAACAAACCGGAATGGAACGTATCAGAAGTTACCCGATGTCGTGAGATAGTTTATTAACGAAAAATGTGATTATATTTCTCGTTATAGCAATCATTCCTGAATATGCACATAGTTTGTTAGACTTTTAATTAAAAAATTTACTTTATTTGATTTATTGTTAATTATGAAAACCATTAACCTCTTTTAAATAAAAAAGTATTTATTTAATTAACATTATAACGCATTTATGAAAAGATAAGTTATAAAAATACTTCAGAAAATTATATTTCAAATAGCCAAAAAATTTATCAAGTCAAATTTTTATTTTGGAACTCTAACATGGTAATAAATAGGGTTCGAATTCTGCATATAATCTAAATTTTTTTTGCTTGCAGCTAACGCTTCCATATTTCGTATCTGGGCGTTTCAAGGGTTAAAGATTCGAAATACACTAATTTAATAATACATACAAATGCATCTTTTGAACGTTTCGTGTATATTTTTCATATTTTGAGGATTTTTGTATATTTTTCCTAATTATACATAAAGAAAACACGCAAACGCACCCAATTATATATTGGAAACGATAAGGTCGGAGCAAAAGCCTGCAATCTTTAACTTTACTAAAAAAAACAGGTTTATCTTTCTTTTATTTTTTGTCAAGTCTGTTCGATGATAGCCTCTGCCGCGTATTTATAAAACCAAAAAAAAAAAAATAACAAAACAATTTCCTTATCAGTTGTGCGACTATTATTGTTGTCCTCTTTACAAATAGAATATCTTTCTGAAAAAAAAAATCCTTTTTATCTTCTTTATAAATGAAATGAATTTAAACAGAGTATTTCCTTTCCGAAGTTTTAGGATTTTTAAATTTATATTGTTAATTGCCTGAGATGAACAATAATGTGGGAAAACAAAAATCATTATTTTTCACACTAGTATCTGATTGACCGCTAGTTAATATATATATATATATATATATATAAACTCGGCCATTTTGCCATCGCAAGGGGCTGTGCCCCTTGACCCCTCTTGCTTTCATTTCAGTCTCTTTCTCTTCTATACTTTGTATAAAATGATCAAAATTTACAACGTAATTCTTACTGGTATCAACACAAAAAAAAAATAACATAACCACAAAAATCTTATTCTAACATTTAGCTTTCATTATATAAAATTAAGACATTTTTTCATTACATATTTCATTACATAAAATTGTGACATTTTTTAAATAACAATAACAAAAATCCTATAAAATATAACAAATGTTGCATAAAATTGGGACATTTTTTCGAATGGGGAAGAATTACGTTGTAATTAATATATATATATATATACTTACACAGCTTGTGGCGCAAATTTGATCTAGACATGCTGTCCTCAATATCTTGCAGATCATTTGCAGTTTCGATTCAATCAGATGAAGTATTAGATGAAAATGAAATTTCTTACACTCCTTTTGAAGTGACCGCATTTAAATAATTTTTGTGTTGAAAATGTAGAAAAAGTTCTTATTGTTAAATTTAAATTTAAAATTTAATGTTTTTTTAAATATAAATTAATGCAATAGAAGAAAATGCAGCATGTTAATAAAAATTTGGGGCAATAAACAAAGAATTTTATTTTATTCCTTTAATAAACATCATCTATTATGAAATTTTTAATGTATATTTTCGTACACGTTTTAGCCTTTCATGCATATTTTTAGTGTATATTTCGTGGTTTTTGGGGCATATAAATCTGAACCCCTAGTAATAAATCATTTATTCTTTATTATAAATAAATTATTTGAAAATATTTAAAAAGAAACTGTCATCCAATAAACTTCACCTATTACAACAAGCCGTTATGCAGTAAAGTAAAATAAAAATAATTAATGCAAGAATAATTTAAAGACCTCATACATAAAAATTACGAATACTCTGCGTATCAAGAAATAAAATATAAATAGCCCCACTAACCAATTATCAGTTAGTGATAACTACAACAAATATTTATAATATCGAGTACACTAATAACACAGATGTTAACTACTGAACTAGTATACTCCAAAAATTAAAGAAAACTAAGTTAGCTAATAATAAACTCTAAAATCCTCAAATAAGTCTTCTAATTACTTGACTAGTTAGCAACAATTACCATGACACTAAAAATCCAATTATGTCTACGTAAAGCACAAAATAAAAAGATGAACCGCACACAAACAAGTCGTAATACTTCCTAAAACAAAAATTCAACAAATTCCTTAACGCATTAAAATTATTAATGTACATTTAGTACATTTAATTAATAAAAAAAAAAACAATTTTTACTATAAAATGTTTAAGAATTACACTGATATAGCTTTCATTCGACGAAAAAGTGTCATTCGATCCGTTGTTCGGGCAACACATAAACTGCCGCATTGCTTCCAGCCGATGTCATATCCTTCTTGCGCTAATTGTTTATACAGCTTAATACTGGACTGACATAAATTAACCTGAACTAACGACGGTTTAAAAACACCAACTAATCCAGACGCGTGCCAAGTTGATCCACATCCTATTCTGTTTAAATAAAAATTTTTAATACACAACTATCAAATTTACATTAAAAAACACAAGTAAATAAAATCTTAAGTATGTCATTCAATCCAACATAAAAATAATCGGTTGCTGTTTGTAACGTACCTTCCTTGTTCTAACACAACTGTTTTGGAGCCCCAACCGAGTTCAGCTAAATGATAAGCTACTGATGCACCAGTAACTCCACCACCGCAAATTACTACTTTGGCACTCCTTGGGATATTTGTCGAAGCATTCAAAGAATAACTCAAATACGGATAAACTAATAACCGTCTGTCGTTATGTGTTTTAGGATATAAAACATTAATATTTCTTTTTATCATTTTTACTTTAACATATCATAAAACATCGATAAAATTATATGCAAAATATAAAAAGCCATCGAACTGAACTCTTATAAAAATACATTTTACACATTTTAAAGCAATCACCTTTACTACAACACATTCTGTTTACCTCCTAATAAAAATGACAATCCGAAGATTAAGTTCGATCAGCGGCAGTATACTCTGATAAAACAAAATCGATATTTAGCGATTAGCGATAATTGCGACGGTGTTTATTCCATCAGAAATTGAAATTAATACAAATTATTTGTACCTCTGTATAATACTAACTTTTCATTTTCTGCTGTTGTTTATCTACTTTTTATTAGTGCTGGGTTAAAATATATTTATATAGTTTTGTGTGTAAATTTTCAACGCTTATGTATTAGAGGTGTGTAACTCAGTACTGATTCGAATCAAAAATTCGAATCTTTCTACTGATTCTATAGATTCGAAACAGTAATATGAATAAAGATAACTCAGTAACTCAGTAACTCTTTTGACTCACTAATTCAGTAGTCTACAGAATTAAAACAAATTGTCCTGTGATCTATGATTATAACAGATGTTTAATTTACAAAGAAATTTTAATTTACAAAACAACAACTAATAAGAATTTTCTAAGTGCTTTAATAATTACTACTTTGCTGTATTAGTCTCAAAAAAACTGAACAAATTTAGAATTTGTTGTTAAAACAATTAAAACAGCCTGTTAATTAGCTTCTAATTCCAAATATGAAGTTGTTTAACTTCAAACACTTGCTTTAACGATCCGTTTTTTTTATCTGCATATTTAACACCTTCAAATATATAAAATAATTATTACTTAATATATAAATATATTACAGAATTAAATATTTCACAAGTTTTATAAAATATTAGATTTGTTGTTTTCTAACAAAATTTTTACAAACTTCCTTACTTCCAGTGATAATTAGAATTTGTTATAGAAATTAACTTTACCACTCAAAATACTGTGTATTAGTAACTAAAGTTCATTTTAGTTAATGTTAAAATTATTCAAAATTCAGAATATAATAAAATATTTCTTTAGTTTTAAACATTCCTTTGCAATTACAGTTTCATAACTAACTAAACATCATAATTAGTTTTTTTAAATTCTACTTCTAATTTTGTTTGTATTACATTTTTTCAATCTTTCGTTATTTATAAAGAAAGTTCTTTAAAAAAGGAATACGTCGCTAAAGTTTAATTCATCGCTTTTATTTTTTCTACAAATGTTAATTTAAATGATATACAGTAGCTTTTATAATAAAAACAAATTTGACACAAAGTATAAATTAATACAATTATAATTAATAATACTACCAGTTATTTTTCTTATTTATTTTTACACAATAAACGATACTAACCATTAACTTTAGCCAATTTACACGTTTCTCTGTAATACTGCATAATATGTTTATTTTAAAAAAAATGATACCCTTTATTAAAATGTAAACAAAAATGACTTCTAAACCTGTCAGCTGAAAACCCTATAATTGCAACTGCTTGAGAATAATTTCGGCTATCATCATACGCTTCTTTATCGTTTCATTGTCGTGAATGTAAATCACTCAGTGAATAATTCAGAGTTAAATGTTTTAATTGATTTACTGAGTCAACTGAGTTACTGAGTCAACTGAGTTACTGAGTCAACTGAGTTACTGAGTTACTGAGTTACTGATTGTATACAATCAATTTACTGAGTCAGATTCAAAAGAGGAGTTACTTTTCCCATCTCTATTATGTATACTTCAATCCTTTGAAAATTGAAAACAAAGTTTTTGGCAAAGTAAATTTATTTTAACATTCTGGCAGTAACAAAAAATAAAATAAATAAAAGAGCATTTTTGTATTATAAGAAAGTTAATACTTATTTGTGTGTTTATGACAATAAAAATAAGCAAAATAAAAAAGTTGTATTATTAGCTAATAATTCTATTATGTAGAACATTTTAGTCTATATTGTTTATATCATAGATACTTGTTACATAAATTCTATACATTTATTTGTAATTTATAATTAATGCATGAAAGATACTAGATAGTTTACAAAAAAGTGAAAAAATAATATAAACAAATAAAAAATAGAAAAATTAATCATTCAAAATGTGGTAAATCATAGGTGGGCAATTGACATATTTGCAAATAATATTTTCATCCAAATTTGTACCACCTTTATGATTACAGTCTTTTGAACAGAACAGAACGTATATTTAGCTAAGTACAGTGATACAGTATTTATAAACAAAAATGCGTACCAGCTCAAAAGAGACTTAATCGTATTACATTAGTGTGATAAAATAGAACATTTATGTATTGTTAACAAAAATATAAATACTATACAAAAAAAATACAAAGGGCAAAAAAAAGTATAACAAAAAACCCAAAATGATCAAAAATTACAACCAATTGGTACCATTGAAAACATTACAATTAACAGTCTAGAAATATCACTAACTAAATTGTGTTTAATCCGACGATGCTTATTTTTAACGTATGTACATCCGGGTTAGTTGCTCGGAATTATAATCGCCTATATTCCTGATAAGCATATTGCTATGGTAGGAACAGCCATGAAAAATTTTTTTTACTGTATTAATTATAAAATCTTTTACATAAGGCAATTGTAACTAATTATGTGTATTATCTATTTTAGTCCAGCGGGGAACGTTTAAAATACACCGACAACGCCTATTTTGTAGTAATTTAAATTAATTAAAATCGAAGTTTGAAATGGAGCACCAACTGAAGTTGAGTAAGCTAGTATTGGTCTAATAATACTTTTATAGATAATAAGCTTGTTTGCAGTGTTTAAGTAAGATCTCCGATTGATAATTGGGTACAAAGCTGCAATGGTTCTATTTGTTTTCGCTTCAGCGTATTTTAAGTGTTCCTTAAAAGATAATCTTTTATCTAGAATTACACCAAGATATCGAACATAATTAGCCCATCTAATCCTGGTGCCATTAATAATCATTTGCCTTAGAGGGATGGGATATCTACGAGTAAAAAGTATAACTTCTGTTTTAGCTAGATTAATTTCAATTTTTCATTTTTCCAAAAATTTTAAAACCCAAAAACTGTGCAGCTGTAGACGATTACAAATGGTAGACGTTCTATACGAGCTACAGTATATAGCCGTATCATCAGCATATTAAGCTAAACTCGTGTGTTGCAACTTAGGGAGATCGGACAAGTAGACTGAAAAGAGAAAAGGCCCCAGCACACACACTACCTTGAGGAACTCCTGCGACGGCAGTTTTGGTCATTGATTTACCATCTTGTAATGAAACGTAAAAAGTTCTATTGCGTAAGTAACTTCTAATTAATTTGATTAGATATTTCGGAAAATTATATTTTAACATTTTGTAAATCAGCCCATCGTGCCAGGTCGTGTCAAATGCGTTTGCAATGTCAAATAGAATTAATCCAGTGTGTTCGTTTATATTAAAGTTGTGCGTGACATGATCAGTGATCTTAGCAACTTGATGTGTAGTAGAATAACCTGGTCTGAAACCAAATTGTTCCACTGGAAGTATGTTACTACTATCGGCGAAATTACGAAGCCTGTGTAGCATAAATTTTTCGGCTATTTTGCTTAAATTGCTAAGTAAACTAATGGGTCGTATATTATTCACTTGGGAAGATTCTTTGCCTGTTTTAGGTAGCGCAATGATTTCGGCTACTTTCCAGAACTTTGGAAAATAGCCGAACCACATTGTAGCATTAATTATGTGCGTTAACTCTAGTACCCCCTTCCGAGGAATCTTATTTAAGATTTTTGCCGGGATATTATCATCACCACAAAAGTTTTTTGCTTTAGATTTCTTGAGGTACCTAAATATTTCAGCAGGTGAGGCAGGACAAAACTCAGAATGAAAAATACGAAAACCTGTAATGTTATTGAAATCGGAACTAGTTAGTAAACGTTTTACTGTATTAGTAACTAAATTATTTTGATATGTAGACGCAAGACGCGTGCTCGTTTTATGAATATTTGAGTAATACTCGGCTAACAACTCCGCTTTTGCTTGATCCTTATAAACATACGTGTTAAGATCAGAATCAAATAGCGGTGGAATCACCCCATAGCTCTTACTATACCGCGAACATACTTTCCATAAACTTTTATCTTGTGTATTAACATTCGTCAGAAATTTTTGAAATTTATCATTTTTGGTTTTTCTAAGTACAGATCTGACTATTTTTGTTAAGAATTTGATTACAGGTTTCAGATAACCAATATTAGAGTGAAATCGGTATTTTGGATAAATCCTCCGAACATAGTTTTTAAGTTTAATTATATTACGGACAAAACTCAGAACATAAACTTGCGGGAACATCCGACACGTCTTTTTTGGTATAAATAGATTAATACTGTCAGTAATTAATTTAGTAAAGTTATTCAACCTGCTATCAATATCAGAATTATCTTTAATTGGTTGATTTAAATTAATACTATCTGAGATATATTTTTTAAAACTATCCAAATCCGCATTATTAAAGTCTAGATACGACCTACTATTTAAGAGCGGTTTTACATTATTAATAATCGTAAAAATTGGTTTATGATCAGAGATAAGATGATCAAACGTAACGGGGAGTTTTGCACTAACATTTTTTGCTACAATTAGATCTAAAACACTGCATCAAAGCTGATTTGAAGAAGGAAAGTAAGTAGGTTCCCGAGGAGCCATTATTTGAAAATTATCCCGAATGGACATATTGAATAATATATTACCTGCTAAATTGTTGTTGGAGCAACCCCATATTCTACTTTTAGCATTTAGATCGCCAACTAAAATAACCTTTGGATGTAAGTTAAGAAGTGATCTAATGTCATCACCAAATTTTTGTGTAAATCTAGGTGGCTTATATACGGCGCAAACAACAAACGAGTTTAAATTTTGATTAACATGACATAAAAAATCAGAATATATTTCAACAGCAATGCATTGTACGTGCATTACACGAGGTAAACGCAGTAAGACATGTTTAACATTATTGTTTATAATTAATACTATTCCACCACTTCTACGACTAACATCTTCTCTATACAATTTGAAACCAGGAAATTTAAGGTTATATGAAGAGTGAAATTTGGTTTCGGAAAGGGCAGTTATGTGAATCTGGTTGTTGCAAATAAATTCATACAATTCCTCATACTTATTAGCGATTGAGTTACAATTCCAAGCAACTAGTCGTATCCCGTTATTATTGACAATCATTAGTCACAATTAAAAATAATTCTTACTTATAATTTCCATAACCTTACCGATTACACTAAAAATACTCTTTTGATGCATGCCATTAAATTCATTTAATATGAGTTTAATTACACGGAAAAGTTTATTTACATTAATATTTCTAAATTTATTTAATAACGAGAAAAAATTCGAAAAATGATCAGGTTCAGAGTTATCCGGACTATTATGTCTAGTCACCTGCGCATAAGATCTTTATGGAAATTTGCCTGCATTGGAAGGACAAGTCTTTAATTCTTGTGCTGTGGGTAAACCAGTTTGACGAAGAGAAGGCCTCTTTTCCTCCCTGGCACGAAAGATACGCATAAAATGTGCACATTCGCTGGAATTGGCAGCATGAAAACCATCGCAATTGGCACACTTCATTAAATTAGAGCTGATGCGAGCACCAGAGGGATGGGTGTGTGCACAACGAACACACCTATCAGGTAGGTTGCAATTTAGTGACACATGTCCAAAACGTTGACATTTATAGCACTGAATTACCGGACTTTTTCTTACGTATTTTTCCCATCGAATTAAACAATAGTTTATATGTTTAATATTAAAAATGTCTTTACTATTTGTCCCAGGAGGGAACGTAGCGATGAAAACAGGAAGGGGAATCCGTTCACTCGTATTCTCATGCTTTTTTGTAAGTTGCGTGATACTTAATACCGTGCAATATGATTCTAGCTGAACTTTGATATCTTCTGTTGTAAATGTAGTCGGAAGTCCTTTCAAAACAAGTTTTAGGGGCTTACGCTCTCTCGGCAGATCTGTATAGGAGTGGATATTATTAGTTTAAAGAGTAGAAATTACTGCATCGTAATGTGCACTGGTGTAGACGTAAATTAAAGTTTTATTATTATAATATTTTATTTTAAATTCCGAATTAACTAGAGGTTTTAAATTACTAATTAATTGTTTAAGATTTATCGAACTATCAGGGTGTAAAATAGTTATCGGAGGATATTTCGTAGCTGGTACAACGGTATCATTAAATAACGCATGCTTTATCGCATCTTCATCTACTTGTAGTGGACTATAGTGATTAGATGTAAATATTATCCGGCTCTTATCAGGTTTCGATTTCTTTGTCGCACATTTACGTTTTAGTACTGTAGTAAAGCTTGAATCCGAATCTTCCTCGTATTCGCTTAACTGCGGGACGTATTTATTACCGTTTGACGGAATTGCTCGTGCAAATCGTTCATCGGAACATCATCGAAATTGAAAACGGTCCCCGCCACTGTATTCGACGACCTACCCGATACCGACATAATCGGGTGAATAGTACTATCAGCTGACCGAGATCAGCCGATAATATCCACTGACGAGAATACAGTTAAACTGATACACTTCCAAACAACAATGAACACAGAAAACAACGACTGATACGCACGTTATCAACAGTTTGGTCATTAGAGTCTTTTCCAAAATTTTTGATACCTTCCAAATAATCACTAAAATTTTTACATCCATATTTTCAACAATCTTTCACCAAAATAGAGTGTGTAACACTAATTGATTGAGAATCCTGTATATTGTAGTTTTGGTGTTTAAAGCAGGGTAGGTACTTTTCAATATTTTCATTTTTCTTTAGCGTTTCAGGTAATTTACCATAAAGAAAAACAAAAATTCTAGTAGGGAATTATTAAATTAATATCTCTGCAGTAACATTTTGAAATATTTGTTGTGTAGGATATTTTAGTGCTAATAAAATTGGTCTAACTGTCATATCAAACCATTTTATTATTATTGATGAATATATATTTAATTTTCTACCAGTATTCACATTTAATAGACTTCTGTATACTTTTGTAAGTATTACTAAATTATTTCAAGTTCGGTATATCATACTGGTTTTCTAAATTAATAATCTTGAAATTGTAAGTGCAGTACTTATCAGTTTTTCCTATGTAGTCTCAATTTTTGAATCTCCTTAAATGTGCAATTGTAAGGACTGTAAAGGTTTAAAAACATTTGTTAAATCGTTCAAAATATTTTCATTATTAGCACTTCCAGAAATCCCTAAAGGAGTGTGTTCTCATGTGCGAGACCAGTCCTATTCTTGCTCTGCAGACAAGCCCGCAAATGGTACATGCTGCTGGTGTTTGTACCGATCTTAAACGTGACCTGATCGCATTTTTTCTATTCTCCAGAATTATATCAAGCTTATGTGTACATAAATCTCTCCAATGTTTTATTTCTGCAGCTAAGGCTTCCCAATTGTTTCCAATCTGGGAAAATTTCATCAATTCTGTGATTTGGTCTTTAAATCGTCTTCGAGGTCTTGCTTTCTTCCTTTTACCAGTAACAAGTTCTCCATATAATATCTGTTTGGGCATCCTTGTATTTTCCATACGTACAATGTGTCCTACCCAGTGTAGCTGCGTCTTGTAGATCATTTGTTCTATAGGCACACAATTTGCACGTCGCAATACTTCTGTATTAGAAACAAAACTCGTCCAGTGAATACGCAGTACAAGTCGTAATAAACGTTGTTGAAATTGCTCAAGTATCTTTATATGCCTTCTGTACATCATCCAGGTTTCACATCCATAGAGTAAAGTAGGGATTATCACTGCTTGATATACCGTAAGTTTTGCACCCAAAGATAGATCCTTATTATTAAAGACTCGTTTTCCGAGCATGGTCATCGCTGCAGAAGCTTTGCTGCATCTGTACTCAATTTCCGTATCCAAAAGCTCTGATTCATTTATCATACTTCCAAGGTACGGAAAAATTTTAACCGCTTCGATATCTGTTCCCTGTGTCTGAACAGGTATTACACAGGTTGTATTTTTTCTTATTGTCTGCACTAGAACCTTAGTCTTTTCGATATTAACGTCTAATCCTAATGTTTTGAAAGCAGAGTTAAAGCATATAAATAAAGCTTGTTATTTATCCATGGTGTGAGCTAATATTACACAGTCATTAGCGTAATGCAGGTCTGATGTATAAACTGTGTGGCACTTAGATTTGGATTTTAATCACTCTAATCTCGCAAGACCTCCATCAAATCGATACCGTATCTCGATGCCACTCCCCTGTAGTTGCTTATCTATAATTTGCATGAAGACAACTGCGAAATAGATAAATAATGTCAGCGCTAATGAGCAGCCTTGACGTACACTTGTTTTAACTTTGAAATCCTCTGTGTACTTTCCTGCATTGAGTACTCGACAGGTATCATTAGAGTAGAATAAATAAATTATATTCACCAGTTTAGTTGGGCACCCCAGTTTTCTAAGTATTACCCATAAGACTTCTCTATTAATCAAATCGAACGCTTTGGTGATATCAATGAACACAAGATATAAGTCCTGGGACTGTTCAATACACTTCTCTTGAATCTGCCATAGTATAAAGGAAGATTTTGGATGAAATGCATAGTCTGTGCCGGAATTTGATAATGTGGGGATGGGTGCACAACCATAACCACATCCAGCACCAAACACACCAGAATCCGATGGCATCCATAAGGAAGACGACCGGTGGAAATGCATGGCTCACACTGCTCGAGTGGAAGGAATAGGATTAAACTTGAGAAGAGGGTTATGGGGGAAAGAACATTCGGAAGTTCAGGAAATAGAAGAAGTAAAAGGGAAGGAGGAACTCCCCCGCATTTGCTCAAGATGCTAATGGAAGAGTGGTTTATTTTTGGAGTATCCATTCTCCTAGGACAGTTGCACAGCAATGCTAAAGAGTCTGTCCTACCCTTTGCTATTAGGGAGATAGCGGGGCGAGACTTATGACGGTCTTGGCTCGCCAGGACTAGGGCATTCGACAGATACTGTTGAAGTTTTAATAGACCAGTCCCTGCATGGTCTCTCCACATCCTCCAGCCCTATATGTCCTGTCGCTACTGGAATCGTCTGCAAATGAGACTTTCTACTAGTAGTCGTTCTTTAGTCTGCGACTGCTTATTTGTCCAGTTGAGCGTTCTGGACTTATTCGCAGTAGAGGTCATTCCACAATCCGCAGCCTGTGGACGCGCCTCGTTCCGGTTACAGCTCCAGCTCCCGGGAGGTACGAAGTACCCCCCCCCCCCCCCCGGGGGGGGGGTTATATATATATATAGTAGGCAGTGATTATAATGCTAAAAATATGTACTGGTCCTCAAGGCTAATTACTTCGAGAGGTAGGCAACTGAAAGAAGCTCTGGATTTAAATAATTGCAATGTAATAACTAATGGATCACCTACATACTGCCCTACTAATAGGAATAAATTGCCTAACTTGTTGGATCTTTTTATAGTCAAAGGACTAACTACAATACACGTTACAGTTAAATCTGGTTATGACCTTTTTTCAGATCACTCTCCAATTGTTATGACGCTGAATAATAAAATTATAACTAGGAAATCGCAAAAAAAACAACAGATTGGGATAAATATAGAGAGGTTATCACTATCAAAATAAATGTATATGTATCAATTAAAACTAAAAACGACGTTGAAAATCTACTACAAGATTTTACTAAGCTAATTCATGAAGATGCTTTGCTTAGCACTCCTCAGGAAAAAGAAAGCTCTCCTGCAGTACATTATTCAACCAAGATAATACGTGAGATAGCTAAAAAAGGGGCCCTCTGTAAGACATGACATACCCATAGACATCCAATAGACAAAGCGAATCCCAATAAGCAGACCAAGAAGGTAAAGAACTTAATCAAACAATTTAAAAATGATAATTCTAAAGATTTTATATCATCTTTATCCTATCAGAGCGGCGACTACTCCTCGTGGAGGGCAACGCGTTATCTAAAAAGACCAATACAACCACTTCAACTGCTCAAAATGAATAATGGAAGGCGGGTGCATGCATTGCAATAAGGAAAAAGTTGATGAATTTGGTAAATATCTTGCTGATGTATTTAGTCCGCACAAGAGAATTGAAAGTTTACCAGATCCGATTTATAATAAGAATTTGCATTTACCTATTAAGCTAGCTTCCCCTAGTGAAGTTAAATCAGTTGCCAGAAATACGAATCCAAAAAAAGCTCTTGGACACGATCTCAAAACGGCTAGGGCTCTAAAAGAACTGCCGCGAAAAGGACTATTACTGTTGACTTATTTATTCAATGGAATAATTAAAACCTCGCATTATCCGATTTAGTTGAAATTTTCACAAAATTATTTTAATTGCGAAACCTAGTAAGCCTCCAGTAGAGCTAACGTCGCATAGGCCAATTTCATTGCTGCCGGTTATGTCAAAATTGTTCGAGACATTGTTACTACAAATAATTCTCCCAATAGTGGAATTTCAGCAATTAATTCCTTCTCACCAGTTTGGGTTTAAGGAAGGACTCTCAACCATTCAGTAAATGCATAGGGTGGTTGAAAAAATTGAGAATGATCTGGAGGAAAAGAGGATTTGTAATTCAGTTTTCCTGGACGTGAGTCCGGCCTTTGATAAGGTTGTATAAGCTACAAATTCATTTGCCTTATCATTATTACAAAATATTGGAATCATATTAGATGAAAGGTACTTCCAAGTCAAGCATGAGGAGGAGTTATCCGATGTCTATCCGGCAAGAGCTAGGGTGCCGCAGGGGAGTGTGTTGGGTCCCCTTTTGTATATTATTTTTACAGTAGATCTTCCTGTTTCAAACGAGTCTCTTACTGCTACTTTTTAAGATGATACGCCTGTTTCGTACTCTGATAAATGCCCGCATAAAGCTAATACCACACTGCAAGCGTCAATTGATAAAATCTCCGAGTGGTGTTGGCGATAGAGAATTAAGGTCAACGAAGATAAATCGGTTCACATAATATTCACTAACAGACATCATCGACCTATTAAAATAAACAATAAAACAATACCGTTAAAACAGGAAGTAAAGTATCTGGGCATGCACCTTGATTGCAGACTGACACGGCATAAGCATATCTTGACAAAAAGAAACGAATTAAATATTAGAACAAGGAAGATGTATTGGTTACTAGACAGAAACTCCCAGCTTTCTGTAAATAATAAACTATTATTCTACAGGCATCTGCTTGCTCTAATATGGAGGTATGGTTGCGAACTGTGGGGCTACAGCGCAGATTCAAATATAAATATAATATAGTGATACCAAAATAAGACGCCCAGAGCAATGATTGATGTTCCATGATACACGCAGGTAATAAAACTCTCCACCAAGATCTTAACACTGCTTATATAAGGGAGGTTATTACAAAATCAGCCACAAGACACATCGGAAGACTTCAAATTTATATGAACATATTAGCGGTACTGTTATTGAATAATCCGACAAAGACACGTCAGCTGTGCAAGAAGAAACCATTAGACTTAAGTGCTTAAACTAAGTTTGGGCCATGGGCGTCGCCAGCGGTGGGCAGGGGGGGCAGCTGCCCCCCCTGGAGCCTTGAAACTTTTTAATCAACTGGCCATAATGAGCATTCATAAGCGCATAATCATGAATAATTTGCCAGAAACCCACGAAAATTATGTTTTAATTAAGATTTTATTCTTGTTTAATAAAATATTGAGCCTTTACAACTTATAAATTTTATTTTTTCTATAACTCATATCCTTTTTCTATCATATTGCCCCCCCCCCCCCGGCCCATCGGCTGGCGACGCCCTTGGTTTGGGCCCTACATCAACGGGCGGATATCGATTAAGTGTTTAGAGTATGCAACAGAATCTAGTGATAGCCCAATGGACTAGGTATAGATTGGCAAAAAAAAAAAATTACAGATCAGTCGAAGTATTAGTAAATTTCACAAATATTTAAAAATATAGCAATATGTATGTAATATGAAAGTTACATTTGCAAACATGCACTATTTTTCTATATTGAAATATTTTTATGTTACGCAAAATAAAACTAAATTCAAAATTCATAAAGTACAATCTGATAAAATTTTACAATAATTTGTATACTTTAATTGGTGTAATGTTTAAAATCGCCATATTAATTGTAAATTTATTTTATCTTTACTTGTTTTCAATTTATTATTTATCATAGTAAATAAGTTTAATTTATTTACTTCTTAATAAACCTTAAATACAAGTGTAATCACTAAGACGAATACTGTCTGCCTCCATTTTTTATTAAATTAACGAACAAAAATACTGAAGAATGATAAAAATAATTTTGTTATCATTACACGATCAATATTTGAATAAATGTATCATCATGTCTAATTTAATTAAACGTGTAAATGAAATAATAACAATGATAACTGTTTGTTACTTTCATTATTCAAAACCTTTACTTTTGTATCTATAATTGAAGTAAAAATTATGCAGTTATATTAATGATTATAAAATAAGTTTAAACATGTGAACTAGGAAAAATGATTGAACAAAATAACGCTAAAATAAACTAATTCATTTAATTAATAAATTAATAAATGTGTGTTAGAGTTGTTTTTTGTTTTTTATTGAATAATGATTATAAAATATGTTTGAAAAATACGTTATTTTGAATAGAGAAATAAAAATTCCCATTTGAATTTTGACTAATATTTAAAAATTTTTCCGTCCGGACATTTTTGGTGAATGGACTATAATGAAATTAAAATTATGAAATGAAGATTAATAATAAAATATAACAGTTTAAGCACTAAATTATTTGGATTATTATAACATCAATTTGTATACATATTTACTGTATTAATAGCATTAAAAATTGAATAATCCTAAAATTAAAAATAATTTTGTAACCTTTAATTACGAAATATGTAATATCGATACTACACTTTAGTAAGTAGTCATCACGTGATTTACAGCGGCTTTTTCACTATCATAAACAAAACTACATGTACGTTTAAAACATTTTGATTTATCGTATAGATTTGAATTTAACGGATGTCCGAACACTTATCTCGATTGCGGCACTAATCAAACAGTTCTCTGTAATACTTACATTTAATTTTAATTTTTGTAAATATATCTTCATTTTTATTTTTTAATATGTATTACATTAATTTTTTTTTAAAATAAATAATAAATGAATTTCGCTTTCAACCTATTTTGAAACGCTTTAAGTGATTAGTATTCGTGAATAAATTGAAGAAATACAGCTGTTAAGTTCGTAAAATTTTAAATTTATCCTGTTGTTTTATGCACAGGGTTTGCGATCATTAGTGTTATCATTATTATTATTTTTTTTTAAGTTGAATATTTCAGTTTTGAATAATTTGAATAACTAATTTTTTAAATTTTAGATATTTAAATTGAATATAAGTACTACAGAGAAATTTGGATGTAATTTTTAAACCGCAATTTACTGTGTTTACGGTTCGTTTTGCAGTCGATAAAGGGTTTTTTAGGGTGTTATTTAAAATTGTTCATTTAATTTTAGGTTTTTAGTAGTTTACAAAATGAAACTAAATTCATTAGACAGTCCTCCACATTCTCGAATATTTATTTTACATAGCAAAGATATTAGTGAAGATCTACTGAAAAATAAATTCAGTAAATTTGGAAATGTCGAGAATATATGGGGAATTATAGATAAACATACAGGAGAAAATAAAGGTTTGTTGTAGTTTTAATTTATATTTCACTATTACCATAAAGAAACACGCCGTTTATATATGTGTAATGAAAAGTAACACACATGTATTTAGTTAAAACAATGAATAAACTATTTATTTATTCATTGATTAGGGATAACATACATTAAATACTCAAAATTTTCTGAAGCTGCAGAAGCAGTTGAAGAAATGAATGGTGTCTGCGTAGATGAAAAGAACCGACCTTTGAAAGTTATTATTGCTAGCAGGTAATTCAGTACGACAAACATTTAGATGATCGCTAGTATTTTTTAATTTTTCGAATATTTATTTAAAATCCATTTTTCTTGCGTATACTAACTTTTCATGTTTTTTTTTTCTTCGGTTAGTCGTGAAGACGGAAAGAGTGAGTTTGACAGGGTAAATTTTTTGCGGTTATTCATTTGTGTAGAAAAAGATGAAACGGTCAATAAACAGGAAATAACGGATTATTTTGGTCAGTTTGGAGAAGTAAATAATGTAACTATTTTAAAAGATCGAACTACGAATAAAAGTAAAGGGTTTGCATATGTTCAATATTTAAGGTTTGTATATTGTTTTGTTTAATAATCTTTTGATGATTCAATTATAACTTTTTATTATTCTTTAACTTTACGGACGAGTGTATTACGTTCATTTAATTTTAAAGAGGTCTTCTAGTACTATATATTTTATTTCATTTGACGTATAACTGTTTACAATAAATATAGAGTTATATGTATGTGCATAATAAGCTTTGCATTAAAAAGCTAAATTTTCGCTAATGATTTACTGCTATTGCACATAAAAAAAAAAAAAAAAAAGAATAATTAGATTAAACGATTTGAATGAGATAAAAATGTGATAATAATAAAAATAAATCATTGAAGGAATAGAAAGCTTTTCTTAAAGTTATTAATATTAATTTAATTACCTTTACCAATTAGCAGTACCTAAAAAACCTGAAAATACGTTTAGATACCTTAAATGTATTCGGTAGAGCACCAGCTGTTATGGGCTGATTGCTAAATTGTTTTATCTTACATAATCTTTGCGGTAGTAGTTGAATAATAATTTAGGCTAGTGTATGATGTTTTCAGTAAGAAACAATGAGGATTCTTTAATAATAAATTTCTGCAGAATGGGCAGTAAACATTTAGATGAATTTATAACACGGTAAACTTGTAAATTTATTGCACCTTAATAAAAACGAACATTCTGATTGCAAATTATTTAACTAGGAAGTTCAAGCCAATAGTTTGTAAGAGACTTTTTAAATTTCTACCAAATAATGGTTAGTTAAATGGTATGTTGTAAACCACTACTAAAATGAACACTTAATTCGTTTACTTTTAAAGGAAAAGAGAACAGCATTAAAAATTGTCTTACAGACTAAATGTTGGAAACTGCTTACTTAGATATTTTCTTTAAAACTTCTTAATCTATTTCTAAAGTAGTAAAGGTAATAAAAAGAAAGATGTATTAACCTAATTAAATCATTAAGTAATAATGAAAAAGTGCGTGCTAGCCTACCAGTTAAGGTGCTTGGTTACAAAACCAGAGATCACAATTTTGAGATTTGTTTCGTTCCTAACTCAAATCATTACATGTTTACCGAGTCTGAAATAATTAGGTATCAGAGAAAATCTGGGAAAATAAATAGCGTGCTCCTACCTCTGTCATACCCTTAATACGTTTGTTGGAAAGCTTAACTTTACAATCCCAACATTTACTTACAATAATAATAGGGGAAAAGTAGTACCTTTAAACCTTCAAATGCAAGAAAGGGTGTCATGTAGGATTGTGTTTTAAACCCTCCTTTGTTTCATATATATGCAGTGAATAAACTATATAGAATGTAATGGTTAGCTGGAATGAAGGAATTAAGATCGAAAAAAACGTGATACACAATCTATGCGGGTAACATCACTATATTTACGTCATCAAAAGAAGAAATGTTTTATTTCCCGAACAAACCGGAAATTATAAATAAAGAAGTTGGTTTAGAAATGAATGGAGAAGATAAAAGTAATAATTAATAATAGAATAATACAGTCAACATTATGCATCAAAATAACTCTTAAAGGTTGAAGATAAAATGGTTTACCTCGGCACATTAATTACGAAAACAAATGGTTGCTTGTAAAAAATAAGAAGACATTGCAATAAAATTTTCAAAAATCTGGAAAAACCATGAAAGTAATGTATATAACAAAAAGCGTTAGTCAACGCACTGCTGTTTTCAATCTTTTTATATGCACCTGAACGCTGAATAATGAAACAAAATAATATAAAAAGCATTAATGCCTCCGAAATGACATTCGTACAACTAAGGAGACGAATAGATCAATCCTGAATGTTTCTATGGAGTTGAAAGATACTGTGAAACGACGAATTGCCGAATACTGTAGACTTGCCGTAAGAAACAATATCTTAGAAAAAATTATATTGCTATTAAAATTTTAAGAACACATTATTTCAATTACTTATTAAATGAATCATTAGACATATACACTTTTATAAAATATTAATATATTTAAAATTAAACGGGGACTTGTCTATTAGCTTCGAAACGCGTCGGTATTTAATTTGAAATATATTATTATTTTATAAAAGTGTATATGTCTAAGATTCATTTAACAAGATTATATTATGTAACACAAATCAGAAAGTGCACGATTGTGTGAGACAAACGTTGAGGTACGTGAATTAGATCAATAGTAAATTTACCGTTTCTGCAATGTCCAGATTTGGCGAAAAGTAAGCCGCTGTGACGTCAGATCATTCATAGTGCATATCACTAACAACTATTAGAACGAGTAAAGCGATAAAAGATGGAAGTTATTGCGGTCAATGAAAAAATGGAAATTCGAACATTTTATTATGGTACAATTATATTTTCAAACATGAAGGATCCGATCAAAAATAAAAAAATAGAAAAACTTTTTAAATAAATGCATGTATCGTGCTTTCGTTTGTTGATTAAATAAAATTTTGTGATAAACTTGCTTCGGGTCCAGTCATTCAGTACGTATTGTTGGGCGGAGTCGTGATTGTTAGTTTTTAAAAAAATTTGGTTTAAAAGGTTTTGTAATATATATGTATGTGTATGTACACATACAATAAATTTAGTTATTTTACAGGTTAATGCGTTTGACATCGAGTATATATAGTTCATCGTTAAAAAATAATTAATATATGTGTGTGTGTGTGTGTCGCGGCACATTACATAGAATTATGGGACTGATGTGATCATTTTAGAATGTGATATTTTTCAGTCACATTGCATTGCCAACTCTTTATTTTTTGATATTCAGCAGTACGTTTGTAAATAATTTTTAAGTTGCCGAAAAAATAGATTTTATATTATCTGCAGTGTTTGTAAAATAAAAAATTATCGAATTTCATTTTCAAGTTTAAAAACTTGCATTTTTATGCAGTATGTTACATTACTTAAAGGAAAAAGAGTTTAATAAGTTTATCCCTGGAAAATAATATTTAGTTGTGTTTAAAATATATTTAAAAAATTACTCTCCCGAATAGAGTACTTCACAGAGTGAAAGTAAACATCGTTTTTTAACCATCATATTCGAATTTTATTCAGTACGGACTTGATCGTTGAATAGCTATCTTTTTTTGTTCGATTTATTACATACAGGGTTTTCATTATATTACCCATTGAAAAAGTTAAAAATTAAAATAAATAAAAGAAAAAACAAATTAAAATTATGTCTCGCTCATTATTTCTTAGTGCGATATTTATACGATACGTCTAGAATACACTTTTCTCGTTTCAGGATGGATGCCGCAGCGAGAGCATTAGAGCAATGCGATCCAAAATTTAAAGCTGTCATAGCCCGTCCAAAAGAGAAAACGGACAATATAAATTCTGAAAGATATTTCAAAGATAATTTAAAGTGTCCGCTCGGTCCAAACATAAATGAAATGATTTCGGGTAACAGGAATAATATTTCAGGTATATCTTCTATTTTTATTATTATTGTTATTCAGAATCCGTCAGTATACTATTCTTTCCAAAAAACTAGTAAAATAAATATCTGATACGTAAAATCGTTTGTTTTACGTCCGCCATTAAATCGTGTAGATAGAATTTTGTATATTTAAATGTATCTATTGTACGTATCGATCGCCGATTACCCCTACAACTTCGCAATCATGCATAGAACACAATTATTTACCGTGCAGTAGCTACAATAACGTAAGAATAAATTATAGCCAGGCTATAAAAATAATCTAGAGGCTGGTTTGAAATTTTAATTAGCTCCTAAGAAGCATTATGACGAGCTTTTCAAAAAATCAAAAAGATTAACAAATGAAAAAAAACGATGGTTCCAAAAACTGGAAATGCAACAATATATCCAAAAACATTGATAGTAGGAGGAAAATATTTAGAAAACCTTGATGTAATTTGAAATGTTAATGAATTTATAATTAAAATATTAAAAATATTAGTTTTAAAAAATATTGATGTCCCGAAAAAGATTCTTTTTTCGAAGTTAAACATATTTATAGAATAGAACTAACGAAATAGAAATTAGCCAAAAGTTTGTTGTACGACAGGACTACATATTACTCTTTTATATATGTGATTGTGTTTTGTTATTTGTTTGTTATTAAATTATTCATACTATTCATTACCGTTCATGGCTTGATCGTCGGTTGTCATTGTGTTGTTTTTTGTTTTTTTTTATGTTTTTTATTGTTTTGGTTAATACAAGCGAAGGAGCTTTTCTTAGCTACTTGTAAAATTATAAAAAGGGAAATTAAAAATGGCGTTCGATAGTCATCTTGATTTAGAAATAGTATATGCCGTAGAAAAAATATATGCATTTCAAACGGTCCTTCGTTAGGCATATTTCAAAGTTAAACCATAAACCGAGAAACTGGAACCGTACTATATTTTTTTAAATTCTGTTGTTTAATTTGTATAAAAACATTTTTAAAATCATAGTTTGCGTAATTCAGAAAGTTTTAAAAATTTTAAAAATAGATTAATACATCATAAAAGTTATTGGTTTCGTTATTATGCTCCCTCAATCTATCCTACTCTTTTCAGTAGCCTTTCTTCCTCTAAATTCTTCTTCTTAATTCTTTGCTGATGACATTCTACTTTTTTCCTCGCCTTACGATATTATATCAACTTCTCTAACTATGCTGGAACATTCCCTTTCCTCAATTAACCTTTCTATTTCTCCTGCTAAATCTTGTCATGTCGCATTTACTCTACGACCTTATAATGCTGCTTCTGTCAGTCTGTCGCTAGCCAGTAC
Organism: Icerya purchasi; assembly: GCA_039619475.1. NCBI lineage: Eukaryota > Metazoa > Arthropoda > Insecta > Hemiptera > Monophlebidae > Icerya > Icerya purchasi. The sequence continues at coordinate 93,846,359 of CM077115.1, forward strand.
GTCTATTTCTCGTGTTAATTGTTTTTGTTATTGTGGTTTCTTCCTTAACAGTTGTTTATCTTTCTCCAAACACATCAAATATCTTTCTTCTTCAATCAAAAGGTTAAACTTGTTAAAGGCCCTTCTCCAATCGAATAGGGTGGTGATCCTTGTATCCTTATTTTTCTGTTTAAGTCCGTTACCCGTTTCAAATTTGGTTACTATTCATTTCTCTATGGTTGTGCCTCCTAGTTCTGACTCTCTAAATTGGATGTAATCCAAAATTTTTGCCTTCGTCTATGCCTTGGAGTTCTTAAATCCTCTCAAATTCCAGCACAGTTCTTGCTAAATCTAATACACCATCTCTTTCTATTTGCAGATCTTATTTGAGCTCTCATTTTCTTGCTAAACATCTTCTACTCACGTCCTCTACTATTATCCATTCGTTCCTTTCCCTTTCTAGAAACTGGCGTTTCACATCTAGGAAAACACCTAACTTACCCCTTGCTTCCCTTCGGCTTAGTTCGTTTTGTCCTTATACAATTTCCTTTGACAATCTCCTCTATTTCTCTTTTACTTAGCCGTCCTCCTAAAATTTTTACCATACCTACGCTCTCTAAATTTCACCCACAGATCCTAATTAGACAGGAATTCCACAGAACTACCAATTATCAATTTCCATCTCATATTAATCATATTTATACGGATGATTCAAAAAGGTCGGGTGATATCGGTGCCTCTATTATCCTCCCAGATTTTGATTTTTCAGAATCTTTTCATCTACCTCCTTTCTGTTCCATATTATTAATGGCTAACTTCCATTCCGTTATTTTCATTTCCATCAATCACCTTTCTTCTGAGTTCTTGATTATACTTGACTCCATAACCGAGGCCATCTGTTCTCTCTACCTGATCATTCCTGCGAGTTTATTATTTTCTGTGTACGTCCACTTATCCACGTTCTTTCTTCCCTTCATTCCATTTATACAGCTATTTGCTATAGGTTCCTAGCCATTCGGGCATTTTTGGTAACGAAGCGGCGGATTATTTGGCCCTAGTTGCCTGTTTATTCCCACTTATTTTCTTAGGAGAAATCCCTAATCCCATTCTCTAATCTTCCTCCTCTGTGTTGAAGTTTCCATCTCAAATTTTGGTATCAAATATTTGTGCTCTCTCTTTTTCTACCAATTGTTCGTTTTATCTGTTCAACCTAGTTTTCCTGCTATTTCGTGGTTCTTTTTGCTTCCTTCACTTCGTCGCTCTATTGTTGTTATCATTATTCGTCTACGTTTTAGTCGTTCTCTGCTGCCTTTATCCCGTTTTCGTTTTTTGTTGGTTTTCTCTCAGTATTGCTTTTTCTACTCAAATGAAGAGCGTGTTTGCGATGCTGATCACGTGTTTGAGTTTCATCTCCTTCTGTTGACATTCTACTTTGTAACTTGCTGCGACTTGGTCCTATTCCGTATTGTGCCTATTATATCCTGTCTCTTCCTTTTCCACACATTATTCTCACTATTTGTTCCTTCTTACTAACAACATTATCGTATAAAGATATATAATTGATTATTTCCTTTTCTAATTCTTTCTGGATATAGGTACCCGGTTGACGACTCCCCCCCAAAAAGAAAAAGAAACTTAAATGTCAGAAATTTCAAACGTGCGATTTCTTTAACTTGAGTTGATTTATTAAGTTTGTTATGTAATATAATGGAATGTAAGCGATAACATTTGGATAATTTTGGGAAATAAAATCAAAAAAATTTACGTTACTAGTTGATGGAAAGAAATCACCGATAGATGTAAATTGTTTCTTTTTATTTTTATTTAAATTAATAACATATAGAATAAATATATTTATAATTTTAGAAAGAAATGGTACGTCCGTTACAGCGAGAATATCTGCGTTTATTTCTAGTCAAGTAACAGAAGAGCAAGCAGTTCGATTGTTTGATTTAACCCCTGGTTTTAAACACGCCGAATTCGCTAATAAGGTTGTTAAAAGTTTGTTTTTTTTTTTTTTTTTGGCCTGGCAATTGTGCCATTTGGTCACTATCATTTGTGTTTTTCGTTATTTATTTATTTATTTTTCGTTTTTGCTTTTTATTATACAACATATTTTTGATTTATCGAATTACGTTAATATAACTATTTTTTCTGCTTACGATATTTAGGTGTCTAATAATACAAATCGAATAATACTAGAATATAATTCGGCGGAAAATGCCAGCTATGCTCTTCTCAAGTTCAACGGATTTGAATACCCTTTAGGCGAACTCATTAAACTTAAACAAGAAAAAAATTATAAGTGAGTAAAAAATTAACGAAATATCTTGCCATTATTATTTCTTTCTTCTTTTTTTTTTAAATAAATATTTTATCGTTACGATTAATGAATTATTGATTTGCAGCGGAATACATTTCGAACTGCGAAATGCGAAATTTTATTTTAAAATGTGTACTAGTATTTATTTTATTTTTTTAAAATTACTTTAACGTTTTGAAAAATTCCAATCCGAATTTAAAAAATACGGTCACCTGCACGTCTTATTTATTATATATTTTTATTTCCAGTTGGATGCGCGATAGCGTATTGTTAAATAACAGTTGTAAAGAAGTAGTGACATCTGCGACGCCAAATAAAATTCTGAAAAAAAAGTTGGTTTCCATAACCAACGTGTTAGCTAATGCTACGGCAGTAATAAGAAGATCGGCGAATATTACAGGTTAGTTCATCTGATACATCTATGTGTAATGTCTTTGCTTTTCTGTCTCAGTGTTTCTCTGCACTTGTTCTTGTCTTAAATGTCTTGTAAAATCGTGTTGTATTAATATATATATACGGCTTGGACTATATCTGCTTGTGTATGTAGTAAATTGCTTTTGTAGCAGTGCGCTATATATTATCAGTAAAGTAATTTATATATCATACATTTGTAGCAATTATGTGAATTCTGATTCACAAAATAGCTGGTAACAAACAAATTCAGTGCTTTGTATTAGACTAATTTTATTGAAAAATTATTCTTATTTTATTTTATTTTTTTTCGAGTGTTGCTCTAACAGAGCAATTAAAAGATTAATATTAAACTTTATTTAAGAAATGTTTCAATGTTTTAATAATTTTTACTCTTCAAAATTTTAGGTGTCCGTTTTTTTTTTTGTTTTTTTTTCCTGGTGAAAAATTGGTCTTAAAAAGTTCACAAGTTGTTCTTGCCTGAATGTTTATTGTTGTTATATCGTTTATTTCTTATATGTTAAAAGAAACATGATATATTCCATTAAATGTAAAAAGAACAAAAGAAAAAACCTTTTAATATACGAATATTTTCACGCAAACTCGCCGACCAAAAAGTGAATAGAAAGTAACGTATTTATCCCTTCATTTCATGCGAACTAGTCGATTACTAAAATAACGCAAGCATTCACGTGCGTGGTAATCAGGCGATCGTAGGGAAAATTAAAAATGAATCTTCACAGTCAACAAGTTAGTCGAATATCCGGAAACGTACAGTAGCCGCATAAGTTCCAATCCGCGATTCATGTGATAAATCACACTCTTTAACACGTTATTGCTTCATTTATACACATCACTTCCACTCTTTATTTTACTCCAGATGACAAACTATAAATTCGGTGGTATTTACTGCATTTGCATTATTTATTTTTTCAAACTTCCTTATCACGAATGTTTCGCGAACTTAATTATTTTGTACAATCTTCTTGAGAAGTTTTAGTCTAATTGATCGGAATCTCGTATTTTTTTAACAAAGTTAGTACCATCGGCTCCAACTAAATTCTCTGTAAATGTTTTTATTGTGATTCTTCCAGTTTGGTAAATTTATATTTTTACTAGGGATAAATATATATACATATATATTATCCATTCCAACACTTGCAATAATACGTATTTTTTGTAAACCAAAGTTCATCGAAATTATTAAATACAATATGTATGAGAAAAAAAAATTTCATTTAAATTTATTTATACTCCTGTAATGTAAAAGAGGTTTTGAGATAATTTTAAATTTTGTTGACCGCGTATCAGACTATACTAACCTACAGTTTTTGGGTGATTGCACTGCGTAAGTATTAATGTTAAATTTAAAAATTATATTTGCAGATAATTTGTCATTTGATGCTGTTTCAAAATCATCTGCACTAATCGAAAATGGACAATTCAGGTAATAATAGAAAATTGTTTTAAATGTTTTTAAACCCTCCACGGGAGTGGGACTAGAATGTTAATTTCTAATGCAGTGTAGTCATGAATTTGTAGATAATCGCGGAGTCCTTTCAAATATTGATAAATGTTTTCAATTCCAAGAAGTAAATGATGCACGTGTTAAATTATGCTTTCCGTTTCTTTTTTATTCAGCTACTGGATCTTGTGATCGGAGGCGTATTGTGGGTCCCTTTAAAATAATACATAATATAAACAATTGACTTATTTCAGTACTGTAAGTTTATAGTAAAAATTTTGGATATGCCCCTTTTATTATTTTCACAGCACATTAAATTGTAATAAAAACTGCTTCTAACGAGAAAGAGAGAGAAAAAAATGAATACAAAATTGAATTTAGTCCGGAATTAAATACGTTATTTTATTTTTATAAAATAAAAAAGGAGATACTTAACGAAAGTTAATGTTCTATAAATGAAAAAGATTCTACATTTTCTATGAAATCTGAATGACAATATTAATAATAAAATAAACGAAAATATCTTTTCATATTTTTTTTTATCCGTTAAAAATTTTGGAAAACAGTGACGATAAACACCAATTTAAAAGGTAATTGGTAATCATTGTAGTGGAGTACGCAGCGGGTCTAATGACAAATTGTTTTAAAAATTACTGCAATTTAGTTAGCGAAGTTGAGAGATTAGACCGCAAGTCAACTACTATCACAAAACGTGTATTATATTTGTGTACAGTTTTACAGATATACAGATTTGTTTGTTTTTTTAAGAAACATTTTCGCATGTTTTAGCGTATTGTCTTTTAATATAAAAATTCTTGATTTTGTTTTAACTGATTTCGGTTATGTTTTATTAATTACATACGTAAATATATATATGTTTTTAAATTAATATTAATATTAAAATTGACCATTTTTTCTCTTATGAATATAAATTAATGTAAAGAAAATTTAATAATTCGCAAAATATGTGTTAAAAATACATGTTAAATAATTTGTAATGTGTTTGTGTCTCTTAACATATTTTGATTAATTTAAATAATATACGCATATGCAGAAGGTGTAATTTTAATAAATTAAATGTTAGCTTCAGGCTTGTTTTTTTTTTTTTTTATTTATTTATTTTTTCATATTCCGATGTGAAAAAGGATCGCTTTTAGTAGCTGCGTTATTAAAAAAGATGTTGCGTGTAAATAGTATACGGTTTTTTAGGCTTTTGTCTGACCAGTTATATGGAATTTTTTTTTCTAGAGCATTTAATATAATTGCTGACTGAATTGAAATGCACGCTGTGTAGTATGGTAATCTGCACAAAAGTATGCATAAATAAAATTTTGAAAACACTTGACGTGGTTGTCAATACGTTACATCTTTCATAGAGAAATGTGAGAAAATTAATTATGTTTAAGTGACTGCGGTTTTATTATTAATTAAGGGAGTTGTAAACGTTGTTGCGAACAACAGAAAACTAATTACCAAAAAAGAGAAATTATATTTTTAACGAAAATGTAGCAAAGCAGACGATTATTGTTAGCCCTTAAAAGGGCTGTTTCAAAAACAACGAAATGAAAATAAATCAAGATCGAAAGTAAAAGGAATAACCAGGAAAGAGAAACAAAATTAACTGAAGATAAATAGGAAAATGAAACTAGGATAAAATGATATCGGAATAAGACGAACACAAATGTTGTGACGTTTATACGAAAATTACGGCGACGACGATTCGAAACAAAACACGACACAAATGTTAATCGAATAAAATGAAGAATTATTTTCGATAATACGCGGATGCGCTACGCGCCGCTTATACGAACAACAATAGAAACCTGCTACTCTACTGATAACGATCAGCAGCGTACTATTATGCGATGTTAGCACCTTAACAGGAGTTAACAACTTCGAAAGAGACTATATAATAACGATAACTAGACTGAGAACAGGACTCGACAAAACCCCGGTCCACTTAGCTAAAATTAATATTGACAACGATGAAGTATGCAGTGGTTGTAGAATGGAGGGTACAATAAATCGTTTTATTTGGCAGGATAGGGAAATGTCAAATTAGGTTTACTCTAGTATATTAATTTATTAAGCACTACAAGATAGAAATGTAGAAATTAAAAATAAGATGGTTTTATAAAATACCCTAATAAGGGTTAAGCAAAAGGAAAACTGACTAAATGGCGAAGGCTGAGCCAAAAATTAAAAAACAAAAACAAAAAAAAAAAAAGAGAGAAGTCAAAGTTATAATTTAGGACATGTTTATAAAGAACTATTTGTTATCTAAAGTTTCAAAAACGTGTATTTCCGTTCTGAAGAAATGTAATTTCTTTTTTAATTAAAATCTATAACTTATTGATAAGTTTTATTGCGATTGAATTACGGCGCGAGGAATTGACGTTTAAAAGAGTGTTTTAATGTTTATTGAAAAATTTGGAAATATGCAAATTAACGTAATTGCATTTTCAAAAAAAAATAATAATATTCAAATAAAAAAACTCGACAAGTAACAAATTATTTGTAGTAACTGAGTTATACCTAATTGAATTTTCCAAAGGTTATTAGCGGTTGGTGTATTAGTGCGTTACTGAATGTGCGGTTAAATGTTATTCGACCTTTTTATTTATGCCATTTATATTCGGATCTTCTTTAAGTATTTAAAACTGAATAATGTGAAATTATTATTTTCATATTTAATTTGCTATTGATAACTTGTTGTTGCCTAGTGTATTACATGAACTCATATTGAACACACTTTGATATTTACTTAACTAGTCGTGAATCTCTGTTAGTTTAAAACTAAAATATTTCAGCGCAGAATCGGTATAAAAGTATTCTTAAATTAATAAAAGTTCAATATCGTATTCGGTCCAAAGACCGTCATAATATGTTTATTGAATTTTTTTCCTCGCTGATGATTTAAGGCCAAAGTTAAATCACACCTTGCAGTTTATATATTCACACTTATGCATATAAGGGAGATTTTTTAAGGAACGTTTAGTGGTAATGGTCTAAAAATGAAAAGTACTTTAATAAACCACTAAATATGTTAAGGTTTTTTTTCTTTTAATTAGCAAATTACTTTTTTAACGGTTGAGTAAATCACAAACTACCGCTTTTTTCTGGACTTATTTTATAATTGATACTTCAAGGAAAACTATATTAAATGTAAAGTATACAAAATGTCAATTTTTTTATTGTATATATATATATTTATTTATTTTTTTTGAACAAAAAAAAAATCTGAACATTGAATATTACACGGTAATTTAAAAAAAATAATTTAAAAATATTGCATTTATAGAAGTGAAATATTTTATCGTGAAAAATGAATAATAAATTAATTAAACGAATTATTAAAAAATACTTGTCTTTTTTTTTTTTTTGTAATTAAAGAGACAAAACTGTTTGATAAATTCCAAATGCATCATCTAGAGATCTATTACCAGAAACAAAAGGAATAGATTTAAGGAAATTAATCAAAAAAGAAAGGTCAAGTGGCAAAATAAGTAAGTACAGGATGCGGCAGCATAACTTCCCTTTTTTAAAATGCGCCACTTTTTTTCTACTGAATTTTTTAAAGAAATAATAACAGAAAATCGAAATAAAACTGCAAGGGAAGAAGCATACATATTGCCAATGGGATCTAGAGTATGTTTTTCGATTTTCTGTTATTATTTCTTTAAAAAATTTTGTAGAAAAAAAAAGTGGCGCATTTTAAAAAAGGAAGTTATGCTACCGCACCCTGTACACTGTCTTTCGACGAATAGAAGAAAAATGCAATTTCTTTACAGAATAACTAGAACTAGAATAAAAAAGCATACATGATATATTAAAACGTATAAAAAAGCGAGCGAATTTTTTCACGCCTTATGTGTATTATTGATTATGAATATTTCATTTTTCATAGTTATAATTATTTCTGATTATTTGTTTTCTATTATTGTGGAACTTTCGACACAAAATTCAGAATTTGTTCGATATTTTCGTATGCTTTGCTTCTGATACTCCTTCGTAGTACAAGCTACAAAAAGATTAGTAGGATTTAGTTTTTGAAAATCAGTCTATAAATTTTTCCATCAGTATAATTTAAATGATTTTTTTTTTTAATTTTTAAAATAATTTTTATTAATTAGTATTGTTGTTTTTATATATATATGGCAACGAAATAATTAAATAAAATTTAAACATTTTCTCATTACGGATTTTGTTCCGCCATTACTAATAATATTGTTAATTTGCAGATTATTTTTCGTCTGTAAACCTACAAGCCTTCCAATATCAGTTTTACGAGATATATTCAGCCGTTTCGGCAATATGTTAACCTGTTACTTGTTGCCAAATCGTAACTGTGGATATGTTCAATATTACACACAAGAGTCAGCTGATAATGCGAAAAAGGTAAAAAAAAAAAAACACTTACCAGTGCACGTTTTTAATGTAATTTTATTCGATTTAATTCTTATACGATATTTCACGATAGCGAGTGCCGTATTATTATTACTGCTTTCGAATATTTTTTGGACTAAAAATGTATAAATTATTTAACTTTGTTTTCACAGAAGTCAGATGAGGCAATAATGAAAATTTAATCAATATATTCCCGAATGTTTGGTTAATTTCATTCTGTATTTTGTTCGGCAGTGTACAAAAAAAAATGCCTCGGATGATACGTCAATTTTCTGATATTGTTAATTTTCTTCGAAGGTTGTCAACTTGTAAGTTAAAAAAAAAAAAAACCCCGGTTAAAAAGAACTGTATCCGTTATTGAAATAATAATAATCATAGTTAGGTATTCTGATTCTTTTCGGTTTATTCATGTGTGTAGTGCCAGCTAAAGTCGTCGAAAGTAAGACGTATTATTATATACAGCAAAGTGTAAAAGAAAACGAATTACAACTAAGAAAAATGTGACTAATTTTTTCTTTCGCAGAATATCGTACAAATGATCAAAAACTTTCCATAATTCGACTTAGTGATGTATATTAGAGTTTTATCTATATATATATATATATATATAAATAGGCAAAGACAAAAGAGTTCAGTACCATTTTCTCCTCTGTTTTGTTAACCGATTTTTTTTTATATATATATATGTATTTAGTAACTATTGACGATCTTTAGTGTTATTAGTAAAAAATGTTAGAAACAGTTATATATATATTTTCGTATTTAAATGAAAAATGAAATCGCTATAGCAAATAAATCTGTTCTTATTAAAATGGTTTAATTTTTTTTAATGATCATTATTATTGGCTTTTTTCTAAATCTTAAGGTGCCATTTAATATCAATAAATGAGGATTTTTTAAAAATTGTGGTTTACTGTTATTTTGTTGAATTTATTTTTTATTTATTTATAATGTTACTGAACTGTTTTGTACTGTAAGTACATATAAAAGTATACGTTCTCAGATATACAATGAACGATTGTGTAAGAGTAGAAAAAATAAAAAAAAATGGAAATATGTAAATTCATATATGTTTTCCTCAAACTTTTAATAATAATTATAGTCGAATTTTAACCAATGGGCGAACACTAGTTTTGTTAAATGTTCACACGCCGATCTTTTCAGTTCAGTATATGCATGCATTATTGCCAAGCATTTATCTTTTTAAGGTATTTCTTTAATCCGATTCATTTTTGGGATACATTTTTGTGCTTTTATTGCAATTATACGTATGTGAGAGCAAACCAGTTCACATGATATATGCCTTACTGACTTTTTGAAATAAATAGAACTTTTGTTTAGATACTAATTGAGCTTATTGCTTATGCTACGGTTAATGCGGTGTATTGAACTGGTTTATTATTATTTACAGGGTGTAAATGATCAACAGCTGAAAGGTATCACTATAAACGTTGTGGATGCTGATCCGCCGGTTTCCGGTAAATATATTCGCGCCAGTTAAGTGAGAATTGCGGCATTTTATTTTTTACTTTTGTGTATAATGATTATAAAATTTGTATCAGCGTGATAAATTCTGTTTTTTTTTTTTTGTTCTTTTTACTGTTTATCATTCCGATTTTTTCTATCATTAAATCTAATTATTAGCTATTACATATTGCAGTTTATCTGTTTTCGAATAAAACTTCATTTTTCTTTTTACGTTTTTATAATTCGTAAAAAAGATCGCATTTTCTAACATGTAATACTAACGTAATATGTAAAATTGTGCATATACCATGTGAGACAGACAGTATAACTCGTTATAGTTCCGCGACGAAAATGAGAGATTTTAATAAAATAAACGTAAATAATAAATTATTATTTTTTTCATCTAACTAAAGAAAGGAATTGTAGTTCTTAATCTTTTTTTTTTTTTAGCTCGAGCGGATCGCCATCAAACAACAATAAAGATCGATATAGTATACACCCGTTTAAAGTCTATCATGCTAAGAAAAATGAATTATTAAGTACTAAAATTTAAATCCTCAAAAGTTGCCGGCTATTCTGTCATTCATATATGAAGCTCAAATCTGGACTCTAACTAAGATGCCCATGCAGAACTGAAAGTTATCCGCAACGGAATGTTTAAAATTTCATTAAATTTTAAACTAAAAATATAGATTTAAGAATATCAACGCATATTCGTCATTACAATACAGAAACGCTATGAAACCCCAGGAAAAATACGAAATATCAAAAATTTTGAATAACGTGCAATAATTAATTAGGTAAAAATTTTAAAAAAGCCCATAGCCCGTTCTGTAGCAACTAAGAAGTTCTTTTTTCGTTGTTACAATATAGGAAAACTATGAAACCTCTTTAAAATGTTAAAATTCAACAACTTAAATTTTGAAAAATTTACTTATGTTTTAAAACTGTATTTGTTGTAACTAGAGCTAGAATTTTCGCGCAGTAAAAAAATTTAAAAAGTGCAGTAAAATCCTTCGAAATGTACAAAAACACATGCAATAAAAGACGTGCAGTAAAAATTAGAAATGTGCAATAAACTTCTAACTGTTTGAAATAATTCATATGTAAAGTATTTTCATTTAATAGCTTCGAATTAAAGGATTAATTAAATGTATTTTTAGGTATTTTCTTTAAAATGATGTTTTCTTTTAATTAAAAATGTTTTTATACATTGAAAACGGTCGTTCAACCTCCACTGAAGTTAACGATATGCATGTTAAATTGAAAATGCGCTGGGAATTAATCTTTTCATTTTTCAGTGTATTCTCTGTGTACCTCTATCCAGTATATATTTTGCATTCCTTGGAAACTCCAAACTCGGATTTTTTTGCTATAAAAATATTTAATTTGGTAATATAATTTACGTAGACTTTAAATAACAATTTTATTTTCTTTATTTTTTTACAAAAAACAAAAAAATTCTACATTCATTTGATAGTAATTCACCTAATTCGTTTTCTAATTTCTACGTAAATCCAAGCCTTTATATCGCAGAATAGTTTGTATTTTTTCCACTACTTTGTCGATAATTTTTAACTGATGTCCAAGAGTTTTTTTCCGGTTATTATTTTTTCGATGCTGTTTTTCGGAGGAATGATGATAAATATGTTAGTATGAGAGTGCTAAGTCCTATTGAACTGATCCTTTTTCAGTGAGAATTTTAGCCTAAACGTAAACGATTAAAAATACAAAGGTTGTTTCATAAAGACAGAGACCAACACTGGCGTCGCGCCATCGTGCATCGAATCGACTTGGCAACTATGCCATCGTGTAGAGCATTTATTTCTGTCATCATAGCAACAAGAATTAACGGAATCCGTTCAGTAGTCGTCGCGCAGTGCGAGTTTAAGACGTGTACGCACTAACCCTACAGGTTTTTTACGTATGTGAATATGAGTAACGCGAGTGTTGAAACGGTGCAGCGTTACGCGATCAAGTATTGTGTTCGGCGTGGGAACTTTCCGAGAACTTACGGAAGTGTTTAAAGATGATGTTTTAGGCCACAGTACAATTTTGAGGTGGCATAAGCACTTCCTTGCGTCCTTAGAGCAACGCCCGAAGAAGAATTCAGAAAAACGATAACTGTGAAACGGCAGGATCGAATGCGCCAATGTATCAAGAATGAAGGACGTTATTTCGAACGTGGTTTGATAGCGATTGATTTTTTTCCGAATTTGTGTGATTTTGTACTTCTTGAAATAAAAGGTGTAAAAAAATCAAGTCTTCATCTTCATTTCACTTCAGTAAAATCGCCATAACTCATTAAATTTTCGACCTACAGACTTTACCAAGCGCCTATTTTGTAGCCAACTAAATTCTCTATATATATAAAAAAAAAAAAAAATGTCATCGCGTTCGTGCATTCAAAAAACCTGTAGGGTCAGAGTAAAGTAGGTCGCGTAAAATGCCCATAACTTGGACAATTTTTAAGTTAAAGATTTTAAATTGGTCTCATTTTGTAGTTAAAAGATTGATTTAGATGCCAATACATTCGACAAGTCGATGCAGTGCGCGACGCCAGCGTTTGTCTCTGTCTTTATGAGACAACCGATAACTGTTCTAAACACACTTTAATCAGAATAAAATAAAAACTAATTTGATTTACCTTTCTTACAGATTCTGCATCTCTCTAATTATTAAATGGTTTGGATGATAGCTTATTTAGTAGAATATCTAAAGCTACCATTGCATGTCTAAGATCTTAAAAAAATAATGATTTTTTGTTTGTTTTTTTTTTTTTTTTCTGTTGCATTTCTAGACTTTAACAGTCATTTTTCTTTTTTATCTTTTTTATTTTTAATGCTAAGTATCTCATATGAGAAGCTGAAAAAAATAAATCTTGTCAATATTAATATTGATTAAATTATTTTTTAGTATTTTAAATTTTATTGCAATGAAATATAAAACGATTGATGATTCCTATTGCTTTTTTCCAATAAGAAAAGTAATTTTAACTCTTAAAAAAAAAAAAAAAAAAAAGAAGGCTTATTTTAAAAAATGTTAAAACTTACGTGGATCATGTGCGTCTAGTTGTAATTTTCTAATACGAGCGATGCTTTTACAGCAAAAACATTACAATAAATTATTTTTCCATTAATTGAATAAACTTCGAATTCTTTATTATACGACGCAATCCACAGAGCATAAACTCCGTGCCATTTTCGTCATTTTGAAATAAGGAAATGCGTAAGTAAAATAAAAATAAAAACGTCACATAGGCGTAAGTTTTATTCATCCATAATGAACAATAGAAGAAATAATACAAATTAACTATAGGTTGGATAAAAATAAAATAACGTGTTTTGGGCTAGAATTTTATTCCGCTTATAGTTTCCGATTGTGAAACATGAGACTATTAAATACATAATCTTTCTTTAAATGTGCAAATCTTGCAATATAAACCGAAGCTTTTTATTATCCAGATGACACGATACGTGGAGATATTAAATTATATTTACTTAGAAATGAAGCAAAAAAAAACGTGCAGTATCATGGAAATCTTAGCTTTAGTTATAACTATTTTAAATTCTTGGCCGTATAAAAATTATCGTATCTTAATTTCCGCGTTCATTGAATTTCTTTTTTAACTTCTCATTCATATAAGTAAATGATAACTCGCGTTTGTCCTTACTGTCAGTTCGTTGCGTATAACTCTGTATAGTGTAGTTGTAAATTTCCATTTAAATTATAAGCCTGCAAATCACGACATTCTTTCTGCAGTCAATTTAATACCTAAAGCAGATAGCGGTAATAGTAAGTTTATGCGTATTTTTATCATTATAAAAAAATTATGTGTGCATAATACACTTTAAAAAATTCTCAAATTAAAACAATTAGAAATCTGAAAAATTAGGCCGAAAAATGGTTGCGCGTATGTGTGCATATCCTATAATCTTTTAGACTTCATCAAGGAACATTTAAACAAAAATTTTATCCGGTTGGTTCATACTTGATTCGTCGTTGAATGGTAATTCTGCAAGTGACACTGCGGTGCATGTTGCCCGGTAACAGTTTTATTTTTCTCCGGAAATTTTCCTCTTTCTCTCGATTGAGAATAAATTTTAATAAATCAAAGCTCGCTGGAGAAAAATAATTCATTTCTTAATTACCTTGGAGAAGAATAAGAATTCATCAAAGTCATTGAACTTTTGCAGTGTGTGTGTGTGTATGTTGTGTTGTGTTATGTTGTTTTGTTAAAATTACAACGTAATTCTTAGACCAGTCCCCATTAGAAGAAATGTCCCAATTTTATTTAACGTTTGTTATATTTTAATTTTTACCGACTTCCAAAGAAAAGGAGGTTATACGTTCGTCGCGTATGTTTTTTTTTGTATATTTGTTGCATAACTTATATTCATATGGACCGATTTAGAGTTACGTTGTAAATTTTGATAATTTTATGCAAAGTATAGAAGAGGAAGAGACAGCAATGTAAGCAAGAGGGGTCAAGGGACACAGCCCTTTGCGAGGCCAAAATAGCAAAGTTATATGTATATATATATATATAGGCGTATAACTAAGACATGGAAAAAAAGTATAAGAAGCTCCTGTGATCTAGGATAATGTTTGTTCACTTCTGACAGTTGCCTACATGTCATTTTTTTTTCTAGCTGATGTCATATTACCAGTGACATTGCTGCAGATTTTTTATCTTTACTGATTAATGATATAACGACATGAAAGAAATTTTATAAATATAAAAGTGATAATGTTTCAATTCTGAACGTATCCGTGATCCTAACTATATTTTTTTGCAAATTTGTTGTCCTTTGGATTTCTAATTGTTATCGTGCTTCTTGCATCTTATCCGTTCCCCTTGTCCATTATCCCAGTTCTTGTTTCCAGCATTCTGTCAATTTCTGACCGAATCAGTATTTGACTGACTCCCTTCTAATCGCTTCTGGGCAGAAGTCTCGTGTCGACGTGCCTCTAAAAAAGTAAAATAAAAATTATACCCACATGTATATTATTAAAAACAATAATATTTGAAAACCAATATCACTTAATGTTCATTAAAATTATTTTAATCGTGCGATTTTTACAGGACAAAGTGATTACAAATTTATGTTTTCGAAAAATAAAAAGCGATTGACTGGATGAACATCACTTGTGGAGGTTGGAAGGTGTGCTGTACAGAATAAGAAAATCATTTATACAAAGATTTTTGATGGTACAATTTCGATAGAAAAGGGCATAGTGTAATAAACGTTAAAAAAATTGTGAGTGAAAGAACAGCTTTATGAAATGAAAAGTTAAATGAGTAGGAAGTGATCTTCTTTTTCTTCTTCGTGTCAGGAAAAGGATCTTTATGCGTTACACGGTGTTTGCCCAGTATTCTGCAAACGCGACACTGTCTCCATCCAGTTGTCATTAAAGTCGCACCTGTACGGGCATCTACTGCAGATGAAAAGATGTTGAATAGATTGATCCTCGCTACATATACAGAAAGAGTTGTCAGAAATTCGTTCTTCATGTTGTCCCCTGTTCGACCAACCATTGTTCTTAGTCTGTTTAATGAACGCTATGTTCCGTATTTTAGTTCGGCTCCTGGAGGAAGGTGCTCCTTAGGATCAATCCATGGTTCCTGATTTTTCTTCGCCCATTCTTCCTTCCAGGCATTGTGTCGAGCGATTTCCGGGCTTACTGTCAATGGCCTGATAACTGCCATGAAACTGTTGCGGGACTTCGATCTTCGTTGAACTGGTTTATATCCAAACGTCATATGCCGGCTATCCATTTCCTGCTTGTTTTTTTCAGTGCTAGCAGTTATTTGCCGTCTAATTGCAGGTGGAGCGATACCGGAGAGCACACGGATTTTTTCGATAGATGTCGGTTTTAAGCACCCTGTGATGATGCGGCAGCTCTCGTTTGGTGCGAGTGATGTTAATAAAGGTTGGAAACAAAAAAAATTATTGGAATAAAAGTAAATGTAAGATTAAGGAACAAGTACGAAAATACGTATTTCATCTTCTTTGAGCGTCTTCTTTTCAACAGGCGCGGTAGTGCATACAGCCAATTTAGAAAACCTAATTAACACTGTCGTGTATATATACAGATTCTACTGAAACGCTTAAAAATGGCATTTTGAAAGTGCTGCGACTTTAGTCGTAATATAAATAAAACCTTAATTTTTAAAAATTGTAGAATTTAAAATATGTACAAACTACCAAAATTTCAACTTTCTCTAATTAACCGCACTATTGGACAGCCCGTTTTAACCAAAAAATTTAGTGGCACACACACACATACATATATGTATTTTTATATATATATTATTATTATTATTATTATTATAGTTTGCTGAGTAAGAGTACAGCAAATCAGAAAAAAATTTAGAATATTATAAATACAACTATTGTTAAAAAATCGCTAAATTTAAAACAGATAATAGTAAATAACAATGTATTACCAGGTTTAGGGAACGAGAAGTTGGTTTCAAATTGCTTTAATATGTACTTCAAACATTGCGTTAGCATAAGTCAGAATATAAATGATAAAGGTGTCGATGATGAAGATATGGATAAGCTGATGGGGCAAGGGTTTACAAAATCGTTTGGTTTTATTGAATTCACTTATGAAGACATAAAACGTGCAATTTTTTCTTTACATAATAAATCTTCTTTCAGAAAAGATAAAATATCTGTTGAGGTTGTAAAAGAAATTTTGTCTTTTTTTGTAAAACCATTAGCATACTTATTCAATAATTCCGTTCTATCAGGTATTTTTCCGGATATTCTGAAGCTCGGAGTTATTGTTCCAATATTTGAAAGTGGCAGTAAAGAGCTTACCAAAACCACAAACCGATCTGCATACTCTCAACAATTTCCAAAATATTTAAAAAGTGTATGATAAAAATGTTAAATTATTTACTTGAGTTAAATTTTTTTGGTGAAAATCAATTTGGGTTTTTACCTGAATGCGGTACGGATTTGGCATTATTTGAGCATATCTCTTACATTACGGATAACCTAGAAATTGGGAGGCCCACAGCAGCTATATATTTAAATTTGAAAAAAGCATTTAATACTGTGAATCGTGAGTTGTTAATAAAATTAAAAAGAGCTGGTTTCCGTGGGTTTGTTTCAGACTGGTTCAAGTCTTATCTACTTGACAGACGATATGTTACTAAAATAAATAATGTATATGGTTCTAAACAGATACAGAATATTGGTGTTCCCCAAGGAAGTATTTTAGGCCCAATTTTATTTTTAATATTTATGAATGATCTGTGTCTATTAAAACCTATCGGGAAACTTTTGGTTTATGCTGGTGATACGGTACTGCTAGTGAGTGCACGCGATCGACATATTTTACAGAAGTTGGCGCAAGATGGAATAAATTTAATCGAGAAATGGGTAAATACTAAATAGATTAGTGCTGAATTTATTTAAATCCAAATATGTTGTATATAGTATGTGCTTTCAACTACTTTTGAATAACATTAAACTTTACTTAGCCAATAATAATGAAATACAAAATGTTCCAGACATTAAATATTTTGGTATTATGTTCGATTGTAGACTAAATTGGTCATCACATACTGTGTATGTTTCTCAAAAATTGAGGAAGCTAAATTATTTGTTTTACTATGCATCACGATATTTTCCATCAACATATTTAGTTCTTATTTATTTAGCGCTTTATCAGCCAATATTGACTTATGGTATAATTTTCTTGGGAGGGGGGGGTTGCACACTACCACGTTAATAGAATAGAATTTTTATAAAAATCAGTAATAAAAATTATTAGTTCTAAAGGTACATCTAGGTCGAAAAATTGTGTACTAGATTTTAAAACAATTTATGATCTAATTCTCATGTTTGTTCATAAATATAAAAATAGATTTTACATTTCGTCCATGGGAGGAGTAACTAGAATATCTAATAATTTGTATGCAAGCGTTCCAAAATATAAAAACATCACGTGAGAACGTAGATTATTTACCAGACTCCAAATTAAATTCAACCGGTTGCCTTCTCATCGAAAATCTTTCCCGTATTCCCCCATGCTACTACGAAAACATTTAACAACTTATTCGCACGATTCCACACACAAGTAATCAATTTTTCTGCTTCTGGACTAATATAATGTATATAATCTTTCAATTATCATTAAGTTCGATTATTAAATATATATATTTTTTCTTTTTATAGTTCAAAAAAATTCTCTATCATTTTTGTCTCCATTCTCATGTTTAAATATCGAAGTTCCCCTACATTTTACATTTTTATGTTTGTTTTCTTTTTTCTTTTTTGTTATTATTTTTTCCTCTTGTTTTTAAGAAATTTTTATTGTTCATATAAAATTACATCAGTCGCGCAGATATGCGCATAGAATGATAGTAATATATAGTAGTAAAGTGAATTTGATTTGATTAGACAGACACACTCGTATTTGAGTTAGTCTTATGCATTTCGTAAACTTTACTACAGATGTGTTCTCATGTGCGAAACCAGTCCTATTTTTGATCTGCAGACAAGCCCACAAATGGAACATGTTGCTGGTGTTTGTACCGATCTTAAACGTGTTTCGATCACATTTTTCTTATTTTCCAAAATATTATCAAATAAATCTCTCCAATGTTTTCTTTCTGCATCTGTAGCTTCCCAATTGTTTCCAATCTAGGAAAATTTCATAAATTCTGTAATTTGGTTTTTGAAGCGTCTTCGATGCTTTTTTCCTTTTGCCAATAACAAGTTCTCCACAGAGCCAGCGTAAGGCGTGAGCGACGTAGGCCACCGCCTATGGCCTCGTGCCTTAAAGATTTATGCATTAGGTACTTAAAAATCCGTGACCGCGACCAAAAAAATTTTACTCGTCATAAAACGATAAATATAATTAGCAACTTTCCGAACTGTAAGACTTTTTTTTTTTCAATTATTTAAATTTAAATTTTTATGACGTAAGTACAATTTTTGAAACATAATTATAAACAGGGCCGGCGAAAATTGTGGTGATCGCGTGCTCAAGCACCACATGGGAAATTTCATGTAGTGCTCAGCAACGCACGAGGAAAATGGAAAATTTTAATTAAATATTGCGCGGGAGGAACACTTGAATTAAAAGTAAATATTTTTCAATGAACTAAAAATCGGACTGATGTGAATAAAAAGAGCGTGGGAAATATAGCAAAAATAGTAAAGGTAACAAAAATATAAACAACATAGACACCCACTCGTCTGTACTGATACGTTTCCGTTGAATCATTATTTCCCCACTTCAATGTGAACAAAACGCGGCAGTGACACAGCATTGCAGTAGTACCAACCAGCAAAAAGTCTGCAAACTTATTTCGTCCTCCGACTGATTTTTGTTGCTCCAGCAATATGACAATTATTTTTATTGTTCAGTTCAAAAAATTTGAAACCTTAATCACTGATTATTAAATTACTCCTGTAGCTGTGTAGTAATTTGCTGATAGCTGTTGTTTCAAAAAGTAAAAAAAAAAAAAAACAAGAACGCGAAAAATATTAAAAAGGGAACGGCAGCTATGGTTTAGACTTTTATTGATTAAAATTCAGTTGTTAGATCGTAAGTGTGAAAGTGACATTTTAACCCTTATAGTGCCAGGTGGGGTCTTATCCGACCCCATCTTTTTTCAATTTCCTTTATTAATGCCACAAAATTATTTATTATCAAAATGCAGCAAAATAGAAGTCTTTTCATTTATTTTCCCCCAAATACTTCGCATTCACACTTCTATATCACATAAAAGTATAAATTACGTAGTGAAGGTAAAAAAAGTTACTTTAGTAACACGAAATGTAGGAATTCAAAGTCGACTAATGTCAAAAATACGAAAAAAGAGGAACGCAGATTTGCATAATTTGGTAAACAATATGAAAAACTAATAACGAGCTATTTGAAATATTTTTGCTTATCTATACAGTCTTTTCTTTTTGAGAAGTACATTGGGGACGTAATATTTTTTGAAATTATTGCCATGATTGACGAATTTTTTTGCGAAATTTTTATTGAAATAACCCGCTAAATGAATATATAATCGGCATTTCAAGTCTCTGTAAGAGGAAATAATTTTTTAAGCGATATGTGAATGAAAAAAAAAGCATTGAAAACTACTAATTTATTTTCTAAGCAAATTAATTCCTAATTTTGTGTGGATATATTTTTTAATTCAATGATTATTTTACGCTTTAAATTTGATATTAACTGAAGATAAAAAGAATTATAAATACTCACTAATACCAAACTAGGTCTACTTGGAAAAAAGACGAGGCCAAATCGTGTCGCGGCCGAAACGATACGATCTCATTTTTGAACACTGTTATTTGCTGAAGTTCTTTTTATCTGACCTATTCTAGGCAATGAAACGTTCAATTCGTTGGGTTTTAAGAACTCTCAGGGATGCTACTGTGGTTTCCGGTTTTACCATAGACGTGAAATGTAATCATTCATTTTTTTTAATATCCAAAAAAAAGTTTCGTTTCCTTTTTTTTTTTTAATTTTCCCGGTGATCAACTTGTTCCTTTGTTAATTAATTTGATTTATTTCCTTTTTTTCATCGTTCATTACTTTATGGATGGACCTCGAAAAGATTCGCCATCATCAGAACTCGGCGTGACAAACAGCCATTTTAGTACATGAGGTCCTCCGTTGAAGATACCGCGCTTGTGAATCACGTGACCGCACAAATACTGGATCATTTGGAGTTGATCTTTTAATTTAACAACCATACTGTTAAAATTATCTTTAAAGTTTGGTGGCAAGACCGTCGGCCTTGGCAGTGAGACGGGTTAACGAGAGTAACTTTTGCTCAGTAAAGGAAATATTATTGGATGCAATCAAAAGAGTCGCCAAGCGATGAGCCCGGGGGGGGGGGGGCAAGAAGAGTTGACAGCCGCCAGGGGAGTCAATATGATAGAAAGAGGATATGAGTTATAGGAAAAATAAAATTTATAAGTTGTAAAGGCTTAATCTTTTATTAAACAAGAATAAAATCTTAATTAAAACATAGTATTCGTGGTTTTCTGGCAAATTGTTCATGATTACGCACCAGTGAATATTCATCATGGCTAGTTCATTAAAAAGTTTCAAGCCACCAGGGGGGGCAGCCGACCTCCCTTTTCCCTACTGGCGATGCCCATGGATGCAATGAGGGTCCACGAACTACTGGATACCTTAGCGAAACCAAGATGTTCGTAGTATATGCCAGAATGTCCAGAGACTTTGGTGACATTATTGGATGTTGGATGTGGGCAAAAGGCGCACTTAGGATTTTTTTTTTGTCGGGGTTAGAATTTAGAAGATGAGTTATGGGGTGGTAATTCGGTAACTCGACTAAGTACCTATCTATTTTCGTGGTCTGTGAATTAAAGTAAAAAAAAAAAACAATTACGGAACCAACGAATTTTATTTAAAAAATAATAATGATAATAGGAACGTAACATTATGTTTGTAATAAGCATAAATTAGGTAAGCGTACGAATTTTATTTTGAAAAATTAGGTAAAGGTATACAGTAATATTATAATTGTAATATAAGCAGAAAGTAAATATGTATGTTTTTTAAAGAAAATTAAGTAAAACAAGACATTACAAAACGAAATTAAGTGTTTTCGAGGATTTTTTTTAAAGATATCTAATACCTCGTCGGCAATTATACGTATTTCACGTTGTATATTCAACATCGCAAGTCCATTAAGACGAACTTGACCGATGTGATTTCGCAAATACGTCTTCAATCTTCTCAACGTCGAGAATGACCTTTCTGCGGTGGCCGTAGTAATTGGGATGGTGCAGAGCATGCATAAGAGTGTATTTACAAACTGCTGTCTCATCGCACAAGTTCAATGCCGTGATAGCGTTTTTCGGAACTGAAATATCTTGATCGGAATCATAAAATTTGGTGTACCACAGCTGAATAGCTGACTTTAATGACGATTCCGAGTAGTGGGGAAGGTCTTTTGAGTAAAATCGACATAATTCCAGAAATTGCTATTTTCATCGATTAGTAATAGTCCGGTAGGAAATAGACTAGAAAAACTGGAAAGACTAGTTTTATGCTTTAAAAAACGTGCATTGAGTTGTTGGATAAACATGTTTACCCAAGGCATATGAATATTGGGACGAAAATATCTGCTGAAACGTTATTTCTTGTAGTTTGCTGAGTAGTTCTGACATTGAAAGTGCTGAAAAAATGTTACAAGAAGATCTCAATAATGTATGCAAATGGGCGCATGACAAAAAACTATTAATTAATGCTAAAAAAACAAAAGTGATGCATATAAGAACACCAAGCCGGTTTAGAACGTTCGTCCCCAAATTAATTTTACACAATACAAAGTGTTTACATAGAAAGTAAATATGTGGTTGTGAAAAGTTAGAAAATGTGAATGAATTTAAATGTCTTGGGATAACATTAGATAAAGGTTTAACATGGAGAAACCATATTGACAATATTACAGGGAAAGTTAGACAAACTATTCCAGCACTATATAAATTAAAACAAGGTATGACATACAAAAGCCTAAGGTTATATTTCGAAGCTGTAATAATGTCTAGAATTAAATACGGAATCGGAATTTGGGGTGAGGCGAAAATTACAGAAATGAGGAAAATCGACAAATTGCAAAAAAAGTGTTTAAAACTGGTCTTACACAACGAGAGAAAAACGCATTAGCTAAGATCACTTGGTGGAACAAAAATAACGAAATGTCACTAAAAATTTTATATTATTACAGCAAATTACTCAGTGCTAAACCAGAAGATAGGCAGTTACCAACTAGAACAAGAACCTACAGGACTAGAAATTACGATAAACCTTGCTATGTACGATCTAGGGCGATTAACAGTAAAATAAACAATGTAGAGGAAGAGGTATTAATAAAATTAATGGGGAACACACCAAAGGAAATTCGAAATGAAAAAAAAAAAAAAAGTTGTGCGAGAAGCTTCGATCATAATATTCAATTTTTGTGCAATATTTTTAGCACTTTGAAATAAAAACACGATTCAGCATTTTCTCTCAGTCATAACTGTTCGTATTGCAATTTTAGCGAAATCAACAGTTTTCGATAAATCAGAGTCTTTTTCTTGTAACTTTTGGCTCGAAGGCAAAGTATAACTAAGCAGCTTTTCGCCACAAAGTAGAGATATTATAAATTATCATCCCATTTCGAGATCTATTCGAGGGAAACAATAATTGGACGAAATAACTGAACGAAAACTAAAATAGCATCGTGTTGCTCTCGACTCATCTAGTTGGACATACATAGTTTTTTTAAATATTTTTGTTTCTCGCTATTAGTGATGAATTTTTCAAGGTTTTCAGTCAAAACTTCTTTACGTTTAAGTGTATCAAAAAACACTGTTATCTTTCTCCCACCACAGCGATGCAGTTACGAATTGAAAGAATTTCAACAGCATCCGAAATCCCAAGCTTCAGATCATGTGACATGCAATAGGCACGTAAATCGCGATCAGATATTCTTCAGATATAATGCCTCGAACGCCATTAAACTTACCGCCCATGGTAGCTGTTCCATTATCTCCTTGGCCGCGAATATTATTAGAATCGATGTTATAGTTGTGCAAAGTTGACAGAATCGCATCAGCCATATATTTCTACCGGTTTGCTGCACGATTTTTTTAAAGGAAAAAAAGTGTTCGCAAATGGAGTATTTACTATCTACGTGCTTTACATATCGAAAATAAAGCGTGAATTGTTCAGTTTGTTGTAATGTCTTGTGACTCATCGACTAAAACGGTAAAAAATTTCGCATCTCTGACACAATCTTTCGTTTCATTACTTCTTTACATGCATCTATAATTTGATTTTGAATATTCCAACTTATATACGTTGCATTTTTACCGCAATTTTTGAAATGTTCTTTCAATACGACATCAACAACATTGATTCGTGATCTCAATAACGCTCTAAAATTTCCTTCGTTTTCTTAAGGCGGATTTTCTAAATCAAAATCTCCATAATCTCGATGGTCACGCAATGGGAGTCCCTGCCTTCCACATAGAATGATTGTATCTATAATAACGTCGATTTTCTTCAGCTTGAATTTTCTTAACCGAATCAACTGCCTTTTCAATCATTAACTTTCCCGTCATCACATTTTTCAAATTACTCGCCTCGAAAAACAAGCAGTTTATATGATAGTCAAGATTTTTGTGAAAATGAAATCTTTCGAGAGCTTTTTTTCAATTATTAAAACCAACCTTTACTAAAAAATTAGATTTTTGCGTACCTGCGTGACCAACTACTGACGGAGCAGATAGTACACAATTCAAACAGAAATAGCTGTCTTCGATTTTTGAGTACATCAACCATCGGTATTTCAAAAACCAAGTGGTACTGAGCACGTCGTTCGTGTCTTGACTTTTGCTTATTTCTGAAAAGAAATATAAAATCTACGGAAGGCTTTCATGCATTTGTCAAGGCATCGAACTTTTCTTGATTGGTCAAACTTCCGTTTTACAAACAGAGATATATCCACAGGATTAGTACTTACAGTTTTGGTGGTGGTGTTATTGCTGTAGATTCTGTCGAAGACATTGATGTACAGCCCACTGCATATTTTGTACCTGTTTTATGTTGTAAATTATTTTGACGATGAGGCTGAATATCCGTATCTAAGCGTAATTTTTATCAACAGAGATGTACCACCACTACTGTAGGTATCACTGGCTTTCTTTGGTTGGAAAAAATGATCCAAGGTACCTCTTTACCTTTAGTTTTTCGGTTCATGCTTTATATCACATTCGAGAAAAACGAAAAAATTAAACAATTTGCTGTAGGTAACATAAACACATAACCGACCAAACCGGAAAAGAGTTGATGATGCAACTCCGACCTAATAAATTCAAAATTGAACCGATGAAAGTTATGCGAGTTCATATGGTTCCACGATAGAAGCTAAAGTAAAGAATAAGCCGTCTGCCCTTTTTTGCGTTTCATACGGCATGAATACCGGAGTAGAAATGTGTCTTATCAGCTGAAAAATGATAAGACATCGGAATTCGAATGAGACGTTCTCGTCATTTCTTCCCTGTGTATACAGCTATTTAGAAATTTCCTTCTCTTTCTAGCACATCGACTGGTCGTTATATTTTTCTTTTTCTATTTACTCGGCATTTCACTCTGTTAATCCATGCAGCTCCGGGCTTCTCTAAGCAATTGACATGACGTAATTTAACCCAGCGCTGGTAATGGTGCGTTGACGAACAGCGCGAACTAGTGTTAATGTTGAGTGTAAAATGTCAGATCCATTTGGATCCGCTGGATACGTATATGCAGTTCCCGAACCTGTGATTCAGTTTCGGATCCGTATCCGAAGAAATAGCGAACTTACTCATCACTATTACATACAGTTCAACGAAGCAACGTAAAACAAAATTATTTTACATTTCTACTTCGAATTCATTTCTTTTTTCTCTGTACTATCCAGCTTTACGCTACAAAATTAATTTTGGAAAAAATTTCGGAGATTTTTTGGGGGAAGCAATGGCTCCGTGGCACCCCCTTGAGTGCGCCAATGGATGTGGTAGTACAAGGTTATGATAAAGCGGAATGGCTGTTAATAGGACTCGAAGAAATTATATAATGACGGAGGATAAACAGGAGTTAGATCGCCCCGAGCAATCATAATATGAAAAATACAGTTTTATAAGATTGCTATGAAATTTCACATGTTTCTTGCCGATTAATAATAATGCTACATTTGGTCCTATTACTTTAACGATTTTATACGGATCTTTAAAATTAAGCGTTAACTGGTTAAACCTAGCATTCTTATTTATCAGCACCACCAGTTGACCAGCCTTAAATTCACATGAGTTAACCTTTTTATCACAGTAGTAATCTTTAGTTTTAAACTTTTTTTTTTTTTTTTTCATTGTACCGACAGCAGCCTGCCATAGACAATGGTGATATAAGAATAGAAGGAAAGGAGGGAGAAGATTGGGGAAAAGTGGAATGAATAGGAAAGGAAAAGGAAACGAATATTAACCTGACAGTTCCAACGAATTGCCCGATTCAGATCTTAAGAAGAAAATGGTTTATTTATTCTTTTTTTTTTTTCTTATTAATTAATTAATTAATTAATTAATTTTCACACTACATAATGATTGTGCGTAGTGTCTCCGAGAGCAGTACAATAGCGCTTAAGTATCGGAAGTGCATCGCGGCACTACTTTTTCCTTTTCAGTCGCCTGCTGGATCCGGCTGGAAGATCAATAGTGAACATTCGGTATATAAGTGCGTTCGAGTTGAAGTTTCTCAAAGAACTTTTTGTTTCACGTACGGAACATTCAAGTCCGCATGCAATGTGTCGTTCGATACGAAATAAGGCGTAGATACCATTGCCTACGTAGAGAGCTTGGACTGCTGTTGCTGTATTCTAAGAAGGTTCCTTCGACATGTTGTTCCATATGGTTCTAATCCATATCTCCATATTTAAACTTAGACGCAATAATGTTTTCGCGAGCTATCTTATGTATTGAAACGTTATCGTTTACTTTAATCCTACAGCGATGCCAACCATGACGAGCTCGTGGATTTAAATTAAGAATTTATTTAAATTTTATTATTTAGTTAGATTTTTATTAAATTATTTAAATAGTGATGATTACTAGTAGGAGATGAAATATTTTGGTTGATATTTGAAAAAATAATATATTAGAAAAAACGTGACACCTATCTTTCGGTATGACCGCTGAAAAACACAATAATTAATTCGAAAATAACGGTCACAATTATACAAATCAATAAGAAATATAATTCAAAACGCTACGTATCACTACTATTGTCGGTGGTTATCCGTAGGTTGGCGAAACGGCGGTCGGTCTGCACGGAGAAATCGGACTCGACCTTGTTTTATTTTCGTGAACTTTCGATCGTTTTCGACTTTTCTTTTTCATGAATATCGAATTTATATTTTCTGAACGAAAACCACACGCTTTCATTCGATTTTCGAATGCAATTAGTTTAAAAACGAAAGAGAAAAACGGAAAATAATAATAAAACCAATAAATACGTAAAAAAAACTAACTTTTTTAATTTGATCAGCTTTGTCAACCGTGTAATGAATAACAAAACAAAACACATCAACAACAAATAATAACAGTAACAATCAGAAACTCTGGCTGAAAAACCGCAAGCTACAGCGGAGTAAATAAATAAATAAATTAATTAATTAAATAAATAAATAAATAAAAGAGCGAAAACCACAACTGATTTCTTAAATTGATAGAAACGCTATCACAGGTAAAACGAAACTCAATGAACGGTAAAAGGCAACTCCCCAAAGGTAAAAATGCAACTTATTTTCGTAAAAATATCCTTTATCTGTAATTCTAAATGAGCTGACCAGATCAGGTAGATCCTTTTGGCTTTTGCTGGACGGTGATTGGCTACCCAACCGACAATAGTTCCAGGCACGCGCCCATTCGCACTCCTACCAATTAAATACTAAATTATTTTTATTATTATGTGATTTTGTTGTTTTTTTTATTTTATTTTCTAAAATTTTATTCGTCACATGTAACGCATTACAGTATGGTGTTCTTAACAGGCCTAAAGTTAGTTTTGTTAACCTGACACGAATGGCAATTCCTTATAATTTTACGTATGTCGCTTTTCATATCTTTCCAATGGAACTGATTATACAGACATTAGCATACATACGAAAAAAATCCGGTTATGGCGGAACGTGCTTCGTATAGAACTTTATTTATTTCGCCCGGAGGTGTTAGCTCCGTCTTTTCATTTATTACGATAGTGGGTTTAATATTTGAATCGTTAAAGGTATAATACAGGAGGGTTTTAAATTTTACATGATTTACAAAAAAGATATATGCCTCGGATCCTATTACTAGAAACGCGAATTTCGTTAAATTTTCCCAAAAGATTTGATAATGTTTGCAAAACGTCTGATATAATGTAATATTCTATATTATCAAAAAGGTTCTCCTTATAACAACAACATGGGTAAATCATTTTATTATTTCGTTTGATACGTTTTACGCTACTAAGTTCCATATCCTTAACGTTATCGTAAATTTATTTTTGACGCTAAGCGCTGTGTTTTATATAACCGTGGTGTTTGGTGGCTCTAACTGCTTTTTAAACATCCCGTCTTTCTTCTTCTCCCTTAATTATTTGTAGCCAGATTCCTTTGTCCGTTTGTACTGTGCGCTCTGTAATTGCAGATGTGGCCATGGTATAGGACACAGCTAACTCCTTTTTACCTTCGGCAATGTCATTCCTTTTCTTTTCAGGATACATATCATTTTTCGACGTTGATTGTTATTGTTTCTCCATTCTTGGTATAATAGCATTCTTTGTCAGATTCCATTCCTTGTTACTCCTAATTGCTGCTATGTACACGTGTTGATGGGTAATCGCCTATTATTGACAAGCCCAGGGAAAAACCCAAACAAGGATAAAAAAAAGAAGAAAAAACAAATTATTTTTCATGTTTAAATTTGTTAACCCATTAGTGCTGTTTTTACGTACAAACAGAGCAGTTGGATTCTTATCAAATAATTTTCTATTCATCTTATCTAGATAAACCTGTTGTGGCGTCGCTCTTTAAAAAATTTCAAAAAATCATTACAAGTTTCGTCATTATTGCTACCGGTTTATAAGAAGTACCGAGTCAACATTATTTTCATTTCGATTCCGCTTGGGAGAGTTCCGTAATAACGCGTCAGCATTACTATTTTTTCCTTTTGGAATAAAAAGGCTACACTATACTACTTAAAGCCATAGCTGATTTGGGAAATCTTATTTCAGCTCTATGGTTCTTTAAGAAATCGATGCCCGGTAATCCGTCGCAAGAAATATTAGTGGTATCCTCAATTATATAAAACTTTACGTTACGGATTTTATAAAGAGTTAAACATGTATAGCCGATTGTTTTTACAAACGAGCGGTCACAAATTCCGTTTAGCTTATTTTTTCATTATCGTAAAAAATAGTACCGTTAAGGCTTCTTTTTACGAAGAAAATCTTTGCTCCGGTATCTACAATAAAATTAAGACTACCATTTCTCGTCGTTGATTGCTTAGAATAAAAGGAGACTACTTAAAGGTAATTCTAAATAATTATTTTTTCACGTTTATACTCGAAAGAAAAATCTAACGCGCCATTCATGGAATTTCAAAGATGTCGCGGAAGCATGAAAAGTAAGTTTCAGCTCTTAACAAAATATCAGTGATACTATAAGCATAAAAAATTAGAACATTGTCGTAAAGAGTTTTCATAATCACTTGAAAGACGATGCTTTCATGTCGACAGTAAAACGATTTATCGGGTTTTTCGGGATTTTTCGACATAGCCCACCACTAGAAAAAATCTGAACAAGTACACGTTTGATGTACATTTCCCCGTTCTACAAGAAGAAAAAAAGAATACTGATCGTTCCAACATCGCGGAACATGATCAAAATCGTATTTTAAATATTAAATAATTTTTTAAATTGTGTTTAAAAGTTATAAGCTAAAGAGTACTCATGAATTTTTTCGTATTTTTTGAATCATTAAAACGCGAGAAAAAAAAATAAAATGTGAAAGTCGATGTTTATGAGACGTTCTTAGGGCTCAAAAAAATTTTTGCGACCTACGAGACCGGTTCACTCTTCATTTTGTGGCCCAACAAAACTTTTTCACTTCCAAAAATAAAAAAAATATATCATTTCACCATTGTTAATGGGGCTAACCTTTACATGAATAAAAGTAAATAAAAACAATAGCTGAAGTAATAAACACAAAAACCGCACTACATCTCTCAATGTTGGACGACCGATTCACACGACACTCCATTTCAGACACTGTAAACGAACCAAACAAGATACACCTGTTTCATTCTTTCACGAGGGGATAGGGAATGAAAACCGGTTTCGTTTAAGCCGGACTGGGAGGTTTTACGTTAATTTAGGTAGAAACTGCTCGCGAGTGTAACTTACGTATATTGATCCTCCCTCGTATTTGTATATATTTTTTTGATTCTTATTCAACAGTGGTTCTCCTAATAATTAAGGTAAATTTTTAAATTACCTTTATTCCACCGATGCCTCTCACGAGATCAATCTCTTCTGAATCATCTAGAGGAGCTGGCAGACCATCATGAGTTTTTCGAATAGTTTTTTTTGGGTGATCGATTTTCCTTTCCTCCTCATATATTCTATTCTCTTCCTCAAACTTTCCTTCTAAATTTACAATTTTTTCCTCTGTTAGTTCCTCTTACGTCTCTTCCAAGTCGACTACCTTATTTTCGACCATTTTGTTGAGTTCGGTTCTAAAATTATTGAATTTTAGATGTATATTATTATGTATTTTTACGAACTTCTTATTGTAATCGTCTTTTAATTCTATCAATATTTATATAATCTTTTCTTGTGGTTCGCCAAATGTTTTATTTAGAAATTCCATCAAACTGTTCATGCCCATTTAACTTTTAAATTTTGGGGGCTCCATTTTATCTATATATTCTAGCGATTATATTACATTATTTAAAAACGGGGATAACCTACAGCTGTGGACTCACTCTTTTCTCACTTCATGCTATCCGTATTGATATGCTCTGGGTCTCCAGTCATGCAGGGATAGTAGAGGGTAACGAAATGGCAAGATTCCTTGGCTCAGATTGCTGTATCCTCCCGCTTTTATTTCACTGAAATTTCCGTTTCTAATTTACTCCCATTGTGTAAAAAGTTTCATGTTAGATTTTGGTCAGATTTTTATGTTTCTTCCTTTTCTAATCAACCTTTCTCTTAAATTTTTCCATCCAACCTAATCTTAACACGCGGCCTTGGTTTTACGATTTCCCTTCGCTTCGCCGCTCCATTATTGTCCCTATTATCCGTTTACGTCTAAATCATACTCTTCTTCCTTCCCCACGTTTTCGTTTTGGTCTCGCACTCTTTCCCTTAATTATCCTCTCTATCCTGACGACGAAGCCGTCTGTAATCCTGACCATATCTTCTTTGAATGCCCGTCCCTCGTGAACGAACGCACTTCGTTGTACTCCGATCTGTTATCTCTCAAACTCTCTAATCCTTATTGCGCTTCGTATATCTTATCGTTTCCGTCGATTTCCGTTGTTCCTATTCTCAGCTCTTTTATCTTATCAATATTTGACACCGACTCTACATCTAACTGATCCTTTTCCCTCGTGTCGTTTCTGGGCGAAGATCCGTTGCTGACGTGTCCAAAGGGGGGATTAAAAAAAAATACATTAAATGTATCTCTCATTTTTCTAATTATTATGTACATAAATGTTATATATCAAAGTCTCAAACCTATTACTATTCTACAAATTTATTAGAATTACCTTTAGGTATGTGTGGCGATTATGTATTTAAACGGTATCCTAACTCATCAGTTTCTTCTGTAATACTCAGAAACATTCAATGTTCCCGTCAAAAATTATGGAATTGCTGCACATTGCAACATATTTTTTGTAACTCATTCAAAAAATTATTAATATCCGTTTTAAAACAAACAATACAAAAAAAAAAAATTAAAGCTGAACATAAAAACTGTAGAACACAAAATTGTAGGTGTTGTATTTAATATTTTAATTGGAATAACGTTACTAGTGTATTCAAATAACGCGATTTTTCGAAATATGTTAAATGTGAACAAATATCTGGGAATTAGCATCGCCTATGTAAATTTAACACGACTCTTCTCAAAAGGCTTGTACAATGTAGCCATGCTAATTCTCAGACGTTCGTTCACATATGAGGTCATTTTTTAAAATAAGAATTGGTAGTTTTTGATAGTTTCAAAAGTATCATCTAAAGCAGTGATCATGATTATGCACGTTAAGTGATTAATTTTAAAAATTATACAATATTTACATTTTATTCGCTTTTCTTCATTTGAATCATAATTTTTTCTCAATTTTAATATAATATAAGAATACTAACAATTATGTATAACATTTGTAGTTTTTCACTGTTCGTTACTATCATTGGTTGTGGAAAACATAAGTAGATTTGTGATAAATTTTTTATACAATTTTTATGTCCATTTTTTGTTCTTTTATGCCTATCTGATGAGCGGAATTATTTAATAATGAAAATAGTCAGCTTTGTTATCTTTGTTTTTTCTCAACAATGGTAGAAAGAAGATAATAGAGTTCATCTGTAATTTTAATCTTATCAAAAACATAAATATAAAAATAGAAGCCGTTTTTCTTTTTTTCTTGGGCATGTCAGCTAAGGACCTACACTCAGAACCAAGAAGAAGAAAGAAAAGAGCCGTCAGTTAGATTTTGATACGGTCAGATATAAATATTATAAAGGAACCAATGGATGAAATTATGCATGGCGAGGAGAAGGACAAAATATAAGATGCACAATAAAGAGTAGGGAGTTTGAATTTCATTGAACAAGAATATAGAATACAACGTTCGATAGAAAGGAATGAACATTCAAAAATGATGTGATTGGCATCACAAACCACCATTTCATTATGGTAGAGAGGACAATTTGAAGAGGAGACAAGGGAATAGCGAAAACGAAAGGAAGGGAGAGAAAAATGGCCCAAAAGCGAATCATAGAAGTGACAACAGAACGGGGAAGTGAAGGAAACTCAAAGAGCCAAGGATTAGATGGAAGACTAAGTTGTACGGACAGATAAAAGGATTGATCGTTACGAAAGGAGGAGGGGTAAATATCTGACCAAAGTTTGAAATGGAACTTAGTACATAGGGAATTCAAATTAGAAAATGGAACTTTTTTAAAAAAGGAACGAGAGGAAGTAACAGCTCGAGACAAGGAATCCGCCATCTCATTACCTTTAATTCCTATGTGGCCGGGAACCCACAGCAAATCAACACGGATGGAGTAGTGAGAAGAAAGAAAATGGACAAGACAGCGTATGCGAAGAATGATGAAATCGGAAGAGTGATCAGGAAAAGGGGAACTGATCGCTTGAAGAACACTCATGGAGTCTGAAATAATCAAATAATTAGAAAACAAACGACTGGAAAAAATGAAAACAATGGAGTGTAGGATAACCATCGACTCGGCTGTAAAGATGGAACAGAAAGAATTCAGATAAGTTGAAATTCGGAAGGATAAAAGAAGCTCTAACGCCATCAGGTCCCCTGGAACCATCCATGAAGATGGTTACATGTGATGGGAATTGGGAATTGTTAGTACTGTAGAATTCCTGTTGAATTATTTCTCGAGGAAGGGATTTGGAAAGTGAAGGTAAAACAGAAACTTTAGGGACATGGCAGAGATCGGCAAAGCTAAAGGAGAAAAAAGGGAGATTATTACTAGAGATTGTGTAAGGCCAAAAGGAACCAAGGCGAAGAGTAATGAGCGCCAAAACAGGAATTTTTCTAGGTGTAAAACGCCAGTTCTTATAAATTGAAAGACAGGAAAGAATAAGAGTAGAGGACGTGAGTGGAAGACGTTTGATGAGAAAACGATAGCCTAAATAAGATCTACGAAGGGACAGGGGTGCTGTGTTAGATTCTGCAAGAATTGCTGGAGTTGGAGTAGACTTAAGCGCACCGAGACAAAACCGAAGACACGAATTTTGGACAATGTCCAATTTAGAAAGACGGGATTTGGAAACACAGCCACAGATAAAAGAACAGTAATCAAGTTTGGAACGGGCAATGGCTTTGTACAAGGAGATTAAAATGTAAGGATCACCACCTCATTTCGTTGAAGACAGGGCTTTCAGCAGGTTTAGCCTTTTGATAGCAGAAGAGGAAAGATAATCAATATGATTAGAGAATATCAGTCGACTATTGAGAAAAACCCCAAGATAGCAGGAACAGTTAACGTGAGGAAAAGGTATATTATTTACGGATAGATTAAACAGAGTAGGATTGTCGGGACGAAAGGAATAGACAATAGCCGAAGACTTAGAAGAGGAAATAGAAAAGTGAATTGAGGATAGGGAATGAAGAAATGAACTAAGAGCATCAGTAGCGGCTACAAAATCGGAAGCGGAAGAAAAAAGCTGGATATCATCGGCAAAAAACAAGGAGAAAGAATTCAAGGGGAGAGAGGCAACACTAATAGTATAGATATTAAAGAGAATAGGACTTAGGGAAGAACCTTGAGGGAGACCACAAAAAACCTATCTTTTATGGCAGAGAAGTGGAGAAGAAGTATGGATAGAGCGATTTACGATGAGATTGACAATAAGGGAAGAAAACTTAGCTGGAACGTTAATTGCCGACATTTTTTCTCTTAAATTTGGCAGATGCACATTATCAAAAGCACAGGAGTCATCGACGAAAGAAGCTAAGGTATACTGTTTACGGATGAAGGATTTGTATATACTGGAAACAAAAAGACTAATACAATCAGAAGGGCCAATTCCAGGCCGAAAGCCAAACATGTTGTTAGGTAAAACGTGGTTAACTTCCAGCCACCAAACAAGGCGTTGTTCAGTATACCTTCGAATAATTTTCTGATACAGAATGCTAGAGAGAAATTGGGCGAAAGGAATAACTTTTTTTTTGGAATAGGAATGATGATAAAAGAGTTCCAGCAAGGAGGAGTTATACCGATGGAAAGAAACGCATTAAAAAGATTGAGGAGAGTAATAAAGGATAATTCAGAAAGGTTTTTAAGAGCAAGATAAGATATGCCGTCGAGACCTGGAGTGAGACTGGAAGATTTGAAAGAACAGATTTTAATTCATTCATATTGAAGGAGGAAGTAAGGAAATGAGGAGGAGAGTCTTGTGAAAAAGGAGCGGAATAAAATTTGTTACAGTTAGGAACGTAAGCGGGAGCAACAGAATCAATAAACGGTACTAGGCAATCGTCAGAAATGTTGGAATTGTTAGTACGTTCAGAGGATGAAAATTTAAAAGCTCTTGCCATTTTCCAGATACGTGAGAGGGGGGTTATTCTCGAGAAAAAAGAGCTGAAATTTCCTCACGAGGACTTTTTTGAGGCTTTTAGTACATACCGAGCTCTTGCATTCGCCCGTTTATGAGCAAGAAAATTTTCGCTTGTAGGGTTCGCACGGAAAGCTCTAAAAGTAGTACGACTATGATCAAATGTGACGTTGCACTCCTCGTTCCACCAAATGGAAGAGGACGCAACACGCCGATTGACGGATGAGTTATAGCAAATAGGGAAGGAAGCATTGAGGGTAGACTTGACAGATTGCAAGAAGGAGTTATAAACACGTAAGGGATCAAAGCCAGGATGGAAATTAGGAAGTAAAGAATTAACAAGAGAACGGAACACAGTCCAATTAGTTTTAGATAGATTCCATGGAGTAAAATGTGAAGGTCTGATATAAGTAGGAACAGAAAGATTCATAGGAGTTATTAGAATAGGAATATGATCATTGCCGAAGCAACCCATAAGAGTTCCCCAGGTATAGTTAAAGCCAATATTAGAAGAAGAAAAAGTCAAATCGAGGGAGCTAAAATTAGAAGGACTCTTAAAATAAGTACGATAGAAAAGTCATTAAGAATGATCAAATTATCGGAAAGGATAGAACTCTCGAGCACAGAGCCGTTAATGTTATAAGGCTTTGCGACCCCACAATGGAGAATGAGCATTCCAATCACCACCGATGATAAACGGATGAGGAATGGAATTTAAAAAAAGGAAGAAAGGGGAAAGTGATGGAGGTCATAGTTAGTAGGAACATAAATGGAAACGATGTTAAGAGGGCGAGCCAGATTACAAGAGATATATATGTGAACAATGTTGGGAGAATTAAGACAGGAGGAAATATTTAGTGTAACTTTATGCACGTGAAAAGGAATGTAATTTCTAATGAGGATAGCAGAATCTCTATATTCATCATCACGATCACATCTAACCAACGTAAAGCCTCTGATTCTGAAGTTCATGTCTGACCGAAACCAAGTTTCTGAAATTAACGCGACACCGATATTGTAGAGAAGTAATAGACCTCCTAATGAATTACGATTGGCTCTGAGACTACGACAATTCCAATGTAATATATTGAATACAGTCGTCATAATGGAACGCCGGGAGACTAGAGTGAGAGAATAAGTAAGGGGTAAAAGAGGAGAGGAAAAGAAAGCTTAAGAAGCAATATAGCTTTGAAAGAACAAGAGGAGAAATAAAGAACAAAATGTGTAAAAGGTAGCGTTCGTTACGAAGAGCGGGACACTCAAAGAAAATGTGATTAGCATCACATGTACGAGGAGGATCACAATCGTGGAGAGAACAATCAGGAGAAAGCGATAGAGAAAATCGAAAGCGAGAGGAAGGAAGGAGAGAATGATTGATCAGGAGACGAATTAGGGAGACAATAGAAGAACGACGACTGAGAGGAATAGAATGGAACCAAGACAGGGAACGAGGAATTGGCTGAATGAAATGGTAATGAGAATGACGATTAGAAAATAGGGAGGGATAAATATCCTGCCAAAGTCTGGCGTGATTGGAGGTAGATAAGGAAAGGATATCTGAAGAAGGGAAATGGTTGAGGAATGAATCAAGGCGACCAGCAGAACGAGCCAAAGAATCGGCTGCATCGTTGCCATCAATTCCGGAATGACTGGGGACCCACAAAAAATCAATGAGAATAGAACGGGATGACTGCAAAGTGGAGGTAAGAGAACGAATTGAGAGAATAATATTATCAGAGGAATGTGAAGGAGGAGAGGATATGGCTTGAAGGACGCCCTTAGAGTCCGAAATAATGAGGAATTAGCCAATTGATATGCATCTAACACTGTTGGTATCAATATATTCGTACTTTATGATGGTTGTTTGCGTAAAGCAATAAATCATAACACAAATACCGCTCAATTCGGAGATGGTGTAAACCAACTCAACATGAGTGTATTTATAAATGGATAGAATGTAGTGAAAATACCAGCCCCCGAAAGTAGTTATAGCTACTTCAGCAACGGTATATTTATTAAATAAAAGGAAAATCAAATACAGAACAATAGAAGTTAAAATTACACACTCGGGTAATTGACCTAGACGTTTTATAATATATAAGAGAGGAAAAAATAACTAGATAAGCAGAAGAAAGATTACGAGAAGAAAAAGGGGAAATGGAAGAGAAAGAAAAGAGGATAACTCAGCCCCGAGCTTTTTCATTTTTTTTTTTTTTTAAAGAGAAAATCAGGTAGAATGAATGTTATTATAAAGAAAGGAAAATAGAGGTTGGACAAAGGAAGACGAAGGAGCGATGTTATTGGAAGCCAGAAGCTCCATAATAGCCGTGGAAACAGTGGAGCCAAGTTAAAAATTAAGAATATGCATGGTTGTCGACTTGGCCGACAAAAGAATTGAGATCTAAATGGGTGCCAAGTTCTGCAGATAATCTCCTGAAATTTATTTATAAGAACGTACAACATTCTAAAATAAATTTTAAAAAAACGTTTTCTTGTTTTTTTCGTAGACAACAATGTTTGCTGTTTAAAAATATATAATGTCTTAAATTTGAACAGTTGAATTATTTACACAAAATAAACAATTTAGGATAAATTCTAACGATTTGACTTGACTAGTTTTTACCAGCAAATCAAATTTTTAGAAGAGTAAGATATGTTGACCTTACAATATAAAACAAATTGGGCAGTTTCCTTTTCACTATGATTTTGTGCAGACATTCGCGGACAATGCTGAGTACATATTTGTAGGGCCCCGTGTGCCGCAGTAAGGGTTTTTTGCCACTTCTTCCCCTCAGCCATACAGGTATGAAGTGGTGGTAGTTTTAGAGTTAGGGGACAGACGGATTCGATAACTTGACTTTCAAAGATACGCGGCAGCGTGTTAAGCCACGTTCAAGCCGAGAAAAAGGAACTGGCGACGACGCAGCAGCTGCGTATATATTTACGCGAACCATTTGGAGCCACTTTTAATCAATCCCTTAATAACTTAATATTTAATTAAACATAAACCCATGAAATTTGGTTTATTTATTAAAACCCCCCTTAGATTAACTAGAATTCCGAATTCCATAAATACAACTCAAACGATTATTGAGATATTAACGTCTAAAAATCGTCATTTTTATCACTGACTGACATATAAAGATCAAAAACCTACCCCAATCCAGGTGACCTAGAAAGATTTGTTGTCCAGCTGGGTTATTTTGTGTATATAAAGGAAAAAACAACTCAGGAAACAGTGAAATTATCATACTTTTTTACTTCATTTCGTTCGTTTATTACTTAATTTAGTTTATATCACAGTTAGATTCCTAAATGTAAAGTTATTAAATTTAAAAAACTCCAGAAATTGACAAATTTCGCTGCGATAGAAAAATAACTGGCTTGCTGATTTTTTAACCGATAACATGTTGCTATTTAACTTCATTCGTTTCGTGTGTCGCTTCAAGAAACGCTATTTTGTGTCTCGTCATTTCGTATCTTTGTCAATCTTTTTTTTAACAGTTTATTTTATATTTGCCTCTTTCAATCGTTTCGGAAACAATCGACTTTTAAAACTTTTAATCAATATCGAGTATTTCATCTTATTTCGCTAATAAACAATTTATTAATTGACCGGTGCATTGTGTTAAACATCGTTCGAAAACATTTTGGTCTTCCGAAACATTAAACGAATTAATATCGTAGCACCGCCAACTTACTCATCTGGGATGATCCTGCATCACTGTGTTCCTGTATTACCGCGGACAAATAGTGATGCGCACCATTTCATATTGATTTTTATAAACATTGTTATTTGTTTTGTATGTACGTATAAATATCATAATTATTCATTGTCTTTTATAGCGGTTGACTGATAAAGAAAGATTAGTGGAGGTAATTTTCATTAATAGAGTTATTAAATCTCACCGACTCATTTATTTAAATAATAATAAATAAAAATAAAAATTTTAATTCCGCGGTGGCATCCCTGGACAAAATAAAATTGTTAGGTTAGCAACGGCAAGTACCCCATTACAGCGGATAAGCATTCATATCAAAGGCAAACTTCTTAAGTAATTGTTTTAATTAAATAAATATTTTAACATCTACCGCACAATGAGTCGTACAGTAGAATTAATAGTGGATGACACACTTATATTACACCGAATTATTCCAATGCCTTCCGATGGAAGTTGCTTATTCCATTCGACTGCATTTTCTTTGTTTAATTCTATTTATATACAACAAACAACAACGTATATAAAAATAAATATGAAATGGTGCGTATCACTATTTGCCCGCAGTAACACAGTGA
Organism: Icerya purchasi; assembly: GCA_039619475.1. Taxonomy (NCBI): domain Eukaryota; kingdom Metazoa; phylum Arthropoda; class Insecta; order Hemiptera; family Monophlebidae; genus Icerya; species Icerya purchasi. The sequence goes on from CM077115.1 coordinate 93,885,601, forward strand.
TGCAGGATCATCCCAGATGAGTAAGTTGGCGGTGCTACGATATTAATTCGTTTAATGTTTCGGAAGACCAAAATGTTTTCGAACGATGTTTAACACAATGTGTACCACCGGTCAATTAATAAATTGTTTATTAGCGAAATAAGATGAAATACTCGATATTGATTAAAAGTCGACTGTTTCCGAAACGATTAAAAGGGGTGAATTACGAAATAAACTGTTAAAAAAAAGACACTGACAAACATACGAAATGACGCAAAAGAGCATTTTTCGAAGCGACACACGAAACGAATGAAATTAAATAGCAACATATTGACGGTTAAAAAATCAGCGAGCCAGTTATTTTTCTAACGCAGCGAAACTTGTCCACTTCCGGGGTTTTTTAAATTTGCATAACTTTACATCTAGCACAATCTAACTGTGATATAAACTAAATTAAGTAATAAACGAACGTAAAAGTGGGTCCAAATAGTTCGTGTAAAAGGATTTATATGGAATCATTTTTTTAGTTACAATAATGTTTAAATCAAAAATTATTCAGTATCTTTTTTAATTGACAGTATGGAAGAACTTATTTTTCTTCATTAGGCATTCATAATGCAAACTAAATGAATCCTTAATTTCTATAATTTGTTTAAATATTCTTCTCTTTAGTAGACATTAAATTTTCTGTGAACTTTATTATTTTATGTTTATTTCTTTCCAATTATATATCAAATATGGGAAACATGAATCTTAATTTATTTCTCACATTTTTTCTCAATCTGTGACCATTTTTAATTAATAAACTTAATAATTTAGTAAAAAACAGAGTTGGAATAAAATGTTTTTTTTTTTTTTTTTTTTTTTACTTTAATTAAATACATATCTTGGTAAATTGTAAATCCTAATCCATACAAAGTAAAATGATGTATTTATAAAAAACACCGACTACCAGCCGAAATCATTTAAATATATAATTTTACTTTATATGGATTATTTTATAGTTTATTTGTTTAGTTCACTATGCAACATTAAATTAGCACTGAATATAATAAGCTTAATCGTGACGTACTGTAATGTTCTTTGCAAAGATAATCTGCTAAGGTAATTCTCCAGTTAGTTATAATCATCGGCCTAAGTGCATTGGAAAAGTGATTGAACTAGAATTTTAAAATGTGTTCTAATTCACTTCATCATTATTTGTTGACAGTACTGTGAATTATCATTAAACGTTATTTTTGTTTAATTTTTTGTTATTTTTTCTTTAAAATGATGTCAACGCATTACTCCGAATGTTCAACTTTTTTTTTTTTTTTTTGTGTCGTTTTTATCATAAACATGTTTTAAGGCTGAGGTTTCCAAAACTTTTTAAGACCCAAACAGTGTTCAAAATTTTTTAAGAAACAACTAATTTGGCAATTAAGAAGGTGTTTTTAATTTTCCTGAATTTTTTAAAAGAAGTTTTTATGAACAGTATGTTATATTGATCCAAAATATTTCACAAACTTCAGTTTGGGAATTTCTTATTTATCCCGCACTAATCATTTTAAATATCATAGAAAGATGGAGGCTTGAATATTAAATTTTTTGTTCAAAAACAAAACAGGAATACATAGAACATAAACATTTTGAACAGGAGCGAAAAGATTTTCGAGATTTTTTTAGTTCACACTCTATTTTAAGTTGTTTCCTGTCAAAAATTATGGAAATTGCTGCACATTGCAACATATTTTTTGTAATTTTCCAAAAAATATTAAATACATTTTAAAACGAACGAAGAAAAAATCTAAAACAGGCCATGAAAACCGTAAACCGCAAAAATGTAAGTCTTGCATTGAATTATTAAATGCTTTAATGTGTGAACAAACGTTTAGGAATTAGCATCGCCCTGTACAATGTTGCCACTGTTATCTCATTGTTAGTTTAATCACTTTATGATGAACTGTTCATAAATTTAATTATACATTACAGAAAATTTAAAAGAATACAAATTTGTAATTTTTGGATTTTATAATATTTCAAATTTATTCTATGTAATTTAATAAATAAAATAGTGTGTAATTGTAAAAAAAAAATCACACTATTCTATAAAATATATATTTTTAAAAAGTAATTTCAAAAAATTTTAATGTAACTTTAAAATGTAAGGTACAATTTTAGAATAATTAATGTAATTATTTTCTGTTGGTTTTAAAAAAGTTATAGATTTGTAATTAAATAATTTTAATTTGAGTGATAAATTTATTTTTTACTTCAAAAATTCTAAGTTACTACTTCAAAAATATTTACAAAATTCTTTACTAATAAAAAAATGTTAATTGAATTTAAATTTTAATCATAAATTTTAAAACCATGTGCTTAAGTCCATTAAAAGGTCGTAGGCACTCGGCATGTCTGTAATACAGCAAATCCGAAAATGATCGGACATACACTGTAAATTGCAATACTGCAAATTGAAAGAATAATTATTTATTAAAAATACTATAATATAAATAACTACAGCGAAAAAATTAGCACAGCGTAGATTTGTAGTGTAATTGTGTAGGGACAACACCAATAATTTGGTGGTTGCAGGTTTTTTCCAAGGTTGGTTAAAAGTTTTTAAGTTTTTTTAAAATTTTATTTACAACTATAATTTATGAAGTTGAATATCTTAAATTATATATCCACAGTCAAACGAAAACAGACGAATTGAACAAAATTGTTTTAGCTGTTTATACTATTTTTAATAAATAATTAGTCTTTCAATTTGCAACATTGCAATTTACGGTATACGTTCGATCATTTTTAGATCTACCATGGTAAATAACGCGATGAAATGGCGCGACTTGTTATCATCGACCGGTTATTTGCGGCTTCCATGTGCCGGCAGTTTGTTGCTGCGTTCTATGATTTTTTTTTTTTTTTTTTAAAATTCTGTTTCTGTCTAATCTCTTTTTTCCGGGTTTTCGTGTCGTCGTTTTTTTACATTTTTTTTAACGTTATGTTTGCCGAAATCGAATTGTGCGAACGCCGTCGAACCCTACATTTTATGAACTAATTCGATTTACGGAAGATAAAATTATTCAGTTTTATCTTCCGTATTTCAAGTTGATTTCAGTTTTACGAGTTCCTTAAAGAATTTCCCCCCTACTATATTGCGTAATTTTATTTTCTACGGTGAGTACTAGAATCCCAATGGATACATGGATTTTTTAACACCACCGTAAAAAGTATCCGGCTTATTAAGGTACGTAAATTTATTATATTTATTCAATGTACTGTTTTCTTAAAATGGTGAAGTTCTAGAACGCTGCCCACCGTTCTTTTTGGTCTACTATAGTTCGTATTAATATTTACAGCGTTGTTACTTTTTAGTTCAATTCTAGTTCGATATAATTTAAAAATTGTAGTTTAAAATTTTTAAATTAAAGTATATAATTAAAATTTAATCTACAATTTTAATAGCGAGCGTTGAATTTTAAATGAAAATTGAAGTCAAATTTTAATTAAAAATTTTAAAGCAATGCGCCTAATTATTGAGTGGAAAAATCCTTTAAAATCATGCATGCCTACCATGATAGGGGACTACTTTGTTGTGCATTGGTCGCTGTCGTCTATTCATTTGTATTTTAGTTAAACTTGTTGCACCAATTTTAGCAGTTATTTATTAATTGATAATTAGTAGTGATGTTTCAAGTGTTTTTTTTGAAATATTCTTTTAAAAATTTCTGAAATAGAATTGTGCGTCGCGTTTTGTAGACAGTAATCTAAATTGTAGCTGATGAGGTGCCATTTCATTTCCAAAGTATTGAATTCGTAGGATTCTTGCATGAGTTTTTAAAAGTTATAAAAATAACATAATTAAAAAAAAAAAAAATACAGTCGAATTGAATACCTCTTTCTTTTTTTTGAAGTCGGTTAAAAAAGCGATATGTTGACAAATTAAGGGTTAAATGTATTTCAATATAATTATTAGTGCGTAGCAACTACGATTAAGGAAAAATATTTGAGGAAAAAGTTATTTTTTTATTAATATTTTATATTCATCAGTTATTCTGGTTATTTCAAAATTACGAAAAAAATATAATTTTGATTATAAAAAAATAATTTAAAACTTAAAATAAATACAATTTTTATTTTTATAACACGATTTGTGATATTTAAATTTTTGAAGTGAATTATTATTTTTGTAATAGTTATGTTCTTATAATACTCAGTTACTGTTTAATATGTTTAAATTGAATACAAATTCTCTCTTTAAATTTCTTTTAAATTTTACGTTTTATAGGAGTAAAATAGTATTATCTTGTGGTTGTTTAATTTAAAGGTGTTTTAGTTTAATTTTTGGAAGGTACATATTTTTCTATAGAAGTTTACTTGCTGTAATCACAGTTTAAATTTAACAACATTTAAGTAAAAAATAAAAATGTACGGAGTGATTTCAATTTAAATTAAATAATTCAAATATTAAATAACAATGGTTTGTATATTTAATAGAATTCAATACATACAAATTACGTCTAACAGACAAATATTAAAAGATATTGATTATTTGAAAAAAAGGTACAAAATATCTCATAAAAAATAACTTTTATTCAAACAAATTGTTAAGCTATAGAAATACACAAATAAGTTAAAATGTATTTGAATAATTATGTTACTTTTTTGTATTCAGTGATTGAAGTTATGAATCATATTGAAATTACTGTCCACTTCAAATTTATATTGAATTTACTCAAAATAGAATTTGCTTACGAAAATTAAGTCCATAGTATAAATTTTCAAAACGGTGGGAAAGAAAGAGTTAAATCGGATCTATAAGGCTCGTTATATATGTAATAGTTATATAAGAAAAAATGGTTAGGTCTATGTTAATTGAAAGAAATCACGCTTAGTATTTACTTAGAGCGATATTAATCCGAGAGCTGATCAGCATTTTTGGGGTAGGTATTTAAAGCATTTCGAAAACTTGTTCAATACATCTTTTAGTAATATCTAAATGCGAAAAGACAGACCTGGCTGAAAGGTTAGGGAGCTTAAGCGACCCTTAAATTTTTATAGAAGGGAAAATTTTTTTTCAAAAAATATTCTTGAGGCACTTTGAAATTTTAACATCTTAAAATTTAGTATTTAAAGAGTTAAAAAATCAAAAATCCAGATCATTTATCCAGATTGAAAATTTTGCCAGATGTTTGTAAAATTATTTTTTTAAAAGCACGATGAAATTTTTACAGGATAATATTCGTGACTAAAAATAAACATTTTATCTGCCAGGCGATTGAGAATGTTCAATGTTTTATTGTGTGTTAATATTATTTGTGACCCATCTTTATATTTTTTTTTCAATTTCATCTCAGAGTGAGCTTTACTGAAGACGTCATACTTTTCACCTTTTGTTATTGCCATGTTCGTTATTATATCTACATAACTATTGCATATAGAAGTGAAAGAGTGGAATATTTTCTGTTCCAAATATTTTGATCAATAAAACTACAAATTTTATCAAATGCTTCTTTAAGCCTCTGTTCGGCGAATAAAACGTAAATGATGATCAATGCTCTTATTGATGAGTACAGCAACATCTCCCATTGCTGTACCAGAAGGGTGTGTTCCATGATAGCATCTGTAATTTGCAGTGGCGACTCGTGGTCAAAACGAAAGGCGGGACTCTTACAGATTTGATTTTTAACATACTTTATACTTAAAATCTATTTTTCCGATTGCGTATACAGTGAGCAAAATTGAAATCCGGACACCGTCGAAAGATATGAATATACGTATATAAGGAGGTTAAGAAGGAATGTATTAGTGCATGGTTTGTTACGAAAATAAAAAATACATTGTCATAAACACATACGTGAAAAAAAAACAAAAAAAAATTTACAAAACCGCGATAATAACGAAATTATGAAAAAAATTATACTTCTGAAAGCAAAATTGAAATCCGGACAGAACTGAAAAATCTCACTAAAAAGGTAAAAAAACTTAAAAAAACTTAAAAAAACAAAAAATGACTAGTTTTAATATTTGGTGTGTAGACCCTTAGCCTCATAAACGGCCTTCATCCTTCGTGGCATCGATGCAACCAAACGCTGGACTTTTAGAGGCTGGGATGTTATTCCATTCCTCTATGATACGTTCCTACAAGTGTTTTTTACTTGAAATTGGCCGTTCGCGGAGTTTATCGTCGACATAATCCCACAAATTCTCAATAATATTACAATCCGGGGATTGTTGAGGGGTTTCCAGTACCGTGGGACAATTGTACAATAACCAGATGCGTGTTTTCCACGCTTTGTGTTTTGGGTCATTGTCTTGGTACATCTTAAATGTTTGACGAATGCACAATTTCTCAGCGCTATCATGTAAGTTGTTTCTCAAAATGTCAGTATACATATTCGCATCCATGTTCCCCTCCACAAATACCAAATTTGCTCACGCCATTTGCCCCGCAACAGCCCCATACCATTACACTTCCACCGCCGTGCTTTACTGTAGTTTTCAGATTTTTCCGTTCCAATTCTGTTTTGGGCTTCCTTCACACTTTTACTTTGCCATCGTTGCAGAACACGTTAAATTTGGACTTGTCTGCAAATAGTATATCATGCCAGGACGTTTCATCGTGTAAAAGGTATTTTTCAGCAAACCGAAAGCGCTTGTTTTGATTGACTTCGTTGATATAAGGTTTACAGCGTGCAGTACGTAAATTATATCCTAAATTATAAATTGCATTACGTACGGTTTGAGCTGTCATTTCTGTACCACGTTCCCGCAACTGTGTAATTAGTTTGGGGGCACTTACGAGGGGGTTTTTCTACACTTTTCGGCGGATAGAACGCCGGTCATAGGCCATTAACTTCTCTGCTGCTCCTTTATACTTTGTACTTTCAATTCGATCTTCCCGTTTATATCGTAAAATAATATCGGAAACCGTACTTCTGGGTATGTTCACTAATTTTGAGATCTGCCTGATTGACTTATCGCCCACATTACTCAAAATTACTTATTCACGCATTTCACACGTGGTGTTCTTTCCCAAACGCGACATTTTTCACTATTCACCGCTTTAATTCGCACATAGAATGGACACAGTGTGCTGCAGTTCGCGCGTATGGCTGCAAAATGAGTAAGCAATTACGGAGTGTATATTATTACTCATTTTTTTGAGAAACCCGACCTTATACCGTCTTATATATGCATGCACTCGCAAGATTTCTGTTGTGTCCGGATTTCAATTTTGCCTAGATAAATGCAGTTTTTTTATAACTTTGCTCGGCATTAGGTTTCTTTTAATTTTTTCAATTTATTTTTTTAGCATTTCCGTTCCCCAGGCTTCATGTTACAATCTGATAAAAACACCGAATCTGTAACAGCTCTTTTTACTCCCTTTCCGAACACATATTTATTTCTTTACACGGTGTCCGGATTTCAATTTTGCTCACTGTATATATATTATTATTATTCGAATTGGCCAACTGTGGACCACGTGAAATATCTTTATGATGGCTGTTTCTTCCTCTTCCTTTCACTCCAGTATTTCTTCATTGTTTGGCTGTGTTTCTCCTTTCTTTCATCTATCTACTTGGCGGCACCAGTTTTGTTCTTCGTATTTTCTTCAAAACTCCGGAATATATTAATTTTATTTCTAAACCTGTTTCTGTTAATAATGTCATCCTCCTTGATGGTCACTTCCTCAAGATCTGTCTTAACTATCCGGAACCAAGAAATTTGCGTTTTAGGGTTTTTATCAAAGTATTCGAAAATCCTTTTTGTTAAACATTTTGCCTCCATTCTTTTTAAATGACCGTAATAGCTTAATCTCCTTTTTTTCGTTGTGTTAATAATATCTTTAGTATGTTCATATACTTCCTTATTGTTCCATTTTTTCCATATTTCCTTATCAAACCTCGGTGGTCCTAGAATTTTGCGTACTATTTTTCTTTTCTTCATTCTGATTTGTTCCAGTTCTTTGCCTACATTCATTGTTAGGCACGCCGAGGCATACAGACATTCCGGTTTAACTACCGTATTATAATGTTTTAATTTAGATTTTATGGACATCGATTTTTTATTATACAGTGAGTCAAATAAATATTCGGACATCGTTTCGAAAAATAAATTTGCGTGAATAAAAACGAAAATAAAAAACTTTATTGAGAAAATTTCTGCGTAAATTATAAATGAGATCTTCATGAATATATATATAATAAAAAAAATCACAAAAATAAAAAATTAACCAACTTCGGTAAAGAAAACATAACAATCATAAATTTACATGTCAAATTAATATTCGGACATGAGGAAAAACAGAAAGAAAAACATAAAATCCACGTTAATTGAATAAACTAGAAGTGATCAGTATTTAGTACTGAAACCTTTCGCTTTAATTACTGCAGCTAAACGTCGCGGCATCGAGGAAACCAAATTTTTCATAAAGTCAGAGGGAATTTTATTCCACTCTTCAAGTAGCCGTTCTTTTAATTGATTTTTTCTTGAAATGGGACTTTCTCGAATTTTTTTATCCAAATAGTCCCACAGATTCTCAATGGGATTGAGATCTGGAGACTGAGGCGGTGTTTCCAAAACTTTGGGGCAGTTATATAATAACCATTCGCGTGTTTTCCGGGCTTTATGTTTCGGATCGTTGTCTTGGTAAAATTTAAATGAAGTCGAAATTCCTAATTTTTCGGCGCTCTGACGAAGGTTTTTTTTTAAAATCGCAACATACATATCTCCGTTCATATTCCCATCGATGAACACTAATGTACCTACTCCATTCGCCGAAAAACAACCCCATACCATTACATTACCACCTCCTTGCTTCACGGTTACATTCAGATGTTTTCGATCGAATTCTGTATTCGGTTTTCGCCAGACTCGCGGTTTTCCGTCGCCGCCAAAAATATTAAATTTGGATTCGTCTGCGAAAATTACGTCGTTCCAATACGTTTTATCGTGTAATATATAATATTTAGCAAACTGCAGACGTTTCTGTTGATTTGTCTCACCAATGTAAGGTTTACTTCTAACAGTTCGCGAATTGTATCCATATGATTTAATGACTGTACGAACTGTTTCGGCACAAACCTTTTCATTATTGCTTACGTTTAGTCGAGTAGCTAGTGTAGGAGCACTTAATTTTGGATTTTTTTTTATACTTCGAATAATATATCGTTTATCGGTCAACGAAAGCTTTTCAGGTCTTCCTGGTTGACAAATAGATTCGATCCTGTTTTCTTTATTGAAACGCGAAAGAATATCATAAACAGTACTTCTTGGCAGATTTAGTGTTAGCGCGATCTTATCCCCCGACATACCTTTTGAATAGTTGAAAATAACCAATTTCCGCGTCTCCAAAGAAGTATTCTTCGATTTACGATTCATTTTTCACACAATTAAATCAGAACAATTTCAAAATTCAAAAAAACGGTACTGTTACGCGTGGAATGTTGCAAGTTGTAACACGTACAAATGACTAATGTGGTACTGAACGCATATCGCGCGTTACTCGCGTTGTGGGAAAAACCCAGCGTCAGTTTTACCGATAGCATTTACAATGTCCGAATATTAATTTGACCTATCCATTTTTAATTGTTACGTTCTTTTTACCACAGTGGGCTCATTTTTTATTCTTGTGTTTTTGTTTTATTACATTATGTTCACAAAGATCTCATTTATAATTTACGCAAAAATTTGTTCAATGAATTTTTTTATTTTCATTTTTATTGACGTAAATTAATTTTTGAAAAAGATGTCCGAATATTTATTTGACTCACTGTATATATTTCTCGTCATTTGGAAAACTGACTCCATTTTCCTTGCTCTTTCTTGGTTAGCTATTTTATCTAACACGTTTGTTTGTATGAATTCCATTAGGCATTTGAATGTGCTGACTCTGTTTATCCGTCCGTATTTGGTGACCATAAATCGAGGAGCGTTTTTTGCGTCTATCGTATATTTCGTTTTTTCAAAGGATATTTTTAGTCCCGCTTTTTCTGCCACTTCTTTAAGAATATTTATTTATTCTATTGAATCGTCCATGTTATAAAATCACCTGGGACATTTTTTCAAATGGGGGGTAGTCTAAGAATTACGTTGTAGTTAATACCGTGAATAAAACACTGAGTTAAGATTTTAAATTGTTTTTATGAATCATTGGAAATGCTTCGTAAAACCTGTCTATTGTTTGCACCGGCAAATTTTTCTGGTGTTCTTTAAAATTTTTTCGCACAAATAAACTTGCTCCTGAAAGATGATTCTTAAATCCAAAACGTTCCTTTATTTGAAAAATTATCGTATTGCATTGTAGATGCATTTAAATTTTCAGCATTCATTTTGCATCTTTTTTTCGACAGAGCTGAATTATCGTTTTCTTCTCTTGACGCAGCTGATTTCTAATAGGTAAAGCTAAGTTACCGAGGAAGAGCGCTAGGTCCTTTAAAAGTTTGGTAAGTGTTTATATTATTTCCCCCAGTTCATTCTTGGTCGTAATTTTAGTTCGTTCATTTTCGCTGTTATTCATAGTGTGTGAACTAACACAAGCTATGAATAACAGCGAAAATGAACGAACTAAAATTACGACCAAAAATGAACATGACGTGAAAAATAGGCGAAGTAACGTACCGATCATACACGAAAAGGCGCGAAAAGTAAAATACCGGAATACCGGAAAGTTAATATGTTAGTAACGGACATATTTGAAATGGCGCGGAAAGGCGAAAAACCGAAAAGGGAAAATTTTAAAAATAACGGACATACTATAAATGACGTAAAAAAATAGAAGTAACGTAAAAAGAAAATATTAAAAATAACGTTAAAGAAGGCATAAGAAATGTAATTTTAAAGGTGATTTCGAATGATTGTTGTGAATAATACGAATGAATTATTCGAATAAAAACCGAAACTATCCGAACTCAAACGAACGAAATATTCGTTAAACATCGACTAGATTCTTTCGAGAGAAATAACATTTCGAATGTTTGTTGCGAATAGGAATGAATTATTCGAATAAAAACCGAAACTATCCGAACATAAACGATTGAAGTATTCGTTAAACATCGACTAGATTCTTCCGAGAGAAATAGCATTTCGAATGATTGTTGTGAATACGAATGAATTATTCGAATGAAATAACATTTTGAATGCAACTACGGAACAATCGAATGCATTCGAAGTCATCGAACAATCGAATGCATTCGAATGAAACATTTCGAAGTTGCCCATCACTAGTTAGAGCAATGAGTGAAAAAGAAGTACCAGTGTCTGTTGCGCAACGCATCATTATTTGTTTTTTAGTCAAAGACGACGTAAAATCCGTGGAAATTTACCGAAAATTACGCGAACAGTTCGGAGATGAGTGTCTCTCCAAAACTCAAGTGTACGAGTGGTGTTCCGCGTTTCGAAAAGGACGTGAAGTGGTGTCAAACATACCACATGCGCGGCGCCCAAAAACCAGCGTTACAGATGAACACGTCAAAGCCATCGAACAACTCATTTTGGCTGACCGGACGCGTCCGTGTACGCGATATGACCGACGAATTGGGCATCAGCATAGATAGTATTGAGACAATAATTCATGATCGGCTAGGTTATCGCAAAATTGCAGCCAGATGGGTGCCAAGACTTCTGAATTTTGAACAGAAATTCACTCGTTGGGAAGTTTGTACGCGTCTCCTGCAGCGGTATGAAGAGGAAGGAGAGAATTTATTGCGGCGAATATTCACCACGGACGAAACTTGGGTGGTACACTACTATACGCCGGAGAGTAAACGCTCGTCTATGGAGTGGCGGAAGAAAAAAGAGGGAGCGCCAGTCAAAGCGAAGGTTACACAGTCAGCTGGGAAGGTGTTGTGTACCGTGTTTTGGGACATAAAGGGAGTGATCGCAGTCGATTTCCTAACTGAACAACGTACTGTGACGGCGTAGTATTACAGTAACCTCCTAAAAAACACAGTCAAACCGGCCTATCGAACAAAAAGGCGCGAAATTCCGATCCGTAGTGCGATACTGCTTCAAGACAACGCCAGGCCACATACCGCTCGGCTCACGATGGAGACATTGGCCGAATTGGGCTGGGAAACGCTTGAACATCCTCCTTACAGTCCAGCAGATTTGTCGCCTTGTGATTATTATTTGTTTGGCCCGTTGAAAGAAGCACTTGGTGGACAACGTTTCGACAGCAACGATGAGGTGGAATCGTTCGTGCGCAAATGGCTATGTGACAAGTCGCGAGATTTTTACGAAAAAGGAATAAAAAAATCGCCGGAGAGGTGGAAAAAGTGCGTAGCGTGCGAGGGGGGTTATCTCGAAAAATTGTAAAAAATATGAGCACTGTAAGTATAAAATAAAAATTTTTATGACGAAAATCCGGTTTATATTTGAACCACTCTCGTAATATACTAAATTAACATACCTCAATAAGCGGGATACATTTCGGCGGCGGTGTTAAAAAAGGTGTGGAGGAGTTGGAAATGTGTCACTCGCTGCAAAAAGTAAAATTCCGCGATATAATAGGGGAAGAAATCTTCCCTAGTACCATATTTCGGAATTTTACTCCGGGCTTCACGCCATAAACGTTCAATGTTATTGGTGTGAACCCCGGTATCCGGATTAACATATGTGACGGAATGATTTACAGTACGGTGGATGTAATTAGGATCACGGGAAAGGGGAGTATACCCTTTCCATTCGTTAGATTGGATGATAAAACCGGGACGGATAGCGCGGCGGATAATTGGAAGCAACGTTTCGGAGCTACAATCAGGAACAAGAGTTAGGTAAAAATTTCCGGAAGCAACACCAATAGCGCCAAAAACCCATAAACGAGCCTCATGGCGTGAAGAGGAGGTTGACGCAAATTTCACTTTGATGAACTTTGCTTCATCAATCTGCACATTCCGATCCTTACCTCCTAAAGGAGCTGAATGTTTCTTGAAATAGTGCATCTTAACCTCACGACAGAAGGAGGTCCAGTCGGTAATTGTTCTAGTGGATAATTGCAGATGCCGAAGTAGATATGTACGAGGATTACGGACGTACAAGACTGTAGCAACAAACACCCACATTTTTAACAGGGGTACTCTGCATTGAGAAAGCCACGTTCCAACTTTAGCTGTAACCGCATTTAACACCGCCGATCCGCCGGCCACACCGAAATTCCAAATTTTTGATGACGAGAAGGCTCTGACACCCCGCGCAAACCCTAAAGTATATAGTAAACCATATTTTGTAATAAAAAAAAAATTAAAAAAAACGCGGAAATTGGTAATGAAGACAAGGAAGTGGAGTAAAAAAAAAGAAAAAAAGCGCGAAAGTAGATAACGAAGACACGAAAGAGGAGTAAAAAAAAGAAAGAAATCATTAAAAAAAAAAGTGAATATTTGGTGCAATTAAACCTGAAATACGGAAGAATACGATGTCGGATATAAAATCGAATAATCTCTTCTTCCGTATAACGAACTAAATCGAAATAGTAGGGCTTACACGGCGCGTCGCACAACTCGATTTCGGCGGGCATACTTTTAAAACAAAAAAACAAAAAAACAATAAAAAACTCGCAAAACCGGGTCAGATCGCGGAAACTGGTAGATGGAAGCCGGCACAACAGGTACTATTGTAATGCAAATGACAGACCGGTGACATGCGGTGACAATAAATCACGCCATCTATAGCAGGCGTGGGTACAATAATTGTAACGGACAAAATCACATTGTTTTAAAATTAACAATTATAATTAAAATTAACTTAATATTTTTTTATTAGGGTAGAATTTTGTAAATATCTTTGAAATAGTAAATTAAAATTTTCAAAACAAAAAAAACAATATTTTCATTCAGTATGAAATAATTTAATTACAAATGAACATGAATTTTTTTTAAATTGTTAGCAAATAATCACATTATAATTATTCTAAAATTATGCCTTCATTTATAAATTAAATTATAAATTAATTTATTCGCTTTTGGATTTAGCCATCCATTGTTCTGAGTAAATTTGAAATATTTTAGAGCAATAAAGTGGAAAAAATAATTCAAAAAGTTTGAACTATTTTAAAAACAATTAATTTGAATTATTTTTAAAAAAATTAATATTTTTAATTAATTTACAATGAAATATGAAATAAATTGAGACGAACTATACAGCAAGTCAGATGAACTAAAAATTAGCGACGACGAACGTATTATTGTGAACTATAAAATAGGCAGAATGAACTGGGGGCAATAATATAAATTATTACCAAAAGTTTAAACTAATGAGTAAAATTAAAAGAGTTTAGATGTAAGAAGGAGATTGATTTAAAATAGTCGACGTTTAAACTCTGAGTATTCATTTGTGGACTTGTCAAGAGAGTGCACTATACAAAAGAAAAGAAAAAAGAAAGAAAGGCAGAAGAAGGAGAAAGAAAAGAAAAGAAAAAAAAACGAAGATAGAAAGGAAGAAAAAATGCTAATTTGTTCGATTCTCTATTGAAGAATACGAATGGATTAAGTGGAAAAATTGATATGCTAACTTTTGAAATTCGGGATTATTGCGCAGTTGTGGAGAGATTTCTTGGAAGTTTAAAATGAAATAAATTCTGTCAGCTGTCTCGGGAGCTGATACAAGTAAAGAATTAAGATTACCCGGAACACCATTTGGCACCTCGGAGCTTTTAGTAGTGAGACCAGATTTGTTGACCGAAGTATAGTTTTAAAAGAAAAGACCGTCAGAATAATTACGATTAATAGAAGGAAGAGGAGGAATGTGAGATTGAACTGATGAAAAAGTTTTATGATGTGAAGTTGGAGATTTTTTATGAAAAAAGAGATCTAGGACAGGGAGCAATCAGATTTTCTTTACGGGTTATATGTGCAAAAGAAAATGCGGACGATGAGCTGTTCTCTTTTTTAAACTGGCAGGCTTCGCTGTAGGAAATGTTCTCAAAAGCCATTATTTTTTTTAACTCGGGCTGCTCTTGGAAGACACAGGGCATTGACGATTACTAGTTTCATGCTGACCTCCGCAATTAGGACATATAGGTTGTGTGAAAGGCTCGCAACACTAGTTAACTCGATGCGATTCACCGCATTTGTAGCAACGAGGTTTAATGCGACACATTTTTTCCTTGTGACCGAAACGGAATCAGACCCGACATTGAATAGGAGGTTTTACGCTATGTTCCACTGGACATCGGAGGTGAAAGAAATAGACAAATTTTCGGGAATTTTATGCGAAAGAAATTTAATCTCGACTGAGGGGGAATAAGCCGGAGCTCTTTTCGCCTTGTCACTTTTTAAGACATCGAATAGATACTACTGGGACTAACGATATTATATATCTTGGCAAAGGTCTTCTTCCGAGACATCTGTCGGAATATCGCTTACAATGCCAAACGAAAATAAAAGCGAGCTCGGAATGAAGGCTTTAAGTTTATGCTGTTCTGAGAAGAGTTACTATCTAATAGAAACTCATTGGCCGAGGAAATGTCACTAAAAAAAATAATCGGAGCCGCCTGTTCGTACCCGCTCGCATAATTTCCCTAATCGCTGCGGTTTTGCTGATCAGGAATTTCGCGGCAGCAAACGGATGAAGGCTGCCGATATTATTATCCGAAAGAGATTGTAATATAATCTGAACGGAACCAGTGAAATTAGCAGGGAAAATATCGATATCTCGTTCAGTTGAACTAGTGGCGTTTGCTGTAGCACTATTTCGATTCAAATAGTCATCATTATTGTGAGTGATGATATTACCATTGTTATAATTATTATTGCTACTGCTATCACTCTTGTTGCTATTATTATTTACACTATTATCGTTATAATTATTATTGGAAGCAGTGTTATGTGCAGTTTTAGTAACATTTGAATTATTTAGATCAACATTGTTTACATTGAAATTGTCTATGGCTTTGGTTATAAATTCGGAAGTATCGGACTGTGAGAGCCTAAGCTCCTTAGCCACACTAGGTCTGCGTTAGGTGACACTGGACTGCCGGGCTTCCGTTTGTTGTAGGAGTCTACACCTCCTTTAATAGATAAACCAGGTTTATGGGTGGCCGCCGAAACAATCTCACTGACTGCGCTGATAGGACTAATGCAACCACAAACAGAAAACACGACGACACGACTTATCGCGATGTACACCGTTTGATTAACTTATAAAGCAGGTAAATTCCTATTAGGAAAATGATTATTACGGACACGCTGGTATGTATAATCTTTCCATTAGGAAATTTTTCGGAATTATGACCCTTTCCGAATTGCATCAATTTGTGTTCAATAAATTTTAGTTCTAGATTAATATGATCTAGCTTGACGGGATTTAGTCTGGTCGTATAATTAATTGTAACCTTTTCGATGCAGCACTGATCTAAATTTAGATTGATCGAAGGAATAATGTGTTGGTATGTTCGCGTGGCCACGGTCTTTGTGGAAGATATAATAGTTCAGATTTTATGTAGTTTTTAGTGAAATCTAGAAAAGCAAAGGAGTTTAGATTTTGGCGAGTCTCGACAGAGTCAGAGTAGAACTCGGAATTAATTTTATTTATCCAAAACATTAGTAAATTACCGTAAAATAATATGTTTAGTTTTACTATTTCCTAAAATTTATACATATTTTTTAACTCTAATGGTATCAAAAATTCTTGACCATTTCCGGAACTTTGCTTTCGCACATTCCTGTAGAAGATCCTTTGGCGAAATTATGACCGGGTGTATAATATTTTTCCTTGAAAAAATAATTGAATTTATTAGATTATCGAATTTTCATTTAGATCATCTGAGAAATAAATGATTTTTCCTGCGCATCTCAGCATTTTTTCTAACGAAGGAATTTATTATGTTAATATTATTTAATTTTTTTTTTTCATTTATTTTAAGTTTCAATGACGATTCATTAAAGTTCTTAATTGTGCTAGTAATTATTTGTAATTGATCTCTCATTAGCAAAGCGAAACTTTTATCATCATTTATAATTTGAT
This sequence comes from Icerya purchasi, assembly GCA_039619475.1. Taxonomy (NCBI): domain Eukaryota; kingdom Metazoa; phylum Arthropoda; class Insecta; order Hemiptera; family Monophlebidae; genus Icerya; species Icerya purchasi. Next base: position 93,902,524 of record CM077115.1, read on the forward strand.
CTATAGAGTCATGATAGTTTTGAGCATCATCGACGTCAGATGTTCCGAACATCCATTTAAGCACATACGAACCTCCCCAATAAATACACCTATTTTCTTAATACGAATGCGCCAGTGATTTGAGAACAATTGGATGCTGTTCCCATGTAGCAGCAGTAATTTACTATCTTTCTCATGCCAGATACCTATTCAAAATTGTTAGACCGGCAGAAAAATTAACGAGAATTTTCGCAAAGGAAAGAAGAATCATGTCTGTTATTTAAGATGACAGTGATAACGACTGATTTTCTATTAGTATAATTATTAATATAACGTCTGGTGGTTTCCGGTTGAAGTAATTGATAAATATAAATACTGATTTCCTATTAACTTATTTGAAAATATAACAGTTGTTCCGGCGAAAACTTGATATTTTATGTGATTAAAATATATTGAGAATTATTTTCATAGTAAAGACTTTTTGTATACCTAAAACTACAAAACGAAATTGTGTATCCTTAAAGAAATCATACTCTCCCGTCTTCAAAATGAAGATTGGTATTTTCCAAGATGATATTCGCACTCAATCAAGCATAAAAAAAGTTGGAAAAGAGTTTTTAAATGAAAATGATACAGAAAAAATTGCGCGAAAGGGCTATGAGCAGGCAAATGCTAAAGTGTGAGAAAAACAGTTATTATTTAACTTACCTTGTTGCAGCTCTTTCAATAATCAAAAATATCGTACCCACTTTCTAGGCATTATTTCATATAACATATAGTTCCTAAAATTCTGTAAATATATCTGTTACATGTTACTGTATAAAGAAATACGGTACACGTGAGTTCGGGCGTATTGTGAAGAATCGGGATGATGGCTCCCGCGCTAGGTAGCGTTTAATAGACAACCTGAAACAATGCATTCAGTACATCTGTATCTTCCTTTTCAAAAAGTATATAATGTGCATATTTACACATACTGTAGAAGAATATATGCGTATATGCGTGATTGTCATTAGTATAATGGGCTTTTTAAGGTCTCTGGCACTTTGGAGTAAAAATTGGGAACTTCTGACTTATCTCCGATATGTTACAATCCCTGAAATGCTTCCAAAGTTAATTTTCTGCCTAAAATTATTGCATACGAAAGTGTTGGATGCGAGGGAAAAAAGGCGTATATAGGCGAAAATTTGAAAAAAACGGTTTTTATTTTTTTTGACCTCGTTCCACCACTTTTAAAAATCTGAAAAAATTCATACATATTTTTGGCGCTAATTTACACAACATATATTTTTTCCGGAGTGTCGTCTATCTTTGTTTTAAAAATATTTTAAAATGAAATTTTCGAACGCGCCTAAAAATTTGAATTTCGCGCAAAAAAAAAATCGGCCCCGACCACTTTGTAGGGCTTAAAAAACCTACATTTAAAAAAAAAAAGAGTGTTCTAGGTCAAAAATTGACGAAACTAGACGTAAAAACCCCCAAAATGGAAAACTGTTTTTTTGAGGTTAGGTTTAGGTTTAGGGGGCTGAAAATTTGCACAGAGATATACTTTTTCATATACAAAATTATGGCACCATCACTTTTTCGATATGCTTCGGGGGCCAATTCGCCTATCTTACCCGGCTAGACCCTTTAAAAAATATCTTTTATTCGTAAGTTATACTTTCAGAAAGACGAAATTTTCCGTTTTAAACTTAACATCACCTGTTGTATAGTTAATGCAATCTTTAACATGTATCTCAACACTACCAGATCGTTTAATACCCCTCTACATTGCCACACTGGTTTCGTATCCGGTTATATTATACCTTACAATCTCCTCATCAGAAACCCAAATTTCTGTTAATATAATAATATCATACCTCAAATTTTTCTCTTCCAAGTAAACTATAAATTCATCATAATGTTTCCTAAGACTTTGTATATTTGGGGTAAATAAATTCAAATTTTTTATACTTATCATTGAGAAAAGGAAAAATCAATTAATACATGAACAAAAACCGTCTGAAAAAGAAAAGAAGGATGAAGCGTAATTAAAAAAGAGAAAAGATCCAATAATAGAAATTATGTGTAAATACATAATACTTATGTACCATATAAATATGAACAGATTATTATGTCGAAATAAAATTATTTTAGACAGTTTAATAGTTCACTCTATGATAAACACCACCGGAAAAATAAATAATTGCAGCATACACATATATCATAAATTACTGAAGTAATGCTGAATAAAAGTAAATACAAAATTAGAAAATTGTTTAGTAACTAGCATAAAGGTTGTATAAGCAGAAAAGAGTTAAACCTTGAAACAAAAGAGTCGCTAGGAGACATGAATATATAGTTAACTACTATACTGGTTTTCATAGTCAAGAAGAATAAAATTCCACCTAACGATTTGGCACAATATAAGCCTTACAAGAAAGAATGTGAAAGTATCCTCCACTCAGAAAAAAAAAAAAAAAAAAATGAACCAGCACCTATAGCTGCAGGAGTATTAATCCACCACCAATGTGTATTCAGGTTATTGTTAACCTCCACCCAAGTTAGACATAAATGAATATATATAAACACCCACACCACAAGCTGCGGAAAAAGAGATCTGCAACCGCAACATCTTCTATTTACAAGAAACAAGCGGAGACAGCTGAGAATTAATTTAGCAACACTACATTTATTACTCAATCTTATAGGAGAAATATGAGGAATATTTTTTAAAGAAATAACAGTAAATAGCATTAACATATATATATGTATATATTTTTTTTTTTTTAAATTCCTTAATAGCTGAATTGCACTTAGCCTATGATATCTGTTTAGCAATTATTTTCAACATCGTGTGCACATAGCTTGAATAGCAGCCTACCCAGCGATAGGTGGTAAAAAAGAAATTTTATTAGAACTTTTAATTTATACTAGATCCATATCAAGCCGCCGAACTTCTAATGAATTGTCCAGCAACGCAAGCGCCGTGTTGTTCGGATGCGTTTCTAATCTGTAGGCATACTTCTTTGCGTCGTCGAATATTACTTCTCGAACAAACTTTATTCCGAGGTCTTTGTGAAGCGATATTAAATTGTTAATGTACCACGGGATGTTTACGACCACCCGGAGGATTTTGTTCTGGATCATCCGTTGTATGATTGCTATGTTACTCTTTTTAGAATAGCCCCATAGCAGGCAGCTGTAACGCCAACTGGCTTTATAATCTGATTATAAACTAGTAGTTTATTTTCAGCAGATAATTCCGACTTCCTGTTTAGTAAATTGTCTTAACTTTATATTTAATTCAGTCCGTTTTATGTGTTCCTTCCATGTTAAGCATTGATCAAGGTATACACCTAGATATTTCACATCTGTTTTTCGTGGAATTACAACATTGTGTTCTGGACTACGTTTTCCATCGGATCGATTTTTCTATTAGTGAAGATTACTCGCGTTGATATATTTTCATTGGGTTTGATTTTCCATAAGTTGAGCCACGACGAAATTTCAGTAAGCGCTGCTTGGATGAAGTTCCGCGCCTTAACGGGACATGCGTGTGAGCATAAAATCGCGGAGTCGTCAGCAAAGGTTGCTAATTTTACATTGGCAGGTGTAATCTGATGGGTAAATGAGATAGAGTAATGGCCGTTGTTTTACCGTAATTTCCGCGAGCTAAATAAAAAATACGATGCGGGTTGATTTAGATTTATTTTATTATTTGAACGAGTACTACGCAGCCCTGAAAAGGGCTATTTCAAATTAATCGTTTTAAGCGAGCGAGAAAAAAGGACGAGCGAAACAAAATTCAAAGTAAAAATGTGCGAATAACGACTAAAAACGTAAACAAACCAAAGCGAGCGAGTAACCGTCATACGCAAGCAAAACCAAACTTAAACATAAACTACCTTTGCGAGCGATAACAAAAACAACAAGCGGGAATGCGCATGGAGGAAAGAAAATGCAGACCATCAGATCTAACTTCACGACTGCACTTGCATACGAGACGTGTAAACCATCGTTCAACATCCCCCCTCCCCATTGAGACCCAAAGGGTTTCAAAACAGTGTATGACAGCAAGAAGGCGCGAGTGAAGGGTAGGTTGAATTGTCAACCACCGAGTTTTTCCAATCCGTTCGTAATTTTTCCGGCAACTTGCCTACAATTGTATACGTGAAAAGCGGTGACGTTGCCTCAGTGTTCAGGTCGCCTACCTTCAACCCTCGGATTGTGGCATTGATTTGGTCGAGCGATTCTTGTAACGATGTTTGTGAGATTTGTGGTAAAGTCATTAACTCTCGAAAGTGGTCGGTGATGATTGCCCGCCGATTGTGTTATATCGACTTTTTACGGCGTTCCACGCCTGTTTGTAAAGCCCTTCTTGAAGGGTGTGTAATCCTTCAGGATATTCTCTGCAGCGCCTACCATGGCCTGTTTCAAGAAATAAAATTTTTAAACTGGCTTGATGTTGTCATTGGAATGGATTATCGCTTGAAATAGAGAATACCATTCAGTAAAATCTTTTGTTTTTCCACTGAACTTCGGGACCGGCAGATCCGGTAGCTTTACCAACGGATTTGCTGGTGCTATGTCGGTTATGAGGGAAGAATCGAGCGACCGGCGATTAGTACTTTTCGGATTCAAGTTCATTGTGTTCAGTTTGGCCTTGGCCAAATCGTATTCTTCCTCACTCTGCTGCCATTGCTTGTGCATTTTGGTCTCTATCGCTTCCAGCCGATCCGCAGTTTTTCCTTTTAAATCAGTATTGTCTAGGATGAATGCGATAACTACTTCACTGATCTCTCCTAAGCAAGTATTCCAGGTGTCAAGTAGAACAGCGATTTCGTTCGATCGCTCGCTGTACGGAACCTCGAGTAAGGCAGCATGAACGAGATTTTTGGCAGAGTTCGCTGCTCGGAACGCAGCGCGCTTACGGCGGTTTAATGCCTCTAAAACTGAACTTTTTTCACTCATGTCGATCAAATTGGTAAAAGCTCAAGAATGCTTTACTGCGAACTATGAAAACTGCCGCGCAATTTCGATAAGTTCAGCAACAAATTAAACGACAGTGTAAACGTGATTTAAATCGCCGAGTGAGTATTATGCTTACGAAAATTGTCGGTTAATGGAAATTACGTAATGATAATACTTTAGCCGAATTCAGTTATGACGAAACTTTTAATGGAACTTTTCGTATATAGAATTCTACAACGCCGAACATGCCCAGAATTCTGAAACACCAAACATGTACCGAATGTTAGAACACCGAATATATACCCAGTTTCAAAGTACCGAATGTGTGCAAAATTTCAACGATTTTTTTTTTTTTTTTTCTTGTTATGCGCTTAGTGCGCTAGCGATTCTATAACGAAAGTTAAATGGGAGCAGCAATGAAATACGAACTAAATGCCTTAAAGCGAATATTATTTTAATTTTCAAACGAATTAAAAACTTACTTTTCGATTTTCTTCCGGACGTTCTGTAGTTTCGCGCTATCAAAAAAATTTCCAACAACCTTATTCAATCCACGGAAAAAACCGTCATATTTTCGCCGGATCTTTTTCCTCAAATTCGGCCCGGAGGACCAAAATGTTTTACCATAATTTCCACGAGTTAAATAAAAAATACGATGCGGATTGATTTAGAATTACTTTGTTATTTAAACGAGAGTATGCAGCCCTGAAAAGGGCTGTTTCAAATTAATCGTTTTTAACGGGCGAGAAAAAAGGACGAGCGAAACAAAATTCAAAGTAAAATGGAGGAAAGAAAATGCCGACGATCAGATCTAACTCCACGTCCGCACTGGCATACGAGCCGTGTAAACTATCTTTCAACCTAGCACACTTCCCTACGAAATTCCTGCGTTTATTGGATATATATATATATATTTGATAAGTCATGGTCTGTACTGTAGAAATATTTTTCAGTCATGTGTGATTGAAGCAACTGATATAATTCGTAAGGAAAATGTCGTTTAATTTTCTGTAAAAGGCCACCGTGCCAGACTTTGTCGAAAGCCTGGCTTATGTCCAGAAACACGGCGTCGCAGTTCTTTTTCTTTTCGAGGATGTTTCATTGGTGACAACTACACGATACACTTGTTCTATTGTATTGTGCTCGGCTCTGAATCCAAACTGATCGTTTGGTATTAGACCTTTATCAGTGTGATAACTGCCGTCATCCGTTTTGGTAGCAGTTTTTCATAAAGTTTAGAGATTACAGGCAGCAATGAGGAGATGGATCGATACGAAGCCCCGGGTCTGTTGGATAGAATGTGAAAAATTCTAGATGGAAGGAATATTCTTAAAAATATATACCAAAATAAAATAGAAATTAAATATAATGTTAACAAAAGTATAGATGATGACTTTGTACCGTTTAATATAAGCAAGCAAATAAAAGAGGTAATACAAATAAAAGTTGATCCCACTTAGGTATAGAAGTATATACAAAGAGAAATAATACAATTAAACACATACAATCTGCCATATAGACAACACTTTACATAAATTAATAACATCTGATCTCAAAAAAATAAAATATAGTCAGACACGGCTTTCCGATAAACTAACGACCTGGTTCATGGAATGGATCCTTCTAGACAAATATTTTGCCATCTTTGACCCGGATACACTTCCATCCTTATTTTCCCTGTAGTCTATGTGAGGCTTGATGATGGAGTCTTGAATTTTCTGCAGTGAATTGTTCGTTGGCACAGATTCACAAACAAACGTCATGTACCTACAAACCCTGCCAAGAACATTTGCAATACTCCAAAACTTGTCACAAGCAAACTCTTATACTTGAAAACTCCGCAAATTACAATCTTTAATATTTTAAAACCTATCACATATAAACCTCTGATACCTGTAAATCCTGCCAATAACTACTCCAATATTAAAAAGTCCATCACAAACCACCTTTAATTCAACATGATAAAGAAAAAAAATAATACAAATAAAGGAACTAAATAGAAAATATTTTTATCAATTAATATTTATATTTGCATTAGAATATTTACACATCTTAAAGTTAAATCGTCGGTAAGATCATACTTATTTTTTTTAAATTTCTTCCATTTCATCTTTTTTATATTCAGATAATGGAGGTAAATGAATATTTATGGACGTGAAAGCGAAGAAACTTCCCATCGTTATACAGAATACATTTACTGGTACTTCGGTTTCTGCTAATTTTTTCCGTAATTTTACAACTCATATCATCTTTGTTTTGCAGTATTATTTCCCACTTTCTTTCGTGATATTCTACTCGGTCCTTTGAGGTTTTATATTTCATCAGTTTTTTGTTCTTTCCAGTATTTTCTAAATTTTGGAGTTTGGGCGCATACAATATTTCATAATTTTCAATTTTTTTTCTTATTGATAAAGGAGGAAATAAAGTTTTTAATTGATCCTCCTTTTGAGCCTAAAAGAAAAACAAACATTAACAAATCAATATTTTTTTTTTTTCCTTTCCCTTTTTTAAATTGTGTGTGCTGTTTGTAACTACTGTGGTCATTACAGCACACACAAGGGGAGGTTATTTAGATTTGTTGTGTTAGGCCACTTATTCTAACAAAGGCTATAATTCGAGTGATGTTTTTTGATTCATTAGAGAGTATGCACTCTATGTTTCCCAGCAAGTCCAGTTGTTTTCGTAATATACCTTCATCTTTTGGCAGGTGAGCAGTATATGGGAGATTGTTGGTATGGTTATCTGGCCGCACAGGTGACACATAGTCGAAGGCGGGGTTTTATCGATTATGTGTTTGTGGGAAATAGCGATATGCCCAATTCGCAGTCGGCTGAGGATCTTAAAGTCGTTTCTGGATGTTCCTTTTGGTGGCCACCATGGTTCAACTGTGGGCTTTATGCTTCTTAAGAATGTTGTAGCAGCTGCCCATTCAGTTCTCCACTGTTTTTCGCACGCTCTTAATAATGTGTATTCCATTGATGTCGGTAGTTCCGCGTCTTCTGGCATTGGCGAGAGCAAGGCAGACCGTGCTGCTGTCAGCCCTCTCGTTGCCAGGCACTCCAGTGTGTCCGGAAGCCCATATCAGCGATACATGACTGCCCTTTAGGTGTAATTGGTGTAAGTTGTGCCATATCTCTTGTACCAGCTGGTTGTTGTATTTTGGGCCCTTAATTATGTTTAAGGATTGTAAAGAGTCAGTAACCAGGATGTGGTGATGCGGTGGAAGCAGTGTGCGATTGCGTACAGCTCTGCGTCCAATGCTGAACAGGCATCGTTGAGCCTGGTTTCGTATAAGATGTCATCACCGTCGAATGCACAGGCTGCTGGCAGTGAACCTTCTTCACCGTCTGCCTTGGCTCCATCTGTGAGAGTAAATTAGATGGTCGTGGTACTTGTTAATTGCCCTAACTGCCACTTCCACTGGATATAGAGGGGGCTTGTTGTATTTGGATTTAACAAATCAATAATTGTTTCTCTACTTCCTGCAAAGGAACGATAATTTCAAAAGAAATAAAGCAAAAATTGTGGTCATTAATACTAGCGTTTTATTAATTATATGAGAAAGAAATCAATAAATTGTGGACCATGTCTTAAAATTTTATGCATAGTCAGACACATCGGATACCATGGGTACAATGGAACATCATCAAGTTCTGCTGTCTCTTTTGTATATTCTTCAAATGTTTTGGAATTAATTTTGTGTCCACTTGATAAAACTTCAAAAATAATTTTTAATTATTTATATTAAATTTGGATCAACTCCAGTTACCTTAGACGACATCTCATGGTTGTTAAAAAAGCGCCTGCTTGTATTCCCATCATTTGTATTTCCGAATCCAGCTTTGGAAACATCAACTATAAGACCCATCTCATTTCTGAATTTATCCTTATTTCTTTTCTTTTTTTGACTGTATCTTTATGAGCCCGCGACTTTGCCTGCCATTCTGTTATTGGTAATTTATATGATAAATGAAGAATACCCTCAAAAAATCTTTTTTTTTTTTTTTTTTTCTCTTGGAAACTGCACGAACTTACATGAAATAGTAATAAAATTGTTCTGTTAAGCCATTCACCGTTGTTTTTTCAAACACATATTTCTTTCTTTGTGCTGCCTTCCATTTCGATTTAAACGGATGCTATATTAAAGATAATTTTGTGCTCGAACTCCTTCTGATGATCTGCGCTTTTACAATACTTCTGTACAATATATTTAACCATAAATTTGACTTTTTTCTCAAAAGTTGAACCTTCCGATTCTTTAATTATAGTGTATAAATATCTTTTCGCGATGTACATTTAACTCCCGAGGAGCCTACAAAAGAAAAACTAAAACAATACCATTTTCTATATATTAAAATAATATTAATGGTATATAGGAAAAAATTCATAAAACGCAATTTTACGCAAAAAAAATTTTGATAGAATGCCTTCTACCATAAATGTACTTTATTTCTCAAGATATATTGCAATTTTAGGAAAAGCTTAGAAATAAATCAGAACAATCAAGTTTTGCATTGCCAATCCCTGAAATAGCAAAATTTTATCATCACCTCAATTACGTGATCAATATTACATAAATAAAATATTATTTTTATTAAAAGTATCATATGCAAATTGATAAACATACCTGGTTCTGAAGAGTCCATATTAAAAAGTTCGTAAACTTATGCGCAAAACTAAACTACAGCACTTTTAATGAGAACGATTCTATAGTGTATCAATCACAAGACCACTGTTAGGAAATGGTAACTTTGAAGTGACCTAGTGACAATAATGCAGAGCTTCGGTAAAACTCAACTGTACCATTTGTTTCGTCGATCCTTCATGTACTTCCGGCAATTGTTCTTTCTGAAAAATTATCTGTTTTGCCAATTGGAATTTTGGTCAACTTTTAGGGTTGAATACCCCATAGTGCTGCGGTTGATAACGATTTGGCCGAATCATCGTCATCAGCTGATTTTCTTCGGCAAACAGTACATTTCCACACCCCACCCTCTTTGGGTTACCCATCTACCGCCACGTTTCAGAGCTAACACCACTACAATGGAAATCTCGTTGACCTAAGCAGGACGAGCAAGCCGTGTAATCTTCAGCAGAAATAATAGGCTTTATTGTGATAAGTAGATGAGATAAACGAAACTTGAAATCTACACAGCGGGGAGATATCTAAAAATTTACAGACCTTTTAAACGTTGTAACTCGCTAACCGTTGCATAAAATTTTATCTTTCAAACGAAATTTTTACAATATAAAAGAAGGTATCTTTCAATAAATATTTTTACAGTTATGCAATATTCGCTGGAGGTTCACCATCTTCGAAGATATACGCATGCGTTAGCGGGGTATGGCCGATTCTAAGCAGGGAAAGTACTTTTTCATACATGCGACTTTCCTGTGCCGTCGTCCTCAGATGATGATAAATGGTGCTTTTAGCCATGCGCAATTTATTTGCTGTATCAGTGCTAATCCATCTTTCATTCCATTTCCGTAGTGCTTCATCCAATACAGGCTGGTGTTCCACAGGGTAGTGTCTTAGGACCTTCTCTGTATTTATTGTATACAGCTGACATTCCAACAACAGCCAAGACGACTACTGCTACCTTTGCAGATGACACAGCCATCTTGTCAGTTGGCAATTCCCCAGAATTGGCTACGACTAACTTGCAACATGCAGTAGAAAAAATTAGCAAATGGACATGTGATTGGAAGATCAAGATTAATCAAGAAAAATCAGTGCATGTTATGTTTACGCTTCGTAAATCTAAGACCTGTCCTATATATCTTGATCGTCTTCCTATTCCGAGATCGGACTCTGCTAAATACCTGGGTATGCATTTAGATTCCAGGCTGAATTGGAAGACGCATGTCAAAATGAAAAAGGAACAAACCATGCATAAATTAAGACAGATTTGTTGGCTGATTGGGCGTTATTCTAAACTCAATCTGTCTAATAAGCGTTTGATTTATTGTCAAATCATCAGACCGATATGGATGTATGGTATTCAACTCTGGGGCTGTGCAAAGACATCCAATCGGTTGATTATTCAGCGCGCTCAAAATAAGTGTCTCCGAAACATCACTGGAGCTTTTTGGTATCAACGAAACGAAGAAATACATTCCGATTTAAATATTCCATGGATCGATGAAGTCATACGTTATATTGCAGAAGCGCACGAATACCGACTTCACGGTCACCCAAATCTAGAGGCTTTAGAACTGCTACTTTCCGATGATGACTTAAGGCGCCTTAAGCGCACAAAGCCTTATGAACTAGTCACCTAATTTATTCTGTAATATATTCGTATGTATGTATTTTGTGGATATGGGCATATACTTGGTGTGCGTGCGTGTGAGTATTTATATGCGCGTATGATTATGTATATATCTGTATATTAGGAGTTATGTAATTGTACATAGTTTCTACTCTGCTCATGTTACAAATTAGTTAGATTAAGTTGTAACACTGTTTTAAAAGTAGTGCTAATTTATTTACTATAATAAGATTGTACTGAAATATACGTGTAAAAAAAAAAAAAAAAAAAGTGCGCAGTCCATAGTAATGCGGCGAATCTTTTCCTGTGGTGGGTGCAGCAATTCGGCTACTCCAAGGTTCAGGTCCGCTAAATCTGCTCGAACCCTGGCTGCCATAGAGCTCGTACTTGAAAGGTCCATTAACACTAGATTGGGATGATTTATCCTCGTCAGCATTGTTGCTCCATAGTTTACCGTCGGCATCTGCCTTCGGATTTATAGCGGTGGTTCACCTGCCAGCGCTAGTATGCTGGGTGTGGAGATAGTAACATAAGCACCTAACGCTCTTCGTATTGCAGTATATAATAGTGTATTGTGTCCAGCTTCCGAAGTAACGATTTCGACACCGTACGATACGGTATGCATCCATAGTCCATCTTTGATCGGATAATTACGTGGTAAATCATCAGGAGCGTGTTCGTGTACGGTCTGCTCTTTTTTCCGTTTAGAACCTTTAGTACATTCAAGGACTTATGAAGCTCCGCAATATGATCCGCCAAGCGCAACCTGGAGTCAAAGATGACACCAAGAAAGGTTGCGCGAGGCTGAAATTCTAATATGTTGTTGTACAATTTTAGCTGTAAGGTCGGTTACTGCCCGCTCTTACGATGGAAGTCGACGCAGTATGTTTTAGAGGTGGAAAATTTGAATCCGGTTTGTTGGCTCCAATGCTCGAGATTCTTTAGCGTTATTTGGAGCATTTGCTGAGCAGTTTCTGGATATCGGGTTCTGTATGAGATGTTAAGTTCATCCGCATATAATCTGTACGGTAGTGGAGGTGGAATGCAGTTCGTTATGCCATTTATCGCTATTAGAAAGCAGTATACGCTGAGTACACTCCCCTGCGGTATTCCGTTTTGAAGCTTTTGGAGATTAGATAGCGAATTTTGTTACCGGACCCGTATCGTTCTATTTGCCAGAAAATTTTTTAGTAAAATATAGCATATTACCATTTATTTCGCACTCTTTAAATTTCTTGATTATTCGGTATGTCCAAGTCGTATCGTATGCTCTCTCAAGGTCAAAGAAAACGGAGTATAAATGTTGCTTATTACTAAATGCGCTTCGGATTTCCGTTTCCAGATGTACCAGATGATCAAGCGTTGATCGACCTTTTCGGAATCCACACGGGTAAGGGCTAATTATCGACTTTGCTTCTAAATACGGCATTAGTCTATTTACTATCATTTTTTCTATTATTTTACACAGTACGCACGTTAACGATATAGTAGGTCGATAACTAGTTGACAAGTGTCTGCTTTTTTCTGGCTTTAGTACTGGAATAACGATTGATGTTGACCAGACGTCTGGAAAAGTTTTGTTTAATTTTTATTTATTTGCCGGATGCAAATCAATATTACGCACAATGATGAACAAGTAATAAACCAATTGTATTCAAAATAATAATATCGAAACGAAAGAATTTGTTTTAAGTAAACTGCACGAGCTGCACGAATAACGAATGAGAGAACAACAAACAAAAAAAACGGCCATGTTTTTTAACCGTTGGTCAACGGTCAATTTTAAATTAGTTGCCACAGATCATATCGATATGAAATGCGACATATCGATAAACGATATTTTTGATTTATATTTAAATAACAAACATAATATTTATGATTAAACGAATATTATTTAAGAATAAACAAATATTTACAAATAAACAAATCACTGTATCTGTTGTTGATACACATTGTTAACATTATAATTATGATAAAAATAAATAAACAAATATTATTTACGAATAAATAAATATTATCCAAACAAGTTCGATCCACCCAGACTTTATTATATATCTGTAGTAACGCATTTATTGCACAGTTACATGTTTGTTTACCATATAGATACCATAGTACTATGTTAGGAATAAATGTCCTAAATCTGCTTAACGTTTTTATGTGCAGTGCTATTTTTATTTTTATTAATTAGTAATTTATTGCCATGTGACAATTTTCATACATTATTAAGGCCTTTTTATAGCAAATTTTCTGGAATTCTCTATTTTAGAGTGTTCAATAATGGATGCAATATAATCTGCATAAACATTAAATTTATAGTTTCTTACATATCTATGTAATGAATTAGCAGATATTACGACTAGTATTGGTGCTAATATCATCCTTTGTCCTTCTTCATAATTCACTGTTTCTTTCTTATTATATTCGATTTTTACTAATAATTTTCTTAGATTCCTCTTCACATTCACTTTTCCCATATCCTCGATTAGTATTTTTTTATCCATTGAGTCAAAAGGTTTGGTAAGGTGTGAAAAAACTAACAAAAATTGTTTACCCACTGCAGTCCTATATTAATTAATATTTCACGTAATTGTTCTAATTAGTATTATCATAGATTTCCTTTTTCCAAAATTTGATTTATTATGTACTAATTTATTTCCCTCTAAATAATTTTTCAAATATTTATCCGCGTGCTATTCAATTACTTTTGCTGTGACTGATTAACACGTGGTTTGTAATTCTCATAAACGGACTTACTATATCAATAATTTTTAGCACCTTTGGAAACATTTCGTTTTTAAAATAGTAATTAATCATTACTGTTGATTGTCGCATGAACATTTTTGAGTGCATGATTATGTCGTTTGCCCTTATTTCGTCATACTATTGGATTTTATATATCTTAAGGCTTGTGATAATGGATTTTACGAGGGTCGACTGAAAAGTAATGCACATTTGCTTCTAACTCGCGAATGAAAAGAGATATTCACAAAATCAAAAAAAGAAATTAAAGAAGAACTCTTTATCTTTAAAACGGTATATTTATTTTTCCACATAGTCACCATTTCGCTCTACACAGCGCTCCCAACGCTCAACCCATTTTTTAAATCCGTTCCTGAAAAAGTCTTCCTCTTGATTTTTTATCCAACTGGTTACAGCGGCCTTCACTTCATCGTTGTTCGCGTATTTGTTTCCCTTAAGGTTCCTCCCTCTTTAATAAAGGAAACAGGTAAAAATCGCATGGAGCTAAATCTGGCGAGTATGGAGGGTGAATCACGACATCAAATTTCAAGCGCTCCAACGCTTCTTGAGTAGCGTTTGACGTGTGCGGTCGTGCGTTGTCATGATGCAGTAAAACTTGATCCCTGCTGCGCCGTACTCGTCGAACACGCTTCCGTAGTGCCTGTAACGTCTTAATGTAGCGTTCTGAATTTACAGTATGGCCTTTTTCGAGATATTCAATCAGCAAAACTCCATTAGCGTCCTAGAAAGCTGTGAGCATCACCTTGTTGGCTGAAGGAGTTGTTTTGAATTTTTTCGGTTTCGGTGAATCGGGATGTCGATATTCCATACTTTGCCTTTTTTCTTCTGGATCGTAATGATGAATCCAACTTTCGTCTCCCGTCACAATGCTGAAAAGAAATTGATCTCCTTCGCGTCGATAACGCTCCAAAAGTTGTTCACAAGCTTCTTTTCGTTGACGTTTGTTTTCTTCCGTAAGCATACGTGGTACTCAGCGTGAACAAATTTTTCGATAGCCCAATTCTTGAATAATGAAGCCAACTCTTTCTTTTGATATTCCCAAAGTATCCGCGATTCGTTGTTGAGTGATTCTGCGATCACTTTGAATAAGGTTATCGGCGCGAAAACGATGCTCATCATCGCTGGCAGAAATTGGTCGTCCACTACGTTGTTTATCGGAAATATCCAACTTACCGAGTTCGGAATTCTTGCTTTTTATAGACCACCTATTCACTGTACTTCTGTCAACCGTTTCAGGTCCGTAAACAGCCTGTAAACGCCGATAAATTTCCGTAGGTGTAACGTTTTCCGCGGTCAAAAATTCAATCACTGCACGTTGTTTCAATCGCGTGCACATAGCAGGTGTTTGCATTGCCATTCTAACACGTCTGAACATGCAAGCGTTCAACCGGTTGTTACGAAAATTGGAACGTATGGAGGGGAAGGTTGTGGTTGTCGAATGAGTGTGCGCGCGCATCCGTACGATATTTCGTTCACCCGTTACGAGCAAGTGTGCATTACTTTTCAGCCGCCCCTCGTATTATATCATCCTTAGGTCTTGGTATACATATATAAGGATGTACCAATTCCGGCATCTCTGAATGTTAGTAATCTTCTTAACTTTATATTAAAAAAAAACAGAGAATAAATATTAATGCTTTCATGGCGTTTAAAAGAAAAAATATTTCATATTAAGAGTCGATATTATAATTCATTTAACGTACACTCAGTACTTATTATATTTTTTGTTTTTACTATGCAACGTATTCGAAAAATTGTTTAATTTTGCTCAGAAGAGTTTTCTTTTTGCTTATGGTTTACACTACTTGGATTACTGTCTTCTTCTCGAACGAAAAATAGATAAATAAATAACTGTCTTCTTCATTAGAATGCTAATTACTTTTTAATACTAAAATTAACTTTTCCTTACTTTTACAATACGTTACGTATAATTTCGCTTTTTACATCCTTTTTGATTATTTACTCTTCATTATGACAACTCCTGTAGTAGTTCTCCATTAATTGTTGAATAGATGGAAATTGCTTCTGTCTGAAATTTTATTATAAAAATTGATTGCTCCAACAAAATTTTTAAGGAATAATAAAATGATGTCCCTTAATAAAAATATTAATGAATTATTTGTAAATATTGAATATACTATTATTTCTGCAAAAAATTGTTTACTTATGCGATTGATTCATTTTGATCTAACTCCAAATATTAATGCAGAAAACCAGGTATACCATTAAAATTTGTGTAATAGCATAAGATCCCGTTTTAATTGTGTTAGAATAGAGCTGGTTTTTGTATACGGACTGCAATGTCAACAATTCTCGAGATTCCCATTGCGGAATTCGATAAGTTTGCGATATAGCGTCCGATAGTTGAATTTGTTTAACAAGTGAAATCATTTCATTTTTTAAAGTTCCTGAAAATGCGGTATAAACATCTGCATTGTCTAAATCATCCGAAGTATAGATATTAAAATTCAGCGAAACGTCGTCGGTAAAAAGTCCATTCGACGATATTGAGGAAAGAAAGTTAGAATTCGTCAAATACGCGTCTACAATGAGCTCAGCTATGTCAGATTCGAATCCCATTCGAGATAGGAGAATGAAGCCGAGATCCCTGTCTTGAGCGTCATAAGCAGAATGATCAACAAAGATCCTTATAATTTCTTCCGGAGAGGATACGGCTCTCATAATAGGATCTCGCGATATGAGACGCCGCAATGGATCTAATCCAGAGAATTTTGATACTCGTTCATTAAAAAGTCCAAAAATCGATTTCATCGCAGCACACGTCCTGCCTCCGCCTGAATACATAGACCCATATAGCGAAAACCTAACCTGCGGAACGTTTTGAAATTGATAAGTATATCCAGTCAACCAGAAGTCGCCGCTGATGGTTGCGAACACGAGAGGTCTGGACAGACTCCGTAAATATTTAGTCCACTGCTTGTCTCTGTATGATTGGACTAATCGATATACAGAAACTTCTAAGTTAATACCATTATATAACATCCTACGAGTTAAATTTTCTGCATTTGAAAAACCCAAGTCAACTGGTTGGAGAACTTTCAAATTGCGTTTAACCCTGTCTGAAAATACATTATCGTAGCTAAGAATGCGGTCATTGCCAGACAACTTAACCGAAGGTTTAACATCAAAATTCGATGGAGGCGTACGTGACCGAAAAAAGTGCCATACGTCCCACCAGAACTCTCTATCTGACTTTTGGTCCATTGATGACACCAAAATTGCAAAAAAGGCTTCAGAATTGCATAAAGTAAGAGAACTGAAATTCAAACCCAGCCCACCAGCAGAAACAGGAAGGCTCCAGATAGCAGAAGAAAAATAAAATTTGGAAACGCTCCCACCGAGTGTTTCTGTTGTTTTTTAAGTTTTAACAAGTCAAAAGCTTCAGAAATGTCGATTTGCGACACTGTCACATTTTTGATTAGCTGCGATCGATCCGTCACTCTAACCTTCTTATTATTATGAACAGTAACGTGACGTGAGCGCATATCAAACCTCGTGAGGTATCGAGCGTGAAAAAGAAACAAAAAATATGAAAAAGTCTCGGAATAACCCCGAGAAACTTTCGATAGTAATAATCTTTTAAAAGACATCAGAAAATTGAGCGGATTCTCAATTCGACGAGGTCTTTCACTAGCAATTATCATGATTTGATCTTTAGGCAGATATATCCCGAATTTTGCGTACGTCTGTACAAATTCGGAACTGCATGGGCATATGAACGTTTGTTCAGCGGAAAGGATATGGCCCATGTCCGAGAAAACCGTCGATAAATAAAGCAAAAAATCATTAATTTGTTCAGAAGTGGCGCTAGGAAGATTCTTCCAATGGCACAAAGCGTCAGAATCGTCTCCGATAACCAAAAAACGTTTAACATTCAGCATGGCTCCAAGCGAAGTGACTTTCGACATCATTTTGAGCACGGTGGACTGCTGCCAGAATAAATAAAGCTTGGAT
Source organism: Icerya purchasi (assembly GCA_039619475.1). Lineage (NCBI taxonomy): Eukaryota > Metazoa > Arthropoda > Insecta > Hemiptera > Monophlebidae > Icerya > Icerya purchasi. The sequence continues at coordinate 93,920,466 of CM077115.1, forward strand.
CGATGGGGTTTCCCAATTCAGGAGAGTGCCTACCTTTCGAAGCGATATAATCCACTATGTGCATAAATGGCACAATTTGAGCATGCAATCTTGTCAGCGGTAAAACGTAGATAGCACGTGTAGCCTTGTATGGCACATCACGGTATCCAACGGAAGCGGGGTTGTGTATGGTATGCGGTTGAGAAAGTCTTTGCCGAGAAAAAAGACTCATCCCTTCAACCACTCCAATAGACATTTTCGATCGTGATTTAAATTTCACTGGCTCCCCATCAATAGTCAGTTCAATTGGCTGAGACGAAACTCCGGCGCTGGTAGAACGCCAAAAGGAGATACATCTTTGGACCCAATCAACTGGCGTAGTAACGGAGAAACCGTTTTTTACTGCATCATGATGCAAAGTCGAATAAGCATGCTGAATCGTATCAGCAATGGAAAATTTGTCTTCTTTTAATTCCGGCGCGCTGACTGGCGCGGTAGCGTAACGCAACGCACGTCCATATCCAGCGACCTTCATAATGGATTACAAAAATGAGCAACATCGAACGAAATCATCAATAGTGTCTAGAGTAAGGCTATAATCAAGTAGCATTTCGCAGAGATTATCTAAAGCCAGTAAACCCCATTTCTGAAGGCTAGCCCTACCAGCTAAATAAACTTTCTGCATCGTATCAGAATAGAAAAACCGTTTTAGTAAAGTGGGATCAATGTGAACGTATTCAACGGAAGTGCCCCATGAAGGAGCACCCTCGAAAAAGCCCACGTGTCTCAGGGTTGCTGGGTCACTACCGCGCGATCCGGCGTAGCGGATCACAAAGGTAAGATAACCTCTTACTTCTTTAACGAAAAATTTTGCATTAACGCAAGATTTCAAAGCTATTTGGTCGAGAATTAAGTATAAGCCAACTGGGTCAGCAGCCAATCTACAGTATCGTGACTGTAAACCCAGTCTAATTTCAATACAGTTCAACAAACTTTCGAAGATAGAAACGATATTGTAACATCCTCGAACGTAATGAAGGTCTGAATTATCAGCTCTCTTTATGTAGAACGGTTCGCCGTCCGTCCACTGAATCAGTCCAGCTAATAGACGAACTTCCAAAACAGAGTTGCCTACCATAGCGCAGAAGAAAGCGAACCAATCATGTAGCGGGATGCTACCAAAGGTGATCGTTTCGATTTTAGCCCTAGATAGGTAAAAGTTGTGATAATGTGCTTTCTCATCAATTAAAATAGTCTCCATGAAAGTGGAGTTTATGTTGAAGCCATGACGCGTCAGTAAGTTGGAGCGTGCGATGCACGCTTTAACTAGTCTAAAATCGGGTTTAATCGTGAAATGCCTAACTATGGCATCCCAGAATTTTAAGTCGCGCAAATCAGTATGAACGAATAGTAAACCGGAGCAGCACGAAACTACTTCCGACGTTTGGACAGTCCGCCAAGAGTCAACGAAATCCAAGAAGAAGTCGTTAGCTGCGGATGCGCTCCTCCAACCACTAGGAGATTGAGCCGCTTCCGTTAATTTGTTCAGCAAAAGCAACGCCTTCGACGACAAAAGAGTTTCCATGTTCCAAAATGAACTACGTGATATAACCGAGAGATTTAGACGTGTTACACTGCGTTCTTTTATTATTCCTATCGTATAATAATTATTAGTTCGATTGTTTATCGTCGTTTTCTCGTTCGGCGCCGGGATCTCGCCGGGTAATGTTAAGTTCGAATGGTCCGGGTTTACTCGCCCAAGCGATAAATAACGAACGCTCAGATCTTTCGACCAGTACCACTAACACCAGTAACCAACTCTCATCGCTAAATGCCGGTAAGATCGATTCAATTATTACTACTAACATGCTTGTTCCGTCATTTAACAAAAATGATACTAACAATGACAACGTTATAACTCTACGCAATGTAGACAAGGCCAACAATACCTGGCAGTTAGTTAGACGAAAACGTCCTTCTCCTTCCTCGCCACCGCATACATCGAGTGAATTTAAACGCTCAACGGCTCCGAAGCTAAAAACGAGAAATCGGTATCAACCGTTTATGTACTTAAACGATGACGACAACCACGAAAACACAGACGGAGATAATGAAACAGCAGATGCAAACGCGATGCCACTCGATAACCAGACATCGAACAACGCTGATGGTAACGATAAACAGAAACGAAACTCATCGCCACCGACTAACAAATTTACGACGCCTCCGCCGATTTTAGTAAAAGACGTTAAAAATTATACAGCATTCACCAAGTCTTTAATAAGTTTGACAAATGTCAAATTTACATTGAAATCAACAAACACCGGTATTACTATAAAACCAAGCTCGTCAGTTTGTTATCGCGCACTGACTAAAGCCCTCCAACAAAATCAATACAAATTTTATACTTTTCAACTATCAGAAGATAGAGCTTTTCGTGTCATTTTAAAAAATCTTCATCATACAACTAGTTGCGAAGAAATCACGCAAGCATTACAAAATCTAGGTTTCTCTGTTCGTTCTGTATCCAACATAATAAGCAGAAGAACAAAATCTCCGCTACCGATGTTCTTTGTAGATCTCAACAAATCTTCAAAAAATTCAGAAATTTTTAAATTAAAACATTTATTACATACAGTCGTAATAATTGAAGAACCGCGAGTAACTAGGCAATTACTCCAGTGCATGCGTTGTCAAAATTTTGGACACACGAAAACTTATTGTAATCTTCCACCTCGATGTGTGAAATGCAGCGGTAAACACATAACCGCTGACTGTCCTAAAACATCCGAAGAAAAACCGATATGTCTTTTCTGTCGTGGTGAACACTCTGCCAACTATAAAGGATGTGAATATTACCAACAAGAATATAGTAAAAAATTTAAACAGAGTGCAATAAGTAGAACTCTCGAAGCTTCATCATTTAATTTGGCGGACACCAGCACGTTTCCACCCATCCATAAGCAATTACCATCAACTTCGTACTCCAATGCTGCTAAAAAATATACCTCGTCTTTTCCTCCGTCTGCATCATCAGTAGTATACAATAACAATGCTCCACAACATACAACCGAACAAAAAGGAATTAACGAAACATTAACTTCCTTTCTTAATGAATTTCGAAATTTACTATCACCATTAATATCCATGTTAACCAAACTTATGGACAAATTATTATGAATTTGAGCCCTATAAGTACAAATTCATTAACAGTAGTATTATGGAATGCTAATGGGATTCAACAGAAGAAACATGAACTACAGTACTTCTTACAGACCAAAAGAATCGATATTGCCCTACTAACGGAAACTCATGTCGTTCATCCAGCGAGCCTTGAGTTACTAAATTACAGATGCTATCATGGAACACACCCTTCTGGTACAGCAATGGGAGGTGTTGCTGTACTCGTCAAAAAGAGCATTGACCATCATCTACACTTCGTTCGCCGAACAGAGGCCTACCAAGCTGTTGCAATTAAAATAAAAACGACTTTTAATGAAACAGTAACTGTCACATCGGTTTATTGCCACCCAAGGTATTACATACCGAATCAGGAACTCACGGAACTATTTCATCGCCAAGGCAGCAAATTCATTTGTGGAGGTGACTACAACGCAAAACACCCTCACTGGGGATCAAGAGTTCCAAATAAACGTGGAGCGCAACTCTTCCAGCAGAATAGAGGGCTGCGCCTCGATGTTGTTTCACCATTTACACCTACCTACTGGCCAAAGCATACCAACCGACTGCCAGATGTGCTAGACTTTTATTTCAATAAAGGATTAAATAATCTACACAACAACTGCTGTACAATCGCAGACTCATCATCTGATCACGTACCAGTCTTACAAGTCCTAGACACAATTCCGCTACATACAAAACTAGACAGTCGATTAACAAATAAATCTACTGATTGGAACAAATTTGAGAATATAATAGATAACCAAGTGAACTTAAATGTAAAACTAAAATCACAGCACGATATTGATACTGCCGTTAATTATCTAACCGATATAATACAGGATTGCGCTAGGCAATCAACACGACCTGCAAAGTCCAGTGCTAACACTAGCAGTATATTGCCCATTGAAATACGTGAGCTAATTGCCAAAAGAAGAAATGGCAACATAATAGATACCCATCAAATTACCAAACATACCGGGAATTTTGCAGCCAACTAACGAAAACCATAGCACACTACAAAAATGAGCGTTATACTCATTACCTTTCCACCCTAACTAATGCCGATGGCTCAATCTGGAAAGCGGCGAAAGTACTAACAAAGAAATGTGTTCCATCTTATCATATTAAAAAAACAAATACAATGTGGGCCAGAACAGATGACGAAAAGGTTAATACTTTTGCCGACTATCTCGAAAATATATTTCAACCTCCTCCTATGGAAAATCCACAACACACGCAGGAAGTTATACAGTGTAACAATAACGTCATGCAGTATTGTCAAAATTACACATATATTACACCAAATCAGCTTCGTACGTGCATCAAAAGTTTGCGAAATAATAAAGCTCCGGGAGAAGATGGAATAACAAATGATATCTTGAAGCATCTACCAAAAAGAGGATCTTTACTACTTTTATATATATACAATTCTATGCTCCGGCTATCGTACTTTCCGACTAGATGGAAAAAATCGGTAACTATACTTATCCATAAACCTGGGAAGCCAGTTACAGATGTCTCATCCTATAGACCGATAAGTTTACTGGATACATTTGGAAAAGTGTTCGAAAAATTAATTCAACTACTTCTTTTTAATATGGCAAATGCCTATCTTCCAAATCATCAGTTCGGGTTCAGACCAAAGCATTCAGCTATTCATCAATGTCACAGGCTCGTTGATGCAATTGAGTCAGTCTTACAGCGTGGAATGTATTGCTCGGCAGTGTTCCTTGATGTAGCCAAAGCTTTTGATCGTGTTTGGCACGACGGTTTGCTATACAAAGCCCAGAAGATTTTCCCGATTGAAATATATCATCTGCTGAGGTCTTATTTAAGCGGTAGATCATTTCAAATAAAAATAAATGGCGTCTTGTCCAGCGAGCGTCAGATATTAGCATCGGTACCTCAAGGGAGCGTTCTTGGCCTGCTTCTTTATAACATCTATACAGCTGACCTACCGACTACAATGTTTACATTACAAGCTTCATTTGCGGATGACATTGCTATACTAGCTGCGCACGAAGATCGTCATGAAGCTTCAAGGTACATTCAACATCATTTATCGTTACTACAAAATTGGGCTCTCAACTGGAGGATCGAAATTAATGAACAAAAATCTTCACATATCACGTTCACAAATAACCAAGAAACATGTCCTCCAGTTACTTATAACAGCTGTAAAATACCGCAGATACAATCAGTTAAATATTTGGGATTAACCTTCGACAAACGCATGGAATCTGCATGTAATTAATACAAAGAAAAAATTGAAGTCGCTACTGAGACAATTATATCCACTAGTAGGAAGAAAATCCAAACTCAGTCTGAACAATAAAATGTTATTGTATAACACCATCATAGCTCCTGTCTGGAAATACGGTTTAGAAATATATGGATCAGCCGCAAAAACGCATCTCAAAAAAATACAGTCGTTCCAGTCGAAGATACTGAGGATAATAACCAATGCGCCTTATTATGTTCGTAATACTATAATCGAGAATGATCTCAACGTTCCTTCAGTGTTGGCGATATACAAGCAGCAATATACCAAAATGCATGCGGCATTCAGCTATAATTTAAACCCATTAATATCGCGCATGAAAACTACCGGTCTTCCTGACAATTCCGTCAGACGACTAAAGAAAAAACAATGCAGAGATGCGCTTACCGCTTATTATTAATATTAAAGATAATACCAAAACGCTCAAAAAAAAAAAAAAAAATGGAAAACTAATCTATGACTAGCGGCTTCATCTGTTGGGATGCGCCGTTATCTAGGACACTTAAAATAACTAATGATCACTTGCGTTGATGACCTATGAGTCGGTATGCAAAAAAAAAAAAAAAAAAAAAAGGTAACCACATCTCTTCCTAAATTTTAAAAGTTGAAACTACTTCGTATATTTCAATTTATCTTCTGCATTTAAATTCAGGAAGAAACGAATGAACTTAATTAAACAAAAAATCAGTTTTGATAAATAATTCTGTCTGTTTATGAATTACAATAAGTTACATTTGAATATCACTAAATTCAGAAGAAAACTTTTTTCTATTTTGAAGTCGTAATATTGGCTACATTTTTGATGCCATACTTCCATAAATGGACTATATGTGTATATATATCTGCGAAGTATATAAAAGTAGTTAACTGTAATGCACAAACTGCGAAGGAAGAATACATGAACTTCTTCACTTTTTGAACTCTTACAAGGAGAGGTCACGATCTGCGGTTCACCGATTTTGATGAAACTTTGCCGATCGATAGAAGACCATGAGTATATAAACTGTGTAAAATATTCGAGTGCAACGTTTTGATTTACGCGAGAAATTAACATTTTTAAAAGCCGAATTTAACGGATGATATACATAGCCGTTTAGACAAAAATATGCAATAAATTCCAGATTATGTTTATATTTATTTTATGCAAATGGTTCGGAAGACTGACTATTTCAAAATGAAGTATATTAAACAAAAAAATTATTAAAAAACAATAAAATAATTTTAAAAATGCAATTTTTAATTTAATAAAAATTTAAACATGTCATTTATTACATTTATATACTATAAAAACATAGATTACATTGTATATGTTTTGTGGTGTAGCGGTAAAAGTGACGTCTATTTGTACACACTTGGAAATAATGTATCCGGGTTCGAATCCCCGCGCGGTGTCTCGTAAAATTTTTGATTCTTATATTTTAAATTACTACTAATATTCTTTATGCACAATTATATAAATATAATAACAATTTTTAAACATTTAAATTATTTAACGACTGTTTTTGTGCATGGCTTCCCTCTAAACATTCAGATACGTGAAATATTTTTAAATGTAAATGAAATTTGTTTTTCAAATGAAAAATTAAAAGAACTTTACACTTGTGGTAATAATTCATTTATATGTTGCAGTAAATGTCGCAGGAATTGCTGTTTTATTTTTTTTATGATCTATGTCACCTCAAATCATGTAAATAAAAATTAAGTTTGTAGCATTTTAATTATAACTGATATTCATCAACAATCTTATTTTATATGTAGATAAGTATATTTTTTTATTTATATTTATATTCATTATGTATATAATGAATTCGTTGTGTATAAAACATATTTATCTTACGCTTTATTATATTTGTGTAGTTATGTATAAAGAATTGAAATAATTAGTTAAAAATTAGTAGTAATTTAAAATATAAGAATCAAAAATTTTACGAGACACCACCGCGTGGGGATTCGAACCCTTATACTTAATTTCCAAGTGTGTACTAATAGACGTCACTTTTACCGCTACGCCACAAAGCATATACAATGTAATCTATGTTTTGATCTTATATATAAAAATGAGTTCCCTTATGTGGGTCTCGCTTCTCCTCCAAAACGGCTGAACCGATTTGAATAATTTTTTTTTTGTTGTATTCGTAGTTCTTAAAAAAAGGTTTGTAAAAAAAAAAAAATTAAAAAAATTGCACCGAAATTGCACAATTCGCAAGAAACTGTAACCCAAGAACGGCTCGACCGATTTTGCTGATTTTTTTCTCTAAAATATTGGCTAAGATTTAAATTAGGTTCCTACAAAAAAAAATTGAAAAAGTTGCACGGAAATTACAAAATTCGCCTAGATTACGCTAAGCAATAAAACATGCGGTAGGCCAAACAGTCGAGCGGGTAATTTCAGATACCTGGAAACGGCGAGGAACGAATAGGCAAAAAAGGGCGTCGGTCTTGACTATCAGCCGATCAGCGGGTGGTCGCTCAATGACGGTCCGGAAATCATGCGCTACGCATGCAGTAAAAAAAAACAAAAACATAAACGAATCGAAAATATCGTAACAAACAGTTCTTTTTTTATTTTTTTTTTGTATAAATTTTATATTAAAATAAGAAAAAAAACTGCTTTTTAATAGCTACCAAACAAAAAATGAAAAAGAAAATCGGTTAATAAACGAAAAAAAAGACTTTGCCTATTTACATGCAGATATTAAATGTTTTGCGTATTTATATATTTGTTTGTGAAAGTGAATTACTGAGAATATGTTGTGCACATTTTAAAACTCCCCTTATGTGCAGTATATTCTTATTACATTTTGCAGGGATTCAGTCGGAAACTTTTAAATTGGTTGGATCACAGACATGCTTACATCTAACATCTGTGAGTTGTAGCGGCCTAAATTTTCCGTCATTAAATGGTCGCAACGATAAACTAAAAATATAATTAAAAGATGTAGCAGAACAATGTAGGCGAATGGTCGTTTAGCGAGTACAGTGCAAACCGGTCTGCATTTCTCTTAAACATGGTACACCCTAAATCGGGAAAAAGAAAAGAAAATAATAAACGACCCGACTTCACAAGTACCGCGAGAACTATCAAGAAAAATGAAACACACGTCCGGCAATCAGGTAACGAAAGAAATTTGAGAAGCACAAAGAGATTGTCCCAACAATGAGACATTTATACAACTGAAAGGTCTTTGATCCGAAAAATTAATTACCGACAGGAAATCGAAAGATTGACCGGAAACATTACAATAAGTGCATCAACTATTTTTTGCATGAATTTCGTGTTCCGAGTTATTCAGACCTATTCGTGTTTTCGTTTCGGTAAATGTGCTTCATCTGCTCGTCCGTTACTCGCATATTATCCATGTGTATTCGTTTTTAAAATGTGTTCGGTATTTTCGCAACTTTCAGTAATATTGTATGAATATATTCACATTTGTGCGGTGAGTGCCAATTTTATATTTCAGTCGTATTAATATTGTGATTTATTATTTATCTTAGCAAGAAAAAAAATTTAAAAATTTGAAAAAAGGATATATATAAAAAGACGTCTATCACTTTGACTGCTAAATGCCCGTAAAAAACACATAGAAATATATTTATAAAAATCAACATGTGCAGTCATTGAAAACATTTTCCAACCATCCGGAAAGTGAATTCGAAGGCTCAATCGTGTGTGTTTTTAGATTGGCTAAAACGTTTTTATCTTTATCAGTAAACATTAGTTTTATAATATTAATTCAACGTAATACAACTGAGCTATAGCAACGCGTGGCCGGGTCTACTATCTGTATACAATGGCTGTCCCACGGGAAGTGAGAGTAACTTTTCCCACGGGAAGTGAGAGTAACTTTGGTGTGGGTAGGCAACCACTCACAGCGCGTTTAAAGCCCATTTAATTAGCTATCGAATGCAACAAACCGGAAGTTCATACCTCCCCCTACACCGAAAGCATCGGTTTGAAAAAAAAGTGTTTTGTCAACCCTTACAATTTTTTTCAAGCGGAGCGGATCGTAACGGGTCTCGCAATCAGATAATCCTAAAGGTCATTCCATCAGTTGTCAAATGCAACAAACCGGACGTTTCTACGAGCATTTTTACGTGTTTTATAGTCGAAAGAGTAAGCCCCAATTTGTGAAAATCACGTGCAGTTTTGTGTTGTCAACATGGATAAGAAAGGTATCGAGCAAGAACAGCGATATGTAATTCGTTATTATTGTTGGTTGCAAAAAACGGCTAAAGAGACGTTAGATTTATTAAAAGAAGAAGCGTATGCTGATGATATTCGACTCGGTAATTCAACAATATTTCGATAGCACAGCGCGATTTCGAAAAATATTCGACACTGATTAAGAAGTTGTGAATGCGGTACAGACCATTTTAAACAGAACACCTGTCGGCGAGTTTAAAGCGACCTTTACAAGCCAGAGGTGCCTATTTCGAGAAGATTAATATGAATGATGAAGATGGGTAATAATTTATGTAAAAATTTTGAAATACAGTTTCTTCCAAAACGTTGTAATTTTTTTGTCTAAAAAAATGGTGGCGGTCGATGAAACACTTTTTTTCAAATCGATGCTGCAGGGCGAACCCCCGGGAGGTAGAAACTCCCGGTTTGTTGCATTCGATAGATAATTAAATGGGCTTTAAGATGTACCCAGAGCGAACGCGCTGTGAGTTGCCTACTTACATCAAAGTTACTCTCACTTCCTGTGGAACAGGCATTGTATATAAAACAAAGTCGGGTTAGTTAAATCAACGGCTGGACCGATTTTTATGATCTTTGATTTGTTGGATTTGTGTTCGTCTTGAATAGCAGAATACAAAATTTAAAAAAAAAATTATGAAGAAAATTTCTTTTTTTTTTACTATTTTTGGCCCAAAAGGGGAGTTCGAATAATTTTTTAACTGTAATTTTTAAATTTTATGAAAGGGCTGTTGTGTTTTGTTTTATATTTTGAATTTCGATTTTAAAGGATATCTGATGATGAGTTATGAATTTTTTAAGGGCGATTTTTGAGGTCGTTCTAAATTCTATATTATATATTCTAGGCGGTTTCTTGCGGACCAGGGTAATCGGTTAGCTTAAAGTTGTAAATTGTCATAGATAGAGAAGTTTAATTGTAATTTATGATCCGATTCCGATAAGTCAAACCGTTTCTGAGCTATTATATAATTGAATATTTTTTTCGTTTCTGAACCATCTTATTGGGATTCCGTACATTATATGTGTACGAAATCCTAAAAAAGGGTATAAGCAAACTGCACAGAGTACACACTTTATTAAAAAGTATATAAATTGAGTGTGTACTATGTGTATAGCCCGAAAGAGCATGTTTCCAAAAAGTAGTTTACTTTAATTTTTCAAAGTAAATTTATACTGATTTTTGTTCTTAAGGGGGAAAATGCCTTGCTGCCACGTGAATTACATTTATTTCAATGTAATTAAAATACTTTTCATTTTGATTTTTGTACATTTATTGAACTTATTTTTTTTGAGTATTGATTGCTGATAAGTTAACACAATATTTATTGTGGTTCTGTGGCGGTACGAAGTTCGCCGGGTCAGCTAGTAGTATATAAATGTAATAAATGATATGTTTAAATTTTTATTAAATTAAAAATTGCATTTTTAAAATTATTTTATTGTTTTTTAATAATTTTTTTGTTTAATATACTTCATTTTGAAATAGTCAGTTTTCCGAACCATTTGCATAAAATAAATATAAACATAATCTGGAATTTATTGCATATTTTTGTCTAAACGGCTATGTATATCATCCGTTAAATTCGGCTTTTAAAAATTTAAATTTCTCGCGTAAATCAAAACGTTGCACTCGAATATTTTACACAATTTATATACTCATGGTCTTCTATCGATCTGCAAAGTTTCATCAAAATCGGTGACCCGCAGATCGTGACCTCTCCTTGTTAGTAAAATCAGTAAGTTTCGTCAAAGAATGGAATGAATTTTGTTATCTTCAAATAGCAAGATTTTTATTAATACACGACGTAATTGAATGTTTTTTCTTCTAAACATAAAAATATAACAGAAAGTATGGAATTTAATAGAGAATCTTGTTTGCTTTTAATAATTATAATAAGCGTATATTTTTGTAAACGTTTAAGCCTTCTTTGCAAGTTTCTAAAGGAAAACTTGTTTGCTGAACGCTGTAATATTGCCATTTTCTAATTTTTTTGAAAATTTTGTGTTGTAATTTACAGTTAACTTTAATATAATCAGAATGTCTACATATGATGAAGAGTAAATTTATCTAAGAAACTGATCAAAAACTTATACAGTTTTTTTTTTTTTTGGAGGAGTATTCTCCGTGTATACTATTATAATAACTGCATAAATTTTTCTTTTTTTTTTAAAATAAATTTTTATAACACTTAAAGCACATATGGCAGGCAGTAAGTGTAAATGGTAATTAAAGTAGGTGTTTTAAATAACTTCCTTACATAAGAATTTAATTACGGAATGTATTAAATTTATAAAATCCATTCAATGTATTTAGAATACTTGTAACTGTAAATTAGGCGAAATACAAATTTACTGTTGAAGTACTTATTTAAATATTTTAATGTGAATTATATTTGTATGTTTCACTTTTTATAGCAGAAAAGTAACATATAATAAACAAAGTAAGCAAACAAAAAATGGTAACACAGTTGTATTTGTGAAAAATAATACGGAATGCAACAGATAAAATTTATTTTTACATTTACCACAAAATATATAATAATCGCTTACATTAACAAGCGCTGTAATTTTTATAATTTTATCCAGTTCAGGAATTTATCAGTAGATATAGTAATTTACGTCAGAATACAACAGAAATATTAACTAAGGTAATGTACACAGTAGATCAAATTAATTTTACCAAAAAATATGATAAAAGGAGAAACAAGTGAAATAAATATTTTTTTATACTTCTAGCAGGTAGTTTTTTAAGAAAATAATTAAAAAATAAATAGAAAAAACTACCACATTCAAGGCGGCAATGTTATACCATCGCCCATAAACTCGTAGATTCAAGAAAAATTAAAACATACAGAAGGAAAATAAATTTTAAATGATAAACTGACGACCCTGACCATGACTATTGCCAATTACTGTAACGAAATAAAATAAATTCATGAACTACAGCATTCATGGCGACAATATTTCAGTATTGCCTATGAACTCATAGTCATAACAAATGGAATTTATTTTAAAAGGAAAACAAATGAAATAGTATAATTCAGTAAAATGGCTGAAATAAAAATGATGAAAAAACTGATGTAATTAGGGAGAGGTATGCTCCACTGTGTGCAATATAACAAGAAAGATTTTATAAGACTGGTCATTTTTTTAAAAATACATCATAAATTTAAAAATTTACTATTTATATTCTATAAAATAACTGTAACCTAAGGATGGGTGCGAATCTTGGATAATAAATGAAGTCGATAAAAAGAGGTTGATGGCAGCGGAGATGTGGCTGTGGAGAAAGATGTTAAAGATGAAATGAACATATAAGAAGAGCAATGAAAAATTCATGAACATGATCAGGGAAAAACAGGAGTTAATAAACATAATAAAAAAACGCAGATTAAAGATGATGGGACACATACTGAGACACGATGAAAGACTAAAACTGATTATAGAAGGAAAAACTGAGAAGAGGAAGACCAAGGAATAATTACATAAAGCAGATTATTAAAGATATGGGATGCCGACTTAAAAAGGATGGCCGAAAACAGAACGGAATGGAGGAAACGAACCTTTCGGTTCAATGATTGATTAAATGAAAATCCTTTTACTGGAAAAAGGCTTAGTGCTACTGCAATTAGCCCTGAAAAGGGCTGTTTCAAAATAATCTTAAAACTACATTAATATTTTAAAAATTGAATAACCTTAAAATACAGTTACACAGTTATGTATTTTATTACTCGAAACAAATAAAATATTCACCATTACATAAAATACATAACGTTAATTATATTGAATTTCTGTTAAACCATAAATAATAAAATAAAATAAAATAAAATTCACAATATATATAAAATTGTCCGACCGGTTTCGTCTGTTTTAGACATAATCATGGACTGAATTTGTTGTGTATTTATTTACATTATTTAGTCATTATTGAAGTTATAAATATATCGGTCTCCTAGTATATATTTAACAATTATTAAAATAACACTACGTTTCAACATAAAAATGTATATATCACATCAGTATTTCTTCAAAAATTGCTTAATTTAATAATTTTGATTTATCCATTGTTCAGAGTAACTGTATATTTCTATTTTCATTTAATTTTAATTTTAAAATTCATTCGGATCACAACTGCTGCTGCCATTGTCATATTGCATAATATAATTGTTCCAAATCATTTTCCAATTTATATTTACGATCGTAGAAAAAGCAAAGATCACTTGAATTTTTCTTCATTAGCATATTATATCCCTTATCATTCACCACATATATGACTATTTTGTATATTTCATATTTTTCTCTTTGCACTGCTGTACTTCTTGAGCTTGATGATTGTTACAACGTGAATTTCAAATGATGACACTAAGTGAACGTGTCTCTACCGCTTGACATAGCTCCTAGGAATTGGATGCCCCTGTTCATTTACGATACTATCACGGAGCTGGGAGATTCTTCACATCTTCTGACTACTGAAAGTTTGCCCAGGACTAAAGGCCACTTTCTATGTTTTCTCTGTCATGATAATATTCTGGAGAAGATACTGTAGTAGTTTCCTATTGTCTTCTGCAGGATTTTCTGTTAGGGTTTACTCCCTTAGTCTAAAGGACCCGGTTTTAAGGCGCCGGATACTCGCCTATTCACTCTAAATCGATACATATCAATTTGACTGGGGCACTTTATCGTGATAGTCTGCCAGTTGTAATTACAGTAAAATGCTTAACGGTATTTACTGAAAGGCACACTTTCGACAAGTGAACCCTTCACCGTTTTCCTACCAGCCTTGTGCTAAGAGTCCTGATTTAGCTTTACTAATCAACGTTAAGTCCAACAAATAGAAAATTATCATCCTGCACGACGTGGACGCACCGAATGCAAGCGGTTGTTGTTTTGTTTTTCCGTCAGTGGGGCTCTAGCACCATGCAACAGCCATTGAATATTTACTGGAGGAGATAACTGTGGTTTCAACGACCTGTGCCCTGCAGTGCTGTTTCATATTACATTAATTAAAGCCACTTTAATTAATTAAGTTTAACTGCAATGCACAGATTCTATCCCAGCTGATTCTTCGAAGGTTTCAGCCGAATAAAAGTCCTTGATAAATTTCCATTATCCATTTTTTAAATTCATGTATATTTCCTTTCTGTACTCGTGTATGTCCATATAATCTTCAATCGATTTGTTATGTAAAATTTGATCGGCGTACCAACACACATATGCACCACAGCTGGTTCCATCATCTTGCTGAGTACAGTTTTCATATTTAATTGTCCAATTTCCATTTCCATTTACAGAAAAAAGTACAGATTTCCATAACTCTAAGTACACGAATGTAACATTAGTACAGTTCTTTTTCCATTGTTTAAGGTAAGATGGGGTAATTCCGATAGCGAAATGCAAAATTTTTGTATTTATTGCTTACGTGACTAAATCAATAATATTTTTGAAATATACTATAGCGATGTTTGAAGAGGGAACTCTGCTCTACAATTTGAGACTAAGAGCAAGAAGATTAATCGAACGGTTCTCTGGTAATTTTAAAACAGGTTTTCAAAAACGAAAAATCGGAATTACCCCACTTTTGGGGCAATTCTGATACCCCCCTTCAAAATGCATTGTGTTCTCATGAGATATGTTTTGGGGCAATTATGATACACTTCAACCTTTCATAATCACTTTTATTCAGTTTTCAACTTTCTGTGACAATTACTTACTGAGCAATTTATAATTACAGCTGAAGGAAAATAAAAAGAACTGTTTCTTACTAAAATCCAGGAGAGTTATATATGTAAGAAATCCCCTTCAAAATGCATTGTGTTCTCATGAGGTATGTTTTGGGACAATTATAATATACTTCAAACTTTTATAATCACTTTTATTCAGTTTTCAACATTTTGTGATAATTACCTACTGAGATATTTATAATTACAGCTGAAGGAAAATAAAAAGAACTGTTAGTTACTAAAATCCAGGAGAGTTATATATGTAAGAAATGAAATAGGTACCTAACTTGAAAAATAAATGGAGTTCAATTAACATATATTTATTACTTATAACTACTGAAATTAACACGTAGGATCATCGATTTAAATCGGGCGTGTTCCACAGCCTGCGGTTTTTTCAAAGACAAGTTATGACGGCGTTTAAAAGCAAGGAACCAGTCTTCTCCTGGAAGTCCATCTGCAAATGGAGTTTTTAAATTGCGTACTTTCACAAATTCGGCAACTAGATTTAACACTTCATTTCTGCTAAGACCGAATCCCCACTTTTCCATGCATCTATAAAATAATCCATGAAAATTTACTTGAACAGATAACTGAGTATTAATTTTGAAGATGAAATATAAGGGGTAATACTCACCTCAATCCATCTGCTAATTCCTCTTCATCTTTGATGGAAATCGCGGTATTTCTACCTATAGTTGACGTCTCATATTTACAGTAAACTTTATCATACAAGGTTGCATACGGTATTTTATATTTTTTCGACGCAGATTTTATAGATAGCCTCATTGCATTCACTTCACATAGCGCCTCAGCTACCACCTTAGGGTCATGCATCCCCTTCGTGGTTTTACGTTGGTAATTCCGAACCATATTTCTAAAATCAAAACACCTTTCATTAGTATTTCACTTCATTTATGCTCAGAAACACTTTACAGAAGAGTTGGGGCAATTCCGATCTCCCTATCGGAATTACCCCAGGTGAATTATCGGATTTGCCCCAGGATACAAAAATATAGTGTGAAATTAAAAAAATTCTTGACTTAAAACATTCGATCAAAATACAAATACAACACAGTATCTGTAAACTATACATCTTTTACTTACCTATGAAGCCTGATTAAACGTTTCTGTGAGTATTCTTGATGCAGTTATGCCGCGTTTAAAAGAACAATGGAATTTTGCACACGAGTTATTTACACACAAAAATTTCAACACGTGGTACATACCATAAAACGGTAGCCAACTAATGTTCAACCGGTAATGGACACACAACGTGCCGCCGGGATAACCTTCCGCCCAACAGTGTTGCCAATTTGCACTTGTCAAAGTTGTTAAAACGAGGTATCGGAATTACCCCACCTTACCTTATTACATTCTTCTTCATTTGTTGAATCAAAAATTAAAATGTATCTCTTAGGTGGTATTATAACTACTAATATCCGGTATTGTCCATTAGGATTACTTGGAACGAATGCGATATCAGCATTTAAAATATTTCTTATTTCTTTAATCATATTATTTTGTAAACACGATGAAATAATCTGTGAATAGATACTGTCAACAGCGTGTAACCCCTGTTAACTGACTGACATAATCTTCGTAGGTATTCGTTTTTAATACAATCATATAACCATCCTGGCACAAAATCATTCGATAAAATTTTTATCTGATTTACTTCTTCTATAGTTAATGCTGTTTCCAAACTTCGTAAATGATATTCTTTTATAACATCCGAATTGTTTCTGATAACAACTTCATTTAATTAGCTGAGATGTACGAATAGGTAGTCGCCGACGCTCAGAAGCTGAGTATGGCACTATAAAGATTCCGATTTTTATTCGGTGCCGTTAATTGATTCGGTTTTGAAATAATTACTTTATCAAAATTATTTTCATTACTTTCTTTAATTGCAGATCGATATTTTGCGTAACAGTGATCATGGTGAATAGGTACAATATCTGCCATTGGAGTCATTAGTTGTTCTTTAATAATCTCAGATTCCATTACCTTTGTATCAATATCTACTACTTTAAATTCTTTTTTTACACGTTTCCATCGATTCTGCGGTTCAATTTTTTTATTATGTGGAACATGAGGTACTGTTTTCTTATTATTATTATTGGTTTTCATTAATATCTCTACAGCCTTTCTTAAGTGTTGTTTGCAAGTTTCCAGCTCGTTATTTGTATAAATTTTTTCATTTCCTTTTGACAAATTTTGAGTAGTAATTGCCATTTCCTGTATCTCAGACATATGATTAACATTTTTATTACTTTCTAGCATTGTTGTAAGTTCAACAGTAGATGATTCAATTTCCTCATGTTGATGTATATTACTATCTTTTACTGTGAAATGTTTACACACGGCGTGTATATGCTTACATAAACTATTTGTATGCCCATAATAATAACACTCACAAGTAAACATATGCCGACATACTTTACATGTAGTGCACTGTAATTTACATTGTTTACAAATATTACTTATTTGTTTTACTGTATATGAATTCACTTTCCAACTTTCAGTATTATCATCCCACGAAATGATATTCTTCTTAATCCGTTGTCCGCTCTTATGGGCTCTATGTATCTCATGTAATCGAGATACCTTCCTTTTTGTCTAATGTCTGCTATATTCTTTTCCATTATTTTGTCATTAACATTTTTTAATAAAGCTTGTATTAATGCGTCTAGTCTTCTATTTGCACGACCACGTAAATAAATATATTTCAAATGACGATGGAAAGATTCTAAAAACATATTAGTATTTATTCCTGTAGACATTCTATTATACTGCGCCCACATTTCAACGCGTGATGCATAATAAGTCAAAATAATTTTCAAAACTAGCTAATCTTGGATTTACATTTATTATTTCTAGAAAGTTCGTTAACATAATTGAAAAACTATCTTGATCACTTTCTTGTAAAATACGCAACTGTTTTAAAATATCATCGCGCAATCCGTTATACGGTATTTTTTTGGCGTTCTTCTGCCAACAACGAATAACATGCCAAATACATAATAACCGCTTTCCTGCTTCTCCCATTTCTTCTTTCCAGCTTTCATAGTACGTTTTATCATCGTCTGACATAAAAATCTGCGGTTTCAATATTCCGACGGCTTCTTTTATAACGTTGAAAAATAATTTCATAACGATTTGCGCCTACAGAGCTGCTTATACAAAATGCGGCCGGGCGGACACCTTCTTTATATTCATTTGTTACTATAATTGTTGTTAACAAAAAAACAATACGCATTTGTATTAAAAGTTGTATCAATACAAATTGTTTTATCGCTATATTTTCTTAAAAATTTTTTCTGTATTGGTATACAAAGCACCAACACAAATTCATCAGTTTTTAAAAGTGGATGAATCATCGCCTTATTTTTAAATAACAAAATTGGGATTTCAGGTTTATTTTCGTTTTCTTTTACCCACAGTGCAACACTTGTACTGTCATCATCATATAGCCTACAGCCACTCATTAACTTCTGCTGTTGTGCAACATTATACACATCTTGCCTCTCAATAAAAGATGTATTCTTTGTAACTCGTGCGAATATGATTTCCGCATATTATCTACAATACTTCGTACTGGTACTTCTAACTCCAACTGATCTGTAATCACATACACATAAACATTTATTATCTTGCACATCGATAAACCATTTATTATGAATTTAAATAAATCAAATAATGCTTTTATCAATATGTTTCATTTGATTTTAGTAAGTTATTTTCTAATATATTTCTAAACATTCAATTATGATTGTATTGTATAGTTAACAAAATAACTTCATTCTTTATATTGAAAAATGTAATTTCATACATAACTTAAATAAAATTTACCATATATATTTTTTTTCTCCTTCGGTCTTATTGATGTATGACACATTTCTTTCTTATGGAACCAATGAGTTACTATATAATTCACACGGATTCCTTTATCAGAGATAGTCACTGACATTTGAGCTGGACAATGTGTACCTGTTTAAAATCGTTAAAATGGATTGTAATTTTCATATTTTTAATATGTTAATCTTTATGGAAATATCAAATCAAATCAAATCAAATCAAATCAAATAGTTTATTATTATTATTATTGTACAAATTTCCATCTATGCGCAGAAATTGCGCGAGCGATGGAATAATAAAAACAATAAAAATAACATTGAAAAGTGAAAAGAAAAGAAAAAGATAATTTTGAACAAATTAAAGTTCTACAAAAGAAAAAATAAAATAAAACTTTTCTATGCTTTTAACGCAAAATGTCGGTTAACGTTTCCTAAATATTTCAATTAAACGCCTTCAAAAGATATTTTTAGAATAGAACTTTTTATTAAAGAAAATTAAATAGATAATAACAAAATTAAATAAATTTAAGAATTTCACAAACAATAATTTTCCACGTAAAAAAGCTTTCATTTTAAAAAAAATGTATAAAAATACATTTGCATAATATTATACTATACAATGATTCGGTCTATGGTTTTGATTTTTTTATGCACCTTCAATCGACGTTTATTTCTCTACTAACTCTCAATAATTGATACCGTCTTACAATTTTTATTACAATAAACGCATAATGCCTTTTCGGCTTCCAATAAAGTTAAATATTCAAATTTTTATTTCATTCCAACATCAGCAAGGAATGTGTATTAATACATTTTTTAATAATAAAGAAACTTTACTTTTTCATTTCTTTACATTTTGTCGTTATTTTCAAATTTTATGCTTCTGTTTACCTTCGAAGTACTAATTTAACAACCTTTTAGGACGTCTACAATGTTTTTGCGTGTTAGTATATAATTGTACAAATACTGTTTATCAATTTTGCAAGAGCCTTTTCTACGAGGAATACGACGTCTTTGTATTTTTATTCTCAGATGGCCTACGCGGTTACAAACATATAACTTTTTGGTTCCATTCTTTATGTCATGAATCCGTAAAAGACGAAATTTCGTTACGTGCTTCGCTTCCATTTGAGTTTTCCATTTCAAGAATTCTAAATAATTAATAAGGTATTACTTTTTTTTTTGTTATGTACTTTCCACTTTTACACAAAAATAGTATCTTATTACGATGTACTGTAATATCAAACAAATGAACATTGAAGAAAAAAATGAATCTCCAAACTTCCTTTTTCTGTAGTAAAAATGAACACATTTGTCATAATTAAAAAAAAAAAAAGAAATCAAAAAAACAAAAAATAATAGCCTTTATTCAAATATAATTTTTAAATTGGCTTATTCAAATTTCTACTATCTAAATTTCACTATCCACTTTAAACATATTTTATTATTAATTAATAGTTTCATACTGATACCGAAAACCAATATTAATTTTGGTCTGTACTATTTCCTGCCCACAAAAATAACGCTATATACATTTTGATTTTGTACATTATTTGACTTACATTTTAACACCAATTTATTCATTTTCAGCAGTTAATTTCTTTTAATAAATACACATATTTTTCTTAAACCGAAATCATTACACTATATAAAATATAATTTGAAAACGATTAAAATGTATATTTTTAACCTGTTTCATGTGTAAAATAATGCACTTGCATTTGCACGTCATGTTTCTTCGTTAAATGCCCTAAATATGCACATCTTTTTTTAAATATTAAGCTGCATTTCCCGCATACCATATGTACCCTACTTCAATATTATTCTGTTCTTTATTTGTCTGTACTCTAGAAACAAACACGCAAAAATTTATTTTTAAAAATGAAATACTTGTCAAGTAAAATTAAATTATCTATTGTAATGTGACCATTACATGGCTCGACAAAAAATTAACAAAATAAAACCAAAATAACTTAAGGGGGTATTCTAGTCTAGAGCAATGAATTTTAGGTAATTTTTAAAGTGTCGTAAAAAAAAAGCAATCAATATTTTTACTATCCATTTTTTTATCAGTTGTTTATTAATATTATAAGAGTACAAAAAAAAATTAAAAAAAAAAAAGTTGAAAATTTAAAAAACTGACAGTTGATGAAGTAGGGGGTCTCAAAAAATTGGCACATGAGCATTCCCATGATTTCAATCCTCCTAGTAATCTGAAATGAAAAAAAAAAAAAGATTATTAATCTGCAATGATGTCGCAATCGTATGAACTAGCGATGAGTAAAAAAAATTTTTTTTGACAAAATGGCGACTGTTTGAAAAAAAAGCGATTTTTTTACTGTTTTTTTGAGTTTTTCGAATTTTTTAAAAATAGTAAAAATTGGAATTTGGGGATGAGACTAGTTCATACACGAGATAGGTCTATAAACAAGATTCTCTGAAAATTTCAAGTGAATCGGTCCAGTAGAACTCGAGAAATCGTGGGAATCGTACTGAAAAAGTCTGTTCTGAGAAAAACGCATTTAAAGTTTTGCGTAAAGTTTTTCGCTGTCAAAGTCATGAAATGATATGTTACACTTACGTTTATTTAATCTGCCATTCCTGCTTCATACATCGGACCTTCTTCTACTTCAAAAAAACTATTTTCTGCGTTTCTCTCTTCCAATCGAGCAGTTCTGGCTTCCTTTGAAGCGTTGGATGTACGTATTTCGGAGCGCTCAATCCGGGCGTTGTCTCGTCTCACAGCAAATGAATGAGCTTCCGGCCCAATTTGCATTCCCATAAGGGTCATCATTTTTAAAATTGGAATGAAACCTTCATTGAATATGCAAACAGCAATAAATGTTGCTATTTCAATTACCTGACATCCGGAATGAATATGTTTTGGCGCGAAAGTCCAAATCAACGAGTTTAGAGACTCATTATTGTTCTGAGTTTCTGAATCTAAACATCGAGTTAATAATTCATCTGATGATAAACTGTCATAAATTGGTTTAATAATTTCTAAGACTTTATCACACAGAGGAACATTATCATGCTGAAATTCCTCTTCGGTACCCTCAGATGCAGCTTTTTGCCACGCACACCAACTCTCCGCACCAGGTGGGCAATACGTATGCTGTGGATCTTCGTCTGTGGAACTATTATGATAAGTAGCCAAAACTGCATTTTTCATGTCTTCAACAGAATCTGGATGCCGGCGAATTGCTAAGCCATAATACAAAGACAATTTATTTATAATTTTATCTGTTAATTTGCCTTCTCCTTTACCATCAATCCCTTTATTGTCTTTCTTTGCTTTCCGTAGCCTTGCACCCATTCTTTTTTGCACATGTCCTACGCATTCTTTTTTTTCTACTAAGGGGTCACCATCATAAGGATCCATATCGAGTATGCCTTTGAAAGTCTGAGTATCACCATCTCCAGTATATTTCACGTATTTAACTCCGTGTTTTTCAACTGATCGACAAAACATCTCCACAACTGCATCTACCTCCATTTTGCCTGCACTTCCTTTGTGATTAATGGTACAAACTTCTTCATGATCTTCATACCAATCATTATACGCTGAAATATCTGAATTTTTTTTATTTTTCCAAAGATTACAACCTTGACAGAAACTGGATTTGACAACCGTATCAACCACTTTCTTGCAATTTTTAGCTACAAGTGTGGTAACTCCAAATAAAGAATTAAAACCTCTTTTTTTCCAAGTCCCATCACCAGAAACTGTAAACTCCATTGGATTGGCATTTGGATCACAAGCTGAAATTAAATCTTTTTCTTCTTTTACAGCTTTGGAAATAACGAGATTATAAACAGCAGATGCAGCTGTATGTATATTTTTGACACAAGCATAGTAAGTCCCGATTGATAACCCTTGACAAATATCCATCAAACTACAGAAGATATTGATTCCTTCTCTGCCAACTCCTAAAACCCGCATAGCAAATATAATTTTTCGGTTCATTTCAAAGGATTTTTCGATAAATGGGCATGATGGTATGTACTGTATACTCTCACAACTACATTTTAATGCAATTTTAAACCCTACTCCACGTTGAGCCGTTCGAGAAAATTTAATCTCTTTCTTGCAATTTGCACACAGAACTAAAGAAGAAATTGCCGAAAAAACAGTGTAAAACTCCAAAATACAGTAGCCGTAATTATTTTCTATTATGACCTCTTCATCGTTTGATTTACTTAGCTTTGCTGCTGATGAACTAGTCAAACTGGTGTCTTCTTCGGCAGTGTACCGATTGCCGTGAAACCGCCGTTTTTTTGAGCGATCTGCACGCGTACTCCTTTTCGCTCCGGATTTTCTATCCATTTTATTTATTACAATTTAAATTAACACTCACGAAATGTTTATGCTTTGCTCACTGCACATACGTCCACGTGTTTTTGAGGTTAAGATTTAACTGTCAGCAGCTGGATGTTAGTGAACACTGAATAACATAAAAGACACCAAGTCACCTTGGGTTATTATATTACACAAAATATATATATATACACATATATATATATATATATATATATATATTGAGACGGATTCGGCATTTCTCACGGCCTTGGTTAACGCTGTCCGAGCTAGAAAATCACATTTTTGGCAACAATCATTAATTTCTCAGGGTTTCTCGGCAGCGAACAAATGCAGCATGTCTCGTCAAAGACGCTTTCTCAGCTAAAAATCGAAGGATCCCGGCACGGATGTTCTCACCGCTGCATCGGGTTATTGAACTGGTTTCGGTATGTGTGGCTGAGAAGCGGAGATAGAATATTGCTGACGACAGAGGTCTTGAAATGTGCCGAGCTATGTCGAGTCGGAGAAGTTTTGGCAAAAACCCGAATATCGCTGAATAAAATTAGCTTGCAAACGTTTTTTTTTTTGATAAATTCCGTTTATAGTCGTTATTAGAGGGGAGAAGCCATCGTGCGATCTTCGCCAGTTTCAGTTTCAGTTTTGCGTCTAAGCCTGAACGTCGTCGAGGCTGGATAGCCTCTGGCGATTCGTCGCTTATTTATCGGCAAATTAAGGGCGTTCCGTCGCGCGCCTTTTTCTTTACTTTTAATTTGTTAAATTTCGCAATCGAACTTTCGTTCATATTTGTTTTACAAACCTATTTTCTTTTACCAATAAAAAAAAATATACGCGATAAAAAGAAAAAAATCATTTTTCATTGGACACGGGGTGGCGATCGAAAACGGACAGCCAAGAAAATTAAGTCCACATCAATATATATATATATATATATATATATATATATATATACATATATATATAAAGGAACAAAAGGTTTAACTGAGAAATATGGATTCAGGTAGACGGAGAATCCCTAATGTCTTTTGTCCGATTAGACCCAGCCGAACCAGTTTGGAGACCGGGTCAGTAAAATGCCTATATCTCTGAAAATAATTAAAATTTTCAAAAATCCTCTCGTACACATATTCTTAGATAGTTAAACTTTGAAAATATGAAAAAAAAAAATCGTTTTTTTTGAAATTCTACACTAGAATACCCCCTTAACAAATAAATAAAATATTAAAAAATTTAATTTAATAGACTATCGGGCAAATGGTGTGAGCGTAAGTGTGCGTATATGTGTAATCCCGTTGTCGGCTAGGGAGAAAGGAATTCTGCATCGCCACCCACGGGAGGACTATTCGGAAAAAATGAGTATTACGAATCATAAAAATTAAGGCCCGAAAACATCGCAGGTTCTAAAGATTCCGGGAAGGCACGACCTTTTTGAATACGTCAAAGGATCTCCGCGACCATTGACTTTCGTTTGTCGCGATTCCGACGAGTGCGGCGGTCAGGTTGTAAAAAACATGCCGACGAAAAATAACGACTGGAATGAGCTGGAGTCGAGGGCAAGCAAAACCGTCTAAAAAAGGTCGAAGTCAGTCTAATTTTTGTCACGGTCGAAGTCGGTACGTTATAGTTTTCGGTCTTGGTCATCGGACCAGTAAAAAAGTGAAAAATCCGCTCGAGTTGGCCACTGGCTGTAATTCGACTGTTAAAAACGCGAAAGCTCGTAATTCCGATAGTTATAATTAAAAAAAGTGTACGGAGTATAATTCGTTAATTGTTCTTAAAATACCGCGGACCGAATTTCCCTCTGCAGACCTACCAATTTAAGGGACCAACGAGACACCGCCATTCAGGATCTTGCACCACCCGGCCGACAACAGAGATACGTATTGAATTATTTTATATTTATTAATCGTCGCCATATTATGTTCGTACCTAGTTTAATTAACGTGTGTTTTTAGCGGTCGACCGTCCCAGTAAAATAGTTGTAGATAAATTTTAAAATACAAACCTTTAAAACGCAACCCATTTCTTGGCTAATCTAATAATTAATAATAATAATAACTATAATAATAATAATTAGTAATTCCGCGGACTAAATCCGTGGTGGCATCCCTGGACGCGAGTCAGACGCTTTGCAGCGTAGTACCGTTACACTATTAAACATTTCACTGCGATGAACGTATTTAAAATTGCAATCATTAGGGGATACAGTTAAAAAATTTTCAAAACAAGGTCAATATAAATACTTTATCTAACTAACAGTTCATGTATTTCTCGAAGAATTACAGATTTAAAAAAAAAAAAACTTCTGTTAGGTTTAAGCTGGTAATGTAAACAATTATGATATATTTTGAGATCAATCTTTAATTTAATCGAATTTTTTAAACTAAATCTACTCTGGATATATATCACTGAACAATCAGAACGAAAAAATACAAAAAAAGGGAAGGAATGAACAATTAAACGAATAGAAAGAATAGCCGAGAAAAAACAGACGATATAATATACAGTGAGTCACAAAAGTTATAGGACACCTACGGAATTTCGAGTTTTTGCCCTGTGGGGGCTAGGAAATGAGCGGAAAAAATTCAGAAAAAATTTATTAGCTTCAGGTAACACAGACTAGAAATAATTCATCAATATTTAAACGAAAAAACGAAAAATAACACTCCCGCAATAAAGTAAAAACAAAAAAATACATCACAAAAGTTATAGGACAGCCTTATAAAAAAGTAAAAATGGTGGAGTAGATGAGGAAATAATACCTAAAAAATATAAAATTAATATCGGTTGCATTCTCATTATTATTTAAGACACATTGTAGGCGATTCGACATATTAAGAACTACTTTGGAAGTGTAGTCAGCGGAGATATTTGACCATTCCTCCTGGAGCCGCTTTCGGGGATCAGTTTTGGAAGTAATTGGATGTTTTTGAATTCTTCTGTCCAGTTCCTCCCAAACATTTTCAATTGGGTTAAGGTCCGGGCTTTGTGCTGGGGTTTTAATGACCCGTGGGCAGTTATAAAGCAGCCATTCGCGTACTGTGTGCGCTGTATGTTTGGGGTCATTGTCTTGATAAAAGTGATATGTTCATGCTAGGCCTAGTTTTTCAGCGCTACTTTTCAAATTATTTTTCAAAATTTCCAAGTAACCCTTCGCATCCATTTTGGTATCGATAAACACTAAATTACCGACCCCACCCGCCGACATGCAACCCCACACCATTTGATTACCGCCACTATGTTTAACAGTTGATTTTACCATGCCCGGTTTGGACTCTTCGTTCGGTTTTCTCCAGACCATGACTCGCCCATCAGAACCAAAGATGTTGAATTTTGATTCGTCCATAAATATTACATTGCTCCAAAAGCTTGAATCCCGGTCAATATTTTCTTTTGCGAACTGTAATCTACTTTTTCGGTTTTTTTCGGAAATGAATGGTTTCTTACGTGAAACGCGCCCATTATACCCCTCCTTCCTAATAATTTGTCTTATTGTTTCTGCGTTAACTTTTTTCTTCGTTTCTTGCAAATATTCTCTGGCAAGGGTAGGAGCGCTTACTGTTGGAGTTTTCTTTATTTTTCGTAAGATAACTCGTTTTTCGTGAGGTGTTATTTTTTTTGGACGGCCACTTCTTGGTCTAGACTCGAATGTATCCGCATGTTTAAACCGTTGGATGATACCCGCGATGGCTTTTCGGTTAACTCGCAATAGTGTAGCAATTTCTGTATAGGACTTACCCATTCCGTGATGGTAGATCGCTAGTTGCTTCACCTCCGACGATGTTTCCTTTCTTATTTTCATACACGACATTTTTTTTAAAAAAACACGTCCCGATGCAGTAAAAACACAGTATACACGTACTTCACGTTGGTAGGATGACTCGATAATTCATTACACGTACCTTTGCACACTCACTGCACTCGTATCAGTGACTCATTACTATAATATGCCTGAGTCACTCAACTGTCCTATGACTTTTGTGATGTATTTTTTCGTTCATATATACTTAATTCGATTACGAGAGGCTTATCTCTTGTTTTTTCGTGCAAACATTGATGAATTATTTCTAGTCTGTGTTACCTGATGCTAATAAAATTTTTTTGAATTTTTTCCGCTCGTTTCCTAGCCCCCATAGGGCAAAAACTCGAAATTCCGTAGGTGTCCTATAACTTTTGTGACTCACTGTATGTTTCCAAAGTGCAAATAAGACCGTTGAAATTTGCGGCTCTTGCATTATATTCTTCTATTTTCTTAATAATCTTTCCGGGGGGTTCTTATAACGGCAAGTTCAACTATGTTCTTGCTTACAAAATCCTCTTGTGGGGAAACCCCGGTATGTTACTAATTATGACGTTGTTTGTTCTTGTCTGTTGCTCGAGATTATTTACTCGAACTATTAACTTAGCATTTCGGTCTCGCAGTAATTTATTTTCTTCTCGCAAAGAAGACATTATTAAAATTAAAACATCTGATAATTTTATACCGTTCATGGTAAATGAATGTTGAACAGTAATAAACGAGGTTTGCGGTTCCGTCATCTTGCCGAATAATCCTGTTATTTCATTTTGTATAGATTTTTTAATATTAGATCAGTTTGGTTTGGAATATTATTTTCGGAATAAGTTACTTCAGTTTTACTAGTAGAATTTTGTCGTTTACCCTTGTTTCTACCTCTGTTATCTGGTCGACGATCTAAACAATTCCATTCTGCTCCTCTGGTCTTTTTTGATTTTCTCTGCCATGTCTCGGACGAAAGGCCACCCTGCCAGCGTCAAAATGAAGTGTATTTCAACATATAGCGAAATTACAATTTAGCGGTAAATCGACGGAGCATTTACTGCAAACTGGGACCATGATATATAAACAGTAATACATACAACTTACCAAACAGCCAACAGCGATTTAACCGTTATTTATTACTGCAGTATCGGTTCTTGAACAACCAAGTATTATACCAAGATATTTGATTTTATTGGTTCTGTTCAACGGTATCATTATCCAATGCTATTTTTAGATTATCCCACTGTAGTTGCGGTAAATTGCGGAAAATTATATATTTTGTTTTATTTAAATTTATGAATAAATGATTGGTATTTAACCAATTTTTAATTTTTGTTACATTAAATTGAATTATATTTCGGAGAATAGTGCGATCATGGGAATTTACCACAAGCGCAATACCGTCAGCATAGCAAAATATCTTCCTTAGAATATTTATATTGCACAAGTCATTGATAAATATAACAAATAAAAGAGGGTCCAGGATACTGCCCTGCGGGGGACTTCATAGTTTTGAGTTGTATAATTACTATATATATTATTTATTTTGATACAGTATTGTCTATTATCTAAGTACGATTTAAACCAACTAGAAATTTGTCACAGAACCTACTGTTATTTAGTTTTTGTGATAAGGTACTATGATCAATAACAATGAAAGCTTTTGTTAAGTCTATATAGACAGCTGCAACTAGCTACCTATTTCCAAATTAGAAGTAATAAATTTGATATGGTCAAAAAGAGCGTCATCTATAGAACACGCTCGGGAAGAAATCCACACTGGTTAGTACCGAAAAATTTTATCTTAAGAAGATATTCCATCATTCTACCTTTGAAACAGTTTTCAAATACTTTTCCAAGATGCTCTATGTGTTGTTCTTCAGTTTCCGAAAAAACTAGGAGATCGTCCACGTAGGGTAAGGTAAACTTCTCCAGTTCTTCATCTAATACAATTCTCATCGCTCTTATAAATGCTGCTCCGGAGTTTACCAATCCAAAAGGGACTCGAGTATATTCATAACAGCTGCCCTCATACATGAACGCCGTATATTTCCATGACTCTCTTTCTAATGGAATTTGTAAAAAACTAGCAGTTAAATCAACAGAAGTTATATACTTCGCTCCTTTTATGCGTAGTAATAATCGGTCTATCGGTACTGGTCACTTATGTTCCTTCACAATAATTTGATTAATATATCGCGCATCTAGGCATAGCCGTGCTTCCTCATTCTTCTTTAACACAGCTACTATCGGATTTCGGTATGGCGACGCAGATTTGACTATTATACCCGCTTGTAATAGCTTTTTTATTTCCATCTCCGCACTTGGTCGTTTGCTTTCGGGAATCGGGTATGTATTTCCCTTGACAATTACTTTTCCATCCTTCATTTGCAGTTTATATTTATTACAACACCCGATTTGCTCGTTAAATACAATTTTCTGTCTTTGTAACATTCTTTCCATTTTACATTTATTCTCACGCGTCAATTTACAATCTACTATTTTTCTCGCTATCTCTTCCTCCATAAAAATCCTATCTTTCATTAAAGCCTGGGATTCGATCTAACTATTTCCGCTAACTTTCCCGTCATTTTCATTAATAGTTAAACACAAAGCATTACTGCTTACTAGGTTTCCTATAAAAGGTCTTACTATAATTTCACCGTCAGCCAATTCTAATTTAATCGTATCCTCCCGGAAATTTACTGTGGTTTCATATTTATATAGAAAGTCGTTCCCCAGAATTACCGGTAAGTTTAATTTATTAATCACATACGTGTGCATTCTAAATGTCCTATGTCCGATAGTCATCGGTAAATCAATCTGCACGTTTGTTTTCATCACGGTTTTATTATATGCGGTAACTATGTTTAATTTTGCGACCGGTAGTTGGGGCAAATGCAATCTCCTATACTCCTGTACTATATTTTGCCATAGTTCTTGTGAAACAGCGGTTATCTCCGATCCAGAATCTAACAGCGCCTCATATTCCTGATTAAATATTTTTAATTTGATTATCGGATTTAAATCCCTCTCTTTCTTACTATTACACTCTTCCTCTCTCAGCAATTCTTCATTGATATTCATTTTATTAATCCTTATGTTGTTTCGTGAATATACCCGCTCGCCTGTTCCGATCGACTGGGACTTTTTCAATCGAAGTTTTACCGAAAATGGTTGTCTAGGATTTTTGCATTAAGTCCAGGCCTAAATTGTTTAAATGGATTCCATCTTCTCTGCTTCCGATCCATTTTTCGTATAATCTCCAGTTCACCTTTGGTAATCCTTCATTTTCTTTCGCACCTTTCCACAGCGTTCGTTCTGTTAACTTCAACACATCTATTATCCCGTCCTCTCGATATCTCCGGATTCTTTCGTTATATTTCTCTAAATTATTCCAATGTTTCTCATCATTTTCATATTTCCGTATCGGTGGTATTGTGAGCAACGTTATTTTACGCACCCTTTCCCTTAACGTATCTATTAAACACTCTAAATTTCTACACATCACTTCCCCGGCTGTTCCTCTGACCAAATCATTCGTGCCAATCATGCAGGTTACGTTTTCCCCTATCGCATGCTCTTCATTCTGGATGGATTTCCGTAGCTTATCTATTGTCTGTCCTCCTCTGCAATATCCTATTGGCCAGGCTCCGTTTATTCTTGTCGGTTGCGTACCTAACTTAGCTTTACAGAATCTAATAAATTGGGAATCACCCAATAATTGATTTCCATGATATAGTGGTTGTATATTCTTCGTTCTCACCGTCTCGATGTTGTATACTCTGCGTGTCGGCCTCGCCGCCTTTCTCGATCTTTTCCGAACCTCTCGCTTGACGTCATTTTCCAATAATTCTTCTTTACTTTTTACGTTGAGACATGCAAGAATTCTACTCATCTCGATTGGCAGTTTCTTGATGATATTTGAAATTAATTGCTCGTCTTCTATCTTACTGTCTAAGTATTCTAATTGGCTTATCCATCTTTCAATAAATTCTTCGCAATTAGTTGGGTCCGCTATCTTCGACATCGAAAAGAACTTACTTCGCAGGCATTCCTGCTCATCCGAACTCCAGAATCTATTTTTTAGTTGCATCTTTAAATCTTCCTAATCCCTACAATCACTTAATGAAGATTTCATTCATGTCATTTGTTTTCCCTCTAGATGTCCCAAAGCAACCTCTGTTTTTATATTCTCGCTCACCTGGTATTCGCAAAACTTCGCCTACAATTCCCGAATAAATTCTATGACATGCAAGTTCTGATTATTACCGTTAAACTTTTTGATTTGTTTACACGCGTGAATTCCGAAATTGTCCAATAATTTTATTTGGTTCATTTCGGTATTACTCTCCTTCGGGCGACCTACATCGACTTTAGCCAGATTCGTTACCTCATTCTGCAAACTTTGTTGAATTAGTTCTAACGCTGCCAACTTCTGCTTAATTTCCTCATCATTAATCACTTTACCCTCAATATTATCAAGCCGTTCTTGTAACTTCGACTCTACCGCCCCTAATCTCTCTTCCATCTCCTGTTGTAAACTCTCCTCGGTTTGATTAATCTCAGTCTCGATTCCCTTAAACCGCTTAGTTTCTTCCGTTTTCTCTTTCTTTCTTGCGTTATTATCTTTCTTCCGCTCTTCTCGATTTTTCTCTATTTCCTTCATGACCCTCTTCATTTCGGCACGATCGGCCTTCCGGACTTTCTCTATGCTTTTCTTATCCTCTTCGACACGCTCTTCTAATTCCGCTACTTTCTCCTCGACCATCAGGAGGGTTATTTCATTTTTAAAGTTACTAAATTTATTATTAATATTATTGAATTCGTCTAATTTGTTATTAAATTCTGATTTTTGTTCATCAAATTTTTTATTAACTTCTTTAAATTGATCTTCAAATTTTCGTTCTTGTTCATTAAATCTATTATTCATTTGAGCATTCATCATCTCAAATTGAGACTTAAAAAAATTAATTAATTCAGCGTTATCCTAATTTTATATACTTAATTTAAATTTCAAAAATTATATCGAAATAACTGTTTAATTATTTATTTTATTTTATTTTAATGGTTCGTTCCCACGAAGGATAAAATTCTAGAACATTCTCAAAATCGGTGGAACGGCGGGTACCCTGCGTCGGTTTTTTCGGGTTCTAAGAAAAAACTTCTCACGCCTCGACGTAGCTCGAATCGCATCTCCGACGCATACAACGCCAGATCGGACAAACATCGGACGAACCACCCTCATATAATAAACACACACATATGCACGGATCGCCAAATTGGCGCCGTGCACATTGGCAATTCCCACGAAATTTGTCGATCTAGCATTACGGTCGGAGAATGCTCAGTTTGCACGCTGCCCGAAGAAACCGGAGAAATAGAAATCGGAAGCCTGAGAAACTGTCAAAATTGCGGAGAAATGAGGAATTTAGAATTTGGAAAAGAATAATCGTTATCATTTTTTAATTCGGTACAGCGTGAAAAATATCGAAAGTCATGGCGGCCGAATCCGTCACACTGCCCCACCCTTATTTTCATCCAAAACAGAAGTTTTGGATGAGAACTCAGGTGACCCAAGAACGACGAAATTCGGACCACCCATTGCCGAGCTACGGAGTCCCGAACAGATCTCCACCATCTAACCCACTCATATACACCGCACGTTACACATTATTAAATTATGGGTATACCACTGAGACAAAATCCAATCAAGACAAGATAAACAAAAAAAATAAAATTTTGATAAAAAAAAATTCGAATAAAAAATTTATTAAGGGTAGTAAAAAAATTAAGGGTTGAAAAAAAATATATAAGGGATGAACACCTTAGATAAGGCCCAAGTGGTCCTTAACAAATGATAAGAAAATTATTGAATAACATCATAGGACGAGTACCATATTGAAATTGTGCACCGTGCGTTTTGTTCGTGCTTCTCGAAATAGACGAAGCCGAAACGTTTTGACGGTGACTGATGATAAAGGATGAGTGGAATCGCTTGCCCACCGTGCGTTATGTTCGTACTCCACGGCATTAGGAGAGCCGACGCGTTATGACGGTGGGGAGCGCTATAAATCGATGATTACTAAAGAATGATAAGGAGGTTGAGGAACGAGGAGGGCAATGACCTCCTCGCGAATGAACTCGGCGTACCAAGTGACGATGAGAACTGATTCTACGATGCAGGATGGACTACCTGCGATCGAAGTTAAATGATTGGATTGGATTGAATTGAAAGGCATGGATTGAATGAAAGGAAATGAATTGAATTGAATTTAATTATTTAATGATTTTTTGGGATTGGGGAGCGTGTACACCAGGTACATCATGAATTTGGATGACCGGAGACAGGGCGGTATAGGGAGAACATGAATTACAGTATGGCTGAAAAGCTGAAACTTAAGGAATTGACGGAGGAATACACCACCAGGAGTGAACAGTTGGCTTAGAGGGGATTTGAATGTCGTAAAATTACTACATTCATCGGTAGTTAATTTTACGAGAGGGGATACACGGACACCGGAAAGATGGACAGATTAAGTTTTTCTTTTTAGATTCGGTGGGTGGTGGCCACCTCGGAAATGGCGAGAAGACCGCCCCATCATGAAGCCAGTACGTGATGACTTAACGCATCACGCACGGGTTTTTTCGTCTTCCTAATCGATGAATGTGAGTGGTCAAAAATACGACATTTGTTGCCAAGGAAATCCTGATTATAAATGAAATGTAAATGGTGAGGATTCCCGCGAGTTCAGCGGCCCTAGGCACGAAAAGACACGGGAACATATAATGAGAAAAATTGTAGAATGATATTATTTGCCTACTAGAGAGAAAGACTCGACAGGCTCCGCCGGTCTTCCGTTGGACTAAATAAAAAAAATTCCCAGACACCCAATGACACAGCGCGTGGAATACGTGCAACTGAGACGCCCCACTTATGTTGGTAAAAACCGGGACGGAGACGCTCAGCCACGTATTATACGCGGAACCCCCATTATGGCCTACGCAGAGGAAATTTAAACCCCCCCAATGACACCCCCTGATGAAAACATGGCGCGGGAACGTACGAACTGGGCCACCCGGCATCTTTCCGGCAGTGCACCACAGCGACGCCCCACACGGATCCTTTCCCTCCTACCTGGCCTACCCAACCTAATGGTGGACTTGACTGGGACCCCCGTTATAGACACCCCCTGAGTGCGATCACCATCTTATTTCATGGGACGCAATGAATGTCCCCTCGGCGTCACGAACATCCAACATATTCCAACCTTCTGCATGACATCACGACCGATCGGACCGCTCGAGGGACATGAACTTGGCTTACCTAGAGGAACCCTCCAAAAAAAAAAACGGTGGGGCCCCCTACTCTGCACATCTGAACTGACAACGAACATCCCTCTTGATTGGGAGCCCATGGTGAACCGGGCGTTACACCGGTCTTCGGATTCCTTAGGCTCCGGAGCTGCCTTACAAGCCTTCTACGGCGCTTGTCACCGATATGACAGTAATATGAAGAATAGAACAGGAACACTCAACAGGATTACAAAAAAAAATGTATGAGGATAACCGGCTGGAATTACACTTAACCAGACCATTGAAACTCGCGGGGAAATTTAGAAAAAAAAAAAAATTAGAAATTGGAAATTGTAATATTATGTTAAGTTTAAAGGGGCCTGGTGTACACGCTATTCACTCACACTCCGACCTCCGGAACTTACAAACACATGTGCGTTAGCCCGGAGAATCGCACAATTACACTCACACACTGTCCCAGTGGCAATATAAACAGAATTAGCGTATTAAATGATCGTATCAGAAAAAAAAAAAAAATGTAAAATTTAAGGCGACACTCTACTGATTGTGTAAAAAAATATATCGACCAGATGTCGAATAATCACATTCGAAATGACGAAGAAATTTAAAAATTAAAAGCATATCTATAAAATAAATAGACACATGTTGATAAGACATATGACTCAATTGTTCATAAACTACCCTACAATGATAGCATCGAATGATACCATAAACGAAAATATAGAGATAAAGATAAAAAAAAAAAAACCAACGTTAATAAACATAGATCCGAAACTGGATCACAACCCATATAAAAAAACAAAATAATAAACAAAATAGCAAGAATGCTGATTATAAGCGACAAACAAAAAAAAAAAATATATATAGAAGGTTCGCTCGTGATCGTCGACTCTGCGGAACACCACCGCGCACACTTGACTCCAGGATAATAAAACGTAAACAGAGAATCGAAAAGGAATATGAAAAAGAGGAGAATAACGACCACCGGCACGACACCGAAATTCTATATATTTTTCCGGCGTCACATGTTCTTATAAAAAAAAATGTTATTAAACTCTGAAGGAGAGAAATTATTCAAACAAGGAATGGAAAAATGCAAGATAAAGAAACAGCAATCGATAACAAATTAGTAGGATATGAACAACACTAAAAAAAATCAAAATTTATCATTATTAGATCGCGATCACAGACAGAAATCTCAGCCGAGTGACTTTAACATATCGCACCCGTAATAGAAAAGTGACATAAGTGCTAAATCTGTAATTTTACAGGAGAGGCATTTAAACTTTTTTTTCGAAGTAATTGTAATATTATACAGTAATACATCAGATTATAAATATGAATTGTAATTTATTAGGTAGATGTCTACAAATACTACAATCGAGTCTTTAAAAATTATCAAATATTGTAATATACCCCCTAAAAATTACCCCTTTAACAAATGTGTCATTTTTCCACGATAACTACGAAACAAAATTTACAGTTGTGTAAAAATATACTTATCTTTAAAACAAGGATAAATGCACATAAATATATTATTTTCAGCTTATTCAACGGAAATATAAGAAATATAAAGAAAATACTGATATCACGTAACACATTTTATTATTTGGAAAAGTAAAAAATTAATCAAATAAAGTGGTATAATAATTTTTATAGTAACTAGGAATAATATTTTTTGAAATTAGAACAGAAATATCACGTTTTTTATTATCGGGTATTGAACGTTTTTGTGAATAAGCTCCTTTAAGTGCTATTTTCTCCATAGATCTGCTTTTACGTGTTAATCCAAAATTGATTTCCTTAAAAGTTACATCGTTGTAACTTGTTTTATAAAATACAGTGTTTCTGAACTCCTTTTCAACTTTAAGTATTGACACGTTCGACATTTTAAATAAATCATTTTTTACATAATATGTTTGGCCGATTTCATCAACTAAACTTTTTAGATCATAGAAATCAGAGTGGGAAAGTTCATGAACTACATAAGGATTATTTGTCTTTTTTGCACTTCTTATCAGCGATACATATTGATCAGGAATATAAATAGGACCAGATTTTTTTGCTCGCGTAATATTTTTTTCTATTACTGAATGGCAGGAATCCCCTTCATTCTGAGTATGACCGACTACCAGATATTTATGAGTAATAGATTTCACTTTTAGATTCTGAACAGCAAATAGATACATCGCCATCATATACCTGAAATATTGCGGACAGACAGTCACCAAAGAGTTTTACTTAAGTGTTTTGAGACGTTTGAGAGAGGCTATCCGTCGTAAACGTAACGATTTGTGGGTCGACAATTCTTGGATTCTCCATCACGATAATGCGCCGTCTCACAAAGCCATAATTGTGAATGAGTTTTTGGCCAAACACTCGGTAAATATCATCGAACAACCGCCGTATTCACCAGATTTAGCACCCTGCGACTTCTTCCTATTCTCGAAACTCAAATTTCCGCTACGGGGAATGCGCTTCGAATCGATTGATGACATCAAGACGAATGCGACGCGAGAGCTAAAGGCCATCCCGGAAACCGCCTATCAGAAGTGCTTTGCCGAGTGGAAAAAGCCTTGGCATATGTGCATCGCTTCGAATGGATGTTATTTTGAAGGTGACAAAATAAATTTGGATGAAAATTAAAAATTGTTCGTTTTATTTAACAATTCCCGATACTTTCTTGACAGGGTGTAATTCAGCATAATTTCTGTACAATTCTGATATCGTTAGTTGTCCTGAAAAAAAAGTATTGCGTTAACAGCAATAATTTACAATAACATTCAAAGAACGATTGCTATAAGTAAAATAATAATTAAAAAATTCTTACCTTCAAAGTATTCACGCGAAGTGTTAGCCCGAAGATAATGACTTTCGACTCGTGGAACCGAATTTATGTGTTCCCTTACCGAATTTTTAATTTCTTCATCTACTGTTTGATGGTAGCCATGTTTCCCTCTATTTTCAACACCAACAAAATTACTGTTACTCGCTTTTCGGTCAATTACAGTCCTAATCGGGCGATCGTTAATATCTAATGTGTTCTTAAAAAATGTTTTACACACTCGTACACTGTGATCGTCAACAGTAAAATAAAATGCCGAATTCAATTTTCTCGGATTTTTTTCATTGTTGGTCGAAATACGTCGATATTGTGGAGTAACAAATGTAATACATGATGCGATAAAATCTCTTTGCCGCAATAAATCACCCACAGCCCAATACTCAGTGAAAATTTGTTTTCGTTGATCTTCTGAAATTTTATCCCTGCATTTCAGAATACACTTTTCAGTGCATGGTGGTTTCATACATTTCTCGGCATATACTTTTTTAGTTTTC
Organism: Icerya purchasi; assembly: GCA_039619475.1. Classification (NCBI taxonomy): domain Eukaryota; kingdom Metazoa; phylum Arthropoda; class Insecta; order Hemiptera; family Monophlebidae; genus Icerya; species Icerya purchasi. Next base: position 93,958,448 of record CM077115.1, read on the forward strand.
GATGTCGATGTGTATTGTTTTCCGCTATTCCGTAAAATTTTTGCCTTCTCTTTCTTCCATTCTGATGTGTGCCTTTGACGTTTTTTCCCTTTGTTCGTTTTCGTGGATGTACATCGATTTACGTCTTCTGCCGTCACAACACTATCAGATAAATCATTTTTTGGCTATTGAGTTATCGTTTGTTCGTCTTTTGTTACTCTGTGGAGTAGACGAAGTAGACGACGTATATGTCGTGTTCACTTGGGCAGGAGTTTCTGTGATATTTAGTGGCAATTCATCAATTTGCATCAGCTGTTGCAGTTGCAGGTCTTGTGAGTTTGTATAAGTGTCGTTTGGCAACATTTGTGCAGTTTGTTTTGTTTCTAACTGGTGTATTTTATCAACCAAAGAATCAATTTTTAGTTTTAGTTTAGCGGAAACATAAACTAATCTACATGAGCCTAATAAGTATTTTTTTTTAATCCTTCAAATTCCACCCCATTTCTTAAATAAGTGACTAAGTATGCGCATAGATGAAGCCATTTTCATACGTGAACTTAGCCCATGTTTACAAATAATTACAAATATTAATTTACAAGCTAAAAATAGTTTATTTTAAATGTCTAGGATATATGTATAAGTTTAACAGCTACCTCAATCTATACTCTCAAACCCTTGTACTCACCATGGGAACTTCAATTACAATATTCCGAGTTAAAACTGATTAAACTAAAATAAAATTAGATTAACAGTTAAGGTAACATTGAAGTAACATTAAAAAGTAAAGCGAGTAGAGTAAGATAGATGCTAACTGTAGGAAATTAAGATTAGAAATAATGAAAATAACAATGTGACTATTCAAATGTGGATAATAACAAATATAAATAAGGTAAACAATAAGAAAAAAAAAAAATCATTTTTAATATGTGTATTAAAAAGATCAACGCAGAGAATTGTACATTATATAAGGGAAAGATTAGAAATTGAGGAGATAAAGAAGGCTAACAAAGGAACTATATTGAGATAGGGGAATGCAAGAATGGAGTGGACACTATAAGGAGTAAGAAGGCCAAGGCGCAGAGGATTAGAATACAGAGTAGAACGTTCGGAGGAAATAAAGGGGCATTTGAACAAAACGTGATTTGCGTCGCAAGTATAATTGAGCTCTGGAAGGTCATAAGGATACAAAGGAGATTGGAATAATAGAAAAACGGAAAAGGGAAGCCGAAAAGAAACTATAATTGAACCCGAACTATAGAGGAAATAATCGAACGGGTAAGGTAGGGGAAACAATTAAACCAAGGAAGAGAGGAAGGAAAGGGCTGTACAGAAAGGTAAAAAGATCGAGGATTGGTAAAAAATGAAGGATAGAATCCGGTCCAGAAATCATGGTGGGAACGATAAGAGAGATAGTAGAGAGTTTTAGCAGGAAATTTACTAATGAATAGAATATTGGTCGCCGCCGAACGTGCCAACGAGTCAATCAACTCGTTACCAGAAATGCCGCAATAACCAGGAGAATCCATAGTAGAACGATTACAACAGAGGAACGGAATGCAGATAAATTTGAAATTAAGAAGCGAATTTGGAGAATAATCGGATTAATGACATGAGTAGGAATGGGAGAGGAGATAGCCAATAAAACACTTTTCGAGTAGTCCGAGGATAGGAGGAATCTAGAGATGTTATTTGTCGAGGATATAAAAAGGACTGCCTGTAGGATAGCCATGGATTCGGCAAGAAAAATAGAGGAAAAGGAGGGCAACCCTAAAGGATTCGGAATAGGTAAGCGCGGGGTTAATGAACGCAGCCCCAACGCCAACATCAGACTTCGAACCATCCGTGTAAATAATTGTATTGGAAGGGAAGTATAAGGATAACATGTGATTAAATTCGTTTTGAACGGCAGGATGAGGAAGAGATTTAATGTCCGAGGGGAGAACAAATAACATCAGCGAATGCTTGAATTCAACGAAATTATAAGTAAAGTAAGGTGGTTTGGTGAAAGCGAGGACAAAAGGCAAGAAGAGCATAAGCCGAGAAGAGATCGAGGATAATATAGGAATTTTGCGAGAAGAGAAGCGTCAGTTATCGGAAATAAATTGATGGGAACTTAGGAGTTTAGAATTGGTAATAGGAAGGCGTTTAATTAGAAATCTTTCAGCTAATAAGAATCTTCGAATGAAAAGCGGAAGGAATCCCGACTCCGCAGAAATGGCTGGAATTGGAGAGGAGTTAAGTACTCCGACACAGAGACGAAGACATGAGTTTTGGATGCCATCAAGTTTACGAAGAAATTGTTTGGGAGCACTAGCGTACAGGAATGCGCCGTAGTCATATTTGGAAAGGATTATTGATCTAAATAACATAAGTAAAATATAAGGATCACCGCCCCATTTACGGGGCGAAAGAGCTTTTAGTATATTGAGCCTTTTGAGAGCGGACGTACACAGATAACTGATATGCTCCCGAAAGGATAAGGTGCTATTAAGTATAATACCCAGATAAGAGAAGGAATTGACTAAAGGGATGGGCAGGTGGCGTAAGGAAAGATTAACTAAAGAACGGTTATAAGGATGGACATGCACAGTCATACTCATAAATCTACATTTAACTGTTTTTACCCTCCAACACAATATACGCACCGAGCGTGCGCGCGCACAAACTTGAATACTTGGTTCATTAATAGTATAGGCATGCGCAATAAATAATATAAAAACATTAGATAAAGGTTAGAATACAGGACACATAAAAAATAAATAAATAAGTAGATAAATAAACGTTGACGAGTTTATGTCTAACTTTTTTATCTGTCGATGCGATTGAGATAACAGGTATGACAAGAATTTTTCGGCGATTTTTGAAATTATTCCAACTCTTTTTTAATAATGCTGGTAAGGAATTAAAGAGCAAAGGGGCCATTATTTTTTAATAATCGGCAAACTGCTCTTTCATCTCCAGTCGTTCTGGTCCGAACAATTGAAATGTTAAATTTTTTTTTATTCTTGAAAATAAGCATAAGCAACTGCAATTCATACAGCTGTGTTAAATGTAATATACTATTGTTTATATCAATACTGTCATCTCTGTGAAATAGCTTAACAGCATTTTTTTTGTAGCAGTTTTAACTGTTTTAGATGGTAATCGCAGCTTTGCTCCAGTGAATAATTCCCATAGCTTAATAATATAACGAAATTATTAAAACTATAGAGTATACGGTTCGAACAAAAGAATTATACAAGTAAGAAAAGAAAAAACAGTTTAGACAACGAAAAATAAAACAACGGGAAGTTTGAAAATACATTCGATAACTTTGAGAACAAGACAGAGTTTGTAGGATTACAAACACTAGTTCTAGCGCTAATAAAGTCATAGCAAAAGTAAAAATAAACATGAATAATAACGTTGAAGTTCCCATAAGCCCCAACGTAAAGAAGGAAATATAGATACTACTCATAATGATAATAACTGTAATTATATTTCTAACTGATGTACTTTTAATGCAAGTTTTATATTCTGAATCATAAGTGAAATCAATGTAGGTAGATCTGTATATTAATCATCCCGATGATTTTTTAAAACCGGAGATCTGTTCATGCTACGTAATCTTTATAACGGGTGCTTTCTCGCAAAAATTGTCTCGTCTCTGACCCGAATAAATCTCCAATTTTGCTTTAATCGTAAAGTTTCGAGCCTCGCCTAATAGATTAAAGTTCTGAACATTTGTACGATCTCCGCCCATTGACCTAGGACCCAAAAAACTTAATTTAAGCACTTAAGTCTAATTCTTCTCGCGCAGCCGACGTTTCTCCGTCGGATTATTCAATAACGTTACCGCTAGTATGTTAGTATGAATCTTCCGATGTGTCTTGCGGCTGATTTTTTCAATAGCCTCCCTTATATAACGAGTGTTACGATTTTAGCGGAGAATTTTATTACTTACGTACCACGGAGCATTAATTATTCTCAACGTCTTATTTCGGTATCATTATATTATATTTATTTATTTGAATCTGCGCTGCAGCCTTATAGTTCGCTACCATACCTCCATATTGGAGCAAGAATCTGCCTGTAGAATAATATTTTATTATCTACAGAGAGTTTCTGCCTAGTAACCAGTACATCTTGCCTTGATCTAATATTTAATTCGTTTCTTTTTGTCACGATGCAGCATAAATTTTAACGGCTGATTAACAACAGATTGTGTAGAGTTTATAAAAATAGGTGATGTTTTGTATAATTGGGCGGAGTATTTTTTTAGTAAGTCACGTTTTTGCTGAAGTAATCAATGAGGTACTTTCGTCTGTGTTTATAATTTCTTAGATGCGGTTTCCCAATTTGGAGTTACATTTTCAGAGTTATAAGCAAAGAATTAAACAGTTTAGAAGCCATATAGAAGGCTTGTAGACGTATATGGTATTTATTAATCCACGGTATTTTAGCTATTTCTTGTTTAGATTGTCTTGTTATTCCAGGTTTCATGGATATATTAAATTTTGATTTGTTCTTTAAAACATATATGTAGAAGAAGATGTGTTTCATATAAGTTAGTCACTGTTAACAGTTCATCATTAATTGGTATGTCTCCACTATCGCTACATAAAGTTAATATTCGTTTTTGCAACTGTGTGTTATCTGCCATAGGTGATGCATAATATCGTAGGTTAAAACCGGCTGGTATAGTGCTAGATGTATTCGACAGAGATGCTTGGTAATAAAATGATAACTAAGGTGATAGAATAAAAAGTTTAACCTCTGTAACTTAAATGCAAGATATTGGATATGTTTATCCCAGAATAGCGTGCAGTTTAGAAACACTCCAAGATATTTAATATTGTACACTTTTTCTAATACATTATTGCTGTCCCAGTAGATCGTTAAGTTATCCCTAGCGGGTCTGGGGTAAATTACTATATATCATAAATTTTGTTTTATTTAAATTAACTATAACATGATTTTCAGCCAACGAATTTTAATTTTTATTAGATCCAATTGTATTAGTTCTTTGGGCTATTATTAGTTTGCAACTAAAACACGGTGTAATGATTTACCTGAATATTAACAACAGAATCTTGAAAATTATACAACGGAACAGTTAATATTATGTTGTTTTTCTCTCCTTCCCTCTCTTACCTTTTCTATTTTATTATCGATATATTTATTTTTACAGCGAAATTAAAAGAAAGAAAAAAGAAAGGGAGAATAAATATAATGTTTATGTGAAATAAGTATAATTCATTGAATATAATAATTTAAAATCTAAATTAAAGTTAAAATAACAAGAATTCGAAAAGAATGACAATTACGAAACAAATGATGAAAAAGTAAAAGTATATTTACCTTGCATTAAAAATATAACGTATGATATATAAAAAATAAATAGAGAATACAACATTTTACGAGTAAAATCATCAACGGTTTAATGTAAAACTTTACATGTCATTTACCGAAAATACGCAATGTGTATAACATTAAAACGACGCGGAAAACAAAGAGGAAATTGATGAATAATTAAAGTATGCATATGGATTTATAATTATCAACAACGTGTTTAAAGATACATAAAGGAAATGGATGCCGATGCCCACTTGCTTTAAAAAGAAAACTCCATTCTATCTTAACGGAACTAATTCAATTCAATTCAATTTTATTTACAAAATAATAGCGAATAGAATCTTCTGTTAATTTTACACCGCATAAGCGCATTATTGCGCGAGTTGCGGGGATTATTATAAATAAAAACATGCATGTGCAATATTAAGTACATTAGCAAGTTACGTAGTATTATTTTTGTTATAGCAATTAATCTAATTTTAACGCATATGTACTTCAGTTACGCTATTATGTACAATGATCTTCTTGTAGTCATTTAGACAACCAATCAGCCTACCATATATACCACACTCATTCGAAATCGTTTAATGCGGAGTAACGGAAAAATACTAGAACAATTACAACCGTATATGCTATTTTCTCTGTTTACATATAGCTTACAAGGAAAGCACTCGAACCCGAACTCACCGATTTTGATGAAATTGATATATGTTGTAGAACACAATAAAATAAAAGACCCGTTTTTTTTTTTTATATCTGCTAAAAAAACATATTAAGAAGGTGAAAACTACCCCAAAAGTTAGCACAAAAAGAACGTTTTTTCTAAATATCTCGACTAACAGTTAATATTTTTTGGTAAAACAAAATTGAGATTACTCCTTTCGGAAAAGCAAATAATTCATGATGATTTGAACAATAATTGATGCATCCCCTATTTGATAGGGGTTGAAAGCCCATATTTAATTTATTATTTTGAAGATAAAAAACAGTAAAAAAACCTAAAAAAAAATGTTCAACTAATAAAATGATAAAATGAAGTTGACCTATTTCGGTATTTTCGTTAATTTCACCCCTAAAGTGGTAAACTACCCCTAACACAGAAAAACCAAAAATAGGAATTTCAAGCGATCAGATTTTGAATTCAATTCGGATACAGGGTTTTCGACGTCGCTGATTACGAATCTGATATCAATTTTTTTTTTTTTTTTTTAGTATATATATTTAATGAAGTTACAAAATAGAAAATGAATACGAACATTTATAATTTAAATATAAAGGAGTATGGAAATTATTTTTATTTTAGCTCATTGCAAGTATACATCATTATTCAACGAAATTTCGACAGTAATGGTAATCTTCATAAAAGTGTTTAAAACACACTGATTTTTTGCACCAACCGCAACGTACAATAGCGACATTTGTGCATCCTTCTATTTCGAAATGCGTATTACAAGAATCTCCGAAACTAAAATCTACAGGATTTTCAAATTTATCCGGCATTTCATTTACATAACCACTTTTGTACCAGGAATATTTAAAAAGATCTTCATATCTTGGTGACGACAATTGGTTGTGTACCAGTGATTGAAGTTTTATTGTATTATTTTTAATATGTAAATTTAAATCATAATTCATTAAAATTACGTCATCAGAAAATTTTCGAACATAACTTTTCCAAATTCGGAATCCAAAAACATCAAGTAGTTGAATTTTTCCCGTCGTTCCAGTAGAAATTTTCTTCAAGTTAACAATTTTATTGTCTGACATTGTTTTTTCTACAACTTTTTGACAATGACCACCCTAAGAGTCAAGTAATAATAAGGAGATGACCTACATTTCTTAAAAATATTTTCTCCAACCATATTTTAAAGTGATCTGCATAGAAAAAATGTACTCTTTAACACTAGTGTAATTCGCAGAATAATATAAAATTTTTTGTAAAGTTACTTACTAGATGTCTGTGTTAGGGGTAGTTTACCACTTTAGGGGTGAAATTAACGAAAATACCGAAATAGGTCAACTTCATTTTATCATTTTATTAGTTGAACATTTTTTTTTAGGTTTTTTACTGTTTTTTATCTTCAAAATAATAAATTAAATATGGGCTTTCAACCCCTATCAAATAGGGGATGCATCAATTATTGTTCAAATCATCATGAATTATTTGCTTTTCCGAAAGGAGTAATCTCAATTTTGTTTTACCAAAAAATATTAACTGTTAGTCGAGATATTTAGAAAAAACGTTCTTTTTGTGCTAACTTTTGGGGTAGTTTTCACCCCCTTAATGTTTTTTTAGCAGATATAAAAAAAAAACGGGTCTTTTATTTTTTTGTGTTCTACGACATATATCAATTTCATTAAAATCGGTGAGATTGGGTTGGGGTACTGTTAGGGGTGGTTTACCTCTTTAGGGGTGAAATTAACGAAAATGCCGAAACAGGTCAACTTCAGTTTTTCATTTTATTAATTAAAAAATTATTTTTAGATTTTGTACTATTTTTTATCGCCAAAATAATGAATTAAATATGGGTTTTCAACCCCTATAAAATAGGGTATGCATCCCTTATTGTTCAAATCATCATGAATTACTTGCTTTTCCGAAAGGAGTAATCTCCATTTTGTTTTACCAAAAAATTATGTTTATTAGCAGATATAAAAAAACACGGGTCTTTTATTTTTTTGTGTTCTACAACATATATCAATTTCATCAAAATCGGTGAGTTCGGGTTCGAGTGCTTTCCTTGTTAGTCTTTATCCCCTCATTAATATAAACTAATAATAGAAATAATAGTATTGTAAGAATAAAGTTAATCGTAATATTTTTGCCTAATGGTAAGCATAGTATAAGTATTTTAATATACTATAAGTTACTCTGATAAATTAAAATAAAAACATTAAAAATAAATAAAATAAATAACTCTAAATAACATTAGTAGTCGCACTCATACCCCAATCCCAGGTACCTGAGTGAACTTCAATTTTTTTTTAAATAATTTCCGGTTCCACAAGGCAATTGCCCGTCTGCGGGTTCCCAACATAATTATATCGTTTATTCATTATATACATCTTAAGTCTAATACATCATATTCGTCTTATATATAATTACTTAATTCAACTTAACTTCTATTTTTACTATTCTATGTCTAATTTTAATTCACAACATTTATACCTATCGCACATCATACCACAATATTTTCACATAAGTCATAAGTAATGCAGCTAGAACTGAGCACCAAACATTAGTTGTTTTTTTTCTTTTCATTACATTTATAATTATTTGCTCATTCAATCAATTACCCGTCTTATCGCTGTTCCTTTCCTATGACTATCCATTTCTCATTCTTTGCACCACATTCTTTGCACCACGCAATCAACCATATTTTTATTTTGAAACTAAAAAATATCACTAAATATAAAGTGTTAGTAATGTCACAATACGACTAATATATTACTACAGTTAGGCAAAGTTAATTAATGTATTGAAGTTCTTAAAATTAATCTTGATAGTCGATCCGTTTCAAACCTGTAATAGAAAATGGGATTACAAATTCTTTGTGTCCTAGTTTATAATTGTAATTGAATAAGAATAAAAATAAAAATAATAAACACATTTCAGACAATTGTATCGTATATACTGTGTTATTAACTGAAATTATGTAATTGAACTGAAAATTTAGATTTTCTGTGTGTAAGGAGCATTATGTGAAAGTTTTGTCAATTGTGACAGGTTAATGATGCGCATTATAGACAAAATTGTTGTGTTTAGAGCAATTTACCTATTTATGATAGTGTAATGTAATGTAAGGTAAACATGCCGCTATCTCTCATACTTACTGACCTTTATTATGTATTCTGTGATGTACTCAACTAGTTTTTTACGTCTGTACTGAAAGTTTATAAGTTCAGTTTTTAGAGTTTCTGATAGTAAGTTGTACAATTTGGCACCCATAAATCTTGCCTGCATTCTAACATGATTTTGTTAAAACGAAGTATTGTAGCTTTCTCTTGTTTGGACGCTCTAGTGATTCCCGTTCGCACTTTTATATCAAATTTTTCTTTATTCTTATATACATATAATATCATCTGCGTATAATATAAGTTCTTAACATTTAAAGGTTTTTTTACATCTACACTTCTTTTAATGGGACAAATTTTTTAAAGTATAGACTTCTGCAAATACTTTATAGGCGAAAGGTGGTATTCTGCTGCATTCCCCCAATGGATTATTCCATATGCAAGAGTTGTTTGATATAGTGCCAAATAAATGATTCTGAGTTGTTTGTAATTGAAATGCTGCTCTAGATAATAGAATAAATAATTTAGTTTTCTTAGTTTTCTTGATAGGTACGATAAATGAGGTTTCCATAATAATTTACAATCTAAGTAAACTCCGAGATATTTAATTTCATATGCTCTTTCTATAGATGTGTTATTATCCCACTGTACTTTTATAAATTAGGATCATTATTATATTTACATAGCTTGAATGATTTAAAACATAAGTCGAATTTTGTTTCTTTATTTACTTTACTCTGCTTTGTTTTAAATAATAGATTTTAAAATTATGGAGGTTAAAAATGATGAAGTTTAAACTGGATGATTAAGTTAGGAATAGAACAGAGGGACAATTTGAGTTTAGAATATACATATATAGGCAATATTTGAAACGAGATTAGGATGCATATACAGTTTACTAGAAACTGAACTATAAAGGCAAAGTAAAATAAATTTTTTACGTATAGTTATTTTTCTTTCATTAAAGTTACTAAATATAATGAATATAACAAAATAGTTCTAACAATAATGAGGTAAATTAAGGGATTTATGGCGAAGTTTAATGTTAAAAGTAACGGTAAAGTAACAGTTGCCTAAAGTGAAGTAAATACTGAAAAACTTTTTATTACAGTTAAATATAATATGGATCAATTATTCTAAAATAATAATAGCAATAGTAATATATGTTAAGTAAGAAATGTTAAAATGACTGCTTAGGTGTAACAATAACATGATAAAAATAAAAGTTATCTTTCTCGAAGTACAAGTACATAACCGAATTATGCCTCCCAGTAAAAAGTGAAACAAGAAATAATTAAGGAAACTAGACCACTTACCGTTCTGAAAACTTAACAATAGTCAAGCAGAGGATGTGTGCCATAGAGTAGATTCGAATGATAGGAGTACCCTCATCCTTCCGGGCAAAAATCTTTCCATCACAGATCCATATGAACTTCTAGCCTTTTCCACACAAACCACGAGCAGCTTGGAACATATTTGAATTTTCGGGAGTCAACTGCTCATTAGCGTAAAAACGGCGCTCTGCGATTTGACCCGAGAAACCTATAAGTTGCCAGTGTAAGCTTAATAAAACAGAACTTTTTTAGCAGTTCAAATTTTAGAGCTTGTCTACAAAATTTAACTACAAGTATGATGCCTGGATGTTGTTGATGACTCGATTTTCTTAGACAGTGACAGACGTCTATATCGTTTCCATTGACTGCGATTCCAACTGCTATCCATAGTTTACTGACAACGTCGTAAACATTCTCGTTCGGAATAGTTGAAATATTATTTAAAATTATATTATTCTGCCACCTGTAGTATTGTTCGATATTGCACAATCAGGCATAGATTTATGTTCTGTTGCTTTAATTTAGAGTTTTCTCCCTGAAGCTTAGCAAGCACATCCAGGCTACTATTCAGTTTAGTAGTAGCATCAGCGATTGATGCACACATTTCCTTAAAAAGTGTCACCATTAGCTCGCACAAAGTACTAATCTCATTTTTTACTGTAATTGTGAGTAACGCGGGAGAATCCATCCCCGCAACAATTAGACTAATATTTTGTGAATCTGGAGTCTTCTTTCATGTATCTCCACGGCAAAGAACATATTTTCAGGTTGCACTTTTTGATTGGCCCATTTGTAGCTGAGTTCCAGCTTGCACTCCACTGCAGGAAAAGTGTAATTGCCTCAGAAACAGGACGAGCAAGCTGCATAATCTTCGCCAGTGAGAATAGCTTTATCACACTTCTTACATTTAATCATGTTGACAGAATAAATTAACTAAATAAAATGAACGCAGCAGTATGTAGATCTGATGCTACTTTAATAACTTGGAAACTGTTTTAACAGTTAGAATTTAATAAAAACCTTTAGAAAATTTATCAGAAATATATTCATTGAAACCCGATTCTGTTAATTAAAAAACTTAAAGCATTTAATAATTTCACAAACTGTAAGATAGTGACCTGAGATTGTAAAATTAGTAACCATTAGCAAAAGAAAAATAGAAACAAAAACAACCGTTGTATGTAATATAAGCGGACCGTGCAATAATGTAGTTAAAGTATTAAATAATGAAATAATGAATATAGAAAAGTAATTAGGAGAAAAATACAGCCGCCCACATGTATTAGTGAAACCAATAAAAAGAAAAGTATTTAATACAAGAATAACACCAAAATTAATTATATAACTGGAAGAACTCGAAGAACTACATGCAATCACAATTTTATACTTATTTTTTAATTAGCTAAAATCCGCTGTGAGGTAAATCGATAGCCAATCATTTGACTTCATCAGGTCAGCAACTTGCTCATCTGATGTTATTCTGATGAACGACATATTATCAGTTTTTCCAGCAAAAATTTTTCTTTCTCTGGTCCAAATGAATCGCCATTCTACATTCCTCAACTCACGTGTAACAGAGAAAAGCCGCGCATTTGTTGACGTGAGGTGGTCATTAATGTAAAGCATAACCAATTTCATTTAGAGTAATACATTCCGACCGGCAGTTTTTAATCAGATCATTTCTGAGCGTCCTCTGACAAAATCTGACAATAATGGCCGCACGTGTCTGCTTAACTGACTTTGGTAATCTGTGGCAACAGTCGATATCTGTCATATTTATCTGCACACCTGCCACAGTGCTGACTTTTGATACGATGTTTACGACCTCTTCATTTGTAGACACTGGTATGCCACTGATAATTACATTATTAGTCCGTGTGTACTGTTCTAGTTCATTTACACAAACTAATGGATCTGTGTTTTCTTTATGCAAAGCTGCGTTCTTTGTCTTACTAGCAGCTATCATGTTCATCATCTCATATAGACGAGTATCAAATGATGTTTGTAATTCATTTAATTGACTAGCTAACTGCTGCTTCATCCCACATAATTCATTCATTATAAACTTTACCAAATTATCTGCCAATGGAGATGACACAGTAGCAGTAGCCATATTTCCCAATGAAGTGCTTGCTTTATTTTTGCCTTTTTCTGACTGGAAAAAAATACATCGCCACTCTCTCTTATTAGCGGCTGACATACATGCCCACGTCTTCTGCGTTACTCTACCACAGCTATTGTGTAGCGCACAATTACACCAGGGGGAGGGGAGGCATGTGAGATTTTCCCTGTCTTCAGGTAGATCAACTGAGCATTTTGCACACATTGATAGCATGATATACTACTAATATAATTTCGATATTGAACAAAAATCGAAATAAAGCTGTCTTACTGCTGATAAATTAGATTACAAAATTGAACGCAGCAATCAAACACTAAAACTCACACCAAAACGAAATGAGCTCTTAGACCTTTGATATTTAAATTTAATGCTTAACTGATTCATCGTCTAGGAGAGAAAAACATATGGAACTGAATATAAGTATGTAGAGAGCATATTAAAGTACATAAATTACATATAATATTAAATGTGAAGTTCAAGTGGACGCAATAGCATGTCAATCGCCAGCTTAAAATTAGATCTAGAGAAAAATATAAAATGGAATGCATTAAAACAACACATATTATGACAGATGTTAGTTTATAGCAATCAGTAGTGATTAATTTAAAAAAAAAAAAATGAATATCACGTCATCTGAAAAACAATATAGGGGCGAGTTTTGGGCATTTTAGGGGTACTTGGGTTGTCCCATCATAAGTCACAGTCAAGGCCAAGGTCCTTCATGACATAACCTCAACCACTGTGCCAAAGTCGCCTTTTTTATCCTACTGTGGTCCTTTTGGAAGATGATGATATGCATCCACATCTGAAGGCAAAATTTCTGTTCTCATAGCTCTGCAACAGTCAAGTCCACCAAATTTTCCTTTGATGTCACCAGTATATTAGAAATAACATCATTTATGTTAGTTGTTTGCTCTAAATTTTGAATTCTATTTTACAGTTACATTCATTTGATGTAATTTAGCATTTTCCCGAGTTAATGATATAATTACCTCAAGTCCATTTTTCAATTTATCTTCAAAAACTTTCTGCATCTTAAAAATCTGCTCATTGAGTTGTTCCTTAGTTTCCCGCAGTTCAGATCTTATTGTGATTAATACTGCAGTACCTGATGAAATTGTTTCAGTAGTCCCTGATCGAGCCATCAATTTCCATATAGGTAGCCTATATTCTTTACAGGTCCATGACTGTTTATTTTTCCTTGACATTTCATACCACACCCTTTGGGCCGGACTACTGCAGTTATCAAAGTGAAGCGTTCTTGCGCACTGACCGCAAGTCAAATACTTTTCGTCAATGTGCAAGTCAGCAGAACATTCTGCACATATTGGCAACATTGCGATCTGTTCTCTGTGTTCAGATGCCAGTATAATAATGTAAGAATTTTCTTATAAACCAAAGCAATAATGAAGTAACAATTAAAATATTTTCCTCAATTTACCAAGCAATGTAAACACTGAATTTGATCTATGTACTTCAATAAAACCTTGTAAACACACATCGGTTAATTATAGCACTTAGAACTTATAGAAAATTTATACTTAAAAATGAACGTGAACTGAAACATCCAACTAACTCAATAAAGGCATACTCAGGATTGTTTTTTGGTCAGGGCTAGAATTTAGAAGATGAGTTAGGGGGTGGTAACTCAGTAACTTGACTAACTACCTATCTATTTCTGTGGTCTGTAAATTGAAATAAAAGAAAAAAAATAAAAAAATTACAAAACTAACGAATTTTATTTTTTTAAAAAATAAGAATAATAGTAGAACCTAACATTATGTTTTTATAATAAACACAAATTAGGTAACCTTATGAATTTTATTTAAAAAAAAAAATAGGTAAAGGTATATAACATTATATTTGTAATATAAGCAAAAAGTAAATATGTATGTTTTTTAAAGAAAATTAAGTAAAACAAAACATTATAAAACATTACAAAACGAAATTAAGTTTTCAAGGATTTTTCATAAAAATATCTAATACCTTGTAGGCAATTATACTTATTTCACGGTGTATATTCAACATTGCAAGTAAGGCGAACTTGACCAATGTGATTTCGCAAATACGTCTTCAATCTTTTGAACGTGGAGAATGATTTTTCTGCAGTGGCCGTAGTCATTGAGATGGTGCAAAGCATGCATAAGAGTGTATTTACAAACTGCCAAATGATGTCTCATGCACAAGTTCAGATATGTACTATGAATTATATAGAAGTCAAAATAAATTATATTGAGATTGAGTACGAATAACATATATAATACTATTAGACATCTAAAATATAATAAAATTTTAGTAATTATAATAAGAAGTTATTACCAAAATATGTATATAATCACTTGTTTGCAAAAATGTCTATTACATCAATTCGAAAATATACTCGTTTCCCCTAATGTGTTTGATAATAATTCTTTTTCAATACTAAAAAAAAGCTAATGAAGGTAGTCACTCCTGACCTTGTGTATTTCTTAAATACGTTTTTATTCGTTTCATTGTTGAGAACGATCTTTTTACAGACGAAGTGGTTGCTGGAATTGTGGTTATTAAATGGGAAAGTTTGTACTCTGGAAAAACATGTTAGATCTGAAACGGTCAAGTATAAGATATACCACCGCAGTGTTTTTATGTTGAGACGGATTCAGCATTTCTTATGGCCTTTGTTAACGCTGTCTGAACTAGAAAGTAATAATTTTGGCAACAGTCATTAATTTTTCGGGTTGCCTCGGCAGCGGGCAAACGCGGTATGGTTTGTCAAAGACGCTTTCTCGGCTAAAAAATCGAGGGATCTCGGCACAGATGTTCTGACCGCTGCGCCGCGATAGCGAATTGGTTTCTTTGCGGGTGGCCGCGAAGCAGAGATAGAGCATTTGCTGGCGGCATAGGCGTTTGAAGTGCCTGGCGAGCTATGTTGAGCCGGCAGAAGTTTTTTGAAAAAAAAAACCAAAAAGGCATACCCGTAGGGTAATCGCCACTGAATATTAACTTTCTAAAAAGATGTTTTGTTTGATAAATATTTCTTTGGTAAACCTAGTCGTTAGCAAAAGGCGAGAAGACACCGAGGTATCTTTGCTAATTTAGTCTAAGGCTGAACGTCGTCGAGGCTCCTTTGCCTCCAGTAACTCGTCATGTTGTCGTCAAAAAATAGTACGCGCTCTGCCGCACCCTTTTCTGTTTTAAATTTTTATATGTATATTTCTCGTCCAAACGTTGAAATCATTCTTTTAACTGCTTTTTTTTTCTATCCTAACGGAAATGTACGCGTTTTCATTAGAAATATTTCTTATTGGACATAGGGTGGTTCCCTGTGACATCTCCTAAACGAAGACATTTTTTTTTTCTTTTTCTTTTTAAAAAAGCCTAAAGCTCTACCAACTGAACTCCCCTGTAACGACACACCGTAGTAAAGTGTTGTTGACGCCCGAAATCTTAATTTGCATTTTTTTTATTTTTTTATCCTGATTGGAGAAGTGAATTTAATCATTGAGGGGAGAATTGAGTCCATCTCAATGTATACATATGAGAATCTTGAAAGTACACTTTTTAAACTTGCAAGATTGAAAAAATTTACGTAATGCTGTTTTAAATTTAAAAAGTCTTCTAGAAGATTTTATTGAAAATTTAAAAAATTGTTTGTATTTAAAAGATTTAAAACTTTTAATTATTTTATATCATTAAACCTATTATTAGAGACATATGTTTGTTTGTGTAACATTGATCATTTTTAAAAATATCCTTTTTCATGATAGCTTTCTGTCTTCCCCTACAACTGAATCAGGTCAAAGCCATTTGCATTCCATACATTTTTTTTTTTTTCACTTAAATAAAAGCCAAGCCTAACAGAACAATTTTTTACCTTCCCACAACTGTATAACCATGGCATTGTTGCGCATAAATTTGTTTGAAAATGGCGGTTAAATACTTTACATACATAGAGAAGTTTGATAAATTATGGAAGAAAATATTTTACATGCCTTTTGATTTTGTATTCAAATTTTTTAAACTAGGTGTTGATTCATCATTTTGAGTAATATTATTTTTTTCTTGAAAACCCGATGAACTAAAAGTAATCGGTGGCAGTTTTTTAATAATACAATTGCATGTAGCCCCAATTTCAAAAGTGTTTGCATTTTAACAGACTGAAACATTAGTATTTGTGGTGGGAATAAGATAAACAAGCCAGTGTAGCTTCTACTGCAGACTGAAAAGCGCGACCGATAATCGCTTCCAGTTCCGCTGTTAGTAAATGACAGCATGTAAAAATCGATCCCAAGAATAAAATGTACTGCAAATACCGCACTGCCCTATGCTCGTACTGTGACACACTATATGCATGAAAATTTCGCTGTTGATTGGTGGTATACGTGGCCATGAAGCAATTTGACTCAGCGCTTACAGACTGAACATGCGCGCGCATTTTTTCTTCACTCTCCATACAGATTACTTTGGAATCGCACGGATAAAAATTCGCGTAAATAATGTGATCTTGAAGCGACACAACCTGGCGCTTCCAAATTGAATATGTGTCCGCAACCTTGTTCTATCATCAGTACGCAGTAGTGATGGGTTTTACAGTTCTTTTTGTGGATCAGTTCACTATGAAGAACTGATTCAAAGATCTAGTTCCCAAAGAACTGATTGTTTTCGAAAATCTTTTAGATCTACATGTAAACAAATCTTACTATACTAAGCGACTGTGTAGTCGTTTTTATTTTGTCTGTCCTGGTTATATCTTCCGAACCGAATGAGATAAAAGCGTGATTTTTTGGTCAGAGTACATGTGCAGTGTCTTTGAAATTTAAAAAAAAATAAAATTTTACACGCTTTGAAATTGTTTTAAAAAATGAACGCTTCTTTTCTAACATGTGCTATGTAATTAGAGTAATGATATACAATCTCCGAAACGATCAGTTTGAAAATCTGACCAAATTAAATTTTAAATAAGTGAAAAAGTTAAATTTTGATTAACTATACTAAGCACTAAGCAGCTGTGTAAAAATTGAAGTGTATGTTATGCAGAACTATACGCATTATTTATTTATTTGAAATTTGACATGCTTCAAACATGGGTACGAAACATGTCATCAAATAATAAGTGAAAGGTAAAAACGGATATATTTACAATAAATATGAACAAAATTATACAGTTGAACAAGTTCTCCGGCTGCTACAAGCATTGCCTTTTCAGTTATAACGGAAAACAATAATAATTAAGAAATCAAAATTATATAATAAAACTTATAATAGTGAAATTTGGTGATAAATTGTGAATACATTTAAAATTATATTTATAATTGCGTTAAAAAAAGTAAAGTTAGAACAATAATTTAATTCAAAGCAAGAGAAATAATGTTATTGAAGTTAAAAATGATTACAGAAAACAATAGTAATGATGAATGATATAAATTATAATAGAAGATGAAGTGCAAGTAGATGTTTATTTATACAACTTTACCTTTTTTTAACAAATCTATTTTTCTTAACAATAATTATTGAAATCGTCATTTACTTTTCTTTGAACATACAGCAATGAATTATAAATAAATTTTTTTTTCAAAAAATGTACTCATTACTAACAGTTGAAATTGGTACACTCAGTTAGTTACTCCCCCTTTTGCTCATATAAACACAAATAAAATCTTTTATCATTAAATGTCTATTGCAATAAAATTGATATCCCTACCTTTCCATTTTTACATTCATTAGTTAACAATTTATAGATATTGAGAAATAAGTGAAATATGTTAGATTCTGACATTTATAGTTATATATACACTTATTTCTAAACAAAAAATTTAATAAAGTTCTATAATCGCAATATAAAACACTATAATGAAACTAATATTTCATGAAAGTGATTACCTTCTATTATAAAACTTCAGGTTAAAGTAACCAAAAAGTTATCAAATAAAATTTAAATAATAATAAACAGATTTGAATTAAGAAAACGTTATTTACATTTGAAATAGGTATTGTTATAAAATTACAACAAAAAAAAATGGTTCTCCGGTTACAGTAAAATTTGTCAAAAAAAAAGAAAATATATACACGAAACAGTGCTACATGATCAATGAAGTAAAACATAATATTAATTTTTTACATACTTCAAGTTTGCATTTAAAAATAAAAGTTGTCTAACTTTCGAAGAACTAACTCGATTTCTACGCTCCAAAAGAACCAGTCCTGCTTTTAAAAAAAGTTGTTCACATGGTACAGAAGTATCCAGAGCACAACATTTCTCTTTCACAACCAGACTTAAATGGGGATAATTGTATGAATGATTTCGCCACCATTCTAATGAATTTTCTTGTCTCGCTAGTATATTTTCTTCTAAATATTTCTGCACTTCAATAATCGCGCGTGAATTGGATGTGCCACTCTTTTGTACTTTAGCACAATTTGTTTTTAGTGCAGTCCATATGCACGTATCATCTTCATCATAGCCATGTAATGGTCACATTACAACATACATATAATTTATATAAATGGCTTATTACTTACAATTAACACTTAAAAGCTATAAATGTATTTCTTAAATTAACCAATGTATAAATTTTATAAAAACTATATTAGTATCATTAACAAATAAAAATAATGAACATAACTTATAACTTAACCAAAAAAAGTATTACACTACTGATGTAAATTATTTAAATGAAATATGAAAACAAACAATTTTTTGATATAAATTTATTGAACGTTCAATTACAAGTATACTTTCTTATATTATACACCTTGCAGAACATAAAATGTTTATGCAAATAACTGTGATCTAATTTAGTTGATAGAAGCGAACAATTTGCATTTATTATGCTGACCTAGCACGTTTAGGGAATTTAAATCAGTAAGTAAATAATCACCGGTAAAGAATTCACCGGAACCAACACTGTTCACTAAGTAAACGTATCGTCACCGATGTTTCAAAATAACTGGTAGCTGCTAAGGTAACCGTTTGATCACCGGTAGTGACAGTGATTTTTAACTAACTGGTGAAAAATAACCGATACCGATATATCGCTCAATGTCACTCGCTCCTGCAGATGCTCTTTCATTTAGCGCCCGCCTCACCAACTTTATGTATTAAATTATAAATATTTTCAGCAGGCGCTGTAGGTATGTTATTTAATATTATATTATTTCATCTAGTGTACTGTTTCATATCAGCCAGACACAAGTTTAGATCTTTGTTTTGTTGCTTGAGTATATTTAAGATTATTGCGGCATTCAGTTTTTGATTATTTTCCAACAAGGATACTTGGTGTTCCTGAAACGAGTCCATCATTGCTTCCTTCATTAAGTTTATTTCCCTTTTGACGGCCTCTGATATAGTTTCTGAATAGTTGGTCGTTGACGAACTGAGTTCCAGGTTAGGCTGCTGTGTTTTCTTTTTCCTGGAATTATTAGGGCTACAGACCGTACACTTCCGGACCTAGAACCTATGGTAATATGCCTTCAGGAGACAAAATTAAATCCGAATCATAATGTAAAGTTAAAGGGTTATAACATCACTCGAAGCGATTTCATAACAACTGGTAATACTAAAGGTGGCGTCCTAATTGCTACGCACAACAGTATCAAAAAAGGAGGACATACTGATTCACTCAGTGTTCCAAGCTACAGCGGTAAAGTTATTCTTGAATACCCCAATTGTAATATGTACAATATATTTACATAGCGAAGATCAAGTGTCGTTAAAAGAGCTAAAACCATTAACGGATCAACTTCCGCGGCCATACATTTTAACAGGTGACTTCAATAGCCATAACATCATATGGGGCTCTGAGTACACTGATATCAGAGGACAGATACTAGAAAAATTTTTAGATGATCCTACAATCAGTATGATGAACACAGGGCATCTAACAAGATTTAATATCTACAATGGTTCTACATCAGCCATAGATCTGACCATCTGTAGCTCAACCATCAGTCATATACTACACTGGCGATCGTGTAGGAAATTGTATAACAGTGATCACTTTCCGCAGATTATAAATTTATTGGCAGAACACCAACAATATAGAGAAAGACATATAAACTGGATTACGGATAAAACAGACTGGGAAAGTTTCAGAAACTCAGTAGACCTTAAACAAGTACTGAATATGACGGATCCTGAGATAATAAATAAAGAAATCTCAAAAAGAATTCTACAATCGGTTAATACACATATTCCGAAAACGAACCCTCGCTCTATGAAGAAAAGAGTACCCTGGTGGAACCACGAGTGCAGAACAGTTATTAAAAACAAAAATAGAATCCTTAATACATATAAGCGTCATCCAACTAATGACAATCTTTTGAAATTCAAAAAGGCTAGAGCTATAGCAAGAAGAAGTGTTGGCAGGACTTCATTTCAAACATAAATTCAAAAACTGCTGTAGCAACAGTATGGAAACAAATAAGAAAAATTATGAATAAAAATAGAGATAACATCATCACTGCGGTAACTGACTCGGACGGAAAATTACAGTACGAGAGCAAGCACATAGCAGAGATCATAGCTAAACACTATCACGATATATCTAATGAAAGTGAACCTCTAACTATGCCGACTAATAGAAACTATCCAGATTTCGACTCGCTAAATGAAGAGGAATACAATAAAGATATTACTCTACATGAACTAACCAATGCGGTAAAAGAACTAAAAAAGTCGGCAACGGGCCCTGATAACATTCACCCGGAAATGATAAAAAATCTGACAGAAGAGAATATCAAATGCATACTACATTTATACAATCAAATTTGGAAATTACACAAAATTCCTACATTATGGAAAGAGGCCATCATTGTACCGATCTTGAAGCCCGACAAAGATAAAAATCAAGCCAACAGCTACCGGCCAATATCGTTAACGTGTTCATTGTGCAAAATATTAGAAAAGATTATTACAAAACGGATAGTGTGGGCCGCAGAAAACAAAAACTTGTTAGATAACCATCAAAGTGGTTTCCGGAAAGGTCGGTCGACTATCGATAATATATTAAGATTGCAACAAGAAATTCTAGACGGTTTTACTATGCGGCAAAATACTGTATGTGTGTTTTTCGACATGGAGAAAGCTTTTGATCTTATATCAAAAGAGTCAGTTATAAACACGTTACATGAGATGGGATTCAGAGGAAATTTACCGAAATTTGTCATGGCATTTCTTCAAAACAGAAAATTTAAAGTTCGAATAGGGAGTTCACTATCAACAGAAAAAAATCAAAAATTAGGGGTACCGCAAGGATCAGTATTGAGCCCTCTGCTATTCATACTAGCCCTAAGCGATATACAACATCTAATCAAATACCCAGTTAACTACTCAATATTTGCAGATGATCTAGCGATTTACATGCGAGGAAATAACATCACACAAATAGAAGGAAAATTACAGAATATCATAACGGCAATTGAAAAGTGGGGCATTACTAAAAACATAAACTTTTCCAGCGGAAAAACCTGTGTAATAAATTTTACCAGGATAGCTCCAGTACGCGATATTAAACTAAAACTGAAAGACACATTCATATCTAATAAAATCAAAACGACTTTTTTGGGACTCATATTCGATAACAAATTAAGCTGGAAGCCACACATAGAAGATACGAAACGGAGGTGTACAAAAGCTCTTAATCTGTTGAAAATGCTACAAGGCAAGTCGTGGGGATCGGACAGAAGCTTGCTCTTACGTTTATACGGAACTCATGTCAGATCAATAATGGACTACGGAGCGATAGCATACACCACAGCAGCGGAAAGTACGCTTAAGAAGCTGAATACAGTTCAGAATAACGCACTCAGAAGAAGCAGCGGGGCGTTTTACACGAGTCCAATTATTAGTTTGCACATAGAAACAAACATGATGTCACTAAAACACCGTCGAATGTTATTGGCACTGAAATATTATGTGAAAATCAGCGGCAATAGGAGCCATATAAATTACTACAAAACGTTCCATCCGAATCTACTTAAGATCTATCGCGACAGAAACAAACCGTTCGGAGTTAGGTGTACTGACTACCTCAGTTACCTACATATCAATCGACTTACTGCCACTCCATCCGAACCTATAAATCCGCCCTGGGATAATACAATACGGTCCGTAACAACACATGAAAAAGACTTACTAAAGGCAAAAAAACAGATAACGGTCGCAATCAAGGATAATGTCCAAAACATATGGGATAGGCAATTGAATAACAAGTTACGGCAAATAAAAGTTGAACTGAAACATTGGGAAACATCACACCGGGCAAACAGGCGAGAAGAGATTGTGTTAAGCAGAATCCGCATCGGCCACACAAAACTAACACACGGATCCTTGCTACAAAATGAACCTCCACCATCATGTGCACTTTGTAACACTCAAAGTCTGTCCATCGAACATGTCATCTCCGTATGTCCAAAACTCCAAAAGGAGCGCGAGGAAGCTTTTTCATCCGCATGTACAAGAAGAATTACTGTCAAAGAGGCGCTTGGAAATGATGAAGCTGCAGTCCAAAGTACTTTTAGATTCCTAAAAGCTGTCAACCTATTTCGGAAGATATGATTTAGTTTACGTACGGCAGAATTATTTGTAATTATTATCTATAAATTGTAATGTACGGTAGACGCAAATGACCTAGAAGTCGAGCGTCTTTAAATAAATATATATACATACATACTTCCACTCTGCTCTTTTGTTCGACCCCATGCGGAGCTACGTTTCTGGTTGTAAACCAGCGCAGTTAAAATGCAGTTACCTCTTGCCAGCGGAGCAAGTCACAGTCTGCGCCTGCAGAGATAACTTTCTTACAAACCTTACAAGTTCAATAAAGTTTTATTCGCTTATTCTACGTACTACAACGCCCAGAAATTATCTAAAATAATTAGTTAGAAACTTTTTCATTATTCGTATATAAAAACTTATTTTTTAGCATTATTACTATTATTATTGCTATTACATATTTCCGGTCCTCTCTTTTCTCATATTCTGAGAATTTCCCGAGCTTCTAAGATATACTTATTACCTTATCATTTTTATAAATTCCTGTTATGCCCTATTATGGCCAAAAAGTCATAATATAAATAATACATATACAGTGGAACTTGGTTATAATGTCATTGAAGGAACCAAAAAAATGTTAATGTTATATCTGAGTGACGTTATAAAAGAGCTGCCTTGAAATCTGAGTTGAAGAACAAAAGAAGTAAAAATGCAAATGTTTTACATAAAATTGTTTATTGAAATTTACTATAGAAAATATTTAAAACACTAATTTGTTTAAAAAGAACAAACAAATGTTACTCACAATATTGTAAAAGCTTACTGTTGAAAAAAATCTGTAATCTTCTTTTGTACAGTCCTCTCAGAAAAATAAATCTTTGTCGTGTTGCATACATCCTGTAGATCGTTGAGTGTACCAGCAGACATTTCTCTGAATGTTATTCCGAGTAGCGCCACCTCGCGCTTTATTTGTGCTTAAATTAGTTCAATTTGATTGTAATGAGGATGATATGGCGGTTGACGAATGATCTCATGACCTTTTTCATTTGCCATATTATCCAACTCATATATTTTTGGTGCATTTTTCACCCTAGGATGCTGTAATAATTCAGCTCTCGTTTCATTAATCGAAAATGACATATTATTGTTTTTAAACGATGTTTGTATGTTGTTTTTTCCCCAATTTAACCGTGGTACTGAATATTCTAAAACTGAATAATAACTAGAGCATATTGTCCATTACAATTACAGAACTTTCTCCCAATGAATTTAGAAAATTTACAAACTAGTTTTTAAATACAATGTAATTCATTTGATCATGATAATCTGAGTAAGATTAATTTGCATTCTTTAAGAAATCCAGTTTTTGCGGAAATTACATGTAACCGAATTAAGCGCCCACCCTTACCAATTGGAACTTTTGGTCCACCATTTTGATTTTCATCCTGCCAGAATTTACTCGGGCTGTAATTCTGATTAATCCATGCTGCGTCTAAATAAAATACCGGCCTTTTTAATTTATCATTTTTAATTTCATGCATTTGGCGAAAAAATTTAGCTCGAGCGCCTATTATATCAGTGCGTTCCATTAAAAATTTCCTTCCGTTTAATGATTTCCGATACTAAAATTTCATATTTTTTAAGATATTCCACACTGATGTTTTACAACCCTGAAAGTTTATCTTATTTCGCAAGTCACCGAGTATGTTTTCTAAATTTGGGTACACTCACCTTTCTCATAAAAACTGAACACTCTTTGTGATGTAGTACTATATTTTCATTGAAATAGTCTAGCATGGTAATTCACTTTTCTCTTTCATGTATTTCGCAGCGTTTTACAAATTAGTTTATTTTCCAATTTATCAATGTCTTTTTTAATATCATAAATACTTTTCACCGATATTCCTTTGTTCTTGTTTAAAATTAAAGTTTTTTTTTAAATATCTGGGTTTTTGCCTAAATTCGGAAAAAGCTTATAAATATATGCAATTATCGTTTTACTTTGCTTATTGATATCTTTTATACCCGTTATTGATCCCAAATTTAATAGAGACCAATTCTTCATCACAATGCTGTATTTTTTTTTTTGTTAGATGTTAAAAAAATTGGAACAAATGGAATATATTACATGTATAAATAAGAGTCCCGAGAAGGAATGACTATTTCTAGAAAGAATAAAACGGAAATGTTCGGTAAAAGAAAAAATGGATAAAGTAAATTAAGATAAAACTGGAAAAATACAAAAATAAAGAAATCAGAACTAGTGAAAATATTTTTAAAAGATTTATAAGTATTAAAGCGTTATTTTTGTTTCAGGGAGAGCCCAATCCCGCGGAACTAAAATGTTGAAATTTTATTATTATTATTATTATTTTAATTATTGTTTGATTTATTACCCACGCACCAGAGAATTAGTGATGATTAAACGTTTTATTATTTATATGTACACAAGTTTTGCCTGGGCGGCCGATCGCAGAAAAACAAAAAGAAAACACCAGTAATTAAATTAAACAAAATAATATTATAACGATTAATAAAATAACAGAAAAAGTAATGAACTATGTTACAATAGAGTTTTTTAAACGTAAAAATGAATTTTAGAATGCGAATTGTAGGAGTGTCAAAAAAGAAAAAAATGCCAAAACTATTCTTAGCTATAATGTTTAATTATGTACATATATATTCAGCGTTTTACATTATAATATATGTACATAAATTGGTATACATATTTCGGTATCGGCCCCGTTGTTGATATTACGACGACGGTGATCCGCCGGTCCTCTTCATCTATTTACCTGCCTTGAGGCACTCGGTTCCTGACAACTTTCATTTAGAACGTTTCAAAATTTATCACTAGTACTTTTCTGACCATTAATAACAAAAATTGATTTCGACTCGATTTAATCGAATATTATAACGGGGAGACTCTGGCATAATCGTGCGCCATCGGCATAGACTCCCGAACCATTTTATTTTCAGCTTTTACGAGTTCCAAATTCCGACTCTTTTCGAGAATAATGACGAACATCTTGCAGATCAAAACTACGACTGCTCCTCCACCAACGAACTCCTCCCGCGGCGGTTCTTCGAGCGCTCGCCTCTGGCCTGCGTTACGTCATTTTGTGACGCACCATCACGTCTTGCTCCTTCACCCCCGGCCGACCGTAGACTCACACATACACACACATGCGCACACTTACACTCGCACTTCTTAATTGATCATTAAATTTTTTTCTTCTTTATTTATTTGTATACATGTAATGTACACATTACAGTATTAATGAACAATTCCCTCGTGAACGAATGCACTTCTTGTACTTTAATCTGTTACCACTCAAACTCCCTACTCCTTATTGTGCCTCGTATATCTTATAGTTTCCGTCGATCTCCGTTGTTCCTATCCTCAGTTCTTTTATCTTATCAATATTTGACACCGACTATACATCTAACTGATCCTTCTCTCTCGTGTCGTTTCTGGGCGAAGATCCTTTGTTGACATGCCCAGATGGTGGTGGTGGTGGGGTGGGGGGGGGGGTAAAAAAACCAAAACAATTAAATAAAAACTACAAAAATTAACACAATATCACATATATACTGAGAACAAAAAAAATAAGGCGGGAATTATTATTACAGAATTACACAAGTGTATTTACCTAAAATTTATTAAAATATCGTAATTTTTGCCAAGAGCGTCTTTTGGGGTATTATCTAACCAAGCTAAAATATGCGCATGTGGACTGCCCCTATGTTGAAATTCAATTCTTTTGAAATAATGCAAAATTCTGTATTTTTTGAATGGACTGTCCTTTTTGATTGCAATATTTTCAAAAGAATATTGACTAACTTATTAAAATATATAGCGCAAGTTACTGCATCTTCATTTAATAGAGTATTTTTCTCGATGAAATGCAAATCTGCAGCTTGCGCAGCCGATATTTCCGCATTATGTTTCAAATTATGCAACAATTGCAATAACTTAGGCCATCCAATTTCAATAGTAAAAAAAACAGTCGGCTTACCATATTGTCGAGTCATGGCAAAAATATCTCTCTTTCTTTCTGCCCAATAAAATCTGATTTAGGAAGTCGCGATTAATTTTTCTTTTACGGGCGATTTCAACTACCATCGTTTTCGTCTCAAACTGCGCGATTCTAGACCCAAAACTACGGCTAACTGTCCTGAAAAACGTCTTCTCAAAGACGAGGCTCCCTCCACCGCGGGGCGGCGTTTCCTCCACCACTACTTCCGTTACGTCAGACGTGACGCAACATCACGCCATACATCATCTCTAGCCATTTGCCGGACCACACACACGTTTACACTCACACTCATTCATGCCTTAAACTCTACGTTAATTACTAATTTATTTTTTTTTATTTTATTTTTTATTTACATGTCTGTATATAACTGAACAATTTACCGCTACTATTCAAATTACACAGACTGTTGATTTAAATTAGAAATAATATAGGTCCCAGGATACTTTCTTCATAGTTTTGAGATATGTATTCGCTAAATGCATTATTTATTTTTGTAGCATATTTTCTGTCTAGTAGGTACAGAGTTAACCATTGTAAGTATTTACCCCGAAAGCTATAAGAGTGCAGTTTTCTAAGTAAAATTTTATAGTCAACCAAATTAAACGTCTTGCGCAAGTCGAAGTACACTGCAACTGCTGATTTATCTCTCTGTAGGTTGTCAATTATATAGGATTCATGCTGGAAAAGTGCATCATTTGTACCTCTGCCTGATAGGAATTCGAATTGGTTTACACTTAAGAAATTTATCCTGTTAGGGTAGCTTAATATTTTATATTTTATACATTTTTCAAAAAATTTTCCAATGGCAAGGACGAGACATATAGGCCTATAATTACTCGCCTCCACCTTCTTCTTCTCGTTGGTGCTGTATCTGCATTAGATGTTAGCGACTATTTTTCTGACGATTTCTCTGTCGGCCATGGTGTGTAGCAGTTCCGGTATCCGAATTCCCGTCCATTCTCTCGCATCTTCCATCTAGATTCTTCTTTTTCCTTGAGATTTTTTTTCCTTCTATTTTTCCTTCAATGGCCAATTTTAAAATTTCCAATTTTTGGTTTCTCACAATGTGTCCTAGATATGCAGTCGTCCGTCTTTTTACTGTCTTAACTAATTCCATCTCTTTATTCAACCTGTTTAGTATTTCTTGATTTCTGATTTTATCTTTCCATGATATCTTCAGCACTCTCTGATACAACCACATTTCAGACGCTGCTAGTTTTTTCTCTATGGATCTATTTATAGTCCACGCTTCCATTCCGTATAGTAATATTGACCGGATATAGCATTTTACCATTCTCCATTTAACATCCCAGTTCAGTGACTTGTTTACAAATAAATTTTTCATTTTCATAAAAGTAGTTCGAGCCTGTTCAATTCTTATTTAAATTTCGTATTCCGAATTCCATTGATTCGACAAGTTACAACCGAGATATTTGAATCTTTGTACTTGTTCTATTGCATAATTGTTAATTCTAATGTTAGCTGTTATTTCTGAGCTATTTTACTGACTACCATAATTTTCGTTTTCTTTTCATTTATTTTTATTTCTATTCCGGAACAATCGTCCGTTACTCTGTTAACTAAATTTTGTAGGTCATATTCATTGTCCGCTATCAAATCCGTATCATCCGCACACCGTATGTTGTTTATAATTTGACCGTTAATCTTTGTTCCTTCAGAACTGTTTGCTAAAGCATTTTTAAACGCCACTTCCGAATTTAGATTAAACAGTGTGGGTGAAAGTATGCAACCCTGTCGTATTTTCATTCTCCAGTTTTACGTATGCTACTTGATTCCAACATAGATGTTCAATTATCTGTTTGTTTTTTTCTTCTATTCCTGCTTCTTCTAAACATTGTACTACCTCGTTGTGTTTGACATTATCGAAGGCACGTTCGAAATCAACAAAACATAGGTATACATCCTTTTGTTGCTCCAGACATCTTTGTACCAGAATTTGAATGCATGTCAACGCCTCTCGTGCGCCTAGTCCATTGCGAAAACTAAACTCTTCCCTGCTTATGTTTGCTTCACACTTATTTAATATCCGTTTGTGTAATATTCTCAATAAAATTTTTAGCGTATGACTCGTTAGACTAATACGTCCTGTAGTCTTCCCATTTCCTCGGATTATATTTCTTTGGGATTTTAACAAATACTGAAGCTAATAATATAACACCAGACAGTAAAGTTAAAGTTAAAATGCTATTTATTTGAAGATAGCGCAAGATAATACGGCAAAAAGTAAAAGTATATTGATTTATGGAACTAGCTGCAAATTATTAAATGTTAAAATCAAATTTAACTCTGTTAGTATGATGAAATAATTTTTAATGCCTGATAAACGCATTCAGAAAATAAACTAACAGGTACGCTAAAACTAAATGAGAAATAATGTATATGAATTTAACTAATGTTAAACAATAGATCTAATAATGTTATATGTAACGTCAAAACTCAAAAACCTGCATTTCCAAACATATTATTTTATGATTTTGACGTTAAATATATACGTGTAAGTCTTTTGTTTGTCCGTTCAACTTTATCTCTTTCCGCGTTCAACAATCGATAAGAAGTATGTGATGAGCTTGTTCCTTTTTAAACTTTCCGTTATGTACATAACGTTTATTTTATTTACTTCTATTCTTATTACTAACACCGCTGTTTTTTTTTTTTGTGGACGCGCCAGCAGCATTGACCCAATGACAGGAAACGCTTAGCTAAAAAACTAAATAGCTAGGCGGTCCGAAATGGACGCAACAAAGGACAGCAGTGCAAGCACCACAGAAGATGAAGGAAAAGAGAGGATAAAGGAAGTGTTATAGGGAGTGGAGACCTAATGACAAGAGCTGGCCGTATAAAAGGGAGCATTCATTACGACGCGCAGGATACTCGAAGAAAAGCTGATCAGGAGGATCACAATCGTGAAGATAACAATAAGTAGATGACGACAGAGCAAATCGAAAGCTAAAGGAGAGGATAGAATGATTTATCCAGAGAAGAATTAGGGAGACGATAGAAGAGCAACGGCTGAAACGAATAAAATGGAACCAAGACAGGGAACGAAGAGTCGGCTGAAGAAAACGGCAATGCGAATGACGATTAGAAAATAGGGAGGGATAATTATCCCGCCAAAGTCTGGCGTGATTGGTGGTGTATAAGGAAAGGATATCTGAAGAAGGAGGAATGAATTAAGGCGACTAGCAGAACGAGCCAAAGAATCAGCTGCGTGACTGTAGAGTAAAGGCAAGAAAACGAATTGAAAGAATAATGCTATCAGAGGAATATGAAGGAGGAGAGGATAGGGCTTAAAGGACGCCTTCAGAGTCCGAAATTATGAGGAATTGGGAAAGATCGCTTAAAGAGAAAATAAAAGAGATAGCCTGAAGGATGGCGATCGACTCGGCAGAAAAAATAGTGCTGATTTTTCGTTTAACGGTATTGCATTTATTATTTTAGCCTTATTTTAATTTTTGTTTTCCGCATTTCGATTCCTCGAAGTCAAATTGATTTTTTTTTCATCTTCTTTAGTTTAATTTTTTTTTCAAGTTGTTTGAGCTCATCTAAGGGAGGCCGCTGAGCGAGTAAAATTTCCACCCCTTTCTTCGACATTACCCCTCAGAGTAGAGAGCGTATCTTGTTGTCTTCCCCTCTATTTCCGCCGGCAACGACTTTCTAAATAATCACTCCTTCTTCAACTCCCACGGTCCCAATGCTTTCATACCCCATAATACTCTATACAGAATTGGTGTTATTTCTGGAGTTTATCCTTCTTTCTCTGTTGAGGAAATTATCTTCTATTCTTGTTGTATCTGTTCGTCGTATTCTTCGCTCTTCCGATAGATCCAAAATTCCCACCATAAGTGTCGAACTAAAATTTGCCAAATCCTTTCTCCCTGAGTTTTTATCCATTTATAAACTTCGTTTTCCAGTGTTCCCAAGTATCCCCCCCCCGTGCTCCAAATGTTTCCTTTTCAGGTTTATTGCACGTCATTGTCGCAGCTTTCATCCTTCATGTTCCCACTGTGCCTCCAAACATCCTTCCTCTGATTGTACAAATCTCCAGAAGCCTACCTTTTGCCGCAACTGCAAAGATAGTCACAGCTCTTCCGATCGAGTCTGTCCCGAACAGTAGCGGCAGAAGGACATAAAAGGAATCATGGCTTTCGAAAACATTTCTATTCACGAAGCCGTTAAACTTAAATCCTCCAGTTCCGTCTCTCCAGCCTTCTCTTATGCTAATCGCGCCGCAGCCCCTACTTCTTCTCCAAGCGCCTCCTCCAAAAGTTCTAAATTCCTCTCTCTTCCGTGTCCTAAATCCTCCACTTTCCACAAAACTTCCAAGCCGTTTTTCTCTTGCCTCCGTTTTGTCAAGAATAACTGTTCGCTTAGAATTTATTAACTTGAATCTTCCTACAGTTCTAATTTTAATTAATTTTTCCTTTATGTTACATTGTTATTTTATTATGGAAGGAAGCTTACAAACTGGTCGTCAACCCAGTTCGTGCAGGTATTTCTCCCATCTCTTTTTTAACACTATTATGGAAGGAAGCCTACAAACTGGTCATCAACCCAGTTCGTGCAGGTATTTCTCCGATCTATTTTTTAACACTATTACGGAAGGAAGCCTACAAACTGGTCATCAACCCAGTTCGTGCAGGTATTTCTCCCATCTCTTTTTTAACACTATTATGGAAGGAAGCCTACAAACTGGTCATCAACCCAGTTCGTGCAGGTATTTCTCCTATCTCTTTTTTAACACTGATGGTACCCCTTACGGCGAGGTACCTACAATTTTGCTTGCATCCTTTAATCAACTTCTCCTTTAAGTAGGAAGGTCGTCTACAATCGATCTCTTATTTATTCAACTTTTCCTATTACCTTTGCATTCTTTTCTTTTACTTCAATTCCAGCTCTGACCTTTCCTATTTCTTTTTTTCATCCTAAATTTCTTCTCTCTCTAGCTAGACGACTCAATTTAAAATTCCTACCTTCGTCTGCGCATTGGCGTTTTAAAATCTATTCCTGGGATTTTATCTGAATCTGCCACTCAGCCTCACTCATTTGTCGTTCACTCTTCGGTTATCGTTTTTTAATAAAACGCCTCTCCACTTCTTCATCCGATTTTATTCCTTCCTTTTTACTTTTTATCTTCATATCAAAAATCACTGGCGCTTGGCACCTCATAGAATTTCTATTCTATCGCATATAGCTGTTCGTGTTTCCTAATTTTCTCATTACATTCTCTCTTATAACAGTCTTCCTTACTTTTCTTATGATTTTGATAGCATATGGCACCCTATCAATTTCTCCTCTCTCCCGATCTGGGCTAATTCTTCCTCTCACAGCGTAGTCAACTTCCTTCAGCTGCTGGACTTTTCTTTTCCTTCCCATTTAATAATGGTAGGGGCGTGGATGGTG
Organism: Icerya purchasi; assembly: GCA_039619475.1. Lineage (NCBI taxonomy): Eukaryota > Metazoa > Arthropoda > Insecta > Hemiptera > Monophlebidae > Icerya > Icerya purchasi. The sequence continues at coordinate 93,990,944 of CM077115.1, forward strand.
CGTTTACGTCTCCTACTTTTCTGCACTCTGAGTCCTTCAGACTTCCTTTTTTCTACTTTATCTTTTCGGCCGAATCTATCTCAATTCTTCGTGCCACTCATTTTATATCTTCTACAAGTGGGGTACACAAATTATTGATCGTTTCCGACTCCAAAGGCGTTCTTCAAGCCATCTCCTCTCCTTCTCATTCCTCTGACGGTATCATTATCTCTATTCGATCTCTAGTCTCCTCGTTGTTCTCGTCCCGTTCCATTCTTATACACTTTCTAGGGTTCCTAGTCATTCCAATATAGAGGGCAATGACTCAGCTGACTCTTTAGCTCGCTCAACCGCCTGCAATGACCCCTTCCTCGACTCCTTCCCTTCTTCAAACATTCTTTCCCTTTCACGCTCTTATCATTCCAGACTTTGATTGTACATGTATCCATCTTTATTCTCAAATCACTTTTCGCAGTACCGTCTTATTCAACTGGTTCCTCGTTTCCTACTTTGGTTTCATTCTATTCCTGTCTGTCGTCATTTCACTGTTGTTTCCCCTTAATTAGACTCAGGATCAAACATTCTCTACTCTCTTCTTCTCGCTTTCGATTCGCTTTGTCCCCTTATTCTTTCTGCTCTCTTCAAGCTTCTGAGCCTGCTTGTATTTGTGACTCAAATCATATCATTTTCGAATGTTCTGCACTCCTTAACGAACGATCCCTTTTTTACGCCCAACTTTTAGCTTTAAGTCTTCCTACTCCCTTTTAACGCTACCTATATCCTTTCCATCGTATTGCCTTCAGTTGTTCCACTCCTGCTGCCCTTTGAGAGTTCCATTTCTGACCGCCCGGCTATTTAGTTCTATCCCTTTACAAGAAATTTAATATTTTAATTTTTATACATTTTTCGAAAATTTTTAAGATAGCAATAAAGTGCATTGTCTGTACATGGCTAATTAACATTTATCCCCGTTTTTATACACTGCTGTAATTATTCCATCTTTTGAAATAGCTGGAAATTTTCCGGCACTAATCGATTTGTTAAACAATTTTCTTTTATTAATTTTTTTGGCAAACTATTAGCTCCAAAGGACAATCGGACAACGAAGTGTTGCTCTTGAAGGGTTCATTGTTAAAACATTATTCATTTTTAAGTATATCATTTACAGAGCTAGAAAAGTAATTATTAAAAAGATTAGCGATTTCGAACCCACGAACCATCAACATATAATCTTTCAATGCTTCTGTTTATTTCACGAATTGTGTGATTTCCCAATACAGTTTTTAAATATTTTCCAATACTTTTTTTTGGTCATGACTACATTCATTTAACATCGAAGTATAATAACTTCTTTTCGTGACTCTAGTTAATTTTTGCACCTGCTTAGACATTTTCTTGTATTCTGAAAGTGAAGCATCATCATCACCAGAAAATTTATGTTGCTCGTGGAGTTCATTTTTTTTTTTTTACATGTTAAATCAATTATTTCATTAGTTATCCAATCATTTCGCCTTCTCATGCAGTTTTTTTACTCTTCTTGTATATTTACTTTCCTGTAAGAGTTTAATATCCATGTTAACAAAATTATCTAATTTGGAATCAATGGGCTGATGAGTATTGTAAACAAAATCTAACTGAATCTTTAATTTTATTAATACGAACTTCAGTCTGGGGTGGCTTTAAGGAAAGGTGGTCACTAAATCCTACATCAAGATCCTTATACCCAGGGCTGGAACGTTATACTCAGAACCTTAAACTAGAATGTGATCAAGACGGGATACATAACCTCTACCATGACGTACAAAAGTAGGCGTGTTTACTAGACTGCTGTATCCATATGAATTTATTAAATTGAAATATTCTGGGTACTTCGATTTTTCTAGTAAATTTATATTCAATCAGAAATTTCCTTAATTTTTTATAAATATTCCAGAAATTCGTAATAATTCGAATCACAGAATCTGTAAACGCCAAAAAAGGATAATTGTCTGTTGCTAAGGAAATTAATTTCGAGATACCCGTACGGGTGTTTATATTTACTTGTTCTACCTGAAAATGTAACTTTATGTAAACAATTACTCCCCCTGAGCGTTGGCTGTTTCTGCATTGTGCATAAATTCTATATCCTGGAATATTATATTTGTATAGCTCATCAGAATAAAGCCAAGTTTCAGTCAGTAAGATAATGTCGAAGTCTGAATTTAGTGTTTTTAAAAAAAATTTAAGCTTATCAAAGTAAGCTTTTAAACTTTTGATGTTTAAATTTAATAGTATAATGTGTAACTGACTCATCATTTAAAGAGAGAAAAAAAAACTATAAACGGAGCACACTTATGTAGATAGAAAAATAATAATAATAATAAACGCTTTACCAAAAATATAAAAATTTGCTTTAGCCAAATTAATAAACCAGTGTGATCTAGCAATGCGCACCATGAATAAAAGTTCACATCTCTTATTAGATATAAAAAGAAATATAATTAAACAACATGCATGACCGTTCTTAGCAAATTCTGCTCTGTAGCCATAAATGTTAGTTACATGTAACAAAGGATTGATGTTCTTCTGACGTTATCCGGATACCTTCAACATTTCTTGTGAAGATTCTCCCCTCTCGCACCCAGACGAAACGTCAGTCTGTGCTCTTTAGATTACGTGCCGCAGAAAAAATTCGCGATTTTGCCGCTGTTAAATTGGTTGTAGGACACCTGAAGACTCGAATGAACCGGCATATCCGATATTTTCCAATGTGGTTGGTTTTAGTCGGCAGTTTTTGACCAGATCTGTCCTGCGAGTTCTTCGGCGGAACCTTACGACAATCGCCGGGTATCTTTGTTTAACGGTTTTTGGCAATCTTTGGCAGCAGTCCACGTCGACCGCATTTATTTGTACGCCTACTGCCACGCCCATGTTGCTTACTACATCTTCCACCTTTTCGTTCCGACTAACAGGCCACCGCTGATAATGACATTGTTACGTCTAATGTACTGCTCTAACTGGCTAAGTCGGAGTTCTGTTTTCGCAGAGATTCGTTCTTGCCCGTGGCTATTACATTTAGCATCTTAACAAGACCCGCATCGAACGCTGCTTGCTAATAATTTAAGCGACTATTCAATCGGTCATTCATTGCGCGCAGCTCGCTCATAATATGATCTGTCGCCCTAACGGTAACCGGCTAGGGCACGTCATCAACTGTCCGCCCCGAGCCAGAGCCGCCTGCTTTCTTCATCATATTGTCCTTCTCTTTTTCTATACGTCAGCATGCACACCGCCACTCAGTCTTGTTCTGCTGTGACATGAGCGTCTATGTGCTTTCCTCCACCCCGCTTCAGCCAAAATGCAATATACGACTGCTTCAGACCTAAATTAATAATGGGACGTATAAGCGAATATAGGAAACAAAGTATTGTTTCAGGTTTATCTGTAGAAACTCAAAAAACTATCTCATAAAGCTTTGAGAAAAAAAACACGTAGAGATCGTTCTATAGTAGCTAGAGAGTTAATTTTTTTTTCAATCGGACGTAGTATCGTCGTGAGATCATATGAAAATTATAAAACCCTCAAAATTTTAAAACTAAACGGTCCAAATTTAAAAATATATAAAAATCGAATTTAAAAAAGAAATGTTTAAAAAATTCTACAGCCCGTTCTGTACGAATTATTGATTTAATTTTTAACCCGTGCACCAAGGCTTCTATAATACGGGGAAACTATAAAATTCGAAAAATTTTGATATTCAGGAACCGAATTTTGAAAAATACACCTTTAAAGCGGAAAAACTGGAAACTAAAAAATAGTCCAGAGCTCTTTCCATAGTGGCTGGGAGGTCGCTATTTTTTTAAATTAGTATATTTCAATCACTAGAATATAAGAAAATTACGAGGCCTCCAAAATTTTATAATTAAAGAGCCCAAATTTTGAAAAATAATTTAAGTGTATAAATTCTGAAATGTTTAGTGATGGTCAACAGTGACTTAATATATTATGTCTTACAAGGAGAGGTCACGATCTGCGGGTCACCGATTTTGATGAAACTTTGCAGATCGATAGAAGACCATGAGTATATAAACTGTGTAAAATATTCGAGTGCAACGTTTTGATTTACGCGAGAAATTTAAATTTTTAAAAGCCGAATTTAACGGATGATATACATAGCCGTTTAGACAAAAATATGCAATAAATTCCAGATTATGTTTATATTTATTTTATGCAAATGGTTCGGAAGACCGACTATTTCAAAATGAAGTACATTAAACAAAAAAATTATTAAAAAACAATAAAATAATTTTAAAAATACAATTTTTAATTTAATAAAAATTTAAACATGCCATTTATTACATTTATATACTATAAAAACATAGATTACATGGTATATGTTTTGTGGTGTAGAGGTAAAAGTGACGTCTATTTGTACACACTTGGAAATAAAGTATCAGGGTTCGAATCCCCGCGCGGTGGTGTCTCGTAAAATTTTTGATTCTTCAATTTAAACAAAATAAAAAAATAAAACGTTAGAACTTTATGTGAAGAAAAGTATTTTGGTTAGATAAATATAGCGAAATAAATAATTGTTGTATATACTATATATATCATTGTATCGTTTCCACCTCAAAATGTAACGTGCAAAGTACTTCTCCACCTCCGGCTTCACGTTTCCACCTCCGAATTCGGAGGTGGAAACGTTTGATGTGTATATATAAAGTATTTTATTCCTGTAGGAATGAAAATACAACCAAAAGATTTGTTCTGTTCTTACGGATCTAATAAAAGTATCCTGATTGCTTGAAGGCAGTTCCAAGTGGAGATATATCAATTTTAATGCATTTTTAGAGGAGGTACAAAAGACATACCAGTATCTGAAAATATACACCTAAGTTTAGAGTAATTCCGCTAGCGCTGCAGACAGCAAATGTATATTTAATGTATAAGTTGTTTCCACCTACGAATATACAACGATCGTCTCAGACTCCGATGTATGGCAACAGTGCTATGAAAATTAAGTAAGGTAGAAATGAGGGGTACCAGTATTCGTATGATACTGTAGAATAAATCTTAATAAAAAATTGAATGTGCGAAAGACAGGTAACTTTTTAACAGATATTTTTGTAATTACAGCCTAGATTAGAATTTTACAAGAGATAAAATTTAATAAAAATTCGATTTTGAAGCAGAGTGAATTATCTTGAAATTTAAAATTTCATAGTTTTCTTCGTTTCTAAAATCAAAGTATTAAAAATTTGATCCTACTTCGATTTATCTCTCGATACCTAGGTTGAATCAAAATTTTACAAGATATAAAAACTGCTGCCAATTCACTTACTATTTTTTTTGTAATTAAAATTTCAATTCGATGCCCAAAAATCTAGAAAATTAAGTAAAATTTTTCATTTGCATTTAGTATCATTTTTTCAAAGAATTTTGAATTGTTAAATTAATTTGAGCGGAATTTTATTCTTCGGAACAAAAAAGAAACAGAAGCTTACAAAAATAGCTGTAATACAAACTAAAAATTGTTTTCATAAACGTAAACTACAAACATTATATTTTAAGAATTTTTATACGTATTATAAACGGAAGTTTTAATTTTGATCCAGACCAAATTGTATAGGAGTTTGGAGTTCTTCTCCTTCAAACGTTCGCATTCTTCCTTCTTAGGAGGTATCTTTTTTTCTATATTTTTTTTAAAATGACGAAGAACTAATTTTTTCTGATCATCATTCCAGCGAACTCGTCCCTTTACTGTACCGTTTTTCATATTTTTCAATTCCCTTTTTCTCGGCTGAGATTGCTCTTTTTGTCTTTCCTCGTCCTCTTCATAAGGATCCTCATTGAAATCCATTTCTTCCACACGTATTTCATTTTCTTTCTAGATCGCGGTTACTGAATTTTTTCTTGTGTTTGAAATTCTATTTAAAAGATCGTCATCTTCTTCGTTGACATCTTCGACAGCTTCATCCACATTAGGATCGATTTCTATTTCATTCAAGCTTTTGCCTCTATATTCACCAGCTTTTCCTTGATCCATTAAAATTAATAATTTAGAAATTTTTGCTGTTTGAAATATATCCTACGGTAATTCGTAAAACTCTGTGTGTGTTTTTTCGGTGTGATTCATAAATGTACAAAGATTTCGATTCTCCTCGGGACTTAAATTCAACAGTTGCATGACTGTCGCAATTTGTTTACGTAATCTATTTGAGGTCAATAATTCTGGACTCTCTACATCGCTCTGTTTAGCTAATTTTCTCATTATTACATCGGCTTTCAACCAGTTATCTGCAATTCCAGGGTACGCGAACAAATACTTGTTAGATTCGGGTATATGATTTGGACGAATTTCGAGTATTAGAGTTACATAATTTTGAAGTACCTCTGGAAATAGGATTGTAACTGGGCGAGTCAACTTGCCACCTGTTATTACTCGCTTATATTTTTCCGCTAACAATTTTTCAGATGTAGTTAACGCTTCTAACGCTTCATTTTGGTTTTGAGTGATTGTATGTGACTTGAGGTGACAATCAGCTTCCATATATTGAATATCCCCAATGTGTCGTCTGTTATAAAGAATTGTGAGTGTTAACGTTGCGTCGACCAAAGTTTTGTACGCTTTTATATTTTCCGAATTTTCTCTCAACTTAGCTACACTTGCATTAGCCAGCTGTGTGACGTAATCTCGAAACTGAAGAATAGATTTGGATAGTGGAAGTAGAGCAGGTTTCTCCCATCTCTTTTCAGCTATTGTTTTGAATGCCATGCTTGAAATTTCAATATTCCATTGACTTAAAATCAAGTTTTTGAATCTTTTGATGAGTTTTAGTTCTTCTTCGCGACCAATCAACGTCAATTTCTGCGCGATAATACGATCCTCTTTCACAATTAACTTATATAGCAAGTCACACACATCTTTTCATCTTGTAGCCATATGAACTGTAGTTGAGGCACCTTGGTACGTTTTATTTTCCTCGTGAAAGCCTGCTACAGTTTTTGCACTTGCAATCACCAGATCAAAGTGTTGAGGATCGATAATATCGAATAAACTTAAATCGAAATTATTAGTACGTCGACGTATTTCGTGTAAGAGGCGACCTATTTCTCTCATTTTATTGGCGCATGGAATTCGAGCCTGAGGTCTTTTTTGTTTTTTCATATAATCCTCGCCATAATACAGAATCGGAGGGTCAGTTTTAACTGTCAAACTTATCTCGTCCGCTCTCATACGATTCACAATCTTTTTGATTTCGATTTTCTTCAAAACTGAGTTTTTCTGTAAAGAGGTTGCGATTAATGTTTGAGACAATCCTAGATGATTTATTTTTTCACCCGACGCATCGACCGCTTTGACAATGCACTTTTTATGATGTCGCCTCAAAATATGTTTCTGAAATTAGCTTTTTACAACGTAAGCAGGGAACTTTTCTGTTGGCAGGCCTGTATATTTCTTTTCCGTGTTCATCTAAATATGTATTAAATTGGCCTTCGTATCGTATTAAAGAAATTATGTTTTTTCTAGCCGGACTTTTTTTAGGAAACATCATCAATTCACGTACTGCTTTCTCATCTTTGTGATGCCGAACTAAATGGCGTTCGAAATTACTCACTTCTAAATTAGAGCAATACAAACAAGGAGTTTTATATTTGTAATTATTGGGGGGTTTAGATCTGATTCTATCAGACTTTTTCTCCATCACATTCTTTTTGTTTGTTGCCGTGTCCGCCTTTAGCTGATTTTTGTTTCCATTCAAATTCGAAACTTTGTTTTTATTCAAATTTTGAATCTCGTCGTCTTCGTTAGAATTATCTTTTTCCATCAAATTGACATTTTCCTCCAAATGTTCGTCTTTTCTTGAAACGTTAGTCAGAGTTGTAAATGTACTTACGTCATTCGATGTACTGGGCTGGTCCCAGTCTTCTTCAATGAATGGGATTACTGGCGAAGAAGGATTGAAATTGTTTTCTGAGCCCGATAGGGAATAATCATCTGGAAGAACTGGCGAAGATAAATCCGGGGTATATTCTGACTCTTAGCTGAAAAATCATCGAAACTTTTCTCCAGACTATCATCACTGAGTTCTATAAACATTAGGGAATGGTCAAACATATGGCCACGATTTGTAGATTTGAATAATACAGAATTAATCAGTGACGGTGCTGGAAATTTTAATAGGAACAGGCTACAAAAATAATTTAAAATAATTGAAGCTTTTTTTCCTGAGAGATACTAGCGGATTAGGTTGCCTCTCATATACAGTAAGAACCCGCATAGTCACCGGACCTCCGAAAACGCAGAGCACTGACCGACAGAGGGATTTTCCAATGTTGCATATTTTCCTAATTCAGCCCTTTCTAATCATTATTTAAATTTGTTCGATATTATCGTTTTCCAGTATTGTATTTTGATTTAGTGGTCACAAGTAAAAAACCTACCGTGGTGGTACATTTTCATGAGAAAAATAAACATACTGAGGAAACTTGAACTGAGTTCATACGACTGCGACTTTTTTTTTTTTTTTTTTTTTTTTTTTTAATATTTACTATGGGTTCGTCAGCGAGGACATTAGCCCAAGAAATGGGAATAGAGAAAAAATCAGATTTTTATGAGGCGTGAAACATTCAACAAGAATGTATCAAGCGCCTGGATGACAGAAGGAGAAGGAAGGGAAAGAATAAATGCAGCACAATAGGGAGTAGGAACATTGTTTGATAAGAGAGAGGAGTAAAAGGAAGATTGTTCAGATGAAAGTGATGAACATTCGAACATTATGTGATCAGGATCACATACATGTTGACTGTTAAGAGGATGTAATGGACAATACGGAGATGCCGCGAGAGAGAATCGGAAAAGCGACGAGGGAAGCCAGCTGTGCCCAAAGCGGAGGCGGCATATTGCCGAGATGCTGGAGCGACGCATAAAAGGGAAGTCAAGAAACCAGGAACAGAAAGGAAGAGAAGGCTGGATGGACAAGTAAAAGGAATCCGGGTTTGAGAATGAGGAGTAGTAGGAGTTAAACCATAATTGGTTGTGCGCTGCAGAGGACAGAAGATTAATATTGACGGATGGAAAAGTAGTAAGGAACCTGCCGGAAGAAGAAGCTCGCCGAGCTAATAAGTCAACTGACTCATTTCCTTCTATTCCAGAATGGCTAGGGATCCAAAGGAAATTAACCTCGATTGCACAAAAAAGAAAGAGGTCATGGATCAAGGAACGTATAAAAAGGATTACATAATCAGTAGAGTGGGGAGGCAGAGGAGATGCAACAGCCTGTAGCACGCTTTGAGAGTCTGATAGAATAAGGAAATTACGAGAGACCTTCGAAGATCTGATGAAGAAAAGTGCATGGAGGATAGCAATAGACTCGGCACAGAAAGTCGAACAGAAGGAAGGAAGTTTAAAGGACTCAGAGTGATTTAATGAAGGACAAAGAAAGGCTGCACCAACTCCACTTGGGCTCTTGGAACCGTCCGTGTAGATTGTAACGTGGTTAGAATAGTGGGAGTTTAAGGTATGTAAAAATTCCGATCTAACGGCGTGATGCAGAACGGTTGTAGGGGGAGCAGAAGAGTAAAAGCAATTAATTGGATGAAGAAAGGAGGAAAAGTTAAAAGAAAAATATGGGAGCTTATCGCAAGTGTGAATGTATGGTAAAAATTGAAGGAGTCGAGTAGAAATAAGAGACAGAATTGGTGTTTTATTGGCACTAAATCGCCAATCCTGTAGAATGAGGGAATAAGAAGGAATAAGTGAGGAAGAGGAGATAGGAAGACGTTTAATAAGGAAGCGGTAGCCCAAATAGGAACGCCGAATAAAGAGTGGAGGAATGTGGGTTTCCGCTTGAATAGCAGGGATAGGAGAAGATTTCTGAGCTCCAAGACAGAGGCGGAGGCAAGTATTTTGGACGTGATCGAGCTTGGAGAGCAAAGACCTGGAAGAGTTACCATAAATAAAACAGCAATAATCTAGAATAGAACGGATACAGGATTTGTAGAACATGAGCAAAATGCACGGATCACCTCCCCAGTTCGTATGTGAAAGGGACTTAATAAGGTTGAGCCTTTTTAGTGATGACACGTATATATAGTTAATATGCTTGTGGAACGAAAGACGGCTATCCAAAAATACTCCTAAGTAACGGAAATGGTTAGCCAGGGGGATCGGATTACTATTTAAGGAAAGACTAACTAAGTAGGGGTCAAAAGGACGAAGAGTAAAGACAACAGCAGAGGATTTCGTTGGAGAGATAGACAGATGAATATTAGATAAAGCGCTTTCCAAAATCGTTAAGTAATGTTGCAGCTGGGAATTAGCGGTGGAGATACTACGATGGGTGGAGTAAATGAGGATGTCGTCAGCAAAAAAAAGGGAAGAGGAGATTGTTGACAGAGAAGCAGTTTTTATAAGGTAAATGTTAAAAAGGGTTGGACTTAGACAAGAGCCCTGCGGTAGTCCACGAAAGACCAGTCTAGAAATAGGTTCGAGCGGAGAAGAGAGAAAGATAGTCCTAGATTGGAAAAGGCTAATGACAAGAGCAGAGAAGAAGGGTGGAATATTCAAGGAGAGCATGGAATCGAATAGGGTGGGAAGGTGGACATTATCGAAGGCAGCAGAGACATTGACGAAGGAAGCAATGAGGAATTTTTTGTTGATAAAAGATAAATACACATCTGACAAGAAAGTACTGATACAATCGGGAGGGCCGCGTCCAGGGCGAAATCCAAACATATTATTTGGCAATACTTTATTGTGCTCAAGCCACCAAATTAGCCGTCTATTAATTATACTTTCAAACAGCTTTCTGGCACAGGGAGCAAGTGAGATTGGTCGAAGAGAGGAGGAGTTAGGTTTTGGGATCGGGACAACAATGAAAATATTCCAAACAGATGGAGTAGAACCAGACGAGAGAAATGAATTGAATAAATTTAAGAGGAAACGAAGAGCGGAATCAGAGAGACTTTTTAGTACGAGAAAGGGAATTCCGTCTTTACCAGGAGAAGAATTAGAAGAATTACGTAAGGCAGCTTCCAATTCAGTGTAGGTAAAAGGAGTGAGTAGGAAATGAGAGGAGGTGAGGGGAACCGGGATGCGACAGGATTCTTGGAAGCTAGGAACGTAACAAGGAGCTAAGGAATTCATAAATGGAATTAATTTGTCCGGAGACAGGATATGATTTGAAAGATGTTGAGCTGAAGAAGATTTGAAAGTCTTCGCCATTTTCCAAATGTGAGTGAGAGGAGTGGAACGGGAGAAAGCGGAGCAGAAATTTCTCCACGAGTTCTTTTTTGCCGTTTTAAGAGTATACCTAGCTTTGGCATTGGCACTTTTGTGAGCGAGAAAATTGGAGAGATTAGGACAGGAACGGAATGTTCTAAAGGTGGATAAACTTCGATCAAAGGCAACTTTGCACTCTTGGTTCCACCACACAGAGGAAACAAATTTGGACCTTTTATGTGTAGGAAGCTGAGCAGGAGGAGAAGAAAGAGTTAAGGCGTTGGAAATAGATTCCATAAAAAGGTCGTATTGAGAAGATGGATTTAAATGCGAAGGAATTAGAGACAGTGAAGAGTCAACGTAGGAACGAAAGATGGGCCAGTCTATCTTAGAGAGAACCCATCTATGAGATTGAGTAGGATTATTCAGAGTAGAATGAGAAAACTGATTTAAGGAAATGATGATGGGAACATGGTCGCTTCCAAAAGTTCCATCCAGAGTGTTCCATGAGCAGCTAAAACCAAGATTGGGAGATGTAAAAGATAGATCAATGGAACTAGGAGCTAGAGGGTTGCTGACACAGGTGGATGTACCGTCATTAAGGAGAAATAGATCATTTTGAAGAATGACATTTTCTAGGATTGCACCATTATTATTATAGTTAGTGCAACCCCAGAAAGGTGAGTGAGCATTCCAGTCTCCGCCTATAATAAAGGGAGTCGAAAGAGAGTTAATGAAAGTAGGAAACGGAAAATCGCGTAAATCAAAATTAGGAGGGAAATAAGCGGAGATGATGTTAAGTGGGTTACCAGAATCATTAGGAATTGAAACGTGAACCAGATTGGGGAAAGGAGGGTTGGGAGGAAAGGACGGTTGGAAGTTGTTATAAGTAAGAAATACGATGTCATTTCTAATTAGGATAGCTGCGCCTCCATAACCGTCCACGCGGTTAGAACTAATAAGGGAGAATCCCTTGAAATGAAGGTCAGATGAGCTTTTTAGCCATGTTTCAGAAAGCAAAGCAATATTAATATTATGTTGATCTAACAGCCTCTCAAGAGAGGGTTTGTTAGCCCTAAGGCTTCGGCAGTTCCACTGAAGGATTTTAAGTTTCGGAAACATTGTAGGGAACCAAGTTATTGGCCATCAACTTAGGGAATAAAATGGAAGATTGAAGAGAGGAGAGTAAGAAGAGAAGAAAAAACTTAGAAGGCTGAAGCAGTAGTAGAGGAAGATTGGGACAATAGGAAATGAGAAAAGGGAGAAGGTGTTCGCCACAGAATAACGCAACTAGGGAAAGATTTATGGGAAGTGTAGGCAAAGGTGAAAAGATCCACCGCTCGAGTAAATTATAATGAGGCCGGTGTCGCAGAAGAATATTACAATAGACATGCCAGTAGGCATAATATAACAGCACCCATCGCTCAAAGCAATCATTGCATCTGGGACCTTGTATGCTATCAACCAACTTAATTAAAAGAGGCAAGCAACACCAAAGGAACGCTGTGTAAAATTTTAGAAAAGGAACAAGAAGCTTCCATCGCTCAAATAAATCCTTGCGAATGGGTCCTGGTATGCTATCAACCAACCTAGTTAAAGGAGGCAAGCAACACCCAAGGAACGCTAAAAGAAAATTATAAAAGGAAATAAAAATAGAAAGCTCCCATCGCTCAAATAAATCCTTGCAAATGGGTCCTGGTATGCTATCAACCAACCTAGTTAAAGGAGGCAAGCAACACCCAAGGAACGCTAAGAGAAAATTACAAAAGGAAATAAAAATAGAAAGCTCCCATCGCTCAAATAAATCCTTGCAAATGGGTCCTGGTATGCTATCAACCAACCTAGTTAAAGGAGGCAAGCAACACCGAAGGAACGCTAGAAAAAAGTTGACAAGAAAGACGTAGGGTAAAAAATATAACTTATTATGTGTGAACAGCCGAGAAAGCGGCAAGCGATGAGGCGCACTATGAAAAATTGCGTTGAGACTGAGGTGAATGAAGAAATCAATAGCATCATTTAAGAGGATAAAAATAGAAACAGAAAGACAAAAGGAGGAGCAAACCGTATAATGGACTGGAAGAAGTGGAAGTACTTCTGCTTCAATATCTATGATTGTAAAATCTGACATAAAGCCTCTAATTTATCTTCTAAATTGGGAATGTCCAGTCTGCCAAGGGCGGTTCGTAGTGTAGCAGCTATAGGGTTGAAAGGAGGAGGAGGGGCGGAGTCACTGAAGGAAACATTATTGGCTGCTGGAGCCTTTACATTGTTGACGAGAACAGAGGGAGATACTGTAGGGGGATTGGAGACCTTCGGAGCACTATAACGATAACCTTTAGTGCCAGCATTGAGCGTTAAACTTGAATAATATTTGTTCAAGGGATTAGGAGACGCAGAGTTGGAAAAGTGCCTTTGCGTAGGAAGCCTGATATAGGAGGAAGACGAACTGCTGGAGCCTTTCTGACGTTTCCTCTTAGGGATGGCAGGAGAGGAATTCGCCAAAGCGGGGAAGTTTGAAGAATTTGAAATTTCGGCAAAAGAAAAGGCTGGAGACACTAACTTGGCTTGGCAGATATTTTTTGCCTCGGAATATGAGACATTTTGCAAGCTAATTATTTTTTGAATTTTGACTTGTTCTTTAAAGACTTGACAGTTGGGGTCCAAAGCGGAATGATTCTCTCCACAGTGGACGCAAAGATAGGAAGAAGGCCCACTTTGTTGCGTAACGGTGCATTCCGAAGATGAATGACCACCCGCACACAAAGAACAAATGGTTTTGCTACGACAAGAAGCGCTGAAGTGCCCAAAGCGAAGGCAATTGCGGCACAATTTGGGTCTACGGATCAAAGGCTCAACCTTAACACGATAAGAATCATAGAAGCAGATGTGGGAAGGAAGGAAGGAGCCCTGAAACTTAACTTCTATTACGGGAATAGGAGTAAAGGAATTATCTTTATCGAGGGACCTTTTCTGCAACCTACGAATACTAGAGATGGGTACCTCCGATGAACAATTGGACAATAGTTCGTCAACAGAAATATTGGACGGAACGTCACGGACTACACCAAGTCGAAATAGCAGAGATTGCGGGATGAATGATCGAATTTTTAATTCTTTGTGTAATTCTTCCGAAAGGATGAAATTGTTGGCTTCGATAACAGACGTGAAAATTAATTTTACCAAGTTTTTTCCTGACCTAGAAATGGAGGAGAGACCATTAATTTTTCTACAAAACATTCTGGCCAAAGACATGGGGTGGAGATAGGCAATATTCTTGTCTTCCAGGCTCTCAACAAGAACAACGATCTGGCCTTCGTAGTTGTTTGGAAATACGTTTAAAGAGGAGGTAGCCTTCATTTGATTATCGGTATTAGTAGGGTTAGACGGAATGTTATGTACAGATGAAGTGTCCATGACTGTTTGTTCAACAGTCGGGGACACTGTCTGCGAGTTATTATTAAGAGAAGCAGTGGAAACAGATTTAGAAGAAGACGGTGAAGAATGATTAACAGATGATTTAATTTTATTCGATGATTTTGTTACATCGGAAGCAGTTTTGGTAGTAGAGCGGGAATTAGTCGGGGGAGGCTTACCTCCCCCGTCGGACGCGTCTGGCATTGAATTCAACAACTGAGAGGAAAGTTAACGATTAGCGATATCAGCGATGAAGCTAATACTACTAATAATAATAAAAGTAAAAACTGATAAGAATAATAATACGAATCCGCTTTATCGATAAAATAAAATAGACGAAATTATATACAATAGAGGTAAAATGAACGATCTCACCGATAAAATCAGCAAATATACGAACGCAGCACAGATAAACCACTTTCAATAAAATAACTAGTTAGCTACTTAGTTAATTCACTGTGAAGAAGAATCAAAAATTGGAGGAACAAAAGGCTCAAAAATTTGGTTTCAAGTCAAAGGTATAACAATATTTTAAGTATCTTTTATCTAAATCAATTTTTCAATTTTAGAAGCGCTCGCCCTTTTGATGACGAGAAAAAATCGGAAATATATACAATTTAAAGATGAACGATCGAGAGAAATGCAAAAACCGAAACAGTTTTTCATAATTTTAAAGCAAAACTAGATAGAAAAGGGACATGGCTCGTAAGAAAGAGAATGTTTCAAGGAGATGAACTTCAAAATTTTGTATAATACGCAAATTCTCTTGGAACAGGTACCCGACGAGTACAATATACTATAAGCAATTTTAATATTGAAATCTGGATGAAGTCCACATTTGTGTACAGAAAAAAAGGACGAGACAATTACCCATAGAAGTTCAGTTTTACTTTTCCTTTGTAAGTTAAAATATCTATATACATGCCTACTGTATACATTTCCGGCACGTCTACTGATTTATATTCAAAGTTTGAGTTACCGTTAGTAACTAAAATAAGTTACATACCGTCTTTATTTTCGTTAGTAAAAAGTAATTTCAATTTTGCTAACTGAATAAATCTTTCTGATCTCTTCATCGTAACAACTGGTAAAAATTATGGCTTACTATAACCTCGATGGAACGAACGCTCACTGCACAAATAACTGAGATTTATTGTTTCTGTTGACTTAGTTACGTGCATCTATACACAGTGCGTTACCATCCTGCGAAAACCATCAAAATGATGATGCAATGTGCTTTTGGTGATTGTGCTACGTTGGCATTATTGGTTTTCATCCGATAATGAGTCAGCGGTAGACGAGGACTGAAGGATAAGGCACGTTTCGAAAACCATCATTTACACTGAAGAAATAAAACGTGTGCGCGCGTTTCGTATCGCATGATTTGACTGCGGAACAAAACGTATCGAAATTTTACAAACAATTAGCACGAGCAATGAAAGTTGGCGTTTTGCCTATGACCGAGAAAAGAAGGAAATTGCGATTTCAAAATTCAAAAATCAAAACGATGCTGATCGTTTTTTATTTTGATACCGAAGGAACCGTGCATAAAAAATTCGTGTCTGAGAAAACGAACGTGGATAAGGGCAACTTGCTTTATGGAGAGACAAATTTTTTTATTGCATGACAAGGCACGATCTCACACCGCGACCAATCTGTTCTTAATTCTTGGCCAGAAAATGTTTCCGGTGTTTAACCATCCACCCTATTCGCTAGATCTGAGTCCACCAGATCATTTTCTACTCCCTAAATTAAAATTGGAGTTGAATGGAGCAACCATCACGAAGATCCAAACTGCTGTGACGGCGAAATTGAACAATATTCCAAAGAGTGAGTTCCAGAGCGGAATGTAGAGATTGGAGGAGTGCGTTAACTCATATCGCTATATTAATGAAAAATTTTCTCGCACGACAAAAAAGAAATGCATTGAGGGAAGTGGTGATCTGCAAGTCATCAGCATCATTTTCATTACTATGGTCGATTCGTAGTTTCTTTTAGCTTAATTACGTCACAAAGATTAGTTTCAACTACGATTATTAAGTAGTTGTGATTATTTCTCGACTACTACATTATGTAGTACAACTTACTAGGCATAAGTGTACCACGACTTTGACGGAGATCAGTTAACATATTAACTGATCTTTCATCGCAATGGCCTCTAATCAATGTGCTTTTGTTCGCGACACTGATGCCACTACATGGTCCAACGGTTTGGTGAAGTCGAGCATTCACAAATTGTGTTCGAAATTCGGTATCGATATTGAAAATGATAGAAGAAACCAGATTTTTTGGAACATGCAGTTGGATGAAAAAGTTATCATCACGGAAGAACTATTGGACTGATTGGGCTATTGCTCCGAGAGATATTATAATAAAAGGCACGCAATAACTCATCTATTGAAGAAAAACCCGCATGTGCAATATAACGAAATTTCTGACGAATGAGATCTATGTAAAAAATATTATGTGCTAGACGCTTTGGATTTTGAAGGGTTAATGATGCAAATGCGTACACCTAAAGTTGTCGAACTTCGGGAATTGTTTTCACTGATGAAGATGATTGTAGCGAAATACTGGGAATTCAAAAAAAATTACAAAAAAAAATCTACTGAGTTACTGCGTCAACAGAATAATCAACTTATTGGCTCTGTTAACGAACTAAAATCCTTGGAATTAACTGTGAAACAAGATGGTGATGAAAGAGAACGTCGGGCGGAAGAGGAACGTTGACGTACAGAAGATGAAAGACAGAAGGCCGAGGAAAGAGAACGTCGTGCCGATGAAGGAAGGGAGAAAGCAGAGGAAAGAAATAGATGATTTAGCACTCAAATTGAAAATACTGTTGAAGAGATATTGCCCCCAACGTTGTTCCATTGCCTATTAATCCGGCTAAAAAACATCGTGTTTAGGATTATATTTTACACCTCTAAATGGAGAAAGGTACTTAATGCGACGTCAAAGGGAAGCTTGGAGAGATGCGGAAAAAAGACTGCATAACCGTTCTATGGTTCGTGCCAGAATATGGGAAGATGTATCGCACGCAATCAACGTTGGAAATTCGCTCAAGAGAAGATGCAGACACCTAACTTGGTACGCTCGCGGAAATATTATCCGAGTGCCAGAGGAATATAGAAATGAAATTCGGGAGGATGTGATAACAAGCATGATAAAAGACATTTTAACAAAAGAAAACGTTGCTCATCATCTAGCTAATGATAATGCCAATGTATTACACTGATGTACAATTCCAAAGTATTCTTTTCTTCAGCAAATAAAATAGTTTCCACAACAAGGACATTATGTTTTTTTCCAATAAATGAAAATCGTACTGCAGGTCTGTTCGAATTTTCTGCTGAAATTAATGTGGGAATATTGTAATATTTCTTATTATTTTTTATTTTTTATTCAGGCTTATTGTTTCGTAAAATTAAAAACTGAACGCGATACTCTTTCCAAAATTATGAAAACGGTTCAGAAAAACAATACCCCACCAAAAGCATCTACTACACATGTAGTGTAGATACTGTTTATATGTATATCTTATTTATTTTTCGTTTGTACGTAGTTAGTACAGCAGAATACCACGTTTTAAACTAAATGCTACTTGCATGTAGTGGCAACATCGCTGGAGGTGGAAAAGTGCTACAGATATATTATATAAATATAGTTGGAATCCTATAGGTATCATACAAAGTTGGAGGCACAAACGTACTGTTAATATATCTGTATATTGTATGTAAAAAAAATTAATATTTCTTACCCCTCTCATATAGCCTGTCATTTAACGGGTTCCTCCACCTAAAAGAAGTAAAAAACTTCACTCTACATTGCATATTTCAGGTGGAGGTGTAGACGTCTGTCCCATATATGGAGGTGGAAACGATATAATGATATATATACAGTGATCAAAAAAAGTATGTGAACATCAGTAAAATAAAGAAACTTGTGCATAAAAAGAAGGGAAAAAACGCGTTTTTAATGTAATTTTATTAGAAATATACAAAAGAAAGAGTTCTCAACACATATATTTTAAAAAAAATTACGAAAATGGACTGGAAACCGCGTCACGATTAACTAAAAAAAGAAGTCGAAAATTACATTCAAGATAAGTATGTGAACATGAAAACAAAAACAAAGAAACCGACGAAAAAAATATAAATTAAACTAAATTTACCACAGCCTAGTACTTCGTATGTCCTCCTTTGGCTTGAATCACAGCTGCTAACCTGCGAGGCATCGATGCGACCAGGGAATGAAGGTAATCTCAGGGGGCAGATTCCGCCATTGTTCAATAAGTCGTTGTTTCATTTCGGTTTTGTTTGAAACAGGGCGCTGACGAATTTGTTGATCCAACTTGAACCATAGATTTTCAATCGGATTTAAATCCGGTGACTGGGGAGGCACGTCCAACTTTTTCCGACAATTATAAAATAACCATTCGCGAGTTACATTTGCTGAATGCTTCGGATCATTATCTTGGTAAAAATGGTAAGACCCTAGCAACCCTAATTTCTCAGCACTTTGGTTGAGATTGTTCCTTAAAATATCAACATAGTCTATTGCAGACATATTTCCGTCGATGAAGTGCAATGAGCCGACTCCAGACGCCGCGAAACAGCCCCAGACCATAACATGGACGCCACCATGCTTAACATTTACATTTACATGTTTCGGATGTAACGCGGTATTAGGCTTTCGCCAGACTCTTTGTTTTCCATCGTGACCAAATAAATTAAATTTGGACTCATCGCTAAAAAGTACAGTTTCCCAGAACGTTTCATCCATGGAACTGTACTTTTTAGCAAAGGTGAGGCGTCTTTTCTTATTTATTTTACTAATATAAGGTTTATTGCGAGCCATGCGTGACGTATAACCCGTACTTTTAAAAAAATTACGAATAGTCTGACCAGTAATTTCCTTATGGCATCGTTCAGTGACCTCTCTGCTGATTTCTTCGGCACTTACCTTCGAATTTTTCTCAATTAGGCGGATGATAAAGCGCTCGTCTTGACAAGATAATTTTTCGGGTCGACCTGATCGCGGCTTCTTTTCAATCCTGCCCTCTTCGCAGAAGCACCGGATAATTTTATAAACTGCACCTCTCTTCATATTTAGTTGTTTTTTTTTTATTTTTTTTTTTTATATACAAATTACAACTGGCTAGAAGGCCATCCAGCAATTAGACTGTAACGCGAAAATAACTTGTTAGGGGTTAGCATCTAGCGATGGACCCCACTGAAATTTTAGTAACATAAAACTAGGCCAGATCAAACGGTCGACTACGTTTTAACCTTCGAACATCGAGACTATTATCAAGAAGATTGATCGCCAAAACGTTTGTGTGAGACTCCAAGCGGCCTATGTATCGCTTAGCAGCTCGCTTGATCTCGTCTTTCACATATGGGATATTTAAGTCTTGATGTAGAGTGTGGTTAGATACGTACCAGGGCGGTGAGACTATCAGCCTTATAGCCTTGTTCTGGAACCGTTGTATCTTGTTTATGTGTGTATCCTTTGCACAACCCCACAACATTAAACCGTGTGTCCAAACGGGCTTTATAATTATTTTGTACACTAAGAATTTATTTTCCAATGATAAACTAGAGTACCTGCCAAGAAGCCAATTTAATTCTTGCAATCTTATATCTAGATGTTTTCTTTTTTGTGTAATATGCTTTTGCCATGTTAATTTGCGGTCCAAATGAATGCCTAAGTATTTTACATCTTTATCCTGGTTGATAACCACCCCATTTATTTCTAACGGCTGATACGTAAAATTTCGCAACGTGAAATCTACTTGCGTACATTTACTTTCGTTTACTCTAATACGCCAACGACTCAGCCAGTTTTCCACTTCCGATAAAGTTTTTTTCAATTTATTCGAAGTTTCACTATTGTCTTTACCGGTAGCTAATAGTGCTGTATCGTTTGCAAACGTAGCTGTTATCACGCTATTATCAACTGGAAAATCGGCAGAGTAGATTAAGTAAAGCACCGGGCCCAAGACACTTCCTTGTGGCACGCCAGCAGATACAGGATAGATTTCAGAATATTGATTTAGAATTTTAACCTGGCATGTGCGATCTTCAAGGTAGGATTTTAAAAGAAGGTACAAAGGATGCGGCACTATTTTTTTAAGTTTATAAAGCAGACCATGATGCCATACCTTATCAAAGGCTTGTTTGACATCTAGGAACACACCCGTGCATATTTGCTTAGTTTCAAGACTTTCTTGAATAGTATGCACAATTCGGTGTACCTGTTCAATGGTCGAATGTCTTTTTCTGAATCCAAATTGATGTTCAGGAACAATATGTTCCGCATTTAAAATAGGATTCAACCGCTTTAAAATTATTTTAACAAGGAGTTTTGAAAGGATCGGGAGCAAGGAAATAGGTCTATAGGATGAAACCTCATCCGGTGCCTTACCGGGCTTTGGTACAACTACTATTTGCGCCAATTTCCAGGATAATGGAAAATACTGCAGACGAAGAACAGCGTTAAAAATATTTGTGAGCAATAACATACCTTTTTTTGGTAGCTCAGATAACAATTTATTGGTAATTAAATCAAAACCCGGACTTTTTTTATTATTAAGTTTAGTAATTGCGTATTTGATTTCGCTGGGAGACGTTGGCTCAATAGGAGGGCTTAACTGTAAAGGTACACTTAAAAAATCATGTATATCGGTTTCGTCGTTTAATTGTAAATTTGGATTAAAAACATCAGAAAAATATTTGGCAAATTCCTCGACTTTCTCTTCATCAGTTCTAGCCCATGTACCATCGGGTTTGCGAATTGGGGGAAGGGGTTGAATGGGTTTATTTCGGCTTTTGATCACTTTCCAGAGGCTGTAATTTGTCGCCTCCGTGGGTGAAAGTTCCTGCAGGCAGCGTTGGAAAGATTCATTTTTGGTATTTCTAAGTAAAATTTTTAGCTCTTTCGATTTTTTATTTAACAGAGTTTTATAATAGGGATTTTGAGACGATTGCCATTTCCTACGGATGATTCTTTTTTCTTTTACCAGGTCTAGTATATGGCGCGGTATATTATGTGTTTCTTTTATTTTGTTTATATTTGGCGTACATTTCCATGCAATACTCTGTACAGCTTCTGTAAAGTACTGAACCGCTGCATCTACATCTGATTCCGTTTTTAATGATAAATTTAATTTTAGTGTAGAATTTACAGATGCTCGAAAATCTACCCAATTTGTATATTTATTATGTAAGTTTGGAGATTTATCTTGGTTTATTAATCCTGTACTTACAGTTAATATTACAGCACTGTGGTCTGAGCATAAATCAAAATTTGGATCAGCTTTTACGTTCAACATTGAAATTCCATTAGTAACAAAAAAATCTAAAACATCAGGACGTTTGTTTAAGTCAGTAGGCCAATGTGTCGGTACGCCTGTTGCCACACAACCAAAATTTCTATTTAGCATTATTTTGTTTAAAAGTTTTCCCCTGGTGTTAGAAAATCGTGAGCCCCATCTTATGTTTTTGGCGTTCCAGTCACCACCAGAGATGAACCTACAACCCAAAATACTAAAGTATTTGCTTAACATACGTTCATTAAATCTGTGGTTTGGAGGGCAATACACTGCAGAAACTACAATTTTACCATTCAATGTATACGCCATTATATTTGTTGCTTGAATTTCTTTAGTAGATATATTTTGAAGTTCGTAGTGTTTTATTGTACTTTTAATCACTACAGCGCTACCGCCATGTGCCTTATGGTCCGGTCTTGTAGTTACGTAGACATTATAATTTTTAATTCTAAATTGTGTTTTCTCTGTAAAATGAGTTTCCGACAACAATAAAATGTCGATTTGCCCAATTTAGTAATGCGGCAATTTTGTTACCCGGCATGCCTTTTTCATAATTGAAAATCACGAGCTGTCGTTTTTCAAAAGACGTGTCTCCCGATTTACGCGACATTATCGATTACGCACTTTTAAATGTTCGTATTACGCGTTCACTTGCACTATGCAAAATGAAAAGCATTCAGCGATGCCTAGCTTGATGCAACGCGTTGATTCTTGTACGCGCACGGATGATTCATCATCGGGAAAAACCCTTAGCTGATTATTTTCGTTGTTGTGTTCACATACTTATTTTGAACGCAATTTTCGTATTTTTTTTTTTTCGGTTGATCGTGACGGGGTTTCATGTTCATTTTTGTGATTTTTTTTTTAATATTACGTCTCAAGAACTCTTTCTTTTGTATATTTCTAATAAAATTACATTAAAAACGCGTTTTCCCTTCTTTTTATGCACAAGTTTCTTTATTTTACTGATGTTCACATACTTTTTTTGATCACTGTATGTAGATATGAAATTTGTTTTTTTGTTTTCCATTTGTAAACAAGTGAGAAATGTCCGTAGCAAGAAATAAAAAATTAAAAATGTTAAAGACGCCTATCACATCGACTGCTAAATGCCCGTTACGTTTCAGGACTAAAATAAGAACAGAACGTGTAAGCGAATATAGAAAACAACAAAATAGTATTTGATGCTATATTTAAAAAAGATATGTAAATTTTTTTTTGTTGTCTTTTGTTTAGGATGATACTATGTTAAGAAAAGATATGCGCATACATTTTGTTTTCTTTTCTTTTGTTCAATCGTTTAGATTATTCGTAAGTTAAAGAAAAAAAAAAAGAACTATAAAAAGGTTATACAGTGAGTCAAATAAATATTCGGACATCGTTTCGAAAAATAAATTTGCGTGAATAAAAACGAAAATAAAAAACTTTATTGAGAAAATTTCTGCGTAAATTATAAATGAGATCTTCATGAATATATATATAATAAAAAAAATCACAAAAATAAAAAATTAACCAACTTCGGTAAAGAAAACATAACAATCATAAATTTACATGTCAAATTAATATTCGGACATGAGGAAAAACAGAAAGAAAAACATAAAATCCACGTTAATTGAATAAACTAGAAGTGATCAGTATTTAGTACTGAAACCTTTCGCTTTAATTACTGCAGCTAAACGTCGCGGCATCGAGGAAACCAAATTTTTCATAAAGTCAGAGGGAATTTTATTCCACTCTTCAAGTAGCCGTTCTTTTAATTGATTTTTTCTTGAAATGGGACTTTCTCGAATTTTTTTATCCAAATAGTCCCACAGATTCTCAATGGGATTGAGATCTGGAGACTGAGGCGGTGTTTCCAAAACTTTGGGGCAGTTATATAATAACCATTCGCGTGTTTTCCGGGCTTTATGTTTCGGATCGTTGTCTTGGTAAAATTTAAATGAAGTCGAAATTCCTAATTTTTCGGCGCTCTGACGAAGGTTTTTTTTTAAAATCGCAACATACATATCTCCGTTCATATTCCCATCGATGAACACTAATGTACCTACTCCATTCGCCGAAAAACAACCCCATACCATTACATTACCACCTCCTTGCTTCACGGTTACATTCAGATGTTTTCGATCGAATTCTGTATTCGGTTTTCGCCAGACTCGCGGTTTTCCGTCGCCGCCAAAAATATTAAATTTGGATTCGTCTGCGAAAATTACGTCGTTCCAATACGTTTTATCGTGTAATATATAATATTTAGCAAACTGCAGACGTTTCTGTTGATTTGTCTCACCAATGTAAGGTTTACTTCTAACAGTTCGCGAATTGTATCCATATGATTTAATGACTGTACGAACTGTTTCGGCACAAACCTTTTCATTATTGCTTACGTTTAGTCGAGTAGCTAGTGTAGGAGCACTTAATTTTGGATTTTTTTTTATACTTCGAATAATATATCGTTTATCGGTCAACGAAAGCTTTTCAGGTCTTCCTGGTTGACAAATAGATTCGATCCTGTTTTCTTTATTGAAACGCGAAAGAATATCATAAACAGTACTTCTTGGCAGATTTAGTGTTAGCGCGATCTTATCCCCCGACATACCTTTTGAATAGTTGAAAATAACCAATTTCCGCGTCTCCAAAGAAGTATTCTTCGATTTACGACTCATTTTTCACACAATTAAATCAGAACAATTTCAAAATTCAAAAAAACGGTACTGTTACGCGTGGAATGTTGCAAGTTGTAACACGTACAAATGACTAATGTGGTACTGAACGCATATCGCGCGTTACTCGCGTTGTGGGAAAAACCCAGCGTCAGTTTTACCGATAGCATTTACAATGTCCGAATATTAATTTGACCTATCCATTTTTAATTGTTACGTTCTTTTTACCACAGTGGGCTCATTTTTTATTCTTGTGTTTTTGTTTTATTACATTATGTTCACAAAGATCTCATTTATAATTTACGCAAAAATTTGTTCAATGAATTTTTTTATTTTCATTTTTATTGACGTAAATTAATTTTTGAAAAAGATGTCCGAATATTTATTTGACTCACTGTATGTAAAAAGATAAAGAATCGAAAAGATGGACTGCTGCCCCAGTCTAAATTGTCTACCTACCACATCTGTTACTATCATCTAACTGTTCATTCCAGCTGTGTAGGCCCTCCTTTTACGATTTCATTAAATTTATTTAAAAAATTTTTAAGTTTCACGAGAATTGAACTAGGCAGGATGATGAGAAATTTCACTTGTTTTTTGGATTTTGCTTTGAACAACCGTAGAAAATTAGAATATTGAAAAAACGTTTCCTCAATCCGCTAATAGCAGACAAGCCAACATTCAGGCAGGACAACGTCTGCCGGGTCCGCTAGTAATATTATAAAATAATTATTACAGTAACAAAATAACACTAACAGTAATGAAATAATACTTCTAACAGTAGGTAATCTGTTTGTATTAAGGATAGCGGTAAAGAATGGAAATAAACAAATTTTAATTGATATTAAACTTTATAAGATTAAATTCAGATAGAGTAAGTAATGTAATGTTTGTATAATAAATAAATCGAGTTTGAGTGAGAAGTAAATACGGAAATAGAATAATATATAAAATACCGAATTTGCAGTTGATTAATTATAATTAAACCATGAAATATCTCTAAATTAAAGTTAAATTTAACAAGAAATTATAGGTGTTCTCACCACTTATTGAAGTAACGTAATTTATTAAAATTTTTCGTTTATATTTAAAATTTGTAAGCTTATTTATTACAATAACTGGTAGCGAAGATATATGTAGTTTCTTCGGCTTCTTTTATCATTCCAAGGAGAACTTCATGCATACCGAGGGCTATCTTGGATTCCATTTGTTTTATAAGCATGACTTACTTCTGTTTTCAGTATAGCTGGTATTTCTTTGTCGACACCTGTATCTAAACTGTTATCATTATTGGCGTTATTTCCTATTTTTTCATCTTCGTTATCGTACAGTGATTTATAGTAATGATGCACCATGCGCGGTATCTCTCCGACTTATCTCTGACTTCTCTTTGTGCTTCGTTGTATACAGATGTTATCAAGTGTTTTGTTTCTTTTAGATTTCTTTTTAGCACTTTTAACCCTTCATTTTTTTTCTATTATTTTTGTTATTTTAGAATTTTCATATTCGATTATATCTTCTTTAATTATCCTTCTTATTATTTTATTAATTTCGACATGTTCTATAGAATGTCTACCTAATTGATTTATGACATCCCTGCGTCTTTCCATTAGCAGTGTTTACAAAAATACTTATTATTTAAATATATTGCTCTAACTGACTTACCACTAGATCAATTTAAATCGACAGCTTATGTATATCGTAAGAATGTTAAAACGTCAAGTGGAAAAATTTTCGGTGTAAACAGATTATTCGTAAAAAGCTCCGGTAATTATTATAGTTAAATAAAATTATTCAACGGCGTGTTAAAATATTTAACGCGCCATTTGTCCCCTCTAGACACTTTTGGAAAAGTACATATACAGCCAACAGTAGTGCGTCTCTGGTTCCGAGTCTTTGTCTGAAACCAAATTGATTTTGATCTAAGTCCTATTCACCGACACCTCTGATTCTTGCGTGTATTATTTTAATAAATACTTTAATAAGGTGGCTCATTAAACGGATCGTACTTTTAATACTATCTAACAAATTTACGTTTATATCACTTGTAATTAAGGCTACATCTTTTACAGCATCTATTACTATTTTCAGTTCAATTAAAAATTCCGGATATTGTGATTCACAGAAGCGCTATATTCCAATGATTGATACTGATTTACTGTTATTTAATTTAATATTGAAACAGATTCTATTACCAGTTGATAATGTTAAATTAATGTCAGAGATTTCAATGTTACCTTTTATGTATATTAAAATTCCACCTGATCTTTTAAATCTTTTATAGTCTTCTCGAACATAATAAGCTGGGATTTGTTATCATGATATTTCATCTTCGGTCAGCCAAGTTTCCGTCAGAATTAAGATATAATTGTTATTTGATACGCTTAACAATATTTTTTATTTATTTATTTATTTTATTTATTAGCCTCATGATATAACGTTACACAATATATATTGAAGTAAATAAACTATTGTATAATTTAATTTAGCCCTGAAAACGAGCAAAGGCCTCCCTCAACCGAGCTCACTCTAGTCTGTCATAAGCCACCTGATGGTATTGTTTGTGTTTTAACATTTTAGCGAAACCATCTTCCCACCTGTTTTCCGGTCTTCCTCTTTTTCTCTTTGCGTATATCGTCCAATCTGTTATTTTTTTAGTCCATCTTGTGGAATCCATTCTTGCAATATGTCCTGCCCAGTCCCATATTTTCCTTCTTATTGCCCATGTAAAATTGTCTTTAACTTTTAATTTGTTTTTGATTTTTATTTTTGAGTTTATTTTGTCTCTTAATTTAACTCCAATCATAGATCTCTCCAAAGCGTTTTGACATATTTCAATTTTATTCATGATGCTTAACAATATTAATAATTCATTAAAGTGCGCTCTTAAGCTGGAAAATATTTTTTAATTGTAAGGGTTTGAAATACCTTCAATTTAAACTCAACATGAATAATATTGGTTAATTGGTTCTCAAGATATCGTCAAGAAACTCGATTTTACATTTGTAGCGGGCTGAAACTTTCAGAATGATAGTATTTTCCGATGCCTGACACAATGGTATAATTTTTATAACGATTGGTTTGGGGGTATTTTACACTATCTTATACTGCTGTCCTTTGCGTTCAGCATTGTCCAAAGATCACAGATTGGAGCTGCTTTGTCTTCTTTGATACGTTGCTAGCGTGTATTGGCGTCGTCAAATCTGATAAAACGCATAATGTTCCGAAACCTGGAAGTCCCATCGTCGCTCTATAGAGGGGATATGAATTTCCGTGCCGTATATCTCACTTGTATGATCAGTATTTGAATTATTCGCATCAGAGCGAATCAAAATAGCTATGAACGAGTACATTTCTTGCGCAGTAACGGGCTTCCATTCACTTTGTGAATTTCGATGCGCTGCATTGAATTCAGCCTAGACTGACAAGGCTTTCTTATTCGTACGACGAATTACAATATCTATCATATGCACTGTTAATAACTTCTTGAAAGTGTCGTGTATTTTCAGAGTCTCTGTGCTTCTGTAAGGACCACTTTGCTGACACGCTATATTGTGACGTGCAGTTTGTTGTTGAAGAGGCGGCGATTTATTCCATGGTTACGTGTTCATAGCGACCAAAAGAGACCGCGAAGGTAATTCCTGGAAATCTCGATATACTACTACTACAATGAACTGCGATCATATTCTGTTAGGGATCTTTTGTAAATTATGTAATTTCAAAATTCGTTATTATTTACTTTAAACTTGATATTTCTATAACATGTAACTGACCAGGTTCCCACGATGATAAGAAAAAAGTATGTGAAATTAAAAAAAAAAAGAATCTTTCCGGGCGCCAACGTTAATTCTCTTCCGGGGTAACGTAGCCGTTAGCTCACTCGAGCAGAGCTTTAGGCCTTCCTAAGGTCGATGAAAATAGGTCTCCGCGGCGGAGATATCACAAAACGTGTCCAAATCGCGAAAAGCAAAAAAAAAAAAAAATACTCTAATCGAGAAGAATGGTTTATTGAGAACAAAATTGCGCAAGCGTAATGCAATTTTATATAAAATTACAAACCGATCGCAAGATAAGAACAAATATAAAAAGAATGACAGTAAAATTTTTCCTAAACTGGGGTGTAGCAGTATATGAACAGAACCGAAAACGAACGAAGTATGCCTGATGGCCAAAGCAGTTGAGCTCTAACTTTGACCATGAGGAAGCGAGAACTGATCGGCCGAATTCACACAGTGAATCCGAAGACGATCTCATGAAACGGCCATTTTGCCTAAAAAAAAAAATATGTGTGTAAAAAAATTAAACACGCCACCGATTTTTCTAGAACATTTCCAAAAGCGGCTGATCGGCGGGTAAACTGCATCGGTTTTTTCGGGTTCTAAGAAAAAACTTCTCACGCCTCGACGTAGCTCGAATCGCATCTCCGACGCACACAACGTCAGATTGAACAAACCACCCTCATATAATTAACACACACATATGCACGGATCGGCAAATTGGCGCCGTGTGCACATAGGCAATTCTCACGAAATTTGTCGATCTAGCATTACCGTCGGAGAATGCTCAGTTTGCACGCCTCCCGAAGAAACCGGAGAAATAAGCCCGAGAAACTGTCAAAACGCCGAGAAATGTGGAATTTAGAATTTGGAAAAGGAGTAATCATTATCATTTTTTAATTCGGTGCAGTGTGATAAATATCGAAAGTCATGGCGGCCGAATCCGTCACAAACATTAAAGTATACAATATTATAAAAACGTAATTTGATGCAGTATATAATTTTTGTTAATGTAAAATGATAATTGACGAATGGAGGTGTACTCACATCCGGTTTAATTTTTTTAATAAAACGCACCGTTGTCTAAATGCTCGATATAGTTTTAGTTGAAAATAAAATATCGATGATTAAACATGAGTACGCTTCCTAGTCATGTATTATCATTTCTGGCATTAATAGGATAAGCCGTTGCATCATGTACACCAGTTCATTTTTGGTCGTAATTTTAGTTCGTTCGTTTTCGCTGTTATTCATAGTGTGTGAACTAACGCAAGTTACGAATGACAGCGAAAATGGGAGAACTAAAATTACGACTAAAAACGAACACGACGGGGAAAAAAAGCCGAAGTACGGGTAAGCGATCAGATACGGGGCTCCAGTTCATTTTTGGTCGTAATTTTAATTCGTTCATTTTTGCTATTATTCATAGTGTATGAACTAATGAATAACAGCGGAAATGAACGAACTAAAATTACGACCAAAAATGAACATGACGTAATCAAAGCGAAGTAACTTAACTATGATATGAGAAATGGCGCGAAAAATAAAATACCGGAAAGGTAATATGTTAGTAAGGGACATATTTAAAATAGCGGGCGGAAAAATCAAAATACCGTAAAGAAAATATATAAAAAAAAACGAACCGACTATAAATTATGTAAAAAAAGGAGTAAACTAACGTAAAAAGGGAATTGAAAAATAACGTTAAAATATTAAATAAGATTAGATATGAAATATGTTAAATTACATACCTTAATATCCGAGATACATCTCGACGGCGGTGTTATAAAATTCGTGCACTAGCTGAGACAGTGGCACTCGTTGCGTGAAATAAAATTCCGCGATATAGTAGGGGAAGATATCTTCCCTAGTACCATATTTCGGAATTTTGCTCCGGGCTTCACGCTTTAAACGTTCAATGTTGTTGGTGTGAACCCCGGTAACCGGATTAACGTAAGTGACGGAATGGTTTACAGTACGGTGGATATAATTAAGATCATGAGAAAGAGGTGTATACCATCTCCATTCGTCAGATTGGATGATCGAACCGGGACGGATAACACGGCGAATAATCGGAAGCAACGTTTGGGAACTACGGTCAGGAACAAGAGTCATGTAAAAATTGCCGGAGGAAACAGCAATCGCACCAAAAACCCATAATAAACCAGCATCTCGGCGCGAAGAGGAGGTAGACACAAATTTCATTTTGATGAATTTAGCTTCATCAATTTGCACGATACGGTCCTTACCTCCTAAAGGAGCCGAATGTTTCTTGAAATAGTGCATCATAACTTCACGACAGTGGGAGGTCCAGTCGGTCATTGTTGCGCTTGATAATTTCAGTAGGGAAGGTAGATATACACGAGGATTACGGACGTACAAGACTGTAACTACAAACCGCCAAATTGTTAACACAGGTACCCGACAACGCGAAAGCCACGTCCCAGTCTTGGCCGAACTTTTAAATTGGCATTTAACACCGCCGATCCGCTGGCCACACCGAAATTGTAAAGCCGCCTTGTTCAACGTTAGTAGGCTCTGACACGCCGAGCAAACCCTACATAGCAAATCATTCTTTGTAAAAAAAAAATAAAAAAATGCAGCAGAAGTAGATAAGAAGAAATGAAACGTGAAAAAAAAAGAAAAAAAAAATGTTTGAAATAATTGAACCTGAAATACGGAAGAACCCGATGTTTGATCAGGAAATCGATGGCTTGTTCTTCCGTATACGCCATTAAATCGAAATATACAGGTTCACACGGCGCGTCGCACAATACGATTTCGGTGGGCATTATTACAAGGGCAGAAAACGGGAAAAAAAACGAAAGTATATACAAAAAATGCCGGACACCCGCAACAACCGGAAACGACACAGAACAATGACCGGCACAACAGGTTAGTGGGTTACTATTATAATGCAAATTTCGCGGTCAATGACATGCGGTGACAATAAATCACATCTATAGCAGGCGTAGGACGATAATCGAAATGGACAAAATCACATTGTTTTAAAATTTATAGTTAAAATTAACTTATACTTTTTTATTAGCGTAGGATTTTGTAAATATCTCTGAAATAACAAATTAAAATTTTGCAAACTAAAAAAAAAAAATTTTTATTCAGTATGCAATAATTTAATTACAAATGTGTAGTATTTTTTTTTAAAGCGATAGTAAATAATCACATTAATTATTCTAAAATTATGCTTTCATTTGTAAGTTAAATTATTCGCAACTTAAATGATTTGTAAGTTAAATTATTTATATGTATGAAGAATGATTGGCTTTCAGCTTTCAGCTAGCTTCTTAGCCACATTTTTTTCTGAGTTAATTGGTAATATTTTAAAACAAATAAATCTGAAATATTTGAAAAACTCTGAACACTTACCTTCCACAATCTACATCTATATACAATTTTCTCTTTTTCTATATATTTTCAATTTCACAAATAGATATACCTGTATACACACGTTTTGTTATACTAACAATTTACTTAAATAAAATTATACACATTCTCTTACTTTAAATTGTTTCTATTAACTTAGCTTCATCTTTGTCTGTGAAAGCCGAGCTGAACTAAGTTATGACCAAGGGGAAATAGTGCATCCCATGTTATTTACATTATGTAGTAGTGTCCAACCAAACTTTCGGTTCTGGTTTTGGTTTCGGCCTAGTTTTAGCCAAAAAATTGATTTCGGCTGCCATCCAGCTGAAACTATGGCTGAAACCGAAACTGAATTCGAGAGGTTTCGTGCTACGATGAAACATGCTTGGTACATTCAGCTGCGAGCGATGAAATTTCATACTTATCAGATCCACGGCTATACTAAAAAATGTAGATATTTATTCTTACTGGAATTCTAGTCCATTTCTGTGTTTGAGAAAGATTGCGCTGAAATTCTTTTCAAAATGTTGACAAATTATTGTTTCTCACTTATACTCATAATATTAGATTGTTCAATTTTGAATAGTGATAAGTTCTTCATACTTTTTTTTATTTTAGTTAGAAAAATCGTTTATTTTCATATATCCATGTAGTATACTATGTAAATATTTAATATAAAAAATTAACCGTAATTTACATCATCAAAATAAATAAAATAATCAACTTAATATTTATGAGTAAATTGGTAATATTTTAAGGCCAGTAAATTTGAAAAAACATTTCAAAAATGTTGAAATATTTTAAGAACAGCAAATTTGGATTATTTTCAACAAAATTATTATTTATTTAATTTTCAATGAAATATGAACTAAATTGAGACGAACTAAAATGTAGCGATGACGTGCGTATCACTATGAACTGTAAAGACTGAAAATGAACTGGAGGCCCGTATCTGAAAGTTTACCAAAATGCGAAAGTAGGTAATGCGGATTAGAGAACTGCACGAATACACGAATTCGAATACTCGAATATATTCGAAGAAATTCGATTACTTTATTCGAACTGATCATATATAACTCGAATACGAATACGTCGAATACTGATAAGGAACCGAGTACGAATACGTATTCGTAACCGACTATTGTATACGGTAACCGAGTATACTCGATTACTATTCGCTTTAAAGTGTGTTGGTTTGCACTAGTGCACGAATACGTAAAAAGTAATCGGAAGAATAACCACCGAGTATACGACTAAACGCAGTCGGCTTCGTTGCGCGCTTAAACGGGGAAACCTCAACCATGTTCGTAGCGGCTGGCTACTCGTTCGCTACTTTCGGACGAATATTACTCATAATCACGAAGTAAATGCCATCGGCGATGCATTGTCGCAACGATATCATCTTTTCCATCATTCAGTCGTATACTCGGCGATTATTCTTCCGATTTCTTTTTACTTATTCGGGCAGTCCTCTAGTTTTTACCTAAAATGAAATGCGCATTTTTTAGCATAATTATTGAAAAAAGTTCACAATCGCTGAAAAAGGTCACAGCTTATAAAAAATTAAACTGAAGGATAAAAAGCTTGTGAAAATTAAATTTAAAGGGGAAAAAATCACAGCGTATAAAAATTAAATAAAAGGAACAAAAGCATAACTTATAAAAATTTAATTAAATGAAGAAGGTCACAAATTCCTAAAGCAAAATTTAAATGAATCCATCAAAAACAACAAGAAAAAGAAAAAAAATAATAGGAACAAAAAAATTAACATGAAAAAGTTATTTTTTTATATATAAATCATGTAAAAAAAGCAGGGCGTCAACGTTTTCAGATAAAAGCCTCGTGCGTCTTTGTTCCATCAAACGACCAGCTGTACTGAATACACGCTCGCTGGCTGCGCTGGAGGCTGGAGGCTGGAATGGCGAACAATTTTTTGGCTAATTTTGATAATTTTGGAAATTTTTTCTCGTTTTCTTTCCAGAAATTTAAAATTGCAACGTCATCGCTTTCATTTAATTTTCGGTAACGTTTCACTTCATCGGTGTTATATTTTTTTTCATTTCGAAATTCCGCGAATCCTTCTGCTTTTTTCTCGGTAGTGTCAGTAGAACTGGAGTCGCTTGATGCTTTTGTTACATCTTTGGTGCTTTCTTTGCATTCATCCACGAAATCGTTCACAAATCTCAATACGTTTTTTTTTTTTTTTTGCTCTTTTTGCAACCAAGTTAAGCGATTAAACTGTGGATATAAAAATGATGCTGCACTGTGCACAAGATATTCGTTCAAACAAATCGCATACGGAGTTGTGCGCTTTTCTAGCGATTTCATTCAGTTCTTTGTAAATTTCGTTTTCCGTGAATCTCATAATATGGTCCTTCAATTTCTTTATGACGAAAGAGACGTAGCCGAACATCGGGGTTTTTTCAGTTTCAAATTTCAACGTAGCTGTTTTAAATCCCTTCAAAAATTCGATGACATTATCCAGTAGTTCTGTATCGATACTATCGACGGAAGATTCATATCTGGTGTTTTTGTATAATGTTCGTATTTCGGACAAGTTTTCATTAACTGATATCAGCATATTTATGGTTGAACACCAGCGCGTATCACATTCTTGATGTAAGGTTTTATTTAATTTTTTTACATCGCCGGACTTTTTCATATAACGGACTCTACTAATTCTTTACATACATTATTAATTAGGGAATACAGAGGAAACGCATGGCCATGTTCCTTCAAAAAACTATCTTCGAATACATTTTTCAATACACATTGTTTATTAAATGAGCCGTACAGTTGAATCTTTGGCAATTTAATTTTTGAAGCGCGCAAAGAATATTAGAGCCGCCGTCGGTGCTGACAAAAATAATTTTCTTCAAATTATCCTTGCCAATTCCGTATTCCTCAAATTTTGTTGATAACATTTTTGCGATATTATCATCCCCTGTTTTTCTTTCGTCGACGTCGAATGCCATCGTAAATAATACATGACTGAAATGTTAAAACATTTTTATTCAGTATATTTCGTAAAAGTAAGGAAATTTAATATTATATTTCTTGATGAATTTTTGAATGTTTCAGAAAAAAAATTTAGTTACACTCTCTGCTGGCCTCTTTCTTGGTTGAAATTCAAACATTTTAAGAAAATTACTTCATTTTTTGCATTTCTTGTCTAAAAATTGTTTTTTGAAAGTTCGCAATCTTTACACCTTTAAAATAATGTTTTATTTATGGAAAGTTTTCAAAATTTTTTATTCAAAAAAATGAATGATTTAGTTTTTTATTATAATTTTTTTTTTGAAAACGCCCTAAATTTAAAAAAACAATTAAATTTTTTAATGTTCTTTATAATGTCGAGGTTTGTTTTGAGAAATTTCAAATTTTAAAAAAAATATTTTTTTCAATTTTTTTGGAAATCGGTTTTTTTAACTTGTAAAAAACAATAGGCACCTTTTTCAGCTTCAGATTTATCAAAAGTAAATTAATTATTAGTACTTATTTTTTATTTTAATTATTAAATACGTGTAGTGTAACAGTTACCTTTTCATTTCCCAAATGTCATTAATACAATGAATGGTTAATGTCAGATAGGATGTCTGACGGTATTCTTCTGTCCATACATCAGTAGTAGAGCGGCACATATACCTGATTTTAACAAAGTCTCATTTAATTGAAGGCAATTTTTTTAAAATTACTTTGTCAAAAAGAATAAAAATATGTATAAAACTTTTAACTTACCATCACGTATTAGCGGTATTAATATGTGCAACAATTTCATCCGTTCTTCTTCTGCGGTAATGAAAGTTCTTCTCGAAATGGTAGTCGCATGAGGCAAAAATTCTTCTAAATTAATATTTGACCCAAATTTTTCTCCCACTTCTAATAAAAATTTCGCTAGAGCTTTGAACCCATTTCCATTGACAACATTGAAGGACCTTAAATCTGCAGCGCAAAAATTGACCATTTTTTTAGCGCATTCATTTCTCCAACTTTCGTCAACTGGTTTCAATTTTTTACTAGCAGAATCCGTATTTTCCCGTTGCATTAATTTCACACATTTATGTTTCAAAATATTTGATGTTGTCGAATTGGTTGGATATTTTAAAATTTCAGCGCATTTTTTACAATGTAAAAAAGGAACAGTTTCATTCTGATCATTTCTGATTTTTTGTAAGCATGACTAAATAGCACTTTTTCCTAAAAAAATTTCGGTTGTAAAAACACCACTTTTTATTTTTTCCGCGATGGTAATGACCTCATTTTGTCCCCACTCATTTTTAAAAATCACTTCACAAGTTTACAAGTTCACATTCACAATACGGTAAATAGAAACTTAAAGGACATCATTGTTCGTCGAGTCGACGCGACGACATGGACATAGGAATGTGATTCATTCGGGAAATGCCCAGATTTCTTAACGTCAGTAACTACTTTATCTTTATACCTTGCTTATCTCATTTAATGCGATAAAGCGATTTTTTCTTGAATAATTTGTAATTGTGTTTCTCATTTAATAAAAACAAATTGCAAATTGTATCCCAAATCCCAATATTCGAACATTCGAATATAATTCAATTACACTCGTACTCGTATTCGAAAAAGTATTTGTAAAAGTATTCCGAAAAGTATTCGAATATTCGTTATATTTGAATTCGAAAGTTATCCGAAACAAGACGAATACTTCGAATATGTATTCGATGTATTCGAAAATGCTTTCGATTACAAAAGTAATCAAGTATATTCGAGTATCAAATATATTCGTGCAGTTCTCTAAATTGCGGATACGGTAGAGGAGTAAAAAAAAGATAGAAATGATAAAAAAAAATAAATAAAAAATAAATTTGGCGCAATTAATTTAACCTGAAATATGGAAGAACTCGATGTCGAATGTAAAATTCGACAATTTCTTCTTCCGTAAACCGTTATTAACCCTCCGTTAGGCGCGTGATTTTTCCTTACGAGTTTAGTCGCGTGGTCTACGATTGTAGACCATTCATATTTTACATAATATAATATATAAAATGACTTCGAAACAGTCAGTAAAGTTTTGTACTAAATTGTATTTAGTTGTATCAAATAGATAGATCACTAATTATATTGACATTTATGTAGAAGGAGGAAAATGGATAACACACCACCCTGAATGTTTGTCTAATTTTACAAGAATCATTTTAATATACTTAATAAATAAAAAAGTGAACTAATGTATACAATCAAAAGGGTCTATACTAAATTATTTATTTCACACAAGATAAATTACAGGATAATATAGTTCATTAGTCATCTAAACATGTTGTACAAATATCATTCATATGGTCTTTGCAGGCATATCTTCTGCACTTAATGCAACACTTTCTTGTAGATTTATTATTTTTTCTAGGACAAATATAACATCGTCCAACATAATTTATTGGTCTGTCGATGGATGGAGGTTGAACTTCTGAATTATTTAGTAGAACACGCGCTCTACGCTTAATTTCCACTGGCAGTTGTGATATTGTTGAGCGGAATTCAATTTGTGGTTGAATAAGTTCCCATGCACACTTCTCTAGGAAGTCGTTTCGAAGTATTTTGTGTTCGGGATTGTTTGCTTTGTACACACAAAGTGCATTGATACTCGAAATATTTAAAAGATTGTAAAATATTAGGCCAACGGGATGTGTTTCTGGCGACGTCATAATTTTTGCACAGCTGGTCTACTAAATCAACACCAATTTTTGTTTTGTTATAATCTGTTATAATTACTGGTTTCCTTACGTTTCCTGTTTCCTCGTCAATTTCATCATCATGATGCATGGATGATATTAGTATTACAGATTTATTTTTTTTGGGATAGTATGAAACCATTGTACAATTTTCTTGAAAACCAAAAAGTGATGAATATATTTCTTTATTCTTATTTGGCAGAAACTCTAAGGGTGTCTCCTTTTTATTTTTTCGCAAGGTTCCAAGATAAGTTAGTTTTTTCGTACGAAACAAATTTTTTAGGAGTGGTATACTGCTAAACCAATTATTTGCTGTTATGTTGCGAT
Source organism: Icerya purchasi (assembly GCA_039619475.1). NCBI lineage: Eukaryota > Metazoa > Arthropoda > Insecta > Hemiptera > Monophlebidae > Icerya > Icerya purchasi. The sequence goes on from CM077115.1 coordinate 94,028,725, forward strand.
TAGAACCAGCGACTGGGTGTACCAAACGGAGAACAATATCTTCCGCTGAATTACTGAGCTTATATGGACCCTCTGGTTGAACACTTATATATGTTTCTAAGTTAAAAGTATACAAAGTTTTGGCATCTACTAATGCGAACGTTTTGATACCATACTTTGCAGGCTTAGATGGTATATATTGTTTGAAGCCACAACGTCCTCTAAATGACAACAATTGCTCATCAACAGTCAAAAACTCACTGGCAATAAAATTATCTTGAAAATTTTTTAAAACATTTTCGAATAATTCCCTAATAGGCGCTAATTTGTCAATTTCTCTTCTCGCAATTCTTGTCTCCATATCATCAAATCTAAAACATCTTATAAGAAAACGAAATCTCTTTTCGCTCATTGCTAGATAGCACAATTCTACTCCACTTCCTCTGGAATTATCCCAAATTTTATGCGCGTTTTTTCTGGAGCTTCCAAATGTTCCAATCAAAAACAAAATTCCTATAAAAGCATTAATTTCTCTCTCATTAGTAGATCTCACATCTCTGTCCCTTTGGAATTTATTTCGAATATTTTCAATATATATATTTGTGGACGAAGTAATAATTTTAATAATTTCATCACTTACAAATAACTTCAAACATTCAATTTCAGTAATAGAATTTCGTGCATTACCTTTTGTAGCGGGTAGAAGTTTTATAATATTACGTGAACGGACACGAACTTGTCTTTTAGGTGCATCCTTCCTCCATTTTGTTGTTTTGTCTTTCCCGACATAAAAACTTCCAGATAGGTTTTCAATGGGTTCTTCTTCATCTGACGATGCATCTTGCTCTGATTCTGTTTCGTGATCACTTTTTTCGGTTAAACTTTCCTCGCCTTCATCTTCAACATCAATCAGACTATCGTTGTTACTAGAATCATCTTCAAATAACCATTTCTTCCAAACCTCAGAATCGCTGCTAACCTCTGTACGTCTTTTTTTTGTTTCAGACATATTATCTTATTTAAAGTATACACTAAAATATTTTTAAATACAAGAACAATAAAACAAAATGTAAAGCGAATAAATATAAACTTGAAAAAAGTCAGATAAACAAATTAAAAGAACAGCGGAATTGCGAAAAAAAAATCACGTAATTAGGCGCGTGGTCTACTATTGTAGACCAGCAGTATTTATGTACTTAAATCTTTCGCAGATAGAGGCATATACGACAAAAACCATACTGATGATAAAGTTTGAAGTGTTATTGACAGCTACTGAATGGTACACCTGCGTGAGTAGAAGATGTATTGAATTACAGCACTTTAAAAATGTGTGGTCTACGATTGTAGACCACGCGCCTAACGGAGGGTTAAACGATAATACGAGGGTTCACAAGGCGCTTCGCACAATACGATTTCGTTTGGCATTTACACTGATAAAGAACACAATTAAAAAAAAAATAAAACCGGAAAACTCACCTAACCCCAATACTAGAACACCAGCGCAACAGGTTATAGGACTATTGTAATGCAAATGAGCGACCGGTGACATGTGATGACAATAAATCATGCCATCTACAGCAGGCCATGGGTACAATAATTGTAACAGACAAAATCACATTGTTTTAAAATTTATAATTATAATTAAAACTGAAATAACATTTTTGTAAATATCTTTGAAATAGTAAATTCAAATTTTTAAAACAAAAAAATAATTTTTTCATTAGTATTTTTTAAAATTGATAGCAAATAATCACATTAACTATTCTAAAATTATGTCTTCACTTGTAAGTTAAATTATTCCTAACTTCAATTATTTGTAAGTTAAATTATAATTTATATGTAGAATGAGTGGCTGTCAGCTTTTAGCTTTTGGCTATATGAAGAATGAATGGCTGTTGGCTTTTAGCTTTTGGATTTTTAGCCATCCATTGTTTTGAGTAAATTTGTAATATTTCAAACACTTTAAAATATTTGAAGGCCAATAAATTGGGAAAAATATTTAATTTCAAGACTAATAAATTGTGAAAAATATTTCAAAAATTTTGAACTATTTTAACAACAATTAATTTGAATTATTCTTAAAAAAGTTAATTTTTTTATTTAAGTTTTAATAGAATATGAAATATTTTGATATGAACTAAAAGTTAGGATGTCATGTGTATCAATGTGAACTATAAAGGGATAGAATGAAACTGGTGTACATCTTATAAAGATTTACCAATAATAGTAATAAAAATGTTTGAACACGGTCGTCCAAGTCGAATATAATAGTAATAATAATAAAAAAAAAAAGGATGGTCGCCACGAACACCATTATCGGTGGGTCCCTACGAACACGACACCTTATTCCATACAATTTTGTCTGTCTATCCGAGCGTTTTCTAAGCTACCTGCTCGTGCTGCAATTGTCGTTTGAACATTTACCTCACTTTCACTGCTTTCAGTTTCTCCCTTTTGATCAGTATTCTCGTCTTCTTCGGCAGATTCATTGCTATTAGAAGCGGGATGCTCGTTCAAAACTTCATCTGGTAACCAGTCATCGTCTTCACTGTTATAGATTGTGCATCGAATCTATGTTACTTTCTCCTAATATCGTTTTCTTTCTGTGCGGTATTCAACCTGAGATTTAATTCTTGCTTTACTAACTTGTTCAATAAAATCAGAGGATGAAATCGAAATTTATAAATAAAACTATAAAAAATTACCTCACAAATTCTGCTCTCGATAGTTGTTCCATAGCTTCGAAGTTTTGGACTTTTCGGTATCCAATTAAATTTTATTTATTTATTAGTAACAAGAATTACATCTTCACTTATAGAACTTCAAAATACTACTGTTTAGCTCTTGAAATTCAAGCTTACGCGACGCACGCATTCAGTCTGCCAGTGTTGCCAAGTGCCAATCGCATTCTCTTCTTCTTGTACACGCTTCTCCATTACTGAAGATTAACGATCCACCTGGCAGTCTGTTCCCTCAATATGGCCTCTCAAAATAGATCCACCGTCCTGCTTCCAAGTTATCTTCGCAAGTCCTTTATCCATGAATTATAATATGGTCTTCCTACTGATCTTTTTCCATCAATTTTTCTTTCTACAATAATCCGTAATAATTCGTACTTATCTCCACGCGTCACGTGTCCAAAATATAGCACTTTGCTTCTTTTAATAGTTGATAAAAGTTCGACATTCTTTTTCATCTTATGTAGCACTTATTCGTTCTTCACTTTTTATCCACAGTATACGCCAAATTTTTCTATATAAATATATTTCAAACGCCTGAATCTTCTTTTCTGTGCTAGGATCTAGAATCCAGCATTCACATCTGTATAATAATACTGAGAATACGTAACGGCACAACATTCTCATTTGAGTGTTCATAGCTAAGCTTGATCTTGTAAACAAATTTTTTATTTCGAAAAAGACACATCTAGCTTGCTTGATCCTTCTGCGGATTTCTTCCTTATTACTGATACAATCGTTTAATAATGTGCCCAAATATCTGATCAAGCTGACTTGTTCAATTTCATTGCTGTCAATTACCAATTGCAAATTGTTTTCGCATTGTCTTCGTGTTTTCGTATTATTAACAGATAACCCGTAATCGTGGCTGTATTTGACTGATTTATCCACCATATGCTGTGTAACTCTACTTGACTTGCTTGCTATTATTACGGTATCATCGGCATATCATAAATTATTTGTAATTCTCCCATTTACCTTTATCCCCCCATAATTCTTATATATAGCTTTTTTGATTACATATTGTAAATAATTAGCTTTTGGTCCCTGTTCTTAGGCGACATTTGCGAAAGACCCCTTTCTTCGATGATAAAAAAAAATATAAGAAAATATACAAAAAAAAGTTCCGGGCGTCAACGTTACTTCTTCGGCGTAACGTAGCCGTTAGCGTGCTCCAGTAGAGCTTTAGGCCTTCCTAAGGTTGAAAAAAGAAAAAAAGGTCTCCACGGCGGAGATGTCACGAAAACGTGTCCTTGTAACGAAATAAACGAAAAACTTTTTGTTAGATACCACTAAGACCAAATCCAGTCAAGAGAAGATAAGCAAAAATTTCGAATATAAAAAAAAAAAATTCGAATAAAAAAATTTATATAAGGGTAGTAAAAAAAATTAAGGGTTGAAAACCTAAGATAAGGCCCAAATGGTCCTTAACAAGTGATAAGAAAATAATTGAATGACATGATAGGACGAGTACCATAATAAAATTGCGCACCGTGCGTTTTGTTCGAGCTTCTCGAAATTGACGAAGCCGAAACGTTTTGACGGTGACTGACATAATAATGGATGAACGGAATCGCTTGTCCACCGTGCGTTATGTTCGTACTCCACGACATTAGGGGTGGCGACGCGTTATGACGATGGGGAGCGCAATAAAGAAATTGATGATTGCAAATGAATGATAAGGAGGTTGTGAAACGAAGAGGGCAATGACCTCTCCGCGAATGAACTTGGCGAACCAAGTGACGATGAGAACTGATTTTACGATGCAGGATGGATTACCTGCGATCGAAGTTAAATGATTGAATTGGAAAAATAGCAACAAAATAAATGATTATTAATGATTGTGGGGTTGGGGAGCGTGTACACCAGGTACATCATGAATTTAGATGACCGGTGACAGGTCGGTATAAAGAGAACATGTATGGCTGTATCGCTGTAAAGCTGAAACTTAAGGAATTGACGAAGGAATACACCACTAAGAATGGACAGTTGACCTTCAGGTGATCCAAATATCATCCAATTACTGCGTTCATCGGTAGTTAATTTTAAGAATAAAAAAAAATAATCGACGGAATCCGAGATCGGGAAGGGGATAAACGAACATCGCAAGGATTGACAGATTAAGTTTTCTTTCGATTCGGTGGGTGGTGGCCACCTCGGAAATGGTGCGGAGACCGCCCCGTCATGAAGCCAGCTCGTGATGACTTAACGCATCACGCACAGGTTTTTTAGTGTTTTTGATTGATGAAGGTGTGGCCGAAAATGCGACAGTTGTCGCAAAAGAATCCTGGTTATAAATGAAAGTTGAGAGGAATAAAGAATTGATATATAAATTAGGAGATAAGAAAAAAATATATAGATTCCCGCGAGTACAGTGGCCCTTGGCACGACGAGACACGGGAACACAATGAAAAATTGCATAATGAAATTATTTGCCTACTAGAGAGAAAGACACGGCAGACTAGGCCGGTCTCCCGTTGGATTAAAAAAAAAAAAATTCCCAGACACCCCATGACACAGCGCATGGAGTACGTGCAACTGAGACGCCCCACTTATATTGGTCAAAACCCGGGACGGAGACGCTCAGCCACGTATTATACGCGGAACCCCCCATTATGGCCTACGCAGAGGAACCCTTTATCTATCCCAACGGCACCCCCTGATAAAACATTGCGCGGGAATGTACGAACTGGGCTACCCGTTATCTTTCCGGCAGTGCACCACAGCGACGCCCCACACGGATCCTTTCCCTCCTACCTAGCCTACATAACCTGATGGTGGATTTGACTGGGACCCCCGTTAATAGACACCCCCTGAGTGCGATCACCATCTTATTTCATGGGACGCAATGAATGTCCCCTCGGCGTCACAAACATCCAACATATTTACGGACTATCTGCCTATCATCACGACCGATCGGACCGCACGAGGGACGATCTTGGCTTACCTAGAGGAACCCTCCAAAAAAAAAAAAAAAAAAAAAAAAGGTGGGGCCCCTTACTCAGCACATTATGCTTGCAACGCACATGCCTCTAGATTAGGGAGCCACTTGTGAACCGGGCATCACACTGGTCTTCGGATTCCTTTGGCTCCGGAGCTGCCTTACAAGCCTTCTGCGGCGCTTGTCACGGAATATGACAGGGATATGAAGAATAGAACAGGAACACTCAACAGTATCACAAAAAAAATGTATGATGATAGACAACTGGAATTACACTTCTTTACCAGACCATTGAAACTCGCGGGGAAATTAAAAAGAAATAAAATTTAGAAATTGTAATTTTACCTTTAATTTAAAGGGGCCTGGTGTACACGCTATTCACTTACGCTCCGACCTCCGGAACTTACAAACACGTGTGTGTAAGCCCGGAGAATCGCACAATTACACTCACACACTGTCCCAGTGGCAATATAAACGGAATAAGGGTATTAAATGATCGTGTCTAATAAAAAATTGGTTGCCTGTAAAGTCGGTATACGGGCGAAAGTTTTACGTGACAACGACTTTGAGTGGTAAAATAATTTTAATGTGAATATTCATTCGTATAGTAGGAAGAAGGATGAAATAATAGTAACAATTTAAAACATTTATTTATACAAAGAATTATATTTAAAACATTAATTTATACAAAGAATCTCGCACTGAATTTCATATTAACAAAATTTTATTTTCACCTTTACACATACATACGTATTTATATACAAATATACATACAATAACTTGCAATACATTTGCGTACAATGAAACAGCGTTTACTACAACTTAACTTGTTCCTATCTGAGTGATTTTGTTGAGGATAGGGCGATGTTAGGAGAAATATGAAATGAAAGGAAGTGTTTCTGCTGTAATGTGCCTAGAAAATGTCAAGTCAATGGTTGTTCCTTTTAACGTAGTAGACTTAGACATATCTGATACGCAATCAAGATTAAACGTATCTTTAATGAATTTGAGAAACTTGTCATCAGACTTCACGTTTTGGTTGAAGTCACCGCATAGAAGAATCGGCATATTAGGATCAACTTGCAGGAACGGTGGCACGTACTGGCTGTTATGCACGTATGGAAGAAGTGCCTGGTGTAGCAACATTCCGATGTCTTGTACACTTGATCCTGGATGAATATAAACAGCACCGAGCACAAATTTGAAGGTAGTATCAGCGGTAAAGCAAGTAACTTCAGCCAAGCACAAGTCACCGCAGGTTTTGATAACTCGAGCAGTGTCTGTGACCGCAACATCGATCACTTTTGCTGTTGATATTGATGATAACCTACGATAGATCGCTACTCCACCTGCTGCGTTGATGTCTGAGTTTGTTCGATTATTCTTCCTTGATATGCACTCATAATTCTTGATTGGATGTGGTTCACAAGTGTCGCGCATCCACGTTTCGGTCAGTACTAAATAGTCAGATCTTGGAATCACTGTATCTGTTTCAATGTCTGTGGCATGAGCACTCAAACTTTGACAATTGATGTTCGTCACGATAGTTTGTCCAGCACTGGTAGCATCGTCACAGAATTTGACTGCCTTTTTAGTGGTGGTTTGCAAAGTGTGTCCTTGGAGTCGAATATATTCAGTGCGAATATCTCGTGTAGTTTGTGAGTCGTTTCCTTCGCGCCCATGTTTGAAAATCAAAGGAGAGTCCTTCTCCGTGATGATATGCAATCCGTTGATACTCGTTATGCGGCTCATGGCTACATATACTAATTGTTGTGGTTGCTTGGAGGAGTACTTATACACGATTACATCAAACGTCCCACCTTGTGATTTGTGAATCGTAATGGCACAAGCAGGTACGCAAGGAAATTGTTTGCGTTTGCATTTCACTGTTTTTGTCAATGTGATGTTGACCACTTTTTTGTACACCGGCACCCAATCAACGGACAAAGTGTTTGGTTTGCTGAGTACATGTGGTCGACTTTTGAGTTTTGCACTGGCACCCGTACTTTTGTCTGGAAACTCGAACCAAAGAGTGATAATTTCATCTTTTGTGGGCGGTGACGTCGTGCTGGTCGATGGTCCTGCTTCGGCTGGATCGGCTGGCTGACGTTCGATGTGTCGCAAGACTCCAATAGCGCCGTTTACCAATCCATCTCCTACGTTGATGTTAGACGTTATCATGTAAGGGTATCCCACTGCTAAGGGCAGCATGTAAGGCAATCCGTCTGTCTCTGCAACCGACATCTTGTGAAGTTTTCCTTGCTGTTGGCCCCTCTCAGAATTACTGGAATATCCGAGCATGATATCAGTGGCAATACAGTTGTGTGCGTTGTTAATTGCTTTTCGATTGTATGAATCAACCTCAAAGTTACTGTAAAACAACCGAACAGCGTCAGGTACGTTCTCTTTGCACCAGGACTCTGACTTATGTCTGGATTCTATAAGTTTGATGTTATTGACACTTAGTTGAAGTCCATCTCCAATTTTAGTCAGAATTCTCGAAAACAGCTCGTCAGTTTGTCGTACAACACGGACCAATGGGAAGTAGTTGATGCTTTGCCACAGTATAGGTCCTCCGAGTTGGTTGATTGGCACTGTGTAACACGGAGTAGCGCGTACAGGCGGCAGCTGTCTGAAATCGCCGCATAAGATGATGTGAAGGCCTCCGAAAACTTGGTCGTATATGCCGGTTATCTGTTGCAATCGATAATTGATTTTACCGAGGATAGCTGCACTCAACATGCTGATCTCGTCAATGAAAACTGCTCTCACGCCAACGAACATATTTCTATAGTCTTGCAAGTGTTCAGCTGATAGAAGTCTTGTAACTCGAGAAGTTGTTAGGCGAAATGCTGAGTGAACTGTTGTTCCACCAAGAGGTACAGCTGCTTTACCTGTGCTTGCACAAGCAACGTAGGCGTTGTTGAGTGAGTTGTGGTTCTGAGTGTAACGATTGTACGTTTCCATGAGGGCCTTCAATGTATACGTTTTGCCACATCCTGCTGGTCCGGTGAAGAAGATTTGTAGAGGCTGTAGGAGCTCATCTCCGCAGCCATGTAAACGATGTATAGCCTCAAGAACCACCTCACGTTGTTCAGCATTTGTAGTTCGTAGCAGCTCACAATATTGTTGTTTTGGCATCACGTTGCTCCGTTTTTTTACAACTGACAATCCGTTTTGCGGCACGATTTCATTAACATCATCGTTATTTTCAGCTCCCTCTCCTCCTAACAGCTGTTCTACAAACACTCTTCTTGACTCTGTTTCCGTTGGTTCTGTGGTGTCTGAATTTTGCAAAATCATCATTGCTTCTAGCTCTTGCATCACTTTGTCGATGTCAATATTTTTGTCATAGAGTTTTCTGCGTTCCATGATAGTTTCCTTGTTGTCATTGAATAATTGTATAAATTTATTACAATCGACAATGTCAGCGACTTCGTTGCGAAAGGGCAAGTACAGCAGTACCATCTTACGTTGATAATTGACAGTTTCATCTATGTCGTAGCATCTGTATCGTATGATTCGACCGATCAGACGTTTGCGATATCCTCTCGATGTCGTTCTTTCTCCAGTCGGCGGTTCAGGATCGTCATCTTCATGCACGTTCAAGTCGTCTTCATTGTCAATGAAATCACGAGAGTTAGCATACCACGACGCAAACTCGGCCAAATATACATCTTGCAAAGATGGAGGTCTTTCTTCATACCGCTGAATGATGTTTTTGGTCCACACGTCTGTGCTGTCCTCTGCGATTCCTTCGCGATCCAATTGTTTCCGACGCTTGCGGCAACGTTGTCTCTCTGAGGGCCACACTGTTGGTATGTACACAATTTGACGGCTTGCTTCGCTCATCGGCTGTCGTAACAAATACCATGCTGCTTCTTGCGCCGACATTTCAACTGCATTGAGAAGTTTGACACTCAATGCTTTTAATTGACCAGTGTAATCGCGGTCAGGATGTTCTTCCATCATTTTAGTCAACTCTCGATTCAAGTTACCCATTCCACGAGCTGATTTGTTCACGTATTCCACGACGTACTGTGCGCAGCTGTATTCATCTAAGATAAACTGAATATCGATGTTGGAATTAATTTGACCAGCAAGGTAAGGGTTGAACGTGTTTGTCATAAGTTGATCGAAGTTACGTTTAAACAACAAAGTTGGCCTGCGAAGGGTTGAACGTACTATATCAAGATATGCATCAAATGTCAGACCATGTTCCCTCAGAAAGTCATCCATGCTAGGGTATGTACGTTCGCTGAGACACGTTCGTAGCTCCTTGGATTTTTTTTGGAATGTTGACCGGCGTCCATCAGTCTGAGGCATTGGAACCAAGACTCGAGTAGCAGGCATTGGCCAGTACGGGATCCCAAATCTGCAAGTCGTCTCACCTCGCTTCGTGCAGGTGAAAGTGTGCTTGTGAATTTGATTGGCGTAGATGGTCTCGTTGGGCATATCTTCTTTGGCGACAGAACTCAGCTTCTCCACGAGCTCGATGGTCATTGGCATATTTTCTGACACGGCCTCGTGTGGATCATTATTCAACCACACCAAAATGTGTGCGTGGGGGCTTCCTCGATGCTGGAACTCAATGCGAAAGAAATAATCTTTAACAAAGTACTGGCCAAATGGATTATATGATTGTTTTGCCTTCAGCATATTCATCAATGTACCGACGAGTTTGTGGAAATATATGCAGCACGTAACTGGATCGTCGCTCACTAAGTTGCACCGCTCTGACGTGTTTAGATCTTCAGCAACTTTTCCAGGATACTTGTTACTCAATTTGAGGAGTAAGTTCAGTAATATCATCCAGCGTACTTCGTTTGCACTTAAAGTGAGAAATATGGTCGGTTTACCTAGTTGACGGAGCATCGCAAACAGATCTCGTTTGCGAGAGGCCCAATACTGGACGGAATTGGGTACTGACTTCATGAAGGCAAGATTTTGAACGACAAATTCTTTAAGAAATTCCGGGTCCTCCAACATGCGTCGAGTTACGTTTTCCGTGGTTGACACATTCCGAAATGTGCTGTAAATGCCATCCACCATGCGGAGACGTAGAATCTTCATAGCAACGTACAAGACTTTTTGAGGCGTGGCTCCGCGTCTGTCACTTCGTCGTAATTCACTGGTTGCCATCATGTAAGGTGTCACTGAAACTCCCATGTGGAAGCGACGAGGCTGGCCGTAGTATATTGCAGGAAATGATAGTTCTTCAGCATGACGGTCGTAATTGATGTTCAGAGGCATGGCCCCATGTCCTGGTGCGATGTCGAGGCAATCCTCTTCGTTCCACAGTAGTGTATGCTGCCTGGAAGCAAGAATTTCTGACTCCGGAGTACACTCGGCGGCGATTGTTTCGATTCGATGAGCCGAGTCATCCTGCAAATCTTCCTCTGGTGGCACGACAGTTTGCAGCCTTGACAAATCTACTTTGATATCATACAAGCGATATAGACTTGAATTTTGAAGTACATCCAACCATTCTTTGATTGTCCTTTTGGACATGTAGCCGCTGATGTAATTTGTTTTGTGTGCGAGATTCCGTTTGATGTTGACATTAATGACGTCGTCCTCATCTAAATGCCGGGGCAAGCATTTTACCATGTCTTCTACGTTGACTGGAACGTTGATCACTTGACCAATAATTCCATAAGAGAAGTCATGCCGCAGACGACGCACTTGCATGAATGGCAGACGTGGTGAGATTAATCGTTCACTAATTGGATCCAGTGGCGGTAAGCCAGGAGGTATTTCTGGATATGAGAAGCCATTCACTTTTGCAAGGGTAGGAAGCTTATGTTTGTTCAGCGAAAATCTACAGGTGTTGCAAATATGCGTATAATCCTCCTCGCGTAGTTGCCTATTTTCCTTAACGAACCAATCCGATATGACCTGTAGTTGTGCAGCAGTGATGATTTTAAGGTCATTCTTGAACCACAAGCGGTCGCAAACAGAGCAAGCGTGGCCAAATTCGTTGTCCAGAAATGTAGTTTTAAACCTCTTTATTGACGACGACCATTTGATATTCCAGGTTGATTGTTCCGGTTGCACTGCTGTGTGAGTCGGTGGAGTACTTATTTGTGAAACAATTTGAGCAGCTCTACGCTGTCTGTAAGCACGTTGTCGCTGAGCGCTGGTCTGGGCAGTAACTGTTCTTTCCACTACCACAGGAGCAGACACTGTGGCTGACTCTAGCGTGCCGGTGTCAAGAGCTGAGTTGGCGAGTCTACGTTGCTTGCATCTACGTTGTCTTTCGGCGACTGCTTTTGCAAAATCTGCTGCCTCTGCAGGAGTTCTTTCCGCGGCCTTACGTTTTCTATACATACTTTGTCGTTGCGCTTTGGCGTTATGGGGTGTGTGTGGCACAGCGAAAGGTATGGCAGACGTTGGTGGCACGATATCATCAGTCTCCATCGGTGTACTGGACGTTGAAGGAATTTGTACATCTGGCTCCATTGTACTAAAATTGAACAAATTAGAAATTATTGTTTCTCATATTTTTTTCTCATATTTTTAAAATGTCTGTCTCTCTCCCTCTTAGGCGGGCTAACCATGCCCGAGTGGAAGGGACGCGTGCCTCTCAGTCGCTCTCATTGTGAGCGCATAACGTGAGCGGAGCGTAACGCAGTTTCTTCAAGTGTCACCCGGCAAACCAATTTATAAGACGTTGTCACGTCAAAAAAAAATGTAAAATGTTTAAGGCGACACTGTACTGATTGCGTAAAACATATCGATCAGCTGTCGAATAAAAAATATTTAAAATGACAGAGAAATTTAAAAAATTAAAAGCATATCTATAAAATGGATAAACACATGTTGATAAAACATGTGACTCAATTAGTCATAAAATACCCTGCAATGATAACATCGAATAATACCATAAAGGAAAATATCTAGAAAAAAAAAAAAAATGAAAAAAATACCAATGTTAATAAACATCGATTCGAAACTGGATCGCAACCCGTATAAAAAACAAAATAATAAACAAAATAACAAGAATGCCGATTATAAGCGACAAACAAAAAAAGAAATATAAAAAGTACAGATGCACCGAATATTCGGTTACTATCCGGTATTCGGCTTATCCGGCCCTTTTTTACTATCCGGCCAGATACCGGATGGTAATGTACTATCCGGCCGGATACCGGATAGTAAACTTGGTAGATTTTATAAATGTAATCTAAATAAAGACACAGTTGTAATTGAAGCTTTTTATTATTTTAAACAACTTTAACTTTTTATAACAAATCAATTATTTAAAGTAACTTGGTGATAATACTGATAGTTAAAAAATTTATTTATTTGTAACTAGTGATAGTAATATTAATTAATTTAATATTGGAAATCCACCGAAGGTAAATTATGATGTATAAAAACAAGATTTTCAGCATTTTTAGGAAGCAAACGATTCCTCTTGTTTTCATATATAAGCCCAGCCTCTGAAAACAGTCTCTCACTGTACACACTGCTACATGGGGAAGAGAGATAAATTTGGACAAATTTAACCAAAATCGGAAATTGTTTGGCGTTTGCTGCCCACCATGCGTAAGGGTCACTTTGTCGATCAAGACGAACCATTTTTAAGTAAAAGTCAAGTTCATTGGCTGTAGCACTATTATCAGAGTCTTCAGTTTGATTGTTATCTTTGGCAACTTCATTAAAATAGTCCCAAAATGAATCATGAACACTCATGCCACTGTCTACTCTTTTCTTCAATGGAGGTGAATCGCCTCCACCGCTGGATGCATCCTCTTCACTGCAACTCAGTTTTAGACCCTCCAATAAGAGGCTTTGGCGAGCCTTTTCTGCTTGTATTACCCCAAAAAAGTTGGTCTTGAACCTGGGATCCAATAATGTAGCCAGGAAATACTTTGGATTTTCATCAACATGTTCGAAGCGTTGTTGCAATTGAGTTTTCAGGGACGTTAGAAATTGCAATAAGTTAGGGACTTTGCGTGAAGTTTCTTCCTTTTGAATGTACCTCATCAAAACCGCTACATGCGGTATAACTTCTGAAATGCACGACAAACCTGAGCTCGTGATCTTCGTTATTTCCTCGAATGGTTTGAGGAGAATGATGCATTGCTCCATTAAACTCCATTGCTGAGGAGTCAAGTTGCTGAGTTTATTGTGGTCGGCTATATACAGAGAAACAGCGCGTCTCTGTTCTAGCAGCCGCTCTTGTAAATAGTACGTCGAGTTCCAACGTGTACTGATATCTTGTACCAACTGATGTTCCGGTAACTTTAACTCGTTTTGAATTGCTTTCAGTTTCTCTTGTGCTAATCCCGAATGATTAAAATGAGTTACGATGCGTCTTGCGGCATTCAGCATCTCTACTAAATCAGGTTGAGTTTTAAGTGATTCAGTAATGACCCGCTGGAGAGAGTGAATAAAACACCTAGCTGAATCGTATTCAGCCACTTGAACTCCTTTTACCATATTAGCCCCACTATCATGTACAATAATATGTATTTTATTTAATGGAATATTCCACCGTGCAGCAATAATGTTAAGCTCGTTTGCTATGTTATCTCCGGTGTGAGACCCTGAAAAGGGCTTCATTGCCAAAACGCCATGTTGCAGTTTGAAATCTGGAGATATCCAATGGGCGGTGAAGCTCAGAAAACTTTCATTATTGTGGTCACAAGTCCATATATCTGACGTAATGGAAACAGCTGCAGCGTTTAAAATTTTTTTCATAATTTTCTTGGTAATTCGGTCGTATATGTCCGGTATTATTTTTTCAGTCATATAAGTGCGACTGGGCAAGTTGTACCTCGGCACCGCTTTTTGCATGAGCCTATTAAATCCAACTCGGTCAACAATGGATAGTGGTTCGTTATCAAACGCGATCATTTCGCCAATCAAATAGTGAAATTCCTGCGATTTCGAATCATTTATCCCCCAATATTGTTTTCGCTCAACAGTTTCAGCTAAAGTCAATTGCTTTTGCAAGGATGGTTGAGAGGCCGCGGTACAAGTACTTGCAGTTGAGCTCGTAGAAATAGCAGGTCCAACATATGAGGACGAACCACCATAAATTTCGCTAAACTCATCAGGATGCTTGGCTTTCAAGTGGTTTTTCATGCACGATTACCAGCGGCGTAGCGTGGGTTTCAGCTTAGAAGAGTCATAAATGTAAGAAAAATATAATTGAATTAATGAAACAAATATCTCTACGTCCCAAATACGGATAATCGCTAATTCAAGTTGATTGTATTACAAACTGTTTTAAACTAAATAACTTTGAATTTAAAAAAGCTATTCGAAATAAACGTGGAAGCTATTAACAGAGATGAACCCAAAACAAAGTGTATTGCTTTCATTTAAGAACAAAAATAAAAACAAAAAAAAAAAAAAACTAAAAAACACGTAGGTAACCATTTAACCGACCGATGCGATGTGATATTAAATTACTGACAAAAAAACAACTACTCCTATTATTTTTTCTCCTTTCTTTAAAAATGTTGTGAATAAAATTTTTACACATACTGCATAACAGCATTTTAATTTATCGTAGAACAAAAACGAAACATCCAAGACAGACTTTAAAAGAAGATGAGTTTTTTTTGTTTTCATTTTAGCGTAAAAAAAAAGAGCTGCCAAGCATCACCTTTCTGCTGACTATTCTATACTGTTGTATCCATATAGGCGACGCAGATAAATGAATTGGTCTTTTTTTTCTCAAATCGGTGCATATGAATTCCATATTTCGAATTATTGGTTGTACAAAATAAATTTTTATTCGCCGATATTGCAGTTTGCCGTCGAACTGAATCAACTTGGCTTTTTTAAAGTTTTCAGCTTAAATAAATCAAAATTCATTTCCATTTCGAATTGCCTATTCATATTTGTATTTTTATTATTTCATATTTGTTGTCATATATTTTTACAAAATATTGCGCGGGCGGCGTGGCGGTACGCGACACGCACCTACGAAACTCAAAATGTAAGTATCACACCACCAGCCGAATATTCGGCGGCCGGATACCGAATATTCGGCTGGTGGTTAGGCCGAATATCCGGTATCCGGTATCCGGTCAAACAACTATTCGTTGCATCATTAATAAAAAGGCTCGCTCGTGATCGTCGACCCTGCGGAACACCCCCGCGCGCACTTGACTCCAGGGTAATAAAACGTAGATAACAGAGAAGCGAAAAGGAATATGAAAAAGAAGCGATGGGACCACCGGCACGACACCGAAATTCTATATATTTTCCGGCGTCACATGTTTTTTTAAAAAAACGTTATTAAACTTGGAAGGAGAGAAATTATTCAAACAAGGAATGGAAAAATGCACGATAAAGAAACAGCAATCGATAAAATTAATAGGATATGAACAACACTGAAAAAAAAAAAAAATTATTATTAGATCGCGATCCCAGACAGAAATCTCAGATGAGTGACTTTAACAAATTACCATACTTCCCGGCACCCTTGGCGGGCGTAGCGTCGCGATGCTTATTATTCTCGGTAGCACAATTGGCTATACCGAAGTTGTATTATTTGTTTTTGGCAAAGCCAAAATCATTTCCACGGGTCTTATCGAGGCTTAAATCCAATGTCGTGGCCGCATACGTTTTATGTTGTCGTCCATTACACTGAAAAACTTGCACGTCAGAATGGGGAATAAAAAAAATATAAAAAACATATAGATCCCGCTAGAGTACCAGGTATCCATTTTCTACTCGACCGGACCCATCGTGTGATGCTATGGACGAAAATTGAAGAAAAATAAGGAGGGAAAGAAGGAGAAATGAAAAAGGGAATAGAAAAAAAGAAAACAAAATCGATGCTTGTAGAAAAGGAAATGATAAGGGATTCCTAAGAAAAATTAAGTGGAACACAAGGAATTGATGACACCTCGCCATGAGTAACTAATCCTAGTATGGTAACTCCAGTTATCAACGTCTACCAACAACTAGAAAATTCGACCAAAGTGGCAAAAGGAGAAATCTGCGGATGAGAGTGTGAATCGGAAGGAAAGCGAAAAGAGGGTAAGGAAAGAGAAAAGAAATTTAAAGTTAAACAACCACGAAGCCAAGAGGCCACGACGACGCCCACAAGGTGGCGGCGACCGACAAAAATAACAAAAAAATAAAATATATGAAATAAAAGGTTATTGCGAAAACCAAGAGAAAACTATAAAAAAAAAATATCGCAATAGTTTCCTTAAACAAAAGAAATAAATGTACGCGACCAAAACCAAAATATGGTCAAAAATAAATCCAGCATACTAAGTTGGATCAAATATAAAAAAATATAAAAGAAATAAAATGGATTACCCTAAACAAAATATATGATAAAAAGAAAAAAGAAAATATGAAATCTATTTACATGTATGCATCCGTCGCTTCGTAGTTCGCCATGCACTCCCACACACCTAATGCAGATACAATAGGTAGCGGATACGAGCGCAAGCACTAATATCCATCGACAGCGTTCATACGGGTAACAAGTTTTTGTTTCATGGCAGGAAAAAAACCGAAAAACAAGCTGCGCTTTGAAGCGTGTTTTACGCCCAGACAAAGTATTAAAAAAAAAGTACATATAAAATATAACATGACATGAACATAATAATGCGTAATTTCGTAAATCGGAAATATAATATATCCTCATTTACACCTCACATAAACGCGAGAGGTTATAGACCAGAGTGGTAAGTATTAATGTAGAGGTAAACAAAAACAAAACAAGTTTTTTAAACGGGAAAACTGCAAAAACCGAAATCCGAAGCCTTTCGTCCAAATGAAAATATAAAAAAAAAATGAAAATAAAATAATTTGGAATAAAATTTTAAGCGTGTACAACACAAAAGTCGATCTTTTTCTCGCGCATCGTATACCTTCTGCCTTATCAACACCAAATGTATACATAAACAAAGCTCTCTGGGCATTCGGCAGCGAACTCACAATTAATCCTTACATTCAAAATAAACACGGCCTCAGAGCACTCCAGGTCGGCAAAACATCGAAAAAAGAAAAAAAGAAATAAAAGTTCTGTCAAGTTGGTCGCAGATCGATGATATTGCGTAAAACTACATCGCGTTCATCGGAATCATTCTTCAGCATGTAAGCATTCTGATGCCTTCGCTCTATGATCTCATAAGGTCCGATGTACAAAAGTTCCAATTTCTTCATCAGCTTCTTTGATTTGCACGATAACACATGATTTCTGATATAAACTCTTTCACCGACCTGGTATTCTCGTAAGTTCGCCGTTTCGTCATGCTTGGCACGACGCTGATAGTTGTAATCATCAATTCTCTTTTTTACCGATTCTATTATTTGTTCACGAGTTTCGCTGTCGTTTGATACCGGAAAAGACACCACCTCAGACACCGGATCGCGCGCGACGCCGTCCAAAATTATCTCGCTCGGCACGCCACCAGTCACAGGACTAGGTAAACTATTCATACACGCCTCGATCCCTTTGATGTGTCTCAGCCAATCGGTATGACGTCGATGGCACAAACTTCTGATCATCTTTCCAAGCTCTAAATTTACCCGCTCTGTCGAATTGTTCTTCGGACAATACGCAGCAATATGCCGCACCCCTATACCTTGCTCTTCAAAATACGCACTCCAACGCTGACTTCTAAAAACAGTCTCGTTATCCGAAACAATCGCATTCATCTTTCCGACAGTTCTTATAAAGTCGCTGACTTTTTGCAACAAGCTATTCGAGCACAATTTCTTCATCGGGTATAATCGCACATACTTGGAAAAGACGTCATACATAACAAAAATTTGACACATACCTCTAATGATGGGTAGCGGACCGAAAGCATCGTCAGTGACAATATCAAGGGGACCTTTTGGAGAATACGAAGTGAGAGCGCCAGCCAAAGATTGTGTAAAAGGCTTAGATGTTTTGCACACAACGCACCGACGAATCACGTTATTAACTCATGCGAGGAAAATAGCAAGTTCGATTAATTAGCAGATGCGATCGCCACTGGCCAGGATGTCCAAATTTCGTATGGAACATCCACACAGTTTCTTCTACATGTATACGTGCCGCACGTTCAAATCGAAATTCTGTAAGAACAGCATCCAGCGCGTCAGCCTATCATTTCGCCATTTCGAGGCGTGCAGGAACTTCAGACTCATAGGATCTGTCAAAATTACGACCGGAAAACCCTCGACAATTATACGAACCTTCTTTAAACAAAAAACAACACCTAACAATTCCTTCTCCGTAGTAAAATAATTACGTTCAGCCGCGGACAAAGCGCGACTAACAAACATAACAAGCCGCGGATTTCCTTCTTCATCCAATTGAGATAATGATCTGCCTACCGCTCTATCCGAAGCATCCGAACAAATAATCAATTCCCTTATATAATCTGGCACCTGAAGCCTCACATGTTCCGCAAACGCATCCTTAAATTTTATAAACGCCGCCTCATGCTCTTTTGTCCAAATGAACGGAACCTTGCGCGCAACTAACTCGGAAACCGGTTGAATAATTTCGGCATACGAACAAATAAATTTAACGATAAAAATTGCAAAGGCCCAGAAACGACATCACTTGATCACAGTTAACAGACCGCGGAAAATTCCGAATTTTCTCTACCTTTTCGGGCTGCATAGAAATGCCCGCCGCGGACAACTTATAACCAACGAAATCCACTTCCTTCTTTCCAAAAACCGACTTTTTCAAATTTATTGTCATACCGGCGTCTTTCAATGACCCTAAAACAATCGACAAATGTTCCAAGTGTTCGTCCTCCGATCGAGACAAAATGACCAAATCATCCACATACGCTAAAACAAATTCCGAACATCGCGGCAACAAAACAAAAGCCAACGCTCTCACAAACGCACTCGTACTAATTTTTAAACCAAGCGGGACAACATTAAATTCAAAACACCGACCATCAAAAACAAAAGCAGTATATTTGCAAGAATCCTCTTGAAGTGGGACCTGCATAAAACTCGCGACGAGATCCAGACTGGACAAACATTTAAAATCAGAATACTTATACAAAAGTTCGTCAATCGGTGGAGGCAGATTATTTTCGGCGACAATAATTTTGTTGATGTCCCGCGCATTAAGACACAATCGAACACTACCATCCTTTTTGAAAACAGGCACCAATGGCGACACGTATGGCGAAGAAGAGTGGCTAATGAGACCAAGCCGCATCATACGTTCAACCTCTCTACCGAAAGCTTCTCTACGGCAAAAAGGAATCGGATAATTTCGCATCCGTCGGTAGACTTCATGTTCCCGAACTGTGATTTTATACACGAAGCGGTTCTACAGTCCCGGAGCATCAGAAAAAACAGAATTCTTACGAAGACACAAGCCCAATTCATTTTTAAACGCATCGGAAAGATCAGAACTCGCAACACAACCAGAAAAACAATCATCCAAACTCGAGCCAGATATGAAAAAATTACGAATAACAAAAACCGGACCAGCATCATCAGAATCGTCATCACACACCTCTTAAACTCTTCCACTCCTTCGATGTATCAACAAAACGAACTAACTGACTGCAATTTTCCAAAACCAAAGTAAGAGCCAAATTTTCAAAATCAAGAGACGCACGATACTTTTCCAAAAAATCAACACCTAATATAACCGACACATTTAAACCATTCACAACGACAAAATTACACATGTATTCCACATTCGCTATACACAGAGTGACCAGTACTTGTCATCGCACTGCTTTCTTTGCTTTTCCGCACGCTCCTAAAATTCGAATTTGGTTAGCCGGTCGTATCGGAAAAGAACCCTCACCTTTTATACGCTCAATAACATTCCAGGCCTCTGCGCTCAATGCGGATATCTCGGAGCCCGAGTCGATAATCGCCTTAAAACTCTTTTCTTTGATGGAAATAGAAATATTCGGAATAACACACGGCTTCGTATGAGACAGTTTCTTTTCTTCTCTTAATTCATCAGTATCTTCTTGATATGGCGTAGGATGGCAAAAATTTACGTATTTAATCACGTCCGCGGACAAAATTTTATCTGACTGATTAGGCTGGACGGTCATACCTCCTCAGTCCTGTCGAAAAAACGTACTTACTAATCCGTCCAGCCTCTGGACTCCAACGCGACTCAATCTACAACAGAAGGCTTTACTTTCGTCATACAGCCTTTCATTACACCGAGGTAACGCTTCCGAACCATCCCTATTTACCGCAGCGGGCGGTACAACAAACTCGTCGAGCACCTCAAGCATCCTCAACCTCTCGCCGCACATCGACCTAATCTTCTCGTTGAAAGTCTTGATGTCATTCCAATGTCCTGCTAGCACTTGGCGCTCCATGATCGGGAAAACCGGAACCACTACTACCTTCTCAACACCTCGCAATTCTAATAAGCTCTTGAAATCGTGGCACATTTGCTCCACAGAACGGCGATATTTCAAATCGGTCCCTCCTGCCGTAAGCAACACTCGATTTCGGTTTTATGGACGCCCTTGCCAAGTCTCGGCGAATTTGTTCTATTGTCCGATCCCTGTAACAAAATCCGATGTAATTTCTCGGCGGTAAGTTCATTCCTCTCTGCTCTCGGTGTAATGCCAGCTGGTATAAAGGCCCCTCTCCGATACACTGACTGGTGCCCTTCAATAATGGGAGCGTTCGGATTAAAATTATTTTGATTAGCGCTCCCACCTGATCGATAATTGTCTCCTGGTGCCCTTCCGGTATTATTATTATTATTTCTATTATATGAAGGAGCAACACGCATATTATTCACCTGCCTGCACCAACCACTACACTACCGCTTTCATTCTGATTTTCACGCGTTAAACACCCTTGACGCGAAATCGTCTGTATATTCTCGTAGAGTTCTCTGGCCGTAGCGCTCATCATAACTAACAACAATTTCTGCATCTCCTTCGAATATTTCCGTATCATCAATTGAATAAATTCGGCGTCTCTGATCGGCGGGTCAAGATATTTCACACGATTCATCCATTGCATTAATAAACTTCCGGATTCTGCGATCCTTTACACTTATCCGTCGGGGAATATAACTTTCTTCTGACCTACAATTGGTCCTTTTCACTCCAAATATTCTCGATCATCTCGTTCCTTTCGTTCTCCCACGAATCACATTCTTTCAAAAATATACGAGCCCACTCGACGGCGCGCTTCCATCGATTCTACTTAATAACAATTCCAGTCTTTCTTTTAGTTCTATTACGCCATACGTCCTAATCTTGCTCTCGGTGCTTTCTAAAAATTCTGCAACGCTAATAGGTGGATGTTTTCCTCCGAACCCTCTTACTTCTACGTCTAGGCCAGGGATCCTCATAACTGTACTTGTATGGTTGGCGCGGGCACTCACATTCGCGCATTGCTCTTCAACGATTTTTACACTCTCATACAATTTTTCCTCTATCTCGTCGCTATTTTGTCGGATTTCCTCACGAATTCCTTCTATCGATGATTTTATGTTCTCGTTAATGCGCTTAATGCGAACCTCGTTCGCTTCCGTCTTACTTTGCATCTGCTCCAGTGAAACACCGATTTCATCCCGTACATTTTTTAATTTATGAGTGATATTTTCCTCGACTTTTGAGATTTTGTTATTAACCGTGTTATTGAGTTCTTCTTTCATTTCTATTTTTTGTTTCTTGAATTTTATTTCTAATTTATCTTTCGAAACATCGATTTTTTTATTCAAAACTACGTGATTTTTATTCAATTCTTCAAATTTATTAGTTATTTTGGTATTGTTCTCTTCGAGTTTAGCGTTTATATTTTCGTTATTTTCCTCTAGTTTATTGTTAATTTGTTTTATATTATAATCCAATTTTTCGTTAATATTTGCGTTAATTGTATTTAACTTTTCTTCGAAATTATTAAAATTTTTATTATTATCCTCCGCGCTTTTTTTATTATTTTCTTTCGCTAGACTGAGCATGAATTTATTTAGTTCTTCAATAGCCGATGGAGTTAGGAATGTCTCCGGTTTCACTAGGGCGCGACACGTCTCTTCCTAATTTACCTCTGAACTAGCCTCAGAAATACGATCCAATATCTCATTCTGCATATCCTCTTCACTTTCATCCATATCTTGATAATTTCCCCTAGTCCCCACCACTCTGGCTAAATCCTCGTTCTCCAGTTTGACGCAGGGTAATTAAAAAGAAATAAGAAAATTCGGGCCTACCTATCGGCAATTAAATATTAAAATTTAAATAGAATAACTTCGAAACACGGTTCGAGAAAAAAAATATTTTAAATAATTCGTGACGCGAGAAAAAAAAGAAAAAAAAATAAATTTTAAAATTTTGAATGCGTAAACTGCGAGAAAATAAAACGTATATAAACTATAGCAGGCCGAGGAGAGAATTAAAGTAATATGAAATCTTGTCTGTTTCCACTTGACAGATCCTTCTCCGATGAAACCGCTGCTTCCTTTTTCATATCAGGTAATGTATCTATTCATATACTATTGAGTCCCTGTCTTCGGGCCGCCATTTGTGAAGAATTAGCTTTTGTCCCTATTCTTAGGCGACATTTTTGAAAGACCCTTCTCTTCGATAATAAAAATTTTTTTTTTTTTTTTTTTTTTTTTTTACTACTTCTGCCGATTCGTGCCTAGCCTATTTGGCTATCTGCGAATGGACTCAATGTATTCAGTTGAGTGGAGAATACATCCATTGATGTATTCAGCCCATCACTTATACTAGATCACGGATCCTAGTTCTTTCCAGTCTTCTTGTTATTGCATTGTCCGGAAGGGCAGCTACTAGCTCGTTACTATGTCCACAGAGGCGTAACGCATGACTACGAGCGCGTTGCTTTATAGCCTCATCGACAGTACAGACTCTTAGGTCTCGATGAATAGCCTCATTGGTAACATACCACGGCATTCTGTATATCATCCGTAGCGTTTTATTCTGGAATCGCTGTATCACATTTCTGTTTGACTTCTTTGCACAGCCCCAAATTGGTGCTGCATAAGTCCACGTAGGTTTAAGGATAGCATTGTATATTAAGACCCTATTAGCTAAGGAGAGGTTCGAATGATATCCTATTAGCCAATATAGCGATCTTAATTTAATATCAAGCTTATTCCTTAATTTCTGTACGTGTGTCCTCCAGCTTAAGGTACGGTCTAAGTGAACTCCTAGGTATCTGTCACTATTGCTTCTTGGTATAGTGTTACCACCCAGTGTTAGGTGGAGCTGGTGCTCAGCTCTCTTGGTAAATGATACATGACTACACTTTTCCAGGTTCACTTCGAGTTTCCACGTTTGAGCCCACTGTAGAACCGTATTCGCGCTTTTCTGTAGCTCAGCAACTGCAATATCAGCCCTCTTGTCTTGCGAAATTAGCATTGTGTCATCGGCAAATGTAGCCACTTCAATATTTCCTTCGGTGGGAAGGTCTGCTGCGTAGATATTATACAGAATCGGCCCTAATACACTACCCTGCGGAACGCCAGACGTGATTGGATGCAGCTGAGAGTAGTCATCACTACATTTGACGCGAAATTTTCTGTTCGTTATGTACGACTTGATGAGTTGATAATACTGTATAGGGAATGCTGCTTTAAGTTTATATAGTAATCCTTTATGCCATATTTTGTCGAATGCTTTTGTGAAATCTATAAACAAGGCTTCGGTATATTTTTTGTTCTGAAAATATAAGAAAATATACGAAAAAAAGTTCCGGGCGCCAATGTTAGTTCGGCGTAACGTAGCCGTTAGCGTGCTCCAGTAGAGCTTTAGGCCTTCCTAAGGTCGAAAAAAGAAAAAAAGGTCTCTGCGGCAGAGATTTCACGAAAACCTGTCCTTGTAACGAAATAAACAAAAAAACTTTTTGTTAGAAGTGTAAATCCAATTATATATTTTAAGAAAAATAATATATAAACCGATCGTAAGAAATAGAAAAACGGCAGCGAATATCCAAAAACAGTACAATTTGCCTCAAGCAGCCAAAACAGTGAAAAATGAACGAAAATGCCTCGAACGGCGTGTAGCTGTGAAAAAGATTGAAAATCAATGCCTCCCGGCCAAAGCAGTTGAGATCCAATCGCGACCACGAGGAAGCGAAGACTTGAAATTATAGTAAAAATTGCCTTTAACAGCGTGTGACAATGAAAAATACAAAATGCCTCCCGGCCAAAGCAGTCGAGATTTGCCTGCAACGACGAGCAAACGAGAACTGATCGGCCGAATCCGTCACAATATTCTAAATATAAATTAAACGGTTATGCGTTGGGAGCGACCGTGTTCAGAGTGACCATTTTTAAAGCCGACATCTAAAAGGGACAGGAACTCTGATATACTACTACATTGAACTACGATCATATTCTGTTACGGTTCTCTTATAAGTTATGTCTAATTTCTAAATTCGTTATTATTTGCTTTAAAATCGATATTTCTATATTAACGTTAAACTATACAATATTATAAAAACGTAATTTAATGCAAAATGTATATAATTTTTGTTAATGTAAAATTATAATAGATGAATAGGGATGTACACTCACATTCAGTTTAATTTGTCTAATAAAACGCACTGTTGTGTAAATGTTATATTTTCAGTTAAAAATAAAATATTAATGATTAAACTGACTATAAGTACGCTTCTAATCATGTATTATAGTTTCTAGCAGTTTTAACAACTTGGCCACTCTATGTATATGTAATAATAGTAATAAAAATGTCTGCGGGTCGTTTTGAATACGGCCGTCTAAGTTGAATATAATAATAATAATAAAAAAGATGCGATGGTCGTTCTGAACATCATTATTGGTGGGTCGCTGTGAACACAGTCGCTCTGAACACGACACCAAATTAAACAATACGGGTAAAAGAATTCGTCCCTGTTGCACTCCTTTCTTGATAGCCAATGTATCTGATATTGCATTATTTATTCTAACTAGAGCTGTTTAATTCCAGTATAGCTCTTTAATAATATTTTGCTATCGACGTTAATGAATCTCAAAATTTCAATTATTTCATTTTTTACCATATTAAATGTTTTACAATAGTCTATAAAACAAGCCGAAACGTCCACATTCTTGCCATTATTCCTGAAATATTCTAAAATGGGAAGTAATGGCTCTAAACGATATTGGACAACACGCGTGGTTGGTCGCCAGAGAGTCTTCAATCATGAAACACTATACCTTATGCCGATTCTTCCATGCCACTTTTTTTTAATTGTAAAAGGGGAACTGAGTTGAAACGTCCTACCAGACTATATAGCGAGACGGGCTCGGCAGCTGCGACATATTTTATGACGCTGGCCAAATTAGAAAAGTTAGATGTGCAATAATATTTATGGTGATGATTATACGTTTTAATTTTTCAGGCTTCCTTGAGCAGCGTGCATACTCGGCATTCTCCGACAAAAGACGCTAAGTCGGCCGAAAGTGTGAGAACTGGCATATGTGTACGGCACCAGTGTGGGGATGTGGTTCATAGTGTGTGTAATCAATGTGTGAAGACGGTTCGATTTGCTGGGTTAACCGAGCTACGTCGAAGCGTGAGAAATTATAAGAACCCGAAAAAACGGACAGGCAGGAAAAACACTGCCTTAAATAGTTCAGAATGTTCTAGAAAATTCAGTTGTAAAAATGTAAGAATGCCTGACAAGATTGTTCGAATAGTGATGTTATTATCGGTTATTTTATAAGCAGCGTCAAGTTAGCCCCCCCCCTCCATGACGGAATTTTAAAATCAAATTCAACTAAACGAATTGTGCCCGTTTTGTGCCGAATTGTGCTGATAATAAATTGTTTTGTGCCGCACTCTAACACGTGGTATTAGTAAAAATTGTCCCGGAGGGGGGGGCAACTTGACGATAGCCCCCCCAAAATTTGAGAATTTAAAAAAAGTAATTATGCCATTAGATAGCAATAGTTTTGTGTCGATTTCTGTCGCTAATAAAAATATTTGTGCCCCACTCTGACACACAGTAATAGTAAATAATTGATCCTGGGAGGCTAAATTCACGATAGCCCCCCCCCCCCCCAATTTGAGAATTTAAAAAAGTAATTATGCCATTAGATAGCAATAGTTTTGTGTCGATTTGTGCCGCTAATAACAAATTTTGTGCTCCTTTTAAATGCTATTTGTTTTTAAAAGAAAACAATTTACGTTATGGTAGCAACTGGAGGTAAAATTATTTACTGGTGGAGCTGTTTATATAATTCTTTTTCCAGTTTTTTTTTCTAATTGTTTCAGTGCAGAAGTCTTCGCTTGATCTGTCACGTCGCAATTTTTTTTTCTATCATTCGACAGGTATGATCGTGTACTGGAAAAATCCGTAAAAATTAGCCGGCCGTCACTTGCTACTATATCTGTATAATAATATACATCTTAGGTCGCGTGTATAGGCATGCGTAACTCTGGACACAGTTATATTCTGGGAAATAAATCCGCGGTCGGATATATATGTAATGACATGATTTAATATATCTCATCTTCGAATGACGTCACACAAGGAACAAATGTTACCATTCCAGACACAGTATATCTCTAGTCCGATAGGCGTCAGCTGGGCACGCAACTGTCAAAATCTGCCTTATCATTACCGTTTCACAGAATTAGGTCGTGTTCATAGAATGCACTACTGAGAGGCAATAGCGTCAGTGTGATTTAACATTTTCAAATTGGAGTGAGTAAAGAATAAGAAACGTGTATTTACATAATTACCTAGTTTTTCTTGCTTTTATTTCTTCAATTATTCTCCTTTCCGTTCTAGCTCTCTTTAGCACCTCTTCATTCGACATTTTCTGTACCCAAGATATCTTCAAGGCTCTTCTATATAACCACATTTCGCACGCTTCGAAATATTTGAGTGTTCTTACGGTATATGTCATTGCTTCGACTCCATACATTAGAATCGGATATATATAGCATTTTATGAAGTTCTGTCTTATGCGGAGACTTAGTGATTGGTCCGTTAACAATTTTTTAAACTTCTCAAACGTTGTTTTGGCTTGCCCACATTTTCTTTTAACTTCAATATTTGGATCAAGCTTCTCTGTAATATAACATCCTAGATACTTAAATTGTTTAACTTCTTCGATGTTTTTCCCATTAATCTGAATAGTTGTGTTTCGATGTTGTTTGCGACTGACTACCATAAATTTTGTTTTGTTTCCATTTATCCCTAGTCCATATTTTTTACCTGCTTCATTAACTTCGTTAATAATATTTTGTAACTGTTCACAAGAGTCAGCCAGAAGAACGGTGTCGTCTGCATAGCGGATGTTATTTATGTACTTTCCATTTATCTGAATCCCAGCTCTGAGATTCCATAACGCTTGCTCAAAGATACTGTCTGCATATAGGTTAAACAGGAGCGGTGACAGTATACATCCTTGTCTGACTCCTCTATTTATACGGACGCTTTCTGACATTTTGTTTTCTACTAAAATCTTGGCGCTCTGTTCCCAATACAGTTTCTGGATGATTCTCATATCATATTGATTTATTCCTTTGTTTTTTAAAATTCTTATTAAATGGTCGTGCTTGACTCTGTCAAAAGCCTTCTCGTAATCCAAGAAACATACAAATACATCTTTTTGTTGATCGTAGCATTTCTGTAGAGCTATATTTACTGCTACCAATGCTTCCCTAGTACCGTATCCTTGTCTGAAGCCGAACTGACATTCATCCATATCTCTTTCGCATATATTTCTTATTCTGGCGTGCACTATTCGTAGTAAAATTTTCAGAAGATGACTCATTAAGCTAATCATTCTATAGTTGTTGCAAGTATTAGAGTTTGTTGTCTTTGGTAATGTAATAAATGTTGATTCTAACCACTCTTGTGGTATCTCGCCAGTATTGTAGATTTTATTGTAGATTTCCGTTAATTTTTCAATATTCTCATCATTTAATAATTTAATTATATCTATTGGGATACCATCGGGACCTACTGCTTTTCTTACTTTTGCTTGTTGTATAGCATATTTTACTTCGGACTCTAGTATCTCTAAATGTTCTTCATCGTTCATCTTTTCAGTTGATTGCTCCGTCCTTATATCACTAAATACTTTTTCTATGTATTGTGTCCATACCTTTATTTTATCCTCGGTATCTGTAATTAATGTGCCTTCTTCTGTAAATAACTTTGCGGGTACTTTCTTTTTGTAGATACCGGTAATTTCTTTAACTTTTTTATGCAGATTAAAAGCATCGTGTTTTTTCTCCAGATCTTCCACTTCCTGACAGCGCTCAGACATCCATTTATTCTTCGCTGACCGTATTTTTCCTTTTATATTTCTCTGAATATCTCTGTATATTATTTTATTTCTTTTTTGTTTCCGTCGTTCTTCCATTAATTTTAGGATTTCATCAGTCATCCATGGATTTTTCTTCCTACCAGTGGTTCTTCCCATATTTTGATTACATATTGTAACCATTTGTTCTGTGATTTTCGTAATTCTTCCTTTTATTCCATCTGTTTTTGTTTCTTCATATGCTTTTGTGAATGTTTCGTTTATCTTCATACGCATTTTTTCTTTCGTTTTTTCATCTTGTAGCCTGGTTACATCTATTGCCGGGTTATTATTTGTTCCTCTCTTCTTCATTTTTTTCCAGTGTAGTTCAAACCTTGCCACCACTGGGTTATGATCTGATCCTACATCTGCACCTGGGTACGCTGTTACTCTTTTAATTGCGTTCCTGTATCTTTCATTAATTATAATATAATCGATCTGGTTCCTTATTATTCTATTTTCAGTACTGCTCGGCGACTCCCATGTCACCCTGTCAAGAAAGTATCGGGAATTGTCAATTTAAATCTCCCGGGTAATAGCTAGGCAGATAATTTTTTTTTCCAGGTTGGTACAACTGTTTCGTATTATGATGCCTATTTTTAGCGCGATCTGTCAACCAGTGTGTTTACAGCAGCTGTTAAAATCAGTCGACCTTGAAGTGTTTTGTCGAAGTTTTACAATGAGTGAAAATATTGAACAACGTACTTGTGTTAAATTCTGTGTTTCGAACGAAATTTCTTGTGCCGATACACTGAAAATGTTACAGAAGGCTTTTGGTGAATCTGCTTTATCAAAAACGCGGGTTTACGAGTGGTACAGAGCGTTCAAGGATGGTCGGGAGACGATCGAAGACATGCCTCGCTCTGGACGGCCTTCAACGAGTGTGACCGATGATAACGTCGATAAAATCAAGGAAATCGTTGCTGAAAATTGTCATGTGAGCTTGAGAGAGATGGCTCATGGATTGGGCATGTCACACGAGAGCGTACGTACGATTGTGCACGAAAAATTGGGTATGCAACGCGTTGCGGCTCGGCTTGTTCCGAAAGACCTGAATTTCTTTCAAAAAAAGTACCGAGAACAGGTAGCTGCAGACATGCTGGATCGAGACAATTTGGATCCTACCTTCTTGGAAAAGATAATTACTGGTGACGAGACATGGGTGTACGAGTACGACACGCTTACGAACCAGCAATCGTCCGAATGGCGGCCAATTGGCGCGCCAAAGCCGAAAAAACCTCGCCAAAGCCGATCGAAAGTGAAGATCATGTTGATTGTTTTCTTCGATATTCGAGGCGTGGTACACTATGAATATGTGCCAGCCGGACAGACAGTCACCAAAGAGTTTTACTTAAGTGTTTTGAGACGTTTGAGAGAGGCTATCCGTCGTAAACGTAACGATTTGTGGGTCGACAATTCTTGGATTCTCCATCACGATAATGCGCCGTCTCACAAAGCCATAATTGTGAATGAGTTTTTGGCCAAACACTCGGTAAATATCATCGAACAACCGCCGTATTCACCAGATTTAGCACCCTGCGACTTCTTCCTATTCTCAAAACTCAAATTTCCGCTACGGGGAATGCGCTTCGAATCGATTGATGACATCAAGACGAATGCGACGCGAGAGCTAAAGGCCATCCCGGAAACCGCCTATCAGAAGTGCTTTGCCGAGTGGAAAAAGCGTTGGCATATGTGCATCGCTTCGAATGGATGTTATTTTGAAGGTGACAAAATAAATTTGGATGAAAATTAAAAATTGTTCGTTTTATTTAACAATTCCCGATACTTTCTTGACAGGGTGATAATCTCCTTTTGGGCATTTTGTACCACGTATTGCTTACTACTAAATTGTGATGCTTGCAAAACTCAAATAATCGGTCTCCCCTTTCATTGGGATGTCCCAATCCGAACGGTCCTACCCAATTTTGTCGTCTGCCTTCTCCTATTTCGCATTAAAATCACCCATTATTATCAAAATTTCATTTGGTTTTGTGACTGTCTTAAGCTTTTCTATATGGTTGTATTGCTCCTCCGTCTCTTCATCATATTTCGGATCGGCAGTTGGAAAATACACCTGTATAATATTCATGATGACGTTTCCGAATTTCATTCTAATTAGCATCAGTCTTTCTGAGAATGGTGTAAATCTTATTACGAAGGGGATATATTGTTTACAGATAATCATTCCAACTCCATTTATGTGTTTCAAATTATTATTTCCGGAGTAGTAGAATTTTCCTTCTCTTGTTTTTATTTCTCCATTTCCAGGCCAGTGATGTTCACTTATTCCAAGTATGCCAATTTCCATTCTTTTCATTTCTTCTAACACATTCTCTAATTTTCCCGGTTGATATAAACTTCGGATGTTCCATGTGGCGATTTGTATCTGTTGTTGCGTTTTCCTAGTATTATCCTTAGCAGACGGTGGTATTCTTCGCACCCTGTGCCCCCTAAAGGGCCGCACCGGACTCAGGGCCATTTTCTTGTGATTTTCTGCCATATATGATAACCTGGGAAAATTACAGCGGTGGTTTCCCTCTTGCCTTCCGCCGGATTTTTCTGTAGGGGTTGTCTCCCTTAGCACGAGGGGACCCGGTTATAAGGCGCCGGGTGCTCGCCTACTCGCCCTGAGTTGATATTCATCAACTCGACTGAGGCACATAGTCACGGGCGAGCTTCTGGTAGTCTGCTAGATATATATGCAGAAAAAGCTTAACGGTATTTAAAAGCAGGCGTATTATCGGCATCTACACCTCCTTCCGTTTTCCTACCAGCGTATAATGTGAGTTCTGATTTAGCTTTTCTGATCAATTCTAAGCCCATCGAACAGAAAATTTCCACCCCGCACGACGTGAACGTACAGAACTCACGAGGTTGTTGTTTCGTATCTATGTCAATGGGACTAGCACTACAGACATAGAGTGACTACTTACTAGAGAAGGATGCTCTAGTTACAACAACCTGTGCCTCGCGGGGCAAATAAATTTGCGATTGCTTTATTTTAAGTAAACATTTGAAAGACATCTAAATTTTAAAACGTTTTAAATAATTTTGCGCTGAATTAAAATTAGAATTTCTAGAACAAAATCATGCTTTTCGTAATCTAAGTTAGAATAGAGTTCTGTGTTGCTAACAATGTTACAAATTTATAATGATGCATTATCTAACAAATAATTTTTGAAACACTTTGCATGTTTGCTGTAGTTTATTTAAAATTTGTGAATGTATCTAAATACATTTTTTTTTTTTTTTTTAATTCGTAACTACAGTAAAATTACGTCAAGGAAATTGTAAATATTTGTGTTAAAGTTGAAAATGTGGTTTATACTGAATAAGTTTTTAAACATTTGCGCGACCGCTATATTTTATTTAAAATTCGAAAATGTATGTAAATACACTTTAAAGAATCTTAACTAAAGTAAAATTATGTAAAGAAAATTGTAAAAGATATTTGGTAAATCATGTTTGTAACATACAATGAAGTTTTTAAACACCTGGCATGTTTGCCATATTTTATTTAAAATTTTATGAAAAACCAAACAATTTTGACTAAAAGAAAAAATAGTTTCGGAAATTGGATCATCCCACAAAAAATCTTTATGACACTATAATTGCTATGATGAATCCAGTGAGAAGATGCCAGAATGCGATCGAATGGCTGGAATAGGAGGGTTAAAGATCAAAACGGAGAAATTCGGCGTTCGAGGCTATTTTATTTCAATTTCATTATCTATGCTGTCATATGAGGTATTCCAAAAAATATTAATAAGGTATTTAAGAAATTATGGCAATATATTTATGTACACTTAAGAAATATTTGTATTACTATAAATTTTATTATTTAAAAAAAAAAAAAAACAAAAGGAATGTACAGTGTACAGTCAAGAAAGTTGGGTGATAAGACTAGTCTTTTATAGTAGACAGGGAGGAGACCAGATTCACTAAATAAATGCGTCCATGGCGATGCGGATAGCAGAGTTTACTATAGATTTAAATTTATGCAAATATTTACTAAAATGAAATAAAAAAAACATGTACTATTCTAAAAAACATGAATAAGGAATAAATGGAAATAATAAAAAACTTGAATATAAAAAAAATTAATATATATTTGAAATTTCTATAAAACAAATCAAAAGCACAATAAAAAAAAAAAAACTTTATCCTATATTTTACTAAATACATTTAAAAATAATAATTTCTCTACAGATTTAGGAGACAGTATTGTTCTCCTGTCAAGAGGAACCTACAGCACTTAATTTTTCTTGGGCAATACAACTCAAATAAGGAAAATTGTATTTGTTTTCTTGCCACCAGTTTAAAGTATCTTTTTCATTATCTAGGATTTCTTGTTCTTAATACCTCTGTATTTCAATAAGTGCTCGTGAAGTAGATGTACCCTTACATTTATTTTGGTGGGAAGATACATTTTGCTTCAGATGCCCCCAGATAGACAATTCATCGCCTTCATTTGTACCGATTTCTTGATGGAGTTTTATATTTCGATTTTTTTCATCATGCTCTTTACTGATTATTTCAATAAGCACGTTTTTTTTCCTTCTTCAACACTCGGATTTGTTATAAGATACTTGTAGTGGAAACTTTTTTTATTTTTGATGAACAAAATCGAAGTTGCTTTGTAATTTTTATTATTGTTAAGAGGCTCATTTTTGTTCTCCTTACTGTCAAGATTGCTTTCATTAGCAGTATGTAACAACATTGACATTGTTTTCTGAAATTTATTTATTTCTTCTATTGAATATTGATTACTGTTTATTATGCCCATGAATGTTTCTACTTGATTTTTAACCACTATTAATTCTTTTTCATAATTATCACAGTTTTCTCGAGTTTCCATATTTTCAATTATTGTATTAATTTCATTCATTTTGACGGGAGAAGGTAGTATATTGTTTTCATCCACAACTGCATTATCAGTCAAAAAACAAGCGGTGACGTGTTCAGAGCGACCCATCAATGTTCATAGCGACCCATCAATGTTCATAGCGACCATCGGATTCTTTTCATTATTATTATTATATTCGACTTCGACAACTGTTTTATTACTATTATTATATGCGAACTAGAGCGGCCAAGTTATTTTGCTAAAACTGCTAGAAATTATAAATACATGATTAGAAGCGTACTTATATTCAGTTTAATCATTAATATTTAATTTTTAACTTAACATATCGCATTTACATAATAGCGTGTTTTGCTAGAAAAATTAAACTGGATGTGAGTGTACATCTATATTCATCTATTATAATTTTTAGCAGTTTTAGCAGAACAACTCATTTAAGGTTATACAAGGATTTATTCTGTTTCGTACTTCGTCGATATACTATTACACATTAACAAAACATTATATGCTGCTTAGGCATTTTGCATTAAATTACGTTTTTATAATATTGTATAATTTAATGTTAATATTAATATAGAAATATCAAGTTTAAAGTAAATAATAACTAATTTAGAAATTATGTAAATAACTTAAATTTTGGAATATATTATTAATTTGCCGATCCAATTTAATGTAAGTTTTTCGTCTGCTTATTCCGGGTTGGCCCAATTCTATGGCCTTTAATTCAAATGATGATTCCGTCACAACCTGTTTTAATTTATCAATTAAATAATATATATGTGGAATATTTCTTTCTACCATTGTGTTCAGTTTCGAAATTCCACCCCTCTACCGTATTATTTGTTCTATGTCGCTGATGACTTACGTTCCACATTTCAATAGAAATATTTGAATTATCGAGCCAGTTTTCAACGAAATAGTCGCTAAATAATAATCGTAATTTTTCGTTATCGGCAGAATCAGCCATAATCAAAATCCACGCTTCGTCTATCAAATTCAATGGTAAATAACCTAAAGCAGCACGCTGCCTACAAGCTTTCCCAATTTCACTGTTGTTTTTATACTCTGTTGTCACAAGCCGATGTTCTGAATTTTTCTCCATAAACACTGAGTGAAATGGAAAGCGCACCCAGAAATTCTACTTTGTGGATAGACTTTCTTTACTGCTCCAATTACAGCGAACTCAAAATCCAACTTTATTGTTAGAGGCGACCATACTGGACACCACTCTTTTATTAACTTTAATAAATGTACGTACGTCGATTCCATTTTATCTGGTGATAGAGAAAATAAAACAGGACAAATATTCGTCTCATTCTCTGTGCTTCCAATATCCACATGAATAGTGAACAGCTGGGCAAATTATTTTGGGCAACTTTTAAAAGCACCATCGAAAAAAAAACTCCTTCCTTGCGCTAGTATTTGTCCTATATCTTCGCAACCAAAGACCATAATTCGTTTATTTGGCTCAACTAACTTATCTATTTTCAATAAGTTTGAATCGTTGGACAGTTTTAAGATATTTTTTGGTAAGATAATAGAAACTGCATCGGTAGGATTCTGCTCGGTTCCTAAAATTCTTCTTCGTTCTTCACATAATTTGCCTTTCACGTTGTTGTAATGTGGTACTTCAGTGACAAAATCATATTCCCGTGAATAAATTGTATTAAATTCTTCCCTGTATATAACGTTAACAGGAACAGATAATTCGTTTCTTGCAATTATGTAAAGCTATCTTTACGTCCACTTCAGCTATATTCGGTACGCATGAATGTTCTTGAAATGTTCCAACGATAACATTATGATCTGGTGTAGTTTTTATGCGCCCCTTGCATTTTATTTTTTTCCCCTTCCTACATAGCCATGATATTGTACCTGATGTTCGCTTATGAATTCGATACGTGTACTCATCAATAACCAAAGACGGGGTTTACCCCTCTTTGTTTTCAAAACTTCCTTCCACCTCATATCAACG
This sequence comes from Icerya purchasi, assembly GCA_039619475.1. NCBI lineage: Eukaryota > Metazoa > Arthropoda > Insecta > Hemiptera > Monophlebidae > Icerya > Icerya purchasi. The sequence continues at coordinate 94,064,458 of CM077115.1, forward strand.
CGTTTAAATTTTAAAAAAATACAAGTATGTACTATAAATGAAATAAAATTTAAAATTCAACACAGCAGGTAACACAGCACCAAATTAAACATTAACCATTGAGTAAAATATGTTAACTAAACGTGTTTAATCAAAACTTCACGCCATTCTATTTATCTATGATGAAATTCGAACTACGAGTAAATATCGAATTATTTACCTGGAGAGAAATAAGAAAATAACCGAAATTTCCTCTACTAATTTGTCCGTACGCGTTTTTACGGATACTACCATCAAGCAATGGTAATTCAATAGGCGTGTCGTAAAATCGCACGTGTGCATTTTTCAGTTACGTTATTTGTCAATCTCTTTAGTTTCTTTAGCCACTTTTTTACGCATTTTTCTGCCTACCAAACATATCCCTATTGCCAAGTTGATTCTTTTAAATTATTATTATAATTATTTTTTTTCTGTGCTGTTTAGGCAAAATGGGACTAAAACATTATTCACTGCAATAGTAAATCGTAGCAGTGGTCCGGTTTTGCGAGCCAAGTAAAATGATATGTTCACATCGGTTACAAGACGCGTTTTACGAACACAACGATCGACATTCCATTTCGGCCATGATTTTTAAAATTTATACAATTCGGTCTCATTTATAAAGAATATATGTACGTGCACATAAGCTTTTTAGTATTCTGTTTACATATAATGTACGGAATCCTAATTAAGATGGGGTTCAGAAACGACAAAAATATCAAATAAAAATTAATAACTCACGAACAGTTTGACTTATAAATTTCAAATTTGGAACATAAATTACAATTAAAATTCCCTTTAAAACGATCTATAATTTCAAGATGACCGATTACCCTGGGCGACAAAAAATCCAAAAAACAGTCAAGAATATATAATATGGTATTTAAAGCAACCTCAAAAATTACTTAAAAAATCATAACTCATTAGTAGATAAACCTTTAAAGGTGAAATTTGAAATGTAAAATAAAATGCAGGAGTCCTTTCATGAAATCCAAAAAGTGCAGTAAAAAAATTAATTAAACCTCCCCTTTTGGGCCAAAAACAGCAAAAAAAGAAAGTTCACGTAAATATTAGCCCGAGTAAAAACGTTGGAGAAACCAAAACGGATTTTAGACAAATGCATACAGGGGACCGCTTCATAGGAAAAATATAGCTAAGCTTACAACTTTATATTCAGACCCTTAGGGCGCTAAAAGTTCAAAAAGTTTGAAAAAAATATTTTTTTTTGCGCGCGGCATGTAACATATTGTTAAAAAGATCGCTATTTGACGGGAACGAACCCAATAAGTCGTTTCCTTAACGGTACTTTTGAAGTTGACGAAAATTGCAAAAAAAGTGCTAGTTCTGATTTGTATAACCCTCTCCTGTTTGTAACGCGAGTATTCTAGCTAAAAATTTTGAACAAGGTGGAAAATGTGCACATCCACACGTATATGTCTTTGGTTTGGGTCATCTAGGTTTCCAACTTGAAATCTAGATCCTCGGGGTTAAGATATTAAATTAAAATAATAAAGTAAAAATGGAAGTTTATTCAAACAAATTTTCTTACATACTAAATAATTATATTCATCGTTAACTGAATCTTCAGCGCAGGAAACCTCATGCTTGACTGAACTTGTTTTATTAGCTCTTTTGTTACTGTTAATGTTTCGCAAGCATTTGTTACAACAAATTTTAAGATATAAATACTCATATACGCCAAGAATATTTCCATCTCTATGTTTCCGCCTTTCTCGAAAGTGATTTTAATTACGGCTCAACAGATTTTAGTGAAATTTCCATAGATTATAAATTGCAGTCTAAAATATGTCATATTTGAATTGTTTTGATATTTTAAAAGGTTTTTTAGATAACCGTGAAAATGTATGCGTCATTTTTCAATAACATATAGCTTATTTTATCTATCAAAAAGACTACGGAGTTACAATTTTTTGAAAAAATATTTATTACTTTTACATTTTTATTTATAGTTTAATATTAAACTTTAGTATAATATTGCTTCTTGTTACCGACTTCCCAAACAAAGGAAATATGTCCGTCGGGTTTCTTTTATTTATTTATTCATTTTACATTTGCTTACGTGTATAGTTACGCAGATTGTTTTTAATGATTCTTTGTTCATGCAAAAGTGTGCCACCGGTGAAAATGTGATACCGACCTCAAAGTCTGTTGTACAAGTTAAAAAAGAAAAATGCGCTAAAAGCAAAAAATAAATGGATAAAAGGTAATAACATATTTGAGGATAGTAATATACTTAACAGTTTTATGAGAATTCTTCAACATCAATTTTTTGGAACCGGTAACAAATCAAATTGGAGAAAATATTTATTACCCAGTTTACCGGAAATAAATTATTATACTTACCTACTCATTAATAAGTTTTTAATTTTTTTTTTGGCAATTTGAATTCGTTTCCGGCTGCAAAAAGTTAATGTTAAGCGTTTACTTTTTTTGCATGCTTTTAATCAGTGGAACAAAATAATTAATAAAATACAACAAAAAATATTTCAGTAAAGTAATACAAAAGTAGCCCTGGAAAAAGGGATGTTTCTAATGAAGAGTTCAGCTGATAAGGAAATAGGCGACAGAAAATAAACAGAATGAATAACTGAAACAAGAAAAAATAAAAAAATTATATAATAGAAAAGAAATAATTAAAAAAAAAGCATACTACTTATAAAATATTAGAAATAAAATAAATAAGACAAAATAAACGAAATGAATAACAGAAACCAAGAAAAATTAAACAGCGATAAAAGGCAAAACTAATAATAGGAATAATAATTAATAATATATGGTACGTATAACTAGAAAACACCATCTTAAACCTTACAAATAATTTTTCCGTGCTTTAAAAAATATTTTAGTGTCAGTTACTTTCTTCAAATTTTTCGTCAACGAAGTCATAAGGTACATTTAAAATGAAACACGAGAACGGAACAATGTGTATGCTCAAAAATAAAAGAAATTACGATGCGTTGCAACTTAAAACATTTGTCAAAAACTAATAATAAATAAAATTTAAGATCAAAATTAGTTTTATAATAGATTACTTTTTTTCATTATTTTTTGTAAACTGGTTTTAATATAATTTTTACATGAATGTTTTGGACAGATGTTAACGCTGAAAATGGCCAATAAGTTTTGAAATATTTAAAATTTTAGTACTATAGATTTATACCCTGAAACCGGTTCCTCATGATGGTAATGTACTCCATTCGGCTAATATCGCCCCTCTGGTATCGATTAAACTGATCATGAATAAACTGCGTTCTTCTTATTTCTTCTGCACGGCTATAACCAGCAATTCCAGAATTAATACTACGAATACTTAACATACGTCTCACTTTGTATTGAACTCAAGACGTTAAGTACTACTATCCCCGCTGGATTTATATGTCGAAACTGTTTGTTGTATTCTTCATGAAATGATTCCGGACCGTTTGTTGTAGTTCTATCTTCAGATGGCTCTGCTGCCCGTATCTCTGGAGGGAAATCACATTCTTCATCAATATAATTATCTAAGATATAATCGGCAAAATGAATAGCATCGGCATGCTGAGGTGCTACTGATATTAAATCAACATAAGCATCCGGAACATCTGAAGGATCCAAAAATGGAAATCCAAAAAACTTCTTCAGCCATTTTCCAATATCAGAATTGGTGTTTCTATACTCTGCTCTCATAACTGGTAACTTGGTATTTAATGTTCTATAGCAAGACTGTCCAAGATGAAAGCGACAACCAAGTATGTCACATGCGGGAAAAACAGTTCTTCTTATTGCATTCGATGCAGCCTTTTCGAAATCTAGACGAATTTTACATAAATTTATATCTATATTCATCGACATACAAATTCTTTGAAGGAATATCCACATTTTCCTATAGGTGCCTTCAGTCTTTGAAGGAAGAAAACAAAATACTAGTGGCATGTACTTCAATAGAATCAATCCATGTATGGTGTACAGTTGATCGAAGTACTTTGGCTTGTATTTAAATGTGCCGTCTGCAAAAATATCGGTTTGATTATTAATTAAGATAACTAAATTTGTCCGGCATGTGACAACAACAATTTCGTCGGTGTCATCGACATACAGAAATGGTTCTTCCTTAAATGTAGTGTATGTTCGTTGCAAATTTCTGAGAAAACTCATTGACTCGGCTCGACTTTGCGGAAGTTTCCCAAACTGTTTCATTCCACTGCTATGTAGTACATCACGAAATCGCTTTATGTCTGTTGTCAGCACATGTTCGCTTTCACGAATAGCTGAAATAAATAAAACAATTTCGAGTTAGGCAAAAAAAGGTGTTAAAATATCAGACCCCGAAAGAGGATAGTCAATTATAAGAAACCATAATTAGAGCAATACAATGCTGAAATTTGAAAAAGATGGAGAAGTAATTCCATCAGAACAACCTGTATTTTATATATTTTTGGAAATATCAGCTTCAAAAAGAATTTGATATTTCACTATTCTGAAAAGCAATTTTTGAAAAATTAGAAGTAAGTTTAATTACCCTCCCCGTTTATTATGGAGAAAATTGTGAATAAAATCATTAACCAACGAATAAGACGTGACAAATATCAAATTTTTTTTTTTCAATAATTCATTGTATTAACCGTGATACGGTAGAAAGAGCTTTGACGACTCTTTGTGTGATTGGCTTTCTAAGAAAATCAGATTCTTTGAGGTACATGAAGTATAGTTCGTTTAAGAGAGAATTAGAGAAATATATTGATTTCAGAATATTTTTCTAGCTATATTTCTATATGTTATTTTTACATACCATCACGAATAATTTTATTCGGTTTCCGTTCCGTATCTTCTGTAGCTTTCAATTTAATTGTATTCCGTATCTATAACAAATAAAAAATTCGTATTATAAAAAATTATTAACAAATTAAAATTTTTAAGGTATGTTTTTAAAACATTATTATTCTAATAATATATGTTACATTTATTTAAATTAATTTATAATATGAAAAAAAATCATATATTTTTATCATCAGTATTTTTTATTTTGCAAATTGCACAGCTGTTTATAATTATTATGTCAATAACTAATTACATTTTGTTTGGTAGTGATATTAATTACATATCAATGGTTTATTCCAATATTTTATTTTAAAATAATGTACGAAATATTCGGTCATGTGTTGCCTTATCAGTGTGTCTGAAAACTTTCCGAACTAGGTTAAATAAGAACACATTATGAAAGATAAACGAATTTATTTATCTCAGTTCTCTACATACAATCCTTCTCTAGGTATACATTCGTTGCACCACTCGGATAGCTGCTCAAAGGCTCTAGAAAAATGATTTTGTGAAATTATCTTAAGTTGCTCGGTGCAAGCTCGTTGAATCACCGGAATATCGTCGTAAAACTCGCTTTCTCTGGTCTTCGGATCCGTTATTTTCGAAATTGTTAGAATGAGAACAGCCTGAGACTTTTTTTGGAAAAGTATCAGATATTTTTTGAAGTTCTTTTACTTTGCTATCAGACGTTACCTTTTATTGAAATTATATTCGCAATTTTTTTATTAGTATCACTAGTCAAACGGAGCGCTATCGAATATAAATAAAAATTAGGAATTACGATGTTGTAATTTCATGCTCATTTTAATGAACCGATAATTTCTGTGTATTTTTAAACCTTCTACGATTTTGACGAACAACAAACTATTGCAAGCAATAAACTAATCATTCTACATATACTATAAGCAACCAATATTTTGTGAACGGTATAATGATCCTGCAGTAGGAACCATATTCAAACTTTCTGTAACCGGGAAATAACGTTTTCACCGGCGTTACTGTTTTCATTTTGGTCTTTGGGAACAAAAAGTAATCTGCTGGGGCCAAATCGGGTGAATAGAGTGGGTGCGACAAGAGAGTGATCTGATTTTCGGCATAGTAACTCGTCAAAACTGTGGCCTTATGCGACGGCGCATTGTCGTATAACAGGGTCCAACTGCTCACATCGTAATACCCGGGCGGGATTCGACGGATTGGACGTACCAAACGCTTCATTACTAGAATTTCGCATTCACAATTTGCCCGGTTGGAACGAATTTGAGTCGAAGAATGCGATGAGCATTATCTTCATTTTGGATTTTTGTTGCCGATCTTCTGTGGGTTCAAAGCTTTCGGGCTTACCACGCCTAATCGCGTATTACTTACTGGAGAACTAAAAGACTGGTAGCGCTGGAATTTTTTATACACACTCTTTTAGGCTTCGTATTACATACTTCCTTGGTTGAATGAAAGAAGGAATTATTTATATCGAGTGTAGAAACCTACTTCGGGAACTTTTCAGACGCATTACATGCGCAAGCGGCCGCCACTGTTTTCCTTCAGTGGGTGCTCATGCATTTTATAATCTATCTAATAGAAATATTTAAATAAAATAAAGTTATTTCTTTCAGATATTTTGGTTTTTTTAATTTGCTGGTTAATATTAGAATCATAAAAAGGCAATTTATATCAAGTACTCATTTACATTATTGATTTAGTTGTAAATTCAAATAAAAAATAATTTAACGTAAAGAATCAGTAAATATAATTAAATTATTTTAAAAGTTTTCAATTTTTGCTTACCTTCATTTTTTCTATTTCCATTTCAGTTAGCGGTGGATGACTGTGATTTCCGTTATTTTCGTGTAATATTTCAGTTGCCTCTACATTTGTTTTCAAGCTCGCACCACAGTTTTTCACAGTACACTGCCAATTCTTAACTGTTGTATTATTTCTATTACTACGATTTCGATATTTATAATTATTATTGTGTAACAAATTTATATTTCCTCTATTGCTTAAAATTATATTTATATCCATTTAATTAATTTATTTAATCTAATATAATAATACTAGTAAAATTCACAGCATACAAAAGGTAAAGTAAAATTTTAAACGCATAAGTTCAACTAAATGGAATAAATAGATTTTTATTTGGATATCGTGGGATTTTGCAGTGAATTTAAAAAAATTATATATGTATCTTTACGAAGCAATAATCATTTTGTACCAAGTCGGATAAGTAAATGTGTATGAAAATATTATGTTATGTGTGGTATGCCATATGTTCAGCGAAACTCGATCTCCTTTCGATTTGCAATATGCTGAATAATCATTTTCTAAAATTGCTCACTAGTTTCCTATTTCATCTACGATTCCATATAGCGGTAAGATGCGTTGTTGCCAAAGAAAAATTTACTTCTTGTTCCTAAAATCATTTTCGTCATTTAAAGTCATCAATCAAGTGAAAATAATGAATTTGGCTCGCAAAACCGGTGCGCCGAAATCGTAGATTGGTCGCTCTGAACACGATCGCTCTGAACACGATCGCTCTGAACACGTAATCGTTTTTAATAGTGATTCCATCTGCATGGAAGATGCTGCATACAATTTTATATCATCCATATAGAGCAGATGATTTAATTTGAAATGCACTTTCCCGTTGTATTTTATGTCTATTCCATATTTTGTATCATTAAGTATATTAGACAAAGGATTAAGGCATACATAAAACCATAAAGGGCTCAACGAATCTCTTTGAAAGATTCCGCGTTCGATTTATTATTATTATTATGATACAACTACGGGAAAATATAAGGTTACCTGATAAAAACTTAGACACAGTTGTAGACCTGTGATGAATTCAGGAATCTGTTTCGGCGGCATGGGGGGGGGGGGATCTTTTTTATATTTTTAGCTTGAAATTTTTTTTGGGATATTCCTGAATAAAACCAAATATGTAAAACATGATTTATTACGTAATATAAAATAATGAAAAAGCAAGCATGAACGATAAATTTCAAGTAAAATAACCGATTATAAACAACAATGTTTCTCAATTGGTTTTAGAGTGATTAATTCTAATTGTAGCATTAAGGAACATACTGGAAAAACATTCTAACGGGTTCATTACCATTTTATAATAAACGAATACGCTGTGGTGTTTCAGCTGTTTTAAATGGGAACTTTTCTTGCAAATAACAAACAAGAAAAAAGTAACAGACCGTGAAATGAAATTGTCTACAGATCATGCCGCTTTTAAAAATAAAGAGTAAATGAAAACCAAAAAAAAAAAAAAAAAACGTTTAAAAACAATTTATTGATATTAATTAAGGTCCGACCGAGACAAGATTTTTAGTCTCGACCGAGAATTTCGAAGGTACTAAAAAATCCCAAATTTAGCTCTTGAAATCAACAGAAAGATATAATGACCATAAAATAGTTATGCTAAAGCTAAAATATAAAACAATTTTCATTTTTTAATTAAAGATTTTATGTTATTTTTATTTCAATCTTCAAAATTAAATAATGGATTATTATATGCTAAGAAGAGCAATTTTTCTGCATTCTCTCCCTTTAAATTATGGCGTCTTTCCTCATAAAGCTGACCTGCTCTACTGAACAACTGTTCGCAGGCGACGCTTGTCGGCGGAGCAGACAAAAACTTTACTGCTGCTGGACGAAGTAGTTGTGAGGCGTTAGATGCCAATATTGAAATATGTCAGCGTTAGTCTTCAGCCTTGCCTCTTGAATATACTTATTAATCGATATTTCTATACTTGTGTTAATATTATCGTCATCTTTTGCCCTTGTCTCAACATCAGAATCATCATCATTTGCCGACTACAGGTCGAAGCCAGTAGATGCCGGGCTTTGACGTTTCCTTACAGGAGAAGTATTGGGGTGGATGCAGTCTAGTTTCTTATGTCCACAGTCCCGATTATCATAACTATAGCTTGTTCGACTTCGTTTTCAGTTAAATATTTGGTTTTAAAGCGCGATCAAGCAGAGTTGCAGTGATGAAAGGAACGTTGTTTCTTAAATAGGAGAACCTTTCTTTGAGTGAATCCAACAATTTAGTTTTCATGTTCTCAATCTCGGTTTCCATGTATTCTCCTTTAGCTGAATTTGGTTTGTGTTCCGTAGGTTCTGTTACAGCTAATTTCCCATTCAGCATTGCAACGAGTGGTATCACCATTGAAACACAAGATGAATCCGAACAAATATCCAACGTTGCCCGGTAAAAGCATTGCAAAACCTTTACAATGCTCCTCATTAAATCCCATTCTCTTGCATTAATCTCTTCAGTGTCACTTCTTTTTGCGCGGTACATATTTATGGCACTTTTCTGTTCATTCAATCTGTCCATCATTAAATATGTACTGTTCCATCAAGTTTCTATATCTTGGAAAAGCGCATGTGGTGATAAGTTAAGTAAATTTTGAAAGGCACTCAAATGTCTTCCTGCGGATTCACTTCTGTGAAAGTGACCAACAACTTTGCGGCATTTTTTCAAACGTTCGTCAAAATGCGGCACCGAAAAAATCGATTCGCGGACCACTAATTGCAATGTATGCGCCACACAACCCAGGGAGGTGTACGCAGCTTCTCTAGTCGCTCGAACCAAATTTGGCGCATTGTCGCGCAATGCAAGATGAATTTTTGATTCTATGTTAAATGCTTTAACGATTTCCTTTAGTTTCTCTGGTATATAGTTCCCAGAGTGATCATCGCTCAATACTGACGTGGCAAGGACTACTTTAAGGCGCTGTTCATTTCGGATAAAATGGACAGTAAAACTTAGCGACGAGCATGTTCTGGTTGGGTTCGACCATACATCTGTCGTAAAGCTTATCCATTCTATCTCTTCTAGTAACTTCATAACTTTCGTCTTTACCTTTTCGTATGTTATTGGCAATAGTTCAGTCCTAAAGTACTTTTCCGACTTAATTCGGTGCTTTTTTGGTGCAGCTGGATCAGCAAAGTTTATGCGTTTGAAGCCTTGCCCTTCAACCGCATTAAATGGCTGCTATCAACGATTAAGAAATCCCTGATAGATTTATCGATGCGCCTAGCTATTTCGTGGTCGTCTGGCCACTGTTTCATTGGAAGATACGCCAGAAATTGTTGTAATGTAGGCTGGATCTTGTCGACACTTGTGCTGGTACTGGCATTTTCCACCACAGTCGATTTTGTACCATTCTGTTCTCTTCTTTAATCGTTGCGCTTATTTTGAATTTTGGAAAGTTTGTCGGTGTACTCTCCATTTTTAAAACTGTGATACTTTGACGGGTGTATTTTTAAGTCTTTTATTGTTTGTTTTTTCGGCAAATCACTTCCCATGGACACTTGCCTGCTACATAGCTTGCACGTGACTTTTGATGGCATAGCTACACTTTTTACAAAGTAATCCCAAATTGGATTGATGTTAGTCATTTCTAAAAAAAATTGAATTATTATACTTAAATCTTAGCGCCTGTTTTTTTTACCTTCATTTATTTAAACTTGTGTAATTCTTTGTCGCTCAATAAAGTACAATTATGTGATCTATTGGCCTGTATTGTTCCCAAAGAAAGAATTCCCATTTCCATTCGAAGATACTGAACAAGTCTTAAAGATGTGAATAGTTGTCGAAATAAACAAATGGCACTGAGATTTGAATACTTTTTGACAAGGCCAAAACTATTTTCTCTCCTAAACCAAAAGTTTCTTCAGTTTTTGCGTAATTCAGGCTATCAAATGTGCTTTCTCCACCGGAAGGATGAAAGTCATAAACTAAACCACTTATTCCACTTTTAACAAAAATTTTAATTCCCCACTTGGTGAGTTTGCACTTCATATATTGCCGTCTAAATCCGGCATGAGTTCTTTTGTATGGTACCATCATTTCATCTATACCATATTTACCTTCCTTATCAATTTTCAGAAAATTTTGTCTGGGTTTATCTGATACAGGTCGCATTTTGTAATATCGATCCGTTCCGTCATCGTTTTCATTATCGTTGAAATGGAAGGAGCTAATCAATTGATCATACCGTTTTCTGGGCATCACATCAGCGATCACTATACCTGCTCCACTGTGCCCAATAATATTTATACGAAGGCATTTTTACAATGCCCATTATCATGTGAATGCTAATAAAATTACGTAATTCTTGTAAAGTAATATTTACAGATTTACCAGTTATTTGGACAGAATATAAGATTTGCCTGGTAAACTATACTGTTCACTAAGTCGTCATCAAAAAACAATTAAAAATATTTAAGAGAGGATAGAATTGACTGCCGTTTAGAGTATTCTGAAATTGGAATATCAACGGTATGGAAATAGTCCATTCTTTTCTATACCGTTCTTTTTTTTATTTTTTATTTTATATTTTTTTATTGGTTGTTTTCGTTTCAGTTTTGAAATACAAATCGTGGTTGACAATGGCGGCGATTTAGAAAGTCTAAGAGAATTATGAATAATTGAACTATCAATATCGGAAATCAAATTTTCCACTAAAAATTTGTGAAATTCAAATTCATCAGATGATGAATCAGAAAAATCTGAAGTTGACGGAGGCATCATGAGAGTTAACGCAATTTCTTCATTGTTCTTCAGTAATTTATTCATCTAATAGAGAAAAATAAAATTGAATAAATTTGGTAATCAAAAGTCTAATAAAATTGCATAAAGTGAGTAATGAATGAAGATTTTTAATTACTATAGATAGGTAGCGATGTATCTTGAAAGATACATAGAAAAAAAAAAAATTTGTGCTATCAGTCATAATGTATCTTTCAAGATACAGTAAGATTTTTTCATAAATAATAGTTGTAACAAATATAAATTAATATACGATGTAATAATTACTTACTTTAGGGTTTAAACGCTGTGGAAAATAAAAAAGTAGTATAACATCAACATAAAGTTCCAAAAAAAAAAAAACACTAAATTACAACAAATATTCTGCAACACGTGTTTGTATACGAAATAGTGAGAGGCTTGCTACAATCATGGTAAATATATTACTTTAGTTTACTCATAGATCGCAGCACCTCCTGGATAGTTTCAGTGATGTATCCCTTGATGCACATTGCGACCAATAACCTGTATTAACATTATGAGACGTAAAACAGAGTTTGGAAATGTGTGTATCTTTAAATGTACATCGCGAACTATATAGGATTAACACAGGAGATGTGCACTTGTGGGTAAAACTTTAAACTATTAGCTACATACTTTTCTAAGATGGTTGCAATTACATTACTTACTGTAATTGGTCTATAATTTTCATATTCACTGTGTTTGCCTTTTTATATATTGGCCTCGTTTTCGATATTTTTAGTCCATCTGGTATTCTTCCTTCACTTAAGGTCATATTTATCAGTTTCGTAATTTTTTTTACTATATATGTTTTTATTGTCTTTATATCTTTTATTCTTATCCCATCTAGTCCTGTGGCCTTTGTTTCTTTCAATCCCTCAATAATTTTCCCCATTTGCTCCATGTTTGCTTTAGGGATGTACATATTTACTTTCGGTTCATTCTCTTTTCTTTTCCCTAATAACACTTTGTTACATTTGTGTTCTAGTTTTTTTATACCATTTTTGAATTGTCTGCTGAACCTGTTCGCAATTTCAATTCTTTCTTGCCCCTTCAAAAAGTGTTTCTCGATCATCTCATCTCTCCTAGATTCCTTTTTTTTCCTATGATCTTATTTATATTCAACCCTGTTTTCCTGATGTCCCCTTGTGCTCCCGCAAACTTTTCTCGATAAACATGTCTTTTTGCCGTCTTATTTCTGCATTTACTTTATTTCTTAACTGCTTATACTTATTTCTTAACTCCGTATTTTGGTTGTTCTTTTTTACTTTTTTATACAATCTGTCTCTGTTTGTTATCATTTCGATTATTTTCCGTGTCATCCATTCCTTTTTCCTACGTGTTTTATTACTTGCTTGCATATTTTTTTGGTTGGCTACATTCTTCATATACTTTTCGAATTTTTCCTTTATATCTCTGTATACTTTTTCAGCGTCCATTTCCTCTCTTTTTTCTTCCCACTTTATCATTTTTAGTTTATTTTTTACTTTATTTTCTATAACGATCCTTCTGTTTATTTCTCTTGATTTCTCTTCGATTTTTTCCCTCTCCTTTTTTACTTTATACATTATCATATTATGATCCGCTATTATAATGTCTGTATTGTAACGATTAAAATCAATATTTCTTTTCTTCTTTTTGGTGTAAATATGGTCTATTTTCATTTGCATTAGCCTATCTTCCCTCCATTCTTACCTTGTAAATCCTTCCAACTTACTTTCATATCCCATTCCTGCCATCGTGTTCTTATATTTTGTAGCTAATGAATTATGTATCTTTTCCGATATCTATATTTATATCTCCTATATAAATTGTCGCATCATTATCGAAGTATTTTTTATCCATCTCTTTTATTTCTTTCATGTATGCCTTCGCCTTTCTTGATGGCGATCTATATAACGCCCATAGTCCCAGCTTTTCTTCGTACCCTGTTACTTCCAGTATTATACTTTCTGCATTTTCCATACTTTTGCTTATCATGCGAACTTGTATTCTTTTACCCCTTTTTACATATATTACAATCCCATGTTTTACTCCTACATCTAAATTATTCCATTTTTCGTACCCTTCTAAATTATATAAACCTATTTCCTCTTTCTTTATATTAATCTCGCCTAATTTCTTGCCCTGCCTCTAGAATTTCTACTTCCTTCCATTTTTTCCTTATTGATCTGATATTTATATATACTATGGCTAAGTCTGCAATCACTTTATTCCTTTCTTCCATCATACCGGTTTTGCTCTTATTTATTTATTCTTTTTCCCCCAGTTTTTTTTTTTTTTTTTTTTTTTTATAATAATTTAATCATATGCCTTATTGTTCGCTTATAATATTTCCTTATGTTATATTTAATTTTAAAACTATCTATTCTACGATTTTCGTATTCCTTCCGGCTACTCTTGCTCTTCTTATATTATTTTTTCTATATCGTCTTGATCTTTTATTAATATCGCTCGTTGCTGCGGATTTTTTTTCACGAACATTTTCCCTCTTTTAACCCATACAAAGTTGTAATTTTTGCCGTTTTTGGCTTTTGCTTGGCTTCCCAAAGAAGCCCTCTGTAATAACTGGATAGATTTTCGTTCAGATATACTTTCAAGTTGCTTTCGGCATTTGTTATTTCTTTATCCCATATAGTGACTCCTTTCTTCTTTTCTAACATTTCGTCCACTATTCGTCTGCTGGCTTTTTCAATTATCGGTTTTGGCAATTTGTTGTTTTTCGTTGGTAATCTGTGTATCGCGCTGATACCTTCCTCCTTTATAATCACGTTAATTTTCCCTGCCGTCTTTATCAGAATTTCTCTTAGATTTTCCTCGGCTTTTTCGGTTATCCCGTGTATTTCTATGTTATCTCTTCTTCCATATTGTTCCAACTTATGCACTGTACATGTCAGTTCTTTAATTTTCTCGTCTTTCTACTTGGTTTCCGCCGTCAGCATAGTCACCTGCCCATTAAGACCTTTTACCTCCACTATCAGCATTTCGTGCATTTTATATATGTCATCATATTTTGCTGAGAGGAGCTCGATGAACTTTTTTATTTCATTCATATCTCTTTTTATTGTTCCTAAACTGTCGGCTAATTCACTTTCGCTGTCAGTTTCAGCCTCCTCCATTCTTTTATTTCTCTGTTTTTTTGGTACTTTTATGCAGCTACCACTGCTCTCGCTATACTGCCTTTTTCCATCGTTTAATTTTATTGTTAGTGACGCCACTGTTTTCTTAATTTTCGGCATTATATATACTACCGCTTACTAATATAAAATATTTATCTTATCCTAGTTTCGTTCGGTATTGTTTTCACTATTTATCACTGATAATATTGTAACAATCACTTTAACGCATAAACCCACGTTTATATTACACGACGGCGAACCGCATTAACCGACACTTCTTAATACCGGACAAATTTTTTAGTTTCGCGACTGTCCGCTATTCAGATAATTTTTTCACGATCTAATTTAATTACGCTATTGAGAAAACCAATTTCCTAAAACTTGGTATTCCGGTTTGTACTGAAAACTTTTTCTTAGAAGTGAATAATTTGCTTACATCTGTTGTGACTTCTGTTAGGTCATTGAATCCAGTCGAACTTGGGGCTTTGTCATTATTTTTATTGAAAAAGCTTTCAGTTTTCTAAGTTCGTTTTACAACTTTTTTTCTGTGTTTTTTTTTTTTTTTTTTTTTTTTTTAATTTTCATCCATATCAGTAACAGTAAACCAAATCAAAACATAAACTGTAAACTGCTTAATGTGATAAAACAAATTTGTAAACAAACGCTGATTATAATCACAATATATTTTTTAAAAATTTTATTGTAATAGCTATTCATAATATTTTTTTAAAAGTTTTGTGGTAATTTTGATAATTATTTATTAATTTATTATGTGAATATAATGTCATAATACAATGTAATAAACAAAATTATCAACACAATGAGTTAATAGTAATAACAATCAAATGATCAGTTAGAAGCCAATAAATTATATTTATATTTACATTGAGAAAATACATATATGGTGTGCTATTTAGGGAGTATAGCGTAAAAAAAAAACGTTAAATTTTCAGTTATGTTCTTTATACGGAAGTACACAAGAACAAAAAATATAAGAAAAATAAAAAAATTTTTTTTTTTCACCACTCCGGCTTAGAACCACAATTGGCGCTGCTGTTTGGTTAACTAAATCTTGACTTTTTCTATGTTAAGCAATTACTTCCTCATATCTCTTCTCATTAGAAAAAGACATGATTTTTAACTAATATACTAATAACTTATTACTATTTTACGTTACACACAATAGACAATATTTATCACAGTAAAGAAAAAAAAAAACAAAAAAAAACAAACAAACAAATTAATTCCATTTCATGACATTGTTCAACACAAATAAGTTTGGGCGAGTGAAATCAATTCCGTGGATGCTGTTGTAATTTTCTCGGGGTTATCCGGGTAATGCGTCTCTACACCAGTATCTCTTGAGTCTTCTCCGCGGATTCCCAGGGATAGATGAACAGAACATGCTGGACGCTTCTATGTTTTCACTGAGTTCATGTTTACTAAAGAACGTACCATATCGAAGTTTGTAATAGTCTTGTACGAATGGGATCTTCAAATCGTGATGGAGTGTTCTATTGGACACGAAATAAGGAGCGTTGGCAACTTGTCTGAGTATTTTAGACTAAAGCTGTTGAATTCTGTTGATATTGCTCTTGGACGTTGCGCCATATACTTCGATGCCATACCGCCATACTGGCGCCAGTACGGATAGATAGATTAGTCTTTTGCAAGACATACTCACGGCAAACTTCCTTCCCATAAGGCTATTTAAGATTTTTTTTTTTTTTTTTTTTTTAAGTGCCGTGTACAGCTGCCGGGGCTATTACGACACTATGGCAATCGGAGACTTAAATGGTTCGAAATAGGTTAGTTGTATAAAGAAACCGAATAGTGTCTGCAATGTTCAAAGGCGAGTTGGCCAAAGACGACTGCAAAGACGCTATCCGGTGCTTGGCGCGCTGGAGCGCGAAGGATGGGCACTCCAGGAGCAGGTGTTTTACTGTAGGAGAGGGGGGAAGGGAGCAAAAGGGACATTCGAAATTGGGCTCGCAATTAAGTAGGAGATGATCACGAGTCAGCGAAATATGACCAATGCGGAGTCTTGCCATAGCCACAAAGTGGGTTCTGGGGAGGTCAGAAGGAGGGAACCAAGGGTCAATTCCGTGTTTTATCTCTCTTAGAAGAAGTCCCGAGCGAATTTTTTGCCTTGTGTACGCGACGTGGGTCTTCCATGTTAGACGTCGATCCATTGTTAATCCTAAGTATTTAACGCTGTTGCTTTGCGGAAGAATATTTTTATTTATTTCTACCTGGGGACGGGAGTGTTGGTTTAGCGTAAAAGTCACCTGTAAACTTTTGGAATGGTTTATTTTAATCTTCCATTTCTCTGCCCATGCTTCAATCTTGTTCAAGTGCTCCTGCAACAGTAGTGAAGCACCCGAAGGATCACTATTTGCCGCTAAGATGCAGGTGTCATCAGCGAAAGTCGCTGTTGCCGTGGTTTTTAGTACTGAAAAATCCGCCGAGTACAAAGAATATAATAATGGCGCAAGTATACTTCCTTGTAGGACGAATGCATTTATCCCGTATTTTCCGGACATTGATGAATTTATCTTTACTACAAAACTCCTTCTTGACAAGAAGGATTGTATTACCGCATAAATATCATTTGGCAGAATGTTCTTCAGTTTGTACAGGAGGCCTTGATGCCACACCCGATCGAATGCCTGCTCGACATCAAGAAAGACCGCGCTACAATATTGTCCCATTTGCAGTGTCGAAGTTATTTTATCGGTAATCCGATGAATTTGTTGTACGGCCGAATGTTTTGCACGAAATCCAAACTGGCGATTGGGTAAGATCTTGTTTTTCGAAATTACTTTTATAATTCGATCCTGTATTAACATCTCAAATATCTTTGACAATACACTAAGCAAACTAATTGGCCTATATGATGAATGAGCTGTTAAGTCCTTATGAGGTTTTGGTATAATTTGGATAATGGATTCTTTCCAGGTTTGGGGGAAATATCCTGTACTTAAGATAGCGTTATAAATATATGTCAATAATATTAGGCTTTTATTCGGTAAATTTTTAGCTATTTCAGCGGTTATAAGACCTTTGCCTGGCGCTTTTTTGTTTTTTAAGCGTTTAATTTTATTTTGTACCTCCTTCGGTGATATGTAATTAGTTGGTCATGTTAATTGCAAAGGTGCCGAAAGATATTCTTTAACTGATATTTCGTGTTGCAGCTGACACTTTATTTCAAACGGTTTAAATGTATTGAACAGGTGCTTCCCAAACGTCTCAGCTTTGTCCTCATCGGTTTTAGCCCAATCCCCATTAGGTTTCCTAATGGATTGGGGTTTGGGCAGTTTATTGATAAAGGACTTTTTAGATTTCCATATCGATCCGTCTTCCGGATTTAGTTGTGCAAAAAACTGTGAGTATCTGAAGTTTTTATATCGAATTATTTTATTCCGTAACTGTTTTTATAGCCTGTTATAGAGTCTTTTAAGTGATGGGAGTCTGTTTTGCTGCCATTGAACTCTTGCGTTTCTTGTTAATTGAATTAGTTCCCTTATTTCAAACGGAGTATAAAATAAATGAGTTTCCGACAATCTATCCTCTTTGGGATATGAAGTATTTGTTTTACACGCCTCATGGATACTGCTTACCAAGTTGATCACTGCAGTTTCTATTTCATTTGAAGTTTTTAGAGGAATATTTAAATTGGTATTATGTTCAACTTGTTTAGCGAATCCACTCCAGTTTGTGCTATTATTTGTTAAATAACTTCACCTTGGTTTGGGTATCGTTTGGATGGTGATGCATACTAGGACTGGCGAGTGGTCTGAACTGAGCAGAGGCAGGGATTTGCAGTTGCAATAGACCTGATGTAAATTTTTTGTTATAAAGAAGTCAAGTATGTTCGAAATACGGTTTTGGTGCTTAGACCAATGGGTCGGCTCATCTGGTCCTACTACCTGCAAGTTGTGCTGTCGAATTAAATTAACCATCATTCTACCTCTGGAATTGTTTTTCCGATATTTCCATAAAGTACTGGTGGCGTTAAAATCTCCTCCTAATATTACTCTGGTTCCTAGGTTTTGGAAAATTGCTCTTATTCTCTCCTTGGATAGTATTATGTTTGGATGACAATATATTGCTGCAATATTAAATTCTGATTCCACAGCCCTGTTGCTGACTGCCATCAGTTGATAAGCGAAGGACGCTTCTGAATAAACTACATGATGGCTTAACCCAGTTCTTACTAACACTGCCACGCCTCCGTGAGCTTTCCCATCAGGATGAGAGATACAGTAGGTATTATAGCCAGCAATGTTGAAACTCATCGTTGATATTAAACGCGTCTCGCAGATTAATGCCACATCTAATCTAGGTTGACGGATGCATAATTCGAATTCTTCGAATTCCGCTTTCTTTGATATTATTCCGTTAGAATTCCATAGCATTAATGTTAATGTTTTTTTTGTTATAGTTCTATTGGCCATTACACTAGCTTATCCAGTAGCTTGTTTAATATTGAAAATAATGGATTAATCAGCGCTTTGAAGTCATTTAACATTGTGTCTAAAGCACCTATGATTTTAGTTGAGAATTGGTCCATTAGGTTGCTATCTCTGAGAATACTGCTGGGATAGCTCTTCTCACTAAAAACGTATTTATTCCTATATTCCATGGGTTTCTGCTTGTCGGAGATTTATTTGGTAAGGAGGGGAAGTCCCGCTGGTTTACTTTTAGGTTTTTTATAATGCGATTTCTAGGATGTGTTTGTTTTTCATATACTGCCCGTTTGTGTTCTGGACACCCTCTATAGCAGGTGTGGCCAAACTTTTATCTCTTATGGGCGACTTTTTCTGTAAAATGTAATCTGCGGGCGACTGTGAATATGAGCAAACAATTTCAGGATTTTTCAAATTTTTCATTGATATTTTAATAAATAACTAACAAGAATTTCAGTTTAAAAAAATATGGCAAATAAAGCAAACAAATGATTATATTTCTTTATTTTATGAAGCACAATAATATTTATGAAATTTTAAAAAAACTTACAATGTAAAGAAATTAGTACACAAAAAAATTTTAGCAAATAAAGAAAAAAACTAATAATTGTACTTTTTTTTTTTTTTCGTTATGAATTACTTATTAACTTAGAAAAAATACACCAGAAATAAGCAAATGAATAAAAATGTGACCTTGCATAAGTGCGGCAAATTTCTCAAAATTTGGTCCATATGAACTTAAGGTAATTCTCAAACATGATTCCAAATGTTGATTTGTTAATTGCATTTTTTTTTGCCCCCCCCGGGGGGGGGGGTGCTACCAGAGAGCATTAGTCCAGCAAAATGGAATAGATACATGGAATAGAATAGCAATTATATTTTTATTTTGTCGACAATGGAATCAAGGAACACTCCTAGAATATGAACAACCGAGTGAATGGGTAGAGAAAGAACATAAGAGGCATTGAAAGGAGCACAGCAAGACCAAGCTTTAAAAGATGATAATAAAGTAACTTGTTTCGATCGCATTCATAAATGAAAATGCGGATTCACATAAATATGTTGATCCAAAGAAGGCAAACGTGTAACAATTGTCCATATATTTGGATATTTATCTTTTCTTATCAGTTTCCAAAAATTACAATCTGAAACCAGTGACTTAAGATTTATGTCACATTTAATATTTATTATTTCTTCTTCAAAGCTTGTTAAATTTGTAGTATCGAGAAAGTTGTTTAGTTTGTGAGCTACACTTTCGATATCGATGTCATTAAATGAGCAAGACAAAAAACTGGCAATATCTTCAAGTTCACTTAATGTTAGAAATCTTCTTTCAAATTCTTTTAAAAGCAGTGTAATAATATCGGCATATTTATTGTAAGATTTTTTTTTATTTTTAGACTCATCAGCCAGATTTTCATAATGCTTTATAAATCACGACGTTTTAATTGCATTGCAAGCATATTTTGTTTCTCTTTAAATGACTTCAAAATGCTTATCATGTCTATTATTGTTTTACCTTTACCCTCTAGTTGCAGGTTTAATTGGTGTAATTTTTCAGTAATATCGCAGAACAAAGAAAGATCAAGAAGCCATTATTGATCATTTAGTTGAAGATATGAATCACCTTTAGTTTGTAAATATGAGTGCATATTTGTGGCAGAAGTTCTCTTAGCATAATTTTAAATTAAAACTTATTACATATAAATTTGTCTTCAAACGAACCGTGTGTAATAACCTCATTATGCTGTCTGGCACATGATTTTTCGTCATTTTGTGCGATTTCCATTTATATGCGCATGCGTTACGACTATAATTAATTTAAAAGTTAACATTCACTTGCATTGTTCATCGGGATAAATACAAACAGTATGGCTGGCTACGTTGAACAGTCTATTCTGGTAAGAATAAATTATCGCATTCAGATTTTCAAGCATTAATTTAAGTGAAAGCAAATTGTTCAACTTTAGCTTCGCGGGCTACTTTTAAAACCTTTGCGGTCGACGTGTTGGCCACCCCTGCTCTATAGTTTGCTGGATGATCACTCCAGCACAGAGCACAAGGTTGGTTTCGCGGTAACGTCTTTTTTGCAGTATTTAGAATCACGTTTGTTACCACATTTCACGCATCTAAATGGCAGGTTTGCAATAATTGTGCGAATGGCCATACAACTGACATCTCTTACACTGCATAAGCTTTTTTTGGTATTAAATTCCTGAACCTCTACGCGCGTGTAACATATAATAGTCCATTTAACATGAAGATTTCGTCATTTTTAGCCGACTGGTTCAAATCGACATATAGTGCATAGGTAGCTGAGATTTGTTTCTCGGATGTATAACGTTCACAACGTTTCGGACGCTGAAACCTAATTTTTCCAATTCAGTTTTAATTTCGTTTGTGTCCGTAGACGGATGCAAGTTCCGTATAATGACCCGAAACGGGTTTTCATCTAGTAATTGATATGTGAAAAAAGTAATAATTTTTCGCTTGTAACAGTTAAATTATTTTACGATAACTGTCCGCATTTTGGGCGATTATAGTGACTCCAGTGTTTGTTGACTTCAATGCAAATGTAATGTTTTGATCGGAAAGTAAATCGGTTCGGAGGGATAATTGCTAATATTTTTTGCTAATATGGGAGGTATTGTTTTGCTGGTTTTATTTGAAATGTTTACCGAGTTTGAATCATTAATTCGATTTTCGTTTGCGCTATTAATAATATTGGTTGCGTTTAACTGTTGACGAGTTGACGATATGTGTTGAATTCGGCATCGGAATAATTGGTTTATAGCTTACCTTTGATTTGCTGGTTTCGTTTTCATTAGTATACGTATTGTCGTACTTGCTGTCATCATCATCATCAAGCGCTAAGAATTCGTATCTATTCCGTGTCTGTGCGTTGGCGGTGTAGCAGCCGGAGGGGATGGAGAAGAGCCAGAATAATTTCTGTTGACTGATCTTCCTTTTTTTTTTATTTTTAACGATGTGCCACTCGTCTTTGGTTTCACGTAATGATAACCGAATCGGCGATATCTTATCAGTTTTAGCCGACGGGGTAGGTACAACTGTAGCAGCGGGAGGGGACAGTGTAGCGTGGACCTGGTCGTGTAGCTGATGAGTTGCCGCTGTACTCGTAAAAGTTTGGATGCTGCGGCTCGCAGCTGATGACGGTCTACCGTTGTCATCAGAGGAACTCCTCGAAGGGGTAAAGAGATCCATTTGCGGGGTGTCTTGTCATGTGCAACTGCGTAATAGTCACACGACGAGTGACCATACCAGGCAGCACGACAATAAGATCGCGGCGTGCGCGAAGAAGTTGCGAAGCACCGCTAACCGTTCGATGCGTACCATACGTAATTTAATCGTACGATCCGCACTAACTACCAACTTTATAAGAGAGAGATAGTCGCGGGAAACCACAAAAGTGAACTTTAAAAAAATTATTATAATGAAAATATCGCAAAAATTGTGAACACGCGATATTTAAACATTTAATAAGCTAGAGCAATTTTCTCGGCGTCATTTTTTTCAGCATATAAGATTACATAAGAAAAAAATATAAGCACTGAAACAAAAATGTTGTAACAGAGATCCACAAAAAACTGAAAAACCATATTCTTTTGACTATTTAACTCATTTAATTATGTGTATTTATTTAGATAATATTTGAAAACGTTTTCTTTATGTAATCCGCCGACGAAACCAAGATTTAAAAAAAAAAAACTTAAAGATATCTCTATCCGTTCATTTTTTGTCTCAAAACAGGTAGATCCGCTCTTCTAAATAATCACCGCCAAGACTATTCCCGAATCGCGACGGACATATCGGTGAGCAACACGATTGCCCCGTGTCGTGTTTTTAGCCAAAGAATAAGTTTTCATTTTTGTTGTTAATTAGGTAAGTTTTCAAAATTTCTTTATGCAAGTCAAGTAAAAT
This sequence comes from Icerya purchasi, assembly GCA_039619475.1. NCBI lineage: Eukaryota > Metazoa > Arthropoda > Insecta > Hemiptera > Monophlebidae > Icerya > Icerya purchasi. The sequence continues at coordinate 94,087,389 of CM077115.1, forward strand.
AGCAATAAAACAAAAGATAGGTGACGATGATGAAAAGCACCCAAAGTTGAGTGTGAATTTTTGTAAATTTGGGTTGCATAATTTGGTAAGCATAATTCTCAAAAAGATTAAGTGTACTTTTACCATTTAGGTCAATTGTTGCTGTTGAGAAGTGTCGAATATTGTTGTAGTTAGGGCGATGAAATATTATATGTGTGGCCGCTTATATCTGTCCATATGTGCAGGTATCAGTGTCACTAAGTCCTAATTTATGGAGTTATTTATTTATTTTCCTGTGATCTATGTGGAGCTAGGTGGAGTAGAAGTCAGGTGATAATTTCATTTAAGTCTCTCAATGGTGTTGGGTATTAGTTGATGAGTATGTTGGGCTACTGAATCATTGTTCCATTCTTGGTTTCATACCTCATAGTAATGTTCTTTTATTTTATCTTTAATTGTTTTTTTGTTGAGCAGGACATTTGCGGGTTAGGCGTAAAGAAATTCATTTTCATGGGTCAAATTATTGTATAAGTGTTGAAAGCCTGAATTTTTTTGTATAAAATTGAAGGTTGCCGCTCTGCTCAGGATGAGAAGTTTGATGGGTAAGACGTCGCTCAGAACTAGTGCAGAACTTAGTGAGATGGTTCTTATTACGTTTATTAAGAATTTCCTTTGAATAGAGTGAAGTTTCTTCAAAACTGATTTATGCTTTAGTCGATGACAAAAGATAGAGTTGCAATAAGCGATGGTATTTTCAATTAGGGATTTGTAAATGATTTTTCTGTAGTTGAAATTGTAGCCCCAGGTGTTTTGACATACATGTAATAATTGGTAATATTTTGTGTTTAATTTTTCAGTGATTTGGTCAAAATGAGCGTTGAAAGAGAGTTTGTTGTCTATTGTAAAGCCAAGACATTTGAAGTTTTCAAAGGGTGCCTCGGTAACAGACTTTGATATTTTTTCTTTTCATTTTCAGTGATCTGGAGAAGAATGATGTGTAACATTTATCTACAGAGAGATTTAGTTTGACATTAAGTGTGTTTGTTGCTACTTTTTTTAGTTCTTTTTTGGTATTACCTGTAATTATGTAGAGTAAGTAGTCTGCATATGCACATATCTTTATCATCCATTAATAAATCCAACTGTTGCAGATTATTACCAGAACGTGAATGATGGAAGTTTAATTGCATTACTGACGGAAAATCGAAATTATTATTCTTCATAACAAGTGTTGTTACCTAAAATTGAATGAATTCTTTTCGCAGTTTCGCATTTGTAAAGCTGGTAATACTTATGGTTCTGACTGAAGTTCGTTTTTCTTTCGACATTTGAAAAGTGACAATTTGGACAGTGTCCACGATCAATAATTTCCTTAATTTTACCTCTTTCTTCATTATTCAGTTTGCAATGCCGAGCTCTATGCCCGGAGCCTCCACATGAATAACATTGGGTAATATCAATATGTTTGTAGACACGACATAAGCGCCATTCTACAGGAACAAATCTACCCTTAATTAGATAATTATATACATCCGGTGATACCTGAATAATCGATTCTAAGAAAGTATTTTCTTTCCTTTGCTCCTGGATAATTTTGACGTAAGCGTTCTGATCGATTGTGAGATTTGTATACTGGTGAATCGAAGTAAGAATTTCGTTTATGATTTGGTTAGAATGATAAGAACGAAAGGAAAAAGGTAACCCTGTAATCTTAATGTAAGGCAATCTTTTTGCCGGTTCTGAAAAGGTAAATGTATCTTTATCAGCACTATTGTTCAGGCGGTTTATGATTGTTTCCTTGTCTTCGTTAGTGGTTTTTATTATCAAACTATCCTTCTTACGTGTGAAAATAGGCATGTCTTTAAGATCCTTAGGCTTGATAGCTTGTTTAAACACGTTTTCTACTAGTTCAGAAGAGGTTCTACTACCCGGAGCGATAGTATTAAGTTTATCTAATTTCTTAGAATCACATTCTGTTGCTTGCTTTTCTTTGCTGTAACCGCTTGATCCTCTGCCTTATTAGCAGTGTCCAATCCCTCCGATGCGGGTGAGAATGGGCGTATGTTTTGTGGTCCTCCTTGATGAAAGTTTTGCCTGCTTGAGTAGTTGACGGCTCCATATACACAGCCACGTCCTCGAAACTGGCTAAATCTTCCATGTCCTCGTTGATTATTCATTTTAAAATACCATGTAATTTTAAAATATCAGAAACACACCGTGCTTAAACCATAAATATACAAATATATTGTTACGTTTCTACGGAGATTTTATGTTAATCATCGTCGAAACACAACTAATTTTTTTATCTCAATTTCAAAATTTAGGCATTTTTCGTACTATAGTCAACGGAAACAGAATAACCACTTTTATAAACTATTTTAATGTGACTATACGCGAATACAAAATTTAACAAAAATTACTTCAACGTTTAAATTTACAAATACGACTAGGTTTCTTTTCTTTTCTTTTTCCCGAGGGCCCTCTCGTTATGACGCACACACACAATCACATCTAAACCATACTTACTCACATATACAACGAGAAATGATAAAAATAAATAAATACAGGTAAACTTTGACTTGTGCGCGAAATCGCTTTTTTCCTGGACGTTAATTCGGTTCGAAATTATTCGTAGCTAGGTGCTAGGATACCGATGCTGTAATTCTTCAACCTGAAACACACGTTTCAAATGCCGTCGCCGTTCTGTCCTTGATTTGTTCGTTTCGAATACTGCTGGTTGTTATGGTTGCTTTCGTAGACTGCTTCGTTTCAGACGTGATTCTGAATTCTTCTTAATTTCTTGATTATTGCATTACTTTAATATTTTATATTTAATTCGATTACATAAAAACATAAAATACATGAACATACGGTAACTCCGTTGGCGAAAAACAGTAAAACGCTCTCTAATCAAGACCTGTACGTATCTTGCCAGAAAACAAAGAGACCAGCCCGATCTAAAAATGATCGGAGCTGAATTCACTCCGCGATAAGCGCTGATTTTACTTCCCCCCGCATCGCCCCTATAAAGACAAAATATGTACCGATCATAATCGCCGTCTTTTATTTAAATTCGGGATATTTATCTCTGCTCTACCGTCGTCGAGCCAGAACACAGCAATTAGCGGTTCGGTATTAGCTTCCCTTATCAATTATTATTATTATTATTATTATTATTAGTGTATTAAATATGTACCTGACTGGTTCACGACAATATAGATGGTTGCATATGCACATAAGTAGACGTTTTGACTATAGAGCAGTTTGAGTGCCTCGTTGAAGATTAAATTCCAGACCAGTGGACCTAACATACTGCCCTGGTTCTTATTTTTAGTTTGACTCTTCTGTAACTTAGTGAAGTAAAGTTAGCGGTAGTGGTATATTGTTATTTAATAAAACTTTTGAGCTTTTGTAAACGGCTGGGTGCCAGCGGTTATTGAATGCTTGCTTTATGTCTATGCTTATGATTAAAACATACTGGTTTTAACGGAGGCCTGTTTAAATATTTTAAGTATATAGAGAATCATCTCGGGAGAAACGATTAACGGTTAAGACAAGTAATATTGAGACGTAAAAATAAATTTACCAAATACATTGAGGTATGTGTGACACAAAGTATAAAAACCAGATAATACATAATCGGGAGAGGAAAAATATATATTTATGTATATAACTCGGCCATTTTGGCTTCGCAAGGGGCTGTGCCCCTTAACCCCTCTTACTTTCATTTCTGTCTCTTTCTCTTCTATACTTTGTATAAAATGATCAAAATTTACAACGTAATTCTTACTGGCATCAACACACAAAAAATAACATAATCACAAAAATCCTATCCCAACATTTAACTTTCATTATCTAAAATTAAGACATTTTTTGTTACATAAAATTGTGACATTTGTAAAACAACAATTACAAAATTCTATAAAATTTAACAAACGTTACATAAAATTGAGACATTTTTTCTAATGGGAGGTAGCCTAAGAATTACGTTGTAATTAGTATATATATATTGGAAATATTGGATAAATTTGAGATGCCACTAAAACAGACAACAAAGACTGTAATTAAGGAGACTATTATGAGATAGCATTAGTGTAAACCTAATGTATAGAACTGAAAATATATTAGTAGTAAGGCTAAAAATGATATATAAATATAAAAGTAAATTAACGATAACTCTAAAAATAAAAATAGTAAGGTTATTAGATCCGTTGCATGAGCTGAAAGTAAGAGAAACACAGCCATACTCAAATTGATAGAAAGACATACATACTTCAGTATATGAACATACTATAATTAAATATAATTGTTTGTAAAGTTGATTCGATAGTCATTCCAGATTTTTTGTCGGTCCCGAAACCTGTTCTGCAGAAATCATTCTTATGATGGAGGTGGATTCACTCTTACGGGCAAATATTTTCCCGTCATGGACCCATAAAAATTTACATAATTTTGTTCAAAGTCCTCGAGAAGTTTGGAATAATTTCGAATTATTCAGAGTTAATTGCTCATTAACACAAACTTGTTGTGTCCCAGTAAAGCCAATATCTCTTAATGTCGTACGACTAATCTACATTTTTTTAAAAACTCAGCCTTTACTGCGCTCTACCACAAAACTCTACAATAATACTTGGTTGTTCTGATTTCTATTTTTCTTCATTCAGTGACAAACATCGATATCATTATCTGTTATCGATGTTCCGATTACTTTGACTACCTTACTAACTAATTTGTAGGTATTTTCGTTCGTTACTAATTGTACATATATTATTTATAACTGAAACATGGAACACAATTTAACAAAATTTATACTACTGCACTAAATAGTAATCAATCTAGTTGAATATTGTAGTATGTTTCGTTCATAAGTGCTGGAAAAAAAGAATACTAAAAAAAAAAAACAACAAATGATTAAGAAACTAAACTTTTGTAGCTTATAAATATTTTAAAAAAATGTTTTGAATAGACAAGAAAATAGATATCGCGAAATTTATGGCAACAATGTTACTGCAATGTCCATAAACTCGCAGCCGAAATAGATCAAAGAAATAATGAAAGGAAGTAGTGTATATTAATTAGTAGGCGGTCTGGAAGTCGTAAAAAGAAGGCCATTATTGTAGAAGAAAAAAATAGAATGAGTAATGAAGAGATGAAATAATTAATAAATTGTAACTTTTGAAGATACTAAAATATCCGTTCGTAAAACAATTTAGACTAAACAGGAAAACTGAAACTACAAAATTCATTGCGAAGATGTTACTGTAATGACCATAAACTCATAGCTAAAATAAAAATGGAATAAACAACGAAAGGAAATAGTATATAATAATTAACAGACTTCAGGAAGTCTTAAAAGGACATTATTGTTGAACGAAAAAAAAATATATACCTGAAATAAATTAAATGAATAATAAAGATTTGAAATGATTAATAAATTTTAACTTTTATTGATATAGGAATGTCCGTTCGTCAAGTAGTTTGGACTAAATAGGAACTACAAATTCATTGCGAAGATGTTACGACAATGCCCATAAACTCGTAGCTAAAATAAAATGAATAAATGACGGAAGGAAGTAGTGTATAATAATTAACAGACGTTAGGATGTCGTAAAAGGACATTATTGTTGAACGGAAAAATCAAATGAAATGAATAATGAAGATTCGAAATGATTAATAAATTTTAACTTTTATTCATACAGAAATGTCCATTCGTCAAATAGTTTGGACTAAACAGGAACTACAAATGCATGGTGACAATGTTACTGTAATGACCATAAACTCGTAGCTAAAATAAATCGAATAAATAACGAAGGGAAGTAGTATATAAAACATTTTTAAATGTATGAAGAAACTCAGTATTTTTTTTCAAATAGCTATATTTCCTGGTCCTATTGGTTACTGTAATTAAGTTATTCAGTTATTAATACATTTAGGATATTATTTCATGAATTATTTTACCTATTTCTGTTAATCAAATGATAACCGGGAGAAATTAATTTTCCTCTACATAGTGCCTTATGTATATTTTGCGGTTAGTGTATTAAACTTCTGAGCACTGCATGAAATATTGGATTTCGCTTATTGCCGAGAACGTAGAACATATTTCCAGCGAAACTTTTATGAAAAAATAACGTTTGAAAAAAAATGTTCCAAAGCAATTAGATGCAAAGAAATCGTAAGAACAGAAATAAATGTCGTGGAAAATATTAAAATTATAAGCTTTCCTAAATCCATACTAAAATAAAATTGGAATATTTAGCTGTTAGTAACGTTGCACTATCAAAGAGGAACTTCTAAAATACGCAACTGCAACAAAGCTATATTTTCTTTCCTTTTTTTATATTGTTCATACAATGCGTAAGCATGTATAAAAATTTTCGTTACATTACTGTTCATATGCAGCCTTTTTAATGTTTCATTTTCATACTTAATACATTTACCATATTTGATTTATAGTAACATGTGTGTATATATAATATTTTTCACCTACTGTTTTGTAAAATAAACTTTCTTTGTAATTAACTGATAATGTGATAAATAGAAAAAATAATTTAGAATTATCAAATCAGAAACTATGATGTTGTTTTATTCATTTTACAATTAAAGAAATGAAAGCGAGGTATGAAGTATATTTATCAGTTATTATAATAAATACCTATTACGTTATGTTTATAAAATAGAAAATTTACATGCATTGTATTACAATTAAATTTCCAAAACATTACGTTATTAGCAATTATAAGCCATTCATTTCTTAAAGTCATATATACGTATTTTTTCTGTGTTCATATAGATCTACATGATCTCCAACCGATTTAGACTGCAAAATTTGGTTAACATACCAATTACAAACGCACCACAATTATTTGCCTCTTCCTATTGCCTACAATTCCCGTATGAAACTTTCCAATCTTTACTTTTATTTATAAAAGAAAGCGAATTCCTCCACAGCTTCAAATAATTGGTTGTATTATCATCTGCATTTTTATTCACTTGTTTATTACATCCTTCTTTATTCAACGAATCCAAGACTAGTATAAACTTTTTAGTTGGTATCACAACTGGTAATATCCAACGCATTGTGATAGGATTACTTGGAATAAAGGCCAGATCACTTTGTAAAATATTTTTTCTTTCATTAATTACGTTATCTAATCTGTTTAACAAAATACACTGTGTATAAATAGTGTCCACAGGCTAGCCTCTGTTAGTTGACAAACACAATCTCCATAAATATTCATTTATAACATAATCGTATAATAGTGCATTTCACGTCAAATGTCCCAGCGCGTCGTTCGAGCGCCAAAACGCTTACTTTTCAACTTTGATGATTACGCTACTAAGAATCATACACGAATAATAACGACAACACGTTTTCGATGTATTTTTTCCTCAGCTTTCCCCAATGAAATCATTCGCCCTTTTTTGAAAATGTGCCTTTTTTAACCTAAAAAAAAAAACACAAAACGTGGTTTTATATCTTTAAAAGGGCATTTTTAATATTTTCTTTAAAATACCCTAGATTGAAAAAGGAGAATTTTTTACGTCGATGTAGCAATTTTCAGAGCATGTTTTTTTCTTTTATGAGATGATATTGAACACCAAAATAAAGATGGACGACCGCTATTCCGGCGCAGCGTGACAGCGGCACAATGTGTTTTTGATCAATAATGTTTTTTAAGTAACTAATTCTACTACACATAGGTACACATATTATTTATTTATACATTGAAACATTCTTTGTACATTTTTGCAATATAATTACGTAATGTATATTTACATAAGATTATTATGGAAATTTATTTATTTATTTTCTTCGTTTTTAAAATTTTCTTTGTGTTCGTAGATAATTTTTTTCTACATCGGGAATAAATGAATCTGATTTACGGTTATAAATTTCAGTTCTACAATTATTAAAAAATTTTTTTGTTTCTAGTATCGATGGATATTATCATCTTTTTTAAATGTGGAAAAGTTAAACAAATGTTTCGCCGAATTAATAGGATGATTACTACTTTAACCAAACGGATTATAATGCAACTTGAATGAAAAACCGAATATAGCGTTAGATGAAAAATAATTAAATTAATCTATGATAAATAGGTTAATTAATTAATATAAATTAATTTCCGAAGTTATAAGCTCAAGTTTTTCGATGTTCATAAAGTAATACGTGCTTTCGACGACGCTTGCTCTTGTTATTCAGCACAATCACAACGATGGTAATCCATAATTAAATAAACGTAAGCTAACCACAATCCAAACTCGACGTCAAATAGATATTGGAAAAACCCGATAAACATTTTGCGTTACGCTGCGCCCTTTTTTTTTGGCGTTCAAGATCTCGTAAAAGAAAAAAAAACTCTGAAAATTGCTATATCGACGTAAAAAAATCTCTTCTTTCAATCTAGAGTATTTAAAAGGAAATATTAAAAATGCCTTTTTAAAGATATAACACGTTTTGTGCTTTTTTTTGTTTAGGTTAAAAAGGTGCATTTTCAAAACGGGCGAATGATTTCATTGAAAAGCTGAGGAAAAAATACATCGAAAACGTGTTGCTATTATTTTTTACGTATGATTCTTAGTAACGTAATCATCAATTGAAAAGTAAGCGTTTTGATACTCGAGCGTCGCGCTGGGACATTTGACGTGAAATGCCCCATGTGTATCCAGAAATGAAATCATTACTTACCCTTTTAATTTGATTTACTTCTTCACTTAGTTTTGTTTCTAGACTTCGTAAACGGTATTCCAGTATTGGCTGTGGTCTTTCCACAATTACTTTTTCTAATTCCTTTTGATTAACTTTTTTTCCTGTAAATCGATTTGAATATTTCCTTGTACAATCTGGTTTTGAAACACTGGTTTCATCCAACTGTTTTTCATTCTCCTTTATTGTAAACTGATTTCTGGTGTAGCAGTGATCATGATGAATAGGCGTAATATCTACAGCTGGACTCGTTAATTGTTTCTTGATGGTCTTTGATTTCAGAACTTTACTGCTGAAATCTACTCCAAGTTTCACATTTTCATCGGTTCTGATGTTCAACTTTTTTATTATGTGGAATGCGGAATGTTACTTTATTACTATTATCATCATTTGGTTTCATTAATATTTGCATAGTTTTTTTTAAGTATTGTTTACAGGTTTCTAATTCATTATCTGTATACATCTTTTCATACGGTTCTGTTGATAATTTCTGAAGAGCAACCGCCATTTCATTCATTTCTGCCATTTTGACTACACACATTATCTCTTAAAGCTGCTTTAAGTTCATCTGTGGAAGATTCAATATCTTCACGTACTTATATATTTTTCTCTTCTAATTTAAAATGCATACAAACTGCATGTATATGTTTACATAATCCAATTCTATGACCATAATAATAACACATTCATATGTAAACATATGCCGATAAACTTTACATACTGTATATTGTAATTTACATTTATTACATACATTGCTTATCTGTTTTACTGTATATGAATTTACCTTCCAATTTTCACAACTATCATCCCGTAAAATATTTTCTTTAGTAATTTCTTTACCTCTTTTATGGGCTCTATGTATTTCATGTAATCGGTATGTTCCTTTTTGTCTAATGTCTGTTACGTTTTTTTTTTTTCTATTACTTTATCAGATACATGTTTAAGTAAAGCCTGTATCAGTGTATCCAACGTTCTGTTTCTGCGGCCATGTAGGTAAATATATTTTAAGCATCGGTGAAATGACTCCAGAAAAATATTAGTATTGATTTCGCTAAGTATTCGATTATATTGTGCCCACATTTCAACACGTGAAGCATAATCATTTATAAAATAATTTTTAAAATTAGCCAATCTTGGATCAACATGTTTATTACGTTAAGAATTTGTTAGCATAATTGAAAAATGATCATAATCACTTTCCTGTTGCGGAACACGCACTTGCTTTAAAGTATCTTCACACAATTCTTTATCCTGTATTTTTTTAACACTTTTTTTTTCAACAACGAAGAACATGCCAAATACATAATAACCGTTTCCCTGCTTTACCCATTTCTTCCTTTCAAGTTTCATGGTATATTTTATCATCATCTGATGTAAAAATTTGTGGGTTTAATAATCCAAGCGATTTTTTTATTGTCAAAAAAAATATTTTCATAACGGTTTGTGTAACACAGCTACTAATACAAAAAGCGACAGGAACACCTTCTTCATATTTATTCGTTACCATAATCGTTGTTAACAGAAAACCATATGCATTCGTATTAAATGTGGTATCAATACAAATCTTGTTATTACCATACTTTTTAAATATATTCTTCTGCATTGGTATACTGAGGACCAACATACATTCATCTGTTTTTAAAACTGGATCTAAAGTACCTTTATTTTTAAAATACAATATTGGGCTCAGGTTTATTTTTATTTTTTTTTACCCATAATGCAACACTTGTACCGTCATCATCATGCAACCTAAATATATCTATTAACTTTAACTGATGTGCAATATTATACATATCCTGCCTGTCAATAATGTGTATCCTCTTCAATTGCTGCAAATATGATTTCCTCATATTGTCTACAATGTTTCGTACTAACTTCAATTGATCTATAATTACACATTGATTTGAATAGATTAATCATTATATTAAAATTAAAATGTTTCCTATGATTGTGTATATCTGTAGTTCATTTAAAAAAGTTAGCTTTGCTCATATTTAAAAGGAAAATTGATACTAAATATTTTTTTATGTGTATGTTGCTGATGGTATTTTTAACCACTTTGTAAATGTAAAATTAAATTTTTTTAACACACCAAAAATTTAATAAATAATAAAAATTCAATTTACCATATATTTTTTTTCTTTCTATTATTTGGTTTTATTGATGTATGCTTTAATTCTTTCTTATAATATCAATGAGTCGCTAAATATTTTACTTGTACTCCTTCATTACTAATCCGAGCTAATATCTGGACCGGACGCTTGGCACCTTTATACAGTAAATTATACAAAATGTTTAAAAACTCTACTTAATAATTTACTATAAAAAAAATAATGATAATATAAAAAAAAATTAATGTGAAACATAATATAAAAATTGTGAAACATTAAAAAACAGCATTTAAATATTACAAAAATTATATGCTCCTTTCCTTTATCTTTCACTATAATTTATAATATTTGACAACAGTACAAGCAATTAACATTTTTGCAGTAATATAACCTTTAAGGGGCATCACTAGTGGACGGCTAAAAAAAGGGTAATTTTCGTTAGTTTACTGCATCGATTGTTTTTTGTTTTTTTTTTATGGCCCAGCTTGCGCCTTTTGGCCATTAATCCTCGTTTCCAGTTATATTTCCATTTTCGTATCTTTTATATATTTATACAGACACTTACATTCATACGAATATGGCTGTTCTACAATTTCTAACACTGTCAGTGGCAATGTATACCGACTCGTCAATAGACACCTAATGAGGCTCCTTCTTTCCTGTTCATATTCTACGCACTGCCATACTAGATGCTCCAAACTTCCGATTTCTCCGCAGTTTTCGCAGGCCTCATCATTTAATATACCCCATTGAAAAAGTTTATTCGGAGTCCGATAGTGTCCCACTCTTAATCTACTTATACACGTAATATAATCTCTCTCTAAATCACAGTCAGAGAACCATGTTCGTCGGAAGTTGCCCCTATTAATCATATAATATTTTTTCCCTTTCTGTATACTACTTTCTTTATAATTCGCATTCCATCTTTCGTACATCCTATTTTTTATTTCCATCCGATACTCTTCCCAGTTTAATTTGATTAGCTGCCTTTTACCGGTACGTGATCTAGTTAATGCGTCCGCCATTTCATTTCCCCATATCCCGCATGCGCAGGTACCCATTTAAATTTAACCGTAACTTTTTGTCGATCTAATTTATATACTAACCTTCTAATCTTAGCTTCAATGTTATACATCTTCCTGGGGTTTATGTTACTTAATTTGCTTAATACCGCCAGAGAGTCCGAAACTATCAGAATTTTTTTTTCTCTGTCCCTCCTCAATTGTTCCAGTGCCATTCCAATTGCGTATAGTTCCACCATAAATGATGATCCAACATATGCAAATTGTTGCACTCTTGACACACTTTTCCTGGGTAATAGAATGCCGGGGCGTAATGTTCCGCTTTCCTGTCCACTGATCCATCTGTAAAAATTATTTCATAATCCCCGTAACTCTCGTATATTTTTTCATTAAATTGTACATTATTACTTTTGTTATCTAGTCTTTCGATGTCTTTTCCTATATCGACCTTCAACGGTGTCCAACACTCCTCCCATTCCATATTATACACTTGAGACTTGAGGTTGTTTACTATGTTTAAGTGCCCCCATTCCTTATAACTGTTAATGAGCGGATTAAGAGGCCTATTTTCCCAATATCTGCATTGCTTAGAGTTGTTTGTACTATGTATATTTCCCATAATCGGGTGATGTCTCTGTTCTTTGATTTTTAAGAAAAATTTATCTGATATGTACCTCATGCGGTATTCTATCGGAGGTTCCGCTGTTTCTGCTAATATGCAATGTGTTGGTGCCGACTTCATTGCTCCGAGACAAACTCTCACTGCTTTACTTTGTATTGTCTGAATTTTTTTAAATTTACTTTTACTAATGTTGATAAAAGGGGATATATAGTCTATATGGGATCTTATTAATGCTCTATAAATATTTAACATATTACCTGGGTGGGCCCCCCATTTTATTCCCGCTATTGCACGCAATAGATTTGTACCCTTCTCGCACTTCTGTTGTAAATACCTAATTTCATTCGTTCAGCTCATCTTTCCATCGAACATTACTCCCAAATATTTGCATGAGGGTTTAAATTGTATAGATTTATTATTTAACTTTATTAAGGGAGAACTTACCATTCTTCTCCTAGTAAATATTACTCCTTGCGTTTTTATTACATTAATTTGCTTTCTTAAATCACTTAAAATGTTTTGTATTTCCAAAATTGCTTTTTGAATTTTTTTAATTGCATGATTTTGTGTTGCTGCAGAGGCATAGACCACTATATCATCCGCGTATTGAACCACTCTAATATATTTTCTTTGTACTCGATCCATCTCGTGTGTATATATAGTGAACAGCAAAGGACTTAAAATGCTGCCCTGCGGTAATCCTTTTCCGGACCACACCGCATCGTGTATTTTATAGTTGAATCGTGCGATCAATTTTCTGCCATTATAATAATTATATATCCACCGTGACACTACATAAGATACCCCTATTTTCTGTAACTGTTTTATTAATATTGGTAAATCTGCATTGTCGTAAGCTGCCTTTATATCTATAAAAATGGCCATAGTATACCAATTTTTAGCTAACATTTCTGAAATATCCATTGTAAATTTAGTTAACGCTTCCCTAGTTCCTGAATCTTTTCTAAATCCATACTGTACTTTTGGAAATTTATTTTTTTTAAAAATCCACCACGTTATTCTTTCTTTTATAATGCTCTCTAAGGTCTTCCCAAAACATGACAATAACGCTACTGGCGGCCTGTAAGACTGATAATTATTCGGTTGTTTATTTGGCTTAATTATAGGACATACGAAGTGCTCTTTCCACGAAAAGGGACAAATCCCCCCTAGTAGTGATAAATTAAAAATATCTAACAGTATCTTTCTGCCTTCTGTTGGAAGAAGTCTTAATGCCTCGTACGGAATACCATCTACCCCAACACTTGTATTTTTTTTATGATGTATAGAGTTTTCTAATTCTTGCATAGTAATTTTTTTATTAACAAATTGATCATTATTATTATAATACACGTTCAACAGAACATTAGAAGTATCCACCGGGCTCTCGAACTGTTCCATAAATTCTTTTATCCACTTTATAGTTTCCTTGCAATTAGAGACTACTTCTGGCTTTTTGAACCATTTAATCCTCTGCCACATCTCTCTTAAGCTTATCTGCGGTCCAATTTTATTACGGTATTTTTGCCATTCTTTCTTTTTAATATTCTTAATATATTTTTTCGTGATGGCTTGTTGTTTTTTATACTTTATGTAGTTCTGCATTGAAGGCTCCCTATTAAATCTATGCAGGGCAGCTCTTCTTAATGCTACGAACCTATTACATTCTTCGTTCCACCATGTCTGGTAACGTTCTTTTTCTTTTGTTCTATTTCTTTTATTATCTTTATAGACACTGTAATTAATTGTATTTTGTATCATACCCGCAAATTCGTTAGCTAAATTGTTACAAGATGTGGCAGCGATTTCGTCTCTGCAGTAATCTTTTAATTTATCATTTATTGCCATTTTATATTTCTGCCAATCTATCCTATTCATTGACACCGTCTGGTGGTTACTTCCGTGCTCAATTTTATTTCTCTTAAATTCTACTCTTTTAATAATTTTCGTTATTATTGGGTAGTGGTCACTTCCGATAGGATCTGATAAGACTTCATAATCCAACATCGATTGTTTTGAAATTTTCAGGCTACATTTATACATATTTAAAGTTAACATTACAATTTTTGTAGAATAAAAATCTTCAATTTTTAGGTAGTTATTGACTACTTCCCCAGCTCCTAAAAAAAAGAAGTTGCCCCACTGCTGCAGTGATTGCGTCTTTCACGGTGCCTGAAATCGGGAAAAAAAACACGTTAAACTTGAAGATATTATCTCTACAATAACTCTCGATAGAAAAAAAAATTGAAATTTAAAAGATTGACGGAGTTTTGAAAAAAAAATACTAAATTTTGCTCAAGAATTTGATGATTTTTGGCGTGCCAAAATTACAATTTTTATGCGATCAAAAAACTGGAGGGTCAATGTATAGAGAAACAGGTACTAAATAAGATAAAATAAGAATCACGTCGATCGGATGATTTGTTATGGAGTTAGAACTGCAGCAAATTTGTAAAATGTAGTTTTGAGAAAAATGTGTTTAACGATAGAAGTAGTGATTTCATTGTTACGAATACCTAGAACTAATCTGCTGTTCCAGGGCCATATAATGCACCTTCTTCTTTTACGAGCTGTGCCTGCTAAGCTGTTGAAGCTCTCCTGCGAGCTGAACGACCGTCTTTCGAAGGAGCCAAGTGACGATGATTAGTTATTCGTAGCCTCGTTTGGCCTCTTTCAGCGGCATATTCTCGTGCGGCAGGGCCAATTATTGCTCCCATTACACTTAATATTTTCAAAGTTGATGAAAAACCATCATTAAAAATGGTGACAGTTAGGTAGTTCGACAATTCGATGGTTTTAAGGCCATTATTTCCATACTGTAAAGAACCAATATTCCTCAAGTCCTTGTTCTGGGAGCCATTTGTAAATGACCAAGTTTAGCGTTTATATTTTCGTTATTTTCTTCTAGTTTATTATTTATTTGTTTTATGTTATAATCTAATTTTTCGTTAATATTTGCGTTAACCGCGTTAATCTCTTCCTTCAAATCTTTAAAATTTTTATTATGTTCTTCAAGCTTGTTTATTTTTTCCTCGAGATTATTAAAATTTTTGTTGTTATCTTTCTTTAAATTATTACAATTTTCTTCGAATTTATTAAAATTTTTAATATTATCCTCCGCACTTTTATTATTATTTTCTTTTAGGCCGAGCATAAGCTGTTTTAATTCCTCGAGAGATCTTTGAGTTATGGATGTCTCTGGGTTCACTGGAGCGCGACGTGTCTCCTCCAAATTAGTCTCTTAACTTGTCTCCGAAATACGATCTGATATCTCATTCTGCGTATCCTCTTCCTCACTTCCATCAATATCACGATAATTTCCCCTTGTCACCACCACTCTGGCTAAATCCTGGTTCTCCATTTTCACGCAGGGTAATTAAAATTAAAATACGAAATATTTTTATACTGTACACAGAGTGCACACGTCTACATTGCTTGAAGATTGAAACGAAACTGACCTGAACTGAACAATAAATAAGAAAAGATTTCAACAAAATACATTACAATGGCCTTCAGTTAATCGATTTTTAAATATGTATATAATGTATAAAAGAGTTGAGTTTATCCTCAGATAGTCGAAGAATGTCTACCGTTTATTGTTTGATCTGCTGCTACTGATCCAATTTAGTTGCTACGTCACAAAAATAGCTACACCTATACCTCCGTAAATAATTTTAATTTTGAACAATATTTTTAGGAGCATATTCTTAAATGTTTCAACTATTAGAATATGCGTAAAAAAAAATTGATTTTTTCATATTTCTACATCAGAATATCCCCTAAGTCACGCACGGTCTGTTCACCTACACCGAACTCATCCGCAAGTTTTTTTACACTTTCACCACTATCTCCAGCATGGTTTATAATCAACACTTTATTCTCTAGGGAAAGAACGACGCGTTTACGTTTAGCACTCATGGTTGACCGCCTGGAACGACTATGTACGTACAACGAAGGCCAAAACCAAACAGAAGTGTGAAATGATCAAATGAGCTGTTTAGAAAAGGGGGTGAAAAGGGGACAATTTCTTAGAACAGTAACAGCCGACTAAAGTAGGGCCTTTTACTAGCTGATGAATACAAATTCTTATCATTCCTAGAACATTTTATTAAAGATGCGGCTGTACCTTTTTTCTCGGAAGTGTATCTGTCTCAAGTTTCTAGGAACCTACGTACAACATACATTCTTACTGCTTACTCGCCTATGTCTTTTACTTTAGAACTGTACATTTTTTAGAATTAAAACGTTCTACAAAAGAAAAAAAACTCTCGGAATAGTGAGCACGGTTAATCGCAAACACGGATAATCGAGGTTCTACTGTAGTTTAAAATATTTTACAAGTAAAATAAGTAAATCATAATAATAATAAAATAGTTGTTATCTAATTTATATGGAAGTGTTTCAAATACTTTAGTAGTGTTTCTGAAATTTATAATTGTGGTCAAGGCATATTTCCATAAAGTTAGTGTTAAGTCTGAATTATGTTTGAAGATATACAAGTGAAGAAATTATTGAATGAAAGAATGAAAGAGTAACTAGGAATATTTCTAACTGTTAGGTTCCTAATATTTTTATGAATTTATATACATTCAATATTAAATAGTTGACAGATTACATATTAATATTTACAAAATTTGCATATTCTATTAGAATTTTGTGTCTTCTTTTATGATTTTTTAATTTTTCTTTTATTGAAGTGGGTAATGAATTGTAGAACAAGGGATCCATGTATACAGCCTGAATTTTTGTATGAAATTTTGTGTAGTTTGGTATTTTTGTCTTTTCAGTATTTGAACTATGTGTTATACCTTCAGTGTTTACAATGTTAAACTTTTATGTTTTATAACGTAGTGTAAGAGCTGTACTCTGTATAGTTGTAAGATATTTAATAAGTTAGGGGTATCTGTTGAGTTATTGTTTTGATTAATACACATTAAAAATTACTTCTGAACTTGGTTCAGTGGCTTTAAATGATAATTTGCTGTCCCTCCCCGGTGCATTATGGCATACATTAGAACGTGCTGATAAATAGATCGATATAAACGAGTTAGATGGTCAGATGTAAAAAATTGTTTAAGGTAGTAAAAAATGTAGTTCGATTTCCTTAATTTTTGCGAAAAATAAAGTGCCTGATTGTTCCATGTTAGTTTGTGATCAAAAATTAGACCTAGATATTTTATTTGGTAGACCCTTTCTGTAAATGTGTTGGGTCCAAAGTTAATTTTTAACGTGTCTGCGAAGTTGTGATTTACATGACTATATACGAGACCTTCGAGAATAACAGGCCGGGAACTAAGATTAATGACGTCACACTAGTCGGCTGAACGCGATATATGCGTTACAATTATCAATAAAAAGGAACTTTTTTGTAATTTTTATACAATTTAATGATTAAAATTTTCCATATCACTCTAGAGGTACAAAGATATTTCCTTTTATAAGCCGAAGATCGAAATATGTAAGTATAATAAAGGAAAATTTGTAATAATGCCGGTAATTTAACTAAATTATTAATAAAAACTTGGACATTAGCTACTTAATCACAAACAACTATTAAAAAGAAAATAATATAATAACCGTTTTAATGTAATTTAAAAAATGTTACCTGATGGTGCTACACGCCAGGTTAACGGTGAAATGTTATTAATTTTCTGGTTGTCTTTTCACGACGATGATCTTTGTCGATTTTATTGTTAATACTTTTGGTATAGTTGTTCAAAAAAATATTTGAAAGTGTATGACACATTTTATTTAATATAATCCTAAGTGTCTTTTTGCATAAGCTACATTCGTTTTCAATATTATCAATCTCCTTCTCCACCTTCAACATTACCAGTTCCCGTAAAATTACTCTTTGCTGATTTTGTTTAAGGAAATCAGGTTCGTATTCATCAGAAATCAATTCGTTAAATATTTGATATGCTTGAATGGAAACATCAAAAAATAATTCAGATGGTTGTTTCAAAGCACCCCTTGTTAAATTTTTGAGGTAGCTACTAATTTCAACAGAATTATCTTGAGAAACGTTGGAAAAACTTATGAGAAAATCAGAATTGTTTGTTATAAAAGTTAAACAATTTTCACATTGGTTCACAAATTTCATCAAAGAATGAGAGCAATATCCAGCTATGTAAAATAAAGATGATAATACGGAAGTGCTTAATTCGACAGAGGATGAGCTTTCAATTACATCGGTAAAAATAGATAAATTTTCCGCAACTTCAAGCGAACGAGTATCTTCTTTGTCAACTAAAAAAAATTCTTTTAGACAAAATGTTCCAAATTTAGCCGATTTCAACTCGAGTAAACTTAAAACTTTCAATTTTTTTTCAGATTCCAGTACTTGTGTTACAGAAACATGAAAATGAGCTCCACTCATTTGCCTATAATTTCCAAATCGTCCTTCTAACTTCTCTGTTTGAAATTTTCCTAACAATAAGTAACGAATCTCATAATGTTCAAACAGATACTGAGTCAGATTGATTAAGGAATTAGTAGAATGTTTAAGTGCAAGAAACGTGTCACAAGTTAGTTTACCTGAATGACTTTTTTCTAAAGTTGCGACATCTACTTTTTCCCACGCGCAAAGAAAATTGTAAAATTTTTTTAAATATTGAATATTTTTATCATTAGGGTCTCTTATAGCATCCCTAAAAGAATCGCGTAAATGGTATCCTGAACTGGGTGAACGCACATTCACTATTTTCCACCAACACAGAACAATGTTCAAAAATTCGGCAGTTCCCGTGTTATTAGTTTTATTATATGATTGTTTCAAAGCTTCCATATTTTTTTCATGAAATAGTTTAACAGCAAGCTGCACGTTCTGTCGCTCAAATAGAGATGGGTTAAGAACTTTCTTTGACAGAGTTGGAGCTGATTTAGCTATTTGGTCGACCTCTTTAAAGTATATTTTTTCCAAGTCAGATAACTTTGCATATAGAATTGAATTATTATTGTCGAAATTGGGAAAAATAAACGAACGATCTATATTTTTTTGATTCAACCAGTTATTGCGTATTGATGTGAAAAGATGGACGGTGTCGAATAATAAATATATCCTCTGTTGAGTCTGGAACGGATTAATTATCTAGCACGGCAAGTCTTTATCAACATTCGTACTGTCCTTCAGAAGTCGATAACAACTTCGATTCATTCTATGATTATCACAAGTTAAAGAAATTATCTGAAAACCAACTTTTGTGACAGATTGAATAGCATTTAAGAGCATTTGCTTCAAATCAGATGCTGATGACTGCTTGACTGGATATAAAGAGCTATAATATCTTTATTTTTAGAAAAAACAGAACTTAGCATGAATGCTTGAATTTTGGTAGCAACTTCACTTTGCTCCGTGGATCCGATTAACTCTCCACCTTTGTATTCAATTCTAGGGATGACATGTATTTCATCAAACAAAATATTTACAATTTTTTCATGTTCTTCCAAATGATGAATTTTTTTGTTAAGGTAATCTATTTGTTCCTTTTTGATACCGGCATTAGACTTAAAATCGGCAGTTATTCTCTTAAGATACGTAGGATGCGGTACAGTTAAAACGTCAGAATTTCTTAAAACATTATATCCGCCTGGGAACTGAAAAAAAATGGAAGACGCCCACAAGAACATTTCAGAGGAATATTGAGGACGGCGAGTTAATGCTAAATTTAACTGTTCCTTTATAAAATTCAATTTTTTCACGGATACGCTTTTGTCATCTACCTCATCATTCAGTAAACTATTTATACCGTTGTCTAATTTTTCGCAAGTTAGTTGAATATATCCGATTTTACTAATCACTTTAGTGCATTCATTCGATTAATTTATTTTTATTTTGTACAAGGCCTTCTAATTTATACTGTCTACCCCCACTGAGGTATGACAGCATTTAGATCGTTACTTATAATTAATTTAATCGTCTATCGATATATATTTAAATTATTCTAAAGGCTTATTACTTATCTCCGTCGAAGCGATGACAACATCATTGATGGTGACTGGACAAAAGCGCACATGATAAAAACGCATCGGACAAAAGTGCACAGGACAAAAGCGCACACGGACAAAAGCGCACACGGATAAAAGCGCACATGGACAAAAGCGCACACGGATAAAAGCGCACATGGATAAAAGCGCACAGGACAAAAGCGCACAGGACAAAAGCGCACATGATAAAAACGCACATGGACAAAAGCGCACACGGATAAAAGCGCACACGGATAAAAGCGCACACGGACAAAAGCGCACACGGACAAAAGCGCACATCGATTTGCAGAACAGAAGCTAAATTTATTAATTTTTCCGTTCTCGGCAATTGCATCATTTGTGAAAAAGCAAAACTGGACAGTTGCCCGGCAAAGAATTTAAAATTCAAAAAAATTATTGGTAATCAGCGAAAACAAAGTAAAAATAATACAATTTTTTGTATGATTCACTAGTCATTTTTCTGTTTTTTTTTGTTCTCATATGTGTATTTGTTTGTTAATAATCATAGTGTCTATTGACTATGACCGCTAGGAAGTTACCGTATATAAAAAATAAAATTTGTATCAATAATGTATTCAGGGGCGTCTCAAGCATCCCAAGTTGTGGGAGTGGTGCATTACCCAAAATACCGATTCATGAATTCATATAATTTAAAAATATTTTTTTTTTATACTGTATAGCTTATATAACAAAATGTTATATGGTGTTTTTTAATGATTTTCTTTAAACTTTTACAATGCGGGTCTTTTATTTTTTACTTCTGCAGTCAAAACTGATTTAGATCGAACTGTGAGGACTAAAAATATTTAAAAAAAAAAATTTTATTAAAAGAAATCTCACCTTTTAATGCTAAGCCTATAAGACTTTGTAATAATGCTTTACTTTTTCAAACAGTGAGGGTAACTTTTATTTTACACTGCTGTACACTAACCGTTTCTTTATAAATTGTTTCAACTGGTCTGAATTTTCTTAATAATTTTTGCTTTTAAATTAGTATCGAAAAATCCGCAACTCTTTGTTAACTTAGTAAAAGTTTTCATTGTATTTGACACTTCTATATCGTCAACCGTTTGTTTGCTTATTTCTTCTTCATCATTTTCATCATTGTTGTTTATTTGACTCTTTGCTCGCGGTTTTATTGCTGATTAAAACAACTGTTGCAATATTTTTGTCAACGTTTAATTATTTCTTTGATAATAAATTTCCCGATGATCATTCTAATATTGTGAAAAACTTGAACTCTGTTTTTATTCCGCAATACTTCAAACTTTTGTATTAAGGGAATTTTACTTACTTTCATTTTAATATGATCAGAATAAAATATATAAATATAATGATTGAATGATTTAAAACTGAACAGAATTTGCTGTTAATTAAGCGGCTTCTATTGTATAATTCTTTAAATTTCTACAAGTCTGTTTTAGTGACCTAAATTGTACGATTCTTGGCTGTTGTTAAGAAGTTCGCAATTCGAGCATAGTTGCAGACAAATACATAAATTAAATATATTTGCACTTCCTTGTTACTAGGTTAATATCTTGACGCGGAGGGACTAAAAACGTACACAAAAAAAATCTAAAATTTATTTCTATGAAATAGTTGGGAAATTTAAATTATGGTGAAGTTGTGAAAGAGTTTCATGTAGAGTTGAGAAAAAATACGTCAAGAACATTATGTTTGATTTACTTGTTACTTAAAATAATCAAATTTCGTACTTTCAGCTAAAATTCATCTGCTTTTAAAATTCATTATTTTTAATTTCTAATATGGGAGAATTTAATTTTTTTAAATAAAATGAGCAGGGGCCGTTACCTTCTGTGATTTTAATAATTTAAAATTATTTTTACTAAGAATTCTAAACGAAACGGTTATTTGATTTATTATTATCTGTAAATGCCATTCGTTGTTGAAGAAATTTATTATTATGTTTTGATGTGAATGTGGTTGACGGGGAGCCAATAAGTGGCCCATAAACGTAGGAAAAAGTTGTATAGAAGAAAAGAAATTAAAAGTATTGTAGCAGAAATACAATTTTGTGGGCAAAATACTTTAAGGTGGATAAAAAAACATTAATCATTTGGCAAAATCATGATGTTTTCGTTATAAAACTCTTAATTCAAATATGAGATTTAATGTACTTAATTTTGAATTAATAATAAAATTGATAATGTTGAAGAGGAAGTTATGAGTCATTTACTGGGTAACTTACCAAAGGAATTAAGAGACGAATGTAATTTGAATATATGGAAAGACAGAATAAAAATATGGTTGTTTGCGTGGTGCAAAGAATGAGAAATGGATAGTCATAGGAAAGGAACAGGGATAAGACGGGTAATTGATTGAAAGAGTAAAGAATTATAAATGATTTAATGAAAAAAAAAAAAATGCTCAGTTCTAGCTGCATTACTTATGGCTTATGTGTAAATATTGAGGTACGATGTGCGATAGGTATAAATGTTGTGAATTAAAATTAGACGTAGAGTAGTAAAAATAGAAGTTAAGTTGAATTAAGTAATTATATATAAGACGAATATGATGTATTAGACTTAAGATGTATATAATGAATAAACGATATAATTATGTTGGGAACCCACAGACGGGCAATTGCCTTGTGGGACCCGAAAATTATTTAAAAAAAAAAAAAAAAAATATATATATTTTATTGAAATTAATAAAAAATTTTTAAAATGGGCCGAATTTGAAAACAGCAATAAGCATATTATAAAATCTTTAATTAAAATATAAAATCTCCGAATTTAATGAGTCCGACTGTAAAAGTATGTATTTTATTTAAACTTGAAAAACTCTTTCTACTTTTGATCGACCCTGAAAAGGACAATATGCATTGAATTAAATGAAGCAAATGTTATATTTTATAATAGAAATTAATTGCGAAGTAAATTTCGATTTTCGTTTTTATTTTTTAAAGTTTAACTTTGATTACAGTTTGACCGTTTTATGAGTATTTATTTTATTTACTACATTTTATCAAGAAAAAAGTAACATTAATGAAAACAAACGGTTTCCGCTTATCGTTGTATGTGAATGATCGGAAATTAATTTCAGCGCTCAAATGCTCACAAGACGGTGACAATAAAAAAAATGATAAAATAAAATTACCAGATTTGAATGCAAAAGGCAGTACATTTTATGATTTAAATGCAATTTTTGAAATACTTAAAAAACTTGTAAAATCTTCGCAAGAATTGAGAAGCATTTGCACGTCAATATGTAAACGTTCTGTATGTTCCTTCAAAAATTTAAAGTTACATCTATTATATCTATTATTAATTTGATTCAAGAATTATTTTTTTTACTGGAATTGTAAATATTTTTCGAAAAGGTTAAAAAATTGAAAGAATTTTAAATAAGTCGTCATGAATACAAGAAGTAAAGACTTCAAAAACAGCTCTGTTTTTTTTTAAATATTTTTAGTCCTCACAGTTCGATCTAAATCAGTTTTGACTGCAGAAGTAAAAAATAAAAGACCCGCATTGTAAAAGTTTAAAGAAAATCATTAAAAAACACCATATAACATTTTGTTATATAAGCTATACAGTATAAAAAAAAAATATTTTTAAATTATGTGAATTCATGAATCGGTATTTTGGGTAATGCACCACTCCCACAACTTGGGATGCTTGAGACGCCCCTGAATACATTATTGATACAAATTTTATTTTTTATATACGGTAACTTCCTAGCGGTCATAGTCAATAGACACTATGATTATTAACAAACAAATACACATATGAGAACAAAAAAAAACAGAAAAATGACTAGTGAATCATACAAAAAATTGTATTATTTTTACTTTGTTTTCGCTGATTACCAATAATTTTTTTGAATTTTAAATTCTTTGCCGGGCAACTGTCCAGTTTTGCTTTTTCACAAATGATGCAATTGCCGAGAACAGAAAAATTAATAAATTTAGCTTCTGTTCTGCAAATCGATGTGCGCTTTTGTCCGTGTGCGCTTTTATCCGTGTGCGCTTTTGTCCGTGTGCGCTTTTATCCATGTGCGCTTTTATCCGTGTGCGCTTTTATCCGTGTGCGCTTTTGTCCGTGTGCGCTTATGTCCATGTGCGTTTTTGTCCGTGTGCGTTTTTATCCGTGTGCGCTTTTGTCCGATGCGTTTTTATCATGTGCGCTTTTGTCTTGTGCGCTTTTGTCCTGTGCGCTTTTGTCCATGTGCGCTTTTATCCATGTGCGCTTTTGTCCATGTGCGCTTTTATCCGTGTGCGCTTTTATCTGTGTGCGCTTTTATCCGTGTGCGCTTTTGTCCGTGTGCGCTTTTATCCGTGTGCGCTTTTGTCCTGTGCACTTTTGTCCGATGCGTTTTTATCGTGTGCGCTTTTGTCCGTGTGCGCTTTTATCCGTGTGCGCTTTTGTCCGTGTGCGCTTATGTCCATGTGCGTTTTTGTCCGTGTGCGCTTTTATCCGTGTGCGCTTTTGTCCGATGCGTTTTTATCATGTGCGCTTTTGTCCGCGAACCATCATTGATACCCCTACCCTACACCACTCACGTGGGTCAGGTGAGGAGAGCCTACTTATATTATTTCTAATTAACAGCTCTGATATATCCACCATCGTTAGCTACAATTTAGCGTATCTCGACACCATGTCCTTCTTAGTCTTCTCTGTGGATTTCCTGGAAGGTATTGCTGGTACATGCCAGACACGTTGGTGTTATCATTAGATGACAGCTTCTCGAAAAATTTTCTGTACTGTATAGCGTGATATTCTTGAACATATGGAATATGAAGATCGTTGTGCAGCGTGTTATTCGAAACGAAGTAGGGAGCTCCAACTATTCCACGGAGGATTTTAGACTGCAACTGTTGGATTTTATTAATATTGCTACTGGCTGACGACCCATAAACTTCTATGCCGTACTTCCATATAGGAGCTATAACTGTTAGGTAAATGAGGCGTTTGCAGGAAAGCTTCACAGCGGATCGTGAGCTAATAATATTTTTTAATATAGCAATTTTTGTAAAGATCTTTTTCCTCACGTGCATTATGTGAGGCTTCCATGTGAGGCGCCGGTCCATAATCAATCCTAAGTACTTAATGCTCTGAACTTGAGGTAAAGGATGATCATTTAACTTAACAGGTGGACAGGTGTTCTTATTTAATGTGAAAGTTATTTGTTGGCTTTTTGTGTGATTTATCTTGATTTTCCACTTTTTTGCCCATATAGAGATTTTATTTAGGTGTTCTTGTATGAGCGCAGACGCATATACTTGATTTTCATGTGTAGCCAAGATACAGGTATCATCTGCAAATGTCCCCATAACCGTTGAGTTCATAGTAGGTATATCCGCAGTATATATAGAATATAGGAGCGGCCCTAATATGCTTCCTTGCGGAACAGATGCTCGTATTATAAATTTATCTGACAATGTTGAATTAATTTTAATTCGAAAGAATCTATTTGTCAGATAAGACTCGAAATAGACATCATTGTTAATGCTACCTTTAAGTTCAAACAGGAGACCATCATGCCACACTCTATCAAATGCTTGCTCCACGTCCAGGAGAACCGCATTACAATACTGCTTCCTTTCAAATGTCGCCGATATACGATCTACTATTCGGTGAATCTGCTGAATCGTAGAGTGTTTAGCACGGAATCCAAACTGATGATTCGGAATTAATTTATTGTTTGTTACCGATCTCAGTATTCTATCCTTTAGTAACATTTCGAATATCTTAGATAGAACGCTCAGTAAGCTTATGGGCCTGTAAGAAGAGGGCTTGGTTAATTCTTTATTGGGTTTAGGAATCATCAGAATAATAGATTTTTTTCCATGCATCAGGATAATAGCCAAGTCGTAATATCGAGTTATATATATAGGTTAACATTAAAATACCTTTAGGTGGTAACCTTTTTACTATTTCACCTGTTATTTCATCTTTTCCAGGAGCTTTTCTTGTCCGTAACAAAGTAATTTTTACGTTTGCAATTATTCCGATAGATTCGTTTTATTCGAATTACTTCGTCTTAAAGCATTATTGATGGAAATTATTAAATAAATGAGATATGACTTATACCGTAGTATGGTTTAAATGGATTTGAAATATGCTTTATACAAATTTCAATTTTGCGTTTAAAATATACTTTTTATTGTTCAACCCTAATTGTTTTATTACAAATTTTTTTAATTCTAATGATCACTTTTGTATATTATAAAAAAAAGATTATTGTTGATTTTAAAAATAATAATTATTTGAATATTATAGTTCCGAGAAATGTTTAATAAAATTTTGGAATTTATTTGTTTTTATTTTTACTTATATGGAATTTTAGTTTTCAAAATAAACCAGTTTTAAGTAATCTTACCTTAAAACATTTTTGTGTAATAAGAAGTACGCGTCTGAGGAAATGTATTTTACAACACCGAGTGTTAAATTTTTACAGAAGTTAAGTTATTAAACTTTGAAATCTGATTTATAAAACTTTAAGAGATAGAAATTTTTTGTTCATTATATTATTAATTAAAACTACATTAATATCTTCCTATTTTTGTAGCTGAAATAAATACATTTTAGATAACAAAATATTCAATTTTTATTCTTAATTCTGATTAACAAAAATATATGGTAAGTAGTTCGAAATTTATCACATTTTCAAAAGTATGTAGATTTTAAAATTTAAAAACTTATTTTATAATGATAATACATATAAAATGTTAATTAATTCTATATAAATTTGGGTTAAGTATTTACACAAATTTAAAAATTTTTAAATTTATTCTATAATAATTAATAATATATACATAAAATGGTACATTTTTTATTCTAAATTCTAATTGACAAAAATATATAATTCGTAGTTCGAAATTGATCACATTTTCAAAGTACAAAATGTAAAAACTTATTTTATAATGGTAATACATATATATATATATATATATATATATATATATAGGAAAATAATAATTAATTCTATTTAAATTGTGAATTAAGTATTTATACAAATTTAAAAATTTATTCTATAATAAGTAATATAAATATATATAGGAAATTATTAATTATGTCTATCTAAATTTTGATTTAAAAAAAGTAGCTCATCTAATTTTTTTGAATACAATCTATTTCTTCTGCTGTTTATAGTTAACGCAGCTTTACTAAATACGCGCTCTGCTGGAACTGATGTTGCTGGAATATTTAGGTATTTAGATGCTAAGGTATAAAGCTGCGGAAATGTGTTATAATGAATTTTCCAAAATTCTAGGGGATCTTTTTTGCGTTCTAAATATGGCAATTGAAGATACTGTTTTATAATTAAAATGGCGCTGGAGTCGAGTGTCATAAATGAAGAAATTTCAGACACTTTTTGGCAAAACTGCTCCATAAATCGTCTTCATTCTCCAAACTTGTGTAATCTACAGATGGACTTACTTGTTCTGCATTGCTCATAGTTTGTGTGGAATTAATTAGACCATTTAATTCATCAGTTACCCATTGTTGGGCATTTTGTGCATTTTCGCTTGTTCCAAATGCTTCTTTTTTAAATCTTGGATCTAAAAAAGTTGCTTTGGCCACCACTTTTGTTGTTTCTAAAAAACCTAATCTCCTACAAACAGTTTCCAGAAGATCAGATTTTAACTGTCTACCAATTTCAGTACTTGTGATTTTATTTTTTATTTTAATCTGCAAACCTCGAACTAGCGGTGTTACATGTGAAATAGTCACATACGATTCGCCCGATAAATCTTCAGTCATGAAGATTACTGGTTTCAAAACTTTTACGCAGTCGTCAAGTACTTCCTATTCTGATGCATCCAAATTCACTGGTGATTTTACTAATGAAGAAAGAGCTGCTGATACAGGTAGTTTCATTAGAATCAGTCTTTCAATCATTATCACTGCTGAGTTCCATCTCGTGGATATATCTTGTTTTAATTTTAATTCAGGTCGACCCATTTCTCCTTGAATTTCTCTTAACTTATTTGCTGCTAAGTTGCTTTGCTTAAAATATGTAACTATTGATCTGCACTTATTTAATAAATTAACTAGATTTTCATTTGTTTTAATACAGTCTAAAATAGTCAAATTTAGTGTATGTGCAACACATGGGTGATAATACTTGCGAAGATCTTCCAAAATCGCTTTCTTCATATTAGCAGCATTATCTGTTACTACCGTAACAATTTTATTTAATATTTTCCATTTGTTAAGAATATTTAAAATTGATTTAGCAACATTTGCCGCTGAGTGATTGGTCTTTACTTCGTCCGTTGATAAAATTAAACCATAAAGTTTAAAGTTGTGAATAAAATGGCCAGTTACTGTCACATACGATCTGTTACTGTCAGATGACCATAAATCTGTTGTTACTAGAGATGGGCAAAATGACTCTTTTCAAAGATCGGATCAGAACCATTCATTCACTTCAAAGAGCTAGCTCTTTTTCATGGCTCACCAATCACCTGAAATTAATAGATTAATACTTAAACCTAAAGTGATGATTTATCATTCACGTTGACGAATGATTTGTTAATGAAAATTATGTGTGCAGATGACCAATATATCAATTTTTATTGTATTTTCTGTATCCATGGTTCGAAGCATTCATAAAACAGCCAATATATTAAAATTACGTTTATAGGATATTTTTAATTGTGATGAAGTTACAAACGTTTATTCTTACAAAAAAAAAACAGTTTACACAAAATAAGTAACATATTAATCAATACAACTAATTTATTTTGAAAAAAATGAAAAGCGTGCTAATTAAATTGAAACAAAAATACAATACAACTCGCATGATCAAAATAAAACAACAATACAACAGGAACGCATTAAACTAAAAAAAAAAAAAAATGAAAAACTGCTTAATTAAACTTAATCGCTATTATTATTCAAAAACAAAATTTGAGTCATTTTGCTGGAGTTGAGGCGGTTTCTTTTTTCAGTGCATATTTGGCCTGCTTTTGAGAATATACGCTCGCAGGGCACTGAAGTAGCTGGAATGCACAATCTTTTCAAAACTAATTCATATAAAGCTGGATACAGCAGTTTCCTGGATTCCCACCAGATTAATGGATCTTGTGTTCTAGATAAATATGCCTCAGATAAATATTTGTCCAGCTCAACTATTGCTGTAGATCTTGGGTCATTCATTCCTTGGAGCTGAGTTAGAGTTTCATCAAACTCCTTCCAAATAGATATATTTTCACTCAATGTTGTGACACTTGATGTTTGGGAAATTTGGCGATTAGTTTGTTGGGCAATTAAGACTTTCATTTTCGATGCAACACTGTTATAATATTCCTGGAATATACTTTCTTCAGAAAATCCCTGTTTTTTAAATCGGGGATCCAATAGCATTGCTTGCAGTATTAATTCATTGTTTGCTATAAACCCAAACCGTTCTGACAATCCTTTAAGCAATTCAGTTGTCAACTGAGCTATTTCTGGAGGCAAATCTCTATTTTTTTCTTCATATGTCTTCAATTGACGCACCATTAATGTAGATAAGATCGCCATTTTTGATAATGATACATTCTTTTCTGATGATATCTCTCTGGTTACCTCTTCAAATATTTTCAAAATATTTACGGATTGCTTTACTATCTCCCAGTCTGTATCTTTTAAACTAAAATTGAACAATTTTGTTCCCAATATTGCTAGACATGAAATTATTGCTTTTTTATTATTTAAAAATCTTTGAAGCATGTCATAAGTCGAATTCCATCTTGTTGGGACATCTTGTTTAAGCTTTAATTTTTCCATTTTTAAATTTTCTTGCATTTCTACAAGTTTGCTTAAGGCAAATGAACTTTTTTTAAAATATAAAACGGTTCGTTTTACCTCATCAACTATTTTGTGAATTGACACTTGAATAGCATTTTGCACAACAAGATTTAGTGAATGAGCAAAACAGGGAAGATGGGGAAAGTTTAAACGCTTAGCAGATAACTTCATATTTGAAGCATTATCTGTAATTATTGCTGTAATTTTATAATGAATTTCAAATTTTTTGCAAACATCATTTACCCAAGCAGCAATATTTTCAGAGGTATGCCTGCCTTCGAACTGTGAACATTCTAATAAATATGATTTCAATTTGGTGTTGTTATCTATAAAATGTGCAGTGAGTGCATAAAAGCTGACATTGTTGATGTTTGTCCATCCATCAGCGGTAAGACTAACTGCTTTTGCATGTAATAAATCATTTTTAATTTTATTAAATAATTGATAAAACAGGCCGGGCAATAAAGAATTTGATAACGTTTTTCTACTTGGCAAGTTATAATTTGGGCAAAGCATGTTTACAAATTTTTTAAACTCCACATTTTCAACTATTGAAAAAGGTTGGTATTCTTTACATATCATTTTCAATAGTTGCGTGTCTAATGCAACACTTTGATTTGGTGTAATAGGTTTGATTATATTAACGAATTTATTTATATTTGATTGACGAGTTGACGAAGAATGTGTTAGAAAAGAACAGCTAGGTCCAGGATCTTGAGATGCTGTTGGAATGTCATTTCCTGTTTCTGGATGGAGAGATTCAGCCAAAATAGAACTCGAAGATGATTTGAGAGGAAGGATTTCCTCAATTTCATCCAACTCATCACCGTCACCAGATAATGGAGCCCTTGATCGGTTTCCTCGTTCCAAAGGCACAGTTGGATGTTTAGATTTTAAGTGTCTTTTTAAATTTGATGATGATCCAGATGGACAGGAAATTAATTGATAACAGTAACGACATTTTCCTTTTTTGTCAAGTTTGGTGAAATGATACCAAATATCGCTGACAGTTCTTGTGAGTGTTGGCACAGACATTTTCTTCTACCAAATATATTAGAAAAATTAAGTATTTATTAATGATTATATATATAATAAAATGGGATACGGATAAATTTAAAATTTTAAAGGAAACCACAACATACTTAGAAACTTAAAACAAGTATCTAAACGAACTAGAAAAGCGTTAAAAATTGAAATAGTTTATTAACATGTTTCTTATGAAATACGTTAGAAATCATATATAACATGTATTTTTCCATTTGTATCTTGCACACAGCGCATACATATAAAAGGCAGAGCAGCACATAAGCCGGGTAAACCGGTAATATAATAATATTGAATAAAAAAAACATGTCAGGAAAATTCACAAAATAACAGGTTAAATTACAGTATATAAACAATCTACATACCTATTAATTCAGTTCTAATCTTTGGCAACGATTAATTAAAACATAAAATAATGTGATTCTTTACTCACTCAATGATTCACTGAATGATTAAATCGAAGATCGGATCATCAAAAAGAATAAAAGATCGTACTCGTAACTGAAGTGATTAACTGATCAAATAAGCAGAGAGTCAGTACTCAGTAAGACAGAACCATGAACATAGCTCTTTCCTCTCCACTCAAATTCATTGACGTCCGACCATTTTTTATTTATTTATTTTTGGACATGCCAGTCATGCCAGCTAAAGAACGCTTAGTAAGTTAAATGTGTTTACTTACGCGCGGTATTTGAACGAACGGTTTAGAGTTTAGACACACCGCACACGTGCAATACATTTGATCTCTACAACTTGTAAACAAATAGGGAAAACACAAGCACACAAATGTAGTCGTTAATTATGACATTTCTTGCACACACATACACAACCTCATAGACTATCAAATATCGAACGTTGTCAGCTTCGAGTGCTACCATTCTTTTTTTATGAATCATCGTTCACTAATTCGACAAAAACAGCTACCTCTTGGAACTAGCTCGCGAGCGGATCGCCCATCTCGAAATTCGAGAGCTACCATTCTTTTTTTGTGAATCATCGTTCACTCATTCGACAAAAAGAGCTAGCTCTTGGAACTAGCTCGCGAGCGGATCGCCCATCTCTGGTTGTTACAGACATATAGTTAATTTCACTTAACATTACACTAAGTTTAAAACATAAGTTTTGTATACATCGGGCAACACATTGTTCGATAACACTTTGCGCGATGGTAACTTATGACGCGGTATATACTTATTTATTAAAAAATTAAAACCACGATTTTCTACCATTGACAGTGGTTCACAA
Source organism: Icerya purchasi (assembly GCA_039619475.1). Classification (NCBI taxonomy): domain Eukaryota; kingdom Metazoa; phylum Arthropoda; class Insecta; order Hemiptera; family Monophlebidae; genus Icerya; species Icerya purchasi. The sequence goes on from CM077115.1 coordinate 94,119,872, forward strand.
TCAACAGCGATCATGCGTAATATATCTTTTTGAAAATTATATCGTTCGTCATCAGTAGGTTCTAATTTTTGTGTTGCACCATACAAACGCAGTTGTTTAATTTTGTTTACAGGAGGCAAATTATTTGAATTTATTTCTTTATTATCATTACTGTCAGATTCTATTGAAATAATTTCAGTACCTGATGAAGATGGTTGACTTAAAGAATCATCTTCAGTAGGTTGTTGCTGTGTTTGAACCTGTACCAGCTGAATAGGATGTTTTCTTTTTAGGTGTTCACTGAGGTTACTAGTATTACCAAAATACTTTAAAGTTGATTTGCAATGCTTGCATTGTACAGATACTACTTTACCATTTTCAAACTTCTTATTAAAAAATTCCCATGCAATGGATTTTTTAAAATAACGTGGCATTTTTAAAGTATAAAAATAAAAACGCACAAAGAAAATTAAAGAAGATAACGTAAACTAAAATATTAAATCACGAAGTAAATATAAAAGATAGTAATTATTCAATTTAAACTGTGTAAAAATAAAAAGTATAATCTCAAATTATTTAAATCCAATTGTAACTAAAATATTAAATAACGAAGTAAATGTAAAAGGTGGATAATTATTCAGTTTAAACGGTATAAATAGAAAAAGTATAATCACAAATCATTTAAATACAGTTAAAGCAATTCATAGTAATCAATGCAATATTAATTTGTTTTGGATAAGATTTACCTTGTAACCGACTAGAGGGAATTATAGTGAGATTGAGGTTATTTTGGTGGGAAAATAATTAGAACAAATAAACGATCTTGATTTTTGTGTCAAGTATAATAAAAGATTTTACTTGTAATTGAAGAGGGAAACTGAAAATCATCATAAGTTTTTAATAGGTAGGATTATGATTATGCAACATTAAGGAAATATATAAATTTACAATTTTTTTTTTTTTGTAGTATCAATCTTTCAACTGGTTTACCATATATTTGTACAAAACTTATCCCTATATTTGTATTTCACTTTTTGAAATTTCACTATACTTTTTTTTTGTCTTTAATAATTATGTACAAAAAAGGAGTATCATTTAATAACTTACTGTATCCTTCTAGATCTTTCATTTTTTTTTATGTTGATATAAATGTCCCATCTGCTTGACAGACATAAAAATTTTATATTATTCTTTCTTTATCAAAATTGAAAATCAGCATACTATTGAAAAGAATTTGTAATGGGAAAAGATTGCAACATGTATCTTATGTGTTATGAATTTGTATGAAATTGTATTTTTTAATATTCAAATAAATTTTTGATATAAATTTATTAAAATTTTATCATTTTCTATATTACATCTTTTACAATGAAAAAGGTAATAAAAAAATGCAATACAAAATTTCTTCTGACGTCCAGTTCAAAAACATTTAATGTGAAAAAATAAGATTGTTTTTCATATTGAGTTTTGAGAAAATAATTTTTAAGTATCACATTGTTATTCAAAGTAGTTGTTAGAAATACAGCAATATATTGTTTAAAAGGATAAAAACACATTTCTTTGCTTATTTTTAATTTGTTGTTAGTTTTATAACATATTTCATACTGAATAGAATTCAAAAAAATCATCAGCTATCAAGTACATTTTTATTATTTGCATAGTCATTAGCGAAACCACTATATACTGCCAAACCGGAACACACGCACAAAACCTCACGCATACCTTCACATATACACACACCACCCATAACCACTCGAACAATCACGCCCGCACACACTTTCTCTCGTGCACTCATACGCACATCTACTGAACATTTTCCTAGCGTTCCAATAACACAAGTGCACCAAGCACCATGTTACGCTAACCTTGTCTACACTCATATTCATATCGCTCATTAAATGCAATAATATCATAACTCAGAAAATGGCGAATTTGAGTTATGTGTATAGTTGGAATGCATTTTATGAGTACAATTAGAGGTTAGAACGCCATATTTGTAAATAAGGAACTCGACAAAATAACCATTGTTTTCGGAACGGGTACACCGTTTAAATGATAGTAAATGTAAATGTTAATTTGCGTTTCCTGCGAAATAATGTTTTTTGAGTTATGACGTTATTGTATTTAATGAGCGATGTTTGCTCACTCCCATCTTATTAATTCTAAGCTTATTTCTATAGTTTAAGACTAATTTGTACAATCAAAGATTTAACATTCTTTTTGAATATTTTCTTATTTTTATGCTTTCTGTATATTCTTTGATCTTTCGTATTTCTTCCATGCTGCTCTAAAATCTTACATTAATTTGTTTAAGTCGTCCTGATATTTTTTTGAATTGCTCGTTCCTGCGGATTTTTCTTCATAAAAATCTTCCCTCTTTTTACCCATACAAAATTATAGTTTCCTTCTTTGGTCTCCTGCTTTACTTCCCATAAAAGTCCATTGTAGAATCTGGATAAATTTTCATTTAAAAAAACCTGAAGGTTACTCGCTGCGTTAGAAATGTCTTTATCTCATATTGTTATCCCTTTGTTTTTTTCTATCATTTCCTCCGCTAATCTCTTGCTTGCTTTAACAACAATTATGGGCGTTTAGTATTTTTCGACGGTAGTCTGTGTATTGTACTGATTTCTTCTTCCTTAATCGTTAGCGTCTTGATTACTATTTCTCTGGGTTCCGTTACTCCGTGTATTTCTACATTTTCCCTTCGTCTGTACTGCTCTAACCAGTGAACTATACACGTTAGTTCTACATATAATTATACGTCACCATTGTAGTGTATCCGAACAGTGGAAATATGATTTAGAAAAACAACCAATCTTATTCGAATAATGAAATAAAAATTTACCGATATGGAAACATAATTGAAATTGTGTTGGACATTATGGAGAATTGTCGTTAGTTAGCCCGACGATTTCTTCAAACCTTCGATCTGGTCGTGCGAAACAATTTTAATGATCGGCGCCTTCTCATCTTTATGGGCGAAAATCTTGCCGTTTTTCACCTAGACAAACCTCTAGTTTTCATTAACTCCAAGATTCCCTTGATGCATTGTCCATTAGAGTCTAGATGCGAGGCGCAACGCCGCCGCATTCAAGATGTAATTCTCCTTTACAAACATTGCATGATAAAAACTCCATCCTCTGGTAATTGCTAGTAACATTTACTACAGATTTTCTTGTCCATTATTATACACAAAGCCAAAAACTGAATTTATGTATATAGAAATATTGAACGCTACACTAAAGATAGAGTTACTTTCGTTAATAATATAAACAATGAAGAAAGTAAAGCAGTTACTTATGTAAAAAAGGAATCACTGCACGTAACTAAATAATCTGGAAGACTTAAGGCTGCTGCTAATCTTGCTGATCTCATAATTCACAACATGTTCTGTGGACAGACCTTGTAGGCTAGTTTGCAGCGTTCCCTTAGAATGGGATCTTTAGTTTCCTGATATAAACGTCGGTATTGTTCGGTCAATGCACTGTAAAGTTGAATCTCTTTATTCCACTAGTAATTGATTTTTTAAATTTCTTTATAAACGCTGTTTGATGCTGCTAGATCTCTGATATAAGCTGAGAATTTAGCTACCCATTCATCGCAAGAATTATGGTCATGTAACTGATTACAACAATTGACGAGGTAGTCGTAATCAATTCCAATTTGATAAAGTATGTTGTCACAGTTAACGTGTTTGATTAATTTTTTGGTGTAAGTAATGGAGGAAGAATAACTAAAAGAAATATATTCGTGATCTGATAGTGAATTACCAGTTAAGATATTTAAATCTTTAATGTGCGGTGAAGCGCGGTGTGAGGCGATTATTAAGTCAACCACGCTTCGTCAATTTGCATTGCTAAAAGTGAATTTTTTTTTTCGTGTACAACTGCGAATTTGTAATAATTTAAAAATTTTTAAAAGAGTTTGGTTTTATGGCCGGAGTTTTTAATATCCCGGAGAACAGATCTTACGTTGTTGTTTTCGATAATTATGTTTTTGTGTGGAGTTTTTATAGAAGATGATTCAGCTAATTTAAGTACGGTTGTAAAGGTTTATTAGGAGAAATGTAGACGTTGATTAATAGTAGGTGTGATAGGAGGATAGCAATGATATTTTGTTTATTCGAATTTCATGATAGTTTATAGTAGCGGAGACGCAAGCAGCAACAAAATCATTTTTTACTATATTAAATATAGAGGTGAACCCAGTTAGTTTATTGTTATTGATATACGGTTCGCAAATTATAATAATGTCATATTGCTGATTTAAGGCAAAATTAAATAGTGTGTGCTGAGCGGTAATACAGTGATTTACATTATTTGTTTTTGGCGACACTTCGCCCGCCGCTCTTGAATTTTTTGACGATTAGATTTTGGTGTAAAAAGGTTCCTGTCTGGTGAGAGTAACGATTGCTTCCTTGATGTCATCCTTGGTTGTTTCCTCTGGAATGTTTACTATTTTGATCTGGGGGTTTCGAATGGAGCTTGTCTATTGCTGTGAGAGCGTTACATTTTGATTTTATTTCACTTTTAAGTGTATTTTTTTTCCTCGTTTGACAAACAGCCTAGAATGATGTTCCCTGATTTGAGCTTCCTGTAACTTTTGGTATCAACGCCGATTTTACTAGGGTTGACATTTTTTTTTTTTTTAAATTCAATCTCAGCGTCCTTACTTGTGCTTTTGACCACAATGAAGCTAAGAGGAGGTTTGTTTATTCCAGCTCGGAAAGCACTTTCTTTTTTATGCATTTCTGGGGATGTGTTGACTACTTCAACAAAGGAAAGCTTGCCGTTTTTTTTTTTTTCTTCTGATCATCATCTTCAATTGTGTCACCTCTGTTCATAATATTTTCAATTCATTTTCAAGCATGGTGTTGCATTTTTGCTCAAACTGAAGACATCGCATATCTTCTTTGATTGCTAGTAGTTCTTGTTTGAAACAGATTAAGATGTCATCGGTAGAGCCGTTTGTTGGTATGCTGTGTACCTGGTTGATTTCCAAGCAAGCAGTGCTGGAGAAGTCTGTTGTGTTGGGTGGTAGGCAAGTAGCACGCGCTATTTGGTCACATTCATGGAGACAGGATATAACGCTGTTGCCGGCCATAATGGAGACCGCAGCACACAGCATGTATATAGGAGCTGGGCAGCATTTCATGGGCCGTGCGACGAAGAAACCAGTTTTGCAGTCGATCGCATTAGAACCGCGCATGAATTCCTTTTAATATAAAACACAGATGATTTTAACTTTGTTTTAACAATTACTCACCGACCGAGGGAGTTAACTGAAAATTAAAAACTGCACTAAAAACTAGACAAAAACTACCAGATGTTATGATTAAGTACGGAATTCCCAAAAGCAAAAAAACACTATAAAATAGTGAGTTAAGGATAATTGATAAACCGTCAAACCCAAAGGAACTCTTGTTTTGGTAATGACAAGATAGTGTTTTTTTATTTCATTTTCCGAAAAGTCAACAAAGCCGAACGAATTACATTTTTGGCTAAATGCACAATGTGTATTTCAACCAAAATTAGAATTCTCTTTCATTGTTTTGACAACATTTAGAAAGTAATTAATAAAATGATTAGCTACTGTATATTCATTCTCCTTTACCACTGAAATTGTGTCATTAACTTTAATATCTTTTAGGATACATTTTTTTGATATTTATTACCTTTCCGACTAATGCCGAATATTTATTTGCGTTGTTATCTCAGTCCTGTAACTTCTGCGAGTAATACTCTTTTTGTTATTCCAATTAATTTTTGCTACTCTCTCAAAACTTGTTTACAACGTATAATTAATTCACCGCATCAGGACAGGATGCTTTTTAATCAAAAAGTATAGTGACTTTTTTCCTAATGATAATTTAGACAACTTTTCTGTGACCCATTCCGTTCTTTTATTTTGTAATTTGCAGTTCTTACGTTGACGTTTGGACTGCTTTACGACATTCATTATAGTTCATATTGTAAAAGACCAACTCTATCTCTACCCGGAGGTGACATTTGCGAAAAACTCAGTCTCTGCAATGATAAAAATACAAAGACGAATAAAAATTATTAGAATTTATAAAGAAGTATATATATATATATCGGTCACCAGCGACACCTTACAGTGTGTCACAACCGGTAAGCTCAGCCGAACAAAGCTTTAGGCCCTTTTTTAAGCGCAATGAAAAAAAATGTCTGCAGTGGAGATGTCACGAAAATTGTGTCCGAAAACGAAACAATTCTTAACTGTGAGAAATTGTTTATTCAAAATAAATTTTACGAAATTGTAAATAAAATAATTAATTGATTAATTAATAATTGATTAAAAAACGCGTACAGCAGCTAAAGAGTAGCAGTAAAATGAAAATAACCTAGTAGCTCGACGAAGCTGAGTAGAGCGATGCTGTTCGAACAGCGAGTAGCAGCGGTATTGCCTCCTGGCGAGCGGCAGTAAAAGATGCTGTCGCAACAGCGTGGAGTAATTTGACGACGATTAATATGAGAAACGGCCATTTTGCCTAATAAAAAAAATATATATAAAAAATTACAACAAGACGTTGATTTTTGTTGAATATTTAAAATTGAGCAGAATGGCGGATACCCTGTGTCCAAAATTCTTGGGTTCTTAAAAACAACTTCTCACGATTCAATGTAGCTCATTCCACATCTCCGCGCACACAACACCAGATCGGACAAACACCCTCATATCAATAACACATACATATGAATGGATCGCCAAACCAACGCTATGCACAGTCGCAATTCCCACGACATTTGTCGATCTAGCGTTCTTGCCGGAGAATTCTCAGTTTGCACGCTGCCCGAGGAAGCTGGAGAAATAGAAATTGGAGCAGAGAAGCCTAGGAAATTGTCAAAACACAGAGAAATATGGAATTTGTATAAAGCAATCATTACCATTTTTTAATTCGTACAGCGTGAGAAATCGAAAATAGAATGTGACGGCCGAATCCGTCTCACTGACCCACTCTTATTTCCATCCAGAACAGATGTTTTGTGTTAGAACTCAAGTGACCCAAGAGCAACGAAATTCCGATCATTCGGTGCCGAGCGACGAAGTCCTGAACAAATCTCCACCATCTAACCTACTGATACACGCCGCACGTTACACATTATAATATTACATTTAAACCACTGGGACCATACTTGGTCAGGGTAAAACAAAGTAATAAACAAAAAAAAATATATAGTGATCTAAACATTTTAGAATTGTTGCGATCATCTACAGTTAATTTTAAAGAAATTAAGTAGATCAACGGAATAGGATTTGGTGAATATCAGAGAGATTGGCAGATTAAGAGCACTCTCTTGACTCGGTGGGTGGTGGTTACACCGGACAATATAGAGGAAACCGCCCCATCATGGAGCCAGCTTGTGATCTGTCAATGCATCGCGCACTGGTTATCCTGATGGATGAAGATAAGTATTTACCACAAAAAGTATTTTAGTTATAAAAATTGAAGAAATAAAATTGAAATTTAATGATGATGATGAATACCGAAAACGGCGTCAGCCGATAAAAATAATCAACAGTGGATTATTTAAAAGAAAAATTGTTATTATTATTTATTGTTATTTATTTAATGTAGGTTCCCGCGAGTCCAAAAGCCTTCGGCACGGAGAGGCACGGGAACACTGAAGGAAATGAATAAATGAATGAAATTTGTTTACCTAACGGAGCGAAAGACTCGGCAGACTAGACCGGTTACCCGTTGGACTAAAAAAAAAATTATTTCCAGACTCCCAGTGACACACAGCGCGTGGAGTGTACGTGCAGCTGAGTCGCCCCGCTTACTTTGGTCATAACCGGGCAGAACCCCATTGTGGACTATACAGGGGACCCCATTGTGGACTATACAGGGGACCCCATTGTGGACTATACAGGGGACCCCTTTATTTTTGCCAACTTCTCTCCTGGTTGATTCTCTTTAAATTTTGATGGCTCGTTCAATTCTTTAAGAAATTGGTGAATACTGACCATGAGTTGCTCTTTTCCTATTGGAAATCTGGATTTGTGCATCCCAAGAATCCAGTTTTTCAACCTATCTTCAAATTCAAATGAAAGATAAGGATCTGGCCCCATACGGCTCTTTCCTTTAGAAAAATTAAAATACGTAATTATTTCTTATTCATTTTATATTGACTCAGTAAGTATCTTCAGTAAACTTAACTGATCCAAATATAACTTACCCTTGTTCTCAAACTTTAAAAATAACGGACATACTATAAATGACGTAAAAAAATAGAAGTAACGTACAAAGAAAATATAAAAAATAACGTTGAAGAAGGAATAAGAAATGTAATTTTAAAGGTGATATTTAATATACTAAATTAACGTACCTCAATAAGCGGGATACATTTCGGCGGCGGTGTTAAAGAAGGTGTGGAGCAGTTGGAAATGTGGCACTAGCTGCAAAAAGTAAAATTCCGCGATATAATAGGGGAAGAAATCTTCCCTAATACCATATTTCGGAATTTTACTCCGGGCTTCACGCCATAAACGTTCAGTGTTATTGGTGTGAACCCCAGTATCCGGATTAACATATGTGACGGAATGATTTACAGTACGGTGGATGTAATTGGGATCACGGGAAAGGAAAGTATACCCTTTTCATTCGTCAGATTGGATGATAGAACCGGGACGGATAACACGGCGGATAATTGGAAGCAACGTTTCAGAGCTACGATCAGGAACAAGAGTTAGGTAAAAATTTCCGGAAGCAACACCAATAGCGCCAAAAACCTATAAACGAGCCTCATGGCGCGAAGAGGAGGTTGACGCAAATTTCACTTAGATGAACTTTGCTTCATCAATCTGCACAATCCGATCCTTATCTCCTAAAGGAGCCGAATGTTTCTTGAAATAGTGCATCATAACTTCACGACAGCGGGAGGTCCAGTCGGTAATTGTTCTAGTGGATAATTGCAGATGCGGAAGTAGATATGTACGAGGATTACGGACGTACACGACTGTAGCAACAAACACCCACATTTTTAACAGGGGTACTCTGCATTGTGAAGCCGAGCCATAAAAAAAAAAAAAAAAAAAAAAAAAAAAGTCACGTTCCAAACTTGGCTGATTTTCGGTAGTCACATTTAATACCGCCGATCCGCCGGCCACACCGAAATTCCAAATTTTTTGTGATAGTGAGGAGGCTCTGACACACCGCGCAAACCCTAAAGTATATAGTAAACCATATTTTGTAATAAAATAAAAATAAAAAGAGCGCGGAAATTGGTAATGGAGACACGGAAATGGAGTAAAAAAAAGAAAAATAGCGCGAAAGTAGATAACGAAGACTCGAAAGAGGATTAAAAAAATAAAAAAAACGCGGAAATTGGTAATGAAGACACGGAAGAGCAGTAAAGAAAAGAAAGAAATCATAAAAAAAAAAAAAGTGGATATTTGGTGCAATTAAACCTGAAATACGGAAGAATACGATGTCGGATATAAAATCGAATAATCTCTTCTTCCGTATAACGAACTAAATCGAAATAGGGCTTACACGGCGCATCGCACAACTCGATTTCGGCGGGCATACTTTTAAAACAAAAAAACAAAAAAATCAACAAAAAAACAATAAAAAACTCGCAAAATCGGGTCAGATCGCGGAAACTGGTAGATGGAAGCCGGCACAACAGGTACTATTGTAATGCAAATGACAGACCGGTGACATGCGGTGACAATAAATCACGCCATCTATAGCAGGCGTGGGTACAATAATTGTAACGGACAAAATCACATTGTTTTAAAATTAACTTAATATTTTTTTATTAGGGTAGAATTTTGTAAATATCTTTGAAATAGTAAATTAAAATTTTCAAAACAAAAAAAACAATATTTTCATTCAGTATGAAATAATTTAATCACAAATGAACATGAATTTTTTTAAAATTGTTAGCAAATAATCACATTAATTATTCTAAAATTATGCCTTCATTTATAAATTAAATTATAAATTAGTTTATTCGCTTTTGGATTTAGCCATCCATTGTTCTGAGTAAATTTGAAATATTTTAAGAGCAATAAAGTGGAAAAAATAGTTCAAAAAGTTTGAACTATTTCAAAAACAATTAATTTGTATCATTTTTAAAAAAATTAATATTTTTAATTAATTTACAATGAAATATGAAATAAATTGAGACGAACTATACAGTAAGTCAGACGAACTAAAAAGTAGCGACGACGAATGTATTATTGTGAACTGTAAAGAGGCAGAATGAACTGGGGGCATTCATATAAATTATTACCAATATTTGATATCAAACACGCGGGTTTTGAAAAATATTTAATGCAGAATAATGTTGTAATTTTACACACCTTATTCTTTCAGACCGCCAATGTGGTTTATCGAATTAATCCTGATTACAGGCGAGTGATCATTTTTATGGACGAAAACTTTTCATGCAGGTCTTATTTTCTTCATTTTCATGAATTCATAAGTTCTCTTAGTTATCCTGTTCTTCTGCATTCTGGTAATATACCCGTAAAATGAGTTCAATCTTGCTATATAGTTGATCGTTCGAAACCCATTTAAATTGTCCATCATTCCATTTAACTCCCAGAATCGTTCTCAAGATTCTCCGTTCCCTTATTTCTAATTGATTAGTTAATATCTTCTTGTTTAGATTTAAAGTTTCTGATGCATATAACCCTTCTGGTTTTATAACTGTAGCATAGTGTCTTAGTTTTGCTCCTATGCTCATTGCTTTTGTGGCATAGACATTCTTCAAGTGATATGCCCGACCTAATTTAGATATTCTACTATTCATTGCTTCTTTTTCTCCCTCATTTTATTGTATAAATTCCCCTAAATATTTAAACTTTATAATTCGCGTTAATTTTCCAGCACATGTATTAAAATAATCTGATCTGTTTTTAATATTCTTCATGTACTTGGTTTTTTCAACAAATATTTTAATGCCTACACATTCCGAAATTTCTATTAGTTCGTTGATCTCATTCATTGCTGACATTACATCATTAGTAAAAATAGCTAAATCACACACGAACGCCAAACAGTCGATATATATTCCTTTATTCTTACAACTAGTACCAAGTCTGTCTGAATTTATGTTTGTTATCTTTTTCATCCATCAGTATTCTCTTTTCTTTGATAATTTTTTATAAATACAATTAAGAAGAAGCTGTTTCTTTGTCTTACACCTGTAACAATCTTAAATGGATCTGAGATTTCTCCTCCCTTTAAATATTGTAACTGACCAGGTTCCCGCGATAAAAAAATCAAATAAAAAGAAATAAAAAAACTTTTTGAAATTTATTTTACAAGGTATTTATCGGGCGCCAGCGATCCGTTCGCTCAGTCGCCCAGAGCTTTAAGCCTTGTTAAGGGCAACGGAAATGGAAAGATCTCTGCAGCGGAGATATCACAAAAAAAACGTTTCCAAATAATGAAATAAAAATTTTATATGGAGAGAATCTGTTTATTGAGAAGAACAAATGCAATAAAAATTTTAAAGTTCAAATAGTCGCATTAAATATTGCCTAAAAACGGTGTGTAGCAGTGAAGATAAAACAGAACGAAGTTTGCCTCCCGGCGTATTGCAATTGAGACACTCTCACGACCATGAGGAAGCGCAGACTGATCGGCCGAATTTACACAGTGAATTCGACGACGATTTAACGAAAAACGGCCATTTTGCCTAATAATAAAAATACACATACAGTAGAGTGTCGATTATGCGAACTAATGTTGTTAGAGATGGTTCGGATAATCGAAGTTTTATTTATTTTGTGTTTATTTTTTTTTTTTTTTTTTTTTGTACATATGTATTTAATAACTAAAAGGAAGATCAAAAACAACAACTTTGTTTATTTATATTAACATAGTATGTACATATCGTCGGCTTGGAAGAAGACTGTCATAACTCAAAATACACAAATTTTCAGGGGAAGCATGTAAACATTTTACTGGATAAAATGTACTCAGATCTCGATCTCATTAAATAATTAGAAACCATATTCTTTACAGGTGGCTTTCAGATAACTTAAGTTGAATTGTTTTGCCTTAAGTTGCCTTTTGTTTTGTACGTTTGTACAAATTGAACCCTTTTCATACCTATTTCCTGTTTCTCTAAAATCTTCATATATCTCCTTTATTTCTGCTCCCAATTGTGTTTTATCATCTCCCTTTCTACTACGCTCCGTTTCCCTCTATAATCTAGCTGCCCTGACTCACTTCCTCCTGTATTCTAATTATTATAGTCGATTGTTCCTTTCTTCTCTATCCACCTATCCTTGCTATTTTAGTATAAATGCTTTGCATTTATACCCTCCTCTGTGCTCTCCTATTGCTTCCTACTCCATTCTCTTACCTCTTTTTTTCCTAATCCCTCTTTAGCTCTACAATGCCGGCTGCGTTTAATCTGCTACAATGGAATTGTCGTAGTCTCAGAGCCAACAAAAATTCATTGGAGGGTTTGTTGGATCTTCATAATATCCAAGTTGCTCTCATCTCGGAAACGTGGCTTCGGTCAGGCGTATATTTTAACATTAGAGGCTTCAAGGTAATCAGAACGATGATGGCTATGCTGGTTCTGCGATCCTCGTTAGAAATGACATTCCATTCCGTTCTCACGAGATTTCTCTCAACCTTCCTTCTACTCCTAATATTCCCAACATCGTTCATATCTCCATCAATCCTCCTTCTATGTGTCCTATTAACGTTGTTTCGATTTATGTTCCTCCTACTTACGATCTTCGTCACTTCCCCCTTTCTACATTTTTCTCATCTATCCCGCAACCGTTTATTATCGGCGGCGATTGGAATGCTCATTCTCCTATGTGGGGCTGCACATCCTACAATAGCAATGGTTCCATCCTTGAGAATACTATCCTTTCTGATAACTTGGTGCTCCTTAATGATCTTTCCCCAACCTATTTTAGGAATGCTTTTGTCTCCAGTTCTCTTGATCTAACTCTTTCTTCCCCTTCAATTGGTCTTAACTTTACCTGGAGAACCCTTTCGGGTTCTTTCGGCAGTGACCATGTTCCCATAATAATTACTACTGATATTTTTCCTTCTCCAACTTATCCCAAGCATCTCCATTCTCCTCGATGGAATCTCAGCAAAACTAATTGGACTCTTTTCCGCTCTTCTGTTGATTCATCACTCCTGATCCACAGATTAATTGTGATCCCATTTCTCTCTATAATTTCTTTTCCCATTCTATCAGGTCTGCTCTTTCTCTATCTTCTCCCCCTCGTCGTTCTCCTGCAACCACTCATCGTTGTGCGGCCTCATCTCTTTGGTGGAATGAGGAGTGTAACGCTGCATTTAACCATTGTCGTTCGACCTTCAGATCCTATCGCTCTAATCCTACAACACAAAACTTTCTGGCTCATAAACAAGCCAACGCCAGGGCTAGGTTTATTCTTAAAGCCGTGAAAAAGGCCTCGTGGAAAAAATTCTGTTCTTCCTTTTCTAGAAATACCTCTCTCTCACATATTTGGAGGTTGGCTAGAGCTTTTAAATCTCCATCCTCTGAACGTCCTTCTCTTTCTAATGTATCTGAGGATAGCCTAATATCCTTCATTGATTCTGTCGCTCCTGCCTATGTTCCTTCCTTTGACGAACTGTATTCCAACACCTCTCCGCAAATCTCGTCCCCTCCTTCTCACTTCCTCACTTCGGCTTTCAATCTTAATGAATTATTAGCTGTTTTATCTAAATCTTCCAGCCCTACTCCAGGCCTTGATGGTATACCTTATCTTGCTCTTAAAAATCTGTCTGAACTATCCCTTAACTTTCTTCTCAGTCTTTTCAATTCTTTCCTTTCCAGGGGTTCAATCCCCCCCTCTTGGAATTCTTTCATTATTGTCCCTATTCCTAAGAAACGTTCTTCCTTACGCCACATCTCCTTGGCATCCTGCATCAGAAAATTGTTTGAGGGTATGCTAAACAAGCGTCTTGTCTGGTGGTTGGAACACCATAATGTGCTTCCTAACAATATGTTCGGCTTTCGGCCTGGTATCGGCCCTCCTGATTGTATCAGTCTTTTTGTGTCTCATTTATATAAGTCCTTTATCCAAAAACATTATACTCTGGCTTCCTTCATAGATGTTTCATGTGCTTTCGACAATGTTCATCTCCCAACTTTAAGAGATAAAATGACAGCAATTAACATTCCAGTGAATTTCACTTCCCTTGTTATTAAGCTCATGTCCAATCGTTCTATCCACCTCTCTCCTCCATTATTTGACACTTCTAGAAAGGTTTTCTGCGGTCTTCCTCAAGGTTCCTCCCTCAGTCCTACTCTTTTTAACATTTATACTGCTAGTATCGCTTCCCTTCCTTTAAATTCCCACTCTTTATTCTTTGCCGATGATATTTTGCTTTTTTCCTCTTCCCACGATATTGACGCAGCTAATGATGCTCTCAAATCGTCCCTCAATTTCCTTGAAAGTGCTCTTGCCTCAATTAACCTTTCGATTTCTCCTTCTAAGTCCTCCTGCGTTGTATTTACCCTTCGCCCTTATAACCCTGCTTCTGTTAATTTATCCTTAAATAGCACAGCTATTGCTCGTGTTAATTGCTTTCGTTATCTCGGTATCTTTCTCGATAGTCGTTTGACTTTTTCCGAACATATTAAATATCTTTCCTCCTCCTCTACTAAACGGTTGAACCTGCTGAAGGCCCTGTCTCCGACTAAATGGGGTGGTGACCCTTTCATTCTTATTCTTCTATATAAATGCATCGTCCGCTCCAAGCTTGATTACTGTTCGTTCATTTATGCCCGCGCTTCCAAATCCCGTCTCTCTAAACTTGATGTGATCCAAAATTCTTGTCTTAGACTCTGTCTCGGTGCTCTTAAATCCTCTCCTATTCCAGCATTGCTTGCTGAATCGAATGTTCCTCCCCTGTCTATTCGCAGATCTTATTTGGGCTATCGCTTCCTTGCTAAACGTCTTTCTCTCTCATCTTCTTCTCTCATTTTTTCCTACCTTTCAATTTCTTGGAATTGGCGCTTTGTGCCTAGGAAAATTCCTATCCTGTCCCTTATTTCTCTCCGTCTTAGTTCATTTTGGCCGTATACAATTTCCTTTAATAGTCTGCCTTATTTTTCCTTTAACTTCAGCGATCTCTGCCATCCTCCCAGAGTATTTATTTCGCCTACACTTGCAAAATCTCTCCCTCCAGCTGTAATTAAACAGGAATTCCACAGTATTGTCAATTCTCTCTTCCCTTCTCATGTTACCATTTTCACTGATGGTTCTAAGGGGCCTGATGGGGTTGGTGCTTCTTTTATTCTTCCAGACTATAACTTCTCTGAATCCTTCTGTCTTCCTTCTTTCTGTTCCATATTTACAGCCGAGCTGATGGCTATTTTACGTTCCATTATTTTTATCTCCTCCAATCGTCTTTCTTCCCAGTTTCTGATCATATCCGACTCCATGAGTGCTCTTCAAGCCATCTCTTCTCCTCTTCCTAATCATTCCTGTGATTTTTCTTTTCTCCTCATACGTTCTCTCATTTGGACTCTCTCTTCTCTCCATGGAATCCATGTTGACTTGCTGTGGGTTCCTGGTCATTCTGGCATCTCAGGTAATGAGAAGGCTGATTCTTTGGCTCGGGTTGCTGCTTCTTCTACATTCTTCTTCAAAAAAATCCCATCCTCTAATCTCTTGCCTTTGTGTAAACATTTCCATCTCAGATTTTGGTCGAATATGTACCCTTCCTCCTTTTCTAATTGTCGCTCCTTTTATCTGTCAGTTCAGCCTAATCTTCCTTCAAATCCTTGGTTCCTTCTGTTTCCTTCACTTCCTCGCTCTGTTGTTGTCTCCATTGTGCGTTTGCGCTTAAACCATTCCTTGCTACCTTCCTCACGCTTTCGCCTCTCGTTGACCTCTTCCCCATGTTGTCCTCTCCATTCAAACGTTGCGGTTGTTTGTGACACCGATCACGTGTTCTTTGAGTGCTCTGCTCTTTCAGTGGAGCGCTCGGCTCTATATTCCCACTTGCTTGGGCTGGGGCTTCCTGCTCCTTTTTGTGCTCATTATATCCTGTCTTTTCCTTCTACACTTATTATCCCCTCCATTGTTTCCTTCTTATTAGTGATAGCTGATCGCCTCACTGTATAACTTTCGTTTTCCCTTAATTGTTTCTGGGTGAAGGTCCTCGGTTGACGAGCCCAATTAAAAAAAAAAAAAAAAAAAAAAAACCCTATTTTCAAACATGTGACAGTCTTGTTCCAAATAATATTTATATTTTTGAATAATATTTTAGAGAAGTTAGAATTATTTGGTTACTTCTGAAATAAATTTAAATATACAAAATGAAACATTTATTTTAAGTAAACAAAACCTTTCTGAAAACAACTATACATTTTTATAAATTGTTATAAGACTCATAATAATATCGTGGAACAACTGTTGTATCTAGAAAGGACACAATATGAAAACTTTATTTTAAGTAAACAAAACCTTTGTGAGAACAACTATACATTATTATAAATTGTTATAAAACTCATTATAATATCGAGGAACAACTTTTTTATTTATCAAGGACAGTATTCCATTCTTTTTTGCTTCTGCAATAGGTAATTTCTGTTTATAAGCTTTACTTAGTTCAAGTAAATTAAAGTCTGTTCTCTGGCGCCTTGAGTTCACAATATTTGCAGTAAAGAAGTCCTGCTGCTGATAAGAATTTTTATAAAAGATTTTTCCGACCTGATCCTTCATCATGAACATTTTCATGTCTGCGATTTTAACTACTTCACCTTCAGAGTTTTTGAATATATTATTGATGCCCATCTCCACAACAAGTTTTTTTAAGTCGAAAAAATCGTCGTAACACATTTCTTCTACTGAATATGGTTTGCCATTTTTCTTTGCTTGCCGGATGAGTGTCACATACTGTTCAGGAACATGGATCGGAGCAGACTTTTTGAATTTGTTGATATGTCGTTCAATCACTGAATGGGAACTATCTCCTTCGTTTTGGGTATGACCAGTTATGAAATATTTATGGGTCACTGATTGTATATTTGCTAATTTTAAAATGGCGAACATGTACAAGGCGAAAATGCATTTGTTTTTATTTTGCCCCGTACAGTTGTCGCTATAGAATATGACGTCTATGCATTTGTTCTCAATGGAAGCCTTAGTGTTTATGGCATTAAGATAGTGCCACACACAGGAACCAATTTCATTAGCCCCTCTTTGCCCTTGTCCCTCATGCCAAACATAACAGCTAACTTCGTTATTTGCCAACTGGTATACGGTGAAATTGAAAACATTCAATTTTGATGTATAATAATATGAAGATGCATTGCCCGTGGGACATGGCAAAACTGCTTGGAGGTCGTATACGGCAACTATACTCTCTGAAGTTTTATCAATTTCTTTTTCTCTCCGGGAAAGCTCTTTTTCTTTGATATGGTTATCATACTTTTCCTGAAGTTGAGTTTTCTCATCTGTACTAGCATTTTGAAAAGCAAGGCAAAGTTCACATTGGTCTTTTTTTGGGTTAAAGAAACCAATGTTATATTCAGTATTAAATATTGTATAGTACATCAAATAATTTGAATATAAAATATTCTGCTCTTGACATAAGCTCTTATAGTCCCTATAGAGCTCAGCGATTGTCTTACTGCCTTCTATATACTCTTTTTTTGTTTCAGACCTGCAGTAAGTGGCTTTCTATTCGTGGTATCTTGTTTATATGCATCCGTATACCATTTTTTATTTCTTCTGATACCATTGCGTGGTTCTTGTGCTTTCCTCTTATTTCTGGTTGTAATATCCCCTTTGCAATTGACTCTTGCTTTTCTTGAACTGTTCGTATGATCCTAGAGTTGATTCCCAATGTGGCCATGAAAAATAGTTTGCAGACACGTGTTTTTTCTCCTCGTAAGTTCAAATAAAAGGCTCTATTTAAAGATCGAGAACTTTGGGCATTTTGATATCTATATTTTGGTTTTACTGTCTCCATACAAGATGATATGAAACCACGTTGTCTCTGAAGCTCACCCATTTCCCAATACTCCGTAAATATTGTCTGGCGATCCACTTCTGGAAATTTTTGAAAACATTTGAGTCGACATTTATTATTACAAGGCGCTAACATTTGCTTCGCCTCACGTACTACCAATAAACGCTTTTTTGTTCCATCGTCATTTCTGATTGTTTTCAAAGATTTATATGACTGTCCACGATTTCTAAGCCGTTTGGCACTATTTTTCTGCCAGTTTTCCTTGTTAATTCTCCTTTTTCTGACATTCTGTTCTATCTGCGAATGGTGCTTAACAACACGAATCTTCTCGACATTATTATCTACAGAACTAGAAGAATTTTCATCGGAATCAGAAACTGAAGATGATGATGAGACAACCGTAAAATTTGGATCAGCTTTTGAGTCATCGGAATCAATAGGGTTACTATCGCTTGCTTCACTACGACTTAATTCGTCATCGTTTACACTCCTAATTTTCCACATCACAGTAACTTTGCCATTTTCCTCTGATGAAATAGCACCATTATCGTGTGGTTGTTGTTCTTTGGCAAGTTTCAGAATTAGATGTGATCGGCTACTCATTTTTCATAATATGATATATCATATGCAATGAATGTCTGAAACACACAAATAATATATCCTAAATGTCCTGAGTTTATTGTAAATACTAGGTATTTAATTTATTCAACGAAAACGAGGTTATGTTGTGTCATTAAAACATTTCTTCAGATTAACTTAATATTTTCTGGACAAAACAGTCACATCTCGAAATAAAACCAGACGTGGGGTACCATTAGAATTATTAGTTTTGAAGAATACTGTTTCATCTCAGATTAATACATTAAAATGATACAAAAACTAAATAATTTATCCTTACCTTTTGAAGAAAACTGTTCTAACTCAAAATATGACGATATTCTCCAAAATAAACGAATGTATAGTAAGGTACTTATTAAAATGTAACACTATTCCACAGAACGTGTGACGCTTTCATGACAACAGTAAAGACACAACTGATATGTGACTCTATTGCACAGAATACATGTGTCGACTTGTCAGAAACACATACTGTCACTAGTGGCATCTAGCGGCCGCCAAATGAATTACAACGTGTAACTCTCTTCCACATAAAATTATAGACAAATTGAAGTTGTTTCATTGCAAAAACATAACAATGCATTTTTTTGAGTTATGACAGTCTTCTTCCAAGCCGACGATATGTGCAAAGTGAAGAAATGAGTATTATGAAGTACATACATAATATAAATTGTTTAATTCAGCTACATTGTACTTAATAAAAATAACAACAAAAAAATATGTATTTACATGTATGCAAAAAAATAATCAAAGTGTATTTAATCGAAGTTTTATCAAAATTAATGCTGTGGCTTAAAGAATGTTTTAATACTTGTCTGCTTCAATGTCGACTTTCTCTTCATAGCAGCTAGGTCTCTGATTCTCTTCAGTTGTAATAACTGCGTGTGGTCTGACTCTTCTTGACGTTCGAGCCACCGGAACGCCAAATCCAGTGCTTGGAATGCCTCACCATGAGATGGTCCCGAGTCATCTTCTTCTGGTTCCTCATTTGCATCATCGTCATCTGTGAGGTCTTCACCACGTAGTAGTTTTTCAACAATTTCATCGTCTGTCAGCAGCTGAAAGCCTGGATCATCACTGTCCACACGTAGCCACTCGTTCACGTTATTTTTATCACAATCCGCGAAAACACTAATATTACTCATTTCATCCACAATTCCCGATGAAATTTCATTATCATGCTCGTGGATTTCGATTGGATGGTTTCAGTAATTTATTCCACGACTTTTGCAAGGTGCAGCTTTTAACTCCATTCCATGCTTCGACCAACATATAACTGCAGTCTTTTAAATTGTTTTTTTTGTACGTAGAAAAAATTGTTTCATCGTCATTTGAATCACCTAAAAGCAGACGACGCATGAGCTGTTTTCGGTACAGTTTCTTTAATGTTTCGATAACGCTCTGGTCCATAGGTTGAACTAGAGAAGTTACATTAGGGAGCAAAAACTTCACCTCAAACATATCACTCACCTTATTCAAAGTTTCAGGCGATGGGTGTGACGGAGCATTGTCCAAAAGGGGAAGAACCTTGCCTTCTTTTCCACTACGCTGCTGAAAATTTTTCACTTCGGGAATAAAAGTGTTTTCGTACCATTTTATGAACAAATCGCTGTCCATCCATGCATTTTTTTGGCTTGTGTACATTAACGGAATTTTCACGTTTTTAAAACATCGTGGGTTTTTTCTGGATTTACCTATCATTAACAACGGAACTCTGTGTGCCAGATGCATTGGCGCACACCATTACTGTAACGCGATCCTTGCTCATTTTGTAACCAGGAGCTGCAGCTTCTTTTCTAGACACTAATGACTTAGATGGCAAAGCTTTCCAATAGAGGCCTGTTTCATCTGCATCGTAAACGAAATCCAAATCATACTCTTTAACTTCAAGATATTTCTTCAAGTTCTCGGAAAAAGAATCTGCTGCTGGAGCATCAGCACTTAATTTTTCTCCGTGAATTTATCCCATGTCGCGATTTGAAATTTTTTAACCAACCAGAACTTGCGATAAAGGTTGGGTCACCGCCAAGCTTCATGTTTAATTCCAATGCTTTTTCACACAAAATGGGCCCCGATATGGGCTGCCCAGAAGACCGTTTTTGCAAAAACCAAGTGTAAACAGCATTTTCCACCAATTCACTTTTCTCTTTTTTCATAGTTTTACGATTTGAACTGCTCACCTCACTGTCAAGATTATGTGAGTACCTGACCATTGAATCAGAATTATTTTTTATACCCGTTATCGTTGATTTACCAACACCGAACTCGATAGACAATGTCTGACCCGATTCACCTTTCTTTAGCCGCGTAATAATTTCCATTTTATCTTTTAAAGAAAGTACCACTCGTTTTCTTTTTGTTGACATGTTTTAATTAAAAATGAAAAAAAGAACGATCACAATACGGTATACACCTTTAAAGAATGGATTTGAAACTGAAAGCTATCCCCAACCAGTCAAATGAACGGAAAGGGTTTCTCAGAATCTAATGCAATGAAACAATTAGGTATGCAGTTCTAAGTAAACCAACACGTATTCAGCGTCTAATTTCATTGAACACACATTGAACCAGATACAAAATGTAACGAAGCAGTTTCTGAGAAATAATTGTTGATGGCTTCCCTTATAGAAATTCTGAGAAAAATAATTTTATTGTTGTTTAATTTTATTCAAAACAACAATAATTATAACAATACATATCTCCCAATAAGTAAATTAGATGATCAATTTAATTAAAATTACACATAAAAAAAATTTAAAAAAAAAATGGTTCCGATAATCGAACGTTCGGATAATCGACGCTCCACTGTATAAATAATTCAACACGCCACCGATTTTTCTAGAACATTTCAAAATCGTTGGAACGGCGGGTACCCTACGTTGGATTTTTCAGGTTCTTAGAAAAAAAAACTTCTCACGTCTCGACGTTGCTCGACTCGCATCTCCGACGCACACAACGTCAGACCGGACAAACATCGGACAAATCACCCTCATATAATTAGCACACACATATGCACGGATCGCCAAATTGGCGCCGTGCACCTTGGCATTTCCCACAAAATTTGTCGATCTAGCATTATGGTCGGAGAATGCTCAGTTTGCACGCTGCCTGAAGAAATCGGAGCAGATAGGCCTGAGAAACTGTCAAAACGCGGAGAAATATAAAATTTAGTATTTGGAGAGAAGTAATCATTATCATTTTTTAATTCGGTGCAGCGTGAGGAATATCGAAATTCATGGCAGCCGAATCCGTCACACTGCCCCACTTTTATTTTCATCCAAAACAGAAGTTTTGGATGAGAACTCAGGTGTCCCAAGAGCGACGAAATTCGGACCATCCGTTACCGACCTACCGAGTCCCAAATAGATCTCCACCATCTAACCTGCTCATATACGCGGCACGTTACACATTATAATATTATGGTTGTACCACTGAGAATACATTCAAGGTAACAAACAAAAAAAAAAAAATTAAAAAAAAATTTATATAAGGGTTGAAAAAAATTAATGTAAGAGTTGAAAAAATTAAGATAATTCCCAAACGATCCTTACCAAGTGATAGTAGTATATCTGAATTGAGTGATAAAAGAAATAAAATTAAGTATGATGATACGTAAATGATGGAGTTGCGCACCCTGTTTTGTTCGAACTTCTCGAAATTGACGAAGCCGAAGTGTTTTGACGGTGACTGGCATGATAATGAAAGAAAAAAAATCGCTTGGCCACCGTGCGTTATGTTCATGCTCCATGACATTGTGGGAGCCGACGCGTTATGACGGTGTGGAGCGCAATAAAGAAATTAATGATAGCTATAGTAAAGAATGATTTAAGCTAGAAAACGAAGAGGATAACGACCTCTCCGCAAATGATCTTGTCGAACCAAGTGATGATGAGAACTGTTTTTACGATGCAGGATGGATTACCTGCGATTAAGGTTAAATGATTGAATTAAAAATGAGAAGAAGAAAAAATAAATGATTATGAATGATTATGTAATTATGAGTGGTTGGGAAGCGCGTACACCAGGTACATTATGAATTTAGATAACCGGTGACAGCGCGGTATAAGGAAAGCATGAATGGCTACAAAGGTGAAACTTAAGGAATGGTCGGAATGCACCACCAGGATTGAACGATTGACCGATAGGTGATCCAAACATTTTAAAATTATTGCAATCACCTATAATCAATTTTATCTGGAAAGAATTATTTGGTAGGAGTTAGAGTTTGGTCGAAAGATGATTTAACGGAATAAGTTTAGGTGGACATCGCAAAGATTGACTAACTTTTGGTTCGGTGGGTGGTGGCTACCTCGGAAAATTACGACCAAAAATGAATATAACGGCGAAGTAACGTAACTACGAAAAATACCGGGAAAAGTGAAACTTGCCGGAAAAATAATCAGTTAGTAACGGACATATTTAAAATGGTGCGGAAAAGGCGAAATACTTTAAAGAGAGGAGGGAATATTTTAAAAGTAGCGGAACATACACCGTGTAAATGATGTAAAAACAAAAGTCGTAAAAAGGAAATATTAAAAACAAGTCGTATAAAATAATATAGAGTGAATATCGTAGTAATTGTAAAATAGGCGATATATTTAATATATAAAATTACATACCTTAATAGGCTGGATACATCCAGCCGCGGTGTTAAAGAATTCATGCACACGTTGGGACTTTGGCAATCGCTGCCAAAAGTAAAATTTCGCGATATAGTGGTGAAAGAAATCTCTCCTAGCACCATATTTCGGAATTTTACTTCGGGATTCATGCCATAAACGCTCAATATTATTGGTGTGAACCCCGGTATTCATATCAACGTACGTGACTGAATGATTTACAGTGCGATGGATATAATTAGGATCACGGGAAAGGGGTGTATACCCTTTCCATTCATCAGATTGGATGATCGAACCGGGACGGATAACACGGCGGATGATGGGAATTAACGTTTCTGAACTACGGTCAGGAACAAGAGTCATGTAAAAATTGCCCGAAGAAACATCGATAGCACCAAAAACCCATAAACCAGCCTCTTGGCGCGAAGAGGAGGAAGACACAAATTTCATTTTGATGAACTTAGCTTCATCAATTTGCACGATATGGTCCTTACCTCCTAAAGGAGCCGAATGTTTATTGAAATAATGCAGCATAACTTCACGACAGAAGAAGGTGCAGTCGGTAATTGTTCTACTCGATAATTTCGGTTCAGAAAGTATGTCAGCACGAGGATTACGGATATACAAAACTGTAACAACAAACAGCCACATGTTATTGATTCCCGGCATTGCGAAAGCCATGTCCCATTTTTTGCTGAACTTTGGAATTACATTTAACATCGCCGATCCGCCGACCATACCGAAATTGTAATGTGCTGGTGTTAAAAGTTAATAAATTCTGACACGCCGAGCAAACCCTAAAGTATATAAGAAACGAAAACTTTGTAAAAAAAAATAGCGCGTAGGTAGAAAGAAATGAAGTATAAAAAAACGGAAAAAATAATTTGTTTGAACTAATTTAACCTGAAATACGGAAGAACCCGATGTTTGATGTAATATTGGACTATCGCTTCTTCCGTATACCGCATTAACTGGTAAAACGTGGGCTCACACGACGCGTCACACAATTCAGTTTCGGCGGGCATACTTAATAATTAATAAAAAACAAAATAAAAACAAAACTTAAAACTTCCAAAACCGGGAACAACATGATAACCGGCGAGATAACAAATACGGCGCGATAAGCTAGTTTTTTCACATGCAAATGAGCGGTCGATGACATGATGTAATAAATGTGACAATAAATCGCGTGATCTATAGCAGGCCTAAGAACATTATTATAGCAGGCGTGGGAGCACTAATTACAACGACATTGACAAGTTGGTTTTATGAAGGTTGGTGCTATTGGGTTAGTGTTAATGACTTATATGAAAGATTTGGATCAGAAATGAGTTGATTATTTTTTATTGTTTGTTTAACGGCTGATTTAATTTTTTTTACCCCTTCCCCGCTGGGTTTGCTACCAAAGAGCATTAGCCCAGCAAAAAGGAATAGATACATGGAATAGAATAGAAATTATATTTTTATTCTGTCGACAATGGAATCAAGGGACACCCGTAGTACATGAACAACAGAGAGAATAGGTAGAGAAAGAACATAAGAGGCGTTGAAAGGAGCAGAAAGACCAAGCTTTAAAAGGTGATAAAGTAACTCACGCTCGCGGGATAAACCGGAGCACTCGAAGAGCACGCGATTCGCATCACAAATATACTGGGAACCTTCAGGATCCAATGGACAAAAAGGAGATGCAGCCAAAGAAAAGCGATTTAGTGAAGAAGGAAGGAGACTATACGAGAAACGGAGGCGAGATAATTTAGTAATTATGGACCGACGCAAACTGCGAAACTTATAGAACCAAGGACGCGGAGGAGGAACAGGATTAATCAAGAGATAAATATTTTATGATAGAGATGCTGTTGTTGTTGATAAAATCGTTAGTTTTATTAATGATTTCAGTTTTGTTAATAATTATAATAACTGAACTTTTGTCTGCTTTTGATATTAAACAGTTATTTTCCATTAATTTCTTACTTACAGATTGTAAACTTTGCTTTTATTTGTTTTGTATAGTGGTGTTTTGTAAATTGTTGTTATTATTAAGAATTTTACTTATTTTTATTTTATTTTATTTATTTATTTTACATGTCGTATACAGCAACTTAGGCTAGAGACACGGCAAGAAATTACAAAATTATGAAAGTTGAAAGAAAGGAAAAAAAGGGAAAATAAAGAGAAATTAACAAGGATTAGCAAAATTGTAACAACTTTAACAAATTAGAAGAATTTAGAAACTGAAATAGTTGGTTAAGCACGGTTTCTTCGTCGCACAGCAAATCCTTTAAATTCGATGGTATTCCACGTTGTTTCCGATAATATTCATAAACTGGACATTTAATCAGTAGGTGTTCGACGGTCAGCTGACAATCACATGTCTGGCACCGGGGCGCAGGTTCTTTATTTAACAGGTATGAGTGTGTAAGGCGAGTGTGCCCAAGTCGTAGTCTGCATAACGTTACCTCCTGTTTTCTGCTTTCCCGGCTTGAGGAAAGCCATGGTTTCGTGGACGATTTTACGGAGCGTAATTTATTTCCTGTTGGTAACTTTTGCCAATCGCTGTTCCAGATGTTGTTAAAATGGCATTTAAGCTGATGTTTAAAGACGGTAAACGGTACCGTTACGTTTGAAGTTGACGCACGCTTGTTAATCGTTTTAACGGAGCTGTCCGCATTTTCAAAGCTCTGTATGCCGCACTGGGCTCGATTGCACCATGGTGGTATAGGATATATCGGGTCCCGGACCAGTACTGGAATTTGGATGTTTAGCTGATGTGGAATGGACATAACGTGATCAATTGTTGTTCCGTTCTGGTTCTCAGTGGTATCACCTGAAGAGTTTGGCTCTGTGCTCCTCTTATGATGCTGAAAGCCAGCATGGTTAGATAAGTTCGTCGCAAATCTAATGGTCACTCCGCTGAATCACATAGTAGACTCGGTATCGGTGAGGTTCGGAAAGCTCCAGTTGCCAACCTCAAAGCGGTATGATGGGTAGTATCCAAACATTTTAGGGTCGATATGTTTTTTAATGAGGTACCATGTGACATTTATGAGTGACTGCTGTTGATTTTTGAATGACCTGAAGCTAGGCTCGAGTAGACTAGGATCAGATTCAATTGTTTGCTGAGACATTATCCATTTTATCGGGATGCAATTTTGGTTCAGTATTGTTTATCCAACTCCAAAAGGTGTGAATTCATGAAACAGAATGTGATTAAAGAACATGCAAGTTCCAGTTCCATTGTTCTTGCCATCTGGTTTGGACCTTCTTCCAAAGGCTTGTGTAGTCCTTTATCTTTGCATTCGGTGATGATATGTGTATCCTCGAAATTAAACTCTCCAGTGACGTCTTGATGCTATAATTCAATATTTATACTTTGATAATCAATAATGCATTTTTAACTAAAATGTTTGTTTTTACTTTTATGTAAAAGGAGGGTCGATATGTTAGCGGAAGCATAGGCTGGTGCACCATAATCCATTTTGGACCTTACAAGGGTACAATACAGCGTTAATAGATTATGTCTGCTTGCGCCGTAGGTTGTATGCGATAGCTTCCGCAGTAGGTTTAGTTTTTTACCGCAGCTAGTTTTCAATGCGTTAATGTGTGCTTTCCGAGTGAGTTTGCTGTCAAATGTCATTCCTAAATATTTTACTTCGTTTGCGGATGCTATACGGTTGTTATTAACAGTTAAGCTTACTATGCGGTCGCACTTTTTCCGTCTACAGAAATGGGTTGCTATGGTTTTTGTTGTTGAAAAACAAAGGCCGTTATCTTCTGACCATTGTTGCAGTCTATCAATTGTGCTCTGCAGAACGCTTTCTCCTAAGTTGATATCGGTGCATGGAAGAAATAAGCATAAATCGTCTGCAAAAAGGAGTGATTTTACAGGTTTTTGCACTTGATTTACAATATCATTTATCGCGATATTAAACAGTGTTGGGCTGAGGACGGATCGCTGGGGAACTCCTGTCCGTACCGTATGCGGATCAGACAGAACGGATCCCAATCTTACTTGAAAGCGGCGATCAGAGAGGAAGTTTGCAATAAACATACAAAGGCGACCTTTGAAGTTCCAGGAGTGTAAGGTTAAAAGAATTTTGTATCTCCATATGTTGTTAAATGCTTTCTTGAAATCGAAAAAGACGGCTAATAAGTGGTGCTTGTTTGAGAAAGCTTTACTTATGGAGCGCTGTAACGCAAGGATCGGATCAATGTTAAATCGTCCTGACCGAAATCCATATTGAATATTTGTAAATAAATTACGTGTTTCGATTTCCCATAGTAGTCTGCCATTGATAATTTTTTCTAACACTTTACATAGAACTGATGTAAGAGATATTGGTCTGTAACTATCGAGGAGTGTTGGATTCTTATTTGTCTTGAGTAGTGGGATTATAATGGCATTTTTCCATTGCAATGGGAGATTACCTGAGAACCATATTCGATTGTAAATTACAAGTTAATATAAAGTCAGGTGCATATTTTAAAAGATAAATGTGAAAATTATCCGAACCGACTGCTTTCGGTTTAGTACGTTTAATGGCAGTACGTAGTTCTTCCATCGTGATAGGTTGGTTATATGGTTCTTGGTTGTTGCTAGTAAAGTTGAGACCAAAAGTAGCATTTTTACCGGTATTGGATAATTCTGTATTGTTTATAAATTGATTTTCATCTTTAGTTGACATTGTAAAAAATTCTGCAAACGCGGCGTTTATTTTGTCAATATTAGTGCATATGTTACTACCGATTTTTATGCATGTCGGTGTAAAGTATGGCGTTGACTTTTCGATGGATTTCATTTTTTTCCACACAACTTTGGTCGGTGTACCAGGATTCAAGGTTGCTACATAGTTCTTCCAGCAGTTTTATTTTGCTTGTTTGAGAATATACCTGGCTTTTGCTCGTAGTCTTCTAAAATAGTTGCACAGTGCTTAGACCACCAAGGGACTTTTACGCTGCCAGTTTGTATAATAGTTTTATTAGGTGGTGAGCATTTTTTTGCCTGCTCGATGAGTGCGTTTGTAAACGTCTGCACACTGGTGTCAGTATTGCCCAATGTAATGGTATAACATTGTAACGAACATCGAGCTTTGTAATTTAACCAGTTGGTTCTTTTATACTTCGGCAACAGATTTACATTATTTCCGGGATAAGTAGAAGTTTCTGGTTGTAACTGACTTTTTATAATAATCGGAAAATGATCACTTCCACCCAGGTCATGATGTACATAAAATTGTATTTTACTGCTTAATTGAGGGGAGCACAAGGCTAAGTCAATATTAGACCATGTTCGATAAGAAAAATTATAATGAGTTGGCTCCGTTTTTTGTTTTTTTTTATGGCCTGAGGGCTAAGTAGCTTACCATTTGGCCACTTCCATATCAAAATAAGTCTAAATTATTACACTTCTCTTCTCTTCTCCTCTTCTTTTTCTCTTTTTTTTTTCTTTTCTTTTCTTTTCTTTTCTTTTTTTATATGAATAAAGAAAAACGTATTGGAAAAATAAGCAAATGAAAATCTAATGACAAGGATAATTCACCAGCCATCTATCCGGACCAACTGAGCAAGATAAATATATTTTTTTTGAATTTCCGGACAACTATGGCCGTAAATGAATTAACATTACCCACAGCCTGTCTGCCTGGGATCATTTGGACAATAACCTGACTGTTCTGGTCAGTACCCGGGAACTTGAAATTCCAGACTCAACTGAACAGCCATAATATTTTGATCGTTAGATTAAGATGGTACAAATTGCACCATATCTTCGTGGTCGGCGATGATCATATCTTCTGGTTGAATTCAATCAATATGGGATGCACTTGACAGAACTATTATTAACGGAAGACAATAAATACCTGTGAATAGTAAGGATAAACAAACTCCGGGAGCGAAGGGAAAAAAAAAATAGTCCTCCATACAAATAAGTTAAATAACAATCTTGTTTTGAAAAATAAACTTAAAAATCAAAAATTGAGCCTTCTCTCCGCATCCTAGCAAATGATGCAGAGAATACGGTGGATACCTACCGAGGGATATCAATTTATTAAAAAAAGTATGTCTACTGTCTTCAAATTTCTCGCAATTAAACAAAAGATGATTTATGTCCTCCAAAAAGTTAACAAACGAATGGTTATTGCATTGTTCCTGGTTATCAGCATGCATAAAATTATGTGACACACGAGAATGCCCCATACGCAGTCTATACAATATAGTAACATATCTGCGGAGGAGATGAGGAGGCATTGAAATTGATACGTGGAGATACCATGGGTGTGTCGGAATTAAAGGTTGGACGATATTAAAGTATGAACCCTTCCTGGCCAATCGCCAATGCTTATTCCAGGACGTATAATGACTGCGGCTAATTACAGAATTTAAATCACCAGCTGGAATAAAAGGAAATTCAATGCCCATTGAAGGAGCATCCTTGGCGGCCCTATCGGCCACCTCATTTAGTTCTATCCCCGCATGACTTGGAACCCAACAAAACTCCACAACACCGCCCTGTAAAATGATGATCGAACATTTCTCCCTTATCTCCCAAACGGTGGGATGATAGTTGGGTTTAAAGAGGCAATTTTGTAGCGCTAAAAGGGAGCTAAGGCTGTCGCTGCATATA
Organism: Icerya purchasi; assembly: GCA_039619475.1. NCBI lineage: Eukaryota > Metazoa > Arthropoda > Insecta > Hemiptera > Monophlebidae > Icerya > Icerya purchasi. The sequence continues at coordinate 94,149,675 of CM077115.1, forward strand.
ACATATGTGCCCCTGCTACCAAGTACATTAAGTATATAGTCGCAGGCCTTGGCAATTGCCTACAGCTCGGCTGAGAAGATAGATGCCATGGGTGGAAGTTTGAATTTTTGTACAGTAACTTCGTCAACAACAAAGGCAGCACCAACAGGATCGGAATTCCGACCGGATTTGGAGCCATCAGTGAAGATTTTGGAATGTCCAGAAAATGCTGTCTCTAATGCGGTAGTAAGATCTGCTTCCCGACCGAGAAGAGTATTCTGATTATGTCTAATATTGTCAAATAATGTTGTATTAATGTTTAAGTTAATAAGGTTAATTTCGTATGGAATTCTAAAATATTTAGATGGATATTTAGGAATTAGGGCCGGACAATATTTATAGTATTGAGGAATTCTGGCTGATAATAACGGTAGTTTAGAGGAAAGAAATCTCCAGTTATTACTAATACTATAAGTAATATTAAGCAGATGCGGATAACTATAATTACAGTACTTTAATAAAAATCTATCCGTTAACATATTTCTTCTTAACTGCAGCGGGGCAATCTTCGTCTCCGCTCCAAGACCCGCTACTACAGCGGATCGAAAATTTCCTGTTATGAGTCTAAGTCCGATATTCTGTAGAGTATCTAGTTTCCTAAGGTTCGATTTGGAGGCTGAGCCATAAAATATCGAGCCGTTATCAATTCTGGAAAGTATCAGTGATTTATATAACAAGACTAGAATTACAGGGTCGGATCCCCATGAAGCGTTTCCAATAGCCTTCAGGGGTTTCAGTGTTTTCAAGATTTGACTTTGAAGTATTTGGATGTGACGAGCCCGTTAAATTAAGCAATGTGAGGTTAAACGCGTTAATTGCATTTTCTATGATCTTGCCCCTTGAATTTGGCTTTTTGCTTGACCACATAGGGCTATGAGCGTTCATATCTCCTAATATAATGAACGGTTTAGGCAGATGCTTTATCAATGAAAAGAAATGTTCCGTACTAATTATCTCTGTAAAATACACAGTGCATATTGTAATTTATTAGCTGTTATAAAATATTGTTGTTTATCTGAAAGTAGTTTTGATATGGCATATTCAGTTTCAATGATTAGGTTTTGTATATTATTTTGTAGTATAATTTTGGGTAAAGTTAAATTTTAAGCCACTATTTAATAATTCTTTTTCCTGTGTATTAAATGAAATGTTTGATAAATTAATAACTCGTTCATGGAACATATGTAAACTATTATTACTATTTTTATTTCCGACATTGGTTAATACTTCCAGTTTTTTATTAATATTATTATATTTTATAGTCATAAGATTCTTAATTTTATTACTAATTTTTACGAAATATAATTCTAAAATGTTAAAGCTAGTATAGTTACTTAATAAAAGATGTAAATGTAAGAGTTTAGCGTTTAAGTAATTCTTCTTCTGTATTGTAGTTTAATTTCTTGCTTGATCCAGATTATTTGCGCGATGTTTTTCGTTGTTTCTGCTGCTGGCGATTTGCGGTTTATTTTGATTGTTGCATATTTTGGTATCACTTTGCGAATCAGACATTGTTTATTAAAGTATATATTACCGACAGTCTTCATTAATTTTAATTTAATATTGTAATAACTGTAGATTTGTTTCATCAGATTGATGTTATTATCACTGTATTTATTATTTAAACTCATTGTTAAATATATTTATGACAAAAATAAATTTTAACACTTATTAATATTGTGTTGGTGATGGTAAGTTCGTTTGTTCCACAGAAGTTGAGGAGAAGTAGACCGTTGTCATTCATATTGCCGATGCCATGTCTTCCAAGTACACCCGGCCATATACCGTTATCTTCATCCACTCGAGCGTTGAAATCACCAAGGAGAATGATTTTATTTGACTTGGGAATACTGTTCAATATGCTCTAGAGATCCTTGTAGAAATTTTCCTTGGAGTTATGATCCGGCTTAAGTGTGGGGGCGTATGCAGAGATAATTTACGCATGTCTACCTTGGCTAAGTAAGATTTTCATCTTTATTAATCTTTCAATTATGCCTGTTGGAAGTTCTGATAAGAGTTCTACTAAATGAGTTTTTATAGCAAAGCCAACTCCATGAATCCTTGTTTGCCCTGCAGGCCGATCTTTCCAGATAAAGGTGTATTTATCTAGTGTTTCTGTTAACTGACTTTAGTCCTCTCGTCTGGTTTCACACAGGGCTGTAATATCATCGTTATATTTTTTGAGCTCACGCGCAATTATTGCAGTTCTCCTTTGTGGACGTTCCGCAGTTGTATCTAGTATTGCCCGAACGTTTCAAGCGGCTATTTTTAGGTCTAATTTTTGTTTTTTCCTATTATTTTTCTTTATCTTTCAATCGCGAGTGGTGTTCCTTCCTGGACGCGGTGATCCAGGCGAGGAGTGTGTGGCGGGCTTTTTTTAGGTCACCTTTTCTAGATCTTTTTCTTGGCGTATGGGAAGCAGTGCATCCTAAAAAGGCTGCTTCGTCGCGCATAATGCTGCCGAACGCTAAATCCGCCAATTTTATCAGCGAGCAACCAAAGTTATGCGCCGCCTGCGTGCAGAGCTCCAGCTAAAAGCTTCCGGCCGAACAAGCCTGCTTCCGTCACCTTTACTCCATCGCCGTAGGACTTCAGATGTGCATCTTGCAGTGGGTGTGCTTATCGGAAGTGTAGTTGCACGTCGACACTTACGCTCGCTAGAAAAGCGTCACCTAATTCAATGGCACACTTCAGTGAGACGATTGAGGTGGGCGTTAGTCGACTGAGCAGGAGAAACAGAATTAATTTGGATGATATGAATTATAATAAGCTGATATGGTATTGTGGTATTGAAGTTGAATTATGAATTTGTTTCAGATATTGCTTCTAGTGATTATTTAAGTTTGTTGTGTATTGCACAAGTGGGGGTAGTTATCCACTTGCCTCCTTCCACATCTGTTGTCGCCCAACAATGTTGCTTGACTTAACAGGTCCGCCACGAGAAGGCTGCCGATAGGAGTTCGGCAACGCAAATGGTGACTGGCACCGCTCCTGGCGCCATACCTGTGTATGAATAGGTTGTCTATCTATTTTGGTAACCCACTACATGCCGCGTTGGGGGAACAGTGTAGGCTACTTCAAAGTCAAAAAAATAAATAAATTATAAAATTAATAAAAATCGATCGAAAATGTGGCCAACTAGCGCCAAAACACCAATTGCCAACATTCCCGACAGATGGCGCCACAGTAAAGAAATTGTTCTAGTATGCGTTATTTAGATCGTGGTCGGGAATTCAGTTGTTCATCGGGTTTCGACTGCTGTAATAGTATGCAGATATAAAAATCAATTGCGCATGTATAAAAGATCATAACTTAAGAACGGCTCCACCGATTTGGCTCTTATTTTGTTTTTTTGGCGTGTTCGTAATGTTCAGGACAAGGTTTTTATGAAAGAAAATTTTAGAAAAATCCATCCAAGAAGTCGGAACATTAAAAAAAATTGGCAAAAATGGTGTCGCGATGTGACGCGCAGTTTGTCAGTTCTGCTGCCACATGATTTTATAACAACAAATTCCGAATTGAATATTGATATTTTTTTACGAAAAAGAATTAAATTGAGAGCGATAGTTCAGTGTGTTATCGATGGTAATCATTATCTTTAGTGCATTCAAAACCGTAAAATTCATCGATTAAAATTTAAATAAAATGATTACTATGATAAATAATAAACTCTGAATAAAATTTTATTAACTTCTGGCGCAAGTAAAATAAATAATTTATGCCCCGTTACTTCTCTTTTTGCGTTACTGAAATCATCAAAGCTCCATGACATGATCTAAACAAACAAATTGCACTCCTAGCCTAATTACTGTACTCATCGCAGGGAGTTAAACAAATAGGTAACGTTTTCTCAAATTTTTTACAGAGAAATAAAAAATCTTGCAACGGAATTTTTAATATTTGTCACTACCGGGAATGTTATTCACACTCAAATTCAAAATCCTTACGCAACTACAGTAATGCGGCGGTGCGCTACAATTGATGAAAACACATCCGGTACTAATGGACATAATCAGAAAACGAAAAACAAATTTGTTTGCACATTTTATGAGAGGGCCAACATTTCACATTCTGTAAACAATAATGATGGGATCGGTAGAAGAGAAGAGGGGGGCGAGGAAGAAGGATTTTTTGACTCCAAAATATTAACACATGAACTGGAGTTACAAAAGTAAGAGAATTATTTCAGGTCGCAAGAAATCAAGACAAATTTCGTCAAATGGTGGAGTCCATGAAAAGTGGTTAAGCTACATCCGAATCGGGTTTGCATGAAGAAGAAGACGAAATGTATCTTTCCTTATACCGCCATCGTAAACAAACTGTTTTCTCTTATTTTATGAGTCAGGGGATATTTCATTTTTCGATTTTTAATGCCTTCGAACGAATATAGAAAACAACATAAAGCTTCGAGAAAAAAAATCGTACAGCCGGTTTTTTGGTAGCTAGAGAGTTAATTTTTTTTCAATTGGACGTATTTTCTTCGTGAGATCATAAGAAAATTTTAAAACTAAACGGTCCAACTTTAAAAATATATAAAAATCGAATTAAAAAAAAAATGTTTAAAGAATTCTGCAGCTAGTTCTGCATGAATTACAGTGAAGTACCGATTATCCGAAATAATCGGGGATTGACAATTTCGGAAAAACGATTTTTTCGGATAATCGATAATCGTTGTAGAAGAATTACATATATTTTTTTAGAAACATTATAAACTACAGTAATGTAATATGTTGTAATGAAAAATAAAAACTCGAATGCAGTATCATGTAGGCCTATGGTACGTATATGTAATTACGTACGTACATATTAAAAATTTTAAATACCTTAAATATGTATTAAAAATAATTAAAATACGTTAAAACATCCATTTCAGATAATCGATTTTTCGGATAATCGGTACTTCACTGTATTGATTTAATTTTTAACCCGTCCACTAAGGCTTCTATAATACGAGGAAAATGTAAAATTCGAAAAATTTTGCTATTTAGGAACCGAATTTTGAAAAAATACACCCTTAAAGCGGAAAGATTGGAAACTAAAAAATAGTCCACAGCTCTTTCCATAGTTGCTGGGGGGTCGCTATTTTTTAAAATTAGTGTATTTCAATCACTAGTATATAAGAAAAGTACGAGGCCTCCAAAATTTTTTAATTTAAGGGCCCAAATTTGCAAAATAATTTAAGCGTACAAATTCTGAAATGTTTAGAGTGATGGTCAGCAGTGATTTAATATATTATCTCTTAGATTCTGATAAAAAAAAAAAAAAAATTATTGCATTTAAAAAAGTAAATAATGCTAATATCTTATTTTAAAAAGAATTCAATTTAACATATTCCTGTCACATATATTACTCTGCTAGCGGTTTCAGGGTTTCACATATTTTAATCTGAATTTTACTTTTTTGATTGATGTATTCGTGTACTTCTTTTTTTTAAAAAAAAAAATAAAATATAAATATATGTGAACGCTGCAGTCGTTATGAAAATTTACTAAGTGAAATAATTTAAAGTGCGAATGAACGGGCCGCGAAATGCATTTAGGAATAAAGGAAAACTAAACAATTTCACTTAAGACAATGAAATTAGATTTTGTAACGAAATAATACAAAATTTCATTTGCAAAAACAATTTTAAAAAAATAAAAAAATAAAACGTTAGAACTTTATGTAAAGAAAAATATTTTGTTTAGATAAATAAAGCGAAATAAACAATTGTTGTATATACATATATACACACACATATCAATCAAAGTTTAGTTAACCGAACGTCGGCCGAAGCGCATTTCTTTTCGACTTTTTCTTCACCAAAAATTTACTCGACCTCCAAGCTACGACTCGATATCCAAAACTACGATTGACTTCTTTTATTTTTTCTACCGCGACCAAGACCCGACTGCTAGCCCAATTCGTCCATCCTCCGGGAGCTCCTCGAGCGCTGCATGTCATTTTCGTTACGTCAGACGTGACGTAATATCACGCCGTACATCGTCTCCAGCCATTCGCCGAACTACACACACATTTACACTCACACTCATTCTCGCCTTAAACACTACGTTAATTACTAATTTATTAATTGTATTTTTTATTTTATTTTTATTTACATGTAATGTACACATTACAATATGTTGTAATTAGAAATGTTAGTACAACCGTCATTTTTAAAGACTGGCGTAATTAGACCAAATTTTAAAACTACTGGAAATCTTCCAACTTGAATGGATGTATTAAATAAATAGGTCTTAAATGTTTTACAAAAAAAGTATGAATTTTCTTTTATTAACGAAATTAAAATTCCGTGATATCCGAAAGAAGCAATTTTTAACTGCGACTATATATTTTCTCACAGTCAATAGTTGCTAAATATTGTTTGAACTTAATTTTATCGAAACGGTAAACACTGTGTTGGGTTTAATGGACTTCTGGTTATAATAAAATTTAATTGATGCATCTATAGCGCAATGATCGGACAAACTTATTTTCAGAATTTTGTGCATTGTGTTCGACTTAAACAGGATATCATTAACATCTCTAACAAAAGGATGACCTAAACACGATGAATAACCAGAGCGTTCTTGTATAAAAGTCAGTGTATTAACAATACTCATGAATATAGTGAATTCAAATAATCCGGAGGCTTAACTTTATCCAAAAGATCTATGTTAATATCACCTGATAAGATTGAAGTTGTTGAAGATAAATTAATTACGCGCTGCAAATCTGATAAAAAATCTTCATGATTATGATTACAGAAACGGTCGATACCAAAAATGGTTACGTAAATGTTATCATCAAAAAATGGTTTCGCTCCAACTATATTTGCAGAGAGAATAGAGATGTAAATTTTTTGAAATAAAATGTTATTTTTAATATACATTATAACACCAACTGATCTTTTATTACTTCTGCATTGTCCTATGGATGTATAATCAGAAATTAAATAATGGTTTAATTCCCCTTCATACAACCAGGTTTTTCTGTGAGAATTATTATGTCACGAGCATCACAATTAGATTAAAAAATTAAAAGTTCATCAAATAATATTAAGCGCGAATAATTTAATTTCTGAACTCATGATTAAAAGATATAAATAATGTGGTACCACGCAAGTATATAGAAGCCGAAGCGGAAATGTGAAATTAATTATAGCGAAGTTGACAACTACATACAAGCCAAAGAATAACAAGTGTTATCGAAGAAACAAAAAGCAAAGAGAATGCGCCATAGCCTGAGATAAGTATAACAGAAACAGAAGAACAAAAACAAACATGCATTAACACCACCAAAATGTATGCATAGGTAAATACACAAGCCCTCACATTAATACACACACGCATAAGCATGCATTCCCATACGTATGCTGTCACATACACACATCTACCAAAAAAATTTTTTTTTTTTTTTTCGTGTAGACGCAACACCCTGTATCGCGTTTAACTGCTGTGGCCATTACAGCACGAGTATGCGCAGTTTGTTCTTACGGATATCGTTAGTCTGCCGTCTGGTCTGAATCCGTCTGCGTAACAAGTTTGTTGATCAGCTAAATGAATCGTGCCTTCATTGATCGATTTCGAAGTAAGGAATAGTTATCTGAAAGCGTCTGGATGAATCCATCTATGTGTTCGGTGAAGGTGGCCACTATAGTCCTTGAATCCTTGCCATTAAAGTTATGAGGTCAGTGAAAAACAATAGATATTCATTATTGGTGATGTTGCTTTCTGCGGGCTTTAGAAGTTCAACGGTAGGCAATTTTTGTTTTTTAAATTTTGATGGTGGAGGTTTGAAATCTGCGTTTGCTGCGTTGTCTCTGGCCTCTACCGCATTTGAATGCTCTCTGCTTTCTGATTCCGTTTCATTTGGATTTGTAGCGGTTCCAAAGAATGGCTCCTGTGTTATCTGTAAAGTTAACCCTCCATAGTCATCTGAGAAAGGGGTTTGTGGGTGAGGTCGCTTAGTTACTGCTTGAGTTTCTTCGGTGTTGACTGCCATACTGTCTTCAGAGACAGAAGCTTGAGTGTTTTCCTCGGTGGAGGAGGTTCTGTTTTGAGAAACTGAAGCGGTTTTGATGTCTATGTTGGAGGGGAAGCTATCTTCTACAATTGGAACAATGAGCGGCATGTTCTACATACCCATTTGAATAAATATTCGGTGTTCGCGTTCATTATAAACTATTATGAAACAGTCGGGTAAGGGTGGTAGATTGGCACTATCAACATACAGCTGCCTCCTCCAGCTGATTACGCGGTCAAACTCCGAGTCATTGGGTTTAACTCGAAGCAGAGAAATGGTAGAGACTAATTTTAGATTTAATAGTCCTTCAAGATATACTTTGACAACAGAGTGTGCAATGGTTGTAGATACATTGGATAATTTTATTTTTTGGGTAGGGGTTTTTAATCTGTGACCGGTGATTGTATTATTATTCACGGTGATAACGGCTCCGTTATGAAAGAGGTTGTCTGTGATATTTTTCGATTTCAAGAAAATGAGAACTCGGTTATTGCTAATTTGGAAGCCTGCCAATTATGTTTTTCGGGCCTTCTACTAGATTTTTACGGGCGTCAAAATAGGCTAAACGAATAATAGGCCTTTGTCTTCGGAAGGAAAATCGAAATCTGTTATAATAGAGGTAGTTTATTGAGATTTTAGTTGTATCAGAAAAAGAAATTAAGATGGTTACTAAGTTTGTGTTTGAGGATGTTTTATTATTTTCCATTAAATTTAGTCTAGTAGCGGTTGAGTTCTGTAAAATAGGTGTGTCGAGCTTGTTTTCTGTTAAGTTTGTAGGCTTACTTGTTTCATTTGCATTTAATTTCGTTTTTAAAAAGGCGATACGATTTTGCGTACTAGGAATATTTAACGGAACGATCTTGCTTATGTTTGATGAAGAAGAAGCGTTTTAATCTTTTTTGTTATCGGACGCTGCAGATTTAACTGTCTAAGCGGTTTGTGTATGAAGAGATGCTGCTGCTGGCTTCAGTGGTAATGTCTGCGGCGTTGATAAGCTCGCTTCACCGGGCATCGTTAATTGTTTCCGGTGAGTGGGCAGCTGAGAAAGCGGCAAGCGTCGAGACGCACTATGAAAAATTTCGTTGAAACTGAGGTGAAAGTAGAAATCAGTAGCATCATATAAAAGGATATAAATAGGAACCGGGCTTTTGAGGATGAAAAGGCAGAAAGAGCAGCAAACAGTACAAAGGATTGGAAGAATGTGAAGTACTTCTGCTTTAATATTTATGATTGTAAAACCTGACATAAAGCCTCTAATTTATCTTCTAAATTGGGAATGTCCAGTCTGCCAAGGGCAGATCGTAATGTAGCAGCTATGGGGTTGAACGGATGAGGAGGGGTGGAGTCACTGAAGGAAAAACGTTGTTAGTGGCTGGAGCATTTGCATTGTTAATGAGAACAGAGAGAGAGATACTGTAGGAGGATCGGAAACCGTTGAGCACCATAACAATACCCTTTAGTGCCAGCACTAAGCTTTACATTCGAATAATATTTGTTTAAAGGATTAGGAAACGTAGAGTTTGGAAAAGTGCCTTTGTGCAGGAAGCCTGATATAGAAGGAAGACGAACTGCTGGAGCCTTTCTGTCGTTTCCTCTTGGGAATGTCAAAAGAGGAATTAGCCAAAGCGAGAAAGTTGGAAGAATCAGAAATCTCAGAAAAAGTAAAGGCTGGAGACACTAACTTAGCTTGGCAGATATTTTTGGCCTCGGAATAAGAGACATTTTGTAAGCTCATAATTTTGTGAATTTTAACTTGTTCCTTGAAGACTTGACATTTGGGCTCCAAAGCGGAATGATTCTCTCCAGAGTGATCGCAAAGATAGGTAGAAGGCCCACTTTGTTGCGTAATGGTGCATTTTGGAGATGAATGACCACCCGCCCACCAAGAACAAATGGTTTTGTTGCGACACAAGGTACTGAAAAGCTCAAAGCGAAGGCAATTGCGGCATAATTTGGGTCTACGCAACCTTAACACAATAGGAATCATAGAAACAGATATGTGAACGAGGGAATGGTCCCTGAAACTTAACTTCAATTACGGGAATAGGAGTAAAGGAATTATCGGAGGACCTTTTTTGCTACCTACATGTATTACCTCTGATGTACACAATAGTTCGTCAACAGAAATATCGGACGGAACGTCATGGATTACACCAAGTCGAAATAACAAAGATTGCGGCATGAAAGATCGGATTTTTAACTCTTTATGTATTTCGTCCGAAAGGATAAAATTGTTGGCCTCGACGACAGACGTGAAAATTGGTTTTATTAAGTTTTTTCCTGGCCCAGAAATGGAGGAGAGACCAATAATTTGTCTACAAAACATTCTGGCCAAAGACATGGAATGGAGATATGCCCTTATTTTTCAGGCTCTCAACAAGAACAACGATTTGGCCTTCGTAGTTATTTGGGAATAAGTTCAAAGAGGAGTTAGCCTTCATTTGCGTTTCCGTGTTGGTTGGATGTGCTGGTGTAGTGTCCATGACTGTTTGTTCAACAGTCGCGGACACTGTCTGCGAGTTATTATTAGGACAAGCAGTGGAAAGAGATCTAGAAGGAGACGGAGAAGAATGATATACAGATGATTTAATTTTATTCGAAGCGTTTATTACATCGGAAGCAGTTTTAGTAGTAGAACAAGAATTATTCGGGGAAGGTTTACCTTCCCCGTTGGACGCGTCCAGCATTGAATTTAACAACCGAGAAGAAAGTTAACGATTAGCGATATCGACGATTGATAAGAATAATACGAATACGCTTTATCGATGTAATGAAATAGACGAAATTATAGACAATAGAGATAAAATGAACGATCTCACCGATAAAATCAGCAAATATACAAATGCAGCAAAGATACACCTCTTCTAATAACAACGAACTATAAGCGAATCAAATATCTCATACCGTACATGTAATGATATGATAAATTCTAAACTAATCTTTTTTTTAAAAAAACCGAATCACAATAACTGAGTGTGCCAGATTGTTCAGTTTGATTTTTTAAGCTTTCGATGCATTTAACAACATCATTAAATTGCAATAATACGACCTTCACTGCTTCGATTTTGCTCTCGCATCTTGTGTCTGATAAAAGCTTCGTAGTAAGCTTTAATTTGCCTATGATTAATTCCCAGCGTTTGTTGGAACTTGAAAATAGCAAATAAATTTTCTGAATAAAACCAAAAAATGTTTTTACTGCCACAGAAGAATTTTGTACGTCTACCGACAGCTGCGGATTCCAGATATGACAATTGCAGGGAGTAAAAGATGCTCTGGAATTGTTTAATATTCGAGCTTTAACCCCATCATTTACGCCTGCCATACTTGCACCATTGTCCTATCTTTGCCACAACTGTTTTGAATATTTAAAACATTTTTTTCGAGGTCTCCTATATTACATTAGCTAAATATTCTCCAATCGTTTCAGTAGCAGCAAGAAATCCGATAAAGTCTTCTTTTGTGTCGATTGATGTATTACAAAATTTTAAGGATAACTGACATTTGTTCTCAACTCTACTGCAGTCTCTAGTGCAGTTGAGCATAAAAGAATAATATTTTGCCTCTTTTACCCTAAAAATCACTTCATCGATAACACTGTTTTTGACATCAATGTGATCAATTTATCTTGAATATCGTGGCTTAGATAATAGTGTGTAAGTTGTTTGTCACTGATATGTTTCATGTGTTCCTGTAACGTAGGATCAAATTGGGTGTTAATTTAAATAAGTCTATGAAGTTAGCAGAATTCCTGGTGTTGTCGTCTGCCTTGATAGATTCTCTATGGCTTCTAAATAGCCAAATTATGAGAGGCCAAGAAATTAATGATATCATTTCGATTTCTCAAACAAATTGTGCCAATGTTTTTGAGATTCACGAATTAGCGTCTCGTTTTCTTGGTCTATCGTTTTTTTTGTGCTTCATTTCGTTCTCTAATGTTAACTATTGGAACATAAAGGTCATATGTTCTTTGGTATCCTCATGTCATGTAAAATATTATTTAAGTGTTTCCAGTCACAGTACTCTGCCTGTATCATCTATTTGTGAATTGCCAAATAGTCTGCATGGAGAACAGAAGACTTTATTTTGAGAACTTGAATAAACCAAATAGCGACGATGTTGAGCTTCACCATTATTTAGTTTTCTTGAGAAATGAAAATTGGAAAAGTGCCTATGATCATCATCTTTGGAATAATCTTCATCACTGTTATTGAACTTAAAACCTGGTTTGATACAGCTCTTTCAGCTTTTGTTTTTCTCTTTACTGATCCAGATTCCTCTTTCTCTCCTGGGGCTGAGGCCTGATATGTTAAGATATTGTATCTGTAACCTGTAAACAAAAACAACATTAATAACATTTGTCTAATAATAATTATTGTAAAACCTACTAAACATATCCACGATGAATTTATAAGAAATGGACTCAAGTAATGTAATGTAATGAAGATATAGGTAGAACAAATTGATAATCTAATATCGTATAATTTTAAAAAGAAAACTGTAAGAAGTGTGAGTAATTATTCCTTCCCTTATTCTTAATAAATAAGTACCGGTGGTACCATTGTTTTCTTCACATCAAAAAAAGAAATTTATAAGTTCTGAACATAAAAGAGTCCTTTCCTTATCATTTAGTGTTGACATAAAACTACAAACTTCAAACAAAAACCATTCATTAATTTTAGTCCAATGAACCGGACTGATTAAACAGAAGACTACCTATTTATTTAAGAAGTAGGTGTTAATCGTTTTCAAACAATAAGTCACCTTTATTCTCACATCAAATACTGTCAGAAAGACAAAATAATAACACACAGCTTTGTACGAAGCGTAAAACTGCGTGCGATACTTTTGTCTTTCTAGCCGTTAGAAAGCATGAAAATAACCTAAACATACAGAATGAGAAATCCTGCTCAGTTCTGAATGAATGGGATTCCCCGCGATAGCAACGCAACGCTAGCAGATGTTGCTAAAATGAATAAGATGGGCGATTATCTGAACCTTCATTAACGTCAAAAGAATTTGTTAAAAATACCCACTAGATGGCAGGTTGTGTCGATATAGGTGGTGCTTGTGAAGTACAATAATTTAACAAAAGAATCAATTGATTGTTTTCAAATACAAATTTATTGTTGCTTTTATCTATGTATATGCTAACCCAAAACGAGCATAAATCGACGATTAACAGAGCAATACCCAAATTCGCCATGTCACCACATCTGTCCATTGTACTTTATTATTATTTTTTTTCTTTTTTTGAAATGTCTAACTAATTTATTTTGTTTTTTTGAGCACAATCTTAACTAGGAAGTTAAATAATTCTTCTCTTCATCTTCTCGCATCATACGCAGACGTGTGGGCATTAACGATCATTTGTTGACGAAATATCATATCTCATGTTTGACCGCTGCCTAAGCTTCTCGTTGTTAGTTTATCGGTCCATGCTCGTATGTTGTCGATCCACGTCGTCTTTCTTCTTCCGCGCCCTTTTTTTCCGATAATCTTTTCTTCTATAATTAGGCGTAATAATTCGTATTGCTTCCCTCTGATAATGTGACCGAAATAGCTGAATTTTCTTCATTTTATTTCATCACAGATTTTTCTCTCTGTGTTTGCCATTTGTAGCACTTCGTCATTCGTGATCTTCCTTGTCCATGATAATCTTCATGCTTCTCCTGTGTGTCCACATTTCGCATGCTTCCAAATATCCCATTGTTCTTTTTGTATATGTCGCTGCTTCTGCACTATATAATAAAATCGGCTGGATGTAACATTTTATAAACTTTTGTCTTGTACTGAGGCTTAATGATGAATTGGTGAGCAATTTCCGCATTGTTCCAAAAGCTGTTTTAGACATCTAAACCTTCTTTCTTTTTTTTTTTTTTTTTTATGTTTAAAAGTGTATATTTCTGAAATATGTGTATAAAGGTGCAAAGGACTGTATGTAAATAAAGGGTAAGCGACAATACAAGTGAAATGTACTACAAACGTTTAAAGAAAGAAATAACAGAAATAATGTGTGTGAAAGATGGTCCTTTGTGAGTGTACTTAAAAGTAATTAGAGGCAATAGTCAGGATGAGAAACATAGTCCCGACAATTACCAAGTGTATGCACAAAAATATTAGTAGCTGCTTAGCATCTACTCATATAATACAACTTATAATTATATTGCTTGCCTTAAAATATAAGGTAATAGTTAGATGAAATTGTAACAGTACATTGGGATCACATTTGACTTCGCTTATGTTATAAATTATTTTTATAGGAACATAATTTAGTTACTTATACTTTAAGAATTACATAGTGTAACAATTGTTATTTGAGAAGAGATAAAATAACTAAGATAAACATATTACATATATACATACAAATGAAAGTGAAATTCTGAAGAAGGTAACCAGAAGAACCCAGTGATATATTTAAAGTTAAAATATATTAAAGTTAAAATTAAAAGAACTGAGTTTAGCTATCTAAATGAAATTTATATCTCATAGCATCCTCAGCAAATTTAAGGACGCTGAAATGATTTTTATTGGTAAGGAGATATGGTTCCGCTCTTTTAATATTATATTTATCACGAATGGTGGTAAAAATGGGGCAGTCAAATATAACATGACTAACGTCATCAACAGTATCTGCTGAGCAGCAGGCACAGTTTGGTCCACTAACAAGTCGAAACCTATATAGATAGGCTCCAAACTTGCCATGTCCAGAGAGCATCTGTGAGCTGAAGAAATTAATATTCATTTTTTTCATTTTCAGTCGGTCTGAAATGCAGGGGAGAAAGTGATAAGTTTTTCTGCCTGTTGTCTCAGAACCCCACCTCCTCTGCCATTCCAAAATCATCATCTGCCGAACTTGTATCTTAACTAACCTATAAGAAGTATTATTGCTAAAAGACGGATCAATAATATTGTTTAATAATTTTAGGGATTTAAGCAGGTTGACATCGTTAACAATTCGAAGTTCGCTAGTGATTGCTCTATTGGTGATGTACAGGTCCAGTGGAAGCAAACCCGCAACGACACAGGCAGCCGATGTGGGAGTAGTTCTGTAAAGGGAACAGATATTAAGGAGGAATTTTCTCTATTTTTTGTTAATATTTCTTAAAATCTTGGGGGTAATATAAGTAGCTGCTCCATACCCATATAGAGACTGAATTAGGCCCTTATATAATATGAGTCGCTCTGAGTACTGAAGACCCCAGCAATTGTGCTGCAGTCGACTAAATCTGCTAAAAAGAGAGTCGCACTTGGAGTGAATATATTCTAGGTAGGGCCGAAATGTAAGTTTATCATCAATCAGAATGCCGAGATATTTAATTATTTTTGTATATTGTATATTCTGGCCAGAAATAAGTTTAAGTTTTTTGATTGTATCAACTGCTTCTTTGCTACCAATAACAGTGAAATTACATTTATGTGCGAAAAAAGATAGACCAAGACTCTGTATTATTTCCTCTAGGTACCCAATAATTAATGTCAATTGATGATAGTCGTAATATTTGGTAGTTTCAAACACCAGACAGAGGTCGTCAGCATAAGAAATTAAAGTACAGTTATTATTGAAAAACTTACAAAATTTTTCTACGTTATGGTGAACAGAGGAGTATAGTAGGTTCCATAGTGTCGGGCCTAGAACAGAACCCTGAGGGACTCCACAGCATGGATTCTTAGTACTCGTGGAGTTGTTGATAGTAAAAGACGCAGTTCTTTCTGACAGGTAGCTAACTATCAGATTGACCAAGAAAGGGTTAAAATTGTTTTCTTTCATCATATCAATAATAATTGACCATTTGCAATTGTCAAACGCCCCAGCAATATCGAAGGAAAAAACAACTGCCGACTTGCCATACTTTATTGTATCTCTGATTACATGTACCAATTTTTAAGCTGCGCCCTCCGCAGATCTTCCAAGGCGGAAGCCATATTGGTTTGTGTGCAGCAGTTCACGACTGTTTATTTCTAAAAGAAGTAAACGGTTAGTAACTTTCTCAAAAACTTTGCCAACTGAACTGAGTAGGGAGATTGGGCGGTAAGCAGCGACATCTGCAGGATTTTTTCCTGGTTTAGGTAAAAGTTTTAAATATGCAGATTTCCAGCATCAAGGGAAAACCTGTAGACTTAAACATTTATTGAAGAGAGTTGAGAACAAATCTGGAAATAGCATATTAAGCTGTTTAACTATTTTATTATTGATTTTATCGCATGAAGCAGCCTTCCTATTTTTAAGTTTTTTAATTATATTATCAACAGCTGTACGAGAGGTTGAGGGGGAGGGGGCAGTGGCGGTTGGGATGAGAGTAAACGATGTATCAAATTTATAAGGCAGAAAGTGTTCAAGAAATATATTGCATTTTTCAAGATCGTCATTAATTATTCGCTGACCCTGTTCAATATCTACAATTATAACACTTGCTCTTATTTTAGTAATTGCTTTATATGGCTTCCCCCAGGCTGTACTATTTGTAATAAGTTCTTTCCATTGCTGCAATTTTGCTCGAGATATCTCACGTTTGTATTCAACATTAAGTTGTTTCAGGGTGTTGTCAATATAAAATAGGTTAATAGTATCCTTGCATTTATTCTTTTTCTTACGAACAAGATTAATTTTGTTTTTAATAATTTGTAGTTTGTCAGTCCACCAGTCAAATTTTGGAGTCGAGGAAGCTGTTTGACACCGCTTAGCAGTGTTACTGATATAAAAATTTAATTTAGTTACAAGTCTGTCTAAGGCTGGTCCGGAGGAACATTTTAGTAAATTTTCTTGAAGTGTTGTAATATAATTTTTGTCCAAGGTTTGCCTAAATTTCAGGATGTCCAGTTTAGTAAAGACATTATTAGTTAACATTTCAAATTTATGAGATATGGAAAATATAATATTTTTATGAAATGCCAGATCAAAATTTTTTAGTTGAAAATTAACTAAATGTGTGACATTTACAGACACCAATAAATAATCTATAATACTTGATCCGTTGTAGTTTGAAAAGGTGGGTGAGTGATTATTTTTAATAATTAAATTATTGCTATATATTAAATCTTGCAGTAACAGTCAATTGGGATTGTCTTTAAATTGTGGCTCCATCAAAGAGAGTCCGATATTTAAATCGCCAATAAGTATTACCGAAAGATGAGGAAATGCTTTAATAATATGGTCCAAATGATCAATTCTCACTTTTCTGGGTTTATTAGGAGAGAGATAACATGATATTATTAAGAACTTACCTATACTTATAGCCAATACATTGGGCTTAGTTATTAATAGTTTGTGTAAGATATTGTTTTTAATAATAATTGCTGTTCTTTTGCTGATATATAAGAAATAGCTGGAGTTAACAGATATAGAATTATTAATTAGGTAGGGTACTGATAGAACGCAGACGTCAATGCTATTCCGATAAACGTCCCTCAGGAAAAGTAACTGTGTAGTACGACAATTATCCACATTAAGGTAGGAAAACCTAAGGAGAGCCAAAATCAATATTTGACTTCAGGTTTTCGTAAGATTTAATATAAGCCGGACAATTTTTACTGTTTGCCTTATGGTCAACCTCTTCAGCATATTTCCCTAAGAGGCTGCTGTCAGCCAATTTATCATTGTAATTATCAGAAAATTTATCATTGTAATTATCAGCCAATTTATCATTATAATTATTTATAGGAAAGGCATGTCTGATTTTATGATGAACGCAATTGGAACATACATTTAAATTATTACATGATTCAACAAAGTTAACATAAATATCTGAGGACTTGCAGTATTTCTCGGGATGTCCATATTTGTTGCATTTATTACATCTCCGCGGATTTATCGCATCTACAAACTCTAACGACTCCCATTTAATTCTGAGTTTACCCATCGCCGAGAGAATTTGATACTGCTCAGGAAGTAGTTGTATGTATGTTCGGCTCGCTCGTTCAGTTGAAATTTTATTTACCATAATAGGTTCGCGACTAGTGATGTCTGTTATGTATTCTTTGATGTCTTCCTCCGATATGTTCTTGGTGCGGAAAATTAGGATTGTAGGGTTGGGTAACTTCTGCTCAACAACCTTGCAGTCCGGAATCTTTTTGACGATTTCGTCAAGAATCCTGGTTATAAAAAGATTTGAAATGAATAAAGAATTGATATATATATATATATTAGGAGATAAGAAAAAAAAAAATGATTTTGATTCCCGCGAGTCCAGTGGCCCTTGGTACGAAGAGACACGGGAACACATAATGAAAAAAAAATTGCAGAATTACATGAATTATTTGCCTACTAGAGAGAAAGACTCGGCAGATTGGGCCGGTCTCCCGTTGGATAAAAAAAAAATTCCCAGACACCCAATGACACAGCGCATGGAATACGTGCAACTGAGACGCCGCACTTATGTTGGTAAAAACCGGGACGGAGACGCTCAGCCACGTACTATACGCGGAACCCCCGTTATGGCATACGCAGAGGAACCCTTTATCTATCCCAATGACACCCCCTGATATAACATGGCGCGGGAACGTACAAACTGGGCCATCCGGCATCTTTCCGGCAGTGCACCACAGCGACGCCCCACACGGATCCTTTCCCTCCTACCTGGCCTACCCAACCTAATGGTGGACTTGACTGGGACCCCCGTTAATAGACACCCCTTGATTGCGATCACCATCTTATTTCATGGGATGCAATGAATGTTCCCTCGGCGTCCGAACATCCAACATATTTACAAACCATCTGCCTATCATCACGATCGATCGGACCGCTCGAGGGACATGAACCCGGCTTACCTAGAGGGACCCTCTAAAAAAAACGGTGGGGCCTCCCCTCCGCACATCTACGCTTGCAACGAACATCCCTCTTGGTTGGGGAGCCAACTGTGAACCGGGCACTACACCGGTCTTCGGATTCCTTAGGCTCCGGAGCTGCCTTACAAGCCTTCTGCGGCGCTTGTCACCGAATATGACAGGAATATGAAGAATAGAACAGGAACACTCAACAGGATTACAAAAAAGATGTATGAGGATAGACGACTGGAATTACACTTAATCAGACCATTGAAACTCGCGGGGAAATTAAAAAGAAATAAAATTTAGAAATTGTAATTTTACGTTTAATTTAAAGGGGTCTGGTGTACACGCTCTTCATTCACGCTCCGACCTCCGGAACTTACAAACACGTGTACGTAAGCCCGGAGAATCGCACAATTACACTCGCACACTGTCCCAGTGGCAATATAAACGGAATTAGTGTATTAAATGATGATCGTATCAAATAAAAAATGTAAAATGTTTAAGGCGACGCTGGACTGACCAAGCAAACTATATCGACCAGATGTCGAATAAAAAATATTTAAAATGACAAAGAAATTTTAAAAAATTAAGAGCATATCTATAAAAATGGATAGACGCATGTTCATAAAACATATGACTTAATTAATCATAAACTACCCTACAATGATAACATCGAATTATATAAACGAAAATAAATAGACAAAATAAAAAAATACCAATGTTAATAATATCGATCCGAAACTGGATCGCAACCCGTATATAAAAAAAAACATAATAAACAAAATAGCAAGAATGCCGATTATAAACGACAAAAAAAAAATAACAAGGTTCGCTTGTGATCGTCGACTCTGTGGAACACCACCGCGCACACTTGACTCCAGGGTAATAAAATGTAGACAACAGAGAAGCGAAAAGGAATATGAAAAAGAGGAGAATAGCGACCACCGGCACGACACCGAAATTCTATATATTTTCCGGCGTCACATGATTTTATAAAAAATATGTTATTAAACTCGGAAGGAAAGAAATTATTTAAACAAGGAATGGAGAAATGCAAGATAAAGAAACAGCAATCGATAAAAATTAATAGGATATGAACAACACTTTTCTGCTCCTTCCTTTTTCGCCTCAAGGAAGGTCTTCCAGGGCCTTCCGCAAGGTTCTTGCCTTAGCCCTACTTTATTTAATTTATATGTTTCCAAAATTGGTTTTCTCTCCTTAAAATCCAAAACTTTAATTTTTGCAGATGATATCCTTGTTTACTCTTCTTCCCGTAATCTTCTAGTTGCCAATGAGGAACTAAACAGCTCCTTAAGTACTCTAGAAGAGGCCCTTTCTAACATTCATCTCTTCATTTTCGCCCCAAAATCAGCAGCTGTAGTCTTCACCCTTCGACCTTACAACCCGGGCTCATTTGAAATAAATCTTAAAAATCATTCCATTCCATTAGTCAGTTCTTTTCGTTATCTGGGTATCATTTTATCCCCTCGTCTGTCTTTCCATGAACATATCAGCCATTTATATGCTTCCTCGCTTAAAGTCTTAAACCTTCTTAAAGCTCTGTCACCTACGAGATGGGGAGGCGATCCTTCTGTGTTAATAATGTTGTATAAATCTCTCATACGCTCTAGATTGGATTATTGCGGCTTCTTATATGGCAACGCTTCCAAATCCGTTCTCTACAAATTAGATCGTCTCCAAAACAGTTGCCTTCGGCTTTGTCTCGGAGCTCTGAGGTCATCTCCTATCCCAGCCATTTTATCTGAATCCAATATCTGTCCTCTGTTCATCCGAAGATCTTATTTGGGTTATTGCTTTCTCATTAAACGTTTTTCCACTTCCTCGTCAAATATCAGTACCTCTTATTCTTTTATCCTTCGTCACTGGCGTTTTTCCTCCAATAAAATTCCTATACTATCTCATATATCGTTTCGCCTTTCTAAATTTTCCCCTTTTGTCATTCCTCATCACAAGCTTCCATTTTTTTCTTACGTCTATTCCAAATTGTTAAAGCCACCAAATATCATCTTCATGCCATGCTTCCTTAAATCCTCTCCCTCTCATATCGTCAGTATGGAATTTAATAATACAATAAACTCTATTCCGTGATCACTCTTTAATTTTTACTGACGGATCGAAGAGCCCGATCGGAGTTGGGGCGGCATTCTTGTGCCCTCAGTTCTTTCATTCTCGGTCTTTTAGACTTCCGTCCTTTTGTTCTGTCTTTACTGCAGAATCTGTTGCCATTCTACAAGCCATTATTTATATTTCCTCTTCTGCAAGTTCTTCCAAATTCCTTATTGTTTCTGATTCTTTAAGTGTTCTTCTAGCGCTATCTCCACCTTCCCTTTCTCCTTCCACTGATGCTATTATCCTTTCTATTCGTTCTCTTCTTCATGATCTATCCTCATCGACGTGTACCCAGATTGACTTTCTTTGGATTCCAGGACATGCAGGCATTGATGGAAATGTAGCCGTCGACCTCCTTGCTAAAGCTGCTGTTTCCAATGGGAATTTTATTAGTAGGGTTCCAGCACACAATATTCTTCTTCCAACTAAATCCTGCCATCTTAGACTTTGGCATTCTGTTTATGTATTTCTTTTCGCTAATCCTAATTCCTTTTATCTCTTGATTAATCCTGTTCCTCCCCCTCGTCCTTGGTTCTATGAGTTTCCCAGTTTGCGTCGGTCCATAATTACTAAATTATCTCGCCTCCGTTTCTCGCATAGTCTCCTTCCTTCTTCACTAAATCGCTTCTCTTTGGCTGATTCTCCTTTTTGTCCATTGGATCCTGAAGGTTCCCAGTATGTTTGCGATGCGAATCACGTGTTCTTCGAGTGCTCCGGTTTATCTCGCGAGCGTGAGTTACTTTATTGTCATCTTTTAAAGCTTGGTCTTCCTGCTCCTTTCAACGCCTCTTATGTTCTTTCTCTACCTACTATCTCTGTTGTTCCTGTCCTAGGGGTGTTCCTTGATTCCATTGTCGACAAAATAAAAATATAATTTCTATTCTATTCCATGTGTCTATTCCTTTTTGCTGGGCTAATGCTCTTTGCTAGCAAACCCAAGGGGGGGTAAAAAAAAAATAAAATAAAAAAAACACTGAAAAAAGAAAAACAATATTTATTATTATTAGATCGCGATCACAGACAGAAATCTCAGCCGAGAAATAACAAATTACCATACTTCCCGGCACCCTTGGCGGGCGTAGCGTCGTGATGCTTATTATTCTCGGTAGCACAATTGGCTATACCGAAGTTGTATTATTTGTTTTTGGCAAAGCCAAAATCATTTCCGCGTGACAATCGCATTCATCTTTCCGACAGTTCTTATAAAGTCACTGACCTTTTGCAACAAGCTATACGAACACAATTTCTTCATCGGATATAGTCGCACATACTTGGAAAAGACGTCATACATAACAAAAATTTGACACATACCTCTAATGATGGGTAGCGGACCGAAAGCATCGACAATGACAACATCAAATGGACCTATTGGAGAATACGAAGTGAGAGCGCCAGCCGAAGATTGTGTAAAACGCTTAGATGTTTTGCACGCATCGCACCGACGAATCACGTTATTAATTGACCGTCTCATGCGAGGAAAATAGCAAGTTCGATAAATTAGCAGATGCGATCGCCACTGGCCAGGATGTCCAAATTTCGTATGGAACATCCACACAGTTTCTTCCACATGTATACGAGGCACACACAATCTCCACTCCTCTCCCGGGCCTTTGCGAAAAAACAACAAATCACGAAAAATAACATAAAATTTCTTTAACTTATCCGATGAATCCAACTCGCGAAAAACATGACACCACGACTCATCATCCTTTTGATCTTGCGCCAAATTACAAAAAAGATCCCTAAAGTTCTCAGACGACCTACCAGATACGAACGCAATCATTGCACAATTCTTTTTCCAATCATCCGACGGACCCAAATTTCTCGTAAGGGTGTCGGCCACAACATTCTCTTTGCCCGGCAAATGCCGCACGTTCAAATCGAAATTCTGTAAGAACAGCATCCAGCGCGTCAGCCTACCATTTCGCCATTTCGAGGCGTGCAGGAACTTCAGACTCATATGATCCGTCAAAATTACGACCGGAAAACCCTCGACAATTATACGAACCTTCTTCAAACAGAAAACAACACCTAACAATTCCTTCTCCGTAGTAAAATAATTACGTTCAGCCACGGACAAAACGCGACTAACAAACATAACAGGCCGCAGATTTCCTTCTTCATCCAATTGAGATAATGATCCGCCTACCGCCCTATCCGAAGCATCCGAACAAATAATCAATTCCTTTGTATAATCTGGCACCTGAAGCCGCACATGTTCTGCAAACGCATCCTTAAATTTCATAAACGCCGCCTCATGCTCCTTTGTCCAAATAAACGGAACCTTGCGCGCAACTAACTCGGAAACCGGTTGAATAATTTCGGCATACGAACAAATAAATTTACGATAAAAATTGCAAAGGCCCAGAAACGACATCACTTGATCACAGTTAACAGGCCGCGGAAAATTCCGAATTTTCTCTACCTTTTCGGGCTGCATAGAAATGCCCGCCGCGGACAACTTGTAACCAACAAAATCCACTTCCTTCTTTCCAAAAACCGACTTTTTCAAATTTATTGTCATACCGGCGTCTTTCAATGACCCTAAAACAATCGACAAATGTTCCAAGTGTTCGTCCTCCGAACGAGACAAAATGACCAAATCATCATCGCGGAAACAAAACAAAATCCAACGCTCTCACAAACGCACTCGTACTAATTTTTAAACCAAGCGGGACAACATTAAATTCAAAACACCGACCATCAAAAACAAAAGCAGTATATTTGCGAGAATCCTCTTGAAGTGGGACCTGCATAAAACTCGTGACGAGATCCAGACTGGACAAATATTTAAAATCAGAATACTTATACAAAAGTTCGTCAATCGGTGGAGGCAGATTATTTTCGGTGACAATGATTTTGTTGATGTCCCGCGCATCAAGACACAATTACCATCCTTTTTGAAAACAGGCACCAGAGGCGACACGTACGACGAAGAAGAGTGGCTAATGAGACCAAGCCGCATCATACGTTCAACATCTCTACCAACAGCTTCTCCACGGGAAAAAGGAATCGGATAATTTCGCATCCGTCGATAGACTTCATGTTCCCGTACAGTGATTTTATACACGAAGCGGTTACACAGTCCCGGAGCATCAGAAAAAACATCAGAATTCTTACGAAGACACAAGCCCAATTCATTTTTAAACGCATCGGAAAGATCAGAATTCGCAACACAACCAGAAAAACAATCATCCAAACTCGAGTCAGATATGAAGAAATTACGAATAACAAAAACCGGACCGACATCATCTGAATCGTCGTCACACACCTCTAAACTCTTCCATTCCTTCGATATATCAATAAAACGAACTAACTGACTGCAACTTTCCGAAACCAGAGTAAGAGCCGAATTTTCAAAATCAAGAGACCCACGATACTTCTCCAAAAAATCAACACCTAATACAGGGTGCGCCATATCTCCTAAAAAAAATAATGCTAGGAAAAAATTTTTTTCATGAAAATATGCGAAATTAAATCAATTTTTATTTGGAATAAACACTTACTTTTAATTACTTAGTTTTAAACACTATGTCGGAAAGATGACCACCCCTATTTTCCACAGAATTCGTGAGACGCTGAATGAAATTTTCAATCACTTTTTTTAACATTGCGTTCGAAATTTGACCGGATTCTTGAATAATATTGGCTCTGAGTTGTGCCAGGTCACGTGGCTTGTCAATATACACTTTAGACTTGAGGTAACCCCATAAAAAAAAATCGCAGCACGACAAATCCGGAGAGCGCGGCGGCCATGTTAAATCAGCTCCACGAGAAATGATTTGATTACGGAAATGTTTTTTCAAGAGTTGCATCGTTTCTCCGGCAGTATGACACGTGGCTCCGTCTTGTTGAAACCAGGTGCTTGCTAACTTCCTCTTTCTCTTCAGCTCGGGCACCAGAAACGTCGTTATCATGTCGCGGTAGCGTTCTCCGTTAACCGTCTGTTCGAAAAAGTAAGGACCGACTACACCAAAACTCGACACGCCCATCCAAACTGTCAACTTCGGTGAGTGAAGGGGGATCTGGTGAATGATTCGCGGATTTTCGTCACTCCAGTACCGCATGTTTTGGGTATAAACATCTCCGTGAAGGTAAAAGTGGGCTTCATCAGTAAACAAAATTCGATCAACAGGCAGTTCGTTGTTTTCGATTTTTTCAAGCATGCTTTCGGAAAACTGCAATCGAGCGGCGTGATCGGTGGCCAGCAATTCTTGAGTCATTAACAGTTTGTACGGATGGAAGTGTAGGTCTTGGTGTAGGATTCGACGAACGGACCGCTCGTTTAAATTCAGACTGGCCGCGTGTTTACGAACTGATCTTCTCGGACTTTCGGTTAAAGCAGCACGCACTCATTCGATATTCTCAAGTGTGCGCACCGTCTTCTTTGGGCCTGGTGGCTTTGTTTTGGTGATGAATCCTTTTTCGCGAAAGTTTTTAACCCAAAGAGCAATTGTTTTTTTACAAGGTACGGGTTTTCGCGGCTGAATATCAAAACGTTTTCGAAAAGCGCGAATAGTCACAGTGTAGGGCTCGTTAGCCTTGAAAAACGACTCTACCGCAAACGCGCGATGTTGCGTGCTCCACTCGCTCATCTTGGCGAACTACTACCATCAAACAAAACTTGATAGACCAGTTTATCACCGGCTGGAAGCGCGTCCCCCCCCCCGCTTCATCAGTTTAGGTACAGTAGCGATTTAAAATAGGGGAGGTTCCCGTGCCGCACCCTGTATAACCGACACATTTAAACCATTCACAACGACAAAATTACACGCGTATTCCACATTCGCTATACACAGAGTGACCAGTATCTGCAATCGCACTGCTTTCTTTGCTTTTCCGCACGCTCCTAAAATTCGAATTTGCCTAGCCGGTAGTATCGGAAAAGAACCCTCACCTTTAATACGCTCAATAACATTCCAGGCCTCTGCGCTCAATGCGGAAATCTCGGATCCCGAGTCGATAATCGCCTTAAAACTCTTTTCTTTGATGGAAATAAAAATATTCGGAATAACACACGGCTTCGTCTTCTCTTAATTCATCAGTATCTTCTTGATATGGCGTAGGATGGCAAAAATTTAAGTATTTAATCGCGTCCGCGGACAAAATTTTATCTGACTGATTAAACTGGACGTCATACCTCCTCAGTCCTGTCGAAAAAAACGTACTTACTAATCCGTCCAGCCTCTGGACTCCAACGCGACTTAATCTACAACAGAAGGCCTTACTTTCGTCATACAGCCTGTCATTGTACCGAAGTAACGCTTCCGAACCATCTCTATTTACCGCAGCGGGCAGTACAACAAACTCGTCGAACACCTCAAGCATCCTCAACCTCTCGCCGCACATCGACCTAATTTTCTCGTTAAATGTCTTGATGTCACTCCAATGTCCTGCTAACATTTGGCGTTCCATGATCGGAAAAACCGGAACCACTACCATCTTCTCTACACCTCGCGACCATAACAATTCTAACAAGTTCTCAAAATCGCGGCACATCTGCTCCACAGACTGGCGATACTTCAAATCGGTCCCTCCTACCATAAGCAACGCTCTCGACTTCGGTTTAATTGACGCCCTTGCCAAGTCTCGGCGAATTTGTTCTATTGTCCGATCCCTGTAACAAAATCCAATGTAATTTCTCGGCGGTAAGTTCATTCCTCTCTGCTCTCGGTGTAATGCCAGCTGGTATAAAGGCCCCTCTCCGATACACTGGTGCTCTTCAATTATGGGAGCGTTTGGATTAAAATTGTTTTGATTTGCGCTCCCACCCGATCGATAATTATCCTCTGGTGCCCTTCCGGTATTATTATTATTATTTCTACTGTATGAAGGAGCAACACGCATATTATTCACCTGCCTGCACCAACCACTACTACTGCCTTCATTCTGATTTTCACTCGTTAAACACCCTTGACGCGAAATCGTCCGTACATTCTCGTAGAGTTCCCTGGCCGTAGGACTCTTCATAACTAACAACAATTTCTGTATCTCCTTCGAATATTTCCGTATCATTAGTTGAATAAATTCGGCGTCTCCGATCGGTGGGTCAAGATATTTCACACGATTCATCCATTGCATCAAGTAAACTTCCAGATTCTGCGATCCTTCACACTTATTCGTCAGGGAATATAACTTTCTTCTGACCTCCAATTGGTCCTTTTCACTCCAAAAATTCTCGATCATCTCGCTTCTTACGTTCTCCCACGAATCACATTCTTTCAAAAATATACGAGCCCACTCGACGGCGCGCTTCCATCGATTCTACTTAATAACAATTGCAGTCTTTTTTTTAGTTCTATTACGCCATACGTCCTAATCTTGCTCTCGATGCTTTCTAAAAATTCTACAACGCTAATAGGTGGATGTTTTCCTCCGAACCCTCTTACTTCTACGTCTAGGCCAGGGATCCTCATAACCGTACTTGTATGGTTGGCGCGGGCACTCACATTTGCGCATTGCTCTTCAACGATTTTTACACGCTCATACAATTTTTCTGCGCTCGATTCTACTTTTTGTTCTATTTCATCGCTGTTTTGTCGGATTTCCTCACATATTCCTTCTACCGATGATTTTACGTTCTCGTTAATTCACTCACTACGAACCTCGTTCGCTTCCGTTTTATTTTGCATCTGCTCCAGTAAGACACCGATTTCATCCGTTACATTTTTTAATTTATGAGTGATATTTTCCTCGACTTTGGAGATTTTGTTATTAACCGTATTATTGCGTTCTGCTTTCATTTCTATTTTTTGTTTCTTGAATTTTACTTCTAATTTATCTTCCAAAACATCGATTTTTTTATTTAAAACTACGTGATTTTTATTTAGTTCTTCAAACTTATTATTTATTTTCGTATTGTTCTCTTCAAGTTTTGCGTTTATATTTTCGTTATTTTCTTCTAGTTCATTTGTTTTATGTTGAATCCAATTTTTCGTTAATATTTGCGTTAATCGTGTTTAATTTTTCTTCGAAATTATTTATTTTTGTTTCGAAATTATTAAAATTTTTATTATTTTCTTCAAACTTATTATTTAGGGTCTTTTCTCTTAGTCCCCCCATTTAGTTCATTTTTCGTAGTTCATTTCTAGTTGAGTATATTTTCGCATTCATGCGCGAAACCGTTACTTATAAATAGTATTGATTATAAATATATTTTACAAAGACGATATTAAACTGTGTATTTAAAAAAGATGTAAGTGACGATATTAAACTGTATAGTATTGATTATAAAAATACTTTACAAAAACGATATTAAACTGTGTATTCAAAAAAAAAGTGTAAGTTCACTCAGGAGGCCAAAAAGCTACAATATTATTTAAAATCTGATCAAATAAATTTTGATTTTTATATCGTTGTCGCCATATAAACTCGCATAAGTATGAATCTAAATGATTTCGCGCTGTTCCACATTGAGTGCACCAGTTACAGGATCGACAAAATTTGTTGAATGATTTACGACTGAATGTTTGTAATTCATTTGCTCAATCTTGTGTATTTTGGTATATGCTTTCCATTTGTCAGATATTATTGTTGTTCCTGGTAGGATACATTCTTTAATTACATTTAATAATACTTCTGAACTTCGGTTAGGAACTGCATACATGATACACTGTTTGTCTTCTCTACATATTCCTCCAAATACCCACTGTTGAGGATATATTCTTCCAACATTATGTTTCCTACGGGAAAAACACGATTCATCTATTTCTACTGTTTTGTTTGGACCACCTATCATTTGAAAGTTTTTTAATAGGTTATCCGCACACACTTCTCTTAAATAGTTTTTCTAATCCGTTATAGAGTTTGTAGACATGTTCAATTCCGTAGCACAAAATTTTGTGCTAATATGTTCTTGTGTCCACAAATAAATAAAAAATATAATTATATCTAAAGATAATCTACTACTACCTTCTAACCAAGTTAATTTTCTAAGCCCAATTTCACTTTTGCATTTCCTACATCTCCATCGATCGTTTTTGTCACTTAAAGAAAGTGTCATTTCATGGCTATTTAAGCACATTCTTGTTTTATGCAAAATTCCTCTTTCTTGCAAAAATTCAACAGCTTTTTCTTTCGTATTAATATCTCGAATTAAATTTATAAGCGACGACATTATTTTACAAATGTAAACAATTTATATGAACAACATATTGAATGTATATGTCGTTCGTATAACAGAAATGTAATATTAGTAGCCAGATATTAATGGTTATTTGTTAAATTATTTACATTTATAATATAGTGCGGTTTACGGAAGAAAAATGCTTATTATAACGACATTATTACTAAAAAACATACATTAAAAACATTAATGTAAAACAAAAATAATTTATCTTAAATATTGCATGTTGTAATCATTTTCTTAAATCATAAAATAATATAAAATACTAACAATAACTTAAATGTCATATATTACAATCTTTCATAGTAAGTTAATACTAGTATATTGAGCAGTTAATGGGAGTCAAATTTAACGCAGGTTAAGCACTATTGAGCCAGTTCTGGGTGACCGGCGTAAATTAGAATTGAACGATAAATGTGAAAATGAACGACAACAAGGAACAACCGAAAAATGAACTAAATGGGGGGGACTCTGAGAAAAGGACCTATTTATTTATTCTTTTAAATTATTATTACTTTCTACGATCTTTTCATTACTTTCTCTCATTTCTTCTTTAAAATTTTTATTATTTTCTTCGAATTTATTATTTACTAGCGGACCCGACAGACTTCGTCCTGTCAAAAAGATTTGTAATGTGGCAGTTTTTTGTTCCTACGTATTTTAAAAAATTCTCCTGAACAGAACCGTCACCCTGGTGATAGGACGTTGTTAATTAAAAATAAATTAATAAAACATATATAAGGATTTAAAAGTAAGTAATCGCTTTATTGTTAATCATGTGAATCATAATTATTAACATAAATCAGTTTTATTATCATTGTAGTGCTTTGTGATATACGATGTTTTTTTTGTTTGATTACCTGGCGCATAGACAAACAAATCTGATGGTTTTCCAACACGGGAACAGGCAACATACAATTGACCATGTGAGAAACATGGGTTTTCTAGATTAATACCACAAACACTTAATGATTGCCCCTGGGACTTGTTTATGGTCATAGCAAAAGCAAGCCGCACTGGAAACTGTAGTCGTTTAAACTCGAATGGCACATCAGTCGGAATCATTGGCATGCGCGGTATGAGAACATCTTCTCCTTTATACTTTCCTTTGAGTATAGTTGCTTCTATCACATTGTTTAGTAATTTTTTTATCGCTAACCGTGTACCGTTGCAAAGACGCGGTTGGTTGATATTTCGCAACATTATAACTACCGATCCAACCTTTAATTGAATATTGTGAGGTGGCAATCCTGGAAAATCCAGCGAGTTTAAAAATTCCGGTGGATAGTTGATTACATCATCTTGATTAGTAGCCGAATCAACTGATTTATATATCCTCGGGTCGCCTGTAATTTGTTCTTGAATTTTGAAATTTAATTCATTTATATCTATGTTTTTTGCAGCCAATATAGCTCGTTCGCTCAACCAATCATGGTTTCTGTAATTTTGAGAAACATCTGGAAACACCTTCTGAATAAGTTCATCTTTTGATCGAGTTAACTGACAAAAACTTTGAGGAAAGTTAATGCAGCCAGTCAACATGTCTATAGGAAATTTGCCATTACCAATGTCAATGAGTTGTTTAGAGAATATGTTTCCAGATTGGTCATTTTGCAACTCGACACGCATATTGTTGCTTAAATGAAGTACTTTGACATGTTTCCACAAATTGGAGGACTTTAGACATGCATTGAGTTCATCAGCTGGCGTTGATCGTGGAATCACTGGCAATGTTTGATGGAAATCTCCTGTTAATAAAATCATTGCACCACCAAATCGGTTATTATTGCTCCATAGATCTTTTAAGGTTCTGTCTAAAGCCTCCAAAGATTTTTTATGTGCCATCGTGCATTCATCCCAAACAATCAATTTACATTGCTGCAAAACCTTTGCCATTGCAGAGTTCTTCGAAACGTTGCAGGTTGGAGTTTCATTGCTTTGCATATTTAATGGCAATTTTAGTGCTGAATGGGCTGTTCGACCACCTTCAAGCAAAGTTGCTGCGATTCCCGACGAAGCGAGTGCAAGTGCAATTTTATTTTGTGGGCGAATTGTTGCTAATATTAATGAAATCAAAAAAGTTTTTCCTGTACCACCAGGTGCATCTAAGAACTAAATCCCTCCAGTTTCATCATTTGTTACTTTCATAAGAGTTTCAAATACATACTTCTATTGTTCATTCAACAGTGGAAGATTTGTTTGAATTAATTCTTTCAAAGTGTTGAGATCATACAGTCTTTCTCGATGCAACTCTTGGTTAAAAGCATCATGCATTGGACGATTTGGCGCGGTCAGGCCTAATTGAATTAATAGTTTGTTTGACATCATCAAGCACATGTCCTCAATTGAAATCAATGCTTCATTGTAAATTTCTTCACTGATTTGTATATTTGGATTTCCCATTCTATTCCATATTTGATACAAAATATCATCACGCATATAATCTTTGTACTTCATCCACAAATCAATTGGGTTTGATGGGAAGCATGTAGATATGATTATAGAAAACAATGTTTGTATTTGATGAGCGTGTGATGATATTACAGCATCATTGAGAATTTGATCCCAATGAGCGTCATTTTCTAGCAATTGCAAACGCTGACAGTTCTCTGTAGGATCCACACAATTCACCATCAACAGTTTGTAAATGTTGGAATGATGTTTGGCCATGTACATTGACTAATAGCAGTCGTAAATAAAAACATTCATCATTGCTTGGATGTACTGAATAAATTCGACCAATCGCATCAGTGGAATATATATCTGGGTATCCTGGAACTGGTTTTCCTTGTTTCCGTCGTATAAATCTCCTTGAGGATTGATTCCAGGTATAATATTTTGGCATTTCAGAATATAGCAATGTTTGTGCAAAATCATCGTTTTGGCATGTCTCAAAAAAACTGGTTAATGTAGTAGATGGTGGCTGAGCAGCTCTTTGTACTGCGTTCTGTGCTGTAAAATACACTCTTTGTCCATTTTCTAAATGCACAGCTAAGTGAACAACAGAAGGGTGTCTCTCATGAATAGGAAAAGAAAATATTCGCTAAACTGCTTCATTACTACTAACATAGCGGCCCATTTGGTATTGGGTAACTTCATCATTGGAATTCTCTGCACCAATTCAAATCACAGCTATATCACTCCGTTTGGTTACATATTTGCAAATGTATTTAATAGATTTCACTGAATGGCAAGATTCAACGTTGATGTGTGCTTTGAGTGTTTTTGATAAAATGGGTGAATATGGAACAATCCAACGATTATCTATTTCAATATCTTGTTGATTTAATTTGACAATTGTTGATTTTCCATTGTCTGCTGTCGATCGGCGACGATACAATGGATAACCGTCATTACCAGTAATTGTTTCCGATAATAATGTCCGTGGATATCGTTTTGAACATTTACCATCTATCATACACATTGAATTTTGATTAAGAGTTCCACAGGGACCATGTATCATGTTTTTGATAACTACCTCATGCAATCCAGGATCTACTTGTACATTAGGGATTTCAGCTGATATCACTGCATCAACTTCATTTGGCCTTATCTTTTCAACCAACCAAATCAAAATGTGTGCATGTGGCAATCCTCGTTTCTGCCACTCCACAGAATACATCCAGCAGCGTGTCTCACCAAACACATAATGTTTTACGATGAAATCCATTAAAGATTTCAACTTTTGTCTAAAGACTCTGGCTGTAATATCATGACGATCAATGGGTGATTGCCCAGGGAATAACTCCTGCTTGATTTCTGTCCATTGCGGATTGCATGTAAATGTGATGAACAAATCTGCTGTACCATAATGACGAACATACGACATGGCATCTTGAGCATATTCGTGCATATGCCGAGGGCTTCCAATGTATGTTGCTGGAAGAATAGTCATCCGACCGACATTCTGTGCATTTCCATCATTATTAATCGCATCTCGAAGATGAATATACTCTTCAGATCTGAGTTTGGTCTGATTCAACCTGATGAATGTTAATCTCTCCGTTTCAATTTTAACATACATGTCAACAACATATTTGTGAAATAATCGCCGACATTTCAATATGTGATTGTCTTCATTTTCCCGAATCATTAGGCGGTATGAATAATAGTTCATTGTACTAACTTTTTTGTTGGTTTCAGAACCTGTAAATAGATTTTGATTTAATAACATTGAAATATAAAATTAAAATACATAATATAGTGACTGAGATATTATCGCCATAGCTAAACTAATATTTTAATTACCTGTAATGGGATTTATCATTTTTATTGAGAAATCATAGCCATCTTCACCTTGCCAAAATATAATTGGATATTGCAGTGCATCATATGAGCGGTGTGTTTCCTTTATATGTTGTAATTGATCATTCCGACGATGTAAAACAATATCACGGGATTCCAAGTTTTCTCCAACTACAACGATAGCAACTTCATCAATAGTTGGTGCATTAAAACGTCTTGCATGTTGACCTGCAGGTGTTTTATCAGCTCTGGTTACAATTTTGTGATTATCGGATGGCATCATATCCGGTGCAGTTTTAAACAATATAATCAATTGATTGTGTTGATGAAATGAAGTTTGTAATTCTTCTACAATAGACCTCTTTACTAAATTGCTATGTGCACAACACAGATCAATTTCTTGTGGTGAATTACTCATAAAATAAATTTGCAGGAATTTGTTGTCGCTATCTGACACTGGTAACAGTGAACCTGCTCTGTGATATATTTGCCCTTGTATCTGTAAATTTAAAAAAAATATTATGTTTATACCAAACACTATAAAATAAAATAAAATAAAATAAATAAGCAATGGGGTTATAAATTTATGGATTGTCAGTGATCAAACTTAAATAATATTTGATCTTAAAAATTATATATTTAGTTGTAACTAATATCTATCAAATATAAAATATAATAAAAGTGCCACTGAAACTGAATCACCATATAATATGATGACTAAGTGATATATTTTTCGTAATTATTAAGAAATTGAAGATTAGTGACACATTTTAACTTAGGTGACAGAAAATTTTGTTCGCTAAAATAATTATGAGTAACTGCTATAATACATACCTTGAAAGTTGGCATAAAATTTTCCCTTAAGCATGTGATGAGAGTTTGATTCAAATAAGCGTCATTTTCTAACAGTTGGAAACGTTGACAGGCTTCTCTGCAAGAGCCACACAATTCGCTATAACTGAGAAAAGAAACGTTATGCGTATGCGTTGAATTCATCACCACGAACGTGATTCATATTCAGCCTTGAAGATGTATGCGCACGCACTTACCAAAAGAAATGTTATGTGTATGCGTTGAATTCATCACCACGAACGTGATTCAGAAGACCGGGATAAAACTAAAACGAAAGAGCAAAACGCATGGCCGTACATCCGATGCTCAAGAAAAGAAAATTAGAAGGAGAATATAGGACGCTGTTTAAAGAACTTATTGTTCGTTCCACGCCTGATCCTTTTTCTGATTGTCGCTGTATTTTTTGTCCGTTAAATCATAAAGGCGTCGTTATATTCTGCTACATTAATTTCTTTGAGCTTTTCGTTATCGATGGCAAAAAGAAAAAAGCAAAAAAAGTCTGCACGGTCCCGATACTCTATTCACATTGCCCGGAAAGTAGCCACAGACACGTACAGGCACGGAACCGTTCAGACGAAATATTCTTTCCGAAATTACGGGCCGGACACGATACGTGTCTGACCGTGTCTGAGCGGTCGCGTTACGATAGATGTAAATACGTTAATACACTATGCATAGAAATAGATTATTTTGTCTGACACGCTCGATGTCTGAAGATATAAACGGACCTTAATAATGCATTCTAAAATTACAATCTATTTGCATGCTTTCACTAAAATTGTTGTAGAACGCTTTATTTTTATTTATTTTTCGAACTGTTTGATTCACATGATTAACAATAAAGCGATTACTTACTTTTAAATCCTTATATATGTTTTATTTAATTATTTTTTATTAACAACGTTCTATCACCAGGGTGACGGTTCTGTTCAGGAGAATTTTTTAAAATACGTAGGAACAAAAAACTGCCACATTACAAATCTTTTTGACAGGACGAAGTCTGTCGGGTCCGCTAGTACATTATAATTCAAACGTGGCCAGCTATTCGTCGATTTTAATATGTTATTATTCTAATTACTCATTTGGCGCAATGTTTCAATGTTTTGTTTTCACGAATTTGTCCATTTTCCGTGTAACTTTTCTTACTTTTTTTTTTCACACAAACCTTCTCCTGTCAATTACAAACGTAACAAAAAAGAAAAAAATCAGCCAAATCGGTCAAGCCATTCTAGCGTGTGCGAGCAGCAACATTTTTTCGGACTCATTTTTATTGTGAAGATGTATGCGCACGCACTTACCAAAGAAAAATGTAGTTTTTACGTTTTCCAGTGAAATTTTTCCAATTTTTCTCCTTATAAGAACCTTTCTCAGACTTCAACGAATATTTGAAAAAAAAAAATTAGCCGAATTGGTTCAGCCGTTCTCGAGTTTTGCGCTTAGCAACACACTTAGCCATTCATTTTTATTTATATAGATTTCGTCTTTTAAACCGAGCATGAGCTGTCTTAAATCCTCGAGAGATGGTTGAGTTACGGGTCTCTGAGTTCACTGGAGCGCGAGGTAAACAGTTATATTCAGGGCACCAGTTCATTTTTGGTCGTAATTTTAGTTCGTTCATTTTCGCTGTTATTCACGGTGTGTGAACTAACACACATCATGAATAACAGCGAAAATGAACGAACTAAAATTACGACCAAAAATGAATATAACGGCGAAGTAACGTAACTACGAAAAATACCGGGAAAAGTGAAACTTGTCGGAAAAATAATCAGTTAGTAACGGACATATTTAAAATGGTGCGGAAAAGGCGAAATACTTTAAAGAGAGGAGGGAATATTTTAAAAGTAGCGGAACATACACCGTGTAAATGATGTAAAAACAAAAGTTGTAAAAAGGAAATATTAAAAACAAGTCGTATAAAATAATATAGAGTGAATATCGTAGTAATTGTAAAATAGGCGATATATTTAATATATAAAATTACATACCTTAATAGGCTGGATACATCTCAGCGGCGGTGTTAAAGAATTCATGCACACGTTGGGACTTTGGCAATCGCTGCCAAAAGTAAAATTCCGCGATATAGTGGTGAAAGAAATCTCTCCTAGCACCATATTTCGGAATTTTACTTCGGGATTCATGCCATAAACGCTCAATATTATTGGTGTGAACCCTGGTATTCATATTGTTATAACTTGAGGATTTTCGTCTGGTCCCTGTTACGCGAAGCCAGTGTTATGACTTGAGGATTTTCCGTCCTTCTTTCGGAAGCTAGTGTAACGATTTGACTTTTTACTGTTCTTTGTTTGCGGGCGCCAGTGGTAAATTACGGACTACCACGACCGAATCAACTCTGCCGAGCAGAGCGTCAGGCTTTTACGATAAGAAATTTGCCGATAAAGATAAAAAAATAATGAAGCCGTTCTCTTTTAACATAACGTGTATCTAATCACAACTATAACATAGCAAAAAAAATGCAACCGCGTAACAAAAGAAAAAAATTCATTAGGACTAGAAAAAAACGTTGCATTCGCGGCGATGACTTCGACTAGATCTGAATATTGATCGAAACGGTAACTCGACCGCACAACAAGATTTAACATATAGCACATAAGACGAACGACTAGATAATCAGCGATTTTAACAACGGTAACTCGGGTAACTGACCGCACAACAATATTTAATGCATAAGACGAACGACGACTAGATGAGTTAATTCGCAACAAACTCGGCTCTCTATTTTATTCTAAATCTAACGGTACCTTACCGAATCCTTATCAATTAATCACATAGCCGCTACGGCGCTGATCTTCACACACGGCCGACAGGCACTATCCTGTTGTCGCGGACCACACATACCAGGACACTTACACAACCCCTAACACTACCCGAAATTCGACGAGAATCGGAAATTACCTATTCGGTCGTGTAAATATCCCGGCCGTATTCTCGGACGACGACGAATAATAGAATTGATGCCGAGAGATCGAAAATTAATGATTTAAATCGGAGAATAATTTCTAGCCGAATCCGTATCAATATCGACGTACGTGACTGAATGAGTCACAGTGCGATGAATATAATTTGGATCACGGGAAAGGGGTGCATACCCTTTCCATTCATCAGATTGGATGATCGAACCGGGACGGATAACACGGCGGATGATGGGAATTAACGTTTCGGAACTACGGTCAGGAACAAGAGTCATGTAAAAATTGCCGGAGGAAACATCAATCGCACCAAAAACCCATAAACCAGCCTCTCGGCGCGAAGAGGAGGTAGACACAAATTTCATTTTGATGAACTTAGCTTCATCAATTTGCACGATACGGCCCTTACCTCCTAAAGGAGCCGAATGTTTATTGAAATACTGCACCATAACTTCACGACAGAAGGAGGTGCAGTCGGTAATTGTTTTACTCGATAATTTCAGTTCAGAAAGTATGTCAGCACGGAGATTACGGATATACAAAACTGTAACAACAAACAGCCACATGTTATTGATTCCCGGCATTGCGAAAGCCACGTCCCATTTTTTGCCGAACTTTTGAAATTACATTTAACACCGCCGATCCGCCGATCCGCCGGCCACACCGAAATTGTAACGTGCTACTGTTAAGGGTTAACAAATTCTGACACGCCGAGCAAACCCTAAAGTATATAAGAAACGAAAACTTTGTAAAAAAAAAAATAGCGCAGAAGTAGATAGAAAGAAATGAAGTATAAAAAAAATGGCGAAAAAAATTGGTTTCAACTAATTTAACCTGAAATACAGAAGAACCCGATGTGTGATGTAATAATTTACTATTTCTTCTTCTGTATACCGCATTAACTGGTAAAACGTGGGTTCACACGACGCGTCGCACAATTCAATTTCGGCGGGCATACTTAAAAATTAATAAAAAAAAGAAAAAAAAAAGAGAAAAACAAATAAAAAAATAATAAAAGCACAAATTTTTAAACTCCGAAGGATAATCGGCGCGACAATGATAACAAAGATAACACACGCGATGGGCTATTCACATGCAAATGAGCGGTCGATGACATGATGTAATAAATGTGACAATAAATCACGCGATCTGTAGCAGGCCTAAGAACAATATCATAGCAGGCGTGGAAACCAAAATCACATTGTTCTAAAATTTCTAATTAAAATAAAATTAGCTGAAAAATTTTTTAGTGGCTAGAATTTTGTAAAGATCTTAGAATTAGTGAAGTGAAATTTTTAAAACAAAAAAACAATATTTTTTAAATTTTGTATCCAATAATTAAATTACAAATGTAGTCAAAATTTAGCTTTTGGATTTATAGGCTGTCCGCTTTCAGCTTTTGGATTTATCGGCTGTCCGCTTTCAGCTTTTGGATTTTTAGCCATCTATGGCTGTGAGTGAATTTGAAATAGAGAATACACACTTTGAAATATTTTAAGAACAATGAAGTAGGAAAAATATTTCAAAAATTTTGAACTATTGTAAAAACAATTAATTTGAATTATTGGTAAGCGATCAGATCAGGGGCTCCAGTTCATTTTTGGTCGTAATTTTAGTTCATTCATTTTTGCTATTATTCATAGTGTATGAACTAATGAATAACAGCGGAAATGAACGAACTAAAATTACGACCAAAAATGAACATGACGTAAACAAAGCGAAGTAACTTAACTATGATATGGGAAATGGCGCGAAAAATGAAATACTGGAAAGTTAATATGTTAGTAAGGGACATATTTAAAATAGCGCGGAAAAAGCAAAATACCGTAAAGAAAATATATAAAAAAAACGAACCGACTATAAATTATGTAAAAAAAGGAGTAAACTAACGTAAAGAGGGAATTGAAAAATAACGTTAAAATATTAAATAAGATTAGATATGAAATATGTTAAATGACATACCTTAATATGCGGGATGGATCTCGACGGCGGTGTTATAAAATTCGTGCACTAGCTGAGACAGTGGCACTCGTTGCATGAAATAAAATTCCGCGATATAGTAGGGGAAGAAATCTTCCCTAGTACCATATTTCGGAATTTTACTCCGGGCTTCACGCCATAAACGTTCAATGTTGTTGGTGTGAACCTCGGTAACCGGATTAACGTAAGTGACGGAATGGTTTACAGTACGGTGGATATAATTATGATCATGAGAAAGAGGTGTATACCATCTCCTCGTCAGATTGGATGATCGAACCGGGACGGATAACACGGCGAATAATCGGAAGCAACGTTTGGGAACTACGGTCAGGGACAAGAGTCATGTAAAAATTGCCGGAGGAAACATCAATCGCACCAAAAACCCATAAACCAGCCTCTCGGCGCGAAGAGGAGGTAGACACAAATTTCATTTTGATGAACTTAGCTTCATCAATCTGCACGATACGGTCCTTACCTCCTAAAGGAGCCGAATGTTTATTGAAATAATGTAGCATAACTTCACGACAGAAGGAGGTGCAGTCGGTAATTGTTCTACTCGATAATTTCAGTTCAGAAAGTATGTCAGCACGAGGATTACGGATATACAACACTGTAACAACAAACAGCCACATGTTATGAATTCCCGGCATTGCGAAAGCCACGTCCCATTTTTTGCTGAACTTTTGAAATTACATTTAACATCGCCGATCCGCCGGCCACACCGAAATTGTAAAGCCGCCTTGTTCAACGTTAGTAGGCTCTGACACGCCGAGCAAACCCTACATAGCAAATCATTCTCTGTAAAAAAAAAAATAAAAAAATGCAGCAGAAGTAGATAAGAAGAAATGAAACATGAAAAAAAAAGAAAAAAAAATTGTTTGAAATAATTGAACCTGAAATATGGAAGAACCCGATGTTTGATTAGGAAATCGATGGCTTGTTCTTCTGTATACGCCATTTAATCGAAATATACTTCCTTAATTAATGTCTCTTTGAACAATTTATCTATTCCATTAGTTAGGTCCTTCTGCTATCTTGGCGTTTTCCTAGACAGTCGTTTATCCTTTCACGAACATATTTCCTACCTATATACTTCCTGTCTT
Source organism: Icerya purchasi (assembly GCA_039619475.1). Taxonomy (NCBI): domain Eukaryota; kingdom Metazoa; phylum Arthropoda; class Insecta; order Hemiptera; family Monophlebidae; genus Icerya; species Icerya purchasi. The sequence goes on from CM077115.1 coordinate 94,189,850, forward strand.
AAGAGAACTAATTTATTAAAGGCTCTTTCTCCACACAAATGGGGTGGTGACCCCAGTGTTCTTCTTATTCTATATAAATCTACTATTCGTTCCAAACTTGATTACTGTTCCTTCATTTATGGCAATGCTCCTAAACATCTTCTTTCCAAACTCGATAAAGTCCAAAATTCATGTCTTCGTCTTTGCCTCGGTGTTCTGAAATCCTTCCCCATTCCTGCAGTACTTTCAGAAGCCAACATTCATCCTTTACACATTCGTAGATCCTTTCTTGGGGATCGCTTCCTCATAAACGTCTTCCTATTAAGTCTTCTAAATTAGTTTCTGCTTATTCCTACATCCTGGCCAATTGGCGATTTTCTCCCCTGAAGATTCCTATTCTTTCTCATGTCTCTCGACGCCTTGCTCCTTATTCTTTATTTATCTACACATATCATAAACTCCCGTTCTTTACATTCAGCTTTATAGATTTTTTATATCCTCCTAATTTGTTTTTCCTTCCTTCTCATACTAAATCTTCACCTTCTATCGCTTTAAGCGAGTACAACGGAGCTTTGAGGTCTCTATTTCCTTCTTCGTCTGTCCTCTTTACGGATGGCTCCAAAAGCGATGATGGGGTCGGAGCTTCCTTTCTTATTTCTTCTCTTCCACACTACGAACTTTATAAACTTCCTTCCTTCTGTTCCATTTTCACTGCAGAATCGTATGCAATACTCCGTGCAGTTCTGTTCATTGCACTTTACTCCTATAATAATAAATACCTTATTTGTTCTGACTCCATGAGCGTCTTGCAGGCTATATCCTCCCCTTTTCCATCCTCTTCATGTGACTACATTATCCTTTCCATTCGTTCCTTAATTGCAAATCTCTTCTTAGTTCGTTCCATTCAAATCGATCTTCTTTGGATTCCCAGTCATAGCGGCATCGCAGGCAACAACCTAGTTGACTCGTTTGCTCGCTCTGCTTCCTATAACGGCAAATTTGTCAATAAATTTCCTGCCAATAATATCCTCTATCCATCCAAACGAGCACACCTCAAATCATGGTCGGATACCTACATTACCTCCTTTTACAAACTCTTGCAACCTCTTCCTTCATCACGTTCCTGGTTTGCTGATTTCCCTGGTTCCAGTCGTTCCGTTATTTCCTCCATAACACGTCTTCGTCTCAACCATAATTATCTTCTTTCGTCTCTCTTCCTTTTTTCTATTGTTTCTTCCCCATACTGTAATTTTCATCCCTCGGATCATGACTGTGTTTGTGATGCAAATCATATCCTTTTTGAATGCTCTCTTCTTGTACAGCAACGTTCCCTCCTCTACACTAAGCTCCTCCACCTAAAACTACCTACTCCTTTTTGTGCTTCCTACATACTTTTCTTTCCTTCACCAGATGTTGTTCCAATCTTAGCAGAGTTCGTTTCCTCTATTTCTTTATATATCAAAATTTAATCCTGTTTTCGTAATTCTTTGATGATGGGTCATTGCCCTTGGTTGGCGTTCCCAAAAAAAAAAAATCGAAATATACAGGTTCACACGGCGCGTCGCACAATACGATTTCGGTGGGCATTATTAAGAGGGCAGAAAACGGGAAAAAAAACAAAAAAAACAAAAGTATAAACAGAAAATGCCGGACACCCGCAACAACCGGAAACGACGGAGAACAATGACCGGCACAACAGGTTAGTGGGTTACTATTATAATGCAAATTTCGCGGTCAATGACATGCGGTGACAATAAATAACATCTATAGCAGGCGTAGGACAATAATCGAAATGGACAAAATCACATTGTTTTAAAATTTATAGTTAAAATTAACTTATACTTTTTTATTAGCGTAGGATTTTGTAAATATCTCTAAAATAACAAATTAAAATTTTGCAAACTAAAAAAAAAAAAATTTTATTCAGTATGCAATAATTTAATTACAAATGTGTAGTATTTTTTTTTAAAGTGATAGTAAATATTCACATTAATTATTCTAAAATTATGCTTTCATTTGTAAGTTAAATTATTCGCAACATAAATGATTTGTAAGTTAAATTATTTATATGTATGAAGAATGATTGGCTTTCAGCTTTTAGCTTTCAGCTAGCTTCTTAGCCACATTTTTTTCTGAGTTAATTGGTAATATTTTAAAACAAATAAATCTGAAATATTTGAAGAGGAGTAAATTTGAAATATTTGAAAAACTCTGAACACTTACCTCTTCCACAATCTACATCTATATACAATTTTCTCTTTTTCTATATATTTTCAATTTCACAAATAGATATACTTGTATACTGTGACGAATTCGGCCGCCATGACTTTCGATATTTTTCACGCTGTACGGAATTAAAAAATGATAATGATTACTCTTTTCCAAATTCTAAATTCCTCATTTCTCCGCGTTTGGACAGTTTCTCAGGCCTCCGATTTCTATTTCTCCGGTTTCTTCGAGCAGCGTGCAAACTGAGCATTCTCCGACCGTAATGCTGGATCGACAAATTTCGTGGGAATTGCCAATGTGCACGGCGCCAATTTGGCGATCCGTGCATATGTGTGTGTTAATTATATGAGGGTAGTTCGTCCGATGTTTGTCCGATCTGGCGTTGTGTGCGTCGGAGATGCGATTCGAGCTACGTCGAGGCGTGAGAAGTTTTTTTCTTAGAACTCGAAAAAAACCGACGCAGGGTACCCGCCGTTCCACCGATTTTGAGAATGTTCTAGAATAATCAGTGGCGTATTCATTTTTATATATATATATTTTCTATTATTAGGCAAAATGGCCGTGCAATAAGATCGTGGTCGAATTCTCTGTGAATTCGGGTCGATCAGTTCTCGCTTGCTGCTCGTCGCAGGCAGATCTCGACTGCTTTGGACCGTGGGCACTTTCGTTTTTTTTCATTGCTACGCGCCGTTAAGGCAATTTTTTACTATAATTTGACTTCTCGCTTGCTGCTCGTCGCAGGCAGATCTCGACTGCTTTGGCCCGTGGGCACGTTCGTTTTTGTATTTTTCACAGCTACGCGCCGTTCGAGGCAAAATTTATATATTTTTTCCACTGTTTTGGCCGCTTAAGGCAAATAGTACCGATTCGACATTTTCTTTGGTGGTCAGTTTAAATATGTTCTTTTTAAATCAAATATAATTCGATTTACTCGTCTTACCAAAAGATTTGTTGTGTTTTTTTTTTTCTTTTCGTTGCAAGGACACGTTTTCGTGACATCTCCGCCGCGGAGACCTTTCTTTTTTTCGTTTAAACCTTAGGAAAGCCTAAAGCTCTTTCCGAACGAGCTAACGGTTACGTTACACCTGAAGTAACTTTGGCGCCCGGAACTTTTTTTTTTTATTTTATTTTCATATTTTTTTTGTTCATCGTGAAAGCTGGTCAGCCACAAATGGCGGCCCGAACGAACAGGAACTCGATAGTATATGGATAGATACGTTACCTGATACGAAAAAGGAAGCAGCGGTTTCATCGGAGAAGGATCTGCCAAGCGGAAACAGATAAGATTTTATATTATTTTAACTCTCTCCTCGGCCTGCTATAGTTTATACGTTTTATTTTCTCGTGGTTCACTCATTCAAAATTTTAAAAATTTATTGGTAAGCTGTTATATGATGCACACCAGTTCATTTTTGGTCGTAATTTTAGTTCGTTCATTTTCGCTGTTATTCATAGTGTGTGAACTAACACAAGTTATGAACAACAGCGAAAATGAGCGAACTAAAATTACGACCAAAAATAAACAAGACGGGGAAAAAGCGAAGTACGTAACGTCATATGAAAAATAGCGCGAAAAGTGAAATATCTGAAAGATAGTATGTTAGTAACGGACATGTTTAAAATGACGCGCAAAAAGTGAAATACAAGAAAGATAATATTTTAAAAATAATGTTAAATTTTTAAAAAGGTGGGATATTTAATATACTAAATTAACATACTTTAATAAGCGGGGTACATCTCGGCGGCGGTGTTAAAAAATATATGGATACGTTGGCGTTGTGGTACTCTTTGCAAAAAGTAAAATTCCGCGATATAATAGGGAAAGAAATCTTGCCTAGTACCATATTTCGGAATTTTACTCCGAGCTTCACGCCATAAACGTTCAATGTTATTGGTGTGAACCCTGTATCCGGATTAACATATGTGACCGAGTGATTTACAGTCCGATGGATGTAATTAGGATCACTGGAAAGGGGTGTATACCCTTTCCATTCGTCAGATTGGATGATGGAACCGGGACGGATAATACGTCGGATAATTGGAAGCAACGTCTGGGAACTACGGTCAGGAACAAGAGATAGATAGAAATTTCCGGAAGAAACATCGATAGCGCCAAAAACCCATAAACCAGCCTCTGGGCGCGAAGAGGAGGCAGACGCAAATTTCATTTTGATGAACTTGGCTTCATCAACCTGCACAATCCGATCCTTACCTCCTAAAGGAGCCGAATGTTTATTGAAATAATGCACCATTACTTCACGACAGAAGGAGGTCCAGTCGGTAATTGTTCTACTCGATAATTCGAGATGGGAAAGTAGATATGTACGAGGATTACGGATATACAGGACGGTAACAACAAATTACCACATATTTAACACCGATACTTTGCATTGAGAAAGCCACGTGCCAACTTTCGCCGATTTTTGGTAATTGCATTTAACACCGCCGATCCGCCGGCCACACCGAAATAGTAAGGTCTTCTTATTGAGTGTTAATGAATTCTGGCACGCCTCGCAAACCCTAAAGTATATAGCAAACCATATTTTGTAATTTAAAAAAAAAGAAAAAAAGTGGCAAGTAATGAAGATACGAAAGAGGGGTAAAAAAAAAGAAAAAAACCGCGGAGGCAAGTAATGAAGATACGAAAGAGGGGTAAAAAAAGAAAAAAAGCGCTAAGGCAAGTAATGAAAGTACGAAAATGGGGTAAAAAAAGAAAAAAAGCGCGAAAGTAGGTAATGAAGATACCGCAGAGGAGTAAAAAAAAGAAAGAAATGATAAAAAAAAATAAAAAATAAATTTGGCGCAATTAATTTAACCTGAAATACGGAAGAACGCGATGTTGAATGTAAAATTCGATAATTTCTTCTTCCGTAAACCGTATTAAACGATAATACGAGGGTTCACAAGGCGCGTCGCACAATACGATTTCGGTGGGCATTTTCACTGATAAAAGAAACAAAGAAGGAAAGAAAACTCACGTAACCACGTAATCACAAACTAGAAAACCGGCGCAACAGGTTATACGACTATTGTAATGCAAATGAGTGACCGGTGACATGTGATGACAATAAATCACGCCATCTATCGCAGGCGTGGGTACAATAATTGTAACGGACAAAATCACATTGTTTTAAAATTTATAATTATAATTAAAACTAAATTTTCATTTTTTTATTAACGTAGAATTTTGTAAATATCGCTGAAATAGTAAATTGAAATTTTTAAAACAAAAAAATAATTTTTTTATTAGTATTTTTTAAAATTGATAGCAAATAATCACATTAATTATTCTAAAATTATGTCTTCACTTGTAAGTTAAATTATCCGTAATTCTAATTATTTGTAAGTTAAATTATCCATAATTCTAATTATTTGTAAGTTAAATTATAATTTATATGAAGAATGAGTGGCTGTCAGCTTTTAGCTTTTGGATTTTTAGCCATCCATTGTTTTGAGTAAATTTGGAAATTTGGAATATTTCAAACACTTTAAAATAATTTTTTTTTTTTTTTTTTTTTTCGAGAACTGATCGCCCGAATTTACAGTAAATTCGACGATGATCTTATTAAACGGCCATTTTGCCTAATAATAAAAAATATATATATAAAAAAATAAACACGCCACCGATTTTTCCAGAACATTTTCAAAATCGCTATAATGGCGGGTACCCTGCGTTGGTTCTTTCGGGTTCTAAGAAAGAACTTCTCACGCCTCGACGTAGCATGACTCGCATCTCCGACGCACACAACGCCAGACCGGACAAACATCGGACAAATCACCCTCATATAATTAACACACACATATGCACGGATCGCCAAATTGACGCCGTGCACATTGGCAATTCCCACGAAATTTGTCGATCCAGCATTACGGTCAGAGAATGCTCAGTTCGCACGCTTCCCGAAGAAATCGGAAGCCTGAGAAACTGTCAAAACGCGGAGAAATGTGGAATTTAGAATTTGGAAAAGGAGTAATCATCATCATTTTTTAATTCGGTGCAGCGTGATAAATATCGAAAGTCATGGCGGCCGAATCCGTCACAATATTATAATTATACATACACCGACATACATAATTAAATACTTATATTTGTATCTGAAAGTTGGAAGATGATTGATCAGGCACTTGTGTTAGTTTCTTTTTCATGGCAACATGGAAATATTCTAGGAAGTGGTCTACATTTTGAGTATTCAGTGCGAGTGAGGTGTTTTGACTAATTTTTTATTTTTGTTGTGGTTCCTTCGAGACTCCACATTTAAAAATAGTATGGTGAATGTCATCTATCTCATTTAGTCCACAATATTGACAATGGGGCGATGGTTTAATGTTGAATCGATGTAGGTACTCTCCAAAGTTTCCGTGGCCAGATAGTACCTGTGTATTAAAGAAGGTGATTTCATGGTTTGGTAAATTTTGATGAATATTTAGGAAGAAGATGTAAGTTTTCCTGCCTGTAGTCTCATTCTCCCATCGCAACTGCCACATGTCAACTAGAATATTTTTTAAGTAGGTTTTTAGTTTATTAACTGGTGGCTTAGTGCCAAGATCTGTGATTAGAGTATTGTTTTGTACGAATTTTAGTGATTTAACTTGGCTTAGGTTTAGTGTGATTCTATATTCACTTAGGATTGCCCTTTCAATGAGAAATAAGTCAAGAAGCAGAATGTTAGTTATGGCACATGCTGCTGATGTGCGGGGCTGTTTTATACAGGGATGATATATTTAGTAAGTATTTCCTCTGGTACTCTTTGACTGAATTAAGAATTCTGTGATGGATATAAATGCTGCTCCATATCCAAACATAGATTGGATCAGACCTTTATATAAGATGGTCCTCTCTTTGTGTCCAATTCCATAGTTGTTTGGCAATAAAGTACGTAGTTTGTCATAATTTAGATTGCATTTGCGATTGATGTGTTCTAGGTGTGAGGGGAATCTTAATTTATGATCAAGAGTGATCCCGAGATATTTTATTTTGTTGACGATTTTAATGGGTTGGACAGAGATGGCTGTGATTTGTTCAATATTCTTTAGCCTTTTTTGGCTTCCAAATATAATTGCTTCACATTTTTCTACAGCAAATGTAAGGCCCAAGTCCACTATTGTGTCCTCAAGCTTTTTACACATTACAGAGATTTTACTCATGTTGGTATAGCGTTTAATGTTGAATAGTATGCACAAGTCGTCTGCATAGGATATTAGGTTGCAGTCGATGTTTAATATTTTACAGAAAAGTTCAATTTCATTATATACCTTAGAATATAGTGTGTTCCAGAATGTTGGTCTCAGGACTGAGCCCTGGGGAACACCACAAGATAGCTCTTTGATGGACGAGGCCAAATTGATTTTTAGACGTGCACAACGGTTCTGAAAGTTTCTGATTATAATATTTATTACAGAAGGGTTGATTTTGTTATCTTGTAGTATACACATAAAGCTGACCACTACGTATCTGGTAGTCGCACACTAATAAAGTTGTACTTTTTAGTGCATAAATAAAAGACTATTTTTAAAGAAAAAAATTATTTTCTTTATTTTTTTACTTTTTAGTCTGGACTTTTTACTATATATTTCAATAAAAAACGACAAATTTAGAATTGTATTTTATTTTGCTTTATTTTATTCAATATCTTGATTAATAAGACATTTACAGAAATTTGTGTTACATTTTATGAAATAATGGATCGCATTTTTTTCATTTCTTTTATTGCAGAATTATTGCACGGCTCTTTTCCAGTAATTTTTGTATTGTCTAGTTCTTCAATGCGCTGTCCTTCTAACGATCTTACTTTGCTAATTGCAACGTATGCTTGACCCTCTGAAAATATTTTTTTGATCCCGAAAAATCTGTTGCAAAATCTACAGTACTACCTTGCATCTTGTGCACTGTAGAAACCCACGATAATACAAGCATCCTTCTTTCTACAGTACCATAATAACGGTCTTTAGCTGGAAATTGTACAGACTGATTGGCCTTTTCAACCGTTAAATGATCATTGATGAAAATTCCTTGCATATCAGTTTCACCCGTAAACCTTAAACCTTTCAGTGTAGGACGCACTTCTTTCCATTTTCGTATAATTTCGAATTTTAAACTTCTCCTACAAAGCCGAACTACAATATTGGGAAATTGTTGCTGCCCTGTTCTTCTTAGACGACGGCAAGTGTCAATATCGTTTTCAGAAAGGTTACGCTCGCCGCATTGATTACTTTACACACCAGTTCTGTAAAATTTTCCTTTGGATGAAGTGGAATGTTGTGAATATCAAATTGTTTTTTCGGGTATGCTGTTCTAAATTTGTCAGCCGTGATTTTAATTCTTTTGGGGAGGTGGGGGGCTTGGCCGACTAAGGGCAGCTACCCAGGACAATTGGACTAGATTAGAGATTAAATTTTAATCCGGTCAGAGATCGATGACAGAAAAGAGATAAAAATAGAAATCACATTGAATGACGGCAAAGCTAAGATATAGGAAGCACTATATGGAGTAGGAAAATTCAGCTTTAACAGCTGAACGTACAGGATATTACGCTCGGAGGAAAGACTGGAACATTCAAACAGCACGTGGTCAGGATCACAAACGAAGGAACAGTCGCCAGAGTGCAAAGGACAATAAGGGGATGGGAAAAGAGCAAAACGATGCCGAGAGCATGGGAGAATTCTAAATTCTCCTCTTTTAATAGTTTATTATCAGATTGTAGTGATTTTATAACCGATATTGCTTCTGTTAACTTTTCTTCACGTTTGTTATAAATAATTTTAAATTCATTAAATGAATTTTGTAATTTTCCTTATTTTTCATCAAACGATGTATGTAAATCTGTCACTTGTGATCTCATTTGCTTTTTTTATTTATTCATTTCACTTTTGATTGAGTTCTGCAGCAGCGTTGCCTCACTTACACCTTGACCAGCTGAAAGTGAAAAATTAGTGGTCGACTCAGAAGTTGGCTTCAGTTTCGATCCACTACAATCTTTACAGGTCCCCATTCTGATCTGGAAACTTTTGGCTTAATAACTAACATGCAAGCTCTTTATACATTAATATAACATAGAACTGATTTAAAAAACTTATTATTTCAGCCTACATATTTGTAGAACATGACTGATACCCACATATTAACCGTTACCTGATATGGTGTTTTTTTACTGACTTTACTAGTATGGTGGGGTCAAATCTGACCCCTAAATTAATTTCTTTTTTTTAAACATAAACAAGGACGTACGAAAAAATTATATTCGTCATACCACAAAACAAAGAAGAGTATATAATAAGAAAATACGAAAAAATAATTAAAAAACGTATTAGATGACTCCAAATATCGAATTAAAAAAAAACATGAAATTTTTGAACAAAAAAAAATTGATTGTAGGTTTTTTATTGTACAAAAAAAATAATGTAAAAATCTTCTGCTTTTCTGGTATTGTCTAGCGAAGCCCAAGTTTAGATGATCACGAAAACCTATAGTACACAATAAAATACCTGGATATAAAAATTCTGACAGAGAGTAAACTTGGTGTGTTTTTTTTTATGTGTATATAAATTTTCCAAATTTTATCTTTACTTACAATATTTTCTGTACAGGTTCTGCATATAATAGTTGTCACACTGTGAGCTTTGCAAACTGTACTTTTGCATTTGTTGCACACAGTAGAGTGTTTCCTGTCGCTGGGTGGACATAGTCGGCATCTACGCCTTTTATCGGGTTATTCTCAGGCTGACTCACTTCTGTGGGTTGTTTTCCAGCATATTTACAGATTGGCAGTTGTAATTCTCTAGGGAGGTATTGCAGTTCAGCTCTCCTACATAACAGAGGTTTTGTAAGGCTCATTCCCAATGAAATAAGGAAAGCCCTTCGATCAGTATCTTCATCAGGCTCCACCGCACCATTTCAAATTACACAGGAGTTAACACCGGCAAGGTTCATGATTGTATAAAATATTGCGACTGGCCATCGCCTACTTCTTCAGTTAACTGAGTAATTGGCACCTATTTGGTCTAATTCATCAATACTTGCTTTAGTGTTGTTATTGATCTCAATGATTTCTGCCTTATTCTCATTACTTGTGTTTATGGTCATATCATAATAGAGAGTAGATATCAGGTTCACACACCGATTTTTTTTTTTTTTTTTTTTTGGAACATATGAGACAAGAGTTTTATCCGTAGTAAATCCAAAAATTAACAAATGAGCATCTCTCTGTTTATTTGGCTGGAATGCTAACGGGGTCTCCCGCTTACTTTTCTTAATTGTACCGACATATGTAAGTACACATTGTTGTTCAACTCATCCACAAATATTATCGATGAGAACCAATTATCTACACATTAAAGGTATGGCCGGGTCATTGGTGACCCTATTTGCTAATAATACACTACCACATAACACGAATAAAAAACTGATGTTACTTTTTTTATGTATGAGGAGTTAGAAGAATACTAAAACGGACAACAATTTACTAGCGTCCGTTTGTTGATTAAATGTTGTACTTTAATTTCATTGGGTCACATTCGATGCAGTCATACCAGTTAAGGGTTAAAGTAAAATATAGTAATAAGTAAAATCCTAGATGAGTAACGAGATATTACGCAAAGTAGTGATTACGGGAAACAAGGTTGTGAAAATTATAATTGATGTATGTAAGTATTATATCTAAAAACACGTAAATGTTTTGTAAATATTTTGGATGTGTTAAATGTAGCAATAACAATATAATAAGTAAAGGTATTAGTAGAGTAATGAACAGAATAGAAATAAAAAATATAATAGTAGTTAGATTGTCATCTATCCCGATAAAAATTATCGTATTTGCAGTATGAGGAAGAATTTGTACAGTATAGGAAACCACAGAAGTTAATAGTTCATACCATAAACAACCATGCAAAGTAGATAGTATATAAGAATATATTCCTAAAATCCATAAAGTAAAATAAAGAAGAGTGATGAAAAGCGCCTAAATGCACATAAACATCGTCTTCCGCCCATGTGAAAAATCACCTACATTCAAACAAACATTTACGTGTCCTGTTCGTATATATATACATACGCGTACACCCATACACTCAAACGCCCAAAGGACTGCGGAAGTGATAAGCCAACACCGTAGTACATCATATTTATAGTAAATAAACAAAAACTTTGAGAGGATACGAAATAAGACAATAAGTAAAGTAGTGGAAAGCAACGTAATAAAATTATAGAATGAAATAAAAATATAAAAGCTCTGAGGTTCAAAAACATACTGCGGATAACTATTTGTCATTTAGTATTTAGCAGAGTAGCAACTTGATCTTCTGATGTTATTCGAATAAACGGTGATTTTTCGTCTCTACGAGCATATTACGTTGTTGTCGCGTATCCAAACAAACTTCCAGCCGTTGAAGCTTCAAGCTTTCGAAAGGAGCTTCGAATTTTCACGCGCTAGATTCTCGTTAATGTCTCGAATTGCCTGTTAGGCCAATATTCACGAGTTCTGGTCGCTGCGCTTAACTACTTATTATCAGTTCTTCTTTTAGCACTCTTCTACAAAATTTAGTTATTACGTTCGGATGATTTTGATTCGGAAGTTTAGGTAGTCTATGACAGGCATCGATGTCGTTTACAGTTATCTTTGTGTTTATGGCCTCTGCAAGGTTTACGGCTAAATCGAGAAGATTTTCTGCCGGTGCTACGGGGATGTTTGAAACAATCACATTATTTTTGCGCGTATATTGTTCGAGTTCCTCAAAGCGTCTTGATCTTTTGTTGAATATCATTGTGCCAGTACCGTTGTAACAATGATTTTTTTGCCTCATTCTAGGAATTACTATGTTTAATATATGCCTTCGCCCATAATAATTCTTTTCCTTCCATCCTCTGTAACGCAAATTCAATTTTTTCAGAGTCATCCCATGTACCATATTGATAAAATAAATTTAAATTTTTTAAAAATTGCGTAATATGTATTTTTGAATTATTACCCCCAACATTTTTTAGTATTCCTTCACTCAACTACTCTAATATATCGATCTTTCTCTTGTCCTAACTTAACATTTCTATCCTGGTCTTCTTTAATCTTTTTGTTTATGCCTTGTAAGCCCAGATCTATTTTTTGATTTAAATTAGTTATTATTTCTTCATGATTATCAAGTCAGCTTTCTATTTGATTTTCTACATTTCCAATTCTTTTATTTAAAGTTTCCTCTAAACTATTAATTTGTTTATTCCATCGACCGTTAATTTTATCTACTACGCTAATTGTATCTTCTTTATTATTAGCAATATTGTTAAATTTTTTATCATAATCATTAAATTTCTGATGTAATTCGTTATGCTGATTAAAAATTTTTTTATCTAAGTTTATAAATTTTTCATTTAAATATTTATACTGCTTATCAAATTTTTTATCTAAATTTACTAAATAATTTTCATCTAATTTAACAAATTTTTCATCTAATTTAACAAATTTTTCATCTAATTTAATAAATTTTTCATCCATTTTAACAAATTTTTCATCCATTTTATTTAATAAATTTATAATTGTTACCAATTCATAGTTACCGTTTCCCGGGGCATGTTTATCGATTGTTGATTGTTCGTTACTCAATTTTATAATAGAATTCAGTGTACTTACGACCGCAGGAACTTCAATATCAGTAACCCATTTTTCTGGTAAAGTTTTCTCCATTCTTATTGATTTACTCCTCGTAGACATTCGCTCAACATTGTTCTCCATTACTAAACAAGGCAATTGTTTACAATTAATTACGATTTATAATTTCTTAAATAAAAGAAGAAAAAAAAAAATTAATATCTACATATAAATTTTTGTTCATATCGCATTGTACTCTATTCCATCGTAGAGTATCCCATCGTGGTCGCCAATTAATAGTGTGTTCACCCTAGTCAGTATTAAGTTTATATTAGTCTATTTGCAATTTTTTTTACTTCTTTTGTAAAGTCTGTATTTGACATCTTGCCAGTGTGCGCAGTTCATGTAATTGATACATTCAGCTGCTGTTGCATGTGCCCTTTAGGGTTTGCTCGGGTAATCATGATATTTATTGAAATGAAAGCGTTGTTTTTACTAATTATCATTTCTCGTATCTGATAAACATTTACCGTTAAATTTTTGTATTTAATTTCCCGAAAACTAACTAATAATACGAAGAAGAAAAGAAGGAAATAATGAGCTTTTTTGTCAAAAATTTAATAATCATTATTTTTTCCAACTACTTTTACAATTTAAGCCGGAAAGATGGATATATTGGTCAAAAACGAATTTTATTATTTCCGAAAAAAATCCTGAAATGACAGGACTGCTGTAAATGATGTAAAAAAAAAAAGTCGTAAAAAGGAAATATTAAAAACAAGTCGTATAAAATAATATAGAATGAATATCGTAGTAATTGTAAAATAGGTGATATATTTAATATATGAAATTACATATCCTAATAGGCTGGATACATCTCGCCGGCAGTGTTAAAAAATTCGTGAACGCGTCTTAATTTTGGCAATCGCTGTCAAAAGTCAAATTTCGCGATATAGTAGTGGAAGAAATCTCTCCTAGCACCATATTTCGAAATTTTACTTCGGACTTCACGCCCATAAACGTTCAATATTATTAGCGTGAACCCCGATTATTTGTTTACAAAATGAGCATGTATAATTCCATTTATACTTACAGAATAATTCGGTTGTTTCAGTTTCTTATGAACCGAACTAATATGTCGATTTAAATTTGCTTTATTACAAAAATTCTTTGAACACAGATGGCATACCTATATTATTCATAAAATTTATAAAGCATAAACAAAATCATTTATATATCTACTAATTACTAATAAATATTAAATTTAACGTATACTCACATTATTATTGTTGTTATTATTATATATATATATGTTATAAGTACAAATGAAATGTCTATTGAACGGTTACTAATGTTATACACCCTGTCAAGAAAGTATCGGGAATTGTCAATTTAAATCTCCCGGGTAATAGCTAGGCAGATAATTTTTTTTTTCCAGGTTGGTACAACTGTTTTGTATTATGATGCCTATTTTTAGCGCGATCTGTCAACCAGTGTGTTTACAGCAGCTGTTAAAATCAGTCGACCTTGAAGGTTTTGTCGAAGTTTTACAATGAGTGAAAATATTGAACAACGTACTTGTGTTAAATTCTGTGTTTCGAACGAAATTTCTTGTGCCCATACACTGAAAATGTTACAGAAGGCTTTTGGTGAATCTGCTTTATCAAAAACGCGGGTTTACGAGTGGTACAGAGCGTTCAAGGATGGTCGGGAGACGGTCGAAGACATGCCTCGCTCTGGACGGCCTTCAACGAGTGTGACCGATGATAACGTCGATAAAATCAAGGAAATCGTTGCTGAAAATTGTCATGTGAGCTTGAGAGAGATGGCTCATGGATTGGGCATGTCACACGAGAGCGTACGTACGATTGTGCACGAAAAATTGGGTATGCAACGCGTTGCGGCTCGGCTTGTTCCGAAAGACCTGAATTTCTTTCAAAAAAAGTACCGAGAACAGGTAGCTGCAGACATGCTGGATCGAGCCAATTTGGATCCTACCTTCTTGGAAAAGATAATTACTGGTGACGAGACATGGGTGTACGAGTACGACACGCTTACGAACCAGCAATCGTCCGAATGGCGGCCAATTGGCGCGCCAAAGCCGAAAAAACCTCGCCAAAGCCGATCGAAAGTGAAGATCATGTTGATTGTTTTCTTCGATATTCGAGGCGTGGTACACTATGAATATGTGCCAGCCGGACAGACAGTCACCAAAGAGTTTTACTTAAGTGTTTTGAGACGTTTGAGAGAGGCAATCCGTCGTAAACGTAACGATTTGTGGGTCGACAATTCTTGGATTCTCTATCACGATAATGCGCCGTCTCACAAAGCCATAATTGTGAATGAGTTTTTGGCCAAACACTCGGTAAATATCATCGAACAACCGCCGTATTCACCAGATTTAGCACCCTGCGACTTCTTCCTATTCTCAAAACTCAAATTTCCGCTACGGGGAATGCGCTTCGAATCGATTGATGACATCAAGACGAATGCGACGCGAGAGCTAAAGGCCATCCCGGAAACCGCCTATCAGAAGTGCTTTGCCGAGTGGAAAAAGCGTTGGCATATGTGCATCGCTTCGAATGGATGTTATTTTGAAGGTGTCAAAATAAATTTGGATGAAAATTAAAAATTGTTCGTTTTATTTAACAATTCCCGATACTTTCTTGACAGGGTGTATTTTATTTTTACACGAACATATATTATTCACAAATTCACAAATATAACATTGTTAAATACTAATTAATTATGTTAAAATAAATCAAATCAAATAATTACAATAATAGTCCGACCGGTTTCGTTAATACATATTCATATTATTATTTATTTCAAACTGAAATTCATATACTCTTATCTGGGAACAAAAAATAAAAAATATAAATATGTACAAAATATAAATTCATACATTCTTATTAGTATCCATTGGATCCAGCAAAAAACGCAAGCAATCTCTCTGTTATATTAATCACTGTTATTATGATTTTACGTTCTTTTCGCTATTCTGCTCCTTCCTCATTATGCTTAACCTCTTCCCACAATTTGGAAATCTCTAACGTCTTGTCTGATTGAGACGGTCCAACGCGTCGGTTTTCAAACCGCCAGTCGTGGTATGGTAGTGTTGATTTTAATGTGTCATGTCAAACGTATGCTTCTGTTTTCAAAGCGTTTCGTGTTGCGTTTTCGCTGTTGTTTATTTAACAAAATGGGAAAAATTGACGTGGAGAAATTAATTCGTGAATTAGAGAAGCGTCCAGCTCTGTAGGACATGAGAACCCTAGAATACAGCGACCGTGTAATCAGGAACAAGAGCTGGGACGAAATTTGTTCAGTGTTTGGGATTGATGGAATTACAGCAAATGAGAAAAATGAATTTAATAAATTGATATAATTATAAATAATTACAGTAAAAATTAGTTAGACAAACTAAACTAATTATTCACTTGGTTGTAAAAATAAGTTGCAAAGTTATCTCTAGCAGATTTTGCTGTAGTATTTCCTCGATTGATGCTGTCCGTGGAAATTAGTTACCATTATTGGTAGTTATGTTCATCCTCGTTGTGCAGTTGGATTCCATCTGTAGTTCTAACAAAATTATGTAGTACACACGCGGCATTGACAATACTTTCAGCCAAATTTATACCAACATCAGTTGATCGATGAAAGATATGCCCCACTTCGTTTGCTAGGATCCCAAATGTACTTTCAATGTATCTTCTGGCTGTGGATAATCGTTTGTTAAATTTTTGTTTCTTTGGAGATAAATTTGAGCCGCCGTAAGGCTTAAGCAAGTTTTCAGACAAAGGGAAAGCATCGTCACCGACTGTTACGTTCTCGAAACTGTGTACTTGAATTTTCTAATCTGCGCCGGGGAGGTATTTGTAATGTACCATCATACATCTTTTTGTAGAGTAGTGATTTCCTAAATATTCCTGAATCACTGGACTTTCCAAATGACCCAACCTCGATGTATGAGAAGCAATAATTTGCATCGCACATTGCGAACAGAACAGTTGAAAAATAATTCTTAAAATTGTAAAACATTGATCCGTTGTCATATGGCTGTTTAATTCGTGTATATTATCGTGTGCTCGCTCTTAATGGCTCATGAGTAAGGAGCCTTTTAAGCTAAAATCTAGCTATCTCACGGCGGCTCAGTCCGCCGTGTCCACTGAATGTTAGAAATGAAATATACTTATTGACAAAATAATGTATGTACTAATACTAATAAAATCTGTAACGCTTGATTTTTTTGATGACTAGTATGTTAATATTATCATTTTATCGAGCATAAAACGAATATTCACAAATAACCAACAACAAACAGCAATTATTAAAAATATATATATTGAAGCGGTATATTAGTGCCCACGTCTGTTCACAGGGATGCCACCGCGGAATTTTAATCTATATTATTATTATTATTATTATAATTATTATTGAGCTAAGAAATAGATTGAGATTTAGAACTTTTATTCTAAAATTACTTACACCGGGTTTTCTTGGACGGTCGACCGCTGAAAAAGACAAAATTATAACGACAAATATTGCGAAATTATATGCATATATGACAAATTAAATTTAGATAAATTTGTACGTATCACTGCTGCCGGTGGTTTTCCAGGATCCGTAAGTTGACGATATGTTGACTATTGATCACGCGGAGAAATCGACGTTGCCTTATTGTAGATTTAATTAACGATGACCTGAATTACTGCGAACTTATATTCGAGCTATCGCGTACAATTCCGTTTTAACACTTTTACAAATTTTCTTAGTTCGTTACCGAAAACCGGGTACACTTCTTCGACGAACGTTTTTTACTAGCCACCGTACTGACCGCTTGTCTCTAAACTCTGGTATTCACTGAAGTCTTAACTCAACTCCAGAGTTAACTCAAGTGACCTTTTCTCCCGCCTTTCCGCTCGTAACCGCTGGAGCTGACCCTATCACGTAGATCCTTTCTTTATCGCTGGATGATGATTGGCCACCCCACCGACAACAGGATGTCATTTGTTCACACATTCACACTCTCACCAATTATTCTGTTTTCCATGTAATGGACACATTACAATATACAATTCTTCCGGCAAACGATTTAATTTAAAAATTGATGCGGATCCGCTGACCACGCAACGCTTCGATAACAGCAACTACCTATAGCAAAATAGATACTAAAACGGATTAATTACCGAAAGACTCGCGAAAACCCGGGTAGTCGTTCAGCTGTCGGTACTGCCCGACCAGTCGCACAGACACATCATACTTATCATACGCGTAATTTTGGCAAAATTACGTTAGTCGGGCAGTACGTCTAGCCTTTGTTAATTTACGTTATTATAATTGTGTTGATGCGGCATCGAAATTAGATTCCAACTTCCCAACCGTTCGAACCATTTAATCAGCTACTTTACTTTACTCGACCCGAACATTACTAGAGAAATATATATACGAAATCCTATGCCGTGTTGATCGATAAGAAATAAAATAAAAATGATAAGTTTTAATCTATGTTTTTCATTTCCCACAGCATAGTAAAACCAGAATTCCAATCACAAAATCAATATTTTATTTACGTTACTCAACTATAGGCTCATGACAATATGCTTGCCATCTATAGCATCAATGCAATTAGGGAACCGTGCATAAGTTTCAAATCCTGAGGAAATGTCAGGTGGCATGGTGATTTCACGAAGACGCATCCAAATTGCGTTGCATACCTCTTTTACAGTAACCCCAGCTGTACTTTTCCCTACACAAAAGTTGTGACGCAGATCAGTCAAAGAACACCCACTTGCAAGATACTCGCAACAAAAAAATATTTACAAATTTTGTAATTAAGTACAACCGAATGACATTGTTTAATTAGATTTTTTTTTTTTTTAAAATGTAATTCATAAAGTCTAGTAATGTGTGAAATGTAATTCAAAACTTTGCTTTTCAGAGTCTATGCTGCATAAAAAATGGAAAAACATGAGAGACAACTTTTCTAAAGAGTCGCAAAGAAGGAAGACAAAGTCTGGGGGACACAGGAGTTTCTTTAAAAGCTCTGTATATGTATTCTCAACAACATCAATTTTTAAGAGACACCATTGCCAGTAGAGAAACAAGCAATTCGTTGCAAGGAGGGTCTAAGCACTCTGAGCATCAGGAGTCTGAAGATGCGGGTTCCTCGTCCTACCCAACGTCTACCGAACTATCTCCTCAAAAAATTGGCAGAAAAAAGATTACATCCTGTTGAAGAAAGAATAATTCTTACATTGCACAAAATAGACAAATATAATTCGCAAGTGGTGTCACACGATGATAGCCGTTATTTTTTTGTTGTTGTTGCTGCCAAGCATCACATCACTACCCAAACTTCTAAATTCCAAATGCAGACCTGAGATTATGCAAGTTGTACAAAAATACGAGAAGTATGTTTATTTCCACTTATTTACCAACGTGGTCGCCGCTTTCATAGTAGGCAATCTGCATACCAGCAACAATCAAGGATGCAACAGGTTGGCCATGTACTTCAACCAGTACATTCAACATTTCAACCTGGAACATAGCTATTCTTACTCCAACAAATGAATCAATAGTTAACATAAATAATACTCTGATACAGATACTGCCTGCTGAAATGGTGACCATATAAGTCTATTGATTCTGTTTTAGAAGAGGAAGAATCCATTCATTACCCTACAGAATTTCTCTATAATCTTAATCCAGCAGGACTGCTGCCTCATATCAAAACTTTAAAGTTGGTGCTCCTATAATGCTTTTGCATAATTTACACACTCCAAAACTTTGTAATGGTACAAAGCTACATGTGAAAAGTTTGCATAAAAATGTAATTGAAGCAACAATACTTACAGATGTTGGACATGGAGAAACTGTTTTTATTCCATAAATTCCTCTCATGCCATCTGATTACCACTTCAGATTTAAAAGGCTACAGTTCCCAATGAGGATTTGCTATGCCTAACAAAGTTCAGGGACAAAGTCTGAAAATATTTAGTGTATATCTTCAATGTGACTGTTTTTCACATGTACAGCTGTATGTTGCCTGTTCCAGGAGGGTTAGTTCTTCTGACGGCCTGTTTATTCTGCAATCTGAAGGCAAAACTAAAAATGTGGTTTATTATGAAGTTTTGTAAAAATCGCTCTGAAGAATTCTAAAATAGTTTTTTGAATAATTTTTTTGTTTATTGGTAATTTACACTTTTGAAATATGCTCAGTGTTGGAATAATAACAATTTTGCGCTATTGCTAAACTAGCTACATTATTTCATTATAACAACATATTTAGAGTTTAGGTTATTGTATATTATATTAATTATAATGATGACTAAATGCCTGTTTTTTAACTTCTATTTAAATTTCTGTAAAGTGAACAATTATATACTTATTATTTGTTCTTTGGAATTCAGAATTTTAATGAAAGTTAAATTCTGCTTCAAAACAATATTTTAAAAAGAATATAATTACTCATTAGCTTTACTTAGTCACTTGAATACATTTCCTTGATCACTGCTATCATCTTTTAATTTGCCCTTTAAAATTTTGTTAACTTCATACTGTTTATTTACTGAATAATCTCTACTTATTTTCTCTGTCCTGAGTTTCTGTGGACTCTATTTTAGTAGAGTAGTGGCCATATTATTGCGGTATTATAAATGTATTAATGTTATGGTATTGTGGGTTCTGCTTAATTGTATGAATGGCCATATTACTCTAATGCTTTACTATTCATTCCTATGGTATTGTGGACTCTGCTTTGGTGCAGTGGTGGCCATATTACTGCAGGTTATAAGTTTGTTAATGAATTCTGCTTTTATTATAAGCTATTATGAGCTTTGTTTGAATACAACATTGTATACACTTTAATACTATAGGTGTAATGAATTATACATTAAAAGCTATGCTAAACAGCAGTAGTTTCAATATTAATTTAGTACTGAAAAGGCGTTTAATTTTGAAGTTTACTCATCTGCATTAGTAACCATATTATTTTGATATTGAAACGCTCTTTCCTGTGTTTTGTGGACTCTACTGTAATGCAGTTATAACCATATTATTGCAGTATTATAAATTTATTAATATTATGGTATTGTGGGTTCTGCTTAATTGTATGAATGGCCATATTACTATAATGCTGTACTGTTCATTCCTATGGTATTGTGGACTCTGCCTCAGTGCAGTGGTGGCCATATTATTATAGGTTATAAGTGTATTAATAAAAAATGTAGTAGTGGCTATATTCAAACAGGATTATAAGTGTATTAATGTTGTGGTATTGATAGTTCTGCTTAATTGTATGAATAACCTCCTATGAAATTGAAAAGTTCATTTCATTATAATTGTTCAAATATCACTTTGATTTTATGTATATATTTTATCCTGAATTATTAATGACTGCTCTCCTTCGAATAATAACTGTAATTAATTAGTATATACATCTGTTATTTCCTTATGATGTAAGAAAACGCTGTGCATAACGATATTTGTATTACTTTTATATTAAATATTCATTTAATTTTATCACATTATGGGTCCTAAGTAATTACAGTAATAGCAAAATAAATTAATATTGGAACTAATTTTTTTAAAAAGTGGGAACCTAACAGCTGAACATAATAACAAATAATATAAAATAATTAAATCATACGCCATCTTATTACTGCAATATATTTAAATTAATTTTGAAATATATTTAATTGAAGTATTAGTATAGAAATGAAAAAAAAACTAAACAAAGTACTTCAAGATGAAAATAAAAATATTAAAAAAAAAAATTTATTGATACATGTTAACACAATTTTGTTTACATATAAATTTCAGTTAAAAACAAAAAAATTATAATAATCATTTATATTTCAAGCACAATGAAGCGAGTGGGAAATGAAGTAGAGTTTATTGAATCAATAAACTGTATACGATTAACAAAATTTTAAAGGGCAAATTAAAAGATGATAGCAGTGATCAAAAAAATGTACCCCAGCGGGCGAAACCACGGGGAATAGCTAGTAAGGTTGGAAATACTCCTATTAAAACATCCAATAGTATAAAAATTTTGGGAATGTAATTTGACCAGTAAATGACCTAGAAAAGACACATCGAAGAGCTGAAAATTAAATTCCATAATTCTTTAAATATTATAAAAACTGTAGCTCATAGAAATTGGAGAGCAGATCGCAAACACTTGGAAATTTTATATAGTTCTCTGGTGTGTTTGAAGATAGATTATGAAGCAATAGTGTACAATAGCGCTAAGAAACCAGAACTTCAAAAATTGAATGTCATTTAAAACAAGGTGATACTAGTACTTGCTAAGTCGCACACTAGCTCCATATTGCGATCAATGTGGAGTACAAATCACAACTTAACATATCCTACTGGAATGCAGAAATTACTCAGATAAAATTTATAGACACTTCGGTTTGGAACTGGAGGTGCAGAGATACTTGGGGAAAATGCCAACTCTATTTTCAGCTGCTTGCAAGATTGTGGTATAATTAATCTATTGTAGTGATTGTTTAGTGTACTTAATACTTGATGTATGTTAAAATGCTTTAATTTTGAATTAGTTATTAAAGGAAATTTTTAACGTGGTATCCGTATTTCTAGATTCGTCTTCTGTTTACGTTACCGTGATGAGGTTTTACATACTTGATTACCTCATGTTCCTCATCCGTGTCGCTCGTTGAAAGAACGGTTTTTTGGTACTCTCTTGTATAGTATTTAGCGTAGAGGGTATCTGGATCCTGATAAATATGTCTAAACTCTCGCCTGACTGGGTTTGGTTGTGTAGCAAAGCACACGTCCAGATCGTCATATTTTGGAAAGTTTAACTCTTTTGGATCCACCCCTATTGTTTGCAAATACTTGAAAGTCCATGGATGGGCATGTATATCAGCAAGAATTAAATCCTTACTAATATTATCTTCCCGCGCCAGAAGTTCGGCACATTGGAAGAATTTTCTTGATTGGATTATGTCAAAGCACGAATAAGCTTGGGCTATCATACGTTCAACGATCTCCATTTTGTTTCGAACTGGTCGCTCAGGGTATATCGTTGACGTCATTACTATATCGAGCGGTTTGACCGGTTCTTCGCTAACATTGTAATACCCAAGAAAGTGTATGTTAGCGTTGTTCGAACTCCTATACTTACTAGCTGCCGATGTAATGTCAGAATACTAACATTATCAAATGCCCCCTTGATATCCAGAAAAATGGCCGAAAGGAATTCCTTTCTCAAAAAAGAAGCATAGATTTTGTTCACTAAATGAGCCGTGCAGTCTAACGTTCCATGGCCCGGTCTAAATCCGAACATTCCGGCTGGGAAGATTTTTTTATTCTCTATCCACCGAACAAGCCTATTATTAATGACTATTTCGAATGTTTTTCTAACACAAGAAGCCAGTGAGATCGGTCTGTAAGACGTAGATTCTATCGGAGATTTATCGGATTTTAAAATAGGAATTATTATGAATTGTGCCCATTCAAGTGGAGTGACTGAGTTGAATAACAATTCATTAAATATGTGTACCAGAACGCTTTTCGCCTTGTTTCCTAAATTTTTCAGAATCGATTAATTAATACCGTCTATCCCCGGCGAAGAATCTTTACCTTTATTCTTTAATGCCAATCCTAGTTCCTCAACTGATATGGGATTGGACAGAATATGAGAATGTTGATAATTGTTTTCAAGCTCGATTCCATATTCTTCCGAGATGCAAGGAACATAACATGGGGCTACAGAGCAAGTAAACTGGTCGAACCAACAATCATTTTTTAGAGATGTGGAGTGGAAATTCTTATTCTTGAATCGTTTAGCTAAAGACCAGATAACTTTGAGCGGAGTGTTTCGATTAAACGATGAGCAAAATCTCCTCCAAGAGGCTCTTTTGGTGCTTTTGAGAAGTCTACGTGTTTCCGCATTAATCCTTTTATATTCAAGGTAAGCTTGCATCATACCACTTCTTCGAAAAACGTTTAGTGCCTGATTCCGTTCTTTAATCTTTTCCCCGCATTCCCTGTTCCACCAGGGAGAAGCCGGTTTGTTACCTAGATACGGAGATGGTTTCGGAAAAGATTGATCCAAGGCCGAGCTTAATTTACATTATTTTTCCCTTGTTTTACTTTTATATAACAAAATTCACAAAAAAAAGTTAAATTTATCATTAGCGCAGTTGCTGTATAACTTATTTTTTGCTTATTGTAGTTGGATCCATATATATGAATTACGTTATCAACTTCATTGCTGATAACGCATAGATTGTTATATGATATTTTAAACTTAAGTAAGTAATCTGTAAAGGCCGGTTAAAAATTGGTTAATAAAAAAATTTGGAACAAAAATATTATTATCCTAATCTGCACTGTACATCTAGAAAAAAAATGTAATATATTATTAGAGTTCTGGTATATTACGTTAAATTTCTCATTATACAAATCATATATATAATTATTAATTATTTTTTTATTTGAACTTATATAGATAAAAATTACCGTCTGTATATTTTATGAGCCAACTCTACGTCACGATTAATATTATTCTGTAAATGATAGCGTTTATCGTCTACATATTACAACAAAATAACAGGTGGTAATAACAGTATTTACCTGTGCTCCATGTCTACAAAACGTGTTCTTTTTCACGGAGCAATTGTTTACATCGTCAAACTCTAAAATGCAATCAGTCTCTAAGCAAGAGAACAGAAGAACAATTTAACCGCATAGTTTCTTCGCGGTACGAAAAAAGCGAGAGTGCTAGTCAACATGAATCAGTGTAGTCACAAGACTCTTCCCCCAATAGGGTGGAGCACCTAGCGATAGGTTAAAACCCCTACAAAACCAAAATGTAATTACAAAATAAAAAATAATAATTCTTTAATAAAACTCTCCTACATGAGCCCGGAGGTTGAACTTTACAAGGGCAGTAACAAACTGCGCGTGGGCTTGTTTACTGTTCGCCCTGAGCATGTAGTTTTTGGTAGGGGTGCTGTGGTGGATATCGTCACTTGTCCTGCAGAGTTATCACTAGGTGAAGGTTGTTCAACATCCATGGTGGTGGTTTTGTTTTGTGCAACCTCTGATGCTGGTAACGCTTCCCAGTTGTGAAAATCTGATGAAACATTGTGCACGTCTGCCAAGGTTTGCGAGGATAATGTTGTTTTGGTAATGCCATGGTCGCTATTTTCTGAAAACTCATCGATGAGTTCAAAAGCGGGCTTCAATCGATCAATTGAAACTGTAACACAGCGTCTATTCTGATCGATACAGAAATATTTCTTTTGCCGTTTCAGAACAGTGTGCGGCCAGGAAAACTTTGGGTGTAATGAAAAGATTGTGATGCATGAAAGGAGATTGATTTGGTTTGTGCTGTGCGGGTGACGGACGAAGGTGTGTAAACAGATTGCATAACTTGTTGCAATAACCTGTAAAATCGTGTGGCGAATTCGCATTCGGAGCGAACAGCTCTCCAGTTGCGCGTAATGGCGCGCTGAGCATGGCTTCGGCCGGGGAGTATGGATAATTACCCCGAAGCGCGGCGCGCAGCCCTAAAAGGACCAGTGGAAGGACATCGGTCCGCGATTTTTTTTTGTCATTTTAGTGGCTCCTTAAGTCGCCAGTGTTAACGTTCTATCATCCCATTCGCTTGCAGATGGTATGCCGTTGTGTGAATAAGGTCGACTCCAAGTAGCTGGACTAGGTTGCGTAGGAGTTCTCCTGTAAATTATGTTCCTCAGTCCGAGGTGATGATTTCAGGATAACCAAAACGTGCTATCCATTATTGGAAAAAAGTTTCAGCGATGGTCAACCGAGATGTGTCGGAGATGGGAATACATTCAACCCAACGCAAAAATTGATCAATAGCGGTCAAAATGTGAGTAAATCCCTGACATTAAGGCAAGGGGTCTACAATGTCGATGTTGACATGTCGTAATTTCTGTGATTGCGCAAAGTTTCTGAAAACCGGTTTTTGTATGACGCGTAATTTTCACTTTCTGACATGGTTGATGGATACAGCACCATTGTCAAATTTGTGCTCTCATTCCAGGCCAAACATATCGCTCTTGTATGAGTTTTATGGTGGCCCTGGTGCCGGGGTGGGCCAAACCATGTAATTGGTCGAAAATGCGTCGGTGTAGCCAGGCAAACATGATCGGATGTAACCGGCCATGGTTGGGATCACATGCTAATCCAAGATTGGTTCCGGCAATCTAAGAGGATACTGTCGG
Source organism: Icerya purchasi (assembly GCA_039619475.1). Lineage (NCBI taxonomy): Eukaryota > Metazoa > Arthropoda > Insecta > Hemiptera > Monophlebidae > Icerya > Icerya purchasi. The sequence goes on from CM077115.1 coordinate 94,215,858, forward strand.
ATCTGCTAGCATGGTTTGGAGTTTTCCGTCCTTTGCCTGCTCTTCAGCAAGAATACATGCGAAACCCGTGTTGTTGATGTCCTCGATTCGGCTGAGAAAACCAGCTACAATGTTTTGCAGAACCGATGATGTGTCGGATGATGGCAGAATACAGCGATATATACTCCAACTGCCATATTCATCGCGGCGATTCTTTTTTATGAGCGGTTGTAAAACTGTACACTGGCGGTTTGTGATCGGTATGAAGTCAAAGTTTTGCCCTTCGAGCAGATGGCAAAAATGAGAGATGCCGAAGTAAATCGCATGCAATTTGCGATCGTATGTAGACCATCGTTTCTCAATGTCATTAAGTTTTTTTGAGAAAAATCTGAGGGGTTCTATTTTTCTGTTTATCACTTGTTTGCAGTGCGGCTCCTATGCGACATCTGACGCATCTGTAACCGGTTCAAATTTTCCGCCCTGTTTTGGGTATGCGAGTACAGTTGCTGCCACCAGGACTTCTTTACAGGCGTTATAACTTTGTAATATTAAATCATCCCACTTAATCTCTGTTTGGTCGTTCTTCTTAGTGTGTCCGTGGAACACGTTTACACAGTGGACGAGCTTATGAGCGGCTTGCGTTATTTGCCAGTGATAAAAATTAAACGCCCCAATCGTCCGATGCAACCGCTGAATTGTTTGTTGGATGGTGGTTTCAAGTAAATGTTTGGTTCACGTGGAATCCTGTTGGTACCTGGTTTCATGCCCTACAAAGGAAACTGAAGGACTTGCTAAACTGGATTTAGCTACGTTAATGGTAAAACTGTTTTCTGCGAGATGTTGAAAACCAGTTTCCAGGTAATAAATATGTTCCTTGTAGGAGCACAAAAAAATTAAAATGTCTATGTAAATGAACACGAACGGCAAACCTTGTAGGATTTGGTGCAGGAAGCACTGAAACGTCATCCAATACTAATGTGAGTAAATTTGTACAATGCGAATGGGGTGATAATTGCTGTTTTCGGAATGTTATGATAAGCTTTAACTAAGACAATATAGTGCTGAAAACAGAGCAGCCCTCTAACTGTGTGGCTGCGTCCCGAATATGTGGGACTGGATAACAGTCATGGATGGTCCTAGCGTTCAAGTTTCGGTAGTCACCACATGGTTGGATACCATCACCGTTCACTTTTGGTCGATTCAGTAATGGGCTGGCTCATGTTGAACTCGACGGCTGACAAATTCCGAGGCGCACCGATTCTTTGAATTCGGCTTTCATGACGCGGTATTTGTTGTGTGGAAATCGCCTCACCCTCGCGTGAGCTGGTTGTCTGGTTGTTTCAATAGCACGTTTGGTGTTGCAGTTTCTGGGTGAAATTGCTCCTCGACAACAAAGTCGGGTGTCGATGTAACAACATTTGTACCTCGTGCGGTATGTCAGATGTTAACAGTGTTATAGAAACGAGGTCCGTTTTCTTAACGAATCCAGGTGTGCTGAGTAAAGTCGGGCCGTGTACAAGTCGTTTCCAGGATAAATCGATTAACAGGTCAAAATTCACGAGAAAATCGGCGCCAATAATTATGTTTCACAGTCCACTATGGTAAAAGACCAACTGAACGGTTTACTAAGACCGAAATCGACACCGAGAAACATTTCCTCATATGTGTGTATTGCAGAATTGTTAGCTGAATATGCAACCTATATATATGGTCGGTGAATAATGACTGTAGAAGAGTTTAGCAGGAAGCACACTCCAGTCCCTACCCGGATCGTTGAAAAATATTAATTTCTGTAGGCGGTCGCGTACAAATAAATGGTACAAACCCAGAAACTTGTCAACCGCATTTACACATTTCTGGGATTCCTCTTTCCCAATGGTGCGACGATGTCCTGGTGGTATGTACGACCGGAATGACAATTTCGGACCTTAGGTCCCCACTGATCGTAATACCAACAAAGTCCATTTACAGTATTCACATCAGTACAGTTACATGAAACAGAATGCGGGCGTGTTACCGAATGTGCACATTTTTCGATAGCATCAATTTTTATAGTAAGGTTTTCGACAGCTCACCTTAGATCGTCCAGTTGATTCCAATTCGCATTTCGGGGTCCCAAAAAATCGGCTCTGTTAGCCAACTATGAAATGTGAGAATTTCCACTGACTTCAAAAATTCTGTCGGCGACTTCTGCTAGGGTGTTGAGGTTTCCGGCACCTACGGTGATCAACGTTTGAATGTGAATTGGTAATCATTTGATCCACAGTCTCCGCAACACGTCTTCGATGCTTTTATTTCTGACTAATCGTTTAATTTCCCGTAATAGTCAAGTTATTTTCCGATCTCCAAGTGTTAAACTATCTAGTGCACAATCTAACATTTTATCCTCGGACTCATCAAAAATCGAAAACACACGATCTTTTAGTTTTGTGTATTACTTTTCAGTCGTGATGTCGGTGTTCGTTAAAATATCGGACGCGTACATTAACCATTATCAAGCATAACCTCTGCGTTGAATTGTTTACCTTATAAGCAGTGAAATAATTCTCAACCAACGAAACCCATAGTTTAGGATTTTATACAATGAATTTCAGCAGTTTAGCCTTTCCATGAAGTTCATGTGTATTTCTTCTTTAACGTTGATCGCTGTTCTATATCTTCAGGCGCTATCTTCAGTTCATCCAGGTCGTTTTTAGTCTCTGTGTACCTCGTACCGTTTATTTTTAGCTTTCGCATGTAACTGAACAACCTTCCGGTGAACCCGATCGGCTCCATCCTTTGCATATGCCTATAGAAACGAATTCTTCTTTTCCAGATCTCGTTAGTGATGCTTTCCACATGTTGGTATATTTCCTGGTTACTCCTTTTTATATATTTTCCACCTTGGTTCACTGGTCCTAGTATTCTTCTTACGATCTTTCTTTCTGTGATTTCAAGTTGCTCATTTAATCCTTTTTTGTTCATTGTTAGGCCTTCTGCTTCTGGTCTGATCACAGTTTTATAGTGCCTCAGTTTGGCATTTCTTGATTGATATTTCTTATTATATATTTCTTTTGCTAAATAAAAAGCTGCTTTCATTCTATCGATTCTATATTTGATTGTTTCTTTTTCTGACACACGCTGCTCGATTAATTCTCCCAGGTAATTGAATTTATTAACTCTCTTCACTTGACCCACATCAGTTTTTATTCTATCAAGAGCGGTTGTAATATTTGTCATAAATTTGGTTTTCTCAAAGGAAATTTGCAGCCCTGCTCTATCCACTTGCTCCTTTAATAGTTCTATCTGCCGCTTTGCTGTCTCCAAACATTCCACTATTATTGCCAGATCGTCTGCAAAAGCTAAGCAATCTATTAATAAATTATGCTTCTATATATATATATTGATACAGATTGCGTGATTTTTAGAATTTAAATTTTTTTTCCTGTTCCGGATGCCATTTGATACGACTTTCGTGTCTTTGAGGTCCCTTTTACGGGCGCTATTTGATACAAATTGCTACTTCGAGTCCCTCTTTCGGAGCGTCTTTTGATACAGATGGCGTGATTTTAGAATTTAAATTTTTGTTCCTGTTCCGGATGCCATTTGATACGAACAACGTTTCTTCCCTGTTACAGGTTCACTTGATACGGTTTATGTTGATGAGAGAGAGAAATGATTTTTCTTTTTATTATACGAGCATTAGGCTTTTATTTTATCGAATGTAAATTTAAAATAGAAAATAGAAGTAAAATAAAAAATAAATAAACAACAATACGTTTTCGATCCCGCCCCAAAGCGGCGGGATTCTCTCCGCTAGAGATATCACGAAGTCGATACCACGTGTTTAATAAGCAAAACTTTTACTAAGAAATAAACTTATAATTGATGGAAAAGTTCACAAAAAACTGACAGGACAGCGATCCTGATACATGTACTCGGCCACGATAGAAAAAAAATAACAGAAAATTTCACTTTTTGACAAAATTAACAAAAAAAATTAATTAAGCGGCATGGCGCGTAATCATTTCGATACACGTGCGACAGCGACCAGATATATCACGAACACCCAACGATCGACGATTAACTCTAACTAAAAACTAAGAAACGGTAACCAAAGGCTACGCAGAAGTGTTCTTACAGAAACTTCTGCGTAGATCCCCCCACTAACTACCCTGCCTGACTTTTGGCGGAATACATTTGAAATCTCTTCTTTGGCTCAAGGTCATTCGACACACAGTACGGATGCGCGCTTTCGCCGCAAGCACATGTCACTGCCTAAGTCCTCGACCACTACTACTACACAGACACTAGTGTAGTGTATCGTCCCGGTGCAACTGATCGAACGAACAGGCCGGGATTTCCATTTTGGCCGAGTAAGCATACTTGACAAGGCAAAGCGACGTCTAAAAAGAACGATGTCCGATAGATCGTGAATTAGTGACGTTTCGGGGAGTATTTTTTTATAACTCGGACATCGTCAAAATATAGCGCTGCAAATACCGAATCCGTATCACTGCCCCACCCCAATTCCCATCCAAAACGGGAGTTTTGGATGAGGACCAAGGTGCGAAAATATCAACGGATTCGGATCATCCAGTGTCAAACCACAGAGCTCTGAACATATCTCTACCGTCTAGATTCACATTTACACCTCGAACATACTACACACATTCCTCAAAGCGGCACGGAACGACTAACACCAAGTTCCACTATGAAAAACAAAGAGATCAAATATTTAATCGAACTCCCTGAATAAATAAAACTACAAAAAAAATTCAAGGGACAATTTAATCAAAAAAATTAATCCAACACGGCTGACAGGTCAGGTTCAGGCCAAGCCTGCGACCTCTCAGCAAAACACATTAAATTCAGGTCACACCTGTAACGCCTACAATACAAATCCTCGCCGTAGCGAAAAATAAATTAAGTAATAAGATCGGGAATCAAGTTAGATATCATAGGGCCGATCCAACAACACCTGTAATGCCTACAATACAAATCCTCGCCGCAGCGAAAAATAATTTGAAGTAATAAGATCGGAAATCAAATTAAATATCATAGTGCCGATCCAACAACACCTGTAGTGCCGATCCAACAACACCTGTAGTGCCGATCCAAATAGAGATAAATAATCTCGAAACCTAACATTACTTCCTACCAACTAGCTTCGTCGGTGCCAACGGAGAAAAAGAAGGACAAGAGAAAGAGAATGTGTACGTGTCGGCCTCCTCATCACACCAAATATTAGATTGTGGTCCCGCTATATATTTGTGCTCCATGCACTTTAAAGACTACGAGCGACCTCACGCCCAGGCCCATACCATAATATAAAAATTCTCAAAAATCAATAAACACAAGGGCCCTGGTACGCTTGACCTCGTCCGATACCCTAACGACGCGACGGGCACTACAAAAAACTGAAAATATGGCCCCAAACACGTACACCACCAAGAAAATTAGGAAAAAGATTAGGAATACGAACTGGAATACAGAGTAGAAAATTTAGGAAAAACTGCCGAACGAAACCCATCAAGATAACTGGTCCCAAAAATGAACCAGCTTTCGTCCTTCCGAAGGCGGCGAAACTACCTTACATGCCTTCCACGGCGCATGTCACCGACTTCAAAATAAATTATTTAAATCATTTATCAAAACATGTATGAAATTTTTAAAGTAATACCGAAATTACAGATATCGGTATATAAAATCGAATTCAACAAAATTTTTGTCAGGACCTTGTGTACCCGCACTCTCGCTCACATACGCTCAAATATTTCCACATGTCGTGCCTCAAACCGCACATAAATATCTATCGCGAGCGCCAAAATCCGGCGGCGTAATCGCTACCAAAATCACATTATTATAACTACCTTAATTTTTTAATTCCTCTTTATTTATAAAAAAATAAAATATAATTAAACTATGAAAACGAAAAATTATTTATATGTCGGTCAATTCTCCAACGTCACGCAAAGAGAGCGCCTTACGAGGAACTTAAAGTTACGTAACATTAATAAACGACAGAAATTTATTTATACACACCCCAATGTCATCTACAGTGGATGACTTACGGGCCTTAATTTATAATAAAACGGAATTTTCGTTTGTACACAAAAATATAAACTAAACAATTTTCTTTTATTTACACCCCCTACGCCGCCTATAGCGAACGATTTACGGGTCTTACATATAATAGGTTTTTATATTCTCACCCACGCCTCATTTACACCAGAACCGGGTCTAAGGTGGTGGGTGAACTGAGTCTCAAAGATGACGAAGATACACAAAACCTCTAATTACGCTAAATTTGTCAAATTGGGAGGCGGCAGTTTTCCGCAGATCAAGCCGAAAATAAATTTAAATAATTATCTATATTTTTATTCTACCTCGACCGCTTTGTACACGTCAAGTTTACCGTACCCCTGTCGCGACGGGAAACTTCGGATGCCGTTTTGTCCATATCCCATCTTCCTGGTGCAGACTCGCTTGCGTAGGATTTTGTGAACATACCACGGAAAAGATAGAAAAAGGTCAACAAGAAACACGGAAGGTATAACTTGGAAAAATTCTGTGGATAACGTTGAAATAAATGAACTATCCGAGTTCCAATGATTCACACGTTTTCAGGCGCACTACAGTCGCCGCCAGATGTCATGACTTTCTGAGTCGCACTGATTCACACGCTGTAGCCGCCCCCCAAAACGCCGCCAGATGTTAAATAAAATGGGACCACCTTTAGAGGATTTACGAATCCTACGCATACTGCACCTTGATAGCGATAGGAAAGACAAAATAGACACAACAACGGCAACCAAACCCATCGGACACGGTCAAACCGGCACTTACAAGAAGGGCGCACTGCACTCAGGTTATCATAAGAAAAAAATTTACGTATATCTATTCTCCGTGGTACCATTTCAAGGAAGTTATATATATTTTTTCGAATTATGCGGGTTTACTCTCTGTGACAATTTTCAACACTGCAATTGCATGTTAGATCTATAATACTCTCATTTATCTATTTTTCTTTGTTCTTTAAAATTTCTTAATGCCGGACGCAATCAATGATGTTTATTAAATGTCGTGATCGGGAAATTCGGCTCATTTCTTTTTGTTTATTAATTATTTTTGCCGATATTTCCACGACCGGAAATGGCAACGGGAGCAATGTCCCTTTCGACGAGAATTATTTACATTACGATATTTTACATAGTTGTTGGGCTTTAAATAATTAAATCTTTTCTCTCTATTTTCTATTTTACGTTGTCTTCGACTTTTCTTAATTTTAGTTCCAAATTTTCTTTTCTTTTTATGTGTCCTAATACTTCCATTGTTACGTATTTTATTAGACTTCATATTTATCGATTTTATATTCAATTTATTACGTTTATTCCTTATTATCCTTTTAGACCGTGCCTTACGATTATTTTTTAAATTTGTAGTTTTGTCTGTGTGAGTTATTTTAACATAATTTGCGCTATTATGATCATCAGTTACATTATTATTATTTGTTTTATCATAAATACCACCACTACTACTACTAATACTATTATTATTATCATTATTATTGTTTGTGTCATTAATATTCAATTTAATATCATTATAACTATCGTTGTTATTATTTTTATCTTCCTTAATAGTATTTTTATCGTAATTATTAGTAGCATTGTTTCTGTTATTATTAAGATTGTTATTGTTATACTCTCCGTTCTCCTCCGGCATCACGAAGCCTTTCTCCATTCTCACTTCTAGATTTTTAGATTCCTGCCGGGAATTTTTAAAATCTCCTCTAATTTCTGTACTCGTTTGATTTATCATTCGACACAGTTCAACTCTCGTTTGGTCCATTTTTTTTATTATATCTTCTCTCATTTTTCTCTGTTCTTTCATCATTTTTTGCATCATACTTACTAGATCACTATTCGGGTTCTTACTGCGGTCGCTATTCTGAGCTTCCTCTCGGCGATGTATAAACGATGGACCCGGGTCCGAAAATTCTCGAACCGGACTGGTACAAGATGCGTCGGGGTCTTCTAGACTTTTCTTGTCATCTTCATCAGACTCACTCAAAATCGGCTCAGGGTTCCGATACGTACCTTTAACTTCCGTTATATAAAATTAAAACATTTTTTCATTACATTTTTCGTTACATATTTCATTACATAAAATTGTGACATTTTTTAAATAACAATAACAAAAATCCTATAAAATATAACAAACGTTACATAAAATTGGGACATTTAGCGTTACATAAAATTGGGACATTTAGCGTTACATAAAATTGGGACATTTAGCGTTACATAAAATTGGGACATTCAGCGTTACATAAAATTGGGACATTTTTTTGGGACATTTTTTAGCCTAAGAATTACGTTGTAATTAATATCATTGTATTGTTTCCACCTCAAAATGTAACGTGCAAAGTACTTCTCCACCTCCGGCTTCACGTTTCCACCTCCGAATTCGGAGGTGGAAACGTTTGATGTGTATATATAAAGTATTTTATTCCTGTAGGAATGAAAATACAACCAAAAGATTTGTTCTGTTCTTACGGATCTAATAAAAGTATCCTGATTGCTTGAAGGCAGTTCCAAGTGGAGATATATCAATTTTGATGCATTTTTAGAGGAGGTGGAAAAGACATACCAGTATCTGAAAATATACACCTAAGTTCAGAGTAATTCCGCTAGCGCTGCAGGCAGCAAATGTATATTTAATGTATAAGTTGTTTCCACCTCCGAATATACAACGATCGTCTCAGACTCCGATGTATGGCAACAGTGCTATGAAAATTAAGTAAGATAGAAATGAGGGGTACCAGTATTCCTATGATACTGTAGAATAAATCTTAATAAAAAATTGAATGTGCGAAAGGCAGGTAACTTTTTAACAGATATTTTTGTAATTACAACCTAGATTAGAATTTTACAAGAGATAAAATTTAATGAAAATTCGATTTTGAAGCAGAGTGAATTATCTTGAAATTTAAAATTTCATAGTTTTCTTCGTTTCTAAAATCAAAGTATTAAAAATTTGATCCTACTTCGATTTATCTCTCGATACCTAGGTTGAATCAAAATTTTACAAGATATAAAAACTGCTGCCAATTCACTTACTATTTTTTTTGTAATTAAAATTTCAATTCGATGCCCAAAAATCTAGAAAATTAAGTAAAATTTTTCATTTGCATTTAGTATCATTTTTTCAAAGAATTTTGAATTGTTAAATTAATTTGAGCGGAATTTTATTCTTCGGAACAAAAAAGAAACAGAAGCTTACAAAAATAGCTGTAATACAAACTAAAAATTGTTTTCATAAACGTAAACTACAAACATTATATTTTAAGAATTTTTATACGTATTATAAACGGAAGTTTTAATTTTGATCCAGACCAAATTGTATAGGAGTTTGGAGTTCTTCTCCTTCAAACGTTCGCATTCTTCTTTCTTAGGAGGTATCTTTTTTTCTATATTTTTTTTAAAATGACGAAGAACTAATTTTTTCTGATCATCATTCCAGCGAACTCGTCCCTTTACTGTACCGTTTTTCATATTTTTCAATTCCCTTTTTCTCGGCTGAGATTGCTCTTTTTGTCTTTCCTCGTCCTCTTCATAAGGATCCTCATTGAAATCCATTTCTTCCACACGTATTTCATTTTCTTTCTAGATCGCGGTTACTGAATTTTTTCTTGTGTTTGAAATTCTATTTAAAAGATCGTCATCTTCTTCGTTGACATCTTCGACAGCTTCATCCACATTAGGATCGATTTCTATTTCATTCAAGCTTTTGCCTCTATATTCACCAGCTTTTCCTTGATCCATTAAAATTAATAATTTAGAAATTTTTGCTGTTTAAAATATATCCTACGGTAATTCGTAAAACTCTGTGTGTGTTTTTTCGGTGTGATTCATAAATGTACAAAGATTTCGATTCTCCTCGGGACTTAAATTCAACAGTTGCATGACTGTTGCAATTTGTTTACGTAATCTATTTGAGGTCAATAATTCTGGACTCTCTACATCGCTCTGTTTAGCTAATTTTCTCATTATTACATCGGCTTTCAACCAGTTATCTGCAATTCCAGGGTACGCGAACAAATACTTGTTAGATTCGGGTACATGATTTGGACGAATTTCGAGTATTAGAGTTACATAATTTTGAAGTACCTCTGGAAATAGGATTGTAACTGGGCGAGTCAACTTGCCACCTGTTATTACTCGCTTATATTTTTCCGCTAACAATTTTTCAGATGTAGTTAACGCTTCTAACGCTTCATTTTGGTTTTGAGTGATTGTATGTGACTTGAGGTAACAATCAGCTTCCATATATTGAATATCCCCAATGTGTCGTCTGTTATAAAGAATTGTGAGTGTTAACGTTGCGTCGACCAAAGTTTTGTACGCTTTTATATTTTCCGAATTTTCTCTCAACTTAGCTACACTTGCATTAGCCAGCTGTGTGACGTAATCTCGAAACTGAAGAATAGATTTGGATAGTGGAAGTAGAGCAGGTTTCTCCCATCTCTTTTCAGCTATTGTTTTGAATGCCATGCTTGAAATTTCAATATTCCATTGACTTAAAATCAAGTTTTTGAATCTTTTGATGAGTTTTAGTTCTTCTTCGCGACCAATCAACGTCAATTTCTGCGCGATAATACGATCCTCTTTCACAATTAACTTATATAGCAAGTCACACACATCTTTTCATCTTGTAGCCATATGAACTGTAGTTGAGGCACCTTGGTACGTTTTATTTTCCTCGTGAAAGCCTGCTACAGTTTTTGCACTTGCAATCACCAGATCAAAGTGTTGAGGATCGATAATATCGAATAAACTTAAATCGAAATTATTAGTACGTCGACGTATTTCGTGTAAGAGGCGACCTATTTCTCTCATTTTATTGGCGCATGGAATTCGAGCCTGAGGTCTTTTTTGTTTTTTCATATAATCCTCGCCATAATACAGAATCGGAGGGTCAGTTTTAACTGTCAAACTTATCTCGTCCGCTCTCATACGATTCACAATCTTTTTGATTTCGATTTTCTTCAAAACTGAGTTTTTCTGTAAAGAGGTTGCGATTAATGTTTGAGACAATTCTAGATGATTTATTTTTTCACCCGACGCATCGACCGCTTTGACAATGCACTTTTTATGATGTCGCCTCAAATATGTTTCTAAAATTAGCTTTTTACAACGTAAGCAGGGAACTTTTCTGTTGGCAGGCCTGTATATTTCTTTTCCGTGTTCATCTAAATATGTATTAAATTGGCCTTCGTATCGTATTAAAGAAATTATGTTTTTTCTAGCCGGACTTTTTTTAGGAAACATCATCAATTCACGTACTGCTTTCTCATCTTTGTGATGCCGAACTAAATGGCGTTCGAAATTACTCACTTCTAAATTAGAGCAATACGAACAAGGAGTTTTATATTTGTAATTATTAGGGGGTTTGGATCTGATTCTTTCAGACTTTTTCTCCATCACATTCCTTTTGTTTGTCGCCGTGTCCGCCTTTAGCTGATTTTTGTTTCTATTCAAATTCGAAACTTTGTTTTTATTCAAATTTTGAATCGCGTCGTCTTCGTTAGAATTATCTTTTTCCATCAAATTGACATTTTCCTTGAAATGTTCGTCTTTTCTTGAAACGTTAGTCAGAGTTGTAAATGTACTTACGTCATAAATATAGTTGGAATCGGATAGGTATCATACAAAGTTGGAGGCACAAACGTACTGTTAATATATCTGTATATTGTATGTAAAAAAAATTAATATTTCTTACCCCTCTCATATAGCCTGTCATTTAACGGGTTCCTCCACCTAAAAGAAGTAAAAAACTTCATTTTACATTGCATATTTCAGGTGGAGGTGTAGACGTCTGTCCCATATATGGAGGTGGAAACGATACAATGATATATATATATATATATATGTATATATTGTAACTGACCAGGTTCCCGCGATAAAAAAATGTAAAAAAAGTGTCGAAAAAAAATCAAACAAAAAAAAAATAGAAAAAATAAATTTTCGGGATTTATTTTTATGTGCTTATCGGGCGCCAACGTTACTTTTTTCTCGGCGTAACGTAGCCGATAGCTCGATCGGCCAGAGCTTTAGGCCTTGCTAAGGGCAACAAAAATGGAAAGGTCTCCGCAGCAGAGATATCATGAAAAAGAACGTGTTCAAATAACGAAGATACTCTAATCGTGAAGAACAGTTTATTCGCAATAGGAAATTGCCCAAATGCAATGATATTTTATATTTAAGAAATAAAGAAAGAAACAAAAACCGATCGCAAAAATGAAAATGAATATTAAAACATGGTAAAATTTTGCCTAAAATGGCGTGTAGCAGTAAATAAACAGAAAAAAGTTTTGCCTCCCAGCACAAAGCAGTTGAGATCTAACCGCGACCACAAGGAAGCGAAGACTGATCGGCTGAATTCATACAGTGAATTAGACAACGATTTAACGAAAACAGCCATTTTGCCTGATAATAATAAGTACATATATAAAAAATTACCACGCCACCGATTTTTCTAGAACATTTCAAAATTGCTGTAGCGGCGGGTACCCTGCGTCGGTTTTTTCGGGTTCTTAGAAAAAAACTTCTCACGCTTCGACGTAGCTCGACACGCATCTCCGACGCACACAACGTCAGACCGGACAAACATCGGACAAACCACCCCTATGTAATTTTTTTTTGGTGTTGCTACCACATAGCACATCTATGATCTGGCAAAAAGTGGTGCAAAGTGCTAGAAGAACATGCTGTTTTTGTTTGATGTCCAGATTTATCAGATTGGCTCTTGGATCGTATCCTTCCGATGCCTCGTCTCCAGGTTGTGTGTATCGCCTCCTTTTAACGGGTTGTTCAACTGGAGGTGTTTCGTGCTCCATGCTATCAGATGTTGTTGGGTCATCCATCACACTTTACTGTAATTACTTCAAAAAAAAAAAAAAAAATATTAACTTAGTATCACTTTAAACTTATATGAACAATGGGTTGTTACTACTTATACAACTGTGACCCTCATATAATTAACACACACATATGCACGGATCGCCAAATTGGCGCCGTGTGTACATTGGCAATTTCCACGAAATTTGTCGAGCCAGCATTATGATCGGAGAATGCTCAGTTTGTACGCTGCCCGTGGCTGCCGGAAAAATAGAAATCGGAGCAGATAGGCCGGAGAAACTGTCAAAACGCGGAGAAATATGGAATTTAGAATTTGTAAAAGGAGTAATCATTATCATTTTTTAATTCGGTGCAGCGTGAGAAATATCGAAAGTCATGGCAGCCGAATCATCACGATATATATATATATATATATTGTTATCGTGCCGAGAGACGATAACTTTTTAAAAGTAGAAATCGCGGACATTAGCCGAAGCCAATGTCATTGAAATTCTCAATTCGAAAATTTATAAGTTTTATTTAAGAACGAGAGGTACATGAATATGGCGGGTAAAACGATTACAACGAATAAGACAAGACTCTTTCGTTACTTCGTAAAAATTGTACTAACTAATTCATATCTGTGTATCCTCTGGCTATATCAAAAGTCTGCCTTTTATGATACATAATAAAAATAAGTGCTAATAAATTCTGGTTATTACAGGAAATATAAAATAAGAATAAAAATGTAAGTTAAAATAAGATATGGAATGCGTAATTGAGTGATTATTATGCGATAATAATGCGATAACAATATATATATATATATAGATAAATAGATATATATAAATATATGCAGTGAAAAATAATAGTCGTTGCGTTGCACGATTTCATTTCACGATTTCGTTTCACGAGTGATTTTCAAAACGTTTCACATCAAAAATGAAACTTTACCGGATCTCGTCGGGATCACCATTTTGTAGATGATAGCGGTTATCGTCTACATATTACAACAAAATAACAGGTGAGTTCCAGGAGGTCCTATGGGCCCATCTCTTATAAAATGTTCTTGAAAACGCACTCGTGGAACGACGAAGAATGGAGGAATAACATTTCCGATGGCATTCGCGCAAAGGTTACTGACACCAAAATACCCCTTTCTGCTGAAGTCACAGAACCCACTTGACGAGCACCACGTCTAGCCACCACTCTGTCAGGCTTTTGAACTTTGGTTATGCCTGTCTCATCGGCATTATAAATGTCTTGCAGCTCAAACTTGTGCCGGCCCATGACGACGCTTAATTAAATTGTCATAGAAGGCATCTACGTTGTTCTTATTGAAGCTAGTGGTCCTTGAGAGGCTGGTAGCTTGTGTTGTGCGTACAGCACAGTTCAAGGTTCCTTGTCAGAAACATCCAAAACCATTCTTCACCTGCCATCTCGTTATCTTCCCAAGTCTGAGGTCGTGACAAATTATATTTAATGGTAAAAGTTCATATGCTAATTTTCTCACCTCCTTTTTGGATAGGCTGAAATATACATCCGCACATCGAATCAAGTATTTTGAAAGCTCCCGCTCTTGCTCTTTGGTAAAAACACGGTTGTGTGCTTTATATCCCATATCTTGATTTTCTCCCTCGTCAGATGCATCTCGCTTTCGTATGTATCTATGGAGGGAACAATGATGTACTCCATACTTTTCCTTCGCTTTTCGCAGTGATAGACTTGCTTTTACCTGCTCATAAGCATCTTTATAGCTTGATAAGTCGATCTGCTCTCTCGAAGTTTTTCTTATGCGTACACTTGGAATCTAGAAAACAAGAAAATTTTATAAAAAATATTGCTTCAACTGTACCGACAAAAAATGGTTCAACCGTCCTCAACCCCTCTTTTTGAAAAAAAACGGTTCATAGTGACGGTGATCATAATTACACATTAAAACTAGTTACCGTATTGTATTCCACAAACTTCATTTCGAACACAAAAACACACTCAATACTCTCAGCTAAATGGAAACCAAAGTAATTGAATTAATATCGTAACAAAAATATTTACTTTTGGTTGTCAAATAATAACAGGGACCTTTTACAAACAAACGAAGCGTGCGGTGTGCGACGCAACACTGAGGTTCGTGTTCGGACACGTTGCCGCTTTGTGCGCCATTTGAACCCCTCCCCCCGCCACATTCCATTCGCGTGATATTTGTGTTGTTTCAACCGTACCCAGTCTCCCCTATATTGTATTATTAATTAAATAACAACATTTCAAATAATTCCTAAATTTTTAATGTTGCATACATTTTTATTGAAATGTATGGTTAATTAAATACACATAACATAAAAACCATAATAAAATACATTTAGAAATTAAATATAAATATAAAATAGTTAGTATATAAAGTAAAAAGTAACAGCTTAAGCATTAAATAATATTAATTATTATTAAACAATATGTTTAAACGCAATAATATTATTATTTTATCATTTAAAAATTAAAATAAATTAATAACCTTTAATCAAAAAATTCCTATATCGATATCGGCCACAAAATTGTTGCGGTAACGTCACCTCCTATGTCATTTTCACAGTAAGTGCTAAATACAGATGGCTTCAGCAACCTTGACGTCATACAGCGTTTATCACATTAAATGCATCGAATCAGAAAGTAACATCGTAGTTTGAAATTGTAAATGAAGAAAATATATAATTGAAGCAAATATTAATAGTGCAAAATAAATTGGACCATAGTCTCTTATTTGTAATTTATACAAAAGAAAAAACTTTTAAATTTAATTAATATACGCAAACAATGTAAATTTTAATGCATAGAAAAAAGGTCACTCTATTTAACGCAATATGTAATTAATGAAAAGTAATCTAATTAAACTTTTTTGCTCTTACACGTTTAATTATACAGTAACTCCAGCCCCTCCAAACGTTTTACTGAAATTATTTAACCCTCCCAATAAACTGAGATGCATAATAAAAAAAACTTCTATGCGTTTCATTAAAATTTCAACTAAAAGGTGCTAGCAATAAATATAAATATTACTCATCATGAAAATAGACCTGCCGTTTTAGAAAAAGTCTTTTAATCTCAAAATCAGAGGAGAATTGTAAAAAAAGAATGGTATTTTTTGGTTACTATTGATTAATGCTTGACCACTGCAGCATACTTTACACCAATAATAAAGAACTTCGTAATTTATTAAATTTTTTTCGCTTAAGATCATTTTTTTTTAATCAAAACTATCGTTTGGCTATTTTCACTATTTTTCTCGGTTTTACAAGAAGTTTCCCTTTCCGGTTTTTTCTCCGTGTTCAAAATTTTTGGCGATAATACTCGCGGCATTAGAGGGGAGGGACTGTTTGAATTTTTTGGCAACTTTAAAAGTTTCTAAATACAGTTCGGAATTATGTTTAGAGACTCCCGTGGAGCTAGCGTACAAATTTCGACTGTTACTGGTTGAATATCGGATTGTTGAAAGTTAATATCCGCACGAACGACTAATATTATTTCCCCATGCGCACAACTAGCAAGCACCGGATTTTATTCAAGAACTTTATAGTTTTTTAGTTGTAAATGTTGGTTTTGTTTTAAGTGGGTTTCTTGAATGCAAGGAATAAACGAGTTTGTTAATCGGTGTTATTTTTTTTTTGGCTTTATCGGAATACGAGACAGCAGCGGTTTTTAGAATTTGGTTCGGATTGTTATAATTTGCGTTAGTACGAGGGCTAAGAAACGGAACAGGATCGCAGGTTTCAGTTTGGTTATTTTCATTACGGCTTATGTTAGTGTTGTTATGAACTTTAATGAAAGGAACGGACTCACCGCATCATTGTTTAGGTGGTACGTAAAGGCATTTTTGATCGTGATTTAAATTTTACAGGCTCTCCTTCAATAGTCAATTGAATTGGCTGAGACGAAACTCCGGCGCTAGTAGAACGTCAAAAGGAGATACACCTCTGAACCCAATCAACCGGCGTAGTAACGGAGAAACCATTCTTTACTGCATCATGATGCAAAGTTGAATAAGCGTGCTGAATCGTATCAGCAATAGAAAATTTATCATCTTTTAATTCCGGCGCGCTGACTGGCGCGGTAGCGTAACGTAACGCCCGCCCATATCCAGCGACCTTCATAATGGATTACAAAAATGAGCAACCTCGAACAAAATCATCAATTGTATTTAAAATAAGACTGTAATCAAGCAACATTTCACAGAAGTTGTCTAAAGCTAGTAGACCCCATTTCTGAAGGCTAGCCCTACCAGCCAAATAGACTTTCTGCATAGTATCAGAATAAAAGAAACGTTTTAGTAAAGTGGAATCAATACGCATGTACTCAACGGAAGTGCCCCACGAAGGAGCACCCTCGTAAAATCCTACGTGTCGTAAGGTAGCTGGGTCACTACCACGTGATCCGGCATAGCGAATCACGAAGGTAAGATAACCTCTCACTTCTTTAACAAAAAACTTCGCATTAACACAAGATTTCAAAGCTATCTGGTCAAGGATCAGATATAAATCAACTGGATCTGCAGCTAATCTGCAGTATCGTGACTGTAAACCCAGTCTAATTTCAGTGCAGTTTAACAAACTTTCAAAGATAGATACAATATTGTAGCATCCTCTAACATAGTGAAGATCTGAATTATCAGCTCTTTTTATATAAAAAGGTTCTCCATCCGTCCACTGGATTAAACCAGCCAATAGACGAATTTCTAAAATAGAGTTGCCTACCATAGCACAGAAGAAAGCAAACCAATCATGTAGCGGAATGCTGCCAAAGGTAATTGTTTCAATCCTGGCCCTGGATAGATAAAAGTTATGATAATGGGCTTTTTCATCAATTAAAATCGTCTCCATGAAAGTGGAATTTATGTCGAAGCCATGACTTGTCAGTGAGTTGGAGCGTGCGATGCACGCTTTTACTAATCTAAAATCAGGTTTAATCGCGAAATGCCTAACTATGGCATCCCAGAATTTTAAGTCGCACAAATCAGTATGAACGAACAGTAAACCGGAGCAGCACGAAACTACTTCCGACGTTTGGACAGTCCGCCAAGAGTCAACGAAATCCAAGAAGAAGTCGCTAGCTGCGGATGCGCTCTTCCAACCACTAAGAGATTGAGCCGCTTCCGTTAATTTATTCAGCAAAAGCAACGCCTTCGACGACAAAAGAGTTTTCATGTTCCAAAAGGATGTGATATAACCGAGAGATTTAGACGTGTTACACTGCGTTCTTTTATTATTCCTATCGTATAATAATTATTAGTTCGATTGTTTATCGTCGTTTTCTCGTTCGGCGCCGGGATCTCGCCGGGTAATGTTAAGTTCGAATGGTCCGGGTTTACCCGCCCAAGCGATAAATAACGAACGCTCAGATCTTTCGACCAGTACCACTAACACCAGTAACCAACTCTCATCGCTAAATGCCGGTAAGATCGATTCAATTATTACTACTAACATGCTTGTTCCGTCATTTAACAAAAATGATACTAACAATGACAACGTTATAACTCTACGCAATGTAGACAAGGCCAACAATACCTGGCAGTTAGTTAGACGAAAACGTCCTTCTCCTTCCTCGCCACCGCATACATCGAGTGAATTTAAACGCTCAACGGCTCCGAAGCTAAAAACGAGAAATCGGTATCAACCGTTTATGTACTTAAACGATGACGACAACCACGAAAACACAGACGGAGATAATGAAACAGCAGATGCAAACGCGATGCCACTCGATAACCAGACATCGAACAACGCTGATGGTAACGATAAACAGAAACGAAACTCATCGCCACCGACTAACAAATTTACGACGCCTCCGCCGATTTTAGTAAAAGACGTTAAAAATTATACAGCATTCACCAAGTCTTTAATAAGTTTGACAAATGTCAAATTTACATTGAAATCAACAAACACCGGTATTACTATAAAACCAAGCTCGTCAGTTTGTTATCGCGCACTGACTAAAGCCCTCCAACAAAATCAATACAAATTTTATACTTTTCAACTATCAGAAGATAGAGCTTTTCGTGTCATTTTAAAAAATCTTCATCATACAACTAGTTGCGAAGAAATCACGCAAGCATTACAAAATCTAGGTTTCTCTGTTCGTTCTGTATCCAACATAATAAGCAGAAGAACAAAATCTCCGCTACCGATGTTCTTTGTAGATCTCAACAAATCTTCAAAAAATTCAGAAATTTTTAAATTAAAACATTTATTACATACAGTCGTAATAATTGAAGAACCGCGAGTAACTAGGCAATTACTCCAGTGCATGCGTTGTCAAAATTTTGGACACACGAAAACTTATTGTAATCTTCCACCTCGATGTGTGAAATGCAGCGGTAAACACATAACCGCTGACTGTCCTAAAACATCCGAAGAAAAACCGATATGTCTTTTCTGTCGTGGTGAACACTCTGCCAACTATAAAGGATGTGAATATTACCAACAAGAATATAGTAAAAAATTTAAACAGAGTGCAATAAGTAGAACTCTCGAAGCTTCATCATTTAATTTGGCGGACACCAGCACGTTTCCACCCATCCATAAGCAATTACCATCAACTTCGTACTCCAATGCTGCTAAAAAATATACCTCGTCTTTTCCTCCGTCTGCATCATCAGTAGTATACAATAACAATGCTCCACAACATACAACCGAACAAAAAGGAATTAACGAAACATTAACTTCCTTTCTTAATGAATTTCGAAATTTACTATCACCATTAATATCCATGTTAACCAAACTTATGGACAAATTATTATGAATTTGAGCCCTATAAGTACAAATTCATTAACAGTAGTATTATGGAATGCTAATGGGATTCAACAGAAGAAACATGAACTACAGTACTTCTTACAGACCAAAAGAATCGATATTGCCCTACTAACGGAAACTCATGTCGTTCATCCAGCGAGCCTTGAGTTACTAAATTACAGATGCTATCATGGAACACACCCTTCTGGTACAGCAATGGGAGGTGTTGCTGTACTCGTCAAAAAGAGCATTGACCATCATCTACACTTCGTTCGCCGAACAGAGGCCTACCAAGCTGTTGCAATTAAAATAAAAACGACTTTTAATGAAACAGTAACTGTCACATCGGTTTATTGCCACCCAAGGTATTACATACCGAATCAGGAACTCACGGAACTATTTCATCGCCAAGGCAGCAAATTCATTTGTGGAGGTGACTACAACGCAAAACACCCTCACTGGGGATCAAGAGTTCCAAATAAACGTGGAGCGCAACTCTTCCAGCAGAATAGAGGGCTGCGCCTCGATGTTGTTTCACCATTTACACCTACCTACTGGCCAAAGCATACCAACCGACTGCCAGATGTGCTAGACTTTTATTTCAATAAAGGATTAAATAATCTACACAACAACTGCTGTACAATCGCAGACTCATCATCTGATCACGTACCAGTCTTACAAGTCCTAGACACAATTCCGCTACATACAAAACTAGACAGTCGATTAACAAATAAATCTACTGATTGGAACAAATTTGAGAATATAATAGATAACCAAGTGAACTTAAATGTAAAACTAAAATCACAGCACGATATTGATACTGCCGTTAATTATCTAACCGATATAATACAGGATTGCGCTAGGCAATCAACACGACCTGCAAAGTCCAGTGCTAACACTAGCAGTATATTGCCCATTGAAATACGTGAGCTAATTGCCAAAAGAAGAAATGGCAACATAATAGATACCCATCAAATTACCAAACATACCGGGAATTTTGCAGCCAACTAACGAAAACCATAGCACACTACAAAAATGAGCGTTATACTCATTACCTTTCCACCCTAACTAATGCCGATGGCTCAATCTGGAAAGCGGCGAAAGTACTAACAAAGAAATGTGTTCCATCTTATCATATTAAAAAAACAAATACAATGTGGGCCAGAACAGATGACGAAAAGGTTAATACTTTTGCCGACTATCTCGAAAATATATTTCAACCTCCTCCTATGGAAAATCCACAACACACGCAGGAAGTTATACAGTGTAACAATAACGTCATGCAGTATTGTCAAAATTACACATATATTACACCAAATCAGCTTCGTACGTGCATCAAAAGTTTGCGAAATAATAAAGCTCCGGGAGAAGATGGAATAACAAATGATATCTTGAAGCATCTACCAAAAAGAGGATCTTTACTACTTTTATATATATACAATTCTATGCTCCGGCTATCGTACTTTCCGACTAGATGGAAAAAATCGGTAACTATACTTATCCATAAACCTGGGAAGCCAGTTACAGATGTCTCATCCTATAGACCGATAAGTTTACTGGATACATTTGGAAAAGTGTTCGAAAAATTAATTCAACTACTTCTTTTTAATATGGCAAATGCCTATCTTCCAAATCATCAGTTCGGGTTCAGACCAAAGCATTCAGCTATTCATCAATGTCACAGGCTCGTTGATGCAATTGAGTCAGTCTTACAGCGTGGAATGTATTGCTCGGCAGTGTTCCTTGATGTAGCCAAAGCTTTTGATCGTGTTTGGCACGACGGTTTGCTATACAAAGCCCAGAAGATTTTCCCGATTGAAATATATCATCTGCTGAGGTCTTATTTAAGCGGTAGATCATTTCAAATAAAAATAAATGGCGTCTTGTCCAGCGAGCGTCAGATATTAGCATCGGTACCTCAAGGGAGCGTTCTTGGCCTGCTTCTTTATAACATCTATACAGCTGACCTACCGACTACAATGTTTACATTACAAGCTTCATTTGCGGATGACATTGCTATACTAGCTGCGCACGAAGATCGTCATGAAGCTTCAAGGTACATTCAACATCATTTATCGTTACTACAAAATTGGGCTCTCAACTGGAGGATCGAAATTAATGAACAAAAATCTTCACATATCACGTTCACAAATAACCAAGAAACATGTCCTCCAGTTACTTATAACAGCTGTAAAATACCGCAGATACAATCAGTTAAATATTTGGGATTAACCTTCGACAAACGCTTAGTATGGAATCTGCATGTAATTAATACAAAGAAAAAATTGAAGTCGCTACTGAGACAATTATATCCACTAATAGGAAGAAAATCCAAACTCAGTCTGAACAATAAAATGTTATTGTATAACACCATCATAGCTCCTGTCTGGAAATACGGTTTAGAAATATATGGATCAGTCGCAAAAACGCATCTCAAAAAAATACAGTCGTTCCAGTCGAAGATACTGAGGATAATAACCAATGCGCCTTATTATGTTCGTAATACTATAATCGAGAATGATCTCAACGTTCCTTCAGTGTTGGCGATATACAAGCAGCAATATACCAAAATGCATGCGGCATTCAGCTATAATTTAAACCCATTAATATCGCGTATGAAAACTACCGGTCTTCCTGACAATCCCGTCAGACGACTAAAGAAAAAGCAATGCAGAGATGCGCTTACCGCTCATTATTAATATTAAAGATAATACCAAAACGCTCAAAAAAAAAAAAAAAATGGAAAACTAATCTATGACTAGCGGCTTCATCTGTTGGGATGCGCCGTTATCTAGGACACTTAAAATAACTAATGATCACTTGCGTTGATGACCTATGAGTCGGTATGCAAAAAAAAAAAAAAAAAAAAAAAAGATGGTACGTCCACCTGATGAAAAACAGATGTGAATAGTATTTCGATTTGTTAAATAATTTAACGCACTATGCTAGTAAATAAATAAAAAAAAATTTAATAATAGTCTAACGTATTGAGAGAGTTGAACGAAAAAAACCGAATTGTTAAAAAATTATCTTAGTAGAACCACAGGCTTTGTCACATCGTGGAACTATATCGACCTTTTTTAGTAAAGTAACCAGTTCGTCTTGGAACCGAAAAAAGTTTGATCCAACAAGGTGCTAGTAACCAAATCGTCTCGAAATTCGGTTTTTGAATTAGTGACATTTTCAAAATTCGTAAACTATAATTTCGATTACCGTGTCTTCCCTTCCCATTCACCAAGAATCAAGGATGCAATCACCAACGTACACCAACCTACCAGCAGGGAGCACCAACATTCTAGCAGCCGCAGCAGAGTGATACGTAGCATTAATATTATTTCTAATGAATATTTTTTGCGTGTTTTCGTTTATATATTTATTAAATGTCTTTAACGGTCGGCTATTCAAGAAATATAACTGTATGGATTAACAAAATTATACATTTTAAAAAATCATGAAACCCTAATATTAGTATTATTAAATCTAAACCAATAGTTTACAAAAATAAATAAAAATTAAATAAAAAAATAAAGGATTTTATTAATTTTTCTTCATAACCATTACATTGCACTTCAAATTAGTCTAAGCCTTCGATTCAAATTAGTATTTTGCTTTACTGTTTTAAATTATTATTAGAAAAGATCTTTGAAATTTATTAAGATATTAAATTAAAATAATAAAATAAAAATGGAAGTTTATTCAAACAAATTATCTTACATACTAAATAATTATAGTCATATTTAACTTTCATACGGAATCCTCAGCGCATGAAACGTCATGCTTGACTGAACTTGTGTTATTTTAAAATACTTTTCTAAAATTTTCTTATTAAAATCGTACATTTATTCATACTTATATTATTCACGTGTTTGTAACTTGATTTTTTGACGAAAACGCAAACTGTTTTTTTGACCGCAACTGAACAAAATATGATTTTCTTCCAGCTAGACTAAAAATAAAAAATCCGCACAACTTTTATGAATTATAATAAACAGTTTTGAAGTTGTTCAAACCCCTGATTATCATAAATTAAGTATGAAGTAGCGATATCATAATAATATTTAAAAGTTTTTCACATATTGAATTTTTTTTTGATAGTCAAATTTTCCAGACTCTGGGGTTACCGGAACCCCTGTGCGCACGCCTTCGATTCAATTTAGATATTTTAAGAATACTTTTTTTCTTACGCATGTTAGGTTATTCCCTCCTCACCACTACGAGCCTTTCATAGTGTTTAAGCCTTGTTGCAAATGCAAATACTGTATACATAATAGCAGAATTAAAATATATTTCACTTATGTGATATGTGGTGAGGTTGGGCGGATTCCGCGTGAATCATTTCATCAGCAGCATCGTAATAGGAAGACATTTCCTCCTTATGATTGTCCCCTTGGGAACTAATAAATAATCCTTTGATTGTATTGTAAAATAGGGAGTTATCCACCAATTCGTCTTCACTGTATTTTATAAGGTTGCTTATGCAAATGGGCTCCCAGAGCTTTATTGACTTGTAGGCCTCATTGGAGAATTTTTCCAGCAGATTATCACCCCACTGCAACATAGAATAAATCTTATCAGGGGACGGATAATAGTCCGAATGATCCCTGTGAGCGAGGAGAGTAGAATACAATATTACAAATCTTTGCGCTATTGAGTCCACCAGACCTAAAAAATGATTTCTCGTTCCATAATACAGCCTGTTGACTCTTCTATCCTGAACAGTGGAATAGTTTCTTGTCACCCAAAATTTCCAATGGTCTGTTGTCAGTATTACCCCATTACACTGTGCAAGGGGTTTAGTGTCCCAGTTAACAATGTCTGGTCGAGTTGATCTAGCAGCTGTTGATGGTTTTGCTGTGTGCATAACTCTCTCTTCTAGGATATGTCGCCACCCCGCCAGGTTCTCTACTGCTGGATATGAGGGACTCTTATGAGCCTCTAGTAACCACTCTCTCCAATACTGAGGAGTTGAATCATTCCCTGGTAACAAGGAGAGAGTAGGACACCCCAATCGCAGCAAGACATTTACTCTATCCTGGTGCTCTCTCAATGATGAGATAGGAGGGGGACTCGAGATGCAATCTTTGAATAGAGAACCTATTAGGGTCTGTGGATTCCTCATACACATTTTAGGTTTAATTCCTGTGGCCTTGGTGATTATATCCATTTCTCTAACTCTGGAATTCCTACCATCCTTGGTGGCAGTCAAGCCAGCAACTTCTTCTACTGTCCAATTCTCTAATGGGGAGTTCAAATGTGTGTCCTGACATCTAGAGTTCATTATTATAATCAGGGGGTTATATTGAGAAAGTGATGACTATCGTTGGAGATAATGTAACCTTCAAGCAGGTGGGTTCACGATGAGAAACGCCGGCGAGTTTGCAAAAGTTCGTGATGGACACCACGGATCCGCGTCACAACAACACTACACAATTAGCATAAGTTTACACACTAAGTTATCACTATTTAGAAAAGTCAAATTGATGATCTCAATTGAAACCACCAAAACAAAGTTTTTAAGGATCAAAACCTAAAGTTGAATAAAAAATTGACAACACGGATGCGATAGATATTGTATACAATACAAACTTGATTTCACTTATGTAGAAATATAATTAAGAATATATATTTATGATAGTAATACACGAAATTACAACAAATAGGACTTAATTTTTTTTTTTTTTAAACCCGCTTACGCGCTACAAAAGCACGAATAACGGAGACATAATCAGTTATACACAGGCCAATCTCTGTTCATATATTCTAGACAGATGGTTCATCTAATTTCAAGACATTGAATTGGCCTGTGTTTACAATTTTCTGATGTAATGAGTTCGATTATGTACTTAAATCTATAAATAATATTAAGAGTTGTACAATGTGCAAGTAACAATAATCACACTCATACCCCAAAAGCTCCAGCAACAGTTAAGAGAATTTCAATTATGCTAATTCTACTTACTAAACTAGGGCTAAAGTTAAGAGTAATATTATAACTATAATTATATTATTATTAATTGAGAACACTGTGGCTAAGTATAAAGTTTACATACTATAAATTAAAGTTACAGTTTAAAAATTTATAATGATTATAAATAATAACTGTAATACGTATAAAATTTTATTCGCATAATATACAGATTTACATTGCGGTGCATGGGTCAGTCTGCTGTTTTTTTTTTTTTTTTTTGATATAAGTTGTAGAAAAAGGAAAATGTGTATTAGTTTAGAAACATTGACATTTACTATAAATGACCTATTTAATAGATAGGACTGAAAAAATAAATATAAGTCCGGTGGTAGTATTTGTTTGAGTTTATATAAAAGCCCAGTATGCCAAACCCGGTCAAACGCCTGGGCGACGTCCAGAAAGACCGCAGAGCATACCTCTTCCTTTTCAAGCACTGATGATATGGCATCCACTAGTCTATGGCACTGTTGTATGGTAGAATGCTGTGTTCGAAAACCAAATTGATGTACTGGTATCAATTTTTTATTTTCAATTACTGGAATTATTCTTTGTAGGATTAATTTCTCGAAAACTTTTGAGAGAGTATTTAGCAGACTGATTGGTCTATAGGATGATAGGAGAGACAACGGTTTCAAGGGTTTTGGTATCATAATTATTTTAGATTTTTTCCATGATTTCGGATAGTGACCTATTCGTAGGATGGCATTAAATATAAAACAGAGAAGAGTGGCAGATTTTTTGGGCAGGTGAATTAGAATTTCTCCCGTTACTCCATCGAGTCCAGGAGATTTCCTTAGAGGAGCTTTTTTGAGACATTTGTATACCTCATTTGGAGAGAATGGCCTGGTGGGAAGGCTAAGCTGTAGTGGTTGCTCTAGATAACGTTGTATAACGTTAATATGTTCTGAATCAATGTTTCCGTGAGGCATGAACGTAGCCCCTAAATACGAAGCGAATGCGTCTGCTTTCTGTTTATCTGTTCTAGCCCAACTACCGTCTTGCATCCGAATGTTGTGAGTCTCTGAAGATTACCGCAGTATTCTTTTGGTTGCCTTCCATAAAGATCCATCCTGTGTATCTAGAGTTTCCAAGTAACTCCGGTATGTTTTTTCTTTATATCTCTTATTTCTTCTCTTAGCTTGTAACGGAGATTGTTGTATGTAGCTTTTAATGCCGGATAGCGGTTCTGTTGCCATCTTCTCCTTGCTGCCCGAGTAGCTTTTATTAACTTCCTGATTTCCGCTCGAACATATTTATTTTGGTTACTATGTACTGTTTTATATGTGGTAGAACTTCTACATGTTGTCTGTATTAAGTCCGTTATATCATCTACCGCGTACTTATGTTCTGAAACATGAATCGTGATTAAAAATCATAATTACTTTATTAAATTTTGAAAGTGGGTTGTGTTTTTTGAAATGAATTCAAATAAAATAAAATTTTCTGTTTGCATTTATATTTTCCGAGATTTATTTTAATTTTTTCTGACAGTGAATTATACAATACAGAACCCATATATCTCGCTTGCATTCTTACGTGGTATTTATCAAAGGAGTAGGTACTTTAGCTGTCTCTTGCGCTGATGATCTCGTAATCCTCGGTCTTACTTTTACTTCGAATTTGTCCTTATTATTTTTCACATACAGTAATGTAGTTGCATATAATATAAATTTTTAACACTAAAAAAGTTTTTAATATCAGCACAACTCTTTATTCCATTAATTTTTTTACTTATTGATAAAATTTTTATAACGTAACTTTGTTTATAAATCTGAAACATTTAATTGTACAAATTATTATGATAATGTTAAATTCAAAATAAAAGTAAAAGGTAAGTTTATAATAAAATTTGTTCCTTAGTTCTGCAACGGAGTAAATGAAAAAAAAAAAAAAACATTTTCGAAAGTCTAATTTACTTTTACGGTTGTTTAGATAAAAATGCCTCTTGATTGTTGCGCTTTCGTGTAAAAAGATTATAGAATTCATGCATTAATAACTAAAGCCGAGATAAGAAATATGTAATTAAATGACCATTTTTACACGAAAATAAAGAAAATAACGTCCGGTAAACGCAATTTTTATATACTCGCATAAATTTATTAGTTAGTAACATGGAAACAGGATAAAAATAACGGATATGATTTTCTTGTTTGACTGAAAGATTACTAGAGTGCGATAGGAAATTTGGATGCTCTGGACGCCTCCTCTCCACCAATTCATCATTCCAAAAGAAATTACCATCTTCAGGCTTCCTCACTTTGGTGGAACGAAGATTGTACTAATGCCGTTAAAGACAGTGTCTCTTCATTTAGATGTTTCCGGTCTTGTTCTTCCTTTGCTAACTTCATGGCTCATAAAAAAGCTAATGCCAAGGCTAGATTTATCCTCAAAACGTCCAAAAGAAATTCATGGAGGAAATTTTGTGCTTCGTTTTCTAGATCTACTTCAATTTCCCATCTTTGGAAGATGGCTAAAGCTTTTCGCTCTTCTAGATCGGATCGTCCATCATTTTATAACCTTCCTTCAGATAGACTCACTACTTTTCTTGATTCCATTGCTCCCTCCTATGTTCCTTCCCTTGAGGAATCTTGGTCTCCTTCCCTTCCTATCTCCAATTCTTCCCACTTCCTGTCTTCTAGCTTCAGCATCAATGAACTTCGTGCTTCCTTGACTAATTCTTCTAATTCTAGCCCTGGTATAGATGGTATTCCATTCCGTGTCCTTAAGAATCTTTCTGAATCAGCACTTAAAATCCTGTTGTCAATTTACAATTCTTTTCTGTTTTTCTGTGAAACTCCTCCGCTTTGGAATTCCTTTATTATTATTCCTATTCCGAAGAAGAATCCCAATTCCTTTCGTCCTATTTCTCTAGCCTCTTGTTTAAGAAAACTTTTTGAACGAATGATTAATAGGCGCCTTATCTGGTGGCTGGAATATAATAATGTTCTTCCTGATAACATGTTTGGTTTCCGTCCTGGCTTTGGTTCTTCTGATTGCATATCCCTTTTTCTCTCTGATATCTATAAATCTTTCATCCACAAAAAATTTACTATCTCTGCATTCGTTGATGCTACCTCAGCTTTTGATAAGGTTCACCTTCCTTCTCTTCAGAATAAAATGCTTTCCATTAATATTCCTCTTGAGTTTACATCCTTAGTTATTAATCTGTTTCGGAACAGAACTATCCATCTTTCTACCCCTTTCTTTTCTGATTCCAGGACAGTTTTTCGAGGTCTTCCTCAGGGATCGTGCCTTAGTCCTACCCTTTTTAACATTTATTTCCTTAGTCTTTCTTCTCTTTCTATTCCATCTAGTTCGCTATTCTTTGCCGACGATATTCTCGTCTATTCTTCTTCCGATGATCTGTTTTCTGCTAATGAGGAGCTTAATAACTCCCTTGCTATTTTAGAAAATTCTTTATCTTCTCTTCATCTTTCTATTTCCCCTGAGAAATCTGCTGGTATCGTTTTTACATTTCGTCCTTCTGATCGTTCCTTGGTTAACCTTTTCATGTGCCAGGTCCCTATTCCTTTGCTCACTTCCTTCTCCTACCTCGGTGTAATTCTTAATAGTACTCTGTCTTTTCATGATCATATTAACTATCTCTGCACGTCTGCTCTCAAAAGACTCAATTTTTTGAAGGCGTTGTCTTCCCCCAAATGGGGTGGTGATCCATATATTCTTCCCATGCTGTATAAATCCATTATTCTTTCTATGTTTGACTATTGTTCTTTTCTTTATGCCAGTGCTCCTGTTTCCCTTCTCGTCAAACTTGATCGCATCCAAAATTCTTGTCTGCGCCTCTGTGTTGGTGCCCTGAATTCTTCTCCAATTCCAGCTCTTCTGTCCGAAACTGGATTTGTTCCTCTTTGTATTCGAAGACTTCACCTTGGTGAAAGGTTCATGATTAGACGTCTGCAGATCTCTCCTTCCAAACTCATGAATTCTTATCAATATATCCGGGTCAACTGGCGTTTTTCTCCTCGTAAGATTCCAATTCTTTCTCTCATCTCTTCTCGACTCGTTCACTTTCTCACTTTGTCCTCTCCCAGAACAAATCTCCATACTTTACCTTTAACTTCTCTGAACTGTCTCATCCGCCTAAGTTCTTCTCTTTACCTTCTAATATTAAGTCTCTTCCTCGTCCTGCTATTCACGAAGAATTTAATCACATTCTTTCCTCTCTATTTCCTGCTCACATCACGATTTTTACGGATGGCTCGAAATCTGCTTCGGGGGTCGGAGCCGCTTTTATTCTTCCTGCTCTCAACTATTCTGAATCATTTCAACTTCCCTCCTTCTCTTCTGTCTTCCTAGCCGAATCCACGGCTATTTTGCGTGCGGTCCTCTTTATATCTTCAACTTCTAATTTAGTGAATTTCCTTCTATGCTCCGACTCGAAGAGTGTTTTAGTAGCTATCGCGTCTCCCCTTCCTGAACCCTCTTCCTGTCCTATTATTCTTTATATACGCTCCTTGATTTTCAATTTATTAGCCTCCCGTTCTATCCATATTGACCTGCTTTGGATTCCTGGCCACTGTGGTATAGCTGGTATCGATCTTGCTGACTCGTTAGCTTGCTCGGCTGCAGTAAATGGTCGTTTCATAGGCAGATTTCCTTCCCAAAGTCTTTATTCTCTCTCTTTTCGTTCTCACCGTGACTTTTGGACTGATCTCTATCCGTCCTGTTTCTCCAACCCTGACTCCTTTTACCTTGCTTTACAGCCTTCTCCATCCGTTTCTCCCTGGTTTAATAATTTTCCCAGTATCAGCCGTTCTGTCATTTCTTCCATAGTTCGCCTTCGTTTTAATCACAGTCTGCTCCCGGCTTCTCGTTTCCGCTTTGCTCTGGTTCAATCTCCTTTGTGTCCCTTTCATCCTCTAAACTTCAATGGCACGTGCGATGCAAACCACGTACTATTTGAATGTTCCTTTATTTCTACTGAACGCGCGATCCTTTATTCCAATTTGCTTAGCCTTGGCCTCCCTACACCTTACAGTGCCCTCTATATTCTCACTTTTCCATCTCCTTCTGTTGTTCCCTTGTTATCCGCCTTCATTTCCTCTGTCTCTAATCGTTTCTTGATATAACTTGTCGCTCCATATGTCCTTCTATTCTTTTAATCTTTTGTGCTGGGTAAATGTCCTGTGCTGGCGTGCCCATTTAAAAAAAAAAAAAAACAAAAAAAACATTGATATATACATAGCTGAACAGAGGAGAATTGATTGGGAAGAAGGAATATTGTTAGTTCCTGCCTGCGAGAAAACGGAATCGGATAATTACACATCCGCCGGTAAACATTATGTTCCCGCACTGCGATTTTATACATGTAACAGTTACACAATCGGTGAGCATCAGGGAATACGTTGGAAATACTTGCAAAGACAAATACCTAATTTATATTTAAAATCATCCGGAAAATCAGAACCTGTGACACAAACAGAAAAACAATTATCAGAACCAGAACTAGAAACAAAAAAATTACGACAAAAACGGGACCGATTTTTCATCCGAGTCCTCCTCATCGCACACTTCGACACTTTTCAACTCCTCTGAGATATCAATAAAACGGACCACCGCCTCACTAGAATTCACCGTGTCCAGCATGAGAATAGAATTTTCAAAATAACGAGACACGCGATATTCCAAAAAATCAATACCGATTATAATCGACACATTCAAACCATTCGCGACAACGAAATTACGCACATACTTTACACTCGCTATGTGCAGAGTGACTGGAACCTGCACGAACGCATAAAATAAAACAGCAATCTTCATAAATCAAGCTAATACCTTGATATTATTAACCAAACGTATACACTTCCGGCCTGGAAATTTATAACTAATAATATTATTACACAGTATTCTACGATAACATATTCCAACCCATACAAACAACCAGACAGTACAATCAGGCAGACCAAATACAACACAGATAAAATAATCATAATGTAACGCTATTAATGTTAAAAACAGAACAATATACGGCCAACGCAACATAGTTAACTATGCGATAAATACTCTATACAAATATCAAATAGGTGTAATTATGCTCTATTATGCCACATGCACGCAAGCCCGAATACCCTTTTATATTGTATTTGAGGGGGTGGCCAAGAAAACTACAAATTATCTATTTTATTATTTACCCCCCGTCTGAATTGAAAGGACAATTCTTTAAGTACTCTGGTACTTCGCTTCTTATCTATTAATGGCAGTTGCACGTCTTGCAACTTACCTTTTAGCAGCTTGTGATAACAATACATCGCTTTTGGAGGTAGTTCCTTATTTTCTATCCACCATACAGGATCAGAAATGTTCTTGTTTTCCAGATTTCTGGAAGGAGTTATTAATTTCAGACATCTCGCTAGTAAATTGCTGATTTTGCTCATTACCGATTTTTTTGCCTCACCCCATACTTGAACAGCATAATGGACCCTCTTACGTCTTTAACTCGTATTTTATCCCATCCTGGCGCTTTATTTTTGTTTAATTTCCTTAGTATCATTTCTACAGATCCCTCCGTAGCTAGAGGTAAATAAAAGGATGTCAAGTGATTGCTTATTTCCTCCATTGTTGATAACTGTCTCTTACAAACCGAAAAACACACATCGAGATCAGCCGTAAAAATTTCCCGAAATTCCTCAACAGTTTCCGTTGGGTTAGTAAAAGTTTTAACTAACCGCTCGTCATTAGAAGTAGCCTTTGCCCCATGTAAAATATTGTTCACCAGTTTTCATGTACTTTTTATATCATACGCTGTTTCTTTTATTTTAGTGGTGTAAAAGATGTACTTCGCTATCCTAATTTCCTGTACTATCCAATTTCTATACTTTTTGTAGTTTCTCCTGTAAAAGTGGTTAGTAGGATTGCCTTTGGCTCTCCTGAAATAAAAGTCTCTAATTTTTATTAGGTTCAGTATTTTTAAATTCATCCATTGTTTACTATCTTTCTCTTTTTGGTTTGAGCCTCGGCCAGGGTCAAATAAGCTAGTTCTATACAACTGATCAAAAAATTTTTGTATGCTATTATATATCTTATCCGCTGACTCATCCTTCAACATTTTATCCCATTGGTAGGTGCGTATTTTACTGTTTAAGAGACTCCCCTTAATTATATAATTATAAAATCGCGCGATTCTCTATGACAAGAATAATTTAGTAGAAAAGCATAACATATAATGATCAGCGATTTTCGTTGTAATAACCCCAGCACATATTGTTGTTTCTTTATGTCGTACGAATATGTTATCAATGCACGTCGAGGTTACCCTATCGCGATTAATTTCTTCCCGTGTAGGTAGATTTATTAATCTAACACACCCATAGCCATCAACGATGTTACGATGTTTAGGAACCGATCTCCGTTATTACTTTCTTTGAATAGATAAATATTAAAATCTCCACATACAATAATTTCTTTGTTACGTATTTTCCCCAATAATAAATCGTCAAGTAGCTCTAAAAATTTGTTGATTGGTTCATTAGGCGATCTATCTATAGTAACATTATACTAACTTTACTATTTATCGATATTTCGATGCTAATATAATCGCAAGCTCTATTCCCTGTACTAATTTGGGTACAATTACTATATTTTTCCGAAACAAAGATCACAGTATGCCGCCGTTAAACCTCACTGATTTCTCAACGAAAAATTTACCATATCCTCTCAGATTATAGTATTTTGTTTCTAGTAATCTAATGTTAATTTCTGTTAGTAGCAATATGTCAATTTTTGATTTGAGAGTAATTGTAACGAATTCATTCCAATACCTTTTTTTAGATATTTAATATTAAGGTGGAGTAACTGTAAAGGGGTCAAACTATCATTCCCCAAATGGCTAAAGGTCCTCACCTGCTCTTCCCATTTACCTAAACTTTCAAAATTCTGACTATTTAATATATTGGGTATTTCACACATAACTACTGAAATTAATACTTAAATTCTATTATCGTAATGTTAACGTACGCAAATAACATGAAATATCTATTATACTACTATAAACTAGATTCTATTATACTATTTTATTGAGATCGTCCGAGATTTTTATTTGAAAGGAACGCTCTTGCGGGTTTTTACGAACAAAAATTTTACCCCATTCTTCAGCCAAGTAAACTGGTAGTTTAGCAACTTGGTTTTCTGCTTGGTTTCCCAAAACAAGGTCCAATAATATCTGGATAGATTTTCGTTGACGAAGATTTTGAGCGTGGATGAACTGTTGCCAGTTATGTCTTTATCCCAAATAACCTGCGTCTTTTTCTTTACCATCAGCTCATCTACGATTTTACGATTTGCTTGACTATTACTGGGTTTGGAAAGTTTTTGTTCCTGGCCGGAAGCCGATGTACGGCCACGATATCCTCCTTTCGTATCTGACAGTTCACTTCCCGGGCAATTTTTATTACTAAACTTGCAAGTCTTCATTTGGCATCTGTGATACTCCATGTAATTCGAAATTTTCCCATCTTCCGTACTGCTCTAAGAGGTAAACAGTCGCTGTTAGTTCGATTATCTTTTCGTCCTTTTGTTTCCTTTCTAGCGTCAGTCTTGCAACTTGCTCCTTCAAGAATTTTAACTCTGCCATTATTGACTCGTTTATTTTTAGTATACCCATGTTTCGTTTGCATGGATCCCATTACACTTCGGAATTCAGGGGAATTCATTCGCGGATACTGCGGCAAAAGAGAGCTCATTGTTCTTTGCGGTCCGAACATTGAAATTCCGTCAATGGATCTGAAAGTTCATATAGTGAAAAGATCACTTCAAACATGGCAAAAACAGTGGACCAACATCCCAAACACGAACAATCTGCGCTCAATTCGAAATACTATTCGACCATGGAAAACTTCATTATTCACCAATCGAAGGAATGAAATCGTTGTCACAAGACCCCGCCTAGGTCATTCTAAAATTACTCATAGTCACCTTCTGTCCAGACAACCTATTCCACTGTGTTCCAATTACAATTCTCCTGTCACAATCCAACATTTACTCATCAGCTGTCCCACCTATAATTCATACCGAGCACAAATTCTCCAGTCGTCCAACCATTCCGAAATCCTGTCTAATCGCCACGACAAAATTAAACGACTCCTACGTTTCCTCAGGATTACTAACCTATTCCACTACATCTAACTCTTATAATATTCGTTCCTCTAGCTTAGGCGGCAGTACACGGCACGTTAATCAAAGAAGAAGAAGAAAAAATCTTTAAACAATATTAATTTTCATTAAGATATTTAAAATTAGTTCTTAAAAGAAGAATATCGTTAATTATATCACTATTTAATGAATTACGTAAAGGATCTAAAATGAACCTCAACTGAGAAAATAATCTTTTCGCTGTTATTTGCGTCCCAATTTCAGCCACAGAATATAGTTCTGGATATATATTCTTATTAATTTCCCAAAACTGAATAATATTTTCGCTTGATTTTAATCTCGGATGATCAAATGACTGGCAGATGACTTCTGTATCATTTTTAGTTTTGTTTTGTAGTAATTTTATTCTGTACTTTTCAGAAAGCATTTTTTCATATGTTACTTCATCAGGATCATACATTGATTCTGATGATTCTGAGCAATCAGATAAAATGTTTACATCATTAAATTATAATTCTTCTAAATCTATGAAATTTACAAATTGAATTTAACTTTTAATAAAAAATATGTAGTTCATCATTAAATTTGTACGAAAAAAAGAAATTATTTTGCGTTACTGAAGCAGATTAATTAACCTTTTATTTTATTATATAGCTGTACAATGTGTCTTATAAGCTTTCTCCTTTTCCAATTCGGTCAATTCGAACGAAAATCTGGGGTCTAAAAATAAAGCTACCAACATAACTTCGTTATTAAATACTTGTTGCTGTCTTCTATTAAAACTATCTACCAGCATTTGTGAAAAAGGTAGTCCTAAGAAAGTCTTGAATTTTTACGATATTGAGTATTGTTGGAAAAGAAACTTAAATTTTGCACGTTTTTCTGTTCAAGAGCGCAGGGCGCCTCTGGAAGTTGGGGTCCGGGTCTATGGTCCCCCCTATCTCCCACCTTAGATCCGGCCACGGCGTTTACCGAAGACATTTAATAATAAGCTATCTGGGCATTACACAGTGAACACGAATGTAAAGTAGATGTAAACGAACTGAGATGGAAAAGAATTCTGCGTTTTTAATATGAAAAATATTACGCTATTATAATAAAAAATATATATCTTTTTTACAACACTCCGCGATGTTACTTTAAAATAATGATTTCGGGGTAAAAGGTAAACTAACGGACTTGTGCTCGAGATAGTAATATAATATAATTTAAGAGTAAAAATATTTTCAAACAAAAATTAGATATGGTATAAAATTATTTTTTAACTTTTTTTGTTTAAAGTACAGCAAAGTGGATGGCCATTTTTAGTAATATTAATGTCTGTCAAGCGAAAGAAGTCTACTTGAGTTTCGTTGCCGAGCGTGAGTGTTGCTCAAAGTAGTGTACTACCAACGGCAATGGTGAATTTCTTAGTTAGGGAAGACTCATAGACATCCGAAAGGAAATAACTAATGCAGTCAACCTGTCCAAGCCCAGAGCGAAAACAAAACATATTAGGAGGGTCTAGATTATTGTGCTCCAGCCACCACACGAGACGATTGTTAATCAAACCTTCAAAAAGTTTATGCAGACAAGAAGCCAGGGAAATGGGACGGAAAGAACACTGATTTCTTTTAGGAATAGGAATGGCAATAGAATCGTTCCAGGATTTGCGATTAGAACCAGAAAGGAGAAAAGAATTAATAATATGGAAAAGGAAAAACAGCGCGGCAGGGGAGAGATTTTTAAGAATAAGCAACGAGAAACCGTCCCGGCCAGGAGCAGACGAGGTGGATTTATTAATAATGGATGCAAGCTCGTCGTAACGGAAAGGCGAAGACAAGAAGTGAGGCTCAGACACAAGAAGAAAAGGAAGAACAGTTTCTTCAAACGAGGGAACATAGGCGGGAGCAATGGAATCCAAGAAGAACTCTAGCTGGGGTTTGGAATGAAGGCATGCCTTAGCCATTTTCCAGATCCGGGAGAAGAGCGTATCTCTATGGAAGGAGGAACAGAAAAACTTCCAAGAATTCATTTTGGCAGACTTAAGAATGAAACGAGATTTTGCGTTGGCTTCTTTGTGGGCTAGGAAGAAAGGAGCCAACAGGGAGATTGAACAGGCTTGAAAGACTTGGGAGGGAGCACGTCATTAAAAGTGAGCAGAATGGGGACATGATTGCTGCCAAAAGTGCCGTCGAGAGTCCTCCAGGAACATAAGAGACCAAAATTGCGAGAGGAGAAGGAGAGATCAACTGAACTGGAGGAAGATGGATGCTTGAAGAGGATAGGAGACCGATCATTAAGAAGAAAGAAATCATCGTCCAAGATGAGATTTTCAAGAATCGAACCATTAGGATTATGCCCAGCGCAGCCCCAAAGAAGCGAGTGAGCATTCCAGTCGCCTTCAACGATGAAGAGACCAGATAAAAATGAAAGAAATGAGATAAGAGGAAGGTTAGAGAGGCTGGAGTTAGGAGGGTTATAAACGCAATCAATATGTAAAGGATTTGGAAGAAGATTCAAAATGGAAATGTGAACCATGTTAGGAAGATTAGGATAGGGAGTAAGACATGGGATATAGTGCAATAGGTAGGACAGATTGTATCTAATAAGAATGGCGACGCCACCGTAACCATTCACACGATCGGACCGAATTAAAGAATAGCCTTTGAAACGTAGAGACGAGGAGGATTTGATCCAAGTTTTGGAAAACAACGCCACATGGATATGTGTCCAATTTGTGAGCGGATGCGTGTATGATTGAATCGTAGTCCAGTCTGGAACGGATAAGAGCGCAATAGATGCGAAGTAATGTAGAACTTCTTGATCTGAAGGACATATTGTTCATCATCTTGAGGATATTAAGTAACTGTATTTAGGAGTGCTTGATTGCAAGAATGTGGTTTTTCCAGGTTAGTCTAGAGTCAAAATGTAATCCAAGGAATTTGTATTCCTTCGATTGCTTTATCGTTAAGTTATTTATTGTTAAATTTAAATATATCGGGTCTGATCGTTTTCTAGTAAAAATAACATAAGTTGTTTTTTGCGGAGGCAACTGTAAGCCAGTGGTCATGCTCCATACCTGTATATTGTCTAGACATTTTTGTAAAAAAATTTGAGCGTGGTGGATATCTGCCGTTTGTAATGCGATATTTAAGTCATCCGCAAAGAGTCTGGCTGTAATAGGTGAGGGGATGTACTCGATAATACTGTTCATCAGGATGAGGAAGGAATGAACGCTTAAGACGCTTCCTTGTGGTACTCCGTTATCAATAACGAAATCCTGCGAGTAACTGGCTCCCGCTCTAACTTTAAACGAACGGTTAGAGAGGAAATTCTTAATAAACTGTACTAATCGGCCTTTTATGCCCATTTTTACCAGTAACTGTATACTTTTGAATCTCCAGGCCGTGTCGTATGCCTTCTGGATGTCAAAAACTATTGAGAATAAATATTGATTTTTTTGGAATGAATTTAATATTTCTTGTTGTAGACTATACAGGTGAGCGAGAGTATTTCTGTATTTTCGGAAACCAGATTGACTTTCAGGAATGAGATTATGTTTTTCCAGATACCACAGTAGCCGGTTGGCTACAAGTTTTTCCATTAATTTACATGCGCTACAAGTAAGTGAGATGGGTCTGTATGATGATGGATTTACGCGTTCCTTGCCTGGTTTCAGAACAGGAATAACAATCGCCGTTCTCCATAAACTTTGGAAACAATTCTCAGACCAGATTTTGTTGAAAATATTCAGTAAAAGCTTCTTCAAGTCAGGAGGTAGATTTTTGAAAAATAGAGGAGAAATTAGGTCTGGTACTGGAGCAGTGTTGGTTAGATTTCTTGTTCTGTGAATGGCTGGTTGAATTCTTCATGGTTATTAGAGTCCGTTTTTAAATGCTCTTGTTCTTCTTTAGCTTTATAAGTTTGGAATTCTTCGCAGTAATTACTATTAGCGGAGATCCCAGCAAAAAAATTTCCAAGGATATTTGCTACTTCAGCGGGATCTTGCGTGAAAGTTGATGAGTTTTGTAGTGTGATTGTTGGGGAGGTCTTTTGGCTCTGTTTAAGATATTAATTTTCCGCCAAATTTCAGAAGGATCGGATTCAGAATTGGTTTCCAAGATAAATTTCTCCCAGCTTTGCCTTTTACTTTTTCTGATAACTTACCGGGCTTGAGCACGGTAGAATCGAAAGTTGGCTAAATCGATATCCAATTTCTTGTCGCGGAATTTTCTCAGCGCTCTGTTACGTTTCTGGATCGCTATTTTTATGTTTTGATTCCACCACGGGACATTGCGCATTTTTACAACTGTGGATGACTTCGGTATGGCCTGATCTGCAGCATTAATATGATTGCTGAATATATCGATCACTGAGTCGATATCGTCTATATTTAAATTGAGAGGTAGACTGCACAACTGTTGGAATTTGTTCCAGTCTGCTTTTTCTGTTAGCCAACGTTGTGACTTTCTGAACACGCTCTGTGATCTTTGTTTTAATATTCGAATGAAAATTGGGAAGTGATCACTATTACACAGATCAGAGTGAATAGACCACAGAAGTTTTGGGTGGATTTCATTTGATGAGATAGATAAGTCAATGGCCCATAACTTGCCATTAAATGAATTTTTTTTTTTTTTTGGCCCGAACAGAACAGTTCATTTGGCCAGCAAACTACGACACGACTAGATATTAAAAAATACTAATAATAGAAAATTCAGGAAGAGAAATTTCATTCATTCTACATTATGGCCGCAACTGCTGGCGGTGCCCACAATGCTCAATGAAACAAAACAGAAACAAACAAGATTTTTTCATTCTGGAAAAAGGAGCAAAAGAAAAAATAGATAAATAGATGAATATTTCTATCTCACATTATGACCACAGTTGCCTGGCAATGCTCACAATGCATTATGAGAAAAAGGAGGTAGTCACAGCCACACTGGACAAAGACTACAATGTAAGAAAAAAAATAAGTAAAATAATGGAGAAAAAAAAAATCAAACAACAATCCTATTTCTTTCAATAAACCTAAAAAGGACAAATAAAATTTTATCACTGGAACAGAGAAGATGAAAAATACACAATGGAGGATAAACACCACAGGACATGAGGTCTTTAGAAAACGCAAGTCTCGTGTTATCGAACTGGGCGCAATTAAATAACAAGTGGTTAATGTCTTCTCTAAAATTTTGTCGACAATAGATATTACAACCGGTGCAGTGCCCGGTGTTTGAAAAATTTAAACCCAATCGGCAATGGCCGGAGCGGAGCCTACACACAACGGTCACAAACCTACGGGTCAAACTAACTGGGACACTAATGCGGTAAAACCAAGGTATGGACGGCAAAGATGGTTGGACCATATGAAAATATTTACCAGGTCCTTGCTCTCTACAAATAAGACTTATCCAATCCGCAAGATTATTTCTTTTGGCTTTATCTAGAAGATCGAAGGATGGGATAAATGGAAACTTAATACCTGATCTAACACCTTCTTTTGCGATTAAATCAACACGGTCACCAAGTGGTACCCCACAGTGACCCGAATTTAATGACTCCTCCAAGTTCGGAAATATTAAAATACTTTTCCTTAATTTCATAAATAATTGGATGGCAATTACATTCAAAGTTACTTCTCTGAAGCGACAAGAGAGAGCTAAGGCTGTCCGAAAATACTACAAACTCCCCCTTGGACTGCAACACGTTTTTCACAAACTCTAACGCTTTTTCAATTGCAAGAAGCTCGGCCGTGAAAATCGAAGCTTCTGGAGGTAATTTAAATTTCTGCTCAGTGATACCTTCTATAATAAACCCGGCCCCTACGTCTTCATTAAATCCACGGAATTTGGCACCATCGGTAAAGATTAACCGA
Source organism: Icerya purchasi (assembly GCA_039619475.1). Classification (NCBI taxonomy): domain Eukaryota; kingdom Metazoa; phylum Arthropoda; class Insecta; order Hemiptera; family Monophlebidae; genus Icerya; species Icerya purchasi. Next base: position 94,256,421 of record CM077115.1, read on the forward strand.
TAACCGGGGTATAATTCTTTCGCGATACCTAGAAAAACGGAGTTCACAATGTTACCAGGCAGCAGTTGCAAATTCTGGCTTTTAAAGGTGTTAATATTGATGTCCAGTTTGATAAGATTAAGGTCGTATCTGAAATTAAAATAATTGGAGGGAGAAGATGGCACAAGAGCTGGACTATAACTATAATACATCCTAGTTCTTTTGAGCAAGAGCGGCATTTTCTGGGGAACAAATCTCCAATCACTACTTACCTGCATTATCTTACTTATAAACTGCGGATATTTGTAATTACAATACTTAAGTACAAATTTATCTGTTAAATAATTTCTTCTAATGTTCAGAGGAGCAATTTTGGTCTCCATTTGTAGACCGATGGTAGGGGATGACCTGACATTTCCTGTGATTAATCTTAAGCCAAGATTCTGTAATGAATCTAACTTTCTGAGCTGGAACTTCGAGGCTGATCCATAGAAAATCGCTCCATAATCCAATTTCGATCTAATAAAGCCTTTTTATAGCTGGCTTAATATGACCGGATCACTTCCCCACCATGAATTGCTTATAGCCTTTAAGGGGCTATACGATTTAATTACAAGTTCAACTAGTTTTTGAATGTGAAAAGTCCATGTTAGTTTAGGATCTAAAAACAATCCTAAATACCTAACATGCCTAGTGAATTTAATGAGTTGATTTTGAATTAGAACACGTATTTGTTCGTAGCCAAATGGTCTAAGTGAAAATACGGATACCGAGGATTTGGCAAGGGATATTTCAAAATGAATCTTCTCAAAGGAATTAAAGCAAATATCCATAGATGTTTGACTTGCCTGAAGACATTTAATAAGGCAGTTATGTTTAGAATATATTAAGAAGTCGTCCGCGTATGACAAAATTCGTGAGAAATTTGGTATTTGAATATTAAGGAGAGGTAATATATACAAATTAAAGAGATGTAATATATACAAATTAAAGAGAAGCGGACTCAGAACGGCACCTTGGGCAAGACCTTTATAAGTTGTGCGATCTTCAACCTGTTTGGATACGGGGTTAAGAATATGGAGGGATCTACATAAAAATAAACTACACAAAAGTTTAGCCATGGGAAAAGGAATATTAACTGCTATTAATTGATTGAAAAGAACGGGAATGGAAACATTATCGAATGCCCCCTGAATATCAAGGAATGTTGCCACCAAGAAGCCTTTGTCTTGGAAAGTAGAATAAACATCCCCCAAGAATGATGCTACACAATCTTGAGTACCCAAATGTGGGCGGAATCCAAATATTCCCTCCGGAAGTATCTTCTGTCTCTCAATCCACCACATCAGTCTGTTCTTAATTACAACCTCGAAAACTTTCCTAAAGCAGGAGGCCAAGGAAATCGGTCGAAATGATGACGCCTGGTTGAGAGATTTACCAGGTTTGGGAATCGGAATGACTAGAAAACGCGACCAATCAGAAGGTATTAAACCAGACACCAATAAATTGTTATATATTTCTAATAGTATATTTTTGGCGTAATTACTTAAATTCTGTATAACTGAGTAAGTAATACCATCCAAACCCGGGGAAGAATCTCGTTTCTTGTTTAAAGGAATAAAAACCTGGAGCAGAATATGAGATATCATAGGTGCAGTATTTCCTTCCCCGGCCAGCTCCTCCCTCATTGGAACATAAGGGGGGGAAACTGCGTTTGAAAAGTCAGTAAACCAACTGTCATTTTGGATCACTCGACCGTGAGAATGTGAATTTTTAAAACGCTTAGTTAGATTCCAAACTTCTTTTAAAGGAGTGTTTCTGTTAAACTTCCTACAAAAATCCCTCCAAGAGTTCCTTTTGGTTTTTTTGAGGAGTTTTCGCGTCTCCCCTGCAATTTTCCTATATGTAAGATAAGCTCCCATTGAGCCAACTGCCCTAAAAGTGCGCAAAGCATCGTTTCGTTCTTTAACTTTAGTCTCGCATTCTCTATTCCACCAAGGAACAGCAGGTTTATTCCCTTTATACAAGGATGCCTTAGGCATGGAGCACTGTAGCGCTGAAAGAACAGCATCATAAAATGTATAGTATTTGTCTAAGGAGTTACTCACAGAATTAATTATTACCAGATTTTGATCAACTAACTCGCGAAATTTATTCCAGTTCTCTTCCATAAATTTCCAACGCAGTATATTATTTTCAGATTGATATGGCTGCCGATAAGATGATATTGGGTTGTTCGTATTTATAGTGATCATAATGGGAAAGTGATCACTACCTAAATACGTTAGTAGAACTTTCCATGTACAATCGAGCGCCATTGAGGATGATGCTAGGGTTAAATCAACAGGGTTATTCACATGAAGGGGATTTCCAAGTTTGGTTTTGGAACCATCATTCAATAAGCACAGATCTGAATTAATGATGAGGTCAAGTACAGCTGCCCCTTTCGCATTATTACGGTCACAATTCCAGCACACACTCAGAGCGTTGAAATCTCCACCCACCAAAATGGGAATATTATTATAACCCTCCAACGCATCCAAGAATGTTGAGGAGTCTATAGAATGATTTGGGGGAGAGTAGTACGAAATAAATATTCCGGAAAATTGACCAATAGTAACAAGAACGCTGACTGCATTTGATTTGGTACTGTTACTAGTTGATAAATCGAGATTAATCACCTGATACTTGATTCCGAACTTAATTAAAATGGCCGTACCGCCGTAGCCATCCTCTCTGTCGTCTCGAAAACAGTGATAATTGGGAATGTTAAAAGATCTGTTCTTGGATAGCCAAGTTTCTTAAAGTAGAACAATATTAATATCCTCCTGAGACAGAAAGATTTCTAGGTCACCTTTATTAGAAAAAATGCTGCGTGCATTCCACTGCAACACTTCGATCATGTCGAAAAGAGTGAGTTTAAAATGATCGCGAATTACCCTGTTTATATATCTATATTGCTACATATACATAAATATATAACCGCTAAATGTATACAATAAGTTAGTATATACTAAAAGAATTATATAATTAAATATAATATAAAATCGGAAAATTAATTGTTGGCTGAAATAGCCTTACCAGTTTTTTTGTTATTGGGAAGAGACTTTAACCCTTTAGAATTCACCACATTGGAGATTTTGGGATCCAAACCCTTTTTGCTTATGTTATTTGTATTACTTCTCAATATTGGTTGAATTGGTTTCGGCTCGTTGTTAGTTAAAGTTGTGCTGTTGGTTAGTTTGGACGAACTAGGTTGTCTATCTAACTTTTTTGGACTGGAATAATTTGTTTTTTTCCTTTCGTCAGAAGTCGCAAAAGATACGGTACGTTTGAGACGGAAATCTGAGATAGGAATTAATTGCTTTGAATCAATGTATCCAGTCTTTCTTATCGGTTTGGGTTTAAATGAAGCGATAATATGAGATTCATTTTCGTGATTACTCTGCGGGAAAATTATTTTCTTCAGATAAGAGAGAAAAACGGTTTCTTCTAACAGTATTGGAATAGAGATTTTCTTGTCGATATAGAGAAGGTATTTCTAATGAGGCCTCTTGAAAGCTGAGGTTATGTGACGCCATAAGTTCATTTATTTGAGTTTGCCTTCTTCTTTCTGGACACGAAGTATCGGTGATTCTATGCTGATTTTTGCAAAACACACAAATTGGAGATGCACTAGTACAAGCTTCTTCCGAATGTTCTTTTCCTCCGCAGCGCAGACACCTGGAATTGCCCTTGCACTGTCTGGCCAGGTGACCATATCGGAGACATCGGTAACACTGACGCGCACGTCGAACAAATGGTTCACAAGGGAACCTGACGTTCCATAAAAAAACATGCGATGATAAGGACTGGCCTTCAAACGAGATCAGTACAGAAGAACTTGGAAAATATTTAATTTCGCCCTCGACATTAGCTCGTCTATTTAATCGCTTAATGTTATTAACTACAAACGGGTAAGAGTCAATCATTTCCATGATTTGATCAACGGAATATTCGATATCCACTCCCTTAAGAACACCAAATCGTGAGACCAGATGTGCCGGAATAAAAGCTCTATACCCGCTCGTAAGAAAGCAAGAACAAGAAACTAAATTATTGGCGGAATGAGGTGACGACAATTGAATAATAACTCTATTCCGGCCTACCTTCTTAATTTCAATAATATCTTTCCATAAATTATTTATTTTTAATATTTCGGCGATTTTTAACGCACTAATGGCTAGTCTGATTGAGTCGGGTTGATAGGCTTTTTCAATAAAAACTTTAAAACCTTTATCACTATGAGTGGAATTTGTATCAGTAGGATAAAAGTTAGAAATGTAATTACGAGGTTCTGAAAGTCCTGAGTTGTTCGTGCTATTGTTATGACCGGCTTCATTATTTGTCTTATCAAGATTGCTGTTGCTATCATTATTGTTATCACTAGTTACGGATTCTTTAGACTTACTTAACTGAGCCGTCTGCGAGATGTTGCTTTCGCCGTCTTCATCGTTAATAATAGTTGTAAAATTACTTACCTCGGTGCACAGCGTACTGTTACCTGTTTCCCTTAACTTGATGGAGGGATCTTTCCCCCCATCCTCGTCCACGTCCATGTGCGGTGTTAACCACCTGCAACACCGAAAACTTGACGACCGAGCAGAAAGAAGGGAAAGAAACGAAAGAGAGAAAGAAAAAAAAAGTACTACGAATTCGTTGAAATAAGTAAACGGTTTTATCAACACGAACGCGATAGAACATACTTTCGTCAACAGTTGATATACTATTTAACAACGACATATATAAACTTTCAGTAACTAGTTTTTCAAATATTTTTCCTTTCTTATTGGATTTAAAAGATCCCCACGTTGGGCTATGCGCATTCATATCGCCCACTAATATAAATGGTTTCTGCAGTTGCGATAGTAATGTATTTATTTCTGTATATGATAATTCAGTATCTGGAGGTATGTAGATGTTGCATATAGTAAGTTTGTAAAAGGGGGTTGATTTGCTAAACTGCATCGTAACTGTAACATTTTGAATTGAGTTTATCCGCAGTTCCTTTTTAATGGGTACTGATTCATGAATGGATGTCGCCACTCCACCTGATGCCTGTAATCCACCAGTGTGGTCAAAACGGAAGATTTGGTAATTATTCAGTGAAGGTGAGTGTTTAGGTAGCAGGTGTGTTTCTTGGAGACATATTATTGTTGGTTTTTCGGAATCGATTAGGAGAAGAAGATCTGATAAGTTGTTTTGGAATCCATTAATGTTCCATTGAAGAAGAAAGTTGTCCATCGCTTTTGCTATCAATAGGAATTCCTTCTAAAATTTTTTTAACCAATTTAGTTATTCTAATTTTGGTGGAATGATCATTGATAACTGAGTATACTGTTTTTAGCTGGATAAGGATTGTATTGGCACACTTTGTCGGAGTATTTAATTTTTTGAATAAATCTTGAGCAGATAAAGATTTACTGTTGTTTTGTATAAGTGCCACGATTTGGTGAAAGGGGATACTTTCTTTAAGCGTTTTTCTGTAATTATCGATGTCTCGTTTGGCAGGTTGTAGGATGATTTTAAGCCGCTTTAATTCCTCGTCTTCATTTTTCTTTTTCTTTTGTGGCTGGGTTGCTTGATTTACATTTGGGGCACCTCCCGATGACGATGGAGATCTATCGGATAGATTGCGTTTGTAATTTTTAGGATTCAAAAGAGTAGGATTTGTTTGCTCCACAGGGGTTTCGAGAGGAGTTGGTGTCCTGTTCAACCGATGCTGGACCATCGACCGGTGAGGGGTCTACATCGTTAGTTGGATTCATATCTATATGGCTTAGAGATTCTGTTGAGGTACTAGCCTTTCTGGATATAGAACCATCGGATTCATCATCTGTAGATTCTGCCCCTTCCACATCTTCTCCGTTTTGAGGGCAGTTGGTGTTTGAGTGCTCTCGGGATTTACACACGCTGCACCATTTATCTTCGATTGTTAGAAAAATTCTAAAGGTTTCGTTTTCATAGGTGAGAGTTAATGAATGATTCGGGAATACCGTCCATTTCATCATTGGAAGGTTGGATGTATACCTGGCGCCTAAAGCTTTTAATATGTCTAAATTCTTCATCATTTAGTCCGGCTTTCAAGAAAGTGATTGGGGAAGAAAGTTTTAATTTAGCGGTTGATAGAGCTTTTTCGATAATGGAGTGAGGAATAATTTTCGTATGCGAATGAGGATATTATTGATGGGAACAGTAGGGTAGTTTTTAACCACGTTATCGGCAATGTCTTTTGATTTCAGGTACACCGAGATGCGGTTGTTTGATATTCGGGAAGAAAGGATAATATTAGACGGGTAAACGAGTTCGCTAATTGCGGAGATGTATTCTCTAAATTGAATGTTATCTACCACGTGTAATATTATCGCCTGATTGCGACTAGGAAAGGATTCATTTTGTGTAATTGAGCCGTACGTTGGTCGACTGTCCGCCATGTTGCCACGACGGGGCATCGTTAAAAGATGACCGCGCAAGACAATTGAAATAGATATCGGATTAAATGCGAAAATATACGAGATAATAAATGAAATGATCTTACTTATCAGTAACAGTTCTATCGATGAAACGCGGTTTTACGAGTCTACAAAATTAAATTAAACCATTGTAACACGCAACGAACAACGAACAACCGCGATCACAAATTAAAAGATAACTGATTAAAATGCTTCGCACTGAATATTGTAAAGAAGATTACACGAAAGAGAAAAAATGTAAAAGAAGGAAAGGAAGCAGGGGACAGAAAGTAACATAATGAAGCAATACAGCCTCGATTTTTATTTCCATTTTTTTTTTTTTTAATAATTGATTAATTAAATTTTTTTCCGTACAGTATAGGAAGAGGGAATTAATTAAAACGGATATTATTCGACAGGAAACAAGAAAAGGAGTCAACAAAGGATGTAGAGGGAGCAATATTGTTTGAAAAGAGTAGTTCAATGATGGCTACCGAAATATTCTTAATTAAATGCGAAGGGGTAGCGGAAGGGGAATTAGGAGTACATAAGGTGACGGGAATAGCAGGATTTGGGGGAAAGTGAGTATTTTTTTTTTTTTTTTTTTTTTGTTTAAAATTGCGATCTGGCTAATGTAGCCAATAAGCAATTGAAATGGAGGTTATGACATGATGGGAGATGTCATTCAACAATAACACTCCGCGTTGCTTTACCAGTCAATCAAACCGGTGGGGAAGGTCTAGGGGCGTATAACGATTTAGTCTATGATTGTCGTTGCTTGAGTGTAATAAATCAACTGCCAGCGGGTTAGGGTGGCCTACTAACCTACGCAGGTAACGCTCGCTATAATTTTTAATTACTTTACTTACCTCCGGTACATTTAGATCCCGATGTAAGTTATCATTGCGCATGTACCACGGTGCATTGGCTATTATTCTCAGTATTTTTGACAGGCACCGCTGCATAATTTTAATATTAGACGCTGATGTTGTTCCCTCCAAGAAGAAATATACCTTAGGTCTACACCGGTTTGATGGCTGCATTATATAACAGCAATTTTGACTTCAGCGATAACACGGAAGTTTTGCCCAGGAGCCAGTACATCTCCCTCAGCTTCAAGTTTATTTCCTTGGCTTTGATCTTAATATGCTCCTTCCAGGTCAAACGGCGATCAAGCCACATGCCCAGATATCTGGCTTTATTTCCCTGTGGAATGGGGCCATCAAGATCAACAGGAGGACATGTACTGCGTCTGGTTGTGAATGTAACATGCACCGACTGGACGAATTGATCTTAATCCTCCATAGTTGTGCCCATTTCTTCAGGTCATTCAAACCAGCCTGCAAGTTCTCCGACGCTGCCACCGGATCGCTGTCCCTCGCAAATAGTGCTGTGTCATCAGCAAATGCTGCGATCTCCACATTGGACGTAACTGGGAGGTTATGTGAGTAAACAAGAAAGAGGATTGGTCCCAATACTGAACCCTGGGGAACGCCAGCCTCAGCAGGATAAAACTCTGATACATCGTCACCAGATTTTACTTGAAAGTACCTATCTGTCAAGTATGAAGACAGTAGTGGGTAATAAGAGTGTGGCAGGGTTTTTTTTATTTTTGAAAGCAATCCCTCATGCCACACGCGGTCGAAGGCCTGACTAACATCCAGGAAGGCGGCAGAACAATATTGCTTCCTGTCAAAGCAATTACCAATGTATCTCTGAATTCTATGAATTTGTTCTACTGTAGCGTGCCCAGGACGAAACCCAAACTGGTAGTCTGGAATTATACCCTGCAGCTGCTGTATCAGCCTAGACAACAATACTTTTTCAAATATTTTAGATACTATTGGTAAAAGACTGATAGGTCGATATGATGAGGCTTCACTAGCGGGCTTACCTGGTTTCGGTATCATTATTACCTGAGCCATCTTCCACTGTGACGGATAATAACCTAGCCGAATAACAGCGTTGAAAATTGAAGATGAAAGTTTGTTAAGAGCCCAATCATTTGAAGGGGTTTGTGAGGCGGTTAGATGGGAGTGGGGGGAATTGAGGAGAAGAATTATGAAAAGGTTTGGAATTACGAGATTTATGAAAGGTGGGAGATTTGGGTCGGAAGTGAGAGGAAGCAGTCAACGGAGGAATGGAAGAAGTGGAAGATGAGGCACGGTCGGCATACGAAAAAGCCTGAGAGACTAAATTGCTTTTTTTAAATTGAGAAGCCTTCTTGGAATGTGATATTTTCAAATGCCATAATTCGTTTGATTTCTTTTTGTTTGAGCCACTCGGGACAAGCTCGATCATTGCCACTGTGGGCGCCTTCGCAATTACGGCAAGTGGGAGAAAGCTGTAGACTGTTGCATTCCAAGACTGAGTGCCCGGAAGAACAGTGGGAGCAAATGATATAGGAACCACGGCAGTACTTCGCGATGTGTCCAAAAAGGAAGCATTTAGAGCACTGCGTAGGTAGACGAACGCTGAGAGAAACAAGGAATCGAATTTTAAATATCGTAACGTGTTCTGGGAGAGAAGTTTTAAGAAATTTAATTTCAACAGAACTAGTCGGAACTTTTTTACCTTCAGAAAAACGATGTATACGGCGGATAGAGGCGATAGGAATAGTAGAATGGATTCCTTCCAATATTTCATCTTCAGAAAAGAACGGATGAATACCGGAAATAATGCCCATTCTGAATAACACAGAGTTTGGAATGTACGCTTTGATATTATGCGACGCAAAAAAATTAGGATGAGACAGAAAGGAATTAGCGGCGGAGACGGAGGGAAACTTGACCGAGATACGACCCCTACCTTGAGGGACAATGCTCGTGGGGGAAGAGGAAAAGGAAGTGATCAGCCTGGCAAGTGCTAAAGGATGAAGGTTGCCTAGATTTTTATCCGAGGAACAGCTTTCGACGTGAACGGTGAAAGGTCCTGGATGATCGGCCGAGAACAATAGAGTATCTTTACCATTATTATAATTATTTGTACTATTGCTGTTGTTATTAGTGTTACTGTTATCGTTATTGTTACTATTATTATAACTGCATCATTATTGTCATTACTAATATTATTATTATTATTATTATTATTATTATTATTGGTGGTGGTGGGGGTGGTAATGATGTTATTGTTATTTTTATTATTATTATTATTATTATTATTATTTTTACTTTTATCGATAATAAAATTCTCGATAGCTGTATTAGCATTGTTGTTAAAATTATTTGAGGTAGCGTGATTAGGTAAATCGGGTTGAGATAGCCACAGATCCTTGCTCGGCAAAATCGCGGACGGCGAGAGAGGGCCAGAAGGTTTGCGCTTGCCGACAGCGTCAACCTCCATCAAGTTTAGTGATACATTCGGTTTCGCTTTTAAATCTTTGGAGGAAGCCGCCGGGCGGCCCCCACTAGACGAGCTCATCGATGAACTGGCTTAGAAAAGAGAGAGGAAAATAAAAAGAAAAAAAAACAGCGAAATAAATTTAGAGCAGCGAACGGCAAACTGAAATATTAAAATGTAAACTAAGTAAAAGTTAAATGCGACAGCGAAGAAACCGAAATTATTTATCTAAATAGAAAACAATGAAGCGATCTCACCGGTCTGCCGAAACAACTGATTACCGAGCTGATAACAGGAACGCGAACGCACACAAGATAACGATTCACTCAGTAGAATACAATCCTACTATATAATTAATAACTAACGATTTTATTTTAAAACCACAAAAAAACAACAAAATATCAATAAAATTAATATTGATGATCTTATTTATTTATTTATTTTATTATTTACGAGGTACATATTGCCAGGGAGGGGGCTATCACCTCGGGTGAGGTTATTTACATTATTTTAAGGTTTGTAATATTTATAAATTTAATAAGTCTGTATAGGTTATTTATGTTTAAATTCGCGGAGTGATCGTCTGTAAGTGTGGATTGTTGGCGTTCGGCACTGTAGATGGGGCATTCAGTGATGATGTGTTTGACTGTGATCTGGCGATTGCATTGAGTACAGGCTGGAGGCTCCTGGTGGTCCAGCAGGTATGCATGGGTGGTTAGAGTATGGCCTAGATAGATTCTGTTCAAGGTTGATTCGATATCCCGGTTTGATGCAGCTTTGCCTATAACGTAAGTCCAGTCAGTAATCGTCCGTTTAATTGCCAGTAGTTTGTTCGAATAGCTGCTGTTCCACTCAACCTCCCAATCAGACTTTATTTTGTATTTTGCGTATTTCTTCAGTTCGCTTGAGTGTAACACTGGTACGGCGGCGTTGGTCGATAGCGTGGAAAGGTGATCAAAGATCATGATGTAAATGGTGCCTTCATGGTGGTTTGGACTCCACGGTGGATTGGCGGAAGGCATGCGTTTAAGTAGATAATTCGGGATGTCCAGCGTAAATTTGTCATGACATTTGAAGTAGCCTTGGGCAGCGACTGTATAATGGGTTTGATGGACTGTAAATGCTGTGGTTTGGATGGTTCGGGTAACTTAACATTGATGTTGATGATCTCTTGTTGTATTATATATTTAAAACATTAGTACAGTTCATGAGAATTTCTTTATGAGTTAATTTTTGAGCCGTAGTTGGTACAGAAAAATTTTAGAAGATGCTTTTTTCTTCTCTGGTTTCATTGTAATCATATAAAAAGGAAACTGTTTTTCTACCTTTTTGTTTGCAGGTTCATTATTTTTTACTATTCTTTTGTTGGTTTTTGAAAAAAAAATAGATATCCACTTATTGTTCTCATGTTCCCCTCCTTTCAAAAATTCTTCAGCAAGTTTGCTATTATCATTTTCTACCATATTTGTAAATATTTTCAATTTTTCTACAAAAGTTTGATTCCTTGTTGTTCTTTGAATAGGCAATTATTTTCCATCTTCATCATTGAAAATGTGACACAAAATTTCATCCGATACCACTTGTGCTTTAGTTTTTCCACCTTCTATAAGCTTTTCTGTTTCAGTCGCTATGGGCTTTTCTGTTTCAATCTTCATAGTCTTTTCTACTCCAACTTCAGCATGAATATGCTTACATAAATTATTTTTTGTCAGATAGTCTAGGCATGTGCAAGAAAACATCTGAACACACACTTAGCATGCTAAGCATTTTCTCTTGCAATCACAGAACTCGGCTTCTTTGAGTATGGAGTAAAATGTATTTTTTGTACTAACTGTCACAACATGCTACTTATTATCTGAAATTTGTGAAATTTCACTCACATCTTTGCTCAAGCGATGTCTTTTATTAACGTTATTGATGGTGGGTAACATAACCTTCTTCAAGCTTAATCATCCTGTCATAATCTTTATTTTATTTATTTTACGTGTCGTATACAGCAACTTAGGCTAGAGACACGGCAAGAAATTACAAAATTATGGAAGTTGAAAGAAAGGAAAAAAGGAAAATAAACAGAAATTAACAAGGATTAGCAAAATTACAACAACTTTAATAAATTAGAAGAATTTAGAAACTGAAATAGTTGGTTAAGCACGGTTTCTTCGTCACACAGCAAATCCTTTAAATTCGATGGTATTCTATGTTGTTTCCGACACTGATCGTAGACTGGACATTTAATCATCTGTCATAATCTTTATTTCGGATGATTCTGAATAAAGATTTTATTAGAATGTCTAGGTAATGATTTTTTCTAGAAGCAAGATAGACATTTTTTTTTATTTATTTATTTTTTTATTTATTTAGATTTCTACTGCCTACATAGGCTATAATCTACTTAGTCTAGTTACAGTACGATACATAGTTTTATAAAACTAAGTGTAGCATTGTACGTTTAAGAAATTTGATTATGTTATTGAGGTTCTTGACGTCCAAAAAAGCGTTGAGGTCCGTGGCAGTTGGTTGGGTGAACTTGGAGCAGCATAGTACCAGATGTTGTATGGTAATTCTTTCACCAGGGCATGTTTCACAAATCGGTGGCTCTTTCCTCTCGAGAATGAACTTATGCGTCAGCTGTGGATGACCCAGGTATAGCCTGATAATAGCTGATGTGAGCGGTTTATTCTTTTTTGTTGCCTTGAATATTTTGTCTGTCCAGTCGCTATCGTTCAGTTTTATCGTGGTCAGGGTGCTTGGTGCTGTGACGCGTAAGTTTTCCAGCCACTAGTCGAGAATTTTGTTTTTTCTGTCGGCTGGTGTATCATCTTCTGTAATATGTGCAGCACTTTTAATTTCGCGTATGTAGGTGGAGAGGAAGGTTTCATTGTTTGTGAGTACAATATAATTTGGATGATCGGGATTTGCTTCAACTTTGAGGCTATATCGGATAGCAGTTAATTTCCTCCGAGTGCTTAAAGGCGGTTCACCGCATGAGAGCTGCATGTTAGTTATTCGGCTTGTCGGAAAAGCATGCAGACTTATTCAGATCCCAGCATTATGTACTGGGTTAAGTATTTGGAGGCAAGTCTTTGACGCCGACAGATATGCCAGGCTGCCGTATTCAAGCTTGGATCGGACAAGAGCCCTGTACAGCTGCAGCATCCTCTTGGGGCCAGGGCCGAAGGCCCTATTTCGGAGCATTTTCAGTATGTTCATTCTTTGGTGCGTTTCATGTCGAAGTTGCCTCAGATGTGCCGTCCACTTGAGACGATGATCGAAAGTAACTCCAAGGAAGGTGTGTTGGTCGGTTTTGGGTAGAAAGTTTCTATTTAGCCGGAGCTGTAAGGCTTGATATTTTTTCTTCCTGGTGAAGATCATATATTTGGTTTTTGTTGGTGAGGAACTCCAATCCTACCGTGTTATCCATGACTCGAGATTGTGAAGCGTTTGCTGGAGAAGAGATTGACTGCATGCGTGGTCGTTGATGGTTAACGAGATGTTTAGGTAGTCTACAAATAGTCTACATTTGATTGGTCGTGGTATTACTTCTTCTATCGTGTTAATAGCCATTAGAAAACGTAGGATGCTCAGGACTCCTCCCTGAGGCACTCCGTTTTCGATGGTGGCTGTATCAGAGATTGTGGTGCCTATACGGACCTTAATAGTTCGATTCGATAAGTAGTTTGCTATGAAGGTGAGCGATCTTCCGTTTATACCTGCGGAATGGAATTGTTGTAGCACATAATGACGCCAGGTGCGGTCGTACGCCTTTGTGATATCGAAGAATATGGAATACAGGTTCTTTTTATTGGTAAATTCGTCGTGTGTGTCATTTGCTAAACCGACGATTTGGTCTTGAGTAGATCGGTTTCTGCGAAAACCACATTGTGCTGATGAAATTCTTTTATCAATAGCTGTCATTAATCTGTTGGCGATCATTTTTTCGAGAATTTTACAAAGTATACAAGTTAGAGCTATAGGTCTATACGAATCCGTCTGGAATTTGTTTTTTCCTGCTTTCAGGATTGGGATTAAAATGGCGGTGGACCATATATGTGGAAAGGTACCAGCGGTTCACAATCGGTTATAAATTGCAAGTAACTTTTTTTCTGATGCAGCACTCAACTGTGTGATGAATAGTAGCGGTAGGTTGTCCGGACCCGGTGATTTATTTTTTCGGAAGGCTTTTAAGACCTTTTGTAGCTCTGGAAGTGTGGTTATACCACTCTTCATTGCTATCATGTATGATGAGACAGGCTGCGTTGATTCAGTTTGGGACTTGAAGGTTTGGAATTCGTCAGAAAATTGCGATGTCACAGAAGTTGAGGCAAAATGTAAAGCAAAGATGTTGGTTATTTCGTCTTGTTGTTGGTGTAATTTTCCATCATATTTGAGCCACCATTTAGTGCTTTAACTTTTTTCCACATTTCGGATGGGTTTTCTGAGTGTTCGATGCTATTTGTAAATTTTACCCAGCTCTCTTTCTTTTTTTGGTGAATTTTACGTCGAGCTTCAGCTTTGCGTTCTCGAAATTCGATGAGATCTGCCTGAAGCCTAGTGTCGTGGAATTTCTTGAGCGCCGAGTTTCTTTTCCTGACTGCCTCCTTTATTTCCGGGCACTACCATGGAACCATTTTGCGTCTATATTTTCCAGTCGATTGGGGAACAGAATTGGTCGCTGCTGACTGAATATTGATGTTAAGCTGTTCGATTATATCGTCAGCGTTAAGGTCTAGATTCAAGTTAGTAAGATCGCACTGCCGTTTATATGTTGTCCAATCAGCTTTGTCGCACTGCCATTTTCTATTAAAGCGTGGCACTTCCTGGTTTTTATTTTTATTGCTGGGATTGATGATAATCAACGGATAATGATTGCTGTTGCATAAGTGTGGGAATGGCTTCCATTCGAGGGTAGCTGCCAGTGCAGAAGAGGCAAGTGTGAGGTCAATTGCAGAGGACGTTCCATTACTTATGTTGAATCTCGTTGACGACCCGCCATTTAGTAGGATCAGGTCATCCTCTTGAAAAATTGCTTTCTTTATTAGTTTGCCGCGGTTGTTGTAGTTTCGGCTCCCCCAGATTGAATGGCGAGCATTAAAGTCTCCTAGTGCGATGAATGGTTGTGGAAGCTGATGAAACAACCTTTGGAGTTCCTCATAGTCCGGTTCATAATCTGGTGGGATATAGATGTTGCATACTGTAACTGTTGATTTGAAGAACTTTGGATGAAATATGCGTACTGTGGTATGTTGAATAGTACTAACTGTGTTCATGCGGGTTTGCTGTAGGTAGGCGTCATTTTGGATTATCGTAGCCACTCCGCCAGAGGCAATAAGGCCTGACGTGTAATCGCTTCTGTACATCTTGTAGTTTTATAATGCAGCGTGTTTTTGCTTCGGTAAAAGGCGAATTTCTTGCAGGCAGATTATAGACGGAGATAGCTTGTTTGTAAGTAGTTTTAATTCCTCAAGATCACTGTAGAAACCATTAATGTTCCATTGAAGGATCGTCATCTTGCAGGACTATTTTGTTCATTAATTTGGTGATGTGTATTTCCGTGCTTCTGTCTTGGATATTTTCGTAAATGTGTCTGAGCTGAATTTTTGTAGCGTGTCGGTGTTTGTTAACGCTATCTTCGTTATCTGGGCGATGGCTTCTTTTGTGCTAGAACTTTTGCTAGCGCTTAGAAGCTGCGCGATTTTGTGTTGAGTGAAGGCATCGGGTAATATTTTGTGTTGCTGCTTTATTGTTTCACTGAAGGGAGTTAGCAACTTGTTTATAGTAGCAGCGGTATCAGTTTCGTTACGAGTACTTTTGAATTTTTTGATTGCTATTTATCTTTCGGATCAGTACCGGTATTCGTATCGATGGCGGGTGGTGAAACAGATAGGTCCCGTTTTGTCGGCTGCGAGTTAGGTACATTTGCGGGTGTATTAGTGTGCTCGTTGGTAATATCTTGTATCGGTAGAGTGTTAGGACGGTGTGATGTGGTATTTTGTACACCACGTACATCGTCTAACCTATCATCGTTAGCGGGTTTTGGCAAGATTGGGTATTTTTTTCTCTTTTCTGCTGTGCATTTGGCGACGAATGTTCACGAGATTTACAGTGTGCAGAATACGGTATCATCAGTGAGGAAAATACGAAAAGACTCACCTTCGTATTCTACAGTAATTGACTCTGGTATTTTGAAGTTGGTTTCGGGTTCGACTGCACAATAAACTTGACGTTTGAAACTGCAGATATGGCTGTACTCTTCATTTGATACGTTATATTTGATCGGCGATATAGGTTAGGTTAATTTGAAATTTAAACTGAAGAGCATCTCTTCAAGTGCCGAATGGGGAATATGTGGTGACACATTGGACATAACTACCCGCTTTGCCGGTGCAATTAGTTTTCGTAGTTTGACTTTTTGATTGTTGATCATAATATCTGCGTGGCTTTCGACAAGGTTGTTTGCTATTTTGGATGACGTGAGGTAGATGCATCATGCGAGATTCTTGAAGCGGAGTGGATATTTTTCAGTTGAGTAACGTTTCCTATGGCATATAGGTATTCTTCGATTTTGGTGTTTTCCAAGGAAGGTAGTATGATAGCTTGTTCATGTGTAGGGAAGTTTGTAGGCTTTGAAATATCGGCGTAGAATGGTTTATCAGCATGTGTTAAATTTGAGAGCGACATGGCTAAAAGCCTTGTCTGACACATTTTGGCGACAATTTGTATACCGGTATTTTATTAAAAAATGAACGCGCATGAATAAACTGATAAGAGGTAATAAAAAATTATATCACTCCTAAGATAGGATTGATTAAACACGATAAGCAATTATAAAAATGAACGCACAGAACATACTTCTATTTTCAATCAAAGTTAGAACCATCTCCAACATACGACATGTTTCAGTACACGATGAAAAGTTTCTAAACACATATTAGTGTTGATGAAAGTTTTGGTGCCATAACAGGAAGCCCAAATTTCTGTTCTGAATGCATAAGTTGAATTGAAATATTCAAAAAAAATCAATATAGTTTTCTTCTTTCAATTTTTCTAAAAAAAAGTTCCAACGAAGAAGTAAATTCTTTTTTTATCAGTTTCTTCAAGTAAGGTACGTAGAGTTGCATAAACCTCACATTTCAATTGCTTACCTGTAATTAAAGATAGATTTTTTTTCCAATTTCTATCCACATGCCACTTATATAGCAAACAGTAGTTCACATCACACATGACTATTTTCCAAGATTATAATAACAACTGGCATCATCAGACATGAATAAGTTGAATTTTAGAATTCAGTCTCATTTTTAATAGTCTCAAAGAACCCTTTCATATAGCTGCTGTTGATACGATCGCTAATCCAAAAACAAGCAGGAACTTCTCCTTATTTATCAAGAGTAACGATTGTTGTTAATTAAAATGAGTTGTGGTTTGTGCCACCTGGAGTCGATGCAGATAGTACCTACACCAAATTTTTTCAAAATTTCTTTCTGCACTTCTGTCATGATTATCATCATACATCCATTATTATCTAAAACATTGTGAGCTTCACCTTGTAACATAAAATCGGGTTATGTTTTAGACTTTCACATTCTTTTACTGAAACATTTACACTAACTTCATCAAATTTATGGTATTTGCCACCTTGCGAAATATTGTACTTTTGTGTAATATTGAAAGTTTTTTTTTTTTATTTAAAAAATTCTTCTTTTCAAGATTAGTGGATGAAATAACTTCATTTCTGATTTCATCAAGAATATGGTGCAACCTAAAGCCTTTCTCAATTTTTACTGCAACAAATGAACACAGAATTATAAATTATTAAATTATGTCCTATATATTTTCTAATTTTTGCAGCACTGATTTATATTTATCATGCGAAAGAAAATGATAAATGCAATATCATCTTATCTTACCAGCTGTTAGATGCTCTTGATTTTCAGGTAATATTAATAAATGAAATTGGGAAAGTAGTTAACCCTTAGAAGAGTCCATTACTCAAACACACATCAACCATTCGAGCTGAGCAGCATAACCCTATGGTAATATTTGTGTATTAACCCATTAGTGCTCAGAACTAAAAAAAATTTATTTTTCTGATTTTTTTTAAAAAGTTTATTTTTTATTCTATGAAATAAAAGAAAAATGAAATTTCATAAATAATTATTATTATTTTGAGGGTTAAATCACATGGAAACTAAATTTATGAAAATTTAATAACTAAATATGGTTTTATTTATAAACAAATTTATCCTACACAAAAACAAAAGATATAACTTAAAATAATTTTTATACTAAATATAAACTATAATTTAGTTATGAAAAGTTTGAAAACAAATAGGGTGTAAAGGTACATTACATTGGCGCATAAATATGTAGTACGATTTTGACATAATTTGCATCTCCTATATTTACTTTCCCCTTTGACAATAATGTGATCCTTTGTATCTTTTCTGATTGTCTCTAAAAATGCAGATGATGATAACAATATGGAAGGTCCAGATTTTAGTTTAGGCGTTCCATGTTCATTTAGGAGCTACAGGACAACTTGTCTCCTCGGAATAATAACCATCCTTACACAAAATATTGATCAACTATCCATGAAAATAATGGCCACCGCCATTTTTTAATTCGAATCATAGATCTTTATTGTGCTGTGAATTGAGTATTGAGGTCCACACCACCCATGTTTGAATTATACTGAGTTATTGCTTCAGGCATTTGAACAGTAATTTTCTTTTTCTCAGCTCTACTGTATCTTTGTACATTTTTCATTGGCTCCTTAGAATCACAATTGGATAAAAATGTAACAACCACATTATCATTCCACCGTATCGCCGTCAATTTCCCATTGCTTACTGCATCATTTGAACCCCTATCATACTTTTTGAATTCATTTTTAGGTGTCAAATTTAAAACTTTACTTACGATATTTACCCGTAGGGTTCCAGTTCCTCCAAGGTTACGATTAGATAGTTCTTCTAAGAGTTGAACAGAGGTGAACAAGTTATCGAAATACAATTTTGTGCCATTAGGTATATTGCAGTACTTAACTAGCTTATGATCACATCACCGCCTTGATCTAGGCCTGTGTTTGGTAATCTTGTACTGGAGCTACAGTAAGGTTCAGTGT
This sequence comes from Icerya purchasi, assembly GCA_039619475.1. Lineage (NCBI taxonomy): Eukaryota > Metazoa > Arthropoda > Insecta > Hemiptera > Monophlebidae > Icerya > Icerya purchasi. Next base: position 94,275,354 of record CM077115.1, read on the forward strand.
GTATTATAAAACTGGGTGTAAATTGAATAACGCAAAGGACACATTGTTTTCTTTGGAAAACCGATTTTCCAGAGAATTGATGATGGAGTCTAAATACGGAATTACTAAAGAACATCTCCAATAATCTGAAGGACTTCCAGCTGGTTGGTTGCTTCCGTAACGTTGTCTTCTGACTATGCACGGCACTAAGGTCATGTCCTCCTGCAAACCGAGTTTCTCTGCAATGACAGTCGCATCCTTTAAAATTTCATCTGTAACTTTTTCAGAATTATCAAGGTAGCTTTTTATCAATTCTAAAATGCGCTGAATGTGCTCCGAGGCCTTGACTGCATCCAAAGCTATAAACTGGAGCGCGTTTACTACGGGCTCCAGCAACGCTGAGGATTTCACTATCAGCGTAAGGCACATAATAAAGGAAACTCTGGAAACAGTGGCATGGAGCTGAAAGGCATTCTTTCGTGTCGTACTATATCAGAAAAATGTTCTTTGAAAATTCGGATCGATTTGTGCTTCTCGCTTCACCTCGTTCACAAATCTTGGAAATATTGGGTATTAGTTTCCTCCTCAGAACAGATTCGTGAAAAAATGTAATTATATCTTTGGTGGTTCCCATGGTATTCCGAATCTCAGGTAAAGCATTGAAATCATTGATTACTAAATTGAAGTTATGTGATGAACAACGAAAAAACAAAACTTTGGTATACTTTTTGCGTAAGATTGCCTGCACACCACCTTCTTTTCCAGATATCGTTGAACACTCATCAAAACCTAATCCAATGTATTTGTCTGGATTGAGTTCTGTTTTTTGTCAAGATCTCATCGATGATCTGTGCAATAGTTTTCGCATCCAAAGCTTTTACCTCAATAAATCCAGCAAACGCTTCTTGAACTTCATTTTTTTCTTCATGGAAATATCTCAGTCCAATAAATAACTGTTCTGTTCCAGAAATGTCGGCTGTTTCATCTGCTAATACACTGTATGCTTCTGTTTTTTTTACTTGTTTCGTAATATCTTCTTCAAGCACATCTCCACGAATGCTGATAATTTCATTTTGGATATCCACCGATGGATAGCTTGCATTTTTGTTTCCACGCTTAATGTGTTTCTTTAAAACTTCATCTCTTACGTCAACTCGCATTTTGTATAAGTCTTCAAGTATTCCTTTACCGTAATATTTACCGCACAGTGCTACGTCGTGGGACCCACAAAATATAATGCAAGAAATAATCAACGTTATAATTTTCCTGTTTTCCTCAATAACGCTTTGGGAGTACTTATTTCGTTGCACATCCACAGGCAACGTTTCAAGAAATGATCTGGCAGATTCTAGTGCCATCTTATGGAAGTGGGTTTCTATGTGCTTTTTGCACTGCTCATGAACATCTTTTAACTTACAAAATGGATTTACGACAAAAGACACCCAGTACCCCATGAAGAGAATTCGGATTTGGCGGAAACAATTTGCAATATTTGCAAAAGGCGCTTTTTTTGGCGTCGTGAATATATCAACCACGGCGAATACATTTACAACCACGAATAATTAACTTTTCTCTTGTCTTCGGGAGAGTCGTACGTCTTAGGAGGTGTCCGACAGTTTTCAAGTAATTCTTTCTTCTTTTCAGATGATAACCATGACGCTCGACCAACAAATCGGCTAATATCATTTTCATTGCAGTCGTCAATCGTGGAATTACAATTAGAACCTGGGTCTAAATCTTTGGATGAGGTTGGTCTCAACAGATCGTCCACATAATCATCAGAAGGAGGTGTACCAGCATCAGAATCAAGGTCTTGAATAACTTTTTGGGACAGAGCATTTTCTGATACCGAGAGCGAGCTAGAACCATGCGTCACAGTCTCCATTTTATTTTCCTTTTGTACATCCTTTTCATTGTTGTCACCGCCTCGTTTTTCAGTAATTTTTCGTTTTTTTAAACCAAACAAATATTTTACGACAATTAATTACCAGCGAAGTTAGCTGTATGTCCTGTCATACCGCATAAGACACATTTTGGTTGGTCTTTTTTAAGTTTCTTGCACTCTTTGATGAGATGGTTACCGGTACATTTTACACATGGATGAGGATGAGTACAGTAATTTTTGGTATTCTCTATTCATTGACAGTGATGACACTGTTTGATTTTATTGTTTTTATGAGGCGGTTCGATAGAGACTTTACAATGTGCAAGATTCGTTATTTCGTATACGTTTTTATTGTTCGCTTTTGAGGAAATTTCGATTTTGAACAGTGGAATATTCTTGATTTTCCGTCTTCCTTCTGTATCCCTATATATTTTTACTATAAGGATTATCCGAATAATTTCATGACCAGTTTTTCTTAAGTCATTTTTTAGGTCCTCATGGTCGATTGATGGCGGTAATCCACGGATCACAAATGCAAAAGGACGTTCAGATTTCGCTTGAAACGTGTGATGTGTAATTCCACGTAGTAACTCATTTGACGTACTTGCTGAATTACTATTCAGATCTTTTAAAATGGCTATAACAGGGCGGTAATCATCGCTATCACGAACCGATATTTTAATATTTCCACTAGGAAGTCCCTTAAAGGTAAGTTCTTTTTTTTGTTTGTGTGATTACTTTATTTTTAAGTAAGTTGAAGTTTTTAACTTTACTCACAAATATAGGTGGCGGATGTGGGGTAAATTTATTTACTAGCTGATACTCATTTGTTATGTCAGGCATAGTTGAAATATCTACTGTTTTAGAGGGAGTACCGTCACGTGTCGGAGTTTGCAGTTCCACACAATGCGACTGATCAATGTAATTTAACCTTTCGATAAGCTCATTTACCTGCTATTGCAGTTGAACTATTTGGTGTTATCCTTGCTGGCAAAAGAGTTTGAGGTGTAAGTTCATTAACAAACATTACCAAATTTTTCTCAAAAATATCATACTCACAATAGTAGGTTCGTCTGGAAGTAATCGTGACAGAGGATCAGCAATATTCTTCTTCTCTGCTCTATAAACAACTCAAGATTTATGCTCTTGAATACATAACAGCCACCGCTCAATTCTTGCACATGGTTTTAAATGGGTTCCAAAAATAATCTCGAGCGGTTTATGATCTGTAATCAAATCAAACTGACAACCCACCGGTAATATTTCAGACTTTCCACTGCAAACACAAGTGCTAATGATTTATTTTCTATTTGGCTATAGCAGCATTGAACTGCCGAAAGGCTGTGATTGATGTTGCAAATTTTATGGATGGATGAACTCTTTTCTCATAGAAGTACTGTGCCAAGACCAACTGGTGAAGCATCTTCCATGACTAAAAAAACACTTGACACAGAAAAAAGATTTTACTTATTAATTATATTTTATTAATAATCTCTTGTACAGTAGTTCTAAATATTATCGTGTGCTCACTCTTTATATCTCAAGAGTAAGAAGCCTTTGAGCTATTATCAAGCTATCTCACGGCGGCCCAGTCCGCCGTGTCCACTGAATGTCACAAAGTAAATATACTTGTTGACAAAAATAATTCTAATACTAATAAAAATTATAACACTTGATGATTTGTTTTTATGACTAGTATTATTAAAATCTTATTATCGAACATCGAAACAAAAAAACTATTCACAATAAATCGACAACGAACAGCGATTACAAAAAAAGGTACATATATAATTCTTCGGAAAATGATTTAATTAACAATTATCGCGGGTTCGCTGACACTCAACGCTTCGATAAACCGTACTCTATCAGAGTAAAAACGGATACTACTTAATTGACGAATGACCGCAAGACTCGCGAAAACCCAGGTAGTAGATCAGCTATCGGTACTGCCCGACCAGTCGCAACGACACATCATGCTTATCACACGCGTAATTTTTGGCAAAATTACATCGCTTTAGTCGGGCAGTGTATCCGCGTCTAGCCTTAGTTAATTTTACGTTATTATAATTGTGTTGGTACGGCATCGGAATTATATTCCAACTTCCCAACCGTTCGAACCATTTAATCAGCTACTTTACTTTACTCGGTTCGAACATTACGAGAGAAATATATATTAAATACTATGCTGTGTTGATCGATAATAAATAAAATAAGGAATATAAAATTTAATCTATGTTTTTCATTTCCCACAGCATAGTAAAGCCAGAATTCCAAACACAAAATCAATATTTTATTCACGTTAATCACTGTAGGCTCATGACAATATGTAAGAATTATGATTACTTCTGTTTGTTTTTATTTTGAGATTAATTTACACTAATACATAGTTAGTTGTACTGTCAGAATGCCTGGTACCAACACAGCTTACGACCGTAAAGCGACAATATAGTAACGTGAAAATCCATTAATTATGAATCTTAACTTCAAATGAATATTTTTCCGAACTTAAGAACTTTGACACATTATGCCCACTTAGTAATAACTGTAAATACTCTAAGAAATCCCCGTTTCAATTACTTGCTACAATTACAGAACCCACCCTGTATATTTATCACTGCTTACAAGAGAATTCTCCTATTTTTTTGGCCAATTCGACAACGAATTTTTCCGGGTTTATAAGAATGTTATAGTGGACATTCTTAAAGCCAATCCATTCAGTCTCTCCTGAGATATAGTGTTCCGCAATTAGGACTTTAACCGTCCCGAACTAGAAAACGTCCTCTCTGAAGTTGCCGTAGAAACGGGAACAGTTACCAAGATTTTTAAAAGATGGTGGATGTTACGATATAATCTCACGTTGCAGTGGTCCAGTGCTTCAAAAGCACTCTTAGTACTGTTGTCAGAGCGGCACACTTCTTTTCAGATTTCAAACTCTGCTTTTACAACTGCTGCATTCGCTTCTGGTAGAACTGCCCTATACGTTGCAATGCATTCGTCAATTTCTGTGTTTGTACAAGTTACACAGTTTTGGGGTAAAATGCTGCATAATACAGTAATGTTTTTTTGATGATTGGAAAAACGATCAGTTAGATGGCTTATGACATGATCCACAAATGGTATAAAACAGTTAACTCTATAGTGGCCTTGAACATCAGAGGCTGGAGCATTCATGCAGTTCACTTGCCTTCTTGCAATGCGAGGCATTTGTACTATACCTCCATTTCCAAAATAAACAAGGCTTTTAGAAAATTTGTTGATCATAACGTACACAATATTTGACATGCTTTCTGCGCTGTATCATTGTTGTAGCTTTCATGTAACTTAAATTCTGCCGCAACAGCAGCGTAAATTTCTTTAAATCGAATTACTGCATCGTGTTTATGTACCCACCGAGTTTCATACATTGCCGGAAGTTTTTTTTAGTGGTCACTTGGAAGAAGTTTTCGTATTTGTCTTTTTAGAACGTTTGTACGTTGAGCTGACGTGTGAAAGAAAGTACCGATAGATTGCGCTACACCAACACAATTCCGGATGTTGGCTTGAGAACAGGAATCTACTATCGCCAGATTCAGTCAATGTGCACTGCAGTGCACGTAGAGAGCTAATGGGCATTCTTCACATACATACACTTGAGCACCATGAAATAGTCCGCTCATTGCTGCGGCCCCGTCGTATCCCTGACTAACTACCTAGCGGTAGTATTCCGTTTTTCTTTAAAACACCAACAATACGATTAGACAAACCTCTCCCTGTCATGTCAGTAATCGGAATAAACAACTCTGAAAACGCTTCTGTGATTACATACTCGTTTGACTCATCAACATTCAGGTAGCGAAATCAAAAGGACACTTGCTCCATGTGGGCAATGGCTGTGGTTTCATCAGCCACAACAGCGCAATAACGGGCTTCCAATACATATTTTATAATTTTTTGTTTTATGAATTTATTAACTGATTTTAAATGTTTGGGCTTGAATATGAAGCATTTTGTAGAGCATTACTTAAATGGTTCATTAAAGATTCATTATCCGACTGAACAGCATATCGCAAAAAAGTACGAATATTTCCTTCGTTCTTGACATCTTTATCTTCAGTATTACTGTGGTTGATCTCCACACGACCGGAGTCTTGTTTCCCTCGTAATGCAATACCTTGCTTTCCACAAAAAATTACGGCATTTACTATTGACTTCAGTTTCATCCTGCTTTCATGCTTCTGCTTCTTACTTTCAGATGATAACATTTCGATTGCACTAGAAAACTTTCCAGACATTACTTTTAAGAAATTGTCAGCTATATTGCTTGTGGTAGCCAGTTTGCGAACGATTTCTGAAAGTTCCGGTTGCTTTCTTCCAGTTACTAAAAGATTGAATAACAAGTTTACCCAACTGTTGATGTCGTCCTTTGCCTTCGCCTTCAGCACTATAACCCGTCACCAGACATATTTGGCAGAATGCTCTCTGTTTAGCTTCTGAATAGGTCACCCGGGGAAACATTTGTAGCCATTTGTGCTGAAAACTCAAATTACGAATGGAAGAAGTAGAGAACTGGTAGTTTTTGAGCGCAGTCCAGGGCTCTTTTAATAATTTTTCTTTAATAGAATTGTTCATGACCGTAGACCTTAACCCTCAGTCGCAATAGTTTCCAATATCTGGTTCAACTGAAATACTCGCATCGGTTACTGGAGGTACAGTAGTTGTCAGAACATTTGTTGTTACAGCAGTCATAACTGGAGCAGTTGTCACCGGAAAAATAGCTAGAGTAGGAGACGTCACTGAATCAGTCGTCTTCGGAGCACCCGTCATAGCACCATTTTCAACAGAAATAGTTTTCTCCGAAACAGACATCGTTGGAGTAGCCGGCATCGTCGGGTTCCTCGCATTTGTGTCCGTTTGTGCTTCTTTAGATGGTGTGCACTATTTCTTTCAAAACACCATAGACTTTTCATCAGTAACTTTTTTTTTATTTCACCTCATATTTTATTCTACAACAAACAGCAAATAGCATAATAATTATTTATGAATAAAAAGTAAACTACAATAGAGGCACTGGTGAGTTAATCTAGAACTCGACGAACATTTAATTTTCCTCCAGTTCTGTTCACCTATTTCATTTGCCATAGTCATACATGCATTTAAAAAAAATAATTCTGAGTTACCAGCTCTAGCTCGCTTAATAGGGAACACTAGAATATTAAAAAGTTAAATACAATTTAGGGAACACATAACCTTAAATTCATGTAGCATCTTAAAATGCACAGCAAATAAAGCACACTTTTCAAAACATTGTTATTTGTATCTTCATGGGCTAAAAATATATAAATATGTATCCAAACTCTATCACTTACCGTGCCGAATTGCTTAAAAAAGTCTTTGAATTATTTTGCCAAATGGCACACACAAGACGTTTGCGTGAAACTAATGTGGTTAACATTGACAGCTCACTGACAGTTACTTAGTTTATACGGGCATTTTTAGCTGATTTTATCAGCTGATTTCAAGGTTCTTCTTCTTCGTCGTCGTTGCTCAGTTCCGAGCGTCGAGATCTATCATCTAATGTTATGTATGATTAGTCTCCAGGCTTCTCCCGCCGCTCGCATCAAATCCTCGATTGATTAGCCCGTCCATTTCTCTTCATCTGGTCCGCATATCGGTTTCGAGCACGTCCTCTTCTCCTTTTCCCGTCCACTTTTCCTTGTATTATCAATTTTTCTATAGAGTCTCTTCTGATCACATGTCCGAAGAACCGTGCCACCTGTTTGCGGATTGAAGGAAGTAAGCGTTCCTGTTCTCTAATATCAAATTCATTTAATACAGATGTGTTGGTTCTCTTCGCTGTCCATGGTATCCGTAGCGCACGTCGGTAGCATGTCATTTCGAAACCTTCAATTCGTTTCTGGCAAGTGACGTTGATGGTCCATGACTCGGATCCGTAGACGGCGTCTGGAAATACCAGCGTCCGGATCAAATGCAGTTTCGTATGTTTGCTTATTCCATGATCCTTCCACAACTTTTCTTAATTAGCTAGAATACTCTTAGACATCCCTGTTCTTCTTTTCATTTCATTTTCACATTGACCACTTTGCGATATTTGGACTCCAAGATAGATTACCTTGTCTGTTATTTCAATATCTGTTAGGTATTGTAGTGGTTGGGGAATTTTATTTTGCGTATCGATTACCACTAAACAACATTTGGATCGATTCAGTTTTAATCCTGTTTCTTTACTGCACTCCTTGAAATTTTAAGTTTAAAACATTTATATCTTTTGAACATGACATCCAATTAAAAAACGCTTACGACACACTTTAGATAATATTAAGGAAAGATAACTGTTGTAAATTTCAACCAAATCGGCTGAGTAGATCGTGAGATATCGCGTACACCGTTTTGAAAAGAGTAGCTTCAAGAAAAATGCAGAAAAAAAAATGTATGACGCCAGCGACTTAGTCCTAAGGTTCCCCCTCCAAGTTAGCTATATCGATACCAGCACTTGTTAAAGGATATGGCGCTGTTGTTGACAAGCCTCCCCTTTGTACGTTTCCACCGGCTCCGCGTCCGCGGCCACGGCTTCCACGCCAGTAACGCTTAGCACGTGAATCACTCATAATAATATATAAATATAATTATAAATAATTCTAAGCTAAATGTAAAGTGGTATACAAAATATTGGTATAGATAATTTTGTATAAATAATTCGCGTACTACGCTTAAACCATTTTCAGTAAACCGAAATATGATATGTTAAGATAAGATTAAGAATAGTACAATGTGAAGGGGAGGAAACCAAAAACATAATTGGATGGTTTCCACCGCTAACCACATTAAAGTTTTGTATGTTAAAAATAAATTAATTAATAAAAAAAAAAAAAAAAAAGTTCCCCCTCCAAAATGACATATTGTTTACAACATTAGAACAATTTGTTTTAGTGTTATAAGCGATGGCTGGATACTTTCCGGACAAACCTCGTATTACATTTCTATATTATACTATAGAATAGGGTACGTAAAGTTGAAACTAGTTCGTATGAGATTCTCAAAATATTCTTGCAGTTGGTTGTGTGATACAGCAGTGTACATATCGCCACGTGTATATTACAGGAATCATATTTTTTTATTTTTTAATAGAAAATATTAAAATGTTGAAAAGAGTAGCTTTAGATGCAAAAGGTGGCCGAGGAGCAGTTGGACGTCCTTGTCGGAGCAAGAAGAAACGACTGATAAATCGTTGTGTAATGGAAAACGAGGAAGCTAGCACCGATATATCAGCTAAAAAATTAAAGAGCAATGATGCCGTTGATTTTGATGTAAATACATACCAATTCTGACGCACTCACTTTTAATTACTATAACTTCACTAATATTGGGCAGTTACTAAATGAATCAGTGGATATTATAGTTGGTTGCTAAGTTAGTTTTCGAGCCCTTTTATACACGCCGTTCGTGTCGCGGAACGCCAAGCGACACGCAAACGCGGCGTTATGAAATCACTCATCTGCGTTTATTTTATTTTAGTATGGATCCGTGTATTTTGTATTATGTATACGTTAAGAAAAAACAAAAGACTCATCCGATTAATGTTGCCAAACCATTATAAGAGACATTTGTTACTTTATACAGGAAATTAAGGAAGATGAAATCGAATTTTTCAATTATTTTAGGATATCGATTAAATAATTTAATATGAACTTCTTTCAAAATTAAAAACAACAATTATGGGATATAAATCTTTAATAAAAGGGTTAGCCTTTTCACCTGAAGAAATGCTAACAGTAACTCTAAGGTTAGAGTACTTATTTCAATCATTACTAACAAAATTTGTTTTTTTTTTTTTTCATGTAGTTCATTTATAAAAACAATTTTCAGTTATGCATTTTATTCATATTAACATATATCGGAATTAGAATAATGTCGAAGTTACAAATATGAATACAGAAGTTATAAATGAAAAAAAAAATTATATAGTGTAATTTCTGATTTGAAAAAAAAAATTTACGAGATCACTTTTCACATATACCAAAGACAAGTTAGGTTTCTGCTTGCAATTATTTTGGTTAAAAAATTAAGCTTTAAAATATAAACAGTTATAAATTACTATAAAACACTTGAAATAAACAGGTATTAAAAAGATGTAATAATTATAATTATTTACAAATTATATAAAAATAAAGAAAAAATAAAGACTAAACACCTAAAAAACATAAATGTAAATATATTTTAATGTAACCCTTTTAAAATTAATTTAAAAAAATGAAAACAATATATAATACTTCAAAACACTTTTTCTATCCCTAAACCGTCAATAGAAAACAACTCTGAATCTGAATCAGTTTTACTTGGACCTATTTTAGAGACGAACAAACTATAAATGAAGGCTGCTGATTCGGTGTGTTAATAAAAGTGTGACGGTTCTGTCGATGATAAAATTGATCATTCGGATGTTGCAACCGCACAGTTTTTTGTTGTGTTTTTTTTGTAGCAGAATTGGATGCGTGAGCAACAATCCTTTTACGTTTTTAGTGATGCTTTAAAAGCAAATTCACCATATCAATTTTAAATTCTATCTTTTGTGCTGGTATAGAATTGGTAGAAGAAAACATTTTTGACAAAGTAGAGAAGAGTCAAGTAGACAACGAAAGGAAAAGAGAAATGCGAGAAATTCTCCTAAGACATGGAGTATTATTTGAGGAACGGCTGGGTTGCTATAATCAATATGAATATGAAATAAAATTGAAAACATCTGAAGCGATCGTGTGTAATCGGACTTATCTGATACCTGAAAGTAGGCGGTATGGGGTAGAAAAAGAAATTGAGGCGATGTTGAAAGCAGGGATTATTGAAACGTCCACTTCGCCATATCGGGACCCAATCGTGGCGGTTATGAAGAAAAATGAGGATATCAGAATATGTCTAGATGCTAAATATATCAATAAAAATATTTTAAAAGAACATGAGGCGCCGATACCAATCGATCAACTGCTCGCAAGGTTTAAATCGGCGAGATATATAACATCTATCGATTCGGTACAAAGTTTCTTACAAATTCCCCTGAAATTAGAGTCAAGAAAATCTACCGCATTTACATTCGAAAGGAGGTGTTACGAATATATACTAGAGTCCCGTTCGGGCTAATAAATTCGGGAACTTCATTTTTTAGAGTGACAAGGAAAATTCCAGGAGATGACTGTTCAGAATATACCTTGTCATATATAGATGACCTATTAGTATTTTCAAAGAATGAGAATCAATACATTAGACAACTGGACAACATTTTTAATAAATTAAAGGTAGCAAACATGACGGTTAATTTAATGAAAATAAAAATAGCGAACAGTGAGATAGATTTTGTGGGTTATAGACTATCTTCGGAGAGGATATCGATGATACCGGAAAAAATCGAAAAAAAATTAAAAACTTTCCGTCGCCAAAATATCGAAAGGAGGTGCCGATTTATGGAGTTGGCAAATTTTTATCGGACATTCATTAGCGACTATGCACACTTTTTAAAACACGTACGTAGACTAGTGGGAAAATGAGGGAATTTTGAATGGAATAAGAAAACGGAAGAATCATTTATGAATTTTAAAGAGAATTTTTCGGACAGTGTAAGTCTCCAACCGCCCAACTATACAAAACCATTTTACATGTCCTGTGACGCATCGGGTATAGCGATAGGAGCACAATTATACCGATACAAGAAGGAAACTCCCTATACGATCATGTTTATTAGCCGAATCTTAAATAAATACGAAAGAAAATACGGGATTACCGAGAAAGAATTATTAAGTATCGTATATGCTTATCAAAAATTTAAGATTATTATACAAGGGTATAAAACCGTCGTCGCGACGGATTATTAATGTTTAAAATTCCATTACAAATCGAAATGGACCAACGAGAGGCCGGTCCGTTAGTACATTATATTTGCAACGATTTTTGTTGGAGGTGAATTACAGTAAGGGAGAAAAGAATAAAGTTGAGAAATGATAAATTTGCCGGAAAGTTGGGGAGAAAGTCTAGTTTTTTGTTTTTTTTTCTTGTTTGGCGATTACCCATCAACGCGTTTAAATAGCAGCAATTAGGAGTCACAAGGAATGGAATGTGACAAAGAACGCTATACCAAGGATGGAGAAACAATGACAATCAATGTCGAAAAATGCCAAACATATGCATCCTAATTAAGGATGTGAAGCGGGAAGGTAAATTGATAGATAACATTCTGCTCTTAAAAGTTGGAAGATGGACGCTGTCAAAGACAATATAAATATCAACAAAGGTAGCTAGGGTATTATTTTTTTGGATAAACGATTTATAGATGTGGGACAAGAAGAAGGCAACACAATCAGTAGGACCTCGACCAAAGCGAAAACCATACATGTTGTTAGACAAGTCATTATTGTTTTCCAGCCACCAAACCAGCCGCCGGTTCAACATGAACTCGAAAAATTTTCTCAGGCAACTTGCTAGAGAAATGCAACGGAAGGACGAGGAATATCTATCCTTGTGGATGAGAACGATGATAAAGGATTTCCATGACAGAGGAGCAGAACCCACATACATTATCAAATAAACAATAAAAAAGGTGCCACAATCTCGACTTGATATTTGAAGGATCGTGTGTGATTAGACGAAAAATTTGTGATAATGCTTATGAACCGTAGAATGAGGAGAAAAATACCTGTACGGGTACTCATAATCATGATAATCTCCGGCCCGCGATATGGAAATTGAAGAAAGACGTAGACCAAGTGAGAGCAAGTTACGTAAATATGTAAATATATATATGTACATATGTAGGGAGATATTACAGTTATAGGTGACACATGTATGTTAATATGCAAATAATGATTCGTAGGTCAAGGTCTGACCGAAGGGTGAGAAATTAATTGTAAATATTGTACATATCTTTTTACTCATTTTATAAGAAAGATTCTAAAATTTAAAAAAATTCCCAAACGGAATGTAGCGATAAAAAAATTGAACAGGTATCATTTTCGATTGCTAACCAATTTATCTAATTCATTTTTTAAAATGCAGCTTTCATCTCGACTTGCACATAAATTCAGATATGTATTTCATTTTTCGGAAATATACCGTTAAAGTAAGCATTTATGTTCATAAACTTCAAAATTAATATAAGCATTTGAAAAACTTGTGTTCGCATACACATTTCGGTTTCTGTCGATAATACAGATGACCAATATTCTGAATTACCATGTAAAATCGTTAAAATCATTGCTCTAGGTGTATGTGAAGTTTTCCTCTAATTTGATAATTATCAATACGTATATATTTCGTATTGTGCTAGCTGTTGGTTCGGTAAAAGAAGAAAAAACATGTTTGTGTAAGTAACCCCATTTGTCGCTTCCTCGTCTATTATTCGTCTTTGCCAGAATTCTCGGGTATTTCTTTTAATACGTTTTTACGTTATTAGAAGTGTGTCGCGTTCACGTATTAATTGTTTTCTATTATTTCGTCCGATTACCGTAAATACTTTATTAGAAACATCGTCAGCATTGTATTAGCATCAATTCGGTGAGATTAAACCAGTTTACACGTAATTCCGGTGTTGGTGTACTCACACGCGCTTAACACGCACACGCCAGCGACGGTACGTCGTTTGTCGTTATCATGACCACGGCGGCGGTATCTACGTCCGTTACATATGCTACACAGCAGTCGACACGCGCCGAAACATACATACACTCACCAACATGTGACGCAGCAGCGGCAAATCATCATTCTCACACTGTGCAGCCGGCCACGCTGATAACGAGCTATGCTCCTGTTATCAGTAACGGCGTATATTCTTCTACCGCGCAACCTTATTATTATCTATCTCAGCCGTCTTCAGTAATGCCAGCTGATTACAATCAACCGTTTCCTATTTTAGGTAATATTACTACTCCGAGCCAACCGGAAGGCCAAAAAGCGATCTTATTTGCAATCCCATGTGGGAAACAACTCCAGAAACAGAAATCGATTTTGCTGCTTGAGTAACTTTAATGATGACTGTACAGAAAATAACGATATTACCGATCCGAAATCGAAAATACCTCCACCACCCCCATTTTTTGTACACGAAGTTATAAATTTCGCGTCTATGATTAAAAAAATTGCCACAGTACTGGGCAAGCAGGATTTTGTCGCTAAGACCCTAAAACCGAACACAGTAAAAGTCAACGTCCAAACTCCTGACGATTACCGGAAACTCGTATCAACATTCAAAAAAGAAGATGTCAACTATCATACGTATCAGTTAAAGCAGGAAAGATCATATAGAGTTGTAATTAGAAATCTCCACCACTCCTTTACGGACGAACAAATTATGGAAGCTCTTAAAGAGCATGGTTTTAGTGTTCGAAATATAATAAACGTTAGGCATAAAATTACAAAAGAACCTCTGCCATTGCACTTTGTAGACCTTGAGCCCTTAGATAATGTTAAAGAAATATTTAATCTAACTTACTTACTTTACTCCAAAATAAAGGTCGAAGCTCCCCATCCCAAGAAGACAATTCCCCAATGCATGCGCTGCCAGTCTTGGGGGCACACTAAATCTTTTTGCAACCGGCCGTATAGGTGCGTAAAGTGTGGAGGTCCTCATAATTCCACGGAATGCAAAAAAGTGCAGAGTACTGCCCCGAAGTGCGCCTTATGTGAAGGCGATCATCCCTCAAGTTACAAGGGTTGTGTGGTGTACCAGAAACTGCATGAACAAAAATACAAGCCCGGAAACAGTGCCATAAAATTATTAAGGAATAGATATAATCAAACCTTGGTCAATCCGAAAGTATCGTATGCTGAAATGACAGCAAGCAAAACAAGCGCAATTAACTCTCTTACCAATAACGATGAACTTACGTCAAGTACTAATGTCAATAAAAATGTGAGCAATTCCCATAATAATAATCAAAATAATAACTCTGATTTTAAAAGCATCATAACAGCTTTTCTAGACGATTTCAAGTCAATGTTTAACCAGCTTATGCAGCAAAATTCAGTCATGCTAAACCTGCTTACAGCATTAACAAATAAATTAATTAAATAATTATGGCATCGTTACGCATAGCTACGTGGAATGCCAATGGTGCAGTTCAAAATAAACTAGAAATCGAGATGTTCCTTAAGCTTGAGCAAATCGACATTTTATTGTTGTCGGAAACTCATTTTACAGAGAAAACACAATTTAGAATTAAAAATTATAATGTCTACGTAACTACAAGACCGGACCATAAGGCACATGGCGGTAGCGCTGTAGTGATTAAAAGTACAATAAAACACTACGAACTTCAAAATATATCTACTAAAGAAATTCAAGCAACAAATATAATGGCGTATACATTGAATGGTAAAATTGTAGTTTCTGCAGTGTTTTGCCCTCCAAACCACAGATTTAATGAACGTATGCTAAGCAAATACTTTAGTATTTTGGGTTGTAGGTTCATCTCTGGCGGTGACTGGAACGCCAAAAACATAAGATGGGGCTCACGATTTTTTAACACCAGGGGAAAACTTTTAAACAAAATAATGCTAAATAGAAATTTTGGTTGTGTGGCAACAGGCGTACCGACACATTGGCCTACTGACTTAAACAAACGTCCTGATGTTCTAGATTTTTTTGTTACTAATGAAATTTCAATGTTGAACGTAAAAGCTAATCCAAATTTTGATTTATGCTCAGACCACAGTGCTGCAATATTAACTGTAAGTACAGGATTAATAAACCAAGATAAATCTCCAAACTTACATAATAAATATACAAATTGGGTAGATTTTCGAGCATCTGTAAATTCTACACTAAAATTAAATTTATCATTAAAAACGGAATCAGATGTAGATGCAGCGGTTCAGTACTTTACAGAAGCTGTACAGAGTATTGCATGGAAATGTACTCCAAACATAAACAAAATAAAAGAAACACATAATATAAAAGAAAAAAGAATCATCCTTAGGAAATGGCAATCTTCTCAAAATCCCTATTATAAAACTCTGTTAAATAAAAAATCGAAAGAGCTAAAAATTTTACTTAGAAATACCAAAAATGAATCCTTCCAACGCTGCCTGCAGGAACTTTCACCCACGGAGGCGACAAATTACAGCCTCTGGAAAGTGATCAAAAGCCGAAATAAACCCACTCAACCCCTTCCCCCAATTCGCAAACCCGATGATACATGGGCTAGAACTGATGAAGAAAAAGTCGAGGAATTTGCCAAATATTTTTCTGATGTTTTTAAGCCAAATTTACAATTAAACGACGAAACCGATATACATGATTTTTTAAGTGTACCTTTACAGTTAAGCCCTCCTATTGCGCCAACGTCTCCCAGCGAAATCAAATACGCAATTACTAAACTTAATAATAAAAAAAGTCCGGGTTTTGATTTAATTACCAATAAATTGTTATCTGAGCTACCAAAAAAAGGTATATTATTGCTCACAAATATTTTTAACGCTGTTCTTCGTCTGCAGTATTTTCCATTATCCTGGAAATTGGCGCAAATAGTAGTTGTACCAAAGCCCGGTAAGGCACCGGATGAGGTTTCATCCTATAGACCTATTTCCTTGCTCCCGATCCTTTCAAAACTCCTTGCTAAAATAATTTTAATGCGGTTGAATCCTATTTTAAATGCGGAACATATTGTTCCTGAACATCAATTTGGATTCAGAAAAAGACATTCGACCATTGAACAGGTACACCGAATTGTGCATACTATTCAAGAAAGTCTTGAAACTAAGCAAATATGCACGGGTGTGTTCCTAGATGTCAAACAAGCCTTTAATAAGGTATGGCATCATGGTCTGCTTTATAAACTTAAAAAAGTAGTGCCGCATCCTTTGTACCTTCTTTTAAAATCCTACCTTGAAGATCGCACATGCCAGGTTAAAATTCTAAATCAATATTCTGAAATCTATCCTGTATCTGCTGGCGTGCCACAAGGAAGTGTCTTGGGCCCGGTGCTTTACTTAATCTACTCTGCCGATTTTCCAGTTGATAATAGCGTGATAACAGCTACGTTTGCAGACGATACAGCACTATTAGCTACCGGTAAAGACAATAGTGAAACTTCGAATAAATTGAAAAAAACTTTATCAGAAGTTGAAAACTGGCTGAGTCGTTGGCGTATTAGAGTAAACGAAAGTAAATGTACGCAAGTAGATTTCACGTTGCGAAATTTTACGTATCAGCCGTTAGAAATAAATGGGGTGGTTATCAACCAGGATAAAGATGTAAAATACTTAGGCATTCATTTGGACCGCAAATTAACATGGCAAAAGCATATTATACAAAAAAGAAAACATCTAGATATAAGATTGCAAGAATTAAATTGGCTTCTTGGCAGGTACTCTAGTTTATCATTGGAAAATAAACTCTTAGTGTACAAAATAATTATAAAGCCCGTTTGGACATACGGTTTAATGTTGTGGGGTTGTGCAAATGATACACACATAAACAAGATACAACGGTTCCAGAACAAGGCTATAAGGCTGATAGTCTCACCGCCCTGGTACGTATCTAACCATACTCTACATCAAGACTTAAATATCCCATATGTGAAAGACGAGATCAAGCGAGCTGCTAAGCGATACATAGGCCGCTTGGAGTCTCACACAAACGTTTTGGCGATCAATCTTCTTGATAATAGTCTTGATGTTCGAGATCTGGCCTAGTTTTATGTTACTAAAATTTCAGTGGGGTCCATCGTTAGATGCTAACCCCTAACAAGTTATTTTCGCGTTACAGTCCAATTGCTGGATGGCCTTCTGGCCAGTTGTAATTTGTAAAAAAAAAAAAAAAAAAAAAATAGAGAAGAAAAAAATTTTATACGTTTATAAATCACTCCCGCTAACTTGAAAGGAAACGAAAATCCAAAATATCATTATGGTTTTTGAATGGTTTTTTTACCTGCGAGCCATAATGAAACCGAAAAAGAATCGAAAGGTAGACAAGCGTTTCTTATGAACCGGTTATGTTTCCGAGTACTTTACAAAGGAAAAAGCGATTTTCTGGCAAAGCCAGAACATCACCTAGTTTTCCAAATATATTGGCCATAATTAACATGAGGGGCTGTTAACTAAAATGCCGAGACGAAACATAAAAACACTTGGAAATAGCAAAAAAAGTTCAACGGAATGCCGCCAGGCATATTGAACGGAATGATCTGTCATAACTGAAAAAACAATTAAGAAAAGGACCAGGTTTTTAGAAAAATATAATAATAATATCCTATTCATACGGGGTCGGTAAAGGAAAAAAGTCGTGGACGAAAAACAAAATATTGGTGTAGACCCCAAAAAAAACAATACCGGAATATTATCAAGAGAGAGAAAAACAGGTAATAACTTAATGGTCAGAGATTCTCAGAAAAACACCGATGCCAACGTCGGAAGGAAATGAGAAATACTCGGAAACACGAAACATATGCTTATCAGAAAGGCAAATGCCCGAACAGGTAAAGCGGTGAGCGTAAGTTAAAATAAATCGGCAAGCGATAAAAAGACAATTAACAGAATAATAGTCGCGTTTGAAAGAACTGTCGGATCCTTGAAAGAATATTAGCGAAAATAGGTCGACATGTTGACGAAAGATACGAAAAAGTAATAAAGCGACCATCCCGTTGTAAATAAATGTAAATGAGTTATAATTATAACATTATTATTAAATTAGAATTATCGTAAAAATTTTAAATAAAATTTTTTTCAATCAAAATTTTTATTTTTTTCGAGATGCGTGGGATATGTAATGTTAGACATTACACATGGAACAAGTAAAATTCGGAGAAAAATAAAATAAGAAACATAATTTAGAATAAATGAGGCGAGTGCGAATGCGCGCATGTCTGAAACTCTGTTGGGTTAGCCAATCACCGACCACCGAGGAAAAAGGATCTACCTGATTCGGTCAGCTCCAGCTGTGACGAGCGCCAAGGCGGGAGAAATTTAGAAAGGACAGAAAAAAGACTTTTAGAAAAAATCAGTTGCGTTCTACCTTGGGTCAAGTAAAATAGTCGTTCTTTACCTTCACTAAAATTAGTTGCTCGGTTTGGCTGAAATTAGTCAGACGTGTACCATCAGTCGGGAAAACAGTTGTGGTTATATAGTTTGGACAAAGTCGAAATTTGATTTCGCGATCTATCATCGTCGAAAGTATTCGATATTCTGACCGGTGGTAGTAAAGCAAATTCATGAACCATTGAAATCGTCAAGCTGAATACCATCAAATCCGATTTCTCAGTATCGACCGATCTACGAACCGCCAACCTACGGATTCCGCGGATCTCCACCGACAACAGTGATACGTAAAGTTTTGTTTTATTTTTTATTTAGTTGATTTTGTACCATTTTAATCGTTATTTTCGTAAATAATTGTCGAGAAACAAGTGCACAGAGTTCCAAAATATATTAGTTAAAATTTCAAACAAATAAATCATTATCATAATCAATAAAAGAAGAATAAAATCTGAATAAATAAAACCCGCGAGAATCAAATTCCTATGGGCATAAAAAAGATAAACGTTAACCGTTCAAAAAGTTGATTGATTTTATACAATTAAGTGCATTTTTTCTTTCAAAAATAAAGGAATTAAAACATATTTACCTGAGAAAGAAATTATTATCGAAAATTCAATTTTCTTATTGAGATTTATTTTTTACATATTTTATTTCATATATCAAAATTCAGTTCAATTATTTTCAATTTTACAATAATAGTAATAGACATTTCAGGATATATATAACAAAATTTCATGGTACATATTCTGAAGGTTTTTGTGAAATTACATGCTTATTATTTTCTTTTACTCAAAGTAGTCTATATCTTGTATATAATACAATTTTTGATTCTTTATTTATTACTAACGTTATTTACGTGATATGAACGAATATTTAATTACACACTTGCAATATATTTTCTGTAGCGTATCCGGAATTTTCTGGCGTGAGCGGGATATATTTTTTCCAGCGGGGGCAAACTGTGTCGCAAAATTTTTGAAAAAATGTTTTCATTCGAAAGATAAAATATGTATCGGTAAGCAAACGTTCCCATTTTCCTTATCTATTATTCATGGATTCTCGCATATTCCAATAAGATCCTTTCGAATAGTATTAATATTCGAAGATTTATAAATTTTTATCTGTTTTATTCACATTTCTTATTATTTTTTAGTAAATTTTCTCCTTCTTTTCGATAATTCCGTTAAATTGTACTCATTGTCCTCTTCTTCTCCCGATGATATACTCAAACTAAACTACATTTCTTAATTTATTACTAATTTTTATTATTTATTATTTGTGTATTATTTTATTAAATGTTGTACCACCCGTGTTTGTCTATATATGAATTCCTTGAAAACGAAATTGTTTTTTACACGTTATGAAAATTATTACCGCTCAGTGCGGGATTGTTTCGAAAACTATTAGAAATTTTTAATTTACCGCTTACACGTGAAATTATTTATTTTTAAAACTGTGAGAAATTTTTGTATTTATATTTTATTACATATTTCTTAATTATTCTCATTATACTAATCTCAATTTATGTTTTGTTTCTTTAGCACGTTTTGTTGTTTTGGAGCAAGGAGCGGTCTTCTCTGAGAAAAAAATTTCATATATTTGCTGATAGAGCCCACGAGTCAGTGAGGTACCCTAAATACGAAGAATGCGAAAGGTGTAAGAGGCATCAGTTAGAAGGCCCTCGATCCAAAAAGTTCACATTTTAAGGATTTTACAGATCAGTAAGTACTTGAAATTATTTCACTTACATTTTTTAATATGCTACATTTAAAATCTGTAAAATAAAAAAAATCGAATTTACTTTATTTTCAAATTTTGTTACTATCCGTTCATTTAT
The DNA here is from genome assembly GCA_039619475.1 of Icerya purchasi. Taxonomy (NCBI): domain Eukaryota; kingdom Metazoa; phylum Arthropoda; class Insecta; order Hemiptera; family Monophlebidae; genus Icerya; species Icerya purchasi. Next base: position 94,296,065 of record CM077115.1, read on the forward strand.
TATTTTTCAAAACTGCTTCATTTCTATTTTACAAAATATAAATATATTTACGAATTATTTCATTTTATTTTTCGATTTTTAATATATATTTTTTCACATTTTATACCACATACGTCCCTCTTAATCTATTGCATTTCATACGTTATTCGATAATTTAACAACTATTTTTATTTCGTTCAAAAGTAATCTTTTTCGGCTTAAATTTATTATTTTCATTTTTTGATTATCATTATCACTATTCAGATTGAAACACCCCCTTTTCTTACGACTCGTTACTTAACTTTTCAAATGTATGGTATATTTTTATTTATTTCTATATTTATCGTTGACTCGTATTTATTTTATTACGTGTATTTAAATATGTACGAAAACTATATTGTGTTCTTTTTTCTATATTTGCATATATACATTTACGAAACTGAAATGTAATAAGATGAACGTTGAAATATTATTTATTTACAAAATTTTTGAAATATACATTCGATCATGTTGAATTTAAAAAGAAGAAATTACAAGTTTATAGTTTGATAACATTTCGATTTAACCAAATGTTATTTATTATTATTATTTACTTAAAATCATATTTTTGAAATAAATTTTTCATACTCTGGGTAAAAAAAAATATATTTTCTTTTAAACTGCTGAGGTATTTTTCTTTTCTAAATTATCGCGAATAATTGCTATACTTTTTTATATACATGCAAACAGTATATATTTTCGAGTACTTTTCATTGAAAAATATGTTTAATATAAACTATATTTCTAAAGAAATTTGTTTAATTAAAATTATTTAAATGTTGGATTCTTTGCACGTTCGGTTGTTTCAAAAAAAAAAGAAAAAAAAACACCTGAAGATATTTTCCTAATTTTGTACAAACAAAATTAATGAATATGTAATTTGATATTATTTTGTGTTGTGTACAAGTTATTTCATGTATGTTTTTTACTATATATGTATTTTATATACTTTTGTGATCTTATTTACACTTAAATGAAAGTAACCTGTTAAAGGCGCACTAATTTAAATTGGGCATAATCGTTTCAAGTAAATAAATTTCAAGCAAAAAGAAATGGATAAAGCCTGTTTCTGTTCTAAAAAAAAAAAAAAAAAAAAAAAAAACATAGTTTATTCAGTGTTGAAATTATTTCGAGATTTGTTTAAAAAAAAAAAAAGTATAAACACCCACTCTGCATAGTCCATGCTGATGTATTAAAAAATTTTTGTGATATTGCTTGGTTTAGATTTCTTGTGATCACCATGGCGGCTTCATCCTCGGCATCTAATTCTTCATCTCATGTACGTTTCTGTGTTGAAACTGTATTGAAACGGTACAAAAATAGATTAGGAACGTACAGGATTGTGAATGATAGTTCGAAGCTACACGATATCTCCAAATTTTTAGAAAAGGTGGAATCGACAGTTATTAAATTAGTTGTAGAAAACGTTCGAAAAGACGCGAAATGTAGCCTCGTGCTACGTTGTTTATTTTGTCGCGCAACAGCCGGTAACGATTACGAACAACTGCCTCATATTTATTTCACATTTAAGTGCAAATTATTCGTTGCAGGAGGTAATTTTGGGGAATGGTATGAAAATTCCTTACGCAAAATTCGTGAAGAAATCGATAAAATTTGAGCATATGATGCACGGCTCGGATTGGTCTCTTGAAAATATCTGTTTTCTTGAACTTAAAATTAATTACACGAACATACTTTCGCAAGCCTCGTCATATATTCCACTTCCAAACTTTACTAGTGCGTGAAAAACACCGACGTTTGTGCTTTAAATATGCGATGCTTGTTAAATTTATATAAAAGAACGCGAACCAAATATTTAAATATATAAACAAGCCCGGGCTTGAATCTAAATACAACTGGACAGGTATTTCGTTTGCTGCCAGTGTCAAAGGGAAGAAAACAATTCTGGATGTTCTGTAAATGTGTACAGATTGGATGAACATACAATTGTGTACTTTATCTGCATATGTAAAGAGGAAAAAGTTGACCACACTGATCTTTTGTTCATTCAAAATGGCGAAAAGAAGCATTATTTCTTCATTAAAAATCTAGAGAAGTTGGTTGGATCTCAAATCTCGAGCTATGTACATCGTATATATATATATATATATACATATATAGGAGATGTTTATGGCACCTGGACTCATCACAGAAGTTGGAAGAACATAAAAAAAAATCTTCCAATCATTCCGTGGTGCCAATAGAAATGCCTTAACCAAGGAAAAACGTTTTTAAGTTTGAAAAACTGAGGCAGCAGCAATGGCTTCCGATAGTTTGCTATGCACACTTTGAATGTATTATTCAGTCCATAGCAGATGTAGAGAGTAAAGCCCAATCAGATGACGAAGAAGAAGAAATATCGGCTGAAAATGTATCCACTCGTAGAATACAGAATGAAAATTACACACGCAAAATACCATTGAAACTCATGAGCACGTGTGTCTATGGGTTATTCTTACAAGTTTGCGTCGCGAGTTGGTGAAAATAATCTTCTGCAATCGTTACGCGATCAAAAAGTTCATCGTGGGTGCGATGCCAGAAAATACTTAATGATGAATTTAGTTGAAGACGCTCGATTAATTTACGATCTTTATAGTAACTGGAAACCCGATCGAAATGAGTAACGATGATAATGTAGCATTCGAAAATAACGTTACATTGTGTTGTTATGTGTGCTTGAAACCGTTAAATGGGGACAAAGTTCGTGATCGCAACCATTTAACTGGAGAATACCGCGCATAGTAAGTGTAATCGGGAAGCGCGTCTTCCACACATTCTACCTGTGTTTATACACAATTTTACTGGCTACGATAGGTCGTATCATAGTGCGCGAATTAGCATATGATGCAAAAGACATTCATGTATTAGCACATATGGGGGGGCACGGGATGAGCCTCCACGCATGCTGCGATTTCTATGTGATATTCAAGTTACAAAATTCAAGCTATAAACAAGCGATTCAAAAACAAAGATCAAATGAAAATACCTACGCAGCTGGCGCCCCCTGGAAACGGATTTCATTCGAAGTCCGGCCAATCATCCCACACCCGGTCGGCAAAAAGCCCTATTTTCGGGTTTAAAAGGCCCTTTTCAGGGCCGCAAACGATGGCGAATCCGTTTAGAATAATGTCAATAAACATAGAAGGATTAACGCCAGTTAAAGAAATTATTTTATCCGATATTATTAAAAATGAGAAAATTGACATACTTGTCCTCCAGGAAACCCATCGCACTGAAACCAATCGAAGACCTAGAATAGAAGGAATGAAGTTAGCAGTCGACAGGCCTCATAACAAGTACGGCAGTGCCATTTTACTAAAAAAAACATATTGATGTAGTAAAATCAGTCAGGACGGAAACTAACGACATTGAGATTTTGTCAATAGACATCGGTAGCTGTACAATCACCTCAATATATAAACCACCAAACACAACATTTCAATACCCCAATGAAATACACAAAACAGAAATCATTTTAGGTGACTATAATAGTCACAGTGTTAATTGGGGCTACAATGAAGATGATCTGAATGGAGAACTTGTGGAAAACTGGGCGGAAAGAAATAGTCTAAGCTTAATATTTGATCCAAAACTTCCAGCCTCTTTTAGTAGCGGAAGATGGAAACGAGGGTATAACCCAGACAACATATTCGTTACAAATAATATTGCTCACATGTGCACTAAGAAAGTGTCAAATCCAATACCGGTACTCGCAGCACAGGCCAATAATATGTGTAGTGGACGCTGCCATAAAACCAACTATATCTAACGATTCCAAATTGCGCTACAATTTTAAAAAAGCTAATAACTGGATCCGTTTCACAGAAGAACTGGAAATTCATGTCAAACACATACCGCCAATAGTAGAAGAATATGAGACCTTTGTTAAAACTGTTAAAGCAGTATCTGGTAAATGTATCCCGCGTGGTGTGCGGAAGCTATACATACCTGGTATGTCCAATCATTTGAAAGAACAATATGAAGAATACGTTCAGAAATTTAACGCAGACCCGTTCAACGATGAAACCATTAAATGTGGTATAGAGGTAGCGGAACAGGTTGCTGCGGAACGTAGTAAAGAATGGCAGGGATTGGTCGAAAACTTACGACTTCAGCAAGGATAGTAGGAAAGCATGGCAGTTGTTGAAGAAATCAAAGAATGAAGATACTGGACGCGAAGAAACACCGAATGTCACTGCTAATCAGGTCGCCCATCAGTTGCTAGTGAATGGTAAAGCAGACCAAAAAGTAAAACTATCAAAAAGCAAAAATCGCATTGTAAGATGTCATGCCACAGAAACAGATCACTTTCAACAACCAATTTCCGAGCTAGAGATTAATAACGCAATTAAAAATACTAAAAATCGGAAGGCCCCAGGCGTCGATGGCATGCTAGTGGAACAAATAAAACACTTTGGAAGTGAAACGATTAAATGGATTCAACAAATGTTTAATAACTGTATTAATAGAACAATTATCCCTAAGCTTTGGAGAAAAGCACATGTCATCGCATTATTAAAGCCTGGTAAAGAACCTAACCACCCAAAGAACTACCGCCCAATATCGCTTCAATGCCATCTGTATAAAATCTTTGAAAGAATCATCCTGAACAGAATTAGCGAAACAATTGACTCAAAACTCATCCCTCAACAGGCAGGATTCAGACCGGGAAAGTCGTGCACGGGACAAGCACTGCACTTAGCCCAATATATAGAAGATGGCTTTGAGAAACGCAAAATCACAGCAGTGGTCTTTGTAGACCTCTCTGCAGCCTTCGACACAGTCTCACACAGAATGCTCATCAAAAAGGTCTATGATATTACAATGGACTTCAAGTTTACCCAGATAATCCTAATGTTGCTGAAAGACAGAAGATTCTACGTGTCACTAAACGGGAAGAACAGCGCATGGAGGAGACTGAAAAACGGACTACCTCAAGGAAGTGTCTTAGCTCCAACTCTATTCAATATCTATACTAACGACCAACCAATTGGGAAGGACACTAAGCATTTCATATATGCAGACGATCACGCAGTAGCGGCCCAACATGAGACCTTTGAAGAAGTTGAAAATACATTAAACAAAGCAATCAAAACCATAAACTTATACTATCTCGCTAATCAGCTGAAGCCTAATCCGGCTAAGACCGAAACAACCGCCTTTCATCTCAGAAATCGAAATGCAAATCGCCAATTACAACTTCAATGGAACGGAACTAAACTGAGCCACACTGACTACCCTAAATATCTGGGTGTTATATTTGACAGGTCTCTTACTTTCAAACGTCATTGCGAGACCACAAAAGCGAAAATTATGTCAAGAACAAGTATTATACGGAAACTAGTAAATTGTAGCTGGGGAGCCAAACCAAATGTATTAAGAACGTCATCCCTCGCACTCTGCTACTCTGTTGGAGAATATGCGTGCCCGGTTTGGAGTCAATCTGCTCATGCAAAAAAGGTGGGGATACTGCTCTTAACGAAGTATGCAGAATAATCACTGGCTGCTTAAAACCAACAGCGGTTCGTATACTATACGAACTAAGCGGCATAGTACCACCTGATATCAGAAGAAGAACAGTAGCAGAAAAAAAAAAGAAAAATGGAAATCTAGCCATGACAATCGCCATCCCCTACATGGATACAAAGAGCTAGCTGAAAGCCGTCTAAAATCCCGCCGTAGCTTTCTAGCCACGGTGGAGGACCTCGAACACGAAGATCACGCTGAAAGGCTTCGGATGTGGAGTACACGCACGAAAGGGAAACCAAAAGAGTCTCTCCCAAACGGCGCTTGCCTGAACTATAAACTATGGAGAACATTGAACACAGATTACATAGCGGTACAGCCAGAACGAAGCATAATTTAGTAAAATGGGGTTTGACAGATAACGTTCAGTGCGATTGTGGCGAACCGCAGGATGAAAAACACATATTTAATTGTAAGTTATTTGGAATTTTTGAAAAAAAGAAGCTCAATCAGGATATTGACGGGGAAACTGTGAAGTTTCTAAAATTTTGGACGACCAGAGGCATTTAAACCGACCGGATACGCTATAATAATTAGCACATATGCGAGAAATGTATAAAGGAGTATCTAAACAAATAATGCCTAGTAAATTTCAGCTCCGGTTCGTGGATAGCTTCAATTTCATGTCCTCATGTCTCCTCGAGAAATTGGCAAGTTATTTACCTGAAGATGATTTTGTTCATACACAAGTAAACATGCATGATCCTCAGCACTGTTTCCTCTTTTCCGCCGAAAGGGTTATTTTCCATACAAATATTGTTCTGACGAGTCTAAACTAGATGAAGAAACTTTGCCTTCTCGTTCAGCATTTTACAGCTCTCTGTCAAAGTCCACAATTGGGTATCAACATACACAAAATGTATGGAATTGCTTCAGTGTGCGGAATTTATGAGAATATTCTGACAAATATCTATGAACTGATGTGCTGCTTTTAGCCGACATTTGTGAAAGCTTTCATACCATTTGTCACAAAATTTATGTACTTGACCCCGCATGGTCGTTCACAGTACCCAGTTTTAGCTCCAACGCTATGCTAAAACATACCGCCGGTATTCATTAGATTTACTGATTATGACATGTATCTCTTTTTGGAAAAAGATATTCGCGGCGGTCTTACCCAGTGTGTGAAATGGTTTTGTGAAGCTCGCAATCCTCCATATATATTACCAACGATATAAATTCCGATATAAATGTGGTATCTTTTAAGTTTTAAAAGGAGATAAACGAGTTTAACAATGGAGTAAAGTAAAGTAAAGTAAAGTAAAGTAAAGTAAAGTAAAGTAAAGTAGGTCCCATACCCTTGACAGAGCGTTGAAATCGTGAAGCTTGGATCCCTGACGAAACAAGTAAAAATGGAGTAGGTTACAAAAATATGAAACTCGTGTTTTATTGTTTCTTTTATTTATTTATTTTTATCATCTTATCGTTGAAAAATGTACGTCTATTGCATTGTTTCTCGTATTCACTTTCATCATATTTATCTTATTAAAAAATCCGCGACTATAACATTGTTTCGTTTTTCTATGTTTTGTATTCGCTTATTATATTCCTATGTATTATATTTGCTTGATTGAATAAATATACTCATTTTATTTATTTGCCTGTTTTTCTTACAATTTAATTCTTATGTACATAAATGTACACTTGTTTTAGGTATTACATAGGTTAAGCAAAAAAACAAAAAAACGAAAAGAAAAGAAAAAGAAAAAGCAGAACATAAAGAATAAATAAGAAGCTGTAGTAAAGAAGGAAAAATACTCGCTTCATTTCGAAAAATTATATTCATTTATTCAAAAATTTAACACTAAAATATGGAAAAAGTTTTAAAAATAAATAAAAAATGATGAGCCGAAATTGGAATTGTAGGCTCACAACTGTCGCAATCGCAAATTATATTTTCTTCTAAATTCGATTGATCTCTGCATTATTAAAATCTTTTCTTCAAGTTTTCAGGTACATATCCGGTAAAAAATCAGCCATATTTTTATGTGCGCATCGTTTACAATGTTTAATTGCGGTAGGATGAGCTGCAATGAATATACACATATGTTGTTTAAAACATGGCAAACATTTTTTGACATTTTCGTTTTTCCTCAATGATAATTTGTCGTGAAAGATCACAAATTTTATCAGGACACCTGGATATTAATGTTTCTGCAGTAACCGTTTGCAACGTTTGCTGTATAGGATACTTTATTACAGATAAAATAGGTCTAACGTTCATATCGTACCATTTCATCATTACATAAACATTTTGTAATGAACATACATTAATTCTTCCATCAGTGTGTGTGTCACATTTTACAGTACTCGATATAGCATCGTATGATGCAGCATACCGTAACATGTTTCTAAATTAATTATTTCGTAATCCGTAAGCAATGTTACCATCAGTTTTTCCTATATAGTTTCTATTTTGGTATCTCCTTTAACGTGAATTTCTAAAGGTTGTAAACTGAATAAAACATTTTCCAAATCGATAGATATATTTCTGAACACCCCCCATGAACCAAAGCTTCTATGAAAAAAATTGTTATAACAGAGTACTTTACGGAGGGAGATAGATTTCCATATCGAAATATTCTGCATGACTAGCATATTTTCTGTATGCAGTCCAAGTGAGTTCCCGGACCTTTTTGCAAATCCATATTAACAATCGCACACTCATTTTTCTTAGGTTTAGTAGGCAGTCCATCTCGATTGTAAACTCCTCTAAAATTTGGAATTCGTAATTTTTTCGCGTAAAATAAAATATCGAAATTTGTTAACACTCTATTGCCAGCGTTATCACTATATGGAACTAAATATAAACCAAGACCGCTTTTGTATGGTTTTAAACAAAGACCTTTTCCGATCTTTTTATCAATTCCCATGAGGGACCTGATTTAAACCTTTGTGTAGCTTCATTTACATTTTTCACTGCTTTTGCTATTGATGATACCAATAGTTAAATTCGTCTTAATGTAGCAATACCAGCCAATAACAGTGTGAGGGGAAGAGCCCCTCCGATTTCGTTATAATCGGAATAATACGAACATTTTCACTATCAGCTACTGTAGGATTTAACTTTTTAACCGCTTTAATCGCCCTTTTCATTCGTCCTTGAAGGGGTTTTTCTTTACGAGCAGCTTTTCGCGATACATGTAACACGTCTCTGAAATATAAATTTTTTCCCTTGAAGGATTTTGATTTGGTTCTTCGTTCCCCCGCTTGTATTTTACTGCAACGATGACATCCCGCGCCTAATTTACGTTTTACTTTCATAGCGTTTGTTGTTGTCCAAACAGCCACTTTCTCATCGAAACTACTGTCCGATGCTTTAACACGTTCCCAAGCTTTATTTTCTAATATTTCATCCGCTTCAGCACGATTTTTATTATCAGAATATTTGCTATACGCTATATCATGTTCTTTAGTAGCCTCATCTGACAGGATTATACCGGCTATGCCACGACTTAGTTGATGATCTAACTTTGTACTGGGTCCTAAATAATTATAGCCTGGATAATGTAATTGCAGCGGAAGCTTACCACCTATAACTCTATTTAATACAGTATCGAGGTCGCGACCATACTTTTTATTCTTTTTTAACGCTTTAACGTTTCTTTGTTTTCTCGCCATTTCAAAATTGTTTTATACTTTTTTTCACTAAATTCTATGAGTTTTATCTGTATATAAATGTGTATTTATACTTTTTAGTTGGTGTTATTATCGTTGTTTATTAAGTGAATAAATAAACTATAATAAAAATTGAAAAGCATTCAACTATAGTGCCTATAAATAACGCGTCGTCATTGGTAGAACCTAGTGACGCATCCAGTGGCGTAGCGTAGGCTTTCGCCGCCTGGGGCCGACCGGAAATTTGCCGCCCCCTCTATATTAATTATTAGTCACAAAAATGAGTAAGTCAAATAAAGCAGCTTTAAATTTTTTTATTAATTAAAAATGTATATTGCGTGTTTTTTTCATAGCAAAATCTTTTATACAATTATCAATATCAATATGAATGTCATATTCAGTTGCCAGAATAGCTAAATTTGATAGCCTCAACGTGGACATAGTCAATCTGAGATAATTTTTGATTAACTTTAGTTTAGAGAAGCTTCTCTCGCAACTGGCATTACTGATGGCAGATGTTAAAAAAATTCTCAGCATTATGACAATGTTTGGTAAGCTATCTTCAAGTTTGGACTCGATAATATATTTTAATAAACCTAGAGAGCCGGACTTAATGGGCTTTTTTTTCACAATCTGGGTCTGTTGTAGCTACGAAAGCTCGTAAACGTATGCGCTCAAGTTGAAATTGTTCTTTATTAATGTCTTGAGGAGCTTGATTTAAGTTAAGTTCGTCCACGCTCAATATCACTACAGGTCTTAAAAAATCATATTTTTGCGCTAGATTCTGCAGCTGTTGGAATCTTTCTCGAATTTCAGCAATTACTCCGTCTATTGAAGAAAACATTGTTCGCCTCTTTGAACAATATCTCAACACCTTTACTTCCGTCGTCAAATATATGCTTCCTACTGATTCGTCTTGAGGGTTCAAAAGAAATTTCAAGCTTTTCACATAAACTTCTGGCATATCTTAAAGCGTCATCCACGAATTCCTCTCGCTTTTCTTCCAATGCAGTCTGTAAAGCACTTATTTTCTGAGCACATTGATGTATATTTAGTCCCTCAGTTTGAAAATTATTTTGAGCATCATTTACTTCACACAGTACCGGTTGCCAGAAGCCTAAGTAACATAAAAACGAATATGATTGCATAGCGACTAATAAGCTTCCTGCATCTGTCCGTGTGTTCAAGCTTTCTTTCATTTCCATCAGTTTTTTCAGTGCAGTTAAAGTTTCTTTGTAATGATGTCTAATGGAATTTACAGCATCCCCTCTAGCGCTCCAACGTGTGTCCTGAACCCTCTTCAAACTTTTTCTTGTGGCTGAAAGAAGAACTTCCCACCGATGTGTCGACGTAGAGAAAAAAGCGTAGCAGCGTTCTTAGCGTACCAAAGAAAGTCATCGAATTTACCTCCTCTGAAGCTGCATGTAGGCAAACTAGGTTTAGTGAATGGTTTGAGCAAGGAACAAATTCGGCATTGGGATTGATATCCTTTATCCACTGTTGCACACCTGTGTGGCATCCAGCCATCGTGGCAGCATTATCGTAAGCTTGTCCTCTACAGTTCATGATGTCGAGCCCATCAGCCTTAAGTTTGCTTACTATCGTGTCACTTATACCTTCCGCAGTTTTGGTTTTCGTTTCGATGAAATCTATAAAAGATTCCTCTACTCTAACCTCCTGGTTTTCAATTATCACATATCGTAATGCTTGGCTTGTTTGATCTTTGTAGGAAATATCCGGGGTTCTGTCAAAGATCACGGAATAATATTTAGCCTTTTGGACACGACTATAATTACTTGGCGAACTTTTTTTCCTAAAATTTCTATGAACTCATTTTGAATTTGAGGTGACATATAAGTGAGAGAAATGTTTTGGCCTATTTTTATCCTTACTAAATGCTCTCTGAGGATCGTACTTTGCTAGAAGATGCACCAATTCTAAAAAGTTTCCTCTGTTAGTACTTATGTCATCTTCCCTGTGGCCACGTAACGCCAAATTTTGTTTTTCCAGAAATTGTATAATATCAAACATTCTTGTCAGAATTTCATGCCATTTTTTGGTTTCCTTTGCCAATATTTCTTGTTCCTTTTTATTAATTGTTTGTTCTTTTCGAAGCCTCTTTTCCAACTCCTTCCATTTGCAAAATTTTCCGTTATGTTGAGCACTTAATTCATGATTAGCCACCTTGGGATTTAATTTCCATCAAGTATTAAATCCGTCGGTGGAGTAAAATTTCGACACATTTGATGGATTGGCATTTTCAAATAAACGACAACAGAAGCAAAACAATGAAGCTTTCGAAGGACAATATGCCATCCAAGAGCGTAAAACTTTTTCGCCGTTTGGTAATATCCGGTAAAACCAATCTCTAGTCAACCGTCTCCTCGATAATACTTTTGATGTTGTAGAGTCCATGTCTGACTGAACCGTGGGTGATACTGTTGGCTCTTCAGAGAAATCTGTATTCATGTGTTGAACAATTTCAGGACCTCTCTGTATCAATAGCAACCTTATGTTTGAATCTATACTTTCAGGCCATTTCCCAATGTCGCTGAAATCAATATTTTGTTTGGGTGTCGGAATTTCAGCAATCACAGCAGAACTATTTGAATCTGACAAATTCGTACTATCAATCAAAGGTTGCAAGTCGTCAGTATCGGCTATTTGTTCTATTTGAGCTACTTCTTGAGTTCGAACAACACTAATCTCTGAAGAACTCACACTTGAAGGTCCTGGCGTAGACTCTGGCGTCTCCAAAAGTTTCACAAACTTCAATATAGCTCCTTCATTCTTCTTGATATTCTCCTCCTTTTCTTTCTTCTTATTCCGATAATATGCTCCACTTTCTTTTGTCCTTTTCATATTTAGTTAGAGATGTGCTATAAAAGAAGAAAAAAAAATTGTTTATATATATATAAAAAAAAAAAAAAACAATTTCATGGCAAACTTTTACTGCCGATGTATTGCACATGTATGATAATGAGCTTTTTTTACTATTTTTTCTTCGAAGGGGGCCCCCCTTATTCAAGATTAGTCCCGCGCCCTGTAAATCCATAATCCGCCTGTGGTTTGAATATGTTAAATGTAACATGACTCGAAAATATCGCATACCTTTAAAAAATGTTAGATTTCAGTTTATAGCAGAATTTAAAGCAATAAGAATACTATGATTTTTACAACATCGTCATTGGAAATATAAACAAAATACGTAAAATATAATTCTAAGCCTTCAGAATGTACTGCAACTTAAAAGTAAAGCAAAAAAAAAATCGTAAGCAATACCTAATCATTAAAATTACAGCATTTGTTTTCGTTTTTGTGTACAAAAATACTTTTAATTTCACTTAATAGCAATCTTATAATTCCTAGTCGCCATAGTCGGTTCAAAAATAGAAAACTTTTATCACATCATAAAGAAAAGATTAAAGCGTAAGCACCTAAAACAAATAGTTTTCACTCCTAATACATAAAAACCCACCTGTTTATGGTTTTTGCAAAAATATTCTAATTAAATCGTCTCGAAACCAGTAAATGCAGCTTGGTAAAGCTAGACGGCTGTGGTCCAGTTCTAACGCATAAGCTTGTGCGATAGAGATGCAATTTGTATAGAATTAGGTTCTTCTTCTTCTTCTTCTTCGGGTGCCGTACGCTACATAGCGCGTTGGCGATCACTATCCCATTTGTCCACGTAGTCCGCCGGTCACCGCCAGTCGGAAAATGGTCTCCGCGTCTTCAATTCCATTCCATTGACGCAGATTTCTGAGCCATGAGTGCCGCTTCCGCCCAATTCCCCGTTTTCCTTCCATTCTGCCAGTTATCACTAGTTTTGGAATTACATATTTCTGTCCTCGCAAAATATGTCCCAGATAGGCAGCTTTCCTGTATTTAATGGTCTCCATGATTTCTCTTTCTACTCCGGCACGTTTCATTACTTCTACGTTCAAGACCTTTTCTATCCATGGTATACGCAGCATTCTCCGCATTAACCATATTTCGCAAGCCTCCAGACGATTCATAGACCTGACTTTCAACGACCGAGTCTCAGCCCTGTTTCTAAAATGGCGTCGAGTTGGGATCATCGTCACATAGAAGCCATGTTTGACAATGTTACAAATTGTTATTTATTGTTCATTTTTGTACATAAAAACTACTATACATATTGGAAAATGAATAGTTACAACTTGTATAATATTTGACCAACTATTTTTGTGCATTTGTACAGAAATATCACCTTTACAAATAAAATTTGACAAGTAAGCACTTATTTATCTATTTAAATAAATTTAATTGAACTTAATTACTTACCTATTAGGCGAACGAAAGGAAAATGAAGAACGGTGAGAGATGAAATAGTAACAATTTCTATAATATCTACACAAGAGAAACTTCGGTACTTTACACCCGTTAAATTCTATAATATTAGACGAAATAAGTATGTATGTAAAATAAAATCTCGTAATCAAACACGTGGTATCGTAAATCTAACTTCAGTTTATTACATTCGTCATCTCGTCGATTTTCTCGAAGCACTGCCGGTCTTTATAAAATCATGTCTCTCACGACTATTTCTAACCGAATACCGAGTACACTTGTAACAATTAATAAAAAATAGCGCCATCGATGTTTCTAGAAAAATCTTAATGTTATTCAGAGCGGCGATTACCCTGCCTGCCTGCACTCTACGCATCAAAATCACGAACAGTGTCATAAAAAACATTTTTTTTTTTTTTTTCTAGCAGCTCATCGATGATGATCAGTTCCTTTCAACGAAACTGTTCTTGCACACTTTCTCTGTCTCCCATCCATATATATTCTCCGTCACTCACCTCATCACTGATTGTAAATTGTCGCCGCGTACTTAATTTACACACGCTTATGCAATTACAGAGCCTCCTGCATGTGCAGCCACAATACATTTTTCTCTTCACTATAATGCCGAAAACAAATCATAGATCGCGTCCCTTAAAACGTTTAGAATTTTCCGTTTCCGGAGAAACTTAGGGATAAAGAAATTATACAAACACTCTTATACATATAGAAATGCAAAGTTGTGTAAAAATTTCAAGTTAATCCATCCACTACTTTTCAGGTTTTGCGGCCATAAACATACGCCGTTTCATTTTTATATATATATACATCGATTTTTTTAAATTTTTGAATTAAAAAATCGCGGTGCTCGCCGCCGCCCCTTTTCGTATGCCGCCCGGGGCCATGGCCCCCTCGGCACCCCCCACGCTACGCCACCGGACGCATCAGTGCGTAATAAACACGGTACATTGTTTCCGATTAATATAAGATGTTTAATTATCGGTCCGAGCGGGTGCGGAAAAACAAATTTGTTATTTACATTATTAACACATTCGAATGGATTGCGTTATGGAAAATGTCTATGTATATAGTACTTCTTTATATCAACCGAAATATAAATTGTTAGATACGATATACAAGTCTACACCTGAGATTGATTATCAAACATTTGCCTATGATCTAAATTTAATAACACCTGACACAATTAATTCAAATTCGATATTTATATTTGATGACATATCAACGTGCAAAATTCAACCTGTTGTGCAACAATATTTTTCAATGGGTCGTCATAAATTTCACCGGTTATTGCTACGATTGTGGAAAGACCCAAAATGGTTTAAAATGTATGTTCGAATAGATATGCAGCAATTTGATACCCTTCATAATAAAATAAAAAACAAATTGAAAAAAACAAAATATCCAACTTCACAGAGTTATATCTACTGAAGAAAGGCCAGCCGTCTGTTTAAGGTTTTTAATTTTATGTTCATTATTATTTATATTTTTATTCTGCAACTATGATGAATACGGAGAAATTAATTGAAATAGGGACTAATTTCACAAAAGTTGGAATAAAAACAAAAGCATACAGAATTGAAAATGTAAAAATCTGAAGAAACAATAAGTTTAAACCCGATTTTTTTCAGTATGAAGCAACCTACATTGATTCATCCCTGAAACATAGTTACTTTTCTATGTAACTTTATTAAATTTTTACAATCATGATGTTCTAAAAGAAAACTGTTATTTTCTTTTAAAAAAAAAAAAAAAAACAAGCCATTTTTATCATACAACTAAGAATTTTTCTATTCTTTTTTTCTATTTTATTATGTGCCTAAATTAATAAACGGATCTGTTTACTTACACAATTTTTAATTTTAGTGTTCTCAAACTATTTAAGTTGTTTTAAACGAATAATGTAGTTAAGAAATAATTTATGTCATTTTTGTGCTGTAACTGTGAATTAATCAGATCATCTATTTTCCAAATGTGGTAAAAAAAATGTCATTTGTTCTTAATATTTCATTTTTTTTTTTTTTTTTTTTTTTGGACAACCATTCCAGTTTTTTTATATTTTCATGCCATCTATTTCTTGCATATTATTGAAAAATTTTCTTAGTCTATCCCATTGTTCCCTGCCTTTCATGAGCTGTTAATTATATATTAAATATAATTTTTTTTTTCTGTTCTTCATTACTCTTATCAATATTTGAAATGTTAATAAAACAAAATTATTACAATAAGAATGATTAGATGAATATGATTTTTGTATTATTTCAGATTTTTAACAACCGCGGAAGTTCTTTTTGAAATATTGCATTTAATTTTCATTGGGATTGCACAAGAATTTTTATAGATTCTACTATGTCGGCGGGAAGCGGAGAGGAACAGGGCATGGGGCACGACAGTGTTGACTTAGCAGCGATGTCAGCTAAGTAATTACCCCTAAGTCCGGTGTGGCTTGGCACCCACAAGAAAGTAATTTGGTGGGAGGAAATTGAATGAACGAATAATTTTTAAATAAACTAAACTGTTAGTTTGATGTTTTTGTTTATTTTGATTTTATGATTTCATCGCCGTAGAAACAGTTCTTTTTAAGGCTTTATCCGTTATTCGTTTTCTTTTTCCACCAATTTTTTAATAAATTCACCCAATTAATTTGCCGATGCACTGTTTTTTTTTTGTTTTTTTTTGTTTTTTTTTTTAAATTAAATCACGAACATAAACGTTATTTCTTGTGTACTCCTAATTCACATTTGTTAATAATAAATTATAAAACTTTTGCTAGTAAATTTACATCATGATCTTTTTCAATATGATTCCTTGATAGTTTTAACCAACTGAATACCTCAAAAGTCTCAAAACATTCAGGACACAAAGGAAAACTTCTATTTTTATGAATAATGTTATACTTTTTTTTATATTCATCAACTTTTAGTCATAGATAAATACAAATTAATTACAATTACTATGACCAAAATTGACGGATATTTTAAATCCATAGGTCAACGACTACAGTATTATGAAAATTTCAACTGAAAGAAATACTTCTTTTGATTTTTATAGTTTTTCATTTTTTTCCCCCATTATTTCTGGGCTCCAAAATGAACCCAATTACAAACTAACATACAATATACATGATAGCAAAGTAAACGTTTGAAATTAAACAAGTTTGACTCTTGAAACATAATTGTTAGTTATCAAAATTTATTTATTATTTTCCTTAAGCGTTAATAAAGAAAGTATGAATTCCTTTAAATGTGAAAGTGAACAGTCGTGTGTTCTCGCGTTAAATTATCGCTTATCACGTGTTCCTAATTTAGTTTTAGTTTTTTTTCTTAGTTTTTTTTTTTATTTTCTTTTTTTCCTTTCTTATCTTATCTCTGTGTTAAACATATGCTGCATTAATCATACGTACGTAAGTGCATTAAAATAACTTTTTGACCGGCGAATTCTCGCCGATCAATATACAAACCGAAAAAACCCAGCAAATACTACAATCATGAACTCAGAGAAGACCACCACTTATGCTCAAAAAACTAAAACCAAAATTTCACCAGTCACCGAATTTCAACACCCAACGGAGGAGCAAGGTCTAGTATTTAATTGTATATTAGATTTTAAAATCAGGGACTATTTGGTCGCATTAACTATATCCAATGCTATCAAAGATCCAAAACATATCATTGCAGCATCTAAAGTGGGCAAAAACCGTTTAGTCATTCATTTACAGTCCAAAGAGCTCGTAGATGAATTCTTCGCCAACCACGGAGGTTTTAAAATCGAAGAAAATTTTATAAAATGCCGCAGGCTAACAAACCCTATGAAGAAAATTGTACTCTCTCATGTCAGTCCGTCCATCCCCAACTTCATTTTGGAAGATTACGTAAAAAGCCAACTAAAACTTGAAATCACCACTCCATTATCTTACCTCAGATTAAATCCGCATGACCAATTCTTTGGCCATATAATAAGCTGGAGACGCCAATTCTACACTACCACCGATTTTGACAAGGAGAAAATTCCTGGAACATTCTTAGTGCAGTACAACGAACAAAATCATCGAATTTTCCTAACCTGTGATGAATTCTCATGTTTTAAATGCCATAGTAAGGGCCACAGAGCCGAAAATTGTCCTGAAAACGAAGAAAAATTATTACTTGAAACCGAACACTGGGAAGACGACATAGATGTAACGGAAACTTAACAAAACTCATCTTACCCTAATAACAGTGTAGATCTCAACAGCTTCCCTCCTCTGTCAACCGAAGCAGTAAAGAGACCTCTCTCATTTTCTTCATGCAGTCAGTCAAACAATATTGACACAGACTCGAGTCAAAAACCTGCTAAATCGGCTAAAAAGAAACTAAAACCAACCAAAGCATCTCTTCGTACAAAAGAAACGGATACCCAATCGGAGGAAGAAAACGGGAATGGAAAACCGCAACCTACGTTAAAAGAAATCTTTGCCGCTCTGGAAGAACATATCGTTAAAAACCAACACGTATATCCCCTCAGCTTTCAAAATTTTACAATGTTCGTAGACATGCGCAAAGCACCCAACGCACAAAACGTCACTCAGGTCAAAGATGATCTTTCAATCGCTGATACTCCAACATTGATCAAGATGCTGAAAGATACGCGCGAACTTTTACTACACAGAGGCACCAAAATAAAATTTACAAAAATCATCAATAAGCTGGAAGACGAAGTGAAGCGGGCTGCAACAGCAGCAGCTGTTCAAAAATAGGAACCTCAGTCAATTTAAAATAACCGCAGATAATATCTCGATATTATGAAAATTTTAAACTGGAATCTCAACAGTATACGAACCAAACATCCAGAATTACAGATTTTGATCGCACAAGAAAATCCGGACATAGTTGAAACCAGCTGAACAATATAACCTAAAAAACTTCGAAATATTTCGCAAAGACATTTCAACCGATACAATCGCTAGAGGCGGAGTTCTTATTGGAGTCAAAAATAAACTATGCTGCGAGCCTCAAACTTGACACACAAACTTACAGGCCATAGCCGTCACAATAAAACATCCATTCAAGCTCACTCTCTGCTCAATATACTTACACCAATCCGATGAAATTACAGAGAACTGCCTCGATCACATTATCAAACAATTACCAACTCCGTTTATCTTGAGTGGTGATTTCAATTCTCATAATACATTACGGGGCTCAACCACCTCCAATGGCAGAGGAAAAAACATAGAAAAATTCATCGATCGCGAAAATCTCAGCTTACTCAACAACGGATCGCACACCCACTTCAATTTATACAATGGCTCCTTTTCAGCTATAGATCTATCCATGTGTAGCAGTTCATTAGCTCCAATGGTCAACTGGATTACCCTTCCTACTTTATTTGGAAGCGACCATTTTCCCATTTTAATTTCACTCCAAACACTAGTCAGACACGATCAATACAAAAAATATCCGACATGGAAAATCAAAGACGCAGATTGGCAAAACTACACCGAATTGTTAAATTTACAACTTCCAGAAAATCTCAGCGACATAAATGAGGCAAATAACCATATCGTAAAGGGTATCCTGGAAACCGCTACTCAATATATCCCTCGAAACAGTGCAACCATAACAAAAAAACAAACAGTTTGGTGGAACAATGAATGCAAAACAGCAATAAAACAAAAAAACCGTATGTTAACCTTAGTTAAACGTCATCCTAGTCAAGAAAATTTAAAAAATTTTAAAATTGCCAGAGCAAGATGCAAACACACCATTCGGGAGGCAAAAAAACGATCATGGATAAAATTCACTTCTTCTTTCAACTTGCACACCCCTATAAAAGAAGTATGGAATAAAGTAAAAATGTTATCAAACAAAAAAAATTTCACCTCAATCACAGCGATTGAATACAATTCTAAAATATTCTCGAATAAAACAGATGTCGCCAACCAGATCGCTAACCACTTCTACCAAATGTCCTCTACAGAAAATTACACAACTGCTTTCATTGACATAAAGCGTCGAATTGAACAACAAGATTTAAATTACATAGATGAGCCTAACCATGACTTCAACCGACCTCTTACATATGACGAACTTTTATACGCCCTGAAACATATGAAATCCTCAGCCGCTGGACCAGACGACATCCATATAGATATGGTCAAAAAATTAAATTATGCATCTCTTCACACAATTAGCAAGTTCCTCAACCTTATCTGGAAATCTAAAAAGATACCAGACAGTTGGAAAAACGCTCACATAATCCCGTTATTAAAACCAGGAAAAGATTCCCTTTCTCCTTCTAGCTACCGTCCAATCTCGCTTACCAACACGTTATGTAAAGTCATGGAGAAAATAATAAACACCAGATTAAAATGGACTCTTGAACAAAAGAAACTATTGGATCCAATGCAATATGGTTTCCGCTCTCGAAGAAGCACCATAGATCATCTAGCGAAGTTACAACAGCATATTTGTGACGGTTTTGTAACGAGTCAATACAGCATGCTCATAAGTTTTGACCTTGAAAAATCCTTCGATAGAATATGGAGGCATAAAATCATTAAAACGCTCATGGAATGGAATATAAACGGAAATATGCTTGAATACATAAAAGACTTTCTGTCAAATAGGACTTTCCAGGTTCGCATTCAGGATGTCTTATCCCTCCCAAAAATACAAGAAAATGGCACACCGCAGGGCTCTATAATTAGCCCAACTTTGTTCATAATTGGTATATCAGATATATCTAAAATCATAGATCCTCCAGTCAAATACGAACTGTTTGCTGACGACTTAGTCATTTATATGACTTCCTCAAGCTTAGATAATCTAAATAGCACTTTACAATCTACAACGAACAAACTGCTTGATTGGGCTTCATCAAATGGACTATCCTCCTTCTCAATGAATAAAACAAAAGCCAATCACATTCAGTAATAAACGAATTAAACCTCCAGATTGTGTAACGTCCACCTAAGTAATAATACGCTAATTCAAAGTTTCGATAACATAAGAATTTTAGGACTAGAAATAGATCGAAAATTATCTTTTGGAAAACACATAGAAAACTTACAAAACAAACTGTCATAAATCTCTTAGTGTGATAAAAATGGTTTCTCATAATAAATGAGATGTGGAGATAGAAAGTCTCTAAAAAACCTTTACTCGGCGCTGACTCTTTCCAAGTTGGACTACGGCTCCGTGATTTACAGTAGTGCCAAAGAAAATGTTCTGAAAAAACTCGACACCGTTCAAAATTCAGCTCTAAGACTCATTACAGGAGCATTTTACACCAGCCCAATTGCTAGCCTTCACGTAGAATCAAACATCTTTCCATTGCACCATAGAAGAATTTTCTCATCCCTGAAATACTATACAAAAATGATTTCAAATTTAACCAATCCTACTTCCGAAAAAACTATTTCGCCAAACTTTATTCAACTATATGAGAAATACCCAAAAACTCCGAAGCCATTCGAAATACACGATGCCTAAATACAATTAAAAACATCAACTTTGGCACACCAGACATCGTAAAGGACATAAGAGAACTACCACCATGGCACACAACCTTTCAAGAAACCATAGCAGACTTAAACCGACGTGAAAAAATGGACTCGTCCTTAACCAGACATATCAGAAAGGTGACTCGCTCAGCTTCGCAAAAAGAGTGCAATCAAATCTCTCCAATCCAAAACAAACTACGCCGCATCAAAAACGAAATTGCCGACTGGGAAACCAACTATTGGCCAAAAAGACAGGACGAAACAGTTATTTCAAGACTAAGAATAAGGCACTGCTCATTTAGCCACAAGTACATCCTCGACAAGGAGCCGGCGCCCATTTGTGAAATCTGCGCAGAGACTTTCTCGATAGACCACCTCTTCACATGCAAAAAGTGGGAAACACAGCGAGCAGCTTGCGACATGGTAGGAAAACCTATACCAGAACTCCTTTACAACAACAGATCGAATTGTGAAAATGTACTAACATACCTAAAATATGTACAATAGTATCTAAATAAGTTAACTGTTAAGATGTATTATATTCGTCGCAAATGGCTCCATTGTCGAGCGACAATAAATAAATATATTTAAAAAAAAAAAAAAAGAAAGTATTTTCTTTATAAACTATATTCAGTATTCTTGGATCACAACATTATTCTTAAAATTGGTGATGTTACACCCACTTTCCCAATCGGACCTACATATAAAAATAAACTGCTAATTTATAAAAAATATATGAAATGAAAATTTTAATGCATTCTGGTAGAAATTAAGGCCACAGAATTAACAGGTAATATTAAAAAATATAACATTGCGAAAAAAAATGATTTGTCTGTGATTTATTGGTGCACCCAAGGGGGTTGCTACAGGACTGCAGCTCCCTCCACGGAAAATAAAGACACTGTTAATAATGGAAAAATTTTTGACATTAAAAATTGACATTTGATAAAAATATAAAGTGTTTTTAAATAATACATTTTACGCAAAAATAAATATATAAATGAGAGAAGAAAGAGATATAGCTTAGGGTGGCCCTTATTTTTCAAGGTTAAAATTTTTACTCTCCCAACCGGTAGTCTTGTTCTTTTATATGAAAAACACATAGCGTTAAAATTTCAACTAATTTGGTCAACTTTAAGACGTGCCGATATGGCCAAGAATATAGTGCCAATAGCGCAACTCTGCGCGCGCGGGGAGGTACATTTTCGCTGGTTACTAGATAGAGTGGTTTAGCGGATGTTACGCAGTAAAACAGGAACTCTCATTACAGGCTCATTAAGACTAGACTTGAAATATCACAATTTTTTTCTTAGTCTTCTTTCTCAGGTGAATAATTTTATTGATAAGAATAAAAATATCGTTGAAAACACATTTACAATTTGCAACAGAATAGACTAAGAAAGTTAAGTAATAATGCCGGACATGAGCGTCGATTTTTTCGCATCGGAGTATTTTTTTCGATATTCCGCTACCACTTGAAGCAGGTACTGTTTCTGTGCTGGGTAATGCCTTCGACTGGACCCCTCCCCCAACTGTTTTTGATCTTCTTTGCGGGTCAGTTTATTGTTGTATTGTTCAATTAATCGTACGCCGCGTCCAGCTGCATCATTGACTACTTTCATTTTGGAGGTTAATTCTCTGCTTTTTAGACAATCTTCATCCTGCCCCCATTCATTTGGACTTCTGAGAAGAAAATCGGTGTTAATGCGAAACCTCTCAAAAAAATTCTTGGTCAGCGAATTAACAAATTGATTTATATCTCCTCGACATAAATTTTCCACGTCAGAAAATTTAATCTGCAATCGGCTCATGTCGTCATCTTCTGTTGCGTCGAGATCCAGGTTCTTGTGCATACTTTCTTTCACCTCATTACTGATATCGTTATCAAAGAAAGCGAAGCCAATTGCTTCCGGAGTTAGATTGGCGAATAAATTGATTTACAGCCAATTTTGAAACTTCTTCGTCTATTTCTTCGTAAGAATTCAGCTTTTTTTAGAAAATTAAAATCTGAATTTGGTGCTTTTATAATATCCGGAGCTGAAAACCACGCTTCCGCATAAGTTGTCAATAAAAATACAAACATCAGCTAAACCTTTCGCTTCTGAAGTTTTCAGCTTAAATTCGTAGCGAAATAAATACATTTTCTTGGAGTTTCTCCTAGAAAAATACTAAGCATAATTCTAAAAATTCTTGGTAATCGTCACGAGGCTGATCTGTAGCAAGTGTATGCTGCAGGAATGTAATCAATTGGGATTTTCTGTGGTCGTAAAATACTGATCTCATTTCTTCTTCCATTAATGCTGAGCAAAAATTGTCTTTATTCATCTTTGACCATTTGTTTTGGAATTCTTTAAAAATAGCAACATTTAGACCAGAATTGCGAGTCATTTTCAGTTTGAAAACAGTTCTTACAATCATTTCAAACATATGGTAATGACAGGCCAAATGTAATAATTTGCGGTCGAGGAACCGTTCCAACTCATGCCCCTCCTTTGTCACCAGTATTAACGGCAGTTGTATCAAAAGAAATACATCTAATAATACAAGCACGGGATCTTTTGGATTTGGCTGAGTTTCTTGACGAGGCAAAGCGACTGCTAAAAAGAATGATGTCCGAGAGATGGTGAATTAATGACACTTGGGAGAATATTTTCTACTTCAGACAACGTCAAACGATAGCGCTGCAATTACCGAATCCGTATCAACATGAAGCACAAAGCAATATTCTCACTTAGAATTGTGCAAAAAATAGGAATAAGCAAGCACAACAAATCTCTTCACTTTCTTATTTGCCTCACCCTATGCAGTAGAGAATCCTTATCACACATTTAAAAGAAATATACAAATGACGGTACTGATCAAAAATATCGCATCAGAACTATACTGCCTCGCTGGCACACAGTAGTATAACGAGGGAAAGCAGTATTTGCCGCGCGCATGTACGCTCGTGTCACTGAAACGCTTTTCGGCACGTCTTCAAATCAACCAAATGAGCTAAAATTTTAACGGTATGATTTTTTTATATAAAAGAACAATTCTACAGGTTGGGCACCTAATTTTTGAAAAAAAAATGTCCGTTATCTATAACCAAGGGCCACCCTAATATAGCTATACCGAACATATTCGACCTCCGCTTTTACATTTTCCCATATGCTACTCTTTTAGCCCTCCCCCGCAAATCCTGGGTGCACCAATGCTGTGATTAATGAACCATTTCTTGAAATGAGCATAAGTAAGTTTTTATCGGAATTAAACATTGATATGCCAGACTTCAAGACAAGAATGGTGGAAGAAAACTAGTAACTTTACAGACTAAGTTTATTTGATGTTATAAAAAAAAAATCTCAAATCCATTGAAGAAACGTTACTTGTAAAATATGATTATTCATTTATTAATACTACGTTTAGTAAACGTGTTTTTTTACAGTTATTTATGTTATACCTGTATTAGTAGTAGGTACTTAAAATTTATAATTGTCAATTATAAATACACATTTAGTTTGGTTTTTGTAATAGAATATGCAAGTGTATAGTGACTAAAGATAAACAGCTGAGATGTGATATCAGTATGAAAAACAATATTTTTTCAATTCTATTAATTTTATACTCAAATCGTATTTAAAATTTTAAATACCTGAACTTTAAAAATAAGTACATTTTGTTTTTCTCTTTTTTCGTATATTTACGAAGGTATTACAACATATGAAATCAGAAGTTGTTATAGAAATTATTTAAATATTAATTTTTTATTTTTCCAAATAATTGTTTATTTACCCAACTTTTTTTTAGAGCAAATAATTTCGATCACCTGTTAGTAATGTATCTAAGTCCGTAATAATTTTTTTAATTTTACTACACCTAAAAATAATTTCCTTTGAATGGTTTTAGAATATTGCTTTTTGTAAGATGTTTAAATTTTTTTTGTAAAAAAAAAATCATGAAATTTTGAACATTTGTTGAGATTAATGGAAATTTTAATTTGTAAATTTATGAAAGAAAACCTTTAAACCTATTTTAAACTGTTTAAAATTTCAATTAAAAAAAAACTATATGAATTTGAATTCAAGTGACATTGATTTTTCATCTTGGGAATTTTGAACGTTAAACTAAAAAATTAAATAAAGTAAATACAAATAATAATTATTTTTCTAAACCGACTTTTTGCGAAGAAATTGATTAGCGATCCGCTTTGTCTAATTCTCTAGACGCTGTCTTATAAAACGCTTCTAGGAAAACACAGCTTATATTAATTACAGACGATCTGTAATAACAACTATACAAGTTTAAATTTCTCTCGGAAAATTTGGCTCAGTAAATATAAGTCATTGACGGGTAAAACAAGAAATATATTTGTAAATTTACAAAGGAACTTTGTTTTCTTAAAAAAAAAAAAAAAGAGGAATTACCGAAAAATGAAAATATTCAGAATAATCTTGTAACTCAACTTCATTAAAAGTATACAAAAGAAAAAGAAAGTTATCGTTATATAATATGTTTATATTTTAAAATGATTAATTTACATTGAATTCAAATATCACAATAAATATAAAACACAATCCGCAGTGATATTTTAAAAAAGCTTATACGATACATATTACTTAAAATTCAGAAATATATTTTCCGAAAATTTCATGTCAATATTGTTATTCAAAATTTTTAATATGAGAAAGAATATAATTTTTAGAAATATAAAAATGATAGCGAAAAAATTAAATAGAAGTATATATGTATGTATAAACAAGTACGGTAAACGTGTATATACATATATGTAACTGCTACTGTAACTTAATTATGCCACTAAAATCTATTTTAACAGAATATTAATGTCTGCATTATCAACGAAGCTTCGTAGTATTTTAAAATGCATTATTATGAAACGTTAAAAACTTGCTGTATCACGAAAAAAAATTACAAACTAAATGTGCGGTAGTACTTCGTTAATTCAGTTATTATTTAAATAAACAGGGTAAAATGAACATTAATTACTAATGTCCGTGTTTTCCCGTGTACTAAATGTACTTATTCTAAATTACATTACGTACATTTCACTTTCAAAATAATTGAACGAACTCGGAATATTAAAAAATTTTAACTTATTTTTAGTTGTCTTACATTTTTAAATATTCCTTTAACTTCAGTCACTTGCTTTAATGTCATTACCTGCAAACATATTAATAAATTATTAGTTTATTTACAAACATACCATGAATATTAAAAATTTAAAGCTTTCACAGTGATTACTCATGATAAATATCTTTTTAAAAACACAGTTGTTTCCGAAAATTATTTATCATACCATGAATATGTTATATATTTTATAAAATATCAACTTGGTGGTTTATAATTTAAAATTTCTTTAAACTGTTTTCTTTGAATGGTAATCACAATTCGTCATAAAAATAAATATCACAGTATAAAATATAACGTATAATATGTAAAAAAAAAAACTAAAATTCATTTTAATTCGATATTTGAAGTTCAGAATGCAATAAAACATTTATTTACTTTCAAAAAGTCCTTTGCAATTATAACTTTTTAATATTGAATATCATAGTCAATTGTTCCATATTTTACTTCCGTCTTAATATTTTTTCAATTTTTCACGATTTATAAAGAACATTCCTATGATTACACTTAAATACACAACACACTGGTATTACTAATGACCATCACTTTTTTATTTTTTCTATGATTGTTAATTTTTGAATAATCCGTAGTAACTTTCATTATAAAAACATTTTTTTTTTTTTTTTTTTCATTTATTATTGCACGCAATCTGTCTAATAAACAATAAGCGGCAGTGTTAAGGGGGAATTAGTTAATAAGTATGGAATGCTTCCCAGCGGTCGCGATTCCTTATTGCTGATGAGGTATTATACAATTTACCCAATTATATTCGACCGATTCAGCCGTTTGAATCGGGTACCGTCTTCGATACGCAAAAGATATATTAATATAATTGTTATATTACTAACTGCATCTTTTATTGGGGACACCTGAATTGCGCACCAACACTTCGCACAGTGACAAGTCGGACTCGAATTGCGCACCGACCCGAAATAGCCCGCCTGCTGACAACTCGAATTTATAAAATGGACGAAGGAATTAAAATATCGGTAAAAGTGTGTCGTTCTTTCAGTGACTTCCAAAATGTCTTATCATATCTCGATGGGGAGCGTTTGCTATTTGGAATAACACATTTCGGTTGCTTAGAAAAAAACCCTTACTGGTTTGCGAAAAATAGGCTACTTTTTAAGTATACAATGATGCGTAAAAATGTTGAAAGCCATCGGAATATATTCAAATGTTATAAAGCGGCCATCAGTTTTGGAAGCACCGAGCCCAACAAATATCATGGTCCCGGTGCCGTTTTCGTTCGTTTTTTTATATTTCATACCAGCAAACTTCCAGTGCGCAATTCGAGTGTTTAAATTACTAAACCTTTTTTAACCGTCTTATATTTTTATAACATAAACTGGCTGGGGTACCCGGCTTCGCTCGGGGAATTGATATGAGATTGTGTAGTAGTTGGAATAAAAGGATAAACACTTTAAAATATAAGAGGTAAAAAATTTTATTGAAAACATATTCTAACTATTTACAATACTTATTTATAAGCAACATTTTTCATTTTGTTATCCGGGGTATATATATACAAATTTTTCGAATTTCCTACTCGAAAGTAAGCTACGTATAATAGTTGACCGTGAGAGAAGCAGGAGTCTTTGAGGTTGATGCCGCAATATTTTAAAGTTTGTCCTTACGCTTTGTTAATTGTACAATTATAGGCTAATTTGATTGGAAATTGCAGTCTTTTAAATTGGAATGGCAGTTCAATAGAGACCGGTGATATTCTGAGGATAAATACTGTGCGTCCTTTGTCTTTTCCAGTCATTAGTTCGGCTTCGATGGTGTTATTCGATGGCTGTTTGATGATCATCCTTGTTCCATTACATAGTTTTGTCGAGTTCAGATTTCTGAGTAGTATGATGGGAGATCCAATTTTCAGCCGAAGTCAATGTAATGGCATTCCTGGTACTTGCAAACAGTTTAGAAATTCTGTAGGGAAGTTGACACTTTCTTCAACGTTTACCATCATGTCGATCGATTTGTATATTCTCTCCTCACCGGGAATTTTCTTTTGAATATTAAAGTTGATACCGTTGACAATATTATTTTTGCTTGTCAAAATTGCCCTTTGAAATAGCCATTCCAAATTGGTATACTTGTGAACAATTTGGATAAATTTGGTCAATGAGTTTGTTTTCAGTAGTGGCTATGTTGTAAAAATCACTGTTGAGTTCAATGAGGCCGGTCGTCTGGTCAGCGGGATATGTTCCTTCGCCTATTCGTAAAAGTTTTTGAGCAAAATGTGCTGTTGTTTCATCTTTCCAGAGTTTAACTCTCATGTTTTTGTTAGTCGCAGAATTTGGATGTGTGGCCAGAGATGTGATTTTTTTAAGCATGCATTGATCTCGTCTGCTGGTGTTGACTTGGGGATAACTGGAAGTGTTTGTCGAAAATCTCCAGAGTAGGATTAGAGCTCCTCCCATCATTTCACAGTGTCCTCGCGAGTCTTGTAATGTTCTGTCCATGACTTCGAGTGATTTTTTATGTGTCATTATGTATTCGTCTCAGAAGATAATTTTAGCTTGTTTTAAAAGTTCATCCCGTCCAGATCCTCTTGAGATTTTACATATTGGAAATTGTTCTTCGGCTATATTCAACGGTAATTGTAGAGCCGAATGGGCAGTTCGTCTTCCTTCCATAAGTGTGACTACAATGCCGGATAATGTCAGTGCAAGTACAATTTGTTGTTTAGCACGTATTTCCGCCAGCAATATATTTATTAGAAACGTTTTCCCGGTGCCGCCTAGTGCGTCCAAGTAAATAATTCCGTCAGTGTTGTTGATCCGTTCCATGATAAAAAAAATTTTTTAATCTTCATTGAGGAGTGGTATGTTGTGAGCAATTTATTGAAGTAGTTTGTTGATGTAGCTTTTTTCTTTTCGAAGTTTAGCACACTGAACGCATCTTTTCATAGTGGTGGCATCCCAAGTTGAACTAAGGTTTAGTTTTTTATTGATGAACATTTATATTCTAGGCGAATGAGTGTTTCATTGCAGATGTCGTTGAATTTGATGGCCAGTTCTGGATGAGTTTGTCAGATTTGGTACAGTATGTTATCACTCATACTTTCTTTAAAGGAGTCTCATAGTTGTTTTGGATTCAATGGGTTACATGTTGTTAGAATTATGGCGAATAAGTCTCTGATTTGTTCAGCTGAGTCTGTAATTGGATTTCACTGAATTGTAGTATTCTACATTTATGTGTGCTTGAAATATTTTGGAAAGTAGTGGGTTATATAATACTGCCCATTGATTATCTATTTACAGTTCGTCTCTGTCTCATATTCATATTTTTGTTGTGAAGTCACCGTTTTTGGGTGATCGTTTTCGGTATTTAGGATGGCCATCATTTCCAGTTTGTGCGTCGTCAAAGTATGGTTTTGGGTATTTTTTTGTACATTTATCATCACTCATACATGGCGAATTAGGGTTTAATGGCCCACATGGTCCGTGAATTATGTTTTTCATTACTATGTCATACAGTTCAGATCTTCTAGTGGATTGGGAAATTTAACTTGAATGATTTTGTTGATATCCGTGTGATGAATTTTGTCGTGTAGCTATATGAGATTGTGTGAGTGAGGCAGTCCTCGCTTATGCCATTCGACTGTGTACATCCAGCATCTAACAATTCCAAAGATGTAGTATTTTTTGATGACTTCAGTAAATCTCATTTGTTTTTGCCAGAGAACTTGGGCTATTATGTCATGTCGATCCATGGGGGCTTGTTCTTTGATTGCTGACCACGATGAATGTTTTGTACAGCTTTTCACTCTATTCGCTATGCTTTTTATTATTTCGTACCACGATGTGAATTCTTGTATCTAAAATTAATATCCCTTACGTTGTTGCGTTAAAACGCACCAGTAAGTTAATTCTGTTTATCTACTTTTTATTTTTGCATAATTTATACTTTTTCTTGTGGATTTGGAAATTCAGTTTGGATGATTTCTACCGTGTAGCCATATGAGATTGTGAGTGAGGCAATCCTCGTTTTTGCCATTCGATTATGTACATGCACCATCTAACGGTTTCGAAGATGTGGTATTTTTTGATGACTTTAATAAAACTTATTGGGAACCTTCTTCATGGATAAAGAATAGAGGGCTACTAACTACACCATATAACTCCCTTGATTATACTGGAACTCGTTTTTGAGTTTTAGCGGCACGCACATTGTACACTTACTTTTATGGTATATATTATCGCAGCTCCATCGGAACTGTCCCAATAAAACTGCGATAAATTTTTTTCTAGTTAATCTTGTTTCTTTTTATTTATTTTATTTTATTTATTTATTTTCTTATAAACGTAAATTTAGTAGGATTGCCTAGTCGGCCGAGAACATCTCACATCCACGCTTATTCAATAAAGTT
Organism: Icerya purchasi; assembly: GCA_039619475.1. Lineage (NCBI taxonomy): Eukaryota > Metazoa > Arthropoda > Insecta > Hemiptera > Monophlebidae > Icerya > Icerya purchasi. The sequence goes on from CM077115.1 coordinate 94,326,541, forward strand.
GTTTCGTAATTATTATTATTTCTTTTTTTATTCTAAAATCGCCGCACAATATCGAAAAGGAAATGCAGCTGCATCAAAAGACAAATAAACAAGCAAATACAAACGCACGAAATAAATAACACGAATAACTATTCACACATAAATCAAAACATACGTATACACATCTACACCGAAATATTCACAACATTAAATAAAATATAAAAATCTGGCCTGTGCCTCCAGGATCTTCACCGCTTCGGACGATGTTGTCCTTAAATTGTTTCCGCTACCCGTACTGCTTCAATGATTCGCCTCCGGTGGATCTTGATCAACGTCCTTAATTCCGGCAGCTTTTAAGCCGTTGTTTTTTTTTTTGTGGTAGGTCGCGTGAAGACTAAGGTTTTTTGACTTGACTAGATTATTCGCGATGTTATTAAAAATAATTTTTTTTTTATTTATTTTTTTTTTAATTAGTTTATTTTGCTTTGACTAGCTTAATTTGAACACGAACCGTGGCACATACGTAAGTAACAATTAACGATAATTATAACGCCTCTCACGAGATGGCGCGATTTTGAACCAGCGTAAACGTTATCTGTTTCGATACTGCCCTCGGCCGAAGCACAGGCTTCCCTCGATCTCTTATCATCCCGACAAGCCATTTTCCGCGGCACTATGAAAATTCCCTTTTACCACTAATTCCGACTTTAATACTATAAATAATAAACATTTCTGGTTTCTTTGTTAATTTTAATTCATCTCGCAATTCCCCGGCTTATGCATTACCTGTCGACTCGTATTTGGAATTTATTTAATGAATATACATATTTTTCGTTTTTAACTTTCTAAATATTCCCACCGAATTATGCAATACTTTACGGCTTTACGAAATAATTTATTATTGAATTTCTCTCAGACCCAGTTATGGCTATAACGCCATAATATTGATGATGATTATTGTGCAAAAATAAGATAAAGAAATATCATTGGACATTAAACACAGTGTTCTGATTGGACGCGCCTTTTGGTAATTGATTCACTCGTCAACAATGATAAAATGGTATCTCACACTGGAAAAATATGTAGGAGCTCCACTTCCAGCTCCAGCAAAAATGTAACATGACGGTGCTGTAAAAACATAATGTGATGTACATGATGAGACTTTAATGTGATCATAACATGTCACAATACATTACAACTCCATTTAAAATTTGGGTACTACATTTTTCGTTATTATGTGTAAGCGCATGTGACCAGGGAATGTCTAGAGGACCGCAAATTGACCGATCGAAATATATGATAAAAATATATTTTATTTAATGATAAAAAAAACATTCAAAGTTAAAAATTATAAAAAACTACTTAAGATCAACAATGTACCAGTAAAGACTAAGTAATTTAGCTATGGTTTCGATTGAACATGAAATTTTAGACAGCTTGGATACGAAAAAATTGATAGCAGATTTTGTAAACATAAAGACAAGAAGAGTTCAATTTATGTAGAATATTCTTTATATAGGATATATTTTGTATTATTTAAATGTGTAAAAATCGTGTAAATGTAAGACAAAATCACTAAGTACCTACTTATTATAAATATAAATATAGTTTTTCTCTTTGTAAAGTCTTATCAGTTTTGCATACTCTTAAAAGGCAACATTAAATAGCCTTTCTGCATCCTTATTCAAAACGGCTCGAATTTGATTTGATACTCGGATTCGGAGAAGTAGTCGAACGAATTGGACGTTATCGAACCTGTTCCGGAACGTTCCACTGATTCGCCGATTCCGAGCTCAGCGTAGAGTTGTACATAGGGCGGCAAATTTGGTATTGCACGCGGGCATACAAATGACAGCAGCCTAAACGTTCTCACACATATTTTTTGTTTACTTCTTATATCACATTGTTTAGGAGCAGTAGAACTGCATGCAATAATCAATTGTGTTTATCAATTTGTAGTAACGTTATGAAAACTATACTAGTTCGTACTTCTTAACCATTTTGAAGTTCACGGCTGATTTAAATTCAAACTTTCTAACATTTTTTGTTATATGTAATTGTGTTGAAAATCTTCTTGAGATTGAACATTGATTGATGAGTAAAATAATCAGAACTGAAATTTTTCCAAAACTCGGCTCCTTTAAACTCTAAATAACTCTATATTATAATAATAGATCTTTAATTTGTCGAACGTAAAAATATTATGTGGTTACATTTGCATTTTATGTAAATTAATCAGTTAATACGAAAGTATTTTGTATTAATATGAAATAAGCTTCATGAAACATAATACGCTGAGCGCTCAAAATTAATCGTGTACAGTGCAATATATTAGATTCGATTCGCTATGCTAAAAGGGACCCTTTGCAACGCGACACGATCGCACTGTTTTTATATACAATATTATATTGTAATATTTTAGACTTAGTCACAAAAATGAAGTGGTGGTCTAGGTGTAATAGGTATGAGTCCATGGGCGTCGACAGCGAGGGGCAGGGGGGCAGCTGCCCCCCTGGAGCCTTGAAATTTTTTAATCAACTAGCCATGATGAAGGCTGGCAACTCTTCTTGCCCCCCTGGCTCAACGGTTGGCGACGCCCTTGTATAAGTAATGCTTAAGGAGTTTATCAACATACGTGAACCAAAGATCAAAACCAACAGCGAGGCGAACTTTTTATTTTAAAATATTTAAACAATACATATTTTATATTAGAAAGGTTTTCTTAATTTTATAATAAATTATATAGACAATATTCGTAGTTGTTTTATGTTTAAACGATGTGAAATATTTTGTATACACTTATTACTAACTTTAACTCGAAATCATTTAAAATAAATACGTGCAAAATAAAAATTGTAAAAATAAAACTAGTTTATTATAATTATGTGAAAAAAGCGAAGGTTATAAAAAAGTTGTGAAGTGGAAGGAAAAGCAAAGCTGTAATTTCAACCGAAGTGAACATAAATTTAATAATTATTTTCGAAAGAAAATAATTTAAAAAAATTTATTTACGTAAACAATTTCCGCAGAGATTAGCCGTCGGAACTCAATTAACATTTTATTAAAATCATGAATGCTTTGCGAGTTTTTATTTACTTGCTTATTCCTTTTATAAAAAAGCACCTCTATAATTGTACATCAACTTGCATTTTCATCATTCTGTTCTTATATTTGCGTGTCTGAATATGTATTTAATGATAATGGTTAAATAGACAACTTTTAACAGAATATAATTGTAAACATTATGTAAAGATCGTTTACTATTAAATTTTTTTTAAAGCACCTTAATTACTTCAGAAATCCTGTGTCTCAGGTCATATTGCATTTTTTAATGTACTATACAAAATAAGTTTACAAATAGTAGAGAACATTTTTTCTACATTCGATAGAATAATTATGGTTTCTGAGATTGTTGTTAGTTGAATAATTTGTTGTATTGCCGTAAGATTTCTTCTAAACTTTTTCATTTATTGCCATTATTTCTGTTCATTATTATTACAAAATGCCTCTAAAAAAAATTCCTAACCATATGGGTATATTCAAGGGCGTCGCCAGCCGATGAGCCGGCGGGGGGGGGGGGGGGGGGGGGGGAATAGAAAGAAGTTATGTTATAGGAAAAATAAAATTTATAAGTTGTAAAGGCTTAATATTTTATTAAACAAGAATAGAATCTTAATTAAAACATAATTTTCGTGGGTTTTTGGCAAATTGTCCATGATTATGCGCCTATGAATACTCATCATGGCCAGTTGTTTAAAAAGTTTCAAGACTCCAGGGGGGGAGCTGCCCCCTCGCGACGCCCATAGGTATATTTGAATAATAACTGTGATGTTTTAACTATGCATTTACATATATATATATATCGACAACTTCTTTTTTAATATTCAAACCCCTATGATGTTGGAACCATGATTTGAAAACCATTACATATTGCACACAGAAGATAATTTCTCAAATTTTCATTGTTAATCGCTTTTATAACTATTTTGTAAATATAATCTTTCGCTCGATGCATAATGCTGCGTAATATCCGAGCTTCTTCAAATTAAAGTTGAACTGTGAAACTTTTTTTTTATGTTGATTACAATACAAAGAGTAATGTAGTAGAATATGTACATCGTACAATATTCATAGTTGTGCTTTCGGATGTAATTAATATAATTATATTGTACAAGTATATGGCGTATTAGTACACTGAAATTCAAACTTTGTGGAATGCTGATTAATGTAACACTCTATTCTGACATGCGTTTTCTTAATGCGAATAAAAAAATATATTCCCCCAAACGAGTTTTTTTATTTCTTTTTTACATAGGAACACAATAAATTTAATCAGATCTCAACAACTGACAGCAGATTGACTGTAAATTTGACGGGACGGCGAGAAAACGTGTGCCTATGAAGGACATATCTATATATATATATATATATTAAATAATTTCATAGTTGACGGTTGTGTTTAAGCCATCACTTTTTATGCAAAATTTCACATCAAAACGGTTGGCTACTGAGACGTCTAATACTCATCTAATCATTTACTACTATCATTATCATTTCTGCTATGTATCTTAAACTTACATATTATACTAAGAAACAACACTCTTACCAGATTTATTTGTAAATCTTGGTACATATTGAGATATAATGGATTATTCCTTAAATCATTCGGAATTTTTGAATTCATATAGTTTAATTTTATTATATGAATTACAATAACACCTGAATTAAAACTAACTATTTGAATTTTTCCTTTTTGTTTAAATAATTTTTCCTGTTCTACTGAATTTTATTTATATGAAAAGGATTAAACCATTGGGTTTGTTACATTATTATTCATACATGTGGAATTTTCAATATATTCGTGAATGTTACTGAGATATAGAACATTTAATCTTTAAGCAGCTGGGCAGTACTGCATAAATTTCTATTTTCATTATTAAAGAATGCAGAATAATTTCAATGATAAGTTACATTTCTTTATCCTTGATTATATTAATCTATTTGGAATATATTACAAGATAAAAATGGACTGTTGAAAAGCACTGCGGAGTTGAGGTATTTGAATTATAGTCATTGCAAAAAAATTATAAATGTACTAAACACATCATCACATTTATTTATTCTCAATCGAAAATAAAATTGTTTGAAAATAAAATATAATTCATGGCGGGTCAGAAGTTTCCATATTTGAGCGGTCAATATATCCCTTCAATTTGTCTATAACTTTGTCACTTTTGGTTGATCCATACTTCTCTCTTTGAACTGAGTTCGATATACATTGTGTACCCAACTATAACTTGGAATTTTAGATTTATCTGCACTGAATTCTAAATATTCAACGTCACTTAAATTTTGATTTTTTATGTGATTCTTGTATTGTTTCAAAGCCTCCGACGGACCCGCACCGTTGTTAAACATTTCTAAAAAAATCTGTTTCACATTTTCTGTTGGTTTGTGGAATGATCTAACTGCAGCAGACGTCAGTGAATGGTTATGAACCAAATTTGACATTTTAACTTTTGCCATATCTCTACAGAAAGAAAAATTAATTGAAATTATAGTCATTAAATTGCATATTTCAATACAGAAGTACCGATAAAAAAAAAACCGTTAATACCTTTTGCCACCTGCAGAGTTAATAAGAACAACGTGTACAATACATTAAAATATGTGTAATAAATAAAAAGTAATAAAAAAAAATTAAATTAAATTAAACGTACTGAAAGAGTAAGTGTGTAAGTAAATGAGAACCAGTTTCTAGCTAGGGGATGATGGACTGAATCGGTCAGCAAATGGACCCATTGGTACATTGGGCGTAGAGAAGAAGACAAAGACGAAAGCAAATACTAAATTAAAAAAGACTCGCCAAGTAGCAAAAATTTTGGTAAAGTTCTCAATGTCAGGGATATTAACGTAATATTACATTTTGGTAAATAAATCTGTTTATTTTTTTGTTTCTAACTTCCTCATTTTAAAAACTATTGTAATTATTTAAAATTTGGCATCTTCTAATATACTCTAAATTTTTCAGTGTTAAACTGTGTTTAATAATTGATTATAAAATTATAGAACTAAATTCCTGTAACAAATTTTTTCAATAAACAACTGCAACGAAAAATTAATGAAATTGTATTTATACGAAAAAATAATCTCGACATGAATTGATAAATTCATACTTTAATACGCACATTACGGATTAAATTGAATTTATTCATTGCGCATACCAACACCTAAACCAGTATTACACTAAAATACAGTGAGCAAAATAAATATTCGGACTAGCAAAAACAAAAATAAAAACGCATCGTAAGAGAGGTTAAAAAAATTTTTTTTTTTCAATTTTTTTTTATAGTAACATAAAACATACTGCAATGAACACATTGTGTGAAAAAAAAAAAAAAATTCATAAAAATGAGAAAAATAACGAAAAAATGCATCTGTCGAAGCAAAACATAATATTCGAACTCGCAAAATTAATATTCGGACTTGAAATAAATTTCGTATTTATAGCGCTGAAAACATGAAATTTTCGTGTTTAATATTTGGTGTGCATCCCTTTAGCTTTATAGACAGCATGCCATCTGCGTGGCACCGAAGAAACCAGTTTTTCAAGATAAGTTGCAGGGATCTTGTGCCACTCTTCTTGCAGTATTTCTTTAAGCTCTGCTTTGCTCGATATCGTGTGTTGACGGACTTTGGAGTCGAGGTATTCCCACAAATTTTCAATTGGGTTACAATCCGGAGATTGAGGAGGAGTATCCAAAACCTTTGGGCAATTATATAGCAACCAGACCTTCGTTTTGTATGCTTTATGTTTTGGATCATTATCCTGGTAAAAAACGAAGGTCTGACGAATGCCTAATTTTTCTGCACTGCTATGAAGGTGATCTCTCAAAATTTCAATATACGCATCGGCGTTCATGACCCCATCAATAAACACTAAACTGTCCACTCCGCTGGCCGAAAAACACCCCCAAACCATAACTGAACCGCCTCCATATTTTACCGTCGGTTTGATATTTTTTTGTTCAAGTGCAGTGTTAGGCTTTCTCCAAACCCGAACTTTCCCGTCGCTGCTGAACACATTAAATTTCGATTCATCGGTGAAAATTACATTTTTCCAAAACCCCTCATCTTTTATTCGGTATTCCCTTGCGAAATTGAACCGCTTTCGTTGGTTAACTGTACTAAGGAGCGGTTTCAGTCGCGCAGTGCGTGACTTATACCCCATACTTCTAAACGTATTACGTATCGTTTGAGATGTAACTTCCTTACCAGTTCTTTCCAACAATGCTGTCGCAAGTTTTGAGGCGCTCATTTTAGGATTTTTTTCAATCTCTCGTCGAATAAATCGTTTTTCTACGTCCGTAAGTTTCTCTGGTCGACCCTTTTGCTTATGCGATTCAATTCGATCCTCCCTCTGAAACCTGTTTACAATGTCATAAACGGTGCTTCGAGGTAAATTTAATAACCGCGATATCTCGTTACCCGATTTTCCTTTTACCCGATTAAAAATCACCATTTGACGCACTTCACAAGAAGTATTTTTACTTTTTCGCAACATCATTTTTTCACGTAACGCATTAAAACTTGATTTACGCATATGAGTCGATCAATAATGCTCAAAATGCTTCAAGTGATGATTAGTAGTGCTTACTGATGAGTAATACAACGTTCGCTTGCGTTGCATACGCTCGGGAAAAACCCCAAGGGCGTGTTGTCTACAGATTATTGAAAAGTCCGAATATTAATTTTGCGCATCCGAATATTATGTTTGCTTTGACAGATGCATTTTTTTGTTGTTTTTCTCGGTTTTTGAAGTTGTTTTTTTTTGTTTTCTCACACAATGTGTTCATTGCAGTATGTTTTATGTGACCATAAAAAAAAAACATTCAAAAAACCTTTTTTAACCTCTCTTGCGATGCGTTTTTGATTTCGTTTTTGCTAGTCCGAATATTTATTTTGCACACTGTAAATGTGTATTAAAATTTTTTTTCCCGTGTTATTATTATAATCATGTAAACATTTGTATTTTAAATGTACATTTCTACTATACTGATGTGTCCGTACGGTTTAGATTAATATTTACCCGGATAAACTAAGAGTAATAGCACATTTACACCCAGTGCCTTTAATCTTATTCTTATGTTTTCTGATTCCATCTCTCCAATGTTCACATAGATATCTCAACTAAACAGTTAACAAATAACAGAAGTAAGAACAATGATAATAACTACTAATTATTGTAACTGGAATAAAATAAATTTCATAAAAAGGTATGCTAACTTGTTTTCCAGTCTTCAAAGACCGAACGGATACAGAAACAAATTTACATTTATTTTCTTCCATATACGATTTCAGCCACTCTACAGCGTCTTCCTTTGTATGTACATTGCAAATCAAGAATGTAAGAGGTGAATCATTAGCACCAAGTTTATAACCTTCATATTTCCACTTTTTTGGTAAAGCAATCTATAAAATGTGTTCAAATACAATTTATGCTAATACATAATTTCCTATAAAAATATGAGGTATTATACGAAGTTCTTAATATTTTAACCTTTTTTTTTTGAAATATTTTTTAAAAAATTTGAAATAAATATAATCGTTTTACTTTTTAAACTGTTTGTAATACTTTTTCATTTGCAATTATTACAATTTAAAACTTCAATAGCGCATGTAGAATACAAAATGTTTACTACTGCAGCATGAAGTACATTTTTAAAAGTTTAAGCATACAATGTTTTTAAAATTTAATTCTGTTTTTAAATAAATCATGCATTCATGCGTACTTTTTTCATAATAATCAAAACAATCATTTGTTCACTCGGAAGAAACAATGCGAAAATTCTAATGGATTCTTTTAATAAGTACAGTTATTCGGGTATTCAATTTTATTTCACAAATTTCAAATACTGATTATTGTAGGAAATCGCCGCATAATAACACTATAATTTTTAACTGTTTAGTTATTTCACATTAGTCATTACTAAAATTTATATATCTATTAATTATAATATAAATGTATAAGTACAGATTTTATCCTGAAGCAAAACTTACTCCCAGGTTTTCCGGTATGGCCTTATTTGGTACATAAAGAATATGTTCCATGCGAATTATGTGCTTTTTTACACCTCTTCTTTGCTTAAATGTTTTCAAACAAACTGCGCACATGAACGGCCTTTCTTCAAGAATACTAGTAAAATAATAAAGTTTTCACATTACCAAAATTTCACACAATTCAAAATAAAAAACATCCAAATTATCGATAAAAAATGTATTTTACGGAAGTTTGCTGTTTCATGCCTAATAATCATCATTGCTCCGTAATTTTCATCAAAATAATATATTCTTATAATTACGAAATTTTAAATCGATTTAAATTAATTTTGCACTTTCCGCTAATTTTATATCTTAAGCAGTAAATTATGTTAATAAACCTATTTTGAAGCATCTACAACCCACTAGAAAAGCGTTTATATTATTGCCCCCAGTTCATTTTTGGTCGTAATTTTAGTTCGTTCATTTTCGCTGTTATTCATAGTGTGTGAACTAACACAAGCTATGAATAACAGCGAAAATGAACGAACTAAAATTACGACCAAAAATGAACATGACGTGAAAAAAAGAGAACGTAACGATCATACACGAAATGACGCGAAAAGTAAAATACCGGAATACCGGAAAGATAATATGTTAGTAATGGACATATTTGAAATGGCGCGGAAAAGCGAAATACCGAAAAGGGAATATTTTAAAAATAACGAACATACTATTAAATGGATTGGACATATATATAGAAATAATGAATATTTAACACAAATAATAGAAGGAACAATGGAAGGCAAGACAGAAATACCTAAAACAAATAAGGGAAGACGTGAAAGCAAACGAATACGGAGAAATGAAGAAAATGGCTTTATCCAGGAACTTTTAGAACATGGCTGTCCACCAATCTATCATATAGATTGAGGAATTAAGAAGAAGACTATAAATGACGTAAAAAAATAGAAGTAACGTAAAAAGAAAATATTAAAAATAACGTTAAAGAAGGAATAAGAAATGTAGTAATTTTAAAGGTGAGATATTTAATATACTAAATTAACATACCTTAATAAGTGGGAAACATTTCTGCGGCGGTGTTAAAGAAGGTGTGGAGGAGTTGGAGATGTGGCACTCGCTGCAAAAAGTAAAATTCTGCGATATAATAGGGGAAGAAATCTTCCCTAGTACCATATTTCGCAATTTTACTCCGAGCTTCGCGCCATAAACGTTCAACGTTATTGGTGTGAACCCCAGTATCCGGATTAAAATATGTGACGGAATGATTTACAGTACGGTGGATGTAATTAGGATAACGGGAAAGGGGAGTATACCCTTTCCATTCGTTAGATTGGATGATAAAACCGGGACGGATAGCGCGGCGGATAATTGGAAGCAACGTTTCGGAGCTACAATCAGGAACAAGAGTTAGGTAAAAATTTCCGGAAGCAACACCAACAGCGCCAAAAACCCATAAACCAGTCTCATGGCGCGAAGAGGAGGTTGACGCAAATTTCACTTTGATGAACTTTGCTTCATCAATCTGCACAATCCGATCTTTACCTCCTGAAGGAGTCGATTGTTTTTTGAAATAATGCATCATAACCTCACGACAGAAGGAGGCCCAGTCGGTAATTGTTCTAGTGAATAATTGCAGATGCGGAAGTAAATATGTACGAGGATTACGGACGTACGAGACTGTAGCAACAAACACCCACATTTTTAACAGGGGTACTCTGCATTGAGAAAGCCACGTTCCGACTTTAGCCGATTTCCTGTATCCGCATTTAATACCGCCGATCCGCCGGCCACACCGAAATTCCAAGTTTTTAGTGATGGCAGGCAGGCTCTGACACACCGCGCAAACCCTAAAGTATATAGCAAACCATATATTGTAATAAAAAAAAAAAAATAAAAAAGCGCGGAAGTTGGTAATGAAGACACGATAGGGGAGTAAAAAAAAGAAATAAATGATTTTTAAAAAAAAAAAGATATTGGTACAATTAATTAAACCTGAAATACGGAAGAACACAATGTCTGATATAAAATTGGACAATCTCTTCTTCCGTATGGTGAATTAAATCGAAATAGAAGGGCTTACACGGCGCGTCGCACAACTCGATTTCGGCGGGCATATTATTTAAAAAAAAGAAAAACAACAGGTACTATTGTAATGCAAATGAGAAACCGGTGACATGCGGTGACAATAAATCAGGCCATCTATAGCAGGCGTAGGTACAATAATTGTAACGGAGAAAATCGCATTGTTTTAAAATTAACAATTAACTTAACATTTTTTTATTAGCGTAGAATTTTGTAAATGTCTCTGAGGAAATAGTAAATTAAAATTTTCAAAACAAAAGAAATAATATTTTCATTCAGTATGAAATAATTTAATCACAAATGTACAGTAATTTTTTTTTAAACTGATAGCAAATGATCACATTAATTATTCTAAAATTACGCCTTCATTTATAAATTAAATTCTAAATTAAATGATTCGCTTTTGGATTTAGCCATCCATTGAGTAAATTTGAAATATTTTAAGACCAATTAATTTGAATTATTTTTAAAAAAATTAATATTTTTAATTAATTTGCAATAAAATATGAAATAAATTGAGACGAACTAACAAGTAGCGACGACGAACGTATTATTGTGAACTGTAAAGAGGCAGAATGAACTGGGGGCATTAATATAAACTATTACCAACTTCGGTTATTTTAAAATTATGTCCGATAATTATCCAAATTTTTTAAAAACCGTTATTAAAGCTATAGCGAATTGTAACAAACGCCTTTATATGTGTATCCATAAGATTGTACAATTCTATATACTTTCTACATTGTATAAGATATTATTTAAACTTACATTTGTGTTCCAGTACGTTCCGTAACAATTGGACTAAGTAACTGCGAACTTGTAGCACTCGTCTTTTCTAAAAGTTTATTTGACGACGACATTTTACTTTACAAATAAAACATTACAAATCAAAATCAATTACAAGTTACAGCAAAACCCGCCAAATGTTAATTGTTAACTGTTTTAAGCTAGACTCCATTCGCAATGCTAAAATTGACACTTTGCAACGCGACACGATCGTACTGTTTTTATATACAATACTATATTATAATATTTTAGACCTACTCATGTTAGTGAGAAATTGGTCTGGGGATAATGGGTGCGAGTCTGATGCTTAAGGGATTCATCAACGTATGCGTGTACTAAAGGTCAAAACCAACAGCGAGGGGTGAACTTCTTATTCTAAAATATTTAAACAAATGTTACATATTTTATATTAGAAAAGTTTTCTTAATTTTATAATAAATTATATAGACAATATTCGTAGTTGTTTTATTTTTAAACGATGTGAAATATTTTGTATACACTTATTACTAACTTTAACTCGAAATCATTTAAAATAAATACGTGCAAAATAAAAATTGTAAAAATAAAACTAGTTTATTATAATTATGTGAAAAAAGCGAAGGTTATAAAAAAGATGTGAAGTGGAGGGAAAAGCAGATCTATAATTTCAACCGAAGTGAACATAAATTTAATAATTATTTTCGGAAGAAAATGATTTAAAAAAAATTATTTACGTGAACAATTTCCACAGAGATTAGCCGTCGGAACTCACATAACATTTTATTAAAATCATCAATGCTTTGCGAGGTTTTATTTACTTATTTATAAAAAGACGCGTCTTCCTTATCATAATTGTACATTAACTTACATTTGCATAATTCTGTTTTTATATTTGCATATCTGAATATGTATTTAATGATAATGGTTAAACAGACAACTTTTAATTGAATGCAATTGTAAACATTATGTAAAGATCGTTTACCATTAAATTTTTTTGAAGCACCTTAATTACTTCAGAAATCCTGTCTCAGTTCATATTACATTTTTTGATGTACTATACAAAATAAGTTCACAAATAATAGACAACATTTTTTCTACGTTCGAAAGTATAATTATGGTTTCTGAGATTGTTGTTAGTTGAATAATTTGTTGTATTGCTGTAAGATTTCTTTTAAAATTTATTTCCCTTTAATTCTTTATTTCATTTATTACCATTATTTTCATTCATCATTATTATTACAAAATGCTTCTTAAAAATTTCCTAACCATATATGTAGGTATATTTAAATAATAACTGTAATGTTTTAACTATGCATTTATAAATCGACAGCTTCTTTTTTAATATTCAAACCCCTATGATGTTGGAACCATGATTTGAAAACCATTACATACTGCATATAGAAGATAATTTCTCAAATGTTCATTGTTAGTCGCTTTTATAACTCTATTTTGTAAATATAATCTTTCGCTCGATGGATTAATATCGTGTAATATCCGAACTTTTTCAAATTAAAGTTGAACCATAAAACTTTATTTTTATATCGATTACAATAGAAAGGGAGTAATGTAGTAGAATATATCATGCAGTATTCATAGTTGTGCTTTCGGATGCAATTAATATAACTATGTAATACAAGTTACCCTTCATATACTTTATAATATATTAGAACACTGAAATTCAAACTTATACAATTACAGCATAGTCGGCTAAATGTTAATTGTTAACAGTTTTAGGACATCAAGCGTACAGCTAACATCCGCTGGCGCAATCTACTGGCGCGGATATGGAAAGAAGCAAAAAAGTGGTACGATCTTTCACGTTCCGAAGGGGTCCCTTTTAGCATAGCGAATCGAGTCTAACGTGAAATATAGATAAACCACTGATAAAACAGTATAATGATATCGAAATATTGTTAAAATATGGCAGCAGTGTGATCAGAATGACCTTATGTATGAGTTTGTTATTTGGAAGAATTAATGAATGCACGTGACGTGACAGCAGTCTGTTTCTAGGTTTCTATTTTTACAGTCGTATCATAATGACGTAAAAAAAAAGAAGGCCGTCACGGGACGCCCAGCAGATGTGAAACATCATAATAGATGGTTAATCAAAGAATCTATAATTAATAAATATGTGTAATAATAAAATGTAAAATAAAAGTACCTGACTAGTATGATATGTCTCAAATTAGATGTATTTTGGTAATTGCGAGTTTCAATTATAATATCACCTATCGCTTATGTCAGGGCTGTATCGGAGGGCGTTTAGGATTCACCCCGCACGGTCCGAAATGTCTGTGAAATAATAGCTACTTGACTTAAATGGACCGAAACTCAGAATAAATTTATTTCTTTTCAATTTTTTACAAAAGAAAAGAAAATTGAAATTTTTATGAATTCTATGGAAACGATTATTTTTTAATTGTTTTTATTGTAGAGTTCAAATATTGCATATAAAATAGTTGACTATAAGGTTTTAGTATACTATTTATAAATTAATATATTTCATGATAATCAGTGGCGTAGCGTAGTGGTGGCGGGAGGGGCGGCAAAATTTCACAATACATAATAATAATATCTTGTAAAAATTTGAACCATTTTATTTCATATTTTTGTCGTAACTATAATTCGGACTGATTAAAATGATCATAGGGAACTTTTTATTTATTCTGTGACTAAACCGGGGAATTCTCTTTTTTTTTTAAATTTAAATGAATGTAACCATCTTCCTTGTTGTAGTGACTGGTAACACCGTCTGTACTGACTTGCAGTGATCCCCCTGTTTTATTTTGTGTTCGGATTGTTTATGACTAATAATCAGCGAGAATGACTTCTTTCATATAAAGAATAGTGTTCAATATTGCCTAATAACACTTGAAAATTAGGCTACAGTACGGGTAAGTCCCTTCAAGAAAGTCCGTAAGTGATGCTTTAACAAATCAAAGAAAGTTTTATTTATTGCTCGATCGTCAGTCATCCAATTTACATTAACTTAATCGTATATATGTATACGCCTTCCAACCCGTGATTTCGGTGCTCATAATTGGGATCGTATCAAACAGGGAATAAATGGGGTGTTTCCCCCTCCAAAAAAAAAAAAAAAAAAAAATCTGTAAGCATTTTTGGAAAATTCTAATTTGAAGTTGGCAAAATAAATTTTGCCGGTCATATATGATAATAAGTGTGAAAATGTTTTTCGTAATTTGGTACATAATAAAAATAAAATTATGAATTAGTAATTTGAAATGAAAATTAATTTTGGTTTATTTAAGCTGAAAACTTTGAGAAATTCAATTTGATTCAGTTCGACGGCAAGCTGTAATATCGGCGAATAAAAATTTGTTTTGTAAAACCAATAATTAGAAAAATATAGAATTCATATGTACCGATTTGAAAAAAAAAAACAATTCATTTATCTGCGTCGGCTACATACAACAGTATAGAATAGTCAGCAGAAAGGTGATGCTTGGCAGCTCTAAAATTTCAATCACGTATATGTCATCAGAAATTCAAAACGAACTTATTGCAATTTTGGGAAATAAAGTTCGCCAACATATCATCAGACAAGTAAAAAAGGCCAAGTATTATTCGATTATATTCGACAGTACTTCAGATGTTTCTCATAAAGGTCAAACAAGCCCGGTATTAAGATATGTAGTGATTGAGAATCAGGAAGTACAAGTAGTGGAATCTTTTATAGATTTCATTGAAACAAAAGTTAAATCTGCTGAAGGAATTTCAAAGATGATTTTAAGTAAGCTTAAAGCTGATGGTCTTGATATAAACAATTGTTGAGGACAAGCAAGCATATGACAATGCTGCTGTTATGGCTGGAAGACATTCAGGAGTTCAGCACAGAATTAAAGAAATAAATCCTTAAGTTGAATTCGTACCTTGCTCAAATCATTCATTAAACCTGGTTTGTTTACATTTTGCTTTAGTTAAGGCGAGTTCAGTAACTTTTTTCAGCACGTTAGAACGTTGCTATTCATTTTTTCCCATGTTCACACATCGTTGGGAAGTTCTGATAGCAGCTACAGGTAAAAGTTTAAAACGTGTTCAAGATACGCAATGGAGTGCAAGAGAGGATGCCGTAAATATGACATGGCATCATTACAAAGATATTGTCGTTAATTTGGAAAAACTGTCAGAGACGGTTCAAAGCTTAATCACAAGAACAGATGCAGGAACTTTGCTAATTGCGATGCAGTAATTTTCCATTCTTTGTTTCTTCTGCCTCTGGCAACCAATGCTACGTGATTTGAATGATGCACAAAAATATTTACAAACAAAGGGACTTGATGTAAGCCTGTGCGCTTAGAAAGTAAATGCTTTGCAGATGGTACTGATAGAGAAACGAGAGTAATGGGCAGACGATGCTGTAAGCTAGGCAAATAATACATACATGTGAAGAACTTGGCATTTCTATGGAACCTCAGAGGCACATAACAAGAAGGCACATTTTTGATGACGGAATCATAGATGCCAACTTGTCTTATGAAAATGAGTTGCGACGGAAGCTTATTTCTTCATTAGATAGAATAATTGTAGAAATCCGTGAGTGGTTTCAGCAGTTACAGAATTTAGCGGATAAATTTGCATATTTAACGCCGGCTATATTTTTAGATTCAGGCGACATTAAATGTAATATAAGTTATGCATCTGCCGAAATTGACGAGCAGGTCAAGCTCGAACGACTTAGACTGCGGACTTTCATTACTGCCACAGGCAATGAAAATAAAATGATTAATGCGGATCGCTTGAATTATTAAAATTTATTGTGAAATCCAAGCTAGAAGATACGCTGCCCAATATTATGATAATGCTCCGAATATTCTTCATAATTGCCATCAGCAATATCAGTTGTGAGAGAAGTTTTTCAAAATTGGAATTGTTCAAAAATTATTTAAGATCAACAATGAGTACTTTAAGGCTAACCAAACCGGTTATCTTGTCTATTGAGCAAGAGCTATGTGATATAGACATTGATAGTGCAATAAAAGACTTTTCTCTTTAAAAAAGTAGACGAAAAGAGTTTTAGTTAAAGACAGAAGTTTTATTTTTAATCCTATCAATTATATTATTTTTAATAAAAATATAAATACTAACAGTATCTGTCTAGTTCTAGTTCTAATTGTAAGTTCATTTGTGTTTTATATTCAATTCGCTAATAACTTAATCTTGTCAATCGTTAACACATAATCATAAGTTTTCTGTGCCTGTTATATTAATGTAAGTGGCATATGTGTAAGAATTTTTGTAATAAATCTGATTATTATGTTGTAAAACATATATATATATATATATATATTTGTGACTTTTTTATTTGTATCCTGTATAACACTCAGTAGTGATGATTTTTCTTGCTGAAAAGTTAGTCTTTTGAATTCAAGTACCCTATGCCACTGATGATTATACACACACACGCAGACACGCATATATATATATATCTATATATATGTGTGTGTGTGTGTGTGTGTGTGTGTGCGTGTGTGTTTGTGTATATATATATGTATATATGCAAAGGCATCGCCAGCCGATGAGCCAGGGGGGGCCAAGATGATAGAAAGACGATATGAGTTATAGGAAAAATAAAATTTATAAGTTGTAAAGGCTTAATATTTTATTAAACATGAATAAAATATTAATTAAAACATAATTTTTTCGTAGATTTCTGGCAAATTGTTCATGATTATGCGCCATTAAATACTCATCATGGCTAGTTGATTAAAAAGTTTTAAGGCCCTGGGGGGGGGGGGCAACTGCCCCCTGCCAACCGCTGGCAACGCTCATGTATACATGTATGTATGTATGTATATATATTTATAAAAATGTTTCCATAACCCATGAGGAACAAAACAGAAACGAAAAATATTTCTGTATAAAAATTAAATAATTTTATTGCATAAAATTTCTGTACATTTCTTTTTTCTTGCAAATTAAGCATGAAATTAATAAAAATGTTTAGTTTATTTCATATTAATTATGAAAGTGTGGAAAGAAAATAAAAAATCATATATACATCTACTTTATTTAAAACGAACAAAAATTAATAATATCATTTGAATTATATTATTTTTTTAATTATATATAAAAGAAAAGCTTTTTACGTTATGCAGAATTTTATTTAGTGATATTTTATATTTTTAATTAAAATTTTATCATAAGTGTAATGCTGCTGTAGTTTGTAACTCTTGAAAACCCATATAGGGTGTTGCAGTGCCGCAAATTTAGGTATTTCAGTTTATTGTGCTCTTTATTCGAAACATTGTAGACGATAGTCTCCTTACAGCGACCGGTTTGTAATTGTATTTTGTTGATGTGAAAGTATATGTTCGTTTATTAATTATATTAAATTTATATGGTATGTTACAGTTAAAATTATTGGGGTAGTTGTATACTTTATTGTGTTAAACACAATTGATAGTTGTGTTATTTTCCTTTTACTTTTGTTTTATATAAAATTCCCGTTCTTTACAGATAAGGATCTGATGTACCATGTTGGACTGCAGAGATAGAAATAAACGTTGATTTAGCTTCAATTTTACAAATTCTTCCTACATTTATAAATGAAGTTACATACATTGTTAAAACAAGAATGTTCCGTTTCAGTAAAAGACTTTTCGATATTATAAAAAGTAATGTATTATATATTTTTAAATATTTATTTCGATGACAGTGTTCGTACTCTAAGTCTGTTCTTTTTTTTTTTGTTTATGCGTTGGGTACTGCGGCAATGATCAGGACCATGTTTTTTGTTTTTATATCCAACTGTAAATCGATTTTTTAAGACATTACTGCTTTAAAACATTCATTGTACTTGCATCTGTACTAATTTTTCTCTTTTCTCTTTTGTTATATAAAATTAGTTTGTTAAGAGTAGAAAAGTTAATATTTCGTTTTACGAAGTTACATATTTCTAAATTGTATTTCCACGATAATGTAAATTTCAGTAGGAAATTTAAGACTTTAAATTAATAAATTTTGGAATTTAAAGTTTTTTATATTTGTAATTTTAAATATTCGCATTAAGCAGTTTTTGTATATAAAAATTGTTTAATAAATAGTTACTTACAGCATTTACGTAGAAATATAATTTAAAATTTTCATGGTTCATCGATACACAACCATGTTATTATTTTCGGTAGAACCAACTTCAGACCTATTACGTGTTAACGTTTTGAAATTTCCCAATTTTATATAGTTCATCTTCAAATTGATTTATTTGACTTTTTAATTACGTTTTTTTCCGCTCCACTTACGTGGTAAAACTGTTTGAGTCAAAAATGTAGTATTTTTTTTTTTAAATGCTGGTGTTTAAGTATGATGAATTTTTTAATACCTCTAGAAAAGTATTTAGCGAAGGTGGCCACTTTCTGGAAAACCGAGAAAAGCTAGGAAAATCTGTTGAAAGTCGAGAAATTTGATGAAGGTACATGTATAATATATAGAACTTGAAAGTATTAAAAACGATTACAAAACTAATATATGTCTATTTACTGTATATTGATAATAAAGCAGCTTATTGGATTTTGCTATCGGAAAACCGAGAAATTGAGTTGGTAACGGATTTTATTCATTTTTTAACGAGAAGTAAAATTTTTAAGTTACTTGAGATTTTATCATTCGGATCAAACTTGGAAATTATGTATGGCTTTTCCTGTATGACTATTACTTTCCAAGCGAGAGAAAAGACTGAAAAAATTCTTGCAAAATGGATAATATAGGAAAATTAATTCCGAAAAAAAAAAAAAGTGTCCACTTTGTTCAATTTATTTTCAATAAAATCATTTCGTTCCAGCATGGAATTAATTATGTTTGCTTTTATTATTTTTATTTTTGGGATAACTTTTATAAATTATAACGCCAAAAATTCTTAAAAATTAAACTCCATAAAACCGAAGTCTACGCTTAATTTTTAACTTCGTTCTTTACCATTTTATTTTGTTTGCTTTAAAGATTAAAATTGAATTTCTTCAAGTTTTTATTGATAATCACTTAATTCGGCTTTTTCTTTACAACAGTTTAAATGCAAGCTTATTATTCTTCCTCGCCGTTATAATGTTTAATTTACTTGCCATAGTACATTGGTTGACAGAAAAATTTATAAAACAATAGAAAGCAATTGATGCTTATGATTTGTATAAATTCGCAGAATGTAAAATATTCTAAAACTAATTCAGGTTTTAAATTTTGAAAAAATTAACTCTATTTAAAATAAGTATTGTAATATGTAAGTCCAGAATATGTTCCAAAAATTTTAAAACAAAAACCAGGTTAAGTTTGTTTAATAACCAATAAATGTACCGAAAAAAGGTAAAAATAATGAAGTATTATAAAAATAGTCGAATATGCAATTAAAACCAGAATTGAATTTCAATACGATTAACTATTTTAAAATGGTAATAAAAGAAATGAAACAGATGAAACACTTTAAATTCCGAACTGTAAACTTTGTTTTCTTTTTATCTTTCTCTTGTATCAGTAGGATTATATTTAATGTGGTTTTCGAAAGAAACTAAAAGAATTATAGACAAAAATTAAAAAGTTTACAATGTGATGTCGTTTAACTTTGCTGGGCTGTAAAAAGATACTACAAGCGTTAAAATGCTCGGAAAAACTTAATTTTATACTGTTCTTATCGGTGTGTACCGACATAACGCCTGTACCTTAATTATACAAAAGATTTTCAAATATGTAATCTCTTCGTAAGAAAATTTTATATTAGTAATGGTTAATTGGGCAATTCCTAACTCATGACCTATCAGTACATTTGGATGATTCAGTTCTTGCGTATTTATCAAATAGTGATTCATTTTATTACTGAAAAATACTTCGCACTTTAAAGTTTTAATTTCTTTATATGGCCCATATGGACCGATATACGAATGACCGAGCGGTGATATACTTTTTATCTGTGAGAGGGCAAAAAGGGAAACAATAGCCGTTCTAGAAATTCTGTTAGAACAGTTTTCGAATAGAAAAGTACCGAACGGATTTGCTTTTCAGATAACGTACACACGCGTGTATAAAAAGATCGAAATTTTTTCAAGAAGGTATTTGCTGATTTGAGTAATTTGCATTATTCAGTTAATGAAGACTAACACATCCTGTGACAATAAAAGTTAGAAGATTATTTCCAATACAAGGTTTTAGCATCAACGTACAGGTTACTTTATTTCCTACGAAACAGAGTTTAAATGAAACTGATTAGTATTTGCTGTTTCTGAAAAATAGGTTAACGTAGTATTATCGGTGAATGTTGTTAAGTCTACAAAAATACGCTTTTTAACGGCTTTTTCGCTTTATAACTAAAGGGTTCCTTGCCGAAATACCGACGTATATCAAAACAACAGTTAAATGGATACCAAAGTAGTTTCGCATTATAGCCTACCAGAAGCCCAAACAAATTTTTTAATACTTTCATATTGAAACGTGAAAACGGATTAATTTAGGGAGACGATTTAAAAATAACCGCAAGTGCATAAATACTAGAATAAATAGGAGCTTAAAGTAATTAAGAAATTAATGCGATTAAGAATAATAATGGTAGAAATAAGTCAGAAAGCACGTGCATAGTTTACATTTCAAAAATTGTGAAGAAAAAAAAATCCAATGATAAATATTAATTAGGTGTTAATTATTTTATTATTTTTAATAAAACAAGTTCACTTTCTTCAATTGGATATATTATATTTTTTTCAATTAACATTTCGGTTATTGTAAATTTTAATAATAAGTATTTAAGTGTACTTTTGAGCATCTTTTGTATAATCTAAATTGCGCGTATGTTATATGGGTGGTTCTTAACCTTAAGTAATGTAAAATTAAGTTTCATGGAAATAAGTTAAAAAAGATAAATATTTAGAGTCAGTCGTCTTCTGGGTTGTTGTTGGTCATGTGTTTTTCATATTTAGAGTCGAGGGAAAAATAAGTACATATATATACTTTCGTAATATATTTATTGGTTAATTTCATAACAATTTCTAATAATAAAACTTTGCTTTTTCGTTATTTCTTCTTCTGGGAACATGGCGAATCCAGGTTTAAAATCACTGCTACACAGTATGAGATGAAGTTTTTTAAATGAGAACGTTTATAGAACCGACTTCTTTTTTTTTATTTTTATTTTTTTTTTTATTTAAATGTACGCATAATATATATTTTTACAAATTAGGCACGAAACGAAATGACTATTACGCATAAATACGTTAATGAATATAAAATTAAAAATTTTTTGATTATAATTTATAGTGGGTGTGCCGAAATCGATAATCTGTTTTTAAACGTCCACTAACCGGTAACACTACGCGTGGAGCAAACAAACAACACAACATATTGAGAAAGGATAGGATGATTTTTAAATCATTTCATTCTCCTAAGGTGATTGTTTGGTGTGCGTTGTCTAATTTAGGTTTAATCGGTCTTTACTTTTGGATGATGAAAACGACAACAATATTACTGTGAATTACCTCGAAAAGCTGCAGAATTTTTTCATTCCAGAATTGAGAAAAATAATTACTCTCAGAAATGTTCAACAGAATGGAGCGGCTTTCCGTACCACGAAAAGATTCTTAATTTTTTTTGCGGAAGAAGTTTGACGAGGACGACCTCCAAGCATTCTGATTTAAGCCCGCTACGCTTATTTTTATGGATGGAGCCAGTTGAAAGAACTTATCGAAGAAAAAATCCAGTAGATCGCTCAGTGTTGTTGAAATTTCATCAAGTGCCTTGACGAATGTGTTGAAAATACGGGCCATTATTTGAGCGACGTAATCCTTAAGTAAAAGAAAACATCAGCAAGTTTTATTATCAGAAATAGGTTGTTATGCTTTCTGAACCTTTTTGATGTATTTTTCGTTCGCGTTATGCGCAGCGTTACCAGTTGGCGAGCGTTGAAAAGCAGATTATTAGTTTTGGCGCACCCCGTATTGCCGTTGTATTCGTTGACATACTTATGCACAGTGACCATTTCATATTATTTGCATCGGTAAGAAGTAATGATTGTTGGTGTAAAGTCTTGCAGAATTACAACATTTTAGTAGTATACATGGGATGTCCAGAAAGTCATGAAATATGTTTTTTTGTCGCGCCCCTCTTGCCTGTAGTGCGCTCGAACCGGTTTGGTTAGGTAGAGCTGGCTCTCATGTTCACAACGCACCGCAGTTCAGTCTGTTCCGAGCATCCGTAGCGTCAGTATCGATGAATTATTAGTGCATTCTTGTTTGTAGACCTCGTCACGACGCACGATGACCGATTCAATCGAACAACGTTGGGCGATCAAGTTTTGCACAAAGCTCGACAAAAAAGTTGCCGTAACTTATCCAATGCTGAAACAAGCCTACGACGTGGAGGAGTCTGCTATGAGTTATGTGCAAGTTACGAGGTGGGTGTTTAAGGATGGCCAGGAAGGGGTGGACGATAATCGTCGCTCTGGAAGACGAACAACAAGTAGAAACGAAGAAAATGTCAACCGTGTTCGCGAATTGTTGAATTCTGACCGCCGAATGAGTGTTCGGTTGTTAGCCGACACCCGGAACGTTTCAGAAAGTTCTGTGTTCAGCATTGTTACCGGAAGACTTGCACATGCGGAAGGTGTGCGCCAAGCTGGTCCCAAAACTTTTGACGGACGAACACATAGTCAATCGAGTGCTGATCGCGAATGCACTGAAGAAACGCATGGAAATTGAACCGGATTATTTGGACAACGTTATTACCGGTGACGAAACGTGGACGTTCCAGTACGACTCGGAAATGAAGCGCCAGGGTTCTATGAATCAGCCATTGTACGTCGTGACGAAATCTCCAAACGGAGGTGCACTAATTCACCGATGCCGACGCTACCGATGCTCGGAACAGACTGAACTGCGGTGCGCTGTGAAGGTAAGATTCAGCTCTACGTAACTAAACCGTTCGAGCGCGCTGCAGGCAAGAGGGACGCGACAAAAAAACATATTTCATGACTTTTTGGACATAACCTTATTAATCTTATTTTTGATTTGTACAGTTTAAAAAACTAATTCTTATTCTGGTAATTAAATGCGATCCTAAAGATATAAGGAAAAGAAAAGGCAAAAGTTTACATTTTAAAGTGTATAAGACTATGTTACAAACAACAAAACAGTAATGTCGAAAATCTTCGGTATCTTAAAATCGAAAATGTTGGGTATTAATGAGGCACAATGTGCTCTAAATTAAGCCCAGCGTGCAATGTTAAAATTTCTCTATTTTAATGCATTAAGTAAATAGCATATTTAGCGGTTTCTTGAATACTAACTTACTAAAGATTTTAAATAGTCTTTTTTAAAAAATTAATGATTAGATGAAAAAAAGACTGCTAGTCAAAAAGCATATAGGACATTTATTGTCATTTTTTGCAGCATCTATAAATATTCTGTCGTTTTAAATTGTTGTTCACTTGCTTCTGAACTTATTTGTGCTTTATTTATTTATTTATTTATTTATTTATTTTGCGACTATTTTCCTTAATCTATTGAAAATATAATTATCCAAAAATTCAGATTAACTAATGTAGTATTATTTGTCTTTTTTACTGAATTTTTATGTCTACGATATTTTTTGGGTAGTTTGTTAATTGGATTATATTGTAATTCTAAATTCTACCAGTTAATTTCTGGTTTCTTTATTACTATCATAGAATTTCGCGCTATTGTATCAATTATTTTTGAATGATTTTTAACCATACACCAATCTCTTCTATATTTTTACCATTTACCTTTAAATTTATCATATAAGAAAATTTTACCATATTATGATGAAGTTTATTATAATCAATTACTCTAATGCTATCATCATTTTGTTTATCAGTTGTTTTTGAGTTATATATATATATATATATATATATACAGGGTGTTCTGAAATTAATTCAGGAAATTTGTTTTACGCTATAAAGCTCGTCAAAATGAACAAAAAAGTCCTGAGGGAAAACTCATTTGGGCGAACAATTAATTAGTTATAATTAATTTAATTAATTCATTGTAATGAAAAAATGTCGTTGCGATAGCTTGGTTGCTAGAGCGCTTGGCTTCCAATTCGGAAGTCTCGGGTTCGATCCTGGGCGACGACGGAAATTATTACAAGAAATTAAATTAAATAACCGCTAATAATCACGTGGAAGACAATGGCAAACCACCACCTAGACCATCATATGCGCGCTAGTAAGTACACAGCAGACTTACACGGGACTGTACTTGTAGCGCGATAAATCAAACATTTACAAACAGTTCCGAATGTAGCTTGCGTGTACACTAGCGTTGCGTATAACAACTGCTATGAACACTATGCCTATATCTGTACAGCTGAAATGTACGAATAGGTAGTCGTCGACGCTCAGAAATTAAGTATAAAACTATAAAGAAGAAGAATAAAAAAATAAATATTTTTTTTTATGATTCAATATGTTTTGAAATAAAAATTAAGTATTGAAAAAAAGTAAAATATGTATTAAATGTAGTCGTAAGTGTATAATCAACTAAGTAAAAATTCTACCCAATTCGTAGCATTTTTTCCAATCAGCGGTATATGTATTTCATCACAACGTGTGGACTGACGAATGCACATTCACGAGAAGCGGAATGCTGAACCAACGTAATTGTCCTTTTTGGACCGAAAAAAAAAACAATTTAACACGGGAAACGATATTTCAATATCGCTGGTCCGTTAATGTTTGTGCAGGAATGATTGGTGATAAGCTGGTTAGTAAATATTTTTAAAAACTAGCCACCTAAATGGAATTTTATTCTATGTTATTTTTATTTCGTAAAACACTTTTTTTTTTTTTTTATTTGATAATTCATTTTATAATTTAGATTGGACCCCCCCTTTTTTTTTGCCGCTGAGACTAACCGGTGTCAGCAAATCTCGAGTTTCTTCAAAATCATTTACCCGGTTCGTTAGAGAATATCTCCCTGCAAACTAGACTAGATATACTGTTTCAACACGAAGGATCATCGGCACACTACAAAAGGGTTGTAAGAAGTCATTTGGATGAAGTCTTCCCGGGCAGGTGGATAGGGCGCCTGGGACCGATTGAATGGCCAGCAAGGTCTCCCAATATAATAACTCCTCTGGATTTTTTCTTGTACACCAACTAACACACGAGACGACTGCACATAGCGGATCGTCGTAGCGTTTGAAGACATCCGACGAACACCGGAACTTCTACAATGGGCCATAAACAAAATTACACGAAAAGCTAAGTTGGTGGTACAGCAAAATGATATTGAGCACTTGCTCTAGGCCATTGACAAATCATTGTTGACTATACATTTACGACTGTATTTAATACGTATTTTACTTCTTTTCAATATTTATTTTACAAAATATTAATTATAACAAAAAAATATATTTTTTCATTTGAATTATATAATTAAATTAATTATAACTAATTAATTGTTCGCCCAAACGATTTTTCTCTCAGGACTTTTTTGTTCATTTTGACGAGCTTTATAGCATAAAACAAATTTCCTGAATTAGTTTCAGAACACCCTGTATAAATATATATATATATATGTATGTATAAGTAATCACTATTATTGCTAACTTCTCAGTTCATAAACAAGTCTTTTATATCATTTGTAACTAATGTTGAGTCTCTATGGTGCTACTTTGTTTTTTTCTTTTGAATGTATATTTATTTTTAATATTTAAAATACGTAAGTGTCGTATATCCGTATTATTTGGTTTAATTCTTTTTCTATCGTTTCATATAAGGTTTCTAAAACTTACATTGCTTAGTAATGCGAACTTTTTAAAATTATTATTTCGTATACACGAGTTTACTCGTAATATCTGGAAATACGATGTTGCTGGCTTGTTATATAAGTTAGTATAAATGTTATCTTGTATACTTTATTAAAATATTACATGTATTATGTATACGGGACATTTCACGTAAAATGTCCTAGCGTGTTGCTCAAGCTGCAAAACGCTTACTTTTCAACTGATGATTACGCTACTAAGAATCATACACAAAAAATAATTAAAATACGTTTTCGATGTAAATTAAATCATTCGCCATTTTTTTGAAAATGTGCCTTTTTAACTTCGAAAAAAGCACAAAACGTGTTGTATTTTTAAAAGGACATTTTTAAAATTTTCTTTAAAAAAACTCTAGATCGAAAGAGGAGGGATTTCTACGCCGTTGTAGCAATTTTCAGAGTGTGTTTTTTTTTCTTTTACTATATATTGAACGTCAAAATAAAGACGGATCGCCGCTGCGCCACGTGGTGCAGCGTAGCGCAAAATGTTTATCGAATTTTTTCAATATCTATTTGATGTCGAGTTTGGATTGTGGTTAGGTTTATTTAGTTATGGATTACCATCGTTGTGATTGTGCTGAATAACCAGAGCGAGCGTCGTCGAAAGCCCGTATTACTTTATGAACATCGAAAAACTTGAGCTTATAACTTTGGAAATTAATTTATTTAGCTTTAATTAACTAACTTATTTATTGTAGATTAATTTAATTATTTTTCATCTAGCGCTATATTCGGTTTTTTATTCAAGATGCATTTATCTGTTTTGGTAAAAGTAATCATCCTATTAACTCGGCGAAACAGTTGTTTAACTTTTCCACATTTAAAAAAGATGAGAATATCCATCGATACTGGAAACAGAAAATTTTTTTAATAATTGTAGAAGTGAAATGTATAAACGTAAATCAGATTCATTTATTCCCGATGTAAACGAAATTATCTACTAACACAAAGAAAATGTTAAAAACGAAGAAAACAAATCAATAAATTTTTCTGTGATAGTTATATAAATATATACATTATGTAACTATATTGCAAAAATGTACAAAGAATGTTTCAATGTATAAAAATAAATAATAGATACTTATGTGTAGTAGAATTAGTTACTTAGTAAACATTATTGATCAAAAACACATTGTGCCGCATGTCACGCGGCGCCGCAGTGGCGGTTCGTCTTTATTTTGCAGTTCAATATCTCGTGAAAGAAAAAAAAAGCCACACTCTGAAAATTGTTATATCGGCGTAAAAAATCCTGCTCTTTCGATCTAGAGTTTTTTAAAAGAAAATGTTAAAAATGCCCTTTTAAAGATATAACACGTTTTGTGTTTTTTTGAGGTTAACATATTCAAAAAAGGACGAGTAATTTTATTGGTGAAAGCTGAGAAAAAAATACACAGAAAACGCGTTATCGTTATTTTTTGTGTATGATTCTCTTAGTAGCGTAATCATCAGCTGATAAGTAAACGTTTTGGCACTCGAGCGACGCGCTGGGACATTTGACGTGAAATGCCCCCATATGTATGATATTAATGGGTAAATTAGATCGATATATTATCACTAATTTATTGCGGGTAATTTTTTGATAATTGTTCGATACGTAATTATTATCATATTTATCACATGTGAATACAATGGCGTACATAGTTCAAGATGAATCGGGAAGCAGCCCGCACTTGTAACGATTTCCTTAAATGCGTTCCTCAGACTGAGGTTTGAGAAAAGTTAAAGGTGAAATGGGTAGAAAACAAATATATGAAACACGTAGTAAGTAAGGGGTGACAGTATTTTCAGAAAGATAAAAATGTAAACGACGACTGAAATTCGTATAGTAAAATTTTGTAACAAAATTGCGTTTTTTTTGGTTTTTTTTCAATACGAAATTTTACAAGCGGATTTCGATATGATTTTGCACGGGAATTGCGGGCGTCCAAATGAAGCTTTCAAGCTGAAATTTTCAGAAATAATGTAAAACATTCCACGCTACAAGCGTATGTAATTTAGTTTTTGCTGACTTATTTTTCCGCGCGGTGCGAGGGGCGTGGCTGAAATTTTTGGATCAACCATTGTACTGGTGTGATGATTAGGTTTATATTTATTTGATCAAATTTAGCGATATTTTTAATCGTTTCTATTCCTGTTTCCTTTTTTTATTCATTTTATTTATTATTTCAACCGCTTGTTTATGATTTAAACACTTTGATTCCGTTCTGTGTCGGTTTTCTATTGTCGCTCTAATTGTAGCTAATGCTCTTTCTGTTGTTAATTTGGCTTTCTTGGTAACTCCCATTGTTACTGATGGTTCCAATAGTTTTACTTCTTTTGCACAGGTGTATTTGTTGCCGATGTGTTGAGTTATCTTCTTACTCTATTATCCGTTTCTTTTTCTGTATCTTCTTTAATTGTAGGCGCAATTCTTAATAAAATACAACCAAGCCATCCTACGATGTCACTCATACCCTCGCCGTTATTTCACCACTTTGACTTTTGAACCCTCGCCTAGCCATCCGGTTGTGTCCCAGCCAGCTCCGACCACCCACTAGAACCCCGATAGCAAAATATACAGCATCCAGGAAATCATAAGATTTGTGCAAGAGAAGTGCTGACAATTAAACAGAGGAACCTCTTTTAAATTATAATATTGGTTGCGAGGGCTGAATTAGTACAAACCTGACAAAGATAGTGAAAAATTAAGGAAAGTAGTGCGAAATGTGTTAAAAATACAAGAAAACGGCGGGAAATAACCAAAATTCACGAAAATAGCGTAAAGCGCATGAAACACATTTCTCAACATGTCAAATGCTCATTTTCCATGTGTGATGATACACTCGGTGATTTGATTCAAGGCCGTGTCCACGGAGTGGGTTTTGGGGGTTACCACCCCCCACCCCCATGAAAACTGAAATGGTTATTATAAATATACAAAAATCTGAAAAAAATCAAAAATTTAAAATAAATATTGATGATTTTTTGTTGGTGTTCTTACTACCTTTAAAAGAAGAAAAAAGAAAAAATATTCTCCATATTATTTGTAGGTACTTCATTAATATCATCTTAAGGAAAAACTTTTTATTACGAGTATAATCAATAACATATGTAATTTTTATTAATGTGTTTATACGGTAATTAATTTATGTATTGTAAATTAATATATAAATCAAAATTATGTAAATTATTAATAGTATGAGGATATTAGTGAAAAATGTATTGTTATTTATAAAATAAATATGCAAAGAAAATTCCCCTCCGCCCTCAAAATTCTGGGCACGGGCCTGATTTGATTCATTGCTTTACTTACAACTACAACTCAATCTATTCAATAAGTATCACTTAAAAATTTAATCTTAAAGAGAAATTGTAAATCCTAGATAATTAACTAAAATAATGTTCACAATGTTAATGTTTAATAATGATAATAAAACAAGAAAAAGCGTAAGGAACTTCGTTCCCATGACCGCGCACAATTTTTGTTTATTTTTTGTTTTGTAATTTTTGTTTGCTTACTCTTCATTATAACTTTCATTTTCTCTTTTTTTTGTGTCGATCGCTTTTTATTTTTTTAAAATAGTCTTGCCGGTATTACTCAATGTTATTATACTGTTTTTACGAAATTAAAGTGTATAATTTATATAGCCGATATGGGTGGCTTTTCAACTTGCGAATGAATCAGTGTAGTTTAATAAGTTTCATAGTCAAGTATTTGGCATATGCGCAGGACGCAAAAATTACACTTTTTCATTTACACATTATTCGTTTTTATGTTAAAGTATTCTTGCGTTACAAAAAATACAAAATTCATAAGCCAGAAATAGTATTACAAACTATCATCTGTATAACTCTGTACAATGAAGAACTACACCTGTATATTTGAACTGTAAAATCTAAATCTGTTGCGTAATGCGTAAACAACTATATTCTATCGTGAAATAAAAATATCAGGCCTAAAATACATAAAAGCAGACATGTTTTGGAGTTATATATTTTGTAATGGCGGTAATAACGATTAAAGCCGCGATTATTGTAAAGCATGTGATTCCGGAACATGTCGGTTTTGATGTATGTATTTGTAAATAATTAGATTTTTCGTTTCCATAATTTGTTTACAATAATTTATATCATAATACGGAAAATGAACAATTCTAATTTTAATATTGGTTTGAAGATGAGAATATTATGCCTCTATTTATTTTTAATTAATAATAGAAAATAAATTTATTACAACTTTTTACTTACGTTTTAATAAACCATAAAAACACGATGATTGCTTAATCATTCGTCGTTGTCTTCCGTTTTAAAATTTTCTAACGATAATACCTCTCGACCGGTCGAATTACCTAAATTTCTGAAACACCTTGTTTCGCGAATTTCATAAAAAACCTTTTAAAGCCGTTTTCGAAAACCCAGCTACATAATGTACAGTTTTTGCTCGTATTACGAGGTGCACATATGCCTTTATTTATTTAATCGCGCCTCCTTACTTAATAAAAGAAAGAAAAAAACGATCTGAACCGCTTACTAATTATAAACGTTGAATGTAAGTAATAACGTTTTAATTCCGATTCTGTTAGTAATCGTTGCGAACATTTTAAACGTTTATTAATCTATATGGGAACTTTCAGCATGTCGTGTAATTCATTGTTATGTTTTGGAAATGTTCAAATCGCAGGTCCCGGAATCAACCAGGTAAAATGCTGTTATTCGAATTGCTCGATTGATTCGTCGAAAGGCGCTGCGTTTTTTGATGTCGTACATTTAACGACGCCGAAGACTATAGCGCCGTATGTGTGTCCGAATATGCCGAAACATGTAATCTTAGATAAACCTCCTGCCGAATACAATAGAATAAAAATCGATCGTTACTTACCGATTGTTAAGAAGATAGACGAAATGCCTTCGATCGATAAAGAAATCATCGATCCCACATCGATTGGAAACAGTAGAATAGAATGTATTGGCTGGAATATGCTCGTGGTACGACGTAAAAAAATGCGCAAACACCAACGGAAGAAGTTGCGAAAAAGGATGAAGTACGTTTTTTTGAAACGAAGTCTCAGACGAACGGCTATGAAGGATATGGCTTTTCAAGATGAAATTCTCACCAAACTGAAACAAGCTGAGAAATTCGATGCGGTACAGTATGTGCAATCGCGATTGGACATTTTGAACACGAAATTATTACCTTACCGGTTGAAAGGTGTTATTATGCCCTCGTGGGTGATTAAGGAAGCTATGGAGAAAAAGCATGCCAAGTGGAAAGCAAAACAAGAGAAAAAGGCGAGAAGGAAGGAAATGATGGAAGAACGGGGAGGAACGTTACTAGTAGAGTAAAATTGATTTTGGAATAGTGATTGCGTATATATATATATATAAATGTGTGTATGTTTCGTTACTCTGGTATTTTTAAATAAACCATATTTTTTAAAGAACGAAGGTGTTTTTGTATTCTGATGTGATTTAAAATCGTTCCTGAGTGATCTTTAAATAATTTAAAGGACCTTCCGTATTATGCGTCTCGAGTTAGTGGTTTTTTAACTTTTCAAATCGTGGAAATTTTTAACGACGACCCCGCTTAATTGCAGCCAATATTTTATCTTACAAGTTTCATGATACATTTATTCCCGGTTCGGTCCCTAGTATTCTATGAAAATGAAAATGAATTTGCAATGATACCGCAAATACAAGTTTATAATTAAAAAATTTTCACCGAATAGGAAATATTTGAAAAAAATTCGGATCTATATAAGTAATCTACTACTGAGTGCGGAGTGCTCATACATTTAGGTAGTAGAAACAAAGATGACCAATTGCGTGTATACCCAATGACTCTATACGTGACGGTAATGATAATTGTAGTATAATAAAAGAGTTACCGAGAAATTGCTGTAGTGAGTTATAAATTCATAGTCGACTAGCCTGGAATAAGCTCAGAACTTTGTTATAGAATCGGGTGAAAAGTAATGAAAAAGTATTTTCAATAGAAGAAAATCATTTTAAACGAGAGGAAAAAAGAAACATTTTTTAGTATTATGTTATGTATCATTTATTATACTTTTTGAGAGTGTTTACACGCGGGAGAACTGTTTTTTTAATTTTACATATTTGTATATATGTAGATAACTTTGTTCGGCAACTATTTTCAAAATCGTATTGATCGCTTGACCTTACTATCATAGGCGTACCTGGGAGGGGGGATTTGGGGGTTCAACCCACACCCCCCGAAATGGAATTTTACGTTGCTGTCGCTTTAGGGTCGGAAGATGTCTTTGAGGTATTCTGACAGTGTGAGTTCCATACCCTTGACAGGGCGTCGGGATTGTGAAGTTAAGGTTCACAATGTACTAAGCCCAACGGCACTAATGAGAGTAGGGGGGCCAGTTCCTTTCTCTCGGCCGCCTTTACTTTCCCAGATTTCTCTGGTACCCAATTATTTCAGGCTGGGTAAGCTTGGGAGCGACTTGGATCCGGGACGAGACAAGTCTCGAACCCAGTACAACTATGTATTAGTGTCAGTTATTCTCAAAATGAAAACGAACAGAAGTCTTACGCATTTAGAACTACTGTACAAGAGATTATTAATAAAATATAATTACTAAGTAAAATCCTTTTTTCTGTCAAATGTTTTTTTTAATCCCCCCCTCCCCCGAAAAACTTGCCTAGGTACGCCTATGCTTACTATAACTATTGTTTAAAAGAAGTTGATACGCGCAACATTTCTATAGTAATTAGCTGCAAAAATGTAAAATGTTTAACGGAAAAAAGATATTGAAATTGGATAAAGCGCGGATTCATTGTCGAGCTTACTTGCCGTAATAACGAAAACATACGTACACTTTTAAAAACATTTCTTCTAGAATTTTAAATTGGTTAAAGTACACATTAAATCCGTCTGCTAAACATATTTTGGATTACGCTAACGTTGATAATCTACTGTCCTTGTACATAGACGTATTTATTAAAAATATACCTTGAAGAATTTTAAATTAATTATGTGTATTGGAGGTTCTATTAATTATGGTTGACAATCCTTTATTGTTCTTACAGTTATGAACATTGGTCAAAGTAATTAATATAACAATTTTATATTTTTGTCCAGTGCACAATTGAGTTGTGAATATTAAGCCATTTGTCGACTAAATTTTAATAACCAACAGGTTATAAGCACAGATGCAATCGTTGCGTCTAACGCTTCTGAAGGTTTCTTTTACGAAATGCGATGTTATGTTTAATCGTCTCGGACAAACCCCTAAAAGAAATACCTTAAATGAGCCAACATGACCTTATTAAACAATAGTCAGACTGTAAAACCGTTAAAAATTACAGGGAAAAAAATGATTTATTCTGCTTTCGGGCGGTTGCCCTGTAAACGCGCAATGTGACAGAAAAAATGGGTCACCGGTCGTAGTATCATTTTTTCCTAATGCTTTTAGGAAGGATTGTGAAAAGTTTTCACACCTTTACTTCGGAGTTTATTTGAAGTTGGCTCTTTAATTCTTTTTCATCCATTCTTGCCCCATATTTTCTTTTCCTCGCTCTTTTACCCTTCTCTGAATTTCTTTTTTCCCTGAATAACTCCTCCAACTGTCTTGCCCCGGCTACGATAGAATTTCTTACTCCATCCTCAAAAATTTATCCTTGAAGACTTGTTTTAATCATTTTTAATTCCTTCCTTTTCAGTTCTTCCTTTCGATTTATAATAGCTGGCGCTGTACTCCTAGCAAAACCCCTATTCTAGCATTTATTTCACATCGTCTTAGTTCATTTGGGCCTTACATTATCTCCTTAAATAATCTCCCCTATTTTTCCATCAACTATATTAATCTCTGTCATTCTCTTAAAGTATTTATTCTTCCCTCATTTTCTAAATACCTCCCCCAAGCCGTAATTAAGTAGGTATTCTATAGCACTATCAATTACCTATTTCTCTCTTATGTTACCCCATTTACACGGATAGTTCGAGGGGGCCTGGTGGTATTAGAGCTTCCTTCATCCTTCCGGACTTTAATTCATCAAAATATTTTCATCCTCCTTATTTCTGTTCCATATTCATAAACGAATTATTGACTATCCTACGTTCTATTATTTTCATTTCCTCGAATCACCTTTCCTACAATTTTTTACTTATCTCTGACTTCTTGAGTGCCCTTCAGGCCATATCTTCTCCTCTTCCCGACCATATGTGTGACACTTTGTTGTCCTCCGTATACGTTCATTCTTTCATAATCTTTCCATTCCATTAACATTGATTTGCTTATGGTACTTAGCCACTAGGGCATATTTGGTAATGAAGCGGCTGATTCCTTGGCTCGGACTGCTGCTTTTTCTCGCCTTTTTTTTAAAAAAAAAATCCATCCGCTAACCTCCTATCAATGTGTAAATCAAGTATTGGTCGGACACTTACGCTCCTTCCTTTTCTAATATTCGTTTCGTTTGTTTCTTCAGCCTACTCTTCGTCCCTATTCATGATTTCTTTTGCATCCTTCTTTTCGACGTTCTTATGTTGTTTCCGATGTTCGTATGCGTTTTGACCATTCTCTGTCGCCTTCTTCTGGATTTCGCCATTCCTTAATTTTCTCCCTGTACTGTTGTCCTCTCCATCCTGATGATGCAGTTATTTGCGACGCCGATCATTTGTTCCTCCAGTGTTCATCTCTTTCTGTGGAGCGTTCTGGTTTGTATTCCTATTTGTTGAGGCTTGGGCTTCCTGTTCCTTATTGTGCTTTTTGTATTTTGTCTTTTTGTTCCTCACTAGTTATTCCTGCTATTTGTTTAAAGATTTCTGATCGAATTAAAAGTGGCTCAGTAACTTGCTTCCAGACGATCAGTTTGGTTTTCGCCCCTCCCCCCCGGCTTAGGCCCTCTGGATTGTATCAATCTCTTCCTTATTGACATTTATAAATCATTTATTTCCAAGGAATTTACAATTGCCGCTTTTATTACTGTAGCCAGTGCATAGAAAAGCGTCTATCCTCAAATACATGATCTCTTTAAATATTCTTGCCTCCATTTCCTTCTTAATTATCAATCTTTTTCAAACTAGAACTCTCTTTCTTGCTGTTTCTTCCTTTTTCGCCTCAAGGAAGGTCTTTTAGAGATTTCTGCAAAGTTCTTTGGCCTAACCTTGTTCAATATATGTATATATATATATATATATACGGGAGGCAGTCAAAAAGTAAGTTCCGATGTCATACAAAGTATGAAAAGAAAAAAGAAAAATATCTGAAAAAATACATTCAATACTTGAAGTTACATCCTATTTCTCAACATAATTACCGAAGCGATCCAAGCAAGTATTGTAACGTAAAACAAGTGTGGGTACCATTCTGCTGCCAAATTTGTTAGTACGTCATGAATTACAACCTGCATTTCTTTCGCTGTTGTAGGCCGCTTACCGCTAAGTTCGCTTTTCAAATGGAGAAAAAGGTAAAAATCCGATGGCGCTAAATCGGGAGAATATGCAGGGTGTTTAAACAAGTCCCATTTGAATGATGCGAACAGGTTCCGGATCACAGCGGCGGTACGGAGACGAGTATTGCCTCGTGAATGAAGATGATCTCTTTTGACAGTTTTTCTTTCATTTTGTATTTCGAATGACCTTTCGGGTAGTTTCTAAAGCCTTGCAGTAATTCTCTGCATTAACTGACTGACCGGGTGAACAATATTTTTCCAGAAGAACTCCTTCAGGGGCCCAAAATGTCGCGAAAAAGACTTTTACAGCGGATTTCTCTCGTTTAA
The DNA here is from genome assembly GCA_039619475.1 of Icerya purchasi. Taxonomy (NCBI): domain Eukaryota; kingdom Metazoa; phylum Arthropoda; class Insecta; order Hemiptera; family Monophlebidae; genus Icerya; species Icerya purchasi. The sequence goes on from CM077115.1 coordinate 94,362,936, forward strand.
ACTTTTTTATTGGTCACTCATTTGTTTCCTCCCAAACTCGGGATTGCTGCTTCGATTCCGCAGTGTAGTTGTACTCACCACTTATCGCCTGTAACAATTCGAGAAAAAAATTTGCTTATCTTTCTCTCGATAGCGAGTCAAAAAATCCAGCGCAGCGGTCATTCTATTTGCTTTAGAGCTCTTTTGGTGCACACATCGCACACACTTTTTTTTCATTTGCAGGTGGTCACTAAGAATTGAGTGAACACTGCCATGCGATATTTCAATTAATTCGTCACGATTAATACTGTAAGCAGTTTTAGCGAAGAAGGTGTGTATATCGAATTGGCCGCGGAAGAGTGGCCCGGTTGTTTAATGGTAGTCGTACTGTTCCTACCTTAATATTTACGTACGTAGAGGAGATTTGCATGTATGTTAGCTCAACGACGCTAACGTTAGCTGACTGTGTCGGAGGGGAATTCGGCATCTTATCAGTGTTAAATGCCGATAAAATGAGGTTGATAACCGCTCAACTAAAGCCGTACATAACTTAATTGATTAACAATACGCAAAAGAAATCGACGAACACGCAAAAATAAACCCACGAGCCCACAATAATTATGCTAAACTTTTCTTTTGAGTTAAGAAACATTAAAAAACAAGTATGCTCTTAGTAGTAGTAGCACGAACAAAGAAGTTGAAAAACCGAACACATTTTAAGCAGGAATCTTAAGAGGAAAAATATAATCAATGTTAACAAATTTGCCCCTCGAGGCGCCGTTAGCGCTGAAAATTAGAAAAGAATATTTTTTATCTTAGTGGTGGGGAAGGTTGCTATTTGAAGGTAACGAAACCATATTTCGATTCCTTTACGAAGCTTCCTAGGTTTCGAAAGACTTCGAATAGTAACAATAATGATACAAAAATGTTTAAGTACTCATAAATATACAAATTTACAGGATTGTTTATTGAAAAATATATATGATATTATAAATTTAAAATTGGATAAAACTTTGTTTTGAATTTAATATTTTGTAAATGTAAATTATGGTTATATTTAACTTGATTAAAAAGAATCCGCAGGGCGCGATGTTTCATGCTTAACCGACGTTGTTTTATAGTGTCTTATACCAGTAAATTAAGGTGACTGACTTCCCATTTCGCCTAAATTTAAGGTTTCGGTTACTCAGGTAATAAAAAACAAATCAGACAAACATACGAATGATTTCGTGTTGGCAACAGCGCGTCATCATTGTCGAATTTTAAACAGACTAAACGCATGATTATTTTTGCTATTTGATTCCGCTATTAAAGTTTTTTTTCCTTTCCGAAAAGCAACAAAAACGGTCATATGAAAATCAGAAGTGAAAATATACCGCTAAAAATGTTTAATACAAAAATATACGCGAAACAACGACTCCGATTAATATTTGTGAGTTATTCCATTCGAAGTCCAGTGCTCTATAAATCCCACCCGCCTTATCAGTTATTGATATTTAGTGTGACATGAAAAATTAAGGTTTTCGGAGTTGCAGAAAAAAAGAAAGAAAAATGATCTAAATAAAGAGTTTTAAACGAACAAACGCTTTTGTTACAAATTTAAAACAATGCACATTTATGCTAGTTTTATCTAAGTTCCTTGTTAAAAAACAAACAGAATAATTTTTATCTTTTTCTTAATTTTTTCGTTTTGGACAGAAATTTGTTTCAAATATTTTCTTTTTAAATCTTAAGAAAGAGGCAGAAAGTGTATTTGTTTATTTGTTTTTTCTTTATTGCGTTGGACTTGTCAGCAGCAGACGATTACACATCAAAAAGAAGCTGGATTTAAAAAGTTAATAAACGAAAAGTAAAGTTAATATTAAGCAAAAATGACTTATTAATCTAATAGTATACTTTAAATTTTTTAATAAACTTGTCTTTAATTTTTAATTTTTTCCGACTTACAAATAGAAAGAGGTTATGTGTTCGAAGCGTATGTTTTTTTTTTTTTTTTGTTTGTTCGCGCATAACTCATATTCATGTGGATCTACCATTTTACTGATTCAGACGCCATTTTTCGGCAAATCCAAAAAAAATATAAAGAAAAAAAACCTATTTTACTATTTAAAATGTCTTAATTCAATAAATTGCCAAAAGATTACGATTTAACATTATAAAACGAAAAAGAAAGATAATATAAAAAGACCCTATTCAATTAACCAAATATTTTATAATATATTTTTGACGTATAAAACAAAAATTTATAGCAATTAAGAGAAAATAATTTTTTAATGGATGACAATTTTTTTTATTCCTTGTTGCCGAAATCTAATTGAATACCATTTCATTTAAAACGTAATTTGCAATAAATATTTCAATTTACAAATATTAGATACACAGTGAGCCACAATAATATCCGGGTACATAGAACTAAGTGCAGTAAAACACTCGTGGGTTTTTCCCAAGTGCATCAACTAAGACGCGGTACTGATATGAGTCATCACAGTAACGCGAGTCGTTACGTGAAAACGCAAATTATAATTAAACAGTACGTCGGTTACCGTAATTGTTTAAAAAGTGCGTGTTAGTGCAGTGAAATGTCGCGAACGAGTAAAAACACGTGTCTTGGGAAATGCGTCAATTAGTAATTTGGAAGAATGAAGAAGGTTTTTCAGAACGGAAGATTGCACAGCTACTGAATATTCCGAAAAGTACGGTGCATGACGTTCTTCATCGCTTCAAAAAGGAAAATCGCATCGACTCGAAATCTCAAAAAGGGAAACCAAAAAAGCTAACAAAATACGATGTGCGTTTTATCCGGCGAGAAATAGAAAGAAACCCCTTAAGGGAAGTGCGCCGAAACTAACTACGGCACTGAGAGAGAGCAAAATGATAGAAATTTCAGCCGAAGCAGTACGTCGGGCCATAAAAGAAATGGGGTACTTTTCCCGCACTACCCGCAGGAAACCTTATATTAGTTTTGCAAATATAAAAAAATGGCTCGCGTTCGCAGAACAATACAAATTTTATTCGGAGGAGTTCTGGAAGGACGTCATTTTTGTTGATGAGTCCAAGTTTAATGTCTTTGGGAGTGATGGAAAACAGAAAGTATGGTGTAAACCGAATACTGCATATCAATTAAAAACTCTAACTGCATCAATTAAACACGGCGGAGGAAATGTACAGGTGTGGGGGTGTTTCGCGGCGAGTGATGTGAGATCTTTAGTCCCCATTGATGGTACTATGAATAGCGATCTATATGTCGACATTTTACGACACAATTTGTGCCAAAGCGCTGAAAAATTGGGCATATTGGAGTCATTTTACTTGTATCAAGATAATGATCCAAAACATACAGCGTACAAAACTCGAGAGTGGATTCTCTATAATTGCCCCCACATCCTTGTCACACCTCCACAGTCTCCGGATTGCAATCCCACAGAGAACCTGTGGGACTACCTCAATAAGAGGATTCGTGAAAAGTCGATTTCCAACTGTAATGAATTAAAAAGTCGTCTAAAAGAGGAATGGCAGAAAATTCCCCTTGATTATCTACAAAAATTAGTTTGTTCAATGCCGTGCAGGTTGAAAGCAGTTGTGGATGCCAAAGGTCGTCATACGAAGTATTAATTTTTCCAGGAAGTAGATATTCAGTTATTTGGAGAGCTCCTTTATTTTATTTTTTCGTTTGCCCGGATATTAATGTGGCGTTTAAAATTCGTAATTTTTGTATTTTTTATATCGTAAGGTGTTTTTTTAATGTTTTTGATTTTTTTTTTTTGAGAATATATTAAGGAGATACCTATTTGTCTATTTTCGTTACTTGTTTAAACAGTAAAGAATTTTTTTCCTTTGTTTTTAGCGTATATTCATTGGGTACATCAGTGCCCGGATATTATTGTGGCTCACTGTATATACATATATATATATATATATATATTATTTACCAGCTCAATTTGTTTTTATAAATGATACATCCATTACTATATTAGAGTGACTCAAAATTTTTGTTTTATTCACAAGCGACAACTTATAATATTCAAGATAGAAGAATAGTTCCCTTCAGAACGGTGATACGTATAAGACCCAAGCCAGAACAAATTGTGACTTCATAGCGTAAAGCAGTTAATATGCGGTGATTTTCCTCCGCATATTGAGACGGATTCGGCATTTCTTAGGACCTTTAATGACGCTGTCCGAGCTAGAAAAATAATAAAATTTGAGTAACAATCATTCAATTTCTCGGGCGGTCTCGACAGCGGGCAAACTCGGCATTGTTTGTCAAACACGCTTTCTCGGTTAAAAAATCGAGAGATCCCCCGCTGCGCCAGGCTAATCTTTTTTTCAGCCTACCAAACATGACCGTGTTGCCAAGTTGATTTTTTCAAATTATTATTATTTTTTTATGGGTCATTCCATTTTTAGGCGAAATGGTACCAGACCTAAATTAAAGTTGATGCGTAATAGTAATTTTCATAAATTTACTACTTTTATAAATTATTAGAAAATTGCTTTGATTTTTAATTATCAATTAATTTTTACGGAACTTTTAAATTTAGTTATTTATGCGCATCTAAAATTAAAAGGAATCATCGAGATCCGTCACCACTTGCTTCTTGAAAATGTAATATATTTGTAATTAAAGTGTAAATTTTTTAATCTAATGAAAAATAAAAATATAATTCGTAAATGTGAACGCAAAAATTTAAATAATGAATGAAAAAATGAAAAAAAAATTTAAAAATATTCTTTTTCTCCCTATAAACCTGTATGTATTATAATAGTTATTTTATACCAGTAAAACTCTTCTGCATTTTCAAAAATTATATTAAATGTAAATTTATTGTGACTATTCAATTATAAAAAATTGATTGCAAAATGAAGACTGCTATTTAAAAGGTAGCAATAGTTTGCGTAATCGTAGATTAAAAAAAAAAAAAAAGAACGCGCAGCTGTATTCCAGCCAAAATAATAAAACAAATTTCAGTGCATCAAGGTATAACTTTATTGTACAGAATTATTAGCAATCCGGTATATGGCAAGAAGAGTGCTGTCGTTCAACATATATTACTTTACATAAGGGATCTCGCAAAAAATGTTAAAATTACCGACCAATATCATTAATTCCGCACGTTAGCAAGGTAATGTTATGAGCGGTTATTTAATGTAGTGCGTATCGAGATTTCATGGGAACAAGCAGGCTTCATAAAAGCGAGAGGAACACGGGAGCAGATTTTGAACATACGTCTACTAATAGAAAAAAGCGCATGAATATAATGTTGAAATGTTACTATGTTTTGTGGACTATAAAAAGGCTTTTGATTGTGTTCAATGGAGTAAACTGTGGCCGATCTTAATTGAAATAGAAGCACCAAGACATTTAGTACGCCTTATCGCAAATCTATATGAGCATAGTACGTCAAAAGTCCGAATAAATAAAAATACATACTCGAAAGACTTTACGGCAAGGCTGCATATTATCTCCATTGTTGTACAACATCTCTATGGAGAATACTTTATGCGTAAATTTTTGCAGACTAATGATGGCGGGTTTTCAGTCGGAGGAATTCAGATTTCAAATCTCAGAGGTACGCAGACGACACAACACTTGGAAGGAAAAGTAGAAAGAAAAAGAAGACGTGGTCGCGTTCCAACCAAATGGTCAGACATGATCCGGACAGCTGTAGGAAAATGTTTCGTAGAATGTGTACGACTCATTATTGATGATGACTACATCAGTAATTGACAATAATGGACGATGATGGCTGAAGTATGAAATATACGGTTTTGTTTTGAGATTATCAACATAGCAACTAAATCCTCCGTCAAAATACAGGTGTTGTTTCTCGTTGTCGAAATAGAAAAATCATTGCTGCAATTGTAATTCAAAATCTTTTGCCATAAAATTGCACAATTCAATACCAAAAGGACTCTATGTTGGTTAATGTTAAGATCTTCTCCAAGAATGGCAGGCATATATTGTAAAGCTCTAATGTTTCCAAATATTCAAACATCCCTTTCAATTTTGTACTATAAAAAAAAGCAAGTTTATAGTGAAGAATTGGAAAATTTTTTGTATTGATGTACCTGGGGTTATATAAAGTGAAACAAGTAAAAAGTTCGTTTGTCGTTGATAGTTGTTTCGATTGCACATATATATCTCCAAACTCCATCATCATGCGCATTAGCAATCCTCTTCACTTTCATTTCGGTTTTATTGTATTTTAGAAGTTCGCGGTAGAAGCAAGCTCAGAGGTGAAATGTTCCTTCTCGAATTTAACCATTCCACCATCTTTCACCATATGCCTTTTGAAGCGAAAGAGACTGTACGGTATCCAGGAATTTCACAATTCTGATTATTTTCAACCGAGGTTTCTGTGAACACCATTAATTTACAATAGATGAAACAAAGTCGGCAGTAATGTCTTCTAAATGAACTTATAAGGACTGAACGTTGAATGTACACAACGGCAGTGACGTAGGATGCAACTACGAAAGAGCTACAAAATCGCGGCTAATGTTTCCGATTGTTCCGAGTTTATGATTTTCAAGATGGTAAAACTCGTTATGTAGATTTCGATTTTCTTTGCCGCGAGAGTGGTAAAATATATGTGGTCCTTCTTTTGATTTGTAATGAATAAACCATTGAAGGAAGTTGCGCGACTCAACACGACATATACGAGTTGCTGTTCGCGAGTTTTATTGTTTCCGTACATGTGATTGTGCTTTATGTACCGCCTTTAGACTTGTAAATTGTGATCGCCCACGCTGCAACCAAAGGAAATTAGATACGTTTGCACGATATAATCTGACCTACATTAAACGTAGCTACGCTACTACTAATCAGTGCCCATTCGCAATTTAGGTCAGGCTTTGCTAAAATGTGGGCCCGACGTCTAGTGCGAAGTAATTAACCAATACGCGCGTCACCAAATGATAGCCACAATCGTCTTATTTTATATATTATCCATATCGTGCTCTACATACCGCTGTGTACCAGTGCGCCATTTACCAACCCATCCGGTACATCTGTATTCTCACTCGTATCATATATGCTTTGCCAATGATGAGACGTAGTATGTAGGGCATTCCGCCGGTCTTATTGCATCTTGTGCACCATTTCGCGAACGTATATCACTTAACCATTATTACGAGTTCCAATATATTCATCTTGGATAACATACCCAATGACCCCTTCACCAGCAGGAACGGTAGCAGCGTTGAACGCATCCGCATCTACTGTACGGAAGAACAGTTGTATCGATTCGGAATAATGTTCACGTACTCTCCAGTAACAAATCGACTCTCAATTACCTTTTCGGCAGGTAGTAACGGCTGTTCATCTCCAATCTTTGTTAATATAGATGAGAAGGTAACGTCGGCTTGACGCATTAGTTGAAGAAGTGGGTAATACTGAGAAGGCAAAATTCGTACCAGCGAAAGAACGTTCATGATCGCGTAGAATGTGCTGTAAATGAGAATTTATTTGTCTGAGTAAATCTGCGCCAATCATACTACACTGGTCGATAAACGCTATTCTCATATTATCGCATGCAGTTCGGAATAAATTAAGTGATTCAACAGAAAGACTACTATAATTTTGTGAATTTTCTATGCGAAAGGCGGCATGAACTGTTATACCATTGATCGTGACTGCAGTTATACCGGTTGACGCTGTAGCTACATAAGCATTGTCCGTCAACTTGATTAATTGACGTTGCAAGTTCTTCATATCACGGTTCGTCTTGTTTACATATTCTACAACGTATGAAGTGCAAGAGTACTCTTCTAGGCTAAACTAAATGTCCTTATTAGACTTAAAGACATTTAATTATTCATCCAACATTGTTGTATGGTTCGTCGAAGGTGGTCAAGTAATTCCAGATCGTAGAATGTTCAAGTAATACTCGTACGACTAGACATTATGATGCTCGAGAAATGTATCTTAAAATTTTTCAAATTCGAGCGATCGATGCATATCCGTGTACGTGTTTCTCAATGTTTCTCGTCTGCTATCATTTTCAGGTATTGGAAAGAACACCCCATTGTACTTTCTACAGGCCAGAATGGAGCACCTAATCGACGTTTCCTATTTTCCTTGTTCTTTGGTCGTTTGTGGCATGTAAAGGTGTGCTTGTGCGTCTGGTCTTGTTCTCACTCAATGCACTTTGGATTGATACAACATAGAGAATCGATGAGTCAGTCGCCATCTTATTCTATCATATGACTTAATTCACAAACTTACTACATTATTTATAGCGTTATATTTTTGGACGTCGTTGCATAAATTTTAAAATGACCCCTAGCCCAAAAACACATCTACGTTAAAAAGGAATAGCGAAGTAACCGGAAGAGAAATGAAAATGCGGTTGGATTAGATTGCGTGTAAAAAATATAACGGAACTATTTAAAAAATGTGAAGCCCTGAGAAGGCTATTTAAAAAACAACTATTACTTAATCTGATATTATAAAATAAAATAACATAAATGAAAGCAAAATAATAAATGAGAAAAGATAATAAAAAAATATTTAAAAAATTCGACGAATGGATTGCAAATAAAAATTAACGAAGCATTGAATTATTCATAAAAAAATGATAATAGTAAAATAATATTAAAATTATTTATTAATAATTTCTATTAAGGAATATTGTCTGATTTAATTTTTCTTCTTTCGTTGGCTAGATAGTCTTTGAGAATTAACGTTTTGAAGGCTCTGATGTAGCTGGTATTGTTAAATATTTTTGAACTAATTTATATAATTCCAGAAAATTTGTTTTGTGATATTCCAAAATTGTAATGCATTATATTTACGATTTATTAAATTGTAACTTTTTTCCCCCCTCTATACACAGCTTTCGCCATCTGGCCATTTAACATTTTTTTTTTTTTTTTAAAATTAAAATAAATTAATTTTATATAATTAAGTTAATGTCTTTTATATATATTGGTATAGAATGTAAACAGGTTCCTGATCTGATTCTCGCACAATTTGTAATAAGGTTTTTGGCATGGTCTTACAAATAGTAATATTTTTTTTAAAAAAGATCTGTTCTATGGTCATTACATATTTCACAATGCCAAATAATGTGTTCCATTGAGCCAATCTCTCGACATTCGCATAAATTACTCGATATTCTACCCAGTTTATGTAGTATTTCCGGAATTATTGTGTGACCCGTACGTATTAAGCATATATAACGTATAAATTCTCGGCTCATTTTATTTGTAAACCACGTCTTCCTCCGTATCGTTTTTGGTATTTCGAAGTATCATTAATTTTTTCATATTGTGTTTGTCATTCATCATTTATTATCCGCTCCAATATCGGGTACATATTCCATCCATGGTATTTTAACCTTTTCCATTCTATTATTTCGATTTTTTTTCTAGCTGCTCTCTTCACTATTTCGTTTCCTCTTTACCGCTGTGTCCAGATATCCATTTGAAGTATATAGTTTTTTTTTTTTATTTTTTTGAAGTTCACCAATAATATTTAATATATTGCATATCATATTATCGATAATATATTTTTTTCTAATTATTTTTTGTATCGCTGATGTAGAATCTGTTAATATTAAAATTTTCTTATTTTGTACCTTCCCGATTATTCTTAATACTTTCTGAATAGCCATTATTCCCGCTGTACATGACGAATAGAGTTTTAATCTTTTTTTTTTATTTTTACTTTCATTATATACCGCTGCGGCACATACTTGTCCATCTTCCTTTATTGATCCATCTGTGTAAATAATTTCGAATTCACTGTATTTGCTTTGTGTTGTGCTATATAATAGTTGTTCGTTTATATTCTTATTGTTATGAAATGTTTCTAAATCAACATCCGCATATATATATATATATATGTATATATATTGGTGTTATCCAATTTGTAGGTATATGGTATATTATAGGATGGAGCTTTAATATTTTTTGATATGTTACTATTTAATCTTTAACAGCTTTTAAGTAATAACGGGATCTTTTTATTCCTTCAATATTTATTCCGCATCGAAATATTTTGCCAGTGTTATTATTTGTCTGTTAGTAGAGTGTTGTCTCCGTGCTTTGTACTTTAAGAATTCTTTTTGTGCGAACCTTTTTGTAAAAAAAAACTAACTGATAGCTCAGCTCCTTCAGCCTGATTTATATGGTTCGGTGAAGATGGCATTGCCCCTATTGGCAATTTTAGCGCTTTATTCTATATCATCTCTATTGTTTTAAATTTTGTTTTTGTTATTGTAGCGCATGTAATCCCTGAATATTCAGTATGTATTTTTATTAGTGATCTACGGATCATTAGGTTAGTTAGTGAATGACTGCCCTATTTTAATCCATTAATATGTTAAGTCCTTTGTAGCATTTTTTATTATTTTATTTTTTTGTCATATTTGATTGTTAATTTAGTATTAAAGTAAGTTCATAAATATCGCGAGAATATGTTTTTGTGTTCAAAACAATTTTTTCAAAATTTAATTCTAAAACATCCGTGGAAAAGTAAAAAAATTAGGTAAACATAGAAATCAGTAGGCATCATATAAAAATTAAAACTTATGATAGAACTTTGAAAGAATATAGATGAATAAAAAAAGTTATAATCGAATAGATTAATGAAATACATAATACTCTTTGTGCCTACGTTTTTTTCGATATGTTTAATGCATAATATAGCTTTTTACGTATAGTCTCTTAATTTTTTGTTTTCAAAAGTATATTTTTCTGTCAATTACTTCTTTGATAAGACTTTCCAAATTTTACCATTTATCATTACATTAACAAGCACGTACGTTAAATTAATAGATTCCATATTGGAGTGTAAAGAAATTATTTAAAAAAATCTCTGAAATAAAAATAATAATATAAAAAGAAGACATCAAAAAAAAAAAAAAATATATATATATATAATAAAATATTGATTTTTTTTGATATTTTTACTCCTTCCGGCAGACATTTTTTTTTTTTTTTGTAGAAGTTAAGTATAGTTGCAAAAGCATGTATGATGCTATTTTTGTATAATACAGAGAAAAAATAATAATACATTGATTAGTGATTTAAAAATTATATTATGATACATTTTTAGCATCTGATATTTGCATGCGCTTGTATAGAAAGCGTTATACACACATACATGAATAAATATAATACGTCCACGGTAGCTTGCATATTTCTGTTGTTGTCTAAAACCGTTAGAATATCAGGTAAGAGATCGAGTAAGATAAATATGATTTATTTTCCGTCGCATTTTGCTTAAAGAAACGAAAACAAAAAATAAAATAACGCGATCGGCCTTATTTGAATTTAGTAATATTTTTACAACTAGCAAGAATTTTTTTTGTAAAACCCGAAAGAAAAAAACAACGGTAAAATTTGCTAGTATTACGTCTAAACCAGTTCAGCGGTATTTAACAATGCCTATGCATTATTAAAAATTTAAAGCTTTCACAGTGATTACTCATGATAAATAATTTTCGGAAACAACTGTGTTTTTAAAAAGATATTTATTCGCTTAACGTTTCGACCAGCTACACTGGCCATCATCAGAAGCAAACTGAAGAACGGAGCGAAAATTGCGATCGACAATAACATTAAAATAAGAATCAGAAATCATGAAAAACCCAAATCAAAACAGATAACCTACCTCTAAACAGGAAAACCGACGTAACGCAATAACAACAGATAGATGAAATATAAAAACATAAGAAAAAAAAAAAAAATAAATAATAAAAAGAACACAAAATCTAAACGGGAAAACCCGACAAATCGCATAACAACTGAAGATAATAAAATGTAAAAACAAATGAGAAAAAAGGATTAGAAAAATTTACAAAGGAACAAAAAACATCGGGTCACATTTGCGGCGGGGGGGAAAAACGAATAACAACTTATAAAAAATAAAACTAAAAACGTTGGAAACGCACGGAACAACCAAGTGAACAGAACAAAAATATAAAATATTACAATAGAAACAGTTGAATTACCTGAACCAGGACTGGGAACTACCTGAAAATTGCTTGGAATCCTTACCTGAGGACCCACTCGAAACCTTTTCGGAAGAAGCACCAGAGGGCAAGGCCCCGGGCATGGGACCAACGGAAGCTTAACCAAACGAAGTAAAACAAAGCAAATCCAACCGAAAGAAGAAACCACTGGGACCGGCGGGATGTGCGAACAAAAGACCAAGAAGAAGTGAAAGGCGGTGGCGGACGTCAAGGTACCTACTTGCTTCATCCGTGCTATACCCATTTTTGACCATAACACCTTTAAGATGTACGCACACGGATAAATATTTGCATAAGACCTCTCATCACTTGCCGAGCCAGAAGGTCGGTGTGTTTAAGACCCTTGTACATAGAGCACAGAAGGTGTCCTGCCGCGATAGTCTCCAAGAGGAGTTAAGACATCTTAAAGGTGTTATGGTCAAAAATGGGTATAGCACGGATGAAGCAAGTAGGTACCTTGACGTCCGCCACCGCCTTTCACTTCTTCTTGGTCTTTTGTTCGCATATCCCGCCGGTCCCAGTGGTTTCTTCTTTCGGTTGGATTTGCTTTGTTTTACTTCGTTTGGTTAAGCTTCCGTTGGTCCCATGCCCGGGGCCTTGCCCTCTGGTGCTTCTTCCGAAAAGGTTTCGAGTGGGTCCTCAGGTAAGGATTCCAAGCAATTTTCAGGTAGTTCCCAGTCCTGGTTCAGGTAATTCAACTGTTTCTATTGTAATATTTTATATTTTTGTTCTGTTCACTTGGTTGTTCCGTGCGTTTTCAACGTTTTTAGTTTTATTTTTTATAAATTGTTATTCGTTTTTCCCCCCCGCCGCAAATGTGACCCGATGTTTTTTGTTCCTTTGTAAATTTTTCTAATCCTTTTTTCTCATTTGTTTTTACATTTTATTAACTTCGGTTGTTATGCGATTTGTCGGGTTTTCCCGTTTAGATTTTGTGTTCTTTTTATTATTTTTTTTTTTTTTTTTTTCTTATGTTTTTATATTTCATCTATCTGTTGTTATGCGTTTTGTCGGTTTTTCCCGTTTAGATTTTGTTCCTTTTATTATTATTTTTTTTCCTATGTTTTTTTATATTTTTTCTATCTGTTGTTATTGCGTTACGTCGGTTTTCCTGTTTAGAGGTAGTTTATCTGTTTTGATTTGGGTTTTTCATGATTTCTGATTCTTATTTTAATGTTATTGTCGATCGCAATTTTCGCTCTGTTTTTCAGTTTGCTTCTGATGATGGCCAGTGTAAGCTGGTCGAAACGTTAAGCGAATAAATATCTTTTTAAAAACACAGTTGTTTCCGATGAATTATTTATCATAATGTCTATGCAGTTAATAATATTTTGTCATCCGTTTTACCACGCGCTCACACGCACGCACATATACACACATACTGGTCATAATGGTATATGTATTGTCAACTATCTCATTCATCCAGTTTTAAAGCTAATTTTTGCCTTTTTTTCTAAAACCGTCTCGAAAAGGATGTTAGCGGATATTTTGCGTCTGTTATTGCACTACAGTTCTGCTATAATAAAGGTATATACTCGCTAAAATTTAAATGCATGAAAAATATTTATTATTATATTCTAGTAAAGTTTGCATATGTACAAGCGATATATTTGTATAAAACAATGTAAAAAAGTTTATTTTTTTAAAAAATAAAAATGAATGCGAAAAGTAAAATGTGTCTTTATTTTTATATCTTACATGCAATGCATATTACGCTAGCTGACTGTGTTGCATCTGTGAGTGTTGTTATGCTCATAATCTGTATTCACTGGATTGAGACATCTGCAGCAAATAAATTTCGCTTTCGGTGACTACATCCGCAATAACCGACTGAATTTCTTTATCCAAGCAAATTGGAAATTTTCATTAGGTACTCAATATAATATATTGGTATAATGCTTGTGGTTTAAAATGTTATGATTTTTTCGGAATGCGTACACAACTTTGATTCTATATCTGCTCGTATCGGGTTTGACGTCATCGGATTCGATTAGCTTATACAAATTTATTGATACTCTGTTCTTTTGAATGTTTCGATATCAGCTAGCGAGCGGATTGGTAATTGAATAAAACCAAAATCACATATACATTCTGCAATATGTTGTACTACCACATTGATAATGGATTCCTTGTAAACTTTGTCAAAATTGCGTACTTGAAACTATTTTTATTTTCAGAATCGTTCGCATCTTTAACATAGATCGCTGCTCGGCGGTTAACTATTTCTTTAGATAATCCAATCGTTGTTGGAGTGTATAATTCAAAGCTGCTCGAGGCTGAGGTAAAGGTATTTGCGTTAGTGGCGAGACGAAGATGAAATAGAAGTTGATGATGTTAATGGAATAGATGAAGGTGTTGATGTAGCTAATTGTGCTATTTCAACGTACGGTTGTTGCAGAGTCGGTAATAGTGATTGCTGTGGTATATGTAAATTTGGAAAAATACTCATTGTAAAATCGTCCGGAAACATTGCATTATCATTGTCATTTACAAGAAAATTCTGAATAAATTCTTCAACGTTAACAATACTCGATTCGATATTATTAATCATGATTAAATGATATTTTTAAATTTTTACTAAAACCATGAAAAATTAAAAAGTTTTAGTTTAGTCACAAATTTTTAATAATGCAAGAAGAGTACTAATTATTAAAAAAAAATTGATTTGTTTACCGTGTAACTAATACTAACTGACTGACTGAATGAATGATTCCGTTTGTTGGTCTAGCTCGATGTATGCTTTTGAATAAGGTGTGGTTTCTGGAATATTGCATCAGAAAAACTGCATTTTCTTAGTGAAAGTTTGTTGTAGACGTGTCTGAAGGAAGTTGCTAAGGATTTGGATGTAGACATATGTATACGTGTGTGTGTGTGTGCGCGCGCACACATGTACGTTTAGAACGCATCGGCAATAGAAGATGCGGGTGTTTGAACATGCTGTGCATTTTTGTGACTGTTGAGGTTACGGTAGACTTGTAAAAATAAATAAAACACATTATGAACGATCGGAAAAAATGTTCGGAAGCGTTGAAATATACTTAGGCTTGGAAAAAATATATCATGAGTGATAGGACTATCAGCGACAATGGATGTGTGTATGTGTGGAAACGGCCTGTGAGCTCTCGCAGTAGCTATCACGGCGACGGGATATGTGCGTGAGAACAGCCGGTGCGCTTCCGAAACGGAATGTGTGAACGGTAGATTCATTTTTAGAAGCGGAAAAATAAATGAAGATTACGAAAGATCAGAAATTTTTTTCGGAAATTGAAAAATAAAATATATGATTATTAGTTTTGAAAATTCATAATAGGATATGCATATGTATAGAATGCGCGGGAACGGTTGGTGCGCTTTCGCGGTGGTCAGGGCTTTGTTGAATCTATTTTTTAGAACCGGAGAAAAAGTTAAAAAATTAATGAAAGAACGAAAATTTTTTTTGGATATGGAGTAAATAAAAACAATATACTTAGGCTAATTTTATAGTACTTCGGCGTGGAAAAAGTTATTATGAACGATATGGAATACTAGTGACAGAAGATGTGTGCGTGGGAATGTACGGTGCGCTTTTGTAGCGGGTGTGGCTAGGTATGTTCGGGAAAAATATTACGAAAGATTAGTAATTTCGACTGGGGGAGGGGGATAGGATTGTGAAAAATGAAAAAATATACTCGAATTAATTTTTTGAAAAACTCATAATAGGATAACATATAATGTAGAATCTTCGCAGCAATGGATGGTGCGCTTTCGCAACGGTCAGGATGTTCTGTGGGTTAATCTTTAGAACCGGGAAAACCGTACAAAAATACTTACGGATGGAAAATAATCGTAAATGTGAAAAAATAATAATATACTTAGACTAGGGTCAAAAAAAATTATTATGACCTATAGAGAAACTAGCGACAGCAGATGTGTGCGTGGGAACATGCGGAGACATCTACGGATTTATTTTTAAAACCGGCGAAAAATAAAAAATTATGAATGATCGGAATAAATGTTATGAATCGTAAAAAATATACCTAGGGAAAAAATTAAGAAAAAAAAATAATATGTACGATTGGTAAAAGGGGGCGAACGGGACCTTAGGTTAGTTTTGAGCTATGAATATAAATTTTCAGTTTGTTTTGAAAACTGTTCGGATTTCCGGACTGTAATTGTCTAAAAGGCGCCGGACAGAGGTGAATTTTGAGCCCCAAAAGACCGTAATTTAGGTTAGATTTTGAAAATTTGTTCGGGTTAGTTTCTGCTCTCTGCACACGGTTTTTGGATTTCAGACCTGCCGGAGTCGCTATTTACTAACTACTGTTGCTCTACTAGTCCCAACCGGAGAGTATTTGAAAAAAAAGTGAGGTTATGAAAAAACCGTTTGAATAAGGACCAAATCATTTCTAGATATCATAAATACAATACGAGTAGATTTATGAAAGTTTAATACATACGCGATCAAAAACGGATAATTTTTAACGCGTACAGAAGAAAAACTGCTGCTGCCTCAACAATGCTTCGCTCGAGCGACTCTAAATTTCGGTGTGGTCTTCGACAGGCCATTTCCTCTAACCTATCCCACAGTTCGTAGTCCAGCGGATTTAAATCCGGACTGCCGGACGGCCAATCACTAGCTGCTATGAAGCCGGACACATTCTCTGCGAGCCACTTCTGTGTCGTTTGAGCTTTATGTACCGGTGCTGAATCTTGTTGAAATACCCAATCGATTCCGGCAAACAAAGTATCGTTCAGAGGCTTAACCATTGGTTCCAGAACTGTGTTTTGGTACACTCTGGCATCTGTCTTGACCCCTGTTTCGCAAAAATGGATGGGAGTTACCCCATACCACGGTACGCCCCACCACACCATCACAGAAGTGGGATGGTGACTTCGTTGAACGCGTGGAAATTTGGTTTTAGCCTCAGCAGATGAACGGGCATAAATTCTATCATTTTGCTCGTTATATTTTTCCTCTACAGTAAAAATTTTCTCATCTGTGAGAAGGATCTTTTTGTACCCATTTTTGCCGTACAAGCCTTTCAACTTTTTCGCTCTTTCGTATCTTATCGCCTTTAATTTTTCGGTTAAAAGATGACCTGTACTTCTCTTATAGACTCGCATATATGAATCATCGGTGAGGATGCACGAGACCGTTCTCGGCGCGATTTTCATCCCCTGAGCGATGATTTTTTGTTTCCGAAGAGGGCACCTGTTAATTCGCGACCGAACTGCTTCAACTACCTTTTTGTTCTCACAACACGCGGCCGACTGGCTCGCGGGCGATCAACAACGTCTCCTGTGTCCATAAAACGTTGCAGTGTACGATAAACAAAACATTTCGTATCTTTGAGTGGTTTGAGGAGAGCGAGAATTTGAGACGCGCTATGCCCCGCCTTCATCAGTCCAATTATTGTAACGCGCACGTGATCATCTGCCCAATCCATCTTTGTAGCGTGTACTGAACAGACTAAAGCGAAGTTGTTTGCTCTTCTACTGTGTTATGACGATGTGCTGACAGTGTTATCACTTTGTTCTGCGCAAAATTCCCCTCATGCAGCGGCAGTATCAGTATTTATGGCTAGACTATGTATACATTATATGTATATATATATATATAATTTATATCATAGGCGTACCGAGGGGGGGATTTGGGGGTTCAAACCTCTCCCGAAATGGATTTTTACGTTGCTATGTTGTCACTATACTCCCGTAAGATGTCTTGGTACCAGGCATTCTGACAGTACAACTAACTATGTATTAATGTAAATTATTCTCAAAATGAAAATGAACAGAAGTAATCCTAATCCTTACGTATTTAGAACTATTGTACAAGAGATTATTAATAAAATATAATTACTAAGTAAAATCCTTTTTCTGTCAAGTGTTTTTTTTTTAAATGGATCGACCCCTCCCGAAAAACTGGACTGGGTACGCCTATGATTTATACATATATATATTTATATAAAGTAAAGTAAAGTAAGTCCCATATCCTTGACAGGGCGTCGGGAATTGTGAAGTTAAGGTTCACAATGAACTAAGCCCAACGGCACTAATGAGAGTAGGGGGTCCATCCAGTTCCTTTCTCTCGACTGCTTTTACTTTCCTAGATTTCTCTGGTACCCAATTATTTCAGGCTGGGTAAACCTGGGAGCGTTTTGGATCTGGAACGAGACAAGTCTCAAACCCGTGTCCTCTGGTTTAGTAGCCAAGCGCCTTAACCACTAGGCTACCACGCTGCCACATATATATATATATATTTATTTATATGTATATATAAAAACTTGATCCTCCAGATTTTATAATTGGAACACTCTCTAGACTCCCACATGATTTTTTTTGTTAATATTTTGTTAATGAACAAATCATAACCATATGTTTTCAATGGATTTGTGTTTTTATCTGTAATCTTTTTAATTTTAGGTGGTGTAAAGAGTTTTATCGACATTCCATTTTAATGGAAAAGTTAGAAATTCAATAATTTCTTTTACCTAGCAATTTTTAGTGGCAGTGCTGGATGTAAATTTTTGTGACAAGTAATTAGGAAAAGCTATCTTTTTTTTTTCACTTCTTGCAATATATCAGAGGAGCTATGAATTGGTGATATCACTTATTTACTTCTTGTGAGATGTTTAGTTGCTCTTCATAATCCGTAATCATCTCGATAGGTTGGTGGTAGGTTTTCTAGATACGATGTTTAACATGGTTATTTTTGAATTATGGCGATGACTATATTTAGCAATCCTACATTGGCGCTCTGTTTTGTATATTCATCGTGTCTGTTTACTTTGTTTATTTGAAAGAAATTTTTTGAACATGTGCATAAGACTTGTGAAATGTAGACTGTTTTTTCACTCATCTATTTTGTTGTGATTTAGAAAATGAGATATTCTTGTGGTTATTAAAGGGTAACTTTCGATTTTCAAATATGATTCTTAATTTACTTTTAATTTTCCTTTTAATAATTTGTTTATGCACTTGTATCCCTTATAATTTGCTGGATGGCTGCCTTGACACAATCCGCAGGTTATAGGAGTGCCTCTTTGTTTTTTGCAATTAAACGTGCTATGTTTCACACTTGACACATTGATATGGACGCCGACAATAAGTTATTGTATACTCGTACCACTAGCACCTCATGCGCTGTACTAAATCGGTATTCTTCTTGAGAGGTTCAGTTACAATTCTTGCGTTTAATTAATATGATAAATGTTTTTATTATTATTATTTTCTCGAGTAGATAAATTAATAGAATACAGCTGTTCAGATTGTTTTGTTATCCGCGTTAATTGTTCACTATATTTCTCACGTTATGTGCTAACTCATCTAGAGCTACTTTTATTTCTTCTTGAGGAATAGTAGGATGGATATTTTTAAGTACTCTCGTGTGGTCTCTTTCGTTTTTAGGTTGGAATCTGTGTTCTATTAGTTTTTCTTTTTTTTTAGGATTTTGGCCAATAATTTGTATTCTGTTACAATTCTTACTTGTTTGCCTGTTATTGAGTTATAAGTATATAGTTTTCCTTGTTATCACGTGTTCTATTTAATGATTTCAGGGACATTTTTTGACTGTTTTATTATCAATTCATAGTAGATTTGGTTTTTCTGTCTCTATTCTGCTTAGCAGTTCAATCTTCATTCTTGTTTTTTAAATTATTTCTGGTATTAATATATCGGACACAACTTTTTTTTTTTTTTTTTTTTTTAATGGGCTCGGTGTAAACACTGACCCAACTATATGGACTTAGATCACCTACTCAGATTCTGAGGCGATCGGAGATAGAGCGGACACAGACTTTTGAGGTCTTTTACTTTTATTTTATAGCCCAGTTTGACAACCATGTTTATTTTCATTTATGCCTATTTTTCAATTTCATTTATATTGTTTTAGCGTTACTGTTATGTACGTTGTTTTCACCATTCTTATTAGTTGGTGTTAATGATTTAATAACGTAATTGTTTGTACCCGATTGCTTTTGTATGATGATCACATTTATATCATTATTGTGTTTTTTATTATACGCTATTAATAATATTTGAATTTAAATTAACAATGCGAATTTTAATTAATGGAAAATTCTCAAGAAATGCTGATTTTCTAATATCGTTTTATATATAACTGATATACAAATATTTAAATGAAATTAATAAATTGCTAAAGGAAAACATGCTCACTATAATACTACGAAGGCGACTGTTTACGATTGCATATTGTAAAAAAAAGTGCTATCTATCGATTTTTGTAATATAAGAAATTTGTAAAATTATGTGCTCGTTATTATAATTCTATTTGTAATAGTAACATGTCGAAATCAAAACTATAAATATAAATTCTATTGAAATAGATTAAACGTATATCGTATTAGTGATTTTACGAAATCGTAACAGAATATTATTATACTTTTATAAACCTTTATTTTATTTATGTTGACGAAAGAGTAGTATATTTACACATTTCAGATAATGACAGCACTGTTTATATTGACAAATTATGTCACGTTCCAGGCCCGTGTCCAGAATTTTGTGTGTGGGTGTGTGTGTGTGGGGGGGGGGGATTTTCTTTACATATTTATTTTATAAATAACAATACATTTTTCACTAATATTCATACTATTAATAATTTCCATAATTTTGATTTATATATTAATTTACAATACATAAATGAATTACCCCGTATATGAACATTAATAAAAATTACATGTGTTATTGATTATACTCGTAATAAAAAGTTTTCCTTAAGATATTAATGAAGTACCTAAAAATATAAAGCATATTTTTTCTTTTTTCTTTTAAAGGTAAGAACACCCTAAAAAAACATCAATATTTATTTTAAATTTTTGATTTTTTTCAGATTTTTGTGTATTTATAATAACTATTTCAGTTCTCATGGAGGGGGTAACCCCCCAAAACCCCTCGTGGACACGGCCTTGTCATGTTCTGTACGTGTGTGTATGTCTATAAATATGTATATATGTATATGCATATATGCACGAAAGATTTATTAGGGGAAAAAAGGAATACAATATAAATGCTGTGAACACGTATGTATACATACATAAAAGAAAAAAATATCACTTAGAATATACTTTTATATTTAAATATGATTAAATTATCGTTTTAAAAGTCGAAAAAAGCTATAAATTTTAACAACTTTTACTATTTATTAAATAAAAATAAATAATTACTATGAGAGCAATGTGTTAAGTAAATTATTCAAAATTAACTGCCAACCGCAGCACTAAGAACAGTATACAGTGTTAATGAGATACAATGTTATACTTTTAGTGAACGTGTTCTTGCTTTAATAAATGCGTATGACAAAAATTAAAGAAAAAAGGAAAAAAAGTAGGTTCTCATACCTTGTTTAAGAAAATAAAACGAGGGGAAAAAATCAACACTGCGAACTGTTGAAAATAATTTTTTGCAAGATATATATTTATAAATATATATATATATATAATTTTTTTGTTTTCTTCTTCATCTAAATGGTAGATTTAAAAAACCGCCACCAAGAATAAAAATGTTTTGCCTACAGTGATGCTGTTAAAAATCAAACATGATTTTTAGCGATTCCCACTTTTCCTTATCTATTTAATTTTGTTTCTTCAACGAACCGTTTTTTTTTTTATGCTGTCTTTCGCTGAACATACATATGTGCGGAGTAAGCACTTTGCTTTTAATTATAACTTTTCAAGTTGCTTTTTACTTTGGAAGTGCAATTTAAAGTCGTATTTCTAACATAATAACCGAATTATTATATTTCTTTCACTACCGTGTGACTTTTATAATTATCATCTCTCGCTTTTTCTGATTCATTTGGTTTTGTTCCGTAAATCGACAATTATAAAATAATATACTATTGATACACAAATTTAAAAAAAAATGGATTCGGAAGTTTTTTTATCAAATAAGAAAATAATTTAAATGAAATCGAATTAGAAAAATATTCTATGTTGTCAGATTTTTGTAACTTTTCGGGGTGGTTTAAATTAAAAGTACAAAAATAGTATCATTCAATATCAATATAATGTTTTTTTTATTGTTCTCGGAACTTACATGTCCACCGAGATATTAAAATAATAGTGTCCTTTGTTTCCAAGCCGACAACAATCTATTGTAACACGACTTGAAATAAACGAAGTAATTAATTATGCATTGTAAAACTAGCAAAGCTAATGGAAAATTCGGCAACAAACACTTTGGCGTTTGTTAATTAAATAAAATATGAAGTTTTTCCATGCAAAATATTAAAAAGCGGTAAATAAAACACGCATATAAATAATTTTAAATATTAGAAATTTTTATTTAGGTAAAAAAAGAAAATAATATTTAAAAATAATCTTAACGTCTAATGACTGAAATAATGTTCGATTGATTAAAAATATCACAAACTAACTTCGTTCTTGTAGAGAACTTTATTTTGTACGATGGGACGCCTTACTTCGATAGACTGCAGGGTCTGGTTTTTCTTTTTGCAAAAAGTCTCCTCGATTTCCTGTAAACTTTTCCCTTTTGTTTCCGGTAAAAATAAGTAAAGATATATCGAACCAACTAACGAAATTAGACCGTAAATTATAAATGGCCCGTACGGATTGCACCATTGCCTTAACCAAGGGTATGTTTTCACAGCAATGAACACGTAAAAATGGCACAGGCAAGTAGTCAAGCCACCGATTAATCCTCGAACCTAAAAAATACAAACGAAAGCTTAAATCATGCTATTATAATTTCGTTCCAAAGCGAACGACAAAAAGGAATCTGTTATTTGCAATGCGGAAATTAGGAACGAACGGGTTTTTGTAAAATGGTTTGATATATTCCGTGTTAGAAGTTTATGAGTAGTGCGCAATGCATGAGTTGTATCCATTGACTCCGCCATTCTTTTCTCTTTTAAAACCAGCACTAGTCAGTATTTACTTTTTTACAAAAATCGCTAAACCGAAAATTATACACAAATACGCCATTATGATGGCAATTCAATATGCCGTTTTACAACGTTACAAAAGGAAAATTGGTCATTAATATATATATATATATATATATATATATATGCATATATATATAGTGACTCCTCTGGTTGGTAACCCCCCCCCAAAAAAAAGATGCGCGCAATAAGAAGCTTTGTTTTTTTTTTGCAACTGTAGAAGCAGTAAAGAATGCAATAAAAAATGAAAAAAGTAAACTTCTGTTAGTAGTATAATATCACAGTCATACAGATCACACAATAAGAAAAAAGATCGCGAGAAAAACAGCAACAAAAAAAAAGGGGGGGGCTTATGTAAAAGATAAAATTATCGCTCAAAAAAAAAAAAAAACTCACAAAAGCGAAAACGTGAGGAAAAGACGCACTAAGGGTTAAGTTACAAAAACTAAATTACGTGTAGTACTCGTTGAGTATCCTGTTTGGTCAATAACGTATTGTAACCGATTTGGCATATGTCCAGCTTCATCCACTTCTCTTCAAGTCTTTTCTTGAGCCCTGTCTTGTAACCAGCGTCTGATGAACTCGATGGTCTAGTTCATCTTACAAATTTTCATTAATATTCAAATTTAGTGTCTAGGGAGGGGGTGGACCACTTTCGGACACTGGTAAAGCTGCCATACTTGCACAATGCAAGCTCGATTATTAGGATAATTTTCTTCATAATATTTAAATGAATGTAAGATACCCGTTGACGCAGCACTTTTGCGTAAATCGCCTTTCAAAAGCTTCAAATAGCGCGACAGGAATATAGAATACCATCGCTGTAAATACTAATTCGTCTACACCATGAGCAGATACACACACCTCCGAACCATTAGGTCCGCCGCCACCGTGCTCTACTGTAGGTTTCAGATTACAAGGATTTATTTCTTCGTTCGGCCTAGGCCAGACGATACAACATCCACCGGAACCAAAAACATTGAACCGGTTTTCGTCGGCGAAAATGACGTCCTCCCAATGCGTACCCGGATTTGAAACGTATTCTTTCGGGCGAACTGTAAACGTCTGCACAGATTGATTTTCATCGTAGAACACGCCCGTTGTATCCGCCATTTCTAATAGTTCGTTACACTGTTTCACATCCGACATTTTTCTGACATTCTATAAACAGTTCACTGACAATTCTCAGAGAACTCAGTCTGGTATTTTTCTTTATTTTACGGATGATCGGACGTCCCCCTCGTGTAGCGTTAGAATCTTTGGACAACCAAGACTATGTTTTAAGTCTATTCTATTTTTGTATCTACATCGCTTCAGAATGTCGTATGCGAATATTTAAAAACATACATACATGTGTACTTATTCCGCAAACTTACCTATTGTATGATTTCATATTACTCTAATTAGATCTTCCCTGTAGACCTGTATTTGGTCACTTCGCATTTGTACAGGGAGCATTTTGATGGAACGTACAAACACCGCCCGATTTATATATACAAATGTTCTGGTTGGTGCTTTTTGCTTAGACGTAGTGCATTTTGATCATTACAAGCTATCTGCGATACACTTACGAATCATCCCCGTTCCCATTGCGTAACAACGCCGGGTTTTTCCGTCTTTCATCATGGTGCGGATCTTTTTTTTTCACTTTTTTTTTGTACAAAAGTTACTTTTTTTTGGTATTTTTCTCGCGATCTTTTTTTCTTATTATGTGTGATGATCTGTATGGTTGTGATGTTACGCACTATTGATAGAAGTTTTTTTTTTCTTTCATTTTTCATTACGTTCTTTATTGCCTCTACAGTGGCAAAATACGAAATTTCTTACTTGTGCAGATTTTTTTGGGAGTCACATATGTATATGTAAGGTTCGCGATAGTGCATAAGACGACTCAACTATCTCATCACGAGTTCGTAAATTATCGACGATAAGTAAAAATGATTGACTAAAATAAATAATCGCTAGTCATGTTTATGGCAATGGCAAATCACCATGTATACAACATTTATGTAGACATATGCGCTTGAGGATGCATTTGTATTGTGGTCGCAAGCGATTACAACTAACACATTGCATGTATTGTTGTGAACATTAGTTATATCTGTACGACTGAAATGTATAAATAGGTGTAAACACGATGCTCGAAGTCGAACGGTACAACTCGAAATAGTTGGTATGTATGTGTACAAACTCGATCCTTCGGACCTCGTCAAGGTGGGGGGTATTCGTTAGACTCCCAGGTAGTTCTCTATAATTAGAAGAGTTTTACGGTTTCCGTAGTAGTTTTTGATTTTTATTAATAGCTTTCAGAAACAACACTTCCGTCACAAAATACAATTGTTATATGATTTTTCACATTTTCCTCGGTGCAAAAATAACATAATCATAAATGTATATATATTTAAATCACATTTTACTTTAATAGAAAATAATTTATTTCTCAATGGGACGTCGGTTCCTTCGTTTTATGGTTTGTTAATGTTTTTACAAAATAAAACTGAGTTTACCTAAAAGTGATTTATTTAGTAACGATACAAAAAATCCGTAATTTGAGTTTTTAATGTAATATAACGAAGAAATCTCACATTTCACTAATATATTCATCGTTGGAAGGGCTCTGTTTACTGTAAAACCAAAAATAACGTCGAAAAATTAAAACTATTATCGCATTTGTTCTAACGATTGAATAAATATCGATTTTTATTGAAACTGTTTTAAAAATATTTTACGGGTTTATTGACTGACCAAATGCAAAAAAAAAAAAAAGAAAAAAGAAAATCCCCTTTCTTATTATTTACTACTCTAGTTGTTGTTTTCTAATGTTTTTCATATTCGGAGTACTTTATTTTACATATTACGCGGAAAACCGAACGATCTTTAATTTCGGATTAAGTAAAGTAATACGTATACATCGTAAAAGATCTACGTAAGAAATGTTGTGCAATTTCTCTTCGATATTTTCTAATTTTGCACGAAGAACCCTAATTTCGTTAACTGTAGAAAAATTAAAAAAAAAACAAAAACCTTCCACATTTTAAAAAGTTTTACCTTTACAGGATAGACTTCGCCGATCATAACCCACGGTACAATTAAATATCCGATAGCAGTAAATACTGTGAACATGATAATGGTAACCAGTGGAAACCATGTAACTACAGGAACCGTTTTGCTTAAATTCCAGTAACTAACCATATATATATATGCGCCCAATAGTAGAGCTGTAATACCGCACCCTATACCTGTATAATTAAAAGATAACAGTTACATAAGTTCAAAAAATAGGCCACGATTAAAATACTTATAAAATCGACTGTTTATCATCTTCTGAGAGTCTGAAAAATCGTAGTCTGCAACCTGAATACAGCTTAGTTCTCTGTTATTATTTCTATTTACGGCATTTAAACATTTCTAAATACAATCTGACCTTTATAAGCAATTATTAATGCAAAAGTAGTCTCAAATAGTCGCCAAATCGGCCAAAGTCTAGTCCAATCAAAGAAAAAAAAATAAAAATAAAACTAACCATATATATATATATATATTATATATGTGCATATGTTTGTTTAAATGTTGAATCAATCATTATGCAGTAAAATTTCTTCTGTTTATTTAACCTTTGAAGTTTCCTTTCCTTATTATTATTATTAAAATAAAAGTTAACATTAATTTTTATACACATACATTGATGTACTAAAGCACGCGTTCGCAGTTATTATTATAATGGGTAAATCTTTTATAATTGAAAAAAAAAGTGTAGTCAAAAAATAAATTTTAGTTATTGATATATTTTTTCATAGTAGGCGAGAACATGGTTTTAGCAGAATAATTACGGACAGAAGTATTAACCGCGCAAGATTTATACAAATTACTCGTACAGTGCGACCGTTAGATCATTTGAACTTTTCTTTCCAGAAATGGAATTGTTAAACAGTTCATGTTGTTTGCGCATTTTTCAACATTTAAATAAATTTTATCATGTTCCGTATTTCCATTTATATAATTACAATTAATGGTCGGCAACAATTTAAAAATTTATTTTAAATACTAAGATTATTTACATGCGTCGAATACACACACTGCAGCTATTAGACATGAAAGTTTAAATTTACACCGGTGTTCTCTCGCGTTAATGATCGTGTCCATTATGTTCTTTACTACATCCATGGGCGTCACCAGCGGGGGGCAGCTGCCTTCCCTGAAGCCTTGAAACTTTTTAATCAACTGGCCATGATGAGTATTCATAGGCGCGTAATCATGAACAATTTGCAAGAAACCCACGAAAATTATGTTTTAATTAAAAATTTTATTCTTCTTTAATAGAAAATATTAAGCCTTTACACCTTATAAATTTTATTTTTCCTATAACTCATATCCTTTTTCTGTCATCTCCCCCCCCGGCCCACCGGCTGGCGACGCCCTTGACTACATTCCTTATTTTTTTATTTTTTTTTATTTTGGAAAATTTCTTTTTATAATTTATTACAATGCTATTCCTTCGTCAAGTTACTAAATTCATTGCAAAGTAAATTTTAAAAGTAAATGAATTTCAGAAATAGCGTATAGATTCTTCTTCTTCTTTATCCGCCGTCTCCAAATTGAAGGATGGCGATCCACGATTGAAAATTTTCTTTTACCATGGCCGATCGGAGGAGTTGTATAGAAGGGCAGTCGAACCTAGATTAGCGTAGGTTATTAAACAAGAATACTTTTCACACCGGTCTCCCGAATTTTGTTATGTAATCTTTTAGTTTCCATTATTTATTCCTAAAATTAAGAAATTTATTTCACCCAATAATAAACTTCCGGATGTGTTGCGTAAGGTAATTACAGAAATATCAAGAGTTAGTTATTTTTCTCTGTAATTTTTCTCACGGTATTTTTGATTTATAACATAGCAAAATTGATAAGTTGTTGTTAAATTTTTAAAAACATTAATGATTTTTTGTTACAACGTTTGGTTACGGCTGGCAAAGGTTACGGTACAGAGTGTCAAGTGAAACATACATTTTTGTCTATACGAAACTTATTGTTAAACTGTGAACTCGAGTAATAGTATAGTTAATAAGAATTAAATAATTTTCATTTTTAATGAGTGGATTTAATTAAGTAAAGTTTTGAAATTTCCGTAACATAATTATTTTTTTTATTTTTATTTTTGTCTGTTAAAAAATCTGACAATAATTTTTTCAATTGCCATAGAGGACACGCTGTTTGAAACCAGTTACCCCGACTGCAGAGTTTTCATCGCTTTGAACATTCCTCGAATATTTTCCCTATACACTCTACATTTACATAGTAGAAGATCTTATAAAGTAAAAATATATTACGATACCCTTTATACTTTTTCTAATCTCAGGCATCATTTTTTCCTGCGAATTATTAATTTTTTTCTTTTAATTTATAGATGAACTACAAAAAAAGTTGCAGAGTGTAGAGTTACTTTATGTGCCCCCGTGCGTTTTAAACTGTTCAGATTTTTTGTAACTCTTTATTGATATTAATTTTACACGGTTTATTTTTAATTTCCAAATAATTATGCGTGTATACCTGAAATAAAAGTGAGCGGTCTTCGTCCCATTTGCAGCATTAATATGCATCCGATAATCGTAAATACAAGTCTGAAAACACCCATTAAAACAGTGGCGGCATACTTATCCATTGTAATTGCAGCGTCCTACGCGGAAACAAAATATAGTACACTACTGTTGTTTTAATACAAAAAAAAAACAAAAAAAAAAAACTAGTTAAATTTATAATTTAAAAGCGCTGTGTGGTCATTATTAAAACTAATGTATAGGAAAAAATAGGATTTTTCATAATGCTTTTTAATTAATTTCTTATGTTTTAATAATTTTCGTGTAACTAGATGAGATTAGAAATTAGCTGAATGACCGTGAGAATACTTGAAATTCGAAATACACTAGACCGCCAAAGGAGATGTAAAAAAAGCGAGATTCCTACATTAGGAGGTTAGTTAGATTTTCTCAGAAGTAGGGATTTAGTTGAATTGTGGTGCTACGCAGTGGTAAATTTGAAAAGACAAAAATTGGAAAAGTACAACCACGGTGTACAGAGAAAATACTTAAATCCGGGTACGCATCCGAAACTACGTCGTCACTTTAAAGTCCGTGTGGACACTACGATAAAGAGCTAAATATTATATTTCTCTGGAAATTTAAGAAAAACGTACACGTTTTAAATGCATTAGATTTGTCTGAGGACTACTACAAGCATAGGCGTACCCAGGGGGGGGGATTTGGGGGTTCAAACCCCTCCCGAAATGGATTTTTACGTTGTTGTATTATCGCTTTAGGGTCGTAAGATGTCTTGGTACCAGGCATTCTGACAGTACAACTAACTATGTATTAGTGTAAATTATTCTCAAAATGCAAACGAACAGAAGTAATCCTAATCCTTACGCATTTAGAACTATTATACAAGAGATTATTAATGAAATATAATTACTAAGTAAAATCCTTTTATCTGCCAAGTGCTTTTTTTTAAAATGGAATATTTTCGTAATTTACTTTAAAAAAACATCTATCGGTCGCCAGCGATACTCCACGGTGTACCATGACCGGTAGCTCAGCCAAGCAGAGCTTTAGGCCTTTTTTTTTTTTTAAAGGGGTAACAAAAATAAAAAGGTCTCCGTGGCGGAGTTATCACGAAAAACGTGTCCAATAACGAAAATAACGAAATAAAATTTTTTAGATGAACGAAACCGAATATATTTTAGAAAAAACGTAAAATTGATATTTAAAAAGGTTGAACAATTAACGAAATTTAGAGAGTCGCAGTAAAACAGAAAAACGTGGTAGCTCACGGAGCCGAGAGACAGTTATAAGAAGTGCCTTATGGCGAGAAGCAGTGAGATACTGTCGCAACCACGTAGAAGCGAAGACAGAACATTGAATTCACACAGTGCAGTGAATTCGACGACGATTAAAACGAAAAACGGTCATTTTTCCCAATAATAAAATATATTATATAAAAAAAAAATTACATCACGCTACCGATTTTTCTAGAACAGCCGAAATTCTCACAAAATTTGTCGATCTAGCGTTATTGTCCCGGAGAATGCTCAGTTTGCACGCTAGGAAGCCGGAAAAATAGAAATCAAAGTAGATAAGCCTGAGAAATTGTCAAAACGCGGAGAAATATAGAATTTGGAAAAATTAATCATTATCATTTTTTAATTATCGAAAGTCATGGGGCGGAATCCGTCACAATATGTATATTATATAAGAGAGTTAATAAAAAGGTGGACATTATTATATTTTTTGAAAAGTAGAAAATCAGTTAAGCTGGTCTCGTCGGATGAGAAATCAAAAATGTGTTAGATGCGTTAAACCTGCTCGTGTAAAAGACGAAAATAATTGCATTCTTTAAAAATAAATTAAAATTACGACGATAAAGAGAATAAAGTGAACATGATTTACCTGGAATACAAACGTAGAATAAAAAGTGATCGGATTAGTTCCGCTTAGCTGGTATATCAAGAAATAAGTAGTTAATATAAAGAACGGTTTCACAGCTGACGGATGTAGCACCGCTCTTAGTTTCTGCTTCGGTGACATTTTTGAACAAGAATTATGACGCTGAGAAAACGCTACCAGATCTTTCGCTTCCAAATTTATGTCGCAAGTTGATCCGCGAAGACGTTTCAGACTATTCAGGCATTTACCTTGTCGGCCTCGCGTTATCAACCATGATGGCGATTCCGGTAATAGTAAACTAGTGACTAGAGCCAGCGCTGGTATCGTTGTACTTAATGCAGCTGATAGTGACCAAGAAAATATTGAACCGAAAAAATACTCGAGGGCAACACCTGAAAAAATGTAAAATAAAAAACAGCAATTAACATTAACTCGTCTATACATATATACGTTGCGCTAATTTAGGGAGGCCATTTTTCAGTGTAAGCAGAATTCGAATAAAGTAAGAAATTGGAGCGGAGAAAAAATACGATCAAACAAAATGCAAAATGTTTGGTACAACTGAGGATAAAAGAGTTTGTGCGAGGAAAAGTAGGCAATTAATGAATAATGGGATTAGTTGAAAAAAAGGGAACAACATAAAAAAGCGCCCTATGGTTCCAGTTCGGAAAAGTTCTAAGTTTAGATTATTCGAAACTGTTCATTAATTTTTCTGCAAACGAACATGAAATAATTGAAAAATGTAGGTTTGATTTGTGCGGAAACCAAATGAAAACAACGACTATCCCCTGTGGGGAATAAATTTAAATTGCTTCGCTTTAAAAAAATTTGAGAATTTTAAGGTAGGATTAGAAATGATTGAATTATTATGAGGAGGGAATAAAAAAAAAAAAAAGAAAAAAGAAAGGCTTCTGAGACGGCGAGTAGTGTCAGATATCGGGCGACTAGGTCAAAAGTTATTTCCAACAATATCTAACTCATAGAGTCTTCAGTTCATTCTGCTACACATTGTCTCAGCTAAACTTCCGTTCATTCGTTCGCATTTTTCAGTTGTGTTCAACATCACTTAAACGTTTAATTTTTTTATAAACGCATTTTAATAGTTCATTATCTGTAGACATTTTACGATAAAATATTATAGTTCCTTCACAACTCGCTTACGTTTTGGCGAATTCGTATAGGTTAACCGACTAGCAGCATTATTGTAGTTATTGTTTATTGTCGAGGTATTTTTTTTTAGTCATAATTCTGGAATTTGCCTAAAAGTAGGAAAATAATCGTTAACAGAATGTCGCGACGACATCAGAATAGGCAAACTACGTTCCACATGACAATAAAACGAACATTTACAATTAGTCTAAAAAATGACCGGTACATATCTCAGTTTTGTATCATGCATACGACGCTCGTATCACTGAAAATGAAAATGTACACAAATAAACGGTAGTCACAAGCACGTCAAAATCAAGTAGTACCACTAAAAAAAAAAAGACACGTAGGTACTCCTCACACTGTATCTTTAAGAGTTTGTTTTCTTATTTCTTCTGTTATGTTTTTGTTTTTTTTTTCGGGTTTATTATTTCCCATTTCGTAGAACACATAAATTTTTACAATTTACAAAAATAACCCCCTCCAAAAAGAAAAAAAAAAATCACGTCTATTTCTACTGTATTGACTGACATAATCTTTGACAATCGAGTTTAAAGATTATATTGTTATTAATAGCTTACATAAAATGGGTGCACCATTATTATATTTTATCTGTTTATGTATATGAATATCAATTGAAATACTTTATTGAATTGGTTGTATAAACCACATATTTATTATATTTTAAATTAACTTTACATTATTTTTTTTAATATTTTCTGTTTTATTGTAACAAAAAGTTTATTAATAGTTTAAATTTTACCGTGCTAAAATTAAATTACTTTCCGCATTAAATTATTCATTTCACGCAATTTTCTTTTAAAATTTGTTTGTGCAAAATCCACTAATTTTAAGTTTTGCGAATAAAATAAATAAATGAACTAAAGAAAATTATTTAGCTTTATAATTATTATATAATTTATCAGGGCAAAAAAAAACAAAACAAAAAACGTCGTGGAAAGACAAAAAGGCAGAAATAGGTAGATTCTAGCTAAAAACGAAAAAAAGAAAGGATAAAAAAATGAAAACCGATACGCCATGAAAAGATTTATTGATTATTGTTCGCTAGTAAAAATAATATAATATTTGTAAAAGAGGAAAAGAATGTAACGAAACATGTAATTTCCTGATTTTGTAATTAATAGGAAGTTTTGTTGTAAGAAGATTACAAAAAAGGTCACATTTGATTACAATAATCACCTTAACCCGATTAAGCGAAATAAATTGCGAACGATAAACGAGGGTATTTAATTAAGTGATTTAAACATTCCGATAAACATTAATCTCTGAGATAAGATGGCTATTTTGCAAATTAACTTAAAAAATATATCCATTAACCCGTCACACCACTTATATAGTATACAGTAAATGGGAAAGATAAATTGAATACGTTCCTTAGCGCCTAATTACATCTATATCGTACTTATAAAAATTGACGTCTTCCTTTCAACATGTAGAATGGAATCATCAAAAGCTAGACTAACCCTCAACTTTTTTCCGTTTTACTCGGGTAATCACTATCCAGCGAAATGTATTACTAAACCGTGTGAAGCCTACAATATCAATTAAAGATTGAAACATACGATGATTTTCGTGAGCCACCTAAAACACGTTTAATGCCATTGATACGCGGTTTAAGTGTCTAATCCGGTCAAAGCGAAGCGAAAAAAGATTCAGATTTCAAATTAAAGTATTTGCAATCATTACTTTAGACAATTTGAAATTTATTATTATTATTATTATTATTATTATTATTATTATTATTATTATTATTATTATTATTTCATTTTGTTCTCAGATTGATCTTTCCGGGATTTATTACAGTTTATGACGGATCGTAATCAAGTCACTGCTGCTTTTTTTTGTTATTCTGATCTATATTACCTCGTTCTTATTATTTTTTTACTGTTTTATTGGTTTAGGAATTTTCGGACTATGTTACACGTGTTCAGAATAACCGCTTTTTGTGCTTTTGTATGTTTGTATTTTGGAATCTGAAGACTATTTAAAATTCTTCTATGAAGGAGCTTATAGTTTTATTCCTATAACTGATAGTATTAATGGTACTTTTTGCTGCTTCCAGATCTGCTTGATTTCTGTTGCTAACGGTGTATATTTCATTATTTTTTCATTATATTTCTTCTCCACGTTGTTACCGTTAGGTACCACCGCGATATATATTATGTATGTATATTTCTTGTTTGTTTGTTGATTTATATTATATCTGGTCTATTTAACTGTATGATCCGTTAATACTGCTGTATTATAGTTTGTTTTGTTTTCTAAAACTCTTTTTGGGTTATATTTGTAATATGGCTGATTATCGGTTATTAAATTGCACTTTTTTGATATTTTTCGAAGAATTATTTTTTTCACATTTTCTATTTTCATGTATATTCTGTTGCTGCTGACAGGCAACGACCTCCTGTTATGTGTTCTTTGGTTTTTTTTGTTTGGCGGCATTTTGTACACTGATTGTTTTGCATATTCTTATCCTTAATTATACACTTTTGGTAGTTTTTTTGTTAATATTACTTGATCCTGTATGGCGAATACGAAGCGTTCCGTTTCCGGGAACAATTCTCCCTTTTTTAGTCAAGTGTATGTTAAATCTTTTCTGATTCCTTTGGTATTCATGATGTTCGGATGTTTGCCGTGTATTGCTTTACTAATCCATTTTTCTTTCTTTTCCTCTATCGTATTAATACTGTTTATTTTCTCTTCTTTATTCACGAGGTTGGGTGGTGTTAGATTTCTATCTGCTTCGACTGTTGCTTTACATAGTGGGTATTCTTTGGAGTAAAAGTATTTTTTGAGACCTATTATTTGGCTCTGATGAAGTGCTACGACGCTATTAGACCTCTACCTCCTTCTTTTTTTGGTAATTACTATTATTATTATTATCATTATTTCGATCAGTCACAAATATACAAAAACAAATAGTAATGAAGATATTCGGAACTCCGATTGATAAACGTAAATATGTTTATCGGCACCTCGTCATAATTTTTTCTACAATAAACTGTAAGAATGAGCATGTGATTAGTCTCAGAATAAGACTTTAACTATATAAACACTGAAAATTTGTAAAATAATATAGTAGTTCGTATTTCGTGATTGTCCTCTCTTTATCTAGAAATTATCTTAAAATTATTATTTACAATGCTTATCAAGGACCGATTTTTTCCCCATTTGTTTATTAATGAAGTATTGTTTTTTTTTAAATAAACTTGAATTTCTTGCTCGGGTCTGATATCATTTGCATCCGTCATTAATACTGTCGCTAAATATAAGTGAATAAATAGAAGTATATACCATTCGCCGGATTCATTACAAATAAGTAGAATATATGAAACAGTAACTAATTTCGGATTATAAACGTATTCACGGTGAAGAATTTATTTGTGTTATTTAAATATGTGCAAGGTGTGGTAATCGAGTATTATTAATAGCGGCAGTACTGTTGAGAAATATGCGGCTTAAGTTTCGTATGAATTTCATTTACCGTTCTGTTTTTCATGCTGTTAAATGGTACGAGTTCTATGGAATCACTATTCACGTTTGTTATTACTATTGCTTTTTAATTTAAACTTCCCATTATTCTGTTATTGTTCTAACCTTAATACACCAAATGAATTGTCCGTCCCCATCTTCTTTCTAATGCAATATTCGTATTTGAAATTTTACATTCTATGAGTTATGCGATATTTAATTCCACGAGTTTGGTTTTTCTTGCGTGTGTTTTGCCTCTTTTGCTAATGTTTTCCATTTATTTGTTTAAGGTACGGTATATGTCATTCTTTCCAGTAAATAGTTTTATGGTTTTTATTAATCAACTAAATTGTGTCCACCGTGATGATGTAGTTTTCCGCACTTTTTGGCGTTTCGAAATATAAATTCTTCGAGTATTATTGTAAAATACTCTCCTTCCTAAGAAGAAAAAGAAGAAAAAAAAGTATTGTCAAAAGGGTTGCCATGAACAAAAGCACCCCGGCGGGGGGTGTTCCTATGCTAAGTTTCTCTGAGACTCTGTGTCCGTTTTTATTTCTTCAATGAACAAATAGGTGTAATCATAATTTGTCATACTACTGTGAGAAAAATGTCTCAGCTAACAGAAGTTACGAACAAAAATTGCGACAGATATCAGTTTTTATTTTTTTAATATTTCAACAAATTTCGTGCTCGCCTTCAATGAAATATCGTGTAATATTTGCTTCGAATTACGAAAGGCGAGCTTATAAAAATGCTTTGAGTAGGAAAAAAAAAGTCATTAACAAAGTAGCACTCATTTTTAAACTATATAACAAGGATCAGAATACCGAAATATAACCACGTTTACTTTTAACCAGCGAACTTCGCGTGTTATCTATTCCGTAGATGATCCTAGTTTTATGCCAATGTGTTTTCAAACTACATCCTAGACCGGAACATACGGGAGAGATAGATAATGGTGCTTCCAGTGTCCGATTGATTAACGTGAAATTAAAATTACACCGAACAGCAACAGTGACTTTTCGACATTGCTGAAATTACATTGTAGCTGGTTCGATGGTGCAAGTATTTCAAGCTACAAATCAGCGAAATTGCCTCCCAACAACTGTTAACTTGTTGGAGGTCGGCCACTCCCAACCAGTTGTCCGTTTTAGCGCGCACAAGAGCCACCGTCCGTTGATTATATTCTCATAAATTGCCCTACATTCCAACCTTCTTCCAGAATGAGACACGGATTTGCTGATCTCAGCCATATCCTCTCGAATTCAAAAGGGAACCAGAGCGTAGTATTTCAATTCGTCAGGGATACTTAAGAACAGTCCTGTAACCGGAGACTCTCGGGCCGTAATATTCGATATATTGTACACGGCCTAGAGTCTAAATTAAGAGGTATAAAAAAAAACGGAAAAAAAACCCTGCTATTAATAGCCGCCCTGAGGTTTGTACATTTTTATATATACTCCAGTAGAAACGTATTTTCTTATACAACTACGTGGACGTACTGTAAGCTCGGCGACTTCAGACGCCCGTGAGCGAGATTAACTGTGCAATTACTTTAGTAACTGCCCTATATGAATCACATACGAAGAGTATCATTAAATTTCTTCACTTCAGTCATA
The DNA here is from genome assembly GCA_039619475.1 of Icerya purchasi. Lineage (NCBI taxonomy): Eukaryota > Metazoa > Arthropoda > Insecta > Hemiptera > Monophlebidae > Icerya > Icerya purchasi. The sequence goes on from CM077115.1 coordinate 94,399,495, forward strand.
CAGCGGACAACGAGACGAAGCAACCGAAGCTGAGTAATTCGATTCGCTAATATATACTTTTGTAATACTTAGAAAGATCTTCCGTTGTGGGGAACACGTCTAACTGATATAACGTATTTATTAATGAAGAATTTTACTAATTTCTGCAAGTATTGAACCTTTTCACGCCTTTAACTTTGGCTTTCCTCGCGTCAATTGTACACTGTAGCGAACGTCTTACTTCTTCATACACCTGATATTTTAATTTCTGCAATTTTTGTTCCTTTCGCGTGAGTTCGGATCGGCATTCTTCTAGTAATAACATGCCTTTAATCTTCTGACCTTCGCAACGTTTTAAGCTAATGGGTCATTTTCTGAAATTTTTAAAATTTTGTGAAGCAGCATTAATGATTAAAATTCAAAAATAATAATACTCTTCATTCCATTTAGCGAACTGATCGAAATGGAAAGGAAAAAATTTATACTGTTGGTAAAATTTCTAACGTTGAATCACAGTGTCTTTTTTTTCCTATTTTTATTTTTTAATTTTCCATCTCCAGACTTAATTCATTTATATATTTATTAATATTTTATACTGTTCTTTTTTAAGGTTTTAATTATTTGTCTGTGTAGTAGTGTAGGCAGATTCAGTATAAATTATCGGAGGCATTTTACATAGTGAGAGAGAATACACATTAATAACATGACGATTTAACTAGGCTTTATAGAGATATTTTTCATACCGCGGGACAGCATTAAAAATGTTATACCGGCCCACAGACTTGCCCTACATGACGTCGCTCCACACTGTTTAAAAGCACTTTTATTGTTCAGGCCAAAAAAAGAAAAAGCATTTTCAACTTTTTCGCCGTCTACGTTTAAATCTAAATATCGCAATTAAAATTCGAGCCGATAAGATTGAAGGCCTAATTTTTTATGAAAAATCGATTTGTCTGGCAGTAAAAAATATATAATTTAAAATTTTCGATAAGTAAATAGTTTGTTTTTTTTTATTTTTTTTTAAATTGCCTACGTGTTTGCGGTTTGTGTCGATAGATAGCGCTGAATAAATGTAAATACATCTCATCAGTTCATTATTGATAGCGCATATTTAAAGAAAAAAAAAAACAAACAACAAAATATTAGTCTTTTTAATAGTAATACTTAAAAGAAGAAATAAATAAAATTAAAAAAGAAAAAAAAACGTTTTTTTTTTTTAACATTTACGATATTTTTATTTGTTTACGAAAACATAATTCACAATTTTTATTAATAAACTATAATTAAATTAAACGTTTTTAATAAAATGTACCTTTTTTTAAACGCGCTAAAAAATAAAAAGTAATTTTTCTTAAGTGATAATTTTTAACTAAAATCCCAATGCTTTTATATTATAATTTTGCAATGTTATTAAAAATTATCATTCGCGAAAAATCATTCCTCATTTTCTAGTGCATCTAGAAGATACATTTCTTAAAAAAAAATTGTTTAGTTTAGGTATAAGTTTTTTTAAAAATTGCAGATTGTTTATTCGTAAGTAAATAAATATATTTCAAATGTTGAATGAAAGCGATTTTTTTTTTTTTTTTTTAAAAATCACGATCGCTTTATTAACGACAATGGGGAGTGAACTCAATTTAATTCGGTACGCGTAATTTGGTAATTTAATAATTAATCTCCATGTAATTTTTAATACAACGATTCTGACGGGCCATCATTTACTACTTCACGCTGCAGACGGGTTGATTTTTAACAAAACTATTTTTTTGTTAACGGGGATTAGTTTTCGCGACTGTTAACGGATGACGAATGGAACTGATCTAAAAATTCTTCTAAGAAAGTTCAACCACGACTCATTGCTACCTGGCTTCCATCTTCTATCTATGCCCTCATCATTTTATTTGTCGTTTATTCCAACAGAAACTAATTATCGCCATGTCTGTAGTCTTCTTACACCTAACCGACAAACAGTTTCATAGACACGCACACATTTACGCTCGCAATACGTTCTTCTAGATTGTTTATTTGTTTTTTTTCACTGAGGAAGCAATTTTTTCCCTCACTATTTTAAAATGATACAAATAAAAATAATTTTTACAGCGCAGATATATTGGGAAAATTTTTGAATAAAATTAAGTACTCATAATTTGATTTATTAAGAAATTATGTAACTTACAAATTTTCTGCAGCTGAGACTTTTTTTTTCTTGGAAACAGCGTATGATATTAAATTCTTGGTAGGTTTTCATATTATAAACAGCTTACGAATAAACACGCATTTTGCTTAATTAGAAAATAAGCTAAAGAAGATTAAACTGCGCCGGTGTCATTATTTAAATTAATTTTTCAAAACAAAAGAACAATTTTATCTATTCCGAATTTTTAAATAATTACTTTTGGTAAAAAATATCACTTGAAGCTGATAAGCGAACGAATTACAAAAAAAAACAACAAAAAAAAACCGTATCAGTATTAATAAGACATCTTACGGAAAAGTTGATTGCTAAACGAAAGTTATAAAATATTTCGCTTTTTATTATTTTCATATTTACAAACAAAGGAATATTATAAACTAACCTAAAGACATTCCTACGGAAGCTAAAGCAGCCAGCATACCGCGCAAATGTGGTTGAGTAACTTCCGCAGTGTACACCCGAGACGGAGCACCAATCATACCGGATCCGAGACCAGTTAAAATTCTTCCAATATAAATCCATTCAATGGATGGCGCCGAAGCTATCATGATCCAGCCAATTATTGACGGGACTTCAGTTATGAATAGGGTCCATTTTCTTCCAACTGCATCCGTCAAATATGCGCTTAAAATACATCCGCACGGAGTACCAATTGAGGATAGACTCGCTGCAATCATGCACATTTCGTTTTTTTTTTTTAAACCAGAAGCGAGGAAAATATTAATAAAATTAAAATTTTCACATGAATACATGTACAACAAAATTTGTCGCTAATAATAGAAAAGTACCAATAGCATTAAATTCGATGGACTAAGCAGCACACATTGTTTGCTACTTACGAAGAATCGAAAATCGTACAAGTAAATTGTAATATAAATTAAAAAATGTAAGAAGAGAATTAGTCTAGTAATGAAATGTTGAAAAAAATTATGGAGCGCTCCTCAAAAGAAATAAAATGTTTCTTTTAAATTACATGTGAAAAAATGGATTAATATTTTCCTTTTTTGTCATGTAAACATTTTCACAATGGATCAGATTATATTCTGTGACTTCTGTTTTAAAGTGATTCTACTGAAATTGAGACTGGTTTAGTTTTTTCGCTCTTTTTTTTCCATCTTATATCAAATTATGTACTACAAATAAGCGTAACACTATTAATATTTAGCGTAATAATCACGAAATACGAAAAAAGGCAACTACTAGCTTCGAGTAGAGTTATATCCACTACTGACGCAGATATTAAGTGGACAAATATTATGTGCTAAATAGCTTGGAGTGAAAATGTCATCAGCCAAAACTTTATTTTGAATTTTAAATTATAATCAGTAACGGTTACTTACCCAATATCAAGACAAAACGATAAAGAAAGCAAAGACAATACAAACGCAGATTAATTAATCAAGGTTCTGCTTAAATAAAAAAAAAAAAAAAAACTAAAAAAAATTTATCAATTATAATTGAAAATTACATTTTTATTTACTAGTCACTAAAAGATCTCTGTGATTGCAAAGATTCATTGTTTACAATTGAATTACATTGGAACGCATAGCAATTAATAAGAACTTTTTATCTCTATAAGGTTTTATTATTCATTTTTTATACATATTTGTTTATGAGAACATTATTCCTGCGTTGGGTTGGGGGTAATATGAAAATAACTTTTAATTGCTGCGCAACTGTAAACTATTATTATTACCAGAGACCATGGGCAATTATTTGCGTATGCATTTGCATATTTTGAACGTTTTTAAATTTTTTTGCAATGTTGAAAATGTTAAAACCTTTTTGCATATTTCGGTTTAAATGGGTTATTTTTGTTTTCAATAAATTTCTTGGAATAACTTGAATTAAAAAAACAATCATGATTAATATTTTTTCTTTAAAATTTTAAAATGAAATAAAAAGATAACTTTCTATTTACATCTTTTTAACATCAAGAATAATAATATAAATTGTCGTTGGTATCAATATTAGCGGCAACGTTGCATATAAAACATGGTTTTTGTTGTGTTGAATAGGAAGAAGAAATAGACGTTGAGATTAATGAGATAGATCTGTACTAGTAACAGAGTACCACAATGGATATGGCGTGGATGTCCCAGTAGCCGACTGAATTTTTGATTGGTTTTTGAGTCTATGGGGGCACAACTTGCAATGAATAAACTTGTTTTTTTCCCTTAATATTTCATAACTTTATATTGCAGTATTTGTAATTTTTACAAAAATTGGAGTATCGTCTACATCGATTAAATGTAAATTATTTTCTCGAATATAAAATAATCATATTTTCATTATTTTACTTAACATTGAAGTGCCGAAAATATTTCTATCCAACGTAAAATTAGTGGGGAACTTGAACATTTTCTTCTTTGTTTTGTTATTATGGGGCGACTTCAAAAGTAACAAAAAAAAGGCTTAATGTAATAACTGAACGGCGCTCCTAAGTAGTTGGATCGTTTTTATCTTTAGCCGAAAGGTATTTATTTCTTTTGCAGGTTATTAATTTAACGATAGAGATAGCGTTCATTTGTTTTTAATTGGAGATAAACGAAGTAAAGCCATAAATTCGAAAATTTAACATATTTAAATAAGATGTTTTTGATCAATTTTACTATATAATATGGATTTCAGATCTGAAAAAATAAACGAACCACAAATAGAGAGCGACCCCTATATGAAATATATATTCAGATGTGAAAAACTAATGAAATAAAATAGGCACGGGGTTAAACAAATAAATAAGTATGCGTATTTTATCCTATTTCCGTAAAGTGATAATGACAATATGTATAATTTAATCGAAACTATTTAAATTAATTCAATAAAAGAAAGACCTTAATCCCCCTCAATTTTACGATATCAACTGCTCAGTCCGAACATTTCAGAGAGATCACGGTCAAAATTTAATTGTATTGGTAGTACATTTTTTAGTAGCAGCCACATCATCGGCGCGACTAGTTGATGCGTGTAACCGCTAGTTTCAAACTTTATTAAAGACTATCGATGATAATGATGATTAATTACTTATCGGAGGTCAAAATTTTCTTAAAATTTTACCTATCGATTATTAAATAGTCTGAAGGACTTTTATTGTATAATATGAAAAAACATATTACTCCACCTCGTCAGAAACCGATACAGTATTTTATATACGCATGTTCTTATGGACCATATTCTGCTCAGAGTATAATATGTCTTTGCGGTCCCGACATTGATCGAGTAAATGCACCGGGCGCATTGTGCAAGCGAGAATACTTACAATGCAAGGTCACCGAACAAACAAAGTGCAAAAACTATTATAGCAGCGGCGTTTAGTATTTTATGTACACATACGTGTAGCAAACAATTAATTAGTGCAATTGATTAAGACACACTTCGATGCAGAAAGGGGCAAATCCGTTATCAATTTCGCTTCTCATTTTGGAATAAATAAGATGTTCGTAAAAAGATCATGTTATTTCAGTTTAAAAACCATTATTTTCATTAAGGCCACGCCGGTTATTTTTGACAATAATGAATCACTAATTATCTAAAACCTAGAGAAACATGAGATGAAAAATGTTAGCGAGCTGTCCGAGTATTTTCGTTACCTTTTAAATATACTATTTTTATTTTGTTTCAAATTTCCGCTTGCTATTATTATTATTATTATTATTATTATTATTATTATTATTATTGTGCATCGAAAGTTTTTACTGCCTTTATTACCTAATGTTAACATACCTTTACAGTTTTTTTTTTTTTTTTTTTTTTTTGAAAAAGTTTGCATAAATAAAACTTTTTAATAAAAAAAAAAAAAGGAAAAAATGACCTAGTGTCCTAATATTTTTGTTACTCACTGTATATATTTTTTTAAAAATATATTTTTGCAATCCCTCCACAATTTTGGTCTAGATACGGCCCTGCCAACATATATACGAGTAATTTAAACTGAAGAATGACAATATCTTGTTTAAATAAAACAAAAATTACAGTTCGGTATGGGGTGATTTTTACTTGTTGCTTTTTGACATCCTTGCAAATTGCGTTAGTAAAATACCGCGTTACTTTAAAAATGTTTTACTTGGGTTTCGTGTGTCGTCTTATTTCGTCGGCTGTGACAATTGGATTTTTACATTAGCTCTTCAAAAGTAACAACGCATTTCGCCTAGTAGCGGATAAAACTTTTATAACGCAATGACGTATCAACTACACCAGAAACAAACAATCGTGTACCATTTATTAAATCAAGAATGAAAATAACCGAACAGCTACGCTCTCGCAGAATAGTAGTCGGACTTTTTCATGTTATCTTTACTACGAGTATGATTAAATCCTGATAAAAAACCTTGTACTCTTAGCAAAAATAAAAAAAGACGAAGGGGAAATAGAAAATAGTGGGCTCATTATAAGGTGTTTTTTACCCCTCTTTGCTAGTACAAATCACACACTTGCAAATTAAATTGAAGGTCACTACGACGATAATGGAGAAAGAGACGTAAATACATATTTTTAAAAATAACGGAGAAATATCTTATCGCCGATGTATTTTTTTAACGCAGTATCGTAAATTTTCTTTAATAGCCAGATGCAGTTAGTGATATAGAAAAATGAAACTGGATTTACAAACGAATTCGACCATAATAAACTTTTTCTGTCACAAAAACGTATAAGGGTAAATATGTTTAAACCGCTACAGAGTAGAGTTGTAATAGAATGCGTTTCGAGCGGTTTATAAAAAAGGTTTTGGCTAAATTCACCGCAGAAGACGAATTTAACACGATAAGTTTAAAAATGCGTAGCAATGTGGTCGGAGCTCGTATTTATTTTATAAAATTTTACATCGATATAAACGTTCGCAGCTTTATCGGAAAAGACAAAAAATGTGTACCTTCATTTTAATATTGTAGAAGAGATTTGTTTATTTTATTGTAAACAAAACAATCGGGATCTTTCCTGAAGGATATAATCAGGGGCGGATCCAGAAGGACATTTTGGGCAAGAAAATTACATTATTACGTAAAATCTTCTACGGTAGGCAGTAGATTTGAGAAATATCCATTGTTTCATAAAGAAAGTCAAATAACCACCACCTTTTTAGAAATTTAAAAATGTTTTAAAAATACGTAATTATTACAATTTTTAATTCAACTTTTGTTTTATTTTTAGGGGTGAAAAATAAAATGAAATTATAAAATTATACCTTAAATATGGTAGTTTAGAAATAGTAAGAAAGATAATAGTATTTCTTATTAGACTCTTTTTTATTTTTGTTAGTAATCCAATCCGAAATCTTTGTTCATGAGCAAGTTTAAATATATATATATATATCTCATTGAACTATTTTTAATTAAAATTACAAAATAAAAATTAAAAATACATAAAAATGGCAAAAGTTCGACGACAGTTGTGTTTAAAATAGAATAAAACAGGGGAACATTAATAGTTTTACTAGAAAAAACAGTATTATATATTAATTATTAAATGCCTAGGTGTAAAATTTATACAAATCTTTTATAGTACAAAATTAAGTTTCTCTGTTATAACAAATTTTTCCATAGAGGCTTTGGTTTTTGGGTTGGTTATTTTTTAACAAGACAATTTTAAATAGCGGAAAATTTAATAATTACTTTAAGAATGTACGATAATAATTATTATTTTCAATTCAATGCTCATACGTTTTTCGACATCTGTCCTCCCCGCCCCTTTCTCTTTTCTTAATGTGTTTGTCAACGAGGACATTTAAGAAATGGCAAGAAAGAGAAAATAAAATTATATTCTCATACGTTTAAGGATATAGATAATAAACATAATTCGAGGGTAAGGATGACAGAAGTAGAAGGAAATGATATAAGAAGCACCGACAAGGTGAGTAGGGGATACCGAGTTTTAGCAGGAAAAGTAGATGTTCGGCAAAACCGGTCGAACATCGAAATAAAACATGATGTCAGGATCACAAAGAAAGTATATACAGAAGAGGGATGAAAAGGAAAAATGGAGTGCGAGCAGATGAAAAACGAACAAATTATGCAGGAAGGAGACTATGATCAAAGGGAAGGCAACAAATAGCGGAGATTGTGGAGCCTTTGAGAGATGAAAAATATCTAGAAAACCACGGATAGAGTAAAAGGGATGCTCGAATAGAGAGATTATTAAATATAGCCAGCATTGGAAAATGGAGAATAGGAGTTAAGCGATAGTCTAGAGAATGAGTGTCATTTCATTTAATAATAATGAAATAGAAAAATCAACATATGCCGAACATCTGATTAAAAATAAACATAAACCTAATTCATTATAAAATACTGTAACCGTTTTGGTCACTTATGGCAAAGGAAATGTTATGAATATCGAAGAAAATTATTGTATAAATAAATATAAAAATAATATTTTAAACGATCAATTACCCTAATAATAATAACCCACTTTTTAATATAAACGTTTAATTTTTAGGTTGTTCTATTTTAATTTATATTTTGTATTGAGTATTGGTAATTTCACACTACTGATTTTTATACCCCTTCTATGTTTGTTCCTCCTTTGAATTTACTGTATATATATATATATACACTTGTATGCCTTATATTCGTTCCAGTGTGTTTTGTGTTTTGATTAAGTTATTTTTAGCTGATGATGGGTTATGCCCGAAAACGTTACTATTTAAGGTGTTTTCTCTAATTTATTTATAAATTATTTTTTACCCTTGTATTTGTTTGTTATTAAAGTTGGTTTTTATTATAATGACTAATATTAACTTATATTAAAATTGAAGTATATTGAGATATTAAAGATTGTAAAATGTGGAGTGGAGGAATCCAAAATTTAATTTGATGGTTTCCACCGTTGACCACATTAAATTTGTATATGTACTTAAATAAATTGTAATTTAATAAAAAAAAAAAAAACAAAAAAAAAACAACAATAAAGGACGATAAAAAAACACGCTACAAAGACGCCTGATCGAATAATAAAAATATAGCCTCTACGAAATACATAGTCAGCTTCCGTGGCGTACTTAGTTAAGTACTGCTGTTTAGGTAGCATCTGGTTCGAATGCCGCTCATTCAAATTTTCAAAAATTTCACTTGTTCTGGGTTAATATTCAAAATTGAGCCTCCCCAAAACAAAAGGAAACAAATACACACGCCCATACGCAATATGTATTTTTCTTATTCGGAATTTGAAAATGGCAAGTTTTTTTTATTGTTTATTGAAATAATCGAACTTGTAAACTGTGGAGCCTAATTAACCCGGGGTGAATATGAAAAATATAATGCAAGTCATAAAAATAGACGAAAAGCTTTTCTTTAAAAGAGTATTGAGCAAAAAAAAAAAAAACAGATTTACCCAAAAGCTTTAATAAACAGTCTAAATTGTATTCAAAAATAAATATTTAAATTTTTGCTAGTATTTCAAGGATATTCCTTAATCGTTTGCTGGTCAGCCGTTGGAAACAATTTTTATAACTGTTTTGAGCGTCCGGCTCGAGTTCACTAGTTGTTATTTGCTAGTTTTGTTATGTATTTTTGAAGCGGTTTCGTGCTCCTGATTTCTATTCACACTGACACACTTCTGCTATTTAGGTTAGGAAAATCCGTTGTTCCTTAATATGTGTGCCTCATTACTCTCTCTTATATTCCTTACTTTTCCATCGATGTTCTACTTAAGGACTTTTGCATTTCTCACCCGTATCGATCCACGTAATTTTACTCTTCAGTGCCAAATTTCGAAAGATTTCATTATTGTTCTGATGGCTAGTGCGTTTTTGACCTGTTTTTGCACACTTCAAATATTCGCGTACTTTGTTACTTTTTTTCATCCTTTTCATTTGTTAGCGACGATTTTTTTAAATTTCCGAATGCAGCTGCGTTTTCGCTTGTGCTATTCCAGATGTTATGTCCCTCGGGGCCGCATCTTCGATCGGCTATTATTAATGAATCGAATTATTTATGCTTTTTCAATTCGGCTGTTGTTGTAGTGATAAGGAGACAGGACGCGCACAATGCTGTTTGTTACGGTAGCTTTTTTAAAATGAACAAGATTACGCAAAACTCACCAACCCAGGAGGCTTGATTGTCATCTAACGGTATCGGCGAATCTGTTTGCTGTAATTGCGGAATAGCTACAGCCGAGAAACCGAACGTCATACCGGTATTGATTGTCCCTAAATTCGCTAAAATCGCTATAAATACCTGCAATCGAAAAATAATACACGGGTTATTCTCAAAAAGAGTGTGGTATACGAACAATAAATCGATAGCAGCTCCCGTTATAAAAATATTCAAAATACATTAGTATAATATGTAATATGAAATTTTTCGATTTTTAAAAATTATTCGTATATTTCCGTATTTTTACTATTTGATCATCGACTCTACACCATCGTACGATTTAATTTTGATTTCACCAGAAATAATCGTACGCATTATTGTTAATCAACTTACGTAAGAAGAGTCTCAGCTAACATTTCAATCGGTGTCGAGAGTTGCGCGATTCTTCTAAAAGTTTCGTTTAACATTCGACGAGTGCATTTTTCCTCTTTCATTTTTATCTTCTTTTTGGACTTGAGAAACATCGGCTGTCGTTTGTCGTATTAAAATTGAAAAAGTACTAACTACAAAAGTAATCGAGTTTTCTATGGGGGGGAAAAAAACAAACGAAAAAAAAAACAACCGTATTTCTGCAAAATATTGAGATATTTAACTTCGAAATGAAATATAAAAACGAAGAAATGAGCTTATACAAAAAGAAAAGGGGCTGAAGAAAAACGAACTTTTATTCTTCTTAGACGGCAATAATTGTAGTTGCACAACATTGTTTCTTTAGTGATGAATAAAGGCAATCTCCCCGGAAACACGAGAGTTGGTAAACGTTTTCCGAACGCGGTCTTCAACTAAAAAGTTAAACTCGTGTGAGCGGTACTTTGGCGTAATTGTTTTGCTTTCTTAAACTTCAGCATCAACTATTCGGCGCTTAATTTTGGCCGAAAGTACACATTTTTCCGATATACCGCGCGCGCCCCCCTCAAAAACTAATCTTCATAATAAAAACATACCAATTCCGTGTAGCGATACAATAAAAAATAAATAATATTATACTTATCTTGGTAACGTTGTCGGACACAGCCCATCTTTAGCTGGAAAATAAAAAAAAAACAAAAAAAAAAACAACCAAATGAGAACAGACCGAGGGGACTATGTGTGAATCTGAAAATACCAATGGTTTCCGTGTCTTATTTCGTTCTTCTTTTTGTATTCTAGCCGAAGATGGGGCGGCCCATTGTGCCCAAAAACGTTATCAAGATAAGTGTAATATTTATGACAAAAATAAATATATTTAACAATGAGTTTAAATAATAAATACAGAGTGATAAGTGTAATATTATTTATTTTTAATTGTATCACTACACAGAATTGATATATTTTTTATTTTCTTAGGTATCGGCAAAATGTTTAAGAATATAAAATTTAATTTTCGTAATCTCGTGAAGCGGTCGCAAAAAGGCGGATACTGTTCAGGTGAACCCCGCCGTCACCTACGCGCATTAGTTTAACGAGTAATTATGTTTATGGGGATTGCAACATTAGTTTAACGAGTTTACCGATAATTATGTTTATGGGGATGTATTTAAATATTCTCGACGGGAAATGCTCCGCATGTCTCATTTCAATAGTTTTTTGTACGGTAAGAAATGTCTCTTGTCGGAGAAGTATATTTGTCTCTATGTGAGCTTGTTTTTCTGATATACATAGTCCACGGTTCTTATTTCGTTCTTCTTTTCGTATTCTAGCCGAAGATGGGGCCCATCGTGCCCAAAAACCGTTATCAAGATAAGTGTAATATTATTTATTTTTAATTGTATCACTACACAGAATTAATATATTTTTTATTTTTCTAGGTATTGGCAAACAGAAGAATGTTTAAGAACATAAAATTCAACCTTCGTAATCCCGCGGAGCGGTCACAAAAGCGGATGCCGTTCAAATGAACCCCGCAGTCACGTACGCGCATTTATTAAAACTACGCATTAGAAATACCTTTTTTCTCGTGTGCATGAATACGATGTTGGCATTAGTTTAACGAGTAATTATGTTTATAGGGATTGCTGCGACATTAGTTTAACGAGTTTACAGATACTTATGTTTATAGGGGTTGCGACATTAGTTTAACGAGTTTACAGATACTTATGTTTATGGGGATTGTGACATTAGTTTAACGAGTTTACAGATAATTATGTTTATGGGGATGTATTTAAATATTCTCGACGGAAATGCTCTGCATGTCTCATTTCAATAGTTTGTGTACGGTAAGAATTGTCGTTTGCCGGAGAAGTATATCTGGCTCTATGTGAGCTTGTTTTTCTGTTGAATAACAACCAACTCTTCTTTCGTACCGACATTGCGTATATTTTGCCGTCAATACAATTTTAATCGTCCTAGATGATTTATTAACTTATAGACCGAGCTGTTTTAATTCTTGCCCATCGATGTTTACCTGTCAAGATATTGTGTTACCTGTCAAGATGTTTTTGCGCGGGATTTACGCCTTTATGTCCCTGTACATGTTGTACGTATTTCGTAATCAGAGCGAATTCCGCGCATTTCAGATGCACGCTAATCCGATTACACAAGCGATATAATCGAAGTATACAAATGACTGACCATATCTGATTTTCGGCCGCGGGCCCATCTCGGTTTCATGTCCGAGACTACTACTCTGTTTGCCAGCACGTGATTTAATTTATTTAGTATGCAAGGGGAACCTTGGTCGACACTGTTTTCATTTCGTATGCTAATATCTTAGACTGTACGAAATGAACAATGGCCAAGTTGTAAAAAAAAAAAAAACTGTTATACCAATCATGTTCTTCTCGGCGTGATGTGTGAATGTTTGCTGTATAGTTTGAAATCGACCAGACTTTTTTATGCCATTGTATTTGTTTACTAATGTTCCACTGAAGTAAAACTCCATCGAACTTATTAACCCTTACAGGGTATAATATATATATATATATATATTTGTATGTGTGCGTGTATCTATGCGTGTGTGTATGCATACACGTTAATTTAGTGTAAATTGATCAAAAACATTTTTATTGACTTACGACAGAAATAAGAAGGCGTGTCTACGTAGGTGTGTTCCATACGTTGTTTATCGGACTAGACAGAATTAATCCGCCAGTTTGTACACTGGTATTTGCTTACTACAAGTGCAATGGTACAATTCCGACGACGACTAATTCCTTTTACTTATTTTGTATATTTATCGCTTGTCTTAAGTGCGCGCGGTGTTGATTTTCGCATACCTGTACGACTATGTACGCTGCAGAACTTTGTAATAATCCATCGCCTTGTCTCGGTATACCGATAGAAAGTATGCGAACAAAACACCGCTTACCTACGCTATTAGACAGAGATATTTATGCGCTACTGTCGGGGATAGCAGTTATACACTGTTTTACCAAACTGTACAGAAAAATAAACAACTTTAAACGGAAAATTGCATTTTTAAAACACAAAAATAAGAAATTGTAGGTAAAATAATCTTCCGATCAAAAAAACTTGCGATTTTCACAGATACACGATTATTCTATTCGTGCGTATATGTTTAATACGTGTTTCTTAAAATGATCTATGAAAAAGTGGAATGGTTTTAAACATTTTCAAAAGTAGCAGCGTTACCGAAAAAATAATTCTGAATTGATTTCGGGCAAAGTTTTTTCTAATTTTACTAATATTTCTCGAATAGTGGACCAATCAAAATTACGACTACCTTAAATTATGCATTAACATAATAATAACATAAAAAGATGAAAAGAATTTATTTGGCTTTAAACGCGTTTATACAGGAGCGACGTATGTTTATTAATATATATATATATATATATACATACACACACACATATATATATATATATTATATATATATACATACACACACATATATATATATATATATTATATATATATATACATACACACGTATGTTGGCTTCAATTCAATATTTACATACGCAGTTTTCAGTCTCGAGAGTGATACGCAATTACTGAGACATCTAATGTAAATATTCGCCATATACGCACCCCAAAAAAAAAAAAAAAAAAAAAAAAAACAATAAATGGAATGCAGTAAACACACTTATACACGCGAATGATGAACATACGAAATTATCGCAGCGATATTATCGATACAAATGAAGGCGAAGAAAGGAATAAACTAAATGGGACCGCGCGATAATGGATAAGTCAATAAGTATCTGATAAATGGTATTTACCGAAGTAAAATGAAGAATAAACACGATAATTCCCCTTTACGCTAATACAATATACTACAAAAGTGCTATTTTTTCGTTTTTCTTTTCTTTTTTTTTTTCCAAGCAATAATTGTATTATATTAATAAATTTCGAAATTTACACTGTTTTTCATTATCTTCATAAACCAGCGTGTTTCAAGCAAAAATCTTAATAATACGGGCTAGATTATGTCAATTTTCATTTACAGTAGAATATAAAAGGAAAAAGCATCATAAATTTAACGAAATTTTGCAAAGATAAATTTCAGTTAGTTTCTTTTTTAATTACTCTAATAGTTAACTAATGGAACCATGGCTTAAGATTGCGAACAAGAAGCTTGTTTATACTGTAACATTATTGCAAAAATTTTTGCTCACGGGTACACCCAGGGCCGTGAACACAACCTCCTAAAGTCCTCCTAAAGTCTTCCTAAAGTCTTCCTTAAGTCCTCCTTAAATCCTCCTTAAGTCCTCCTAAAGTTAGTGTGCAGCCGACATCAGGGGGGAGGTTTGAATTTATTTTTTCTTCTACATTAGTACCAAGGAAATGTTTTCTGCGGAACCTTTCAAATGATGGAGATAGTATTATCTGGTTTATTATTTTCCTACTGGGGGGATGCATGCACACTGTTAAGTTTGGCATAGATTAGTAGTATATATTATAGTCGCAAAGTCATTTTAATGTAAATTGTTTTGGGCGATGCTATTGCGCTTCGATGCAAAGAAGGTTCAGCCGTGTGAGGCGTAGTTTGTCCGCTAATCAAGCAAGGGTTTATAAAACACCTTACCGAGGACACGACGTCATTTAGAGATTCTTTTTTCAACTAGGACTGATAGAAAGACAGGCCGCCGGTGTCGGAACATATTTTTTTCATACTACAACATTCGGTCTGGACAGTTTACTTTTCCTAATGATTTTAGACAGGCATTCTCGTAGGGTAATTTATACATTTACGGTCATGTGTATCTGCATCGCTTAATGTTTCATTTTGAACATTACGTATTTTCACTAACCTGTATCATTCCTAAATCGACTTGATAGCGGCTAAATGGTTTATCGCCCGGGCAAAACCAAAAACCAGAAAAAAAAACAACCCATCTTGTCTTATAATTAAATCAACAATTAAACAGCGCAGAAAAGAAAAAAAATGCCGATTCACATTATGAAACTAATCGTATTGTCGTCGATGGGACATTAAAGAATTTTATTTCTCTTCCGGACTTCCGGTTTTTTGTTGCTCGGTAAGTACAAAACCCTGTAATCTTCTTTTTATTGAGTATTGAATGAAATGTAAAAAAAGAAATTGTTTTATTAAAATAAATTACAGTTAAATATAGGAAACCGATTTTAGCAAGATGATCCGCCACCGTTTACTTTGGAAACCAGCTTATTCGCCGTTCATTTGTGTCTAACAAATCGGCTAACGAGTGACCGAATAAACCAGTCTATTATTCAAGACATAAGCTGTGCAGGTAACTAGAGTTGTTTACGTCCAACTCGAAGTGTTCGTTTAATGAGTAAACCTTACAGTAAATTCTACACATTTATCACGTTGATACCTGTCACTAGAACACATTACCGCGTCTCCCTCCTTCTCGCTATTGTCGATGACATTTTTCTAAATTTCATTAAGTGTCAATAACGTAACAAGTGATTTCCTAACAACGTTCTAATTGAAGTTTTAATTTTTAATCACCCATAATTTAAATTGAATGCGACTCTTAATGCGGTGGGTTTGTAACATTTAGCTAACGCACATATATATCATTAGATTTTTTTTGGGGTAAATTATCAAAAAAAAAAAAAAAAAAAAAAGACAACATCGCTTAAAACGGATTTAAACGGGAAAAAATTAACCGGCGAGTTAACCAGGTCATTTTGAATTTACTTTTACACACGAAACGTGATAAAAGTACACTACACTATATTAGAAGTTAATATTTTCCAGAAACCAAATAACAAAGACAGGCCAATGACCGTTGTTTTACATTCTTATCGTAAGAAAAATAACAGATTATTATTATAACGTGCTTTAGAATTAATGGCCTCTCGGTCTATAAATACAACTGCACAATGAAACCGACATCAAGTCTCGGTAGTGTGTTTCTTTGTTTCATTCGGGACCCTGTAATGTAACACACCGGTCGTCAGAGCATCGTTTCGAAAAGCTATTTATGAGACGCACACATACAAAACACAAGTCCGCACGCACACGCGACATTTACTCTATGTGGAAGATAAGGCGCAACAAAAATACTGAAAACATTTCTTCAAACTATTTACCGTAGAATTGCGTTGAATTATTTATTAGTTTTGGTGCGGGACCGGCGCGACAAAAACTGCCGATGTTATAAAAAAAGAACAAAGTTATGTAACCTTACAACAACGTGATATGTTTTTCATCTACAGAAAACTAATCGATTAAAAGTGCGATGGTTAATATATATATATATCGATAAAAAGTCGATAGTAGTAAAATGTGTAGCATAAAAAAACTAAGAACAAATGAATTATCGGCGTGTACCTGTCTAAAGGAACTTCCTTTCTTATCAGAATGACTAGTGGCATCGTAAGTTTTTTCACAATTGTTCTGCTTGACGCCATTCAAAAGTTTTTCCGGCGGTGTGCTATCCAATATGAAACTTTTCAAAACATCCACGTCACCGTTGCAGGACAAATTGTTACTGCTATAGCGGGGAAAAAAAACGACAAGCAAAAAACAAAAAAAGCATTAGATAGTATCAAGTATTAGGAAGGAGGCGCGCAGGTTTTTTTTCATTTTCGCTATAAAACGATTACAATAAATGATTAAAACTGACAAAAATAAATTTTTATGTTCAGAATTTTATATGTACGTGAATAGAAATATATCGTACCCGGTGATGACCGCGCTCGGATTTATTCCGAACTCGCAGATCAATTAAAATATATTCACGAATTCCACACAAAAACATTTTTAAAAATGCAACAGTAGTGCGAACGTAATACGAAAGTTACCATTGTATCAAATCCCCGTGTCCACGGCGTGGTTTTGAGGGTTAACCCCGCTCCCCATGAGAACTGAAATAATTATTATGAATAGACAAAAATCTGAAAAAAATCAAAAATTTAAAATAAATATTGAAGATTTTTTAAGACGTTCTAATAGCTTTAAAAGAAAAAAGAAAAAATATGCTCCATATTTTTAGGTACTTCATTAATATCTTAAGGAAAAAATGTTTATTACAAAATTATGGAAATTATTAATAGCACGAATATTAGTGAAAAATGTATTGTTATTTATAAAATAAATATGCGAAGAAAATTTTCAAAACCGCCCCTTTTAAAAATTCTGGGCACGGGTCTGCATCGTATTACCCTATGATTATTTTCAATGTTACACGCGTGTATTTGAGTTTGCGTAATATTTCGACATCGCGCCACGTAAATATAATAAAATGTAGGTGAATACATCCTGTTTGTTAAAATGGTATAATAAAACAAACTTTAATAACAAACAATATAGAACAATAAATTAGATAAATACCTATTTAGAAACGTTTTCGGGCATAACCCATCATCAGCTAACACTAACTTAAAGGAAACTCAAGACATACTGAAGTGAAATATAGGGAATACATGTGTATATATAGAGATGTAAAAAGGAATAAACATAGCAGGTATAAAAATCAATAGGTTGAAAATGCTAATAATTAATATAAAATATAAAATAAAACAAGCAGACAAAAAGTTAAATTTTTATATTAAACAGTGGATTATTATTATTAGGTGTTTGGTCATTTAAAATATTATTTTTATATTTATTTATATAATAATTTTCTGCAATGTTCATATTATTACCTTTGTGATAAGTGGCCAGGATGGTTACAGTATTTTCTATTGAATTAGGTTTATGTTTATTTTTAATTAGATGTTCTGCATAGGTTGATTTTTCTATTTCATTATTATTAAATGCTTTTATATGTTCTTTATATCTGCAATTGATTTTTCGCCCTGTTTGACCAATGTATGATTTCTCACAATCAGTACAATTTATTTTATATATACACCGTTATTTTCGTAAATATTATTATTTTTTAAATTTAAGGTGTTTATTTTATATTTTAAATTATTTTTAGTTTTGAATGCTACATTTAAACCTTGTTTTTTGAATAAATTGGTTAATTTGTATATGTTATTGTTTATAAATGTGAATGTTATCCATCCTTTATTGTTAGTAGCATTATTGACTCTTAATTTTTGTATATATTTTGATTTTGATTTTATTTTGTGAATTAGTTTATCTATTATTTGTTCGCCATAACCGTTATTTCTTGCCAAAGTCTTTAATATATTAATTTCTATTTGTTTTTTATTTATATTCATGGGTGTGGTTAATAATCTATTTTATTCCTTTTTACATCTACTATATATACACATGTATTCCCTATATTTCACTTCAGTATGTCTTAAGTTTCCTTTAAGTTAGTGTTAGCTGATGATGGGTTATGCCCGAAAACGTTTCTAAATAGGTATTTATCTAATTTATTGTTCTATATTGTTTGTTATTAAAGTTTGTTTTATTATAAATATAATAATATCGTAAATAAATTTATTTCACGGCGATTTTTCAACTATTCAGCATGGTAAACTGTTAAATTTTTCTTATCTATATTTTATTAAATTAAAAAATGCACGAGTTTGATCGCTAATGCGAACACACTGATTGCACCCATTTCCTAGAATAATCGATTATTCCTAAATATCTTAAGTACCATAATTCGGGGGGTGAATTTTGTCAAAATCGTTAGAACTATTTTTAGAACTAATGGCGTATAAGTAAAATTTCTCACGTAATGTGTGATATACAGAGATATTAACCGAGCTAATCGGTGAATAAATAAATTTCACAACTAGTGAAACATTTAATGGTAAAATGCGCAAGACAGGGAAGCTATATTTCGGTATTGATTGTTTTATTCGTTGTATTGTCGCGTTAAAAAAAAAAAATAATAAAAACAAATATACTCAAAGCGAGAAATATTACTTATATCATTCTACATCGACGTGTCCCGTACATTTAGATTAACACAATATTTAAATATTCGTTGCGTGAAATTTCATCGCGAAACAAAGTTATTTCATTTTTACTTTTTAATTAACAACGGTAAATAAATTTATTATTATTTTTACTGTGGTGTAAATAAACGTTTCGCTTACTTTTTAATAAACCGTAAAGGCCAAGTTTTTATATACATATGTATATATATATATATATATATATATATATATATGCGTGTGTGTGTGTGTGTGTGGAGAAAACATCTCTATATACAATATTAAATTAAATTACATAATGTTGGTTGTTGTATTGCGAAAAATAATTTTAAGTTGTTTATCATACAATTGCTAGTAGTCATATAGTTACAAATAAGTGTTCATATAATAAATCATGCAATGGGGTGGGTGGGGGATACTTATATGCAATAATTGGGTTGGAAATTGCCCTTATAATTTTCATAGAATTTTTTTTTTTTATTAGAAGGAGGGAGAGAGGTACGAGAAATCAGCAAAAAAAAAGAAAAATTAACTTAGCAGCAGTGTCAGCCGAAACGTTACTAGTCTGGCCAGTGTGGACAGGCACCCATAGGAAATTGATCTGGAGGGATACAGCTGGAGAATTAAGAATTGGATTATTAAAGTAGTTACACTATTATTCGGTATGTGTTGATAAAGATCATTGCAGTGCGCGAATCAATAATAAGAAGGGGGTTATTTTAGGAGTATACCGTAGAGCGTAGCGTCGAGAACGAGCAATATGATTATATGAATGGAAAGACGACGAAACCGAATTAGAATAAACGGAACGTGCAGAAGAGATAGACTCGAAATAGGGATGGTAAAATCTCGCACCGTCGGTATAGTAGGCTTGATGATTTTAATAATTCTGTGGAATCGATGAAATCGTGGCACGCAGAACGCAGAAAGGGAGTCGTCTCTCCCTTAGAAAACTATTAAGGTGAGAGAAATCTGTATCGATTTGAAGGGTACTTCAGGGTGGAAGAGGAGGCGGCACATCCATATATTTCTTAAACGCTGGAGAGCAATATTAGAGTCTGATAAAACTTCTCTAACAGCTGGAATTAGAAGGTAGCTGAAGAGGAAAACTTTCAGAGAATCACTAAGTAAAAGGATGTTAGAGAATGCAGGCGGCTATGAGCAGGGGACATGCAATGCGCACCAAATATTAATTGGGTACAAGAATTTTGCAGCAGATCTAG
The DNA here is from genome assembly GCA_039619475.1 of Icerya purchasi. Lineage (NCBI taxonomy): Eukaryota > Metazoa > Arthropoda > Insecta > Hemiptera > Monophlebidae > Icerya > Icerya purchasi. Next base: position 94,420,199 of record CM077115.1, read on the forward strand.
AGCATTTTGAGTATTTTACAGGGAATCGATAGAATACAATGAACCGCCTTAGAAATATGAAGATAAAGGATTGGAGTAGATAGAAAACCTATGTTCTAGGAGATTAGCCAATCAGGAGCCAGTATTTAGTCACATGACCACGCCCCTTTTTACTCAACTAATCAAGAGTCAATACCTTATCATATGATCACACTCTTTTCACATTATTCATCACTGCACCATCATGTTCTACTCCAATTACACTCTTTTGCTCACCACATCTTCACTGTTACAATCCTAAATCCATATATTTCAATGTCTTATCACACCCCAAATCAATGACATGCTTTCTCTGTAGACACCTGCATATGGACTCCCTCACTCAGTAACACCACTCGACCAAAAACATGGATTAGGGGAAAGGCTTTAACCAACCACCTTTAAATTTTTTTTCTAACCCCTACTAAGTTGCTTCATGTAATCATCCCACTTTTATGTATCTTGATGATATATTTATGATCATCTAACTGTTGTAATAATTTATGCTAACTGATACTATTTATTTATGATTATGTATGCTTTGAGAAAATGTTTTACTATTGACTACCCACCATCAACTCTTTAACCCCAATACCAATTCTACCATTTTGTGTGTGTTTATATGTGTTGATGATGCATTTACTACTGCCAAACCAATATAATAATTTGCTAAGATGCTTGTGTGTTTCTATGTGCGTTGATGATATATTTATGATTGCCTAACTAATGTAATAATTTGTGCTAACCGATACTAGCTGCTCATGTTTGTGTATGCTTTGAAAGTGCTTTATTATAAACTACCAATGCTAATACAACTTGCTAACCCAATATTATTACACCTACCACACTTGTTCCAACAAATATGTCTCCAAGAATAATTTAATATGTTGATTAATTGAAATTGGGATAATCCTTGCTACCAATGCTTGTTTGCATGTATATAATTTGATATATGCCCAACCAAAATAATTGTAATAACAACATATATGTGGGGATATATCTCAGCTCAGAGATTTTTTTTCTTGGGTGACCATGCACATGTATGTATACACTTTCTAATGCAATGAAGCAATATCTATACCCCCAAATTTTATTATTTGACAGATATAATCGCACTCCCAAGAATTCCATAATGCACATATTCCCAACCAAATAACACCACCATCTCAATAACTCACCTAAGCTGCTGCACTACCACTTGCTATACAAACACTAGATTAAAAACCTAATAATTTTTTCTGCAACATAACTCCAAACATCATAAACAGGAATTAAGATAAGTATTATATCATAGAAAGAAGCGCTCAATTTAAACTAAAAGCACTCCATTCATACAAATTACTCCATTTAGGACAAAAAAATAGCCACATTTAGAAAAAACATCAAATTTTATATGAAAAAAGACCATTTTACACAAAATATCCTCATTTTAGACACAAAAACAACAATTTTATAGTAAAATATAACAATTTAGTATAAATGGTACTATTTTAGACAGAAAGCTCCAAATTTTAATGAAAAATGCACCATCCTAAGGAAAAGTATTAAATTTTTACTACATACACACTATTTAGTTAGAAATAACATAACCTCTATACACTATGACTAAATACAAAATATTTTAAGCTCCCACACATTCTTAGATCTAACAAATTAAAGAAATAAATACAATTGTTAATACAAAATTTATTACACAATAAAAACAAAATATACATTGGCTAATATTACACTTAATAATAATACATAGCTCCATATAATCATGCAATATATATATTCTTATCTAATATAAATGCTCTTAGTTCAGCTAAAACAACATTAAACTTTCTATGGAATTTATTATACATTGAGTTTCCATAAGCTATTGTATCTACATTATTACTACATATTATTCTTTTATCATCACTACCACTTAATACTACTTTATTCTGCTCCAGGGTATACAGTATATGTTTATGACTTTGAATATTGTAATATGTCTTATAATTATCACTTAATTTACCACACACACCATTCACACAATTATAATAATCAATAAAATTAAGCTCTTTCTTAATTATAGAAGACTGTACACCTTTACATTTTTTAATTTCTCTATTATCTACAATACTTATAGAATACATTTTTGGACGCAATCCAACAAATTCACTAATTGGAATACTATTTAATTCATCCTTAAATAAGCCAAGTTTCTTTTTATTTTCTAGTGAATAGCATGGATGACTTTCAGGATAATCACTTGTATCAAAATATTGAGCATTATCTTTAATATCTTTATAAAAATCAAGTGTTTTAAGTTCATAAATAAGTGAATCAGTGTCACAATATAAAAGATTAATATTCTTATACATTTTACACATTACATTATAATGAAAATCAAACATTTTTACTTTGCTAATATCTAAAATAGACATCCCAATATAAATGGGTTTATTAAATTTAATTGTTGAAGGATTTAAATGTACTGCAGCCAGAAATGGTCGTTCATTGAATATTGTTCGATCTTTAAAATTACTTTTACCAACTAGTTTTGTAAATTTTACTTTATTTGTAATAAGTTGTATATTAATTCTATGTCTAACGTTTTCCATCATTTTACCAAAAACACTATTATTCATAAGCTTCCAAAAGTTCTTCTCAAACTCATTAGTAGCCCGTTTCCGCTGTAGAGTGTTCAAATCAATGTATGACTTCAACCATGCCGACTGATTGAAACAAATGACTCGATGCACACACAGAAGTTTTAACCCTAATGCAATTGCTTGTTTTAAATTTCTATAGTGAATAATATAATTATACTTATTTTCTAATGTATTAACTAATTTCACACATTTTCCAACTGATTTAGCCTCAGGACATAGAGGTAAATCATTATGCACCAAATGTAAACTTGTAGGATACTCCAAATCCACCTCGAGCACATAGCCAATGGATCCATCATCAGCTATCTCCATAATATTTAATTCTCTTATTTCTTTTTGGCTAAGCCATCTGAAACCATTCATAGGAAGAAGTTCACTCATAGCCCAACCATAAAGGTTATTCGCATCTAAATATGTTATGAAAGTGTTATCTACACCACTGCTACTACCACAATCATCATTACTACTGGAACTATTATTATAACTATTGATGTATGGATTTTCTGCCCTGGCATAACGCTTCACACACTGACACATACCACCGCGTATTCCAGCTTCGAAGAATAAAACCATATCATAATCAGTTAGGAGCTCCAATTCAACCTTTGTTAACTTTAACATTGCCTGGAAGGCTAATCCAGGGGCTGTAAAACTCCATGCAGGATCCAATTTATATATGTTATAACAGACACTTCTAAAGTTTTCAAAAACATCTGCTAATAGAAGCACATCTGTCTTTAGATATATATCACTATATCCCCCAAGTGTTTGAACATTTAATACATTCCATACATTCACTGCATGTAAGTAATCTTCATCACTAATATCTGATTTTGTCAAGGAATTATAGAAATACTCCTTTGCAGGCAAACTTGTTTCATCCAATTTTTCCCATGATGACACATATGAATAAGGGAAAACACCCTTTCTACGAAATAAAGGAAGCAAATCAGGCGACGCAATGTTCCTGATGGTATGATGAAGTGAACTATCAGGCAAATAACTAGCTAATTTCTCAAGACTTGACGCCATAAAACGGAATGTATCTATGAATCGTATTTTCATTTTTTCTGAAATGCGCTTTGAGAATGATATGTAGCGTTCTTCACTATTTGGTATTACTTCAATGTCCTGATCATCGCATGCTAAATCCCTGATGAATAAATGAGCATCATATCCACTCAGATTATGTATGAATACTGGCACAAAATTCGGGAGTTGATACTCTAGGTTACATTTTGAATGTGCTGCACCTCGAAATTTTCCTGTCAAATGATTATGGTCTGCAACTTTATCATCATGTAGCACCCCTTCACAAATGTGGCACACCAATGAAGCATCATATTTTTCCAAATCCTCAGGCGTCCACTGCAACGGAGTGTTTTTCTGATAAATCTTTTCTATTTTTTGAACATCTTCCACTAACCATTCATAGAATATTTTAGTTGCATTAGGACCTTGATACATTTTAGGCTCCGATGTAAAATTAAACCCAACACCTTCTTCACATCTTGATACAATATAATAGCAAAAGCTAAATGCTTCATGCCTCTGTATGGGGATAGTACTAGATGATTTTTCGGACCTGTTTTGATTACCAGTGTACGAACCATCTTCCATACATTGCCGCTTACAATTTTTCATATTTCCACCATGTCGCTGACTTTTTCGATGCATACCACCAATTTCTATATCGCCATCATCATTATCACTAATAATTTCTCTATCATTGGCATCACTATCACATGATTCATCATTTAGAGGCTTCAGGATACACTCGAAGTCAGCAAATATGACAAATGGTATAAATTCTTGCTGTTTATACTGTTGGAATTTTAATATTTTATTCTCCTCTGTTGGCATAATAACTGTTGCAGGAGTATTATTAGAGCAGCGCTGTGTATGAGCCAGGTACTTAGAATGATCCTGGACATACCATAAACAGCGACGGCATATAAATATACGATGGCAATCCTTAGTGATCTGACTTCTTACAAGACGCTCCAAATTTTTTATCCAACAATAGTGTGATTTATCACCTTCAGTTATAAGGAGCAAATCTGTATGATCCACTCGTTCTTCTTTACATATACGAACTGGATAGACAATGTTTTTCTTATCCAAACCATAAACATTCACAGATGATTGTAGGTTATTCTTTTCAAATGTACTTATATCATCCAATGATGCGGGGAAAGATATGCCACTCCAGTTGTATTTCTTTAACAGTGATGTATTCCGCACATAATTGCTTGCATATTCTGGATGATTCACCTTAATATATTTTGTCAACATTGAATATTTGAAACACATGTGATCATCATTTTTCACATTAATAACAGCCTTTTTCGATGCAATACAGGATGGTAGTGGAATATATGATGATGCATGGCTTAGAACATTCCGATGGTTGACACGAATTTCTAGATATTCGATTTTCTTTAATCTCCAACCAGATCCTGTCGCACGCTCAAACTTATCAGCAAGACTAATAATTTTTCCACATTCTGCCTTGTACCATGCAGAAATATTCTCACCACGAGTGAGTAAATGCACATTAGTTGGGAAGTAAAACTGGCTAGTGACCCAGTCTACAAGCCCAACACCTTTAACAAATAGACAGCATAATGACAAATTAACTTTTATTCCAGTACTAAGTCTTCTCTTAATTATCCTGATCACTGTAGGAGTAATATCAACCAAATACTTTGCAATGTCCATCTGGCATTTATTATTGTTTACAATACGATATGTTGCCAAACGCTTACGATAACGCTTGCTAACGTTTTTAACAGAAATATTACGTTGAACACCCACTGACGACATCTTTATAAATATTAATACAATTACAAATTAAAAGCAACAAAAACTTGAACGCAGGAAAACACGTCTAACAACTTAAAACACATAGACAAATCAAATAAAAGCCCATCAGACCTCATACTTATAATAAAATGCATACAAAGTTCATAACGCGAAGTAATTTTAACTATTTCAAAAAATTATTTAAAAATAAATAATATAAAAAAATTTAAGTTTTAAAAATAACGCTGGTAGAATTACTATACTTAAAAGCCAAAAATACTAAAAAAAAAAAAAAAAAAAAAAAAAAAAAATTGATGTGTTACTCATGTGTAGCAATGTGTACATACACAGCACAATCTAAATATTCCTTATTTGATGACAATAGGAGGCGATGATGGCCGAACTAACAAAAGATTTTCTGTGAATTAACATATAACATAACAATTTCTAGCAGACTAACATTAAAAATTTCATCAAAACTCACATGTAAATCTTCTCTATATATACATTTCACAATCTATTTTGATCACAGAGAGTTAATGCCTATTCATCAGCACTAATTTATAGAACGTTTTAAATATCTAAAGTAATAATATAATGACGCTCATATATCTAAATATCTACATATATATCTACATATACATACATATCTACATATATACATATATATATCTACATATCTACATATATACATATATATATCTACATATATACATATATATCTACATATATACACATATATATCTACATATATATACATATATATCTGCATATATACATATATACATATATATCTACATATATACATATATATCTACATATATACATATATATATATCTACATATATACATATATATATCTACATATATACATATATATCTACATATCTACATATATATCTACATATCTACATATATATCTGCATATATACATATATATCTACACATATTCATATATATCTATATCTATACATATATATCTACATATATATGTCTTAAATAATTAAAAATATATCATAAGAATAGACAGAAAAAATATAAAAACATACTCATTTAAACAATTATTTAAAAACATACAAAATTAATACATCTAAAAGATAAATATTATATAAACTAATTTAACAAAATTTACTAGAGAAAAGAAAAAAGTATCACAAACTTCAAAGGAGTAATCAAAAGAAATGTATGATTCAATTCAAAACACAATTTTATAACAAACCAGTAATGAATTAGCCACAATATTATATCTACAACCACCAATGAACAATAAAATAAATGCATGAGATTTAAAATATCTCCTTCCAAAAATAATGACCACAACACACAAAAAAAAAATAAAATGAAAACATGTAAAGTAATGGAACAAAAATGAACTGGAAAATAAGAACAAAGCAGGGGCACAATCAAAATTAAATAATAGAATATAGCAATACAAAAATTAAAGAGTCAATAAAAGACGGGCAAATACACAATAGATGTAAAGAAACTATGATTTTCAAAGTAAAATATAATCAATTACAGATTATTTAATGTATCCAAAGTAAAAATCAACAAATGGAAAATAAAAAAATTAACAATAACACAATAATAAAATCAGATACAAAACTGACAAACCATAATAAGAGAAGAAAACCATACTCTAAAAACTGGATTTATCAATGGAAACAGTAAGTAGAGTGATTATACAAATAAATAAATAAAAAAAGTGGAAAAGTAATAAGAACTTGAAAATACAATCAATTCAAACATTCTAACAAAATAATTAAAAAAAACAATAAAAAAGCAATGAACCATGGAGAGAGCACTTTGAATTAAATTTAAAAAAATTAATAGGCAAAGTTCACAAGCTCCAAAGATTATAGCTAAATATGATTAAAGAATAATTAAATATATGTCATAGGAATCCTCAGAAAAATATAAAAACACAGTCCCTTAAACAGTTATTTAAAAACACACAAAATGAATACACCTAGAAGGCAAATATTAAACTAATTAAACAAAATCTACCACAGAAAAGGAAAAAGTAACATAAAATTCAATGAAATAATCAAAAAAAAATATATGATTTGATTCAAAACACGATTTTGCAACTAACCAGCATTGAAAATAACTGCAGAATTAAATACACGACCATCAATGAGCAATAAAAAGAAATACTTAAGATTTAAAATACCTCCTTCAACAAATAATAACCGCAACACACACAAACCTAAAATTGACACATCTAATGTAACGAAACAGAAACAAAGTAGAAAATAAAAAAACAAAAACAAAGTAGAAAATAAAAAAACAAAAACAAAGGCATAATTACAATTAAATAAAAGAACATAACACAATACAAAAAATTAAAGGATGATACAGATCGCTCAAATATATAATAAACACAAAAGAAACCCCTATTTGAAAAGTAAAATATAATAAACTACAGATTATTTAACACACTAGAAAATAAAAAGCAACAAACGGGGAAATGTAATATAACATAACTACATTGGAAGAAAAAACACAAAAGTGTAATGAATTAGTAATAAAAAATCACTGGATTAGAGAAAATAATTTAAAACCATTAAAATCTCTATTAAACAGACGAAAATAACACATATATTAAATTTATAACAACTAAAGATCGCGTCCCTAAACACTTCAACTACATACAAAAAAAAAAAAGATCGAAAAAGAGTGATATAAAACGGCCAAATCGGAAAAAGCATAAAATTGTAATGAATTATCAATAAAAATAACTGGATCAAAGAAATTGATTTAAAACCATTAAAATCTCTATTAAACAGACGAAAATAACAAATATATTAAATTTATAGCAACTTATAAAGATCGCGTCTGTAAACACTTCAACTATATGCAAAAAGATCGAAAAAGAGTGATTAAAACGGCCAAATCGAAAGAAAAAAGCATAAAATTGTAGTGAATTAGTAATAAAAATCACTGGATCAAAGAAAATGATTTAAAACTATTAAAATCTCTATAAAACAGACGAAAATAACAAAATATATTATTTAAAACTGATCATAATTTACTTAATAACAAATATATTAAATTTATCACAACATTATAAAGATCGCATCTGTAAACACTTCAACTACATGCAAAAAAAAAAAAAGATCGAAAAAAGTAATACAACACGGCCATATTGGAAGAAAAATATAAAATTGTAATGAATTAGTAATAAAAAAACACTGGATCAGAGAAAATGTTTTAAAACCATTAAAATCTCTATTAAACAGATGAAAATAACAAATATATTAAATTTATAACAACGTTATGGCATCTGTAAACACTTCAACTACATTCCAAAAAAAAAAAAAAAAAAAAGATCGAAAAAAGTAATACAAGACGGCCATATTGTGAGAAAAGAGCATAAAATTGTAATGGATTAGTAATAAAAAATCACCGGATCATAGAAAATGATTTAAAACCATTAAAATCTTTATAAAACAGACGAAAATAACAAAATACATTATTTAAAACTGATTATTATTTACTTAATAACAAATAATTTAAATTTATCATAATATTATAAAGATCGTACAAAATAGAAAAAAGATTGCAAAAAAAAAAAAAAAAAAAAAAGATCGCAAAAAAAAGATCGTAAAAACATTACACTTAGATAAAATACACTGTTGCATAGAAAAGAGAAGAAAAACAGCGCCGGAAGACAAAAATAACAGACCAAACCGGCGGAAACAACCTGTTTTATGTATTTACACAGCTGCTCACTAACACAAACACACTAAAAAAAGTAGTCATTAAAAGCGGGGACTGGGGCGTCCGCTAATCCGAACCCCAATTCCTGTCCCGGAGGCGAAAATTCACCCCAGACCGGTGATCCGAACACTAAATTCACCCCAATTCATGTCCAGGTGGTCAAAATTCACCCAAGTTTCCCCCGATTCTTCCGAGTTTCCCCTGGACGGTTCCCGTACATATCCGCTGATCCGAACAGCAAAAGGCACTCCAAACCGGTAATCCGAACCACTAAACGTGTGCAGAGGGCTGAAACTAACCTAAGTAACCCAATTTTATACTCCGACGTTGAAAATTCACCCCGTTTCCTCAAAATTTCCTCAAAATTCCTCAAATTTTCCCTGTACACGCCCCGCTCGTTTCCGATAAACCTAACTGATCATTAATTAACATAAATATATTAATTAATGTCTGAAAGTAACCCAAGTCCCCGCATTTATCAACTACTTTTTTTAGTGTGTTTGTGTTAGTGAGCAGCTGTGTAAATACATAAAACAGGTTGTTTCCGCCGGTTTGGTCTGTTATTTTTGTCTTCCGGCGCTGTTTTTCTTCTCTTTTCTATGCAACAGTGTATTTTATCTAAGTGTAATGTTTTTACGATCTTTTTTTTGCGATCTTTTTTTTTTTTTTTTTTTTTTTGCAATCTTTTTTCTATTTTGTACGATCTTTATAATATTATGATAAATTTAAATTATTTGTTATTAAGTAAATAATAATCAGTTTTAAATAATGTATTTTGTTATTTTCGTCTGTTTTATAAAGATTTTAATGGTTTTAAATCATTTTCTATGATCCGGTGATTTTTTATTACTAATCCATTACAATTTTATGCTCTTTTCTCACAATATGGCCGTCTTGTATTACTTTTTTCGATCTTTTTTTTTTTTTTTTTTTTGGAATGTAGTTGAAGTGTTTACAGATGCCATAACGTTGTTATAAATTTAATATATTTGTTATTTTCATCTGTTTAATAGAGATTTTAATGGTTTTAAAACATTTTCTCTGATCCAGTGTTTTTTTATTACTAATTCATTACAATTTTATATTTTTCTTCCAATATGGCCGTGTTGTATTACTTTTTTCGATCTTTTTTTTTTTTTGCATGTAGTTGAAGTGTTTACAGATGCGATCTTTATAATGTTGTGATAAATTTAATATATTTGTTATTAAGTAAATTATGATCAGTTTTAAATAATATATTTTGTTATTTTCGTCTGTTTTATAGAGATTTTAATAGTTTTAAATCATTTTCTTTGATCCAGTGATTTTTATTACTAATTCACTACAATTTTATGCTTTTTTCTTTCGATTTGGCCGTTTTAATCACTCTTTTTCGATCTTTTTGCATATAGTTGAAGTGTTTACAGACGCGATCTTTATAAGTTGCTATAAATTTAATATATTTGTTATTTTCGTCTGTTTAATAGAGATTTTAATGGTTTTAAATCAATTTCTTTGATCCAGTTATTTTTATTGATAATTCATTACAATTTTATGCTTTTTCCGATTTGGCCGTTTTATATCACTCTTTTTCGATCTTTTTTTTTTTTGTATGTAGTTGAAGTGTTTAGGGACGCGATCTTTAGTTGTTATAAATTTAATATATGTGTTATTTTCGTCTGTTTAATAGAGATTTTAATGGTTTTAAATTATTTTCTCTAATCCAGTGATTTTTTATTACTAATTCATTACACTTTTGTGTTTTTTCTTCCAATGTAGTTATGTTATATTACATTTCCCCGTTTGTTGCTTTTTATTTTCTAGTGTGTTAAATAATCTGTAGTTTATTATATTTTACTTTTCAAATAGGGGTTTCTTTTGTGTTTATTATATATTTGAGCGATCTGTATCATCCTTTAATTTTTTGTATTGTGTTATGTTCTTTTATTTAATTGTAATTATGCCTTTGTTTTTGTTTTTTTATTTTCTACTTTGTTTCTGTTTCGTTACATTAGATGTGTCAATTTTAGGTTTGTGTGTGTTGCGGTTATTATTTGTTGAAGGAGGTATTTTAAATCTTAAGTATTTCTTTTTATTGCTCATTGATGGTCGTGTATTTAATTCTGCAGTTATTTTCAATGCTGGTTAGTTGCAAAATCGTGTTTTGAATCAAATCATATATTTTTTTTTGATTATTTCATTGAATTTTATGTTACTTTTTCCTTTTCTGTGGTAGATTTTGTTTAATTAGTTTAATATTTGCCTTCTAGGTGTATTCATTTTGTGTGTTTTTAAATAACTGTTTAAGGGACTGTGTTTTTATATTTTTCTGAGGATTCCTATGACATATATTTAATTATTCTTTAATCATATTTAGCTATAATCTTTGGAGCTTGTGAACTTTGCCTATTAATTTTTTTAAATTTAATTCAAAGTGCTCTCTCCATGGTTCATTGCTTTTTTATTGTTTTTTTTAATTATTTTGTTAGAATGTTTGAATTGATTGTATTTTCAAGTTCTTATTACTTTTCCACTTTTTTTATTTATTTATTTGTATAATCACTCTACTTACTGTTTCCATTGATAAATCCAGTTTTTAGAGTATGGTTTTCTTCTCTTATTATGGTTTGTCAGTTTTGTATCTGATTTTATTATTGTGTTATTGTTAATTTTTTTATTTTCCATTTGTTGATTTTTACTTTGGATACATTAAATAATCTGTAATTGATTATATTTTACTTTGAAAATCATAGTTTCTTTACATCTATTGTGTATTTGCCCGTCTTTTATTGACTCTTTAATTTTTGTATTGCTATATTCTATTATTTAATTTTGATTGTGCCCCTGCTTTGTTCTTATTTTCCAGTTCATTTTTGTTCCATTACTTTACATGTTTTCATTTTATTTTTTTTTTGTGTGTTGTGGTCATTATTTTTGGAAGGAGATATTTTAAATCTCATGCATTTATTTTATTGTTCATTGGTGGTTGTAGATATAATATTGTGGCTAATTCATTACTGGTTTGTTATAAAATTGTGTTTTGAATTGAATCATACATTTCTTTTGATTACTCCTTTGAAGTTTGTGATACTTTTTTCTTTTCTCTAGTAAATTTTGTTAAATTAGTTTATATAATATTTATCTTTTAGATGTATTAATTTTGTATGTTTTTAAATAATTGTTTAAATGAGTATGTTTTTATATTTTTTCTGTCTATTCTTATGATATATTTTTAATTATTTAAGACATATATATGTAGATATATATGTATAGATATAGATATATATGAATATGTGTAGATATATATGTATATATGCAGATATATATGTAGATATGTAGATATATATGTAGATATGTAGATATATATGTATATATGTAGATATATATATGTATATATGTAGATATATATATATGTATATATGTAGATATATATGTATATATGTAGATATATATGTATATATGTATATATGCAGATATATATGTATATATATGTAGATATATATGTGTATATATGTAGATATATATGTATATATGTAGATATATATATGTATATATGTAGATATGTAGATATATATATGTATATATGTAGATATGTATGTATATGTAGATATATATGTAGATATTTAGATATATGAGCGTCATTATATTATTACTTTAGATATTTAAAACGTTCTATAAATTAGTGCTGATGAATAGGCATTAACTCTCTGTGATCAAAATAGATTGTGAAATGTATATATAGAGAAGATTTACATGTGAGTTTTGATGAAATTTTTAATGTTAGTCTGCTAGAAATTGTTATGTTATATGTTAATTCACAGAAAATCTTTTGTTAGTTCGGCCATCATCGCCTCCTATTGTCATCAAATAAGGAATATTTAGATTGTGCTGTGTATGTACACATTGCTACACATGAGTAACACATCAATTTTTTTTTTTTTTTTTTTTTTTTTTTTTTAGTATTTTTGGCTTTTAAGTATAGTAATTCTACCAGCGTTATTTTTAAAACTTAAATTTTTTTATATTATTTATTTTTAAATAATTTTTTGAAATAGTTAAAATTACTTCGCGTTATGAACTTTGTATGCATTTTATTATAAGTATGAGGTCTGATGGGCTTTTATTTGATTTGTCTATGTGTTTTAAGTTGTTAGACGTGTTTTCCTGCGTTCAAGTTTTTGTTGCTTTTAATTTGTAATTGTATTAATATTTATAAAGATGTCGTCAGTGGGTGTTCAACGTAATATTTCTGTTAAAAACGTTAGCAAGCGTTATCGTAAGCGTTTGGCAACATATCGTATTGTAAACAATAATAAATGCCAGATGGACATTGCAAAGTATTTGGTTGATATTACTCCTACAGTGATCAGGATAATTAAGAGAAGACTTAGTACTGGAATAAAAGTTAATTTGTCATTATGCTGTCTATTTGTTAAAGGTGTTGGGCTTGTAGACTGGGTCACTAGCCAGTTTTACTTCCCAACTAATGTGCATTTACTCACTCGTGGTGAGAATATTTCTGCATGGTACAAGGCAGAATGTGGAAAAATTATTAGTCTTGCTGATAAGTTTGAGCGTGCGACAGGATCTGGTTGGAGATTAAAGAAAATCGAATATCTAGAAATTCGTGTCAACCATCGGAATGTTCTAAGCCATGCATCATCATATATTCCACTACCATCCTGTATTGCATCGAAAAAGGCTGTTATTAATGTGAAAAATGATGATCACATGTGTTTCAAATATTCAATGTTGACAAAATATATTAAGGTGAATCATCCAGAATATGCAAGCAATTATGTGCGGAATACATCACTGTTAAAGAAATACAACTGGAGTGGCATATCTTTCCCCGCATCATTGGATGATATAAGTACATTTGAAAAGAATAACCTACAATCATCTGTGAATGTTTATGGTTTGGATAAGAAAAACATTGTCTATCCAGTTCGTATATGTAAAGAAGAACGAGTGGATCATACAGATTTGCTCCTTATAACTGAAGGTGATAAATCACACTATTGTTGGATAAAAAATTTGGAGCGTCTTGTAAGAAGTCAGATCACTAAGGATTGCCATCGTATATTTATATGCCGTCGCTGTTTATGGTATGTCCAGGATCATTCTAAGTACCTGGCTCATACACAGCGCTGCTCTAATAATACTCCTGCAACAGTTATTATGCCAACAGAGGAGAATAAAATATTAAAATTCCAACAGTATAAACAGCAAGAATTTATACCATTTGTCATATTTGCTGACTTCGAGTGTATCCTGAAGCCTCTAAATGATGAATCATGTGATAGTGATGCCAATGATAGAGAAATTATTAGTGATAATGATGATGGCGATATAGAAATTGGTGGTATGCATCGAAAAAGTCAGCGACATGGTGGAAATATGAAAAATTGTAAGCGGCAATGTATGGAAGATGGTTCGTACACTGGTAATCAAAACAGGTCCGAAAAATCATCTAGTACTATCCCCATACAGAGGCATGAAGCATTTAGCTTTTGCTATTATATTGTATCAAGATGTGAAGAAGGTGTTGGGTTTAATTTTACATCGGAGCCTAAAATGTATCAAGGTCCTAATGCAACTAAAATATTCTATGAATGGTTAGTGGAAGATGTTCAAAAAATAGAAAAGATTTATCAGAAAAACACTCCGTTGCAGTGGACGCCTGAGGATTTGGAAAAATATGATGCTTCATTGGTGTGCCACATTTGTGAAGGGGTGCTACATGATGATAAAGTTGCAGACCATAATCATTTGACAGGAAAATTTCGAGGTGCAGCACATTCAAAATGTAACCTAGAGTATCAACTCCCGAATTTTGTGCCAGTATTCATACATAATCTGAGTGGATATGATGCTCATTTATTCATCAGGGATTTAGCATGCGATGATCAGGACATTGAAGTAATACCAAATAGTGAAGAACGCTACATATCATTCTCAAAGCGCATTTCAGAAAAAATGAAAATACGATTCATAGATACATTCCGTTTTATGGCGTCAAGTCTTGAGAAATTAGCTAGTTATTTGCCTGATAGTTCACTTCATCATACCATCAGGAACATTGCGTCGCCTGATTTGCTTCCTTTATTTCGTAGAAAGGGTGTTTTCCCTTATTCATATGTGTCATCATGGGAAAAATTGGATGAAACAAGTTTGCCTGCAAAGGAGTATTTCTATAATTCCTTGACAAAATCAGATATTAGTGATGAAGATTACTTACATGCAGTGAATGTATGGAATGTATTAAATGTTCAAACACTTGGGGGATATAGTGATATATATCTAAAGACAGATGTGCTTCTATTAGCAGATGTTTTTGAAAACTTTAGAAGTGTCTGTTATAACATATATAAATTGGATCCTGCATGGAGTTTTACAGCCCCTGGATTAGCCTTCCAGGCAATGTTAAAGTTAACAAAGGTTGAATTGGAGCTCCTAACTGATTATGATATGGTTTTATTCTTCGAAGCTGGAATACGCGGTGGTATGTGTCAGTGTGTGAAGCGTTATGCCAGGGCAGAAAATCCATACATCAATAGTTATAATAATAGTTCCAGTAGTAATGATGATTGTGGTAGTAGCAGTGGTGTAGATAACACTTTCATAACATATTTAGATGCGAATAACCTTTATGGTTGGGCTATGAGTGAACTTCTTCCTATGAATGGTTTCAGATGGCTTAGCCAAAAAGAAATAAGAGAATTAAATATTATGGAGATAGCTGATGATGGATCCATTGGCTATGTGCTCGAGGTGGATTTGGAGTATCCTACAAGTTTACATTTGGTGCATAATGATTTACCTCTATGTCCTGAGGCTAAATCAGTTGGAAAATGTGTGAAATTAGTTAATACATTAGAAAATAAGTATAATTATATTATTCACTATAGAAATTTAAAACAAGCAATTGCATTAGGGTTAAAACTTCTGTGTGTGCATCGAGTCATTTGTTTCAATCAGTCGGCATGGTTGAAGTCATACATTGATTTGAACACTCTACAGCGGAAACGGGCTACTAATGAGTTTGAGAAGAACTTTTGGAAGCTTATGAATAATAGTGTTTTTGGTAAAATGATGGAAAACGTTAGACATAGAATTAATATACAACTTATTACAAATAAAGTAAAATTTACAAAACTAGTTGGTAAAAGTAATTTTAAAGATCGAACAATATTCAATGAACGACCATTTCTGGCTGCAGTACATTTAAATCCTTCAACAATTAAATTTAATAAACCCATTTATATTGGGATGTCTATTTTAGATATTAGCAAAGTAAAAATGTTTGATTTTCATTATAATGTAATGTGTAAAATGTATAAGAATATTAATCTTTTATATTGTGACACTGATTCACTTATTTATGAACTTAAAACACTTGATTTTTATAAAGATATTAAAGATAATGCTCAATATTTTGATACAAGTGATTATCCTGAAAGTCATCCATGCTATTCACTAGAAAATAAAAAGAAACTTGGCGTATTTAAGGATGAATTAAATAGTATTCCAATTAGTGAATTTGTTGGATTGCGTCCAAAAATGTATTCTATAAGTATTGTAGATAATAGAGAAATTAAAAAATGTAAAGGTGTACAGTCTTCTATAATTAAGAAAGAGCTTAATTTTATTGATTATTATAATTGTGTGAATGGTGTGTGTGGTAAATTAAGTGATAATTATAAGACATATTACAATATTCAAAGTCATAAACATATACTGTATACCCTGGAGCAGAATAAAGTAGTATTAAGTGGTAGTGATGATAAAAGAATAATATGTAGTAATAATGTAGATACAATAGCTTATGGAAACTCAATGTATAATAAATTCCATAGAAAGTTTAATGTTGTTTTAGCTGAACTAAGAGCATTTATATTAGATAAGAATATATATATTGCATGATTATATGGAGCTATGTATTATTATTAAGTGTAATATTAGCCAATGTATATTTTGTTTTTATTGTGTAATAAATTTTGTATTAACAATTGTATTTATTTCTTTAATTTGTTAGATCTAAGAATGTGTGGGAGCTTAAAATATTTTGTATTTAGTCATAGTGTATAGAGGTTATGTTATTTCTAACTAAATAGTGTGTATGTAGTAAAAATTTAATACTTTTCCTTAGGATGGTGCATTTTTCATTAAAATTTGGAGCTTTCTGTCTAAAATAGTACCATTTATACTAAATTGTTATATTTTACTATAAAATTGTTGTTTTTGTGTCTAAAATGAGGATATTTTGTGTAAAATGGTCTTTTTTCATATAAAATTTGATGTTTTTTCTAAATGTGGCTATTTTTTTGTCCTAAATGGAGTAATTTGTATGAATGGAGTGCTTTTAGTTTAAATTGAGCGCTTCTTTCTATGATATAATACTTATCTTAATTCCTGTTTATGATGTTTGGAGTTATGTTGCAGAAAAAATTATTAGGTTTTTAATCTAGTGTTTGTATAGCAAGTGGTAGTGCAGCAGCTTAGGTGAGTTATTGAGATGGTGGTGTTATTTGGTTGGGAATATGTGCATTATGGAATTCTTGGGAGTGCGATTATATCTGTCAAATAATAAAATTTGGGGGTATAGATATTGCTTCATTGCATTAGAAAGTGTATACATACATGTGCATGGTCACCCAAGAAAAAAAATCTCTGAGCTGAGATATATCCCCACATATATGTTGTTATTACAATTATTTTGGTTGGGCATATATCAAATTATATACATGCAAACAAGCATTGGTAGCAAGGATTATCCCAATTTCAATTAATCAACATATTAAATTATTCTTGGAGACATATTTGTTGGAACAAGTGTGGTAGGTGTAATAATATTGGGTTAGCAAGTTGTATTAGCATTGGTAGTTTATAATAAAGCACTTTCAAAGCATACACAAACATGAGCAGCTAGTATCGGTTAGCACAAATTATTACATTAGTTAGGCAATCATAAATATATCATCAACGCACATAGAAACACACAAGCATCTTAGCAAATTATTATATTGGTTTGGCAGTAGTAAATGCATCATCAACACATATAAACACACACAAAATGGTAGAATTGGTATTGGGGTTAAAGAGTTGATGGTGGGTAGTCAATAGTAAAACATTTTCTCAAAGCATACATAATCATAAATAAATAGTATCAGTTAGCATAAATTATTACAACAGTTAGATGATCATAAATATATCATCAAGATACATAAAAGTGGGATGATTACATGAAGCAACTTAGTAGGGGTTAGAAAAAAAATTTAAAGGTGGTTGGTTAAAGCCTTTCCCCTAATCCATGTTTTTGGTCGAGTGGTGTTACTGAGTGAGGGAGTCCATATGCAGGTGTCTACAGAGAAAGCATGTCATTGATTTGGGGTGTGATAAGACATTGAAATATATGGATTTAGGATTGTAACAGTGAAGATGTGGTGAGCAAAAGAGTGTAATTGGAGTAGAACATGATGGTGCAGTGATGAATAATGTGAAAAGAGTGTGATCATATGATAAGGTATTGACTCTTGATTAGTTGAGTAAAAAGGGGCGTGGTCATGTGACTAAATACTGGCTCCTGATTGGCTAATCTCCTAGAACATAGGTTTTCTATCTACTGATTGGAAAAGTGTTAAGAGAAATTTGAGAGAAGAGCTCTTCTGTAGAGGTGCAGAAGAAAATATGTCGCTACTTCAAGATACTTTTTCTGCAGAAGTCATAGCTCTTCCCTCAATCTTGAAGTAGCTATATATTGTATTTGCTGCACTTCTTTTTAATGGACACTAGGCGAGGACGTCAGAAATGCTTTTATTAAAAATAATTCCGGGGAAGGAGACCGTGTAGGAAAATGAAAGAAGAGAATTGTCACATAAAACGGTCGTAGGAGGGAGAGGTTCTTTGGTTTTCTCGGAAAATCTGCACATCTAGTTTTCAACGGAGAAAAGGCGCCGGTCTGAGTGAGTATTCTTTTAAATTTGCTAATACTTTCTATAAGACTTATCGGGGGTAAAGAAAGTATTTAATGTTATCAGAGAAATGTTTAAATCATCGACAAAAAGATGGGCAATCACCAGAGGAGGATGTGATTGATGAGATCGATGAGATATCATTTACGTACAGGTTAAAAAGAATTACGTTTAAAACTCCGAGGAAGTCCGTTTTTAGGGAATTGTGGTCGCGGCGAGAAATGTCTTCTTTTAACGCGAATAGATCTGTGTTACGCAGGAAGTTTCTTAAGTATATAATCATGTTATCAGCAAAATTGTTCTCAACTATTTTCCGGAGTAACCCTAGTGTCGCCAAATCCAATCATACGTTTTCTTTATGTCGAAAAGTATATGTTCTTTGTTGGCGAATGCAGCTCTTACTTCATTGTACAAATTGAATAAGTGCTCTCTATCGTCAATCTTTTTCTTCCGACCGCTAGATTGAAGCCACTCAAGCAGTCTGTTGATCAATTTTTTCAGTGTTCGCTATATTAATTGTTAACAAACTTAATATAAGTTCACAGAGTGTGAATCAGAAATGTTCCTGAGCTGCCTCGCATAGCAATTACGAGTATAAAGCGAAATTTGAAACAGCTGGTCGAATATAACTTTATTTTATTGCGCGATTATAGGACACGAATCTTTCGAAAAATCGTATCGCCAATAATTGGAGGCCATTTTTTTCCCCTCGAAATAACTAATTAAATGCGAAGCAGATTTAGCGAGTTTAAATTTTTAAAAAGTTAATTTTAACGGTACTTTAAGGAAAAATTTCTCCACTATTATTATTATTATTATTATTATTATTATTATTATTATTATTATTATTATTTCACGAGTAAATAGACTATCTTGTTCGCGTACTCGAGAATAATAAAGCTTTATTTACTTACTAATGACGACAATAGAAATTATCTGAAATAGCGTACAGAAAGTATACACACACACACACACACACATCTTAAGTGTTTCGTTGATTATTGTTAATTACACTTTCTTTTTTTTTTTCCTGAATTTTTAGACTATAACTTGGTTTTAAGAACGATTTCAAATAATCGTTTCATTAGCACTCCTAATGTTCCAAAGCAAAGCAGCGAATTAGGACGGCATAAATGACTATTAGAGATAATATTTGACGTATAATTAATATACACTTTACATTTTACCATTAATTTATTTGAATGAAAAAGTTCTTTGTAATAATGTCAGATTTATTCCCCATTATTGTTAAATTTATCTTATATTCTAAATTGAAAACGTAGGAATATATTTTATTTTATGGTCCAATTAAAAATTGTATCATAAACCATTGAGCTAATAAATTTACTTATTTGTTTTTAAACATAAACTGATACAGTAAAATATTTATTTTAAAAAAAATGATCAATCGTCGACACTGTGGGTTCTTAGAAATCCCGGTTAATTCCCGCATCAGGACATTTCAAAGTCAACAGTAATGATCCTAAGCTCCGGGTTCGCCATTTCGCAGGTATTATCAATATATATATATATATATATATATATATATATATATATATATATATATATATATAGTTATATATTACAGGTAAAAATTTAAAAGTGTCTATTCATTGCACGATTGAAAGAAGCAGAAAGTAAATATTTATTCATTTTCTAATTAACCCATTTCTTTAATTATAAAGCTCTGACATGGTTTATAAAAGAATACGAAGATGGCAACGTAATATACTATATGAAGCTTTTACGTAACACACTACTCGAAAATATTTGTGACATAATGAACTTTTAAAATAATCGCTTCGTAAGATCCCATGTGCATAAAACAAAAATAAATTATTATAGTATCCCGTAAATTTTTAAATTCTTAGAAGCAACTTCGACAAACCTACCGATTAATAAATAAAAACGAAGAAATATGGGAAATTTTAACGTGTAATATATATTTTCAGTCAAATCGAATAATTACTTTCCACGCGACTTCCGTTAATTTCATATAATTCGTGCCTGACCCCGGTTCTGGTAATTACAGAGCGACATATAGCATGAGAAGAAAAATGAAATTGTAACGAGAATGTTAAACACCTGCCATTTACAAACAGTACACCAAAAAACAAAAAAGGAAAAGGAAAATCAGGCCCATTGCTTATCGAACAATGGATAAGAGAAAATAAGCCACAAAAGACTTTTTTAACCTATCGAAAATTACCTAGAGTGTGCTTTTTGAACCGTGTCTATTGGAACACCTATCGCAGAATATGTTTTTATCGCGTAAAGTGAATTTATTATTTATTTCGATCTACCGTGATCGGGACATGGTTTATTTTATGTAATTATTTACATATATTTACAAACATGTGCTCCCGGAGTAGTCCTTATTAGCACGTCACGCACTTAAACGTATGTTAAGACAATAAGATGCAAAGTTGTTTTTACTTGCAGAGTTACGCAACCAGATTAAAAAAATGAAAAAAAAAAGGAGGGGGGGGGATTAAACAAAACAAAAAAAGTAATAATTAAAAAAAAGATTAATTTATTGTTGGGTGCCATTTTTAATAATAAACCAGAGAGAACGCACAGCACGCGAGTGTGTTATATCCATCTTTCTTGCAAAACACTCTTTCCTCAATCTTCACCTAAACGGGGTATAGTGCTCTTTTATAAGCGCATTTCCAGAACGGAGACAAAATATCTACAATACGCGGTAGCACTACTAATTTGTGTTCCGCAAAGCAGACTACAGTTTGTGATAGATTACTATTTGGTTTCCTTATTAGTTTATCCCCTCATACCAGGGATGTCAAATGAAATACAGTAAAACTTCTTCTAACGGACACTTCTAAATAGCGGACATTTTCTAATGGCGGACAATTTTAAAATCCCCGATATTTTCCCCGTAAGAGACAATATAAAAATATTTCCCAATAACGGACCTTCCCAATTACGGACGCGGACACTTTAATAAGTATATGATTTTGGAAATTCGATTTCTGTTAAACGGACAAAGTTTGTCAAAAAAAAAGTTCGATTAGTGCTTCAGATTATTGTTTAATAGACGAGGAATTGCATGTGGAAGATCCATGTACCGACATAACTGAATTAGCACCTGAATTCATGCTAGAACAAAATCCATCCGATGCATGATGATGCAGTAGACTGTGATGTAAATAATAATGTTTATGAGATGGCGAAGAAGACACAACTACTGAAGTTGACTGTGAAACTTTAAATAATGTTGACTCTCGTTAATTGGAAAACTAAAAACATTGTATTTCATTCATAAAGCTGATGCTGAAAGTTTAAAAATGATGATATCGGAACTGCAAGTGCATGTCGAATCGCGGATTTTAAATGAAAGAAATAAACAAAGTAGTAAGATTACCGATTTTTTTTCATAGAAAACTAAAACATGTTCGATACGCTGGGATTTTTATAGTATGTGTTAAAAAGAAAAAAAAAGTTATTTTGAACATAAGTGATTAAAGTTATATAGATTATCTCGCGTTCCTAAAAACCAAAAAGTGATTTATACTCTATTGCCTAACTTGTTCATCAACCAATCCTGGAATACAAACATAAGTATTGTAGTAGTACTGTACATACATATTTTTATATTATACGAACACTTTTTTTTTTTTTTATATTTTATACGTCTTAAGTAAATACTGAATTTTTTTATAATACGTACTATTTTTTATATTCTTGTTAAATACGTTACAGTATACAATAATGTAAATTTTAGTAAACTGTACATACATTATTATTTCCCATTAGCGGACACTTCTTAATACCGGACAAATTTTTTTTTGGTTCCGCGACTGTCCGTTATTCAGAAGTTTCACTGTATTAGCTTTTATTAAAAACTTTAACGTGGTGCCGGCACGATCTAGAATTTTAATGCGGTTGTAAAATTCTGTTAATTTTTGTTATTTATTTAGTTATATTATTACGGACAAGGTCAAAAAGTTATCACCGGAGCTAGTGCAAATGGTTGGATGCGTCCAGGATATGGATAGATGGCGATTAATTACACGGATTGTACGGAACAACTAAAATTATTCACAATTTCACGATGCTCGGAACGAGCCCCGCGACTATGATGATTATTATTATAATTGTTATTCGGTTAATTCAAATGATTTTAAAGAGATATTGTAATTTATACTAACAGGTGAAGGTACGGAAATCTTTCGATACAGGTTGACCACAAAAAAGACACAATTCCTGCATTTATATACATAAGACAAAAAAATCGAATTTAAAATTTTATAAAATATAGTTAATACGTATCAGTCCGCTGCAGCTAGGTTGATCGGAATTCCTTGCACCGAAAGCGAGGAGGAGTCGCGGTGAGAAAATTTTTCCCATTAAATTACTCCGACTTGAGACAAAATCAAATTCGACTTTCCTGACAAGCTGACGTCCACGTTTCTGAATCGTGCCTTACCTCGGATTTCCTGATACCAGGTACTATTGCATAAATCTATTTGATCTTCCTCAGAAACTTGACAACTACCCTCATCTACCATCTTTTTTAACTTTCATCCATGGTCTTCCCCCCGCTATTGTGCCGATCACCGCGCGCATTCCTCGAAAGCGAAATAAGAGATCCTCGATTCGTCAACTCCTGCCCAGCAACTTTGGTTTTCATGTATTCACGCACCCACTCTCAACAGGAGGCTCTTAATTTTATCAGCCATTTTTTATTTTTATTTTATTTTTTCTTTATTTCATTTACACCGCGATGTATTGTACATATTATAAATTTACAAATTATAGCACCCCGAAAAAATAATTACAGCCCTCACACGCCTTTTCCATCAATGCACTCAATTTTTTAAATTTTTTTTTTTATAATAATAAAGTTCTTTGGGTTTTCCGTTGGTAAGTGAAGTTTCTGTAGGCGCGCCTTATATATAAATAAATTTATGGGCAGTTAACACGAAAAACGAGCGAGCGAGCGTACGTTATGAATAACTAATAGTTCTTAATACATCTAAAAATTCGTAATAGACACACGTAGCAAGTAATATATTGAATTAAAATGTACGTTGCATGTTATTACATTTTATACCACTTTGTGAAATATATATATATATGTAAAAAAAAAGAAAATAAATTTATTAGAACATAAAATAGAATTGAAAAAAGAAAGGTATCGAGCATGTACAGAGAAAGAATGTCAATGATGTCAAAGGAAAACTGAAGCAAGCCGCATTTTAATCTTAATAGACACGTGGATGAATAATGACGATAATATCGACATACCAAATTTCGATTGCATCGTAAAATTTAAACGCCAGAACGTTCCAGCAGGAGATTGTTCAATGTAACACGTAAGATCTTTTATAGAATCTAACAATCAATAAAATTAATAAAACAAATGCATTCATTTTTTTTTTTTGCTTCTGTTTTTCTTTAAGTGAAACTTTATAGATATGTGATTATAAGCAGCACAGATCTCCCCATTTGGTTCCTACTTTTAGTTAATTTGGTACTAATACTATAACTTTAAATCGAAATTGGGGAAAATGCCTTTGAAGTTTTACTTCTGCCCTGTGCCCCGCCGAGGCACATTCATTTTTTTGCATAATTTTGCTGCATTCCTCAATTAATGACGGACAGCACATTTTACTTTTCCGCTCATAAAAAAAAAAACTCTATAATAAGTTGCAAGTGTATAATTACGAACAGTTTTTTTTTTTTTTTCCGTTTTTTACTAACTATAATTTGACGCATAGTTTACTAGACTAGGGAAAATTTTTAATTACCGAAGAGGCGCGTACGCCTGTCAGTTAATAAAAACAAAAACGATGATGATGATGGAGTTAAAAAATAATTTATAGTTTTTCATTTGTTTTTTTCTTTTGCGGACACATCGAATAAGAACCTACATTCGAAATAAGTGTTGTGCGATATAGAATTTAATTAACTTGTTTTATTAACAAAACCGGAAAAAGAAAAAAAAAAGAAAAATAAAAAGAGACTACGAGATGCTGGCGTGATAATTTACGCATTTAACCGCCATCCTAAATTGTATAATTAAAAAAAGAAAAAAATCGCCATTAATTAATAATAACAATGATAATTTAAGGAGATAAAAACAAATGTTAAAATCATTCAAATAATTAACAATCGCGAGATCTGATAAAAACGTGAACCAGCAGGGATATAACGCACTTAAAACACAGTTCCCGTTCACACTGGGAGGTACGGGCGAAAATCTTAGCGCATTTTGGCGCAATTCCCATAAAAACGTTTCCAGATTACTGTAAATGTAGCTTTTCATGAATTCATAAATTTTCTTGGTTAACCTGTCCTCTTGTATCCCGGTAATATGCCCGTAAAATAATAATCTTTTTTTCCTTATTGATATGGACTTCAATCTTGGTATATAGTTTATCGTTCGAAACCCATTTGAACTGTCCATCATTCCATTTAACTTCTATAATCTTTTTCAGGATTCTCCGTTCCCTTATTTCTAATTGATTTGTTAATATTTTCTTGTTTAGATTTAACGTTTCTGATGCATATAACCCTTCTGGTTTTACAACTGTAGCATAATGTCTTAGTTTTGCTCCTATGCTCATTGCTTTTTTATCGTAGACATTTTTCACCAAGTGAAATGCTCGACCTAATTTACATATTCTACTATTCATTGCTTCTTCTTCTAGTCCATTTTGTTTTATAAATTCCCCTAGATATTTAAACTTTTTAATTCGCGTTATTCCAAAAACATTATTATTATTAAAATTACCATCTGCATAATTCTCCTTTGGCACCAGCGTATTCGTAGTATTTCAAATCGCTGTGTAGGATGCATCTTATCACAAAACAAATTAATATACACATACACAATTTGCTATTTGCTGTTTACCGCGGGTTTTAATTAAAATCTTAAATATACAAGAGTGATCACACTATAACAGTGGTTCGTCCTCTTTTAAGAAAATTGTTTCTTTAATAGATTTTTTTAGAAGATAATTTTAATCGACTTTTAGATTCTAAGAAACTAATCCTCCGCTAATTTCATCAAAATCATTGAAGCGTTTTTGAAAAATCATTTATTGCATATGGTATATATTATATGCAAAATTTTTTTTTTTTTTTTTTTTTTTTTTAAATTGTTATTGTATTACAAACTGGCCATCTAAGCCATTTAGCAATATTCTTAACAGGGAAATATTTAGCATGAAGGGAGAAGTACCTAATAGTACCTACCCGATAAACTTTACCTTAAACAAGGTCATGAGGTTTCTTACGCTTCAGCCGCCGCCTATCATTAGCAGTATGTAGGAGTCCAGCAGCAAGTTTATTCGGATGACTTTCAAGTCTTTCTGCGTATCTTCGGGCATGAGTTTTAATAACATCTGCCACATACTCTATCCCTAAATCTTGATGCAAGGTTTGATTTGATGCATACCATGGCGCCTTGGTTACGAGCCTAAGGATTTTATTCTGCGCGATCTGTATTATCTTCAGATTTGTAGGTTTAGCACAACCCCAAAGCTGTACTCCGTAGGTCCAAATAGGCTTCAAGATACTTGTGCATATCAGACGTTTATTATCAATACTTAAAACGCTATTTCTTCCTAGAAGCCAGTACATTTTTTTAACACGAATATCTATTTCTATTTTCTTTGTCTGAATGTGCTGCTTCCGTGTTAAACGACTACCTAGGTGTAATTCCAAGTACTTAACTGTTGTTCTCACAAGCAATTCCAGTCCATTTATCCTAACAGTTGGGGTTATGACTTTTCTATTCGTGAAATGAACGTTTACCGATTTACTTTCGTTGATCTGAACTTTCCACTTTTTAAACCAGCTTTCTGTTTCGATAAGGGCCTTCTGAAGATTGTCGCTTGCTATCTTCGGATCTGAATGTGACGCAAGTAATGCCGTTTCGTCAGCAAATGTAGCTACCTGAACATTTTCCGGTACAGGAAAGTCTGCTGTATATATCAAGTAAAGCGTGGGTCCCAGAACTGATCCCTGGGGCACTTCTGCTTGAACTGGATATAGTTCTGAAAACGTGTGTTCACAGCGCACCTGGAAATATCGGTTATGCAGATATGAACTAAACAAGAGATGATATAACCTAGTTGGTAACAGAATTTTTAATTTATATAATAGACCATTATACCAAACTTTATCAAAAGCCTGTTGGACATCGAGAAATGCCGCTGTACACACATTTTTTGTTTCCAAACTTTTTTCTATTACACTTACCACTCTGTGCAGCTGATCCACCGTGGACTGCTGTTTTAAGAAACCGAATTGATGTTGTGGAATTATATTATATAGGGTATGGCTGCAATCTATATTATATGCAAATGTAAATCTATTGATATATTTTAGAATTGTTCATTTAATAATAAAAGATTAAATTGAACGAATGAGTTCTGGAAAAATAATTATATTTTCCGATTTAAATTCTTCACATATTCTATTTTTATAGTTTTATTTCGCGTGGGCTCCCTATCGTTATCTGTTTTCCTTGCAGGGTGGCAAAGAAAATTCTTCGACCGTAAATTTTTTTCCGATTTCTCAGAAATGAGATTAGGTCACAAAGCGGCGTTTTTACGACCTGGTGTGCTAAATTTGAACGTCATACAGGCAGACCACTTGGCACCGTCCACATGTCTGCAATTTGTCCTTCTACCCTGCGTACGACCATTATATTTATAGTTCAATACCGATTTTCAACTAGCTTTATTCGTTTATTTTTCTTCCCCCCTTTTTTTTCTTGTTCTCTGTCTGCCGATCTGTACGCGAAATTCCTTCAGCTACATCACACGAGTTTAACTTCAATGTCGTTCTGTCATAATCGAATCCACATGAAAAATGTGTATGAAGCGTTGTTCACTTCTTCGGAACATTTAAAATACACTCCATTTGTTTATTGGAAATGAAACCAACGACACATATCAATAGTTTTCAAATGTAAAAATCTTGAAAAAATTTCGAGATGCCAAAAAGTGCTGCCAGAGAAAAATAATGAAAAACCTAAAAAGTCGCATTTATCTCTTTGTTCGAAAATAGAGAGACTGTAGTCGAAACCTCAAAACTGAAGGCAAATAGTCCGGAGAGGAAGAATAAGAAATTTTATGAACAGTCGTAAAGTCAAAATGTAAAATCTACAAAATGTCTTACTTCGTGAAAAAATTTGGGTGCGGCTGTGCTGAGACATAGGGCCGTTGATTTAACGTGAAACGCCTATATATATATATATATATATAAATATATGTAGATATATATAAGTATATATAGATGTATATAAATATATACAGATGTAATATAAATATATATAGACATATATATGTAGATATATATAAATACATGAGCGTCGTCAGCGGGGAGCAGAGGGCACCTGCTGCCCCCCCTCCTAGAACCTTGAAACTTTTTAATTAATTAGCCATGATGAGTATTCATAGGCGCCTAATCATGGACAATTTGGAAGACTTTTATAATAAAGTAGTAGAACAATTTGCCAGAAACCCACGAAAATTATGTTTTAATTAAGGTTTTATTCTTGTTTAATAAAATATTAAGCCTTTACAACTTATAAATTTTATTTTTCCTATAACTCACATCTTCTTTTAATTATCTTGCCCCCCCCCCCCTCTGACTTCTGGCAACTCATATCTTGCCCCTCCCCTGGCTCATCGGCTGGCGACGCTCTTGTATAAATATAAATATATATAAATATATGCGGTGAAAAATAATAGTCGTTGCGTTGCGCGATTTCGTTTCACAATTTCGTTTCACGAGCAATTTTCAAGACGTTTCACGTCAATAATGAAAAATTGTAATCATAAGGAGGTTTGAAATAAACAATGAAATGTATTAGAGACGTTTTCGAGAATATCACCCGATTTTTAGCTGGAAAAAAGAAGAAAAAAAAACATGTATTAGTAAAAATTTCAGGAAAAGAGTAGTACCAACGATACGTACGGTAGATTCTTAACCCCTGTAGGAATGCAGAGGTACGTGTCTGACTGCTGTAGCAGAACACGTAACTCGACGAAAAAAACAAAGATTTGAACAGGAAGGAAAATATAAATGCCGTGAACCGTGAAACACTTGCGTTGCACCCCGCGACTACTCAGTTTATACATTATGTTAATATTATTGTAGAGTTCGATTGAAAGTGAAATAAAACCGGCTAAACGAAGGCAACCATTGAAAAATTGAAAAAAACATTTCAACAAAAGAATTAAAACGTGCGTCATTTAATAATATTAGGGATCTTCCCCCCAGTGGCCCGTTTTTCCAAATCCATCCTCTTATTATCTCCCACATGCTGGTAATGCCCTGCATTTCAACCCCAGCACAAGTTCCTCAATCTTCCTATCTCTATCCTCGAAATTTTCTTTCAAGATTCAACTCATATTGACAACCTCGAACTCATACACCTCTAATTCCGCTAGCAGTCTCCAGAGTTGCATATGGCCCGATGAGCTGCCGCAAGCAATATGATTATTATTTTTTTATTTTTTATTTTTGTTGTCAATAAATTGAAAAATAAATAAATAATATTAGGGAAGATCAAGTAGGAAGTATTTTAAAAATCTGGATGTAAATAAAGGAAATATTTACGAGCGAATCTATCCCGCTGAAAGCATGAAACCCGTTCAAGTTTGCAAATCAAGAGAGGCCTCAGCTAAATAATAAGTCTATCAGTCGAATGGAAGAGGACCAAAAAAGCGTATAAACTGAATGGTTCAAAAGCCCTGAGCAAACATAGCTTCGTTAGACAGCGGTGTTTTTTTCAGGTGGGACGTGGCTCGAATACGGATTCTGCGAATTAGGAATACAGAAGAATTCCTTTTGCTCTGTGTTATTGTCACAGTCGTCGAGCGGAAAAAGATCGGTTTAAAGGACGACGAAGAAGAACGAGAGAAAATCGGAAAATGTTCAGCGAAAAAATTAAAAAAACAACGAAATCATAAAACGATATTTGATAGTAATAATTTTATAATGAAAGGATTTATTCTAATCCGTTAATAAGGTTATTTGTTCACCTCAAGAGAAAGAACAAAGAGAAGTTGTTTACGTTCGTCTCTAATTGTATCATCCTCATAGAAATAGGATAAAAAAAAAAGCAACAAAAAATTAAGCCCTTTTCCAGAGATAATCTTATTATTTTTAAAAATATATCCAATTTCCGTAAGCTGCCTCTTCAAAACTGTCTCGTCTTTATCATAATTTTATTTATAATTTCGTTGCGTTTGCAAATAGAAGGGTCGCTTTTAATAGGCCAATCCGTTTTACGCAGAATTAACTAAATGTTTTACAAGCGTGACATACAGATTTCATTACAGGGGATATTCGGTACAATGCGCAAAATCCCCATTTCAGCTCTGAAGCGATACAGTCGTTAATAGTGGTTAAGGCGCCTGGCTACCGAATCGTCTCCTTCCGGATCCAACTCGCTCCCAGGTATATATCAAATTTGAAATTGAATTGGTTATACCAGAAAAATCTGGGAAAGTAAAGGCGACGCCGAAAGAAAGAAACTACATACCTGAGGCCAGTATTCTCATCAGATCCATTAAGCTTAATACCATTATGTAAAGCTTAACTTCACAATTACCAACGTTCTGTCAAGGTTATACTTTATATATACATATATATACATATATATATATATATATATATATATATATATATATATATATATATATATATATATATGTATATATGTAAATTTTTCCCTTTGGGCCTTGCAAAAGGCCTCTTTGACACCCAATAATCTTTTTTCTTCTAAAATTCTTTTAGAAAAATCGATTTCAATTTACCCAAAAAAAAAATCTTATCAATTGTGCAACACACCATTTAACATTTGTTATCTGATATAAAGTAAAGGGACATAATCACGAAACAAAAAATATATTACACGCCGAGCTAAGAATGACGTAATCATTAATATACCTATGCATATATATAATTTTTTTTTTTTTGGGGGGGTTTGGCCGACTAAGGGCAGCTACCCGGGACAATTGAACTAGATTAGAGATTAAATTTTAATCCGGTCAGAAATTGATGACAGAAAAGAGACAAGAATAGGAACCACATTGGGTGATGGCAAAGCTAAGATATAGGAAGCACTATATGGAGTAGGAAAATTCAACTTTAATAATTAAACGTATTGGATATTACGTTCGGAGGAAAGACTGGAACATTCAAACAGCACGTGGTCAGGATCACAAACGAAGGAACAGTCGCCAGAGTGCAAAGGACAATAAGGGGATGGGAATATATACATATGTTTAAATTCGATTAAAGTTTATTTTTGCGTTACTCCCCAGCGTTATGAATATTAGGCATACCGCTAGAATTTAAGCGACTGATTACCTAATGGTACATTTTTGTATAGATACGTGCTCAGGAAATTCGAAATGCGACGTAGGTGTATGCAAAAAAAAGAAGTAAAAATTAATTTTTACCATATCTTAATAGGTAAGAATAATGTCATAATTTCGCAAGATGAGATAGCGCTATATTTATATATCTATATATCTATCTATATATATATATATAACAAAATCGGTTTAGTTATACATTATTTATAACGGCTGGACTGATTTTTATGATCTTCAATTTGTTGGATTTACTTCCGCCCCGAATAGCAGAATACGAAATTTAAGTAAAATTTATGCAGAAAATCCATTCTTTTTTTGCTGTTTTTGGCCCAAAAGGAGGGTTTAAATGATTTTTTAATCGTAATTTTTGGATTTTATGAAAGGGTTTCTGTGTTTTGTTTAATATTTTGAATTTCGCTTTTAAAGAGTTATCTTCTGGTGATGAGTTATGAATTTATCAAGGGTGATTTTTCAGGTCGTTCTAAATTCCATATCTATATATTTTAAACGGTTTCTTGCCGCCTACTGTAATCGCTCAGCTCAAAATTGTAAATTGTCATAGTATGATCTAATTCTGATAAGTCAAACCGTTTCTGAGCTCTATTGTATAATTGCATATTTTTGTCGTTTCTGAACCATCTTATTGGGGATTCTTCCGTACATCATATGTGTACGGAGAATCCTAAAAATCAGTATAAATTTACTTTAAGAAATTAAATTAATTTAGAAACACGTTTTCTCGTGTGTGTATAGCCCATCATCAGCTAACAGCACAGAGTATACACTCTATTTTAATAAAGTATATAAATTGAAAAATTTTGTAAAAGCCCATAGATCGTGAAGGCTTTTAATACCTCAAAACCAAATTCCCTCTAATCAGCAACGCGAAATTGAAAGAGGAATCTTTGTAGGTCCCCAAATACGAGAGCTTATGAAGGACTTAAATTTTATAATTACGTTGAAACAAAGCTAAAAAGCTAAAAAAAGAGCATGAACCGCTTTCGTAGAAGTGTGTCATAATTTTCTTAGAAACAAAAAAATTGAAAACTACCAGGAAATCATCCAAGAACTTTTTTCTGCACATAAAGCTCTGAAATGCAACATGTCCCTTAAAATTCATTTTTCAGACTCTCACTTAGATTTCTTTCCCGCAAATTTTGGAGCAGTATGAACATGATGAAAGGTTTCATCAGGACATAGTGCACATAGAGAGGCACTACAACGGAAAATGGTTAGAAGCAATGCTTGCTAATTTTTGTTGGTCGATTCGTCGTGGAACTCCAATAGAAAATATGAAAAGGAAGAAAACTAGAAAGTGAAATAGTACTATTAACAGTAAGTAATTAGATTATCTAATGGATTTTGATGTTTTGGAACAAATTTTATCTAATATTGTATCAGTTATAAAATATATAATTCAAATTTGAAGCAAAAAAAAAAAAAGAGTTTTATTGAAAAATTACATAAAAAAAAATGTATACGTGATTTGTAATTTTTTATACTATATTTCTATTCAGAAATATTAAATTTGTGATAATTATGCATAAAAATCAGAAGGAGAGAAAAAAATTTTTTTTTTGCAGACCATCGCGTTTTAATGTGTTATTATCCAAAGCCCCCGTTCGCTTGTCGTTGTGTATCCGGTATTTATGGTTTTCGTTATTTGCACTGAGTTTTACCGTATCATTAACCGATTTAAGTGTTACCTTGTTTCGTATACGTCCTTTTCATGGCTCTAGCAATTAGTTTTATCCTTATCAATAAACTACTGTTTTTGTATTTTTAAACTAATGGTTGGTTGACTTCCGATTGTTAACAACAATCTAACAATAACAGAGACAAAAGTATATTTTTCTTTCTTTTTTTTTTTATAATTATTCCTTTATATCGTAGTAATCATCGCTATCGGACTCTGTTATGAGAAATTTCTCGCTTTTCTTCTCGAACATACTTCAGAAGATGTCAAATTTCCCCTAGTGGTATGTATTTATTTTAGCGGAGAATGAAGTTTTGACCTGAACTTTTGTCCAGTACTATTCTAGTGATGCTGTGACTGACATCCTAAGGCTTTTTTAGGTTCTGAACTATATCGCAAAGAATTGATCGTTCGCACTACTCTTCGTTATCCCTTCCTTGATAAGATATCTCGCCCAATTACTTTCTCATTTATTTTCGCTTTCTTTCCTCTTTTTCACTCTTCCATGTTTCACGCATTTTATCTCGCTGAAAAACATCTTAAATCATTTCAGTCAAAAGGCCAATAAGAAAAATTATCGCCGTAACAATAATTTTTCGTCTTTTTTTTAATTGATTTTTGATGACGCCGTTTTCTTATTATCTTATTTTCTTTTTCCTTTTTTTTTTTTGTATTATCAGAATACCCTCGGTAAATTGTGTTCATTCAAATACATTAGCATCACGCTCGTTCACCCCAAAGTCGTATGCACATTTACTTGTTAAGAAAACCTAATAAAAAAAAATAAACAAAAAAAAAACCCGCGGGAAATGTTGCGCAAAATTAATTAGTTATTTATGTCCATGATATACCGTGTCAAGCATAAATTATTCACATTATTTACTCGTGCTAGGTGTTATCGCAACACCAAGTTTCAATTTATCGATACATGTACGCTATCGATATCGCAATAATCGAATTCACGAATACGTGCGCACTTCTCATATATTTATTTAGTGAACGATTATTATCGTTGTATGCGAGTTATTAACATTATTTTATTTTCATTGTTTTTACCATGCACACATTCCGTCTTAGCGCTACTCCATCTTCTAGTTTTTATTCTTTACTCCTCTCGAAACGTTGTCGCTCAAATTCAGTTTAAACGTAGTGGATATGATATTCCAGTTTCCAATAAAATTACTTCTCATAAAATATGAAAAATACGGAAAAACGGTTATTTACTGACGAAAATACATCAACACATCTTAAAATCAAAACAGCTTCATATTTTCGATGACTTTAGTAACTTGTGACTGCGAAACGTATCGGCATATTTTTATTACATTAATTAACTATTTTTCTATAGCCTTGTGTATGTTAATTAGTTAAGCGGAAAATGTATCTTTTATCGTAATTACACTGTAATGAATGCGGATTAGAAGGGTCGATCGAACATATGGCGTGGCCCCCCGTGTGAGAGATATAAAAAGGAAAGAGAAGAATTGGTGAAAGGAATTTTAAATAAATATAACGCATTACCGATATCTAGCGAACAGTAAAGAAGCCAGTTTCTTTAGAATGTAAGGCGCTATATGTTTTTTTTTTTTAAAACTGCTAATGTTAAAATATAACAAGGGTCAGGCAATTAATTAGATCTGGGTGTAGACTGGCCAAAAGACGGCAGCTGGGCCAAAAAAAAACAAAAGAAAAAACAAAACAATATCGTAGTAACATTCCGACAAGTTCGCAGTTACTTGGCTAATTACTATGTTTTATTATTGTATGTATCGTGTGAAATATGCCCGCATATTAACAGTAAATAACTGTTTCAATTAACGCAGGGGTGGTAAATTATGTTTAAAAATGTATTATTTCAATAAAATATGAAAAAAGAAAAAAGAAAAAAGAAGATTCAATTTAACGAGTCCATTCTAGTTTTTAACAGTTTTAGCGTATTCTATGCAAATTTTGCGATTTGACCGATATTAAAATATGGGTTTAAAAAACGAACTTAACAACTCCGTGGAGAGAAGTAGTAGAATAGCTGTTCGTAGTAAAAAGACAAAGAAGTATGTGGTCTTAAAACCATATAACATCAATAATTTCAATTCATTATTATTATCATTGAATTCCACAAATGCGCTCAAAAGCGCCAATAGTGGATACAATAAAACTATACGTAATTGAAGAAAATACAATAAACAAAATACTGAAATCTGCTAAAAATAACGGTAAAATAGTACCTAATCCGATTTGGAAATCAAAATAGATAGGAAAAATACGATTAATCGACTAACACACACGCATATATATATATATATATATATATACATAACCCAGGAATACATACATGTACATCTATACATACGTACACACAAACACACAAGATATTAATAATAATAATAATAATAATAATAATAATGTTGATTAAAGAAATCAAATAATTTTATAATTATTACGTAGTATATTATTATGAAACAACATAAAAATTTTAAATAAATGAAAATGTTCACAAATGGGAAGATGCGAATAATAGTGGGTGTAATTAATATATAAATAACAATTCAAATTAAATGAAAAAAACAAAAAAAAAAAACAACAAAAAAGGATTAGTAAGAAAAGAAAAAAATAGAAAATAAAACGATCTGATCTAAGTAGTAAAATGTCTTAATAAAATATATCGTTTTGCAGCCCTAAACGGTGAGGATATAGTTTTACTGCACCGTTCAACTCAAGCTCGTAATAGTAGCTTAATTTTTTATAGTACTGAATTTTAAAAATATCCCAATTAATTCAACTGTATTTAAAATATTCAGACA
The DNA here is from genome assembly GCA_039619475.1 of Icerya purchasi. Lineage (NCBI taxonomy): Eukaryota > Metazoa > Arthropoda > Insecta > Hemiptera > Monophlebidae > Icerya > Icerya purchasi. The sequence goes on from CM077115.1 coordinate 94,456,199, forward strand.
TAGTTAATAAATTATGATTTCGTCCGACATGTTCACGAAAATCATTATAACGAAAATAATTTATTAAAGATTTTCGTATTTTTTCATGATTTTTTAAATTAACCAGTTATCGGGCAGAGAGCGGCTATGTTAAAACATCTGTATCCTAGAATGGTATTTAGTATTGCTTCTGGGGGCTGTTGCGCGTACGTGACGACCTTGCTGGATTGAATTTTGCGTAATTTTTCGGATTAAGATTTAGGTAGTTGCTGAGAAAATGTCGGTTTCTTTGTAAATACCCAACATATAAATATTGTATTGCAATACTGGCTTATTATAAATTTTACAGTATATTGTAGTGTTTTGTGTTAGACGTAGTTAGATTTAAGAGCATGTAAACTTTTATGAATAAACAATATAATTATGTTGGGAGCCAGTGGCGTAGCTTGGCCTTAGACGGGCCCTCCTGTAGCAAAATTTTTTGGGGAGCCCTAATAAACTGTAAAGATTTTTCACAAAAGAAAATTAAAATAATTATTTATTGATTATAAGTTATTACTTACAATAAATGCTCCTGGGAGCTAAGTTACAATTCGATCCAAACAATTTCACTTCAATCAAATATACATTTTTCTTGCATTTTTTTTTTTTCGGTAAACTTATTTTTATTAAATTATTCATAGATGAAGAGGATTTCAACTTTTTTAGATTTCCTGCCTCCATGGAGTCCAAAATAAAGACAAGTCTGAAAGCCTGTTCCTATTGAAATCCTGAGATAATTTTTTATCAGTTTTAATTTCAAGAAATTTCTTTCAGCTGTGGCAGTTGTAACCGGAAGGGTCAAAAATAGACAGCATGCTGTTATTACCTCCGGAAAACTGAGGATGCAAGGCTATTGAATTTTATCAGTAATAATTCCGTGAGTTTCGTTAACAGAGTGAATTTTCTGAATTTCAGATTTTACGCGTGTTTTCAAAGCAATTAATTGTGAACATGCAGATCAACTGACATGTCTTTACCGTATTTTAAATGACAGTTTTCCGGCATACTTTTTTATCATTTCGTTTGAAAAAGATAACGAGTTTCTCCGGTTGTGACACTTCGAACGTATTACTCAGGTCACAGAGGCTCTGAAATCGTTGTTTAGTTCTCAGAGAAATTAATATATCTAAAGAGTAATATAGTATGCATTGAGTTTGAAGTACGATCCCGAGTCTGAAATTCTCTCATCTTCTGCTAGCTCATCAAAAAAACGCTTCGTTATTTTGCGTCTTTTATTTTTCAAAACATTAGCTAACCCCACCTTTTTTGCTAAATCTGTGGACTCGTTTAGTAAGGCATGGAACGAATTTTAATTTCTTATTTCGTTCAGTCTATTTAAAAGATTACTTAGTAATATACTAGCTTTCTGAAAGTCATATGTACTACATTTTTACGAATTTTTGTTCACACAAGTTCGGGGCCCTTGTACCCCGGGGACCCCGTATCATTGATACGGCTGATACGACGGTAGCTACGTCCCTGTAGGACCCACAAATTATTTAAAAATTTAAAAAAAAAAATAAAAAGTTAAATTTGTTACTACCGTTATTTCTCCTTATCATAACTTTCAGTTTTAGTTTGCTTACAGTCTAAATACGTGTTCTTCATAATTTTCTTCCTCTTCATCATTATTGTTATCACTACCCTAGATCGATCGCACACACTTTGCCAAGTGCAGCAGCAGTAATAATAACAGTAAGTGAAAATTTTCTTTATTTTGTCTGTCCGAGGCGTAAAAACATTCAACGTGTATAATAATGTCATAAATTTCACCGCGTTCTTGTTTGAAAGAATTTTTAATTTTTAATTTAAAGTATAAGAGTTTCTAGAAGGGGGACTTGTTGCGCACAGAAGTTACGACTTCAATTGTCCACCGCTGTCTAATATTTCTTAGAAGTCAGCAGCGTCTTTGTTCATTTTGCGGAAATTTAGAAACTCCTCAATAGGAAGGTATTTCGCTTGGCAGCAGTTATCATGTTGTTGCATGCTGAAAATATGAAAATTAACTATCGCACCGGGTCAATGTACAAAGTTCGCCAACTAAAAAGAAAAAAAAACCCCGGTAATTTTGATGAGATTTAACTATCAAAGGCACTAATAAGATTTTATGTTTTTTTTTTTTTTTTTCATTTTTGGGTGCGTCAGTTACAGACATTACTAAACCCGGCATAAGGGACATTTTAGGGAGTTACAATGTACGGCAGCGCAATCGAACCCCCATATTTGTAAATTTATAAATAAAAAAGAAACAAAAAAAAACGGTTCTACCCGAACGAAACACGATTAACTAATCAACTATGTACGCCACAATAGCTAGCTAGAAAATATATAATCTTTAAATTTTTTTTTTTTTTCGATATAGGTAGCGCACTAGGCTCAATTGTTATATGCAACGCGAGTGTATCCGTACAGATACAGCTGAAATGTACGAATAGAGGTAGGTAGTCGTAGATACTCAGAAGCTGAGTATGGCACTATACAGAATATTTTTTTTTCGAACTATCACGTAATTTAAGAATTTTATGAAAGTACAAATTGCCTTAAATGATTGTTACTGAGACAGGTAAACAAAAAAAAAAAAAAAAATATTATTTGGAAAGCATTCTGTGTAATAAAAATTACATTAGAGATGAGTTCTGTTTTTTAAACTGCCCTTTTTGCGTGTCACTGGTTTTTGTTTTTTTTACTGTTGACCTACCGATAAATTATCGGTTTAAAAATTATGTAAATATTTATAAACAAGAATACGGAAGTTATATTTTAACAGCGTGATAAACGAAAAAAATCACAAGATAAATAATAAGAGATATATATATATTACATAATCAAGGCCAGGATGACCATTAGAAGATATTTTACCATTCGGTTGACATTGTGTTATATAACAACTTTTAAAGTATCTCTTCGAATAGCGTTATCTGAGTTCCGCAATTATATTAAACGGGGTACCCTTCTATCCTAATTAAATGTTGTATGTATATAATTTTTATTTACAATTGTTCTCCCCTTTTTCATTTTTTCTTTTTTTTTTTTTTTTTTTTGAGAAAATTAATACAACGGCGCTCAATTTAGAAAAGAAGAAATTTTATTTCACCCATTTAGTAACGCTATATGCAAATTAACTCATCGCGCGGAAGAATTAGTACGTTTACTTCCGTAGACGAAAAATGTTGGTGCGTTAGAAAATAAACATAATTATTTTCGTACTGTTTTTCTTTTTTTTTTATTTTGGCTCGCCAATTATGAAAGATGAATTTTTTTTATATGTTCCATGTTGTTCAGCAACGGAATTCGAACTAGATCCTCTACCAGAACTAACGCCTCGAAATCGAAAGATGTTTAAATTTTAATAGAATAACTGCCCCAAAAAATTGGTTTTTATAATTAGAGGCTCGTAATTAACGGTGTAAACATGAAATACTGACCGAGTAACGAATTAAGAGTAACGAATTAAGAGTAACGAATTAAGAGCAACGAATTAAGAGTAACGAATTTAGAGTAACCAATTAAGAGCAACGAATTAAGAGTAACGAATTTAGAGTAACCAATTAAGAGTAACCAATTAGGAAAAAATAAACAAATAATATAAAATTGTTTACGTTTATAGTATCCACAAACTTTTAAACATGTATTTCAGCTTCTTTCGGTACAGTATCGACCGTGCGTGGAGTTACTATATTTTCAAAACAAAGGACAATACGTTAATAACGAACAATGCTGGTTGATTCTCTGGCAGAATTGATGTTTATTGCTAGTGAAGAATTAAAAAAGTTAATTTTCTTCTCCCTTTGTTTCTTTTTCATTTTGTTTTTGATTTATTTCGACTCTCCAACGTTTTCGACGTTTTCAGTAGAGAAATTCGATTCGAGCACTCGAACAAAACAACATTGCCTGTAAAACTAACTCGTAAGTTACGGTAGCTGATGTAAGGCGAAATATAAGTTCTCTCTTTATTAAAATCGGAAAAACCGCTCCATTTTTTATTTCCTAATAAAAGCAAAAAAAAAAAAAAAAAAAAAATATTTTTTATACCGAATAAAACTACCAGTCTAAATTCATTTGTCAACCCGTTAAAACACAATTACAGCAGTGTTTGCTCTCGCTGTGTAACAGTCATCGATTGTTTTATAAATCAGGAATGGGAGCAAAAGGAATGCACATGCAATCACATAGTTATTTTTCAAAATTACTGTTGTACGTAATGGCAAAATATATGTTTTTCGAAGGGTGCATCATCATTAAGTTTTTTGCCCCCCCCAAACCCCTAACCCCTAACCCCCTAGCCCTCCAGGAGTGGGAGGAACCCTTATTACTTCACCACTTAGCGCGTAAAACCGATTTAGAAATTAACCGAACAGCAGGAAGGATTAAGGTGTGCCCATTAAATATTTCGGTGTTTATGCGACCTTCAAGCAAGACGAACAACAAATAGTTTAACTATTGAAAACAGTCGATACTAAATAATTCAACTTGCCCTACAGCGAATTTCAAAATTCGTCCACCTCAATGAAAACTTTGAATTATAAAAAAAAAAAAAGTGTATATTGATATTTTTTTAAATATTTCTTTTATGCGTGATTAATTTATCGAAGGAAAAAATTATGATAAATTTTTGGTTTTCACCATGATTATGATGAAGCATTTGTCTCCGAAACATGTCGGTGTATTAATTTTTAATAATAAATTCATGTTTCTAGTTAATGTTTGTTGTTACTGTTATATTATATGTATATCACTTTTTTTAAATTTCGTATAAAAAGTAATGAATATAAACAGCGGCAGTTATCATTTTGTAACCACACATTCCAAATTTTTTTCTATCCTCACAAATTGTTTTCCTGTAAAAACTAGAAGCCTCCCGTAACAGATCTTTGTAACAGATCTTTCCCATAACACCTCTGGGGATTAACGTAAGTTTTAAAAATCCGCAACAATAAGCGTTAAAGCGACTGAACGAATTATAGCGCGATCTTTTTGTTTTTGTTTTTTTTTTTTCATGTAAATTTTTACATAACCGAAACTGTCTGCGCATTCCGAAGCGACATTTACTATTTACACGTCGCACGGAGTAACATCACTTGTAAAATAAAACTTATACGAGTGTTAAGAGGAACAGCACAAGGGTATTCATTTTTCCAGAAATAAAATAAAAACGTGTTAAAAAGCTGACGTAGTAATGCATTATCCAGTTGTTAATAATGCGAGAACAGAAGTTTTACAATAAATAAATAAAACGATGAAAATAGTGTTTCAATTAAGTATTTAAAATCGTTATGCAATAGTTTAATGTGTAACTGGAAGGCTGTGTCTGCTAAAAATTAACAATGTTGCGAGGCAAAGCAACTTATCTTCGTAACGACGATTTCTATTTGCTGTTAATTTTCCATTTTCGACTTTTAATGCTTTAAGTTTCGAAATGAAAAAAAGTATTACAGTGTGGGTAAAAAGTATTTTTTGGAAATATCTTTTTCATGTTTCGTTCTTTTTCTATTTCCTTGTACGAAGTAAAGGAAGTATTATAATCGCGAAAAATGTTTAATGCCACATTTCAACGGATATTTCGACCATCCCCCTGGTTACTTTCCCTTATACGTATGATAAAACAAAGTATACTGCATTTGTGGAGTATTTTGAATTTCACGTTTCAACAAAAATATTCATTTTAACCGTCCCTGGATCCACATTAAGTCGTTTTTTCGCGACGTCTGTACGTATGTATGTGTTTATCATGCAGAACTCAAAAACGCTGGTCGTAGTCTCATTCTAAATTACGGCTCAATACGTTTTCATTTTCTAATCCTGCCTCCTTTTACCTCTCTATTCAGTCATCTCTTCCTCCTAGTTCACAATTATAACTACAATCTCTGCTATTTGTCGCCTTCGTTTTAACCATAGACTCCTTTTCCTGTATCATTTTTCCGTTTATCATCTGTATCTACTCTGTTTCCCTTTTTCCTACTCCTTCCACATATACCTTCCTTGCGATGTTGGTCACATTTTGTTTGAATGTGCGGCCTTCTAAATTGTCCTTCTAATAAAACTCGGTATTACTCCTTATCGGAACTTCTTGTATTCACTCATTTTCCCTTTTGCTAGATTTCCTCTTTCCGATTTCTTAGACTAATATGTCCAAACTCATAAATAAAAAAAGATACGTAAAAAAATAAATCTACATTATTCTAAGTCATTCCCATTTTCACAAACACGGTATTAGAATTTGTGCATAATGTCTTGCAGTCCTAAGGGGAATTTGTATTATTCTCGGATTAAGTTGCTTTTTGTCACTACAAAATAGAGTAACTTATAATCGCTATCCAATAATGAACGAAATCAACGAAACTTATTTCGAACAACAATCAAGGCTTCGTTAAATATATCATCCGTACGGTAAATCGCTTTTATCACTAAGTCCGATTTGATCTAGATTTATTACGGTTGCGTGCAGGCTGCGTACTAGAATTGTTTTTAACTCTTCTAGTACACTGTCTACTTTGCAACACTTGCTACACATACTACATTTCAGAGAAGAAATTAAATCAACTGCAGTCGATTTGACATCAGCAGACTGCTTTCTAGGATTCTTGCGTCGTACAGTGAGTATCCCCGGTCGATTTTCTGACTTTGTTCCGGTGATATTAGTTTTGCATTTTAAATAAGATTATTTCGGTTCCTTTTTCGTTATTTAACGTTTCCTTCTTCTAACGAATTTGGTTAATATAAAAAGTTAATTTCATTGTATTCAATCTATTTGCGGTTCGTAAGAACGATCATTTTGTCTCTGAAAAGGAAGTACGCAATCTCATTTGCTGATTATTATTATTAAAATAAACGAAACACACTTATCGATAAAAATTATGTAACAAGAATATTCAATTTGCCCTTCTCCCCAAGCCGCCGCCCATTTCTAAGAATTGCTATATAAGAAATTTTCATTCGATATACGGTACACCCAATTTTATCTTAAAAATTATTCCGCGCGAAACTGCTCGTGGAACAACAAAAACTTCTGATAAGGACTGTAAATTTTTAACGAAAAAAAAAAAAAAAAAAAAAAAGAAGTAAAATCAAAAGAAAAAAAAATATTACAAATCATACTGATTTTCCCTTTATACAGGTGATTCTTCTTAACGTACGTCAAAATGTAAAATCAAGATGATGTTGATTTTTAGAAACCCAACAAAGATCTAGAGCCGACTACTTTTTTCCTTTTTCTTACCGTGTTAAAGTTGTTGCATGTGCACTTCCAGAAAAACACAGCAAATTCCTGGAAAATTTCAACAGGGGAGTCAATAACAAAAAAACACACGAAATATTACATTAATTATTATTTTTTTGGTTTGTTTTCACTTTAAATTTGTGAAAAACCACTTTGCCACCATTAGTAAATGGTGTCACATGAGAAAGTAGCGTTCACAATGTACTACGAGAGCTGGACGAGAGTAGACAAGCCAGTTTCTTTTTTTTAAATATTTATTAAGACGCTTCCGAGTTTTTTAAATTTTTATTCTTTTTATTTTCTTTTTTTTCTTCATTTTTTTTTTTTAGTCCCAACACTATTTGGTGTCGATGCAAACAGCTCGTATATGAACACGAACAGTGGAAAGGAGCAAAAACAAAATTTCGCAAACACAAATTTGTTTACTACTTCTTCTTCTTGAGCCGTCTTAAGAGTGGCGCGTCCACATCTTTCACCAATTTGATCCATGCGTTCCGGTCTCGTACCAGGTGAAAAAGTCTTCCCGTCTCGGTAACAGCCATCCATTTTCGGATGTTGGAAATCCATGTCGTCCTTCTGCGGCCAACACCACCAACACCTTCTACTGCACCCTTCAGTATTGTTTTTGTAATAACTCGTACTTCGGCCCAAGTGACCCAGATAATTAATTTTCCTAAATTTTATTAATCTGATACAACCGTGAAATTCAGGTGCTTATTTTACCGAGATTTTGAATCTAATAGAAAACGGAAAAGAGCGGCGGCTTAAAGATGCCTCATACCATTATAGAAACATCTAGAAAAAATTATCGGATGAACACCTCGAACAAATAATTAATTTAAAAATCTGCGGCGATACTAATCAGTTAATTCGAAAATCTGCTGTGAAATTACTTAGTCTTAGACAAACGTTTATCGTTTAATAATCACATTAACTACATTCATGGGCGTCGCCAGCGGGGGCAGGGGGGCAGCTTTTCCTCCCTGGAGCCTTGAAACTTTTTAATCAACTGGCCATGATGAGTATTCATAGGCGCGTAATCATGAACAATTTGCCAGAAACCCACGAAAATTATGTTTTAATTAAGATTTTATTCTTGTTTAGTAAAATGTTAAGCCTTTACAACTTATAAATTTTACTTTTCCCTATAACTCATATCTTTTTTCTTTCATCTTGCCCCCCTGGTCCATCGGCTGGCGACGCCCTTGACTACATTACTGGCAATATCCCCGTTTTATTTATACAAATGGCCCTCTGCTTAGCGTGATACATCTTACCAACTTTATACACTGCGCTTGTCCCATCTGGTGTAGAAAGTAATTCTACAATCAACGAACTTGAAAAAAAAAAAAAAAATCATCCACGAATTATTTGCTTTCTACTAAAATTTTAGCACGCATTTCGTTCCTACACATCGAAACTTACTAATAAACATTCCTCGTTAGAGTTTTTCCTACAAAAGCTTAAATAAGTTACAGTGTCTTCATGTACGACGGATATCCGTAATGCACCGTACAATTAGGATTTTAAAAAATACAAAAACCTACAAGAATTAAATGTCCCGTCATTTAGCTACCCGGATGATTAATGTCGGTACTACGAGAAATAGATATGCCGAAGGTGCATAGCGCAAGAAGAATAAAAATAAAAATGCTCGGAAGATGGAAATAAATACTATATACTAGCCCGGGAAGAAATTTAAAAAGAATGGCTGAAATATATTCAAACAACGACGATAGCAGAACGCCAAATCTGGAAAATAGAAGAAGCAGAAAGGGTCCCAGAAATGTCTTCGAAAGAACTAGAACTTGCGCTACGAAAAGCAAAGAAACACAAAGTAGTAGGACCAGACGCGGGATATCCCAAAAGTAATGGCTGAGAAACGTGAGCAAACACTGTTAAAAATAATGAACAAAATACATACAACCGGTGGTAACCTTCCAGCGGACTTCGAAATATCAACATTCCAAAGGAAGGACAAACAAAGAAGTGCGAACAACGCAGAATAATAAGTCTTATGAGTCACGTACTTCAATTAGTACTGTCAATAAAATAATTGAGTTGAAACTCGAAATACAATGTATTTGAAGAAAATACAATATATGAATTTGCGAATATCGTCGAACAAAAGATACAGGTGGCGCTCCACAAAATGATAACCCGAAGAGCGTTAACAATCGTGACATATAAGTTTCATGTTGACTACGAGGAAGCATTCGATAAGATACAACACGAAATGCCCCGGTAAAGATACTGCAAAAATATCGAATAATATACAAACTCTATCGGTGATAGACGGCTAACATTGTGTCAGTTAAAAGACACAACGCTAAACAAGGAGTAAGAACTTCTGCCACTTTAGTCCGTTTAGTATTTACGCAGAGGTGATAACAAAACATTCAGCTTTTCCTAAAAATCGATTCAAGATACGAATAAGCAATATAAAGGGTATGCGGGATGGTCCAGCTGGTCGGAGAAACAACAACTACAGAGAACGGTATGCATATTATACAAGGAGAGGCGCAAACTTGGAATGAGAATTAACACGTAGATACAAAGTAATGAAAATCCGTAATCACCAAACTAACGTACCAGTCGAAATATTTGGGAGTAAGAAGTACAGACGATGGGCGGGACGAAGAAGAGATCAAAATACGAATTGGGGAAGCGCTTTTAATCATTTAGAACGTATACTCTAAAAGATGTGAGAACTATGAGAACTGTACAAGAATTCAATGTACCATTCCCGAGGATTTTCAGAAAAGTTTGATCATTCCGAAGAAACTTGGAACTTCCAGCTGTGAGGAGTATAGAACACTTTGTTTATTAACGCACCCGTCGAAAATCTTAACTAAAATTATATGCAAAAGAATGCTGAATAAAATTGAGCCAGAACTGGCTGAAACACACACAGTTTGGATTCAGGAAATCGACAGCAGGATGCAGAAAAGCCATTTTGTGCTTAAGAATAATAATGGAAAAACGTGTAGAACTAGGTGAACTAACATACATTGCATTTGTGGATATGGAAAAAGCTTTCGATAGTGTAAACTGGAAAAAAATGTTCGATGTACTAAAAGATATGTAGATTATAGAGACAGCCTGTATAAAAACCAAAAGGAAATTATCAGATTGAACAATGTGTATGCTGAGGCAGCAATTAATGGAGGAGCGAGGCAAGGAAGGATATATCCGTACCTATTTAATTTGTATACATAGAACAAGCTGTCAAGAAGATGGAGACAATGGGAGCTAAAGGAATTAAACGGAAAACAAATAAATATGATAAGAGGAGCGCAGAAGAAATGACAGGATGCATTATAGTACGCGATCCAAAGACGGCCGAAATCGCTCAAAGAAGAAGATAAGATACGCTAATGACATCACAGTGCTGGCAGAAAATGAAAGCCAGTTAGAGCAAGCACTAAATCTAATGGAAGACATAATGAAGTGATATAATATGAAAGTCAACAAAAAGAAAACCAAAATCTGCGTATGCAATAAAACACGAATTATATGTACGATGGAACAAGTAGAAAACTTTACTTATTTGGGAAGTCAAATCTCATGGGATGGAAGATGCTCAACAGAAGTCAAGAATAGCACACAAGCGAAAGCAGACTTTAATAAGAAAATACTATTAACATCAAAAAAGCTTAATATAAACCTAGCGAAGAAGTTTGTAAAGACGTACGTGTGGTCGATATGCTTATATGATGCTGAAACTTGGACGCTGAGGAAGACGGATATCGCAAGGCCTTTGAAACCTGGTGGTGCTGGAGGAGAATACTCAAGATAAAATGGACGGATAGAATTACTAACGAGGAGGTTTAAAAAGAAGAAAGACAAATCATTAGAACTATTTCTGAACGAAGAAATAAATGGATAGGACATCTGTTAAGGCACAGCGAGCTGATAATATTGATATTAGAAGGGGAAATTGCAAGGGGAAGACCGAGAAAGAGATTCATGCAGAAAGTTAATATGGGAACAAATAATTATCAGCAACTGAAGCAACCGAGTAGAAGAAGAGCAGAATGGAGAAGGATCACGCGGATCTAAACTTTTAACCGTTTCGCTTCTATTAGTAAACCAATCGAAAAAGATTGATACTACAAATAAATAATAAAATATATATATATATATATTTACCTCGGAAATATGGACTATAACAAAAGTAACCGAAAAAAGAATAAATTCCTTCGAAATGCTATCGCAGGCAGATATCAGACGGACGGATAAAATTGCGAACCGGCACGTGCTGAGTAGATTAACTATGACAGAAATGTTCTCTTTCTATGAGAATCATGAATGGAAGAAAGAAGTGTCTGACGTGTGAAAATCATCTTACTCGAAAAAGCGGGAAGATATATACTAATGGTGTTATCAAACCTATATAAACACGGAATAGTGACAGTTTTTCTACTATCGGAGCAACTATGTACGAAAAATTGAATAGAAAAAATAAAAGATAAATAATCTTATCGTATATGTATTAAGTATTCGTGAGTTATCAAAACAGATTTATCAGTCAGAATTCAACGTTACTTCCTTAATAAGCGATTGTTATAGCTTCGCAGAGTTCTAGAGTCCGACCGAATATTCTTTTGGTCAAAAATTGCATCTTCGACCGGACACTAATGCAGGCTTTAACTGCAGCACTCCCATACATTTATATCTAGTAATTATCTTTAAAATTCGGCCTAAACATGTATAATGCGTGCATTAAGAGCTTCGTTTTGCGCGGCGTGTGTTTAAAAACGTTTTTTTTCATTCGTGCTATGATTGGTTGGGAAAAAATTTGAGATGAACGAAATAATTAGGAAAATTACCATTTTTTAATTAGCTCCGGGGCTATTTGATTGCACTGTTAAAATTTTAATGCTACACTTTTTTCGCATAATGCTCATTCGACAATAAATATTTAAATAAAAATGAGACCTTAACGTCTAGAATTATGCAAAGAAGAACGTTTATTGTTTAGCCGTTATTCATTCATTCGTTCATTGGCTTAAAAAATATTAGGAGGAGGGCAATGCGATTTTTTCAATTTGTGCAATAATATACGAATATAGTTACGAAACTCGAGCATAGAATAAAAACGCGAATATTATCGGAATTATAACGACAATCGCCTATATTACTCGTATTCAATTGTTTTGTATGATTTCGAAATCAACATTTTAAACTTTTCGGCGCATTTTTATTTAAATTCTCTTCACACATCCGCTGGGGCACTCGACGAATTTGAGATTTTTTATACGAACGCATTCGTATACGTCACATATATAAATATATATATATATATGTAAAAAATAAAACCCGATCTTTCGGGCCTTGCCGTGAGGAGATTAATAGAGTCGGTATTAACTATATTACCTCTTCAGCGAATAGAATAGTGCCTGCCCCCTTTATAAGCGTCCCTAGTCATTCCGGAATTGATGGCAATGACGCAGCCGATTCTTTGGCTCGTTCTGCTGGTCACCTTGATTCATTCTTCAACCATTTCCCTTCTTCGGATATCCTCTTTCCTTATCCACCTCCAATCAAACTTTGGCGGGATATTTATCCCTCCCTATTTTCTAATCGTCATTCGCATTACCGTTTTATTCAGCCGATTTCTCGTTCTCTGTCTTGGTTCCATTGTATTCCTTTCGGTCGTCGCTCTTCTATTGTCTCCCTAATTCGTCTCCAAATCACATTGTCTATTTCCCTCCTCTCGCTTTCGATTTGCTCTGTCGCCATCTCCCCTTATTGTTCTCTTCACGATTGTGATCCTCTTCGTATGACGCTGATCATATTTTTTTCGAGTGTCCTGCTCTTGGTAATGAACGTTCCCTTTTTTATGCAGTCAGCTCTCGTCATTAGGTCTCCCTACTCCCTATAACTCTTCCTTTATCCTCTCCTTTCCTTCGTCTTCTTCTGTGGTGTCTGCACTGCTGTCCTTTGTTGCGTCCATTTCGGACCGCCTAGCTATTTAATTCTTTATTCTTTAGTTTAGGTTTTCCTGTTGTTGGGTCGATGTCGCTGGCGCGTCCACAAAGAAAAAAAAAATCGTGACATAACACCATTGCAGATTCCGTTATAGAAATTTTTTCGTTACAGGATTTTTTTATTCTTTCTAGTGGCATGGTCAATAAAACGTAAAAATTTTCAATATTAAATCAAGTAAAAGAACTTGAGATAAATTTTATTAATCTGCATCATTATTTGATAAATCTAAATCTACCGGATACTTATATAGTATCTGTATAACACATAAGGGAATGTGCTATTATGCTTGCAACTATATTTATATAAATTATATTTCGTATTGAAATTTTATTAAAATAATATTAAAAATAATATTGTTAGTTTTTTTTGCGTTGCGGACATTCTTTTTGGAATCGTAATCGAGGGGTTCTAACCATCGAAGCCTTTCCCCCCCCCCCTAATTGTTCGGGTATTGCACGGCTTTGCACTATTAAAATTCGAACAAGCACAGAAAGAACTTGAAAGTTGCTAATATTAAAATAGCAGTTTGAAGAAGTGAAAGAGAGATCCGGCACGGGAGGCTGATGAAGATGTACTGGAAGGATCGGAGAAGAAATGACAGAATGCATTATAATACGCGGTTCAAAGACGGCCAAAATCGCTGAAAGAAGAGAATAATAGTTTGAAAAAATAAAAACTCAAAGTGTGCACTGGTTATTATACAAATAACGAATATCGGGGGGAAATATTCGTTCTGAAAGGCAAATAGTTTTTTTTTTTTTTTTTTTTTTTTTTTTTTTGGTATATTTTCGGATGTTTACGATTAGTAGTTGTGCTTTACTTTTTTTCCTGTATCTTCAAGAAACAACGCGTACCATAACCACAACGGCTAGTTTAGTTTAACAACAAACGCAAAGGGTTAAGCGTTTACGTCAGACTTTTCTGACGCAACCAAGTAATCGTGTATTTCGGATAATTTATAGTACGGTCAGCGATAATTAATGTCGTCTCTCACGTTTATACATCGAATGTATATTTCGGCATTTTAGTGTTTCCGACATTTAGAAGCTGATGACAGCAACTTTCAATACGAATGACGAAAAATAATTCGAAATTTTCTTCTTAAATCAAATTTTCCCCCAAAAATTCACGCATAAAATAATTTATTGCTGATAGAAAACGTGTAAGAATATTTCTTAAAATATCGAAAATGGTATATAACAATAAAATTCCTAAAAAAAAAACCTTTAATACGTTTACTCCGTTTTGGATAATATTTTTTTAAATTATACAGGAACATTAAAAAGAACACCTACTGCTGCTGCCGTTTACGTGATATTTTTAATTCTATCCCGTTATTTAGATATTAACACATATTATTCAACACATAAGGCTATGCGTGTTTACCCGCTTACTTGTAGTATCTCTAGATTGCGCATTTAAAATAACACTAAGGAAGACTACAGTGGATAATTTACACACACTATTTTCTGTGAAACATTTTCCATCATATATTATAGCTCGCTGACCCTCCCCATTACTCACTGTGGTGTTTTTTAAAATTTTTCATTTATGGTTTGCTGGAAATTTCCGATTTTACAACGCTTTAAAAACATTACCGTAATTCAAAATAATTCAAAAACGTTACAGAATTTTTTATTACCTCCAGTAGCACACTATCATCGATAAAAGGTATACAGAAGAAAGATTATAATTTACTGATATATTCGGGAAAATTTTTATTATTTAAGATCGAGCTGCTTTAAAATATTTCGGTACGTATGCGTGTTTTATCTCTATTTTACATGTCATTTAAATTAAAATTCTACGAAAGCTTTACCTATCTGGGTATAATGTAAAGTTCAAATTTGTATGATTTTATGTCTTCTATAGTGGTCGCGATGACCTAGTCGTCGGAGTGTGTTTGGTTACCGTTTCGGAAGTGCGATGACGAAATATGTGCAATGACGAAATATGTGCAATGACGAAATATGTGCAATGACGAAATATGTGCAATGACGAAATATGTGCAATGACGAAATATGTGCAATGACAAAATATGTGCAATGAGATTTCCTCCTAAGCATTATACGCCACCTCTTTCATATACACGCACACACACACGTATATACATTAATTACAACGTAATTCTTACGCTACCCCCATTAGAAAAAATGTCCCAAAAAGATGACCCAATTTTATGTACCGTTTGTTATATTTTATAGGATTTTTGTGATTTTCATATAAAAAGTGTCACAATTTTATGTAACGAAATATGTAACGAAGAAAAATGTCTTGATTTTATATACTGATAGTTAAATGTTAGGATAAGATTTTTGTGATTATGTTATTTTTTTTTTTGTGTTGATGGCAGTAAGAATTACGTTGTAAATTTTGATCATTTTATACAAAGTATAGAAGAGAAAGAGACAGAAAAGAAAGCAAGAGGGATCAGGGGGCACAACCCCTTGCGAGGCCAAAATGGCTGAGTTTTTATATATATATGTATATCACAAGAGTTACCATCTAGCGGACGAATTTATGATGTTCTACAAGCATAAAAGTTAAAAGTTTTACACCATTCAAGAAATATGTACCATTTTGTTCGAATAATAGTATCTTAATTGAATTTATACGATTTTTCCTTGTGTCCAGCAGTAGGTGTAGTTTTTCATAGTAGCTCTCTGCATAGCAGCTTTTTGCATAGCTATCCGACACACACTATTGGACAAGCGGAAGAGCAGACGCCCTAACTTCGTTACATATGCAAGATAAAAGGATAAAAAAAAGGCGATGAATAAAATTTGTTTTTAAAGACCCCCCCCCCCCCCAAAAAAAAACTAAAAAAAAAACAAAAAAAAAATTTAGCTTTGGAGCTGACTTACAAAAATTGCGCTATATTTTATAAATATGAGTTTAAAAAAAATGCCTCAAAAAAATATCGGCTTTTTCACACCATACATATATAAATAAACATTTATTTATCGTAATTCAACATATAAAAATTCACTACATATATGTATACTTTTCTGAACTATTTAAAAAACCTTTATAAACAATTAAAATTATTTAAAAACCGCAATATAATGTCAAATTGTCCGACCGGTTTTGTCATGTACTCAGGCTTGGATTTAGGAGGGACTTAGGGAGGGCTGCAGTCCCGGGCCCCGCCTTATAAAGGAGCCTTCAAGAGACACTCACTTCCGAAATGTAATAGAAAATTAATCTATCATTTGTCATATACATCAACCATTTTTTTTTAATACCGTCATTTGTTATTCTATCCACTTTTATTTCCTCCTAGGGGAAGACACTTCGTAATAGTAAAATTTCGAGTTTCGTACAAACGTACCAGAAGTTTGTTTTAAGGTATAACGAATTCTAAGTTTTTAGGAAATGTCTGTATGAATGTGTATGCGTGTGTACACGCGCAACACACGCACATGCACACTATCTTTTTACGCAAATCTTCGGTTAAAATTTTGCTGAAAAATTCATCGTTTAAAATTATATACATGTATATATATTTTTTTGACATTGAAAATTCTACCCATTATCTGATATTTAGTTTTGTTTACATTAAGTAATTATATGTTAATATTCGTGAATTCAAAATAATATAATTAAATTAAATTAAAGAAAATTTAGTTATTCTATAAAACTGATAATTTTGACACGCCCGAAAAGGGCCCCTAATATTTCCGTAGCCCCGGGGGGCCTACCATGCACTTAATCCGGGCCTGCATGTACTCGTACGTCTGAATACAGATCAAACCGGTCGGACAATTTTACATTGTATTGCAGTTTTTATTAAATAATTTTAATTGTTTATAAATATTTTTTTGAATTGTTCCGTAATAAATGTTTATATATGTATGTGTGTGTGTGTGTGTGTGCGGGTGGGTGAAAAATAGTAATTTCAGATAACGCAATGTAACATTAAGTAACTGCAGTGTGGTCGATTTCGTTTATTTATTTATATATTCAAGATATCGAAGTCCTGATTAAAAAAAAGTAATATGTAACGTAAATCTGTTTAAAACGGCAAAGGTGAAAGTTATTTTTCCGCTTACCTGACCATTTTTACTTTGCGTTCTGAAGGATTCTTCGTATTTGGAGTATTTTTGAGTTAAGTAAACGATTACAAACGGATTCATTTATTTACTACAGCAAACCCGAGTCGGCTGTAACACGAAATGACTTTTGTTCGATCTTATCCGAATTCGGGCGCGATTTAAACGAGAGTTCTACCTTCGTTAACTATAGAGATTCCCGCCGAAACGAAATTCTCCGGAAAAACCGAAAATCGCCAACCTACAATGTAGTACCAAAAAACGCGACTAAAATGATTCACGACCGGATTAACTAATAAATAGAGCAGTCGCAGCTCATCTGTACTCCGTTTATGATAACAGCGACAATGATAAAAGTAGCCAACACAATTCGCGTAAAGTCACGCGGAACAATCAGCTGGCTTTGCGATTGTTTCGGTCGTTTCTTTCAGACGGCCTAGCCGAGTTGAGCCGAACGGCGCCGAGTGATCGCGAACGATAAACCCGGGTTATTCCAAAGCCGTTGTGCGCGCGGAAGCATTGTGTAAACAAATATTCCGTTTTTTCCCATTTTCACCTAATTGTATTAATATTTCGTTACGATCATCCTATCCGAATAGTGTAGTGCACTGTTTTCCTTTAATGACCCCATGATTTTTAATGTGTGTGACGAGTGGTTTTTAAATTTCCGACGCAGTTGATGGCGGAAAATCGAGCAGACTCACTGGAGGGGACGGAAGTAAGTTTTCGTATTTTCCCGATTCGGATGATGATCTTTGAGATTCCTTTGAAGGTACGTCGGCAGTGGCACGGCAACCGTAGAATGTGTTTCGAAACTTTAATCTCCAGAGTACCACCTCGTAAACTTCATTACAAATAGAGTACCTTTTTTTATCCGGAAACAATGAAATCAGTTTTTGTGCCGCAGTAACTGAGACAGTATTTCTCGGTAACAATGACAATGATCAGTTTTCATCGAAGTCAGTGACTGACCACTTTGTGTTATCTTCATCGGCATTCTTAGGTGGTGAATTTGCAGTGTAACACCATCTGTTTTGTTTTTTCTTCGTTCTCGTGTGACATCCGTAGTTAGTTGTTTTGACTGTTACGTGTCTTGCGTAGATTATTATTTGTTATACCATACGTACGTACATATGTATGTGTATATATGTGTATGAATTTTTTTTAGTGATATTAAAACAACGCCTGCATGACAACGATTGAAGGCATTTTTTGAAAATGAATTTATAATATACGTAAAATATTTATAAATCTTTTTTCTCTTCTTTTTTTTTTTTGTTTTAGAAAATTTAAAGGTAAAAATCTAAAAAAGAAGACGTTAGGAGATTATAGAAAATATTCAAACGGAATGTGTTACGCTAGGTAGAGCGTTTCGTGGGATTCACGTTCGTTACGCAGGCTGCTTCGTTTCGTTAGCCAGTTACTGTGGCGTAATTGGTTAGGTGATGGTGTTTCGTTCGGTTAGAACTGACATCTTGATTCTGTAAATCAAGAAGTAAACAAATTCTTCTTACGCTGGGTTAATGTCTGACGACTTGTCGAAAAAAGAAAGTTTTTTGTATTTGACGTCTTCACGTTTCACATCAAAATCGTCGCTGAAGTAAGGTAAAAATACCTCATTTCATTTACGACAATTAGTTATCGGTCATCGTTCAAAAGGTTAGTGGTACGGAAAAAGTGAACGCTTTATTACAGTTCGCGGCAAAAATAATTTAAATTGATAAATAGAACTGAATCAATTTGACAGAAAGGCGGATGGTTAATTTTAACTTTTCACAATAATAATTAGGAATGCTGGAAAAAAGCGACCAGTGGAAATTAGTGCTTAAAGCTTCGTGAACAATTTCAGATAAAAGAAATTGGATCGTGTGTCATTAAAAGACACGATTTTAACTTATGAATATGGAGAAAAAATCCATGATCGAGTGAAAAAACGAATAAATTCAATCTAAAATATTTCAGTAAAGTTATTTTGTCGAATGAAAGTATTAACTAAGTTCATTACAACTGCTAGTAACTTATTATTTATACTTTTTTGCGTACAACAGCCCCATCACAATACGGTAATGCGATATACACGAATATACATACAGAATTATAATTAGAAGTTAAGTACGTATTATTCGACTGCAGGAAAAAAACCGTCGTCTTAAGAATTAACATATGTTATTATCTACCTCTATTATTTTAGATTAATTTTTAAATATGTGGCATCTGAACACACATACATGCACGCGTTAAAATATACACTCTGCTTATAATGCATTTGTGACTTGCTGATTCACCCTAACACAGATTGTGCTTAAGCCTGCGGTGTTTCTATTTAGTGTACATGTACAGTCGTAATTCCTAAATGTTCTAATTATTTCATTTTTGTGTTCTTTGCAATTTTTGCAGAACTTACTTGTAATATTGAGGATAAAATCGTTTAAAAACGGTGTACTACCACTGTGCGCAATCGTGTAACTCGGATATTTTTGTATACCCGTTTGCGCATAATACATATCTAAGACATGTATTGTGATGTAGTTTCATATAAGTGGCATTTGAGACTGATGACCATACGGGACACGCATAAGTAATGTGATAGGTCTTATTAGCACTTTTATAGATAATTAATTTATTGTTACCACTGAGGTATGATTTATGATTTAGCGGGGATATAAAGCTGATATAGTTTTATATTAGTTTTTATACCTATATATGTATGTACGTTCAATATGCGTTAGACGCTTATCTAGTGCTACACCTAAATAACGTATCATTTCATCCCACTGAATAACGGTGTGGTTAACAATTAAGTGTTTGAGAGGTCTAGTAAATAAAATAGCTTCAATTTTGGACGGATTAGTACTTATACGACGCTTTTTGAAATATCGAAATGTACGAATTAAGCTACTCTGCAATCTATTAGTGATGGCCTTCGGTCTATGTTAGTGCTGGCGAACAAAGCTGTATCATTCGCATACATGGCAATTTCAGTGTTTTTTGTAGTTTTGGAAAGTCCCTGGTAGAAAGAGCGTGAATAAGAATGGTCCTAGCACGCTGCCTCGCAGCTGGCATGGTTTTTAAAGTAGATTTAGAGGTGCCAACGTTAACATAATATAGTTTATTTGCTGGAAAAATGCTTATTAGTTTTACAAGATAACTTGGAATGTTGTAACTTATATTATATGTGATTTCTCCGTGCCATGTGGTGTCAACGGCTTTAGCGACATCAAAAAGTACCATTACTGCAGTTAAATCTATGAGTAATAGCCTCAGTGATCCTTAAAACTTAGTGGAGTGTTTAGGGCGAAAGCCGAACTGAGCGCTTGGGATAATGCCATTATTATCAGCGTGGTTCTTCGTTCTTTTCAGTATGATTTTTTCAGGGATTTTATTTCAGTTACTCAACAAACTGATGGGTCGTATATATTGCTAATTACAGACGTGTCTTTTCCTAATTTAGGTAAGAAAGTAAATATAACGTGTTCGGAAGCGATGCATCAAAAGTTTTGGCGCAAACCAAATATCGAATTAAACAAAAATAATCTACTACGCCATCAGGAAAACTCGAGGGCGAACACATTATGGTTTGAAGATGAAAGACAGCTTCCGAAGTTTCAGGAATTAGTATTTAATGGGCGAAATATGAATTCCAAAATTTGTCTAAGAGCGCTGAAAAATTTAGCCTGCCAAAGAAAGCATAATAAGGCTTACAATAGAGGTTTGCGACTTTTATGCTACCGTCCAAAAGTTCCTAAAACTCTTTCATCAAGTCTCGATTTCAATCCCACTGACACCTCTCGCACCATTTTCGCAAGAGAAATATTTCTGAACGAACCAAAATAAATAATTAAAGAAAAATGGCATAACATTAGTTCTAAATATAGAGAAAAACAGGTAGAATTAATGCCCAGGAAAGCGGTAATTCAGAATAAAAGTTACAAAGTGTTAAAAAAATTTTATTTTGTAATTTTGTTTATTAGCTTCTTTTTCTTTTATTAATGAGTCCGAATATTATTTAATACGAAAAAAGTACATTTTTTATTTCTTTTATTATTTTTATTAATTTCCTACAAATGATTACTCTTTTTTTATGTTTATTTTAATGAATAGATTAACTTGAGTTTAAAGAAAAAACTTCCGCTTGATTCGCCATTCACTAAGAAATACTTTCTTTAAGTAAATAGCTTTTTGTTATTATTAGTGTACGAATATTAATGTGATTCACAATATATAAATTTTTTTTTGTAAATGCCGAGTTAAAATTTAGTTAATATCATACATAATTGCATTAAAAATTTCATAATGATCGATCAATAGCAAGAAGGTACTCAAACGTGTTATATATAAAAGTGACTACGTCATTCTCTCACGAGAAAAAATGTGTGAAATTACGAAATCACTGTTATTTTTCTGTAATATTTTTTTATAACGTCGGATAACAGTATATTAGATCACTGCCATAATAGCGTAATTGCAAAGCGTTTTTTTAAAAAAAGTATTTAATAACTACTACTGGTTTAAAAAAAGATAAAAATGGTGTAGTCAATAGAAAGCAACGGCATGAATTGGAATGAATAGATTTAGGAGGCCTGGTCCATGATGAGGTCCGAAAAGCTGAATTATTTATATACATATACATATATATGTACATATACATTTATATATATATACATATATACATTTATATATATATACATATATACAAACTCGGCCCTTCGGGACTCCTCAGGTCTAATTCTTCTATAATTCTTATAGAAGGGTAAACTTTTTCATTGGCTACGCCGTTCGACAACATTTTTTCGTTACAATTTCGTTACATATTTCATTACATAAAATTGTGACACTTTTTTGGGACAAATTTCGTGGCAGGATACTTTTCTTAATGACCTCTGATGTCAAAATGGCGTAGCCATTAATATACACATTTATATACATATATACATGTATATATATATATATATATATATATATATAAATGTATGTATATATATATATAAATGTATATATATATATATATATATATATATATATAAATGTGTATATATATATATATAAATGAAAACTCGGCCCTTCGGTACTCAGAAGGGGCCAAGCCCCCTTCACCCCCAGGTCCAGTTCTTCTATAATTCTTATAGAAGAGTAATCTTTTGCATTGGCTACCCCGTTTTTAACTTTCATTACATAAAATCAAGACATTTTTTCGTTTCATTTTCGTTACATATTTCATTACATAAAATTGTGACTGGGACAAATTTCGTAACAGGACATTTTTCTCGATGACCCCTGACGTAGAAATGGCTTAGCCTATAATATATAAACTCGACCCTCCGTACCTCGCAAGGGGTTTCGCATCTTGACCCCACCTGGGAACGCTCCTAGATTTCCAGTTTTATCACTTCTGTACTTCGTATAGAATGAGTAAATTGACAACGTCATTCTTTCTGATAGCGTGAAAAAAACAATAAATCTTTATTTAATGTCACATTTTAGGATAAAATTTTTGTGACAGAAAAAGTAGTTGTCGGTTGAGATATATACAAGTATAGGTACCTATATGGAAGAGTAGGTTTCAATTAACCATTGTATTCTTTGCAAAATAAGTTTATTTCATTGTAATCAAGAGAGAATTCAAAATCAATAAATTTTATTTACGGTTTGCATAGAAATGTCTATCATTATATCCATAACGCAAACAATCTAAGTAACGTATTGAGACAAAAAAAGTGACGGAGTCGAGCTAAGAATGACGTTGTCATTAATACATACAGGATCTGAGAACATATTGATATTAAAATTAAATTATTACTATTTCTGATAACATTTATTGTAATACAATGAAATTTTTACAGCTAAATAAACAACTTTTACGGTACACAGTCATTCGATAAAATCATCTTTCGCTGCAATAATATCCTCAATTCTCATCCGGAAACGCTTGCATGCCCGAATCAAATGATCCTTGTTCATCCGGATCCATAACTGTGGTAACAGTAGTTGTAAGGGATGTTTATTAGTGTTCCGTTCAATAACGCAAGGTCTGGCGAGCTAGGCGGTTACAAATTTTTTTTGGGGTGATGTGGTCGTGCAGATTCTCGGACATCCAATCTTGGGTTGTCATGGTTTTGCGTGAAGGCGCAAAGTTCTGTTAGGATACGTATGACCTCTCCTCGCGTAGTCTATCTATCCAGGGTTTCATAACTGTTTTTAAAACCTCGGTGTAGACGGCAGCATTCACTCGAAGCTTCTGAGCAAAGAAGTGAGAAGACATGACGTGTCCTTCATTGCTGATCACTCCTAAAACCATGATAGTTACGGGAAACTTTGTCTGCATAACACGAGGAACATCTGAAGGATCCGAACATAACCATTCGTTATTTCGTCGGTTTGTTTTCTGATCTTGGTCGAAATTTTATTCCTCAGAAAAAGCCAGAGCAAATCCAAACTCTCAGGATGTTTTGCTTGTTCAAAAACTGTTTTGCCCGGATTAATTGCTGACTCCGCATTTGTGCCGACGTAATCTGTCCCCTGAGCTTCACACGCGACTTGTATTGCAGCTCTTCGTGAACAATATTACGGATTGTGCCCTCGGAAACATTAAAGCCTCTTGCGAGAGCGCTTATGGATTTTAAGGGTCTTGGTCAATAAAGTTCTAAACTTTTTGAACAAACTATGGTGTTCTAATACCGTTTAAACGTGCTTTACGCTTTTTGCGTTTAGCAACTCTTTCTATATCGCCAACAAATGCTTCCGATTCTTGACAAACTTTATGCACAAATGATCGAACGACTTTTAAAAATCGAAAGATTTCAATATTGCTGTGATTTTCCTGTAAAGCAACGATAACAGCATTTCTATTCATTTCCTGCGTTCGGTTATTGTACCCACTTTTAATCTGAAAATAATTAGAAAAACAGGTTACTGTGTATAAAATGGTAGCTTCATGTATGAGTGTTCTTAAATACTTTACGCACCATATACCAACGGCTTCACCCGCGCATTTATCATCTTCTTCGGTACATTTTTTTTGATCTCTGCATTATCTTTTAATTTCCTTTTTAACACTTCATCAGTCTCATACTGCTTATTTAATCAATCTCTACCTATTTATCTATTCTCTCACCGATATTTTTCTGTTACACATACATTCGTTAGTAAAATATTTTAACGAAATATTTAATACACAGCGTAATACTACATCTGATTGCAAAATTGTTATTCTTTAATTTTTGCCTTTACTGAATTTTTGTATTCACTATTTGTATCACTTAAATCTGACATCGCACTTAATAACCCATGTTCGCATATACCGCCCGTCCGTTACTCGTGTATTATCCGTTCGTATTCGTGGTTTAATGTGTGTTCGGTATTTTCGCAACGTTTGGTTATGTTTTCATAAAATATTCTCACATTTGTGCGGTGAGTGACATTTTTATATTGCAGTCCGCGTTTTGTTTGAAGTATTATACAGTAAAAGAGAAAAAAAGGCGAATCGTATAATTTAATTTCTAAGGACGGAATGATTTTGTGAGCCGAGCAACTGCTCGGTGCGCCGGGTACTTACAATTAAATTACACGACGCGTAATTGGGTTAGGCAATGATGTTTCGTTCGATGGGTCGAATACTGCTGCAGTTAACGGAAAAACAAAAACGATAGTGCGCGCGCGCTAGATTAATGATAGCTGACGACCCCAAAAAATAAATAAATAAGTAAAAACAAAAGGTTACAGATAAAATTCGTTTGTTGTGTTAATTATTATTATCGAGGGAGGTAATTATATTTACATATATTATCGTGCGAACTACAGCGTCTGGAGTATCCAATTAACTGTGTAGTATTGTTTAATGTGGGTGTTTTGTTTTTCTTTATTTGTTTAAAAATTCTATTTCTCTTGTGTAAAGCTATAGGTAATCGACGAAATTTATTTAGTCTAATTTAAAGCTGAAGTTTATTGTTTAATGGGAGTATTTATTGTTTTCTTGACGACGAAATTTATTTAGTCTAATTCGGACTGATTAGCGAACCTATTCTTCTTCTTCTTCTTCTTCTTCTGGTGCCCTACGTCATTGGCACGTCGGCTATCTTTAATGTTCGGTTTCTTGCCGCTTTCACCAAATCATCAAATTTCTTTAATCCTGTCTAGTCTTTTATGTTCGTTATCCATCCAAACTTCTTCCTGCCTCTTGGCCGTTTGCCCTCTATTCTACCTTGTAATCTTGTAGTATGGTTTGTAAAATGCGGTATTCTTCTCCACGGATTATGTGGCCAAAATATTTAATTTCCTTTTTTGAATGTAATTCCACATTTCCCTGTTAACTGCTGCTCGTCTTAGAACTTCTATATTTGTTTCTTTTTCTGTTCAAGGTATCTTCAGCAGACGTCTCGGTAACCACATCTCCACCGCCATGAGCCGCTTTCCAGATAT
Organism: Icerya purchasi; assembly: GCA_039619475.1. Classification (NCBI taxonomy): domain Eukaryota; kingdom Metazoa; phylum Arthropoda; class Insecta; order Hemiptera; family Monophlebidae; genus Icerya; species Icerya purchasi. The sequence goes on from CM077115.1 coordinate 94,481,897, forward strand.
TTTCTTTATAGACCACATCTCTACACCGTATAGCAATACCGGCCATATATAACATTTAATGACCCTTAATCTTATAGGTAGAGTTTGGTTGTATTAATATATATTACTGAGTTTTCTGAACACGTCTTTGGCTATTCCACATCTGATTCTGATTTCTTCGTCACAATCTAATTTGCAGTTGATCATTGAGCCCAAGTATTTGAATTCCTCAACTTTTTCAACTGGTTCTCCTTTAATATATAGCGCCTCTTCTGCAATTTATAGGCGGATAACTATCATAAATTTTGTTTTAGGCACATTAATTTTAACTCTAAATTCTTGTACTATGTTGCAGATTCTATTTATCGTTCGCTGTAGGTCCTCCAAACTTCCAGCTAAGATATCATCCGCATATCTTATGTTTGAAATTTTTTCTCTGTTTACCTTAATTCCAGCTTTTTCATCTTCCAATGCTATCTTAACGATCTTTTCCAGATAGAAATTAAATAAAAGCGGCGATAATATACATCCTTGCCTTACACCTCATTTGAATATTCTGCATTTCTAATCTCCCATCAATACGAACTTTGGCTTCCTGCTTCTAATATTGGCGTTTTATTATTCTTATATCCTTCTCATCAATACCAATATTCTGAAGGATTTCCATTAGTGGCTGGTGTCTGATGGTATCGAACGTCTTTTCATATCCTATGAAACATATATATATATATATATATATATATATATATATATATATATATATATATATATATATATATATTCTGATCGAAATCATAGCATTTCTGTAACATCATGGAAAATATCGTTTCTCTTGTTCCAAAATTCTTACGAAAACCAAACTGTGTTTCTCCACTTTGCTTTTCACATTTTCTATACATCCGGCGGTGTATTACCTTTAAAAATATTTTTAGCATGTAAATCATTATTGAAATCAATCTAAATTCCGCACAATCTTTTGCATGCCGTTTCTTTGGTATTGGAATAAACGACGATTTCAACCAATTCTCTGGAATTTCCCCAGTTTCATATATTTTATTAAAAAGTGCGGTCAACATTGGGGTATCTAGCCACTTAATTATTTCAGCTGGTAATTTATTTTCCTATTTTTCGTATTTTTCATTGGTTCTTTGACTTCCGATTGAAGGATCTGTGGTCCCGCTAACTTTTGACTAGCTTCTTGACTAGGTAAAACTGGGGCTAATCTTTGGTCATGGAAAAGGTTTTTTAACATACGTTTGCCAAGTTTCAATTAGATGCTCGCGATTGACAATGATTTCTTCTTTGTTGTTTATTAAAGCTCTTAATTTATATTTACAGTACGTAGCCGTTAAAGCCTTAATTTCCTTGTCGAGGTTAAAGGGGAGTCGTGTTGCATTAATAACTTGTTTGGCCCCTCGCACTGTTCTACCATCCATTCTAGCTTGGCAGCTTTAACCTGTTTACGTATTTCTTTATGTATGGCTATATACTTATATTCTTCGCTTTTCTCCTTTTTTCCATAAGTTCCAATATTTTTTTAGTCATCCATTGTTTATTACTCGTAATTCTTGTTACACCGAGTACTTCTGTTGCACTTTTAACTGTTTCGTTTTTAAACCTGTCCCACATGGTATTAATTTCACCACTATGTATTTCATTTATTTCCTTTTCTGTCGGAAGTCTTTGCAAGTATTTGTCTGCTAGTTCTTTTCCAACTTTTGATTCCCTGAGTTTTCCTCTAAATCCAATCTCTGTGGGTTTCTTTGAATTTTCCGAATTACTTTGTAGCGCACATTAACTCTAGCGACCACAGGGTTGTGGTCGGATCTAATGTCTGCACCAGGGTATATTGAAGCCCTTGTAATATCACTTTGAAATCGGTTGTTCACTTTAATAGAATCTATTTGATTTCTCACAATCTTTTCTCCCGAATCCTGTGGCGATCTCTATGAGTATAAACACGCCTAGGGGGTAACTTAGAGAAAGTGTTTTTAATAACGAATTTTTCTTGAGAGCAAAACTGAACTAGTTTTTCCTCATCTTTCATTTCTCTCGCTAAGTCCAAACTTTCCCGTGACGTTTGGTGCGTTGATGTGTCCAACGTTTGCATTAAAATTACCGATTATTAGGGTTAGATCTTGTCCTTTGAGTCCTTTAATGATTTTATGAAAAGTATCGTACATGTATCAATTTCCTTATCGTCTTAATTTTTAGTTGGTGCGTATACCTGAATAATATTTACATTCGAACTAAGATTTTTCAATTGTACCACCATAATTCTATCAGATACCGCGATAACATTAGTTATGCATCTACCAAATCGTTCACCAAGAACAACTGCGACTCCATTTCTGCCACTTCTTTCAGATCCCGAGTATATAAATTTCTTATCTCCGTGGATAATAGTTCCACTTTCTGCCCACTTGCGTTCGCTTATTCCAAGAATATCGATATTCAAGCGGTCCATTTCCTTCATTATATTATACATTTTTCCACCTTCCTCCAGTAAGCTTCTAACATTCCAGGAGCAACAACAAAATTTCTGCTAGTTTTCAACTTAGACGGGAAGATTCCGGACCGAGGGCCTTAGCCTTTTTGTTTTCCACCATTGAACGTAGCAGAAGTGCAGAACATAAAAATGTCCTGGGAAATATATTTCAAATGTAGCTTTCATTTTGCGCACTATTTAACTGGTCATGGAAACTACTGCTCTTATTTAAAACGATTTAATAGGCTCAGAAATCTGTCAGGATTGCAATAAGGAACTGTTGATGATTCCTTCCATGCAGTTCATGAATGTAGAAAATTTCACGAAGAACGGGAAAAGAAGCAAATTATTTTTAAATCTTCTAGTGAGTGTGTAATAAGCAAAATTTTCATAAAATAGTAAATTTCGTAAATTTCGTTGTGAAAAATAAAACAAAAATTTAGCATTTAATGTCAACGATATCAACTATTATTACAGGTATAGAATATGAAAATATTTCAACCATAATCAAATAAAACACAGCAAGATGAGGGAACTCAGCGGAAAAATCATAATTGATGTATGGCGAGTTCTCTTGTCTCTTTTTCTTTTTGTTGAAAAAAATAAATAAAATAAAAAAAATAAAATTGTATATAACTGTTACCTGTCTCTAAACTATATTATTATCCCGCACATGTCATAATCAATGTTGTCTCAGGTAAGCCCGCTATTATTAGAAAAAAAAAAAAAAACACCATCTGTTGAAAATATGAAGTCAATCGGTCTAGTTTGACCGTGATATAGCCTCGAAAAAAAAGTACTTTTGAATTTTACGTATTACTTCATTATGATAAACAAATTATGTTAATATTTGAAATAGTTGTAACTGATAAAGTACACACATGAATATAATGAACAATTGTATAAATATAAAAAATTCGCCGGCTAGTTTTGTTTACGCTGAACTATTATTATACCACTAAATTAAATTCATTTTTAGCTGGGTCAAAAAAAATAAAAAATAAATAAATTTAATGCCATGGTTATGCTTTAGGGTAACCGAAACTAGTCAGTGAATTCTTTATATTTACATAATTGCTAATTTTGTTTATGCGCATATAAGTCTTCCAACAGTTTTATAACATTTAAAATATATGACCTGAAAATTGTGAATAACTAACTAGCAATTTTAGGACTATTCAGCATATGAGAAAACCGAAAGGAATTATATGTACAGCATAACATAATACTTTCACCTACGGATTCGCTCGATATATTCTGATTGTCACAACAAAAAAACATTTGCAATTTTTTAAAATTTACCGCTAAAAATCTTACGATATCGACACAAATTCCATTCAGTTGCCTGTATGCGTTTTAAACTTCACCGTGCTTTTTATATGCTATTAATTTCATTGAGAAAAGCATTATTATACATTATTTGTTTAATTATGTAAATTAAACGGATTTAAATTTTATTTTAAGCGGTAGAAGGAATATAAAGGGTATAGCCGGGATGTATATGGGAAATCTGCCCCCGTGGGTTTTTCAATTTGCACTTGGGGAAGAATCGTTTTGATGTCAAATAAAAATAATTTAGCCAAATTTTCAGCTATTTATCTCAAACGGTTTTCGAGTATTTCAAAAAAAAACTCGTTTTTTGATTTTATTTTTTATTTTTTAATAGTAAAATTCAAAATAAACGAATAGCGATTTTTTTCCTAATTCTTAAGAGTAAAAGACATAAAAAAATACTACTACTACTATGAATTTCAGGTGGAAAGCCGATTTTTAAGAACAGAAATCAAATTAAAATCAACTTTTTTGACCGCGTTTTTGAAAAGTCTTCATCGCCAAATGTTGTCAGAAAATGTCTTTTTTACTCCGTTACGCTCGGGAATTTTTTCATTTTTTTTGAAGTGGTGGAACATAATGAAAAAAAAATAAAAACTATTTTTTTTCTCAAAATATCGTGCTTAAAAACACCAAAACATTTTTGCTGGTATAGAAATATGTACAAAATAATTTTTCAACTAAAAATATACATTTTACTCGTAAAAATATTTAGATAATTAAGAAATGCTCTCCTTTAAATAATTAAAGACATAAAAAAATACTATTACTATGAATCTGGTGGGGAAAGCCGATTTTTCAGAATAGAAATAAAATTAAAATCAAGTTTTTGACTGCGTTTTTGAAAAGTGACCAAATCATTTTTATTGCAATAGTTCTCTGAAAACTTTTTAATATATTTTGAAATATTTTAACTTTTAAAATGTCTATATATATATATATATATATATATATATATCACTAAAACCATAAAGTAAGTCAAGCAATATTACGCTTTTATATCTTGTAATTTAATCAGTTATTATTATTATATAATTCGTTAAATATAATTAAAAATGTATTTATTTTTTTAGTGATATAGTGTGAAAATGATTATAAAATATTAAGTTATTGTCTATTAATACACTTAAGTATTTCATTTGATTAACCATACCAATATTTAATCCGTATTGGAGCAAATTTAATCTTTTATCCTTTAAAAAGGCGTAATGTGTGCGTTAAAGAATTACACGTAATTATTTGATACGCTTGATTAAACATTTTTTTAAACATTAACATAATTTAAAGATCGAACTAGAGTCTTAGCCTTCTTATCTTAAACATTAAATTCCGAAAATTATATTTTCACTGAAAATTCAATTGTAATAATGATGCAGTCTTTGTTTACATTACATGCAAGCGTAATTGCTACATAAAATTGCTTGAGAACAAAGCCGACAAGTTTCATATATACATATATGTATATGTTTCGTATTGAATGTTTCGGATGTTTCAAATGTATTATCGATATGTTGTTCCGAAACACTTTACTGTTTTAATCGTACATGTTTCAAACACTGCTGTTTATTTTTATTACTTTTCCTACCTGCAGATTAGTTTTGCTGTATAACGAAATTTCATTTTAATTAATTTCATTCCTGCAGTAAAGGTGCAAATATTTTCTTCACTGCAAATCGCACATAGTGCAAATGATATCTAATCGTTATTCACATAATATTATTTCTTATTTTTTTTCATTTCGCGCACAAAATAATAGATATATTTTTAAAACGATTCATGGACTGGACTTAGCAAAACAAAGGAAGCAAGCGCAGAAGTTTAAATCAACATTAAAATTAATCAAAAGTAACTTTTTTGTTTAACTACGATAAATAATCTTAAATCATTATTACACTGTGCCTATGAAGAATTCATTTCTAACGCGATCTATTTATATGTTCGCATTTTCGTTCCCATTAGGCACATATGTCCAGACAAACGACCAGTACATAATTACACATCACGTTAACAACACGCGCGTGCGTATTTTCGGCCTGCTACCCTCGCTGTTACCTTTACGTGCTTATAATCCGTCTATATATAGATCTGGTAAAAGCATAGACATAAGTTACGCGTAACAGTGCCTTGCTACGTTAACACTTATTGTCGTTGATTACCATATGGAATTTGCTATTAGTACACGAATCGAAGAAAATTAAGAAGTAAAAACTTAACGCTAAATATCAGAGATATTTTTAGTTTTTGCTATTACTATAAACACTAATAATTGTATCTAGTGTATATATATATATATATATATACATCATCATCATTATCTGCTCAGCCATTTAGTTGGTGGATAACCTGTTCGTTCATTTTAGCTGTACAGATATAGGTTGTGTGGCAGACAATCATTATATACAACACGGGTGTGTACACACGCAAGATTACATTCGGAACTGATTGTAAATGTTTGATTTATCGCGTTGCTACAAGTGCAGTACCGTGCATATTGCTGTGTACTTACCTAGAGCGCATATGATGTTATACATGGTGGTTTGCCATTGCCTTCCACGTGAATTAGCCAGTATTTTAATTTCATTTTTCGTGATTTTCTTGTAATTCATTTCTGAAATTGCCTAAAACTTGCATCAATAATTTTACTGTCATTTCCACAAATTTATAAATTTTTCTCAATCTATTTTTTGGGAAATACTCAACATTAGTTGCTGCGCCAAATGCATTAAACACGTTTTTAGGATTCCGTATACATATAATGTACGGAATCCTAATAAGATGGTACACAAATGACAAAAATATCAAATAAAAATCAATAATTCACGAACGGCTTGATTTATAAACTTCAAATTTGGAACATAAATTACAATTAAAATTATCTTTAAAACGATCTATAACTTGAAGATGACCGATTACCCTGGGCGGCAAAAAACCCAAAAAACCGTCAAGAATATATAATATGGTACATAAAACGACCTCAAAAATCACTTAAAAAATCATAACTCGTCACTAGATAAACTTATAACGCTGAAATTCAAAATATAAACTACAATGCAGGAGTACTTTCATAAAATAAAAAAATTAGGTTACAAAAGTTATGTAAAGTTGCTGTAAAGCTCAAAAAAGCTCGAAAAATTGCGTGTCCTCTAGCGCTGCGAGTATTATAGCTAAAAATTTTAAACATGATTAAAAATATATACTTCTACGTATATATTTTTATTAATTTGGAACATCCGGGTCTCCAGCTTTAAAAATAAAACTCCGGGGCTTCGAAAGCTCAAAATTTTGTAAAAAAAAAATTTTTGTCAAGTGTATTATTATAGGAAAGAGCGCTATTTTTTGGGAACAGGCCCGTATTTCATTTTTTTAACGAAACTGTTTGAAATTTACTAAAAATTCATAAAATTCTGAAAAATGACGTGTAGCCCCGCTTGTAATTTATATATTGTAGTTCAAGATTTTGAACAAGGTTAAAAAAATGTGCGTCCCTGTTTATTTATTTACTTTCTAACATCTAGGTTTCCATCTTAAAATTCGAAACCTTAAACGCCGAAAGCTCAAAAGTTTCAAAAATAATATTTTTTTTTTCGGTCACGATCGATGGAAAGATCGATGTTTGAAAAAGAACGAGAACGTAAGTTATTTCCTTAACGAAACTTTCAACCCTTGATGTTCCAAACTTGAGAAATATATGTCGAAGCGCATATGTTTAACCCTGTTCAAAATTTTTAACTGTAATACTCGCGCCGCTAGAGGGGAGGAACTGTTTTAATTTTTTGGCAACTTTAAAAGTTTCTAAATACGGTTCGGAATTATGTTTAGAGACACCCGTGGAACTGGCATACGAATTTCGACTGTTACTGGTTGAATATCGGACAGTAACATTATCTGTTGAAAGTTAATATCCGCATGAACGGCTAATATTATTTCCCCATGCGCACGACTAGCAAGCACCGGATTTGATTCGAGAACTTTATAATTTTTTAGTTTTAAATGTTGGTTTTGGATTTAAGCGGGTTTCTTGAATGCACGGAATAAACGGGTTTGTTAATCGGTGTTATTTTTCTTTTGGCTTTATCGGAATACGAGACTGCAGCGGTTTTTAGAATTTGGTTCGGATTGTTATAATTTGCGTTAGCAGTGTTAGTACGAGGGCTAAGAAACAGAACGGGATCACAGGTTTCGGTTTGGTTATTTTCATTACGGCTTGTGTTAGTGTTGTTATGAACTGTAATGAAAGGAACGGACTCATCGCATCATTGTTTAGGTGGTACGTCCGCCTGATGAAAAACAGATGCGAATAGTATTTCGATTTGTTAAACAATTTAACGCACTATGCTAGTAAATAAATAAAAAAAAAAAATTTAATAATGGTCTAACGTATTGAGAGAGTCGAAAGAAAAAACCGAATTGTTAAAAAATCATCTCAGTAGAACGACAGTCTTTGTCACATCGCGGAACTATATCGACCTTTTTTAGTAAAGTAACCAGTTCGTCTTGCAACCGAAAGAAGTTTGATAACAAAGTAACCAAATCGCCTCGAAATTCGGTTTTCAAATTAGTGACATTTACAAAATTCGTAAACTATAATTTCGATTACCGTGTCTCTCCCTCCCATTCGCCGAGAATCCAGGACGCAATCACCAACGTACACCAAACTGCCAGCAGGGAGCACCAGCATTCTAGCAGCCGCAGCAGAGTGATACGTAGCATTAATATTATTTCTAATTAATATTTTTTGTGTGTTTTCGTTTATATATTTATTAAATGTCTTTAACGATCGGCTATCCAAGAAAGATAGGTGTAGGGATTAACAAAATCACACATTTTAAAAAATCATAAAACCTTAATATTAGTATTATTAAATCTAAACCAATAATTTAAAAAAATAAATAAAAATTAAATAAACAAAAAAAGGATTTAATTGATTTTTCTTCATAACCATTACATTGCACTTCAAATTAGTCTAAGTTTTCGATTCAAATTAGTATTTTGCTTTACTGTTTTAAATTATTATTAGAAAAGATCTCTGAAATTTATTAAGATATTAAATTAAAATAGTAAAATAAAAATAGAAGTACATATATTCAAACAAATTTTCTTACATACTAAATAATTATAGTTATTGTTAACTTTCATACGGAATCCTCAGCGCATGAAACCTCATGCTTGACTGAACTTGTTTAAGTTATTAAACAGCTCCCAGGAATAGCGCATTTTTTCAAATTTTTTACCAAATTTAAATTCAAGTAGCTAATTTTGAAGTTCAATGTTGGGAAAAAAATATACTGTGCTCACTTGACAAATTGCATGAGAAACTTTCTCGTTTATGAAGATTTTGAAACGGTAAAATGCTGCCGATTTTTTTCTTATGAAATATAAAATATCGCAGTTTGTATTTAAAAGAAACCGGTTTCTTCAAATTGCGAAACTACAGCTTTTAATGTGACCATTACGTGGCTAAAGAAAATTAAATAAATAAAAAAAAAAAAAAAAAAAAAAAAAAAATAATACAAAAATAAATTATAATAAATTAAATAATTATCGAAGACGTGGTGCGAGTGAGAATGTGCGTGCGATTGAAATCCTGTTTGTCGGTTGGGGCGGCGAATACATCACGCGATCATTGGAGAAAAAGGCAATGAACGGTGATTAGCCGAGACGAGGACAAAAGGAAGAAAGACTAGTAGAGACACGAGCGAAAAAATGGCTAAAAAGTGAAGTCAGTCGATTTCAACGATCCATAGAGAAAACAGTTAAAATTTTAGCAGACGACTCGTAAAAAAGTAATCGCGTCCGGGATAAAATACAACCTCTGCAGAGCGTAATAATCAATTCGCCCGTCAAATCGGTTTAAATAGTATAAGTCCCGTGGCGAAAGTAGATTCCGTAAATATTAATAAATTCGTTTAACATTCATCCGAAATTCGCGTCTCGGTCCATCCGCAAAGGACCCATCGCCAGCCCACTCATCCGGGATCCTTCATCACCGTAATCATTTTTCGCCGCCGACAAACAGTGATACGTATCAATTCATATTTATGTTTATAATCGTTGGTTTTTCGATATATATATATATCATAATTAATTATTGTTTTTTATAGCGGTCGACCGATTAAGAAAGATTGGTGACCAGGTAATTTTCATTAATAGAGTATTTAAAATCTCGTCAAGAAATTCATTTAAATAATAATAATAAATAAAAATAATTTTTTTAATTCCGCGGAAGAAAACTTGCAGTGCCATCTTTGGGTAAAATTAAAATTGTTAAATTAGTAATGGCAAGTACCGTTACAAGCTTTGTGGCCTTTTCAACCTTGTTTGCGAATGTGATATGGAAAACATTCAGAAAGCGGTATGGAATGCTTCTGCATTACGTTATTCCCGAAATCAAAAATTTATACCATTATATATTAGAGACTTAATAACTAAAAAAAAAAAAAGAAGGGCAAGGGCTACCACCTGGAAAAGGACTAAATATCCATCGGATAAGCACACTTGGAATCAGCTTAATAGGGCATTAAATAATGCTATAAGAGACCTACGAGTCAGTGTATTTCACACATATACAAAAGGGTTGTCAGCTACCGATAACCGATAACTGGCAAGCAACTAGAAAGGTGTTATCGCATAGAAATTCTAACTTTCCTTTTCTCAGTGATAATGGCGATTGGGCTAAAATTGAGCCTAAAAAAGCTGAGTTGTGCGCGTCTTATCTATATAAAACGTTCCAGCCTCATCCGAACAGTAAGATACTTCACGATTTGGATGGTCCTTTCCCGTTACGTCACTTCTGAAGTCAAAAACACAATTTTGAACCTACCTATCAAGAAGGCCCAGCCTCAGTGCATACTCCGGTTAAACAATTTCCCAGTTCAGTGGAAGTACTCTATAATAAAAACGGTCCCTAAACCTCATAAACCCCCTCACTTGTACACGTCTTTTAGATCTATTAGTCTTCTCCCTCTGATGGGTAAAGTTTTTGAAAAAATATTATTCAACCATATATGTCCTATCTTAGAGAGGAGTATCCGATGATTCCACCTCACCAGTTTGGTTTCAGGAAAATTACATTCCCTTGTGCACCAATGTTACGTAGGATTGCTGATAATATAACTACTACATTTGAGAGTCAAATGTATCGCTCTGCAGTGCTCTTGGATGTGTCTCAGACATTTGATCGGATGTGGCATCCGGGAATTTTACATACGAAGGGAAAATCAGCCATATCACCCTTACATTACGGAAAGGCATTGCACCTCCTTCTTCTTCTTCTCGTGCCACCCGATTCGGGTATTGCTTAATCCAGTTTATCTAAATGGGAAATGTTATCCTGCAGGTAAGTAATGAAAGATACTTAGGCGCTTGTACCTAGGTAAACGCCTTACATGGGGTCGACATACTACCGTCGAAATTGAAGAGGACGATATGGACTGCTTTCGCGGTTGTTGGGTACTCAATCCAGATTATCATTAGATAACGAAACACTAATATACAATAGCTTAAATAAGCCGATTTGGACATATGGTGTCGAACTTCTTTGAGGATCTGCTAAAAATCACATATACGTCGTTTCCAATCAGTTGAGTATCTGACCTAAGATAGTCGGTGCACCGTGGTTTGTATTGAATACATCGCTAAGAAGAAATCTCCGGATTCCTCCTGTTACTGAAGTAGTAAAATCGAGATGTAAGGCCTTCTTTGACAGGCTGGTGGCTAATACAAATGCGCTGGTTACTGATCTCGCAGAGTCAAAATATACTTGATCGCTCAACTCATGATTAAAAAGGCTGTAGCCGCATGATATTTTGAATAATATGTGAAATTATTTAGATCTAACATACCAAGGTGACTCTGCCAGTCGTATTAAGTTATGTTGCCTAAACCACTTCTACTGATTGCAATATTTGCAGATTGTAGAAACTAAAAAAAAAAAAAAACTTCTTTACACTCCGTACTTTTAGAATTACTAAATTCCAAAAATTTTTTGCATTGCATATTTGTTAAATTGCATCGTAAAATTTGTTTAATCTTCTTCGAATCAAAGTCTACATTACGAAGTTACATTCGGTTATACAATAATTCAATATCAGTTATAATTTTATGAAAAATGTCCAGCTAGAAAGTAAACGTACTATTTCTTAATAATCTTAGGAATCGTGAAAATGCTCGAATTGTTTTATCACTTGTTGAATAGGATTGTTAATTTTCAAAACATGCAACGAGACAGTTTTCATTTTCAGAAACGGTAATAACTAATCTAGAATTTAAAATTCCAGTGTGTATTTTGGATTTGCTTAGAATGTACTTGAATATTTATTTAATGCCGCTATCGCTATGGAAATTTCGAAAAGAACGTTGCTGTTCCGGTTAAATTTTTTGCAAAACATAATCTTACTGATTTAATTGATGACGTTGTATGCTTCATTATAAATTTCTGCTGATGCACACAGCAGCGAATATAACAAGCATTTTTATTATATAACTGTCGTATTTTTACTGCAAACTTCCTTATCCACCTTTCATAACATTAGCTCTATCATATATTTGATGACCTAGCATTTAAAACAAAGTTATATAGTCTGAAGTATCGTATCATTAGTGAAAACTGCATACGATGTGTCGTTAATTTCTGGTATTAAAATATGCTTTTTTCCTTTTAGTATAGGGTCAGCAGTGTCAATTGTAGTCATCTTCGACTGGCCTGGCAAAAACAAAAAAAGTAAATATGCTTTGCAATAATTCGTTTCAAATTATTTCAGATGTTCTCTTAAACACGAAATTGTTGTCTAAATGTTTTGTACAGACTAATCCTAAAAAATTGATTAATCTTTTAAATTCTCCGCATTTTTAAAATGTATTATTTTCATCATGCGGTTCAAATTTTCTACAGATTTTTGTGCAGTCGATTATTTTTGATAATATTTCTCGATTTTTCATTAATTATCTTTAATTTTTGACATTCTATAACTTTCATCAAGTTATTTCGAAATATTAATATATGTTATAAAAAAAAAAAAAGAAAATCGTGTTTTTTATATATTTTTGTGACTTTTCGTGTTTTTTTTTCATATTTTTATTCATAATTATATTTTTAAAGCCATTCATGTAATTTTACCATCAAAAAGTAAACGAATAACAACATGTTCATACTTTCACATTAGCATAACTATTTAATTTTATTATATCGTTCGTTATTAAAAGTTCGAATGTGCTTTTTTATTTTTACTTACACCTTCACCACTAACGATAATAACTGGTGTAAGACAACCTTCATTTTTTATTTCTATTTTTTCACGTTCTTATAGTAAAATTTGATACAAATAAAATTGTTTTTTCTTTTTGTTTTTTTTGGAAGTAAAGTACTGACTCTTTACTTTAGAAATTTAATAAAAATGCACCAAAAAGAAAATAATAATTATCCGATTAAATGCGATATACTCCGGAGTACTAATATAAGGGTATTATGATTATTCCTGAATAGCATTAAGGGACACCACTAGTGTGTGACCGGCTAAAAAAAAAAAAATGTAATTTTGGGGATTTTTTTAAAAGAAAACTACTGCATTGATTGTTTTGAAATTTTTATCAGGTCATATTTATAAATATTTAAAGTTTTTTTTTTTTTTTTCTACCCTGGTTGCGCCAGCGGCCTTGACCTAACAACGTGAAAAATTAAGAGATAGAACTAAATAGCCAGGCGGTCAGAAATGGAAAAGACAAAGGACAACAGCAACGGAATAACTGAAGGCAATGGGAAGGAAAGGAAAGACGTTAGGAAGACCCAAAAACTAAAAGTTGGGCGTATAGAAGGGAGCGTTCGTTAGAGAGTGCAGAACATTCGAATAGGATATGATTTGAATCACAAATACAAGGAGGCTCAGAAGCGTGAAGAGATTAAAAAGGAGAAGGAGACAAAGCAAAAGCGAGAAGAGGGGGATAGAGAATGATTGATTCTAAGCCTAATTAAGGAAACGACAGTGGAACGACGACAGATAGGAATAGATTGAAACCAAGGCAGGAAAAACCGGTTGAATAAGACAGTAATATGAATAATGATTAGAGAATAAAGATGGATACATGTCAGATCAAAGTCTGGAATGATTAGAGTGTGATAGAGGAAAAATGTCTGAGCGTTACAATTCTTTTCGAATAAAAATCTTCAATTTTTAGGTAGGCTATTTCCCCAGCTCCTAAAAAAAAAAAAAGTTGTCCCATTGCTGCAGTGATGGCACCCTTCACGGTGCCTGAAATCGAAAAAAACAAAAACACGTTAAACTTGAAGATATTATCTATATAATGACCCTCGATAGAAAAAAAAAATTGAAATTTAAAAAATTGACGGAGTTTTGAAAAAAAATTTTAAATTTTTCTAAAAAATTTGATGATTTTTGGTATGCCAAAGTTACAATTTTTATGCCATCAAAAAACTGGAGGGTCATTGTATAGCGAAAAAGGTACTAAATAAGATAAAATAAGAATCACGTCGATCGGATGATTTGTTATTTAGTTAAAACTGCAGCAAATTTGTAAAATGTAGTTTTGAGAAAAACGTGTTTAAAGATAGAAGTAGTGATTTCATTGTTACAAATATACCTAGAGTTAATCTGCTATTCCAGAGACAATAATACATCTTCCTCTTCTTTAGGCTGTGCCTGATGGGCTGTTGAAGCTTTCCTGAAAGCTCAACGACCATCTTTCGAGGCAGCCAAATGACGATGATCAGCTATTCGTAGCCTCGTTTGGTCTCTTTCAGCGGCATATTCTCTTGCGGCAGGGCCAATTATTGCTCCCATTACACTTAATATTTTCAAAATTGATGAAAAACCATCATAAAAAATGGCAACAGCTAGGTAGTCAGACAATTCGATGGTTTTAAGGCCATTATGGAGATGTTTTGGAGCAAAATACCACAGCAAACTGTTATAACTTTAGTTATTACTTTGCGTATTATTTCCTTTACATCTGTCGAGCAACTCACGTCTAGTCAAGTCCCCTCGTATATTGGCTTCGGAGCTTCTTGAGAACTTTTAGATCAAGTGGCTGATAATCGTGCTTGAACTTAGTCAAGTCTAATCCTTCAGCCTTTGCCCGGCAATAAGCGCACCAGCTCTGAGCGCCTTCTGGACAGTTTACGTGGTTTGGACTATCATCAGTCGAACTCAAATGATGAAATGTAGCCCAGATTGCTTTATACATTTCATCCGCGTTACTTTGTGATGTCTTATGATCGCCAGGCCGTAATATTTTTGGAGTTTATTAATTAAATTCTCGGTTAATTTCAGTGTATTTTTACTCCTTCCTCCTAAGTTCTTATTTTTTACCTTCACATTACGGGGCATCGTGATCCCATTCTTTTTTTCACGTGTAAGTAGCATTCTAGTTTTTCTACAGGGACATCATATAGATTCAAATCCAATAATCATTTATATGTAGCCCTATCACCATCGCCAATGTACCGCATGTATTTCACTACTGCATATTTGTTAATCGAGCGACCGAACATTTCTTTTATACTATCGACTTCCATTTTTGAAGCCGATTCAGCGTGATTTACATCAGAATCATCATGCTCTGTGAGAGCCATTTTTCGTAACTTTCAGGATCGTTAAAATTTTTTTTTCCCCTCCAAAATTCACAACTCTGACAGTAAGTAGATTTCACACACGAATCGATGATCTTCTTACAATATTTTCCTGGAAGAGTGGTTACGCCAAAACGTGAAGTATGGCCACGTTTTTTCCACGTGCCATCTCCGGAGACCGTTAAATTTGTATCTGAATTTTCATTTTCTAATGTCAGCTTCTTCTCCTCTTCCACAGCTCTGCTGCGGTCCATAAATTCGCGAAACATTCAGCGAAAGTTTGACAATAAAATTTACTCACTAGATCCATCAAACCACAAAAAAGAGTCGCATCACCGCCACTATATGTCTATTAATTTCAAATGCATTACCAATCATTGGCCCGGAATTAATGTAAGAAATTCCGCATTCACACATCGCAGCTATTTTGAATCCTAAACCACGCAAATTTGCTTGATTAAAAGTCACTTTTTTTTCACACGTTTTACACATTACTACATTACTAATTGCAGAAAACACCGGAAAAAACTGAAGAATACAATACCCGCGAGTTAGATCAATAACAATTTCTTTGCGTCATTAGTATGTAACAGTTTTCCAGCTGACGTACACTCGCGGTAGACAGCTTGAATTTATGCTGATTTCCGATAAACTTTCGTTTTCGTGGAGTTGATCTACGCGTGGAATTATTCTCGTGTGAACCTTTATGGTTAGAATACCGAGTTTTTCCACTCACTTTTAACGAAATTACCAACGATGTGCTCCTTAGAACAATTATGAAAGATATAATACTGTTTGAGTGAATATCTTTGTTGCGATAAAGTTTATTCGCGTTGCGTTTAATTGTTTCGGAAGAACTCGGTGAGATCGTTACATTTATTTATCTCGATCTATTTATCTCTTTTACTTATTTTTATTTTTATTTCCTTAGTTTTATTTTATTTCGTTAGCGCTAATCATTTTCTTCTCTCGCTCCGTCGTTATCTGATTTTTCGATAATTTATATTTATGCCGGATTCGTCTGACGGGGCAGGTAAACCTCCCCCTCATTCTCCTCGCACGACTACCAAGAGTGTCAGTAATGCGGCTGCACCGGTTAAATCTACAACTAAAATAAATAAAACTGCCCAACAATTATCTGCTTCGTCCGCGTCTACTTCTTCTGCTACGTAAGCCAATAATTCTCCCGTTCAAAATATTAGCGAGTCCGTCGACATGGATATTTCGGCCGGTTCCACTAATAATGTTAGCATCAATCCTCCCGCTTCTCCTGTCAAGTCTAGCCTTTCCTCTGTTACTTTCCCCGATCACTACGTTGGTCAAATCGTCGTCTTGGTCGAAAGCTTGGATAAAGAAAATATCGCTTATTTACATCCTTCACAATAGAGTTAGTGGTATTTCGCTAATCTCTCGTTCCGGTAAAAACTTAGTTAAACTTAATTTTATATCAACCGAGGCAGCTAATAAATTTTTACTTTCCGACGGCGTCCATAAAGATCTCAATATTCGATCGTTCATCCCGCAATCCCTTTTATTCCATTTTGGTGTAGTACGCGATATTCCGGTCGATCTTTCTGCGGAAGAACTTTATCATCACTGTTCTTCCGATATCCCGATCGCTAATATTCGTCGTTTACAAAAACGTACTGCGGATAAGACTCTCAAACCTATCCCGGTTGTTGAATTTAAATTTATGAGCTCCATTCTTCCGTCCTCAATTCTTTTTTATGGTTCTTATCGAGTTAAAGTTGAACCAATGATTCGTAAACCCAAACTATGTCACAATTGCCTCCGTTTTGGTCACTTCAGTGCTTCATGCCGAAGTAAAACTACTTGTCCCACTTGCGCTGATAAGCACTCCTCTCCAGAATGTCCCAAAACTAAACAAAATAACCCCTCTTCATATCTTTGCATCCTCTGCGGCGGTAACCGTTCCGCACTCGACCCTTCTTGCCCGACTTATAAGGAGCAAGTCAAAATTCATAAAATAATGAGTTTAGAAAATGTCTCCTACTCCGAAGCCAGAAACATCAGCGAGGTTTCGATAGTTTCTCCCGCTTTTACCTTTGCAGAAGTTTCAAATCCCGCGAATTTCCCAGCCTTACCGAATTCTGTATCTACTACCAAGAAGAGGCGTCAGAACTATTCTAGCAGTTCATCTTCTTCTCATGTCAGGATTCCATCTCGTAAACACCATTCTTCTTCGAAAGCACCCAATCCTCTCAATTCTTATTACTCCAAACTTACACTAAACGCTGGCACTAAAGTAGACCGTTCCGTTATTCCTTCCCATCCTTCCAATTCTCCCATATGTCCATCTTCCTCTAATGCCGCAAATGCCGAGTCGACTCCAATTATTAATAACGTTTCTCCTAGTAACTCTTCCTCCCTTTCCTCTAATAATGTTTTATCCACAACTTTGCTAACCGCTCTCAGTAAATTTGATATTCCAAATTTGGAGAATAAAATATTATCCATCTGTCAAGTTTTGCAATCTTAGATATGGTGGATGTTACCTTTTTTTATACTTCTAACTTCTTCTTTGTTCTCTCTTTCCTTTTTTCCTCTTCTCTAAATTTTCTCCTTCCTTTTCTCGTTCCATTACCGTAAAACCAACGCCATAGTTTTTCTCCTCAGTTTTTATTTTGGCATAATGCTGCCGCTTTTACAATTTTACACGGTGCTCCTTCGGTGTTGCTTGCTGCCTTTAACTAGGTTAGTTGATAGCATACCACAACCCTCGCGTAATGATTTATCTGAGCGGAGGGTGCTTTATTGTTTTGCATTTTTCCTTATCTTGTTCTTTTTTATCTTTTCCTCTTTTCTCGAAATTTTAACGATTTCGTTGGTCTATGGAAATGGAATATTGGTTATTTTCTCTTCTTCCTTTTCACCTTCCCTCCTTCTCTGGCCTATTGCATATTTTTTCCTTCCCTTGTTCTACTTCTTCCTCCAACTACCACCTATCTAAGTATTTATTATGTCTTGTCGTCTTAAGGTTCTACAATGGAACTGTCGCAGCATTAAGGCCAATAGGAACTCCTTTGAACGGCTGTTGGATGAATATAACGTTAACATCGCACTTCTTTCTGAAACGTGGTTAACAAGCGCTTCTGACATCAGTTTTAATGGATTCTCTCTGATCTGTTCCAACCGCAGCGATGGCTACGGTGGTTCAGCTATTTTAGTAAGAAATGATGTCCGGTTTTTAGTCCATGCTTCCCAACCCTTGTTTCCTCCTAATCCTCCTTATCCCAGCTTAGTGCACATCTCTATTCCTAACTATTCTTCCAGGCCCTTTCATTTAATTTCCGCCTACATTCCTCCGACTTTCGATTTGCTTGATTTTCCGTTCCTATCTTTAATCAACTCCCTTTCTTCTCCCTTCCTCATAGGTGGTGATTGGAACGCACACTCACCCTTGTGGGGTTGTTCCAACTACAATAGTAATGGCACGATCTTAGAGAATTTCATCCTTCAGAATGATTTATTCCTTCTAAATGATGGTTCTCCTACGTGCATCAGAAGTCACTCCTCTCTTAGCTCTATTGATCTATCCCTTACTTCTCCTAATCTTGGTCTCAGTTGTTCATGGTATACTTTAGACGGTACCTTTTGGAAGTGACCATGTTCCTATTATTATTTCAGTGAATGAAGTCTCCTCCTCTCCTTGCTCTACTCCTCCTAATTCTCCAAATTGGGTTCTCTCTAAAGTTGATTGGTCTCTATTCCGTTCCTCCGTTGATTCCTCACTATCTTCTATCCCGGCTTCTTTGAATTGTTTTTCCTAATATAAATTCTTCATTAATTCTATCTCTTCTGCCTTAACTTGTTCTTCTCCTCCTGTCCGTCGTTCATCTCATAAGAAAGTGAAATTGTCCTCCGCTTTGTGGTGGGATCAGGATTGTTAGGCTGCTTTCGATCTCAGTTTAACCACTTTCAGATCTTATCGCTCCAGCTCTACACTCAGCAACTATCTTTCTTATAAAAGAGCCAATGCTAGAGCCAGATTCATCCTCAAATCAGCAAAAAAAAAAAACGCGTGGAAAAGCTTCTGTTCCTCCTTCTTACGCTCTACTCCTATTTCACAGGTTTGGAAAATGGCTAAGGCTTTCAAGTTCCCTCTTTCCCGTCATCCTCTTTCCTGTAATCTCTCGAATGATGAGTTAATCTCTTTCATTGACTCCATCGCCCCTTGTTACGTTCCTAACCTTAATGAATCTCGTCGCATTTCGTCTTCTTCCAACTCCTCCCATTTTCTGGTCACTCCGTTTACCCTCACGGAATTAGAAACGTCCTTACGCAATTCTTCAGATTCTGCTCCCGGAGTAGACGGTATTTCCTTTTCTGTTCTCAAAAATCTTTCGGACTCTTCTCTTCGGTTTCTCTTAAACTTGTTTAACTCTTTTCTCCACTCTGGTTGTACTCCTTTATCTTGGAATACCTTCATCATTATCCCTATCCCTAAACCGAACTCTTCCTCACTTCGTCCAATTTCTCTTGCTTCTTGTGTCAGGAAGCTTTTCGAAAACGTAATCAACAGACGCCTTGTTTGGTGGCTAGAACACCACAACTTATTGCCTAGCAATATGTTTGGTTTCCGCCCTGGTCGCGGCCCTCCTGATTGTATTAGCGCATTCCTAGCAGATGTTTACAAGTCATTCATTGACGCAAAAAATTTCTTATTGCTTCCTTTCTTGATATTTCGGCAGCCTTCGACTATGTCCATCTTCCGACTCTTTTCGATTTGATGCTTTCCTTAAACATTCCGGCTCATTTTTCTACCCTGATTATTAATCTTTTCCTCTGCCGAACGGTCACTCCTTCCGTTCATATTCAGGATGCCACTAGACTAGTCTATCGTGGACTACCGCAGGGTTCCTGCCTTAGCCCCATTTTATTTAATATTTATTTTATCAAAATCGCGTCCTTATCTTTGAATTCCTGTTCTCTTTTCTTTGCTGACGATATCCTCATTTATTCCTCTCATCGCTACATCTCGCAGGCCAACTCCCATCTTCAAATCTCCTTAATTGCATTGGAAAATGCCTTATCCAACATCCATCTTTTCATCTCTTCTTTTAAGTCTTCTACTGTCGTCTTTACACTGCGCCCGTTTATTCCTTCCTCAGTCGTCCTCGTCCTAAATAATGGCTCAATTCCTCTTACTTCTTCCTTCCGTTATTTAGGTGTTTTTCTGGATAGCCGACTTTCCTTCCATGTCCATATCAACCGTTTATTCGTACCCTCCTTTAAAAGGCTCAACCTCATTAAATCCCTTTCGCACACTGTCCGGGGAGGTGATCCTGTGATCCTACTTATGTTTTACAAATCTTTTGTCCGCTCTGCTCTTGATTAATGTTCCCATATTTTTATGATAATTCTTCTAGATCCCTTCTGTCTAAGTTCGACCGGGTCCAAAATACATATCTCCGCCTCTGCCTTGGAGCCCGAAAGTCTACTCCTATCCCAGTTCTGCACGCAGAGTGTCACATTCCTCCCCTTTTCCTTCGACGCTCCTTCTTGGGTTATCGTTTCCCCATCAAACGGTTGCCTATTTCCTCTTTCTCTCTCATTCCTTCTTATTCCTTCATATTGCGTTCCTGGCGCTTTTCTGCTAACAAGACTCCTATTCTATCTCTTATCGCTGGCCGTCTTATACTGTTTTCTCCGTATATCTCTACTCTTACGATAAACTCCCTTATTTCTCCTTCAATTTTTCCTCTCTGCTTCATCCTATTAACTGCTTTTATTCACCTGTTCCTCCCAAACCTCTTCTTCATCACGTTGTTAGATCAGAATTCCAACAGAATCTTCGCTCTTTTTTCCCCAACCATTTTTTGATCTTCACCGATGGCTCCAAGGGGCCCAATGGTGTTGGTGCAGCCTTCTTCTGTCCTTCTTTCAATTATTTCGAGTCCTTTAAACTTCCCTCCTTTTGTTCAATCTTTTATGCTGAGTCTTCTGCTATTCTGCGTGCCCTTCTTTTTATCAAAACTTCACCGGCTTCTCGTAATCTCCTTATCCTGTCGGATGCTCAGAGCGTGCTGCAGACTATCACATCTCCTCTCCCTTCTCACTCAACCGACTGCATCATTCTCCTTATTCGTTCCTTAATTCACGATCTTTTCCTTTCCCACTTTATCCAAACGGATTTTCTTTGGATTCCTGGTCATTCCGGAATCGAGGGAAATGAGTTGGTTGACTCATTCGCTCGATTACCTGTTCTGGTAGGTTTCTTCCTGCCTTCTCAGCTTCTAATATTACCCTTCTGTCTACAGCTGCTCATTCCAAACTGTGGTCTGACTCCTACGTCTCTTCATTCTTCAACCCGAACTCCCTTTTTTTATCTATTCAACCTTCCCTTCCACGTTTTCCATGGTTTATTAACTTTCCTTCTATGCGCGGTTCTAATCTCTCTGCGATTTGCCGCTTGCGTTTTGGGAATAATTTGCTCTCTTCCTCATTGTTCCGTTATTCTCTCGTGCCTTCTCCTTACTGTCCATTGCACTCTCCCGGCGATCAATGTATTTCTGATCCTGATCATATAATGTTCAGTTGTTCGTCGCTTTCAACTGAACAAGCTTCTTTTTATTCCTTCTTCTAACAAACCGGTAATCCCGCTCCATATTGTGCTTCATTCATTCTTTCTCTTCCTTCTCCTTCAGTTATTCTAGCTCTTGATTCTTTTCTGTCAGCTATCTCTGATCGTGTAAGGATCTGAGTCTCTCTTTTCTCTCTATTCCACTGTTCTTGGGCCAATGTCCATGTCGACGAACCCATAAAAAAAAAAAAAAAAAAAAAGTATTAAATAAATGCAGCTTCTAAACTAAATAAGCAGAGCGAATTCGCAGCTAAAAAAGGAAAACAATAAAAAAAAACCCGGGTTATTTGTAGAAGTTTTCGATTACAATGTGTACGAACAAGACGGGAACAGCGATAAGAATACGGAACGACTGAGGATATTTAGAATAACAACCGGCGCAACAATAAATACCTCTACATAAATCGAGCGATCGGTCAACGAAAAATGATAAAAACCCATTGTCAGTAATCTATTATTCAACAACGATTAAAAGGTGATAATCAAAAATATCAGAGGTACGAATATGCGCTGCCGCTAACATAATATGTTACGTCTTATTACGCTAACAAACCTATTCGTATATGTATACCTGCGTATCTGAGCTGCTCTTTAAATGGCTGTAACGCAAAAACTATTTCAGATATATTTCTTAAAATTTTAGTAAGGTATTTTTAAAAGTATAAGCTATCGAAAAATGAATGAAAAAAAAATCGATTTTTTGAAAGTTTTACGCTGGTCTAGTCTACTCTTTAAAAGGCTGTAACGCAAAACTGTTTGAAATATATACTTGAAATTTTAGTATGTTATTTTTAAAAGTATAGGCTATCGAAAAGTGCAAGAAAAAAAAATCGATTTTTTGAAAATTCTACACTAGTGGTGCCCCTTAATGTTTTAATAGTAAATTCGAATTGTAACAACAATTTTTTTTTTTTTTTTTTGGTGTTTAAACTCAAATTCCACCCATCGTCTTTGTAACAACAATTAAAATCCGCATTAAATGTACTCATTAATTTGTTTCTAATTATTGTCGCAATTTGAATTTGGTGTACCGAAACTCTAACAAGTATTAATTTTATTTAAAGATTATCATAACATCCTTATGTGTGTATACTCTGACATATATAATAACTTTTTATCAAATAATTTTTATTCCTTAAAGCATTTTTATTAAATCTTTAGAGTAAATTTTGAAGTCGATATTTCTATTCATTTCTAAACTATTTTATTTCACAATTTTAAGTGTAAATATTTTTGAGAGATAATATAGACCAACCTAAAATTGTCTCACTATCTGTACTGCATAAAACTGGGTACTGGTTACAGAGTATACTAATTCAGTCAATGATGAACTTATAAATCGTGCTTTGAGGGTTACAAATTTATTACATTTATTCGAATCTTTCATACGGTAAATAACATTAATAATACTTCAAGTCACTTGTGTTCTTCGCCCTTTTAATTTAAAAATTTTTGTTATTCACGTGTAGACCCACTACTGACCATACAATTACTTCTAATAAATGAAGAGTAATCAGTCCACATAGGGTGAAAGCTATACGTAGAAATACATAAAGACGTAGAGTGTTTTCGTCAGGATGAGCTTATAAATAATGCTACGGCGGCTTAAATTTTTTTTTTTTGGGCTTTAAAAACAAATTCCACCCAGTGTCTGTTACTATCAATTTTGCATCTTGATAACTATATCAATATTCTACTTTTTCTTACAAAATCTCATAGATTGCGCGGTATGTAATCGGTAGTGGAAGGATATGGTTCATATTATATGGACACGGAATATTAAGTAATAATAACGCGTCTGATGGAGATCACAAGTGTACGAAGTTAAGAGCATTCTAAGCACATGTAATCTAGTGTCCCTTGGATGAGTACAGAATGGGAAATCAATCCACCAGATTTTATAGAGAAAAGCAGACAGCATATTAGTCGCCGTGCGTAACCTACAGATTGCCGCAAAGAAATTTCTTGAGTAGATTTTATGACAACTGGGAATACTATGAGTGGCAGGGATATTCCTTTGGATTTTTTTATAATGTGTTTGTTACCGTATGAGTTCTACCATAGAGCTTTCCTCCGATATTCTTTATGCATTGATTTGATTATACTTAATAAATCCTCGGATGGGATATGTCGTAGCATCCTACATTTTTATAGGCAATCTCATTCTCATATATACCTGGGTTGGAATCCATGCAAAAAAAAATCTTCTTGCCCGGCCATATTAAAAATTAGTTTTTCAATTTAGTATTTTATGTGCCAATGGCGTACGTTATATTAATAAAAATTTCTTCTGAATAACTGTGTTCACTGATATTCAACACACGGTACCATAACTAACTGGTACATATTTTCGAATATATCCATCTGGTTATTTTTCAATATTAACCAGACTCGATGATTGCTTCTAATAACGATATTAATTGCCTAAACGTCACCGTCAATGTTCTATGCAACTGAATACAACCAAATGCAGTCGAATTTCATCGAGTTCTTAAAATTTTTTAAACGCACCTGTCAACAGAAAACATCCGCGAATGCGGCGTATATTTTCATAAATTTTCAGTGCTTCTGTTCCTGTGCGCGCTGTTTGCGGCATTAGCAAACGCGTTGGTGTATTCGGAGCGTCCATTTAATGATAACCATTGCTAATAAAATACAGTTTAAACAAACAGAGGAATACCGAAATCAGGTCTGTCTTAACTTATTATCTATCCCAAAAATATTTTAATCAGAGATCTCTTTTACAACTGAACACAGTTTGCTTGTATTGTTATTATTGTCAAGAATAATTGTTACTTTTTTTTTTTTTTTGTAGCGGAGGGATCCGTGTTTACGTATAAACTATCACTGGCTTTGTCATTTTACTATTCTTCTGAATTTCCCTCGGGATGTTCCATCCTCTCCGCTCTGTAGTTATCTTTCGAGTTGTATTCTATT
Organism: Icerya purchasi; assembly: GCA_039619475.1. NCBI lineage: Eukaryota > Metazoa > Arthropoda > Insecta > Hemiptera > Monophlebidae > Icerya > Icerya purchasi. Next base: position 94,506,818 of record CM077115.1, read on the forward strand.
AATGTCGTTGATAAACTTCTGATAGCCTCCGATTATGAAAATGTTGTCCATTTCCTTACCTCTTTCTTTGTACGCAGTAAACTTCACAATCCTTATTTTTTTTCTAATCTATAGATTACCTCTCGTTCTATACAAGTCGATTTCTCGTGTAGATTTCTGATTCAGAACACTGAATAAGCTGTTTCACGGGCTCGATCTGACGCCGAAATTGTTCGATTTCTATTTAAATTCTCGGCGTTTAATATTAACCTTTTTCTCCAGAAATCGTCATCCTAAACTACGGCAGTATATCTGTCCTCTTTCTTTCTATAATCCTGATTTCTTTTGTCGTAATATTCACTCTGACCTTTCTTTTTCTCGTTTTCTTATCCTTCCCCATTTGTCGGTTTTCATCCTTCGTACGAATAAATTATGTTCATAATGAAGCCGACGGCAACAGAATTTAAATAGACAGCACACGGGGATTCTTTATAATTTACGACTGACAAACTCTTTTCCAGAAAAATGTATAAAATGTTTGAAAGGGTTCCTCGCTTACTCTTTAACAGTCATGTCCAAATTAACAGAAATAAGCTAATAATGCTAAAAAAAAAAAGAAATGTTCAAAAAACTATAATTTTTGACTATCAAGGGCACATAATGATAAAAGTACCGGCAATGTTTACTATTTTTTCTCTGTCCCGTATGTTTACATTTTAAAATTGATAAACTCAGCGTTTTATCAACACTGATACGACTTTTCATTTCCTTTTTATTCCGTACGTGTTTATTCGATCGATTTCATTATATGTTGGTAGAATTTTTATCATAGATTCCTTATTTACTTTTTCGACAAAAAAATGTCCCTCTCTATGAATTATATCTCCCAAATTTCCGTTCCGCTATTTATCCTCCTTATGTATTTCAATCGAATTCTTTTTTTAAATGTCCCGTTTTCCGCCTGCATCATTATCATATGACCCCAGGGACCAAGATTTTAGAAACAAAAAAAAAACACACCGTCCCCTCCCTTTTAGAAATGAAAGATTTTTAAATAAGCTGTAAGAATATGAATTCAAATGTTTTATCTATATAATATGAATAGGCAAAGACAAAACTGTTCAGTACCTCTTTATCGTTCGTTTATTAACCGATTTTCTTTTCTTTCTTTTTTTTTTTTATTTTTAGCAGAGCTATTGACGATATTTAGTTTTATCAGCAAAAAAATTTTGCAATCAGTTTTTTTCTCCCCTTATTTAAATAAAAAATAAATATAAAAAATGAAAAACGAAATCGCTCAAGCCAGTAAATCCGTTATTGTTAAAACGTTTTAATTTTTTCTGAAGTAAAAAAAAAGTAAATTGAGTCCATACCCTTGATAGAATATCATGGATTGTGAAGTTAAGCTTTTCATAATGGTACTAAGCCTGAACGGCACTAATGAGAGTAGGACGGCCAGTTCCTTTCTACTTGGGATCCGCCTTTACTTTCCCAGATTTCTCTGGTATAACCAATATTCAATTTCAGATTGGATAAATACCTGGGAGCGATTCGGATCTGGAACGAGACAAGTCTCGAAAACCCATGATACTTCACGGGTTTAGTAGTCGAGCACCTTAAACCACGCTACCAATTTTTCTGAATAATCGTTATTATTGGCTTTTTTACAGTGTACTAAATGTGAAGGTCTCATTTAGTAGAAATAAATGAGGATTTTTAAATTGTGACTTACTGCTATTTTATTGAATTTATTTTTTATTCAGTTATAATGGTACTGAACTGTTTTGTATTGTAAGTACATATAATAGAAGTGTATCTTCTGAGATATACAATGAACGAATGTATAAAAGTAGAAAAAAAAATTTTGAAAATATGCATAATTCATATATGCTTCTCACGAATTATTAGTAATATTCATCGTCGGATTTCGACCAATGGACGAATACTAGTTTTAATAAATCGCTAATTGCATTTTAACAGAGATCACAAAAAAGAAAAGATATTGCAATATCGGTATAAGTTCTCATTGGGCCGTAAAAACCGAAAAAAAAAAAAGAAAAGAAGAGGTATGATAACTAATCATTCCAGACCTTGACTGGACATGTATGGATATCTTTATTCTTGAATCATTATTCATACTACCGTCTTATTCAACCGGTTTTTCCTGTCCCTTGGTTTCATTCTATTCCCGTCTGCCGTCGTTCCACTGTTGTTTCCCCTTAATTAGAATCAGAATCAATCATTTTCTACTTCCTTCTTCTCGCTTTTGTTTTTGCTTTAGCTCTTTCTCCTTTCTGCTCTCTTCATGCTTCTGAGCCTCCTTGTATTTGTGTGACTTAAATCATATATTTTTCGAATGTTCTGCACTCCTTAATGAACGTTCCCTTCTTTATACGTCTAATTTTTAGCTTTGGGTCTTCCTACTCCCTTTAACGTATATCCTTTCCTTCCCATTGCCTTCAGTTGTTCCGCCGCTGCTGTCCTTTGTGAGTTCGATTCTGATCGCCCTGGCTGTTTAATTCTATCTATCGAATTATCATGTTGTTGGGCCAAGGCCGCTGGCGCGCCCAGTGTATGCAAAAAAAAAATATTATGAGGTACAGCAAAAGCTGCCAAGCGCTTGAGCTATAAAAAAAAGCATGATATTTTCTTAAACTCCTTTTGTTTTTGTAGCAAACCTTTTTTACAATGTCGTCGTCGTCAAATTATATTGATTCGCAGAGTTTATTTCCTCCACTTTCCCGTAAAAATTCTTGGATGATAGGTCATTGCCCTTGGAAAAATATTCGGCTAGGTCTGCCCTCAGATGTAATGCGGTTAATCTATTCAGTTGTTCTTGTATTTGACATGATCTCTGAGGATTTTGATTCCTGCCGAAACACTAAATGACCGTTTCAGCAGATACCGCGGGGCTGCCGGGTGTGCGTAAGAGGTTCTAAGACTTACGCACATATTGCAAAAAACAGAATTCAATTTTTCATTAGCAGTCGAATTTCGAATAGAGACAAGTTTACTTCAAAATTTGAGCTGTAGGCTGTATGAATATCTTTTCACCGAGAGTTAGATAGTCACGTTAGTATTGTGTAGCGCTGAATAAAGTTTCTACGGCAAGTTATAATTTTCCATTCATCGAGTAAAGGAAAGGACATAGCAGGGTAAGATAGTGAAAAATGCCTTCAAACCGATCGCTATGCAAAATTATACCATCGCGTCAGGAATCGGAAAATACCATCTTCCTGAAAGTTTTAGTCATCTAGTCTTTAACTAGGTGAAAAAATGTAAAATCAGGGTTTTTGACGATACCTCGAGAACCAGTTAGCGGATTTTCTTCGAATAGGGCTCAAATTGAAGGTATTTCAAAACCCTACAATTAAAAAATATTTTCAGACTTATTTATCATAACCTAAAAATCCATTTGGAAATTTGAAATTGCCATAAAAATAGATCGAAAACGGAAAAAATATACATATTGTGTATTTTATGCCAAATCACTCTTCTGAATTTTTTCATATTTTTTAAAGGGGTGCGGAAGGAAAGGACAGGAAATAACGGGCACAACAAGGAACAGAAAGCCCAAGCCTAAGCAAACAGGAGTACAGATCCAAATGCGTCAGCAAAAGAGATGAACACTCAAAGGACACGTGATAATCGTTTCAGACAACTACATAATTTAAATGGTGAGGACAATATAGGGGGGGGGTATTGAAAAGCGAAAGCGGGAGAAAGACAGTAAAGAATGATTAAAATGCAGGCGAATAATGGAGGCAATAGTAGAATGTCAAAGCGAAGGAAAAAGAAAGAACATTGGATTGAAAGTAGGTCGAATAGGCTGATCAAATGAGCGCCTGTTAGACAGTGTATACATACGACTAAAATCTGAAATGGAAACTCTTACAGAGCGGTAGGAGGTTAGAGGATGGAATTTATTTGAAGAAGAACGATAGCCAAAATATCAGTTTTCTCATTACCGAAAATGCCAGAATGGCCAGGAATCCATGATAAATATCAATATGAATCGCGTGAAGTTCTAAGAAAGAATCCGAATGAACCAGTAAAACGATTTTTCGTACAAATGTTTAAGTCGGTGAGTTGGTAAAATACAGGTACTTGCTCGAGAATGCCTGTTGTCGGAGCTAGAGGAAATAACATCGTTTCCCTTTTTTTCTGAAGCACGGAATGATGCAGACGCGTATATTTGCGCTGGACTTATAAACAATATCCTTTTTGTAAAATATTTTAAATAGTTAATTATTAATTTTAGATGGATAAAAATTTAATTTGATTACTAAAAAAACTTAATATATCGATATGTAGAAAAAACGATATAAATTAAAAGTAATTAATAATAAAAAGAAGAAAAAAAACATTTAATTCATCGTTCGTAATAATAACGCAGTTTTTAACCGTTACACATAAGTCTCTTCTATATATCTGTACATATTATATACATATAAAAAACAAAAAGAAACATAAAGTATTTTATGTTTCCGAAGTGATGCAAATCAACGTGGATAATTGGGATAATTTTATTATTTTATTTTTATTTTATTTTTTTGCATACACTGGGCGCGCCAGCGGCCTTGGCCCAACAACATGATAATTCGATAGATAGAATTAAACAGCCAAGACGATCAGAAATCGAACTCATAAAGGACAGCAGCAGCGGAACAACTGAAGGCAATGGGAAGAAAAGGATATACGTTAAAGGGAGCAGGAAGACCCAAAGCTAAAAATTAGACGTAAAGAAGGGAACGTTCATTAAGGAGTGCAGAACATTCGAAAAATATATGATTTAAGTCACACAAATACAAGGAGGCTCAGAAGCATGAAGAGAGCAGAAAGGAGAAAGAGCTAAAACAAAAACAAAAGCGAGAAGAATGGAGTAGAGAATGATTGATTCTGATTCTAATTAAGGGGAAACAACAGTGGAACGACGGCAGACGGGAATAGAATGAAACCAAGGGGCAGAAAAAACCGATTGAATAAGACGGTACAGCGATTTGAGAATAAAGACGGATACATGTCCAAACAAAGTCTGGAATGATTAGAGCGTGATAGGAAAAGAACGTCTAAAGAAGGGAAAGAGTTTAGGAAAGGGCCATTTGAGCGAGCTAAAGAGTCAGCTGAGTCATTGCCTTCTATATTGGAATATTTTTATTTTTAAGAAACAAATGAACTTTGGGAAAATCATCAAATTAATAATATAATTATGTAATGAAAAAGAAAAACAAAACAGAAATGTAATATATTCATGGAGTGGATCACGCGTAGTAAGCCAAAAAAATTGTAATCAGATAAACTGTTTCTTGTCGATATTTCAAAAAATTTTCATTTTGAACTACACTACTAATTGTAAGTACGCCAAATTAGGCTACAATTAAAAGAGGGAAAAACGCAGTTTTCTCTTATTCGCGTACTTCTTTTAATGTATAACAGAAAACCGTCTTCGTTATGCGTCGATTGTCAGCTTGTAATCAGAAAGAAGTATTTTTACCTGTTACGGTTTGTAGCAGTTCATCATCGAAAGTTCATAATAAGCGATAAACTAAATAATTGCTCGCAACGTCTGCATTCGACGAATCATCGAACTCTACAATATGTTTTTTCTTATTCGTTCTACATTTAAATAACACACGGCAATAGAAAAAAAAAAAAAGGAAGAAAAACATCTCTACCTGGATTTATGTATATTATAATGTATTTTAATATATATATATATATATATTACAATTTTACCTTTTTATTATTTTTCGTTATTAACCAATTATTTACTTTTTCATTATTACGTCCGTTTAATTACTTATATGTTTTTATTTAACACGGCTGAGATCTTACTGTAGACGGAGTTATTATGTAATAGACATTGTTGCAGATAGGTATTTTTGTGTTGGTGGCGGTCACGTGGATGTCTCTACTAAGCGTGTGTTGTATGTATGCACATATGATTGCATAATGTCCACGGCCATGTTGCGTATCAATGTGGTGTATTTATACGCGTGTTCGCACGCTCTCATTTTTTTTTTTTTTTTTTAATGGTAGCAATTCCTCCACAATTCCAGCAAAAGATCTTTTGTTTTTAATTTTGGATGTTTTTTAATATTAGCTTTTTTGTTGTTGTTGTTGTTTTTCAAGCTAGATCATCTCATACGCGATTATTAAATAAACCGGAGAAATTATAATATTTTTAGCTTTCGATATACATTACCACTCTTAGAATATTATTATTGTTATATTATTCAGCAGCCAGAAATATTATTTTGGAGTTTTTATGTATTTAAAAAACCCCGTTTTTCCTTTGTACAAACTTATAAGATTATAATATTACTTTATCGAATTCGACCGTTCGAAATACGTTTTTACCTAAAAATTGCATTATGTTAATTTACACTACTTCTTGCGAAATCTATTATTAATAAATAACAGTGATAGAAGAATTTGATTTAATTCGATTTAAAGGGAATTACTACTCGTTGAAATTGATGAATGGGGTTTGTCTTCTGTCGTTTAATATGTACTTTTTTCTTTCTCTGCTTCGATGCGAACCTGACTTATTATTGGTTGCTGCGCAAGCGGTGATATTTTAAGACTATCTCTAAGTCGTTGTTGAAAACACTGTTATGCAGATAAGTCATGAAGCGATCTCGTAGGTAATTATTTTCGTGTCTACTGTCATCAGCGTTTGGAGAACCGGATGAAGCGGAACAGACACTGATGTGTCCGATACAACAGTCCGCTCTCGATGCAGTTGCGTTGTCAGAAAGGTCTGTCTGAACTGTTAGCCACGTGTGCTGATGCTTTTGTCACACCGCGAATGAGTCGACGGCCTTGGGCCGAGTATGTGAGACGTACACATCCGCAATGGCAGTGTTTACGTAATATCAATAACTGATAAGAATGAAATAAATAAACTATTTCTACGGGTAATAAAAAAGTGAACGACCCAGAAAAGGCAACTTCAAACTGAAGAAACTTATCGTTATGACGATGAAAGGTTTGTTGTTGGAATTAATAAAACGTCGAAGCTTTATTGAAAATTGTTTTCACAGGAAAATATTCCTTAGAAATAGCCGGCATTCCTGACATCTAAATAAATGATCTTTCTCACCGCCGTTAATGTTGTAACAGTAGCAGTTATTTCATCTTCGAGAATTTATATCATCTGTCGTCAAATTTAAGATAGTTTCAGAAAACTGAAAAAAAAAAAAAAGAAGAAGAAAGTTTTCACAGATGAAGATAAAACAGAATGCGTAATTATAATTTTCTTCGGCAGAGACCTCATATGTTCAATTCACAACACACTATCTTTAACTGCGGTAGTAGCAAAAGTATCTCGGCTGATGTAGAGATATACACGAAATTTATGTTCGATAAACGCATACGGATTGTATAATTCAGCTAACATTTAAAAATGGACCTTTAAAGTTTTTTTGCCGTTATATAGTCAATAATCGAAATTTTTTGTCAAAATTGATAGTATACTCTACTCAGGGGAGTTCCGATTTCTTTTAATAAATAATATAAGTAAAATTATGTTTAATTAAAAGAAAGAAAAGTGTATTTGCGCCGGTTATCTTCTAGGAAGAAACGCGATATCTTCACGTGTACGAAATAGTAAATATTTTTCATCACCCATTAAATTAATAAAAGTGATTAAAATTATATTAAAGAAATAATTTTACAGAAAAAAACCGTAGACACTCCAGCACTTCGACAAAGCTGCAATGTTCATGTAGATTTAAAATAACTTAAAACGGTGATTTAGGTTTAATATAAAACCGATTATGTAATACTATAACAACGTGATCCTTTTACGTTCGTAGCGTTCGTATTTTACCGTAAGCTATAATATAATACAATCGCCTGTATTATTCGTAATCGAAAACAGATTGACTTTGCAGGAGCCAAAACGAAAAAAAGAAATATTCGTTAGGCGACTCTTTACAACATTATTTAGGTACGGTAGATTAGGTATTCTGGGAGCGAACTATCGTGCCGCAATTGGTTGTGCAGTGGTATTTTGTTCAGGTAATCCCGCTGCCGCACAATGAAACTACCAGAAAAAATTCACTCGTGTTGGATTAATATCCACACGCTCAATCGAAAAAAAAAAAAAAAAAAGAGTATTCTATGCGTACAGTCTATCCTCACGTAGATGAGAGTTTTGGAGATTAATCTGCGGCATTTGTTTTGTGGTCGTTGCAAGCTGTATACATTGGAACAACTTGTGTAAGTCCACACAGAACAAGTGTGTGTAATGTTTTTAAAAATAACGAATTTGATAGTTGTATTTATTAATTACAACGTAATTTTTAGTGTCCCGATTTTATGTAACGTTTGTAATATTTTAATTCTTACCGACTTCCAAAAACAAGGAAATCATAGTTCGTCGCGTATGTTTTTTTTTTGTTTTTTTTAATGTTTGTTTGCGTATAACTCATATTTATGTAGACGCCGATTGTACTAAGTATCTATTAGAAAGAGTACCATTCAACTTAGGTACGCTGTGAGTAATTATGAAAATCGGTGGACATGAGCATTCGTCAAAAAACGCGAAAAAATGTTTTTTTGGGTAATTTTTTCTTTCTCATTATTTTTTATTAGTATAACAGAGGCGGTTGACTTAAAATGCCATCAATTTGCAAAATTACCATGGGGAAATGTAGTTCTGTTACCGACTTCCATAAAGAAGGATCGTCCTGTTTTTGTTTTTTTTTACATTTGTTCGCGCATAGCTTATATTAATATGGACCGATTGAGAATTAAGTTGTAAATTTTGATGACTTTATACAAAGTATAGAAGAAAAAGAGACAGAAATGTAAGCAAGAGGCCGTTGCGAAGCCAAAATGGCCGAGTTTTTATATATATGCATATTATATGAATCTTCCAGTATTTCAAATCATATAACAAAAGGTATTCTTAAAGTAAACTGAATAAGAAAGAAACCTGCCACTACTTCTCTAGTAGGAGGAATTAATTTGATTAACGAGACAGTTTTTAGCCTGCCAGTAGAAATCCGAGAAGCCGATGCAAAGAAAAATGCTAAATATGTAGTAAGAGGCCAGTCGCCGACCATTGTCCAATAATAGTTGAATTCCGATGATTTGCCATCGCCTTTTATGTTTTAGTAGCCAAACGCCGTGAGTACTTCACCGACGTTAGCGAGTCACTCTAAAAGCGCATTGAAGAACATGCACACACATGCAACAGCGTATAGAGTAAATGGACTAAAGCGTTTAATGAACTGGGTATTTCGCCACATTGAGCAAGCCGCATGTATTTCCACATTTATCATTATGAAACTATGACTATGCTACCGTTTCGGTGAAAGAGTACAGGTTATAATATAAGTTTTAAACTTAAAGAAGTTTTTTTTTTTTTTTTTTTTTTTCTGTTGGTATATAAAGATCATACACAAATTTCGATAAGTATATCACAGTACATTATTATAAGGGCGTCGCCAGCCGATGGGCCAGGGAGGGGGATTAGTTGTCAGCCGACGGGGGTGGGGTGGGGGCAAGATGATAGAAAAAGGATATGAGTTCTAGGAAAAATAAAATTTATAAGTTGTTAAGGTTATTAAATATTTCATTAAACAGAAATAAAATCTTAATTAAAACATAATTTTCGTGGGTTTCTGGTAAATTGTCTCTGATTACGCGCCTATGAATACTCATCATGGCCGGTTGATTAAAAAGTTTCAAGGCTCCAGGGGGGGCAGCCCCCCCCCGCTTCTGTTGGCGACGCCCATGCATTATTGCAAGAAGATTGTTTATATAAATGTGTTGCCTCTTAAGAAGAAATCATATTCTAAGTTATTGTAAGCGCTTGTGCGAAGGTACACAAGAAGCTGTTCTTGCTACGTGCCGTAAAGCAGTATTCTAGGACTCTTCCTTTTTCCACCACTACTTCGTAATGATTTCCTCTGGAATAAAACATTGAGGTTGCGTTTTATATTGAAATAGTCATGGAGAGACGCACACCTCTCAAAACGTGTACACAATGGTCCAATTTTCACCGTCGTGAATTGACTTTTAAAACGCATTTGACTGCATAAATCAAGGCAAACTGATCGGGGTTTTCGAGAAAATTGGAAATCGTAGTTGCGACGATCGCATAATAGCAAAAACTTATATTGGAACCGAACATCAAGGGTGATAACTAATCACTAGTTATCAGAGAGTATCCAATGTAGAGCTAAGGCTTGTCCTCGGTCGTGTTATAAACAACATAAGATATGCAGACAATACGGTTCTTTTCGCTAATATAGTAAGCTGGAGATATAAGGATTGACAGATGCAGTGGTCGTGGCTGGCAAATCCTGGAACTTGTGCCTGAATGTAGCCAAAACTAAGGTAATGGTTTTTGAAAAAGAACACATATCGATTCATTTAGTTGAATCGTGAAAACCTAGCACGTAATAAAGCAATTTATTTCTCATCCTTAGATACTGAAATATTATACAACAAAAAACCAAAGTATAATTATAAAAATATCTGACATAGATCAAAATTCTCTATTCAAATAAATAATGTATCGCTCTTTTTGTTTCTTTTTTTCATTTTTTTTTTTTTTTTTTGGCCATAGAATCAACCAGCCGCCTTTTTTGCACTAAATACGCTTGGGAAAAAAAGAGTTTTTCGCCTTCTACTTTTGGATTTTTGCTTGTTCTATCATTCCACGAGCGCTCATTCTACGTAATCAAAAAAAAAAAAAAAAATCCATTAGAAGACATTAGAAGATTTTCTGAAAATCCTAAACGATATAAGCTTTTTTTTTTTTTTTTGATTTTTGATTTTTTTAAATCTCCCAAAATTATTAAATTTCGACTTAAAAATTACTCGAAGCAATGCAAAATTTTTCGTATCGAACGCTGTGTATACGCGACGAAATATAAGAGTATGCTTTACACGCTATGGTAAATTCTTCATTTCTCCATCTTCGGTTGTTTTATGCGGCGTAGAGAAACTAGTTAATTAACGATTGTTGTCGCGTCAACCGAATTTGTTGATGACATTGACCAAATCAATTACCTCCGAAATTTCGTACATCGTAAATAAGTTATTACCTGCTCGTTGAGCCGATATTTATTTATCAATAAATTTTCCGCCTTTTTATGGTGGTAGTGCGCACCTTCCGTTCTTTGATTATGGGCGCCCATGAAATTACTCTGTATGACGTCATTATATTATTAATAACTGTTAATCACGTAGAACATACATTTTAACAGGTACACCTGATTATTTGCACACTTGACGGTGAATTCAACGCAAAAAAAAAATATTCGTCAAGCAAATAAAACTAATGCGCACTAACTCGATTATGTTTTGATGCGTTGAAGATCTCTAATAATGTAAAGAGGTGATTTTTATTTCTTTACCGTTCTATTCGTTTGTCGTTTGAGACATTTAAGTTTTTGAGGAATACTTTTAAAAGATGCATTAAAATTCTGTGAATTTATTTATTTATTTTATTTTTTTTTTTTTTTGTGCTTTAAACTCAAGTTCCACCCATTGTAAAGAAACAGACGATGGGTGGAACTTGAGTTTAAAGCCCAAAGAAAAAAAATATTAAATAAATAAAAATTCTGTGAACGTATGAAAAATTTTGGTCACCGTAAACTAATACATATCTATATATCTTTTTGAAATCTAGATACCTAGCGCAGTGTTCTTTATGGTAGAACAAGAGTTAGTCATTTGTGTGTCAAACCTCCAATGGTTAATACACACATCATCGAATAATTTCAGTTTATACAGGAATTTTTATTTATAGTTCACTATAATCTTACTGTATCGTCAGACCATATACCAAGAGGTTCTCGTGATTTTCTAATTTGTCTGCGTACGTTTTTTAGTTCTTACTTTTACGGCTTCTTCTGTAGTTTTTATATTTAGATTTTTATGTATTTGAAAATATGCGTGGAGTTTTATTTGGCAACTAAAAATCCGATAGCTAAATTATACTTAAATGGAAATGATACACTACAAAACGAAAATGTAAAATAGAGCTCGGGTTACATTTGAACAAAAAGTTAACGTGGAAATATCATATTGTCAAAAAAAGAAAAAAAGGAAGGGTAATGAGCATACAGTTGAGAAACGTATAATACCTGATCGATAAGAACTCAAAAATCACAATAACAAATACGATTCTTTTATGTAACATGATATTTATGGATAAGTTGCTCCGAATTATGGGTCTGTAGTACAAAAAGGAACAGCAAGAAACAATTATCTATATAATCTTCCGGTGAAATATTTAACATACTCCCGTTTGGAAATCAGAAGTAGAAAGTAATTACTGAAATTTCAGTTCGTTTTATAAAAGAGTTAATTTTTCAATCACTTTATGAAAAGTGTGGATCACTCATCAATACCACTTGGATTATTCGTTAGGACTTGGTTAAGTGAAGCTGCGTAAACTATTGTAACTAGGGTTCGGATTTATGTGCACTAAAAAACCTCGAAATATCTAAAAAATTCGTAATAGATGGTGTATACCAAATAAATTAAATTAATTTTTTTGTTTTTCGCATCAAATTTTTATTAACATGCTACATTTTCTTCCATTAAATTAATCTCCACTTAAAAAAAAAAAAAGAACATCAATTATAAATCTAAATTTAAAAATTGTTACTTTTAACAGTAAGAATTTTTTCTGAATTTTTAGCTCGAAAATTATGTCTTGTGCCGTTTAACGTAGACAACCTCTCCACATCGCAAGACACAACTGGTAAATATTTAAATGCAGCCACATCAGATGGAGTGCAAGAGATTTCGTTATCATCTGACACTTTGTCTAACTGAATCGAAACGGCAAATGATTTGCTAGATATTGGAGACAGCATGTCTGGAACAAATTTGTCACAAGTTGTGTGTGCAAGTGTGTATATCTGGTACATACCCATCTCACGTAGGGATTTCTCGATTCTGTTGAGACTGTGCCCCTGGGGCACACTGCACTGTCACACAACTACGTATTTGAAGAAGCTCCCTCTCCGTCTTCCTTCCCTCTTTGCGGGTTCATGGTCTCGCCAACCGTAGAGTATCTGCTCAGCGAACTGCATTATGCCCTGCAAAGTTCCCCAAAAAAATCCATCTCCGGGAGCCGACAAAATCTCCTACGTAGTCGCTCCAAATCTTTCTGATCTGTCTCCCAATCTCCTTCCGAGTGTTTTTAATTATTTTATTAGTACTGACTCTACTCCTCCTGCTTGGAATAAGTTCATTGTTCTGCTAATTCTTTCCATTTCGCCCACTAAGTCTTCCTGCGTTGTCTTCACCCTTCGTCCATACAATTAGTCACCAGTTTCCATATCTTTATACGATTATTTTGTTCATTTGGTCAACCATTTTTGTTACCTAGGAGTATTCCTGAACAGTCGACTATCCTTTTGTGAACTCGTTAACTATCTTTGTATTTCAATTCGTAAAAGAATTTTAATCTTTTAAAAGCTCTGAACTGGGGAAGTGATACATCTTCATTGTGTTTTATACATCTATCATCTTCTCCAAACTTGATTATTGCTTCTTCCTGTATGCTAGTGTATTCAAGTTCCTTTCTCCAAATTAGACATTCTTCAGAATTCCTGTATCCGTCTTTGCCTTGCAGCTCTCAGATCCATCTTCTATGTCGGCTCTCCTGGCAGAAACTAACATCTCTCCCCTGCTAATCCGCCTATCTTATTTGGGCTATTGCTTCCTCATCAAACGCCTTCCTGCTCCTTCTTCCAGACTCAATCTTTCCTACCTCTTTATCCGCCAAAACTGACGGTTCTCTTTAAGTAAAACACCTGTTCTTTCTCTTATTTCACATTATATTTCCAAATTCAATCTTTACACCGTGTCCCACAACAAACTTCCTTACTTTCTCTTTAACTATCGTGGGTTTTTCCACCCTCCCAAACATTTTAATCTTTCCGCGTCATCCAAAACCCGTTGTACTGTAATTATTAGACAAGAACTCCGCCATATCACCAATTCGTCTTTTCCCTTTCATTCATTGATATTTACTGACAATTCCAAAAGTAGGAGATCTGTTGGCGCCGCTTTTACCTCCCGGTCAACTAACTACTCGGAGTTATTCGGGTTCCCCAACTTTTGCTCGATATATACTGCTGAATTCTTCACTATTCTCCGAGCTATGACGTACATATCTTCCACTCATTATTTTAACAAATACCTAATTATTGCTGACTCCATAAGTGCACTACAAACTGTCTCTGCGCCCTTCCTTTTATACATATCATGATTTCATCGTCCATCGTATTCGCTCTCTTATTTACAATCCGTTTTCTGCGCACTCTATCACTGTCGAGCTCTTGTTGGTCCCCAGCCATATGGGAATTGAGAGGAATGAGGTAGCAGACTCATTAGCACGGTTTTCGACGCCTGCAACGCACTTCGTTAGAAAAATACCCGCTAGTAACATTCTGGCTTTATCCAAGGAATATCATTTAAAGCTCCGTTCGGACATCTATGTGGAATTATTTTCAAATCCTAACTCGCATTACCTGACAGTTCAGTTTCCCATGGTTCTACGATTTTCCTTTTTTTAGTCGTTTCTCAATTTCGGCGATATGTCTTCTGCACTTCGGTCACACTCTGCTTCCATCTTTCCGGTATCGTTTTTCTCTTGCTCCAAGTCCGTACTACCGCGCGCCCTCCTGATTCTTCTTTTATAGGTGATCCCAACAATATTTTGTTTGAGTGCTTTTCTAAGATTAACGAACGAAATACTTTGTATGCACATCCGTTGGGACTGGGGCTTCCTACTCCCTATTGCGCTTCCTATGTGTTGACCTTTCCTTCTGCATAAGTTATCCCAGTCCTTTCTTACTTATTAAATCCATATCCAATCGAATTAAATTCTAATTCCTCTAACTAACCTACAGTTTGTGTCTGAGTAATCGCCCTTGTTGGCTGTAGTCATATAAATATATATATATATACATTTAGAAAAGAAACAAAAAACAAACAAACAAATAAACAGAGCAAATAACGTAGCTAGGCGTGTATTTGACTGAAAAATATAAGGTAATTCGGTCGTGCTTTGTGTGTTTATCGGATCAAGTCAGCGTTATCTAATAGTTCGTCCGTTTAGTTTCGGTTGATTAATTCTTCTCCATCTTATATTACACATTTACACACACATACGCGGACTTCCTATAATTTTCTCTTTGTATCTTATTCTCTGCGCTATCTATCTCTCATTCCCATCAGATGGACGATCCAGATCGTCCACCTGATCTTGGAAAGAGTAAACGTCGAGTTTCGTTCGGTAGTATTAGTTAGGTTGGCGACGGTACTCTTAATTAGGCCCCGGATAATTATAACTATCAGGACATTGAGATGAACAACGATAGCACTGGTTCAGTTAATTCGGTAAAGCAAGTTAACGATAACGCCGTAGTGAATTCTTCCCTAGTTCGGGAATCTGATATAAGCAATTCGCACACGTCTACTGACAATAGAATCACGGATAATAGTACTAATAACGACAATAGCAAAAATGATAAGAATAATAGCGTGTTCAATAACAATAACGAGATAAATACTAATTTAATTTACAGCAACTATAGCAAGAATAATAATAATAATAATAATAATAATAATAATAATAATAATAATAATAATAATAATAATAATAATAATAATAATAATAATAATAATAATAATAATAATAATAATAATAATAATAATAATAATAATAATAATAATAATAATAATAATAATAATAATAATAATAATAATAATAATAATAATAATAATAATAATAATAATAATAATAATAATAATAATAATAATAATAATAATAATAATAATAATAATAATAATAATAATAATAATAATAATAATAATAATAATAATAATAATAATAATAATAATAATAATAATAATAATAATAATAATAATAATAATAATAATAATAATAATAATAATAATAATAATAATAATAATAATAATAATAATAATAATAATAATAATAATAATAATAATAATAATAATAATAATAATAATAATAATAATAATAATAATAATAATAATAATAATAATAATAATAATAATAATAATAATAATAATAATAATAATAATAATAATAATAATAATAATAATAATAATAATAATAATAATAATAATAATAATAATAATAATAATAATAATAATAATAATAATAATAATAATAATAATAATAATAATAATAATAATAATAATAATAATAATAATAATAATAATAATAATAATAATAATAATAATAATAATAATAATAATAATAATAATAATAATAATAATAATAATAATAATAATAATAATAATAATAATAATAATAATAATAATAATAATAATAATAATAATAATAATAATAATAATAATAATAATAATAATAATAATAATAATAATAATAATAATAATAATAATAATAATAATAATAATAATAATAATAATAATAATAATAATAATAATAATAATAATAATAATAATAATAATAATAATAATAATAATAATAATAATAATAATAATAATAATAATAATAATAATAATAATAATAATAATAATAATAATAATAATAATAATAATAATAATAATAATAATAATAATAATAATAATAATAATAATAATAATAATAATAATAATAATAATAATAATAATAATAATAATAATAATAATAATAATAATAATAATAATAATAATAATAATAATAATAATAATAATAATAATAATAATAATAATAATAATAATAATAATAATAATAATAATAATAATAATAATAATAATAATAATAATAATAATAATAATAATAATAATAATAATAATAATAATAATAATAATAATAATAATAATAATAATAATAATAATAATAATAATAATAATAATAATAATAATAATAATAATAATAATAATAATAATAATAATAATAATAATAATAATAATAATAATAATAATAATAATAATAATAATAATAATAATAATAATAATAATAATAATAATAATAATAATAATAATAATAATAATAATAATAATAATAATAATAATAATAATAATAATAATAATAATAATAATAATAATAATAATAATAATAATAATAATAATAATAATAATAATAATAATAATAATAATAATAATAATAATAATAATAATAATAATAATAATAATAATAATAATAATAATAATAATAATAATAATAATAATAATAATAATAATAATAATAATAATAATAATAATAATAATAATAATAATAATAATAATAATAATAATAATAATAATAATAATAATAATAATAATAATAATAATAATAATAATAATAATAATAATAATAATAATAATAATAATAATAATAATAATAATAATAATAATAATAATAATAATAATAATAATAATAATAATAATAATAATAATAATAATAATAATAATAATAATAATAATAATAATAATAATAATAATAATAATAATAATAATAATAATAATAATAATAATAATAATAATAATAATAATAATAATAATAATAATAATAATAATAATAATAATAATAATAATAATAATAATAATAATAATAATAATAATAATAATAATAATAATAATAATAATAATAATAATAATAATAATAATAATAATAATAATAATAATAATAATAATAATAATAATAATAATAATAATAATAATAATAATAATAATAATAATAATAATAATAATAATAATAATAATAATAATAATAATAATAATAATAATAATAATAATAATAATAATAATAATAATAATAATAATAATAATAATAATAATAATAATAATAATAATAATAATAATAATAATAATAATAATAATAATAATAATAATAATAATAATAATAATAATAATAATAATAATAATAATAATAATAATAATAATAATAATAATAATAATAATAATAATAATAATAATAATAATAATAATAATAATAATAATAATAATAATAATAATAATAATAATAATAATAATAATAATAATAATAATAATAATAATAATAATAATAATAATAATAATAATAATAATAATAATAATAATAATAATAATAATAATAATAATAATAATAATAATAATAATAATAATAATAATAATAATAATAATAATAATAATAATAATAATAATAATAATAATAATAATAATAATAATAATAATAATAATAATAATAATAATAATAATAATAATAATAATAATAATAATAATAATAATAATAATAATAATAATAATAATAATAATAATAATAATAATAATAATAATAATAATAATAATAATAATAATAATAATAATAATAATAATAATAATAATAATAATAATAATAATAATAATAATAATAATAATAATAATAATAATAATAATAATAATAATAATAATAATAATAATAATAATAATAATAATAATAATAATAATAATAATAATAATAATAATAATAATAATAATAATAATAATAATAATAATAATAATAATAATAATAATAATAATAATAATAATAATAATAATAATAATAATAATAATAATAATAATAATAATAATAATAATAATAATAATAATAATAATAATAATAATAATAATAATAATAATAATAATAATAATAATAATAATAATAATAATAATAATAATAATAATAATAATAATAATAATAATAATAATAATAATAATAATAATAATAATAATAATAATAATAATAATAATAATAATAATAATAATAATAATAATAATAATAATAATAATAATAATAATAATAATAATAATAATAATAATAATAATAATAATAATAATAATAATAATAATAATAATAATAATAATAATAATAATAATAATAATAATAATAATAATAATAATAATAATAATAATAATAATAATAATAATAATAATAATAATAATAATAATAATAATAATAATAATAATAATAATAATAATAATAATAATAATAATAATAATAATAATAATAATAATAATAATAATAATAATAATAATAATAATAATAATAATAATAATAATAATAATAATAATAATAATAATAATAATAATAATAATAATAATAATAATAATAATAATAATAATAATAATAATAATAATAATAATAATAATAATAATAATAATAATAATAATAATAATAATAATAATAATAATAATAATAATAATAATAATAATAATAATAATAATAATAATAATAATAATAATAATAATAATAATAATAATAATAATAATAATAATAATAATAATAATAATAATAATAATAATAATAATAATAATAATAATAATAATAATAATAATAATAATAATAATAATAATAATAATAATAATAATAATAATAATAATAATAATAATAATAATAATAATAATAATAATAATAATAATAATAATAATAATAATAATAATAATAATAATAATAATAATAATAATAATAATAATAATAATAATAATAATAATAATAATAATAATAATAATAATAATAATAATAATAATAATAATAATAATAATAATAATAATAATAATAATAATAATAATAATAATAATAATAATAATAATAATAATAATAATAATAATAATAATAATAATAATAATAATAATAATAATAATAATAATAATAATAATAATAATAATAATAATAATAATAATAATAATAATAATAATAATAATAATAATAATAATAATAATAATAATAATAATAATAATAATAATAATCAAGTTTTCAAGTTTCAAGTTTTTATTATTATTATTATTATATATAATCCATCTATGCGCAAGTTTGCGCGAGCGATGGCTATTGAAAACAACCAAAAAAATAAAAAATTTTGGAACAAAATAAAATGAAAGTTTTTTAAACAAAATATGTAAACAATAAAAAAAAATTTTGAACCAAAATAAAAATTTTTTAAACAAAATATGTAAACAATAAAAAATTTTGAACTAAAATAAAAGTTTCTTAAACAAAGTAATATTAAAAACTGCAATTATATGTAACATGCACACTCATACATACAATCAGATGCATTTATACATTTAGACATTCTTATACATATGTGCACTCTAATTAAATACGTATATACAAAAACTGTACTTACTATTACAGAAGTAGTAAGTTGAAAATTAAATAAGTTAAAATTTGGTGAGCTTTTTTTTTTTTTGTTTTTCCCTTTCCTTTTCCCTCTTCATGTCTTATCTGTTTCTTTCTTTCCTTAGTTCTACTCTCGTTTCTAATTTTATTTTTCCTTATCTGTGCTATTGTTAAGGTAGTAAGTATGATAAAAGAATTTTTCGACGCTTTTTGTAGTTTTTTAGTTGTATTTTTAAAGTGGAAGGTAAAGAATTGAAAAGTTTAGGACCCATATATATAGATTGATTTCGGATGTGGTATTTGTTAATATTCGGTAATACTGCTAATTCTTCGCCCGCTGATCTAGTAATACTTTGCATAACCGAAATATTAAATTTTGTTTTATTTTTAAGAACGAACATAAGTAGTTGTAATTCATAGAGTTTTGAAAGATTTATAATATTATAATCTACAACTGTGTCCAGATCTCTGCCAAGTAGATTTACAACATTTTTTTGGAGTTGAATCAAATGTTTTAAATGGTGGTCAGCAGCTTTGCCCCAGTGCATGATTCCGTAGCTTAATAAGGGTTGGTATAAAGCAATATATAGTTTACGGAGATGTATAGTATTGAAAAATTTGCTTAGATAGTAAAATATATAATTTAATTTTCTAATTTTCGGTGCAAGATAAATTGGATGTTTATCCCAAAACAGTTTACAGTCTAGTTGAACGCCTAAATATTTTATCTCATACACTCTATACAGGGGAGCATTATTTTCCCAAAAAATTTTGAAATCATTAAATTTAAATTGTGGTATGTGACTATAAATAATTAATTTAGTTTTATTTAGATTAATAAATAGTTGATTATGGTGCAACCAGTTTTTGATTTTATACAAGTCATCCTGTAAAAGACTCTGAAGAATATCTTGTTTGCGGGAGTTTACCATTAGCACGGTATCGTCTGCGTAACAAAATATTTTCCCATAAACGTCTAGATTACATAAATCATTAATATAAATTAAAAATAGGAGAGGCCCCAATATGCTTCCCTGAGGTACACCGTAAACTTGCTTTACATAATCACTTTTTATATTATTAATTTTAGTGCACTGCAGTCTGTTCGTTAAATAAGATTTAAGCCAATCATGCATAATCCCACGGAAGCCACAATTAAATAATTTCCTTAGCAAGATGTTATGATTAACCACGTCAAATGCTTTTTTTAAGTCTAAATAAACTGCTGCAACCGAACTGCCCATTTCCAATTTGGATGCAATGAAGGAAATATGATTAAAAAGTGCGTCATCTGTGCAAAGTTCAGGCAGGAAACCATACTGATTTTTGCTAAAAAAGTTATTATTCAGTAAGTAATTTAACATTCTACGCTTAAGACATTTCTCAAATATTTTGGCTGTGGTGGACAGAATGCATATAGGTCGGTAATTGGAAATATTAGAACAATCACCATTTTTAAAAACAGGCGTAATTATACCAAATTTTAAGACTGATGGAAATCTTCCGACTTGAATGGATGTATTAAATAAATAGGTTAGATGTTTAACAAAAAAGTGTAAATTTTCTTTTATTAATGAGATCGAAATTCCATCAAACCCGAAAGAGGACTTGTTAGGCATTGACATTATTCCAATCCTAACTTCATCGAATAATAATAATAATAATAATAATAATAATAATAATAATAATAATAATAATAATAATAATAATAATAATAATAATAATAATAATAATAATAATAATAATAATAATAATAATAATAATAATAATAATAATAATAATAATAATAATAATAATAATAATAATAATAATAATAATAATAATAATAATAATAATAATAATAATAATAATAATAATAATAATAATAATAATAATAATAATAATAATAATAATAATAATAATAATAATAATAATAATAATAATAATAATAATAATAATAATAATAATAATAATAATAATAATAATAATAATAATAATAATAATAATAATAATAATAATAATAATAATAATAATAATAATAATAATAATAATAATAATAATAATAATAATAATAATAATAATAATAATAATAATAATAATAATAATAATAATAATAATAATAATAATAATAATAATAATAATA